>CAJVRI010001154.1:5468814-8203222 GCA_911649635.1 Poeciliopsis gracilis
TTTCTGATGAAATTCAACGCATCTTGCAGGCGATATCACCCTGCGCGCTGGGACTCTCGTCTTCCCCTGCTAAAGATACGAAGCCAAGGCAGACAGGCTGGAGCTGGACAGGTTGTCCCCTTGTGCTGCACAAGGCCAAAAAAATGAAGCAGCAAAACGCGCCGTCGCTTTGTGTGTCCCACTTTAATTTAAGCTGCGCTATTGAGTGATTGAGCTCATGGTGGCGTGTGGAAGCTTGCCCTGACTGCGGTCTGTGACATTTGACTGTCTGGCGAGGCGGATTTCTGAGAGCTGTCCTCCTGCAGACTCCCCTCGCCGGTGTCCGCTTTCCCCCTCGACAGCATTTTGCTGGCTCCGCCGGCCTCCTGTGGTCCTCCAGGGCGCTCCTAGACATGAAAGCTGGAAGATTATCCTCTGTCACAGAGGGACGACCTGGAGGAGGGAGGGAGCGGAGCAAAGGTATAATTATCGTCTTTCTACATCTCTCTCCACACCTTGGTTTCCTAACTATGACTCCCATGATCCCTGCGTGACTCAAGCAGGCAACCTTGGAGTTCTGAACATTGTGGGAAAAGTATCTTCTCTTTCCACAGAGCTCCATGTGTTTCACTGCGGTTTTACACAACAGACCAATGCAAACGGTTAATAATTGTGAACTGGAATGAAAATGACTAAACACAAACACTTTTTTAGACTGAATAACTTCGTTCACTTTAAATAAGACAAAAGTAACTTTGCAGCAAGATATAGGAGCTTGTTGTAAGTCTTTACGTTTTTAGGATTTCTTTTAAAAAATCAGTACGGTAGGTCCACCAGCAGATTATTTAACTTATAACAAGACATTTTCCCATGTGATAAGTGAAACAACATTAAACTCTTAATGTCTTATTCACTTGAAACAGGACAAAACTAAAAGTGACTCTATAAAAGCTATTTTAAGTAATTCTTCAATACTGATACAAAAAAAGCAGTTTCACTAACAGTTTTCACTTACTAACAACATTTTTCTAAGTTTAAGTGAAACTGGTACTTTTTGAACAATATTAAGGCCTTATCAATAAATTAATATACACTGCTAAAACAACAAATCCAGATCAAAAAGTATTTTGGTTTAGTTTCTAGAGCAAATATCTTATTTAAAGAACAGTTTAAATAAGACAAAACTAACGGAAAAGTATGTTTTCAACAAGTCAGTAATTTCTTATTATTCATTTGAAAAAGTTGCTCCACCAGCAGGTTATTTAATTTCTAACAAGACATTTTCAAACTAGCACTTTTTCACCAATATTATGGTATTAATACCTTAAAACTGCAAAACACCAAATCTTAACAAGTGTTTTTGATTTATTTTCTAATGCAAATATCTTAAAGGAAGCAAAATAAGACCAAACTAACTTAAAAGTGAGCCTGGTTTAAGTAAATAATTTCTTAACAAGTACCAGCTCCATCGGCAGATTATTCCTCTTAAATCTTTCAAGTGAAATAATTTTGCAGTAGAACTAGAACCTGGTTGCTAGGCGACGGGCTGGGCTTGGCTGGCGTTGCTAGGTAACGATTTTGAAATAAGTTAAATAATCTAGAACTTTTTTCATCAATATTAAGGGATTGTTGACTTAAAACAAGCTTCTACACCTTTCTGGAAAGTCACTCGTAAGTTAGTTTGTGTTATTTCACGTAGAAACAAGAAAAAAAAAATAGTTGGTGGATTTTTAGTTAAAACGTGTTTTTTATTCAGTAGGTAGAAAACAGAAAAATTCAAGAGGAAGAGCAGAAATACCTTATAATAAAGTTATTCAAGCAAAATTAGAAAGTACAAATCCTCCAAAAAGTATTTTTTCCCCCTGTCAAAGAAAAGTTACTAAAGTAACTGTAACTGAGTAAATGTAACTAGTTGCCACCCATCTCTGTTCCTGGCTGTGTTGAGGAATCTGTGTAGTCTTTTAAACACTGTGGTATGTTATTCAACCACATAGATTCCTTCATCTAGATTGTGTAGGTTCTGAAAAAAGTGAGTATTTACATTTTTGCGTAGCGACAGGGGGAACATCGTGAGTTTGGTAGGCAGAGCAGAAAGCCTCTCAGTGTTTGAGTCTGCTTGTGGTCGACTCTTTTTTGCAGCAGGAAATGACCGAACTCGACACACAGGCTAAAAATAATGCCGTTGTTAAGGGAGAACAGAGCCAGAGAAGCAGCAGAGTACAGAAAATATTATTTCAATAAAAACCACAAGCCCCAAAACCGCCCGGCTCTTTTCCAGATGAAAGCCCAGCCTGGAGAGAGGAGGAAGGGGCGTAAAGTTTGGGTGTTGGTGTGAGGGTTTAGGCAGTGCTGGTGGTTCTTTTTTACTTTCTTCCTCTGAATTCACTCTGTTACCAGAGAAAAAGGCGTGGCCATTTGGATCAGAGCTGCCTGGCAGTTCTGCACTGCAAAAACACAAAGTCTGACCAAGAGTTTTGGTCTGGATTCTAGTGCAAATATCTTAGTACGCCTGAATTAAAACTAAACTACATGAACTTTCAGTAAAATATAGAAGCTTGTTTTAAACAATATTTGCACAAAATATTAGAAAAAAAATCCTTAACATTCATGAAAAAGTTCTAGTTCTATTAGAAAATTATTTCACTTATAAAATGGGAAAAATGTCTTGTTATAAATGAAATGATCTTAGAGAAACTAGTACTTTATCATCAATATTAAAGAATTATTTACTTAAAACAAGGTCCTATCTCTTCCTGAAAAGCTACATGCAAGTAGAGCTGCAACTCACGATTTTAGAAATCAATTATTTTATTGATTATTCTGACGATTCATCAATTAATTGATAAAAAGGCACATTCTGATTTTTATTTAACCACTATTAGATTAGTGGTTAAATGCTAAAAGCCACTTTAAATCAGAAAATAAACATTTTATTAGAAAATTTGATCCAAGTGAGGATGAAACTACAACTTCATTAGTTTTGGCTAAACATATTTACATATTTGAGTATAAAATATATGCACACACATACATACATTTTAATCTTAAATGCTAAATGTATATATATTTTGTATAGACTTGGCCTAAATCCTGCTCTGAATATGTAGTTTTTTCTTGATTTAGCGACTAATCGATTACTAAATTAGCCTACGATTATTTTAATCATCGATTAATCACGATTACGGTGATTAATCGTTTCAGTTCTAGTTGTAAGTTAGTTTTGTCTTATTTCAGCAGTGGAAGCTGGACCAGCAGTTCTTGGTCAGATTTTGTGTTTCTGCAGTGCACCCCCTCCTCTCGCTGCGTAACCTTCGCGCTGCCAGGCTCCACGTACCCCTGGCACTCAGCGGCGCCCGGGCTAAGAATGGAGCGCTCCTCCAGCTCACGCAATGCGGTGTGGCAGAAATTTCCTGCAATAAAAACCGTGATTGGGAAGATCCGAATGAAGCCTGCGAGGAAGAGGAGGAGGACGAGGAAGCTGGGAGGGGAGCGGGACGCCCCCCCCAAGTTGACCCTGGCTAACCTGCCGCCCCCTCCCCGTTATAAAACACACGTTTTGGCCTCGTCTGTGTTCTCTCACACTCTGTGCTTCACCCTCGCCCCCATTTTTTTCTCCGAATCCTGTTTTCATTTAGCACATGGCAGAGATCCATCCAACTCCTCAGTTTCCCAAACCAAAAAGCTATTTCCTGATTCCCTCCCTCATTCATGTAATTATTCTGCTGGACTCGGGATCCTGGTGCTGCCTTTTTATTCCCAGCTCAGCCTTTTCTGAACCGAGGTGACATCACAGGCTCAGTGGGGCAAAGGTCGCTGGAATCAGGTCAAAGGTCAGGACTGAGTCTACTCATATGGAGTCAAGAAATTTTAATGTTTGTCAGATTAAAAGCACTTTTACGCAGCTATTAAACTTTTCTTATTGGTCTGATTCTAATTTTAAATGTCATCTACACTGTAAAAACACAAAACCTTACCAAGTATTTTTGGTCGAGTTTTTAGTGCAAATATCTTGAAATGAGACAAAACTAACCTACAAGTAAACTTACAGCAAGATAAAGTAGATTATTTTAAGTAAATAATTCCTCAGTATTGATGAAAAAGTATTAGTTACTGACAGATATTTACATTTATAGGAAATAATCTACCAGTGGAGCAATACTTTCCTAAAGAAATTATTGACTTAAAACAAGCTCCTATATCTTTTTGAAATGAGACAAAAACAAGATATTTAGAAACTAGACCAAAATATATTTTTCCGTTGTAACAATTAATCGATCACTAAATTAGTCGATGTTTATTACAAGAAACGATTAATCGCGATTAATCGATTCAGTCGTAGTTGACTCGTATCATTTCAAATAACCATTCAAATAAAAAGTAATAACTCAAACATAAAGCACAAACTTAAAAAAAACCCAAAACAAGTAAATATTTATGAGTGGTAAAAAATCCATGCATCAGTGATAGCATTGATGCTAGCACTCACTATTACGCTTTTTCTGCTCATTTATCACCCAAAATGCAGATAAAATACTTTGAATGTCTGTGGTTTCAACCAAACAGAACGCGTAGCAGTTTGATGGATGTGAGAACTTTAGCATCACTTCGTTTTCATCCTGATCACATTTAGAGTTTGCGTATTTCGAGTTCAAATCATGCGGTCAAAGGGCGAGAACATGAGCTTAGCACGCAATGATTCACCGCTCGGTTGCATGTTAACAGTCACATGGTTAATGTGTTGAAGACTGTGGTGATCCGCATTGTTCCCACACACACACACACGCACACACACACACACACACACACACACACACACACACACACACACACACACACACACACACACACACACACACACACACACACACACACACACACACACACAGATTTAACTGTTTATACAACGCTCATTCCAAAACTCTCTGGAAAAAGAGCAACTCGTTTGTTTTTGGGTCTCATTTCAGCAGAGTTTATGTTTTGGTCTTTTCGTCATCTGCTAATGTTAACCGTTTTAAGCCGTGATAAAATCAGTCAGCGTGTGCTTCTTTATCCCCATAAAACAAAACAAGTTAATTCATTCACAAACTGCTGCAGAGCAAATGACACAAACCTCACCGCAGGAAGATCATTTACCTAAAATATGTCTAAAACTTTAAGAGAAAATGGGGTCGAGTACGAGTAGCAATACTTCACCAAAAGCAGCTGTCCAGGAAATTACTCAAAAGTAAAAAAGTGTTTGGTTAAAAATGCAACTCAAATACTGAGTAACAGGTCAAAACATCAAATTAGGCCGTCAGACGGACCAAAATATAAAGTTACGTGGAGATTTTTGGTATTTTAAAAGTCAAATGAAAGTAATTCATACAAATAAAATAACAAAGCAAACATTGTTCCAAATAAATCTCCATATAAACCTAAAAAACAGCATATGTCCATCTGTGTTTGATTTTTTTTTCTTTCTTTCAGTTGAAATAAGTTTGAGAATCCAGAAATTTCACACGAGAAATAAAATTATTTAAGTAAAAGTAAAAAGTAAAAGTTACTTAAGTAAATGAAATTAGTGAATGTCCAACTCTGGTATGGAGGAAGACCATCAACCAGCTGCTGCTTGCAAATGTCGCTTGTGCGTCAGATTTATGGTTGTATCAGAAACGAATTAATACAAAGGTTCCACCCTGAACTTTGTTATTTAAAGAAAAAATATATATTTTTAATTGATTAATGCAAATGAACATGTTAAATTCAAGTGAAGTAACTAAAAGAATGATGCTGTCAGAATAATAAATTACCCCTGTTTGTTTTCTGTCTTATAACCTGGAACATGAAGCAATGTCACCACTTTGGACATGCAGAGATATTTTATATTACCAGTTATATAAAACAAACATTATTTTGAGATTCCGTAACTATTTATCCCGTCTACTCTTTAAATTACTTTGCATAGCTGTAAAAATTACAGCCAGTTTTAAGTAATGCCAAATATTTTCAAGATGAATTGAGGAATGATGCTTTAGCAGCAGCTTTGCTGCTAAAATCGGAAAAGATTTGCATTTCAGATAGTGTACATGTTCACTGGGTTTCTGCTCAAAACGCTGGGAGGAGCATGGTGGGACATAAAGATCACTTTGCCTCATCGTTTACAGGGACAAAAATAAACTGGTAGATTGAGTGATAACCTCAGTGATCTTTACCAAAACTTACTTTTCTTATCAGCAGCCAAACAGTTTACAGTCAATAGCAGACAAAGCAGAGACTTGTGTCAGCTTCTTCTGGAAAAACTGGTAAGATAAGAGCGAAGTGGCTGGGCTGGGATCAGCGGATGCCCCTGAGCTAGTTCTCCGACACAGAGGAGTTACTCAATGGCCTGCGGTTTTCCTGGGCAGCTCCCATGCAGGATGTGAAGCCGAGCTTTGTTGAGAAACGAGCAGAGAGTGCCAAGGACTTTTTTTTTTCTCATCCACTGAAACAAAGATTATAAGAAACAGCAGCTAAATTTACTCTCTGCAAAATTCCAGAAAAGTAAGCGTGACAGTACCGGTTCTGAGGATAAGAGCGAAAAGCTGAGGCACCATCGTTCGGGTCAAAGGGGCTCGTATGCAGAGCAGGGCAGAGGACCCAAAAATATACTCAAGTAAGGGTAAAAAAGTATTTGGCAAAAAGTCTACTCAAGTTATCAATCATTCAGTATTTAAAATTACATCATCAAACCAACCAAAACATAAGATAAAGTGGAAATTTTGGTATTTTAAGGATGAAAATTGCAATAATTCCTGGAAATAAAAAAATCAGGCAAAAGAAAAATGTTTCCAAATCAGTTTCTTTCAGTAAACAACAACCGGTGTGCGTCTCAGAGTTTCAGGCAGTGGGTAGAAAATCCAGAATTTTACTCAAGTAAAAGTAAAAATACTTCATAATAAAATTACTCAAGTGAAAGTAAAAAGCTCAAATATTCCTAAAAGTAGTGTTTTTTTCAAGAAAGGTTACTGGAGTAAATGTAACTGAGTAACTGGAACTAGTTACTGCCCAGCTCTGCTCGTCTGTTATGTTTAGGTTGGTGGTGCAGACTCTGCTAGACATAATAAAACATGTCAGCTGCATGTAAACAGCATATGTGGACTGAGGGAGTGGATATGCCAGGGAAAATATACATCAACACGTTAACAGGCCGCCTGGGTGGGTCGTCCTGGCAGCAGCTGTGAGTCAGCAGGGAGCCGAGCTGCTGTGACAGTGGAGAGGCGGTTCAGTCTCAGTGCCCAGTTCTCAGTCCCAGTTGTCCTGGAAGAGGCTCTGGGGCCCAGATAAGGAGCCCTGAGGCTCCTCTGCGGTCGGCCTGAGCTGATTCACGCTTCTGGGAAAGTTGAGTCAAAAGAGAACCGCAGAGGAGGCCTCCTTCCTCTCCCTGTTGTTTCACACACAGGGAAAGGAAGGAGCGTTAGCAAGGCTGCGTTCACAATGCAGGCCTTAATGTTCAGTTACAACTTGTTCCTTAGTGAAATCATTTATTATGTTTTGTACTTTTGTTGTTTGTTTTGCATGGTTGTTCGGTTGTATGTGATCTCCAATATGAACTGCAGAGAACCTTAAAGTATTCGCTGCAATACAAAAGAGATCTTTTTATCAATAACTCCAAAGAATGTTATTGTTATTCATATTCATATGAGCTACAACAACGTTGAGGTTCACTTTTTGATCCATAAAGTATTTTTGAATTCAAGAAAGTTGTAAAATTGCAAAAATTATTCTGATGATTAATCATAATTAAAACATTTGATGTAGCTCCTTAAGGCTTTTTATACGTTGTTAGAAATAGATTTAAACGTAAAAAACAAAAACAAAAAAAACCTTTTCTGAATAAGGAACATTTTATTACCTAAAATGCAGTGACATAAATCTGAACCACTTGAGGATTTTTGGCTAAACTGTATCTACAAACAACAGTGCTTTTCTCTTAAGTGCAAAAAGTATATATTTTTGCACAGTTTTGGCTTAATTACTGCTCTGATTATATTTTTTTGAGTCAGCATGCGGCAGTTAATGATTAATTGATTCCTAAATTAGCTAGTTATTTCAATCAGATTGATTATTTTAGCTCTATTTGATACTTGGAGATTGAACCTGACCAAGTCGTCTGGTCTGTGATTCTTTATAAAAAAAAAACCCATCCAGTCGTTTGCTGAATCATTTCAAAGTCCTGCAACTGATAATAATTTAATGCTAATGTGCTAGAAGATTAACTATGTTCTTATTTTTAAGGAACATTCCTTATTTTATGTTCCAGTTATTTTTCATGGAGGAGTTCTTATAAAATTACTACTTTATTTTGCAACCTTTATCTGGTAATATTATGACTTCATCCTGGAAATATTACCAACCGAGTCTGTCAAGTATGAAAACACTCCAAGCGTCACTGTTTGGTTTTTTGGGTAGCATGAAAGAAAACAAACTTCTGCAACACGTCAGATAATGTACAAATGTTGGAACTAATCAATCAAAGCCATTTGAGTTGAAGGTTTTCAGCTCCTAAATAAGAAGCAGCTTTTTTTGACAGATGTGGAATTACTTAGATTTATTTTCTAAACCATTTTTATCCTGATCTTCAGCAGTAAATTACCTGGTAAATGATGTAAAATTGGGTTCTGATTGCTTTGCAAAACAGTTCAAGTCCTTCAAAAAGCAAAAACAACAACAACAAAAAAAAACAATCGGATGTTTTTTTGGGGCATAAGTTAATCTTTTTTGATGTCTGGAAAATTTGCTGTTTCAAAAACCTCTAAAATGTAAAGTAACAAATCAGCAGGCACTGCTCGTTACCTAGCAACCCCAGCTGCTGCCTCGCAATTCAACTTGAGCTCCAGGACTTTTGGTGAGCTGGTTTTCCCGCTGTATGCTCTTTACAATGGCTGCTGGAAAAGACAGGTGTTTTGTCGTTGACTTGCCGTCCAGAAACCCATTGCTGCATTCTTGTTGGTTGTGTAGGATGCTCTACTAATGCTTTTCAAAGATGTGTGGTCGTATTATTGTGCATCTTTTTGCAGCCATTTTTATGTGCGAGTGTAAATGCTGAGTTGGCCAGAAGCAGCTTATTTTGATTTAAAATGACAAGACGCCCTAAAGCAGCTCATTCTAGGCAGAACTGGCCAGATTAAATTCTCAAGACTAATTTTGTTTTCTGTAGACCATAGACCTATCCTAGCATGTCACATTTAGCTAACATGAAGGCAAGTTGCTCACTTGCTGCACAGTGAGCAGCTGTTCCACTGTGCAGCCTGTGGTGGAAACCCCTATTTCTAAATTCAATTAATTACAGGGTGACCAGTACTTCCAGCACCAGTGACCCTGGCATGTCCCTACTGTAAGAAAATACAGCCATGCCCCAAATCCCATAGGTCTACCACAAGACCTATGTGAATCCATCAGCCGCCCGTCCCGCTGCCTCCATAATGGTGCACCAGCCACCGCAGAGGCCATGGCTCCATCTCCGGGCCCCATAACTCCTCCACTGCACTGCCTCTGGCTGCACGGGGAATGAGGAATTAAATATAATGCTCTCACATCAAGCCTACGATGCGAGCGAGGGAACGAAGAGGAAGGAATTTGTCAGAACCCCGTAAACACATCCGTGGATTTGTCTCCGGGTGCCAGTTCCCTGAGCGACGAGGGGTGAGAGTACGCAGCCCGGGGTTTACCTAGAGGCCAGCCAAGCAGCAATGATACACTGTTCTGGAAGAGGAGGAAAGAGCAGGGAGAGGAGAGAAGCCATGGAAATGTAGACGATGTACAACTTCACTGCAAAAACACAAAATCTCACCAAGTGTTTTTGGTCCAGGTTCCAGTGCAAATACCTTAGTGCACTTAAAATAAGAAACAACCTGCAAATAACTTTACAAGGTAGATATAGGAACTTGTTTTATAAGTCTATGCAAAACATTTGAGCTTTAAATCCAAATTAGCTGCTGCTGGCCACGCCCCCCTGACTCAACGTTTGCATGTGAAAATGGCTAAATCTAAATCAATTAAAGATTTAGATTCACATATTTTTCATCTACATATTATTATATATTTTTTTTACTTCACTTCATTCATTTTCTATTTAGGTCGTTTCCAGCAGCCATTGTACAGAACATACAGCGGTAAAACCAGCTGACCACACAACATGGAGCTCCACTGGGGTTGCTAGGTGACGGGTGGAACTCTGCGGGGTTGCTAGGTAACAGGCCAGGCTTCACTGGGGATTCTGGAGATTTCTAAAAACTAATTTTCTAAACACCTTAAGCCTTAATTTATTGCCCCAAACCAGCTGAACACATTTTAAAAGCAGTATAAAAACAGGCTAAATGCAAATTCTGGATTATAGGTCTCCTGTAAGTAAAATATTCCTTAATATTGATGAAAAAGTACTAGTTCCTCTGGCAGATTTTTTTCTTATAAGTACTTTTTCATCAATATTAAGGAGAATTTGTATTAAAACAAGCTCCTATATCTTGCTGAAAAGTTATTAGCAAGTTAGCTTTGTCTTATTTCAAGTGCACTAAAATTTTTGCAGTAGAAACTAAGCAAAAAGACTTTGTGGTGCTGAATTGGATCTGCTCAGAGCTGCTGTACCTTACCAATGAGACGGGAGCTGGGGGGAGAAAGAAAGAGAGCAGGAAAAGACAGAGGAATTAACAAGTCATGCCCTCTGAAATTTTCCACCGGCTCTGCCAAAGAACCCCAAAAAGGAAAAAGAAAACAGACCGTTCACATGTGGGCCAAGTTCTTCGGAGTCGGGGTCTCCAAAGAGGAGGGGAGTTGGAGAGAAACTGCGGTTTGGTTTTAATCAGATTAAACCTGGACATCATTTGGCCTGCAGATGTTGAGCAACTATCTAGGAGGTCTGGGAATGTACGGAGGGAAAAGGTCAGCAGCTAAAACTACTGATGAATACAACCTGCTCTCCAAGGCTCGGCAGTAAAAGTTTCCGTTCTGCCACACGCAGAACAAAGTCGGTTATTCAGTAAAACTATTCAATAAATGGAAGGCAGAAACAGAGCTGGAGCTGCTGCATCTTCTCCACGCTGGATGATTGGGAGGCAGCTTGGCCTCCACTTGAAAGCTGCTGGAGCGGGCTGCGGGGCCGGTGCTCCTCGTGCCAGGCCGGCCCCTGGAAGGTGAGCCCAACAGTGGGTGTAAAATACCGCTGGGCAGATATGTTTCGCCTATGAAATATGGATGCAGGCCTCGTGTGAGGCGGTGCGTGCGTCTCAGTGGAAGGTTAACTGGAGGGCACGGCTTATTTTGCTACCAAAGACCTGGCAGTGCTCCAGACCCGGGAAAGAAGCAGCAGCACCAGTGTCACTCTGTATGGCAACCCATTTGTGCATTTAATTGACAGCATAGACATCAGCCAGCATCCTTGTCAAACTGTTTCTGATCATGCTGTGCACAGAGTAACTTGATGACATGTTTAAGTTCTGATTCTTTACTTTTTTTTTTTCAAATAGTCAACATTTTGAGAACAATGTACTAACACTCACATTTAAAGGGGCGGTAACATGTACTTTTCAGGCCCATAGTGCCATTTTACAGCACAATCAAGTAACTATGTGACCTTCAGTTGCTGCATAGAGCAAATATAAATTAAGTTTATATTTGTGCCTGTCTCTTTAAGAAGCTTCTGCTCTTTCTGAAACTTTGTCATCATGGATCCGCTATTAACCCTTTAACAACATTTTTACCAAAGTTGCTTGTATAATAAGATGTGCAGGCCCACCAGGTGTTTGCTAATTGCTGCTGGCTAGTCTGAAGGAGTTGAGGGCTGCTCTGTGAGGCGAAAGCTCTGGAGCTTTGAAACTGCAGCTCCAAAGAGGAGCTTCGTCCCACAACTGATTGGTTGCCATGGAGATTAATTGATTTCTCAAACATGCATGAAATAGTCAACACTCCATTTATGTTTTTGATGAGGGTATAACATAATAGCATGATGTACAGCACAAAAAAGTCAATTTTACACATTACCGCCCCTTAAAGAGTTGCAAAACTAGCTTACAAACATTTTGATGGATTATATCCCAGTTTGGTTAAACAACTAATGTGCAAAACAATTTTGTAGCTGTAAAGGTTGTGGTAGCTACTGGGGTTAGGTAAATTACAAGACATTTTTTCCAGTTTATAAGTGAAATAATCTGTAACTTTTTCATCAATATAAAGGAATTATGCACATAAAACAAGTTGCTCAACAGTTACTTATAAGTTAGTTTTATCTTATTTAAAGTGTACCAAGATATTTGCACTAGAAACTAGAAAAACAATAATTGATGACATTGTGTAATATTTCTTCAGATGTTTTCAGGTTGAATGTCTTTGACTAACTGCATTTTTTTTAAATTTCCACTTTAAACTACTAGCATTGGTTTCGGTAAACTAGAA
The DNA here is from genome assembly GCA_911649635.1 of Poeciliopsis gracilis. NCBI lineage: Eukaryota > Metazoa > Chordata > Actinopteri > Cyprinodontiformes > Poeciliidae > Poeciliopsis > Poeciliopsis gracilis. The sequence continues at coordinate 5,481,199 of CAJVRI010001154.1, forward strand.
AACTAGCTAGTAGAGGTTGTTGAATAAAAACACAAACAGCCTGCCGTACGCCAAGCAGCCATCCCGCTGCGTCCCTGTGCTTCTTCTTCTGCCTGGTGTTGCTGCAGCTTGGTGCAGATAGCTTGTGAACAGCCATGTGGTGTGTATCTCGGTTGAGCTTTGGGCTTAGCAGCTTGTGTGGGCGACAGACGTGAAGGAAATGAAAAGCCTGAGCGGTTCACAACTGGACCAGGAAATCACTTCAGATGATCCCATGAAACGGCAACGAAAACCAGGTTTCATAGCTACTTAACCAAAAGCTAAACTCATCTGATGACCAGACCTGCTGAGACAGACTGCATATCTGCACAAGCTGAAACATTTGAAGTCGTTTCTGAACTGGTTTCCAGCATCTTTTTTGTTTTATTGCTTGAGACATTAGCAGCTGCCCAGAGGTTTCACTGTGAGTCGGAGGAAATGTTTCCCAACAGCGCAGCAGCGGCAACTTATAACTCAGATTCATACGGCAACATATTGGGGCCATTGTTGATAGGAAATAAAGGAGTAGATTTCCACCAAAAACTCAGAAAGTTTGAGGATTAATCTCAGAAATTTTCTAGAACAAAATTGGTAAAATTGCATTTCAAGTCAAGTCTTTTGAAAAGCTCAAATTTACAATATGTTCCCACTAGAGCATATATTGTAAATATTGAGAACATTTTATCCAAACTATTTGATTTTAAATAAATAACATTTATGCTTTTTCTTATTTTCTGGTGGGCCAAACCCTCTTCCATACATCCCAGCTCAATCGGCTAGAAACTTTCCTCTGTGGTGGATCTTAGTCTTGGTTCTCGTCGTCATGTTGCCACTAGCAACAGAGCAGATTAAACTTTAGTTAGAGCAGAGAGACGAAATCTGAAAGCGTCGACCTGCTGATAAACGAACTTTGATTCTTCTTCTCATCGGTGACCCACATCCAGCTCTGCAGACTGGTTTCTATTTTAGCCGTGCCCGAGGTTTGAACTGGGAGGAAGCGCTGAGGTTATTGAGCGGCGCTCGAGTTTAGCCGTTTTCTCCCTCTCTCCTTCCAGGGGCGAGTGTTAATTATTCAGAAGCCCTGGTAGCAAACTTGAAACCGACAACCTACATGCTATTTATACTTCATTTCGAATAAACAAATAGTTAAGTTCCAGGCGGCTCGGCCGCGTCTGTCTGCATAGCTGCTGGTGGGTACAGTTTGGGGGTGAGAGGTCAGGACGGGTGAACCATCAGAGATGATGAGTCCACACTGGAGAACCAAGAGGTTTCCAGAAATCCACCATTTTTAAAAGTTTTTTTTGAAGGGGAAAAATGTGTTTTCCAGGCACTTAGTGCCATTTCATAGTGCGATCAAACCTGCCCCTTTAAGACAATATTTTTTTTAGGGTGTTTGCACACCTGGCGGTCCAGAAGACTCGGTTCGATAGCGCAATAAAGTTGCAACATTTGTTACATTTTCAGCTGCTGCGGTTCTCTTTCATTCTGGACTGCATCAAAAGAACCAAACTAATTGAAAAACAAGTTCCTCTCCTCGCCTGTGGGGGCGCTGCACCAAAAACCTCTGAAGAAAATGACGGAAAAACCTGTGAAGAAAAAACTGAGCGTGAATGTAAACAAAAATGGCGTCGCGTCAGACTTTAGTGGTTGTAGGATTTCTCCTTTCTCTTTGGTAAAAATAAAATACAAGTCATTTCTTCTGCTAGCGCAAGTCTAGCTTGTTTGTTTTTGTTGCATTTACCCAGAATGCCTTGTGTTGTAGTCTTTTCCTAACAGAATAATTTTAGAAAAAAAATGAGCCTTTGTCTGCCTTCAGTGTAGCTAAATAAAACTTTATAGCCAATGATCTGTTATAATTTGGATAAACAGCCAGTGCAGGAAATGTGTTGACATTCTTAAAAACAATAATAAAAAAAAAAGCATAAAACTTTTACAAGAGAATGAATAGATTTTTTTAAAATAGGATGTTGTGGATATTTTGAGGAAAAAGTTAGAAACCAGTTTCCAAACAAATTACACTAAAAACAAAACAAAAAAGACACTAGCAACATGTTTTTAGTTATTTTCTTCTTGTGTTTGTTGCATCTGAGATTCAAAGCAATTATTCCACTACAAAAACTGCTAAAAGCTGCATTTGTTGCCTTTATATTTAAAGATTTTAGCTTTTATTCATGTTATTAGAGCCATGAATAAAAGGTCCAAACAGCCGCTTGCAGGTTGAAAACCCCTAACATAGAACATTTTTACATTATTGTATAAAAACCCAACATATTTTCAGTTGGCTGTTTTAAACTGTATATTTTTTTAATTTTATACCATTTAAAATTTCTTAGAAACTTAAATTCTTTGAACATTTGCCTTATATGATGTAGGATTCACCTATTAAGATTAATGATCTTTAATGATTTGTTTATTCCAATCAAGTTGCATTAAATTTATAAATGTCAATTAATCCCAATCTAATAAATTGCGCTCAGTATATAACCAAACTAGGCAGCAGATTCAAACCAGAAAGATGTAAAAATTTATATTTAAATTATAATTAGAGCTGAAACTAATGACTATTTTAGTAATCAATTATTTTAACGATTAAATAGATTTAAAAAAGTGGCACATTCTGCAATGTTTCTTTTAACTACTTAATATAATATTAGAAATACATCAAAACATACAAACCTTTCAGTAAATGTTCTTTTGAGTCCTGATTAATCGATTACTAAATTAGTTGACAGTTATTTTAATAATCGATTAATCATAATTATTCATTCCACCCTTGTTATATTAATGTTACAAACCCCAGAAGCTTCGTTTAACCAACTCGTTAATCAACAATAAATGCATAATGACACAAAAACACACAGAGATTTGTATCTCTTGGGCCAGTGTGGATTACACTTAACAGTTTTATTTGGAATATTAAGACAATGAAGCATAAGCCAAGCACCAAGAGTGACAGCTACAAGTGTCGCTTCGTACGGCTCTTATTAAAAATGAGCAGATTAAACGACGGGATTTTTTAAAATTCTTTCTTAACTTGTCTTGAATGGTTAAACGGATAAACACAGAACGGACACTGAAATGTGAAACTAATAATGCCATTTACACGCTCCACATCCTATCAGACAGCAGAAGAAGAAAAGAAAGAAAACAAACAGTGAAGGGAGAAAACAACCCAGAAGAAAACGAGAGCGGCGGTTTCCGTCTGCCTGCGGCGGCGGCGGCCCCCGGGTTCGAATGAACGAGCGACGACCATTAACTCCCGTCATCGTCAAGTCCTGCATCCACACTGCAGCTACTGTGCATATGCAGCATTAAAGTGACAGAGGATTGCAACCATTGTTAAACTACACTCCATTGCATATCAGGGAGAAGGAAAATAACTTTCATACATATTTTCTTTTTCTGTTTGCATATAACCAAGCTGTTTTTATTTATTTTTACAATATATCTTTGTGGGAAGATAAGAAACAAAAAACAGAAGACGTACTGTTGTTTTGCGGCCAGTGGGGGTATTTGCTGTCGCTTTCGAGCTCAAATAGTGCGACAAACTTGTGTCATAACAGCAAAACAAAAAAAACATACAGAAGAACCTTTTATTTTGTTTGTGTTGCTGGTTCAATGTGTTTTATACGACTGGGTTGTGTGTAAAGACAAGCAGGTGAGGATAAACTCCTTTTCTGAAAAACTTTCTGCTAAAGCTTCAGGCTAAACGGCCAACGTGTGCTACGGTTAATGTCGGACATTTCCCATGGGGAAAACTGGGCCTGAGGGGGAAACGACGGGAAGCAGAGAGGTTCATAGGGGTCACGGAGGTCACCCCTCACTTCGCTGGCTCCGTCCACACACACACCGTGAAACATTTCTGGACCCCCTGTCTGTTTTATCCTCACTGCAAAAACACCAAACCGTACCAACTCTGTTTAGTCTCCTTTCTAATGCAAATATCTTTCTAGACTTGAAACAAAACAAAACTAACTTACAAGCAACTTTTCAGCAAGATATATGAGCTTGTTAAAGGAAAATACTTCCTTAATATTCATGAAAAAGTTCCAGGTCCTTTAGTACTTTGGCAGATAATGTACTTCAGACAATAATGTGCCAATGGAGCTCGCTCTTTTTCATCAATATTAAGGGAATATTTACTTAAAACAGGCGTTAAACTCTTAAAGGCCACAATTTATTGATAAAACCTGTTCACACATTGTTAAAATATCTCTGAATTCTGTAAATGAAATATTACTGATCATCTTTTCAGTCCCTCCAGGATTTCATGATTCTTTTTGTGATTTTCTGCAATAAAAATCAAAGTGTTTGTGGTACTAATTTGGAAATATTTGCGATATTTCAGACAGTAAATGCAACTTTTTATTACTCTCTATATAGATCAAGGATTATTGTCTGACATCAATTAAAGCTGAGGCAGCTGCTTAGAATAAATAAAGTTTTGTCAATTTTTGAGAAAAATCAGCAATAAACTCCCAATTAAAATGCAGGGATTTGTTGATTTTGCATAAATTTCCATGATAATTCTCAGGAAACTGGAGGGACTGATTGATAAAATTTGTCAATAAACAGATAAAAACTGAATTGATTTGAAAGATAACGTATTTAAGCACACTTAGTGTTTACTCTAGAATCTATAGGGCCAGATAAAAAGCTTCGGGGGGCCGGATTTGGCCCACGAGCCATGAGTTTGATACGTGTGACTTAAACCAAGCTTCCTGATAAGTTACTCTCAAGTTAGTTTCGTCTTAATTCAAGAGTCATAAGATATTTGCACCAGAAATGAGATAAATACTTGGTGAGATTGTGTTTTTGCAGTGCTAACACTTGTAGGTTTCAGCTCACAGATCTGGTCAGCACAACATTTCCGCCGCTTTGTTTGCTCTCTGCAGGATATTGGATCCGTAAACTGAGAAATGATGGTAAAATTATCATTTTTCTTTCTTTTCCAGATGAGTTCAAGTCCAATATTCTGGGGATTAGGGCAAACAAAGGACAAGCGTGGCTGACCGAACACTTTCAGACACATGATTAAAGTGCTATTTACTCGAAGGAATCTCTCGCCTTCTCCACGGCCCCATAAATCTATACGATACTACACACACTTTGTTGCTTTTTGACTGAGTTTGACTGAGTTTCAGGACTTAACTGCATTTTTTTCTTTTTTATAAATAAACAAATTTAGGTGAAACAATTTTAAGAACACGCCAAAGTACCAACAGGATGCAAAAACCTGCAGAACAAAAAGGCCTCACATTTCGACACCGCAGTCACACCTGCCTCCCTGCTGAACTACAACTAGGATTTCTTTTCTTTATAATTATAAAAATAAGTTGCAATATCAGAAGAATGTCATAAGATTACAAGAAAAAAGTTGTTTTATGAGAACAAAGCTTTGATTGTTAAAGTCCATGTGTTTTTTTTTTTATCATGGCCACCGACGATCTGAAGCTTTAAAAGATTAAGGAAAAATTGATACCGAAGTGCAACGTCACAAAATGATCAGCATTCCTCATTTTAACGTTTTTGTTGTACAAGTTCCCAAAGTATTATTATTACGACTATTGTAATATTCCAACCTTATTCTTGTAAGATTATTTTTGTAATATTACATCTATTGTAAGACTTTATTCTCATACAACTTCATTTTCGTACATTTTATTCTTGTAATATTACATTTTACTCTTGCAATAGTGCAACTTGATTATTGTAAACCTTTATTCTTGTTCGACTTTATTCTCATGATTCATAAACGGATCTCGGGAGCAGTCAAAGTGTTGGACATTAAAAAAAAAAAAACTTTGAACAGGAGGAAGTGTGAACACGCAGCGCGAGGTTCACATTTGTGTCTGAGGAAACGAAAAAGTCCTGCAGCTGAAAACTGGTTCTGTCCGGTCCAGTCTTTGCATGACATATTACTTTACCTTTAATTCAAAACATCATAAAATGTTACAAATCTGATGAATAATTTAATTCTATATAACTTTCTCATTTGCATTTATTTGGGTGTTCATCAGCCGACCGATTGGGATCCAGACAAACATTTGATCTGAATCTATAATAAAAAAACAACTTGGGTTACACTAAAGTTTGGTCACAGACATTTACTTTAAACATAAGGAAAATAGTAAAACGCACGTGTGATGTTGACTAAAATCTGCTTGTTTTAAGCAGATTGCATGTTCACGCGTCCCAGGAAGTTTCACTTTTGCATTTTCTTCAACAGTTAGGGGAACCAACACTGTTTCCTCATGCAGCTCAGATATTTTACTGGGAAAACACAGAGAATTCAAACTTTCCTGCTGCTGTATGTTCTTTAATACTTGTTGGGTTTTACATTATTCGGTTAAAAACGTGCTCGCAGTAGAGGATAAACTGGTCTGCAGCTTGTTATTCCAGCTGCAGACCAGAACCTGTTGGACCGCAATGCCTACAGCAGAACAGCAACCTACTGACCCACTAACAACCTAACACTACGTGACAAAAGACTAATGCATGCATTAGTGAGTGACAACAGTAACAAACTAACCTAAATTAACGATCAGCTCCTAATCAGACGTAGCACCACTAAACTGCAATCTTTAATGTGCAAGAAAGTTAGTGAGCTTAAAGCTCGTGCACCTCTTCACGGTTATTCGGCCGGTCTCATCTGAACGGACCGAGTTAAAGCACCTATTGCTCCAGGTTTAGACTATCAAGCAATGAGACCAATGGCTACTGAAAGGCACAAAGGTAAAACTTATTTACAGAAGTGACAGGGCAGCCAGCAGCGCTTTCAGGCCAAGTCACACCTGAAATGTTTGAGGATATGCTAAAAAAACAGAAATCTTTAGGTGCGAAAACAGTTTGGACTCAGAGCTATACTCTGATTTGCAAAAGTATGTTTTCCAAGATTTTGCATGTAAAGACGAATGTACTAGAGCACTACAAAAGTGGAGAGAAGGGATGTTTTCCAAATAGAAGTCTGAAAAGTGTGGCGTGTATTTTTATTCTGATACCTCTAAATAGAGACCAGTTCTTCCATGACAGTCAGAGAAGTTGTGTTGCACCTTTTTCTCAAATCAGTTTTTATCTATATTAAAACATAAGTCTTCATTGAATACACTCAGCCATGCACATTATTTTTGAATTGAAAACTTGTTTCAAGACGTTTTCCAAAAGAGAAGTTATAATTTTAGATAATATCGACTTTTCATATTTTTCTGATTTAAAGTAAAGATAAACATAAAATTTGGCAAAATTTTGTGAGCGGTGGAAAGTGATAAGAAATAAGTTCATATAATTTCCAAAAAATAAAACCATTACTTGTACAAATTCAATGCAGACATTGCAGGAAATACTTAATTAAAACCAGCATTTCTTATTACATGTATATTTAGATCATTAGTTAGGTCTATATAATTTTTAACCAAAGTTATAAAGAGCTATTGTGGAAGGTCCAAAGAGCCACTCGCAGCTTTGAAATCGCATAATACTGACCTCTGGTCTAGTCAAAGTCCAGAGCTAAAACTTAATGAGAAGCCGAGGCACAAGTTAAAACGCCGTTTATAGACGTTCTCCATCTGACTTGCATGAAGAACGGGGGAAAAAGTTCAGTCTGTAAAGTTGGTAAACGTACCATTAGATGCAACAAAGTATTCACTGAGGGGCGCAAATACATGCCACACTTTTCAGATTTGTACTGTTTAAAAAGACAACAAAAAAAACCAATCCAATAACTCTGAGCTGCTTTCTGCTTGTCTGTCAAACAAAATCCTAAAAGAATACTGAGGTTTGTGGTCGTTAGGAGGCAAAATGAGGAAAAAGTTGAAGGTGTATTCATGACGAGACGCCGGTTAGCCACAACGTTAAAGGCTCTCGCAGAAATGGACAAGAACGCGTGAAATGGATGATGTTACAACCCAAAGCTACAGCGGTTAACTTCCCAGAGCCACACGACAACCTCAGGGCGAACCCTACTTGGGGTCAAAGGTGGGATTTTCTCTTTGAATGACGGTGGGTCTGACGGAGGCGTTCCTAATATCATGGCCGCCTGGCGTTGTGTTAACTTGGCAATGAGTGGACGAGATTTTTGGGTCGAGAAAGCGGGAATGACGGCTACGCATTCAAGACAAACAACACTGCAGAGCTGACGACAGCAGAGTTCCTGACTGTTAGACGAACACGTATAGTGAAGATATGACTGTCATAATGAAGAGAAGTTCAGGAATAAATCAGTTTACCCATCTGAATCCCTATGCCTGGGCTTTAAAGGGGACCTATTATGCAAAATTCAAATTTTGCAAGTTTTTCCCTTTAAAAAAACAAAAACAGATGTTTTCTGGTGTCTGGAAAACGAGCCATTTCAAAAACCTCCAGATCGTTCAGTCACATTCCACAAGCGCTGTGCTGCTACCTAGCAACCCCTTCCCTGTTACCTGGCAACCCAAGCAAAGGGATGGTAGACAGCAGCTTATTTAGATTTAAAGCGACAAGACGCCCCAAATCAACACCAAATCTAAGCGGAACTGAACATGCCAACATCTCATTATCCAAAAATCATTTTGTGTGGGGGAAAAAAAAAAAAAGAGAATGCAAATTTTTTCTAGATAGACCATAGATCTATCCTAACCTGTTGAAAGAAGCATAATAGGTCACCTTTAAAGAGGCTTAGCTGATCTCATGCATGCAAACAGGAGGCAACGGGTGCATCGTAAATAACAGGAGGCGCCTGCAGATGCCCTCTCCACTCTAGTAAGGTGCTCTACGAAGTGCTTCTGAAGGTAAATTGGGACGCACAAAGTGAACTGTACAGCTTGAAATAGTAATTTGGTATGAAGAGAGAGGGGGTGGCATGCAGGCAGGCGTACGAGTGGGTCGGTGGTTGTGGTGAGGGTTTAGCACAGACGTTCAGCACAAAAATAGGAACCTGTTCAGCTTAAAAACGTGCTTGACAGACAGCGTTACACTGAATATAATCATGTATTCTCAGTGATGTAAGTTAATACCAAAAACAGAGATTAGAATGAACTTTAGCTTGTTATACTTGATTCTATTCTCCAATAGAAAGGAAGCCAAGTTAGTATGGCCTCTCAACGGGCGAAGAAGTTCTGTAATCGGCCCGTCTTATTTCACCTTGAGTGGCGGCTCCCTCTCTAGCCAGCGGACTCGTACTTTCTGTTTATAGTGATACTCCTTGAGGAAGTCCTGCAGGGCGGGAGGCAAAGGCAAGGAGCCAATCCCGTCATAAGTGGTCCATCGGCAGATGGCGGCGCGGGCCAGGTGCTGCAGGGTGAAGGGGAAGGTCCGGTTGAGAGGCACCGTAAGCAGCGGCTCGAAGAACATGCAGGCGCTGGGGTCCTTGTAGTGCTCCAGAAGTCCGGTGACGGTGGAAGAGTGGAAGACGCACGGGTCGTGGGCGTCGAAGCTGAAGTTGTGGTTCCACTGCTCGATGCGGGCGTGCAGCGATCGGTTATAGCGGCGGAAGCTGACGGAGAAAAGGTAGTCCTCCTGGGCCGAGTCACGCAGCAGGAAGGTCCCCTCCGGCCGGCCGTCCAGCAGAGCCTCAGCCTCGTAGCGGTCCATCACGCCCCAGTAGCAGGGCAGGGCGGTGATCTGCAGCAGGTCCGGCACCAGGCAGTGGATGTAGTCTATCTGGGTGTGGACCTTCCAGGGCCCGGGCTGCTGCCGGCTCTGATGGCCGTCTCCGGAGGCGTGCCGCTGCTTCGGCCTGCGGGCTTGAAGACATAAGGTGGTAGAGTCCTCCTCAGAGTCGCAGTCTTGGGACGCCGCCGCGGCTCCCAATATCGACCCGCACGCCCCCGACGATGCAGCCCCTGCTGAGCCAGCCGCTCCGCCGCTGCGCGCTTCCCCGGAGACCTCGCCGATGCCGGGAGCCATCTTTGGTCCAAGTTTGTAGAGAGAGGGGCCCGGCACTGAGGCCTCCAGAGTGTGAATCTGTGCATTGGGAGGTGGGTCGACGCCTTCCTCGATGCTGAGCCTGCGGCGCTCGCGCAGGCGCTCTTCTTCGTCCTCCGGCGACGGGTGGGCCGGGTCGAAGGCGTCCAGCAATGCGGTGGAGGAATGAGGGCTGACCGGCGCCGTGTGCTGCTTGATCAAGTGCCATTTGTGTGCGAGGTCAGAGCCTGGCGGGAAGGGGCAGGTCTCCAGCATGAGCTCGGTCAGGTGGATTTTCCGTTTGGAGTTGATGGGGTTCTTAGGGTGCGAGCGCCGCCGAGCAGGTAGCGGCAAGCACAGCCCGACCGTGTCGCTCAGGCGCTGGCGCAGCGAGCGAGCGTTCAGGCTCCGCCCTCCGGATCCAGAGTCGCTGATCTCCTGGATGGAGCTGATTCCGTAACGCCGGTCACGGCGGTTCCCACAACCTCTCAGCCGCCCGGAACGCCGGTCTGCCTCAAGAGAGCTCTGGGTTTTCGTTGAGCACGAGTGCTTCTTCTTGCCGCCCCAAGGAGCGTGTCGGGAGTAAGAGTCCCTGCGTGCCATCGGGACACCACCAGATGTTCCTCTGACATCCTCCGACTCCTTATCGATGGAGATCTCTACGATCTGAGGGATGTCCGACACGCAGTTGTGATGGCGGCGTCCTGTGGTGACCACCGGCACTGGCATGAGGCTCCATGACGGGCTGGCGGTGGCAGGGCCCCGGGCCTCGACCGCGTTGCTTGCCTCACCCAGATCCACCACACACTGGACTGTTTCTACCTCTACTCTGCTTTCAGCCGATGCCGTGCTGTGGAAGAGAGTCTGGCATCTGCTCTTCAGGCTGCTCCACATGTTGCCCACTGTCGTCAGGAAAAGGAGCCCCGCGGACCTGAGAACGACAGGAGATGAGGGGGATTAACTCCCAAATTTATCCACAGCAACAAGATAAAGGTGCATTCACATCAACCCTGTTCAGTCCGCTTTAATCCGTTTGCCTCAAAAGTTTGGGCATTCGTTTGGGAATGCGTAATCGAAATAAGAAGCAGACCACAAAAAGTGACTTCTGGTTAAATTTTGCTTGATGATAAATTGTCTCAAAGGTTATTGTGAGAATGTTTTGTTGTTTTGAGACAATTTTCAAGTCATACAATGGTGTTAAACTAGAAAAAGTCCTCAGTTACCCACAATGGGAAAATTTCTGTGCAACAGCAGCAAAGTGAAAGGAAGTCAAAGCGAATAGAGGCACACAAAGATATAATATAAATTGATTTTTAAAAACAGAATAAAGAATAAAAATACTATATAATACTGGCATTATAATTCAATTAAATTAATGTCATTTTAACAAACATTTAACATTGGAACTGGAAGACATTTTAAAACAACTACAACAACGAATAAAATGGATACTGAAGTAACAAAAGCACCAGACTAAAGTCTAATCATGCTGTCTATTAGAAACAGAAACAAACAAACAAACAAAAACAGTCATGCAAATTAAAGTTGTTGGGCTTTTTTCAGTTGATCAAGCCATTAATTTATTTATTCCTTAGTGCGACAGGCTTAACTGCAGTGCATTCTGGGTAAATACAACCAAAACAAACACGGGGGTCAATCACTAGTGGGAAAAATGATTCGCTGTTTTTTGCAGAAATAAAGACGAATTCTACAACAGCTAAAATCTGACGCTACTCCATATTTATTTCATTTCCTGAAGCAGAAAGCTAAAGTATCTTCTTCAGAAGCTTTTGTGCCGTTTCCTTCAGTGGTTTTTGGTGCAGTGCCCCCACAGGCGAGGAGGGGAACAGGTTTTTCAAAGACTTTGGCAGTGTGGAAGAGAACAGCAGCAGCTGAAAATGTGACAAATGTTGCAACTTTCGTTGGGATCAAACCAAGACTACCAGGTGTGAAAACAGCCTTAAACTGCACAGAAGATCCAGAGAGGAATCTCCTCCGTTTCATTCCTCAGGCTACTGTGTGTGCAGTAATTAGACATGGTTGAAGTGTAACAGGGCCAAAGCGTCTGAGAGGTGGGGGAGCGGCGGTGGTTTTAACAGAAGCAGATTTAGGAGTTGCCAGGCAGACGTGAAGAGACACAAGGCCACGGCTATAAATGAACCTGGGATCTGCTCACAGCTGATCTGCTGGTATGTACTGTATTACAGAGCCAGTCTAGACCTGACCCAAAACTTTCCCTGCAACAGCAGCAGCAGCAGACAGACGGGGCACAATCGCATGCTTTCTCTCCCTCTTCCCCCCCTCCCTTTCTCACACACTTACTGCTGATTTATGACATTCAATGCTATTAAGGTTTGACAGGGATTTGGAGGGAATGAGACGAGACTGTTCTGGGAGCGGTTCTTTTAACATTTTTCCTCATGAAGTGAATTTAGTTCATAGGATTTCTTAGAAAGGCTTTCAAAAACAGTGATTTATTTCATTGAAAATTAAAGTAAAGTAGCAAACTTGTAGGAAAAAAAGTAGTTACAAAAAAATGCCAATTACTGAACTATTTTTTGCAGGAATCAAACAAATTAGTGCATAACTGTAAAGTGGAAGGAAAAATTGCAGACTTCAACATGTTACGGACTCTAAAGTGTTAATTTAAACCTTTTAACGCAATTAATCACATTTTGTTTTCTTTTTATTTTCCAAACAAAAGTTCTGGTTGGAACCGTCGTATTGCGTTTCTGGTACCCCAGAAAATCTGACGCACAAGCGGCATTCCCAAATACAGCAGAGAACGACTATTAAACTTCGCTCACTGAAGTTTAATTTTTGCGTCGTTAAACAATTTGATTTATTGCTGGAAAAGATTTCTGCTGTGTTGGAAGTCGGAGTTAGCCTATTAGAGAAGATATTCAAGCCTAAAATATAAAAGAAAAATAAATAAAATCAAGTACATAGTTTGGCAAATGGATGTAGATAGAGAACCATTACTGATTCTATTAGTGGAGCCACTTTCTCCACTGTGAAACATAAAGCAGAAATGCTTTTATTTATATTTTTTGCAGTGACTGGTAAGCGAGTAGCACTTAGTGAGAAAAAGTGGAAGAAAATCAGTCAGGAGGTGGAAACAAACATTTGTCTTCCACAGAGAAAGATCCTTTCTTTCCACGCCACTGTTTCGTGACAGTCTGTCAAATTTGTTGCAACCAAAGTGTGAAAAGAGCAACGTATTCAAGTAAAGTTTTTGCAACCCTCAAATTAAGTTTGATAACCACTAATCACATCAGGTAGGTTGTATTTGCTAAAACATGCTTTAATTATAGAGTAAAAACAAGATGGAAAAATAGAAGAACTGAAAGCAACACACTTGTATTTAATATAATTTAACTCTTTTTAAAAAAATATAATTAAAAATACAGAAAAATGGGAAAGATTGAATCTCTTCTGCAGTCGGTGGGAGAACTGGGGAAAAGATCTGATCATCTTTAATAAAAGATATAAATAATAAAAAGGATGGTTACGAATTAAAACAGTGACATAGTGGTGCATACAAACACCACTATTCAAAACTCGGAGTTTGACTCCAAAAGATTATTTGTTTTTATAGAAGAGCTATAATGAAAAATTTAGAGTAGAACAAAATAAGGACCTCCCAAAAAATTACATCAAGTCATGCAAGATTCTCACACAAATACAATAAATTCCTCTAAGTTATGAGGAGTATCTACCACTAAAATATATGTTTATATATTTCAATATAGATTAAAGTTGGCAAACTTATTTTTTGCACAACAAAAAAAGCAACATGGATCATCCATTTTCTCTCAGGTTGCGTTGGGTCGGTGCCATAGTTAAAGGACGAGAGGCAGAGCTTTTCAGATGGAAAATAAATTTTTAACAAGGTATTTTCAATAATTAATTAATGAAAGCAGTGTTTAGATTAATATTTGAGAGGGGTGAGGGAATCTGCTTTTCTGCAGGGTTGAATTATGCAATAATTTTTGGGAATTGCACAGTAAAGCTGCAGTGTTTTAGAAAAACATGTAATTCCAGTAACGGTGTTAACTTTCATCAGTAAAACCTCTGAGGTGTTTTCACCAATACATTAAAGCTTTATCCAGCTGGCTCGATTTATCTGCAAGCAGAAAATGAATGAATGAGCCCTTTAAATTTAAACCTACTAAACCTTAAACTGGGGTTATTAGACACTTTTTAAAATGGGAAACAAAAAAGCAAAATATGGATTCAATGTAAATATTAACTACTTTGAGTCAAGTTGTAGTTCCATAAATTAGAACATTTTGGAAATGCTTTTAGACACCTTCTAAAAATGTTCAATGTTCTCTTAATGACAAATGTGAAACTGGCTACAATTCGGTACATAATTAAATAAGCTCTTGGTTGTAAAATATGGTTGGAATGGAAAATAAAAACAGAAAAAGTCAAATTTGGAAAATAATGAAGACAAATGAAGTGATGCAGATTTCTTCTCCAAATCTATCCACAACAACCTTCAGTGGGGTTTTAGGTGTGGGTTGATGCACAATCTCCCTCTAATTAATGATGGCTCAGTCTGCTACACTAGCTATGATGCGAGCCCAGTAATCAGATTATGTAAGGGTCAGACATTATTGACAGAGGAATGTTGCTAACTAAACTGACTAAAATCCCCTCTGCTGCCTCAGAATGGCGTTACTCTGAGGCCGTCAACTAAATCAGTTTGATCTTTGTCATGATTTTGTGATTTACACAATTAAATTAGCAAGATTAACTGGTGGCGTCTCCAATAGAAATCAGACATAATCAAATTAAGAACAATAAATCATTGTCTGACCAAGATGCTGTGACGAACTGGTTGCTGAAACGACAGGATCCAATAATAAGTGCCAATAATCTATTGATATAAATGAACTTAGCCTAAAAAGCAACAGAAACTACACCAAAGGCAGAGCTTCCAGCTACAGAAGTTTCAAATAATAATAAACTGGAAAATCAGTTTAATGACGAGTCACGCACCTCGTCTCAGATTTATCTGTAGAGAAAATCTAAAATATTAAAAATATCTAAAATATTAAAAAGAAAATACAGAAGTACCTAGCTGCAATGCTACTTGACACATTATGAGTTGTGGTTTGCAAAGCAACCAATCGAGTTTTCCTAGCAGCTGATTGGCTGTACTCCACAAGAACAAACATAAGACACAAGATGTTGACTTTGACTTTTCCTGCATATTGATGCATATTAAGGTGTATTGGGTATTTTACTCATTAACAGACAAGTGCTACAGCAGATCTTCATGGTCTGAATCTCAACCCTGTGCTCAATAAAGGTGTTTTTTTCAAACCCACCAGTCGCTAGCATTAGCGAAGCACCAATTTAATTTTTCATTTTGAATTCGACAACCTTTCCTCTCGATTGGTTCCAATCAATGATCAGCAAGTCAATCTGACCTTTTGCCTTGCATCAAACAATAATTAAATTTTCAGAGTTTGATAAAAATAAGATGAGCTATGGATCTCTGCTCTGATGGTTAAATTGGGATAATCTTGCAATTTCTTGATACAGAGCTACCACTTCTAGCAAACAATCTTAAAAAAACAAACATTTTTACTATTTTGTAGCTCTCACAGTTGAAAAATATTAAATTAAAATCAAAATCCAGGTCAGAGCTGAAAGAAAACCAGAAGTCTGTTTTGGTGAGAAACAGCCTGATTGATGCAGGTTTACTCAAGAAAAAGAAAAAGGTGCTTTAGTGAGAAAAATGACCATAAATCAAAAAGTGTCAAAATGATAAAGCTTTGAAATCTTTTAAATGAACTAGAAATTAATTATCTAAACAAGCCACAATGTTGCTTTGCAGCAACAGACTGTGTTCAGCACAAAGTTGACTTGTAGAAGCAGGAAGGATTTGTGCCGGATGATCCAACCTGATCAAAGCTCAGAAAAGAACTATTTTTCAGCACCAAATCTCTTCCTGGGTGTTCAGATGTGAAGTGGATCTTCTAGTTTGAGCTCTAAAATGTGCCAATTATTTTCATCCAGGTTAAGAATCTCATCCAGTAGAGTCACTAATTAGGAACAAATCAAATTGGATGATTAGTTGATTGTCAATGGGCAATGGACTTTATTTGACCTTTCTGTCAATGGCCAATCACTAGTTGATTGGCCATTGACAGAAAGGTCAAATAAAGTCAATTCGTTTTTTTCTTCCTAACCAGCCACAATTTTCTTAATTTTGGTTGGTGGGATGATGAGTTGGCATCATCCCACTGTTGCCAACTCAGCAACATTCTTGCTATATTTAGCAACATTTCAGACAAAAAGAAAATGTGTATCAGCAAAAATTGGAATCTGCAGGTCAGGCTTGTAAATGTAATGTAACAGGCGATCGGCCATAAAACTTCAATCGTTGCACCGCTGAGAGTCATTAAATGATTTTCTTCCCGTCATTAAATGAACGCTAAACAAAATGAAAATCAGATTTTTGAGTCTGGACAGAAGACAACAAACTGTTGTTTGTTATCTCATTTTCTTTCTCTGTCTCTTTTTTTTTTTGTTGCAATGATACATTAATGCAGTGGTGTCCAAACTTTTTGCCCTGGTTGCTAAAACTGGCAAATACTAACAACTGGCAGGCCACAAAGTTCATTAAACAAACAAACAAAACTGAGATTATTGGGTTTTTTAATTCCTTTTTTTCTTAGTTTTATCTGCTTAATAGGCCTGTCATGACACATTTTATATTGTTTCAGAAGTTATTGCAATAAAAGATAAAAAGTTATTGTGCAAAAGGAAAATATTTAGTTTGTTCTAATTTATTATGTGATTAATTGATTTATTGCTTATTGTAAGAGGCCTACTTAACTATAAGCAAAAATATTTTAAATCTAAATATCATTGAAGATACAAAACATAAAGGTTTTGTCCAGTAGGAAGAAAAATAAACAATTTCCAAATTTTTTGTGTGATCAATTACTTTCAATTTCGTTGGCCAAATCTTGGACTTGTGTTCAGGAGGTGAACAAAATCATTTCGAGGGCCACACATTGGAGACCCCTGCCTCAATGACCAATTATATGATGCTTCTAGTTTTTGCCAAATTCATGACTACAACACAGGAACACGGGCGTCGTGGTCAACAATTCGTCGTCCTTTCGACGTTTCTGACAACTACATGAATTGAGTGTGATCTATAACAACCTTGAAATCGTTTCCGTCAACGTACATCTACGCTCAGAGAAAGCCATTGTTCGATTCCTCCTAAACAACCGTGACGGTCGCCAACAGCCACAGAACTCATTGCCCAATCCGGTCCACATCCATTTTGAGCCATCCTGAAACTGAACCAGGCTACTTTTGTTCTCCAGTAGCCCAACACGCCCTTCCTCCTGGGAGCACGGCGATCTAAGAGAGGCCTGGTGAAAAGACGAGATTCAGGGAGAGAAAACGCCTTCCCCGCTCACGCCAGAGTTAAAGAGAGCTCTGCGGACGCCTAACGTTTTTATTTTTTAACAAATACGCAAGACGGAAGAAAAGCATCCGGAGCAACCCATCGAGTTTTTATTGTGTGCGTCATGGAAATCTCATCCAGCAATAGTCGCTTTAATAAATTCACATTTTATTTAAACTATTTAAATTGATATAAATGTTGAGGATGTAATAACAAAAGTTTTAATGTGTTGGCTTGATAATAACAACCAAAAACTCTTAAAACATATTAAAACATTTTATTCAACTTAAAATACCTTCATATTAGATTATCATTGTTCACTTCATGTAATCTCATGGAGACATGGAGTTCAATATTTTCTGAAAGTAGAATCAGATCTTTGAGCCTTGAGGTGGAAACTTTATGCTGCAGATGGATATGTGAGCCATTTTCTCTCCCTCTGTGCATTAACGTTTTTTTTTTTTTTTAAAAACTAACAACTTTCTGCTTTGTTCATCTTTCAAAAAAATACACCTGCGAAAGTAGATGCTCCATTTGCTTCTGCAGCATTTAATAATGTATAAATATTATGATATTTCTGTAGTCTTTTTGTGAGCCAATGAGTTGAAGTAATATATTAATATCTAAAAAAGTCCACTGTAAAGAAATGGGGTGTAATATTTCAAATGCATATTTTCATTTTGGTAAGATTCCTAAAAATAAAACACAATTTAACCGAAACTACAATGCAAATTTGAGCCCAAAACATGTCTCCATATAAATGATGGACATTCCTAATTTATTGGGTATAAACATTAAATTATTTTGCTCAGAGATACTAGTTAGCTAGCCAGTCTGGTCATTGCCTTCCCATGTCAGTACCCTGGATTCTCATCTCCCTTCAGTGCTCCGTCTGGGATTTCTCCCATTAATCTAAATTTCTCCAGATGAATTTCATCCTGGGCCAATCAGTGAACAGAAGGAGAAGTTCTGAATGATGACGTCCATTTTCTGTGCCGTTTTTGAGTCACAGTTTACCGGGATAGAGCTGTAGTTTGGTGATGGCAGCAGACGAAGTGAACAAAGCTGTTTACAGCGATAGCAAGATGACAGAGTTTAAGTCCCTAAAATAATTTTCTTTCCTGTCTTTTAGTCGTAAAAATGCTCGAAATAAAGGAATCTTTCCTTTTGCTTCAATAAAAGGAAATATTGCAGTTATTACACATATTACAGTTGGTGGATGCACTTAGACACACACAAAAATCAATAGAGTTCTTAGTTTTGATGTATTTTAGCAACAAGAAAAAACAATTATTGACCTGCCGATCATCAAAGTTGATTAAAGATGCACCAAAAAAAATTGACCGGAATTCAAAGATTTTACAAGCAATCTGCCTTGATCAATGATCAAAAACAAATAATCACTCTTGGGTGTGGAAGACACCCAAGAGTGTCTCTCATTGGATTAAAAAAAATCCCCTCAATTCTCTACTTTTAAATCAGCTTCAATCAAAAGTCAAAGGAAGCATAAAAACCTGTCTGGCTGTTTGAGCGCAAATAGAGCTGCAGTGATTTGTTGACATAATCAGTTAAGTTTAAACTGTTTTTCTTTAAAGTTTGAACATTTTCATTGTGGCTTAGTAGCCATCTTGCATCACTGAAACACAAATGTTCTCCAAAATAAAACAAAAATCCCAAAAGTTTCAGAACACAAAACTCCAGTGATTTTGTTTTTGGGGAGGATTTAGAAAATGTTCTTTTTTCTAAGTCTTGTCAGCAAACGATAAACTAGATGCTTAAAAATTCATGACGATCACTTAAAAGTCAAAGAGTCAGATCAGAAACAAGAAGAAACGCAAGCTAGCTAGTCACACATGCTAACCCTCAAATATTAAACTAAATCAGTACAAAATTATTTACTTGGAAAAAACTTGCAAGTTTGTGCATTTCTATGAGATACATTTTGGTGTTGAGTGAAACTAATGGCATTAAAACATCATTTGATTTTCACACAAATAATCATGTTTTACAGCAAAACAATTTTAATGTTTTGCAAAACCACAACACTTATAGTTCAGTGATTTGTAAAAGTGAAATTTAGGAAAAATTAAACTTAAGAAAAAACAGCTGAATATGGGAAGAAAAAAACATGTCCTTACATGTTTCTGTTCAGCTGGGCAGAGCAGGTGAACATACACTGGTAAGCACTTTACACTTGTAAAGTCCTTTGAGGCCAGTATGACTAGAAAAGTAGTACATAAAATCCAGGTAATTTACATGTAATAAAAATTTGAGTATACTCTAAATTGCTATGTGTGAAGAGAATCCACTGGTGTTTATACGAGTGTGTTTATAAATGCTTGTCCCAAAGTTTTCAAAGGAAAAAAATTGGCCTAAAACATGGAAATACCTCAAATTAAGCGTTTGTAAGGTTTTGTTATTAACTGCTATGTATGAGGAGCTAAATAATCACCAACTGGGGTAACGCAAGTTTTTTTTATGTGTGCAAGTTATGTCTTAACATGCAGTTTGGGCAGAAATTCAAATCGATTTTATGCAGTGAAAGATATATTGTATTCAAATTAAATCACATTTAAACCAGTCAAACTCAAAATATAAAAGCAGGAACAGTCTATTTTTGAGGTTCTGAATTGGTGGATTTTTCTGTGGAACACAACTCCAAATTATTTACAAAAAATAAGCACAGTCTTTTTTTTCTCCATAAAGTACATCTAAAATTATTTTAAGGAAAATACAGTTTAGTAAGCAGAAATACATTTCACATCATTGTTGACATTTGCAGAGCAGCCAATCAGGAGTGCCATTAATTTTCATTGACATTGATTGGCCGAAATAAGGAAGACTTTAGATGTTAGCTTCTGTTTCCACTGTATATTAATGAACATTAAGGCATATTTAGTGTTTGAACTGTTAAAATATTCAGTTACAATTGTGTTTAAAGATGAATCTTTACCATTTGTGAAGGATTTTAATCACCAACCCTTGGAAATATGCGATCTTTATATTTTGATGTTACAATTTCCAATATCACATTTCATGTAGATTAGGGTGTCATTTTATGTACATTAGTTCACATAATTTGAGGTTTAAAGCACACATTTCTGGAAAGCAAAATGAAATTTGCAAACAAAAGTAAAAA
Source organism: Poeciliopsis gracilis (assembly GCA_911649635.1). Classification (NCBI taxonomy): domain Eukaryota; kingdom Metazoa; phylum Chordata; class Actinopteri; order Cyprinodontiformes; family Poeciliidae; genus Poeciliopsis; species Poeciliopsis gracilis. Next base: position 5,501,676 of record CAJVRI010001154.1, read on the forward strand.
TACCCTTCTTTGAGCATTAAACTGGTCAAAAGACAAGCTGTAATAGCTTGTAGATGCAGCAATGGGAGCATTTAAAAAACATCAACCTGCCCTGATAGTAGGATTTAAAAAAAAGAAAAATGCATTATCTGTTAAAATCTGCATTTGCAAGTCTGAGCTTTAAAAAAAAAAAAATTGGAAATGGTGCCTGGAAATCCCAGTTTCTTGCCAGATTAAGTGCTGCATTCTACTTTTGCTAACTGAATGAAATAACTAAAATCATTAATGTAATATAAATAGGATTGATTGGAATGTGAATCCAACCGTGTTGCATTGGAATAATTTTACCTAAATCAAACACATTTGGACTGAATTGGACTGCATTGCATGCAACCAGATGTGTATTTAAGTTTGTCGCGTAAAGTAATCCGATATCACTCATGTGGTGAATTGGTGCTTTATAAATAACCCGATTGTCAGTAAAAACATCTACAAAAGACACTATGCGATTATAGCGAGTGTACAGAAACCGTAGGGAGGCCTTCGGGTTTTTGGAGGCCCCATTTTCCCCTTGTCACTGCCAAATTAGCGGAGCTGCTAACCCGTTAACGACCGACAGCAGTCCCAGCACACCACTAAATGTTGCTACAGCCTTAAGATAACATTATCGGCGCTCACATTCGACAAAAAAAACCCTGATCGGTTCAGACAAACGCATAGAAAGAGCCCCGTCAAGGCCTAAACAGGCTTTAAACTTAGCAGCTAACAGTTAGCATTTCCAGAACAGAAATTTCCTAACATTTTAGTTAGCTTCAGCTAGCGAGGTTAGCATGCTAGCTTGTGACAATTATCCAGAGAAAAATGCAGAAATAAAACAAGCCGCTGCAGAGTGGTTTTAGGTTGTCAAGGAAACAGAGGTGACACGTTAGACAGGTGAGTTGCTGCTTGAATTAGTGACTCACCCCTCTCTTTCTGGAAGCCCTACTCAACGGCTCTCTTTGTCTGTAAAAAATGGCTATGAAGAAAAGTCGGGCATATATCCCCCCAGAGGACCACGGCGTCGGACGAAAGCGCAGAACGAACACTGATTCTTGATGGTATCATCCCGAATATTTAAAATAATAACAATAATAATAAATCCCTAAAAACACTGGTCAGAGCGATCTGAACGCTAAACCGATCTTTAACCGCCGCGACAGTCCGTTCCTCATCATGGTGGGGCTCCTCTTCTCTGCCTGGAGCAACCAATATGACGGCTGTGTGAGCAGACACGGAGCCGGGGAGGAGGACGGGGCTCAACGTGAGGCAGCCTCGACTGGCAGCGGCTCGGGCCAATGGAGGGCCGCGCTGCGGTGACTACTTCCTCCGGAGCGGATAGGGGATGCCCCGGCACAGGCTGGACTCAGGCGGCCACCAATGGGTGCGAGGCGGAGAAGGAAGCTCTCCGCTGGCTGCTACTTGGAAACGTGGAGCGGCGAAGGGGATACTGGTTCCTGCATATCCAGGCCCGGCCGAGGGTGATGCCAGCAGGGGCGGTCCTAGCGCACTTTTACCAGGGGGCCCAGGGTGTGCCCAGAATTTTCTGTTCTGTTTTTATTTATTTATTAATTATTGTATTTTATTTTTCAATTAATTTCATGGGGAGCACAAAATACAAGACTGAAAAATACATTTCAAAAAGTCAATATTTAAAATGATTATTTTTTATAATGCTCTTAAAACAGGTTTTTCCAACTTCATACATCTTTTTTATTTGTTAGTTTTGCATTTTTCTTATTTTTATTTAGAAAATGAGGGCCAGACAATTTATTGGCGCTGATTTTCTTAATTTGGGGGAATCGGTGATCAGCCAATCTGCGTGAATTTGATATTTTGTAATCATGTTGTTTTATTATTTTAAATAATTTCACCACAACATCATTCATTTTGATAATAAGGATAACAAAATAATTTTGTTGACAACCCTTTTTTATGACGATAAAAAATTACAATGCCTAAGACATGGTGAGATGTCTGATAGCTTTTGTTGATGAGACGAAACTGGACGAACATTGTATTGGATGCTCTGTTAGACATATAAAATGTATGATATTTCAGGATAATATAACTATAATTTTCAGACAGTCCAGGCTAACTAGTTGACATATTCTGTTATTGTTGAAAGCAAAGTCAGAAAAATAGATGTTTGAGAAAAGTAAAATGTTTTATATATATACTTATTCAGACAATAGTACTTGTAATAATTATACTCCTGTGAATGTGACCAAAATAAATAAAAGTTGTATTTTGTTTGATTTACCCTTAACGTTTACAACATTTGTTTGTGAAACTAAAGGAGTAGTTGTATTGTGTCTTTATTCTACAAATATTATGACTTTATTGCCGTAATTTAAATAAAAATCTCTTAGTCTGGCCTTCATTTCAAATCTGTATGTCAAGTCATACATCACTTCTGCAAAACCATCCTAAAGACCAGAAAATAAGTAATTAATAAACTCTCAACATTTCAGTCTGCCATGGGCCTTTAAACAAATGAGTGATTAAAAGAAAGATTAAGTGTGCTTTTTTTTTACCAGATTTTTTCTGAAATCTTTGCAACATTTTGCTGCAAATTTGGTTAAAAACTTGTGAGAAATACAAATAGGTGTCAAAAACTCTGATCAGTTACCTTGTGTGATGTCACCAGAGGCATAGAAAATGGTAAATCTTATTTTGAGACTAATCTCAGAAATTTTCTAGAAACAATGTGGACATTTCTGAGCTTTAAAAGCCAAAGATAGCTAGACAACATTCAGAAACTTTTTGATTAATCTAAGAAATTTTACAGAAGAAACATGGAAATACCAGAGTTCATAAAGTTGAACATTTTCTAGAAGAAAGATGGAAATTCAAAAATTTTCCATGATTGAAACTTAGAAAATAGATTAATCTGTAAAATACAGAGTTTTTTTTGGCAGGAATGTACTCATTTTTTCTATCTTTAATGGTCCTAATAAGGCGTCATAAAAACAGTCCAAATATTTTAGTATTATTTAGTAGTTGAGTGGAGCCGAGGGGGAGAGCAGGAAAAACCTCCAGTGGTCAAAACAAATCAGTTTCTACATCTCACTAATACTGATCTGATTTGTGTGTATGAAAGAAAAGAAAAAGGAAATTGGATTAGCACTAATTTCTCCATCGGAAGTAATTTACACTATTTTAGTCTCAATGCAGACCTCTTTGGAAATGCTGTTTCATTTCCAAATCATCCATCATGAAATAATAACTCACCCGGCTGATGCAGCAGCAATGTTAGCAGCATTATGGTCTCACATTGCATTTATTTTTAAACTTTAATTGAGAAATGCATCTCCAAATGTCCAACTTATGCTTCCAAGACACCTTAACTGACCCTCACCGTCAGAAGGAGCAATCTAATAATCTTTAATCTATAGCAGCAAGCATCTAATCCACCTTCAAATAAATAAATGTAAAATAATTAGTGCTGTTAGCTAACATTTGTCCCTGTGTATTCACTTAGCATGGAAATGCATCTGGCTCCAGATCAGACGAGATTTGGATTAAAGGCCTAAAATACACTCTAGGTTCTGTGTAACGTCTGTGAAGTTTGTCAGAATTAGTTTATTTATACTTTAAATCAATTTTGTTCGGCCAAAAAGTTATTTTCTCCTCAGGCTGCTGCTCTTGACGGATGGTGGTTACCATAGCAACCAGTAACCGACAGCTCTTCCCCGTGTTTCTGTCGGTCGGAACTGCGTTTTCTTTACAAGTATTACATTTTAACACGTATTTTATTTTCACTCAGAATTTCGTGTGTAATTTTGCCACGTTTGTACATGTATCTAGCTGTTAACATCGTTAATGCTGTGAGTTTTAGCTGTGTTTAATTTTACAACCGTTAGCTGCTGCTAACTGACGACAGCCAACTAGTTTGGACTTCCCCTCTTGATGTAATATGAACAGTGAGCCTGAGTGTGTTAGTTGTGAAGTCAGCCTACTGGACCTGAAACCAACAAAGAAGGGTTATATATAGCTGTAAATATTGGAAATAAATCTAGTTTAAGCAAAAACACCATAACTAACATCTTTCTTTCATAAATACCATTAGAAACAACTTGAATGAAAGCTAGCTTGTTGACGCAGAGCTCCCAGAGGTCTACGCTGTTGTAACAAAGCTCCTGTCGCCATCTTGTGGCTCTAGGATGGAAACATTCTCAGGTAAATTTTAATGGGTAAAAGGAAATGTTTTGGCACTTTACAAATCCAAAATCAGGATTGTCTTTGGAAACAAATTAAGAAAATAACGTAGATACTTGAATAAACCAAAGTGCAGAGGGATATCTGTTTAGTTATAGGCGATATTTCAGCAGCCATGTTGTAATCAGTAAGGGTTCTAAAGTCTATTTTGCTCAGCAAAAATAACCGTTTAATACAAAAGTGTTGCGATGCAAAACTACTAAGGATGTTCTCTTTATATTGTACTCTATGACCTTATCTCCTGTCACAAGGGATTTGAATATTTAAAGTCCTCTTACTGCAGCCATCAGGGCTTTTTACAAGAGGAAAGCCTCAAGGTGCTTCGTGGCAATATGTAGAAAAGTAGTTGCCCTCTAAATCAAATGACTTTTGTGGCCCCCTTGGTAGCAACAACTGCCATCAAGCTATATAATGCTGTATACTGCCAATACGTTTCTAACCTCACTGGGGAATTTTAGTTCAGAGAAACGTTTTATACTTCAGTCACATTAGAGATTTTTTCAAGCATGAAAGTTCAGTTTAAGGTCATGCCATGTAAACTCAATTTGATTTTAAGTCTGCACTGCAAAATCTTATGAAAAAGTACTTATTCCATAGGCAGATTATGTCACTTCTAACAAGACATTTTTCCCATGTTATAACTTAATTTATTTCCCAATTGAACAATTTTTTTCATCAAAATTAAAAAATAATTTACTTTATATGTTACTTTTAAAGCGTTACTTTTAAGTTAGTTTGTCTTATTTCAAGTATTTTAAGATATTTGTACTGGAAACTAGACCAAAATACTTGGTAAGATTTTGTTTTTGCAGTGTAGTCTTTGACTAGACCACTTCAAAAGCTTCCTGTTGGTTTTTCAGCCATTCATAGGTTTAACTCAGCATGTTTTTTATTTACATTGTTTTTATTTATTTTTATTACAGGGACAGTGCATAAGTTAATAACAATTCTGTAACTATGCCAAAGTTAGCCAGAAGACTATTTTTCATCTGCCGACACTGAAAAAAGAGAATAAAACTCCATCTTTAAACAACTGAGTTAATTTGCTGCATGTGATCAAATTAAGTTTTTCACACTTCATTTATTTACGTTTCCTTAACATGACAACTTAATAAACTCAGTATTTACTTAGATAAACTTAATTTGATTACTTGTAACAAAATAGCTCAACATTTTTAAATTGAATCACTTAATTTTTTATTGTTTTTCAGTGCAGCTGAAAGGATTAAAAGTAAAACTACATAAACAAAATAAAGGATTGTTTTCACATTCTTGGAAATTTTGATATTTTAAGGACAAAAATGACAATAATTAATATAAATAGCAAAGAATAACAAAATCAGGCAAAATAAAATTTTTCAAACTCAGTTTCTTTCATTAAAACAACTTATGAAACTGCTAATGTCTTGGGCCGGCTCTGGTGTAAATTACAGAATGTAAACACGGGAAAGCTCAAAAGCACAAAGTCATGAGTGCTTCCTCTTGGACAGTGATTGAAACTTTCCAAATGGTAGATTTTGACCATTTTACTTTAGAAACAATCATTTGAGCTGTAAATAAACAGACGTTACTAAATGAGTCTGAGGAGTTGACAATGACCCCCCTTTAAATAAAAAAAAAAAAATGAAAGTGCAAATGCAGGATATGTTTTTGTTAGTTTCCTCTGTTGCTATTCAACAACCATAAAACTGGCTCTTACTTCTGCATGATACATGCAGGAATGTGGTCTCTAAAATTATGTTCACAGATACTCTAACACGGTACATGAGAGAACTGAGGTCAAAGTAATTACACTCCATCATCTGAGCCCCAATTATCTCATAAAGCCCACCTGTTAGGCTATAATTATCATTATTACGGTAAACATGTAAACCTATTTTAGAGATCCTGCAAAAGAAGAATAATAAACAGATGAACATTAGAAATATTTGACTCAACAGAGCTGATAAGTTTGTTTGAAATCTAAAAACAGGTGTGTATTTTGAGTGTGTGGGTGGTAAAGACACACACTCAGTGCTCCGGCACTGAAACATCATATGCACGGGGTGATACATGCACTCTGCCACATCGTATCACTCTTACATATCAATGTAGGAAGTGTTCGGTTTGAGGCAGATGGTGAAAGCAAGAATTTCGAAAGAGGAGGCGAAGCGGTAACTGCTCACTGTCAGAGAAATGATGAAACTGCTCTTATCACATGAAGCTCAAGAACATCCACTTTTAAATTTGAAACGCATACACTGCAAAAACATAAACTCTTGCCAAGTATTTTTGTCTGTTTTTTAGAGCAAATATCTTAAAACACTTGAAATAAGAGGATACTAACTTACAAGTAGCTCTTTGTTAATACATAGGAGCTTGTTTTAAGTCAATAATTCATTGTTTTAAGTCAATAAAAGTACTAGTTTATTCACTTTGGTTTTGTTTTTATCTGAAGTTGCTTTTCCATTGACCATATAATTGCACAACAAAAATTTTGAAAAACAAATTCACTTAAGGAAATATAACTATTTTGGAAAAACCCATGTTTTTGCAGCAGGATGAGGTGGGTTTTTTGGCTAGTATTACACTATTTATGAATTACACTAAACTAGTATAATTTAATGTAATTACACAAATTTTGTGTAATTTGCAAAACTGCAATGGAAAAACTTTTTTGCATCACACAAGTCACACAATAAATGATCGGATGTTACCGCTGGCAAAAACAACAAATAAAACGACAGGAAGTGGTAGGAAGATGATGGCGGTGGATGTTTTCTAATAACTTATTGTGTGAACAGAGTTATTTACGAGTGATTTTAATTGTGTTTCTTATTTAATGGAAACACAGTGAATGCAAAATTTGTGTTTATCAACATTAGTGGAAAATCATCCAACTTTTCTGCTGATTTGTAATGGACATGCAGGTAATGTTAAGGAATTGTTGACTTAGAACAAACTTCTATATTGTGTTAAAAGGCACTTGTAGGTTAGTTCTGTCTTATTTTAAGTGTACTAAGATATCTGCACCATAAACTAGACAAAAGTATATGATCAAATTTTATGTTTTTGCACAAAATTAGTGGCCAGTTAACCAAACCAAAACCAATGCAAACATTGAAAAACATGCAAACTTCATCTGTAAATATAGCAGTACTTTTTAACATTTTATTCTGTATGACACCAATCAACTTCTGCCCACTTTGTCTCTTTATGAAGAAATCTGCACTTCTAGGAATCATCACAGCAAAAGTTATAATCACTCATTTCCTGCAGCTGATCAATCTTTTGCAGAATTAACCAAAGCCAAACTGTTAACACAGGAAACATGTTTATTGAGAAAAGAGGATCATCAATGGGAAAATGCATTGCTGGCTGTGGCACTTCGGTCCTTGATCCTGAGGAGGAGAGGGGGGACCTTCACATGACAAAAGCGAGCAAAACTGTCCAAGAGGCTTGGCGCTCCTCGTGCAATGATCAGCGCTGCTGACAGGACCGTTACACAACACAGGCTGGGGCAGAGAGAAGAAGCACCTTCAACGTTAAAGCTTTAATTAATCATATGAAACGAAACAACAGGGAGAATTGGCACCTTTGAGAAATGTCTTTAAAAATGCTAGAAAAATGAAATGCATTTTAAATAAAAAGGGACAAACGTTTTGACATTTGGCTGGCCAGGAAAAAAAACCCTTAAAGTTTTCACTAAAAGTTCATATCTTGTTTCTGCCTAAATTCTGTTGAATTGACTTTCCTAAATTGGATAGCACCAGCTATTCTTTTAAAGCATTAGTTTTTGATTACTAATTAAAACTTGTGACTTACAATTACACCAATAAAAAGCAAAAAAAACAAAACCAAACAACTGACAAAAACAAAATAAGATTACTGCTGTTGGGGAATATTCAGACTTTTCATATCAAAAACATCAAAATCAACGTGTTTTCTGGTAACTTGAATTCATTGAAGAGTGGATTTTATTCTTCAATGTTCTTTCACAGCAGCTGATAAATCAGTTTTTCCCATTTAAAGTGTATGCTTGGATGATGAGGGGCCGATGAATTATGATCCTTGGTGGTTCACCGCCACCAAGCCTACTTTAGATTGATGGAATGAGAAAAGTGTCCAAATTTATGGAAATGTGTGTCATTTTCTTTGTGCAGTTGTCTTTAAAAGTTTTATGGTGATGGCACCAAACAAATAATGGTTTCCTCAAGATTTCTCACTGAAATCTACTGCTATTCAGTCTGATTCTTTTTAGATAAATGGAATAAACGGGTTATTTTTTTCCCAAAAGTCAGTAATAGTTCCAGTTAGGCTCCTTCTCTATTGTGAGTTTTAAAACCAGAACTTTTTTGTATCCTTGTTGGTCGACAAGCTGAACTTGACAGACTGCATCTGGACTCCATTCGCTGATAGTGTCAATGAATAGTTGCATTTGTAAAATTTCAGTAACCTTATTCCACATGTAATACTCAGAACACGACTTTCATGCCCATTCTATTTCCTATTTCTATTCTACCATTACAGAAGCTCTAGAATTAGGAAGGATCCCCACAATTTGTTAATGCATTCTAAATATTTGGGAGGTTTCACCTCTTCCACCAACAATTTCAGTCTTGATGAGAAAGAGAGAACATTTACATACACAATTTGGAGGTGTATGCGCATCTCCCCAACTCAGAGAGCATACCAATCTCCATATGCAAAGAAGGATAACATGCGTTGTTTGTTTCAGTTGATTCATAAGATGACGTTTTTAGAGCAAGAGCAATGCTATGATAGTATGTGAAGAAGAGCTGTGGCTACTTGTTGCAATTTCGGACTAGTGTGGACATTATAAGGTTGTAGGATTCCTTATTTAATCTACTAGATCTGGTTAAGTTTGAAAACATTCCACAAATTAAAACTGAAGACATCCAAGATTGATGTTTGCTTATCTTTTTGCCAGAAACAACTGCAACCTATGAAAACAAAGAAAGTGTTTTTCCAAAGCAAAGTGCTAACCAGTACTTATGCTAACCAATCTTTTAACTTCTCTTGGTTATCATTGTTAATGTGATACTATGTGTTGAAATATATCTTCATTTTATAGAGCCTTTTGACATCATGACTTTGTCAGCTACATTTTAAAACATACGGTAAATTAAGCTGAGTTGGCATTGATTAGCTAGATAGTAAACTTTTGGCGCTAGCACAGCTAACATTAGCTTTGAAAGTTGTTTCAGTTAGCTAAGGTTAGGAGCTAAATGCCACCAACTAAGTTTTTAGGTAAATACTAGTGAAGACCTGATATTCATCCAAAAGTGGTGATTGTTTATCTTTTTGCCAGAGATAAAATATACATACAACTATAATCTATAAAAACAAGAAAAGTGTTTTTCTTGTGCTAACCTGTAGTAATTCTAAACCACTTTTACATTGTTTTCTTGGTTATAGTTTTTGTAATTTTTTGTGTTTGAATATATTTTGATTTTATAAATGTGTTTTAGAATTATTTGACATCATAACTGTGATCGCTACATTTTAAAACATACGGTGAATTATGCTGAGCTTGCATTGATTAGCTAGCTAGTTGACTAGCATTAGGCATTGACATAGCTAACATTAGCTTTGTTAGTTGTTTCAGTTAACTAAGGCTAAACAGGACCAACTAATGTAAATATTTTGGTAAATACCAGTGAAGAACTGATGTCTGTAGCAAAAGCTAACTCAATAAATGTTATTGTTTCTAGCATTTAGATGTTTAAACTGTAACTTATCAGCTTTTAAGGCAACCAAATTTAATTTCATCTGACATAAAACTCTTTGAATTAGTGTCTTTACTGTATTTGGTGATACTGGAGATCTATAAGAGAATCTTGTTGCAGAATTTGGGCAAAGTGAACCTCTGATTGTTCTTGCTGACATGGTGTGCTATTCCTGCTGTGCCTGACAGCACCGTGTGCATCTTGTGTGCTTCAGACAGCTGTTCCTGGGACAATGGTATGTTGGAAAGCACAGGGAATGTGCATTGTTGTGCTGGAAAATGGAGCAGCAGCAGCTGTGCTTCATTGTTGTGCCGTAGACAGTATTGGGTCATAATAGCCAGATGATTTTAAAAGGCATATATCATCGAATTTTAGAGGCAGAAAACCTAATGAAACAGAAATAAATCACAAACTGCATTCTGATGTTTTCTAAAGTGGATTAGTGGTTTTCAAACACAATTTTCCCAAACAAACATAATTTTTTGAGTAAACTAAAATTGTGAAATACTAAAACAGAGGAAGACTTTAGGATTCATCTATCATCTATCCAATAGCATGGAAGTAATTCGGTAAAGAGAACAGATTGCTTCTCACCCACCAAAACGGTCGTTCTGCCAGAAAACTTTTCACTCTGTGCATCTAAAACTATTTAAATCTTAAATTTAAAGTTTGATCCAGAGTTTATGTTTTTGGCTAGGACAGCTAGCTATATTATCACTTTATTCAACTTTATTCTCTTTATTACAACTTTGTTCTTGTTTTTTCAAGTAATATTGACTTTGTTCTTGTACAAGTGTGTTGTCATAAATTACTTGATTCTCATAAAGTTTTAAAACTTTTTCTTAGTACAACCCTAACACTCTGTTGTAATACAAAACCTCTGCATAAATCTAAGATTTTGTTTTGATAATCAATCTTTCTGGATATTTAGAGGCAAAATTAGCTTTATTAGCCATTAACAACTATTTTTTATTTATTTATTTTTGTCTGAGCCAAATGGAAATGCATGTCTCATTATAGCTGTAATCTGATTACATGTCAGTATTTTACGTTTTATATATTGTTTGGTGTAGCATTAGCTTTAAGTGACATTTTAGGGCAAAAAAATACATTGTTGTAGAAAAACTTAACTACAGAAAGATCTATAGAGGCTGAGTGGCATGAGAGACCTCAGAGTAACATTTTGACAGCGTGATTATATGGAGAAAAGTGAGACTTTCTTTAAGCACGGTCTCACACAGTTGTTGGGAGAATCGTACTTATGCTTGCCTGCAAACAACAACACCGAACCAGAGCAGACATTAAGACTTTCTGAATGCAGACTTACTGGCACAAGCAGAAATTTGAAACAGGATAAGATTACAGGCAGACTCGGCTTGAGACGGATCATCTTTAAATCCATTTGTAGGGTGCCGGTTTACTAACTACTCAAGTTACAGTTTCTCTAAATTCCTTCTCCTGACTGGATAAATCGGCTGATAAATTTGTTGAATTCAAACTTTGCCGTCCCAATTATCATATGCTCACCTTTATTTTATGCTTCTAAACACAATTCTTGATCAAGAAGTATGTGAAATGTTTAAAAAATATTTTAAAAAAACAATATGAAAAAATGATGATATATGCCCTTTAATGAAACGTGTGCATTCTTTGGGAAATATACGAGTTAATTCCTCTTTAAATTGATAAAAACATAGCAAGTTACTGCATGATAACAAAAAGTTATTTATCAGCTGATAAAATATCTCGATGATATTTGATTTAGTGATACAATCTTATAAACTCTAGGTAATATAGTTTCTAAAAATGGGTAATAAACGTTTTCATTTTCTTGTGAACTCCTCAGTTTCGTTCTACTTTGGCGTATTTTGGCATGCCACACTACAAAACAACCTTAAAAAATAACGTAGCAGTAGGTCCACAATTCGTCCGAATTTAAAGTCTTGAAATTGAAAATGTAAAACTGAGTCTCCCATGACAAAATTTCAAAGCTAAAAACTTCCATCATTTTGGAGATAAACTTAAAAGTTATTTCCAAAAACAATAGAGATATTTATGAATTAACCGTTCACATTAAAGCTGAAATGTCTTTTTGTCTTTCCTGTGACGGCATACAGCGACAGAAACAAACAAAAAAATGATTAAAATGGTTATAAAAGAAGGTACTTTTGAGGCAAAAGTCTTGTAGAAGAAGAGGATGATGGGTTTTGAGCTCCTTTGGTAAAAACGGGATTCTCAGCTCAGGAGAGACTTCTGGTATTTCAAGAGTCTCAGAGCGAGCTCTTGTTTTGTCCGTCAATCCTCCTGGTTTTTGTCTTTGCATTTTATCCATCTTTTGCCGTCAGTCCATGTTTGGTTTACGGCCTTTCACTAGAAGGATTTGGAGGAGCCGCCACATCACGTGATCAAGCAGCAGTTGATGCAGCGAGGTCCCAGTCTTCTCTTCATGGATCCCTTCTTCCTCTTGGGAGCCAGAATGGCGATGATGGCCTCGTCAAACACCGTCTTCAGGCCCTTCTGGGTCAGCGCCGAGCACTCCACGTAGCAACACGCCCCGATCTGACATGGAAAACAGGAGAAACCATCACAATTTCACTGTAATGAAGGTAACACAGGGGTGTTCAAAGTGTGGCACCGGGGCCATTTCTGGCCCTTGGATGGATTTTTTGTGGCCTCCAACTACAGATGGAGGCTTTTTATTTGTAACCAGGGTAAAATTATTACCAACATAATTTTTGGTGTGGAAAACATTAAGTTCAACACAAAGTATTTGTGCTTTTATAATCAAATAGAGTTTTTGATAGCTCCAACTTACATTTAAGACTTTTTAAGGCTCTTTAAGATAATTTTAAGACCTTTACCTCCACAGAAATGTACAAACTTCATTCAGCCAACTGTGATAAATTTGCCTTTACCCATTATCAACACAAAAAGCTAGCGAGGTATATAGGTAAATATAGCAAGAGATCTGAAAGAAAGTGACCTAAATCCTATTTTTATAACCCAGATTTGATCTGATCAATCGAGCCTGAAAGAATTTTAAAACTGGATGTCAATCTTTTCACACAGCAAATGTCATTTTAACGTTTCGGATCTTTGATGAACAGAATTCCTTACGCACAAAAAACTAACACGTCAAGCCTCACAACATTATTTGTTTGATTTTTCTTAGTTTTTTTGACTCACAAGTACTTTTGACTTGATAACAGTTCTTGTTTTGACGCCTCTGACCTTAAATATGCAGCAGCCAGAAATTATTTAGTTTTTTCTGTAGCTTTTGAAGGAGAAATATTATTAAAAAAATGAATATTTTGCATATTTTTATGCTTCCATTTGGGTCTCAACTGCTGGGAAAATTGCTATTATTGTATTTTAGGCAATAAAATGTAAAATTTCTTTTTTAAGGAAGTGAATGATTTGCATATCTGCATCTTTAATGTATTTTTAACACTGTTTAAATAAGTGGTTAAACAGAAATATGCAGAATGTGCAAAATTTTTCTAATTTTAAACTCTTCCTTTTATAAAGCAAGTTATCAAGGTTGATTTAGTTTTCCTCACACAGCATTCTCCATTTTTAATGTTTAGTAACAGCATTATTGGAATCGGTTTTGCTGTCTTAAACACTTGAAGTTAAATAAAAAAGGTTTTTAGGTCAGATCAAAACACCTTATTTTGGCCTCAGTTTCCCAGAAATGCATGACTTTGTGAAGGAAGCATCACAACAATTTTTTTAATTGGGTAATTACATTTTTATTTGCAGACCACATGTAGGATGTGAACTCTGCTGGACGTCCATATTGACCAGGAATGTTTTCCCGGACTCATTTTACGAATCCCCTCAACACCTCGGCTGCACCTGGAAATTTTGTCCATTAAATGAACAGAATCGGTGACAAAGAGCAGCCCTGATGGAGTCCAACTCTCACCAGGAACGAGCCCGACTTACTGCCGGCAACGCGGCCCAGACTCCGATTCAGGGACCTGACGGCCCGTATCAAAGCCAAACACCAGAAATTAAACTCTTATGTTAACATTCCTAAATCAAATCCACACGCAGGAATCTAGCAGAGGCCATCAGCTCCAATCTGCAACAATAAAACTAAACAAAGTCGCTTCTCCCTCATCAGTTGATCAATACGAACCTCTTTGGCCAGTTTCTGCCCCTGCTCCATGGCGATTGGTTTCTCCTTCATGTCGTTCAGTTTTGCGATCGTCTTGGGGTCATCACGAAGGTCAATCTGGAAAATATTAGCAACCTTTTGTCTGAGCGAGCCCGTAAAACAAATATACACATGAGTAATAGCTTGACCTGAAACCGATTTATATGTTGTGAAAACAAAACCCATCTGATTTCACCTTTTTATCTACAACAGATGTTATGTTTTTATTAAAGTGATTGCATTTTACTAGTTTAGAATTTGAGAAATAATGCATAATTAGTCCTAACTTCAAATATCAATGATTGTTTTGAGTAGGCCTGTCACAATAAACTTTTCTGGATGATTAGTTGTCCCACAAGTTCTTGTGATAAATGATAATATTGTTTTAAGACTAATTTCAATATTATGCACTTTCTCAAAGACTAATAAACTTTAAATTATAACAAACTTTTAACATTGAGCTGGAAGACATTTTAAATATCCAAAATAAAGAAAGAAAACAACAAAAAAAGAGCAGAAAAAAAGAGATAAGAGAAAAACAATAAATCATGAAAATGTAAATACTTGAGTTTGTTTCAATCTATCATGTGATTAACTGATTTATTGCTTATTGTGATTTATACAATAGCATGAATGCATACCTGGATCATCTAAACTGATTAGAGCTGAAATGATTAATCAGATTAATCAAACTTACAAATATGAAAATTAAAAGAAATAATAAAATTGCATAATTACTAATTGTAATGAGGATAAAAAAATCAGAACAAATATAAGAATGCTAAAAAGCTACTTAAAATTAGGGCTGAAACGATTGATCATGATTAATCAATTACTGAAATAATTGTCAATAGAACCAGTAACCGATTAATTGTTAACTGTCAGACTCTAAAAAAGGCTGTTTGGTGAAAGAATAATACATTAAGATCAGTAATTTAGTCAAAACTGTACAAAAATATGCATACATTTTGCACTTAAGATAAAAATGAAAACCTTTTGTCTGTAAATATGTTCTACCCAGAAATCCTCTATAAGCATAGCTAAAGCTTCATTAGATTCTGTAAAAAAAACTTTAAAAATGTTTTTAAAAATCTCCTATTATTATAATCACTAATTATCAATTGGTTAATCCAAAGATATTCAACAAGAAATGAGTGCGTCGACCAAACAAGACATGATTCAGTTTTCAAATTCAGCAAAAAAAAATCTCCTACACAGTATCTGTAGCTGACAAATTATTAATCTGTTAATTTTTAAAGATATCCAACAGATCAGGTTTACGCTGTATGGATGTTAAATTAAGCAGAAACTGCCAAACTTTTCACATGTTGATGTTAGAAGCTGTATTGTTGTAACCAATAGGAAAATTCAGCTGCAGTAGCCACAGCTCAACCCAAAGAGGGCAGCACTGAGGCAGTTTAAGGCTAATATTGGAGAATTAAACACATTTACACAGAAACATGAAAATATCACCCTTAGTGGCCAATTTAGATATTTTATCTGCAAGAAAAAAAGTTGATTTGGAGTTTACACTTTAAGTTGATTATTAATATGCTTAATTATTGATTTTTACCACTAATCCGTTTATTTTTTAAATATCTTTAGTAAGTGCAATTATTTTCCAAATACAATAAAATAATTACCAGATTATTCTCCTTAAATGGTGTAACAGACATCTGTCGATGCAAATTAAAATATTTGATCCTCCAGATTGATTCTGTCAGTCTGAGAGTGATTGGTTTATAATCTGAGCATAATTTGATGCAGCACACTCAGGTTTATGTACATTTTGCAGAGTCAAAAAGCTCAACTCTGCAGACAAAACCAGGATTTCTCAATTTCAAACATAATCATGCTCAGCTTCACTTCCTGATTTTGTGCAGCACTATTTCAGAGCTGTTCCTCTCTGTTTTAACTGCAGCTCCCTTCACCTCCTCACCGGCGATAATAACCGTCCCCAATCAAATCTTCCATCTGCTTTTCTTTTCTCCATCGTAAATGCCGTAGCACACAGCCGCAGAGCAGCAAACGAGTCATGATGGGGACTGATAAAAGAGCGCACAACATCAGCTGACACAACATAAATCAGACACCCACTCTGTCCTCCTCATCGCCGCTGCGCCGGCATTCAGCTGCCGGGGAACATTGACCAACACGCCAGCTAACGATAAAAGATGTCCGTCTGTTGTTTTACTTCATAGGAAAATAAATCAAACATAATTGTTTTGTAAAACACCAAAAAAAAAAGATCAATAAAACCACATTGTTGTAATTTACAGCAAGAAAAGGACTGCAGTGTTTGCATTTCCACAACAAACACATGCACAACTATTGATGCACGCAAACCCTCTTTATGCAATTTATGCAAACCCACTTCAGTGAGGTGGTTTGGAGTCAATCAATCTTTGTTGAGGACTTCAACACAATGAAGGCAGATCAAAATGTTTTACATAAAAAACACAGGAGGCAATGAAAAATAACTTAAAAAACAGGCGGAATAAACAGAAATTTAAAATTAACTAAAGTCTGAAGAACTGAATAAGCCTGAATGTTTAGACGACAGTGACAGAGACTAAAACCTAGAGATTAAAAACATGGATTATGAAATGCCAAAGAGTGTATTAATGCAAGAATACAAATAGTATCCTCCCCCCAAAAATTTAATTGCATCAACTGTTAACTACAATAAAGATAAATAAAAACCCCGGTAAGAAAATCAATGAAAAGTCAAACTAAAAGTGCTAAAAAAAAACCTACAAAAAATTTAGTCTGAAACGATTACCCTAATTAATCAATTACTGAAATAATCGCCAACTAAATGAGTAATCGATGAATTGTTAACTGGAGTACACAGACTCAAAAAAGGCTTAAGTGGTTGAATTAAAAATCTGCAGAATGTGGCAATTTTTTAAATCTAATTAATCAGTTAATTATCAGAATAATCAATTTGTAAAATGATTGTCAAATTAATTTATTTGAATAAAACTCGACATCCTGGACAGGAAGTAAAACTGACCTGGGTGCCAATCAGCAGGTAAGGAACGCTGGGTGCGTACTCCTGCAGCTCCGGCACCCATTCCTCGCGCACGTTTTGGAAACTGGCCGGGTTGACAACGGAGAAGCAGATGAGGAAGACATCTGTCATCGGATAGGACAAGGGCCTCAGGCGGTCGTAGTCCTCCTGCAAAGGTGGAAACACATCAGATCAGATGCTCTGCTGTCCTCACTGAAAACTAAAGTGTTTTCACGCCTTTTACTTCTGTAGACTCGGTTCGATTGGGGACCAAAATTGAAACATTTGTTAAATTTTCAGCTGCTGCGGTTCCCTCTCACACTGAGTAAAAGAAACCAAACTCTTTAAAAAACTTGTTCCCTCCTCGTCTGTGGGGGCGCTGCACCCAAACCCCAATGAAGGAAACAACTTCCTTCCACCATTCTTACCTTCGACTTTGTATCCAAACAGAAGTTGCAGTCAATGCTCCTCAAAAGGCACTCGATGTTAATTGTGCTTTCTTTTCTTTTTATTAGCTTCCTTCATCTTGTTATGACCTTGTGACGGTACTGTGCCATTGCTGAATAACTTCAAATTGATCAATAGTCATCCATTACTACTTGCTGTTGTGTGACGTTGAGGTTCTTCTGTGCAGGCCAGAAAAAGACTTGAGGCTGGACTTGGACTTTTTAGAGGGACTTGACTTGAGAGAGATGTTAGAATTAATTCCTCGATGAATTGAATACCTTGATTATTAAAATTTCTCGGGGCACTTTATCAGCCTTGAAGCTTTGTTAAATTATGTTTTATTATTTAGCACACCGTTTTCTAGGTAGGTGATTATTTATGTTGTGCAATGCTCTCACTTCTGCCTATGAGTTGTTGAAGAAAGCCAAGTGCAAGTAGCATAACGTCCAATTTCCAAGTTTGGTCAGGGGGGATAATGTCCAGGTCTTTATCATTTTTTGCGGAGCCAAGAAACAGCAGCGCCTGGAGTACAACAGCCTCTGCTCCGGAGCTGCTGCCGGGTAGCCGGTCCAGAGTGAACGTGTGAAGTGTAGCTTTACAGACGAAAATAAATTTCATGTCACAACAAATGGGTGGTGGAGCGCGCTGCCACGTGTTTTTCTGTGTGTGACGAAGGAACCAAATCCCGTCGTTCACATGGACACAAAAGCTATAAATGGCGGGGCAAAGTGAGAAAAGAGAGTAAGACTGGAAATAGACTTGGATTTGAAACTTAACTTGGAGTTCAGTTTCAAATTAAGAGACTCGTGGATGAAGAAGAGATACTCGAAATTCTCGTGTGGAGTGTTAGCATCTTTCGAAGACATGAGACTAGAAATGCACTTTAGAGAAAACTGCTGGGCGTGGCCTGTTGGGAGAAAAACTTCAGACTTGACAGAAAATACAGACTTGTGAACGTCTCTGTCCTCAGCTAGAAAATTGCAAAAGGCCAAAAGTCAAATGTCATGAAGGTTCTTGTGAGCCTGACTGAGGACAGACCGCTCCAAAGGAAGATCACCGTGTCTACCGTTTCCAATCCTGGTGCTTCTCGGTACCCAAATGTTGCATTGGCGCTTTTGATGAATCTATGATAACACATGCTGTCCTGGCAGCCCAAACTGCAGATGAGTCAACTTTGCATCAGTGGATGTGGGATGATGAGGCGAAATGATTCACCAACGCAGGAGCTGCCTATCCAATTACCTCCCAATGAGAACAGGCTCAGCCTTCGGAGAGCTTTCAGGCGAAGCGATGAGCGTTCACTCGTCTCCAGTGACCGACAGGTCTGACGTGACGAGGATGAGAAAGACCTTTGTTTGGTATTGGAACCAAACGTAGCTACTTATTAAATCCATCAATCCATCTACTTGGGGTTGATGAGCCTATAGATGCAGGATGGTTCGGATCAGCCCCATTCTCTTATACGGAGGCAATAATACACATTTTAAAATGTCTTTCATTTTAAACTGTAGTGTAAAATAAGAGTCCGCAACTGTGAAGGAACATCTACATTTTTTTATTTTAAAAATGAAATTAAAAACATTTTTTTTAGAATAACAGTTTGTACTCTTATTATAAGAAAAGTTGATACAAATATTTACCCTACATAATTTTTTGTCCCACATTTTACAAGCACAATGTACTTCATTCAGGTTCTAGTCAGATTTTATCGAACACTTTATTTTAAAAATCTAGTCGTTTCCTCACAACTGTGCACTCTTATTTTACATATTTTTTTTTTTGAAATAGGAAAATATAGTGTAAACTAAGAATTTACATTACTACACTTAAATATATGTAATAATTTGCACAACTGTTATAAAAAGTATACAAATAATTACTTTTCAATCAAGAAATAAGCTTCAGACTGAATTGCACAGCTGGTTATTGCTGTGGCAGCTCATTTCCATGGATTCAACCAAGCGACTTAAAGCGTAGTTTTTCACATTAATAATCAGGAAGTAGAGGTTCCGACTAGCAGGGATCCTCATCTCAGGAAAATGTAGAGGTTTCTAAGAATTTGTTGCTATCCAGTTATAATTGTTCTGCCAACTGGTATTGCAAATGTTACATAATATGAACAAAAAGCTGCGTTTCCATTCAAAGAATATAAATGAAGAATTTGACATTTTGAAAATAAGTTTAACAGAAACAGGACAATTTTGAAGAAACTTGTTTTTCGATAAGTTTTGACGCCGGGATGAGGTGGGTTTTATTGGCTGAATTGAAATTGTTTTATTTCACAAAACTGCAATAGAAACACTTTGTTTCACGTCACACGAGTCACATGATCAACAACTAGATGTTACTACTGGCAAAAACGACAAACAAGACAACAGGAAGTGGCAGGAGAATGATGCCACAGGATGCTTTTTAATGACTTATTGGGAGAACAAACCTTTTCAGATTTTAATGCTTATTTAATGGGAACGCTGCAATTGCAAAATAGTTTTTTCAATACTGACAAAGTCAAGGAGATTTGGTGAAAGAAATGCATGGCAAATGCATCAGAACTTACACAGGAAATGCATTTCTATTTCCACTTTAGCATGCGTAAAACTGTGAAAAGGTTTTGTAAAATTGAGGAAGTTGTTTTGGATTATAATACTTTAAAATGTGCATAAAAAACGATGGATGATTAATGTTCACTACATCAAAACTTACTCAGCGAATGTGTTTTCATCTTCCTTTTAGTGCATTAACTCTTTCATGCTGTCGTATAAAATATCCTTCAATAAAAATTTGACAGCATCCAGTTTATTCAGAGTATTTCTTAACCTTAACAGCAGCAACATTTGCTTACAGAAACAAAAGAAGTCTAGTTTTAGTCAAGCAATGTAGGTCAACATCAAAAACTCAATGTAAACAACCAAGGTAATTGAAATAATCTGAAAAACGGCCAAGGTCGCTACTTTTCTAAAACCCAATCAGGTTTTTTTTTCTTCTTTGTGTCCAGTAATGTCAGATATCTGCATTAAGTCACGCTCTTCCTGTCTCTCCATACATGGTACCTGCTACTCGGGATGATGAAGTGCACCGCGTCCTTTCTTCTTCTTATCCCTCTCTGAGCTGCAGACTCTCTAAGCCACTCAGCGGTTTACTGTAAACAGAACTGGAACTTGTCTGATTCGGCTCCAACTCCTCAGCAAACCTCCAACTCGTTACCAAACACAGTAAAGGCCTCCAGGCAGTCCTCAGTTTAATCGCCGCTTCCCCCGCAGATGTGTTTACACTCCTGCCGAGACGCTTAGGATGAAAGTTTCCACAAGAAATAAGTCACAGAGTTTTATTAGCTCGGTGCAAGAGTTCATGAACGAGACGTGGTGCGTTTGCTATAACAAATATAAACGCGACATGGTTTTACATTATTGCAACAATTAAAAATGTATTTTTAAAACATATAGGTGGCGCTACGTCAGGGTGTTGTCACATCTGATAGTCTGGTAGACTCAGTTTGAATGGGGACCAAAAGTGCTACATTTTTTTCCATTTTCAACTGCGCTTGGTTTTCCCCTCCTCGCCTGTGGGGGCGCTGCACCAAGAACCACTGAAGGAAAAAACATGAAAACCCCTGAAGAGGACACAAAGCACAACTTATGTCTTCATAAAATGTAAACAAAAATGGAGCGGCGTCAGATTTTAGCAGCTTTAGACTCTTATTTTACTTATCAATTAATCGTTAAAAAATAATTTGTACCCTCTGCAAATTTTTTATTTAAACCTCTTTCTAGCACAAAATTAGAAACACATTAAAAAAAATAATTACACTGATTTTATAAATAAAATAAACTTTTTATTGTGTAAAGTGCACAAAATTATATTACCTTAATGAAAGCTTGATCATTTGCAGCAAACAGCTAAAAAAATACTTCTGACATCAACAGGTGAAAAGGTCAGACTTTCTGCTTGACTGAACTTCAATACAGCGTAATACAGCGGATTATTTTTTTTATAAAATTTGAAAACCTTTTGAAGGTAAAAATACTACATATTTATTGTTTTTTTATCTTAAGAAAATATTAATATTTTCTGTACAATTCTGGCTTAATTACTGCTCTGAATGGCCTTTTTTTAGTCTACATACTCCAGTTAATGATTAATTGGCTGCTAAGTTTGCTCATGATTACTTCAATAATCACAATTAATCGTTTCAGTCCTATTTAATTCTAATGAGATATTACTCTCTACCCTTCTTTTTAAATTTGAAAAACACACTGCATTTGTAATAACATGATTTTTTTTTTTTATATCAAGTGGAATCCTTTAATTTTTAATTGTAAAACAAATACCTGCACAAGTCTGTGCTGTTGCTGTGTTCGCTTGAGTCTCAGAAATTAGTTTGTAACCTTTTCCAGTTGCTCCGTTTCTCATTCGTTGCTGAATTTCTTTTGCTCTTTAGATATTCTAGCCTACTTCCTGTTGTCAGACAGGTTAGTGTTTCAGGTCTGGCAGTAATCAGCGGATTCACAGTTTGAGCTTTGTGGCGGCGGCATCGACTCGGTGACGCGCAGTGCAATGATATCAGTGAGTCACTCCCACCTCCTTCTCATCTCCTCCCTTTCCCGGCTTCTCCCACTCTCTCCTCTTCGTCCTCGCCTCCTTGGGGCCCAGTAAACCGCCTACAGTAAATCAGCAGATTCAGAGACGCCTGCACCAACATGGCCGACGGCTGAGAAGGCAAGCCCCGACACAGACCCAGCTGCACTTCTGCTCCTCTGATGTGCAAATCTGCACATTTTAGACAGTTGTATCCAAATGCAAGAATAAAAGCGGCGTGATTAATGATGAATAATTGCAACGCAGTCTGTCGGAGCGTGCCTGCATGGTGAGAACATCCCAGCAGTTCAACACGAAAACACAATTTAACTTTTAAGAGCAAGAGGAAAGCCACACTCTGCCTGGGGAAACTGTTGGATTATTTTATTTGTGCCTCTGGAGGAGCTTCGCCAAATTTCTCACTACAAAAACACAAAATCCTACCAAGTAGTTTCTCGTCGAAACTCCAAGTTCACTTAAAATGAGAAAAAAAATTTTTACTTTTCAGCAACACATATGGTAGGAGTTTGTTTTAGGCCAACAATTTCTTAATAACAATTAACAAGTACTAGCTTTTTATACTCATAAGACATTTTTCTCTTGCTGTAAGTGAAATAATCTGCCAGTAGAACTGGAATTGGGTTGCTAGGCGACGGGGAGGGCTTGGCTGGCGTTGCTAGGTAACAACTGTGAAAGAAGTGAAATAATCTGCCAGTGGAACTAGAACATTTTAAGATCAGTATCAATGAATTACTGACTTAAAACAAGCTACTATATCTTGCTGAAACGTGACTTAAGTTTTTGTTTAGATTTCAAGATGTTTGCACAAAAAAACAGACAAAAAGTTTGAGTTTTTTGCAGTGCAAGTTTGCAAAGCAGAACAATTTTTTTTTCTGTATTTCTTTTCTGCTTTTTATGAACTTGAATGTCAAGAGCCGTATCATCGAGGAGACATGCTAACATTAGCACTTTGGCTAACCAACTTGTTTTAAGTGAATAATTCCTTACTATTAATAGAAAAGTTCTTGTTCCACATGCAGATTTCTTTTATTTATAACAAGACATTTTTCCTATAAGTGAAATAATCTGCCAGTGACTCTAGAACTTTTTAATCAATATTGAGGAATTATTTACTGAAAACAGGCTCCTATGTCTTGCTGAAACTAATAAGTTAGTTTAGTCTTACTTTGAGTCTGATTTTTGCGTTTTTGCAGTGCTGATGACTTCACAACACGTTTTGTCAAATTTACAATGAGGAGTTACAATTTATTTAAAAACTGAGCTTTGTAAACTCTCAGCTTTTTAACACTAAGAACTAGAAAACAGAAATAATCATAAACAGTTAGCCTGCTGCCCAAACAGATGTTAAAACAACAAAAACGTGGCATCATTACCGACGCCCTGACCGGATCCAAATGTGAGTAATCCTGCAGCTGCAAAAGATTTTCCCCCCCAAAAATCTGTGTGAACGGATTCAGGCCTGGATAGCTGATTAGAGGAAGAAAGGCAGAACGATACGACTCCAGCAGAAAGTCTGGATTGATGCTGGAAAGACGGGAACCGCCACGTTAGGTCGGCATGACGACTGCGCCAGCCGAAAGAGGATTCAGAGTTTCTGGATCTGGACCAACGCTGCGTAATAAATGGGGTCAAATTTTTGCTCTGACTTTCAGCCATCGGATGTTACTTTGACTGGGTTAGCTACTCATTTGCCAAACAAATTATCACTGTTAGCTTGTAAAGTGTGAGAATATTTCATATTCAGTCAAAATTTATTAAATGCCATCTAGTTGCAGATTCGTTGCAGGCTCATTTAATCCCATAGTTTGACATTTTCTCTGGGTTTGCACTGGGATTACATGACATTTTCTGAACAGGACCAATAATCCCCTGGAGTACCGATTGGTTGCCAAGCAGCTGGTTTGTCAATGTGATGGGCGACAGTTTCCTCTGAGTAAATTATTCTACTCTTCCAAGCGCACTTGGTTTAAATCACTGATCATCTGTATAAAAGCAAAAAGCAGAAGGTTTGCAGCCTTGCAGAGTAAAGCTGCGTGTAAAAACATGATGCCAAGATGAAAAGACAGCAGCAAAAATTTCTGAGTTTTTATTTTGGGGTCAGAAATTTACTTGTTTTTTCTTAATCATAGATTAATCTAATAATTTCTGAGTTTTTTTTTCTTTTCTAGAAAATATTTTATTTTAGGAGCTCAGAAATGTCCTTGATTTTTCCTCTAGAACATTTCTCAAATTAATCTAAAAATTTCTGAGTAAAACAATGACATTTTAATGCAAAGTTGCATTAAAATGAACGACATTTCACGACAACCGTTATAAATATTTATAGACTCCTTCCTGTTTATCTTATGCAGCCCCTTCAAATAAAGTGTTATCCAGTTTTCCAACCAGGAAATGTCTGTCATATCCTAAATTCATAGTCGGATGCTGCATTGCTGTGATTTCTCTCATCGGCTTCAACCTTCACCTCCGTCCTGACCTGCTACCCTGCAGGAGGATTGAGGCTCTCTGGGCCAGAAAAAAAGCCTCCATCAGGCGTTGCAGCTTGTGGATTTGGATTAATGGGTGAAGTGAAGTGGCAAAGGTGATTACAGGATGTGCAGCTGAGTGTGAGGGCATCTGACGGGCCGAGCAAATGAGGAACAGGCCAAAAACAAAGTGTGGGTTAATAGGGCAGCGGGATACGGGTCATGGCACCTGAGTTTCTGTCCCTCAGGCGTTTCCATGGGCACCGCAGCACTTAGCATCCACTTCCTGCTCCTCATCAGGCGGGCAGCGGAGCTGGACGCGTCTGAGTGCAGCGGCAGCAGGGAAGGGGAACGGATGAATAAGTAAAGACTTTCCCCTCTGCTCCCGCGCGTCGTGTTCAGAACGGGTCGGGTCAATAAGCAGAGCGGGACTCTGGATCAGAACCTCTGAACGAGTCCAGACACGATGATGGGACACCCAACAAAGCTCCATGATTCACCCCCTACCTTATGGGATGGCAAAGCATTGTGGGAAGAGTAACTTTTCAACTTTTCAAACTCAAAATTTTTCTCACGTTTTGTAGAAAATTGCTGACTTATCTAAAAATCTCTGAGGTTTTATCTAAAATGTTTTCATCTTTTCAAACTCAGAAATTTCCAGGTTGTTTCTTGAAAATGTCTGTTATCAATCCTAAGAATTTATGAGTTTTTACTCGCAAATTTTTGACTTTCATAGCTATGAAATCTCTTTATTTTTCTCGAAAATTTATGAGACTAATCTAAAATTTCTGATGTGTTTTCTTTGCAGAGGTTTGAGATTTGGAGCTCAGAAATTCCCTTGTTTTTATAGAATATTTTGGAAATTTCCTCCTCCATTTTTTTTTCTATCGTTAATGCGCCTTTGTAGTAATGTGACAAACTTAAAAGAGGTACAAATACGTTTCAAAAAGCCGTCACTAAATTTATGAGCGCAATTAAAAGGAAAATGAAACTGAAAGAGCAAAATTTAGCCACTTCAGAGTGATTCCTTCTCTTCTACCTCCTCCAGACCAAATCCGTCTCTCTCTCTTCCTCTTTCTGACTCCGTCTCGCTTTCTTCTCCTCCTCCTCCTCCTCTCTTTGGGGCTCTGGGTCTTTGATCAGACTCTGAAGCTATAAACATTACCAGCTGGCCTTTCGCTCCACATGAGGAGGTCAGCCGAGGCGGAGGACGGAGGGTGGGGGAGCAGTAACTCTACTCTCTGCGAGCAGCGGCATCCGAAGCAGACATCTGGGAGAACTTCTCCATTTCAGAGACACTCTCTGATTCAGCTAAAATCAAACCGTCCCCCAAACACACACTCACTGTGAAACACGCTAGAGCTGACAAGAAGGCGGCGTTCTGCTTTTCCCCAGCCAAATGCAACACTTCTGCCATCTGTTTTCTTCAGAAAAACAGTCATGGAGCTTCGCAAAAATTGTCGCGTCAAAAACAAAGTTGAAGTTTTGAAGCTGGTCAGATTTTTAGATAAACAGATCGTCTTAAGTGTAAATGTTTCACCGTTGGTTTGGGCTGCTGGGGGAGGCAAAAGGGCAAAGGTCACACCGGCTGAGCTGCCTCCAGTGAATCCTGCCTGCATACATTTAATGCTTCTCACCAAAACTCGCCACCGCCTTTAGGCCCAAAAATGCTGAATCCACTTCCTTCCTCATTCCTCAAAGCTGATTTTTTTTTTCCTCTTTAAAAAGAAAAAAGTGAAAAAGAAGCGATGCCCTGCATTCTTCTTCTTCTGAGCCATTATTTTAGCTAGCAGCAGCAGCAGGAGGAACCTCCTAAACAAACCAGAACGTCACCCTGGCCCTAAGAGAAAAAGCTGCAAATCTGCATTTATTAATGTAATAATGTAAGAGAAACATCCTGTACTGAGCTTCAGTGGGGAAGTTCAGGTGCACCAGCAGCAACCAGACATAAGAATCTAAAAAGAGAAGTAAAATGATGAAACTGTCCAGTGAGAGCAACTTTACAGTGTTGGAAAATACTGTGCAGTTGTTAAAAATAGCAAAGTTCAATGGACCAAGACGTGCAACTGAGTAGAATAACCAAAAAACAAATATATATTGAAGCATAAAACACAATAAGCTGTTCAGGAAAAGTGGAAAGAAATGTGCAAGCAACAGGATTGTGCAAAAAAATATCAGGAATGTTATTTGAAATTAAATGAAGTAGAGGAAGGATCTGTAATAATGCTCCTTTGTCCACCAAGGATGCAGAAGTTTAAGAGTGCAAAGAAGGATCAAAATCTGTATTTTGTCACTTTTAAAAGTAACACCAGAACAGCGGCTGCTGCGTCTCAGTCAGTTTCTGTGCTTAGAAGTGTGACAGTACACATAAAATCAATCCAAAATCTAAACGCAAGGTTTCATTTCACATATTTAAACAGAAAATCACACTTTGAAAGTAAGCTTGGAGGCCGCAGGTTCTGTACAACTTCAAATTTCACAAAAAAACAAAAATATAACCCAGTTTGAAGTCAGCAGCATCTCGTCAAGATCTGAAGAACAAAATCTCCCATCTTAAAAACTGTCCACAGTAAACCTGGCTAGACTTTTAAATCTGTTTTACTTTTCTATATTATGGCCACTGAAGATGGATAGAAAAAAGAGGAGTACATTTCTGCCCAAAAAGTCGTACATTTGTGAGAAACAAAAATCTAAAATTTTGTGATTAATCTCTGAAACTTTCAAGGAAAAACTCAGAGATTTCTGAACTCAAACAGTCATACATTTGTGAGAAAAAAAACAAACAGAAAATTTGAGATTCTTCAAATTTAGTACATTTCTGAGCTTCAGAATTACTTGAAAAAAGTGTTTTGTAGAACATTTTGTAAATTTCTAAAATTAATCTCAAAATTCCTGAAGTTTTTCTCCCAAATTTGAGGATTTTCTTTGCAGAAATTTACTTCTCATTTCTTTTATATCTTCAATTTCCAAAACTAAAACATGATGCAGAATTTTACATGCAAATGCTTTAAAATGTTCACCATACAAACAGCATTTCTATTTCCTCCACTGATTATTCATTCTTTCCTGAAACACCAACACAAAGCAGCATGTTTGTGAAGTGACAGTAAACAGACTCGTGTTTTTTTATGTATATATTTTGCATTTAAACATCTGAAAATGTGACGGTCTTTTATATGTTGCAATAACAGCTGCATGCCGTTTGTGGTATGGCTCCACCAGCTTTGCACAGAAACAGATTGAAACTCAAAAATTGTCATTTGCATGATTGTTTCTCTTTCTACCAAAACCGAGTGACAAAGTCTTCAGTCTGGAGTTTCTAAACTCTTTTTTAAAGGGAAGTTTTGTTTTCAGAACCTTCAGGATCCATTTTATTTGCTGCTTGATTGGTTTGTTTATTTATTTCGATTATTTAAAATGTCTTCCAGTCTCAGTGTTAAATGTTTGCTGCAGATTAAAGTTTATTTATTTTCAACTTCTGCCACCAATTCTTAATCGGATTTGGATTTATGACTTTGACTAGACCATTCTAACACTTGAATAAGCTACTTTTTGATGCTCTGACCGTTGCTGGAAGGTCAACTTCATCCCCAGTCATTCATCTTCTGAGTGCCACTCTACTGGACAGGATAATCAGCATGATGCTGCCACCACCGTGTTTCACTGTATGAATAGTGTGTTCAAGCTAACAATGTCGACCAAACAGTTCAGTTTGGGTTTCGTCTGATTCAAGCAGCTTTGTTGACTAGTCCTCATTTATATCGGCTTGTGAAAACCTTCAACTGGAACATCTACACTTGAAAAACACTAAATATTACCAAGTATTAGTTTAGCTTCTAGTCAAAACAGCTTAATACACATTAAATTGGATGAAACTGACTTAACAGTAACTTCTCAGCAACATACAGCAGCTTGTTTTAAGTAAATAAATCCTTAATTTTGATTAAAAAATTCTAGTTCAACTAATTATTTCACTAATTATAATCAGCTGGTGGAACTAGAACTTTTTCATCAATATTAAGAAATTATTAACTTGCTAAAAAGTTACTTATAAGTAAGTTTTGTCTTATTTCAAGTGCACTAATATACATTTGGTCTAGAAAGTAGATCAAAAGTACTTGGTAAGATTTTGTGTTTTTGCTGTCAAATTCTTAACAATCCTGTTTTTATCATTAAAAAAAAAAGTAAACGAATGTCGCAAACGTCTCGCAGCGAATAAACCAGCGCTTGTCTTCTTCCGTCAGTGTGTGAACTGGCTGCGCTGCTGAGGGGGAAACATTATTGTGTGTGTGTGTGTGTGTGTGTGTGTGTGTGTGTGTGTGTGTGTGTGTGTGTGTGTGTGTGTGTGTGCGTGTGTGTGTGTGATGCAGTCTTCAGTACAGTCTGAACTGAATGACACATTGTGGAGAGAAAGCCCAAGCATTAGGCAGCAAAATCTGTGACATCACTACCGGACATAGGAGCCCTGTTCTGTGCATAATAGGAGTATTGAATCCTCGCGCTGCCATCGCTGTCCATGACACACCAGAGTCTGGCAGCAAACCCATGTGTGAAAACCATCACCTGTTGCAGCTTAGTGGCTGGGAGCCCCGTGGGCGTTTTGGAGGCCCTCTTGGATAACTTTTGGCCCATGGAAGAGCACATGGGAAAAGTGCTAGACAGACGGAAAACACGCAGCGCTGAGAAAAATCATTTACCCCCATCTATGCATACCACTTGAAATGATCAGTTTCTCTGATTTTACTCTTTATGTTTGAGTAAAATTAATTTTGTTCTTTTATTCTATGAACTACTGACAACATGCCTCCTAAAATACCAGGCAAAAATCTATTATTTATTTGCAGAAAATGAGAAATGGTCAAACTTACGAAAAAGGAGCAGAGCTTTCAGGCCTCATATAATGCAAAGAAAACAAGTTCATATTGATTTAGAAACAGCAACACTGATGTTTTAACTCAGGAAGAGTTCAGAAGTAAATACTTTATGGGGGTTTTCAGTGAAAAACAAACAAGTGTTTTCAGTTTAGCTTCTAATATCTTAAAACACCTGAAATAAAACTAACTTTTTAAAAGCTATAGAGGCTTAAAATAAGTGAATAATGTCTTAATATTGATGGAAAAAGTACTGGCAGATCATTTGATTTATAAGAAGACATTTCTTCCATATTATGAGTTAATTTATCTGCCAAAATAAAAGCACTTCATCAATATTAAGGAATTATGTACTTAAAACAAACCTCCATTTCTTGCTGAAAAATTACTTGTAAGTTTGGTTTATCTTATTTTAATAAGATGTTTATATAAGAAACCAGACCAAAATTACTTTGTTTTTGGTTGTATTTACCCAGAATGCCTTGCACTGTAGTCCACTTCCTGCTTTCGGAGGGTCTCTGATCTACTTGGTGTTCACATATGCGTTGCAGAGTTCGCTTCAACCGAACCAAAAGTGAGATTTTTAGGTTCAAATTCAAATGTGGATTCACCGCAAATAAATCCGACTTTCTAGACAAACGAACTGGAGTTGGATTAAACATCAATACTGATGTTTTCAACACCCCAAAAAATATTTGTCCCACTTGAAACAAGCAATAAACATCACATCAAATATCGATCAATATTCCAGCTATTATGAATCACATGCTGGGCTTTTCGTCCTGATTAAAGGAATTCTGTGTTTCAGCATCTTTGCAGTTTTCTGGAGGTTTGCTACAGATCTGTGGTGCATAGAAGCTGAATGCTTCTTCTCCATGTACCTGAGAGGTCTGGAAGGTTTTCATTTAACCACGCCGGCCTTTTTGTAGAAGCTTAGCAACAAATTAAAAACATAAATAAACAACAATTTTTCAAAACACAAAAATAACAACATTTTTTAAAACTTGATCGTTTGTAGCAAAGAACACATTCAAAGCTAAAACAAACCAACATTTGAAAAACTTGACTTATCAATACACTGAAGGGCTGATCGGTTGATTAATATTTTGATTAACCAATTAATAACTGGAGAGCAGAAGGAGTTTTTTTAAAAACAGTATTTCAACCAGATGAAACTAAAACTGCAATTAGAAAGAAGGATGTTTAGCTTAAATCAAAAACGCATTTGTTTTTGTTCAGTTTTATCTTAATTACTGCTCTAAATTGAATTTTTTAGTCTTTATACTGTAGCTAGTAATTAATCAATTAGAAAATTAGTTGATTATTTCAGTAATTGATTCATCCGATTAATTGTTTCAGCCCTACGCCATTTTGTATTCACTCAGAGTATCTTTAATGAGCTGAAATATTTAAAAACAGGCCTGTAAATAATAAATATTGCTGCCCGATCTGTTGTTCCAGGAGTTATCGCGATAAACGATAATATTGTTATTTTGAGATGGGAATGGAATAATAATGCAAGATCAATCAACTTTAAATTCTGGAACTGGAAAACATTTTAAATATTCAAGATGAATAAACAAAACAACAAATAAGGTGAATTATTTATTCTCTGTAAACAAAAAACGGGGTCATTGAGATTTTTATCATCCAGTTTTTGGTAGAAAGAGAAACAAGAAATCATGCAAAAGGGACATCACTGAGTTTGTTTTAATTTTTCATGTGATTAAGTCATTTATTGCTTATTTTGACAGGCATAGCCCACAAAACAAACAAACAAACAACAAAAAAAGAGTAAAAACTGAAGGGTTTTTATGTGACAGAGTGAAACTGAAAACATACCTGACCAGCTGTGTCATACAGTCCCAACAAGTACTGCTTCCCTCCAACGTTGACGCTCACTGCAAGACAAATGACAAGAGCAGTTGGAAGGTGAGGGTGTCGTCAGGGACTTCCAGCCCCGAACAAGTGGTTCTGATTACAGCAACAGATGCAATGCAGTTGCAGGAAGAGTGGCAGAGAAGTCAGGGGAGATCCAATCACGCCTCTCCGCCCCGCTTATTGCATTTCAGGCTGGGAAATTAACCCCAAACAAAGAGAAAGGAGCAGTTCAGTGAGTCGTGATGTCATGGTTAGGAGACAGAAATGTGACCCCACCTGCATAATGATCAAACACCGTGGGCACATACTCCTCTGGAAAGGCGTCGTTGGCATAGCTCATCAGGAGACACGTTTTACCCACTGCGCCGTCTCCAACCACGACGCATTTCAGCATGATAGAACCGGTTCCGTTAGCCATGATCCCGGCCGAACCACCATCATCTCCCCGACGCCCTGTTGTTCCGACCTGCTGCCGCTGCAGCTGGGTGGGGATCCCCGCACCGCGGCGGGCATCACCAGCCTCGGAGGCGGACTGCGCGCTGCACCGTGTCGGGCTGGAGCAGCATCCCTCCTGCCCGCCACTGGCTACGGGTCCAACCCGGAGTTTGTTCCGATGTTTCCACCGGTTTGCTCAGTCTGTGGAGACGTGTGGGGGTGTTTTCCGCTGGAAGGCGAGGAGGGATCGTGTTTGGTGATCCGGCGGGTCCGCGGCGTGTCCTGCTGCCTGACGCTCCGCGGCGCACTGAGCCGCCGCCGCCGCCGCTGCTGGACGAGCTGGGTGGAGAGGCGGAGCCTGGCTGTGAAACCTAGAAACCAGGCTGCAGTCCGCCTGCTGGGGGATCCTGGGCTGCAGGACCAGGAGAAATTACATCATTAGCAAAAAAGAAGGAAAAGCAGGGCCGTTTCTGGAATTGTCGCGGCCCGAGGGGGAATGCTGGTTGGGCCCCCCGAGTTTAACAAACTACAATAAATAAATTCGTAAAGGGGCAGAATGTAACTTTTAAATATATACAAAAAACAAACAAACAAACAAACAGATTTCTGAAGAAAAATAGTCAGAATTAAACATCAAACCTGCTGTGTGAACTTATCTTAACTATCTATTTATCTATCTATCTATCTATCTATCTATCTATCTATCTATCTATCTATCTATCTATCTATCTATCTATCTATCTATCTATCTATCTGTAACCCTCTGGGTTCCCAGAAATATTGTGGTTTTGAAAAATAACAAATTTAATGTAGGCAACTTAATATCTTAAAATAAGATATAATAATTTCAAAGTCTTTTGGTAGGAGTTTGAGAGTTTGAAATGAGCAAGAGTTCATTTTAAAGAAAAACAGTTGAAGTAAAAAGTCTATTAAAATATTGTGTTCTGTCACTTTAAGAGCGAACAAAATTTTGGATAGTTTGTATGTAAAGTACAGCTCAACACGAGGTGTGACAGACTAGAATGTTTTTTTTTCGTTGTTCTGCCTAAAGTCGATTGCTATTGGGTGATTGCACTTTTCCTGAGTTCTGATTGACCGGGGGGCGGGACTAACGGGAGTACCGCGAAAAAGAGGGAGGAGAGCAGAGGAGGAAGAAGACAGGAAAGAGGATCGACGGCGGATTCTCGGTGGAGTTAGCCAGGACTTCTGTGAGTCGTTTTGGTGGACTACCAGCTAAAAAACTGCCACAAGTTTGATGTGCACCAGCGCAAGGGACAGCGGACGGACCGAGGAAGAAGCGAGCGGTGAGCTGGATGCGGAGGTCTGCACCGGAGCTGTCGAGGCCCACTACACCTGCGTCGGCCATGCTGCTTTTGGAGTTGGCTGCGGTTTCCTCCGCCTCTACCCAAAAGTGCGCGGATCAACTGACTGAAATCTGGTGAGATGAGTCGTCAGGACCTATATACACCCGTCACAGTGAATTGAGGACCAAGGGTGAGTGTCTCAATTATCAGGCCTGCAACCGGGGTTCAAAGACTATTTTGCCGGCTTTTATTTGTTTTATTTTTTGGTGGGCCCACTAATTAAAAATGTGTTCAAACTAAAGGACTCTGATGTGTTCGGGACTGTTCAACATAATCTAATTTGGGACTTCACGAACATTTAAAAGTAAGGGAAAGTCCCAGGTGGTCGAGAAAGTATTTTTATTTATTTGTTTTGGTACTTTCTGGTTATTTGAAGGTTTACAACCTCAGAAAGGTGTTGTTTGACTTATATTCCATTTGCCAGACATAAGGTCTGCTGGTGACCATAGTGTGAAGGTATATTTTCACATGTGCTTTATTTTATTTTCATTCTGAAGTTCAGTAAATAAATATTTTACCTGAATAAAGTTTATCATTTATGGGTCAGACATAAACAGTTTAACTAAGTTAATTCTTTATGACAAATCAGTACCTGGAGGTTCATGGGAAATGTAGTGAAACCAGTTTTTTAGGGTGTAACAATAACATTAAACGCTAAATCTAGCTTAGATACCAGAAAGCGCTATCTATCTATCTATCTATCTGTCCGTCCGTCTGTACGTTTTTTTGTTACTATCCACATCGATCCCAGACCACAACTTGACATCAAGGCCAAGGCTGCAGGGAAGTACAAGTAAGAAATACTGCCCCCTACAGTTGGGAGTTAGCATCACTTAAATCCAACGTTTTTGACCATCTTTATGGAAATTTTGCAATAATCTAAGGTATGAAATGGCACAACAAAACAAAACCTGTTGAGCTTGCATGAATGTTTGGAGTCTGGAGCCTTGAGGGCCTTATAAAAGTTTGTGAGTGAACTTTAGTAACCTACTGTCTCCATTTTTTAATGACTTTGTGTTTCAGATGAGTGGATGAGTCATCCTCGCTGCATTGGTCTTTGTTTCTGTGTGATGGATGGGATGTGTGGGATGGGAGCACAGAGCTGCAGATGGAGACGCCACAGGAGGAGGTGTGAGATCCTGAGACAAGGAGAAAGAGATCTGACCTCTGCAGCGCAGTGTGGGCTGTCATATTAGCCCTCATTACTGCCTTAATAAAGCACGTCTGCTTACACAGCACAAAAAAAAAACACCAGAAAAAAAGGAAACAGTTTGCATGTGTAGATATGCGCTGTTTCAATTTAAGGCGAATGAAACCACAACCACAAAATAATCAGCGAATCACAGGAAGCTTCATCTCGTTGCTGGTATCTGAGTGTTAGTCCGATAATGTGTTAAAGTAAAACAACTCAGCAGCTGGAGATCAAAACGAGACGTTAAAACACCTCAAAGATGCATTTGTAAAGAAACCAAGCGGACTTCTTCACTCTCTCTTACACCAACGCAGCAGAGCCTCGTTGCGAGGCAGATGCAAAAATAATATCACGTTTTCAGATTCCATTACGAGTCCACATCTGAAAAGTGCGGCGTGCATTTATACGCAGCACTGAATAAAAGTCAGTGAACAGAATGGCTACATAGAGCCAACATGAGAACATCAGCAAACAGAAGACGTCATGAAGACAGGAAGAAACATTTAGATGTAAACAGCAGCTGGACAGGAATCAGAAAACAATGAAAGGAGGAGGATTCTTTATTTTTATTTTTTATTTTTTTTTACCAGTGAGACAAAAGCAAAACGTTGGACACACTGCAGCAGGAAACCTTTACAGCAAAACAAACCTAAACATAAAGATAAGGTTTAGTGTTATAAATGCTTCTGTAAAAAGACATGAAAGTGTGTTAAAGTGAACTGAATTCGGTTTAAATTAAACTTAACAAACTGAATTAAATGGAACTGAGAGTAACTGATTCAAATTTTACTGAACTGAACTACATAGAATTGAATTAAACTGAACTCAATTGATCTGAATAGAATTTAAGTGGATTAAAAAGAACTGAACTGAACTGAAATTCAATTGACATTGAATTTCCCTTTGGGATCAATAAAGTATTTTTGAATATGAATTTAAATAACGCGTTTCTCTAGACCATCAGTCGTGTGAAGAAGTGTGATTTGTATCACTAAACCGCAAATTAATTTGTATATTTCATATTTATTGATATTTATTGAAGATTTTATTGAACAGAAAGTGGAGAAAGTAGTAAAATTGCAATTTATTGTGGCAACAATGAATCAAAATTCTTATTATATGTAATTTATCACAATAAGTGACACACAATGCAATAAATGCCCACTGTAAATCTGAATTGACATAATTATGATATTTCGTTGATTATCTGTGATTTTCTAATGACATTCATGTATTTACAGAGAACTGAAGTCCGGCCTGCTGAAACTTTGCTCTTCTATTTTAGGAAAGGCAAACAAATCCCTTTCAGAGCGTTCCCTTTCACATTTCCGATCGGTTATCCAGATGCTATCTTCCAGATCGAAATGCATGAGCGTATGCAGGAACTCACACATGAATACACACTTCCTGTCTGTCACAGGCCGAGATCAATCACGGCGTGGGAGTGCGAACCGAGGCTGAGGCCGAACACGGCGGGAAAATGGCGCAGTGCAATCATGACCGGGGCCTGAATTAGAGCGGCGGCCGTGGGCTCCCAGGGAGGGTTTGGTCAAATTACAGGCCGTATTTTTAGAGAGGCTTCGCCCCAGAAGCAGCTGAGGACCATCACTCACAGGCTGCTGGAGCGTGTCTGGGGAACCTCCTTCTTCAAAACTCAGTCACACCTCAGGATGGAACAGTATTGATCCTTCCTGTAGGAAGCTACACAGCTTCCTACAGGATCCCGAGTAGGAAGCTGTTAAGCCAATCATGCTGTCTATCTTATAAGCTGCACAGGAAACAATGAAATCAGATGTCAACAAGACAAAGTTCTGCCGGGGTCAGAGAGTCTGCCTGTCTGTCAGTCCTTGATCATACAGCAGTTTCTGACTTGGTCGCAGTCCAAAACCTTCTCCAGGATTTCAGCAGCAGCAAGATCCCTGTGGTTTTTGGGGCCAAGGCAGAGAAACAAGCAGCCTGCAGTGTTTCCTGTTTCTGATGCTGCCTCCAAGTGGCAGCAACACGCTACTGCTTTCTTCTGCTGATCCAATCGTACATATTTTTCACATTTTTGTGCTTCCATTTGGGTCTCAGCTGCTTCAAAAAACAATAAAAACAGCCCAAAGAGCTTCAATACCCACCCAGACGTTTTTTAATTTTTTCAGCAACAAGTTTATGTTTTTTGGTGTCTGGAAAATAAGCCTTTCAAAAAAACTACTCATAACGTTTGAGGCGTTACACCATTACCTAGCAACCCCCGTAAAGCGAGCCCAGCCCTGTTACCTAGCAACCAAAGCAGAGTGCCGCCTCATTTGGTCAGCTGGTTTATAAGGAATTAAAATGGTGCCATAAAGTCCAAGATAAAACATTAAACTGAAAAAAAAAAAACCTGAATCTGAAAATTAGTTTTGATTCCCCCCAACCCTTCAGTTTCATGTCAAGTTTTAATTTCAGTTTGAAACTTTTTTCTTCATTTTCAAATTTTTTTTTTTTTCAATTTAATTTTTTTTCCCCCTTTTGAACAAACTTTAAAGCCTCAATTTAGCTCCATCTGAATCCACTCCACAAGTGTTTTATTGTCAAAAGTAATTTTTATTTTCTGTCGTCTGCTGGAAAGATTTCTGGCCTTTCTTTTTATAATGTGTAACCATGGTAACA
The DNA here is from genome assembly GCA_911649635.1 of Poeciliopsis gracilis. Classification (NCBI taxonomy): domain Eukaryota; kingdom Metazoa; phylum Chordata; class Actinopteri; order Cyprinodontiformes; family Poeciliidae; genus Poeciliopsis; species Poeciliopsis gracilis. Next base: position 5,538,704 of record CAJVRI010001154.1, read on the forward strand.
AAGTATTGTATTTTTTATATATTAGACCAACATCCTCATTTAAAGAAGAGCGGCTAAAGCCAAGAAGGTGGATTTTCCCTATTCGCCAATAACTAAAAGTGTCATCCGGAACATTTTACTGTGTAATATTGTCTCTGTTTCCCAGATTTTTAGCTGTCAGCATGTCATGCTACATTCTTCAGTCAGAGGCCTCTTCAGATTTGTTGCAAGACTGACTGCTACTGGACATTTTTCCATCACAAAGAACAAAAACAGTTTGAAGACATTTGGATGATATGAGTTTCAACAACATTTAGTTGAAATAATCATCTTATAGATTAGCCAAAGTTACAAGTTTAACATTTCTCAAACATTTTTTTACTTTTTTAACCTCTAACTCTAAATGTGTTTTGGTTTACAAGCGGTTTTGTTTAAAAATGCAGATGTTATAACCCGTTTACGCCTCAGGTTCTGGTCAACACCTGCTGGAGACAGTCTCCAGCGTTTCCTGTGCTGATCTATCTTTAGTGCGTCCAATAAGTCATGTTGCCTCTTGTGTCACAGCCTATTGTATGTCTTGTGCATGCATTGAGAAAGGAACTTGCATCAAACACTGACATGAGGCCGACACCCTTCCTCCCAACGCGAGTATTCAGGCTGGAGGTCAGAACAAGCTGCAGGCCCAACATCCTGTTTATTTTATATTCATGGTTCGCTGGCTTTATTATGTCAGGTGAAACAAGATGAAAGAACATTATGTCTTATTTTGTGGATAAACTAAAGAAGCATCAATAAATGCCTGTTTGAGCAGATAAACTCTCATGCTGAGGTTTCAACCAGATGAAACTACAGCAGGAAATGCAGGTTTTTATTTTTTATAACAAAAATGATTAGAAACTTATTTTGTTTGTTTAAAAGTTTAAAAGTTAGTTTTAAATTGTGGCAGGCAGGATTAGATGAAAGGCTATCTCAGGACCTCTAGTGGTTTAAGCAGGAACACAAAAGAAATCATGCAAAGAAAAAAAATCTAACAAGCAGAAAAATACTAAATTACACAAATTAAATAAAGCCAAAAAAGTAATTCGTAGCAGCAGTTTATATTTTGCTCTTTAGATAAAAACAGCTTGTGTGACTTTCAGACTTTTTTCCCCACCTCAGAAGTCAGTTCTGCTGACGCAGCGCCGCCTCATCTCTGGGTTTTTGAAAGGCATTCGGTCAATTTCTCCATTGCTGACCGACACAGAAGAACTGCACACATGCAAAAACGCCCCGATAAACGTTTCTGACCCAGTTCGTTTTGGGTTCTCAAATAAAAAGAGTCAAATAAATTAAAGACCATTTTCTGGGAATAACAGTAACCATGCAACTGCAAACCTGAAAGCAGGAACAAGAATCCTTCATGTGATTAAGGATTTGACTCAAAGTCCTACTCTCAAATTGGGAGAAATACAAACTGAACACACAATGTGGGTAATGTTCACCTCAATGTAACCATTTCTGTCTTTTCTTGCCTGTGCAATGCGTCAGATTTTGGAAATAATCATTTGTGTCGCGTTTTACAGTTTGCATAAAAACATTTTGTTGCACCCGTTGCAGATACGATCTACTCCCCCCGCGTGATAGCAGAGCTGTCAAATATCAATGACAGAGGAATTTTTTCTGATAACGTATCAGAGGCAACTCTGTGGTTAAACATTAACACGGAGAAAATTCTTGAATGAAGAAAGAACTTAAGAGTTGGATAAATTTTACAAAGTGCGTAAAATCATTTATGTGAAAAATACTCTGTAGAATATGTATTTAGAGTCAAAAAATTAGATTCAGAATCAGAGTTGTAGTGGATTTGTTTGCATTAAAATGAATAACGGACTTCTAACATAACAGGGTTGTGACCAGATGATACTATAGCTGTAGTAAATTAAGTGTATTTATAAATAAATCATTTATTTATTATATGGCTCATTCTTATTTGCCGGTCTTATGGACGTATGCTGATCAGTTTGTTCTATTTGACATCAACACTGAAAGTCACAATTTCTTCCCTGTTTGTTGCTTTTTACCCTAATTAGCTGCAACAGATAAAATAGGTTGTTAAAGTTGCAGCAATAAAATGTCTGTTTGGGCTTTTTCGGGTTTGCATTTTCTTGAACAGTTTCATACAAAAGATACCAATTAATTTGGGACCATGTTGCTCAAGAGTGTGGACGCCAGAATCAAATAAAAATACTCTCACATGTAAAGTTAATTATAGCAACTTATTTTGGTCCCCGACCACGTCATTTAGAAAATCCCACTGATTTTCTGACTTCCAAATGGAGTCATAGGCATGTTCTGATGTAAATTGGACATTTTTAATAGTCATACCTAAAAATAACTACTAAAAATGTAAGTCAAATCTAATTCTCCAGCAAAGGGCCAAGCAGAATTCAGCTAACAGAAACTTAAAGTTGAGCTAAAACTCAGCTAAAGTTAAAAAAAAAAAAAAACACCTACATTATGCTACTGCTATTAGCTTGACTTTACTCAGATTGCAGCTAGCAGTTACTCCGAGTCAAGCTAACCGATACGCAGAGTCTGCAAACAGGTCTAGCTGAGTGCTAATCAAGTTTAGCTGATAGCTACTTCTTGTCTGGCTATGTGCTAAGTGCTATTTAGAGTTGAGCTAACAGTCTTGTTAGCTTACAAAAAGGATTCAGAGTTGCTCAGAGTTTTGCAGAGTGGGACATTGCGTTGTGCTGACAGCATTTGCTACTCAAAATTAAGCTAAGTGCTATGCAAAGTTGAACATATAGCTACAAATGGCTAACAGCTACACAGAGTCGAGGTAAACTACTCAGAAATAAGCTAAGTGCTACACCACATCAAACAAACTGCTACTTAGGAACCAGCTAAGTTCAATGCAGAGTCAAATAACATTTTCGCAGCTCTGCTAGCAGCTACTCAGAACTAGCCAACAGAATCAAGCTAACTGCTACAGATAGCCCAGCTAACAGCTACTCACAGTTGAGCTGAGCGTTACATAGAGTCAACCTAACATCTACTCAGAATCCAGCAAAATAAGAATAAAAACAATTGAATAAATCATCATGTAAGCTATTCAAAAAAGTACCAGAGGCAAATGGTAAGTAAGTTATCGGACGACTACACTTAGTAGATGTAACAGCACCTTTCACTTAGGAAAACAAATAATGCGCGATAATGAAACTGCACAAAGTTTACTTTAGATTGCATATCAATTATATTCAATGACTCTGAATGCTGAATGATCTCTGACCCTGGCTGTCCTAGCATTGAAGTATATTAACTTAAATAAAGATAGTTATTACTTACTGTAGAAATGAAGCACATCATTTTCAGTTCACTCAGTTGACTTGCATTTTCTTCACTGCTCATTTAAACCAAGTTGTTGTTTTTCAGAATGACAAAAGCAAAGAAAACAATGTTAACTTTTAGAAACACAGATTTATTATAATTATTTTTTTAAATATAAAGGTGCAGAAATCATCAGTCAGGCTATATAAATATTTGGTGAACTCATAAATACATTAACCCAAACCTTTTAACACTTCTAATATTGTGTTAAAAGAGAAAACTTTAAATTAAAAACTATTGTCATTAATTTCCAACATTACACAGGGATTATTTAAACACAAACCGTACATTTTTTAAGGTGCGCATGCATTGAAGCTGCAGTTTGTGAATTTTATAAATAAAATTTGTTAAAACTGTCACCAAGTGAAGAACTGCAGCTCTCTCAACCAATAACAACCAATCAGAACCAGAAGGCAGGAATTAGCGCTGTCAATCATTCTCATGTATGCGATGCTAAATGTGCTAATGGTGGAGAAACAGCTACCATAACAGAAAAACTGTCTTCGGCGCTCATGCTAACTAGCCTGAGCTGTATGACATTATGATTGACAGTGCTAAGACCCGCCTCCTGTCATTGATTGGTTGTTTCTAGTTAGCGCTGGGAGAGAAGCTCAATTTATCCAAAAATTATCTGTCTCATATTTAGTGACGCAAAAAAAATAAGCAAAAAAAAAAAAAAACATGCTTCATAAAAGTTACACACTGCAGCTATTAATAAATGTATGAATGTCCAAAAAACTGATCCAGTTTCAATAGGAAGCAGTTTTTTCTTCAGAAGCTCAACCCTCTAGAGCTTCTCCTTCCAGCCAATTTTCCTCTAACTCTCCCAGGATGTCCTGCAGAGACAGAACAGGAAGCTGGGCCTGATGGGCCTGCTGGGCCTGCTGGGCCTGCTGGGCCTGATGGGCCTGATGGGCCTGCTGGGCCTGATGGGCCACCCTCAGCTGCTGCGGCTCGCTGCTCTCCTCCAGAACCATCTCGGGACAATACTGAGAGTATGGAAGTCCCAGCAGAGGGCTGTTCCTGATGTTGCCGTCCCAGTACCCAGAGTCCGGCGTGCTTGGAGTGGAGATCGTTGAGCTGGAGGAGGAGTTGCTGAACATCTGCTGCTCTGGGTATGAGATGTTTGACCTGCTGCCAGTGAAGCTCATCATCTCCAGGAGATGATGAGCAGGAGAGGTTTGGGGGCTGGGCTGGGGCCACATGCCCCACATGGGAGGGCTGGACTCAACGATGCGTCTGCACTGAGGACCAAAGAAGGATCTGTATTGTCCAGGGGGAGAGTAAGCAGAAGAATACTGGCTGTAGTAGGTGGCTTTCTCCATTTCCTGTTTGAGGGAGTCTGGGTAGGTGGACGGAGGCCCCTGAGGCCTCAGCGGCGCCGATGACCCGCTGCCGGCGACGGTTGGAGGTGAAGCGAAAGTATCATGATGCGGGCTGTTGGACAGCCACAGAGCCTTTTTTGTTTCTTTACATTTCAGGGTGCGGGCTCTACGGTTCTGGAACCACACCTGGACAGGAAATAAAAACAAAACAAAAAGAAGTTGTTTAAATACAGAGATGATTAAACACAGGTTCAGTTAATGATTCGCCAGACAAACAGGAAAAGAATCAGGAGAATCCTCAAGAGATAAACACAGGTTCAGGTTTTAGACTCATGGATTAGTAGGATGTGAAGTGTGGGAGGCTTTAAAAAAGTCAGATTTTCACAGAAAAAGCATAAAAACAACAAACTGATTCAATAATATAAAGAACGCAGCGATTTCTGCAACCGTAATCTGGCACTTAGATGAGAGAGAAATTATAAACGATCCAGGATTAACTGTTTCCACAGAGTTGGATAAAATGTTCGATTTAATTCATCCAGTAATAATAACAGTAAATATGTAAACATATGTATAAAACACTTTTTAAATTCATTTTCATAAAAGCCTTATGCATGAAAATATTACTTTACACTTTTTCATCAAATCTAATATAAACTTACAGAAATATTGTTTTATCTATTTCTGTACTAGTTTCATTTTGGTTTTTATTTATTTATTTCAGTCATTTTTAACCTTTTTACATGCAAATCAAGAAAAAACAGAAAAACCACAACACAAACAAACCAAAACGGGAAAAACGGTATAAATACTGGATAAATACTAATACTAACACAGAAATAGATAAATTATATTTCCCTCTGTGTCTAGTGTTGTAATTATTTTTAGATTTGACAGAAATAAGCAAAGTAGAAGAAGAAAATGTAAAGAAATATATTCACACATTTTTCCATTTTGCAAAGTATATTTCTGGCTCTTATATTTCTTCTCTCTCATGCATTTTCTCTTTGCTGCTCTCGTAATGGACATTTTATTGTTCTAACTAGGCCTGTCGCGATAAACCATAAGTCAATTAATCGGATAAGTTAAAACTATCGACCTCATTGTAATTATCGGCTATATCGTTTCTTCCTGCCTTTTTCTCTCACTGTTGATGACACTGAATGAAAAAAGGCTCAACTCCGGTGCTCTCCACTTCCTCCCTTGCTTATTTCCTTAATGTAATGCCCAGCGCGCTGCACGATCTTATGTCGCGGATTGTCGGCCCATTATCAAAACCTGAGAGATACATTAGCCGACAGAAATCCTCGGTATAACGGTTCGATCGAAACCGTGTTGTGTCCAACAATGGACACAAAATATTAAGTCCAGTTCACTAATTTTGAAACCAGGCATTAATCGATTCCTTACTGCAATCTACCTGCAATGCACGTAGCTAGCGTCAGTCTGACTGAATGAAAATCATTATAACTATTTAGGTCACGTTAACGGAGAACAGCTGAAAAGTTACCGGGTTTTCTGGTAGAAATTTCGCTCCAACTCCTCCCCTAGTTATTTATATTTTCTTTGCACGAACTGTTGAATAAACATTCATGTTGTTTCCGATGTCTCTTGGACTTCGGGTTGCGCCATGTCAGCTGTTCGGGATTCTCTCCGTGTTTCCCCTCAGAAAGCACGAGGAGAATCCGCGCTTTCTGATTGGCTACCGGTCACATTCAACAGGCTGCGTTACGCTCCCAGTCTGGGCAAAACACATGATTTAGATCGGAGCGGCACAACGATCTACCGTAACACACAACACTAATGACAATCTCAGAATGAAGAACGTTCTGAGATTGTCGTTCGGAGTAAGAATCCTGCAGTTTGAACTAATGCATCAGGCAGTCGGATGTCTTCTCTATTTAAATCTAATGATTACTGAAGGGCAACATACTACACAGACTTCATAATCTGCACTCTTTTGGTTGAATGCAGTATTTATTTCCACTTTGGCTTTATGCTGTTTAGTTTTTATTCAAGTACATTTATTGTTAATGGAGACTAAGAATCTATTTTATTTTTGGTTTTGGTTGTTTTATTTATTTTGTGTATCAGTTCCAGTGTTAAGTGTTCTTTTGAAAGTAAAGTGTATCTATCTTTGGCAGGAAATTGCATGTATTATTAGGTAATTTCCATTAAATCAATGTAAAAAGGTCTTCAAACAATATTATCGTTTATCGCAATAATTTTTGAGACAATTTATTGCCCAGCAAAATCTGTTATCGTGACAGGCCTAGTTCTAACTCATTATTGCTTCAGGGGCTTACCTGGATGCGTGACTCTGGTAAGCCAGTGGTCTGGGACAGGCTCTCCCGGAGGCTGATGCCGGGGTACGGGTCGGTTTCGAAGGTGGCGCGCAGAAGCTCGACGTGTTCTTTGGAGAAGCTGGTCCTCTTCCTGCGGCTGGCGTTGCGAGAAGAGCCTCCGCCAGGTGGCGCGGGCCGGACCTCATCTGGGGAAAGAGATGAGGTCCAACACATCAAGGCACTGAGATACTGTTTATGTTCACATTTTCTACCAGTAACATCTGACTTTCGGGGTCATGCAGATTAGTTTAACACAAGAATACAGTCAATTTAAAGTGTTTTTCTATTGTTAAAACACATCTTATAAGTGAAATATCAATAAACTTCAAATATCAAAAAATATCAACTTAGCAAGATGGATGTTTTTCCTCTGTCTCTAAAAGTTTTCCCTCTGACTGTTTCAACAAAACTGAAATCTGGATAAAACAGTTTTAGCTCAAAAAAAATCCACTTTAGTCATGAAATAGTTGATTTTTAGCTTAAGAAAATCTACTTTAATCATAGAAGAGATGCATGTTAGCTAAATAAGTTTATCCTGTAAGTCTTACCGTGACTGGAGTCCTTCCACATCGTCGCTGCTGTCCTGAACTGGTTTCTGGATCCTGCTGGGGGTGAGGTTACTGTCTTAGTGTCTCACTGAGCGTACCTTTTATATGATCTCCTGAGAACCCTTAAAAGTCGCACTGAAGCCAGAGCTCAGTGAGTAGGAGGCGGGGCTGGGTTTGTTTAATGCTTGACGGTGGGACTCTGACCCCTGAGCATCCCCCGTTCACTCACCCCCCACTATGTTCACCTCATCCCACTCCAGATCGGAGACAAGGTCAAAGACAAATATCAACGACTTGCTAATTGAAGCTCGTTGATGCCACTTCACTGTTTGTGTCACATGATGTTAAAAGTCAGAAAAACCCTTCCATGTTTTAAGTTTTATTAAAACATGGAAGGGTTTAATTTAAAGATTTTTATTGAATTTGTCACCTTGTTGTTATAGAAACAACCAATCAGAGCCAGGCGCCGGACTTTGCGCAATCAATCACAATCTTGTGTCGCCCTTTTTTTGTTAGCTGTACCTGTACTGAATGTTAAGGCTAGTTAGGTGTTAGATGGATTAAAAGGTTCCTTTAACAGTAAGTTATTTCTCTCCCATTAGCACATTTTACAGCATACATAAAAATGATTGGCAGCACTAAAATCTGCTCCTGGCTCTGATTGGTTGCTTTTGGTTCATTTCTGCAGACACCAATAATAGCTTAAGAAAAAATCTTTTCTCTGATTATCTGTCTCGTATTACACTGTCATGACATGGTGACAGTTTTAACAAATGCATGAAAATAAACAACATAAAGAAAAAGTAACACACTTCAACCAAATGTTTGCAATGAGGCCTCAGATTAGCCATTATAAAGCCAAAGCAGAAGCAGGGATCATAACAACTTAACATTCATCAACACACTACAGTCTTAGGGAAATATTTTCAGAAAAGGTCAAAGTGGAATAGTGACCTGAAACCAATCAGTGGCATTCATATGCAGAACAGATCTGTGGGAACAAAGAATGGCTCTCCCAGTGAGTGATTCGACTTTTGGATTGTTAGCTCAAAGCCACTTCAGACTTTTATCTTCTGCTTAAACATGTCTGGACCTTCGGCAAATCTCAGAAAAATAACAGAAAAACAACCATGCTTCTTGAAAGTTTGGCCTTTTCACATAAAGTCAAATTCTCTCATTAGTTCTGGTTGCAGGTTTGAAATCTGGAACATAAAGGATGAACCTGCTGGAGGAAACGTTTGGACACCCAGAAGCCTTTTTGGGGCCCTAGGCAGGTTTTTATTTGGGTCCCCTAAACCAACATGGCAACACCTGATGCTTTATCATCCCAAAGCTACTCTGTGTTTACCATTATTATTATTATGCTCTATTATTAGCTGGCGTTATGTACTTACCTTATATTTTCACAACAATGGCAGCAGCTGGAAGGAAGTTTGCATTTTAAACAGAAAATACACAACAGAGTTTTTTGTAGAGTTGTGGATATAGGGTCACTGTGACATAGCTAGATTTGAAATGCACTGATAATGTAGACGTCAATGTTGAGCAAAGTGCAGGAGCAGATCTACAGTTTTGCAAGTACAAAAGAAGACAATGCAGTCGTTAGTTATCAGAGCACAGCAAGCGCCACTGTTTTATCTTTTATCTGCAGAAGAGGGAAAATCAATGTCTCAGCTGTGCGGAGACCCGCTTTCTCCCTCTGTGCTTCAGCTAATTCCTATCAGACCACCTCAGAATTTACAATCTTACGTAACTCATGCGAGACCTGCATATTTTAAATAACACATAAAACTCAAAATACGAATGAACTTTAAGTTGATCTAAGATATTTCAGATGCATTTCTGAGAAGAAAAGTCCTGTATCGCAGAACCGTCCCAGTAGATTACATCTTGTGCTCCAGGTTAACATACAATGATCGGGTGATTAAAGATAACCAGGAACTTTTGCAGCCAACAGGCTGACCAGCTAATGCGAAATCACTACACACAGCTGCTGCATTTGCCTCAGTCCTGCTTGCACACAGATATGTCCATATTTTTTTTACTTTTAAAAAAGAAAACATCTAATCAACTTATCGCTTAAAAGTCAAAGTAGTAAAATACTGATGATCTCTTTCAGTTTGAATGAGGATGGATGTATGATATTATAATTAAAACTTGGGATTGGGAGTAGATCCACTCCCACTTCTAAGAAAATATTAAAATATGATATTTTATCAATCAATCCATCAAATTATATTTGTTTGGCACATTTCAGCAGCAAGGCATTTCGAAGTGCTTTACATCAGAACAAACACAAAAACGTAAACTCATCAAGTGGGGGGTTCTTGCCTTTGCATCCACAAAGGGTTTACTGGTTTCACTCCTACTGCGTTATGTGGAACAAAATACCTGGTGGTATTTTTATTCCCACTCACGCTCACACTCACCCAGTTTATAACGGTGTTAACAGCCTTTAAAGGGCTTCCGGCACGAGGCTCCGTACACCTTTCACAGAATTTTGCTCAGGGACTGAGTAAATGTAAGTTAATAGCTTATATTTTCACAATAAAGGCAGCAGCTGGCAGCAGCTGGAAGTTGCAATTGCACAAACTTAGATTTGTGCAATTGCAACATAGAGTAAACAATCAAAACATCACATTAAGTCAAGTTCCATCATTAAATTTTTAGTTGATTACGGGTTTCAAATTCAACTCTAAACAGGTGCGTTTTTAGTCGAGATTTAATGTATTGTGGTGATTTGTAAACTAACAACAGTATTTTAAAGTCTATTCTTTGACCCACAGGGAGCCAGTGGAGGGACTTTAAACTGGTGTTATGTGCTCTATCTTCCTGGTTTTAGTGAGAATGCGAGCAGCAGCGTTTTGGATCAGCTGCAGGTGATTTGTTGGACAGGCCTGTGAAGATGCTGTTGCAATAATCAATGCGACTAAAGATAAACGCATGGATGAGTTTCTCTACATCTGGCTGAATCCTTTGATCCTGGAGATGCTCTTCAGATGATAGAAGGCCGATTTTGTTACTGTCTTTATGTGGCTGTGAAGGTTCAGGTCCAAGTCCATCACTACTCCCAGGGTTCGGGCTGATCGCTAGTTTTTAGTTGTAATAACTGAAGCTGAGCATCGACTCTAGATCGTTCCTCTTTAATGACTTTAGTTTTGTTTTTGTTCAGTTGGAGAAAGTTTTGGCACATCCACACATTTATCTGGTCTAAACATTTATTCAGTGATTAGAAGGGGCCAAAGGTCACCTGGTGACATGTAGACCTGAGTATCAACTGCATAGTTATGGTAGCTAATATTATTTTCTGTTATGACCTGAGCAAGTGGGAATAAATATTGAATAAGAGGAGTCCTAGGATTGAACCTTGGGGTACCCCACATGTGACCTTTGACCTCTTTGATGAGACGTTTCCAATTGAAACAAAGAAATTTAGATTCAAACCAGTTCAGCACCGAACTGAAGAGTCTGACCCAACTCTCCGGTCGACTCAGTAGCTTGTCATGGTTCACAGGGTCAACGGCTGCACTGAGGTCCAACAGAACCAGCACTGTGGTTCTCCCACAGTCCGTATTTATATGGATGTCACTGAACACTTTTATCAAGGTGTAATGATTAATTCAGCAGAATGCTGTATCATTTAAAGATACATGATTTTTCTTTGTTATTATTTTTCTACACAAACACTGCCTGTTTTGTCTCTATATTAATAGTCGATACACATTATATGGATTCTTTTAAAGATTTTTAAAACAATTTAAACTATTAAAAACTAATTTTGTAATTAAAATTTAATAATACAATTAGTTTTTATTTCATAATTTTTTTGTTTGTTAAAAAAAACAAAAAAACATTAGAAATAATCTACATAATTGTTTTTTAAAGAAAAATAAAGCTCTCAAAAGTCAACTTGATATGCTAGAAGCAACTAAATATGTATCTGCTATATTTTTTTTGTCAAAAAGAAATTGGATTTTTTTTAAAAAGATTTTTCATAAAAAGTCGTAAAAAAGGTATTTTTTTACTTAAAAAGTCTTTTATTATATAAAAAGAGTTTTTTTAATAAAAGAAACTTTTTTAATAAAAAATTGTTTTTCTGTATTAAAAAACTTATTTCTAATAGAAAATACTTTTTTTAATAAAAAGACTATTTTAAATAAACAAGGAGATTTTCATTAAAAACTTTTTCATAAAAAATGGTTTTCTTTTATTTAAAAAAAAATATTTTTTATATAAGAAAAGGAGTCAATAAAACTCATCTTTATTAAAACCTTCTTCATGTCAACATGTAATATGTTGATTTTAAACTATGAATTAATAAAATGAACAAACAAATAAATAAAATATAAGAAGAAAGCTGCCAATATTCACAAGTCTGGACATTCTAGCAGAAACTCACAAGATTATACAAACCTCAGATAGAAGCAGCTGTTGCTGTTAAATGTTAAAGTTTTTGGGGTTTATTTAGTTTTTTCTTTGAAAAGCTCCATAAGTCAAACATGAGGGAGGCATCATCATGATATTGATTCTGCATTTTTAGCCTGTAGTATTGCAGAAACAAAACAAACAATCAAAACAACAACAACAAAAAGCAACTTTTTGAAGAAAGACGATAAGTTTTTTTTTTTTCTGGCAAATGTTTAACTTTTGAAGCTCAGAAATGTCATATTTTGATTTCTAGAATTTTTCTTAGAATAATTTTAAAACCCATGCATATTTTGGTGGGAATCTACTTATTTCTTTTATTTTCTTATTTCTCTATTTTGCAATTGTACAAATATCTTTAACACTGGGCGGCCATGTCTTGGTAGGTTTGTAGTTGTGTCATACGCTTCCCTTTTTCACGTCAGACACTTTAGCAGCATTAAGTGAAATATTCAAAACCTGGAATATTATTTCATAACCTTTAAACTGTTCCACAACTTTATCCTTGACCTTTCCACTGTGTTTCTTCGTCTTCACTCTGAAGCCTTCACAGAACATAATATTTACACACAAGTCATATTATCACTACAGAATTATTATTATTATTTTTATACGAGCTTTTGACTGATTTTTTTTTAAAAAACAACAAAAATGCCTCCCCCGTGGCTGACGTGTGCGCGTTGTTTCGAGTCGGTCGTATTTGACGGCGGCACCATCACCGTAGAACATCGTTAACCAGCAGCAATGGCTCCAACCGGTTATTTTAAACGGACCACTCGCTTTTGGATCGTTGCTATAACGTCTTCGTTTGCGTACTTTACTGTAAGTAATTAAAACTTTCTCCGACTCAACATAACCAGGACAAATATTAAGTGGTCCTGACAAACTTTTATTGAGCGTTTTGAACAGTTGGCGTTACCTGATATATCCTCCCCCTGGTTTATTTAAATTATTTAAACAACGTCTGCTGCTGTAGTTCAGTTTAATGTTCTTCTCTGACGCCATTTAATGGATCCTATTAAGTTAAAAACTGTCAATACGGCTATCGTGTTGATAGCTAATCTTATCAATGTTAATTAAGTCCTCAGTTGGGTTAAACAGACCAGGTTAAAGTCCATTTTCTAAGTTCGCTTCACATTGACTGGCGCTGCAGGACTGACGCCGCAAACAGCAGCCAGTTCATGTTAAAACAACAAAAAGCTTTCTTATTCTCCATCAAAATGTCCGAATTTATGAACGTTATTACCATCTAATGTGTGCTGCCCTGGCAGATTAGGCAGAAACATCAAGGTGGGTCAGGTTGCCCTACAGTGTAAGCTGTAGATTTGCTCTACAGCGAATTGGAAAATAAAAAATGTTGCTCTGTTCTGATCCCCTTAGAAGAGATTAAACATTTCCAACATGCCAAACTGAATTTTTCTTAAGAATTTATCCCAACAATGCTGTTCAGGTTTGACCAGTGTCAGTTTTTCACTTTGTTTTCTTTTAAATTAAACCTGATCTATTGCATTCACAACCACCTGCAAATAGCTGAAATACATAAGGCTGCATATAAAAACGCTGATAAGTGCCTACTTTAATATTTCAAGCACCAAATATGCATTAATATCCATTAGTACACAAAGTGGAAGCTATCTTAGCACGACAGCGTTAGGCAATATCTACAGTTTTCCTTTTTTCTTGGCTCTTCTGGGACCAAGTAAAAGGATTGATTTGTTTACATTTTCTGTTGTTATGAAACGTGTGTAGAATAAATCAAATAAGTCATGTATTGCCTTTACTGAAATTCTGCCATCTTTGTTGATGAGATAAGCTAAGTGACATAAAGCTAAGAAAGCAATTATTTTCCATAAGTCTACAAAAATAAATCCTGGAATAAGCAAAAATGTCATATTTAACATGTTTATTTATTGATTGATATTAGAAGTTTGTGTTTCACATCCCGTTTCTGGTTAGCGTTTGCTTTTTATTTATTGTTTTTATTGATATTCCAGTTTTTATTTTATGGAAGAAGTTTGTCAGCTTGCCCGTGTTGCACTGTATGTTTATGAATTGAGGGACTGCAGATGAAAACTAGCCTTTTTGGCTAACTTTAGGATATTTTCAAATGTTCATTATCTCTTTTAAAATAAAAATGCAGACATAAAGATCACAGAAAATTAAAGCAGAGTCTAATTCTATTTGTGCCGTTTTAAATGTCTTGGAAATCAGACAGTTCCTGGCTAACTTGTGGTGAAATAATCCAAATCGAATTTTAAACCCACCCTGACTGTAAAATAATGAAAGAATATTCATTTCCTCCAGATATCTGAAGTTCATCCAACTTCATGTGACTCTGGTTGTGCAGAACCGACGAGTTAAAAGCCAAACCGATTTGATTCGGACTCTTGAGAAGCCACACTTTGTTGGTCGGAGTGGGAACTGAAGCAAAGACTCATTTATAGGAGTTTCACACTTTGTTAGTGTCTCTCTGTAGCTTATTGTCGAACTGGACACCGACGGCCTCCTGGTCTTCACGGTATTCATAAATATGGTGGCAGAGTTGAGTTTAAATGATGCAAAGCAACAAAAACCACATTAGAAGAGAAAAGTTTGAATTCAGGGACCCAAAAAGGCACATGTGAAATTAATCCCAGGCAACACTTTTCTAACTTGTTTTTATTCATTTATTAAATAATAAATGCTAAAGTTATTTAAAAACATATGCTTATTTTAATTTATTTATTTTAAATGTTTTTTTTTTATATTTTAATTATTGTATTTTTATTTTTTATCACTTGTTTATAACTAAAATTGTGTTTTTACAACAAAAAAAGTGGTACAAGTCACTTTTATGGAAAAATGCAGCATTCTTAGTAGCTTTGATTACATTTTATCAACATTTATAAACAAAAAATAGCCACAAACTGTATAAACTGTTTGTTTTGGGTGTTTTACATGTAAACTCTCCACTGTTATTTTGCAGCTGATCGTGTACGCACCGGATCTAATCCCATACGATTGCCTTGGTCCTTTCGGCAGCTTGTGCAGACACCTGGTGTATTACCATGCTGACCTGTTGTACAAAGGGTAAGAGATTAGGAGCAGACGCAGCGACCACAGTGACCCCTGATGAATGACGCCTTAAAAAGTTAACAGTATGTAAATCTTCAGTGCTGCTCGTCTGAAAACGGCTCTCTGTGATGTGGAAGAGCCTCAGCTGATCAGCTCCATTCAAATGAAGACGGGCC
Organism: Poeciliopsis gracilis; assembly: GCA_911649635.1. Lineage (NCBI taxonomy): Eukaryota > Metazoa > Chordata > Actinopteri > Cyprinodontiformes > Poeciliidae > Poeciliopsis > Poeciliopsis gracilis. The sequence continues at coordinate 5,553,928 of CAJVRI010001154.1, forward strand.
GTTAACACCTACTCTGATGAGTGAATCTTAAATATAGTGGTTTGGAACAATACAGTCAACAACAACCTTAATGGTTTGTTAACTAGCCATTAGAGTCACATGGCTGCTGCAGTTTCTGTAGAATATTAGGAGAAATTCAAGTCATGTGACAAACAGAGCAGATGTTTCTGTTCTTCAAGGTAACTTTAGGATTTATCTGTTATGAAATGGTGGAAGAAACATTCAGTCTCCACTTACTTCATTATTGCGTGAACAAACTAATTCATGTGATTCATTTGCATTTTTCAATTATTGGAAATACCAGAATATTGACAAAGTTTTCTGCACATTTGTAATAGAAACGCAGCTCCTGGTTGCTGCTCGTTTTTTCACACTTTCATTATTTTGCACCTTCCTGATGCATACTCCCTGATTAATAATCAATATTTTTGAAATGATTTCTATATTCTGCCAATTATCTGCTGTAAGGAAATGAAGTGGCTGCAGCAGTTTGTAGCTCTGTTGCTCTGCAGGAAGAAGGTCTGTTTTGGGTTGCAGTTTGCATGTTTTCCCTCTGTGTGTGTGGATTTTCATAAAGATGCTCAAATTTCACTTGTATTTAATGTTTAATTGTTCATACTAATTTTAGTTCATTTATTGTATTGTATTTATTGGTACCAAATGTAACTGTGGTGTTTTCTGTCTGTAATAACAAAGTTAAAATGAACACAAATGACAAATTTTATTCAGATACATACTTCAAAACAAATTATTTTATGACTCAAAATGTCCGAGCGTCTCAATCTCCAGCCAAAAAGATGAAAAACATTGGAAAGAGGAGCATCAGGTGACATCACTGGTGAGTCATTTGAAGTGGGCCGAGCCCTGTCCCAGAGGAACGCCATTTTCCAGCCTCTCCAAATTTCATTAAGAAAGAACCGGAGAAAATTAGTTTGACACTCATTTCAACTTTTTCTTTTTCTTTTGGGATTTTCTCTGCCGTACTGAACCACTGTTTATCAGGCTTTGTTTCTTTACTAGTTAATTTAAAATAAGGAAGCAATAAAGAGACAACTGAGCTTTTTATTTAAAAAAATAAAACTATAACTACTCTTATCAGCTGTAAAACAAAACCTGAAGTGATTTTGTTTCAGAACCGGCCATCTGAACCTGCTTGGTGTTGCAGGCTTTTTGCTTCAAAACTGTCAGGAAAATAAACAAAATATTACATTGAACATCATTAACTGATTTTAACTCAGAATGTTTTCTGCATTACTTTGTTTCTGCTTTTTGATGCTTGTTTAAACCGTTCGTTTTGGAAAGTCAAACTTTTTTGTTTCGATTCTCTAAAGTTGTTCTTGTTGCAACGTTTCTGAAGTTGAGTTCATGTTCTGGTTTGTCACCAGGTTAAAGAGGAAAGACTGAGAGAAACACACTGCAAAAACACAAAATCTCACCAAGATTCTTGGTCTAGTTTCTACTGCAAATATTTTAGTAAACTTGAAATAAGACAAAACTGACTTGTAACTTTTCAGCAAAATATAGAAGCTTATTTTTGGTAAATAATTAGTTAATATTGATAAAATACTTGCAGATTATTTCACTTATAAAATGAAAATAATATCTTATTATATGTGAAATAATCTGCCACAGGAACTAGCACTTTAAAAAAAAAACCTTAAGGAATTATTTACTTAAATCAAGTTCCTATATCTTGCTGATAATCTGGTTATAAATGAGTTTTGTTTTATTTCATGGTTGCTAAGATATTTGCTCCAGAAAAAAGACTAAAGATAGTTGTTAAAGTTTTGTGTTTTTGCAGTGCGGCAGGCTGGTCCGACGTCAAGGCGTCTGCCTGCACAGATAAAACAAACCCAGTGATTTGCGTAGATAAAGTGTCTCCAAGCCTTGTGATTTTCTCCGGAAACTCGGACGGTCAAACATATTTCAGGAAGAATGTGGCCCCCTGGCTGCCTCTGGTTTCACAGAACCGGGTGAAAACGGACTCAAACTCCAGTCCTGCTGACCCAGTTTGTAGTGATAAAATAAAATAAATGTGTAAAAGCAGGATAAAGAGTTTTTTAGAGGGACAAACGAGACAAATTGATGTTTTGAAGTTCTCTTTAGGTGATTAAATGGGTTTTTCTGTCTGTTTCAGGTGGTGGGGAGCCGTTGGTATTCATACCTTGGAAGCTTTTTACGCTCTGAAGCTGTGCAAGTAAGACTGCAGGGAGCCTAACCGTCCACTAGGGGGTGGTAGAGCTCAGGCTGATCTTATTTAAACTCATTTGCATACAATAATTATGAGCACAAATATCACAGAAAAAAACAAGTTTTTAAATCATTTTATAAACAAGAGTTTGAATTTGTTGTGGATTTTCACTAAACTACACAAAACCTAAAATAAATATCTTATTCACTAATAAATATTTCAAGGTTTGCTTGATTTCTGTATCAAGTGTTTGAAAGTTCTTGGTGTTCAAGCTGCAGAGTTTTGTAATAAAATTGAATCCAACGTTTAACTAAAAGCCTAAATGTGGAAAACATTTTTTTTTTTATTTAATACGTCTGTTAAAAAGAAACTTAAACATTTTTTTCTCTGCCTGAAGTTAAATCAGACTAAAATGTTCTTGTTTTAGGTTAGAATTACTCAAATTATTTCTATTTCCTAAATACTAGAAAATTAAGCGTGGAAATTTCTAGAGAATTTTTTTGTAATGTTTATTATTCCTAGTGGCTCAATTACTTATTGATGTGGAATTTTGTATATTTTATATTTTAAACTGATATTGAAATCGTTAAATTGGGGTTTTGTTCTCAGACAGATATAAAATTTATTTATATTTCAGTTTCTACCTTTTTAGGTAGAGATGCGCCGATCCAATTTTAACGTCTGTATTGGTCCTGATATTTAAAAAAAAATTTCAATCTGTTCAGTCCAATTCTATGCTTTAAATATTTATTTATACGCTTGAAAACTGTTTAAATTTAACCTCAAACAGTAAAAATAAACAGCATTCACACAGATTCATGCTTTAACATTTATTTTTCACTCTATTTAGAATCCAAACTTCAATTTCTGAACAATTAAAAAATTTTGTTGCTGTTTATTTTTTACATGTTTGATAAAAAGTAGTCAACCTATTATTTTTGTCAATTTTAGTTTAATTATTATTTAGTTTTACATTGTCTAATTGCACTGACTGAATTGTTTCATGTCTGATCAAGCTTGTGAACTCTGGATTTTTCGCTCCTTTTTTCCAATCGTGTGGCTTGTAGCCCGGTGCAGCTTTTCATCCATCCATCCATTACCTGTTCACCTTATCACTAGTGGGGTCAGGAGTTGCTGGTTAAAAAGCCTTTGTGGGTGCGGCGTAAAGTGAGGCGCGCTCCATAGTCCGGAAAATACGTTTATTTGTGTATTTAATGTGCAGAGTTGTCAAATCTGTTGTTTAGTACATTTATGTTTATTTTTAAAAAAAGAGGTTTTAAGTTGATTTTGTTTTTCAGTTTGGGATCAGTGTCAGCTGATAAACCTCAGATATTGGAAGTGAAAAAATGCATCTGTATTTTTTAATACATTTTTACTGGTTTTTCTTTTTTCCACTGTTGGGCTGGAAATGTTTGAAAACTGTCCTTGAAAATACTGGAAACGTGCTTGAATTTCAGCCACACGAGCACCAGAAGAACAGAATCACGTCTAAAAACTGTCACTAACGCTTTTATATTCACTTATTTTTGTTTCCTCACAGAGAGAAAGGCATCCACCACCCGAACACTCGCTGGCGGTGGTTCACCCAGACGCTGCTGTTCGGCTACGCCTCGCTCGCCCCGCTCATTAGATACAACCCGAAGCGCCACAGAAGGTACTGAACGCGGCCGGCGGAGCCTCCAGAGCGAAACAGCTGAACATTCCTGGTGCCTTTTCCCCCCAAGGGAAAACTGATGATATAAACACTAAAAATTGAATTAGTGTCTCTGTTGTAACCTTTAATTCACTGGTGCATACATTTGAACTACATTCCATCTATTTTCTATGAAGGAAAGCTGGAGAAAATGTTAGAATTGATGTTAAATTAATAATACTGTTGACAGAAGTTGTTTAATTAATTAATCTGCCTTCAGATAGATTTTATGTGCAATACAACAGGAGTCCTGGATCAATTACTTTGTGCTCTAATGATGTTTACAACAAGCCTGCGAGGTGCAATAGAGATTCCTCAACTGCTGCTCAGTGGTAACGTCAGGCACAGGTACGCTGCTGTCGGCCCGAGAGAAGATCTTTAAAAATGGGAGATATTTTCACATTACCTCTGCCACTCTACGGCGCTTTCGCTTCCTGTCGAAGATCCTGGAAAGTCTTCAATAAAGAGAATAATTTGCAAACTGGTTTCCGTTTCATTTACGTTGTTTATCTGGATTTTCGCTGGAAAAAATCATTAAATTTGTGGATCTGGATGTAATTACAAGAACATTTATTTATTTACACCCTCTAAACGTCTTTAAATTTAGACTCAAAAAGTAAAATTAAACGGCAAGTCCTGCTGCAGACCTGTAGGTCAGGTTGATGTTTGGACTTTGTTTATGAAACTACAGAACCTTAAAGAGACAGGATCATGTATTTTCCAGGCAGATACTGCCTTTTTACATCACAATTAAGTAACGAAGTTAGCGTCAGCTGTTACAAAAATCATATATGTATATCGAATATGACTTAAAAGAAAATTCTCCCTTGAAATTAGGTCTCTATCTCTTTAAGAAGCTCCTGCTCTTTCTGAAACTTTGCTGAACTCATCGACAGCAGATTGTGAAAACTCCAGTTTTTTATTTTCCCAGGTTGTGTCCCAAACACACATATTGCTGAACTCCATCTATTTGTGCTTAAATGCATCAAATCTGAATAAATAACTGGAATTAGCTTGAAGTGCTGATGATGGTTAGCCTGGTCACACAAGAATGAGAAAAATCACTTCTGATTAAAAACGGGGATGAGGTTTTAATTGAGTCATTAAAATAATTTAATGACTGAAAACTGGGGGGGAAATAACAAAAAACTTTTACCTGATCCAAATAGATTCACATCCTGGTCCAGTTTTTAATATTTGGAAAGCAATTTATACAAATGTACCATTAGTATTAGGGTCATACTAATAAAGGATAAAAATAAAATAAAAATAGTCACAGTATTAAGTGAATGAAATTAAATGAGAATAAAGTTAAATAAATAATACAGGAATAAAATGAATCTTGAATAAAGTCATAATATTGTGAAAAAGTTTCAATAAAATTGTGTTTTCATGGCTGTATAAATGCAATGTTTTATGTAGGAATATATTTTTCTTTAGTGTTCAAATGCTAAAAAAAAGAGCATTTAATACATATTTTTTTAAATTAAGTGATGCGCGTCATACCTCTGGCAGTTTTACTACGGCATCATAATGGAGTGATTAGGTGGTTTTTTTGTGTTTCTAACTGTCAGAAAAACTCAGATTCAGTCACTGTTTAAAAATAAACATCAGAAAATCAGACAAAGAATCTTTTTGAAATTGTTTGGATATTCACGATAATTTTATTTCAGCTTCGTCAGCAGGACAGTTGCGTTGCTCAACCTCAGGTTTTCACATCGCCCTCCGCTTAAAGACATTCAGAGCTTTGGCTCATCTTCAGCAGCCCGACAGACACAAGCCATTCTCACTCACTGTTTCTCTTCAGAAATTACACAACAAATGCATTTCTGTCCTTTTTTCCTTTCATAAAATCTGCACAGAAACAAAAACATTTGTTCGCTTTTGTTGTCTCTCTCGGACTCTTCTACGATTAGGTTTATAAATACAGAAGTATATACAGCTTCTTAAAAATATATATACTCTGAAAACATTAACTTTATTTAGGGGGCGCACCGATTTATCTGCGCCGATGTCCTTAATTTGGGGACATCGGCCGATATTTACCCATGAAAACTGTCTGATACCTCAACAAAGGTCTAAACCGCTGTCCTGACCGTTTGTCACCACGTCACTTAATCATTCCAGGCGCCATGATGGACGTCGGAAATGAGGGAGTGGAGTGTTGAACAAAGTGACAGAAAATATTTTTGCCAGTTTGTTCATGATTTATACTTTTTTGAGTCGAGCTAATTTGTCTATGAACGTAACGCGCCTGGTTGGGGCTCACAAACGGCGGTATTTGCAAAAGTTGTAAACGGCTAGCTTAGAAACCGACACGTTCCTCCTCCCTCCTGACGTGTTGATCAAATTACACACTTTGCCTGAATTCACACCTCATGATTTAAATCATTATGTTAATGGGAAATTATTGCGCCTGAGCAGCCTTTAAAACGTACAACAGACGAAATGCTAACCAGTTTGTTCCCATACATGCTAGGCTACATGACTGTGCGGTATTGTCTCCATGGTGACGGTTAAACACGCACCTTCTCCATAAGGCAATATTTGATATATGAACGTTGATGTAATTACCTTGTAAAAACTAATTTGTAGCAGATTTGTTTGCTGCGGTTTCACCGAGGCCTGACAGACGTTATGACTGACGGCTGCTATGCATCTTTCCTCGTTAAAAGTTATGTAATAAAATAACAAGTTTGGTTTCTATCCGTGTCTGTTTGTGCAGCAACCTTTAAGGTGAAATCAACTAGATATAAGAGATATTAAGCTACCACATGTTTGTTCTTTTGACGAGCTTTAAAGGAGCGCATTGGTTGTTTTGACGTCCATCATGGCGGAGCAAGTGGGGAGCTGAGCAGCGTGACGTCACGCGCAAAGGGTCAACAGTTAGCGACATTTCAGACAAGAAAAGCCTGGTATCCACCAAAATGCAGGTCTGGCTTTTTAAAGAAACTGCAATCTGTGCACCTCTACTTTTAGTCTTTTCTTGCGTTTGTATAATGTTAATGGGAAATTATCTTGAAACTAACCACACCATCCAACCTGCAGCTAATTCAGAGTGTTTTATTCTGATAAGAGCTAGATCCAGATATCGGTTATTGGTTGGTTATTGTCCTACTGAAGGACGTGTTGGGAATCCCTTCCAAATTTATTTACACTCCACCTTCTTTCCTCATGTCTTGTTTTGTTCCGATCACCGGTCCAGCCAGCATATCGAAGGGTAGCGCTCGTTCAGCGTCTTGCGCAGCTGAGTGCTTTGCGTCTTGTCCCTGGTTTCCACCACACACTCCACCTGTCAATACAGCAAACACGTATGCTTTGTTGCAGTTAGGGGGACGCCTGCTAATCAGCCCAGACCTTTCACCTTTTGACGCAGCCGGTTGGCAAACAACGCAACAATTAGTCTGGGCCTGGACAATTAGTCTCCCTAATTGATCTTGTTTCTAATCAGAATTAGGGAGATTAGAAACAGAGTCCAGGAAAAAAGCGTTATATGTGGTGTGAGGATTTGTTACGGATGCTAATCAGCACACAAGTGATATTGTGTGCAATTCAAAACAGCAGTTGAAAAACTCGCAAAATTTGTCCAATAGATGCAGAGAGTTTTAAAATGATCAGCAACATAATTTTCTCATCAATTATCTTTTCAAAATAAATTCTCTTAACGGGAACAAACCAAGTAAAAAAAAAGAACAACTCACAAAACTGCGATGGAAACACTTTTTTTTTTACATCACATGAGTCACATGACCAACAACCGGATGTTACTACTGGCAAGAACCATGAAGAAGACGAGGACAGGAAGTGGTAGGACGACTACTTCCTTCATATTGAACAGAAATATTCACAAGATGATTTTAATTGCACTTCTTATTTAATCAAAACACCTGACTTGTCATATTGAGTGTTTTTTTTATTGATAAAGTTTTACACACATTTGTGATGGAAACAGTAAAAACACATTTATCCAGACTTTTCCTGAAAAGCCAGTTTAGTGATAGAAATTTAGTGATATTTGACATTTATTTGCGAAAGTCATACAGTTACATAATAAGTAGTTTTTGTTATCACATTAGCACCACAAAATACTGTGATAAAACTTCACATCTGTATCGCCAACCTCTACGAATTGGTGAAAAAACGTAATTTGTTCAGATTGTTTTGTTTTATGGTTGGTTAAATAATAATGTTTCTTTTTAAAATGTGTCTCTTTTTTTTTTTCTTTACCAAAAACTGGGTGATAAAAGTCTTCAATCTGGAGGTTTGGTCTCAACTATCCCTCTTTTTTAAGGACTTCATAATTAGTTTGATTTATTGTTTTTGTTTTGTTTATTTTGGATAATTTAAACATTCGGTATTAAATGTTAGAATTTGAAGTTTGTTGATTACATTACTTGAAAATGGTCTCAAAACAACAATATTATTGTTTATCGCAATGACTTCAATTTACCTTCTAGCAAAATTTGGCCTAATTGCAGCGTCTCTGAAAAAGCCTCTGACTGAAGACTCTGTGAATAATGAAATCATGAAAAAGGAAAGAAGAGGACAAATTAGCCGCCTACCTTTGCTTTGAAGACGTCTGACTTGTCACTGTGTCTGCGATGGCAGACGTCCAGCAGTCTGGGAGGAGAACGAAAACACGGCGAGTTAAAGAAAGCGTCTGGCACCAAAACGGGAACGGATTAAGTCTGAACCGGTCCTTACCTGACGTCCTCTCTGGACAAGACGTCCAGCAGTTTGGCCATGTCTCCTGGCCATTCTCCCAGCTGCACAGAGAATTTACTGACCCGGTCGTCCAGCACCAGGGCCCGGTCCACACACTGCCTCACCAGGTCCGGCTCCATGTTGGCGCTGCTCACCACAACAACCACCCTGCAGGAAATGAAGCTAGTTACTACCCAGCTGTGATATTGCCAAACCTCAGAGTTTAGACTGGAACCAGACAACGTTCAAATATCTGACCCACTTTTTCCCTCTCAGCTCTGGAAGTTGCCCTGCCAATATGGCAGCCAGTCCCATGGCTCCCACTGTGTCCACTGTGGAGTTCTCCACCTCCTGAAATCGCAGCATCGCCACCAGAGAGTCTTCCTCGCTGACAACAAAACAGAAATCAAAATTCACACACCGAATTCACCAAGCGACGGATTACAGATCAACAGGCGAGATTATTCTGGAGAGTCAACGTTGTTCGTCTCACTTCTTCAACAATAACAGTTTTTTTGGTCTCATGGTGTGGATTTGTTGGGAGTCGCAGTACCTGACAGGAATAACTTTGTTTACCAGTTTCTTGGACAGATGGAAGGTATTTGCACCAAGCGAACGCTCGTTAAAATCTGAGAAGAGAAATAATACCAACTGGTAAGAAAAGAAATGTATTTATTGTGTTTTACCAACATGTGAGCAGAAAGTTAACCGAGTTCGTCATTATCACCGTGACGACCTGCACAGGTAACGGCGTGGAAAGTTACAGTCAAAAATGATCAGAAATAATTTAATATTTAGACAATAACAAAAATTTATTTTTCAGAGTCACTATTTTGACCATAAAATTTAATAATACCTAAATTTTAAACTAAATATTTAAAGAGCAAGCTAAATATCTAACTTAGAGGTAAATATTTAGCGAATTTACTTGAAGCTTGCAGCTAAATAATTAGATTTGTAATTAATATTTTTTTAAACTAAACATTCAGTTTGAAACTAAATATTTAATGTACTAACTAAATATTTTATTTTGACAAAAGCATTTAATTTTGAGCCAACGATTTAGTTTGGTAACTAAATATCTATTTTACTGCTAAGAATTTAGCAGTAAATACTCATGACAGGCTAAAAAACCCAAATTAATGCTGTTAGTTTTTGAATGTGTAACTTTATGAACCACATTTCAAAGTTTGATGGGTTTTGCACCAAAGAACCGTTTGCCTCTCACCTCCATACAGCTTCTTGTTCGGGTTGCTGTGCAGGTTTTTGATCGGACCGTCTGTTTTCAGAGATTGTAGCAGCAGCGGGAAACCTTCTGGTTCAACTCCCTGTTAAAGAAAATTCAATTTGTAATATTTAAATGTACATAAGTATTTAAAGATAATGAAATCCTGTGTGGTTAAAAATCATAAAGGCAGATTAGAAACAATACTTTCTCATTCAGATCAACCCAGAATCTCCTGGGGATGTTTGATTATTTCATGTTTCCCCTGCAGCCCCTGTGAAAGTTTTACTATTTACAATGCGAAAATTAGTTTTCTTTTCTACTTTAGAGCTTTGCATTATGAATAACTGGCTGGTTTTTGTAAAAGTTAGTTTTTTTTGTTGCTTATGTTCACAGAAAGTGACATGTAAAAGTTACTGGAGGTAAATTCTGCGAAAATAAACCGTATTTTCTATCAAAAAAACCCTGCAAAAGTTAAATCTTTAAACGAATTTAAAATAGGACAAAACTATTTTGAAAGTAATGTTTTAGCAAAATATATGAGCTTGTTTTAAGTCAGTAATTTAATAATTTTGATGAAAAAGTTCTAGTTCCACTTGCCGATTACTTCACTTATAATGTCTTGCTACAAGTGAAAAAATCTGCCAATTTAATTCATTAAACTCAATAATTACTGACTTAAAACAAGCTTCTATATCTTACTGAAATGTTAGTCCTAGTTTAAGTGTACTGAGGTATTTGCACTAAAAACTAAACAAAAATACTTAGTAATATTTTGCTGTTAAACTGTTCAGCAAAATGTGCAAAATATCCTTTTTAAATATGGAATATTTCTTGTTGAAAAAATTTATGACTTTCTTTGCTTCATTTTATTTTATTTGTGGCCCAAAAATATGTTTGACTTGACAGTTTTGGCCCATGTGACAAAATGTTTGGATCTGGAAAGTAATCTGTAACTTCTAGAAAATGTTTGTCACATGATGAACTATGCATGTTACACAGGCTGCACAAAAAGAAGCTTTCTGATCATCATTTAGTGCAGTTTATGTGGACTTACTATAACAAGAATCTGGGAGTTGAGGTATTTGAGGGCTGCGGCGGTGCTGGCCAGAAGTCCATACTGTCCTGCTGCAGGAATAACCACTGCATCCACTTTGGGAACCTGGTCAAAGATCTCCAGGCCCACAGTTCCCAGTCCTGCCAGGTACGCTGCACTCTCATCTCTGGAAACAGGGGAAAGCTTAGATGTGCTCATGTAAGGCTGCAACTAGCGATTATTTTAGTAATCAATTGTACTGATGACTAATCCAGTAATCGGACTTCAGAAAATTGGCACATTCTGCATATTTTTCATTTAAACACAAGTTATTTTGTACAATATTATAAATACGCATAAATAATTTAATTCTATTCTAAAACAAGGAAAATAAATGTTATTGCCTCATAAGCAATAGCATGAGGCAATATGCTGTTGCTTATGGCTTCCTTTAATAAACTGTTGAATATTTGTACCAAAGGCCATTTCTGCTTAACATTATTACAGTTTAGGATTTATATGTTGATTATTATTATTATTTTTAGAATATTTGAACAGCAAAAGTTGCTTAATATGAGATAATTTATTTTTATTACAGAATTGGAACCAATTGAAGCTAAAGCTTCTCGGTTAAACATATTTATAGACAAAGTTGTTTTTCTTCATCTTAAATATAAAATATATATATTTTTTGCAGTTTTGACTTAATAATTGCTCAAAGTGTATTGTTCTTAGACCATATCCTCCAGTTAATGATTAATCTGTTACTGACTTTGATGTGCATTGATGATTTTGATTATATTTAACAAAATGTTTAATGCTTCTTTCATAATTGATTGTATTATATTTTTATGATGTGAAGAACTTTGAACTGCCTTGTTGCTGAAATGTGCTGCTATACAAAGAAACTTGAATTTAATTAATGATTATTTAAGTAATCAATTAATAACGATTAATCACAATTAATCCGATTAATCATTTGAATGTATCAAAACAGCCACACAGTATGGTGCTGCCATCACCATGCTGTGCAGTTTGTTACCCTGTTTACTCCATTTAACGATTAATCGATGACTAAATTAGTTGACGATTATTTGAGTAATCGATTAATCTGATTAATAGTTTCAGTCGTGTCCTCTTGCTTTACCAGCATATCTGAAATCTGATATTACAAGTTTTAAAATGCGACTGACTCTTCCAGGTAGAGGTATCCGTTCTCTTTGGCCAGATGGCGGGCGTGGTTCTGGGAGTCGTGGCTGGTGCCGCCGTACGAGATGACCATGGCGCCGTAGTCTCTGTAGGTTCGAGGCGCGGGGAGAAGAGCAGCTGGATGGCATGATGGCGAACGCTGGGATCTTCAGCTCGGCCGCATGGTGAGCCACGGCCATGGAGAAGTTACAGTCGGTGGCCACGATCACTCCTTTCCTCTGCTGCTCCTGGGAGGAGACAAACTCACGGTTATCGTCGTCACCCTGATTCACAAATGATCCGAACAGAAAGAGGTCTTGTATTTACCTGTGTGAGGGAGGTGAGCAGGTACAGCACTCCTCTCTCCTTCACAGAGCCGGTGTAGTGAAGATGCTCCTTCTTCAGGAAGATCTCCATCCCGTACTGCTTGGACAGTCTGGAATACTGCGAATAAACAAGCAGCGTCGTCTGTGAAATGCTCACTGGCTGCTGCTTGCTGCTGAAACTCGACATGAAAGGGGACCTACGGTGGAAAATTCACATCTTTCTTCTTCCATTTGCTTCTAAAACTAAAACCAAGCACTTAAAAAAGAACACCCCCACACACACACAGACATTTTTGGGCAATGTTTTTGGTGTCTGGAAAATGAGCCACTTCAAAAACCTTCCAAATGTAACGACACAAATCAGCACCCGTTACCTAGCGACCCCGGCAGAGTTCCGTATGTTACCTAGCAACCCAGCCAGCTGGTTTTACTGCGGTACAATGGCTGCTGGAAAAGACAAGTGTTTTGTTTTTGACTTACCATCCACAAACCACTTGCTTACATCATATTAGATGAACTTTGACCCACCCTTCATTCCAGCAATGTAATTCATTGCAAGTTGCACAATTCTCATCTCCCTTCTCTGCTCTGTCTCAAATTTCTCCCACTGACATGGATTTCTCTGGCAGAATTTCAACTGAATTAGCCTCCCTGAAAGCTAAATGCACAACACTCTCTGTTTCCCTCATGAATTCACACAACCAGCATACCGTGCAAGGTGTCTTCTGTATCGCTGACTGGATCGTGAAGGCTGCCGCGCTGATGTCCTCAAATCGGAGGAACTGAGCCGGAGGTTTGGGGATGATCCTGAACTCACTCACTCTTCTGGTTTTGGGGGGATCCATGAGCTTCATCTCAGGGGTTTCAGCCACGCTGGTTTGGTGGTACTTGACATCTCCATTGAGAAGTTCCTCCTCACCAAAGTCCTTGAGACGCTCCGGTTCAATGAGAGTCGGCCGGCGGCCCACGGCGCCGTTACAGACGGGTTTGTAGGAGCTTCCTGGTAGACTGGGGCCAAGACGCAGTTCCTCCCTGCAATAATAAACAAATGAAGGGTAGAGAATAACTTTCAGGTGCTAAACTCATGAAACCTCTACTAGAGATTCGTAACCAAAAGCTTGACAAATCTTAATATCTTAAGATTGTTCAAAGACAATCCCCAGACCTCTGATTTGGTCAAACGTTTTGGTTCCTTAGGCGTCTGAAAGACCAAATGTTAACCACTTTCAGCTTTCTAATAGGTGGTATCAGGGTGGGTCAATAAATTAATCTTATTGATTTTTTTTAAAATTATTATTCTCTATATCTAATTTTTGGAAAATATGGATAATTTTCCCACTAGTGCACTCCTTGGGTTTCCATAGTTCAGAGTGATGTCAGCACACCCACGGCAGCCATTTTGTTTGACAAACATTTTTCACAGCATCTGTTTCTTGGACTTTAAATTCACGTCAATTCTGTGACTCAACTAAGCTATAGATAATTTTTTCAGTTATGAGAATAAAGTCATAGTTTTACAAGAATACAATTGATGATTTTTCTATGAGAATTGAAGCTTGTAACTTGTTTTAGAATAGAAACAAGAGGAAAAAAAATTGATTAAAATTGATTAAAGATAATCAATTAATCGCCACGCCATCCTCCTCCTAGCACTTCCTGTCGTGTTCTTCATCTTTTCTGCCTGTAGTAACATTCGTTTGTTGATCACATGACTCGTGTGATGTGAAAAAAGTGTTGCAGTTTTGATGCAACCAAACAAAAAAACCTCATTCTGGCTTAAAAACCTTAATCTGAAAACGTTTCCTTTACATTTCATCTCTAAATGTGACAACATTCAAGATGGCCAAACATTTACTTCTGTCTGATGCTCGTATCTTCTTAATAAAGCACTTTTATCACAATGAACACTTTTAAAATGACAGTTTCTGGTATTTCCAGGGTTATGAGGAACAGAACTGGCCTCAGTAAAAGTGGAGACAGAATAGTAAATCCTTCAGATCTGAGCTGAACTGATTCATCCTTCACATCTATCCAAGCGTTAAGTGGCTGTGACTGATTACATCAATAAGTCTACTTATGATTTATCGGTTGGTTCGGTTGCTCTTTTAAGGGAGATGTAAATTAAGTGGTAATTTAGAGCTGAAGGGAGGATAGTTTGATTTATAACAGCTTAGTAAATGGACACAGTTAATCTGAATTGTTTCATTTTGCTCCATATGAACTCTCATTTATCAAAGGACACCAAACAAACCTGGTTTGGACTTTTTTTTCAAGCGTACTCTGAATTTATAGAGTAGGCCTTCTGCAACATAAAGGATTACCCATAATGCATTAAGTAATGTGCTTAGGCACTAAAACAAATCAAAATGGATTTAGCGGATGTGGTTTTATTTTGCCACCAGGTGGCGCTGCTCTCTCAGGTAAGTCTCTCTCTGCAGGCAACACCCTGCTCTATTTCTTTCACAGTGATCTATTATAAGCAGCACATTCACCTTTCACCTGGTCTCACGAATCCATTACACGCTCTGCCCCATTTCATCCGTTATGTACTGAAACCTGAGTGTCCTTATAAATGTGAATGAGAAGAAGAGAAAAGCTGCACCTGCAAGAGCAGCGTTCAATAATAATTAAAAAAAAGCATCAAAGGAAGGAAAAGAAAAACACGGCAACCTTGAAGAACCTCTTCAAAGGACAAGAAGAGGGGATGAAGTGGTAAGCAGGAGCTTATTCTGCTTCAAATGGTCCAAAAAATAACGACGGAGGATGAAGCAAAGCGGGTCAAGGAGGCGTTTAACCCAGCTGGCTTTTATCATTTTAACAGGTCTTCCTCAAAGAGTTCATTTGGATGAAAGGTGAAGCTTTTTCTGAAGACCCTGACTGCTGACGGTGCTTTATTTAATGTTCACTGCAAAAACACAAAATCTCATCAAGTGTTCTTTGGTCCAGGTTCTCATGCTAATATCTTAGTTCACTTGAAATAAGACAAAACTAACTTAAAAGTCATTTGTTTTAAGTAAAGAATTTCTTCATTTTGATGAAAAAGAACTAGTTCATTGGCAGATTAATGGAAAAAATATCTTCTTATAAGTTTATTTATCTGACAAGTATTTTTTAAAATCAATATCAAGAAATTATTTACTTACAACAAGCCTTCATATCTTGCTGAAAAGTTACTTTAAGTTAGTTTTGTCTTATTTCAAGTGTAATAAGATTTTTACACTAGAAATAAGTAAGACTTTGTGTTTTTGAAGTGTACCTAGCATTTCTATGGCCTAGTTTTTTATGTAAATGTCTTACAAGACAACACTATCCTACATATAACTGATTTAAGTCAATGATATCTTAATATTTCACTTATAAAATAGGGAAAATGCCATAATCTACCAGTAAAACTAGAACTTTTTCATAAATGTTATGGGATTTACTTAAAACAAAGCTATTTTTTCTCTGATTTCAAGTGTAGTGAGATATTTGCACTGAAAACTCTGCAAAAATACCTGGTCAGATTCTGTTTTTGCAGTGTTGAGGTTTGACTTTCTTGGCAGGTTTGCTTTAGCCTGCATGAGTGCAGAACTAAAAGTATGACCAAATGACTCTTAGGAGTCTCTTCTTCCGTTTCTGTCTGTCTTTCTGGCTAAACGATCAAAATGAACAGGAAACCAAACAGAAAGAGATTTTTGTGGGAACTGGATTGACCAACAGCGAAGGTAAACATGAGAGAGGACCAGAAATCACGTTTCTATACAAATGTGAGCAAATATTTGATGATATTCTGCTAATGGTAAAAAACCCCCAAACAAACACAATGTTGCAATTGCAGCGTTTCCATTAAATAAGGAATAAAATTTAAATCACAAGTGAATAAGCTTGTTCACGCAATAAATAATTAAAAATGATTGCAGTGACGGTAAACAGCTCCAGGAGATGGATTCATAATTTAGCCGTGGTGCTAGCGCTAATCATCAGTCAGCCATGAGAGGAGGCGACCAACCTCTTATATTTTGGAGCGTTTTAGGAAAATTATAGACTTTGCAGATTTTACAGAAGAGCTATGGATTCAACATGCCCAAGGGACACACCTTTTTATGGACTGTGCCATGAGAAAGGAAAAACATCATCCTCCGACCACTTCCTGTCATCTTCTTTATTTATTCACTTTTATTTGAATCAGATAAAAAAAGACAACAGGACAAGCAATCAGTGGGAAAGAGCAAAACATGTCTATTCATAACCAAGAACAAAATTATTAGTTTACCACAACTTTTCTGTTTAAAAAGGAATAGGGAGAAATGAACACTTTTTTAATCCTACCCCTTATTTTCTTTGTAGTTTTTGTCAGTAGTAACATCCAGTTATTGATCACGTGACTAATTTGACGCAAAAAAATGTTTCGTACGGCTGACAACCACCTTGTCTTAGCAAAAAAAAACAAAACATTTTTTGTTTTAATCAAAAAACTTGAACTTTTTTGAAATTGGCGTGTTCATTTTATGGCGATAAAAACGCAGCTACAGAGATTTGCGCGCATTTGTAATGGAAACGCAGCTAATGTTGCAGTTGGAGGTAGATTGGTTGCTCGCCTGGAGCGGGTCAGGGGTCAAGGGTCAGGGGAATGGGTCTCTACTGGTTGCTACGTCCCACCTCTCCCAGAACGGGTCATTCTCCTCGCTGTCTTTAATTGCAGGCCTCGGTGAGAACAAACGCTCCAGTCTCTCGCTCAGGTAGCTGGAGTAGAATAACTGGGCCGCAAAGTTCATCCTGCTGCTGCTGCCTGTCCGAGGGATAACAGGACACTGACTGGAGCTTCTGCCCAACCCGAGCTGCCTGCCCCGGAGGTATTTAAGAGCGGATTACCTGCAGACACATGGCGGCTGTGGAGAGTCTCTGCTGTGGCTCTATTCCTGGGCGCGGATTACTTCCCCTTTCTGTGACGCGATGCTAATCAGACGGTCTAAGGAGATAGATGGAGAATTAGGGTTTATCTGGAGGCAGGTGAACTGGAAGCTACACAGGAAACAACCATGGAGTGAAAATGAAAAAGATTTCAGGGGGAAAACCTTTTTCTTGACTTGCTGCATGGAAGGGAAAGAGCTAATATCAGTTTGGGAAACTTTAACAACACAGAGAGTTCAGTTTATTGGGTGGATTTCAGGAGATGTACACTGCAAAAACAGAAAATCTTACTTAGTATTTTTGGTCTAGTTTCTAGTGAAAATTATCTTAGTACACTTAAAAAAAGACGGACTAACTTTTCATCAAGATAGGAATTTGTTTTAACTCAATAATTTCCAATTCTACAGGCAGATAGTTTCACCTGTAACATGGGAATTGTTACCTAACAATATCCTATTAAATAATACAACCATGTTATGCTATTTTTATTTTACATGCCAAGTATTGTTGGTCCAGTTTTTTGTGTAAATATCTTAGTACATTGAAATAATGCAGAATTAACTTAGAAGTAACTTTCCAGAAATATTTTATGTATTTTATGTAAATCATTTTTTAATCTTCCAGTGGAAATAAGACTTTTTCATTAATTCCTATATCTTACTGAAAAGTTACTTGCAAGTTAATTTGCCAAATATTTAGTAAGATATTTGCAGTAGAAATTGGGACCAAAGATACTTGGCAAGACATTGTGTTTTTGCAGTGTAAACATGGGGAAAATGTCTTGTTCTAAGTTAAATAATCTACCAGTGGAGCTAGTATTTTTTCATCAATAATAATGAGTTATTTGCATCCACCAACCTGATATTTATTGCTGAAAAGTTACTTGCAAGTCAGGTTTTCATTCAAGACTATTTGTACGAGAAACTAGACCTAAATTAGTTGGTAAGATTTTGGGATTTTGCAGTGTAACCAGGACAGAATAAAATAGATGAAAGTGGCTCTAGCTGAGTCACAGCAGGAGGTTCAGATCCCGTTTAACTCTGATCAGGTGTCCAATGTGATCCTCAAATCTGTATTTAGCAGCAACTGTAGATGCCAAGAATTACTGGAAAGAGCTCCTGAAGGTAACATGAGTGTTCCCGAAATGTAGGATATGTGAAAGGAGGGATGGCACAAATAAACTAAAATAAAAACCAGCTGGCTGAGGCGTTCTGTTGGCTCACTACGTTTCTGAACTTTTAACCATTTGCAGCTATTTTTCCTTTTTCATCATAGGTTTTGTTTCTCCTCCGAACAAGTTGGAAAAACATACAAAATGCATTCTAGAAAACAGATGGATGATTGTTTTTTTAAAGCACTTGTCTGTTTTCAGAGACCAAATGCAAAATCATATCGCCGTCAAAAGGTTCAGTTTGACAGGGAAAAGGTTTCAGCTCACTGAATAAACACTGCAAAAACACAAAATCTTACCAATATTTTTAGCCGACTTTTTAGTGCAAATATCACTGCACACTTGAAATCTGATAAAAAAAGAAAACAAATTGCTGCTATTAATTTAGAATATTCTCCATGATGAGTAAAGACTTGTGCTGCTCAATAAAAAGCCAACAACGCTTTTAGACAACAACGCTCCGTTTTCTCAGGATTTTCCTCCGGCGGGCGGCCATTTTGGGCCCTCGGCCCTTTTAGTAAACAAATCAAAAACAGCTGAAGCACTGAATGATGACGCAGCCCCAGGAGCATCCAGGTAAATCCAAAGACAAAGGAGCTGCCATTCGGACGTATGGGATCGTCTTCATCCCCGCTGGCTTTAATACGGACTCAACATGGAGCATTATAGCGCTTACTTGGCAAGCTTTGAGATCTAATCATTCGGTTTTAATGTTTTTATTCCAGCATAACAAGAAACAGCATTTATGCATGAACAGTTTCTGGGGTCTATGTTTTAAGGGATCTGCAGGATGAGCAGTAAATGACCATGAGGAGTAATAATTTACTCGCTTCCCCCCTTCATCTCTTTCGTCAAGCTGTTGATGGCCTCCGTAAGTACAGAAAAGCCACAATAGGATTAGAAGAGGACAAAGTCAAGGAAAATCAAGTGCAAGTAATGACTTCACACGCCCCGCCGCAAACCCCATTCAGATTAGATTCAACGTCTCTTAAATGGCAGGAAGGCGGTGCTCTGACCGGCCTTGGGTTGAACAAAAATAAGAGATACATGAACTGCAGGAAGAGGAGGGGAGGACAGGAATAGACGGAGAAAAGGTGACCCTGCCTCCAGGAACCCGTCACACCACGGATCAGCGCGGCACCGGCCAGCGGTCATGTGATCCTCTGGTTTTGTTGCTCTGAAGACCTTTTGTTCTTTACATTGTTTTCTGCCGGCTGATCCTGAGCCGACACTCGCAAGATGGCTGACGGATCAGAAAGACAAACTCAAATCTACAACTTAGATCTCTGGATGAGATCTCCATTTTGGTTCTTTGGTATCAGTTCCTCAGCTGTGTTTGATGATGCGGAGTACTGCAGGGCTCTATGCTTGGACCCTCTTTTTTTTGACTCAGAGAGAGTCTGTCTACTGCTATGAATCTTTCAAAATGAAAGGAACAAGTAAAAAAAAAAAAAAAAAATTGTAACTGACCAGAAAACCTAAAGTGCTTTTACACTGAAACACCTGAAAAGAGGGTTTTGGCCACAAAAACACCAACTTTTAAAATATTTTCCTCACTTTCATTCAATATTTAACATTTATTTAGTATAAATACTGAATTATACCTTCTGATTTTAGCCAGCCAGGAGCCATTTTATTTTTTCAGTTTGCTCTTGCTATGTTAGTTTTGTCTTATTTCTAGACCAAAAATAATACTTGGTAATATTTTATGTTTTCTTTCACTCTCACCACAGACTCTATCCAATTTGAAACATTAACATTACTCACCAGTAAAAGATTACTTTACACATAAATCTGTTGTGTGTATTAATAATTTGGTTCACATATCTATTTCAAAGAGAAAACGACATTTTGATTTGCTGAATTTCCACAATTTAAATACACAAAGTTCAAAAACAAATTACATCAGGGAGATTTTAAAATCTGGGAGCTTTCTCTTTCACGTCACTCTTCTCCGTTGGAGGGTGACATTGGAGATGTGACATTTAGCCGTTTCTTATCTCGACACGTCTGTGACCTCTATCCCTGCAGTCAGACGTGCCTCCCACCCCCATCCTGTCATAAAAGGCCCCTGATCCCTTCACTCGTTTGCCCCCCGGTTTTGTTCGCCGCCGTTCTTAAACCGTAGAGCTACTTAAGCGGCCAGACGAGTGCGCCAGAGGGGAGGAGGCTGAAGACGGTCTGGCTTAACGAAGATAGCCGTGTTTACGACACAACAGTGGCATCAGTCTGTGTGTGGGGAGGCGGGTGAGTCAGAGAGACGGGGAGAGCGAGACGGGTCAGTTCAGTGGGAGGTGCAGGAACTAATCAATGCAATTATAGATATATAAAAGGCGGTCAGATTTTCCCAGAAGGAGGAAAGCAGCTTTAATCCTGGTGTGTTTTCACCGTGAGGCATTTCAAATATTCAATCAAGAATAATTAGAAGGTTGTTCTGGTTTGAAATGAGAAATATTTGATGCTCTGCAGTCTACTGATGCAAGTCGGTGTAAGACAGAACCGATTTATTCCAAGCGCTGTGTTTCCAAGACGTGCACTGCAAAAACGCCAAATCTCACTAAGTATTTTGGTCTATTCTAGTGCAAATAACTTAAGACAAAACTCATTTTCAGGCAGATATTGGAGCTTTTTTTTTACATCAATAATTCATTAGCAGTGAAGAAAAAGCAACACTTCCTCTACAGATTATTGACTTACATTTTATCAGAGTAATAATCTATCAATGGAATCCAACACAACCGGCCCTTGAGCTAATTAAGTCTTTTATAATCCAGGAAGCTACTCAAAAAGTTTATTTCTCTCATATTTTACATCATAACAGGAAAGCTTCCTAAATCACAATTTCCTTCTCTAACTATAATCATAATCTGCCTCCAGATTTAAGAAAAGCTTTTATTTTATGGTAGAAGTCTACAAATATTTTTTGGAAAGGAATTTTATTTGAGCAATTTTATTTTCTGTGAATTACAAAATATATTTAAGTGGACTTATTTCTGAATGTGTGAATAAAATACTCATTATTTTTGCTTTTTATTGGACAAATCACTGCAACATGCAGACATTTCATGACCTGGAGGTTTTAAGTCTTTGTCTGATGTTTGACATATTTTTCAGTCTGGAAGCTCCCAAGAGAAACCTCATCATGTCATGTTTTCCTTTGGGTAAAGATGATTTGCATGAATATCATAAAGAAAAACAGAAACGGGACAATAAATATAATCCAGATTTCCTGCAGCTGAACTCAGACTGAGTCTCCTCCCCTGAACATCCCACCCAGACACCCACAAACTGAGACTTTTTGTTCTGCATTTAATGTTTTCATTAGCAAACTGGGAGCAACAGAGTCGAGCTGGAAAGGATTTGTGGGCGCTTACTGGAAGTTACTTCATGCTTCTGGATTTTTTTATGTTTTAAATCTCCACGCTTTGTTCCTTCTGTTTGCTTTTGTTCACACACTCTTCAGTTTTTATCAGCAGCTGCATCCACGTTTGCCTCCCCACCATGACCCGTCCCTCCTGCTCATCTGCTGGACTCCTGCTTCTCCTGATTGGCTGCGCGGCAGCAGGTAAGGGATGGGAGCAACACGCAGTGGGAAACGCAGATTCTGCACAGATTTCTGTGGATTCAGATCCAGCCTGAATCCGAATCCAGACACAGGAATCTGAGTTTTGCCAGCACATCTGTTTCTGATTTAGCTGCAGTTGTTGCTTCACTTCTTCTGATTCACTGGCAGCAAAAACTTCAACAAACCCTTTTGTTTCTTGCTGATATTTAATGGAAATTTACAGAAACGAAGACATATCCTGAAGAGAATTACAATCAGGTTCCCCTGACTGCTAAACAACCAAATAATACTAACACAGAAACATTTTTTATATCTCATTAACCATATTTTTAAGTTACTATTGATAAATCCTACTAAATTATGAGTCAAACTCATCAAAACAACATAATTTCAAGCTGACATCATGCTGAAAACAGGAAAACCGTGAATGCTGACAGCAGCTGAACGGCTTCCAGCTGCTGGAGGTTTAGTTTCAGCCTGAGAAAGTACAACTGCTACATGAGATGTAACTGCCTGCAGCAAACCTGCACGAGTGTTTTATTACTCCTGATCATAAACCTTTGGTTCGAACAAAATCTTCTTTTATGCCATGAGCGTTTAAGGGTTTTTTTTATCGTGGTTTAGTGAGAAAGGCCCATCATAAGTTACACAGATTTGTCATTTGGAAGAAAAAAGATTGTTTCTCACATAAATATCTGAAAAGTGTGGTGTGTAATTTGTATTAAGCCCCGCTGAGTGAGTGCACATTTTACTTTAAATCCAGTGGCGCATCTTCAGTTTTGACTGAAATATTTGCTTATTCCTCACACGTTCAGACAGACTGAATGGAAAGCATTTGTTTTCTCAGTTGGACTTTGACTAGGCTGTTCCAACAAATACGCTTTGACCTGAAACACTTTGGATTTGGTTGCGTTTGTGGTCATTGTCCTGCTGCAGGCTGAGCCTTTTTCATCTATATACAAGATTCTGTCTCTTACCGAAAAGCTAATTCTAAGATAGTTTGTCTTGGTAAAAATGTGGTGTTTTTGCAGCGTAGGAAACTCTTGAAGTGTTTTGGTGTGTTTTTTTTTTCCATTCTGCTGACACTATTTTTTGTGTAAGGAAAAGGAAAAAATGCTTGCATGAGCTGGAAGAGGGGAAAACTCTTCCCAACTCAGCCACATGTAGCTTTCTTCTCGATGCGCCACTTTCTGCCCACATGCAGTTTTATGGTACACACAGTCCTGGTATGAGGCATTCATCACGAAGCTCTCGGCTGGAAACTCTGCGCCGGTTCTGGCTCTCAGATGGCGGCACAGCTGTGGTTTGGATGGATTTAAGAACCTCTTCTCCATTTTATTTATCTCCTTCCTGATTGGAAAAGCAGCGCAGCGCCGTGGCTCTCGTGAATTGCACAGGAAATAACGCACAGATGCGTTTAAATCCAGCTGTTTTTACCGTCTTTCATGATTAATCTGTCACCTTTTGAATGAAAAGACAAAACATGGGATGCCAAGTTATCACACGCCTGAGCGAGTTCAACAAAACCTCCCACTGTGGAGCACAGGTTAGGGCAGACAGCTGCTGTGTGTCCACGCTCACAGAGAGTCCGTCCTGCTGTTTACACTGCAAAAACACTAAATCGCACCAAGTCGACATTCCAGCACTAATTACATTTTTTGGGCAAAATCATTTTATAATGAAACGGCTCATCCTTTAAGAATGAGCTGTTTTAGAGCCTCCTATCACCTCAAATCCAAATAACCTGCTGCTGGCCAGAACCTCCTAATTCAACATTTATACTCATGAAAACAGATGCGAAATTATACAATTATAAATGTTTGAAAAGCACGCGAAGGGCCTCCTGTACAACTAAAAATGTTGCAGCAAGTGGTTTCTGGATGGTAAGTCGACAACTAACACTTTATTTTGCAGCACATGCAACTATAAAACCGGCTGAACAAATGTGCTGGAACTCAGCTCTGTGTAGCGTAGTCGATTCTGCGTTGTGTCTTTTATGCAATAACAGCCGGACAACAGCTGATGTGAAGGCAATTTTTAATGCACCTGCATTCAAATGGCAGAAAATAGTATCAATCAGAACAGGTTTTCTTTTCGGTGCTCCACAGCGCCTTCTCCCACGGTATCCGGACAGAAAAAGCGCGCATGCGACTTGGGTAAGGTAACACATTTACCTTGTGAAATAAAAATTGCAATAATAAGTAACTGAGCCCAAACATGAGCATATGAACTTTAAACAGTGATAAGGAGAAATTAAAATAATCCCACACCTTAAATACTAATGAAACACCACATACCTGCATTCAAATGGCAGAAAATAGTATCAATCAGAACAGGTTTTCTTTTCGGTGCTCCACAGCGCCTGTTCAACCATGAACAATACTATCTTCAGCACGTGCATATAGGATTTATATTAGCAATGTTTCATGTACAAAATAGCTAGATAGCTGCTAACTGCTAACCTTAACAAAGGTTAAGTGTTACAACACACATTATTTTACAAAAACAGTAATAAAACTACCACTTATTACACTTAACATTCACTTATTAAACTCAAAAACGAAACTTCAAACCTTCTCCCACGGTATCCGGACAGAAAGAGCGCGACGGAGAGCGTGGGAAAACTTTTCACCGACTACAATGGTATGATCCACTAATTTATATTTTTAAACTCCAAACTGATACTAGAAACAACGATCCATGACCTAAATATGTTCAACAGTAACAATAATAATTCCCATTTTTATTTACAACACACGGAATTTTTAATAAAAATAATAATTTTGAGACAGGAAGTTACCCGCTATTTTAAGATGGGTCAGTCGTCCTTTCAAAATAAGGCTGCCGGTGCTCAGAATTTCCTTTCGGAATACTTTTTCACTTAGCAATCTAGTGTAATAACATCACACTGCTACATCTGGTTGCCAGGTAACAGGTTGCACTCTGCTGGGGTTGCTAAGCAACAGGGTTGCGATGCGGGAGCTTTTTGAAATGACTAATTTTCCAGACACCAAACTAGAAAATAAATCAAAAATATTTGTTTGTTTTTTTCAGTGTATTAGCCTCCAAACTGCGTGTTTTAAACCTGGCGTCCCGCCGGCCAACATCATGGGGTCTGAAAAATGTTTCCAAAGGAAGTTATTGTGAAATGAAGGCAGTCTTCTTCTTTGGGAAGTGAGTTTTGTGAAGTGATCTGTGTAGCTAAAACCAAGGCAGCTGCATAGAATAACAACTGTGTTTACTCTCTGGAGGTTTTCCAACACATTTCTCCAAAGAGCAACCAGGAGGTCTGAGATCATGGAACAAATGACATCACTGTAGTTTAAAACTGAAAATCTATCTGAATTTAAATGTCAATAAAAGAAGAAAAAAAAGAAAAACCCCAAAAGAAATCCAGCTGCAAACAGAGGAAAGTTTCAGTTTCAGCACTTTGGCTCAGTTTTACTAGGAACACATAAAAAATAAAATACAACAAAATCATGAGGAAAAACATATGAGAATAAAGTCCAAATATTTCATCAATAAAGTCATAATAATAGAAAAAGAATAGAACAGAATAGAAATAGTGAACAAAGGGCTTCTGGGTAAAAACAAGCTGCTATCGCTAGCAGAGAGATTTCCTCCAAAATCTGACACTACTCCATCTTTATTTACATTTCATGAAGAAGGAGGTGGCGCTCAGTGTCTTCAGAGGTTTTCATGCTGTTTCCTTCAGTAGTTCTTGTTGCAGCGCCACCGCAGGCGAGGAGGGGAACAGGTTTTGGTTGCCTTACCAGCTGAAAATGTAACAAAAAGATGACTCTTTGTCCTTAATCCTGGGAAGCTGTAGGATTTTCTCCTATTATAAGTGTGATGCAGAATAATCTCACCACCTGTGAAGAGTTTTTTGCAGCTGTTTTTTTCTTCTGGAACAGTTAAAGTCACAAAACACAACACTTCTGTTGCATTTTTCCCCAAAGAGAAGAATCAGCTGACAGCTTTTTGTCCCTAAAAGAAGTTCGTTTGTATCCATGACAACAAGACCTTTCTGCTTTAACTGCTGTTGAATAATAAATAAAAAAAAAAAAGAAAGAAGAGTCATTATTTGGGTTTTCTTTTTTTTTATTAATAAGCATGAAAGCATTAAAGCAGCTGAACGTATTTGATATTTTAGAAAGGATGTAACAGATCTGGTTGCTGGAATCTGTGTGTGTTATTTTTTAGAGTAACCTGGTTTCAGCCACATTCAGCTTACTTTAAAAATGCATTTGAGTTATGCCCTAGACTACAGGAAATATCACTGTAGCATCATGATAGTCAACAGACAGGATTTTCTTGATTTGTTGAGAAAAAGTTGGCTTTAAGCTACACAAAAAGGCCTTTTACTGGGTTAACAAGATGCTGAATGAAGCTCAAAACAGCAGCCTGTCTGTGAAAACCCATCCTGGTATCGACAACGCTCGGCAGCACGCCGTCACACACCCTCAGATTCCCGTCAGTGAGAGCAACGGCTGCGGTAGAAGGTGAAATAATCTGAAGTTCAGATGTTTAAAACGTTCACATGCGGTTTCACGTTTCAGTCAGAGATGTTGGAAAACAGAAGCGATTTCCTGTGAATGAATACAGACTTCCTCCAGCATCTTGGCTTCAAAGAGGACTGGATAATTGGGAGCAGAGCAGAGAGGAGGAAACAGCTGGAACAATGCAGGAAGCCCTCCGCACCCTGCAGGAGAGAGATCACACTTCACACCGCAGAGGCTGAAAAAAGTTTAAGATGAGGATTTTGCACTGCAAAAACCCAACAGAGCTTCTTCTTGCTCAAGTCAAGCTAATTTGTCTGTGAAGGCATCACATCTGGTTGGGCTCATGGACGGCGGCATTTTAGAAACAGCTAGCTTAGAAACCGACCCGTTCCTCGTCCCTCCTGATGTGTTGATCAAATTACCGATTTTGTCTGAATTCACATCACATGATTTATATCGCTGTATCATAGACAGCATTTACCGTTTTTCACCAGAGCACGTTTAAAAACGTACAAAAAAACAAGATGCTAACCAGTTTTTTCCATACATGCTAGGCCGGGGGTCGGCAACCCGCGGCTCCGGAGCCGCATGCGGCTCTTTAGCGCCGCCCTGGTGGCTCCCTGGAGCTTTTTCAAAAATGTTTGAAAATGGAAAAAAGATGGGGGAGGGAAATATATTTTTTTGTTTTAATATGGTTTCTGTAGGAGGACAAACATGACACAAAACATTCTTAACGTTTTCCAATGCTGTAAAAATGTGTAGATTAAATATTAAATTTAAAAATTTCTGTCAACTGAAGATTTGCGCCATAGCCTGCGACACACGTTTGTAACAGCAGGGCGGGATGCCAGGCAGGTGGCTGGTGTAAACAAATCGGCGGCTGTGTGATGGGCCATGGATCCCAAAGGGAAAAAAGAGAAAAAATAACAGAGGAGAACAGAGGTTTCAACGTTTCTTGGACCGAATCATTTGCATTCATTGCTAATGTGGAAGGATTGCCTGAATGTTTGCTATGTAGCGAGAAGTTGTCAAATAACAAAAAGAGTAATGTGGAAAGACATTTCCAGGGAAGGCATGCTACATTTGCAAAAGGCTGCGGTTTTATTTGTTGTTGTTTTTTGTTGCACTCTGTTTGTTGCCCACATAAGGGGCACGTTATGCACGTTCCATTTTGTTGTTGTTTTTTTCGAATCCTCACCATTAAAACGACATCAAAAATCTGATTTCTTTATTACATTTCTTTAAGTTCATCAAAGCAATGAAACATAATTCATTAATATTGTAATGAAGTTAAACTTGAGGCGGCATCGTGCAACAGAGTAGTCACGTGGTGCGTCATTCTCTAGGATGCACTGCGGGAAAAAAACATTTAATTGTGAAGGCTCATTATGTATTTGTAGCCAACTTAGTCATTTTGATAGTAGGCTAATATTGCTAATATAGATACATACAGCATGTGTTTCCTTCATTATAAAAGCTTATATAAGGCTTTTAATTTTTTGCGGCTCCAGACATATTTGTTTTTTGGTTTTTGGTCCAATATGGCTCTTTCAACATTTTGGGTTGCCGACCCCTGTGCTAGGCTATATGATGGTGCAGATTTGTCTCCATGGTTACTAATGGTTCTCCATAATGTGAAATTTGATATTTTCTAATCATACTTACTTATAAAGCATATGATCGTTAATCTTCTTACCTTTTAAGAAGAGTTTTTCGAGGGCTCCAGTCACTATGACAGCTGACATCCATCACCACGGTATCTTTCCTCATTAAAATTATAAAATAAAATAAGTTTGGTTTCTATTCTTGTTTGTTTGTGCAGCTGACCGCGCAGCGTCCTGTGACCATTCTTAAAGTAAAATCAACTAAATTAAAAGTGATATTAGGTTACAGATGTTTTTAAACATCGGTTGTTTTGGCCTCCGTCATGGCGGAGTGGGCGGAGTTCTGGGCATCATGAGGAGCTCGGTTTAGATCAGAGGTTTAACGGACCTGGAACCAATGGTGGCTCGTTAGAAGGCCTAAGCAGAACCATTGTTTGTGTATAAAAGTAAATAAATTGTCTTGTCCATGTGTAATATCATTTAGTTTGTATTATTTAATATAATTTTCAGTATATATTTATGTTTTAATATGTAGGTTGGTGCTGTTGGGCGCCCCCTGGTGGTCTGGGGGACTTAAGCAACCACTCAACTCTCATTAATGTTGACCCCAAGAAAATCCACAATGACTCCACACCAGTTGTGGGTTTTCTTTTAATCGCAGTTCTTTGTTCACGTCTCAGGAATGTTTCCGTTTCGTTTGCAGGACCGGAGTCTGACCGGCGACCTCGGGCGGCGCAGTCAAGCGTCTGTCAGGAACACACCAACCTCCACAACCGGCTGGACGTGGTGGAGAAGGTGCTACACTCTAAAATACCTTTAGCCAACAGTAGTGGAATCCAACATATTTTCTTGGTTACACCAGTTTTCAGTCTTTCTAGAAAGCTCACAACCATTTTTCTGTGAAAACAGTCAAATCACAAAGCTCTTCCTGTTTTAGGTCTGTTTGCATCATTCATGGGTGACGTTTCAATTATCTATAGTAGAACATAACAATGTATTATTCACTTGTCAGCCACACTCATAAGATATGCCTTCTGTTTCCTGCAGAGGGTGGAGAACACAGTGATGAAGTTGGAGGGGGAGCTGGCTGCTCTAATGGAGGCCATCGAAGCGCCGCAGTGGCGCCCTCTGCTGGACACATCTGGAAAGACAGTTGTGGACATCCTGGAGGATCCAGGCCAAAGGCGCCAGTCGTGAATGGAGAATAAACGCCACAAAGTCTCTGCATAGACAGTTCTGCGCAAAAGTTTCAAGCCTTTATGTTTAAACGAGAGAGAAAGAATACGCACTGCAAAAACACAAAATCTTACCAAGAATTTTTGTCAAGCTACTGGTGCAAATATTAAATAATTCAGTGCACATGATATCACAAAACAAGATATAGGAGATTGTTTTAATTCAACATAAATAAAAAAAAGTACTAGATCCAGTGACAGATTTTGTTCACTTAAAGTAGGAAAAATGTCTTAAAGTGAAAAGACAATCTGGAATACATTTTGAAATCTATTTCAAGATTTATTGACCTAAAACAAACAAATACATCTTTGTGAAAAACAACTTTTAAATGAGCGTTGTCTGATTTCAAGAACGCTTGCACCACAAACACAGAGAAGCAGCAATCAGTTTTTATGCACCTTTAATCTGGAACTTCCATAAAACCGAAAAACAGCTGAAACACTGAGTTCCTTTCAATCTGAAACCCATTTGAGCTTCTGAATCACAATAAATGTAACATTAACCAACATATACGATGTGTATGGATGAATTAAATGACAGCATTTGGCAAAATTGAATGACTGTTTTACACAACTGTTGACCACATGATGTGTTTGTTTGTTTTTTGTGCTCTTTGACCTGAAATGTGTTACAGAAATAAACCTGATTGACTGAATTTCAGAAACAAAAAAACATGGTAAAATTTAGTTTTTGCAGTGTAGATGCAGCTGTTCATTAAAATGCTGGTTCATTTCTTTGTTTTTGTATTTTTGTGGTTATGAGTCAAATTGGTGTGAAATGTCTCAGCAGGAAAATTTCTGTTTTTCCTCATAATGATCAATTGGGAAACAACATGAGCAGCAAGTGAGTGAATAACATTTTTGTGACCTATAAACTTAAATCAATCTTTTTTTAAAAACAAAAATCCCCTTTAATGTAGAACTAAAACAGACCTTATGTTTTAGAAAACTGCAATAAGCCAATTGCCAAGGTGTACAGAACCTTGAATTAACATATTTTTATTAAATTTAAATTTATTTTTTTTTGATTTTACCAACTCAACAATAAAATAAGCAAGAACTATTTTATTGAAGCAAATTATCAGATTTTTTTGTAAGAATTGAATCGCATATCCAAAACTTTTTTTTTTTTGTTAAACGGAAACAAAAGTATTATTTTGGGCTCAACTGAAGAAAGGTGGGGAAAAAAAAGGATCTATTCTCAGCAATAAAGACGGGATTAAGGTCAGAATTTATTTGAAACAAATAAGATGGAAAAATCTGACAATTTTGTGTTGAATTTTTATAAATAGATTTTGATGTAATAGTTTTGACAAATGGCCTCCAAACCTCATTTAACTTTTAAACTTTTATTTGATTCGTGAAGTAATCCTGTTAAGTTTAACCAAGTAAAATATTAAGTTTATTAATTTGTCAAATTAAACAAATTTAAATTTGGTTACATGTAAGTTGCAGTTATGCCTTGTCTAAAACTCTTCCATTCTTT
The DNA here is from genome assembly GCA_911649635.1 of Poeciliopsis gracilis. Classification (NCBI taxonomy): domain Eukaryota; kingdom Metazoa; phylum Chordata; class Actinopteri; order Cyprinodontiformes; family Poeciliidae; genus Poeciliopsis; species Poeciliopsis gracilis. The sequence continues at coordinate 5,584,747 of CAJVRI010001154.1, forward strand.
CTTTAATTATAACTGACTGTCTTCACCACATGATGGCATATAAATGTGACTGATGCATTTTGTTAATCTCTCTGCAAACTGTGATTTTAGCCACACAAATTAAATTCTTCTGGAACAGCTGACGTTTATTTCAGGTTAATCAGATTAACTGACAGCAGGTGGAGTAGAATAAAAAAAATTAGCATTAGCTTAATGGCGCGCACACTCATTATGCAACCAGGTTATTTTTGAATCTGCCATTTTCCTCGCCAATATGTCACAATAAAGGTGGAAAAATTATATGCACTATGTCTGAGTGAGCATCTTTAGAGAAAGGACTGTGTTCTGCAGAAGATAAGCAACATTCTCTGCATTATTTACTCTGTAATCCTGAGACAGCCTCATTTTTCCCCCACAAGTCTGCGAGCAGTCCTAGATTTTTCTTCCTGCAGTGGGTTTTGGCAAAGCGCGAGTGTACACTGCTATTTAGAGAGGAAAGGTCTCACCCGCTCCAATAAATCCATAAAAAGTGACACACAGACACTGAATCATTGGAAGATTTATTTCTTTATCAAAGCAATCAAAGCAGCATCATGTTTTTGAACACAGAGCAGTTTTTAGTTGGTACAGGAACAAGACTTTGTTTTCTTTTTTCCACCCATTTGACAGTAGAAATCCTGAAGTACGAGAACGTCACGTGAGGGGACGAGAGGTTTGGGTCTTCCACTGAGTGTCAGACTGAATCCACAGGGCGAAGACGAAGCACAGGCCAGGATGTCCCGACAACATCGCGGAAAAATGTTTGAGTTAAGAGACTTGCTGCTAAACGGCAGCCAGAACATAAACAAAGAAACACACGACCAGTTAGAAATGGCACGCAAATATCAGAATAAGTTCATTTACAAATGATTAACAGATGATTACACCGACACCTCAGGAATATGTTGAATCTGATGGGACAAAGTCTGAGAACCTTCTGCTCCACAAACCAGAACTTTTCATGAATCACTATTTTAAAAAAAAGCAGCAAATTCCTCATATAGATAAGGGAGTAATTCTAGATAGTCATTTAATTGCTGCATAAATAAAACAGATTATCACGCACACAACGGCGGACATCGTGTCGCTCACATGCATCTAGGCCTGGGCGATTTGGATTAAAAGTAAAATGTCAGATTTATTTCATACCAGATTCTATTTTTCTTAACTAAAAAAAGAAACTACAACAGGGTGTCTTTAAATTTAAATGATCATTAGGAATGAAATTTAAACAAATGTAGAACAAAAACTACATATTTTATGTACAAATTGGTAAAAATATAAAATATTGAGGAAGAAATGGCATTCCCTGTCTAGCTGACTATGAGATGTCATCAGAATTTTACTTGAATTTACTGCTTTTTAAAAAAAAAAATCAGATTTTTCAAAAATTTAACATTCAAAAACAAAAAATTGGATAAAATTGAGTCATCGCTCAGCCCTAGCTGCATCCCTGAACAACAAAAACGAAGGCCACCAAGAGGATGCCGAGAGGTACGCCTCAGGTAACATGCTGCCCACGTAACACCGGGATTATATCGTTTTTATACAACGCATGTGTTCACAAAACTCACTGCCTCGCAATCCAGCTGCACTCAGTCAGTAATGAGGTGAGCGGCGAGGTGTGAGGAAAAGCCACTGCATGCATAAGATCCGTCGGTCAGGCTCAAGCTCCAGGCTTTGGCTAAATCAGGCTTACGCTGTAAAGATACATGCAAAAACTAAACCATACAAGGCAAAAAAAATAAATAAAAACTGGGTTCAAAACGACTAGTCAGGTCAGGCAGACTTTACGGATGCCTTTTTATATCCTTTCAACAAAGCTCCTAAATCTAGTTGTCATGGGATACGGGAGTAATTACAGATTTTGGGAGATATTTGCCTCGTTCTGGGGATGATTTGAGAAGATTCACACCAGTCTCATGTCTGTGCATCGACTCTGCAGCTGGAGATGCTGAGGGCTCCATCTTTAAAAGGCAGCGTGATGAAAAGGACGAAACAGGGTTTCACCAATTTAAATAAAAGACTTTTAAAAAACCATTATGGATCAGATTTAACACCAGAAATGTTCAAAAGAAATATGTGTCAAACTACTGAGGAATAAATGCTACTTTCTGTGAGACTGACTGAAATGTTCGCAAAACCTTGTCAATATAGACACAAATTTGCAATTGCTGTGTTTCCATTAAATAAGAAGCACAATTAAAATGACATGTGAATAAGTTTGAAAACATTTTGTTAGTGTTTATTGCCATCGGTTGAGATGTGAAAAAAGTCTTTCCATTGTAGTTTTGTGAAATAAACTAATTTTAATACAAAAATGTTTCATCAAAAAACATGAAATGTGTTTTCATTAAGCTAATTTATTTTCATAATTCCAATTTTTTAAATTATATGGTCAATGGAAATGCAGCTACAGCCAGATTCTTCCTTGACTTGAAGAAATTAATTACCTTCCCTTTAATCTTTATAATGTATGTAGCATTAGAAGTGGCGAAGACAAAATGTCATCCTGACAACTGCAGATAAATTTGCCTATCGTTGTCCCAATAAAGCTAGCTAGCTAGCTAGCTAGCAAGTATTAGCAGCTAGTTAGCGGTAAACTCAACCCCACCGAGTCACAAAACACAATTTAAGACCTGTGATTATTGTATTGAAGATCAAAATATTTTAAGGCTTTTATTTTAGATTCACGAATTTAAGACTTTTAAGGATGCGCTAGCTCCTATGCTAACGACTGTTAGCATTATTTGCCACAATGGTGAAGCCCAAAATTATTTATACATCTTGAGGTTTTAGTTTTACTTTCAATTTGATGTTCCTGTTACTTTGTATTATAATTTTTTGAGACGTCTATCTTATTTTCTGTTAGAAATAAACTTTTTGTATGAATAATTTTGGGGTCAATTTTACCTCAGTTTAAACACTAAAGGGACATGTTGAATAAATCATGTTGATCAGGACGACTGATTTAATCAATAAAATCTTAAAAGTTAGGGTTTACATTTAAAAAACAACATTTTGATAAGTATTTTTGGTCAAATCTATAGTGGAAATATCTTAAAAAAACAAAACTAACTTACAAGTAACCTTTCAGCAAGATATGATATCTTGTTTTAAGCCAATAATTCCTTAATTATGATGAAAAAAATAGTTCTATTGGGAAATTATTTCACTTAAAACAAGACATTTTTCCCATAAGTAAAATAATCTGCCAATGGAATTAGTATTTTTCAAGAATTTTAAGAAACTATTGACTCTAAACAATCATTTAGAGTTGCTGAAAAAGTATTTGTAAGTTGGTTTTATCTAATTTCAAGTGTGCGAAGATGTTTCCACTATAACTAAACAAAAAAACTTGGTAAGATTGCAAGAGTTTTCCACACAGACATAAAAATGGCATCAATCTCCTTTTCTATTCCTAAGACACCAAAAATTGCAAGTTGTTTCACCAGAAATTCAAGACACCACTCCACCTGAAATAACCACATCACTGTCCAACAAACAATGACAATCTGCACTATTGAACAGAGCAAACCTCGGGTTCTACAAAAAAGAAAATACAACATACATTCAGACATTTAAAGTTTCTTAGAAATGGTTATGCAAATGGTAGAAAAGCTTTGGCATATTTTGCCTACAAGTTGTGCCTGCACACTTGGAGAGAAGAGCGGAGGGAAGCGCTAGGAGGGGGCGGGGCTTCACTCAGCTCTTCCCTCAGTTTACACGTAGAGTTAGCAGTCCCACATAAAACTGTGGAGAGTTTAATTACCTACACTACATGCTATTTACACTGATTTTTATTCATTATCAGGCCCAGGGGGGTAATTTAAGGTAGTCCTTTGCTACACGACCACCTTAAATGAGCTGTGAGAGCTCATCTATACAGTCTGAAGAACCAACAGCTACACGTTTAGGCCCCAAACTAAGCCCTATGGGGAGATGATCTTTGTCCTAACTGAGCACTTAATAGGATGATGTCTAGTAAAGCAGCTTTGAAATAGATTCTTAAAGGCTGACAATGCTGTAATCTATCCTTAGAGCTTATTCTGGCCTTTTTCCAGTCATTAGTACTGATTTCCCATGAATTAAGTTACCTTAATATCTTAAAAAAAAGGCTTCAAACGAACTTGGTTCACACTTAGAGAGGAAACACCAGACTTATATCTTATAATGCATCTGTGGGTGCAACAAGGTTAACAGATACTGATTATCATAGACAGGCACAACTTTAAACAGCTTTAAAAACATGAAACCAACCAACACTTACTGGAAACTGTGATTCAGGAAGCTCCTGCAACTGGAAATCAAACACCTTAGCCTCGAATTCGGGCAACTGAGCACTGCAAAAACACCAAATATAATATTTTTGGTCTAGTTTCAGGTTTAAATATCTAAGTGCACTTCGAATAAGACAAAACTATCTGACAAGTAATTTTTCTGAAAAATTTTGAAGCTTATTTTAAGGAAATTATACCTTAATGTTGATGAAAAAGTGCAAGTTCCACTTGCACCGTTACCTAGCAACGCCAGCCAAGCCCAGCCCGTCACCTAGCAACGCCAGCCAAGCCCAGCCCGTCACCTAGCAACCCAGTTCTAGTTCCTCTGCCAGATTATTTCACTTATAACACAGGTTATAAGTTTCTTGTTATACTGCATTTACATTATGAATGTCTGAAAAACTTCATCAATATTCCACTAATCTCACAAAAAAACAATAATTTCACAATTTAATGTTTCTGTTAAATAAGAAACACAATTAAAATGACATGTAAATTAGTTTGTTCATGCAATGAGTTATAAAAAAACTTCCTGTTTGTCTTCTTTTTCATGGTTTATGCCGGAAAAAACATGTTTCCATTCCACTTTTGCAACATAAACCAATTTTGATATGGCTGGAAAACTTCATTTTAGCACCAAGATGTTTTATTAAAAAACTGTTTTATTTTGTTTTTCTTTGTTTCATTCAGCAAATGTATTTTTCAGTGTCAAATTAAGATGGTCAATGTACACAAAGCTACTGAAGCAATCTGCTAGTTGAACTGGTACTTTTTCATCAATATGAATATTAATAATTTATTTAAAACAAGCTCCTAAATCTTACTAAAAGTTAGTTTACATGGAATAACACAAACCTAAGATATTTTCACAAGAAACTAGACAAAAAAAATACTTGGTAAGATTTTGTGTTTTTGCATTAAACACATAATCGTGGTAAAAAAAAAAGAGAGAACACCCACTTTTAATTTTAGAGATCAGGACATAATTTGTAACTGTTATATATTAATCTCATGTCAAATCTTAAAAAAAGGGTCAAAGGCCAAAAATGAAGACTTGTATGTGGAAAACTAAATACAGCCTAATTGCTGCTGTATATTTTCGGAAAAATCAGCAGCCATTTTGTTTCTTTAGATGCTTTTTAACGCAATGCCAAGATGGAAAAGTATCAGCAATAATCTTGGAGTCGCGCCCATCAACCTGCGAAGGGCTTTAAGGCAAATTCCTCCAATCTGAGGTTATTTATTCTAAGGCAAGGGAGCTGGAAAACATTTGCCCCCATGTCAGGCTGTTGAACAGTAAAATAAAAGGAGGCGTTCTCTCTCTCTCCCCACCACGATCGTACGAGAGGCTGAGAGGGAAGAGCAAAGCGCAAACACAGACGACGGCAAACCGAGTGGCTTCTGAGTCGTCCCGATCGGATTTGGCACAGAGAGAAGGACCAGAGGAGCCTCGACCAAACCGAGCAACCCAACTTCTGTTGCACATATTTGTGGAAACCATCACCAGGCCATGACAGTGTAATATGACACAGCTAATCTGTGAAAAATCTGCTTTCTCCCAGTGCGAAGCGAGATTATAATAGCAACAAAACAACAAACTGAAACTGAGAAAATATTTTTCATTAACTAAAATAAATGAAAACGGTAATTAATGAGGAAAGATGAAACTAACTAACACACTGAAACTATATATATACTTTGTTTTCTTCTTTATAAATCTATTTATTAGAATTTCTAACTTTTTCAGCTGTCGGCAGATTACGTTATTTTTGCAAAATGACCACAGCAATAGTGAATTTTGTATATTTTCTTGAAAAATGTATCTTCTGTTAAACATTCACTGCCTAATCAATGTCTAAATAATCACAATATATTACTTTCATCTTTTTGAATTAACCAGATAATGACAAAAATGTACAACTAATAAAACTAAACTCAAAATATATTTAGCTAATAATAACTAGCGAACACGCTCTAAAAACTATTCACGACTAACCCAGTTGAACAAACAAAAGGTCAAAACAAAATAAAACTCAACCAAAAACTATCATGACCCCGGTGCAAACTAGAAACAACCAATCAGAGTCAGGGGGCGGGTCTTATCGCTGTCAATCACAATCGTGTGTGGCACTGCAGCCAGCAGAGACTGGAGGGAATCCTCAGGCTAGTTAGCTTAGCTACTGGTCTGGTGAAAGTTGATAAATGGTTTTCCTGTAAAGGTAAGTTGCTTCTCCACCATTCTTACATTTAGCAGCGAGTACATGAGCACGATTCACAGCGTTAAGACCCGCCTCCTGGCTCTGATTGGTTGTTTTTGTGCCTTTTTTCAGACGGCTTTAGTAGCTCAAAGAAGAGGTGGAGGAGATTAATTTTTTCACAGATTATCTGTCTCATATTACAACCTGGTGACAGTTTCAACAAATATATAAAAAACAGATTAATTTGAAATAAAGTGACATACTGCAGCTTCAAGCTGTGGGCCGCTGTTGCTCAGGATATCACCATGGTTACGATCAACACCTCCCAGTGAGTGAAAACCTTGTTTATCATGCTATAATGTTACATTGCATAGAAGTTAGAGCTTACTCTATGAGCACAGAGAGTCTCTGGGGATCTGCTTCATTCATGCCTTACCAGAAAGATGCTACGGAAAGTAAAAGAGACGGAACACTGGGGCAGCTATTTTGGGTCATTTCGCCCCCCCGGCCCTCTCATCCATGTGCGTTTCCTCGGCGACAGAGGAGAGAGGTGAAGGGGGGGATCTATTGGCACGGCACAGACAGATCCGTCGCTGTGTGGGCTAGCAGCTGCCAGGGGACGAGCACACAGAGCCGCACATGCTCAGTTTGGAGGAGGACTCCGGCTCCGGCTCCGGCTCGGGGTCCGGGTCCGGATCCTGCGCGTTGTCTTCGGCGGCCCCAGTTTCCGCCTCGTCGTCCCTGTCAGCGCTGGCGTCGTCGGCCCCGCCCTCCTCTTGGCCCTCCTCCTGGCGCCTTTTCAACCTCACAGGTAGAAAAATAAATAACTGGTATCAGTGTTTCTGCCGGTGCTAATCACTCTGCTGCATGTGGCAGCAAAAAAACAGAAACCACAGTAATGAGAGTGGAGTGTAATTACAGGACTTGACTGAATTAGACCGTGTAGGGCTCTTCACTGCTGCGCATAATTCTGGATTCATTATAAATACCAGTAGATTGTCATTAATTAGAGCAATAGGATATAATAAGAACTTGCACAGGGATGGAGTTCAGTAGGACTGCGGTGGCAGGACTTGGTCAATAATGAATGAGGCAATAATTGAGTGCAGCACAGAACCAATATCCTTCCCTGCACCTTGCAAAGAGGAATACCTTACAATAATTTATGCCACTTTTACTCATAATTAACTGCATGTTCTGGAGGAAAGCTTTGCAGCACAGTTTTAAATCAATGCTGGCTGGCAGATAGGAGTGTGTCAAAAAAATTGTTCACATGAGATTCTACTGTGGCGCTTTTAGTAGAGGGAAAAACAGGAAGAGCAAATGATTCATCTCAGAGATTTGGAAGAAAAAACAAGAAAGTTTCTGACTTTGAAAAGTTGAAAATTTACTAGAAAAACTCAGAAAATAGTTGATTAATTTCAGAAGTTTTAGAAAAAAATCTTGAATATTTTCCTAAAATTGTTACAATTATTTTATTTTTCCTAGAAAAGTTTTTAGGTGAAAATTTACTCTTCCTTTTTTCTAGCAATGACTGCTGGCAAAAAATCTCAAATTTTGAGTCTGAAAATCTGAAAATTTGCTAGAAAAAAAAACAAAGAAATTTTAGGAAAGAAACTTTAAAAAGTTGAAAGTTTTTGGGAAAAATGTTTTTCTGTGGAAATTTACTGTAGCATATGCTACTGACTAAAAATCTGAAAATTTCTAGAAAAACAAGGAAATTTCTGAGTTTAAAAATCTGAGAATTTGCTTGGAAAAAAAAGTCAAAACTTTTCAACTTTTCAGAAATAACAGTTTAAAAAAATGGCATTTGTTTAAAACATTTTTTTTTAGTTTTTTGCAGGTCTGTTTTTGTGTTTCCTTCCCTCTTACTTCTCGCGGTTGAAGATCATGAACTCTTGCTGCACCACTTCAAGGCACTCCTGTAGGTAGTCGTTCTCCTGCAGGCGAACACACAGAGCACACAGAGTCTTCAGCTTCATGAATCAACGCTCGCTAACCTTTCCCGTTGTTTCAGAAAAGCCTTAATGACGCAGCGTTTCGGTTGCTTGCAGGACGACTCGTGGATTGTTTGAGAGCTGTCCTCAGATTGGATGTTTGGCTTGGGACAAAAATAGAAGCTCATATTTCCAAAAGCACCCGGGGCCATGACAACGGCACGGAAAGGCTTCATAATTTAATAATCTTAGTAATAATGCAGCATGAGTGCGCACACGCACACAACAACTCCCATAAGGCTGTTGTTGTACATGCTGATCAGCCCTGATAACAAGTGAACCACCACACACACACTGATGGTGATAACACAGTCATGAGGGCTGTTTGATGAGAACAGGCTTGTTCTTTGATACAGAGAGGAAACCTCTGGTCTGTGGTTAAAAGAACATTACAGAACCGGTCTTAGGATGAACACGTTGCAGAGCATAAACCCACAGATCCTCCTGAATTCAGTCTCCAGCGCAGATTTTGTCACTGTTATCCATCTGGAACTTAATATTCCAGTGTAATCCTTTTAATTAGGAGAACATCTTACAGCAATAATCTTATAATGATCGCTAAATGTTAGAGGAGTAAATGCCATCAGCGCCGGCTATTCCCATTGTTGCATAATAAGCTGAAAAATGTTTCAATTAACTGATTAATCTTTTAGAAAACAGTCCAACAATGGATTCGGATTCAAACAGTTCTGGCCGACGGTTAATGGAGGAAATTAAACTGAAAACGAGAAAAGCGCACACAAAAGTTAACACCTGAGATGCTTAATTAAAGATCATAATAAGGCTCATTATGGAGAATAATTACGGTAAGCAGAATGAAAATGTATTTATTTATTCTAATTTATGATTTGCCAGTTAAACAACATTGATTTATTTATTTATACAGACTCTAAAGATGGCTATTTGCTGAAAGAACAACATATCCGGGGCAGTTAATTAGCCAAAACTGTACAAATAATGTATATAAATAATATATAATGAATGTAACTTTTATAAAAATATATTTACATATGAAGCTGTGTCCATTTTGTGACAGTTTGCTGTGAGAAATGAGATGCAGAAATGAGATAATCTGCGAAATTATCAATCTCCTCCAGGAGCAACTAATGCTGTCTGAACAAATGTACCAAAAACAGCCAATCAGAGCCAGGAGGACGGTCTTAGAGCTGCCAATCAAGTTCATGTACTTGCTGCTAAATGTGCTATTGGAGGAGAAAATGTCACTAATTTACGGTAAAATACCAGCAGCTGCTTTTGCCAGAATTTTACCAAATAAATACAGTAAAAAAAATACAGCCAGAATTTTACAGTATAAATTTACATTTTACCGTATTTATGCCAGTATTTTAACATACTTTCTACTGTACTTACTGTAAAACAAGTTTTGTTTTACACTGGGAAGATGCAGATTATTTTCACAGATTATCTGTCTCATATCTCATAATGTTTCACCATTAAAAAGAAAATATTTTATCTTATTGAAAAAAAAATATTTTTTTTCTAAAATAAGCATTAAAAAAATCCCCAAATATTTTTGTACAAATGTACAAATATAAAATGTAGAAATTGTTGTTTCACAGATTAATTAATCTACGGCAACCTTGCATCAAATCAACAGTTTTTAATAATTTTGCTGTTCATTACTGTTAAATATACAGATTTTTTTTTACAGTGCGCCTCTTTACTGGAAATAATCAAATTGATTTGATGTGAATCGGAACCGAAACGGATCCATCTGTTTTGTAAAGACATCTGATGTGACAGTGAACTGAAGCTGCTTTTGAAATTGAACGTAGAATCCAGAATAAAAGCGGGTCAGTCGTGCAGAAAGCTGCACGGTGTCAGCAGGTTATGCACTTCAACAATAAGTATCTCTTCATGCTCTCTACTGGAGCGCTCTTTTATTCATTTTGTTTGCACAGCGGAGAATAGAAGCAATTCATATCAGCTGAGGGAAAAAAATGGAGCTTGGCTCACAGCCAAACTAAAAATATGCAGTTTTGACAGGAAGTGGCTTACAGGAGACCTGAGCTGCATTATTATTATCCCAGACAAGCACAGACTCTGGGAGGATACTATTCATTTCTCCTGCAGCAGTTATTGATCCCCTACATTCAAAAGTTATTTAAAGATGGGAAATTACGCAAACAAAATGTGCAACAAAACACAAAATCTGATCAGTTTCAACATCAAAAAGTGTTTCTTAATGTAAAAAGACAGCATGAGGCTAAGAATGTAGGATTTGTTTTAAGATGAGAAGAAATGACAACAGATGCAGGAACATCTTGAATCCTGTCTTCATCCTCGCAGCTCCCAAATCCTCCTACGTAACAGAACGAGCTGCAGTTATTCCTGAGGTAAAAACCAGAACAGAGGCTCATCTCAAACATCCACTAATGAAAGATCAGACCAGCGCTGTCAAGCTCACAATTATGCATTAGCGCTAAAAAGAAGTGCAGGAATTTGTTGATTTTGCGTGAATTTCCACAAAAATTTACAAGAAACTGGAGGGACGAACTGATGCGATCTGGCAGAAAGTAGATAAAAACTACTTTGATTTATTTCACAAATAGTTTCACAAATTTGGTCAGACATGTAAAAACAACTTTAATTTGTTCAGTGTAAAATAACTAATAGAGAAACAGAAACGGACAAAAACAATAGGTTGAAAACGTATAAAAAATAAACCGAAACAAACCTTCAAAGCATTTAAACCAAATTGATCTGCCATTATAAATCGGACGTGTTGTCACCGATACTTAAACTTTTATCAATATCTGGACCGATACTGATATTAATATCAGATCGGTGCATCTCTAATTAAATATATAGTTCTACTCTCTATTCTAGAAAATGTTTTCTTGTTGCTTTCTCTCTTATTTTCTGAATGCAGTTGAAACATGTTTAAAAATTAAAACAGGAGTAAATAGAGACACCAGACGGCTGTGATGGGTGAAAAACATTAACATTTTAAAAGGATCTGATTATTTGGTAATTTGGACAAAAGGAACATTAAAAGTATATCACTGGACCTCATTCAAATTAGACTTTATAATTAGATTGTACAAAATTAGCTCCATTTCAGCCATATTAGTTTTTAATGTGAACCAGATCTCTTTTTCTCCGTTACCATAAATGAAATTATCTGGAGGAGAAACAAGCTACGATGCAGCCATTCGCTCACGACTTTTATAATTTTAAAATCTTATCAGAAATGTTTGAGTTAAAATTTGTAAAGACTTGTCTTTGATATTTCATTGCCATGGTTTTCTTTGGCTTTGTGTGTGCAGGACCTGACTGACTCACAGACTGCGAATCTTTGCTGTTGTCTCGAGAGCGGTTCTTCGCCAGCCTCTTCTTCTTCTTGTGGAGGGGTCGCGACTCCAGGATCATCTCCTCCAGCTCAAAGGTGGGGTCGCAGTGGAGCCGACCTTTCTGTGGGAGGGAGACAAACACCTCATCATTAGAGAGACACCAGGAGGAACTGCAGGCGGCAGAAGGCAATTACCAAAACAAAGCTAGTTAGCCGGCTAGCAAAGCCTTAATAGGAGCTAGCTGATGCAAAAGTTTGCGTGTGACTCAAATTTTCCTGCCATGGCAAAATTTAAGACATGGGATTAACGTATTTCAAGCTAACTTACATACACTGCAGAATTTTTTATTTTTTATTTTTTTTAGCAATAAATTAATGTTTTTTAGTGTCTGGGGGGAAAAAGTTGTTCCAAAAGCCTTCAAATGTAAAGTCACAAATCGGCAGGCACTGCCTTTCACCTGGCAAGCCGAACCCATTGCCTAGCAACCTCAGTGGAACTCCACCGTCTCCTAGCAACCTAACCGAAACTCCAAGATGTTTGATCAGCTTTTTTATCACTGAACAATAGCTGCTGGAAAAGACAAGTCTTTTGTTGTTGACCATCTCCTGGTTTCTTGTTGGTTTTGCAGGAGGCTCTACTTTTGCTTTTCAAGAGGCCCTAAAATGGCTCATTCCAACAGAAAGGACCAGACTAAAATCTCATTTTCTAAGAATAATTTTGTAGTGAACATATTCACGGAATCATAATAGGTCACCTTTAATTTCAGATACATGAATTTGAGACTCTGTGATAAAAATATTGATTGTTTTAAAACTTTTCGTACATTAGGAACGAATCCAGGTTCCATCTTCTTCTCGTACACGGCGTCCCAGTTGACGGCGGCGAGGTATGGAGACGTCTGCATGTCAGACAGACTGGAAAACCGATGCTCGGGGTTCACAGTCAGCAGCTGGAAGGAACACACACACACACACACACACACACACACACACACACACACACACACACACACACACACACACACACACACACACACACACACACACACACACCCCCACACACACACACACACACACACACACACACATCACCTTGCCAGTTCAAATATCACCTTCACAACTTCTCTCCAAATCACAGCCAGACGCTTCGTTCTGACTGGTGAAATACTTTGCAGGTGTGAAATAAAATGGAAAAAGGAAGAAAAGAACTGAAACGGTTTGTTTCTAAATCTTTACGGCTTCCCTGATTACCTTTATAAAGACACGTAACTTTGGTGTTTATTAGCTAAATATTTATTAACTCCCGGAAATATTTGCTCAAAGTTCCTTATTTTCTTTACTTTTCTTACTTCAGTGATCCATATTCAGAAACAATTATTTTAATAATTGATTATTCTATCAATTATTCTGATGATTAATCTGATATTTCTACATTCTGCAGTTTTTTCATTCAACTACTGAAGCCTTTTTATACAATATTATATAGTATATAAATAATAGCATATAATAGTATATATTTCAGTTTTGGCTCTGATTGTGTTGTTCTTTCAGCAAAATTACCTTTTTTTGAGTCTTTGTGTTCCAGTTAATGATTAATCGATAACTAAATGAGTTAATGATTATTTCAATAATTGATTAGTCATGATTTCAGTCCTACATTAAACCAGCTATTTCCTGTTTTAATAATATAAAAATATTTTTTATTTCCTAATTGACAACAAGAATGTGTCTTTAAATTACAGGTTTGCGCATTTTTACTTATTTTTTGGAATAATTTCCCTTTAAACTGATTAATTTGTGATTTGCAAACATCTTTTCAGTTCTACCTTCAATATTTTGTGAGAGAAAGAACAAAAACAACACAAAATGAAATTGTTTAACATATGAAGAGAGCCACAGACTCGGGTTTAGCAGATTAAAACTGTGACTCTGAAGAAAATTAATTTTGAATTAAATATTAAAACTGAAGGTAAAATGGAAAATTGGTGCAACTATTGGTCTATGGTTTCTATACCAGCTCATATCACTGCAGGAAACTGATTTATTATCTTGAATATGACGTAATTTCCAGATCAAACCTTCAAATTTCCGTCAGAAAACATTTGATGCTCTGTGAAGGAAAACTGCTGCAGCGTTGCCACATGAAAACAAATCTGCTTTTTTCCCAGAGAGCCTAAAAACCAATAAATATGCTGTTTGTATTTTAATAGCATGCATCGTGTTTCATCCTTCACCTGGGGCTAAACGCAGGAAGTGATAATGGGAAGTGGCTTTGGTTGTCATGTTAACTCTCTTCCTGCGCTTTATTTTCTTCCTTCGGTCGCAGGATGATTCACTTGTTCTCCTGCAGGGCCGGTTAGGTCTATCTGGGTGGAATCCAGACACGGTAATCGATCAGCAGCCGAGCGGAAGAGACCGTCTCTCCGTCCACAGCCCTTCGTCGCCCAGACAGACAGCGCACGGACGCACTGAAGCTCGCACTGTAAAACATCCTCTGGAATTTATTTCCTATGTTTACTGGAAGCCTTTTATTAAAGCCTGATAAACGTCTGCATGATTCCAGATCATCTGTTTCTTTCAGACACTGAGTGAACAATTTACTGAGTGTATATTCTTTCCAGGGTTTCTGCAGGTTTTCACCAACTCAAATTTAAGATTTTTTAAACCCTTATGAATTAAATTTATATGACAAAGCATCAGGGTTATGCTAAGAAAGTTAAATAATAATAAAATTATAAATAAAGTCATAATATCACTTGGATAAAGTTGTAATCAGAGAGTAAAATTTAAAAATTACTAGAATAAAGTCCGAATATTTTGAGAATAGTCATAAAATTGGAACTTCATTAATAATTCGACTTTAATTGTGTACGACTTTATTGTCATAATGCTACAACTTTATCATTGTAATATTATATTGTTTTATTTTATGGACCTCATGCTCTGTTGTAAATTTAAGACCTTTATTTATAAATGTATATTTTTTTATTATTTTTATTTTTGAAGAAATAGAAAAACCTCTGAGTAACTAAAACAAAAGCTTGTCTTTAATATATATATATATTTCACATGTTCATTATTTCTTTACTATAATCTAATTTTACTTGTGTTGAAGATCTTAGTATGTAAAGTTATTTGTTCTATATAAAGTATATTGAACTAAATAAACTCAAAACGCTCCTGACAGAATAGTCGTGTCACAACATTTAAGGCAAATTCATTCTTTTTAAATGAATTTACGACATTTCAATGCCTCAATTTTAGTTAAAACAATTTAAGACATGTGAGGCCTTTTGTTTTCCAGTGTTAATGTTCAGCTTTCTGTGTTCCTTGGTGTGCTGATTATTAACACATAGATGTTTGTAGAAGAGGAAAGAGGTGACTTTTCCTCTCATGCATGTTTCTCTTCCCATCTGTCGCTTTTTTCGTTGGATGCCCTGGAGGTCTCGACTCTTCCTGTTTCCCTCCAGCGATGTTCCCTCTCTCAACACAAATCCTCTCCTCCCTCTTAACTCAGTTTCCATCTCAGTGCATCACCTCCAAGTCCGCACTCAGCGTCTTTCTGAGGAAGACTCTGTAACTTAGGATGAATTCGACTAGCACTCCGTAATACTTTAATTGATTTCCTCTTTAATAAGTAGCGTGATTAGTTAGAGCGAAGATCCATCGCTCATTGCATTTTAGAGATGCTATGCAAACACTGAGTCCCCTTGAGGTTTCTGTCCAGAGTGAGGTTTCTGTAACGTCAGCGATGCAGAGAAAGCTCAACTGCACAACATCTAACCCAAAGATTCAAGGTTAATTACTGACAGATAATGCGCCGCGCTGCAGGGGGTGTTTGCTAGTTTTTCTCCGAGAAGACAAAAGGTCAGCGCTGACTAAAAATAAGATGATGAAATCTCCACTGACATTTCCATGTAACTGTGAACTCTGCTAAACTTAGTGTGAGAAAAGCTGTTTCCTTTTTGTACCCAAATCGATAACATGCTAAAAAATGTTCCAGAATTTTTGCTTTTTAAAATATTAATAAAACTGCAAATATCACAGCTTCTCAAATTATGGCTGTGCAAAAAAATCTTGTTATGCTGCTTTAATTTGGCAAATGCTTCTTTCCTGGAGGCCAAAATGTACAAAACAGCTTTAGGTCGTAAATCAAATCTTTTATGTTTCAAAGGAAGACAAATGGATTAGTTGAATTTGTTTAGAGCCAGACTGAAGAGCCCGAATGCAGATTTCTCATAAAATGTAGTTTCCAGAGTGATTTTGTGACGCCATTTTTGTTTTTTAGGAAAAAATTGGAAAAGAAGTTGATTCAGGTGAAGCTCTTGGTTTTCTTCCAGTTGTTGATGGGGAGAAGGGATTTGGGATTATCCAGTTCATCCAGTTTAGTTGAACTGGTGAAGGTTTATGACGATGTTGGATGGATGGATGGATGGATGGATGGATGGATGGATGGATGGATGGATGGATGGATGGATGGATGGATGGATGGATGGATGGATGGATGGATGGATGGATGGACGCTCTGTGTAACTCACTTTCCTCAGTAGTGCCACCAGGTCTTTGGGCCAGGCCGGGCTGTACTGGACGCTCACCGTGCTGAAGAGCTGGATCAGAGACTCCACAGAGTTGCTGGCATGGATATCGTACGGCCGCTGGGTTCAGAACCAACAGAACCAACAGAAAAAAGAACGATCAGAATGAACAAAATGAACAGAACGAATAAATCAAATGAAACGAACAGAAAGAGCAGAACTGAGCCTTCAGAACCTTCATCGCCTGTTCAGTATCTGCCAAGCTGAAACTCAGAGCCTCACCCATCCACGCAGAACCTCAAACGCCGTCACCCCCAACGACCACCAGTCGACTTCAAAAGCGTAGCCTGTACCTCCGCTGACAAACGACTGGAAGATCTCTGGAGCTGAAAGAAAAGCAGAAAAATCAAGTCTGGCGCAGAAAAAACATCTGGTTGAACCAACTACAACTCAAATGTGGAACAAACAGCCTTTACTTCCTTTTGTACAAAGAATCTACAGCCATCGGTGGCGACTTCGTGTTTGATACATGAACATTTTTAGATTTTTTTTTGCAGCTTTACTATTTAAACATGATAAAAATCGGCTTCAGTAGCAGTTTATTAAAATCTGCTAGGAAAGGAAGTAGGAAAGTAGGAAAAGAAATGATTACATCCACATGGTTAGATGCCAATGAGTTCATTTAAAGACTTGTTTGATCCAGGATACGTCGTTTTTAGAAACAAACCTCAATCTGTGTTCAAAGTGGCATTAAGCCAGTTTTCCTGTTCGTAGCTTATAAAGGCGACTCTTTTCTCAGAGCACAGCTGCTGCAGAGAAGGAGCAGCTTTTTAAAGGACACAATGGCGGATCAATGTTACCCATGTAGGGCTTGGTTCCAGCCAGCGCCGTGGCTCTCTCTCCATCCTTTATTATGGTTGCTATGTTGAAATCTGTCAGGTGAGCGTGACCTGAGAAACGGAAACAAAGGGCAACATCATTTATATGTTGACTTTATGTTAAAGCCGGGACTTTAATGTGTTGATTTTGATTCACTGATTACAGATGGCATCACTATTTTATATTTAAAATCTTGAGAGCAAAGTTTGTTTATGTGCACAAACTGGGAGAAGCTGATTCAGAAATATTCTGCACCATTTTACTGTTTCTCCAGAATGTAAACAAAATAAATAAAAAGTGACGTTTCAGCAACCAGCAATCAGTGTGAACTCATTACTCTGGACTTCAGTTAAATCTTACAGACTTTTTTGCATCTTTACTCTTGTGACTCATCAGTAAGAAGCACGTCTGTTAAAGTAACGATGGATTTTTCTGCAGCTGAAAATGTGTCCTATGGATTAAACGCCAAAGGACTGGATTACGTAAAAGAATAAAAGAGGCATTGAATGCAAAAGTAAAGTAACAGCTCATGCTTGAGTTTAATGCCTTTTCTAATACATGGAAATATAAAAGAAGCAAACAGACAACTCCGGGTCGCTTGCTGCTATAAAATCAAGGTTTCTCAGTTTTCACAGAAATAGTTCGTGATGTTTAATGGTGAATTTATCCTCAACAAAATAGAAGTTTTGCAAAAAAGATGCACAAAATTGAACCCCTAAGTTTTGCTTTGTTCATGAAAACTGAAACAAAAACGCTCTGCAGCTTTGTCTTGATCAAGGCTTTGACTAGACCACTACAACACCTTGATTATGTGCTTTCTCAGCCAATATGCTACACATTTGGTGCTGTGTTTGACCCAATTTGACCCAGTTTCGGTTAAATTAAGGTCTTGTTTGACTACAGAATACTTTGGCATGCAGATGTTTGTGTTAGAATTTGATCAAATACCGTTTATAGAGATGATCACATTGATGATGATCATTTATGCGCAATTTATTACTTTTAAAGTTAGGCCATCCTTGAATTCTGTCTGAGGTCCACAAATGGCCCCTGAACCACACTTTGGAAACCTTTTGTCTAAAACATGCAAAAGGAAATAGCTTCATGTTCATAAAACAGTTTATAGTGGATGTTAGAATATTTTTCAATAAAAAAAAAAAATCAATTCTTGCAGAGAAAGAATATTAGTGAGTTATTGCAACGTTTTAAATGGGAATTGTTGCAAACTTTGAAGTTAAAAATGATTGTTTACACAAATTGAAAAAACAAATTAGTCGTTTTCTTACCTTGTTCATCTAAAAGGATATTGTCCGGCTTTACATCTCTGAAAGAAAAAAACAGAAGAAACACAAAACATAGATGTGACTGAATCACCTTAACATTAAGACACTTCAGTTAAATGAAGTTTAGCAGCTCCTCAAACCTCTTTAAAGTACAACCAGAGCAGAAAAGGTTGGGTTTCACGCTCATTACATTAACTGAACATGTTTGGTCTGCTCTGCAGCCAACACATTCTGAAACCATGCTGCAAGATGTCATCACATGTGGGAAAGCCTGGGATTAGATACATACAGTATGTGTAGATGTGAAAGTCTGTAGGAGGTGTGTTGGAGGCTGGTGCATGTGTGAATTACGTGTTGGTGCAATATTGTGTCAGTAAGAGCAAAAGAGGGAGGAGATTCTTTCATTTCGAACGCTGCCGGAGGGACTTTAGGTGCAACAATATCTCAAAGCAAGAGAGTTACAGAGGGGCTGCGTGCGCTAAACACAAGACTTTCGCCAGGCGCTCCAGAGTGAACACGCTTTTAGTGTTTAATCACGGTTCACGTCACACTGCAGCACAGAAACACAGGCAGCTTCCAGAGAGCATCTGACAAAGACGTTGAAGCAAAAGCCTTGAAGGAGAGAGGAAGAGGAGGGGAGGAGGAGGAGCGGAGACTCATCCGACATACCGCTGGATCTTAATACGGTTCGGGTTTCGCCACAAATTCAGTTTTTAATTTAAAAGTCAGACTTTCACGTAGATTAACTGCACAAATCCTTACACTGGCTCCCTGTAGCTCAGAGAATTGACTCTAAAATACTTTATTTAGTTCATTAATCACTGACCCACATCACATCAAAGATCTGCCGTTGTCATAGCAACCTTCCAGACCACTCAGGTCTTCTGTTTCTGGTCTGCTTTGCACCAGAACCAGAACCAAACAGGGAGAAGCAGCATTCAGCTTCTATGCACCACAAATCTGGAACAGAAAACTGCAGAGCAGCCGAAACACTGAGTTCCTTTAAATAGAGACTAAAACCCACTTGCTTAGAGTCGACCTTGATTAGGTGGCGGTTTCTGATATGGGCGACATGGGCAACCGCCCAGAGTGGCATCTTGTGGGGGCTGGCATGAGCTAACTAGAAACAACCAATCAGAGCCAGGAGGCGGGACTTAACACTGTTAATAATTTTCAGCTATAAAAGCCTGCCATGAATGCTAAAGCTAGTTGGAGGACGACAGATGGAACAGTAAGTTGTTCCTTCGTTATTAGTACATTTAGTAGTCCATACATGAGGATGATTGGCGGCACTAAGACCCTCCTCCTGGCTCTGATTGGTTGTTTTTGGTCGGGTGAGTGTCTTCAGATGGCAGTAAAAGTTCAGGCAGGAGGTGGAAGAGATCAATATTTTTTATATGACATGTTGACAATTTTAACCAACATATAAATAAACATATATTGAAATCAGTGAAATACGAGGAAAAAGAGACTCGAGGACTTCTCTGGTTCCTCCCTTCCCCTAATAAGTCTAATTTTACCTCCTTGGGCACGGTGACAGCTGACTGTTGCTAGGAGACCAGAGACCCTTCTTCATTAAGTTGGTGCAAAAAACAGAAAAAAACAAACGTTGTACTGTATCCTACTGGAAAGTGAAACGCTGGAGCCGCACAGGCCACGGATCCCCGGCAATGGGATTAAGGCTCCCATCCAGCAGAGACAGGCTTGTAAACATCAAAGCGTCGCTCACTTATCATATTAACACTTTGTGAATGAGAAATCAACGACAAGAAAAGCAAACAGGAACACAGAGGATACTTGGAAGGAGTGGGAGGTTTCCCACATTTACGTGGATGTGAAGCTGGAAGCAGAGCGTCGCCTATTAGATGGTAACCGACTGCTGGGCTCTGTGGGGGTGGGTATATTTTTACAGCATATACCTCTGTCTGAAAACCTAAAAATAGCTGCAGATACACATCGGCAGGGTGCATTCAATCATGTGTTAAGAGGCGGGCGGCAGCTCCTGAGCCTGAGTTACAGAAAAAGGGTTTAATTCTGGGTCTGTGTATCTAAAGTTGGAATCTGGAGGATCTGATTGTAAAGAATGGCAAGCAGTTGCTATTAAGACTATTTCACCTCTTTCTGCACATAAAATCCTGGTTTCAGGTAAACAAACATCCCACCTCCCCAGGAATCGGTGGCAGACGAGGAAATGTGAGACTGAAAGCTGGAGGCAGATTGAAGAAAAAAAAAAGGAGTCAATGGATGTGTTGAGGAGCGAAACCCACTCGACATGTGAAAAGCTCGTCTGTTCCACGCTGACGGCTCGACAAGCCATTAAAAGCGGCACTGGAAGAACTCCCTCTTGAGTCATGAAAAGGAGAAGGAAACAAGGAGAAATCCCACAGAGCAGCCATTGATTCTACGCTTTACAGTGAAACCGATGTGAGACCTGATTCCTGCACTTCATGTGAACACTGCAAAAAACAAAAGTATTAGCAAAATTTACTTACAAGGATAAAGGGGCTTGTTTTAACTCAATAATTTCTTTATACTGATTAAAATTCTAGTTAAATAACCTGCCAGTAGATTTTTAAAAATCAATAATTAAAAGTTAGTTTTGTCTTATTTCAAGTATATATAAAATATTTGTACAATAAACAAGACCAAAATATTCGGTATAATCTATAAAGTTGTGTTTTTGCAGTGAACTTCTCTTACTCTGCGAAAACATAAAATTTTACTAAATATTTTTGAGTAGTTTCTAAAATCTTATTAAAAGCACTTTGTATTGCCTTGTTGCTGAACATATATCAATAAAATTATCTTTACCTAAACTTGAAATAAGACAAAATCAAGGTGAAATGACGCTCAGCAAGTTATTAATCTTACTGAAAAATTATTTTCAGCAAGATAAATAAGCTTGTTTCAACAAAATAATTTCTGAATATTGATAAATTGCAACTGTTTCACAGTTTGTTTCGGTAATAACATGACATGTTATAATAGAAAAAATCTGCAGTGGAACTTATTAGTCAATATTCAAAAATTATTTACTTAAAATTAGCTTATTTGTGTTGCTGAAAATTTATTTGTATCTTGGTTTAGTCATTTGATTTTTTCTAACTCAGTATTTAGACTTTACATGTGCAACCAGATTTTTCTGCACAACCAACGAGAATGCAGCAACTGGTCTCTGGATGGCAACTTGGGTTGCTAGGTGATGGGCGGAACTCTGCTGGGGTTGCTAGGTAACAGTGCAGTGCCTATCAGATGTGACTTAATGAGGGAGAGTTTGATTCAAACAGCTTGTTTTCCAGACACCAATAGGCAGTAAGTACTTGCCAGAAAATGGCTGGATGTTTTTTTTAGGACTTTAAACTATTTCTAGAAGCACTTGAGACTCAAAAGACACAAAATATGCCAAGAAAATAGCCTCAAAATGTAACTTTCTAGAGTTTTCAAGTGCAGTGGAGGGTGAGGGAAGTAGGGAATGTGAGAGACTTTTCTATTTTGATAACAAGAACAGCAGATTTGTTATGCACTTTATGGAATTTTGCCTAATTTGTACAGTATTGTATTTGCATCTTATCTTTCTTCATAAAACAAACCTTCATTTCACCAGAATACAGTTTTCTGCAGACCAGCATCATTTCATCCTCTGTTATTAACAAGAAAACCAAAACCTGCTTGTAAGACAGATCGAGGAGAAACACACATACAGATCTCTCCCCATCACTTCAGAGGAAATAGAACCGAAACTCCTCACAACATTAATA
The DNA here is from genome assembly GCA_911649635.1 of Poeciliopsis gracilis. Lineage (NCBI taxonomy): Eukaryota > Metazoa > Chordata > Actinopteri > Cyprinodontiformes > Poeciliidae > Poeciliopsis > Poeciliopsis gracilis. Next base: position 5,607,008 of record CAJVRI010001154.1, read on the forward strand.
ATGCAGGTACACACACACACACACACACACACACACACACACATCCCCAAGTTGTTTGAAGGTAAAAATGCGGCCCAGACAGGGTTTGGATCAACATTCAAACAGCCACCTGTGGCACTAAGTCAGCAGTCTGCTGGGCTCTCCGCTGTTTCGCTCACCAAACTGCAGACGCTGTATTGCTGCACTCAGCATTTGTGGGCAGAATAAACTCCATAGTGGAGGCTGAACTTATTAAAGATGATACATGGCCGCATTTACACAAAAGAATTATTTGTTTAGGAAAGTAGAACCCCACAGTCGGCCCAAGATCCACATGACCAATCAGAGAAACTCATTCAGTAACTAAATATGGTTTTATATTCTGAAAAGCTTCAATATAATCTGTTTCTCTTCTCTGCGCTCTTTATTATGGAAACACTTTCCCACAACTATCTGAATGTAAATCTTAAATGGCTTTTAATTTATCTTGTTGATCTGAATAGCTTCACTTCTTTAATAAATAAAATGTGAATCTGAAAACTTCCTAACATAAGATTTTTATTTTTATTTTTTATTTTTAAAAAGGAAGAGCTATTTAGATCTTCTGGAAAAATGTTCTTTTGATTTGTTGCTTTTACAATATGACTGAAGGCAAATAAAAGAGGGATTACCAGTAGCAGTCAGTCTTGCAAGAAATCTGGAGAGGCCTCTGACTGAAGACTGTTGTTGTTTGACATTTTCATGGCCCCATTTAGACGCTAACAGTTCAATTTTCAGACAGCAGAGAGAATATTTCACAGAATCATGTTTGATACAATCAGTTGTTGGCTAGCACTGCTAATCCACCTCCTTCGCTTTTGCTGCCGCTTTTTAAATGTGAGCTCAGGCTGGATGAAGGTGCGAACATCCAGATCATGTTTCTGTCTTAAAAACGTCTGCAGAATGGCTCAGACAGGAGAGGCGACTTCATGGTTCAGATAAACTCACTACAGGAAGAGCAGATTTTACTCCATCAGTCTTAAAATGTAATCCATCTTATTTCAGCTGAAGTTGGAGGCGCAAAGGAAGGTGGAACATCAATCATGTTAGTGCAAGCTGCTGATGCTGAATACAATGACACAAAGCCTCTTGAATGCTAAAGCTGCCAGATGTAACCTTGACTGTTACATCTGCAGTTTCTTTACAGATCTGCAGTTTCTGCTCCTTTGAAATTACTTCACAACTTAACTTAGTTTTAAGTTATAATTGGACACTTCTATCTGTAAATACTGAGGATATTAGGTAAAAACCAAAACGATTAATCAATTTAATTGTGATTAATCGATTATTGGCATAAAAGTTAATTGATTTAGGAACTGATTAATCGTTAACTGGAGTTTATAGACTTTAAAAATAGCACTCAAAGCAGTAATTAAGGCAAAATGGTACAAAAATTATATGCATTTTTTATTTAATATGAGAAAAACCTTCTTTGTTTGCAAATATCTTCTATTCAGAATTAATCAAGTTTCATTTTTAGCTTCTTCTGGGTCAAAGTTTGTAAGAATGTCTCCTTTTGTTGTCCAATTATTAATACAAAAAATAATTAATCTATTAGCTGACAATATCTTTTAGTAATACGATTTTTGTTTTCTTATTTTAAAAAATATTTAAATTATTTGCTTATTTGTACCTTTTAATGTACTTTATATTGTGTATAAAGGCTTAGTTGGTTGAATAAATGCAGAATGTGTCGTTTTTAAAATTTGATTAATCGATTAATCGTCAGAATAATAGATTGCTAAAGTAGTTGTTAGTTTTAGCCATAGTGCTTACCCTGAAAACAAAAGATGTAACACTCTTCTTGCTGTTGTCAGGCAGATGCATGGATAAGTTACAAAGTTCGCTTTAAATTAAAGTTGCTCATTTATATGGCAGTTTTTCGTTTTTTTGTTACATAAGGCTGCAAAAACTGCAAAAATAAGCTGAAACAGAGTCTTTAAGTTGAAACTGCTAATAGAAATCATGCCTTTTCAAGCAACAGAAATCCTGAAGAAAAGATAAAATATGAGTCTGCACCTGTGGATGATATGCTGGCTCTGCAGGTAGTCTAGGGCCAGAGTCATCTCACACAGGTACAGCCTGACGGCGTCTTCGCCGAACTGGACGTTCTGCTGCAGGTGGTAGCGCAGGTCTCCTCCGAGAAGGAGGTCGACCACCATGAACATGTCCTCCTCATCCTGGAAGGAGTACCTGGGAGCAAACACAGCGCTCAGTGATGGGGGGCGAAGGGAACGCACACGGCGCTCCAGCAGAAGCACAAACACAGCAAACGGAAAGCAGGGCCTGCATGCAGAACAGACATTTAAAGCTTTTAACAAGCATCCTGATGGTTAGAGAGCAAAAACACAACCAAGTAATTGATCTTAGAGCAGTTGAAATAAAACAAAAGTGACTTAGTAACATATAAACAGTAATTCCTTAATACAGATTAAATTACTAGTTTCAATGGCAGATTATTCATTAAAACAAGACAATCATCTGCTAGTAAAGATAATAGATGAAATATTAATATTTCATTAATATGCAGGAATTATTGTTTATATCTTGCTGAAAAGTTTTTAATAATTTAGTTTTATCATATTTCAACTACACTAGAAACTAAAACATTTTTTTGCAGTGTATGAAGACCCTCCTCATCTTCTCTCCAGGGTTGGGCAATAAATCTATTTTATTGATTAATCAAATTTCTGCTTTCTGAATATGTAATTTTTGGAAAATCTGAATTTGTTTTTGCAACATTGGATTTCCATAGATCAATGATGTCATCACAGTCGGTGCCACCATTTTGTTGAGGAAGGTTGTTTTACTGCTTCTATTTATTTACACTTTGAATATTTGCACTTTGGGTTTGGCTAAAATGATTTTATTCTGTTTTGTTTTCAGGAAAATAAAGACATAATGTTAAAAGATTAAAGTCAAAGTAATACAACAATAAAGTCCTAATGAAATCATAACATTAGGAGAACTCCAGCACCAAATTATAATAATAACAATATCGAAGCTTTTTGATGATTTATTTCTGTTGTTTTTCTCTTGTCTGAAATAAATGTCCCACATACAAATATTCTCTTTTAATAGTTAACTGTCATCAGCGTAACAACAGATGTTTATCTTACTCAGTGGAATTAAACCAGTCACTATTTGACATTTATATTTCACTCAGCCAGATTCAAGCTTTAAAAAATGAACATCAGATTCATCTGGGCACAGAAAAACCTCCCTCCATGTTGTGTGGGTCTTTTCTGGAAATATTTGCTGCTCCATCACATTTGAAAGTGAAAGCAAGTTTGCTTTACATGGAGTTTCATGCCGTATGCCATGCATCATTCAAGCTGTCGAGACATTTCTGCTGCTCATCAATAACCCCAGAGCCAAGTCTGAAGCAATTGTTTCCTTGTTCCAGTGATTGATTCTGTGTTTGCTTCGTTCTTGGCTGCGGTTTAGAGCAACGCTGTTTCTTTTGTCAACGCAACAATAACATACCAAGCTGGAGACCGTGGCTGTTCCTACAGCCGGTGATCTTTATCTGGCCTTCATTTTTCCACAGTCAAATCTCAGTTGCAGTGTTTATTCTTTTGTTTGTGCATCCAGATACAAAATGTAACAGACAAAGACACAAACTATTTAATATATTAGCTGATTGTGTTCTTTGGCCTTTTGTTAAACCGTATGAAATCCTACTGGCGGGCTTGAAATCACACTAAACACATCCATCTCTCTATTGTTAAATGCCAGTGATGAACAGAAGTTTTGCTTCCTAGAGTTGGGGTGTCCAAAATGCGGCGCAGGGGGCCTTTGTGGCACTAAGACTGATTTTGTGCGGCCATCAAATGCAGGCAGATGGAGATTTTTTTTATTGGGAATCAGGCTAAAATTATTACCAACAACTTTATTATAAGTTAGAGTGTTACGTACAACACAAAGTATTCGTCTTTTTATAATCCAGTTTTTATAATAGGTAGAATTACGAATATCCAGAAACTGTTTGCTGGATCCAGATCAGCTCCAGTTTAATTTATGAAGTTAAACCCAAATCTTGTTCTCACATGAAAAAAAATTGCTCAATCGAGCCAAAATAACTTTTATGAAACTAAATGCCGTTTTCAACACAGTAAATGTGCAAAATCCTTTTGAAAGGTGAGTTATTATGTTTATGAGCTTTACAAAACATGCTCAGCATTTACACTTGCACGTGAAAATGGCGGAAAAACCAGCTGACCAAACCTCATGCAGGTCACCTTGTGTTGATAATATGTATCTGAGTGGAATTTTGACACTTTTTTGTTCAGAAAATAATATAGAGAAAAACATAAATTTGACCAATTTATGTATATATTACATTTTTTCTTTACTTTTTTTTAACTTTATTTATTGACGATTGTAAGACGTCAACATTGTCAATGTCTGTGGATGTTCTATATTTTAACATTGCGATATTTGTTGCAATATGTTAATGTTATTTGTTTTTTAAAAAAAATCTGGGGTTGCTAGGTGATGGGCGGAACTCTGCTGAGGTTGCTAGGTGACAGGCTGGGCATCCAGGGTTGCTAGGTGACAACCTGTTTTTGAAACGTCATTTTCCAGACACCAGAAAACATCAACCTATTGCCAAAAAACGTCTGGGTGTCTTTTAGGGGCATTTTTTAGGTAAGTTTTGGGTGTAAAATAAATAATATTCTTTTTACTACAACACAAAAGGACTTATTTGCTTATTGTTAAGGGGGTTTTATTATTACTTTCTTGTCCTGAGAGTACTTTTAACTCAACAACCTTGTCCCACATAAAAAAGTATTTTAATTGTTTCTGAAAGCAGAAGTTGGATCTTTCATTTTTCAGGCTGCTTTTTTACAGACTCAACTCTCAGTTTTTGTTCATTAGCCAGACTCCCTGTCCTCTGGCGCCATAAACTTCATCCTACTTCTGAACCCGCGCTCACCTGGAGACCAATTTAAAGCTCTCTGAACAGTTTTGTCAGTCAGACTTACAAATCATGCAAGTCAAATTAAAACGCAGCCCGCTCAGTGACTATTTAGATTCACTCCGAACAAAACACCAAACCACAAAAGTGAACAATTAAAGTAGAACAGATGCTGATTACTCAGCCAAGTCGAATAAAGACAGATTAATAACTTAATATCCCCCAGGTGGGAAAACAATCCAAGCCTCTGTGATTTCTTTTATCAAACTGGGCTCCGTGTGATTGCGAACGAGCCAGTTCTTTATTTTCTCATCAAAGCGCTTCTACTACGGTGATATTACTTCTATTTATAGCAGCAGGTTTCCTCTATATCCTCAACTCTGGCCATGAATGCACACAAGGGCTTTCTGATTGCTCATATTTAGCCGTGATTTCCAGCCAAAGGGGGTGGATGTTTGCAACGGAGCAAAGCAGAAAATAATTTTTTGGCTTCAGGAGGGAAGAAAACACAATAATTTCACAGCACCGATTTTATCCATATGCAGTAAAATACATGGCGGCGTATTAAAGATAGAAAAAAAGAAGAGGAGTACATTTCTCAGAAATTATCAAGAAAAGAAGCAAGGATATTTCTGAGCTTGAAAAGTAAAAATAACTCACACATTTTCAGATTAATCTCATAAAATGTCTAGAAAAAACAAGAATATTTCTGAATTTGAAAACTTTAAATTACAAAAATAGAAAATTTTCAATTTTTGAAACTTTCTTGGTTTCTTTTATTTCTGAGATCAATCTCAATATTTCTGACACCTTTTTCTCAAAAATTGTAAACTTTTCATACTCAGAAATTTCTGGACTTTTTTTCTATATAATTTTTTAGATGAATCTCAAAATTCACATTTTAAAATTTTGCAAATTTGCTAGAAAAAAAACTAACAATTGTTTCGATTAATCTCAGAAAACTTCCAGACAAAAACAAGGACATTTCAGAATTTAAAAAGTTGAAAATTTGCTAAAAAAAACCCCCTGAAATTTTTCAGAAAAAAACTTCTGAACTCTGGGATTAATTGAGCAAATTCTCAACATTTCAAATGTGGAAATTTCATTTATTATTTCTAGAAAATTTTTAGGGGAAATTTCCTCCTTTTTTTCTTTCTACAATCCCTAATACAGCCTCAAATTAATGAGATTTACTACACAATTGGTCGAAGTTGGTTTGCAAAACCCTGAATGTGATTTTCCGTCCTGCTGCTTCGCGCTGTCAGGAGGAAACGACTGTTTAGCCGCCTTCATCAGCCACAGTTACTCCACCTGGCCTGACCTTTCAGAGGTCAGCTTCAGTGTAGAAACAGACAGACGGCCGGCCGCGGGACGCTGTTTGCCGTTGGCTCGGCCACCTTTTTAACACCTCATTGTCAGACTCTGCTTCCCGCCGTCCTGCTGACAGATGAGCTCCCTCTGAGACGAACCCCTCGCTAAAAAAAACGAGCTTCCCGGCCTGCAGACTGCGGCGTCTCTCTCTCTCTCTCTCTCTCTATGCCTGTCGCTTCCTCCCTCGCTGCGTCTGAGGTGACAGGGAGATGTCGGATAACGGCCAACAACTGGAGCATATAAAAGAGCCGGCGATGACAAGCAGTGACACTTTCAGGACTCTTCCAGCGGAAACGTAGAGAGAGGAAGCACAATTTAATCCCCCCATCTCTGGCATAGTTTACCTTCAAATCAGCACAATGAAACTCCTAAAATGTGTCGGTTGTGAGAATGTCAGGAGCCGACTCTCCAGTTATTGCAAAAATGTCGAACTTAGAAAAATGTGGGACGTGTGGATGAAGAGGCTTTTTCTGAAAATAGTATATAAAGACGCTTACGTCAGTGTTGCTCTGATTGGGAGCAGGCTAAGGGGCAGATTGCACTGCAAAAACATAAAATCTCACCAAGTATTTATGGGTTCTACTGCAAATATCTTAGCAGACATGAAATTAGGAAACACTAACTTATAAGTGACTATCTGAGCTTTTCTTTAAATCAATAATTCCTTAAAAGTAACGTCTTGTTAAAAGTAAAATAATCTGCCAGAGGAATTAGTACTTTTTCCTGTCAATGTTAAGGAGTTATTGACTAAAAACAAGCTCCTATATCTTGCTGAAAAGTTACTTGCAAGTAAGTTTCGTCTTATTTTAAGTGATTTACAACACAAACTAGACAAAAAAACAAAAATGTTTTTGCAGTGTGGGTCTTTCAACCGGGCCAAACCCACACAGAAACAGTTTATGAAACAAAAAAACAAACAAACTGTCTTCCATGGCTGCTTCCCTCTGTAGAAGCTGGAACATGTAGATATTGGGAAAGAAACAGACTTACACAGAAAGGTGCTTCATAATGGGCACAAACGAATATGAATGAACACCTCTGTGGTCAGGTTACCTGCCCAGAACCACGAGGAGACCGAGTGGAAAGTCCGGTCCAGGACTGAGCTGGAACAGCCACAAAGAGAGGAGCAGCACGAGACAGAGGCTGAAATAATCAGGCCACAATGACAAATGAGTTCTGGGAGGCAGAGAGGGAAATAAGAGGACAACGAAAGAGGAGAAACAGTTTTGAAGGAAAAAGCCGGAGAGAAACGAGAGCTTGTGGTTCTGTTGGTTCGGGCCGTCTGCAAAGTTTCAGTGGCCTATTTAAAGCTCAGGCCTGGCTGCATGACTCAATCACGAGACGCCTGCGTTGTCCTCTGAGGATTTCTCCAACAATGATCTGACTGAGCGCTGCCTCTCCTCTCTGAAGCTCCAGAGTCACCTTAAAACACCGACCTGATTTCACAAAGTGAAACTTTAAGAGCAGCGTCCTACAAAATGTCCCGGTTTGCATCACTGCAAAAGAATAGGACAAAGTCGACGAAGTATCCTCGTTAAAACTCTTCTGCTGCAGAGAAGGAATAATCCCAAAACTACCAACCAAGACAAGCTGGATCAAGTCAAGTATGGGGAGAAAAGTTGGAACCAGAAACGTTTAAAAACTGGGAGGAAATTGTGTGTTTGTGGACAGAAGGAGCTTTTGAACAAATGATCAGTTAGTCCAGAAACTGCATGAAACTGCTGGCATCACCCAAATACAGTAACAATAGCATTAGGGCTGAAACGATTAATCGGATAAATGATTAATCGATCATTGAAACAATCGATTTAGCAATCGATCAATCGTTAACTGGAGTAAACAGACTCAAAAGAAAACCATTTTCTGAAAAAGCAGTAATTAAGCCCAAACTGTAAAATATCTGTACATTTTGCATTAAAGATAAAAACCTACAAGTGGCGGTTTCAGCTTCACTTGGTGAAGCTTTACTAAAGGAATGCTATCTTACTGCATTTTAGGCAATAAAATGTTTATTTTCCTACTTGAATTGTTTGAAGCTTTTAATGTATTTCTATTGGTAAATCTGCAGAATGTGCCATTTTTTAATTGCTAAAATAATCATCAGTTGCAGCCCTAAATATCGCATGTACCTTTAACTACAATAAATATCAAAACATTTACAATTTTGAAATTTGTCACAAATACAAATCTGTAAAATGTCGTGTGTTTACACTTTAACCTGTACAGTATTTTTAACTGGACGTCAATTGATAGATTGAACAATTCGCCTTATTTTGCAACAATACATTCCGGTTAACGATTAGTCAATTATTTAACTAGTTGGCAATTTTTTCAATAGTTGATTAATCACGATTAACCCGATTAATCGTTTCAGCCCTAATCCTAATTTTGCTCTAAACTTCGCTTCGCTTTCTGCTGGTTGTGTTTGCTGTCTTCTTCATGATGCTGTTTGTAATTAAAGCCTTCAGTCTGTCTCTAAATGGGGTTGTTGACATCTGTACACCCACATGCATGGCGACCTCGTGACCCCGCTGCACAGAAAGCATCCCCCCAGCGATCCATCAACGCCGGCTGATGTGCATATGGGGCGTGCTCTGTCTGGTGGCGTTCGCTAGCAGCTCTCACTGCCAAGGCTGATGCCCAGTGGCGCAGGCGAAGCGGTGCAGTGCGTTATTTCATTAGGGTGTTCAGCTGATTCTGTTAGAGAGCCAAGAAGAATCTCACAAGGTCAAAATTTGCCATGACTGGAGGACGGGTGATGCACATTTCATGGATTTCACGGCTCATGATAAACATTATTAATGGTCTTTATCTCTGCCTTTCCCCACACAACACCTCTACTCTCATTGGTATTCTCACCAGAAAACAATTTAAATTTCTCCTGTACGTTCAAGGTAATTCATAACATTGATCCTCGCTACCTTTTCTTATCACCTTCATAACTCTACTTCTGCTTCAACTTTGCAATTGCACTGTGCACTGCAAAACACTTGAGCTGCATTTAGTTGTGTCTACTGACATTTACTCTTTAGTTGTAAGCTTAAATTTGTGAGATTGTAAAACATAAACTTGCAGTGGTAAGTTGAGTTAACGAGGGTCTTTATGTTGGAACTTAAACCTGACCTATTAAGCTTCCTTTAACAGGTTAGGATAACAAAACATGTTCGTTATATTTTCTGCACAGATAATTAAATGTTAATCTGCTCAGTTCTGCCTATTTTCTTCCAGAATAAACTGTTTCAGGGCTCTGTTTCTTTAAATTCAAATAAGCTACTCCTGATCCCACACCCATCAACCGAATGTTCACTCACACATGAGAACAGATGTGCAATTTTACAACCGTACATTTTTGAAAAGCAGAAGTGGAGCCCTCTGTACAACCAACGAGAATGCAGCAAGTGGTTTCTGGATGGTAAGTAAACAATGAAACACTTGTCTTTTCCAGCAGCCATTGTACAGCACATACAGTGGTAGAACCAGCTGACCAAACGTGCTCGAGCTGTGCTGGGGTTGCTAGGCAACCTGCTGAAGCTCCACCTGGACTGCCAGGTAACGGCGCAGCGCCTGTGTAGCAGTGTGATGTTATTACACTAGATTGTCAAGTGAGAAGCTATTCCAGCAGGAATTCATACGAGTCCTTGCAGCTTTTATTTTGAAAAGACGACAGTGGAGTTGCAAAACAGCGCATAACTTCCTGTTTCAAAATTGTTGTTTTTATTCAAATTTAATGTGGTGCGAATGAAAATGTGAACTATTATCTTTGCTGTTGAACATACTGAGTTCTTGGATTGTTGTTTTGAGTGTCAGTTCGGGGTTTAAAAAGACAAATCAACGGATCATAGCCTGTGAAGAGTTTTCCCACGCTATTCCCAGGTATGAAGTTTTGTTTTCTGTGTTCAATATTTAAGCATAATAAGTGATAGTTTGATTACTGTTCTTGTGAAATAATGTGGTTGGAGCACTTAAACTTTGTTAGAACTGTGCTAGCTGATATTTAGCTGCTCTTATGCTACTTCATGAAATATTGCTAATGAAAATGCTACATCCTTGTGCTGAAAATAGTGGGTGTTTTTTTAGAAGCAGCACAAAAACATGCAAAATATGAAGTGTATTAAATTGACCTGCCTGTGTGTTTTTAAAGCAAATCCTAATTTTCAAGCAGCTGTCAAGCTGAATTGGTTGAGGACGTCTTCTCAAATTGAGTGATGTTTAATTATCAAATCAGATATTTTATTCATGCAAGTTAAATAAAGAGTTTCAATTGTTTCTACTTGTAGTTATTTAAACTTGATAATGTGAGTGAAAATTAAACAGAAATGTGTTTTAGTTCAACTAGAAGACAGTTTTGTTGCATATTGGGAAATAATTATTTGATTTGAATTAATTGAAATGACTCACAATTCATGATTAATGAGGCTTTAAAACAATGTTTTGGCAACTCGTCTCTTGTTAAATCAACTTGATGAAATTCAAATTCCAAGTTAAAACCAAAACAGTTTTCAAGTTGCTTCCATTTTCAAGGAAAGTTGGCAAATATGTGCTGGAGACTCAGAAAGAAGCTTCTGAAAACAAATATATTATTATTATTATTGCCTGAGTGACCAAACTTGTCCTGAAGCTCGTTCTCCATTACTCTTTGTTTCCTGCCACCTGCGATCATCTTCCGTCTCAATCTGCTGTAAATATCTCCAGTGACCATCCCCATCACCCACAGCCAATTACGGGAAACCGCTGACTCGGCTGTTCCATATTCTACGCAGGCTTCGCCTCTTCCAGGCCTGAAATCAATATTGTAATAGGAACAGGATGGAGCACATCCATCCTCACCATCAGCCGCCCCGGTTTTCTCAATCTGCTGCAGAGGAGGGAGTACTGAAGGCCCAACACGCCATCGAAACTGATCATCTTCCGCCAATGTTTTTATGCACCTTTGCTGTTTTCTAAAGGTAAAGATGAAAGAAGTGACCTCAGGTCTTAAGGTTTTCACACATTATAAAGCAGAAGAAGGAATCAGTGTCTCCTCATGTGTTGCAAATCCTTTCAGGGATTTGTGAGGATTTGGTGTGCAGCAGGTGATGATTAATTTTTTTTTTCCTCCCCTGAAGTAATCCATTCGGCGCACCCTCAACTCCTACACAAGGTTTCTGTGAAGTTCAGGAACGACTGCAATTATGGCGGTCTGCGGACTTAACGCGGGCTGGAGGCAGACTCGGCCCCGCTGACGGGACTCAGACTGGGCTTTCAGGAAGCTGCATCCCAACGTTTTCTTCTGAAGCCGCCTCTTCACAAGCACAGCAGCAGAACTCGGGATGACTCAATAAAAGCAGGAGCCCATTTCCAGACACAGTGTGTGCAGGTTAGAGCTGCGGGATATCTTACAAATCCTCTTAGTCTGCACATTTCTTTGTCGACAAAACAAATCAAAGCCAAATGCTTCCTCCAGACTGTCGTGCATGTCTCCGTTTCGGTTCCCGATCCTCCCTTCCCGACCCGTTGTTCCCAGAATCATTACCTCGACTGACAGCAGTTTTGTGTGTTTGCCTCTCTGGCTCCCTCGCGGCATCGTATCAATAAAAGCACTCCTGTGATGCTTCATCAAAGCTGCCGTTTTCTCGTGAGACGCATTTCTTTTTTTTTTATTTTTATTGTTTGCTTTTTGAGAATTGGCAGTTCCCAAAAACCCCAGCTGGTCTGTCGCACATCCATTAATAATGAACTGAAAGCCCAAATGCCAAGTGCCAGAAATCATAATGTTCCGTGTGAGGAGCCAAATGGATAAGGCAACTGTCAGATCTCCCTGGGTATGGAGGAACACACACACACACACACACACACACACACACACACACACACACACACCCCCACACACACCCCCACACACACACACACACACACACACACACACACACACTGCATGCCCACGCAGTGAACCAATTATTTTCCTGGTTGTTATACAGTAAGAGAGACAATAGGAGCAGGAAGCAGCGTTCTCATTGGTCCCGTCTCATTACCTGCCTTGCTGGGATTCATGTCTCAAGCATCAGCTAAATGGAGCAGACAGTCAATGTGATGCACAAATAACAAGGCTGGCAGCATTTCGCTCAGAGAGGATCCTACAAACGAAGGGAAGGGAAAAAAAATCACAGCCTTTTCCAGAATGAGACGTCAGAGACAATGATGAGTGTTTTAAGAACAAAACATGAAAGATAAACTCTAATGGATGGATGGATGGATGGATGGATGGATGGATGGATGGATGGATGGTGGATGGATGGATTGGATGGATGGATGGATGGATGGATGGATGGATGGAGGGATGGATGGGGGATGGATGGATGGATGGAGGGATGGATGGTTGGATGGATGGATGGATGGATGATGGATGGACGGATGGATGGATGGATGGATGGATGGATGGATGGATGGACGGGTCAGAAATGACAATTTTAACATCAAATCTTCTTCAACCACCAGAAGAATCATTACATAATCTCTCATAAACTGGAAATAATCTTAATTTCCTGCTACGATAATCCGTTCGTTCGCCCTCTTGCTGAGGCAGAACCAGATCCAGAACCTGTTTTCCTGTCTGACGTCTTACGCACCGGCGAAGCCTCTCGCTATCAGAGGCTAAACAGCTGTGACCCAAAACCACAACACAGCTGGTTTCTCCCGACATCCCTCACTCACGGCGCAGCGGAGAAGAAGAAACACCATTTTGACAAGCCGCCATGTCCTTCTGCATCGCCGACGCTCTGATGTGATACACAGTTGGGGGAAAATACATGCTTTTTTTCTAGCCAATACCGTATTTTCTGGACTATAAGGTGCACTTTAAATCCTACATTTGATTAAAAAAATGACAGTGTGTCTTATATATTATTCTGGATTAAACCACCACCTCTGAATTGATATGGATAAATTCTGGTCGGCTTACTTACCTCGAAGTGATTTTGTGTGGCTCTGTTAAAATGTTTCAGTTACATTACAGCTACAGTAATAAATTCACTTACAACAGTGCAACTAGTACTTTTATCATCATTAAGGAGTTATTGACTTAAAACAAGCACTTATATATTGCAGAAATGTAACTTCTAGGTTACTTTTGTCTTATTTCAAGTGGACAAAGATATTTGCACTAAAAGTTTGAAAAGAAATGCTTAGAAAAACTTCTGTGATTTCTTTATTTTTCATTCTTCAGTTGCAGAAAAGCTCTGCTGCAACAGAGTCATGCTGGTGTTGAAAGAGAAAAATACATTCAACCATCGACTTAAACAACTTAATTGTCTTCAAAAAAGTTTTTCTTTTCGCAGTGCCGCTGCTTGTTTGCTTATTTATTGTTTTTCAGCCCACTCAGTCAAACCAAGCTACCTTTTTCCACTTGTCTAACATAATTTTCATTTAACTCCTTTGTTTTGTTGCTCTGTAGGATATCGCTGCTTCTCTCCTCCACTGAAAGTCGGTCATTGTCTCAGGCTTTTTCTTTACGCCGCCCACTCCGCTCAGTCAACCGACCTTCTTCCCCTCCGCCAACATCTACTTCCTTCCAGCTGACACTCAGCATCAGCTTCATCACTTTTCACCACCCACACCGCTGTCTTCCTCAGTCTTTTTGGGCCGTTGGCCCAATTTGATCAGGAAATCTAAATAGGTTGAACATTTAATGGAAGGATCTTTGGTAAGATGCTGCACATCGATTTTAGAATAGAACGGAGACGAATCCTCTCAGGTTTAGTTAAGACCTGTGAAAAGACCTTCCTAAGGTGAAGACCTTAGGAAGGTCTTGACCTTCATCTTTTAAAGAAGAACTGTTTTCTACATTTTTTAAGAGAGCCTGGACCAGACTTGAAGGTCAAATCTTCCTTATGATCTCATGAAAGCGAGCCGACAGGAAAGCCAAATGTTTATCGCTCATTTTTCAAGAAACAAGAAAATAGAAATTATTTTGTTAATATGACCCAAAATAGGAAACTTTTAACCTGATTTAATGACAAATATTGAACAAAAAAGGTCCTTAGTCCTTTTATACTATACAAAATAAATAACTGGTTTCCACAACTAACTAAAATATTTGTTACGCTAATCATAAACATTAGTTTTGCTACATGCTAACTATGCTAACATTGTTAAAATAAAATTCAAATTAAATCATCTGTGAAAAGACTAAAACCTAATTTAATTTTGACATTACAATTTACTTTAGATATTTCATTTATCTGTTTGTGTTTTCTTTTGTTGCAGTTTCTTGTTTGAAACAAGTTAGTGAAGGAAAAAACATGAAATAACTCGAGGAGAGGAAACAGAGCGCCGTCTTCCTCTACTTCAAAATAAGAGCATGAACATCAAAATCTAACTATTTGACAAATTTGATAAGCAAAAGTTTGATACGGAAAAATTAAACTAGATTTGCAAAATGTTTTCAAAGTTAGCTAAAGTGCTAAAGTTAAAATTAGCTCTGCTATTAGCGCATTAGCAGAGTTGTGTTCATCACTGCTTTCTTCAAATGCACATATTTAACCCAACATGATGATGTAAAGATGGTAGACTGTAAATTGCATAAATTTACAGTCTACCATTGTTTTTCTTTTACAAATCAAATCCTCTTGTGTTATTTTAAGCAAACTGTTCTGTTTAGGTATAATTAGCAAATCAGGTTATACATTTTTTAAAACCACATTGACATTTCTGCCACTATTTCACCACTGAAGCCAATAAACGTAGAAAATACTGACTGTGTGCTGCCAGCCTGCGTACAAATCCTGAGATAAAATGTCTTTTTCTGGCTGCTCTCCCAAGCGCTAAAAGGTACCGGCTAAAAGGAAAACAAACTGCTGAGCACGGCACCGCTGCGACTGTGGTGGGAGGGAAGCCGAGACGCGGCCGCTGCTCCGCCAGTGAGATGGACAGCGACTTTTTGGAGAGTCTCATGAGCAGGGAGAGGAGGTGTGAAACTTCTAATTCCCACATAGCTGCAAAGACAGTGTGTTTGTCGCTAATGGGCACTCAAAATAGTGCTGGATGCAGAATATGAGAGGGAGAGTAGAGCAGCCCAGCACATTGAAAACTAGAACACAGAAGGTTCTGGCAGCCACAAACTCCTACAGGGAATTATATAAAAAATATACACCCAGAGCCACTACTGTATGCTCATTAAAATGCCCTCAGTTTCTCCAAGAAGAGGAGAATCTCTAACATCCAATAGATCAAACTTAAATCAGAACTTTACCAGGGTGTAAGTCCAAAACATTAATTTGTTTGGTTTGCTTTTAATCATCACAGGATGTCTCAGATACAAAATTTACTGGGAGCCATTGCTTTGAAACATGCAACTATTCTCCCCATTACAGAGGAGTACAGTGCTTTGTCTAATGCGCAGCGAAAGCCAGCTTCACAATTACATTTGGAAATGAGTCCCGTCTGAGAACGAGAGCTTTGAATAATGAAGTCAGCCTCCATTCACCCACATATCAGGCTCCAGGGAGTAGTAAGGTCATTTCAAAGTGTGGTAATTATCAAATGTGCGCTTCATGGGCTCAGAGTCTAAACTAATATGCAAAAAATATCTCCTCTGTGTAAATTGTTTCTCAATTAAATAGCGGTTGGTTTCTGGAGAAAATAAAACTTGATTAAAGAAATGCATGCATGCAACACAACGAGCGCAGAACCCACAGAAAGCAAATCTGGGGAGGAGCATGCACTGCAGAAAACCACAGACAGACAAAGCAAGCAACAGCAGACCACACTGAAAGTGTAAAAACATTGGATAGTCACCAGAGATTTACTAAAAATACATGTTCAATTTCCTGTAGGATCTCAAGCTCTCTAAAGACGTTTCGGACCTCATCTCTCTCTATGCACTGCTGTTTGTTCATGTATTTCATGGCGTACATCTTCTCTGTGTCCCTCTTTTGCACAATGCATACCTGCAGGGAGCACAAACAGAGGGGGGGAAGGAGGGATGGAGGGAGGAGAAAAAGACAAGAAGAATAAACATGTTAGAAGAACAAACAGGTTTCATTGGTTTAAAGACACAAATAAGAAAACATCATTCAGCTGCTCAGCAATGCAGCGGAAGGAAAATACCAGAAATACTTTATGTTTAGGATGGATGGAGGATGGATGGATGGATGGATGGATGATGGATGGATGGAAACAGATGGATGTTAGATGGATGGATGGATGAAATGTTGGATGATTGGCAGAAGGATGGATGAACGGATGGATGAGGTAACATGCGGTCTCCTAGGAAACGCTGCCTGGCTCGGCTCTCGTCCTGAACACGGGTTTCCAAAGCGACGCCTCCAAACAAATCGCCTCATCATTTATTGATCCTGGTTGTGTTGTTTGTGTCAGGAAGTGAGTGTGAAAGGTCAGCTGCAGGACGAGCCTCCAGAGGAATGAACCTCATTACAGAATCAGCACTGGAGACCGCCATTACGCCGGTCATGTGACCGCTGCCAGCGCTGCCTTGCACACATAATGACTGCAAACACTTCCTGCTTCTGGAGTCGTCTCCGGTCCATTTGGAGTTCATATATGCAGCCAAACCGCACCAGAGTTCACTTCAACCAAATTCAGGCAGAGGTTTGTAGGACCTCGTTTGGAGAGGCTTGGAGAGGTTTAAATCGGACTAAATATGGCTGATGGGAACCTTTGCTCATTGTTGAGCATGTAGAACTAAAAGCAATTTCTGAAACGTCACAACTCGTTTTTCATTTTTTGTTTTTTAATTAATTTTGAGTTGAAATTTGCACATTTTGCCTGATATTTGAACACCACTGGACCAGTAAAACCCGTTCTCTTTCCTAGAACTTGAATGCATTTCTGAACCAGAAGAGATGAAGTAAATTATGCTCCTGCCAGTGGAAATAGAGAGAGACGCTCTGCACCGTTTCGAGTGACAGAAAACAAATATTTGCAGTTGTAAATTGCAGTTTCATGGGAACTTTAATGGTGCGTTGAAAAATCACCCCAAAGGACTTAAAGGCTTAATTTGAGTTGTAAATAAAGACTCCACCTTTAATCTAGTCAGTAAAACGCTTCCCAGAGCCAGAGGGAAAACAAAAACACTGATTGGAACAACTAAGAAAATGGGATTAAGAGAACGCTGCAAGGTTTTCGTTTTTAAGGAAACAGCTACTTTGGCTGTGAAATAAGTTTGTTTGGGTTTTTCAGGAGAGCATCTCCACAGCAAGAACTTTTAAAAATTAGTTTCTGAATGTCACCATGACGGCAGAGTCAGGTTTAATTGAATTGATTGTTTTAGTTGATTGGATTTTGCTCTGCATGCTGAGATTGTTAAAGAGAAACCTTCACAAAAAGAGAGGAAAGCACTGAAATATTCACTCTTCAAATCCTGTCAAAAACAAAACCTAAGACGCTGCTCTGAACATAAAACCTCATTTTAATTCAGGGAGTAAAACTAAGGCATAGCAGACACGACTCCAAACAGACATTTGACAGATTTTAAAACGCAAACTGCAAGAAAAAAATCATTTTACTTTGTCATTTTCAGCCTTTCTTAATTACAAAAATGGCCAGAGGAAAGTGAACATTCATTCGAAATGAATATTGGAGGAAATGCACAGCCTAACCTAATGGATTTCATATAAATTATGCAGTTCTGGATGTGCATAACTATCGTGTCTACAGTGCAAAAACACAAAAACCTACCAAGTATTTTTGGGTTAGTGTTTAGTTTTTAGTTTTTGAAATAAGAAAAAAATTACTTACAAGCAACTTTTCGGCAGGAAAAGTTGCTTTTCAGCAGGAAAAGTTGCTTTTCAGCAGGAAAAGTTGCTTGTAAGTTGCTTTTTTTTTTTTTTTAAATAATTCCGTAATATTGAGTTAATTTTCCATCGGAAGATTATTTCACTTATAACACTTGAAAATGTCTTATTATAAGTGAAATGATCTGCTGGGGTAACATGCTCTTTTTCATCAATGTTAAGTAATTATGGAAGTTAGTTTCAAGTATATCATATTTAAGATATTCTTGGTAAGATTTTGTGTTTTTGCAAGATGGGCATTATTTGAATGTGGACTGGAAGTTTAGTCATTATCTATAAAACTGTGCTCAGTTTCGCCTCAACCTCAAAACGTTTCAGAGGACAGGCGACAAATGAGGTTTCCAAACAGTATTTCTAAACCGTCACATGTTTACGTTTGTGATGGTAGGACAGGGAAAAAAGCTTTTACTGGAATGCCAAACGAATAACCAGTTCACAATATAGCATGTATCTGTTGCTATGGGGAAAGGCAAATAAATATTTATTGTAAGATGTTTAACACAGAAGTACTTCATATAAGTCACATGTACTTGTGTGTTTCCTGTTTTGAAGAGTAGCACATTACCATTAAACCTTGTGGGAAATTAAGTGATTGCTCAGTGATATTGTAATAAAAAATATATAATTCATAAACAAGTATTTTCAGCAACTGGAATAAAAGATTTATTTGAGGCAGTTAACACGTCTTTACCAGGTGGAGGATGTTGTTGGTGGGTTGTCATGGAAACTATTAATTACACAGGGCAGCAGCCAAAAACTTTTTCAAAAGGGTCATTTTGATGTGTTGAATCCAAAAATCAGGTCAATTCTCTGAACTTTTCTGAACAATTTTCTGAACATGTTCAGTTTAAATGCACTTAGAAGTGTTTATAATTCAACTTACAGAAACCCAAGTTTGCAACATTTAACATGGAAAACATTTAGAGTTTGAGAAATATCAACGGAAATGAACTGATAACATCACAAAAATGTGATCAATTTAGACAGAAGGTTGGATTTTGGTAATTAATTGAGAAAAATGGACGTCATCTTTTGATTCAGCGCTGCAAAATAGTCCTAATTTAGTTGAAAAACCATTGACAATTTCCTTTGTAACCCAGTGTAATACAATAAGCAGAAAATGGTTTTTTTTTTTACAAAACAGAGGTAGGAATTTTAAAATGTTTCTTCACATTCTTCACAGCTGGGATACTAAAACTTCTTTCCATTGTAGTAATCTTATGCGAAAGTGTTTTGCAGCCTTGCAGATATTTCCCATTGATTTATCTCCCACTAGGCTCACATTATGAGCAATCCTCATGAACCGGTCAGCTGAGTAAAACGATGAAAACAAGGATTTATTCATGTATTCATGGAGGATATTAGCAATTTCAATGCATCAGAGCAGTTTTGTAAAGAGCTGAAAAAAGTAACGATTTAGAGGCGAAAGCGGTGAGGCGGAAAGTTTGGAGAGCTATTAGCATATGAATGTAGATATTTTCAGCTCCAGTCAGCTGAAATGGAAGACTCAAAAGATCGTTCCGATGTGAGAAAAGCAAAGAGCTGCAGAGAAGTGATGAATCCTAAAATCTACCAAAGGAATTTTGTAAAATTACCTACAAAAATGCTACAGTTTTGATTTCTGAGCGCTTTATGTTGAGGTTGTCCCTGGATGCTGCTCAGAGACAAAGTTGTGTTTGTTGTCAGACAGGAAGCCTGAAGCAGCTCCATTCACCAGCTGGCTCTGCGTCTCGGCACGTCGACCAGATCAAGCTCTGGATTTAGCAACCTGCAGCCAGGACAGGCTGTCCAGCCAAGAGTCACAGCGGCGTCCACTGGACAAGATAAAACCACCGAATAACACAAAAAACAACAGAAAAATTCATCTGTGGTCATAAAACGGCGACACACTGATTCATTTCTGTGCAGAATCATTTTGTTACAACAAGCCTGTAAAAAACAGGCAGCGTTTTTAAAGCAAAAAACAATAAATAAATCTACATTTTATTAAAAACAAAGCTGAAACGAGTGCAAAGAAACAAACTATAAAAGGTTTTCCTTCCCTGACATCAGATAAACAGCTTGAGATGGAAACCAAGTGGAAACACATGATTAGATAACCAAATGAAAAAGCAATTATCAAATAAGTGTCACTATTTCTAATGACTAATTAATCATCTGATATGCGGCTGCACAATATTGTGATTTCACTATCACTATAAGCAATATGCAAACTACCTCCACTGCAATAACTCTTAGTTAATGAAATACTTGGCATCCAGGCTCCCTATGGCTCCACACTTATCATTTATTGCAGCACAAAACATTTTAGTCCATAAAATCATTAATAAAGTGAATCTCCAATCTGACAGCAAGTATCTGAGATAATCATGATGAATCATATGAAAAGATTTGGGCTGAAGTGACATAATGAAGGCTATTTTGTCACATTGGATTTGTTTTCCCTAAAGAGGCTCATGTTCATTCACAAAAAATCTTCATTTGTTGGCATTTTGTGGCCAAAAATAGCATTTTAAGCTTGAATAATCCACACCAAAGAAAAGCTGGGAATGCCTGAAAACCCACCTGTCACATGATTGTGCAAATATGACAAGAGGTTTGCATGTTTATCCTATTTTTATCAAAATTGGCATGTTTCCATTAAGCAAATTTATTTTCGTAATTCCAATCTGCGCCATTATATGGTGAAAGGAAACAGAGTATCAACCACATATTATCAGAAACATTAATCTGAATGTTTTTAAAGGGACGGTTGTGCTGGAATGTATTGATAAAATCCATTAAAATGTCAATAAATAGATGTTTGTTTCAGCATTCAACAAGTGTTTGTTAATTAATTAATTTATCACTGATTAGTCCATCCAGAATTTTGTGATTGTTTTTGTGGTTTTTCCCCTCAAAATTGCAGATTTTTTGTGGTTTAATTTAGAAATGTGACTTTTTATTAATCACCGTATTGATCACAGACTATAACTTGACATCCATGAAAGCTGAGGCTGCAGTCACTTAAACCCAAAGTTTCTGACCTGGTTTGATAAAAACTTAACAGTAAATCAGAAACAATATGGGAATTTGTTGATTACGTGAGAATTTTGCAGACTTGTGAAAAACTGAAGGGACTTATTGCTGTAATTTGGAGCCACATAAAAAGCCATGGCAGCCTTGAATTTGACATGTGACATAAATCATTAGAAACAAGCTGCACCATCATCCTCCAACCACTTCCTGTCGTCTTCTTCATCTCATAACATCCAGTTATTGATCATGTGACTCGTGTGATGTGAAAATAGCTTTGCAGTTTTGCCTCATGCAAAAAGGTTTTATCTGGAAACATGAGTTGTTTTTATTAAGAAAATGTATTTTTGTAATTCCGATTTGCACAATTATATGGAAAATGGAAACGCAGCAAATGCTCTGGTTAAGGAAAATCTAATTAAAGGGGAAGATAAAAGGTCAATCGTACAAGCTGTGTCCAGGGTTTGTGCTCAGCTGGAAGGAGGACAGTTCCTGTTTGGTTTAGATTCTGTCACTGGCAGCTGTAATCTCTCCCCACCAGCAGGACACAGCACCAGTTTATCTGTAAAAGAGCCTTTTAGAGCTGGTCAGTCAATTTACATTAAGGTTCTCTGCAGACAGTGTGAAAGACAGCGCAGCCTTTTCATGTGGTGGTTTGAAAGGAGAGGAGGATGCAAGCGAAACGCCGCCATCGAGGGGCCCACCTGTCTGACTCATCCTCACTTTTAACAGTCCTGAGCTCTGAAGCATGGCATTAACTTTGTTTTTGTTGTTTTCTTACAGCAGCCCATTCATTATTTAATCGGCTGTGAGATGGGAGAATGGCATAACGAGGAGCTTCACGGTCCGTTTCCTGGAGTTAATCTCGATAGGGTCACCCAGATGCGCCTGGCAGCAGGGAGGGAATTTCTCCAAAAATATCAACCCGTCTACATCAGGACATGCAGTGGAAATGCAGCAAGAGCTAAAATTAGCTTGAATATTGTCATGCAAAAAGGAAAGACTTAGATAAACTCCACTTGATGCAGAATAAAGCTGATTGTTTGATGCACTCAAATCTTGACTGGCTAAAAGCTTCACTACCATTCTCGACATTAATGTTTTTTTACAGTGTCACAAAGACACAAAGGTGTTTAATAAAATATACTTTTACAATCACAAAACCTTTAAAAACCAGGCATTTTAAAGGGGATTGCTCCTAATTCCTGTAGTCTCTTTCTAAATAAAGACGTAATAATAGTTTTTGTGTCACAACAACAGGCATCTGTAAAATCATATAGTATTAATTAATCAGAAAAATGCCTCTTAGGATTCAGGGTGACCTATCTTTTTCTTTTTTTTTGGATGACCCATCTGCAGATGAAACTAATTTAATATCCCGTTGAGATTACGTGTCTAGAAAAGCTCCAGTCTTGGATGGTAACGATCCATCATGAATTACAGGAAGACGTGGAATCAAACTGATTTAATTGGGTATGAGAATCATGTTCTAAAGTGTCTCTTGTGTTTTACCAGCCTCTCATTTAAAGAGGACCTATTATGCAAATTTCACATTTTGTAAGATTTTATATTTCAGTTTTATCTCAAACAGCCCAAGTGCTTCAAGAAACCACACAGCCGGTTTTTGGCAATAAGTTCATGTTTGATGTCTGGAAAATGACCCGAATCGACAGGAACTGCACCGTTACCTAGCAACCCCAGTGGAGCTCTGCCCGTCACCTAGCAACCCAAACAGGACTCCAGCACGTTTGGTCAGCTGCTTTTACTGCTGTGTGCACTGTACAATGGCTGCTGGAAAAAGACAAGTGTTTTATTCATTTACCACTTGCTGGATTCTTTTTGGTTGTGCAAAAAAATTTGCCATTTTTGCAGCGTGTACAGCCAATAGACCCATCCTAATTGAATGAATGTAACTAAGTGATATCCCTAATAAAGTCCAAGAGGTTTGGTCTCTTTAAGTTACATCAGTACAAGTATAAACCTGAGGCCCAAAAAGCCTTAACAAAACAAATCTAGACTGAAATTAGCATTAAAATCCATGAGGGATCATAGGCGCCTAAAAAAGTGCTTAAAAACTTCTGTACTGTCCACTGACGATGCGTTTCTTCCGTCACGGAGGCCATATTGGATCCCAGAGACTGCCACTTCAATCTTACTCATGGCTTTCATGACACAGAAGCCGGTGACAAAGGCAAGCGTTGAGTCTCGCTGAAGGACACTTGACAAAAGGCAACAATTGAATTTAAGGTATTGCTGAGGTTGTAAACCGTGGCAGTACACCCTCAAGGGCTTTGAGGATTTAAAACCTGATTTATGGCGTCCAATAATGTAGGATTGTGGTATATCAATATATTACTGTCATATGGGACAGCAGCAGTGGGCCGGGTGTGTTTTTGTCACTGCATATTGTATTTTATGTTCTTTTCTTAAATGGAGCATCAACCAAAATGGAAGCTCATCTCATGCTTGTATTTTTTATGACTGCTACTCCCAGCGGCACAGATGCTGATTCTCATTTCTTACTTTTATTGTTGCTTTTAAAGGCAGGGCATTTGAACAGATGGTTTTGCATATTTTGTTGCATCTTTAAAAAAAAGAAAAAAAAAGTCTTTTGTGCATTAGTTGCCTTTATTTAGAAAATTTTCACAGAAAATGGACAGAGAGAAGTACATGCAAACCCTGGATGGCGGCATGGAGGACTAATATGGGGCGCCTGCACCTTGTGGTATCATTTCGTACTGGATTTATAAAGCAGGTCATCCAAAATACATAGAGATGCAAACGCCATTAAAGACTAATGGATGCAGGTTTGCTTGAGGCTGCAGCTGCAACCAAAGCAGCAAAGCAGTAACATAAAAATGTGGCATGAGGAAAAAGTTTGTGTTAGTGCAATAGAGGAGGGCGGCTCAATCCAAAATATCAATACTTCTGATTCCAAGTCGATATCAGTAACTTAAAACTCACAATTAAAGATGAATGAAATTAGAAAACAACATTTACACAACTTCTTCTCTCTTGTTAAATTAGCTTCATGAACTTTAATTTGAGTTAAAACCAAACTTGACTTTATTTGCAGCAGATGGGCTTTCATTTTAAAGTTAAACCACCTTCAAATGTTTTACAGTGTAGTTTGTACAATTGTACTACTTTAATAAAATATGCTGAAGCATTTTTACTTTAATGACACGCTGCAGAAACAAGTGTTTTGGACTACTTCCTAGTGCAAATACACTTTAAAAGAGACAAAACTAACTTTTCAGGAATAAATAGGAGGTCATTTTAAATCAATAATTCCTTAATATGGATAAAAAATGCTGGTTATAAGTGAACTAATCTGCCAGTAGAACAAGATATTTAACCTATAATATGGGAAAGTTACTTGAATTAAGAAAAAAAATAGTTTACAAGTGTACTAAGACGTTTGTACAAGAAACTAGACCAAAAATACTTGGTAATATTTTGTGTCTCTACAGTGTAAAAAATGGAACAGAGTGTGGATAGTTTCAGTACATCTAAAGCCTGAAGTAAAGAAAATGTAATCTCTTTGACCAAACCAAGTCTTTAATATCTGTGAAACTCTTTCTCCCTCTCTGCCTCCAGCGTACCTGAATCTCCTGCTGTTTATCTTGTTGCATGCTCTTTAAACACATGCACTTATTAAAACGATCATTATATCACTGGGTTTGTACAAAAACAGTGGGTTTTAAGTGGTAAATCAGGGCTGAATCCCAGCCATGTTGTTTACTCTCCAGTCCTCCACATTGCCTCTCCCCTCGCCGGTCTCTGCTATAGATAGCCGCCCTATCAATTGTTGTCAGGGGGTCTAAAGCTCCTGAGACGTCAAGACAGCGGAGGAGTAAAAAGGTTGTTTTTTTTAAGTCTATTCATTCAGGATGCTGCAGATTTAGAGGGGTTTTTTTTAGGCCAGGTAACTGCCAAGTGGGCCAAACGCCTCTGAGTAGCAACATGGACAGGCAGAAGACTGCTGCCTGCAGGGATGGAGGCAGGGGAGCTTGGATCTTTCACCAGCACTTCATAAAAAATAGTTATTCTACCTTTCCGTAAGGTTGAACTGTGCTTCCCAATGTAGTGACTGAATAAGCTGCTGGCTCTGAAAAACCTATAGCTAGTGACGTTTTGACAACGGGAGTCGAAATGTTTTTGCGTCAAAACTTAATTTTTCTGAACCTCCTTTCCTGCCCTCGGCTGTTAGAGGAGAACTTTTCCACAACCACAGAGATTTATTTACTTTTCTTGAACTAAAGATTGATGAGTTTTCCTCCTGCAGAGATTTCTGCGATCTGAGAAGAACGCTGTAAATGATGGTATTTAATTGAAAACAGTACGTTGACTTGGATCAGTTTTCATCAAGCTCTCACTTTTAGTAAGTTACTCGGAATTAGTGGTCTCCAAAATAAACTCCTTTAAAGTACTTTGGCTCAATGCCGCATGCATCCAAGTAAAGATGACTTATTTGAGGGTTTTGTTTCTTTCCTGGAGCCAGTATTTCATCTCATCCGACTCATGACAAAGAGATAATCCTGGTGTTTCCATGAACATGAGTGCATTCACATAAATCTCCATGTATCATTTTGTCTTAAGCTTTTAAATAGGCCTGTAACAACAATTTGAATCCCTCGATTATTAAAATTCCTAGAAGTGTTTCTGCTTCAAAGCTTTGTTAAATTATGTTTTATTACTTAGCGCATCGGATTCCGATTATGTCACACAACGCTCTCACTTCTGCCTAAAAGTGCTAAAAGCATAACATCCAGTTTTAAAGTTTAGTTTGGGGGGATTTTATTAACTGTCCGGTTTTTATAATTTTTTGAGGGATCAATAAGAATCCTTAAAACGACTGAAGTACGGCAACTTTTCTCTTCCCAGAGCTGCCGCCTGGTGGCGGTGAAGAGCGCGGCGGGTGTATTTAGACAGACTGAAAACTGCGTGCGGTTGTGCTATTGATGATTAACACAAGTGCAGCTTTACAGACAAACCAGAAAATAAATTTTACATCATCCTGGTCTCAACAAACGGGTGGCAAAGCATCGTGGCGGTACGTAACTGGTCGATGAGTTTCTGTGAGTGACGAACGAAGGAGCCAAATCCTGTTGCTAACATGGAGATAAAAGTTATAAATGGACTGAAGATGAATAAATCTAATAAAACCTGTATTATTAAATTGAATATGATTTCAGATTTTTGCATATTTTTTTGTCTAGGTTAGCTTAAAAACTTAAATTACTGCGGCAGGCAAATTTTCTAAACTACAGAAAAGTAAATCAAGGGATGAACAAACATAAAAGTTTGAGTTTATTGTCGAGCAGTGAAAAAAAGATACTGTAAGTATGTTTTGTTGGCCTGGGTGTAATTTTGACTTGGCTTTGGACGCTACTGCCATTAAGGGACGCCTAGTGGCCAAACAGACCAACTCCTGAACTTAGCGGTAGCTTTTTGGGTAAACTGGGTTTCATTTCTTTGGGTGTCAACTCAGTTTATCGTCTGTGCTGCCATTTCTAAGCTGCTGCTGTCATGTGGTTGGTGAAACCGCTCAGGATGGTGGCAAGTGTCAAACTAAAGACCCTTTGCCTGCCAGGATGCAGGTTTCCCCAGCCGCACATTGTGTTGTAACAAGATATGCAATGTTACTCCCTGCACCTGTCAGTGGTCATAATTTTATGGCTGATTGGTGCATAAATACAGAATAGAATGAAAACACACACACAACACACAACACACACAACCTTCTTGCCAAAAGCTGCATTTTGGAAACAGTGCTTTGAGAGAGGCAAGCGAAGCAAACCCAATTTCAGGGTCTGATAAACATGTCATCCTGGGAGAAGAAGGAATAATTTCCACTTTCATTTGGTTCATTCCTCTGGATGTCTTCTGGTCTGCAGCGGCTGCTGTCAGCCCACTGGAAATGTAAGTGTTTACTGAGCTCAGCAATCCATTTGCTCAACTCCAGGATTCACTACTACTGCAGGCATCGCCATAAATCAGTGCGGCCACAGATTGAGCTTCTGAGACTGAAATGGGGGGAAAATGGGACTTTTACCAAATAGAACTGTGTGCATCATTTTGAGTACAATTAACCTAATAATATATGTTGACACCAGCATGAGAAACACATCAGGGCCTGCCTCACACACTCGCGCTATAATGGCTGCTTAGCAACACTTCATGTCAGATTAAGTTTGCCCTGCGGTCAACAGGAGCGCTGAGGTCATTAAAACACAGCTGGATCAGCCCTAAAAGTGCAATTACCCATAATGCTGTTCTGCACTCAGTACTCTCCAGGTATTTTCACCGCAGGTTTCAAAACTAGATTAGAAAGTTTCCGTCTTATCTCCCAATACGGTATCCAAGTTAGTTTTCTCAAGCTGCAATTCTGTAACAAACGTTGGCAAAACTTTGTCGAAAAAATTCACAATTATGGTGTTTCCATTAAAAAAGACACACAATTAAAATTACATGTGAATAAACAGTTGTTTAATAAGTAGTTACATTTACTAAATTATATTCACTTGCATAGTTTTTTTTTCTTTTTGTAAAAATTTACTTTTAGGAGCATTTGAACTTTTTATTTTCTTGAGTAATTGTATTATAAAGTATTTCTACTCTTACTTGAGCAACATTTCTGGATTTTCTGCCTACAGAAAGTTTTAACTAAAAATTCTCTAGTCACAGACACACACCTGCAGTTTTTGTTAAAGTTTTTACAGGTTTTTTTTTATCAAATGAAACGTTTTCTTTTACCTAATTTTGTTATTTATATGAATTATTGTCATTTTTGTCATTAAAATACTAAAATTTCACTTTGAATTTATATTTTGGTCCATCTGATTGTGTAACTTTTAGTATTAAATGATTGATAATTTGATAAGTTACTCTGTAATTGAGTCGTACGAAAATATTTTTTTTCCCTCTTACTTGGATAATTTCTTGTATCGTTACTTTTTACTTTTATTTAAGTGAAATATGTTGAAGTAGCACGACTCTTACTTTATAGTATATTTTTCAATGCTCTGCACACGTCTGTGAATAAGTTTTTGAGAAATTATTTAAACACACGGTCCTCCAACTACTTCCTGTCATCGTCTTCTTTGTAGTTTTCACCAGTAGTAACATCCTGTTGTTGATCATAAGACTCGTGTGATGCAAAAGTGTTTCTATTTCCATTTTGCGAAATAAACCAAGTTAAATTCAACCCAAAAAATAAAAAAACACATTTATGAGGCTATAATTTCTCTGTTACAGCTGTACAGTTACCTAAAAAAGTATTAATAAATAGTTTATATCGCCACTTTTTTACATTTACCACAAAATATTGTGATAAAACATTGAATCCATAGCGCTCAATTCTGTCTCTGAGCTCAACAAACTTTTAATCTACTGGGATTTTAGTGAAAATACAGCATGTGTAAAACTAAATCCTTAAATAAATCTTAGCGTTAGAAAAACAAACCAGAGAAAAATATCCTCTCAGTTGATTTAATTAAGAAATTATGTCTGGGATCTGTTCCCGCAATTACTAATAGCATAATAAAAGCAGGGCTTTGAAGCCACTCTTTGATAATAATAATAATTATACAGATGGAGAGCATTAAGAAGATTGCGTGGTTTTCAGACTTTAATAAAGATGCACAAAGCAGAACTGAAGGCTTGTCTCCTGTATATTCTGCTCAGATGTGCTGAAAGTGTCAGAGGTGCAGATGAGGATTTCATTAGCAGTGAAACGACTCATACATATTCATCAGAAGACACCAACATGTTCCAGATTCTCCGGATGAAAATATGTAGCTTTCAGAAAACTAATGGTGCCATAATCTCACAGAAACTGTACGTTGCGTTACCAGCGTCTATGAAAGGACGCATCAGCTGGTGAATAAAAGTGGGAGCGGTAGAAAGTGACATCCAGCCACTGATCTGCGACTTGTTAACAACAGAGATGTGAACAGTTCAGCAGTCGGTTCTGACAGCTTGCAGCTTCGTTCCTCTGAGGTTTTCTCTCCTCACACATCCAGGTGGGACCGGCCACAAAGCTAGCAGCTTCTCACCAACCCTCCACGTCCTGCAGGGAAGGATTATGTGTTTCACAGGCACAATGTCGCATTAAGCAACTTCATTTTCATAATTCCAATTTGATCAATTTTGAATTAAAGATATTATAAATATTCACACATTGGTAACGTCCTCATGGCTTTGCACAACCATAACATTTATATGTTGTTTTCCATTTGTAATTAAAAAGCTCTGACATCATGTTATGTTATTCCCTCATTAAAAACACATCTGAAGTTTAGCCTTGATTTTTTTTCATGCATGTTTGAGAAACAATTTAATCTCCATGTCAACCGTTCAATTTTGCAAAACATCTGGGTGGAGCTAGCTCCTCCTGCAAGGATGAACTCCTCCTCAAGCTTCTGTGTCACAGAGCACCCCTCTCCCATTGAGCTCCTTCAGACTAGCCAGGAGCAATCAGCAAACACCTTCGCTTCTGCTGAGCTCATCATTTGACCCACTTCTCAGTGTGACGCTGGTAAAAACGTTAAAGGAATAATAAAGGAGCCATGTTGTGATGATTTCCTGAAGGTGGAGTTTCAGAAAGAGCAGGAGCTTCTTAAAGAGACAGTGGCCCAATTCCATAACACCTGATTTATGGAATCATGTAACATAGTTACATGATTAAGCTAATAAATGCCATCAGTCCAATTTCTCTTTGCTCGATAATAGGAATAAATTCTCAAGGTTGAACCAATTAATTAGATTAATCATGATTAATTGATTACTGAAATAATTGTCAACTAATTGGTTGCTAAATTAATTTGCTTTTGCATAAAATTGGTTTGTGTACTTGTTATTTTGTTTCTTGAACTTTGTGAGTTTATCTTGAAAGATGTTATATAAATAATGCTTTACTTACTTACTAATCGATTAAATGTTAACTGACTCAACAGATTCAATAAGCAGCTAATTGTTGAAACAATTAGCTGTTTACAGCTTCATGTTCAGAGCAGTAATTACACCATAAATGTACAAAAGATATTTACATTTTGAATATTCCACCCAAATCACAAGAGGCAGTTTTATATTCACCTGGTTCAAATTCTGTTAAAAAACTAAATACTATTATTAAAACTAACAATAAACTAAATCTATTATTAATCTTCTGAAACTGAATTAATAATCTGTAATGTAAAAATAAACAAACTGACTTCACTGTACATCCAATCTGCACTAATGTTGCAAATGAATGAATGTAATGTTATGGCATTTTAGGCAATAAAATGTTTATTTCTTTATTTTTAAAAAAGGAATTTAATTTTTCGTTAATTTTTGTCTGTTACTTTAGTTCTAGTTATACGGTTAAATAATTATTGTTCAAATAATAATAAAGCCAATTTTTTTATCTGAATAATCAATTAATCATCTAAATAATTGATTAACTGATTACTAAATAATTATTAGGTCCCATCTGAGCTGCCTGGTTTGATAAAGATTAAATGATTTTTATAAACGCACAAAAAACACTTTCCAAATCATGTGTGAAAATGTTTGTATTGTGGAGATTAAAGTGAAATAAAGCAACTCCAAGACTCTTTGACAAGCCAATAGTCAATAATCATCTCTTCTTTTGATCGCTGCTGGACAAAAAGGGACTCGAACTTAAAAAATGTCATATTTTCAAAACCTTCAAAGGCCGTGAAGATTCGAACCCCTGAAGGTTTCTCATCTTCCCCAAAGTCCAGCCTGGGGCAGAAGCACTGATCATGAAAGGCCGTTTAGTCGACTGAATTCTGATCTGAACTTTTAAAGTATAATAACCTTCTTTATCCCAGAACCAAATCAGATTTTTAAAAAAGCAGAATACGTAATTTTATCCTGGAGGAGGAGAAAAAGCAGCTGGTTTCAGTCACAACTTTGCAATTAATTCTCCACGCGGCACCAGATATGGAAAATGTGGAGGTGGAACAAAACTGAGCCTGGCGTGGACAAGCAGCAATTTAATTTTATTTTTTTATAAGTCCTGATACTTGAAGGAGTCTCTCAGGGGAAAATGGTTGGATTGTTAATGAATACAAAAAGATTTAACCTCTTATTACAACACTCAGAATATCTAATCAGAGTTTTTCCTACCTCTACAACACACTTTACCAAACTTCACCAAACAAATGAAGGATTTAGATTCCACAATAGCTCAATAACTGTCACACAGGGAGTCGATCTGAGTTTATTCTCCCAAGAGGTACTGCTGTTTTTAATCTGCTCAGATTTTCTCACCAGAATATGAGCAAAACAAACACCATGTGATGTGAACCACAGTCATAACATCCCCGCGACATCTATTATTAAGATTTTAATACTTTTATAAGTAATAGAAGTAAAAGTTGTACTTTTTTTTTCCTTTTTACTATGTCAAGAAATAGTGATGTATTAAAAAACAAACTGATAAAAGGTGCAGATTTCGGTTTCCTGGGGCGATTTTATCCATATGGCCCCTGAATCCTGTGCAGCTTAGCAACAGAGCTCCAGTGAAACCTAAAGAGGCACAAAGGGGATGGAGGCGCCGAATTTCTAGGTTAAAAGGTAGCTGAAGGCTACGGTGGAAAACTGCATTCTGCAAAACAAATTTACGTCTTCACAGTGGCAGCTGAAGAAGACGGACGGTGTTTTTGTGAGCAATATCTGCCTTACAGGTGGACAGGGAGTGAGGCGACTCAAGAGAGCAAATGCTAAAAAAAGGCTTCATCATCTCCTGACCTTTCCTGCTGCATTTCTCCCATATGAGCTCGTCACAGTTTCCTCTCGCTGTCCTTTTCCCCCCTTCGCCTCTTTTCTGCTCCCACTCACTGCCAGCGCTAGTTTCTGTCTCCGTCCATCTGTCTGTCTCTCCACCTCCATCACACGGGCGCCTAACAAGGGGTTATTTGTAGTGAAGTGTCTGTAAGGTACAGGAAATGAAGACGTGGAAACCTCCAGCTGAGTTCTTCCGCTGCTCCTGACCTTCCGTGTCTGTCTCCATCCCCTCTCTCTCTTTCCGTTTCGATGTTAACCTGACTGCTGGCGTGAGGGAGCTGTCACTAAACTGCTGTCAGATCCGATGACTGTCACCCTCCAGCTCCGGCAGCACAGGTTTTAATGAGCCCCGCGGTCGACACGGCGGCTTCTGGACGGGCGCGGGTTGGTGGGGGGCAAAGGGTGATACTCGTGGGAGAAGAGGTGGGGGGAAGAAGGCAATTATATCCACTCTGAGAACGTGTGTGGAGCTTTGTGAGCTGTTACAAATGAGCTATGCTGGGGAATGAATCACATCCCTCCTCACTCCATCTGCCAGAGTACAGATGCTCCAAAACATCAGAGGGAGAAAGATGGAGGAAACTGCAGGAATTCACACAAAGACACCTCAGTTTCCAGGAGGATATGTTCCTTTAGCAGGCAGCTAAGGATGCACCGATACCGATATCAATATCGGTATCGGTCCTGATATTGAAGAAAAGTCTTGATCGGGTATCGATGACAATATTCCCAATCCGTAACGGCAGATCTAGTCAGAATTCTATGATTTATTATGTATTTTACTCATTATTTAAAATAAAATATTATTTCTATTATATAAATACATATTTATAATATCTGGTCATATATACTATATTTATATAAAAAAATTATATATTATAAATTAAATAAATACATACATTTTAAATTAAATAACATATTAAGTTAAATTATAATAAACATTTAATAATATTAAATATTAAGACTTTCTGAATTTGTGATCTATTTGACAGAAGTTTATTTTTTACATATTTGACTGAGGTAGTCAACATATTGTTTTTTTTCCAGTTTCTTTACTATTTATTTTAATGAATAATAAATTAATGTGTTTCTGAAATTGTATTTAAAAAAGTTTGATCGGCTAAATGAAAAATCTGTTCCAGGTTTTTTTTATGTACATTAAATATCAGAGTAATAGTTGCAGCACTAATAGTCGATATTAAATGTGGTTTCTGTCTAGACTTTGAAATTCAATGCAGGCTGCAGAAGCACATATTTTATCAAGCATAGATAAACAAACTCGTATTGCATGAATCGACTGTTACCAATCTGAATACTGATGTGTTGTAAAAAAAAAACATGCTTTTCTGCAGAAGGAGCTGAAGCGTCGTGGATTTGAGAAGCGGAGTGAAGTGGTAAACTGTTCACAGAGTTTGTAAATGCCTCTTGGAAGACGAGGGTTCCTCCGCATCGTTCTTGGCATTCCCCCTCCTGCGGCTCACGACTCCCTGCTATGCAAGAACGACTCCCACAACACTCATTTTCACTCCTTCACAAGCAAATACAAACAACAGCTACTACTACCAGGCCTTTAAGAGCTTCTCTTTTTTTTTCTTGGAGCACCTACACAAGCTATGGATCACAGATTGTGTTCCATTGCACCACATAAGGTCTTTTTTACCACAAAAATAACGTGTTACAGAAACTAAATCTGTCCTTCGTGATGCACAAACAACAGCTTTGCAGGATTAACACTCTTCTGGAAATAT
Source organism: Poeciliopsis gracilis (assembly GCA_911649635.1). Taxonomy (NCBI): domain Eukaryota; kingdom Metazoa; phylum Chordata; class Actinopteri; order Cyprinodontiformes; family Poeciliidae; genus Poeciliopsis; species Poeciliopsis gracilis. Next base: position 5,640,670 of record CAJVRI010001154.1, read on the forward strand.
AATGACTTTCCACATCATTGTTTGCCTCAAACATCTAATTTATTTCAAACTGCATGCTCTCTTCCTTAAATGTGTTTTATGGGAAACTAAAGAGTTATGCTTTTAGGCGTCCAGACGCAGCAGGAGCACAGCGTGTGGCCGCGAAACATCAAATGAGATCACCTCCAGCAGCAAGGGCGAATCCCATCTGGAGGTCTCTGTGAGCGGACTGAAGAAGACGGAAACACCGGCGAAACCTTCCACCAAATACTTTGAACTGACACATTTTCACCATTTTCTTCCTACAGATCAGGAGGCTTCCTGCTGCAGTTAATTGGATTCATTGCATGAATATTACAAGGCACCAGAGATAAACTAATTTGCTCTCAAATGTGACTAAAAGACTCTGGAGTGCAACGTTTTTCCCCCCAGTTGCACTGGTGTTTCCAACATTATGACTGTTTGGTTCCTTATGGATTTCTCTTGTTTTGTCACATGTAAATGTTTCAGATAATATAGTAAACAGCCAGAAACTTGAGTAAATAGAAGAGACATTTAGTCCCAATTCTGATCTTTTCAACCCCCCAAAATTTGACTTTTGCCACTAAATATAATATATGAGGTTTTCAAACTCTGAATTTTGCAGATATGTTGTGAGAAATGCACCATCATTTTGCGCCAAAAGGCTCTTACTATTACTTGTGCTTTCTTTTTATTAGATTCCTTTGTGTTGTTATGATTTTATGATGTCGTTGCTGCCATCGCTCCCATAAACTCTGAAATCAACCGATAAACGGCTCCATCCATTGCTACTTCTGCAAACAGTGAACTGCATGTATATTTGGGTCGTAAACCGTTCACACAGAAGTCTGATTGCTATCGCTCTTAATTATGGCAGATCGTGTAAAAAAATTTAAATTTGAATTGAGAATCATATATTAGGCTATTTTAGACAAAATGGGAGTAAATTTCCATCAAAAAACTCATAAATATTTTAATTAATCTCAGAAATTTTCTAGAAAAAAAAAGGAAATTTCAGAGCTTCAAAGGTCAAAAATGTAAAAGTTTGAAATTTTTTCAAGAAAGTTTTTGATTGATCTAAAAATTTCAGAGTTTTTTCCTCACAAATTTTAACTCTGGATCTTTCATTTGGACGATAAAGCGTCTGAATTATATATTTCCTCTGGCAGATGGAGGCTGAAAGCTGAAAACTTGTATGCTGAAGCTTCTTGGTTCTCCACCATGAAAAACGTTGCTGATGAAGTTACTGACTTCATTATGCCACTAAATAATATTTATGAACATCCCGCGTATCCTTGCAGGGTTGTGAGACGCTCCCTGGACAGGTCACCAGCGGGTTCAATATATTTCTCTTATTTTAAAATATTCTTCATCTTATTTTGCTGGAGATTCCCTTCTGTATAGCAAAAGAGGTGAAAACAGCTCGCAGGGAACAAAGCAATAAGTATAAATTTACATAAATTCACATGTTAATGCGTTCATCCTATCCAGGGGACATGTTTCCAGAAGAGAACATCACAAACAAATGAATAATGAACAAATATTAGCTGAGATGTGTGGGATTTAAAATTAGAATAAACTACTCAGACCTCCAGAGTCCAATTGTGTGCTGATGAAAACGCTTTAAAGCCGGCAACACACACACGGCTGGAATCTAACGTTGATCAAAAATGTCATTTTTTTAATCCATAAAGTCCAGCGGTGACGACCCGAACGCCGCTGCTGGGGGTGAGGATGGACACAAACACCGGAGAAACGCCACGGTTCTCCCTCCAGTCACATCCAACCCAGCAGACGAACACAAATGCAGCCACAGCGGAGCGCTGCGCGGTAATTAGACTGAGACGCTGGGTCAGAACTCCCAGGAGAAAAGTAAATTTTACTCTCTTCAAATTGACTTTAAGAAAATAATCATATTGAAACAGAAGGAAAATACTCTTTTAGGCACCACAGTGTGCAGTGATTTACCATACAGGAAGAGAGATGATGAACATCGTGGGTAAAAGGTGAAACGTTGAAAAACCTGCGTTACCTTTCCGAAGCTCCCTTTTCCGATCGCCCGCAAAATCTGGAAGTGGTCAAAGTTTACTGTAAGGAAACAGAGACAGAAGCAGAGTCAGGAAACACTGAGGAGGTTTGGTTCCAACATGATATTTAACATTTTAACGTCAAACTCCAAATGTAATGTAGAAATACCGAGGCAATTAAAGCTTGGGCAACGGTAGAACTTAAAGGGGAGGTATTATTAAAGTGCCATTTTACAGCACAATCAAGTATCTATGTCACCTTCAGTTGGTATAAAAATTATATTCCGGACTCTGGAGAGCACCTCACTATAAGCCGCACCCATAAAGTTTTTTAAAAAACTGGAAATGTACATATATAAGCCGAAAGTTAAGTTCCTTAATAAATCTGCTGTTAAGGATTCGCTCACGCCGAACTCATGTAGCGATCTGTACTACCAGATCGCTAGATTTCAACTTAAAGGTTGCATCATATGAACTTCTTCTTGTTTCCATGATGAGGGGGTACGAGTTTGAAAACATTTCTCTGCGTGGGACAAAAGTAGCGGCTTATAGTCGGAGAAATACGGTATATATATCAAATATAAGTAAATAAATTTGACTTTGCAATTTGGGCTTCTGTGTCTTTGCTCATCACAACAACTTTTCTCAATTTAGCCATTGACAAACACTCTTCAGAGTGTTGGACTAAGTAGCAGTTTGTATGGTGTTGCTAAATGCTGCTGCTAGTCTGCAGGAGCTGCTTTGTGAACATTTTCCACAGCTGACCTTGGATTTACCGCCAGTTCAGGCACAGAATGTTTCTGGTCTCGGTCTTATCAAACATCTACGGTCTGAAAAGGTGTGTGTGAACATTTTCCCGTCTCCCAATGCATGGAAAGCTTCTGATCTCGAGTGCAGGCGCTGACGAAAGTCAGAGAAATCAGCCGCGCTGCACAGATGATGTGCTTCCACTCGCCGGCCCCCTCCGGGCATCCCATGCTCCTGATTGAGATTTGCCGCTGATCCTGGGGTGCCAGTCTGCCAGTGTAGCCGCGGTCTGGGCAGATGTGGCCACAGCAGGGCGGACGGCAACTCCAGCGGCGTCGTGGTGGAATTTCAACGGGATTTTAAGCTCTTTTTCAAGAAGCAATCAAGAGGGAAAAGACAAAAACCAGCGCGCTCGGTTGCTGTGAGCAGACCGAAGGCCTGGAGGTAGAGCTTCCGGTTTCCTTCGTGTTTGTGTGTTGTCTGGAAATCAGGATAATCTGGTGTGGATTCTCCTATTTCAGACTTCTGTGTGCAGCTAATCCCACCATAAGGCCCGGCTCTGATTTCCCCCTGGTTCTGACTCTGAGACAGTACCATGAACACAGCGTTTTGTGTGGTATTAGAAAAGGGATTAAGAGAAGTGAGAAAATGTAAATACAGCTCGCCGGGTTCACACACTCAGCAGTTTCTTTTTTTAAAGGATTCGTTTTTTTTTCCATCTGACTCAGAGACGCGATGAAAGCAGGGATTCGCTGGACAGAATAAAGACGCCGCAGCAGCATTTAGCAGCGCTGACTTTAAAAAAAATCTGTTCAATATTTACACTCAATTTGAATCAACTTCTTCCAAGTTTAGCAGGAAGAAATTTGAGCCTGAAGTCTTTATTTTCTCTCCAGGAATATTTAATGATTTCATCTGGAAAGAGAAAAGAAACAAAAACGGGGAGGAGAAAATGTGAAAACTGATTCCAGACGATTGAATTAACGGCTTCAATTCATTCTAGTTTCAGGTAATTAAATATTTACCAAACTGAGACATTGGGGATTTATTGATTAACCTGGGACATCCATCCATCCATCCATCCATCCATCCATCCATCCATCCATCCATCCATCCATCCATCCATCCATCCATCCATCCATCCAACCAACCAACCAACCAACCAACCAACCAACCAACCATCCATCCATCCATCCATCCATCCATCCATCCATCCATCCATCCATCCATCCATCCATCCACCTGGTTGGGACTGACTCAGTTGACTCCATCCATCCAACCATCCATCCATCCATAAACCAATCCATCCATCCATCCATCCATCCATCCATCCATATATCTTAAATCTACTCATCAGCTTTGAAATCACTAAAAGGTCCATTTCTCTCGTTCTTGGTGCTGAGTTTCTGTTGCCGTAGAGACAAGTTATGACTTAAACCAAACTAAACCTGAATCTGTCGTCACGATGAAGCGCTCCGCTTCTCACACGACACACAGATGTGACGCTGATTATGACTTTTTGAAATAAAAGTCAGAAAATGTCACCATCAGGAGAAATCTACTGAGCAACCGATCACACTGAGTTTTTTTATTTTCTTTCTAACCATTGATCCATGATGGCAGCGCTTCCACAAAGCATGAGTCAGCGCTAAATGTGAATCAAAACAAAAAGGAACCCTGATTCTTCAAGGCCGGTCCGTCTGAAAGGAGCCGCTCTTCAGCGTGAGGAGGAGACATCGCTACATGCTAAGAGGATAATTGCTGTGGATGTAGTGTTTTCCTGTAGCGATCCCTTTCTGTGGCAGCCTGGCACCCACACACGCTGGGAGGAAGAAGTATGTAGGAAGCAAGTCCTATTATACAGGCAGCACAGAATAAACCGCATCTGCTGAACAGTGAAGGAGGAGAAGTTCGTACCGCAGCACATAAATAGGTTCACGACATCTTAAATGGGACCTATTACACAAAACTCACATTTTGGAACTTCCATTTGGGTTTCTACTGGTTCTAACAACAGCCAAAGTTCTTAAAATAATGAGATTAATTGTAAAAAAATAAATGTTTTTATGGCAATAAGTTAAATGTTTTTTTGTTTTTTTTTTGGTGTCTTGAAAATTAGCAGTTTCAAAAACTTCCCGAATGTAACATTACTAATCAGCAGAAGGCGCGGTCTGTTACCTAGCAACCCCAGCAGAGTTCCGCCCGTTACCTAGCAACCCGAGCGGAACTCCAGCATGTCTGGTCAGCTGGTTTTACTGCTGTATGCCCTGTACAATCGCTGCTGGAAAACACAAGTGCTTTGTGTTTGATGCGCTCCTGTTGGCTCCACTTGTGCCTCAACTGCTTCAAAAACAGCCTGAGTGCTTTAAAAAAAAAAAACACCAAGCTGTTTTTTGACAATAACTAATATGTTTTAGTGTCTGTTAAATGAGCCGTTTCAAAAACCTCTGGAATGTAACATCACGAATCAACAGGCATTGCGCCGTTATCTAGCAACCCAAGAAGAACTCTAAGACGTTTGATCACCTGCTGTATGCTCTGTACAATGGCTGCTGGAAAATACAGGTGTTTTGTTGTTGACTTATCATCCAGAAACAACTTGCTGTACTTTTGGTTCTTGGGCAGGAGGCTCCAGTTCTGCTTTTCAAAGTTTTATGGTTGTGAAATTCCCACAGATTTGCAGGCATTTTTACAGTATGTGTGAGCGTAAATGTTGAACCAGTTCATTTGGATTTAAAGTGACAAAACAGATCAGAAAAGGCAGAACTGAGTCAACTGAAATCTCATTGTCCAAGAATGATTTGGGGCAAAAACTGTAATGAATATGTAAACCTATCCCAACCTGTTCAAGGAAGCATTATACGTCACCTTTAAAAGTACAAAACAAAAAAATCAGTGCAGCTTCTGATGAACTGCTTTTCCTGTCAAATATTAAATATAAACTCCAGCCAAAGAGACACCACTTTGTTCACAGAGCCACGAGACCCGACTTCTCCGTAGGAACATGCGCAGCGAATACCAAAGACCTTAGGAACCTCTGTCTGAGGCTGATGTGAAAATTACAGCAATCAACGAAGCATCGCTGAGCGTTTCTGTAAGCTGCAACGTTTCACAGTCAAGTGGCGCTTTAGGAAAACAAAACAGCAGTTAGATGATGGTGAGCGAGGCCTGGGAGGAAACCAGCATCTTTACAGCGCAGCATGCTGGCGCCATCAAGCACTCTCAGGTTTCTCTGGACACTGCGCTAAAGACCACAGCCAAATGCATCCGAAGCCTCGGCAGAAAGCCAGTTTCTATATTTTATCACTGCGTAATGGGAGAACGACAACCTTCTTTTTTCTGTCTGGGTGCTACAATCTGCTGACCCAGCAGGACTCGGCGCTGAGTAGACGCGGAGGAGAACCTCGTCGATGGGTGTTTGTCTCCTGTAGGGAAGCTGCTGTTGGCAGAAAGCCCGAGTCGAGGTGCACAGGAAGTGTGAGACTGACAGCGGCGTGCAAACAGGAAGGGCTGAGAAAACGCTGGTCGTGTCTGTCCTTCAGATTACTCAATTAGGACTGAAACGAATAATCAAATTAGTTGTCAACTGATAGTGATCCATTAATCCAGTGGTTCCCAAAGTGTGGGGCGCGCCCCCTTTAGGGGGCGCAGTGCTACTGCAGGAAGGGTTTCACCATCCAGCTCATTTTATGACAGATTTCTGATTGTTTCTTTCCTCTTGAATTGGTGATTGCATAGAAAATTTTAATCAAAATCTCAGATATGATAATTAAAGTCTGTGGGAAACATATTTTTATGCAGACAAAAGGTTAGAGGAGGTGAAGCACAAAGAGGAGACCTTCAGACGACGCAATAACATCAAACTGTCTGGAAAACAAAGACGAAGATCACAAATGGCACATAGAAACGAATACAAACTTAGGCTGTGTATTCATATTTTGATATTAATTATGAATCCTGAGATAATGTAATTTTCATGAGACATTTTTTATTAATCATCATCACAGTGGCTGCTCCCGGCACAAAGAGCGTATGAGAGAGGAAGAGGAAGAGGAGGAGGAGGAGCCATCGATCAGCAGAAACAACTTCAACTCTCCCACAACTCAGGACTGATGATTTCAGCCCAACACCTGCTCTGATACCACAGCGTTTCTAAGATTTAATATTGGAAAAAGACAAAAGGTGAGATTAAAACATCACAGTTTTTGTGACGTCTCCTTAAAATGCATCTTTAGGGAAAACTCAAAATAAAGAAAATCACTCAGTAATGGTACAAGAACTGATTTAGATGTTATTGTGTGTGAAACAGTAAGAAAACACAACCAGTACTCAGAGAAATGTGAAACCAATTTCACATTTCACAGCAATGATAGAAGATGTTTGCCTAATAAAACATGTCAACTTCCAAAAGTGTAGCAAAAACGTGTCTACTCATCAAAATAAACAAAGAAATGATTCATATACCTGAATCATTTTCAGATGAAAGGTTTCTTCTGAATGTTTTCAACGGTCCAGTCAAAGTCCTGATTTAATAAGTATCTGACTGAGGCCGCATTCCTGCAGCAATAAAACACAAATCCGCTTTTTTTTCCCCAAATAAGATGGAAAACTGGTCAACAATTATAAAATAAAAGCTCCAATATAATTCTAAGAATTATTTTTCGGAATAATATTAAAAATTTTCAAAATTCTTAATAATGTGAAGAAACACACGTGAATTATACATATTATTTTATCATACTTTTATTTAATTTTAAGACGTCCTTTGTTCATTTCTGACCAGAAATAACATTCTATAGCAAATTAAAATCATTTTAAATTGAAATCTTTGCGTCTAACTGCACTCTTTCAATGCTTTCTGTATTCTGGATTATTTATATCATTCATCAGGCTTTCAGCTTCCAGTTTTAAAAGGATCAGCTGCAAAAAAAACAAGCAAACAGAAAATGAACCAAATGGCCACAAAATGTAAGATGGAGAAATTCTGAGGCTAAATGCAAATTAAAAATTGTTTTACAATCAGTTCCTTCACCTCTGTCTTTACTAATATTTGTAGTCCAGATTTCCATTAGGACAACAACTCCAGCTGTGTGTCTTGATTGATAAGTAATGCAAAGATACAACAAGAAAATCCACAGCCTCAATATTCAGTAAGTGGTAATCGCTAAAAATATCTCTGGGTGTATCATAAAACCATCAAGAATGAGAAAGATTAGAAAATGCATTCCTCTTCAAATCAAAACAACAACAACAACAACAACAACAACAATGACTCCGTTCTGCTTTCAAGTTCACCCTGGATTCCCCCCAAGTACATAATCTGCAGAGGATCCCCACTATGATCAATAAACCGGACTGATTATACTGCTGGGCTGTCACCTGAACTGAAAGCATCTCGCCTTGCCTCGCAGACTGCTGCTGCTGCTGCTGCTGCTGCTGCTGCTGCTGCGCTGGGGGGCGCGCAGAATGCAAAGCACTTATCTAATGGGGAGGCAACCTAATGCCTTTGATGTCAATAGGGCTTGACGCATTGATCGATGCAATACCACTTAATGCCATGGAGCCAAGGTTCAACGCGAAGATTCACTTCATGCCTCAGAGTTCAGCTGGGAGAATAGAGACTGAAACTGAGGGGGAAAAAAAGACTAATTTGGTGGCATTTAAACAACTCAAAGTGGTAACTGCTACACCAGCTACTAAGACTTCACAAAAAATGCAACTGCGTTCACTTATTTAAAGAGATACTACCTTATCAGGATGTTCCGTGAATTATTTACATGTCTTCCAAACTATCATTGATGCATAGAAAAAAAAACAACAAATCTCAAATATCAACTTCCACACCTTCAATTGGCTAATATAATCACAGCGGTGCCTGATTCTTTCTATGATTGGGAAATGATGGCGTCTCTTTAGCAATAGCATCTTAAGAAGTTGCATAAACCTTTAGTGTTTTAGCTAACATTAGCATTTTTGCATAGAGTGCATATATTTTGTCTGTTTATTTAACACTAAGTGTATTATTTTTGGCATGCATATTTAGCTAAACTTATTTAGCAAAGTGGGTTGTTTTCCCTAAAAACTGTTGTAAATATCAAAGTACTATAGATGAAGAGATGGCTGCAAACACTGTTTTTTTGTAAGTAGTTATTTGAACTAACCTGTAAACCCACCATAACTCGGGATCAATAAACTCTGTTCTCTACCATAAGATATTGATGTTATTTATGCAACAGAACAATAATCGCAGCGCCTAAAACAAAATGAAGGCTTTTCAGGTTCCTAGTCAAAGTCCTGACGTGGATCAGATTGAGATCCTGTGGAAAAACATCAAAAAGGCAGAGATAGTTTAATCTAAGTCGGGTAAACGTGGCAAAATATGTAAAACCAGAAGAAATCTGTAGAGGCCATGAAAGGTGCAACAGATACAGGAGCTCATAAGGAACAGAAACAAAACAGGAGACAAAAACAGAAACTTTGCTATATAACAAAGCTTCACTTGAAAATTACAACTGGCCAGTTATGATTAGCTACCAAAACAAACTCCTCTCCTTTCTCTTCTGCTCTGTTCCAGGAAGTTTCTCCCAGAATCAAACCTGAAGCCACACAAACAGGAGTTAGACGGATAAAAGAATCAGCGCCGTCATCGGCTGCTTTCTTTCATCTCTCTCCTGATTATCTCAGTCTGTCAGAATATATCATTCATATAACGCTCAGGCTTCAGTCCACATGACTGAGTTTCAATGTTTTCGCCGGTATTCCCCCTGAAACGGCTCGAGATTCTGCCAAGGTTCTGTCACACGGGGCTCTTTCTGCAGCGGCTGTAATCTGAATATCAAATTAAAAGGGAGACGGGAGAGCGAGTATGAAAGCAAAGCTTTGTCCTCTGAGAAATGAGAAAAGCTGAAAATGTTAATATGAAGCACATCTGAGAGTCAGCGTGACTAGCACATCGTCTTGGACAGAATCAATGGGGTCAGGCATCAATCATTTCTTGTTTTATCTTCTGAAGATACGCCATCTTCTCATCCAAACTGTCTTCTTTGATTTTGCTGACAGGTTTCCATTTGCATAAATGCCGAACACAACAACCTGGAAGCTTTACAGCATCTGCAGAAAGGTATTGTTTTAAAATATGAGGACTGCATGCTTGAGTGCTCACTACATCACTTTGATATCCACACGGGCAATGGCAGAAGTATACGACTGAGTGCTTGTGAAACCAGGATCATTAAAGGCTCTGCATTAAAGAAACTGTTTGCTTTGCAGCAGCTTCTCCTCCCACGTGATTGCTGAATATTTTAGGCTTCTAGTAAGCCACATTTTATGGTGTGTAGTAGTCAGCAGCACCAGAGAAACCTCCTGTAACATTTATCCTAATTTCATTCTGACATTTTTCATAGGCAGTATTTATTTTCCCGATATTCTTTGATAGTCTCGCCAGGACACATGTTCTTTTGATCAGCGGAGGGAAGGGCATGAGCCTTGGACGGCGATGAAGAGAGAAGGTCTGGCTGGAACCGCAGCGTTAAAGGAGCTTGTTTCATCTCCAGCAGCGCAACTTTTAAGATGATGCTGATTGGGAAGCGTTTTGTGAAAACCAGAGGCTGTTTGAGAATCATGAGGGATGTGATTATTTCAGAAACAAATCAGACGAAAGTAAGGGTGCTTTGACATCTGATGGTCCGGTAGATTCGGTGGGGATCAAAATTGGCAAAAGTTTTTTTATGCTTTCAGCTGTTGAGGTTCACTTTCACCCTGCTAAGACGGCGTGTTAAGATACAAGAGCAGTGACTTTCTACATTTTGAGATTAACGTCGGCCATTTTCTTGGAAACAACTCGGCGGTTTCAGAATTTTAAAAGTTGAAAATTAACGAGAAAAGACTGAAATTTTCTAGGAAACAAATCGGAAGTTGCAGAATTTTGAATGTCAAATATTTTCTGGAAAAAGAAATTTTAAAACTGAGGAAACAACTTGGAAATTTCAGAATTTGAAAAGTCAAAAATTTGTTAGAAAAAATTCAGAAATTTTGAGAAATACGTTGGAAATGTTAAAAGTGGGAAAAATTTCTATTTTTTGTAGTCAAAAATCAATTAAATAAATCATCAAACCATCAACAGTTTATACACAATGCAAGTATAAAGATATAAAATCTTAGATTTACTGCACATTAATGAGATGGTTGAAACGTAAATAAATCTAGAAAGAAGAAAAAACTACAGTCATTTAGGATCAGGAATTGGCTGGAAGTCGTGTTGGCAGGACGCGGCTTTACAAATATTGCAGATTGGAAACTGTCCATAAAACCCCTGATAGGTGGATCTCCAGTTTTCCACTCAGTGGGAAATTATGGCGTGCAGCTAATCCTTCCTGTAGACACAACCTGCTGTTCTTGGCTCAGAAACTTCAGACGCTGGAACTGGCAGGTCCAGGAAGTGCACGTGTTTTTACTCCATTTAATATCGTTCCTAATTAGCTCACAAACATCTCACTTAGTTAGAAAAATAACATATATTCAGGTTTAATTTCTTTGGTTTGTAATTTTAAACATTGTTTATTTTATTGTTATTTTCTTTCAGGGCAAAACGAGTCATGAAAAGATTTATTTTTACATTATTACAAGAACTTTTTTTGACTTTATAACAAAAAAAATTTAATCTAAATGCATTTTATCAGCTTTCCTATTATTCTTCAAAATATAAAAAATGTAAGGCACATTTTTTTTTTAATTACAGTGATTTTAAAACTAAGAATACTCACATTCTTGCTATATGATAAAATGAACTGCAGACATCAAAACAGTTTTTATGTCAGATTCCCACAAAAAGTGGCTTTTATTTCAATCATCCTTTCTCTGAACTGTATGATAGAGTATTAAGCCTGACAATTTTGTTTAATTTTAAAAACAGTCATAATGATAGCAAATAGTGACACAATTTTACCAGTGAAAATGTTAAAATTACAAGAAAAACGTTATTACAACCTGTTGTGAGCACTTCTGTTGGTTCTTTCTCCTAAATGGTCACAATTGTTTGCAAAATATTTTCAGTGTTCGGCTACTGATTATAATTTGTTGGAAATGTGAAGTATTTCTAGTAGATATTAAGTATTATTTGTAAAACATGCCAAAGTATAACTTCACGAGATACTCCACATTCCTTACTTTAATGTTTGGTTAAGACAACTTTCTTTCTCTGAATATTATAATGTAAATTTTTAATATTATGACTTTATATTCAATAATATTCAATATTCAATCAAAGTATATCTTCAAAAAACAAATATTTGATTAATCAAATTTAATCAGTTAATCAAATTAAGCAATTATTCAAATGAAATGATTAAACGATTAATCAAATTAAGCAATTAATTGATTACTTTTTGATTAATCACCCTGCCCAATCTGCAAGTCATAACAGTTCAAATTAAACTGCATCACTCTGTGAATCCAGAAGTATCTCTAGAGAAATCGATGAGTTTTTGAATTGAATTACTTCTTCCCAACACCAGAGGAAAGGATTAAACTCGTTCTCCTCCAGTAAACCTTTTATTTTTATCTGATGCCTCACACATTACAGGCGTCATGTCCGCCTTACCGTAAGTAAAGCGGATCGTTGAACCAAACTCCCACATTTATCAAAGAAACAGCAAACTGCTGCGTCTGTCAGAGATTTGCATGCGAAAGTCGTTTTCCTGCGAAGCCAGTGGGAAAACATGAGAAAACAAAAAACCCTGCCCCCCAAACTCCTCAGTGCCCGCGCAGCGAGCTGAGGGCTACATTTGATGAATTTGTTTACTTAAATCTCTATCATCACGGAGCATCATTATTTTCTCCTTGCATGCTCCAGTGCTAATGCGGTCTAAATGGGGCCTCTCCAAACAGAGCGCCGCATGAATATTCATCAGAAGCACGGGGTCCTTTAAGGCTTTGCACTTCGGCTGGGGTTGATAATTGGCCATGCAGAGGGAGCTTTGGATACGCGGAGGATGTGCCGGTGCAACTTTACACCAAATTCCAGCGGTGAGTCACATGGTCGTACCATCTTGAGTCTTCCTGCACGCGCATTAATTACCCTGAGTTTTGTTTTTTTTTGTTTTTTTTTCTCAGACTCTCCATCTGGTGGGCAGCTTTTAGGGCATCACAAAGGAGCCATCATGCTGAAAAATTAAAGCGGACATTAAGGCTTTTGTTGTTGCACTAATGTGGCGGCCATCTCTTAAAAACATAAACAAGAGCAGACTTGGAGAAGAACGCCACTCCTGCGGTACACTTTGTTGCTATGGTTACATGTGAAATTAAATTGAATTGATCGAAGAAGAACCTCACCTCTCGCTGGAGATGGATGGATGGATGGATGGATGGATGGATGGATGGATGGATGGATGGATGGATGGATGGATGGATGGATGGATGGATGGATGGATGGATGGATGGATGGATGAAGAATCTCAGCTCTTAACTGTTTTATGCCCTCAGCACTCATGCTTTTTATGTCCTACCAGCACAAACGTAAATATGAAGCGTTGCAAAGTTCTCCATTTTGTTAAGCAAGATGGAGAATCTGTTCAGGGCTGAAACGATTAATTGAATTAATTCTGATTAATGAATTAATTCTGATTAATGAATCTTTGAAATAACTACTAACTAATTTAGCAATCGATTAATCGTTAGCTGGAGTATAAAGACTCTAAAAATGGCAATTTGCTTAAAGAACAACATACTCAGAGCAGTAATTAAGCTAAAAATGTAAAAAAGAATATATAAACATTTTGCATTTAGGGTGAAAAACCTATTTTGAAAAATTAAAAGGTTTTGGTGATGTGACGCGGTGGCAGGATGGAAATTGGTTTATTTCGCAAAACTGCAATCACACGAGTCACATGATCAACATCCAGATGTTACCACTGGTACAAAACCATGAAGAAGAAGACAGGAAGTAGTTGGAGGATCATGGCGCCGCGGTTTTTAATGATTTATTGCATGAACATGATTATTTTATTTGCGTTTATTTAATGAAGATGCTGCAAAATAGATTTTTTTTTTTTCCAACATTTTTGGCGCATTTTTAATGGAAACGTATCAGAAAACCTCTGGATTCTTTTACGCGTAGAAGAACCTTAAAATGTCGCTGTTCTAGTCTCCGTTGTTTCCTCATCACTCCATTTCCACCATCTATTTACTTCATCAAACTCAGACACATGCGAGCATGTAAGCGCCGACAGAATACCAAAACAGTATGACGTGGAAAAAAGCTGCTCAAATGACGGCAATCAATCATCACAAACGTAGAGCCGCGCTGCTGAGAGATGTGAAATTGGACCTCTGCGCGCAGGGAAATCACCACAGGGGCCCGAATCGTACATCTAAAGATCGTCTAGATGACGAGGGAGCGAGACGAGACGAGGACGCTTCAGAGGACAATTCTGCACTGCAGTATGGGAACTCTCAGATGCACGGCACTGTCACAACGAAACATCATCTGGACCGTGTGAAAACTTCTGACGTTGCCGTGGCGACGGGCTCTTTTGTGTATGTGTGTGTGAAAGGAGATCATTCTGCTGTGTTATAGGGCTGCCGCATCATCAGGTCCCATAATTTAGTCACTGTGATTCACGACTCCTGGGCCTGAATCGGCACATTGTGTATTCAAACGTCTCGACTTGTTAATGAAACACGGCACAGGAATACGTTTTCTGAGCCTATTATTAATCAATATTATTATTATCGAAAGTCAGAGGTAACGTCGTGTGGATAAACTCTTCAAACATTCATCAAAACATCCTGAAACCATTCAGCAGAATCGTTGCTGCTTCTTCTGTTTGACCAAAAGGAAATCAGATAAAAAACAACAAAAAAAACACCAGCTAGATTTAAAGAGGTACAGTGATGAGGTCACAGGTCGCGGCACATTTAGCATTCAAGAACCACTTTTAAATAAAACACGAGAAGTCGTTTGAATAAATTGAAATAAAAAGTTGAACGTCGTAATATGGCCCACACTTTCCAGAACTTGGACAATTCTGTGCAATGTTTTTAATGCACTGACTACCTTTTAGAGCCTTAGAGGAAATAACCTGGAATTTCCTGTTCAATATTTCTTAATCTACACATTACTTTCATGAGACTTGATGGTTACTTTCCTGGAATATAATTTTCAGAACATTTGTAGAAATAACTTGCTTTTATTCTGAAAGTTTCTTGAGGCCTAATGGTTATTTTCCATAACTTTAATGTGCTTTCCGTAACTTTCTTAGGACTGGAACAGAGCTTTCATGTTACTTCCTCAGAACTTTTGTAAAATTGGCTGATTAAATTTCTAACTCTCCCCAAACTTAACTCACTGGAACGCTAAAACTTCAGCAGGTAACTTTTGTAAGAATGTATTTTTACATATTTGTTGAAACTGTAACTAAGTCCTGACACGCTACTATAAAACAGATGTTTTTGTGGGAATAAAGTCCTCTTCCCAGTCATCCCACTAGCATTTACAAGACCACACCACTCTGAGTAAGAAACAACCAATCACCCAGGAGAAAGGTCTTACAAGTGTCAATCAAGCTCATGTACCCGCTGCTCGCACCCTTTCTACCATTCAGCATGTACCGCTGTTCAAAATTATTATTGCTTGAATACTGCAGCTGTGCTGCTGGTGGAAAAACAACCGAATGTCACAGGAAAACTTCCAATTTCTTGAGTTCTGCAGTCAGAGAGGAACCTGTTCGGTGTGATTGTCCAATTTTCAGACAGTTCACAGTTTTCTACCTACTGCAGTTTTATTGTATCAAGTGTTGACTGGGAAGTTTCCCCAAATTCACAGGGTGTTTTGCAGGATGTACTTCTCAGTAAGAGACTGAGTTTTGGAGTAAAACTATTCTAGTTGGATTTGAAAGCAATTAAAACTTCAGCGTCTTGAATGAGAACAGTGCAGCTGCTTTTAGATCCATCATAGGCAGCAATAACTCCCAGTAGTCATCTTCTGTGTGTCTATATTATTCTCTCTCTCATCACTTTGGGCAATTTTTGACCAGTGTAGGCATTTCTGGAAGAAAATATAACAAGAAGTTTGCCAGTAGCAGCAAAAATCCCCCTTTTTCACAAAGTTTCAAAAACATTTAGCTGAAGAATTGAACCTCAACACCAAACACAAGTGACATGTCTACATCTTGACGCATTTCTGTGGGACCTGGTTTTACAAACCACTGAGCTGTGACCCATCCTAAAGTAATAGACCATGCTCCAGGGTTAAAATGCCATACTAACCTTTCGACTGTTCGCAGAGGGACACATTAGGGCTCTATTTAAAGCATGATGTGAGGTGGAAAGGGAATGCAGCAGAGGCAGTAACAAATTGGCTGCATGAGAAAAGCGAAATAGTGAGGCTACACCAGACCTGTCAGGAAATGGAGCTGTTTATTTCCAGCCAAAAGTGCAAAATACACAGAGAGCTGAAATATGCACCCACTCCTCCAAACATGGACGTAAAGCGAATTCTTGAACTGTTACAAAAGTAAAGCTGTCTTGGATGTGTGCAGTAATTAGAAAAACTAATGTATCTATCGTCATAGCTTTGTGGATGATTGGCACAGTGCAACTCAGGCATCAAACATGTAAGAAAAGGAGAGGGGAAAAAGGCTTTGTTCTGCAATAACAGGGGAGATGTCGCATTTAAAAAATGTCAAAACACTGCCGCTGCTGCGAAGCTCAATATGCATAGTGCTGCATTTAAGTGTACATTTAAGGTGAGAGGGAAAGGACACTGTGGCCTACTTCTTTTCCCTCTTAGCAGTTCTGCCTGGAGGAAAGCGCAGGACACATCATGTTCTGACCCAGATACACCTGACTTCTGTTTGTTCTTGCAGGTATTTAGGACACAAGAGTATCTTCAGTTCCTGAGTCATGTCCACATTCACATGATGCATCAACTCCAATCAAGTTTTTTCTATTTTGAATTGAATTTGACATATCTCTTTCAACACCTGTAAACGGCAGAGGGAGGATGTGTTTACAGATGTTTGCTTTATGACTAGAAGCAGACTTGTTTGCATACAAACTCCAGCCCCCTCAGGGGAAAACTATCCATTCCGGGGCAGCTGGAAGGGAGGAGTTTCTGTCAGATTTAATAGGGATGCCTTTTACTGGAGATTCAGTCTGGAATATTGCAAGAAAGACAATAAGAATTTAAATGCAGCAGGTTGGTCAGAATGCAGATGCATCCCACAACCCTGCCTTCAAACCACAGTAAAAAACCCAACAGGTTCTTGGTGAAATCAGAGAGTTCCCCTGAAGTTATACTAGAGCATTCTCAGATTGTTTCAAGCATGTAAATATCTTTCAAGTCAGGCTGCAACAAAGCAGAGCTCACCCAGGAGCTGGCTTACACAATCCACACCATATGAATCGATAAAGGTGCATTAACACCATCCCTGTTTAGTCCACTTAAATCAAACTCTAGTTTGTTTGCCTAGAAAGTTCAGTTCGTTTGGGGAGCCGTTAATGGACAACCAAAATCTGATTGGGACCAACATGGTGAACTCTGGTTCGCCTGCTAACCTTCGTCTTGGTTCAGCTGAAGCAAACTCTGGTGCAGTTTGAACAGATTAAATGCCAAGTGGACTGAAAACCGCTCCAAACACAGGAAGTAGACTACAGCACAAGGCATTCTGGGTAAATATAACCAAAACAAATACACAAGTCTCGAGATAGCAGGAGAAATTGCTCATGTTTTTTTTTTTTTGCCAGACACAAAAAAAAAAATCTTACAACCACAAAAATCTAACACTGCCTCATTTTTTTTACATTTTGTGAAGGAAGTAGAGCTCAGTGTCTTCTTCAGAGGTTTTCATGTCGTTTCCTTCAGTTTTTCTAGCTGCAGTGCCCCCACAGGCGAGGAGGAGAACAGGTTTTCCAAAAGGTTTGGTTAATTTGACCAAGTGAAAGCGAACCAAACCAACTGAAAATGTAACAAAGGTTGCACCTTTGGTCCCCAATCGAACTGAGTCTATCAGACTATCAGGTATGAAAACACCAGAAGATCAGTGCTGCCCAACAGCAGATTCCAAACAATTCATCGTTAGTCCCAAAAATACCAATGAAAGACTCCTATGACCCTGAATATTGACTGAAAACACTACAAATCCAATTAATTGAACCAAAAGGGCAGATATATGGAAGACAGTGGATGTTAGCTGTAATGCCAAGTCAGTTTCCAGTGTGTGCATTGATGTGTATTAATGTATGTTTGGTGTTTGAACTAATAAAACAGGCAGCTATAGGCATTTTATCAGTATGTGTGAGTCTTAGTAAAACCACTTGACTTGAAAGATTCAAGTCCAGAAGGTTGCCTCTTTGTGCCTCTGGATGACAGTGATGCTAATAATGTTCAGTGCTGCATCTTATTATTGACATTAATTAGATGTAATTAGCCTTTGGTTTAGAAAACAACTGTGAGTAAGAAAGACATCTGATTTCTGACCAGCAGCTTGTAAACTTGGGTTTAGGCGCTCTGATCTTCTCCCTCGCCCTGATTTCTCTGATTAGCCATGTTAGTGTTGCGTGCATGTGAAAAATAGCGAGTGACAAACCCTCTGGCTGCTCAAGAGATCTCAGAGCATCACATGAGGTCCTCCAGCGACGAGGGGGGTGGCATTCGTACATCAAAGTGGCTGACCGTCCTGTCATGTCCACTTGCAGTCACACAGAGAACAGTTGCTGTGCATCTCGGTTATGCACAGTCTGCAAACTTTAGCATGAGGGCAGCTCTAAGTCTGTTACTTATACTCTCAGCTCTGACTGCAGCACATTAAGATGAATACAAATCACGGCACAGCCGAGGGAAGTGCTGAGTCAAAGCAGCTAACTAGGTTGTGAATCAGGCACAAAAGCTCATGCATCAGACCGTGCTTCAAAGCGCTCCGTGAAAAACAACAACTCTCCCTCCTCCAGCTACTTGTCTGAGCTGATCCAGGCTGATAAGACGGGCGTAATGAAATTTTCTACGAGTTCTGTTTGTTGGATTTATTTGGTTTTCTGCAGATTGCAATATCAAATGTCAAATTAAGAATGACGGATGCTTCAGAAAAAGTCTGGGAGGCTGAACGTCAGTATCTGTGTCTTCACTTTAAACAGCTCGAGCTTCAGGGAGAACATCAATGCACATTCACTTTGTCTCGCTGGATCTGGACTCAGAAATGCACCTATTGGTCTAAGCCAGGTGTGTCGACCTCATTTTTATTTTTTGGACCAACTCAAGATCACGAATGCTCTTGAAGGGCCGGTTCTGACAGAATGTATTGATAAAACCTGTTCAGAAAATGTTAAAATATCAATGAATTCTTAAAATGAAATATTATTGAACATCTTTTCAGTCCCTTCAGGATTTCACAATTGTTTTGTGATTTTGGCAATAAAAATCAAACTGTTTGTGGTACTAATTTGGAAATATTTGCTCTTATTTATGTTGGTAAATGTGACTTTTTATTACTCTCTGCATTGATTATGGACTACAATCTGGCATCAAGTAAAGCTGAGGCAGCTGTTTAGTAAACCTAAGAAAGTTTTTGAGAAAAAATTGCAATAAACTCCTAATTATAATCCTCGAGTTTGACATATGTGGTCTAGACAATCTAACACATTATTCTTCGTTTATCTGAATTGTTCCAGTGAAGCACAAGATGTAGATTAGAGACTGAAAGGTGAACATAAAAGGTGAATTAAGCTGCGTAGACCATGCGCAGGAATTAGCTCCAGAAAGGATAAATATTTCTTCTGTCCTTTGAACACAGTTTGTGTATTTGTGGACTGTATCTTTAGTGGGAAGAAATTAAAAACTCAAGAGGCAAAGCAGCAATAACAGAAGAAGTTTAGTGAACGGGGATTATCTTTTACTGAAAAAATATATATTTTGTGCAGAAACGGGAAGAACGCAGAGACAGTGAGGTTATCTGCCAAGAGTTTTAATTGGTTTCTATGGGAAATGATGTCTGAGTGGGGTGTTAAAGTGGGGGAATCCAGGGTTTTGTCTACCACCTCCACTTCCTCATAGAGGCAGACCCAGCGATATGAACTGGATTCCAAACTACACAGAGTTTCCCATCAGTCAGCCTGTCGCGCGGCTCTGGCTGTCTTTGTAATCTGCGATCCTCCTCGTTTGCTGCGGGGATGCCTGAGCCTGAGCGCAGTGAAGATGTACTTACAGTCTCATTCAGGTTCCCCCACAGGAGGAAAACTGCCATCACGAACTGGCTCGAAATGAGAAATAAGAGCTGGAAGAGGCGATATGTTGATCTATCAGCTGAATGTCAAACTAACTGCTGCTGCAAGGTTTTGTTTTCCCAGTCACAAAGAAATGCAAGTTTTTTGATTTACTTTTATTTTCTATCTACGGGTCAGAAACGAGTCAATGCAACGTCCAACAAAGTGAAAGAGGAAATGCATTTTCCTCTCCTATAGCTTTGCTGCTTAAATTTTCAATTCTATTTTAGTTTTAATCATTTTTTAAAAATGTCTTGTTTTAGTTTTGTTCCTACTAGTTTCAGTTTTAGTGTTTGTTTTTGTTATATCCCAAAGGTAAGACAGAAGGTAAGTAATAAAAATAGTTTTTTATGCAACTATTGTAAAAAAAAAAAGTCGCAATTTTTAAGAAAATTTGTTAATTAGGTATAAATAAATGATACACAACAGGCAAAAACAACAGCTGCAAAGCAGATCTTTTCCAAGCTTTTTAATGTTTAGTTTTTAAATGTTCAGTTTCAGTTTAGTTTTTATTAGTTTCAGTTATTGGTTTAGTTCTTTTTTTGTAATAACAGTTACATACCAGAGTCAAGGCAGAAAACAAGTTTTTGTGTAACAAAAGCTCAGAAAACAATTTTTAAGTAAATTTGTTAATTTAAATAAATGACCATACAAATAACAAATAATCACAATAACACCTGAAAAGCAGGTCAGGTGTGAGTTTTTCATATGTGGACCAATTGTTTGCTAGTTAATATTTTAAAATATTTAGTTTCAGTTTAGTTTTTATTAATTACAGTTACTGATTTAGTCTTTTTAGTAATGCCAGATGCAACAAATAATAGAAATCCATTTCCTTGAAATCCACTTTTCAAGGAAATTTATTAACTTAGCGTAATTTTATGACTGTACATACCAGACAAGTGTAAAAGATATATATGGCAGAGTAACTTTCAAAAATTTTGCAAACATAATAACTTCACCTGCAAAGGAGCTTTTCAAGTGAACTTTAAGGTTTCTGTAATTTTTCCACTGTAATAATTTGCTTCATCTTATTCCACTGCAAGAAACTGCTATTATCTAAAACACAGTTATATTAACTGGACTTTCACTTGATTTTTGCTGACATGACAGGAAAAAAAAACACAAACTGGGAACTGGACACAAGCAAAAACTACACACGTTTTCTCTATAAACTCAGTTAATTTTAGTTATCTTTGTAAAAAGATTTCCTGTTTGGAAAGTCTTACTTTTATTTGTAGTTTTGTTATCTCGTTCGCTTTCACTGACGATAATGACCTTGCTCTAAATGGACACATCTCAGCAAGCGAGAGCGACCTTTCCTCCAACTATCACCTGCATCAGGCTGAGCTCATCGCTTTGAAGACTCCTTCGCCGCTACAGCTGTCGCCGCCTGAAGCAAACTGGGTTACATAACCCTGGAGAGGTGGACACGTCGGCACGGGCAAAGCTTTTACGAGACAACACAAGAACTTTGGTCGGGACTGAAGAAGAGGGAAGAAAGGAGAGAAAAGAGAGAGCCTCACGACAGATAAAACAAAAACAAAGCGTTTTTATAAAACATTGTTCCAAGAGAGCACAGCCATTGTAGTGGCAAGTTAAAATGGGTGCTGTCAGCAGGAACAGCAGGTGCAGTCAAGCAGTAGGGAAAAAAAAACAACACGGTATGAGACTTATAGCCAGAGACTGACGTTTCAGCTGTCCTGAAACCAACAGGACAGCTGCTAAAGCAGAAAACCAAGCTTCAGTTCTCTGAGTTTACGTTTTTTCCCAAGAATCTATTACTCTGTTATTGAAGGTTTAGTGTTTGAAATGCATGTCTCTCTGCTGATGGACAGCAGGTAGATCCTCCATAAACAGGGTTATATTGACAGCGGTTATTACAGAATTGTAGATTTACTCGAAGTGGGGAAGTATTTTGGTGCCATTTTTAGATACCTGCAGGTTTTAAATACCTGAAAGTATTTTTGCTCTAGTTTCTAGTGTAAATATCTCAGTATGCTTGAAATTAAAGCTTAAAAGTGGTGATCAAGCCAGAGATCAGAGCATGTTTTAAGTTAAAATTAATTAAAAAGTTCTGGGCAATAAATTGTCCCAGAAGTTATTGTGATAAACTGTAATATTTTTGCTTTGAGACCATTGTAACAGTAATGGCATAATTTTGAAAATACACCTTCTCAGTGATCAATAAACTTTAAATTCAAGTCAACATTTAAAGTTGTAACTAGAAAACACTTTAAATATTCAAAATAAATAAACAAAACAGCAGAAATCTCCATAAACAAAATTGTGCTTTTAAAAAAGGGGTAATTGAGACCAAGGCACCAGACTCAAGAATTTTAACCTCCAGCTTTTGGTAGAAAGAAAGAGAAAAAAGAGAAACTATTAATTATGCAAATGCAACTACATTTAACTACTGCATTTAATTGATTTATTGCTGATTGTGACCAGGAGGTGACAAGGATCAGCAATTGTGACCTGATAGTGGATCAGCAGTTGTTGTTGGATCAGGTAAATGTAATTCTCGGTTGGTATCGCCCAGATACTAAAACACGGCTTCAAAATGTTGCCAGGACAGTTTTCCTCCATCCGGTGTCACAGCAGCTCTGGAGCTGGTGGCAAGCAGGAAGCTGCATTGAATCAAGAAACGCAGATGAAAGAAAGGGAGTGCCTGTAATCAGACATCCATATCTGCATCTATCTTTATCCTCAGAGGCTCAGACTTTCAATCGCTGATGGAAGAAGCAGCAAGGCACACATTCAGACATCCAGGCACTCGCACCATCAAACGCCTACACACAAAATAAGAAGTTTACTGTCCACAGAAGTGCAAATTTGCCTTTGGCTCGACACGAATGATCAAATGGATACAGAGATAATAGAAAACACAGACCACACAAACGCCGGCGTCAAGCATACACTTCGAATTTCCTCGGATCAGAAATAACAAGTTTGAGCTCATTTTCAATTAAAGTCGACATTTGTCGATTCTTCACACTCTGCTGAGAACTGCTACTTATTCACATCATGTGTGCTTGTTTCAAATAAGTATTTTGTTGGCCTTGAGTCTGGAGGACAGAAGTTAAACTCAGCTGCTGGTCAGACATGAAGGACCCAGACATCACCCCAGACATTTATCACTTCCTCCACTAACAGGCAGGTCAGAGGTCAAAGTTAGGATATGAAGGATAACAATAGAATTCTGAAACATTATTACTTATAGCTTTTTTACTTGAAATAAAAATTTATTATGTTAATCTGACACAAGCATTTTGTTCTTGACAGATGAACAAACTGCACCAGAGTCAGCCAATAGCATCAGGATGGATGGATGGATGGATGGATGGATGGATGGATGGATGGATGGATGGATGGATGGATGGATGGATGGATGGATGGATGGATGGATGGATGGATGGATGGATGGATGGATGGATGGATGGATGGATGGATGACAGAACATTTGTAGATGGATGGGTGAACAGAAACAGTTTTCTGATCATGTGATCAAACTCTAAATTCCCAGAGTTCCAACCTTCCAACTGGAATCTCTCCAATCATTAGAGCCCAACAGAGCGGACCCAATGCCTGGGATGGACGGCAGCCGAGACACAACCAGAACCTGGAGCTGGGTCGGTGCCGCCGCCTTTCCTCTACCAATCACCTCCATCAGCCAGGAGGAGGCAGGCGCCTGGCAGCTGACCCGGACATCAACCTGACCAAATATCACTGGGCCAAGAAGCCAGCCGGGTGGGGAAGCCGTTTCTAAGAGCCGTGACATCCAGCGTGGGTAAGTCGGCCCGGTTCGCTCCAGCTCTTATCAGCTCCGAGCAGGTCTTTGAACAGCAAGCGGGGTGAAAGCGAAGCGAGGCGGTAAACCGTGCTCAAGGTGATCACTCTCACATACATTAGACTCACAGAGTGGCTGAGCAGGGGACTGTTTTCATTGTTGCACACGCTGTAGACCACATTCCAGCAGCATAATTACATCAAACGCACTTTTGCACCATGGAGCAGATCCGAGCTCAATCTTTATGCATAATGATAGTGATTAAAGCAACAGCAGTGATTAAGATAATAATGGAGCTTGTGATTCATGAGTGGCACCAGCCTGAGTAATGTTTGAAAATAAACCTAACCTCCTTGTTTCCTCGAGATTTCTGAGCTTTACATCATGTTATAATGTTATTCACTCGTCAAAAACATGCCTGGAGTGTTGCTTTAATTCTTTCATGCATGTTTGAGAATCATTTAATCTCCGTGGTAACCATTCAGGTGTGCAATACACCAGGTTGGATTTAGCCCCGCCTTCAAGGCGCAGCACTTCCTCAGAGCTGCAGCAATTAGCAAACACCTGCAATGCAATGAGAAGTAACTCCTGTGATGAGCTCAGCAGATGTGCAGTTTCACCAGGTGTTTGCTATTTGCTGCTGGCTAGTCTGAAGGAACTGAGAGGGGAAGTCTCTCAGGGTTGGAGTGCTCTTTAAGGTGGAAGCTCTGAAGCTTCAAAATTGCAGCTCGAAGGCGGACCTCGGTCCTACCCGACGTTTTGGACAGGTGAATGGTTGCCATGGAGACTAAATGATTTCTCAAACATGCATGAAAGAATAAAAGGCAGCACTCCAGGAATGTTTTTGATTATGGAATAACCTAATAACATGATGTAAAGATCAAAAAAGTCGATTTTACATAATCCTGTCCCTTTAAGTCATATTCGATATATGCTGCATTTTCATAGAAATTGAAGTGACTTGATTTTGGTGTAAAATGACGCTTTGTGATCGGAAAACACATAATGCTGCCCCTCTAATCATCCAGAATCAGTGATACCATAAAGATCCCAGATTCAGCTTTGATCAGCTGCTGTACGGAGGAAAGCACTTAAAGCTGGAGGGCCACTCCTTCCTGCTTCCTCTCTCTGCTCTCTCTACGTATACTTGCCTTGACAGCAGCCTGCCTGACCCGTGGAGCTGGACAATTTCCCTTCAAGGCCGCTGACAGAACTGCTGTAGACCTAATTGGGTTATCCTTGCAAGAGGCTGCACAGAGACACAAACATATGACCGGATCCCTGCTGCGATACGACCTCATTTATCCGAGTTTTTGCCTCTGCAGCCATGGCCTTTTTTTTTTTTCTGTTCATCTAAGAGATACAGCAAAGTTGAGCTTATTGGGTGCACAGCTGAGCCTGTCGCAATAAGGAATGTATCAATTAACCACACCGTAAATTGAAATGGGCTTGATAATTTACATTTTGATGATTCATATTTTTGTTTATAGAGACTTTATAATCCACTTTGGTTATTGTTTCGGTTGGTTGTTATTATTTTAGATAGTTAAAATATCAATATTAACATTTATCACTTTAATTAGTGGGGCAATTTATCATCCAGCAAAGTTTGTGTCAATACAGGCCTATTTGATATCCAGTAAGAAGTAGTTTCTGCTCTGTCTTTCTTTATTTCTTTACAAAAGTCGTGCCTTTCACTTTTGCCTGTTTTCCTTGTCTAAGCTGAATGAATATTGTTATATTATAACAGATATTGTTGTTAAATTACAATATTCCCATCTATTGTAATCATTTCTGGAACAATAAAACTCTGTTACCTTCTGCTAGGTCTGGACGATTCATCAATTTTATTAACTAATCAAAGTTGGGAGTGGGGGGTTTGTTGTTTTTGAAGAGTTGATTTTTGGAAAATCTGGATTTTTTTTCCCATCAATGCATTCCTTGTGTTTCCAAAGTTAAGAGTGATGTCAGCCCACCCAGAGCTGCCATCTTGTTTTTCAAAGTCTTTGAATTCCAGTCAACACCAAGTAGGAATCATTGAAATAAAAGCAAGTTTTGGAAAATATTTACTGCCATTTATCATTTTTTTACAAGAAATTTTTTTATTTTATTTTTAAGTCATATCACCCAGGCCTACCTTTTATTGTTATGAAAATGCAGAACATATAAAACATAGCTTAAAACAAATTTGACTTCATCGCCTTATCAGCAGACATGCAGCAGTTCCACCAGGTGTTTGCTAACTGCTGCTGCCACTAGTCTGGAGGAGCTGAGTGGGAGGCGGTTGATGCTCTCTGTGGCAGAAACTCCAAGGTGGAGCTTTGTGAGACGAAACATTATGGTTGCCATCAGAGATTCAAGAATTTCTCAAACATTCATAGAAGAATCAAAACAACACTCCAGAGAATAGCATTATAACATGATTTGAAGCTAAAAACAAAAGTCTGTTTTACATTAAACCCCGTTGGTCCATTTTAAAGATGCACTGATTTGCCTTTACTGGCCAACAAATAAATTAGGGGCTTCTTTAAGTACCAATCTGATTTGTGCACATTTTGGTTTTATTTTACGATTAAATGCAACGAATGTTGACTATAAAATGAAGAAATTGTCCAACATGTTGCTTAGAAAGCAGGTAAAAGCCAACATTTTTTAATTGATTTTTGACGACAAGAAAGTAAAGATAAAAATTTTTCCTGCTGATGGTTTGTTAGAGGTACATTGGAAATCAAAATGTATTTGGGAGGGACAATGCTCACCAATTAACATTTCTGCACCAGAATTAGCCAAAGGTTATTTTTCATCTGCCATCTCTGGACAATGAGAGATTTGTCTTGTTAAAACAAACAAAGGTTATATAAAACAAAATTAATGACACACAAATACAGTAAATCCAACAAGGATCAACACATAACAAAGAAAGCAACAACATAATTATCAAGTGAATCCTGGATTTACACTTGAACTTCTTCGAGTTAAATAGTGACATAAGCTTGGATGCATCAGACAGGTTAATGTAATTTCATCCTTTTCCAATGGATTCTGTCTCCCTCCATCTCTTAGCACTTTTATTCTTTCCAAATCAGAATTGTTCACAGTTTGAATCTGCAGGTCAGACAAAAGAGAAAAATAGAAATCGATGCTGGAAACAAAAAGCCTGATTGGTGCATCTGTCTGTAAGTTAGGTCAGGGATTCTGGTGCTGCTAATTTAAACATGCCAATACAACCTCCACTGATTAATCTCAGATTATTTTTATGCTATTTGTTGTGATGTATGTAACAGGTTAATCTTGTGACTTAATAAAAATAGTGATTACCTTTGTTGGTTAAAAGGAGCACTTAGATCTCTGTAGATGTTTAACATTTCATGCACAGACACTTGAACCGCTGTTTTACTTCATTTTATCCAACATCAGGAGTCTTATTCTGGCCTAATTGATTTGATTAGTGTCTTCTCTGATCGGAAAAGCTGCATCTGAACGACGCTTTAAGAAACTTTCTATTCTCAGGAAGTGATCAAACTAGAAAACTAATGTTGCTTCCCGTCGACAAATGGATTATGTAACTGGTAGGAATATAAAAGGAAGCAAACAATTTTAGCAAGACACAGAAAAAGAGTCCAACAGCAAATGTGCTCAGTTTTTAACACTCACAGCTCAGTTTGGGCTTTAAATGCATTTCTCTGTTAATTATGTAAATGACTCCTTCAACTTAATCAATGTTTTTACTTTTCCAGCGCTTACCATCTTCCTTCTCGTCGAACACTGGTCTCTTTGAAGAACTGTTGGCTCCCATCCTCTTCTTCCACTTGCCCCAGTGAAACATTGATGCTCAGATTGCATTCCTCGCCTCTTGGAGAGAAACTACAGCTCAGCGTTGGACACCCTCCTCCTTAAGAAACAGGCAGCCGTGCATTTCACCAGACTCCGCTTGGTTTGGGGGATGTTTTCTTTTTTATCTGTCCGTGTTTCCCCCCCGTTTTGTTTTTTTTCAGCCGATAATCTGCAGCAGCGCGACTGAATGAGGAAGATGGTGGTAAAAGTGATTTCGGATGAGATGGGGGTTTTGTGGATGTGTTGGGATCTGACAGTGTTCTGTAAGTTGGATGTTCAAACAGTGACTCGATGTTTGTAGCGCTCAGCTGTCTTCCGCAGACAGACCAATACGCTTCCAGCTCACCGATGCTGCCGCCAGTGGAAGCTGCGTTAAGCTGCAAATAAAGACCGGAAGCAGAGACAATTTGCTTAAGAAAATAAAAGTCGCTGCGACAGGAACGCTTTTAGACCTTTTTATTCGGAAAACAACACTTATAAAGAATAGATTATTGTGTATATTTACAAGAGAATAAACAAAGTGTCTTTTGTTACGATTTATTACTGTATAATTTTTAATTTCTAATGTAGTATGATTATTTCTAGGAGGGGGATTTTGGTAGCAATATCATTCAATTATTACTATTATTTCATTTATTTTAAACTGTTGCGTTCATAGCTGAAATTTCATTACAATGTTTATCATGATTGATATCATTATTATTGCCACTACTACTATAACGTTGTATAATTGTATTACATTTAAATTTCAATAAATTTTGCTGTCATTATAATTTTTGTTAATTATTTTTCTTTTATTAATATTCATTTATTGTTAGTGGAGGGAAACTTCAAAACTATAATTTGATTACATTCCACTTACCAATGTTGATATCATCATCATTAATATAATATTGGCTTTATTTAAAATGTTTTTTCCTTCTTGTGGAATAACTATAACTTGTTTTTAAGCTTATTTATTTGATGGTGTTGAACTTATTTTAAACGTAAAGACACTCATTGGAATGTGTTCAATTGTTTATTATTTACAATTTCAATGTATTATTATTATTATTATTATTATTATTATTATTATTATTATTATTATTATTATTATTATTATTATTATTATTATTAACTTTGCGAGCAATCAATAACTTTATTTAAAGATAACCGGAAGTTACATGTTACTATTCTGGTTACCTTGACCATCACTTGCCACTGCTGGTTTAGTTACTGGGTGTGCACCATTCACACGCCAGAGTGCTACTTTAAGCAGATTATTATTACCAAAATCTAATTCGTGCAGGAACAATAGTGAATATATTATGTATAAAAACGAATAATTGTAATCAGTTTATGATAAAAGTTGGTGTTTCTTATATTTAGAAAATCCAGTTTATCTGTTTAGTTGTTGTTTTTCTTTTAAATGCAAATCTGCCACTCACAATATGGTGGTCTGGTTAATATTCCATTTCTACTAACGGAGCCACATTATGGTCTGTTCTTTTGCTCCCACTGTCCCTGATCTCAGCCTCTCAAGTTAAGCTCCTTCCATGCCGGACTGTTACTATTTACAGCAGTGTAGTCCACCGGCTGACCGTGAAGGACCGGATCCAGGAGAAGTCGGTGTGCCTGCCACCCGTAGCACATAAAACAACCCCCTGTTTAAAGCCATGTGCTGCCTCTGGATCCCTAGGAACAAAGACAGAGTGCAGAGGTGGGCTTTAACGCGACGTAAGGTGTTAACTGGCGCTGGCCTTCACCAGAGCAGTGAATTAATATTTGACAATCCGATTAGAATATGGATGGGTGGAGCCGGAGTACTGAGAAAAAAAAGATCAGAAGGTTATTAATTTACACTTTGGGTTTGTTTGTTGATGTTGTTGCTCTCTAAATAATGTCACATTCCATTTTAGAGGATTTGAAATGGAAATTTTTCTATTTATTCACACTATTATGTGGTAACCTGGGGGATTTAAATTGGTTTTTCATTTAGAAATGTCTATTGAATACAATATACAGTTGTTAAGCAGTATCTTAATAAATGTAGCGGTAGCAATTTAACATTGATAAAAATTATTAAATAAATATGAGTAGAACAATTAACATTTAAATTGCAGGGTTTCCCCAGTGTATTGTAAGCCTGGCGAGCCACCAGGCTTCACTTGTGCACCCACCAGGATAAGTATTGTTTATTTATTTATTTTTTTTTTTTTTAATGATTGCTTTTTCTCAAGG
Source organism: Poeciliopsis gracilis (assembly GCA_911649635.1). Classification (NCBI taxonomy): domain Eukaryota; kingdom Metazoa; phylum Chordata; class Actinopteri; order Cyprinodontiformes; family Poeciliidae; genus Poeciliopsis; species Poeciliopsis gracilis. The sequence goes on from CAJVRI010001154.1 coordinate 5,670,541, forward strand.
ACTTTATAGTAGGTGTTTAGGTATTAATCTTATAATCTTCCAAAAAAAAGTAATTATTAAGTGATATTTGCAAATTTCCTGTCAACTTTAAAAAAAAAATTTAACCCAAATACAATGCAGACCAAAATAGGTTACGTTCTTTTCTGTAAGTAAGCTTTAAGCAAGATATAAGAGCTTGTTTTAGGTAACTAAATCCTTAATATTGATGAAAAAGTACTATTTCCATTGACAGATTATTTCAATTATTTTACAAGTCAAAATTGCTAATGGAAGAAAAACTTCTTTACCAATTTTAATAAATTGTTTACTTAAAACAAGCTCTTACATTTGCTGAAAGGTTAGTTGTACACTAATTTCAAGTGTACTGAGACATATGCGTTTAAATACTTGGTAAGATTTTATGTTTTCGCTGTATTTTTTTATTTATTTGTTTTTTGGCCCTTTTGGCCCTCCATAGAACTCACGATGGCTGCCGTTGTTGTTGCTCTTGTTGCTATGGTAACAGTTTGAATCTTGGGAGACGCCGTCAAAAGTTAGCTTACTTTTAAAATGCGTACAAAGCGTTTGGGGTTGAAAATATTTAAAGTTTTTTTTTATGTCGTTGGAGCTCAGTAACTGGGAAAGCAGGGACGCTTTCTGACATCTACTCAGCCGGTAGGTGTCCAGTTTTAGTGAAAGCGGAAACGGTTAGCTTTTTTTCTTATGTAAAATCACTACTCATGGGCTAAATGCCGCAAGAAAAAAATCTGTTCGAAACCAGGTTGGTCCAGAATGACCTCAGCTGGACTTCTTCAAGGGGTGTCTTTGAGAAAGGAACACAGAGTTGCTTTGTCTTCGGAGACACTGAGGTGAACTTAGAGAGGAAACTAAGCCTTCCAGAGAAGACCAAGCCAGAGGGGGAGCCCACTCCCACAGACGCGCTCTCCCTGAAGGGGTCCAATCTCACTCGTGTTCCTGACAGTGTGCTGAAAAACAGCCTGCTCACGGTCAGTCCAGTACACAGCAGCTGCAGGTGTATGCTCGGCTTCATGTTGCCTCTTTGTTAAACAGGATTCCCGTTGTTCCTCAGCGTCTGTGCCTGCAACAAAATCTGATTTCCAGCATTTCTGGATCATTGTTCTCCAGTTTGCCCCAGCTGCAGTGGCTGGACCTCAGAAAGAACCTCATTACGTCCCTTCCTGCTGAAATTGGCTCACACAGGTCAGGTCCTATTGCATTCACTGTATTTAAATCGGCCAATCTTTTGCAAAAGTATTATACACTGCACATCTGGTCACCTTATAACACTTGCCCAGAAAGTAAATTAGTTCTCCCACTTATCAATAGTTTTTGTTTTTAGAAATCACTGGACTATTTGCTGCATTTATTTAAAAATTGTCAAACGTCAGGTCGTCCATCTTGACGATAGGATCTGATGATGTGTTCAGTTGTATTAAGACAAGTAAAGCACATTTCAACAACAAGGCAGTACAAAGTGGTTTAAACCATTAAAACATCATACAGAAAGAAGCAATAAACATTACATTTTGTCAAATCTCACCATCAAGAAGATATGCATGGAATATGTTGATCAGTGTTCCATTTATTATTAATAAACATTGTTTTGCTATTTTCTGTATGTTTGTTCCAGACTAGAATAGCATAAAAATTAATGTTTCTTTCCCATGTTTGGTTCTGGTTCTGGTGCAGAGAAGAAAAGAACCAGAAGATCTGAGTGTTTGAAACAACAACTTTAAACTGGAGTGATGAGCACTATCTTTCTGGTTTTAGTCAGAATGCCAGCTGCAGTTTGAGAATTGATATTGTTATTCAGATCTATAAAAACAGTATAAATGGATGAATTTCTCTTTTTGCATAGAATTGTGGGGTTATAAATCCTTTAATCCTGAAAATGTTCATCAGGTGATAAAGGGCTGACTTTGTAACTTTCTTTATGTGTTTCTGAAAGTTGAGGTCTGAGTCTGCGACCACACCCAGATTTCAGACCTAATCACTCATTTCTAGCTGCAATAACTGAGACTAGACTGTTCCTCTTTAAATACAAACATAATTTACTATCTTTTGATACCAGCTCTGTGGTTTATTTTTGGATTTAAAATAAGCTCAAATGAACGTCACTATGTTGTGTAGAGGAGAGTCATTGTGCTTTCAGCCATCCCATAATCTGTCATTCTGATCATGCAGGTGTCTAACACATCTTCTACTTGAGGCCAATCCCATCACGGAGCTTCCAGCAGAACTCGGTGAGCTCAGTTCACTCATGAATTAGTGAGCAATGTTTCACTCTTTGAGACAGAAGGTTTCTCCTTTGTTTCATCACTGCCTCTAGTCTCAAACAGTCACATTCAGTAAACAGGTAGTGGCAACAGGTAAAATAACAAAAGATCAAAATGAGGAATGTTTAGCATCTTTTGAAGTTATACTTTGGTATCAGTTTTACAAATAAGGAAATACTTAATGGTTTAACACAGGAGCATCACGTTATCATCAGTAGTAGGACTGAAACGATTGACCAAGTGAAAAACATACAGACTGATCTGCTCATGTCAGATCTTGATAACTCTAAAAATCTTTTATTTCTCTTTAAAATAACTTTTCTCATAAAATGAAAGCATTTTTCTGGCAAAACTGTGTCTTTATTCTGCTGTTATAGTAACGTCATTTTTGTAGTTAAACAAGAAACTTCTGTAGCTTGGCCTTGCTCCTCCATTCTACAAGTCAGAAAAGGGACGACTGAAATGAAAGCCACATTTTGAAAAGATTTTTTTTGTAAATTATTTTTTAGAAAGAAAGCTGATTAAAATCACAAATAGGATCTGGTATGCAAAAAATTTAGATTTTAATCCATATGCAGATTAAAAAAGCCACTTCTTGAAAATCTGTTTTGTTTATAATTCCTTTTTTAGAGAAAAAATAAAACATTTAATTTAAAACACAAAAAAATGTGATTTTATTTTTAATCTATACTAAGAATTTTTAAAAAAGTGACCATAGTAAAAAAAAATTTCAAAAATATTTCCTGTTTGTAAGTTATTTTTCAGATAAAAAACAAATTGAGTAAAGAAAACCTGACAAGAAGCCTTATTAAAATTGGATCTGATCTTAAAAAAATTGTAGATTTTATTTTTAAGCCGTGTTGCCCAACTCTAACACCAGTCTTATCATACCACTGAAAGTTGCTACAGCAAACATCTCTTCTCTTTGTTTTGTAGGCAATCTGATTACTCTGAGAGGCCTGAGCCTGAGAGACTGCCCCATTAATTTTCCTCCAAAAGAGGTTTTGCAGCAGGGATGCCACACCATCTTGCAGCACCTGAGGACCGTTCTGGCTGAAAGGGAAGCCAGCGAGAGGAGGAGCCTTGCAGGTGAATCAAAGGCACCTTAACAGCCCTCGTTCTTTCTAACCATCTGCTCTTTGTCAAAGATAGGACGACTGGGAACAAAAATAGCTCCTTGCCCTGGTACCACTTCGCTGGCGTGACTTGTGTTCCCTTGGAGACAGCTCGTGCCACTCGCCTCACTCCCTCCTATTTTTTTTTGTTCTCCTCACTGCTCCAGCTTCCAGCTCTGTAATATTTTTAGCCGGGTGGAAAATGATCGATTACCAGTGGGCTCTAAACAGGAGCTCTCTGCTGTCTGGAGGTAATCACCGTCAGAAGCCCTAGACAGCCCTCCACAGGAGATGCAGCTGATGCACAGTGAGCAAAGCCAGAGTCCTGATCCTATCATTCCTCTCCCCGTTTACAAGGTTATTAACGGAGGCAGAGCTCCCGTCTTCAGAGAGAAAGCTCTTTTTATTAACTGTTGCAGCCTCTCAGTGTCAGTCTATAAACATCGCAGCCTTTATTTACACACTCTTCAACCTTTTTTTGTGTCACAAACCCCGTTTCGGTGGTTTAAAGAAGCATTTATTCAATATAGGAATGCAAGTTATCATTGATGAGTTAATCTAAAGTAATTTGATATTATCAAAGACTGATAAGCGGCCATTTTCTTCTTCTTCTATCAATAGAAGAAGATGACAAAATCTTCAGATAACAAAATCTTATATTTATCTTAATATGCTGAATTTAAAAAGAAAATTCTCCAAGCAGTCCCACATCTATTTGGAGAAAGCAACTGAGAAATCAAACTTAAAACCCAAGTCTTTTGCAGCAGAGGAAGAAGAGGCACAAAGTCTCATTGAATATGAGTGTGAAAGCTGTGTTGATGCATTTTGTATGTGCAAAATAATAGCAGCCTGTGAACATCTGCCTTTGGGAAAATGCTTAAAAGTAGAGATTAGCATGAAAAGGTGCTTTTACTGCGGCACATGTTCATGTTGCCATAGAACAACCATTGGAATTTACACACATAAAATCAATCATAACTACCTTCACTTATTGACCTTTGATCTGACTATCAATAAGTGTCGTTATGACAAAAAAGGAATGTTTACAACCAGTTTACTTCTATAGACAAACATGTGAAAGTTGCTGTCGGTCACAGTTTCATTCAACTGGACATGAGGTTGGATGCATGCCTTGATCCATCTCTGGCATTATTCCAGACTCCGTTTGGGTTTTGACAATGTAATAAGTTGTATTCCATCCTCTACACACTCTGGGTAACGCCTGTCGGGTTTGCATGTTCGCCGCTGACAACGTTGGACCATGATTTCTTGTTATTTTCCTTGAAACCTCAATGACCGCAGTATGTTAGCAATGTTAACGGAAGTTCAGTTCCTCCAGATAAGGGCCATGTACTTCCAGACAAATTGCAACCATCGATTGGTCAGACGTTGACAAACCCTTTAGAATGATGGACAGGTGGCGTCATGTATCAGCTGGCCCCGCTTCAGGATGACCAGCGGGGCCCTCTGCTGGATGGCGGCCAAACTTCAACACTTAAAGAAGGTCCAAGCAGGTTTTAGTTAATCGATAAGAACTAATTTTAATCTAATAAACCAGTAATTGTGTGCAACCCTAATTCAATATCACCTGCCTGTTGTGTTGTTCCCTGCTGTCACCAGAAGTGTTTTGAACTGTTGCAGCCATCTTGTGCTCTGAGAACACACTCGTAGTCACCATATTTGTTTCTTTGCCAGCTGAGGACCAGCTCCAGCTGGTGAAGTCACAGGACTCCAGTGACAATGGATCAGCAGACGAGGACGAGCTGCTGAGGTTCAAGGAGCTCAAATACGAGTTGATGTTGCTGGAAAAAGCAGAGATGTCCTTGATACCATACAGCGGCCAGAAGGCTCTGCTACGTCCGGCCAAAAGGTGGGTTGAAGTGTACGAATGGGATCAGACAGGAAGTAATTGGACATTCAGCGTGTCACACATGTATTTATACCCCATGAACTTATTATAATGTCATGTTTCATCAATGGGGTGAACCAGGTTATGTCTTAAGAGGTATTCAGCAATGCAGTGACTTACTGGGTCTAAATGGATTATTTCTGATGTGCAACAACAGTATGAGGTGCTTCATTCTTTCTGTCTCTGCAGAAGAGATTGCAAGATGTTAGACCAATTGTGTCCAAACCTTTTGCTCTAAGGGTCAAAGGGGCAAATTTAAGCCATTGGTGTTCCACAAGAGTCGTTACATTGAAAGTACAAACAAAACATCTTTTTTACCTGCTGAACAATAAAATTATAAAATCTGTATAACACTAAGGATCCAAAACATTAAAAATAGCCCTTGGCTTGGCAACTGATGACAACTTCCCAGTGGTTATCAGTTTTCTATTTCGTTAGCCAAATTTGAACAATTCTTGAGTTGTGGTCCAAGGCCAAACAAAAATGGACACTCCTGTTTTAGCTATATTTAGAGAGATATCTGCAAAGTTTTGCACACATTTGACATAGCTAGTGAGAGATGTGTGAATAGAACATTAACTACAGCAAAAGCAAAATGTTTACAGAAATAAAAGTGATATTCAAAATCAGCAAATCTCCAACAGAATGGCTGAAGAAAAAAAGATTCAAGGTTTTGAAATCCCCCAAGCCCCCCAGACTGAAATGCTTAAGCTAAAAGGAGACATCTTGTTCCAGCTTTTTTTTTTTTGTTCAGCAGGTCCTCTAGTTCACATATTCAGGAAATATCCAGAAATCATTTAAACTTTCCACATACTTACCTTCTAACACAGCACTTGTGTTATTTGTTATGCAGTCACAGCATGGAGCATCTGAATCTGTTGTTACTGCAGAAAACTGTAATTCTGAAGGACTGCATGTGGGAAGGAGATATCTAGCCGCTTCTTTTCAGTGACATTCTCCGCAGAATGTCAAGTAGAAATAATGCTGTTTTCTCACCTGAAGAGGCTCTGAGGAGTGATGGAAATAAAAACATTTTGTTTTGTTTTTTCAGGAAAGCTTCTCCTACCAAGGCCGTTCCCGAGCTTCATGTTTCCGGCTCTCAGTATGGGAAGAAGGCAGAAGAAGCTGCGCGGAGAGAGAAGGAGAGAAGGTGGACTGATTTTTAGCTCCTGTTCTCTCACATGTCACACTTTATATTTTTACATTTCACAGAGAAACCATTTAAATTGAGTGAAATCATTAAGATATTGCTTTGTTCTGTGACTCTGCTGCAGAGAGGCTGCTCTAAAGCTCCGTAAACAAGCCAAAGGAAAAGCAAAACAGAAAAAGAGACAGGTATATGTGGGACACAGCTTCTCTATATTCACCTAGTAAACACCAGGGGGCGCTGGTCGTCCATCTATATCACAGTGAATGTTTAATGCAGTAAGCCAACTAGAATCTATGCAGATATAGCAAGGATGCAGAGACATTCTAGTAGTTAAATAATATTTCTTCTTACATTTTTGAATTTTAATACCAGACAAAGATAATCTCTGTAAATACAAAATGCAGTTTTCAAAAGATGACTTCCTCTATTAAGGGAAAAGAACAACCTCTGTGAAAAAAACAGGTACCCCACTAAAGTAGGGCTGGCAAATTAATCAAACGTTCAGTTTTTGAAGATTTAATTTTTGGAGAATCTGGATTTTTTTTCTCACCAATGCATCCTTTTGGTTTCCGTAGTTCAGAGTGAAGTTACCCAATGTTGTTGTCACAAACTAGAGAGCAGAATTCATGTTTCTATTGGTCACTTCTAAGTTTTCCTGGTCGGGAAAAAAGTAAAGTAGCACTACAACATCACACTACTACCACCATGCTGTAACATTTTGGAATCTAAAACCACTTTTAGATTCTGTTTGTCTGTTCTGACTGCATGGATGAATTGTTGATGAGGTTTTGGAATAATTTAGACTCTTCTATAACTAAACTATATTTTCAGATTTAAGTATCTCCAAAGCCGCTGTAACACAGGCAGCTACAGGAGACCCTGTAATCCTTTGTAATCCTTTCTAATCTGATATATGTTTGTGAATTTCTGTAGATCTGGACGCGATGAGATCTTTGGACCTACTTCATGTTGTCAGACGTGACAACATGAAGGTTCTGTTAGAGTAATTTCCTTATCCTAAAGGACTGCATTTAACTTATAAAATTTAAGTTGGTCTTCGAAAAAAGCAGAAAACTGCACTTTGTATTTACTCAGGTGTGATACCAAAATGCATTTGATGATGAGAAACCTTCAAACTTGACAAAAGAAATCAGTAAGAGGGTGTAGCCTTTTCACGACACTGTAGTTGGATGGTTTTCAACCATATTTCAGCGCTCACTGCAGAAAATTAACTCTTCTTATTTGGCAAATATTCAAACACATAAATAAAAAAGAGAACAAAAAAGACAGAAATGAATTTGGATTATTTATCGAGCAAGTCTGTCAGGTTGTTGCTTTTGGGGTGCAGCTTAGCAGGGTGTCATGCAATAGCTCCTTTATGCAATCAAAATCAAAATAATGTGCTGTGACTCACAAAGACTTTCTTGCTACGTTACAGGAAGTGGATTCAAAGTGGCATCTAGAGGGACCTTCACAGGAGCCGATGTTGTGCTCGTCCATAGAGAGGAAAGAGGACAGGTAAAGTGGAGAAAAGTAGCACAGATCCCCAAGAGATACAGAGATATTAGGGTAGGAGCCAGGAGTGTGTGTTAGTATTAAATCAGAATATTCATAATAACTCATTATTTAGTGTCATTATGCTGATCACTATGCGGCACATGGTTGAGGACATTAGGACTCTTCATAAAGAAGTTGTTCATTGGTTAGAAATGGGTAGCTGGGTCTTTATAAAAGAAATGTCTCCGACACATTGTTGAAAAATAATACATTGTTGAAAAATAATAAAATAATAATAAATAATATCCTGTAACAAACAGGATTTTTTTCAGAAAAGTTATCATCCAAATCCATATCCGGGTGTTGTTTTAGGCAAACCCATAGGGGGCAGTGTAGTGCAAAGCTAAAACCTCTGTCAGCCAATCAGATTGCTTCAACACAACCACAACTTCCTGTTAGGAATTAAATATGGACAGATACCCGGGTTGAACTGCTTTTATATTGAGTTTCATTGAGATATTTATTATGGAGCCGCAGCTCAGCGTGAACGAAACCATGGTTCTGCGTTGAAGATGGAGAGCTGCACCTTAATAAATCCAGCAGATTTATTGGGACGCTGCCCTCTGCTGCAGAAAACCGAGAGCAGCGGAGATACCAGACTGCCTGATGCGGCTTATATATTTCCATTAAAAAAAAAAAAAAGTATGTGCGGTTTATAGCACGGTGCGCTCTATAGTTCGGAAAATACGGTATCCATCAAAAACAGTCTCTACAATCAACATCCATCCATCCTCCATCATATTAACCATTTAAATATTTGATATTATATATATATATAGCTTATTTAAATTTTATTACAATTTTTCACACTGTTTTTAGTGATATTAAAACAGTTTTCATGTGGATGAAATGCCATAATGCTTAAAAATTCATTTGTTTTCCCGGATATGCAGCTCTGTGTAGACTAGGCCTACCTCTCTGAAAAGCGGCTGTTATTTTCTGTTTTCTGTGAAAGTCACAGTTTCTGCTCTTTCCCTCTGCTGTCCACCGCCTATAGTGCAAAACCTCTGAAGCATTAAAATACTCTCTTCTGATGACCAGTTTTGACCTTTTTGACACCTTTAGATCAGCTCGGGAGCTGGAGCGAAACATCCGTTCTCGTGTTCAGAGGCTGCAGGAGAGACACAAGAGTTCTAGAAGCACTGTGAACCAGGAGACGTCAGTGACCGCAGAGGATGTGGCAGAGGTCAGCACCGAGAATCTACAGAAACCCACCTGTGTTGAGCTCAGACGTCATTCATTTCATCTTCTTTTTTTTTTAAACCTTTTTTCCCATCTCACCAACAGATCAGGAAGTTACAAGCACGACTTCTTGAAAGGAAAGGTCAGCGACGGAATTTTGAAAACCCTTTCAGTCCAGACTCCTGGCCGAGACTCCTCTTCAAGTGACTTGGACTGCTGACCATTTACACCATGTTTTGAGTTTTAGGAATCAAAACATCCTCCAGATGACTTAAAAAGATGTTCCCCATCATTAGTGGCCAAAAAGCAGACATTTTAAAAATAAACATATGAAGTCTAATTGTTTTTTATACAATATACATTTTACATTTTAGGCATGGTTAACATTCACAGATCTGTTCAAAATCTATTCAAAAAGGGAAAGCGATCTAGGTCAAGCATTTTAATGTTGTAGTATAATGTAAAATTAACTTTTTCATGATTTACATCAGCTTATAATGTTATTCCCTCATCAAAAACATACCTGGAGTGTTGCCTTGATTCTTTCATGTATGTTTCAGAAATCATTTAATCTCCATGGCAACAGTTTGGAGCAGTGCAAAACAACTGGGTGGACCTAGCGGTGCCTTGAAGAAGCTAGTTTCGTCTTGATTAAGCGATAAAATGGGACTGTGTGTCTGAAAATTGCAAAGTATTGCCCCGTTAAAAAAATTCAGATATTTGCTCAATACAAATGTTATACTTTTCCAGACTTTTGTAGACTCTAATTTGGGAACTGGAGAAACAAAAGTGGAACTTTTTATATGTCCCATTACATCTGATATTGAAATACACCATCATTTCAGGAAAAGAGAATCATACCAGCAGCCAAACACAGTGGTGGTTGAGGAATGGTCTGGGAATGAGGGGATTTTTCATGACCTGAACAACAGCTTACAACTCCACCAGTAATTTTTTTTTGTGTATTTATAGTCAGTGTTACAGTTTTTCAGTATTTTTCTGTGTACTTTGGAGCCAAGAATCAACATTTCATTGCCAGAATCACTGTTGTGTCTTTGTGCAAAGACAATAAACTAAGTCTAAGAAAGTCCAATCATAGGTTTATGATTAGTTCATGATTCAGCACACTTGGGTTTATGCAACAGGATAATAGCAATTCCACCTCTGATTAACTCAAAAAAGGAAGAAAATAAAAGTGTAGGAGTGACTAGCCAATGTCTGGACATGAATCTTACTCAGATGCTGGGACATGACCTTACAAGGACCCAGAAAATGTCCTTTAGCACAGAAATAAATTATTATATTATATTATATTATATAAATGATTATAACACATTTGCTGTGGCGTTGTTTCAATAAGCTTCTGAAATGTCACATTGTTCATTTCCATCCACTGTTGCATTTAAATATCACCAAGATTTTGTTTTAAAGATGGGAGAGTTCAACCATTGCGTAGATGAAAATCTGAGCTCATCGGATCACATGATTTCCTTACATTGCTCTATTGTCTAATCTTTATGCTCCTTATCAAATTGTAGTCTTTATCTCCAGTTAGCCTCCCTAATCTGTGGTTTCTTAAGCTATCCAGCTGTTCAAGCTGAATACTTTTGAGTTCTTTTCACTATTACACATTGAACTTAGTCCTGATGTTGTTCTTTGATTTGATGTCACTAACCATGATGTTTTTCCCCCCTCAAAACAATAATTTCTTTCTATCCTTCCAGTTTTTAATAATGTATTAAACAGTTCTCAACTCATTTTTTTCTGTAATCTTCTTAGATGCCAATGAGAAACATTTTTTCCACAATCACAGGATGTCTTTCCATGTGGTTGTTTAATGAAATGAGAAGCTGCTCATTACATCAACTTGAAAGATAATCGCCCATGCAGTAATTATCCATACCTATTTGCTCAGTTAAATTACTTTTTGTTTTCTTTGGCCAGTGTATAACATTAGAACACCACAACAGGTTTTTAATTACATGTTTCTGATAGTGACTGAGTTAGTAAATGACATATTTAATTAAACTGAGTTAAAGAAAATAACTTCACTTCTTATTTGCTTTCAAACAGATGAATCCTTATTACATTCTTGGTTATGTATTCATGTTTTCTCGTGTCCTACTAGGTATTTGTTTCTTTTGTTCTTTAACCCTGCTTTAAATTATTAAAAAAAATAAACATATATCCCTAGCTATTTATGGGAATTTTTTGTGAAATCAAAAAATAAATACTTTTTTTGCACTTCAGTTTCCCTCTGTACTTCTCCACTGTGAACCTTGCAATATGTTAGGGTAAGTAAAGGTCATTTAAGACAGCTGATCAAAGCTAACCTTTGGATTCCAACATAAGATGAATATATTTATTATTTATTTGATTTGAAACATAAACATTCTATAGATTTAAAAATCCTGAAAACATCACATTCAGTTCTATTGAGAAAATGTAAAAAAAAACTTTTTTTAAAAAAATTGTTTATTCGCTGTGCATTTCTTACTAGCGCCACATTTTAAGTATATTTCTTGATTTACTCGCAAAGTCGCCATTCTTCTCTGAGCATGGACAGCAGGGTGAGGTGAGCGGTAATGAACGCCATCAAACAGAGTGAGGCAGAGAAAAAGGCCAGGCCTCGTCTCGGGGAGATTTTTTTGCTCCTGTAGCACACAGAGCGTGATGTCAGCGGTGGCAGCGCTGTTGTAATGGACTTGGTGGGGGTGATGGCGTCATTTTCTGCCCTAGCGTAGCCTCCTCTCGATAGCGAAGGGGGAGACGGATCTTAGGCCGACGCGACCGTGGCTCCCTTAGCCGGGAGCGAGTACCGCGGAGCCGGACAGAGCACCCCGGGAAACATGGAGGCTGCGGACGAGGAGCTGCGGGCCGGCTCTCGGGTACCTGTCACTATCGATCATGTTGTTAACGACACGTTGGTGGTGACGCTGACCTACAGAGAAAGAAGCTACACGGGGATATTACTCGATTCCAACAAAAAGTGAGTTATTTTATGGACTTTTTAATTTTTCCCAGAAATTATTCTCTGCCATAGCGTGCTAACGGCTATGTGAAATGCTAGCTCCTTAGCTTCGTAGCAGCTAACTGGGCCCTCAGAAAAAAGACATGGGTTATTGTAGCTGACAGGGGAGCTAACGGCTAACTTTGGTGGCTAATCATAAACTGATATTTCACTTTACGTTATAAAACGGCAGAATGTCAGTTTTTCCGTTGTGAAAACATTCATTTTATTTTGTAAGATTAGAGAGTGCAGTGATTGATGACTTATATTGTGCAGCAGCCACTGTTTCTGAATTCATCAATAGCTTATTGTTAGCCTTATCAAAAGCTGAAGAAGCTCAAAGAAACTGAATAAAAGCAGGTCGGTGAATCAGACAGTGATGTGTTTATCCACACAAATTGATTAAAATGACTTTTCTACTGTGCTGTGTTAAAATAATCAAAAGTATTTGTGTTAATTTGAGGGTCAGCTCTGTTATGCACAGGGACCCCTAGTTCACAAGAATCATGGAAAATTACAAATTTAATGGATCATTTGTTATGTTTGGCTGTTTGACTTCATCCAACTTACAATAACCTGTGAGCCTGCTTCTCTTTGGCATTGAAGGCCCTTCTCTGTGACTATAAGCACAGTCCTGCTCAAGTATAAGAAAAATAAAGGGGTCAAGACTATTGTGACTTTATTAATGTCTAATTAATTCATGTTTCTGTTTACCTCAACTGTCAGCTCTGTGTTGCGCACCTTAAAAGCCGATGGCTTACACTATTTATAGCTGAGCAGAATCAAAATCTGACCAGCTTTGGCCCTTCTTTATGCAACAGCTCAAGCTGCTCTGAGAACAAACTACTTAAATGAGGGAGAAAGAAGGCCTTGAAATAACCCGAAATAGACCTCTATTCCAGGCCTAGTCAAAAACCAAATCTGACTCCTTCTTCCTTTTCAGCTTTGGGAAAATCATTTCCTTTCATTGTTTTTCTCTGCTTTTTAAAGATATCCTTGTGGATTCATATCATTCAAACTAATCTCCACTATCTAGTTGTACACCAAGTGAAGTGCCAGCAGCTTTAGTGAATCACTGCTCGTCATATTGTGCGTCCTTGTGCTATGTTTAACAAGCACGGCCTGTTCCCTGTAACAGGCAGCACCGTTCGTGCGCTGTCAGTCGCAGTGGAGGCTAATATTTGGCAGCTTTGGGGCACCTATAGAAAGGTTTGAGAGGAACAAACACCGCCAGGAGACTATAACACACCGAGCCATGCCAGCTCCTTCTCTCGGGGACGAAAATGGGCTCCCCAAATGTGTACTAATTAATAATCTCACCGCACAGGAGCCCTGAGTAGACGTGGATGCAAAAACAAACTGAAATCTCCTGGTTGCATCTCTGAATCCCGAGTGATTCATGGGATTGTTTTTGTTCAGTCAGATGTTGGGAAGGCGAGGAGGGGGAGCGCCTGGGCATCCTGTAGACTCTTTGTTTGCTGTCTCCTGACTACAGCAGCTCAGCCATGTTACTTTTTTGCCTGCCAGCCACCTCTTGATGACTTCTCGGCCGTTTGGCCTTCATTAGACATGTTTATCGATCCCAGGATATGAAAGAAGATGCGTACAATCAAGCAGGGAAAGTGGGTGATACTATTGCTCTGCTGTTGTAGCCTGAGGCATAAGGAGAGATTACTGCATGGCTCGCTCAGCAGAACCCAACCCCCACTCTATAAGAACTTTGAGAACGCAGGTGACGAGCAGCGTGGTTCAGTCCTGTCGAAGAGAAGCAGAAACGTTCACGTTTCTCTTCTTTTTTTAGTTCTTTTGCTGCTTAATTTTTCTCTTAGATTATTTTAACATCTCTGTTGACACTTAATACCCCCCTGGTAAAAATATGTGTAAACAACTTTAAAATAAATTGGTCTTTTATAGGAGCAGCTTCATCTCACATGGAAAAAACTCTCAAAACCAAACCTTTCATTTGATTGCATTAATTCATTTGGGGGGAAAAATACACAGTACAAAAAGCACTGGTGCCACACCTTTATTTGTATGCTACAAATGCTACAAAGGGCTTGAGAAAAATCCGACTCAACTTTGTTTTAGTGATCACAGCATCTCTAACCTTTTAATTGTGAATTCATTACTTTTTGTGTCTCTGAGTTGTGCATATGATAAGACCAGAACCCTTCAAAACAAAACATGATATAGTTACAATTGAGCACCTAAAATTTGAAACAACTTGAGGTAACATCAAAAATATCTTCGTGGGTAATTATTGGTGATTTGTTGATGAGACTAGCATGTTGGCCCACAGTCTCATTAGCAACCATTAGATGACAAATCTACGTCTCAGCTGGTTTTCTATTGAGACCATTGTACAAATCATACAAAAACATTTGTTTGTCCTACCATCCCACATTTAATTTTGCTGACTTCTCTACATATTGCTTGTCAGACTCTGAGTCGGGACTGGATAAAACCTCTTTGTTTTAATCCATAACTTTGAGTATGAAGTCAGGATGTATGTTTTTTATTTTCCAGTGGTCCTAATTCTATTCTCTGGGCCACACACAGAGGAGTAGCTGTAAAGTCAATAACTAAATAGATTTTGGCCAGTTGATAAAATCCACTTAATTTCACTGCACTGGTTTCTTATAAATAAGACTGAACTCTGTGGAACAAAATTAATTATCTGCGATATTTAAGCTCACGCCTAGACATGTATAAAATATTCTGAGTTGTATAAGTTGTTTTTCTACTTCTCTCTCCTCGCCAGCTGCACCAGGTAACTCATAATCTCATAAGAACAGTTCTTCTTTGTGTCAGTAAAAGGGAGGACCAAGGTCAGCCGGCTGCAAGGGAAGAGATAACAAATAGTTAGCGCACCCCCACTATAGGAATGGGATGAGATGCTCAACTTATCTGTGTAGCTTTGGAGAAAGCTAGGTGAAGGACACCTCCCCTTCAGGGCTGTGTGTTTGGTTCAGAGTCCCCCTTTTCATGTTAATTTGGTAATGGGCATTTGAAACGACTCCCACTTCCTGTGCGCCAAGGAACTGTATATGATTCTGTGATTGTTTCAGCCTCCCCAGAACACACCAAGAGTTTGCTATGATTTTATCTGCGTCGTTCCCCACTTGCAAGTGATATTAAGAGTTTTTGTTCTTCGCACTTTTGCTGTCTCAGTCTCAACTCTGGAAAATCTGTGCATTTCAACAACTCAATTCAACTTTGCTTCAGTCAGATGAGAAGAAAAACTCCAGGTGTCATAAAACATAGGATGAATATCTCACAAAGAATCTGATTGACACTTTTTGGTATGGAGGAGGATTGGTTATACTGTGGGCTTGCTTACCTTTTAAATGAATGGTGATACTTGTTAATAGTCCATGGTATCATGAATTATTAGATATAAGAGGCACCCAAAAGTCAATCAGCAATCGGCTAACGCTTGAATGAGTTAACAAAGACAAAACAGAAATCCAGCAGTGGCTAAAATCAGACAGACAGTTTGTTTACATCTCAAGTTGCACTCAGTGTCTCTTTTTATGTTGTTTACCTCAGTGGTTGTTGGTGCAGCGCCACCACAGGCGAGGAGGGGCACAAGTTTTTCAAAGAGTTTGTTTTGTTTTTCACAGTGCAACGTGAAAGTGAACCGCAGCAGCTGAAGATGTAGCAAATGTTGCAACTTTGGTTGCAATCTGAGTCTAAAGGATGATGATCCGGAGTGAAAACCCCTAAATCAAATCTGGTGGTTTTTCTCAGACAATTGAATAGGTGTTTTAGTGATGTTTGGCTGTCTCAACACTGAATTAGCTCAGAAAATATTAAGCCATTACCCAACGCTCTATACAAAAACATTCTCAAATTAAAGTTTGAGAGCTTATGCTATTGCAATAAAATATTTATTTATTGTACTGCTTTTATGTTTGCCAAAATAAATATGTACATTTCTGATATGCAAGTAATTGTCTCTATTGTTTTTTTTCTTCTGGACTTTAGGACTGGACTCTTCTGTCTGCCAGATTTCACTGCTAAACTTGGTGACTGCCCCATCACGAAGCCAGACTGTGAAATCCCAGAAATCTTGAACGAGGAGCCGATTGCTAAATCTCCGAGCCAAGCCTCACACAGACCAAAGGATGAAAACTCGGTCCCTGAAAGCAGCGAACCGACAGCACCGCCGCCTCCGCCCTGCCCCATCCCCATCCCCACGCCCGTGCCAGCTGGACAGACTCCTTTCCCTCCTTATTTTGAAGGAGCGCCGTTCCCTCCGCCTTTATGGGTGCGCCACACCTATAGCCAGTGGGTACCTCAACCCCCTCCACGACCAATCAAGAGGAAGAAGAGGCGGTCGCGAGAGCCGGGGCGTATGACCATCAGCACCATTCGACTGCGGCCGCGACAGGTTCTGTGTGAAAAGTGTAAAAACACGCTTAATAGCGACGAGGACAGCAAAGACGGCATTAGCAACACTAAGACTTCTAGAAAAGAGAATACTCTGCAGAGTGACGATGACGGGGATTATAAGGACAACCCAGCGAAGCTGTCGAGAAAAGAGGACGTCATCACAACGAAGGACGCCAAAAGACGAGAAAACGCCCCTGTCCTCGATGGCAAGCGCTTCCGAAAGGACAAAAGGGCCGAGGCTGACGTTGAGAAATACGCAGAAAGTGATGTTATCCCTCACAGCCCTGTCATAAAGATTTCCTACAGCACTCCACAAGGAAAGGGGGAGGTCATGAAGATCCCATCCCGGGTGCACGGCTCAATCAAACCCTTCTGCCCGAAACAGCTGGTGCAAAACGGCGTGGGAGGAAACGGCAAGAGGTCCACGGACGCCACCAAGGACCAGCGGCACATTTTGGATGCCACGAGGTCCGGCCTCACTGTCTCTATTCCAAAACTCAAACTAACCCGGCCTTTCGCAACGGTAAACCAAGGCTCGTCCTGTCCAAAGATCCGGTTGAGACCGCCACAGAATCAGGGAGAGGAGACCATGATGGAGTACGAGGCGGAACTGGTTGGGGGCAGCCGGAGACGGAGCCCCAGGGGGCCTGGTTCCTGCATCCCCCACTCTGAAGACTCTGGGGAGGGGAAGAACTCGTTGGAGTTGTGGTCAGGGAGTTCTGGGGAGGAGGCAGACCGCAGCCACAGCGACCTGACCCTCCTGATCAACTTCCGGAAGCGCAAAGCGGACTCATCCAGCCTGTCCGTGTGCAGCAGCGACAGTTTGGACGAGTCCAAGTCCTTCAGCTCCGAAGGCACTTCGCCAGAGCTGTGCGACCTCGCACCGGGCGAAGACCTATCCGTCACCTCGTCTTCCGTGACGCCGCGTGAGGATTGCAAGACGGTGCCACCGCTCACAGTGCGCCTCCACACCCGCAGCATGACGAAGTGCGTAACGGAGGAGGGCCATGCCGTGGCGGTGGGCGACATCGTGTGGGGGAAGATCCACGGCTTCCCCTGGTGGCCGGCCCGCGTACTCAGCATCAGCGGCACCCGGAAGCAGGAGTCCGACGGCTGCGAAGCCCAGTGGCCCCAGGCAAAAGTGGCGTGGTTCGGCTCACCCACCACCTCCCAGCTGTCTGTAGCCAAGCTGTCGCCCTTCAGAGAGCTCTTCAGGTCGCGCTTCAACCGCAAGAAGAAAGGGATGTACCGGAGGGCCATCTTGGAGGCAGCCAAGGCCGTGGGTCACATGGGACCAGAGATTACGTCACTGCTTTCCCACTGCGACACGTAGGTCAGTCCCAGTTAAGTTTTGGGTATCCTTTATTTTTGGGATAAATAAAGGATCTTTATTTATCGCTGGATGAGCCGGTCCAGATTTGACGTCCTGAGTGGGACAGATTTGGAGACGGAGCTTATCTGCATTTGTGTACATCCCAAAAAAACCCCCAGAAGCAGTGAAAAAACCCTGTGTAACTTTAGCAGTGCTGTTTGATGAACTGAGGAACATAAAGACGATTAACCACTAAATTTTCACAGAACATTTCCTACTTAAACGTTACGAGAGCCTCACAAACCAGAAGCTTTAAATAGAAAATATTAACTGTAAAAAAAAGAAGTGACTTTTTTTTGCTGGTCAGTAAAAACCTGATCAGTTCTTCTCTTATTAATTTGTACTTTAACTGATTCTCAACTGTTATGTAACATTTTATCATTTACAAATACAAATCTGAAAAGTGTATCTTATTTGTAGATTTACCTTTCGATAGATCACAGCTATTTTTGAGATTCGGCATCAAAGGCAAAGGTGTACAAGATGAGGCTCGGGGGCCATTTGTGGCCCTGGACTGATTTTGTGCGGCCCCCTGACCACAATTCAAGAATACGTTGAATGAACTAGGACAGAACTATAACATTTAAATTAAAGTCTACTTACAAAGATGTTAGATTTGATACAAAGTGATCATATTTTCCAAGCTCTCAAGTTCCCTTTTGTTGTCATGGGAACTCGGACCGCATCTACATATTGACTTAAACTCTGAAGTTCACCAAATCTGCTGTTATTTGCTGTTAAAACTTGGCTAAACACAGAAGTCTTTTCAGAGGAAGTCTGACCTAGATCCTGTTTTTATTGCTGAGAACAGACAAAATATTGTTTCAGTTTTCTTCAGTCGAGCCCAAAATAATAAGCAGACTGGATGCCTGTTGACTGTTATCTGTCATTTCAGCTCATGTTAAAACATGAGCTGGAACAAAATTAGTTACTCTAATTATGAGTTTAAACCTCACAACATTAATAAAAGATATAAAAGTAGCAAAATACTTGACTAGTATAAATAGCTAAATTAGTAGGAAACTTTGATTGTCAGTGGGATTTAGGTCTGGACTTTGACTAGGCTGTTGTAACATGGCAATGCTTTCATGGTTGTTATGTGTTGTACTGTTGGAAGATGAACATGATGTATGGGCTGCAACTGATGATTACTCAGATAAAAAACAAATATGGCACATAAAGATTTACAAATAATTTGAAAAAGAAAAAAAAACAACATTTTATTGCCTAAAGTGAAACAAAATTCATTTAGCTTCATTTTTATTTTAAACGTAAAATGCATATATTTTTTGCAGTTTTTTTTTGAGTTTGTACACTGCAGTTAAAGTTTAATTTATTACTAAATTAGTTAAAATTATAATTAATCTGATAAATAGTTTCATCCCTATTTGAAAGTTTGATGGAAACTTTAAATTTGATCTCATCTGAGATAAGTTGATATTTTTCTACTTCCTCCTGACCCATCTGTTGTTCTGCTTTGTCTTCATGATGCTGTTTGTTCTCTGACGAACAAATAAGACACAGGTGGGCCTCATTTACCAGTCAGCAGACTTCTGAAGGCAGCAAATCTGGATTTTATTCTGGGATGTCAGAGTGAAGTTAACTGCCACATAAAATCCCAGCCAAATACTTTGAGTAAATTCTATTTTTGCAAGGTGTCCCTGATTTTTTTATTGCTATCGTTTGAATACTTTTAAATCCCGAGAGCAGATTCAGCCAAGTTAAATCTGTTGAGCTGCACCAGCATGTGGTTCCAGTTGTGTGTCAAAAGCAGTTTGTCCTGAGTCTGTTCTGAGCTCCTTCCTCTGGTTTCTGGGGGTTAGTGACCGAGAAAACGCAGCTGCTGCACAAGCAGCAAGCGCTGGTCTTCGACGTGAAAACCGTTTACAGAGGCAGGCCTGCATTTTTCAGCTTTTTTGTTTGCTCTTTTGTGAGGACAAACAGAAAAGGAATTGAGACTGGCCTCTATTAGCTGCTTTTTCCACTCACCATACAGGAAGCGCTTCTCTTGACCCTCGGCCATATGAAACTCTGAAGCGGTGGGAAAAGCTGCTGACGTTCACCTCAGAGTTCCTCCATGTTAAAAATGTCATGACGGACCGACTTGCTAACATTTTCATACCAACTCTGGTCACTTTATAGCCACAAACCTCAGTCTTTATGTAAAAGAGACACAAAGTAAACCCAGTCCAGCTGTGTCTAATCTGACCTGAGGGTAAATCCAGATGTTCTCTGAAGACCTTGGAGGTTTCCAAGTGAACATCAGCACCATGACGACCAAGGCCATGAAGCTTGGTGGTGGCAGCATCATGCTGTGGGGAGGCTTTTCTTCTGGAGGGACTAAGAAGAGTTCATATAAAGATGAATGAAGCTTCAGATAATTGCTTGAAGCAATAATCCATCCATCCATCCATCTTCTGCCGCTTATCCGGGGTCGGGTCGCGGGGGCAGCAGCTTAAGAAGGGAGGCCCAGACTTCCCTCTCCCCAGCCACTTCCTCCAGCTCCTCCGGGGGAATCCCGAGGCGTTCCCAAGCCAGCCGAGAGACATAGTCCCTCCCCTCTCGCTCCGTGCCCGAAACACCTCACCAGGGAGGCGTCCAGGAGGCATCCTGACCAGATGCCCGAGCCACCTCAACTGGCTCCTCTCGATGTGGAGGAGCAGCGGCTCTACTCTGAGTCCCTCCCGGATGACCGAGCTTCTCACCCTATCTCTAAGGGAGAGCCCAGCCACCCTACGGAGAAAACTCATTTCGGCCGCTTGTATTCGCGATCTCGTTCTTTCGGTCATTACCCAAAGCTCATGACCATAGATGAGGGTAGGGACGTAGATCGACCGGTAAATTGAGAGCTTCGCTTTTTGACTCAGCTCTCTCTTCACCACGACGGACCGGTAGAGCGCCCGTTTCACGGCGGACGCTGCACCAATCCGCCTGTCGATCTCACGCTCCCTTCTTCCCTCATTCGTGAACAAGATCCCGAGATACTTGAACTCCTCCACTTGGGGCAGGACATCTCCCTCGACCCGGAGAAGGCACTCTACCCTTTAAAGTACTCTCAGCTGATTGGTTGAAGCATGATTAAAGAAGCGTGAATACTCCATTGTTTCAGCTGGAACTGATTGGTTTTATCTATATTTGTCCTGCAGAGGCTGAGGACCAAACCGACGTCGCAGAGGTTTTTCTGGATTCTCAGACTCGGTCATCGAGGTCCGGGAGTGGGAGTACGTGCCGTTGCCATGGCTACTATTTATATACCTGTTTTTTTTTTGTTGTTTTTTTTTCACAAGGCTGGCAGAAGATGGATTACTATTATTATTTTTATTATTATTATTATAATTATTATTTTTATTGAGACTGGATGAGGGAGCAAAAAATGAAAAAACAAAACAAAAGACCAGGAATCTCATGGGTCTTCTATGAACTCTGAACTTATTATTTTCTAGGTTTTATCATATTTCTATAGAGCCGGATAACAAACACTACATGGACCCAAATGTATTTATTCTCCTTCAGTCCTCCTTCCCTGATAGTTTTTTGGAAAACCCTTCTAGTTTGCTGCTGTTTTTCCACGTCTGAAAGTCTTACTCTTCACTTTTGAAAATGTGAACGCTCCTCCACCCAGAGACGGCAACAACGCGTTCGGACCGGACTCCAGAGTCGCGTCGCGTCTGTTCCCGCCCCCCCAGTCCCGTTTCATTTCTAAACTATTCAGATATCCTGAAAACCATCTTCACATTTAATTATTTAAAGTGACACATTTTAAAGAAAAAAAAGCACTTTATCTGTACCTTGGTGGCCTGCTGTGAGCTCACTGTCTGAAACGCTATTGAGAGACACAACCTCGATAGTCGGCAGCGGAGCGCAGAAGTCTTTGTGGTTGACTATCTATGGCCTTGGAGATACAAAACTAAAACCTTATTTTATTTTAAAAGTTAAGTCCACGAGAAAACTAGACACAATGTTTTTTTTCTGTTAGTTTTTCTTAACACTCACTACAAAAACAAATCCACCGGTGAACACTTACCAACAACGCCCCCCCCCCTATGCATCATCATCAGTTAAAGCTTTATGAGTTACTTTCTTTCAGAGGAAAAAATACAAATAAATACCATGCTGTAAGAAAACTGTGAATTCAGCTGCTGACTGGGACTGAAGGACATAAAAAGAAAAAAGCTGGCTTGCATCTAGTCGCAGTATTTCGGGCAAAATGGTGGCTGCAGCACTGACTTTTAGTGACTTTTAGCGTTGTAAATCCAGTGCAGTGCAGCGGTCAGTATTTAAAAGTTAACTGAAGATTGCACAGGCACGACTCCTTCCTTCCAGCCCAGAACCGGAAAAGCAGGCTCAGTGTAGGTGACAGAATTATCATTATTATTAATATTATTATTTTTCCAAAAGAGCTGCTCCCTTCTTCCTGTTTTGATAATCTTCGTTGTGAAGCTGTTGCCAGGCGTAGCTGGAGTGTTCGCCTGAGAGGGGAGGCCGCCGTCTTCCCATGGATGAGCAACATGGCCGTTTACTGCTGCCCATGTCAGTCAATGCTATTGACTACTTTCTTTCTTTTTGTTTTTGTTTTTTTACCTGTACTGTACATAAAATAAAATATACAAGCAATATTGGTGCAGTTGTGTATAATTTGTGGCTATTAGAAAGGTTTTAAAATATAAAAAAGAGCCTTTTAAGGTGATGGTTTATAAGTGATTATTATGGTTGATATGAATTCAAATTAATATGTTACATTAGAAAGAATTGTTGACAGTTGTCCTGTACGGCCATTGGAGACAAAGAAAATAATTAAATTTTTCCCCCAAAAAAACAAAAAATTTTTTAGATTAATATCAGAAATTTTCTAGAAAAAACAAGAACATTTTTTAATTTAAGTAAAAATTTGGCCTCAGAGTTTGGGATTAATCTTTCTGAGAAAAATCATGGAAATTTCTGAATTTCAAAATTTGAAAATGAAAGTCAAATTTTCATTTTTTTTCTAGAAAATTTCTGATATTAATATCAAACTTAATTCTTCAGTAAATCGCAGAAGGCCATTGCTAATGAAGCTTAATGTTTTTATTGCTTTATCTAAATAATATTGGAAAGTTTAGTGGAAGAAAAAAGTGGTTGAAAAAGCAGTTGGTGTCGGTGCTGTAGAAGCAGCTGCTGACAGACTTATCCAGGAAGTGGACTAAAAATGTCACATTGTGTTAAGCTTCAGCAGAACCACAATCATGAATTAACAGAGAAATACTTTAAATATATTTTATAATATTCTAATTTAATAAGAGATGAATACTTTTTCCTCAGTAGCTTATTAAACATGTTGCTTATTTGACTTTCCAAAAGCAAAAAGTAAAACTGAAATGTAATAAAAACAACTAGAATTTTGACTTATTTTGATTTAAACAAATTTAGTAACAACTGTTATAAACTGCTCTCATACCAGGTATTTATTAATTACGTGTAATGCATGTAAACTTCATGGGTTGCTTTTGTCAAAGGACATTAGTTGGAGATAAAAGCCAGATGTTCCTTCCTTGAATTATATCAGCAAATACTTTGCTAAATGCGTCTGATTAGTGATGAATGGGCTGTTCATTCAACCAACTAAACAGATATTAATCTAATCCAGAACTCAAGAAGCAAATTGGGACGTGTGTCCATGTTTGAATCTGCGACCAACACAAACTCAAACATTAGACAGATTAGATAACCCTGGAGTCCTCCATTTTGTTTGTTGTTTCTCCCTTACTCCCCTCAGCACATCCAGAAAGCTGATCTGTGTCAGACGAGTTGATTTGTTGTCTCCTTGCTTTAAATAGGCCTGGTTCGGTATGTCTGTTGCATCACCAGTGTGTGCAGCACAGAGGAGAGGACGGTCAAAGAGAAGTGACCCATTCCTGGCGACGTCCGGGCCTGGCGATGTCCGGGCCTGGCGACGTCCGGGCCTGATCATTTCAGCTCTTGGTTAATTCTTCCCCCACAAACCCACCTCACAGCTGCTCCTGCTTCCCCAGGTTCGTGGCCCAAAGCAAACGAACCAGTGAGGCCTGAATAATGGTGGGTGTCACAATGGGTAGTCTGGAAATAAACCAGTTTGAGCTTTAAAGGTCAATACTATCTCGGCCACCACCTGTAATGAAGCTGGCCTCATTCATTGGATCCTTCTTTTGACTAATTTCTTCTGTTAGATGATATTTTTGTTTGCCTGGTGTTAAAATACCAGGGATAATAGTTTCATATTTACCAGTAACCTGAGCAGGGAGTAAAAAAAAAAGACCTGAAACTGACAGATTGTGCTTCAGTCTGATGAAACCAAACTTAAACTTGGCCATAATTTCAAAAGCTACATTTGGCACAAAAACAACTCTGGTCCACCTACAAACCCAGGTCTCAGTTCAGGTGAAGTAAAGTCTGGTGCAGTTTGAATGCGAATGTAAAAAGCAGGAAGTGTACTATAGTGCAGGGCATTCTGGGTAAAAACAACCAAAACAAGAGAAACTGTTGGTCGTCTTTTACCAATAAATCTGTATTTGTCTTCAAATTCCTCAAGATGAAGATTTTATATATTTTTTTATATATTCATCAGCATTTTCTTCTGCAAAGTATTTTTAAAAAAGTAGAGAAATAATTTAATTTGCATAAATTGATGCATTTGCCGTAGAAACCTCAGTGTTTTCAGTACAGCATGTCCTAAACATGCAGGATTGAACAGGAGTCCCAGTGTTGACATGAAAACAAGCGCACCTTTACACATGCTTGCACAACAAACACGCTCTGCTTTGGGATAATCTCTGAGTTTCCTGGAGTCGACATGGAACCACATCTTTCACTCATTATAACTTCTCAGTAAAACATTCCCTGTGTTCCTCTCATGGACAGATGTGCACTGGAAAATAAAGTTGCATCACTCCTTCCCCCAACATCTTCCTCCTTCATGGATCAGCGGAGCCTAAATCTGGAACAAAGACGGGGGGAAAAAAATACGAGGCACATGGCAGCGAGATGCTGTGTGCAATTACTGCTAATGATATGCCTCCATGCAAGCTGCGGCCTTAATTAACTTTGGAGGAAGCCAGGCCTGTGCAAGCTCAGCGTGAGGGGATGCAGGCCCAGAACTTGAAGCCAAAGCTAAGAAAGCACACCTGTCCTTGACGTTGCTCAGACAAACACGCCTGTTATCCCAGATTAGACCTGCTGGGTGGTCCTGAGTGAGGAGTAACATGATACGGATATTGGAGGAGTTAAAACTGAGCCTCGCACAAGGAGTTCTGGTCGGGATGAGGTTAACCGGTAGTGGCAGAGGTGGATCTTAAAATGGAACCTGAGGAACGAGGACAATTGCAAGCTGTGCAAAACTTTGTCTATATTCCACTAATGTCAGCAAAAACACAATTTTCTACTAAATAAGAAAAATAGCTAAAATCACACATGAATAAGTTTGTTCCTGTCGTCTTCTTCGTCGTTTCCGCCAGTAGGAACATTTGTTGATCACATGACTCACATGATGCAAAAAAATGTGTTTCCATTGCAGTTTTACGAAATGCACAAATTTTGAAAAACTTTTTGATGGGAAAAATATGTTTTTTCCTACAGATTTATTTTCGTAATTTCACAATTCTCAATTACATGTTCAATGGAAACAAACACACTCAAAAATAATTAACAATTCATTGTTAAATGTAACAATGAGCCTCAAGTTTACGGGTTATTGTTGACATTTTAATGCATTAACTTTACCAAAGTTATTCCCAGTTACATTTACTCACATTTACTTGAATAACATTTTGGAAAAAATGTAATTTTAGGAATAGTTTTACTGCACTGCACTTTTATGTTTCACTTGAGTAATATTTTTATAAAGTTAAACATACAATATATTTCACTGTTTCAGGGAGAACCTCTTGCATCACTCCTTAAAAGTAAAAAAAAAAACAGAAATGCAAACTGTAAGATATTTGCATCATTGACTTTTATTATTAGTTTCGTAGTTTTTCATGATTTAGAAATTTGCAGATGTTAATTTGGAATCATTATGTATTTGTTTTTTGTTTTTTTTTTCATTTTAGTTTCCAGAACTGAGCTATAATGTTAAAGTTTTTCCATCTGCTGACATTGTTTTTAAGCATTAAGTCAGATATTCTAATCAGTTACTTGATTAGAACTGCATTTAAATTGATGCATTTTGCTTTAAATGTGATAAAAATATGTTTAAGTATTGCTACTTTCACCTGAGAACAACTTTTCTGTCCTCTACCCACCTCTTCCCTACGAGTAAATCAGCCTTTGACTAAATAAGAGAAATAATTAGTCAGATTTAAAGATTATAGTTGCACTATAATCTTTAAATTGATTATTTCACCTCACTGGAAAATGTCTAATCATTGCATAATCCTTCAATCCATCAAGTTTATTTGTATGGCACATTTCAGCAGCTCATGAAGTACTTTACGTCATAAAAACACAACAGCCTAAAACTGAATCATTACATTTTGCCAAGTGCTGTCATTACACATCAACATGTTGGTTAGTGTTTCATTTATTATGTTTTAAAAGCAACTCTAAGCAGGTGGTTTAATGACCTAATGCATAAATCATGACTTCATCCAGTTTCTGCCACCATCATTTTCTTGTTTTTCTTTTCACTCACCGCAGCAGATGCTGCTTGGCTTCTGAAAACGCACCACTACGGCCTTTTAAGGGCATAAAAACAATGAAAACCATCCCGCCCAACAGGTTAAAGTTTATTCAACGCATTCCACGTTTGGCTGAAGTTGCAAAACAAACGGCAGGGAAGCTCCAGAGGCGCGGCGTTGGTTCCTGTTCAGAGCCCAGGAGGACTGTCACTGTCTTTGTCCTTGACGTCTCGCAGTCATTTCTCATTCCTGTCGTTTGTATCGACAGGCAATTTTTGCTGCCTGGGCTTTTTTTAAACGAAGTCGTTTTTATTGAGCCCGGTTAATCATTCGGGGATTGACTGCTGCAGTCCTGGCATTCAGTAGCAGATTTAGGATGGTATGGAGTTGGACAACATCCAGAGTTTGATACTTTTAAAGCTTCCTGTTACCGAGCCGTTACAGCATGAATTACACAATGATTACCTATTTTCTCTCCTTCCATAAGAGTGATCAATATAGTAGATCAACATGGCAAATGTTAGAGCACAGCTGCACACTCAAATGCACAGAACTTAATTATACGACCTTCAAAAACATGTTTCATAAGATAAGAGTATCAGTTTGCAGTTCCTCTGGATAATGAGTTCCTGAACTTCCCGTTCATGGTATCCTCCTCTTTACTCCTCAGCATGTCGCTTCCCACAGCTTTCTACTCTCTGCAAACACTTCCAAAACACTAAAGGCGCACCAGCAAAATGTAAATGCAAAGGGAAATAAATGCATGATAACATAAGATAAAGATAAAACAAAGAAATGATAATAAACTCTAAAAATTCTTCCAACACTAATTAATCACAATTAATTGTGTTTTAATAGAAAACTTAATATTGACCAAATAAGCAAGATTGAAAGAAGACGTCATTTGAATCATTTCTGTGTTGATTTGGCATTTTGTTTCCTGACAGTCCTGTTGACCATCCTTCATACTGGGGGTATATGTGCAAAAGTCACCAGATTTCAAATTAAGATGTCCTGGTATCTGACATTTGGATTCCCAGGACCGTAGGAAAGAAAAAGGCCTGCAGCGTTTCAGATCTTCCACCATAATAAACAGCAGACATCACTTCACGCCAAACCCATTTGCAATGTTTGTTGCTCCTAAGCTGGGCCCACATCACGCTATTTTTTCAGACAGCAGTCTTTAACTGTGTGAAGGGAACCGGCCCGACTTCAGTCACAATCAAACAAACATGTCTGAAAGATTTGAGGCAGTCGAACATTTCCAAACAGCCCAATTTTCTGTCTCTGCTAAGCGAGGGAAAAGTACTGACAGGCAGCTAGCAAACCCCTGCTGGAAGTGTGCTTCAGTCCACAGTTCCTAAGAACAGCTGTAAACAGCATAGTGGAGGAGCATTGCTGCAATAATGAAGTGTCGGAGAGAGCAAGAGCTTCTTAAAGAGACAGAGGCTCTTTAAGAAGCACATTTATAGCAACTGAAGGTGACATAGTGACCTGATGGAAACCACATAATACCGGCTGTTTGAAGCCTTAGTATACTGCTGCAGTGTGAACATAACTTTGCAAATAATTAATGGTAGGAAAGGTTCTCCAACTCTAAAGATGGAGCTAAAGAAAACTATTAAAATGTTTCATTGATGTGCAGTAATTTGCGAGATTTCAGTAATTGAAACACTTTTTAAGTCAGCTGTGAAGCTATGAAGTAAATGAAGTATTTATGAAGGTATCCAGATCCACACTGCCATGCTACTCATGCTAGAACATCACAGCGTCTCAGTTATGTCAAAGCGCTTTATTAAGCAGCTCTTTTGGGGTTTTCTTTCCGTTTTGTCTGAAAAATTTCCAGTGACTCATACCCTTGAAGAGAGAAACTCCATGAATGACCAAAGTATCTGGGTGTGGTTCCAGCTGACAGTTTACATGACAGCCTGTGGGTCAAAACATGTGACCTGGATAATCACAATCCAGGCCCTGGCAGGAAGCAGCCGTCACTTATGATGGACTTTAAACCTGTTAAGCGCTCGGCGTGTTAGTGTCTCGCCTCCTCCCACCCACTCAGACACGCAGCGCTCCTTCAAATATTGACACAACTGGACAGACTGAGTAAACATCAAGACTTCTTTGTGAAGGCCGTTTTTTATTTCAGGGCGATCCGCGCCGAGGCCGTGAGCATGCATGAGTTCTTCCCCGAGTCCTCCGGGATGCGGTCGTGGTTCTGGTTCTGCTGGGCCTCCCTGAGCAGCTGTCAACGGGCCCCAGGGACGAAGAGTGAGGCAGAGGCAGGGAGCCGCCCTGCCCCCATCTCTTACCAGCCTGCCTGCAGAGACTGAAGGAGGGGGATGGGCTTTCATGCTCACACATAAAAAGGGAGGAAATTATAAGCTGCTCCTCTGCATCTCCATGCAAAATTTATTTTAAACATGCACATTTGTACAGACAGCACAAAGCAACTGAATCTATTTGTCTTTTCCCTAATGCATCCATTACTGTGGCGTTTTAATTCCCAGTCTCCAGCTTTCTGTTTCCTCTGTTGTCTTGAAAATCACAATTAATCCAATGTTTAGTCTGTTTTAATTGAACTCTGGGTTGGGTTTGTTTGGAGAGGTGAGACTGCGCAATCAAAATCTGATGCGGACCAGAAAAGCAAACTCTGGTCGACCTACGAAGTTAGGTTCCAGTTCGGGTTTGTTCAGTTTTAATCTGTGTAACCCCAGTATTCTGATTGCACGCGCAACCTGACCCGGAATAATGTCTGTCATTCAACCTTGAGAAATATCTATCTGTCTTTATCAGTGTATCCAACACTATATGTGACCGGCGCCAGTCTTATATATTTGTGGTTATGTAAGCGTGCAGCAGTCTGCATGTCAGCAGATAACAGCTAAAGAAAGAACACAAAACCATACATCCAGAACAGTTTCAGTGAACTCTGGTGAAGTTTCAGAGTGTGTGTGAATGCCAAGTGGACCGGAGACCGCTCCAAAAACAGGAAGCAGACTCTAGCGCAAGGCATTCTGGGTAAATAGAACCTAAACAAGCGTGGAAATCTCGTCCCAGCAGGAGTAATGAGCCGTTGGTGTTTACCAACAACAAAAGAGAACTGCCAAAATCTGAGGCTGCTTCATTTTTATTTAATTTCTCGTTGAGAAGGAAATTGTACTCAGTGTCTTCTTCAGAGGTTTTTGTGTTGTTTTCTTCAGCGGTTCTTGGTGCAGCGCCGCCACAGGTGAGATGGGGAACAGGTTTTTCAGAGAGTTTAATTCGTTTGACGCAGTGCAGTGTGAAAGCGAACTGAACCAGAGAAAATGTAAAAAATGTAGCGATGTTGGTCCCGAATCTCACTGAGTCTACCGGATTATGAGGTGTGGAAAAACCCCGAGAAACTGTTGAAAATTCATTCCCATAAAATCAAAACCAGTCTTCTTTACACGAGATACGAAGCAAACATATTCTCAGATTGGAAGCTTAATGATGCGTTTAGCTCAGAAAACAAGACTGGGTCACAAGAGATGCTCACAATAGTGTGCAGAAAACAAAGAGTCCATGTTATTTGTCTTCATAAACGCAGTAACGGTTTCACAAATCAAAACCTGTATCATCCATTTGGAATCAGTGGAGAATAATTCAGTGCATCTTTCATCTCTAAATAGAGAAGTTTTCAAACAGCATCCAATCTAATAGCCTATAAAGATATCAACAAAATGAGAAAAGATTCTCGTTTGAACATGATTTATATCCAAAATATCTTCTCTTTCAATTTCAACATTAAAACATATCAATCAGAGAAGAGTATTTTTTTGAAAAGTTACTTTTTAAGTTATTTTGTTCACATTTTAAGTGTAATAACGTGTTTGCTCGAGAAACTAGGCCTAAATACTTTGTCCGATTTTGTGTTTTTGAAGTGTATAATCTCCTGAAAGCGTATTTAGCTCAAAAACAAAACCACACTAGACATCACCAAAAGGCAACTGTAAAACAAGGTGGTGGCAGCATCATGTTCTGGGCTTCTTTTCTTCAGATGGGACTGCACAGGTATTTTAAAGACGCTTTGAATTACACAGGATAAAGTTGAAATTATTCAGTCGCAAAATGTCTTTTTATCTTGACATGATTGTCTTCACTTTTGAGAGAAACTGAGGAAATCTTAAAACCGTATCTCAATATCTCTCCTGTTCACTGGACGTTTTATGCTCCTGCATCTGTTTGTTTCTGGTCTTTCAGGCTGGGCTCTCTGGCTGCTTTAGGCAATCTTTATTTGTCGATTATTATGATCCGCAGCACGTTGTCAGCGTCAAAGTCATCTGGCACAAAGGAAGAGGACATCGGAAGATCATGTGATTCACACATACTCTCCAGCCGAGTCACACACACACATGCAGATCTGTTTCCATCGTATTCCAGAACAGACTGAGGCTTGGTTTTGGTTAAACTATGTTGAAGTGAAGCGATTGTGCAACTAAGTGATTCTACAGTTATTGCTTGTAAAACATTCATCTGGTGAGACGAGTGGAAAGATGTGAACGCTATCTAGAGAAACTTTTATCTCGACGGCCATCTTACCACTTTCAATGATTGGTCTTTCACAGTAAAGTGATTATATAACAAACAACTTCACTTACATCCCATTTATTTAGGCTTTTCTCTAATCTACATGGGGTCGACGGTTTTCATTTAGGTTAAAGTAAATACAAAAGCAGCTGATTACATCTGTTTCAGTCTCGGGTCACGTCTGCACGGGAATGTTTTCCTCTAAAAAGGAAAGGTTTTAATCCTTTTTGGCCCCTTCATTGTCTCAGAAACTGTGTTTTAGGAGACCTCGAGCCAGTATTTCAAGTGGGTGGCGAAAATGTTTGCCTGATTATGTGTATGGCTTCATATTCTCATATCAGATTCTCATCTTCCTTCAGGGCTCCCTCTTAGATTTCTCCCATTCAGCCGAATTCTCTGAATTTCAACCAGACCAAATAGCAAACAAAAGGAGAAATTTTGAATGATGATTTGATTTTCTGCATTGTTTTAGAACAGCAGTTTTAGCAAAGACAACAAAGGAAACAAATGAAGACATTCAGTTGGTTATGCTAACAGATATTAAGTGATTAAATTCAGAGTGAAAGGGATATTTATGACATTTTAATGCTGGTAATGACATCCTGGCTCTACTCCACATGCAATTTTCTGTAAGCTTCATCAAGCTGGCACATTGCATATGTCACAGTCAAACACTGGCGACTGAGCAAAATCAGATACAATCATTGCAAATTACAGCAATTATTAACATTATGAGGTACGTGTGTGGAAATTCTCACATCAACAGATGCCACATTTTTATGGTAATAGATAATTGTGAGTTTATTGGAATTTTCTACAAAAATGGTTTAAGTGACTCCTAACTCCCACCTGCAGGTGGCAGTATTTCTTAATGCTTCTCTTCTGCCTCAGGCTTGCTATATCTCCAGTTAGCTGTGAAGTCGTAACTAGAAGCAGGTTTTGACCCGAGGTAACGGCGCTCTGTTAAAGAAGTTGGAATTTCAACATGGCGACGCCCATAATCGTTGTTCGCGGGACGAAATTTCCAGCTTTGCTTTCTGTAAGAAAACACGGCTTTCAACTGTTCAGTTTATAGTTGCAGTCACTACATGTGACATTAATTTTAGACGCACTGTTATATGTGCGTCTTGTAAAATAAACACGTTTCCACCACATATTACTGGAGGAGGAGCGGCCATATTGAAACGCGATGTCAGCCTTATGAGTCGCAACTGGGGAAAGTTGGAATTGTTCCCAGTTTCCCACTTTGGAGTTGATTTTTCCGCCTGGGAAGTCAGATTTTACCCAATTCCAAGTACAAGTGGAACGCAGGCTTTTCCGTAATTAATATGGTGAGTAACAGAAATGGAGCTATTTAAGTTATTTAAAGAATAAAAATATTCTCATTCTTTTCCTTCCATATGTAGATTTTGGAAGGGGTTGGATGTCCCTTTCATGTCCATGTGAATGTTTGCCTGCAGCTATGCTGATCCCATCTGTGAACCCTGCCTCCTCACAGCTTGATCCCACCAACACATCTATTGTTTGACTAATCCACACTATTACCACTGCTGCACCACAACAGGCGCTCCCCCGAGCTCCGGGTGGCTCCTGAAACTCTCTCCTCTAAACTGACAGCAATCTAATTAAGTCAGGACGGGCCGGGCGGGTGGAAGCGTGCTGCAAGTCGGTACATGTGTTTGTGCATGACGTTGGCGGAATCCAGAGGATTAGTAGCATTTTGGTAATGGGGTGAGGCCAGCCAGCCACAGGTGGTGATATGACAATTACCACAGTTATAAGATTGATCACATTATTATATGTATTATTGGATTTCATGCTTTTGAGATTGTGAAGTGAAAGAAAGACACATTTCAGCATTTCTACACTGCAAAAACAAAATCTTACCAAGTATTTGTTTTTCCAGTGCAAATTTCTAGCACATTTGAATTTAGACTAAACTAACTTGCCAGTAACTTTTCAGCATAGCAGATTGTTTAATAATTTCTGGATATTGATGAGAAAGCTTCCATTTTCTAAATATTTCCTGTATATAATGACTAGATATTCTTGACTCATATCGTCACCTTTGTAAAATAATGGCCTAAATTGATGGTTTAGGCAACAACAAAAAACTACTTTTTGCAAAATCTGACTTCAGACATTATTTTAGGAAGGTGACGATATAAGAAAAATGTTTTATTAGCCTTAATTCAAAAGGACTCAGAGTTTTATGAGTTTTGCAGTTTTCTAAACATTTGTTCCAGATTTGTGTTTTAAGGAGTTATTGGCTGAAAACAACGTTGTACTTTGTGCTGAAAAGCTACTTGTAAGTTAGTTTAGTCTTATTTCAGTATAAAGATATTTGCATAAGAAAGTAGACAAAAAAAAAATCGTTGGTAAAATTGAGTTTATTCTCATTGTGCTTCTAATAACTGCAAAATTAAGTTGAATGCAGAAGCAGAAGATTTTTTAGGATTTTATTTGTCTGTGAAAATGTCACCCTAAAAGGTTTTTGTGTGAAGATCTTCTACATTCTAGAATTGTGGTGGTCAGGTGCCACGAAAAATAATTTAAAAGGGCCAAAACGTGACCCCACGCCGCCCTTTAGACACCCTTGACCTGCACTTCAAATGAAGGAAGTTGCGATTCCAGTTTTGTCCTTCAGGCAGTTTTATTGATTCCTTCAGCTTAAGTTTGCCAGGCATTTCTCTTCCTGGTAAAGGTCAGAAGCGATGTCCACTCTGCTGAGTATTTCTTCTGAAAATACATCATTTCTGCTTTCGCTTGTACTTTTTCTAAATGTGAACACATACACACCCACAAACACACACACACCCACAAACACACACATAAATCCTTTCCTCTGTCCTCCTCAGCCTCTCAGCAGTTTTGCTATAAACTGCTTTCTCCGAATGCCTGGAGGCTTGTGGTGTAGGCAAAGAGTTGGAAGCGCACATGAATAGTTCATGCAGATAAAAATCACGTATTAAGACAAGGTGCGGGCATTCATGTGTTTACCTCCAGGGCCTTTGCTAACCGACCTAGCTCAGCTCTCTGCCGGGAAAGAAACTGGATCTCTGTTCGTGTTGCGGTTAATCCGACTGAAAGTCAGAGGAGCTGAGTTGGCAAAGCGTCCAACTCCTGAACCCCGGAAGCTGTTGATTCTTCACTATTCCTGCTGCTGTGTTTTTGCATGCTCAGATATGTGAATGCGTAGCTTTACTTTGACATAATCTCCAAACTGAGTGCTCTAATTGCATGTATCCACTGAATCCTGAGATTCAAAAGCCGGAGAGGTTTCTTTGTAAACAGGCCGCCCTTCCCCCCACGTTGACATTCTTTAGCCTTGTAAGGCAGATCGGCCTCAGATGTTGCTCCAGAAGAGAATAACCGCAACTCCCTGTGTCTGCTGTGCACCACCGCCCAGTCCACAGAGGATGAAAGACTCTTGCTTCATTTTCAGTCCAACATCTGGAGAAATGCACCGTCTTTCTCCCGTACCGATGAGCAAACTGCTTTAGGCCTTGAAGCTGGATTGAATTCCCAGAGGAAGGAAATGCCAGTCTGCACATTCATCCCCAAACCAAAGCTGCTCAGTCATTATTTCTGACTGCCCATGTGAAACACAGAGACCTTTTTTAAAGGTGACCTATTATGCTTCCTTGAACAGATTAGGATAGGTCTATGGTCTATGAAAATCATGTTCATTACATTTTGGCCCCAAATTATTCACAGATAATGAGATTTTAGTCAGATAACTTCTGTCTATGAGCCGTTTTGCTAACTGGCCTAGAAAAGCAGCTGGTCGACTACTGATGAGACTTCTGGATTTAAAGTCTTGTCACTTTAAATCCAGATAAGATGCTCCTGGCCAAGCCGTCACAACTACAAGTTTACACTCGCACTTAAAAATGTCTCCAAACACATGCACAATTATACATCCATACATCTTTGAAAAGTAGAAGTAGAGCCTCCTACAAAACCAACAGGAATGCAGCAAGTGCTTTCTGGATGGTCAGTCAATAACAAAGTATTTCCAGCAGCCATTGTACAGAGCATAAAACCAGCTGATCAAGCATGTTGGAGCTCAGTTTGGGTTGCTAGGTGACGGGTGGGACTCTGCTAGGGTTGCTAGGTGAGGGGCGTTTTTGAAACGGCTCATTTTTCAGACATAAAAAAACCATTAAGTTATTGGTAAATCAACTTGGTAGCTTTTTTTTTTAAGTACTTGGGCTGTAGAAACCCAAATGGAAGTACAAAAATTTACAAAATGTGAGTTTTGCACATCAAGTCGCCTCATCGTCCAGTGAAACATCAGGATGATTTCAGGCTAAGGGAAAGGAAAAGTTAGCTCCCTGGCAGCTGGCTGGAAGTTGGACCTTGTAACGGCTGCTTTGTGCCTCACAGCAAGTTAAGCTTGTGGTTTCGTCTCTCTCTGGCGAATACTTGGAAATGTTTACCGTCATCAAGATGAAACTCAGATACGAGATGACACAGATGACTGAGCTGTTTAGAAAAACCAAGCAATTTGTTTTGTTACTAATACTGAAACTAAGTCTGTCCCGTGGAGTTAAATGATAAACTCTGGTGGATTTTTAACTGGATGGATGTTAAAATTTGACCATTTAAGCAACTTTTTGTAACCTATGCCTGTGATTTCTCCCATGTTTTTCCATTGTGCTTCTGTCTGCTGCACCACGCTGCTCCTCCCCCACCTGGTCCGACTACTTACCTGTCACGCCTGAGCTAATGAGCTCCCTCTGGTTTGTCTACCCCGGGCCATTTTATGCACATAATATGGGGAATTTGTTTAATGTAGAAGGTGATCAGACTTGCAGAAACACAACAGAACAGACACAAATATTGTTTGTGCATTCCTTTGTGTGGAAGGCGTTTATTCTCTCAATGCATGCATCAGTTTTCTTTAGGTTTTACAATAAAGAAAATACATAAATCTGTAGAATGTGGCTGTTCACACATCCAGACATGATGCAGTTTCCAACCCAAGAGCAACATTTATTTAAGAAAAACTGTAGATGTTTGTGCAGTAGAGCTAAATTGATTTCTGCTGTGTATTAATGTATATTAAAGTGCATTTTGTGTTTGAACTATTAATATTAGGAGTTAAAAGTGTTTTTAGAGGGAGTTTCAAGCTGATTCTCGCAATTATAAGTGGTATTTCCTAAACCTTTTTACTTATCTTTAATAAAGCTAATAACCTTTCCTTTTCAAAACTATATTACAGCTGGGTTTTTTGGCTGTTTTGAAACAATTTTACAATGAATGTCAATGCTGTGTAAAGATACATTCTGAAAAATTCCCAAATCTGTAGCTTGCAAATGTTTTCAGCCTTAAAAGAAGCAAATCTGACCTCAAAATTCACATAGTGAGGCTCCTGTAGCAGAACGTAGCCAGAACGTATATAAATGAGGCTCTTTCATCACTGCTGGCTGAAGGATGGTGTTGAAGTCGAGCAGAGATGCAACACATCTCTCTCCCACAAATCCCTGCGGACACAGTGGTATCTAACAGCCACCTCACAGGTTTCCCACTCTTCTCATCAACGACAGCTCCAAGCTTCAGTCCACCACACACACACGCACACACACACAACCACATGCACAGGGTAATCAGCAGGGAGGAAATCAATGGCCGCCTCTGTGCTGAATCGCAGTTTAAGCCATCCCAGTTAGACTCTTTCAGCCGATCAGCGTTATCCTTCAAGTGTTTAAATGAACCCTCCCAACCAGAGGATGAATGTATCTTTGATTTGCCCTTAATCAGAGCAGCAATTACACACTCCCTAATTATATCTAGTGCAATCTGTGTTTAATTTGATAGCAGACCTGAATCTGTTATCGTCAGTGTTTCCATCCGCAGCTCAGGAGAAATGGAAAATCTTTACGTGATGCCCGGCGGTGCAAGACATGCACATTCAACGAGGCTAACAGCCCATATCCTCACCGCTTATGACTGTAATATTACAGCGAGTTGGGGTCTGGATGGCAGGGGTGGAAGCACAGCAGTGTGCTGCTCTGCAGAACAAATGCATATAGGTAAAGAAAATTACTTTAAAGTCAAGACACATTGAAAACTTAATAGTAATTTTTGATTAAGAATCTCAAAGTAAACTGATAAACTAAGTTTTGATCTCTATAGTGTGATAATGAAAATGTATTCAGACCTGATTTTAAAGAACCGACTATTTCTGCATATTTCAGGATTTCAGTCAGTTTGTTCCAGAGCTGCGGAGCGTAAAAAATAAATGTTTTCTCATCTGGAAACAATGAGTCCAATTAGTTTATAGATGATTCATATTTAGGTCCAAAAGCATTCATTGTCTTTTAGATAAGAGCATTTTAAAATGCTCAAATTTGGAGCCAGTGCAGGGATTTGAGGGAAAAAACACAAAACTTCTGAAGAAAACAGAATAATATCCTTCTTCAGAAAATGTAAATAGCATCAGATTTTAGCGATTGAATGATTTTTCTTTTATTGTTGATTAAAGACTGTGTTGCATTTCTCCTGGTAGTGTGTTTGTTTTGGATTTATTTACCCAGAATGCCCTGCACTGCAGTCCACTTCCTGCTTTTGGAGCGCTCTCTAGTCCACTTGATGTTCACACATGCTTTCAAACCGCAGCAGATTTCACATCAGAGTTCATTTACGCGTTCACACAAACACAAAGTTTGATTAAAGGTGAATGCACCTTTAGATGAATGACCTTTTTTTTTTAACTCAGCATAAAGAAAATATTACAATAATCTAATCTGGTGAATATTTAAGCACTGTTTTAAAAGCAACTCAATTTGACAGGGGCTTCCTGACTCCTAAGAGAGTTAAGAACCTCTTTTTTCTTCGGTCAAAGGTTTTAAAATCTGCAGACAGACTTGGTCATTTATATGGCTATTGAAATCATAGGCCTGAGTTTAAATCCAGGTTTGTTGCTTGATTACTCTCCAGTTACCTGCACTGGGTGTTGCAGACAAGATCAACCCCCCAAAAATCCCAGTAAATAAATGATTTAATCAATGGAGCGTTATGTTTCACACAGGGTCAGTTTGGTTTGTATGGTTTTTTAAATCTTAACGTAAGAATTTGTCAACAGAAAAATACATTTTTTGATTAATGAGGTTAATTATTAAACATTCATGGAAGATCTAAAACATTTAAGTGTGGCAAAGATGCAAATCGGGGAGCATTTCTTACGTAAACAATAGTAGAGTTTATTTCCCAACTTACCATATTTTAATACATTATGCATCACTATAGTTAGCTAGTGTTCATTTTTAATATTTAGCAATCATTCTATTTTTAAAAAGTGTCATGGTTGCTAATGTGAACTCATCTAAAGTTTGTCACAATGAACTATTACATCGTTTGCAGAAATCTTTAGCAGTAAAATGATCCTATCAAGCTTCATAGCTTAACTTTCTCATGTAATTTTTTATTTATCTTCTCAAGGAAAAATAAGGGCTTTATGCATGTTTATAGTGCGGTGAAAGTGACTCATTCGGTCACATGTGGGGTTGGATTCAGTGTCCATTAAGTCATTTGCGGTTTGGTATTTTGTTGTAGGGAGACGATTATGAATCAGCCAAAAGGATTTATTACCTGTGTTTAATTTCCTGCCAACTTTACAGCTCAAAATGCGACTCCGTGAACAGTTGAAGGAGAAATGTCAGATTCGTATTCTGTTTCAACTTCTAGAGGAATCTAAATGTGCGTTTACAGGAAATAATCAAACCACTTTGCAATTAAAGATTAAACCGTTCGTGCATGAAGGATGTAGGTAACCGACTGCCAGGATGAGGTTTAAAGAGAGCCTGCTAATACAGGAATGCATGTGCTTTGCTTTTTATGCGCTCATTAAAGCACTCCGAGGTATTGTACAAAATCCAGAAGATCACTTGACAAAAAGGTCAAGATGAACGTTTTGCTGAGGGAAATTAAACATTGTTCAACGCAATGCCATAAAATACTCGTACTCTCCGCAGGAAGTTTGATTTCTCTTCATTTTAAATGTTTTATCTTACAGTAAAAAAGCTGCCATAAGTTCTCTGAATGATTTCACAATCCTCTTCTTTCAAAATATCAGATTGCTCTGCCGACTAATGGAACAGGAAGCATGAGACGTACAACAGCGATGACTGAATGTTTGCCTTTTATGAGCGGTTGCAAATGAGTCAGCATCCACTCATGACCTCCGACCACAAAATTATGGCCTCAGAGCTGAGCCTGGATGACACCTGTAAATTCTTCATTGTTTCACAAGAAAAAAAAACGTGGACATCAGCACAGAGTCATTAAAGAGACGCAGATGGTTTTGTTTAATGCTAACCTATTGAGATCGTGTTCAATAAAAAAAAATCTACAACTCTCAGGTAGTTTTATTTTTTAATATAGTCTTTAAGTGACCTTTGGTTTGTGCTTAATGTTCAAGAAATATCTTTATATTTTACACATTGTTTAATTTACTATTGTTAATGCTAGTTATCAAATGTTAGCTAGCTAATTTTATGAGCTAACATTGTGACTGCAAAAACAGAAAAACAAAATTAGTTTTATTATGTTTCAGTGTTTTGACTGGGTGTTGTAGTTTCATTTTTTTTTAAACGGTTCTTATAGTCGCGATTTCAGTCTATTTTCAGTAAAAACGTTTAATTAGGTTCTCACAATGTGTTTTTAGTCCCATCCACATGTTTATTCATAACTGAAAAAATGTACTTTCTAAAAATGCATTTCTCAGAAACATTGGTGTAGCTTTCAGAATAATTATATCTTTTATAATTATGCTGACAATATTCAATGAGGAAGCTGTAGATGAACTTTTTTACATCTTTAACCATCAACGAGACAAAATTGGCTCATGATGTACATTCCTTTTTGTCAAAAATGAAGATGTTATATTGACAAAATGAACTAAAGTTTATAGTATTAAAGTAAAAGGATGAGTTATTAAGCCATTATTGCAACTACATAATAACTGGAAGTGTAACAACTAAATATTTATCAACTTTGAGCTTCGTTTAACTTTACAGCTTCTCCAGTATTTTTGAGATAATCTAGATTATAACAATGTAAGTTTTAGATCTTACAGTTTCAGTGTAATGAAATAATTAAACTGCTGTCCCAACAAAATAGCATCACTACCTAAAATGCTGATATGACTAAATATTTATAACAAATCAAGTTTAAGAGCTTGATTTCTCAACATAATTTCAAAATTAATAACTATCATATCAACACAGTCATGAAAATGATCTTGAGATCTTATTTGCTGAGTTGATTTCATCTCGTCACATTTTTGTCGACATGAAATTTTCCTTCTGAGAGATTATTGCGTTATCTTCCACTAATTTAGTAATAGCTCCTGCTATGTAATCTTTTGGTTTAATTGCCAGGCCTGCAGATTAAGGTTATTGCTTCATTATGGTAGTTTTTGACTGACCGAGTTAAATCCCAAGCACAAACGTTTGTGCACAGTCGTAGCTTCAAGTATATCACGAGTGGTAAACAGTAAAAATAACATAAAATCAAACCATGTCAAATGTTTTGTTGGTTACTAAAATTGGCAGAACAAATAAACTGAGCTTCTTGAATCTGGAGGAGTCTGGCATGTGCTCTGTTTCTCTCCATTGCCAGCATTGCTTTCTTCTGGTTTGTGGGTTTTTGTGTGTTTAAGTTCTGGTTTCTTGAGGCGCTGTGATCTTTTGTTTTCTCCTCGTACAAAGTTCAATCTTAGTTTTAGTGCTTTTACTTTCGCCTCACTCATGTTGAGTTAGATGTGCTTCTTCTTTTCTTTGTTTTGTTTTTAATGGAGACATTTTATGAAATG
Organism: Poeciliopsis gracilis; assembly: GCA_911649635.1. Lineage (NCBI taxonomy): Eukaryota > Metazoa > Chordata > Actinopteri > Cyprinodontiformes > Poeciliidae > Poeciliopsis > Poeciliopsis gracilis. Next base: position 5,711,502 of record CAJVRI010001154.1, read on the forward strand.
ATCTCTAGAGTTTTAAAAACAGCTAAAGCACTTAAAAAAAACACCCAACTGGTTTTTGGCAATAAATTCATATGTTTTGGTGTCTGGAAAATGATCCATTTCAAAATCCTCAGGAATGTAAAATGTAACAGCCTGTTGCCTAGCAACCCCAGCAGAGCTCTGCCTGTCGCCTAGCAACCTCAGCTGAGTTCTGGCAGGTGTTGGTCCAGCTGGAAAAGACCAGTGTTTAGTTGTTGATCTACCATTCAGAAATCACTTGCTTCATTCTTGTTGGTTGTGCAGTAGGCCGTGTTTCTGCTTTTCAAAGATGTATGGTTGTATAATTGCACATCTATTTGCAGCGAGTATAATGTTATGTTATAATGTGTGAGTATAATCGTTGAGTTGGGGGTTGTGACTAGCAGCAGCTTATTTGGATTTAGTGACAAGAGGTCCTAAAACAGCAAAAGTGAGCAAACGAAAAGACTCTACCTGAGAATGATTATGTGCAAAAAAAATGTGAGGAGCAGCTTTGTGTAGCACATACACTTATTATAACCTGTTTCAGGAAGCACAATAGATCACCTGTAATGATTGGATATTGTTAAATATCCAACATCTGTTGGATATGTTACATATGTTTAACACACCTGGCCTCAAACTGGGGTTCCCACACCTGTTGTTTATTTCGTTTCGCTTCCTTGCCTTCCTTTGTTCCTCACCAGATCTTGTTTCCTTTTCGCCGTTGGTGCACGGTTAGCTCTGCTTTAGAGTTTGGTTCAGCTCATTCTTCTCACATCTTGTCCTCTGTATCTGCAGCCTCTTTGGCTTATAAAATATATTAAATCCCAACCGTGAGATGACCACCACTTTTCTGGCTCTTTTGAGGCCCGGACTGACTTTATTCACCGCTCTGAATTCGTCCTTCGAATTATTGACAAGTGTGAAGGTTTGGAAGGTCAGCAGGTTATGGTTAGAGGTAATGATGTGGAAAGCTGTGCCGGAGGAGGTGGCTGAAGGTGCGAGGGGGGCCGTGACAGCTGTCACACAGTAACAAACGCCTGGCTCTGTGAATAAGCGCTCGGCGACCAAAGGTGGGGGCAGGCAGAGGCTCCCTCACCCCCCAGCTGCTGCAGACTTGTCACTCAGGATGTTATCACAGTCGCTCATCTGGACTGGATGCTGGCCGTCCGTCGGCTCGGTTAGTAATCGCTGCACATCGCCACGGTGACTGTAAGGCAACAGGAAGTGAACAGGGATGACCCTGCACTGCTTTTCATGATGTAATGAACCAAAAATGTCTTAAACATTCTGGATTTGGTGACTTGTTTAGACAGAGAAGGATGTTGAAGTCTTTCAGTCGTGTTGATCACAAATGTAGACAATGTTGCACCAAGTCAAACCAATGTTGATGAAACATAAAGTAAGACCCAGTTAAATGGGCTCACAAAGGAAACCAGCTAATCTGTAATTCATTGGTTGAATAAATCCAATGCTGCCACCTAGTGGTAACATAACGGAGTACTAGGGCCAGTAAGAGATCTGTTTTGTTGAAATTATGAGAATAAAGTACGGAAGACGACTAGGGTCACTACATTTTTTTCTGAGATTGAAAGCTAATTTTTTGCCACAGTAAATAAATCTAAACTTTCTGATAATTTTTGGTGAGACTTTTTTATTTTATTGACTGACACCAAGATCACGATGGTTTTTAACCATTTTAGAAAGCCCAGCTGGTGATGTTGTAATCTTTGATTCACAACATTAGAGATAAATGGAGGCCAGTCTGCATGTATCTGCAGAAAGGCCCAACCATTAAACATGTTCTGGGCCCAAAGATGGATGTGTTTTGGTACAAAATGTGAGAATAAACTCCAATCAATGGAAGCAAAAGTCCATGTTAAGAGACGCCCTCTACTGCGCATGCGGGACACTTTCAGCTCGTTTGCAGTTCACACTGGAGATCGCATACGAGTCGCATCTGGAAGTGTGAAAAACCACACAAAAGGAGCATCTGGAAGTGTGAACAACTACGCCAAAGGAAAAATCGGATTTGACAAAAACCTCAGAATTGGGTCACTTCATCCTGCAGTGCGAACGCTTCCTTTGCTACACCAGTTTTTAAATTGAAAATAACAATTTACTGGGAGTTTTTCTAATTATACTGTATTTTTCTTTAAAAATAGTTTATTATCAGAAGAAAGATGGGGAAAGTAAACCTTTTTTGTGAGGGTCAGGATTTCATTAGAGGTGCTTGTGCTCCCTCTAGTGGTAGGTAGAAGTTTTATCACATTTGGACAGTAAGTGGCACAGAAATAAACAGTAAACTAACTGTCTAACTATTGGAGATATTTTGAAGATAATCTATAGACATATCCACTTTTCTACTGATCAATCACTTTTAATTTATCATTCATAATGTTTAATTATATCACTGTATAAAAAGTATACTAAAAATGTCCTATTTTTTATCCTTTATTTAAAATGCTTTACTCTTCCATAGTAAAAATAACATTTTTATTCAGACTGTGTAATGTCAAGCCACAGCATCTCAGTCAGTTTTATACTAGGCTTTGACTAGGCCTCTCAAAAACCTTCATTTGTTTGTTTTGGATTATTATCACAAAAGGATGTTTGGAAATTGTCCTTTGAATTTCCAGGTTTTGAAACCTGGAAAAGGAGATAAGTGAGGATAAAATTAAAAAATAGTCAATGGAAAACAGAGACTGAGCTGAGAACCAGGAATGAATCAATAAAAAGAATAAATAAGGAAACAGTGAAAAGCAGAAACACAAACAACCCAGGATCATAACAGGTATTACTTTTAGGTTTGGAGCAATTTACTCCAAAATACGTTTTCTAAAAGAATAAAATGTTCAGCTTAACGTTTTGTCAGACCTCGATCCAGGCTGAGGTTAATCAAATAAGCACCTAAACTGGGTTATGAAAGAACAAAATGTCCAGGTTTGGGGCAAAAATGGAAAAAAACAATGAGAAAAAGAAAATTTGCCAACCCAATGGGTGATCTGTGTTGTGTTGGACAAAGCAGGAAATGGATTTTGTCTGCAGTAATGAAAGTATTTCTCCTGTTTGTTGTGGTGAAGAAGAAACTGAGAGACAGTTCAATTCATCAACCATCACAACCTGAAGAACAAAAACACAAAATCTTACCCAGTAGTTGTGCAGATATCTTAGCAAACTTGAAATTGAACAAAAAACATGTCAACAAAGTACAGGAGCTTGTTTTAAGTAAATAATTATTGAATATTGATGAAAAGGTACAAGTTCCACTGACAGATTATTTCACTTCTTGTTAAAGGTAAATTAATCTGATTTCTACTGCCATCTTCTGTAAGAAAGCGAGAATGCGCCCAAATTTCCTCCTTTTCTTCTCTGAACGGCTTTCCTGCGTCATCATCATGACCTCAGATTCTTTATTTGCACAGAAGATCCAATAAAACTTTCATCTTCGCCAGATGGTGCCTGTGATGATTCACATCAAACTTTAAACTTTTATTTCTGCTCAATTGTTCTTTCACTTTAAATGCAAACAAAAGTGTCTTAAAATCAAAATCTTGTGGTCAGAAGGTGGAAAATTCATTTCTCTAATCCAGCCAAAGCCTCCAGTTGATGCCAATTAAGCCCCAGTCTGCCGGGACATTTACATAAGGCTCTGGAAGCAGCACAGACCGCGGCTTGTTTCCCGATTTGGCAGCGGCTGTTTCCTAGAAACACACAAGCCTGTTTTCAACACCTTCAGGAGCTTTGTGTTTGACAAGCAGCAAAAATACACAAAATGGACCTAATCCCTGAGGTTTATACTTAGAACATCTGTCTCATTACAAGAACTCTGGATCACCGGGTCGCTTTCTTGATGTGTTTCCAGTTATGCTTTTAGTTTTCAGAAGAAAAAGGTGATCCACCAACAAAATGACATGTTTTATGATTTATTTTACTGCTGCAAGTAAAATGGCTTTTTTATGGTATTGTGGAATAGAAGTAAACCATCTGTCAGCGCAAAAGCAAATGGGTGAAAAAAGAAATGAGCAAACAGAAATGTGAGGATGTGAGCAATCAACAGGATCCAGTTTATATCCAACGATGGCCCCATGCCTCTGATTATGAAATGAAATGAAATCTTTATTTGCAGCTCTGGAAAAAAAATCAAGACACAACTCAAAATGATCAGATGTTACTTTTTATAGGTACTTTGTATGTTTGAGTAAAATGAGAACTACTGACAACGCGTCTCTGAAGCAAAAATTTAGCATTTATTTGCAGAAATAGTCAAAATAACGAAGAAGATGCAGTGCTTTCACATCTCAAGTAATGCAAAGAAAACGAGTTTATATTAATTTAGAAACGCTAATCCTATTTTTTTCAGAAATTAACAATTGGTGGAATAACCAGGTTTTCAACCGGGTTCATTTTTTTCAGAGCTGTATTTAAAATGTCTGAGAAAAATAAATAAGAGGAAAACAAAACATAAAAATAATAAAGATTTACATATAGTAGTTTCTTCTATATTTCCTCATGATGATGCCTGTTTTATGAAATGAATCAGTTCCTCCTGCTGCAAAACAGCCCCACAACATGATGCTGCCACCACCATACGTCACCATTAGGATGATGCAAGCGTCATTGTTTTTCCTCCAAATATAACAGTGGTCATTATGGCCAAACAGTTACACTTTAGCTTCATCAGACTGCAGGATATTTATTCTTGTTTCCACATCTGGATGCTGGAGAGCAGCAAACTAGCAAAGCAAAGCTTCACATTTTCTCAGGATCTGAAAATGACATTTACTTTGCTGAGATTTCCTTTTTAAATCATTTGGAGGCAGCAGGAATGTTTTGTTTTTGGTCTTAAAATGGTTACATTGGGGCTGAAAACAATATAGTGACGTTTTATTAACCAATTGATCCAATCCCAATCCAGTGCAGCTTTGGTTTAACATTTTTATTGCCGCTTCCTGTTGACTGAAACTTATATTTGGTCTGAAAATGTCCCCAGCTCTGTGCTGCAGCAGGGAAGGTTGCATCAGTTTCTCTCTCCGCTAAAATAAAAATGATTCAGGCCGTGCTTCTGGCCCCTTTCAGAAAATAACTGACCTCTTCTCCCAGCAGAGTATCGTGTTCCAAATTAATTGGTCGGGGAAGGCTAAATTAGTAATGGAGCAATATTCTGAAGTCCCCACTGGGAGCTCAGAAATAGGTTTCCTCGCAGTGGGATCCACTCTGGCCAAGAGAGGGAGACGGAGAAATATGCCAAAGATTTTAAGATCACAGTCCAGGCAGAACACAAAAAAGCTAATTTTGTGCTCTGACCCAACTAAAATGTTGCGACAGGATTGACTGAAGCTTCCAGCTAATCACAGGGCAGCAGATGGACTAAATGCTCTGCTTGACTGGCAAATGTACTGATTCATGTTGTGATTTAACAAATCCAACGCAAGATGTGTATTTTTTCTTGTCAATAATGTGCAAATCAACATTCCAGTAAGTCAGAGCTGGTTACGTAAAACATTTATTTTATCCTCAGAAGTTTACATAGTGGTCTGCCTATCCTGGTTTTGACAAATGGAGGAACAGAAGAAACAAGTTGAGTGGCAGAAATTAAAGAAAATAAACTCCGTCTCCATGGGAAAGAAAAAATAAAATATCTTTAACTGGAGAATAAATAATTACTTGATGGAGCAAGACTGTTTTGATCCCACGGGTTAATTTGAGTTTTGTTTTTACAAGTTTTTCCTGTTTTGATTCCATGTTCATTAACATTTTCTCTGTCATCTTCTGTTGCTTTTCTGTACTTCTGTCATTAAACAGTCCTCCATTTACTCCACTATACATCCTATGTAACAGCCTCACATTTTCCTGGCTCCCCTGCATTTATTTCCTGTCAGTTTCTGTTACTTGTTGGCAGATTCTCGCTTGCCACTGAGTTTCTGCCCGTTTGTTTACCTGCCACTTTGTGTTTCTTCCATAAGTTTAATTTGCTTCTCTTTTCCTAGAAAACCTTTTTTAAAAAAATCCAGTTTTCCAGTTAAATACATTGACAAAGCTTTGGTTAAAATTTAGTTTCTTAGTTTTACATCAAACCAATTTGAAAAAGCAACTCGGTGGATCTGGGAGTGATTTATTTATTTATTTATTAAATAAAAGGTCTGTTAATAAAATACTGGGTCAGATTCACTGTTATGCATTTTACTGGTTCTGTCTGCTTTCACTCACTCTGGAATAAAAGTTTTACATTTGATTGGAAATAGACTCTGGATTAGATGCGATCACGAGGCAACAGACACCAATTTAAGAAGTTTAGCAGAAGTTTCATCCATCTTCCTTTTCCAGCTGCTGGAAAAAGAAAATGAATGATTAAATGAGAAATAAGTCAGTGGAGGAAAAATAATTATATAATATTGTGAAGTGTCTTATCTATTGAGGATGGTGTGGTTTGCACTTCTGTTTATCAGTGATGATGTAACATTACAACCTGGAAAACTCACAGTGACCACAGAAAGGGCCTTCTTCTAGGCTAAAAACCACAGCTGCTAGAATAGAGAAGTCAAAATACCGCAGATAATTTCCATTAGTCTTTTTTGATGCACATTTTGAAGAATTTCACTCGAAAAGGTTGGTGGAAACCACAAATTTCAAAATAACTTCCTCAGTTTTGCAGAAATATTTTCACACTTGAGCTGGTTTTGGGCTTTTCTGAAAAAGAGTCAATGCGCAAAAGGGGAGATGGACACATATTTGCTGAATAAGTTCTGACATATACATGATTATCACAACCATGCATAATGTCAACATCTGACAAAATCCAAACCACTTTTATTTCTTTTGCGCAAAATTTTAACAGTTCATTAAAAATCCCTTGCCTGATGGATTGAAACACAGCTACTTATGCTGACTTATGCTTCAAACCGTTCTGTAAAGTCCCTGTTTGATAGGTATCAATGCTATTGGTCTCAGTCCAAATTTCTCCTCTACTTCTACCTTTAATGGATTCTCTGATCCCTCACATTTGCTGTTTTTCATGCTTCAACATATTTCTGGATTTTGGTTCACACATTGCTGTAATTTAATAAAGCTTTCATGATCTACATAACTGTGGAGGAGAGAGAAACGGATTTTAATGTGTTGGTATTTGTCCTTTAAAACACAGTAAATAATGTTACGGCTTCCTAAATTATGGCTCACTGAGCAAAACTTATTCCAGCTGTTTTCCAACAGTCCAACAGTGTTGTTTGGTGGGTAAATATTTCACTAAAGTGACAGGAATATTTATTTGAAGAAACAAAAATTTTGCTCCGGCGACGTTAAATTCCCAAGCTAGCAAAGCAAACGTCTCATGAGACCGACAGATCAGATCCACATGACTGATTCCCCGAGTTGCAGCTGGAGATAAAAACCTCACGTTGACTGAGTCTGGATACATGATCACGTGCTCCCTCGAAGACATGTGAGCGCCTGATAATTTTCCAGGTTTGTCTATTTTTAGTTAACTGAATTTAAGTCTTAGTAAGATCGGGGTCAAAGTGCACATATTTGCTAGCAGTCTGGAATTTCAACACAATTTTTTTCCATTAGCCACAGCAGACACGGGGGCTTTGTGGGCAGTGAGTAGAGCTTCTTTATCAGTGGACACACACACACACACACGCACACGTACACCTACACACACACACACACGCACACACACACACACACCACACACACACACACACACACACACACACACACACACACACACATACTTACAAATGTTATTACTCTTTGCTTGCGACTCCTATTTGGCATTTTCTGTCTACAGAACACAGTGCAGCATTTACTGACCCATATGCACCATGTCAGGACTAATAACTCCACCTGCCCAGACTTGTGCATGCGTCTCATGTTACTCTGTTTTAAGAACAGATCCGCTCAGTTTGACCAATAATAGGAAAAGTGGTGGCACACAATGTCCGATCCTGGGTTGTTTGATTATTTGGTTCTAGTTTCATTATTATTCTGTGATCCTTAGTCTTTCTTTGATTAGATCAGAATTTTTTTTTACTTTTTCAGTCCTTCTTACAGTTTCTAGTTATGTTTATTCCTTGTCACTCTAGTTTCATTAGGTCTAGTTATTCTTTAGTGTTAGATTCATTTCCTAATTCCTTTTGCCATTTTTCTCTCTCCTCTCACAGCTGCATCTCGTTTCTGATCAATCACCTGCTCCTTGATCAGTAATCAATTTCCCCAGTATGAATAAAACTCATTCTCAGTTTCTCCTTGCTGTTTCCCCCTTCAAATCCTGCTAAGCTTGTTCCCTCGGTCATACTCCTTGTGTTTGTTTGTTTCTGATGTTTTTTGTTCTCCTCTGGCTCCCTGTGCTCCTGTGGTTTTTGTAAGTTTTTGATTAATAACCTTTTCATTAAATTGGTTGTTCCACTCCTGCATTTTAGTTAATTATCAACCACATAGTCATGACACGCAAGGCCTTGCATGATGGGCATATTCCCTGAAAATGTAAGGAGAAAAGGAGTGGCATGCTCTTAGTTTCAGAACATGCAAAAATAATTTAGTTATTAGGGAATTTTAATTAAAAAAAAAATCTGAACTCAAGCATATATCTCTGTAGAGCACTACTCTGACATGTTTTCACTCAATTAAAAGTAAAAAGTTCCAGTAGGAGTAAAAATTATTCAAGTAGGAGTAAAAAAGTATTTGGTAAAAAGGCTATTCAACTGATCAAAACATCAACGACATGAAGTGAAATCTTTCATTTCTAGCAAGTTAAATGTCAGAGAAAAACAAGACAAGAACAAAATTTAAAAAAATATGTAATTTCATAATAAAAATCATAGAAAAACAAAACTTCAATATCCAGTTTGAATTCATCCAGTTCAATCATTAATATTAAAAAATTGCATCATTAGTTGGAGCAAAAAATTAAATTATGTGTCAATTGTGGCATTTTAATTAATTAATTTATTTTTTTTATTTTATTTTCCCTTCCTCCGAAGAGGTTTTGCGGTGCTAGTGGCTCGCATTTTTTACAGTAGATTGACAGGAAAGAGGGCGAGGAGAGGGGGGAAGACATGCGGCGAAGGTCGCCGGGACCGGGAGTCGATCCCGCGACATCCGCGTCAAGGACTGGGGCCTCCAAACGTGGGGCGTGCTTAACCCCTGCGCCACGCCCCAATTGTGGCATTTTAAAGACCAAAATGAAAATAACGTGTATAAATAACATAATTATTAAAGAAATCAGACAAAATAAAACACTTTTTCAAATCAGTTTCTTCCTATATAAAACTAAGAAAAACCGTAAGTGTTTATCAGATCTGCATCCCCAGAACCAGAACCAAACATGGAAAAGCAGCATTCAGCTTCTATGCGCCACAACTCTGGAACAAACTTCCAGGAAACTGCAAAAAATCCCAAACACTGAGGTCCTATTTAGAGTGAAAACTCTCTGCTGACTTTGTGTCAGTTGACACATAAAACTCTGCAGTTGATTGTTGACATTGTAAAGTGTTTCTATTTTGCTGATTCTATTATGCATTGAGATCAACACTTGCTTGAAAGTCGTTGCAAGTTGAGACAGCTGGTCAGTTCTGTCCTAAGGCAATACAATATTTAACTCAACACTGGCTTAGAAAAAGAAATGAATAAAAATATACAACCTCCTATACACTCACGTATCCTCTGGCTATCTCGGAGAACAAATGGATGGAGATCAATTTAAATTAGAGAAAGCAAATATAGAAAGCAGTTATTACTGAAGATGATGGTGGTTTTCATATGCAATTTGACATATGAGATGCCAAATAACAAATATTGTACAAATTAGGTTTTGCATGGACCAGTTCTGGTTCAGCTTTGATGTGAGATTGTCTCACATTGTTCTCAAGCACAAGTTGGTACATATTTATGTTGGTAAGATGACCAAGCATTCCCAAACCATGACACTTCCAAAAAAACACTTTTTTATAGTATCGCGGGCCAATTTTAGTCAACCCTTCATGTTTTCAAAGATGTTCTCCTAACAAACTTCTTATAACAGTTTACTTCTGCAGTCTGTACGTCATCTAGAGCCTGCAGTTGGCCCTACAATGACGTTTTAAGGGTTTTTTAGACTTCTCTTAGCTATTTGCAGACTTGCCTGGACAAGCAGTCTGTCAAGACTGCTTGTCTGCAAGCAGGTTTAGGTTGCAGACAAGGTAGTTTGCTTTGAATGTCTTCTACTTTAATCCATCCCATGAAAGGGATCAAATCAGATTCTTTTGGGACCTCAATTAATCCCTTCCCCTCCCAAAGCTGCTACAAACTTCTTTCCGACATGCAGCCTCAGGTAAATCTTTCCATGTTACCACGGTGTTTGTTTTTATTTCTCATGGGAACATGAGAACATTTTTAAAATTATTAATTAAAACATTTTAAAGAATTTTCTTCCATTTTTGTTTTTTGCTCACATAAGGCAAATATTCAGACTGCGCTCGCCTGAATATTCAAGATATCCTCTAATAAACCTTTAATTTTTAAATTCTATTTCTTTCTCTTTTCAGTTGGATGATTTACAACAGACTAAGACAGTCTATGAAATGTCGAGCTTAGCAAATTTTAAGGTTTAAACAACTTGCAGATAATGCCTGATAATGCAGTAGGAGCTGGAATGACAATCGGCTAAAGAAGCATCATCATATTTGGATTGCTTTCAAAGCTGCTTTCAGCCCTTTTTAATTAAAGCTCTCGATGTGTGCACACACAGAGTAAAAAAAACCCCCACACACATTAGTAGTAGTATTAATTCCTGGCGTATAAATCCTAACATTATGCTCTTCCACAGCTGAGTCACTGATTATGGATATTCTGCTGCATATCATTTCCATGCATAAAACCGCGTGTGTGATATAAGTAGTCACATACATTCTTGTTCTTCTATGCAAACTGAGGACTTTGCATTAACTTCCTTTATTTTAGTAATTGCCTCTAAACCTAACAGAACAACTTTCCACAAATATCGTCCTTCTGTTGGTGAAAGAGGTCCTCAATATGCGGAATATGCAAAAGAAAAACACACAGATGTTGTGTTTTTATATCTTTATCAGGACTTTGCATTGTGATCCATTCATTTCTATAGATATGCACATCCAGAACCAAACAGGAAAAAGCAGCATTCAGCTTGTATGCACCACAAATCTGGAACAAACTTCAAGAAAACTGCTAAACTGCCAAGAGTTTCTCTAAATCAAGACTAAATACCCACCTATTTAATCGTGAGCTCCCTTCGATTAACACTGAATGGAACACTGATCAATATATTTGCTGGATGATTTTCATGATGGCCTTTAAACAAAATTGAATGTTTATTTCATATTTCATAAGTGGTGACTCTATTATGTTTTCATAATGTAAAGCACTTTCAACTGCCTTGTTGCAGAAATGTTCTATACAAATAAACTTGACTTAAACTTTACTAACCCTGACTAGTCTTACCCTAAACCAACCACAACACAGTATGTGCAAGGAAAATGGTCAAATACAATGCCACACACACACACACACACACACACACACACACACACACACACACACACACACACACACACACACACACACACACACACACACACACACACACACACACACACACTCTGTGTCTCTCTCATGCCAGACACAGCTGTGAGCATTTACATATTTTGGTGATAATCTCTCGGCTCTTCTCATAGACACGTGTTATCCATGACTGTAAGCACCTCCAGCCCCCAATAAAAACATGTTAATGTTGTCAATTTAAGCAGCACAAGCCTTTCAGTGGGAGTCTGAGGGCCACTATAATCTCTACAAACCTCGACACTCACTACATTCAGAAATACGGTTTAACTCACACACACTGCAGACACTGCGTTAGCTTGGTGAAGCCATTTATATTTATTTATTTATGCTCAAGATAGTCATGCTGTTAAGGTTGTTCTAAATTATTTATTCTTAATGATTTATTTATTGATTTATGAAACAAATACACATTGAGCAACTTATTTTAAAAAAATAAAATTATTTTTAAAATGTTTTGATCTTGAACAATCAGCACCTTTTATCAAGTACTTTTTAACTTTATTTGGATAGAAACATGTGTCAGTAGTATTTGATTACAGTTTTTTGGATTCTCTAAGTTGGACTGAAGTTGATATAAGTCTACCTCGTTGAGTTTGATTTAAATAACAATGGTATAAAAAGATGTTGTATGAGTACAAATTGGGATAGCCCAATCAAATGGCGTCCTGTCCGATAATGAATGACGTCGAGGAGGTGGCTGAGGGGGATCCTGTGTTTACGGTGCGCGGGCCCTTTAAGAGAGTCCCGTGTTTCCATTGGCACGGTGACGTCAGAGCGGCGAAGGACTTCAGCCTATCCTCGGCTAACGATGAAGGCTACGGTCCTGGCACGGCGTCCAGCTTCAGGAGGGGGAGTTTTTTACACAGCTCAAAAAGGTTGGAAAGCCTTCCCCGCTGAAGCCATCTAGCCGCTCACCGTGGATTAAAACGGGAAACTTTTCACGATGGCCCTGAGCGTGGAAAAGTAGCAGCCGCCGCCGCAGAACACGGAGCCTCTGTCACCGCAAGCAACAACTCCTGGTTAGATGCACGACCACTGCTAAAGGAGAGAGGAGAGGGAAAAAAAATATGCTCCAGCCGAGCCTCCGCGGCAGCAACAATCCCGGTTTCAAGCGCAGGTTCCCCGCGTTTTAACCGCTTTCCTGAACGCAGCCGCCGGCCCTCCTCCTGGTTCGTTTCAAGCGCCTCTTCGAGCCTCCAGTGTCCGCCGTTAGAGTCTCAACTGCCGAGCCTCCTGGTGGCAACCATAATGGCAGGAATGTCAGCAGAGTGCGGCGCAAAAATACTGCTGGTGACAGCCAACGTTGGATCCCTGTTCGAAGATGTGAGTGTCTCTGTTGATCAACACACCCGGTGGCTTTTGTTTTCTGCCCCACGCAGTCCACGCCGTGTCCAGGTTGTGCTGAAATAACGTGCGATGTTGTCACGACTCGGACCGTTATAGTGTCACCTATAAAGGCGTCGCCGGTTTCCCAGGACACCGGCGCGTCCCAGGATGGATATGGTCAATAAAATGTTGCCACATTTGAAGAGAAAAAGCTCCTAGAAATCTGCTTTAAATATAAATCTCATATGCAGCAGCTCTATGCAAATAAGTAGCAAAAAATACACTAACATTTACAGAGCCATGTGGAAATATATTCTCCTTCCTGTGAAGTATAGAATGGATATCCAAAAGAAAACATATAGCTTATGAACTAGACCGCATTTAATACAAACTTTAAGAAATAATCAAACATTTTCTTTCCATTTCTATGCCCTGTCTAGCTGTTTTGAATGTTTTTGTGGGTTTGCGGTATGGTTAGGCGATACGGATTTAAAGATTAATCGTGATATTTTGTGGTATAACAATACAAGTGACAACACAAACTGTTTTTTTTTTTAGTTAACTGTTTGGCTGTGACTGCATTACAGCCTCACAAGAACAAATAATGATCTTAAAATGCATAGCATTTCTAATATGCTTTTTAAAAAGTGTGTTTACTATCACTAAAATGCACATGTTTAACCATATGCTCAAATTTATTGAAACAACTTTATTGATCAAATAGTGGAAAAAATACTAAACATAACAAACCTGAGCACACAAACGGTTTTTAAACATAATAGATCGGAACTTATTGTGACAACAATAAATCAAAATCTTATCATAAGAAATTTATCGCGATAAATGGAAGACGATACGATTTTCGGCATATTGACAATATGGTGACACTGGTAAACTCAATTTATACATTAAGATAACCATCCATCCATCCATTTTCCGTCACCCTTCTCCCTAACGGGGTCGGGAGTTGCCGGTGCCTATCTCCAGCTGCGTTCCGGGCGAGAGGCGGGGTCACCCTGGACAGGTCGCCAGTCTGTCGCAGGGCAACACAGAGAGACAAACAGGACAAACAACCACGCACACACACACTCACACCTAGGGAGAATTTGGAAAGCCCAATTAACCTGACAGTCATGTTTTTGGACTGTGGGAGGAAGCCGGAGAACCCGGAGAGAACCCACGCATGCACAGGGAGAACATGCAAACTCCGTGCAGAAAGACCCCGGGCCGGGAATCGAACCCAGGACCTTCTTGCTGCAAGGCAACAGCGCTACCCACTGCGCCACTGTGCAGCCCACATTAAGATAACTTTTAAGCAAATTAGACATCACTCTGAAGACACTGTCCTCATGGTGAGACACGGTGGTGGTAGCATAATGCTGTGGGGAGATATACCATGGGACAGATCTGTCTTTTATTTTGCAGCAAGAAGGTCCTGGGTTCGAATCCCAACCTGGGTTATTACACATAAACAGTTTCAGACTTGTATCTAGAGGGATAATTAATTAATTATACATATATATATATATATATATATTTAAAACACTGTCAATTTCCATATTTTCTTGCTTTGTCTTTCATTTTCTTATTTTTTGCCACTCTTGCCACAAATGAGCCCCGACCTGCAGCATAGACCAACCAGCTGCAGAGTATTTTTCATTTAGAAATAAAAAGTGTGCTCTGTATGAAATCTGCCCTCCTGTGGAGTGTCGGGGCGATTTGTTGAGTTTTCTCTGAAGTTTGTTTTCAGAGACTCTCTCGGTTCTGATCATTCTGCGTTAAGGATGCGAAGCAGAACTGAGGGAATAACAGCAGTTCAACTTTCAGAGCCATCCTCCTCCTCTTCCTCCTCCTCCTCCTCCTCTTTCCTCCTCTCACTCATGTGAAACGCCGATCCCAAACATAAGGGAAGTGCTGTCTCCAGCACTGGAGTAAGCCTATAAATAGCTCGCCTCTCACCAGCATCATGTTTTGGCTGTCGTTTTTTCCTTTTTTCCTTCTCTAGACTAATAAGCGACTTAGCCAAAAATGCACATTTGAACATGATTCCTGCGATGAGTGGGTGAGCTGCTCACACTTAAGGCAAACTGCAGTCTGATGCGTTGGTACCCCTTGTGATGAATCTGTGGGCTGAATGAATTCTTTGTCTTTAAAAGCTGTTTCTATTATTAGCACTGTTATGCGCTGTGTAAAGCGGGACTGGTTGACCCTAATTTGAAAAAAAATAAATAGGAAAATATTTTTCCCTTTCACTTCTACTCTATGACGCGTTTCCATCCACATTCACATTAGAAAAGGTTGATGGAAAAAGGAAAACTGGAAAAAAAGTTCTTTTGACAATATGGAGAGCTTTTGGAGCTGGAATTTAACTGGAATTTATTGTGACAAAAATAAATGTTAGAAGAAATTTAGCATGATAAATGCGAATCTTAAGGTGGTTTTTGGCTGTTCCAAGAAGACTTAATGTGCTTTAAAGGCAGATGGAAACACATTTGCCGAAAACAATCAAACGTAACAAACACTAGTTTGGATGGGGGATTTCTCCATTTTTCTGATACGTAAGTTCGATTAGGGGTGAGCATTTATAGAATCGTTTATCATTTATTGTGATACATTTATCATAAGAATTTTGATTTATTGCTACAATAAATTCCAATTAACGATTCTTAGAACCTATTGTAGTATTGATAGTTTTACTATCTTCTCTATTATTTGGTCAGTAATGGCATCAATAAATTTAAAGATACAGTCATAGTGTGCAGTTTAAATGATACTTTTTTATGTGGCTGATATCCTAAAGAAGCACATTATAAGTGGCAATGTTTTACAAGAGCAATTGCTGTGACACAGACATCTTTTTTGTCACAATAATACCACAAAATACTGTGATAAAACTTTTAAGATCGTATTGCCCACCCTTACAGTGCATCCTGGTTATCAACCTCATCATTTTGCATTTTCTTTGACAGGGACAGTGGGTTGGAAACCAGAAGGAAATGAAGTTATTTTGAGATTATCCCCATTTATGTTTTAAACCTTTTTTTCCCCCCATCACAAAATGTTATAACTGTTTTTTTCCAGTTTATTTCCAGTGCTATTTGTGGTGTTGCTGTCAGTATTCTTATCATATTCAGTAATCAGAAAAGTCGAGATTTGACTCAAAAGCGTGAATTAAGTCCCAGTAAATGCAAAGTCATGTTGGTTCTTTCCACCTGCTGCAAACTGCAGGTCAGACAAACACTATCGCTCATCTTTTTGGAGCAAATTAAAGCTTCCTTTAAAAATGACGTCAGGATTTATTTTTTTTTATAGTGAGCTGTTTTAAAGCTAATCGGTCTGCAGCGTTCTTGTTTTCCGGTTTCCATTGTTACCAAGGTGGTGTGCAGTTGTTGAGCTTTTCTCTATAAACCAGAGATGTCTCACACAGATAGCGCTCAGTTCAGTCAACAGTGCCTCTATGCAGCTACCTGCATTGCAGATGAATTATTTAAGCTTCTTCAAAATGCAAAAATGCTCCAACTTCGAGATATAAAAGTACAAAAAACACATAAATGAGACAGTTTGAAGTCTCTGGCTTTTGTATGTTTTCATTTTCTGTTTATTTTTACTGTAGCATGACTCAAATTGATGCAGACCGTCCTCTACTCGTATTGTATCGGCCAGAACAGTTTTGTGCTGCCTATTTATGGTAGATTGTAAGTTTCCAAGCAGCAGTGGAGAGAGATAGCAGTTCAAGCAGACAGCTGTGTCATTGCCTGTAGGAAGAAGTCGGATGCAATGTTCTTATTTCAATTTTTGTTCCTGTTGTTAATTAAATAATGCTTCAGTTTCCCTCAGGCGGCTGCTGATCTCATCACGACAGCAAACTGGTTTGTTTGGTATTTAGAACAGTCAAGATTTAACCTGTTAAATGTAATTTTCTTTGCGCCAGTTACACGAGAGCTGTCACCTGTTTTCACAGGTTCACCCCTGGCTAGAAGAAAAACATTACAGTGCTGTGAAAAAGTAATTGCACTCCAACATTTCTGATCATCAAAGTAGATTTTACTGTAAGATAAATTAAATTTAGATTGTAGAAACTTCATAATCCATTTTCTTACAGCTTTGGTTGTAAGTGGCACTTTTTTGTGTTTCATTTATTATTTTTTGTTGTCGTATTTTATTTTGGATAATTAAAATATCTTTCAGTTCCAGTGTGAGGTATTCTTTACAAAATTAAAGTTTCTTAGACTTTGAGAAGTATTATACAAAAAAAGAAATTAATAGATTAATAATAATCTATTAATATCAGTAATAATACTGATAGGAAACAGAAAATGCAACACACGTACATTGGTTTGGTTTCATGAGCTGTCACCTCCTGAAATCATGGCTTCCTCTGAATTCTCCTTCTTACAGCAAAGCATCTTTTTCTGCATCGTTAATCATAGATGGAGCGTCTTAATGGAGCTGTCGCTGCCGTCGCTAATGGACTTTGCAGGGAAGATAAGTGGAAGAAGAACAAATCAGCAACTTCATAAATGAAGGGTTGTGTTATGAAGTGAAAGGACTGCAGGTCTGATGGAGTAACCTGAAGAACAGAGCCAGACTGAGGACAGTTATGTAGTTATAGTTTGAGACCGTGTTCGTTTGTTTACACAAGTGGCTCTGACTGTCAATAAATCATAGACGAGTTGCTCAGTGCTGTGATATTAAAACAAAACCTTTCAGATCTGGGAATTCATGTTGGAAACAAAACAATTTGGCAGAAGAAGTTGAAAGATGAATGAAATCAAACATTTCCAATTCAGGTTTGGCTTCGTTAAAATCACAAAGAAAATATTGCTGACGAACTTGTTCAGATTTGTCGAATTGCTTCACTTAAAGCAACTCAAATAGAGTAGAAATTAAATCGGTGGCCAAACTGAACATGTTAACATGTAAATATGTTATCTTATTTTATGCATCCATAGCTTAACCCTGGGTAGATCCATTCCATTTATTTCAACTATTTTAGATTAGACAAGTCAGGGGAAATTCAGCGTAAAAGCAGCTTTTTAAAGAATAATGTTTTGAGACAAATTTCAAGTGAAATAATTATAATGCATAATAATGCAAGAACACAGTCAGTCAATTGGTATCTGACAAACATTTAACACTGGAGCTGGAAAACATTTTGAATTTCACAAATAAATAAACAAAACACCCAAAAATGGATCCTAAAGTCCCTACAAACACAAACTCTTCAAAAAAAGGGCCAGTTGAGACAAAAGCATCAGACTGAGGACTTTTATCATCGAGTTTTTGGTAGGAAGAGAGAATAACAGGAAAACAATGATTAATTATTGATCTCGTTTTCATTTTCCATGCGATTCATTCATTTATTGCTTATTGCAACAGACTTGGGTAGATTTAGGCACACAATATAAAAAGTATTTAAAATATATAAAAACAAAGTTAAGCATAACTTGCTATAAGCTAAGGTCAAAATAACCAAGTAAGATCATTTATAAAGACAGAAATACACAGTGCAAACATATATTTGAGTTAAAGGTCAGTAGATTATTTACAATGTATTGCAGCTAAAAACTGTGCAAATAGTGGCAGAAATGTTATTTGAGATGAGTAAAACTGTTCAAATAACAGCAGGGTTGTGAACACTTACTTTGTTTGAAGAAGTGATAGTCGTAGAGTAACAGCTGCTGGAAGGAAGGATTTATGATGCTGCTGCTTTGTGCACTTAGGATGCAGCAGTCGGCCACTTTGTGCGGATTCTTCTGTGAAGCTTATCTAAAATTTCCAAAATGAAATTCCGGTGGTGCACAGATTGCAATTTTCCAGCCGATCAACAACCTTTGAAATGCCTGACCTGACATTGCAATTTTTGCCGTCACCAGTTTTTATTTTTTGTCTTAAAAATGATTAAATGTGGCAATAATCCTGGGGTTCACTGTACATATCTTACTTCCCTCCATTTTGCTTCTGATTGCAGTTTGTGACATTTGACACCAATGAAATATGACAGATTGTGACCTTTGGTCAAACTACAGTGACCCTCAGCAGTTTCAGAAAACGGGGGTGAAAATGTGACGAGTCAAGATCAGGTTTAGAAACAAGTTGGATAAATATGTGGATGTGTATTAATTTGAATGAAACAGCTGCTGTGTGAACACTTTTTGCTATATGATGTGTTTCTATCTGTAAAAGAGAGGACGTCTTTGTGAAGACGTAACCTTGTAGTTCCTGTCTTTTCTTTTTTATCTCTGCAGCAGCCATAAATCCTTCAGACTAAATGCAGCTTTTAGTCACATGGTGGATGGTGTTGAATGTCCTTATTGAATAATGTAACTGAGCATTCATGTTGCAATGCTTCAGTCCAGTGGCGCCATGTGGACGTTTGATCGAGTGTCAAGAATTCACACAATAAAGGGAAACTCTGCTGCACAGACAAAATTTCTATCTCTGTTACAGTTTTTTCCAGCGTGACGCTGTAGGAGTGGAAAAGTTCACGAAAGAAATATCAGATGATTCTATTTCTGTTGGCCCTGCCCTGCTTCCATTTTGTTGTAACAACCAGCTAGGATTTTAAAAAGAAAGTCAATAGATAAGTGCATCTGGACTGTGATTCTGAATGATTGACAGGCTGCATCAAATCATCCTTTCCAAGGACCTGAGCTGTGAATTAGAGGGCGGTGGGAGTATCGCAGTCAGTTCACTGCCCCAACCCGCACATTTCACGTGGAGCAAACGTTCATTTCATAAAAGAACGATGAACCAGACTCTCAACCTCCGTCTTCACTCCAGGTCCAATTGAAAGGTTGAGAGTTGAGGTTTCCTGATTCTTTATCACTGTTCCAGCAGAACATCGATCAACGTCAATGGAAATCACTTTACAGCTGATTCTTTATTCCCAGAAGTTGTTTTTCTGTCTCCACAAGATGCAGCTATAAACCTGAAACACTAAAGCTTATGGGAACTCCTGAACTTGAAACAGATTTTTTGCAGTAAGCAGTGAGATTTCACATTTCGATTGAACAAGGTGAGTGAAGAATTGGTGGAAATGAACTGATCTGTGAGCCAGATTTTGCAGGCATTGGATATATTTGTCTCATACATGCTGTGATTAGCAGCAGACTCTTTCATATACTTTTTTGGATCAACAATAATTTGATTAAAGACAAAAACACAAGCTTTGATGCAAGAATTGGGATGCTCTTGTCATCCATTCACTACAGTGGACTCCTGCCTATTCTCAGATTCTAATTTGTGGATTTGATTTTAGAATTTTCTGTGGAACCTAACTCCAAATTATGTGCAGATTTTTTTGGTAGAGCTTATCGAAAACATTTGAAAAAAAAAAACCCTAAAAAAGGCAGCTTGGGAAGTTGAGGCACAAAAGCTATTTGACTCCCAAGAGTGTCAATAATTGTCCTTGTTGCTAATTGGTTGCATCCCCAAGATAAGAAATACCATGGATGCGAGCTTCTTCAGTAGGACGGTTGGACGGTTTCCTCTGTGTGTGTTATTACATATTAAGGCATAGTTTAGGCAGTTATGAGAGCTTTTGGAGGGGATCTCATGTATTTATGGTCTTCGGCCCGGTAGTTGTGGTACCAGAACCCACAAATACCGGGCTTGGATACAAAGAACCTGCAACACATTTTCAGTCTTTTTATAATTTTTGTCCTTAGGAGGAAAAATAATCAGGCTTGCAGTACCTTCTGTTTTGACTTTATTTCATTCCTGGATGAATTTTGGGCTCCCCTCCACCTCCATGCTTGAGTTTTCTTGGTCTCATTTGTATGCAGGATTTTGGTCCAAATGTCAACTGGCTCCTTTCTTCTGTCAGGTCAGTCTTTTTCCAAATTGACACTAGTTCATCCAAAGTTAAGTGAACTGATTCATTTGTGTGTGATTCATTCATGAGGGTAGATCCTCTCCTGTGCATGAGCGTTGTCTGACTAATCTGAGCTGGATCTCCTTGGCGACTGGGTGGGTCACTGTGTCCCACAATAAGGCTGAAATTCTCTGAGGTGAACAGGTGATCATCCCTCTCACCCTGTGGATGACTTCAGCTTTTATTTCTACCTGGAAAAGCAACAGGAACACTCGAGCAAATTATAATTGGTGTTTGATATGAGAAATATGTTTTTTTGCTCATATCAGTGAACAACAATAGACACTTTTAATGCTATCTTTTAACGTTTTGAACTGAATTATGGAGGTAAATGAGTTTTTCGGTGCTATTGTAGGTTGTTGAGATGCTACATTTAGAGAGCTTTTGATTAACATAATTAAGTTTTTATGGTTCATTGGCTTATTAAAAGAACTGAAAACATTTAGGTAGGGCTGAAGTGATTAATTGTGATCAAACAATTATTGAAATAATCATCAACTAATTTAGTAATCGACTAATCATTAACGGGACCCAAAATACCCCAAAATATTCAGTGTTAATTAAGCCAAAACTCTGCATAATATATATACATTTGATATAAAAAACTTTCCATTTGTTTTAAATTCATTAAAGGAATTTTAACTGTATTACCTTATTCAGCCAATAAAATATTTATTTTCTAATTTAAAACAGCAATGGAATTATCTGCATATTTTAATGTGTTTCTAATGTTGTATAAAAAGGACTTATCTTTATTTTGTGACAGTTTTTTTTATTTGATCGTAGAAGTATTTGAGAGAGTAATCGATTACTTTAATACACATGTGTCAAACTCAACTCAAGGCCCGGGGGCCAAATCCGGCCCACCGTAGCTTTTTATGTGGCCCTCCACAGACCACACTAAACACTAAGTGTGATTAAATATTATATTATCAGTCATATCAATGCAGTTTTTATCTGTTTACTGCCAATTTATATCAATCAATCCCTCCAGTTTCTTGAGAATTTGGTTGATGTGTGATTATAGTCCATGATTTATACAGCGAGTAAATAAAAAGTCGCATTTATTATTAGTTCCTGAAGGGACTGAAAAGATCTTCAATAATATTATATTCATTGACATATTAACAGTTTGTGAACAGGTTTTATCAACATGTTCTGGCACAACCGGCCCTTTAAGAGCCTTCATGATCTTGATTTGGCCCAAAACGAAAATGAGTTCGGCACACCTGCTTTAATAGCTAGTTTGCACATTTTGCTCTGAAAAGGAACTTCTGAAAGTGGCTTGTGAATGAATCTGTGTTTGAGGCTCACATGTGGGATATTTCAGCTTAAATGTTTTTACATTCTGTAACCCCCAGTCTTGATTTATCTTTTCTTTTCTGTTTTGCCGTTGGCGAATGTGAAATAACTCGCCGAAGTAGTTTTGTTGCTTGTTTTAACTTCGTGTCATGAAGCTGTTTTTACATAGAGTGCAGTTTATGTTCTGTGTAGCTCGCTGCAGCCGTGTTTATTGGAAGAATTTGGCTCGACTGCGTCTTGTAAACCCAAACTGCGACGCTTTAAGAGCCTCAGACATTCGCTGAGATGTACATCCACTTCTCTTTCTCAGAAGTTTCTCTCTCTCTTGCTGTGTTTAACAGTCAACACGCTCACACCTGCACATCTTCATGCTTCGCTCTGTCCTGCCGTGTTTTATCTTGGCAGCTGGCGAGGGGACGCGGCAGAAGCTGAATGATTATAGGAGCGCTCATACCTCTTTTATCACCACAGAAGCCAAATTTCTTCAGCAGCTGCCTCGTGCCGTGGCTGAAGCCGGACGTGAATTGAGGTTGTGGTCGCCACTCCGGTCCACGTTACCAAAAATAAAGGAAAGAAAGCTTTACAACCAGCTGCTGCAGAGGTTGATTTGATTAGATGAAGGTGGATTGGGTTCAAGAAAGCTTTGAAGTTTTGAATTTTAAGAACTTTCATCTTTAATTCAACGAAAGGAGAAATGGCAACAGGTAGAAAATTATGTAAGCGTGACTGATGATTAACAATTATTGTTCCTTTGGGGTTATCTGATGTCACAGTATTTTTTTTTACCTGTAAGAGTCGTCTATAGTGAAAGCAGGAACCGGGTCGATTGACTCGCTTTTTTGTCTATCGGCCATATTGAATTTAACAAAAATAATTTCTTGCATTTGCAGCTGATGGCCAGTAGTTGATAGTGTATTTTATGATACATTAGTGTCCACTTTAGTGGTCTGTGTGCATTTATGACATAATAATTCACAAGAAGCACAAGAAAAAGGCGAGTGACCACCATGCATGAAAGGGTTAAAGACCAACATACTAATTTTTAATTTGTAATTCTTTGTGGAAATGTTACATTTACATTCCATAAAATTTCTGAGGAATGCATTGAATCTGCTTTTTTAAAATTCCCATTACTTTTAAAACTTTGGTTAGTTCTTTAGCATTTTTGGACAAAGTTTATATACATTTATATATTTCTATATATTTGTTGAAAGTCACTTTTTCATGACAGTCTCATAAGAGACAAATAATCTGTGAAAAAATCTAGCTCCTCTTCCTTCTGCCAGTGCTCCCAGTGCTTACTAGAAACAACCAATCAGAGCTAGGAGGAGGGTCTTAGCGCTGTCAATCATCCTCAAGAAGGTGTGGTGCTTTCACAGATTGGAAAAGGATTTTATTTCGGATGTCACAATATTTTTTTTAGGGGTGGGACTGTTTGCCTCGTGCCGTGTTAGAATGAAGGAAAATCATAATTAATGATTTAAATTGTTGGATGATGGAAAACCTTTTGCAACTGTTGACTCAATAACCTGAGAAGGTTTTAGGTTGAAAGAAGGCGACGTTCAGATAGCTAGAGATCACTATCCTGATGTTTTACCTCCTCATTTCTTCCAGTTGCAGTGCCATAAGACATTGTAACTGCGTTGTTGTACTTTTGTTGTATCCTATTCACAGTCAATAAGTCATTCCCAGCTGGACGGGTGTTTATTTAACCTCAAGTCTTGGATGGGGGAGTCTATTTTCTCTGGTCCTTGTACAGTCATTGGTTGGGAATGGGGCTATTGTTTTGCTACTTCTGCTTCCAACATGGCTTCAGCAAGAGAAGCACAGACTGGTCTGGCCAAGTCATTAGGCCAAGTCTCGTAAAGGCCGTCCTTATCTTGCCTTGTCGTCCTTTAGGACTTCCTGCTCCGGACTCCCAATGTGTCTCTGAGCACTGGGGGTTTCTCTGGTTCTATAAATATCACATATAACTGGATCATGCCCATACATTAGAATTTAAAAGAGAGCTCCTGCATCTTGCAGTTAGTATTTAAACATTGTTTACTTCCCTTGTCAGTCAGAGTTGAGTCTGGTTTCCCTTAAGAACTTTTCCCAACCAGCCAGTATCAGTATTTCACTGCCTCTGCTTCCCATTTAAGGCGAGCAAAGCCATATTTTACAGCTACATACACAAACTACTGCATACCTGCTCCTGGTATTCCATCTCTGCAGATGTAGCTCCATATTTTCCAATGGACTGAAATGATTAATCGTGATTAATTGATTATTGAAATAACTATCAACTGATTTAGTAACCGATTAATTGTTAACTGAAATATGCAGACTTTAAAAAGGGTATTTGTTAATTAATTAATTAAGCCAGAACTGTGAAAAAAATATGTGTACAGTTTGCATTTAAGATAAAAACCCCTTCATCTGGAAATAGGTTCCACCCAAAACTCGGTAAGTTGCAGTTTTAGCCTCATCTGACTCGATTTATGTAAATAAAATCTCCTTCTAAGCACCTTTTGATATCCAATTATTAATCAGTAATTAACAGGTCAGCCCTACCCTTTATTGATAAGTCATTTTAGACAACAAAATGTTTATTTTCTTATTTAAGAAAAGAATTGGATTCTTTGTTTGCATTTTTTATGTATTTATTTTTAATGTATTTCCACCATGTCAATTTTTTTCTGTCTTATTAATCAATTAACCATCGGTAAGATTAATCGGTTACTTATATAATGAGTAGTTGCATTAATTTTTACTCTATAGAGACAGAAAAGTGTGCATTGCTCCCTAAAGTTATGCAAATACTTTATGTAGAGCATTAAAAATTTGTTTTGTGGCTGCTGCTCTTGTCGCCGAGTCGTGATGCATCCATATGGCTCGTGTCGTTTCCTTCCCGCACATGCAAACGGAGGGTGAGAAGCCGCAGGGGGTGGCGGTGGCACTGGGCGTTGCTCCCCATCAAGCTGCTGCAGAGTTGGAGTTGGTGCCTGCTTTAATCACGCCGTCATTAATCTCCCACGCTCAGCGACGCTTTGGGGGAAAATTACGGCCTAGAACAGTTGAATGCGTCGCAAACGGAGATGATGGAGGATTACTTTAACAGCGTGTAATGACACAGAAAAGCCTATTTAGGGTTATTATTTACCAAAACAACAGTGATGAAGTTTCTTGTTTCAGCTGTTGAACATAGAAAGTAGATTTTCTGGCTCCAATGTTGGGATTTCAAGAGATTTTAGTTTTGCATTTATTCATTTTAGCTCCACCTGGAAACATTTCAAATAAACTGCAACTGTGTACAAATGTACATTCACTGAAATTTCCACACAATTAGTGGCAATATATTTTAATCTAAGAGAATGTTGCTTAACAGGTGGATTAAAAGGTAAAAAACCCCAACTTGTTTTCTTTTTAGCAGACTCTTTAAAACTTTGCACTTTTATTGACTAGTTAGAAATGGCTAAATTATTTTTAACTTAGTTTTAATACGTATGCTTCTATATATTCACCTTTACGAACTTTGCAGTCGTGCAAAATTCAAATTTAACTGTTTATCTTTAGTTCGTCTGTCAGTTTGCTGTTGAGAGATAAATACAGGTTCATTCTATACTAAGGTGAATGTTTCAAAACTAACATGGATCTGTGGCACACAAAACATATTTTTTACGGTGTAAACAAGGATCTGGTTGCAGCAGATTCTCAGCAGCAGCTCCAGTGTTTCTGGCTTGTTGGTAATTTTACATGCAGTTTTCTTTTTCAACAACATGAACAGGTAAGTTGCAACAAGTTAGTTTTGTTGCTTCACTTCTTAGTGTCTGACTGAGCCGTTTGTAGAAGAACTTTGCAGCCGTGAAGCTCATCTCGATGGCGCTCCGGCTTTGGGTTCTTCGTAACTGTGAAGCTAATATTTAAACAGATAGTTGTGTCTTATGTTGATCTGGGTGTTTATACCTTCACTGCTGGAGATACAAAAGCTTTACTGGCCTTTTTTGAGCTGTTCTCAAACATCAGCAGTCCTATGAAGCGCTGCTGATGTTTCCCCATGGTGAATCAGAGTGACCACTCCCCAAATGATTTCCGGTGTGTTTTGAAAGGACACAGGGGCTTTCTGCCAGTTTTCCAGCAAGCATGCCTCTATTGTTGTTTGCGTGGTTCCTCTCACTGCCTTATCTCTGCCGGCCTTTGCCGAAGGTTATCTCTCGCTCTTCCACTGTGGACAGTGAAGTTTCCACTGCAGACAGCTCAAACAATACAAACCCTCCCCACTTGTCTCCACCAGGTCTGTAGCCCTTCTGGTGGCTATGTTTAGATCTCAGTCAGAAGCACATATTTGTCCAGGACATCCTATTTTTTTTCTATATTTATGTTGTTGATAGAAAAGATCTTGTGGACCTTGGACGTTGTTTGGTCTGTGGTTACAAAGTGTTCTCCGAGATGTTTGCCACACTCAGAGATAAAAAAATAAGTGAAAAATGGATGAAATATTTTAGATCCCAGCTAGAGATTTGAGTTGAGATAATGCTGCCGTGTTCCTTTCAAGGAACATGTTTGGTTTTTGAAAGCTTAGAAGCCATAGACCTGGTCATAATTTTACACGAGTTGCAACATGTCATATTGATATTGAACTCTTAATTATGGATTTGAATGAGCCTACCTTGTTTTTTCCAATATAATTTTGATGTGTTTTGGGGTATTGCTCATTTCGATCACCAATTTGTGTCCAAATTTCAACTCTTAGACTGAACAATTTGCTTAAAATGGCCAAAAACAATTCCAAAACCACCAAGATCCATGGCTAAGGTGAACAAAAAAACTACAGCAACACAATGAAGTAGGAGTGCACCGATGGATTGCTCTAGATTTTCTTAACTTTGGGAAATCATAAAACCAATCTTATCCCCCGATCTTACCTTGTACTTATGCAAAAGTCTGAGAACAAGCTACTGTGTCTTTTTGCTCTGCCATCCACCATGCTATGTCCAAGTCAAGTTTATTTATACAGCATAGTTCAGCAAAAAAGAAGCACAAGTGCTTTACCATAAAACACAATACAGTAACTAATTGTGAAGCAAGATAATCAAGCAAATGCACCTCAATAATGTTCCAGTTATTACGAATGAAAGGCATTCATGATAACTTTGGATCTTTAGTGTATTTTGATGCTAAAGATGCTTTCAACTACTGATGATATGGACCATCCATGCCTTAGGGAGAAACATTTAATGGTCAGAGAAGATGCCTTCAGTCTCTGCACCAACTGTGTTGCAGGGTGGTGACTACTCCATACTGCATCTTTTTGCAAATTTTGCCAAGAAGAGTGATCAAGTACTTTAACAGTATATGTTATGTTATCATCACCGCCGTGACAAACATTATAAGTACGTAAGTATTTCTGTCTTTATCAATGTTTTTTTTGAACTGCAAAAGTCTGAGAACAAGACTGTAGTTGGTGTCACTTTCAAAAGAAAGCTAGGAAAATCAGGAAGGTGAGGAGTCCCTGGATTGACAAGATAGATAGAGGAAAGTATACTTCACACTTGGATTGTAAGCACACACTCGTTTGAAGAGCTCTCTTGGCGGTTTGCCTGCAGCCTGTCAACGCGTGCCGACTAGCGTCCGTACGTTTCCAGGGCTCCATGGAGCTGGCCGGCCACATGCCCTCTGAGCAGATGGCACCATCTCCACCTCTCCTGCTCCGTGGCTTTTTATTACCCAATTTGGCCGGCGGGAGGCTTGTTGGAAACGGAAGGCGAGTACCTCCTTAAACGGGAGCACGTTTATCTGCCTCTTTGTGCTTTTACAGGTGTTTGCTTTGCTGGTGTGGCAGATGGACGTCTTCTTAATTTGTATAAGAGAAGTTTTCAAAACGGATTAATGCATTGGTTAGTGGATTACACACAGATTCCAGTGATGATGATGGGGAAAAAAGGGCAGCTGCCTGGGCTGTTTAAAACTGTCCAGTCCATGTAAAAATGTCTGAAATCAAGCAGCGTGTTCGTTTTACAAGGTTTGGCATTTGTCTTGTTGTTCTCTCCTGTAAAGTGAGCAAATACTGAGTGCTTGCCTGCCTGTGTAAGCTGCCTATCTTTATGGCCATCAAATCTAGACCTACTGAGAGATAAACTCATGGAAAATACTTATATTTTCACAGGCGACAATGGCCCGTGACTCTTACACCCCTGACCTAACTGAGCAGAAATGTTCTCTTCCTCCTTTACAAATGTAATAAACAATAGAGTTTGCTAATAATAATCTTAGTTGGTTTTGAGTCTGAGAAGATAGAGATCTTACTGTGTTTGTTTTTGTCCGAGTGACAATCTTAAGAATAGAGCTGCTATGCAGAGCAGTGATGACTTCAAGCTTCTGTGGTTGAAGCGGGACGTGAGTAGCAGACTCAGACTGCTGTTTGCCCATTGAAGCTTTTATTACATGAAAACAAGCAAGATGTAGCTATTGTCCATCTGTTCACCTACTGCAAACTATTCACACGTAAGGAAATTTGGTCTGTGTCGCCTTGCAAAATGGTGTAAAAGTGGTTGGATATTCACATGGCTAGAGTATGGTCAAAGCTCCTGGTGTGGATTTATTTAGTTACTTGGTCAAATTCTTTATGAAGTAATTCACGCAGCTCACAGGGAAGTGGCTGGCACTCTGAGTTTCTTATCTGATCAGCTGCATGTAGTGAGAAAGTGATTAGATGCAAGGCAATAAAATAAAAAAGGTGGCTGATGATGGAGGTCATGGTTATTAGCTTTCTTATTTCTCACTTCCTGTTTAGATAAATGTGAACAAATGTCTACATATCCAGTAATAAAAACAAAACTGAGGGTAGTATTTGTTTTCCTAGTCCTCCCCGGATAGCTTTTCTGTTGATACCAAGAGTTGTAGTGATATCTAATCTACAGATTGGTCCAAACTTCGTCCAGATTGGTGCATTCTTTCTGTGGGATCAGCTGTTTTTGTTAGCGTGTACAAATTGTTCCCTCAGAATTTCGGACAGCCTGGAAAAATCTTGAAATTAAGTATTTTCCAGACCTCTAATTGAATAAAGGAAGTAGTGTGGAAAAGTACTGTCAATGCATATTAAAACGCAAATTTGTTGCCATCGTAATATTTTGTACAAAAGAACTCTTGAATACTGTAGGTATTGGCTAATTACACATTGGTATTATTATTATTATTATCATTGCAGGCTGTACATGGTGTAGTTGTTGGCTCTGTTCTGGGTTTAAATCCCAGTGAAAGCTCCTCTGCATGGAGTTTGCATGTTTTTTTTCTCTGAGGTTACTACAGCTTCATTTCAAGGTTCATGCTAGTTAGTTATCTTGAGTTATCCTGAGGTCTGTGATTGTGTCTGTGTGTAACTGGTTGGCCAGAATGTGCCAAGTCACATATTTTGGATCATTATCTGGGTTTATCTTTACAATGGAGTCAAAGCAGAAACCCATTAACACTTCTGATTTATCACAAGTCATGTCATAATTGCTACATTCAGTTACATTATTGCATATCACACATTTTCTTGGTATCTTGCAGCTATGCTATTATTTCATTGTTTGTGTTTTAAAGTGGAACCACCATGATCATTTTGGAGATCTGAGCCTAGAAAACTGTGGACTTTGGCTCCAGAAATGGGCAGGAACCTTGAAACACATCAAGTACCTGTGGATTAAAATAAATAACATCACATTTATGAAATTTGGCTTGACTGTTCAGATGTATCTGGATATTTGACCAGATTGAACTTATGCAATCTTTTTAAATGGCATACATTCAGCCTGCTCACTGTTAATACTGTGTCTAAAGAATATCACAATTTAATTGTTCAAACACCAAACAATATGGATTAATATGCACAGTGGAAACCATTTTGGTTTCGGCAGTGTTTCTTTTTTCCGCTCTCTGAGGCACAGCCAATCAACACCAAGGAAAACGAATGGCGCTCCTGGATTGGCTGCTTTGCAAACACCACCCAATAGCATGCCAAGTAAGATTGCTTCTAGGTATTTCAGCTGCAGTTTGTTGGAATCTACAAGTGACCTCTACAAGACAACAACAAAAACAAAAGAAAAAATGCAAAGGTGAATTTTTCTGCCAATAATCTGGAGACGCGTTCCAATGAAAAAAACAAAAACATTTTAAAGACGAGTTCTTTATGGCCAAAGAGGTCTGTAAATAGATGGTCAGAAAGTAGTCCACCAAGCAGTGTTGGTTCTTGAAATAATTTTTTATTGTTTAAGTAAATGTCAAAAGTTTTCTCCAGCAGAAAGCAGGTAACTGTGACCCCCAGTACAGAGCACCAAGCAAGGGAAACGAACTCCACTCCACATGTGTCCAAGAAGCAACAAACCTTTTCAGGTGACCGATTAGATACATTTTATTATAATTTTTTTTTTTGGGAGTCCTGCCCCTTTCTAATGCCGCCCTGGAAAGCTCCCATATGATAGTGTGAAGCAGCAGTGGTCACATTATTGCTGTTTTCTTTCTCTCTCTGTTTGAAAAAGACATTTAGGGACATGATACTGTGGTCGGATCTGCTGCTTCACACCTGTTATTTAACAGAGTTTATAAAAACTGGATAGTCTTACCCTGAGTGATGACAGAAATGTCTGTGTTGTATTACTCAAATGCCATCCATCCGAGGCGCAGCGTGCGAGTGACATCTTTGCATGCTATTGTGAGCTGAACCTGCTCTGAATGACTCAGCTAATCCACCAAGTTTTTTTAGCACATTGAAACCATTTAATCTCTCCTTAATTATCAGCATTTTATGTCCAGGCCTGCTGAACACCATCATATTAAAGGGAGTGGCTGTATTTATCCCCTTAGTGCCTTCAGTCCCTTGTCAGGGATTGTTAATGTGATTATCATGAACAAATCTGTTGATTGTCCGTGTTGTGAGGTTGGGATTGTTTTGTTTGTCGCTGTGTAACTGAAGAAATGACCCATAACTGCAGGATGAACACGTCTGATTTTTAGAGGGCTCTGTTGATAGTGTGGTCTTGTGCATCTTCTATGAAAGAAATGGTGATTGTGAGAGGATTTATCGGCGGAGTCTGTCTGTATCTTTGTTTTCAGGAAGATGAATTAAAGGTGCGTTGAGTTAGATGGGATGTGTCTTTTTACCTCTTTTTAAAGTGCTGGGACTATTTAATCTAATATATTCTGTGTAGGTTTTTCTTGTAGGACTTTTGTATGAGGAAAATGTTTGGGTTGTGCAGATGTCTTCATTTAATGTGTTTTGTGATTCAAGGTGATTAAAGTTACCA
This sequence comes from Poeciliopsis gracilis, assembly GCA_911649635.1. Lineage (NCBI taxonomy): Eukaryota > Metazoa > Chordata > Actinopteri > Cyprinodontiformes > Poeciliidae > Poeciliopsis > Poeciliopsis gracilis. The sequence goes on from CAJVRI010001154.1 coordinate 5,742,846, forward strand.
GTAATAACCTGCTAATAATGCTAAAACTAGCCATTTGAAGCTAGCATATGATTCAAAAGCTAAAAGCTGCTGCCCAGAGCCAAGAAAAAAACACTTTGGTCCTCTGCATTTCTGATTTGCATTTCTGTCATGATATAGGTCTTAAATTTTATTTATAATGAACTTAAAAGTCTTAAGTTTGGGTTGGTGAAGCCTGCATAACGCCTGTAAATGCTAAATTGCTGCCACTCTTGCATCTGGAGCAGAGAGATTACGTTTCACTCTGTCTCCCAGTTCCTGTTGACGTGTCTTCTGAGGAAACGTTTTTGGTTCTCAGTCTGTGTGTGACGACACTTTATGCTCAAAAGTATTTTTACCCTTTGAACAAATATCTGTGTATTTGTTTGGATTGTAAGAGACGGACCAAAGCAAAGCAAGAGGCTTGCAATTACAGCTGCAGGTGTTTTGGTGTTTCTACCAGCTCTGCACAGCAGCTCGAGTTCAGTCATCTGAACTTTGACTAGGCTGTTTCTTTGTAGCCATGGCTGTATTTTTAGAGCTGCTCTTATAGTTTTCTCTCAGGATTGTTCTGCATTTAGATCCATTCCTGTCCCATAAACACTGCACAACTTTCCAGTTATTGATTGAGAAATAATAGAAAAAAATCATCCCCACAGAATAATGCTACCACCACCGTGGAAATGGTTGTCGAACAGACCAATATGTTCCACATTTTGTTTTGACCCTTTTGCTAGATGTGACAACTCTGATTGGTTCCCTTTATGTTTTTACTTCTATTTAATGATGGTTTGTAAATTACTTAATGGAGCATTACCACCACCAAAAGGCGTGGACTAATGGTGGCCAAAAAAACTAACTAAACTCGTATCTTTCAGATTACACTGTCTTAAATATAATATGGCTTGAGTCTTAATGAAATAAATCAATAAATGTAGTCTCGAATGTGAAACACGACTCATTAATAGCAGAGCTTTATCCATTTTATGGAGAAATATCTCTACTTTCTAGCCGTTTTTCTGCTTTAAACGCTCACTAAAGTCCTTCTCATTTCTCATAAAATTGTGTCACGTTAGCAGTTCTCCTATTGAGGGGTTTATTTCAGGATATCAGAGTAAACGGGGCTGACTTTTTGGACTGTGAAAAAACATTTATCTTTTGATTTCCCTGCAGTAGACTACTTCTTTGTTACAGTGTAGTGTTTATATCGTGAGAAAAATATGAAACAGCTGAAGTGTTGTGAACACCTGAAAATAATAGTTGATTCCTGACAGCCAGGGTTCATTTTAAGCACACAAAGATCTCGTTTCTGACTTGGTTCTTGTCTAGACAACATGCGAATCATTCAACTGAGGGACAAAGTAGCATTTTTCTTCACATATGCGCCCTCTGTGCACACTTTGACTCCACTATTGTTTAAATACCCCGCATGACCAGCGCGTTAACATTTTTGTGGTTAGAGAATTTATTAACTCCTCCTAAGTAGCTTTCCAGCCACTTCACTTGCCCAACAGCCCCTCTGTGATGTTGCTTCTCAAGAAAGTTGCAAAACCAAGTTGTGAAACTGCTCAAGAGTTGTCATAAAACATGAGTGATCACCGAATGCCGAAAAAGGAAAACGACAAAGAGGAGCGTGGTGTTGCTTACGCAGGGGGCTGTAACGCCGCTGCATTGCGACGTCTGTGGAAGCAAACGGGGAAAACCTAAAAGCAGCAAAAAGAGAAGAAGTCGTATTCAGGAAGGAGAGGTGGGGCAGGGAGAAGAATTCGGATGCGGGGCCAAATCCATGGGAAGTTTCTCATTAGCCGTCCAACACAAACCTTAACACCGATGTTCTGCATCTGCTCTGGTCAGATGTCTTTCCTGGACGCTGTCCAGGGTGTTTCTCGCAGCCGGGGACCGTTTGTGGTGAACTCGAGGTGTGACTCTTTGTCCCGGGTTTTTCACCGCAGCCTCTCTCCCTGTTTGTTTTGGAGGCCTGGTTCTCTGTCCGCCTCTGCTGAGGGGGAAACATTGAAATGAGGGACGAGTTGGAACATGCTTAAAGCTGCAACTAATGATTATTTTAACAAACGATCATTCTGACAATTTATCAAATAAAAAAATGTCACATTCTGCAGTATTTTCATTTGATCACTTAAGCCTTTTTATGCAATATTAGGAAGACGTTAAAAACATCAAATAATGCAGTTCCTTTTTAAAATAAGAAAAACATTTTGTTATATAAAATGCAAGTTTAACATCACCATGTGAAACACTCAGCACTTTCTGTTTGACTTAACCTCAGTTCAGTGTAGTGCTGATCTGTTAACTAGTTTCTGAATTAATAAATTAATAATTGTTTAGCAAAAAGTGCCTATTTTGAAAATTTGAACCAGGTGAATCTAAAATAACCACTTCAGGAGTTTTTACAACTATATATACATTTAGAAAATGTATATATATTTGGAACAATTGGGCTGAATTACTGCTCTTCTTTTAGCAAATAGTCTGTGTTCTCCAGTTAACAGTCAATTACTAAATTAATTGGTGATTATTTCAATGATGGATAATTATGATTCATCTAATTATTTCAGTCTTGGTCAGGTTGTACTTTTCCAAATGACATAAATGACTGTAGAGCATTTCATCGAGGTAGGAACCAGTTAGCCCCCACTGCCTCACCTACTTGTTACTCGCCCACTTTAATTTTTTTCTTCTTTTAACCCCCCACTCACTCCCCCAGCAGGAAGAACCCAATTACAGAGATATCAGGGCCACGCTGGAAACCTGACAGCCTGTGAAACGTCTTCGGCGTCACACAGAGACAATGTTTGTCCTGCAGCAGCGCAAACAGGATGCTGTATGCAGACAACGCCATGAGATAACACACTGCTCTACAAGAAGGGAAGACGGAAAAAAATAAAAAAACTGCATGCAAGGAGGCGGGAAGACTGCTTGGACAAAGGGAGGAAAAAACAGCTGTGAGACTGACGATGCAGAGGTGATCTGATGACCTCATCAGGAGCTTCAGCTCCGTTGTAGAGAGTTCAAACCCTGCACAGGAAGTAGAGCTGTGTGCAGAGTAACCTGTTGTGTAGACATTGCCTTGTTTTTCTCCTCCTACTCCTAACCATTTCCTGTTGGTTCCTGTCGAGAGTTCACTTGATTTAGGGCAGCAGCGTGATGAATGTGAGTGACGAGTCATAGTAAAGGTTCAAAGAGAGACGAGAGACGTCACAAAGCAGTGGGCTGAAGGATGGTTTTCAAACCCTTCCCCTTCCTCTTGGCTTACTTTTACAGCAGCGGTGCCATTAAGCTATAAATCAGTCACTGGTGACTGATGCTTTGGTCTCAACTTGCCCATTTCTGTTGAAGGACATTCATAATTTGTGTTATTTGTTGTCTTTGTATTATTTTATTGCACATGTTTCCCAGATATCTTGGAGGCCTCTGACTCTTTGTGTCCTTCTGAATGAATTTGCTGATAGCTCACCACAAGGAATGTGAAGTGGTTCCTGCTCAACTTTTTCCCCCTGACAAATAACCTCTCCATTACTTCCCTTTGAAGACGAAAACAACTGGTCTGACCACTGCTTGTGTTTCTTAACTGTGTCCTTCAATGAATAAGTCTTGAAATATTCAGTTAATTTCACGCTCTTGTAGTCGCCACACCCTGAAGTTGACATTTGCTTTTGAAATGCCGCCTCTTTTCCCCCACTCACACATAACTGCACTTAGAGATTGTAATTTGCAGTAGCACAGGATTACTTGTGTTTCACTGTTGCAGCTCTCTAAGATCAATGCCACAATTCCTTCTCCTTTTGTTAGTTTTATTGAATCAATACCGCTAATGTGCCTGACATCAACACCCATCCGGCAGGATCAATTTTACAGTCAGTACTCGACTTTTTAGCTCTTATGCACAAACATCCGGAAATAGAGGAGCAAAATCCTTCTCTATTCCCATCGAGCGTTTCTTCACAGATGCCCTGAGAGATGGAAAGCTTCTGAGTCGCATTTTAAACCAGAGAAAGTATGCCGCAGCCTAATTCTTGTACTCTCTCTTCTGTTCCTAAATTATGCATGGGTTTCCTAGGATTTTGTCTTCTTGAAAGTGTTAGCAGAACCATGTTGGGCGGAGTCCCTCAGGATGTGTTTTTAGGCCATCTGAGCACTTTAGTGGCTCACTAGTTGACACTTTCAGTTTCAGTAATCAGACTGGGTATTTCTAGGGCAACAGGGTTTTTGCTGAGGCTTTTCAATATTTGCTTAGCAGTCAAAGCATTTAAGTCATACTTGGAGGGGCGGTTTTGTGTATTTTCCAGGCATATAGAGCCGTTTTATAGGAAAATCTATTAACAATGTTACCATCAGCTGTTATAAAAATGCTGTATCAAATATGACTTAAATAAATCTTGACTTTTTAATTTAACACCTTGAGATTGGGCCTTTGTTTCTTTTTGAAACTCCACCATCAGGAAGTCATGATAACATCTCTTCTCTCTTAGCACTTTATTGACGTTTGTACCAGCGTTGCACTGAGACGTACCTTGTATAATGAGCTCAGCAGATGACCAGTTCTACCAGGTGTTTGCTAATTGCTTCTGGCTAGTTTGAAGGAGCTGAGGCAGAAGCTTGAAAGCTTTCACACTGCAACTCTGAGGAGGAGCTTCGTGTAGGTCCACCCAGGCGTTTTGCACAGTTGAATGGTTACCATGGTGATTAAAGGATTTCTCAAACATGTATGAAAGAATCAAAGCAACACTACAAGTATCTTCTAGATTATAACATGATGTAAAGGTCAAAAAAAGTAAATTTTACATAATACTACACCTTTAAATTATTATTTATTTAATTAGTTTATAACAGGAAGTTTAGTGGCTGGACTTTGCTGGGGTTTCTAGGTAATGGACCGATGCCTGCTGATTTGTGACGATACGTTCCAGATGTTGTTGAGACAGATCATTTTTAAGACACCGAAAAACAAACTTATTCCCAAAAACCCAGACTGAGTGTTTTTATTTTTTTTAGAAGCAGAGACCCAAATCGAGGAACAAAAATGAGAATTTTGCATAAAAGTTCCCCTGTAAGACAGTCGGGCTGGGATAAAGTAAAATAATAGTGTGAAGAAGATTTGGTCTAAACACCCTGACACTGATGAGAATCTGATGGATGCAGAAGCGTGGGTATCTTGGGAATGAATCATAGCTGTACGTAGTTCCTTTAATCCAGTACTCTAAAGCTAAATGGAAACTTTTAAGGCTTTTATTTACGCAATGTTCAGGTTCAAACAGATCTTTACCCCGTTGATTCATAAGAGAAGTCCTGGAAGGAAAAGCGTAACCTTTGCAGTCTTTAACTGATGAACCGATTGAACTTGTTGCCGTTTCTCCTCATTGCTTTTGAGCCAGATTGAAAATGACAGTTGCTGGAAAAATTAGCGTAAAGGTTTCATCCTGCCTAGAAAGAAAGATGGAGCGGGACTAGAAAAATGGTCTCCTGTGGCTTTGGGACTGTCGGAGATTTCCTGCTCTTTGTCACGTGATTGTATTAGGACAAATAAATAGTCCATGACCTTTTCTTGGGTTTCCAGTGGGGCAGATTATTTGAGGTCATGGGACAAGTGGCGTTTTTGGTGAAAAGACACCGTAGTCTTCTCTCAGGATTCCTATATTGTTACAATGTGAAAAGCGAAGCAGCCATGTCAGCCTCTTCTGTGTAATGGCTCTGTTGGGAGCAAAGTAAACATTAGGATTAACCTTCACAGAGTTGCATTTGTCAGCGTTTATGTCTCAGATGGAGGAGAAACCGACTGAAAAATGCCAAATTAACCTGAACCTTAAACACATTCAAGCTTGTTTTGAAGATGTTCTGCTTACAGAGATGGTAACCAGGCGTCCGCAGCATTTATTTTTATTTCTTGACTTCTCTTAGTTACTGATTTTATGTGGAAAGTCACTTGACTCTGCTGGGAAGTAATTGCCGCTCATTAATTTCCTGGAAAAAAATAGGAAAGTATTTCATCCCACTGCTAGTTCAGCAGTGAAACTAGCGATTTTTCCAGGGTGACTAACTCCTTCAGAATCACCCAGCTGTTTTTCAGTTTTTATTAAGACTTAAACTAAATTCCCAGAAGGAAATTACACTGTTGCAAACATGAGAATATGAATGTATTTCAGTAATTTACTTAAAAAAATTAATACTCATACAACACAGTGATATATTTACATGATTATGACTTATTGCTGACTTCCACACCCATAAAGAGATTTTTAATGATGATTAATATATTTCGGCTTACAAAACGTTAAGGAAGAATGCAGACTTGACAGTTATTGCCACAAAAAGGTAATTGCTTAAAAAGCTTAAACTTGACAAGTTGCTGTACCCATATTTATGGAAAGTTGAGTGGAAGGAAAAAGTATTGAGAGGATAGACAAGCACGTATAGTGTGTATTTATGCACATGCTTTTCAGTTGGGTGATATTTTTGTCTCTTAACTGAGTTGTACTTTTGTTTGACTTCTTGTTCCTGCAGTTTGGCTTGTTTCTAAATTGCTCTGTTAATTAGGGGGTGTCTGAGATTACAAAAGACAAAATGAAAGTGTGAATAACTTTGTCCGCCAGAGACTTTAGTAATTATAGTTTTTAGTTGCTTGTTCTAGAGAAATATATTGTTTTAGATAATCTGATCCTAGGTTTTCCATCAGCCTTTAGGTCTGTAATTACAGCGTGTGAAACATCCTGCTTTGAGCTGCAAACGCAGCAGGCCTCCTCACTGGAGATGCTCTTTATCACAGATGGTAATTAGACTCTGGCATGAAACGCCCTGCATTGACCGGCAGGGTGTTCTGTGTTTCCCCTGTTTGACATTTGTTCAACTTTTATAGGCAAACCTTTTCTGGAAAATATTTGGTGCCTTTTTTATGCAGGTGTGATCATTGAATGGAAAGAAATAACTTAACGGAGTAAATTAAAACAGAAACTGTAGTTTTTGCAGGGTGAATTCAGCTTTCTTTCTTAAGTTCAGATCTGAGTGAACTGAAGATCCAGCTGCTCGAAGTAGAGAATTTACAGAAGACCTAAAGAGTCTACTTTGAACAAAGGTATCAGTCTGGGGAAGAATAGAAAAAAACAAACAAATACATTTTTTTTTTAGATTCCTCACAATCTCCCACAAATAACTAAAATAAACAAATACTCTAAAAGTTTTTATAACTGCCTATTTTAACAGTTCAAATCCTAAATACACATTAATATGCATCAGCAGTGGAATTAGCGATTATTTTGATGATTAATCAGATAAAAACATGGAACACTGTGCGTATTTATTGTTTTTTAAGCTTTTTTAAAAATTCAGTATTAGATATGAAAAATAAAAAAAATGTTTCTTTTTTGATTCAGAACATATTTTAATTGCCTAAAATACAATGAAATATATTCCTTTAGTAAATGTTTGATCACTTGTAGCAAAGGATGCATCTGCAGGTTAAAAAATACTTTGAACAATACTTATCAGCTCAGGCCTTTCTGCTTGACTAGACATCAATATTATTTCAGTAATCGATTAATCTGATTCATTATTTCGGACTGGATGTTTCCCTAAACCCAAATGGTGCCTTCGTAAAATATTATTAGAAGGGAGTGAAAACTTATGCAACCAGGCTAATTACCGGTCAAGCTCAGTTTTTATTTATATATTCACTTCAGTTTATATCCTGTTCTGTTTGGTTTCATGTACAAAATAAAATCAGCAAGAAAAAGTCCAGATCCCCGATCAGAGTTGGTTGAATGAAATTGTCCCGATCTCTTGTGTATCCAATCCAAATGCTTAGTCATGCAAAGCTCAAATTGTCAATGATCTCATGATTGTAACTTTGTGCTGAAGAGAAATTTGCATCATATTGCGGTGCTGAGTTTGCTGGTGTGTGTTGAGTAACACAAGGCAGAGGTGTGAGTGGGAGAATGCACACTCTTTGTGTGTGTGTGTGTGCGTGTGTGTGTGTGTGTGTGTGTGTGTGTGTGTGTGTGTGTGTGTGCGTGTGTGTGTGTGTGTGTGTGTGTGTGTGTTTGAGATAACAGCTTTGTCAGAGGTCCCTTCAGGGCTGCGGTGGATTGCACAATGCAGTATTTTTCACATCTGCGTCTTGTCGTAGAAAGCTGATTATGATGTAATGCAAAATATTCTTCCATTTGCAGAGATCAACAATCTGGTGACAACAATCTCCTTATCGTGATTCTCTTCTGATGGATCCTGAACCACAGCATGACACAGAGCAGCTCACACCCTCATGCTGTGGGGGGAAAAAGCTTTCTGCTCTTACAGCTGTGGTTTCTGAGTGCCATAATTTCCTGTCTGCTGGTGACACGAATCCCAGCTGACTGCAGTGCTGAGTCGCTCTTCAAGCTTCATGCACGGGCTGCATGAACATTATCATTCAAATGCATCTGAATAAATGAGAAAATTATATATTATCACAGACTCATTCGATGCAGAGTGACATCTTTCTATTAAATTAAAAAAATATATACATTTTTGTTTGCTGTTGTAATAAGCATTACATGAATTTCTCTTTCTACCAGAAGTCTTCAGTCTGGCACTTTAGTCTCAACTAGCTCTTATTTTGAAGGACAATTTTGTTTACAGACATGTTATAATTTATTTTATTTAAAGTGCTGTCATGATTACTTGGAAGACTCTATTGGTTTAAGTTAATTCCTTAATATTGTTGAAAAAGTACTAGCTATAAGGGAAATCATCTACCAGTGAAATAATGCATTTCAACTTATAGAAAAAATGTCTTATTCATTTAAAACAAGCTTCTATATCTTGCTTAAAGTTAGCTGTAAGTTAGTTTTGTCTCATTTCAAGTGCACAGGATATTTGCACTAGAAACTAGACAAAAATACTTGGTAGTATTTTGTGTTTTTGCAGTGAACAAATATCAGGAATGAAACTGTAACCAGTTACTCTACGGTTTATGGGAAAGTCAAATCTCTGTGCAAAGGATTAACTGTAGTGAGCTTTCAAAAATGATGGGATTTCCAGTCAGAATACGAATCTGCTGTAACTTCTCAGTCTGTTGCAGTTTTAGTTTTTAGTTTTTTTCCAAAGGTCCCATTTAAATATGTTCACATTTCTTATCTTGATCATTACTGAGAGCACTGGATGTAGCGTTAGAACTGATAGGAGAAAAGTTTTCTTGAGATCTGAAGATGTTCTTAAAGGGTTTCTGCAGAGACAGTAGTTTGCTGCTTTTGAATAATCATTTTTAAATTATTTTTAGCAAATAATTTCTTGAACATTTGATTTTCCAGCTTTAGCAGCAGGTCTGTCGGTTTTTCACATCAGATGATTCCATCAACTCCTGATCTTCATGGATTTTTCCTGGTTCACAAAAAACTGTTAAAATTTAACGTGAACAGCACAACTCTTTATGCATTCAGAAATTATTTTCCCATGTCTGTTGTTTAAGGGAAAATTTATTAATTTCAGTCTCTGAACTCTTGAATTGTTGTTTTTTTCTTGAGTTTCTTAATATTGTTGTTTTGAGACGATTTTATGGATAATAAAATACTAATACAAGTTTGCCCACTCCAACCAATATATTTAAAAATGTGTTAAAAGAAATTTAATGCTGGAACTGGAAGATATTTTAATGGATTGTGAAACAAAGTAAACAATTGTGTAAACAAAGTTGCCCTCCAAAAATCTTTAATCATCCAAATGGAAATTATTGAGCTAATTTAATCTGTCCCACGATTAATTGAATTATCGTTTATTGCAACAGGTTTTTATACTTGGCAGCATCCTGAAACCCAAACTATGATCAGATAGCGACAGATTAAAAACCGCTGCAGATGAGGAAATCAGATTCTTTGGTTGACACTTACGTCAAATGACATTTTTTTCTTCACTGCAGCTTTTAAACAGGTTAATTTAATACTTGTTTTTGTCAAAATTATTGCAAATCTAGGCTTCAAGTCTGATCCACTACAGATTAAGTGGATCAATCTGAATACATACATTTTGTAACAGTAGACTTTGAAGTTTCGTTCAGGTGGGCGATCCTTTCCCGTTGCCTTTTGCTGCAAGATAATTTGTCTCATGGTGACATAAATGTAATATGTGGGCAAAGAGCGCTTCAGGGAGACATGAAACGCTTCGTTTGAAGCATACCTCCTCCTTACTTCCACCTTTTCTCTCTTGATGGATGAAGACCATCTCACAGGAGCCAGCCTCGGTCTAATTTAAGGTTTCAGCGCGGGTTTGCTCTAATTAAATCCTTAATGAGCCTCCTTGATGTGGAGTTGCATGAAACACAGAAGGGACGTTCCTCTGCGCCAGCAGAGCGACTCGGAAGAAGAGTTGTTTTCAGCTCCAACCTGTTGAAGGATTCTGGGTCAGCCTATTCTCCTCCATCGGACCCCCTCCCTCCTCTCCGGACCTACAGCTCCATCCAGCCAGGGTATTTTTAGTCCGCTGTGTGCTCCCTTGAAAGCCAATAACCTCCTTTCAAACAACTTGTCAACACACAAACACACTCTTAGCTTTTCATACACAGGGAAAAAACCGAGATGTTAAATGCTTCTCCTTTCATCCTAAAGCCAAGTCGGCTTTATTTTCACCTGGTCTGGGAAGTGGTCTGGGTCTTGTTCGTAAGAGGAAAAGTATGCTAGCACATCAAAGCAGTGGGAAGATTAGCTTGGGAAAACAAGTTTAATGAGGTTTTTGTTTCCAGACACGTTAATGTTGTGAAGCCAGACTCTGATTAATTGCTGCATTTTTGCATCAGGTGTTCAGATCAGCGTGTTATCATGTGTTGTGGTGGAGTTTGATTTGATGAAATCAACTTTTCTTCTGTAAGCAGGAAAAATGCGTCTCAATTTGCACATAATTAAATATACATGACATTATTTTCATCTGTTTTTGCTGACTGTCTCCGATCGCTCTATTAACACTAGGTTGAACCCAATTCCATCTGTCATCTATAAATCAGTTAATTGCACGACAAACTAAAACTGAGTTTGATCATTTCCATTTGGTTGGTTGTTTTTCTCATGTCTCTCTTTTCCACCAAAGACTGGATGACAAAACTTTGGTGCATTGGTCTCAACTGAACCTTTTTTGATACAGAGACTTCAGTATCCATTTTATCTGTTGCTTTAGTTGTTTCGTTTATTATTTTTTTGGATTTTTAACATGTCTTCCAGGTTCAGTGGTAGTCAGAAATGCAAATAAAAAACCCCCCAAAAATATATATTTACCCATGTTTTTTTTTTTTTTTATTATCCCAAAGGGAAATTTGATGTCATAACTCATGCCATTCAAGTACCTTCAAATAGTAGTTATAGGTAGAGACTCTTTTTCAACCAACAGACACAATCTGGCACTGGTCAAATAAATGTATATATTTTGTACATTTTGGTGCACTTGTTGCCTAATTTACCACCATCTTCCTCACTTCTATAAATTCTGCAGACGTCTGACTCTGCTGCTCAGTTTGTCAGACAGACTGAGGTCAAACTCTAATCTGACCTCACACCGACTGAGTTCAATTTGTCTGTTAAGGCTGATGAGTCAAGACATTGTGCGGAAGTTTTTGGGTGGATTATTTTAAAAAAATGTTTCTATGTGAGATTAGTTTTTGATCTGTATTGTTACAAACATCTAATAAAAGCTGCACAATCCAATTTCAGGTTGTATTCAAGGCTTGGTTGTTTTTTGGTTTGAAGGTTAGACCTGGCTGGGTTTTTTTTTCAGCAGTGGACTCGTATGCCTGCGATTAGTATCAGGTGTAACCAAGCAACCGGGGCTTTTCTAAGGCTGCTCATCTCCACTCTCTCTTATCAATTATAGAGTCTCTAAGCAGCAGACCTATTTTTTACAACCATGTATTTTCTACTTGCCTAGGAAAGAAAGCAATTGTTTTTGGAGACTTTTTGATTACAAGGATAATCTGGTGGTTTTAATGATTTAGAGCTGAATAATTGCACAACTTGTCTGTGCATCTCTCATTTGTTTAATACTTCCAAGATTGGGACATTTCTGTTGCTGCGGTTTGATTTCACTCTGCACTGAGTCAAACCAAACAATTGAAATGATCATTGAATTAGTTAATGATCATTTGAATAATTGATTAATGGTGATTAACTGTTTAAGCCCTAGTCAACAGTACAAACATTTAAATCCCACCTTTTGGGAAGGCTCGAATTCAGGCCTGATTTGTTTTGCAGCACAGCCTCCTTGTTCCTCAAAGGGTGTGAAATCTAGGCCATCCTCTCAGGAAACAGAAGAGACGGGAGGTGGAGACAAGTGAGCGAGTGAAAGTTCCTCTGAAGGATGAAGAGGAGCAGCGCAGGGTTTGGGTATATTTATACCACCCTGTCTGCGGAGCCCCACTTTCTAATTAACTCCGAATTAACTTGTGACGAGTCGAGGGTGGGCGGCTTGGATCCGGGGCTGCAGATATAAGCGTCTCTTCTCTTATTAGCCCAATTTGTCGGGCCTCTGAGGGCCCCCGCCGGCGCTCCTCTGAGCCGCCCCGGAAAGTCCAGCATCTGCTCCCCAGAACCGTTTTTGCTGCACATCAAAGCTGCAGCATCGGACTTATCTGGGATGATGGAGAAAAGATCTCCAGGGTCTCCTGCAGCCAGCAGGCGGTGATGACATACTTAAAGACAGTTTGTTATAGAAACTGTCGCTGGAACACGTTTATTGTCTTGTGTTGTTACATAAAGTGTAACAGAAACAAATGAAAGAGATGAAAACAGGCTGTTAGTTTCATCAGGTATTTCAAGGTCAGAATCAAAAGGGCATAACTAAGGCTGGAACTGGCGATTATTATAGTTATTGATTATTCAACCAAATGAAAAAAAAAATTTACATATTCTAGAGATTTTTCATTTAATTACAGAAATTTTTCTTATTTAATATTAGAAATATCTGAAATTATCAATAAAGTATTTTCTACTCTAAATGAACAAATAAATTAATTTTTTAAATAACAAAATAATCTTTTTCTTAACTTTTAATGCAACAACAAGCATTCCTTTAGTCTATGTTTGTGTATATACAGCACAGAATGTACCTGCAGCTAAAAAACAATACTTATATCATCAACATGTGAAAAGTTCGTCCCTTTCTGCTTTACTCAACATCAATATTAGTGATCTGTTGATTAATAATAGCAAAAGGTGCTTAATAGGAGATTTTTTTTTTTTTTTGCAGAATTTGAACAAGGTTAGTTAAAACTGAGGACTTTTGGTTATAATTAATATTTAATAATATTTACAATACTGGGCAGTCGTTCATCCAGTGGCCCGCCATGTTTTTGACTTAAAAAATATTTAAAGTTGACAGGACATTTTAAAATATCACTTGATAATTGCCTTTAAGGGTTATTAAAAGATTGGATTAATACCTGAACACCAGTGGTTAGCCTGGGGGGCATAAGAACAGCCTGGTGGCCCGCCAGGCTTATAATACCCTGGACGAAAGCCGGTATATTTTGCAGACTTCTGGCTTAATTACTGTTCTGAGTGTGTTCTTTCAATAAATTCCCCTTTCTTCAGAGACTCTATATTCCAGTAAACAATTAATCTACCACTAAATTAGTTAATCGATTTAATAAAAGATCAATCACTATTAATCTGATTAATTGTTTGAGCACTACATGACTCTGTTTGTTTGTGTTTCCATCACCATGGTGGTCCGGTAGCATCTCCACGGTCGGAACTTGTCTGTTCCTCTACGTCTGCATCTGTCTCACTCTCCGTCTCTTCCTCGGTCCCTGTGACTAATGACAGGCTCCTCCGCTCGTTTCCTTATATAGAGCCACACTCTGTCTGATCTGCCTCAGATTGGGACAGCGCAGACACTCACCAAGTCCTGCAGGATTCAGGTGCCCCTTTGTAACACTAAGATTAGCATTTAACAAGCATTTCCTCTTTAGCTCATTCGATTCTGTGTCTTTTAATCAGAGCGGACTGGGCGTGGTTACAGATCTTCATGTTAACATAAAGATTTGTAGCAAAAATGTTGTTTTTGTGACTTTTATTTCTAACAAAAAGATGTTGACTATTTCTCGCTTATGCTAGATTTATGAGCAGCGCTATGAAAAAGTTTGTGCCCCCCTAGAATGAGACCGTTTCTGCTGAACATATTAATGCACATTAAGGTATATTTGGTGTTTGAACTATTAAAATACAGTCAAGTATTTTGAAAGGGGATCTAAAGTTTCGGTGGATTTCATCTGTTTGTGGGTGATTGAGGTTTCTAAATCCTGGAAATATCGGGACTCGGGGATCTGCTGTATTGTATTCACACTGATGTGAAGCTTTTATCTATAATCCACGATATCTGCAGGATAAGCACATTGACAATGTCACTGTCAACTACTGAACATCCCACTGAAACACCTCTTTGTGGAGTGTTTCTGATATTCAGAGTTTTAGAAGTAAAGCTCCTTTGCTTGATTTTGTGGAGCTCTTATTTTTGTTTAAAGTCGTAAGAAGTAGTTTAAAACAATTACCAGACAATTCATCACATCAATGAGGTTTTTGCTAAGCTTTGTGCCTGGTTGCCATCGTGGGCCAAAGAGCCTACTTTTGTATTATATTTGCTTTTTGTAACAAATGCCAACAAAGCCTGTGAATCCCCCAAGTGTTATTATTATAGACTGGTCGAGTAAGGAGAAACTTTCTCCCTCTCTTGCCCGGCGCACACACACACACACACACACACACACACACACACACACACACACACACACACACACACACACACACACACACACACACACACACACACACACACACACGGTCGTTCATCAGACCTAGTTATCGACATTGGGAGATCTCTCCTTAAATGGTAGACTGCCCAGGGCCCTGTGTCTGTTTCCACCACGCAGACTAAATGAAGTCCAGATCTGGGAATAGCCTTTTAAAGAGGAGGGGAATGCTGCATGGAAAGAAAAGTAAAAAAAAAAGAAAAAAAACAGAGAGAGAGTTGTAGAGGAAAAATGATGGCGAGAGGCCCTGGAAAGGTTTTGACCTTTAAAGATAATGTAATTAAAGAGAAACAAATATGGTGATTATTTCAGTTGTCGATTAATTTATCACTTTTTTTCATGATTGTGTAAAAAGAACTGCAGATTTTACATTTTAGTTCTATTCACACAATATTAGAGGCACATTAAATGATGCAAAGAAACAATTCAACTCCTAAACATTTTATTGCCTAAAATGCATTCCTTTAAGATACGCTCGATCATTTGTATCAAAGGACATATCCACAGCTAAATCGATTAATTATTGATTTAGCTGGTGTCTAATATATATATTTTTTGCACTGGGTGAAGCTTAAACAGTGGCATTTTGTTTAGAACATATTTACAAAGATTTTTTATTTTATATCTTAAATGCTAAATGTTTATATTTCTGGTACAGTTTTTCCTTATTTACTCCTCTGAGTACTTTGTTCTTTCAAGAAGTCGACCTTTTTAGAGTCTATGTACCCCAGTTGACGATTAATCAATTACTAAATTAATTAGTGATCATTTGAATAATTGATTAATCATGATTAATTTAGTTAATCATTTCAGCCCTAATCAACAGTACAAAGTCCAACCTTTGTGACGGCTTGAATTTAGGCCCGATTTGTTTGGCAGCACAAAATTATTGCTCTGTGTTAGCACACCCTTAAACAGAAACTGATAATAAAAGAATTGTCCTTTTTATCGTAACAACTTTAAGTAAATTTCAGTTTCTTCTGGAGGAATTTTCATGCCGGTTTCTCATTTCCACTCTTGAGTTGAGTGGAAATTAACTGTTTATTTGAAACAAACAGTTAAGCCCAATGTTATTCCTACCCCCAATAGTTTAAAGGAAATTTAAATTAGAATCTATATCTCTGTGAATCAGTTTGGGCTTTAGCTTATAGGATACTGACAAGAAGTTAGGAGACTTTTGGCTTTCGAGTGAAATTTCAGGATAACTCTAAAATGCACTGAGACATTCCCAGGTGACCTACTCTAATATCTTAAATGCACGTGACTGTTTTAGTACTTTTTAATACAACTTATTGTTCACTAACAAAAACCTAAAATTAACAGGAGGTAAATCGAGCAACAATTTTCCTGCTTGGTACTTAAACAGAGTTGGCAAGACCCTTGGAGAAACGTCCGAAACCCTGAGGGAGCTGAAGGTCAAGAGTCTGAAGGTCAGGAGTACGTTTTCTGGACCAAATATTTTCGTTCCCAATAAAACATCTCGTCCCGGTTAAAATCTTTCAAAACTTTGTGGGAGACGGTTTTATGCTCTAACGTCAAACATGAGTTCCAAAAGATGTGGTGCAACGGTTGCAGTGAAACACGGTGGTGGCACCGTGGAGCTTTGGGGTCATTTTTCCACAGGTTGAAAGTCTGGGTTTTTCTTGAGGTGGTTGAAATGTTGTACAACTCTAAATGCATCTAACAATCATTAACAACCGTTAACCAATTTTTGCAGGAAAGCAGAATTGTAGCAAAATGTATCTTTCTGGAAGAACTTACTTGGGGTCTCCTGAAGAGGGCTATGAGTTAGAAATGTCCTCCTAATCTGAAAGATTTGGAGAAGATACTGATATTAAATGTTGTAATTTGATCAAAGGAACTGAAGTATTAATGGTGTCAACGTCAGAGGTGAAATCTTGTTCTTTCTGCTTTCGTCATAGCGGTGACTTTCCACTGAGGTCTTGAACATTTTGGAAATGGAAATTGACATCGGAAGACTTTTTAAAGTCGTTTCAATTTCTTGTTTTTAAAAAAATCCATTAATTGTATTTATTTCCTTTTTCTTTCAGACTGAAACTCTGCAGAAAGTATGGCTGAAAGAATTTCTCGAGGTAAGACACAAACTCAAATATTCAGCAATGATTCCATTAGTTTCAGATGACATTATACTGCATTACCCAGCATGCAAGTGTCTCTGCTTATAAAGAGGAATAGATTCTGTGGTTTTGTCCATTAGGACTTAAATTGATCACTTAGTGGAAAGTAATTTCTAAACACTTTCCCTGTTGATGTGCATGAATCTGTGTCAAGTTTCAGGTTTTTTTTTTTGTCACATTACAATTTGAGTTTGCATCTGGCACTTTTATTAATGCTGTATATAAAAGACATTGTTGTTTTTCTGTCCTGATTTATTTATATATATATATATATTGCAAGTCAGGATTGCATGGAAATACATTAGAATGTCGTTGTTGAAGCCTTTTGAACATGTGAACTGAGTGAACCCTATATTCATTCCTTGTTTTGATATATTTATTTCCGTCTTGGTAATACTTCCTTTTAACTATTTTTTTATGTCAGTAAGGCAGGTTTCCATTGAGCTATTTGCTGGTTTACTGTGGTGTTATGTGCAGTTTATCTCAAAAATGGTCAAAACTGACAACCATTTCTGCCTGTCAAACCTTTATCGTTTATCTATTTTAATGTGTAAAGATTCAGACTTTAAATGAGTTTGCATCTGCTTGTTCCTTCCTGTGTGTAATCCTTCATTTCTCAAGCATTTCCCCATTTTTTCGGGTTACAACCACAAACTTCAATCAGAAAGTGGTGCATAATTATTAAGTAAAAGAAAAAATTTGCAATGTTCTAAAAATGAAATGAAAAGAAATGCATTTAACCCAGATACTTATACATAAAATTAACCTTCGAGCAGGAGAACAAAACGGCTAGGTGATTATTTGTGTTGCGCAACGCTCTTACTTCAACCTTAGAGATGTTGATGAACTTTGTAGTTCTAAACATACCGTCAGCACTACAGGTTGATATGAAAGCTTCTGGATGTGTTAGTGGCCTAGTCAAAGTCTGGACATATCTCAGTTGATGTTCTCAGGCTCTTTCTATTCAATCTGACTGAGGTTGAGATATTTTCTAAAAAAGAACAGGGGAAAACATCTTGATGTCTGTTTCTTGAAAGCTGGTAGAAACTTTACCCCAAACTACTTGCAGCTGTAGTTGTAGTTATATATGAAAATCGTTGACTTGAGGTTGGTGGGTTTTTTTGTGTTGTTCCACATAAAGTTTGTAGTTTTAATAGGAAAAATTGTGAAAAACTCCTGGGGGTGCCAACGCTTTTGGAAGCCAGAAAGAAATCTTTTGTCTTAGAACTAAAACAAATACACAATAATTTATCAGATTCTTCTTCTTCTTCTGTGGTATGGAGTGAGACAATGGATGTGTCGTCTGCCTGCACCTTCAGCTGTTATGCGCCTGCATGACCACAAACGCTGCAGATCAGCAGATTGATTTCCTTCTTGTTTCCCAGCTGTACATGATAGCTGGAGCACAGATGTGTGGAAGTGTTGGTGGAGCTGGTTTCTTGCCATTTTCATGACCTAATTGCATTTCTTTCTTTTCTTTTTTGTTTCTTTTTACAAACATTTGAGCTCAGTCATGTTTCATATCACAATGCTTCATCTGCTGAGGAACCCCTGACTAACCACCAACTGTTTCCACTGGGTTAAGGGACGCGAGGCAGCTGAACCTCATAACTGCTGTCAGAAAGTGCTGTTGAATGTGATAGAAAAGAGAGATTGAACGAGACGATAACGAAGCAAAAACTGCATTCGATCAGTTAAGAAAGATGACAACATGGGGTCCATTGAGGTCTGTTAACCCTTTGTCGCCTGATTGAAGGAAGCGAGGTATCGAGAGAAACCCACGCTGGCCGCAGGGGCAACATGCAAACTCCACGCAAAGGTCCCAACTAGAGACTAAGCACCAAATAACTGTGCTGTAACTTTTTAAAACAATTTGGACAAAGATTTTTTTCTTTGTCTGATGATTTAGTAGATGTTTGTTCCTCTTTCGTGTCACAAAACTAGGGGCGCAACTAACGATTGTTTTTGCAATTGATTGGTTAATTGAATGAAAATATTGGCATGTTCTGCAGATTTTGCATACAATTTGTATACAATATTAGACATACATTAAAAATTAAACAAACGAAATTTCCTTTTATACTGGAAAATTAATTTCATTACCTAACATTAAAAAAATGTAGCATTCCTTTAGTGAATGCTTGGATCATTTGTTGCAAAGGATGCATCTGCAGCTAAAAGTACTTCTAACATCAGCACATGAAAAGGTCAGACATTTCTGCATGACTAAAAACATCAATACAATGTAGTGTTGATCCGGTGACCAGTTAATAATTGGATAGAAAAAAGTGATATGATTTGTTTTTTCTCCAGGTGAAGCTAAAACTAGACCATTTTGAGGAGTTCTGGGTGGAACATTATTATAGATTTTGTACATTTTGGGCCTAATTAATGCTCTGTATGTTGTCAAATTACTTTTTTAAAAGTCTGGATACTCCAGTTAACACATATTTCAATAATTGATTATTCGTAATTAGTCCCTTTAATTGTTTCAGCCCTACATGAAACCAAAACTCAGTTTTTTGTTAAAACATCAGCAAACGACGTCGTTTCTGACTCGCATCATTTGTTTTGACCCGGGTGTGGCTTCTTCTTGTCTGAGTGGCCTTTCAGTCCATGTAGGACTCAAATCCCTGTGGCTGATGATGTGAAGGTTCAAAGGTCGCCTCCTGATATCTTGTCAGGTTCATTTTGTAATTTTTCTTACATGATGTCACATTAGGAAGGAGGGAGTTTAATTAATCTGCTTTAATGTTAGAAAATGAACACAAACAACCTTATTTCCTGTTTTTATTACCTTGTAGTTAAACATCCAATTATGCTTAGAAAATAAAAGTTCAACCAACTAACCAAATATATCACTGGAAAGCAGAGTTTGAATGCATAACACTAAGATGTTGCATGCTGCTGACATGCAGCCTTTGTTACGGTTGCACGATTCGATATGTTGTGCAGAAGAATCCCTCCAGCAGAAATGGCAGCAGCGGATCCAGAGCTAAATCATGCATGCTCATCAGCAGTTGTGCAATTCTTGCGTCACTGATCAACACCCTGAGGCCAAAAATAATCGTTTCTGATAGTAGCGTGTAAGCGCCGCAGCAGCCAGTCTGTCGACGAGAACAGAATTTGAAGGTTGAGTTGGTGATATTTTTTCAACAGGAAGTGGTTTGACCTAGAGAAATTTTCCATTCGCTGCTTTATTGAAGAAGAAAAGCAAAGAAGAATGGCTGTATGTGAGGCAGAAATTAATTTTCTGTTTATGAATTAGAAGTACATCATGCAATTATACCCAGTCACTGTTAGCTGTTGGATATATTCATGTTTTCAAAGAAATGATGTCCTTGCCAACCCAACAGAGTTTACTGCAGTTGATGATTTTTGCAAAAGTTAGTTGAATAATAACTCTCCAGCATTTTTTTTATTGAAGATGATTGAGTGTTTTTGCCTGCAGTGTAAAGCAGCAAGCACTCTCTAAATAGATCGATATATTTTCAGCTTTCTGCAACCCAAACTTCACTTTCAAGTTGACGAATGTCGGCGTGCCTAAAGCAAGCAGATGTCAAAACCAGCTCATCACAGAACAGCCTGAAGTTTCCGTTCACTCACCAAACCTCATAGTAAAACTGATCTTTCATTGATTTGCTTGAATTGTTGCTGCTTGAGGCCAGAAGGCTTTGTATGAGTGGATATAAATTCTCTGTTTAAATAGTTTTTCCATGTTGGGAGAGGAGAAACGTTGAGAGTTTCTGTAATCACTCAGTTCATAAATCAATTTTTCTGAGGAACTGAGCTACTTTGAGTGCAGATCTTTGCTCAGTTTGCCGCTAACTTAGATACTTTTATTTTTGCTGCTGAGAAATGAATGAAACTCTGTCATTAAATTAAATTAAATTCGGTTCTGAAATACTGTATTTATCCCATAGAGAAGTTAAATGTCGTCATGTCAACCAGGTGTATTCAGAGAGTTGTGGACAGTGATGCTTTGGTCAGGATGGATCTCCTGTAGCAGTCAGGTTTGCAACAAAATGGAAGAGGCCTCTGACTGTAGACTGTTGCTTTTAAATGCTAACAGCTCAATGTCCTTGCAGCAAAGACGATATTTCACAGTAATATGACCTGGATGAAACAAGCACTGCTAATCTATCTCATTTGTTTTTGCTGCTCCGCTTGAAATCTTTGACCAGCCGTATTGTTAGGATGGTGGGCAGAGAGACGCTGGAGGAGGGGATATGATCCTTCTCTTTTAAGATCGATGGAAGAAATAGTTTGCACTTCCTCCTTCTCTCTGCTCTGCATCTTTGAAGCCTCCTTTTCTACTCCTCTTTGTGGATTGAGGTTCAAAGTTCAGGTATTATTAGAACTTTTTATATGTTAACTTCAAAATGCAGAGTGTTTGTTTTTTGATCCGTCGTTTGAGGAAGAACATATTCCAGTTTCTAAATGAACAAGTATTAGCAATTTTCACATTTAACTGGAATCAAAAGAAAACAAGTCCAAGCATTTTTCTACAGAAAGTCGTGATTAATGTAATAAAATCGAAACTTAATGCTTAAGAGAACTCTGGATGACTGGCTTCTTTCAGTGAGTTTTCACTTTCAGTCGGGGTTACTGGTAAATCATGGCCACATACCGGACAAATAGATTAATGGATTTCCTCATATTAACTGAAAATGCATAAAACAGATTGAGCATAATGCAGAGCTAATAACCAACAAGTGAATACTGCTATTCATAATTAGATTTCCTGCTATCTGCCAGAACACTAAGAGCCTCTTAATGGCTTTTTTATATTTTCCAGATCAATAACAGGGATGTTGTCGAGTCTTATGATGTCCGAAACGGAAAAACACTGTTAGCTGATTCTCTTTAAATGAACTTTTGTATCAAGAAACTGAAACCAGAACGCTAAGTAACCCCTTGGGTTTTATGTGATAGCTCACAGCAAGTAGCAAAGATAAATGTTTCATTTTAAAATGTTTTTATAAATAGAGATCTGTAAAGGAGTGATATGGATTTGTGTTCTATCCTACCGAGTAAAATTTACGTTTCTCCGCAACTACAGCTGCAAAAAACTGAAACTGATTAGATGGAAATCTGTTAGCATCAGTTTTCCAGGATTCACAAAGGTTTTGCCTGCTAAATGTTTAATTTTTATGAACAATATGCTTTTTGTTATTTTTTTATATATATTTTTGAAAACAATCAGCATAACAGGAGTCAATTAATCTGTGAGAAAATCGATCTCCTCTGCCTCCCTGTGGTTCATATGCAGAAATATGAACCACAGGGTTCATATTTTATAAACAGTCAATCAGAGAAGGATCTAAAGACTGCCAATCACGCTCATGTATGTGCTGCTCACAGCATTCCCCTTGCTATCTGTTATCTGCTATCTGCTAAGGCTGGTTTGCATAATCACCAATGATGGCTGATAAATGGTTAAACTGTTAAACTGTTTCTGCTCCATTAGCACACTGAGCAGTGCATACACAAACTTGATTGACAGTGCTAAGACCCTTCTCCTTATTCTGATTGGTTATATTTGACCTGGAGCAATGCATTTCTGAAAGTGAAAGTAGCAGCACTTTTTCCACAGATGATTTGTCTTGTTATGCTGTCAAAATGTAGTGTCAGTTTTCACAAATATGTGAAAAAAATGTTTAGAAAAGCTGCATACTGCAGCCTTAAATAAAGGTAAACAGGAGAAAGTGAATGAAAATGTTGAAAACTGTGTATCCTTTCCCTTCCACTTCACAGTAACACACAACTTTGTGTTGGTTTGTCACGTAAAATCCTAATAAAATGCATGAAATCTTGCGGTTTCAGTGTGACAACACGTGGAGGTTCAAGGGTTATGAATGTTGTGTGTGCAGTGTGATGTAAGCAGAGCTGCTGCTCTGAACTCGGTGACCATTATTGGTCATCAAGTTATTCATTCAAAATGAATCCTCAGGAGTTTCATTTTGACATCACAACTTTGTTTATACTAACACAAGAAGACAAGCTATAGATGTAAACACACAGAAGGTTTTTTACTGCATTTTGTTTTGTGTTTTGTATATTCTATAGTATAAAGTCTATTCCTGCACATACAGAAATGAAGTCGTTCTCATAGCCGGAAGATTCGGAATCTGTTTTTATTGCCTCTCTGCAGAGTGGACTGTAATGCATCAGAGAAATGTCACAAGGGAGTGACTGTACAGAAAAACCCCCTCATTGCTCCATTTTTCCCTGAACTTCCCTGCGGTTTCCATTGAACACACTTGAAGGGTGTTATAGTTGGACGCAGACTGGTTACAATAAACAGAGCTGCTC
Source organism: Poeciliopsis gracilis (assembly GCA_911649635.1). Lineage (NCBI taxonomy): Eukaryota > Metazoa > Chordata > Actinopteri > Cyprinodontiformes > Poeciliidae > Poeciliopsis > Poeciliopsis gracilis. The sequence goes on from CAJVRI010001154.1 coordinate 5,766,069, forward strand.
CCAGCAGAGCACATAAACAGGGGAGAGAAGACTTTGAACTGCTCACGCCCAGCTGTGCAGCGCCTCGGATCGAAATGCCGTCTCCGCTGGCTGGATTCCTCCATCACCTGATGATGCCTTACAGGAAGGGACAGTGCCTTCGTTTGTAGGAACTAAATACTTATAAGGACGCTTGGATTAGGATTTAGTAATAAAGATCAACATAAAGCAGTGCATAATTGCGAAGTAGAATGACAAATTATTTTAGTTTTTGAAGATCTTTTTTTCTTTTTGCAAATAAAAATCTGAAAAGTGTGGCCTTCAGCATCCCAGAGTTGATAATCTGCCAGACATTTTGATGAAAAAAGTGAAATTTCTGCTCATCATTTTTTGCAGAACAAGTCAGAGTCAGTAAAATTAGTCGAAGAAATAAGATCTGGACTCTCATCTCATCAAGTATTTTTGGTCTGGTTTTTAGTGCAAATATCTGAGTATACTTGGAATAAGACAAAGCTAACTTACAAATAACTTTTCAGCAAGATATAGAAGCTTGTTTTACAATATATTGATGAAAAAGTCCTGGCTCCTGGTCCTAGTTTATTTAATTTAAAACCAGACATTTTTCCCATGTTATAATTAAAATAATCTGCCACTTTCTGCGACTCTTTTTTCTTGTAACTCTTCTGTAGAAGTCAGATTTGGGAAGTGCATGACTATTAGTTGCCATGGCAACATGGCCCATGCTTTATATCAACCAGGTGAAGCTAAAACTGACACTTCCGGACTTTTTGGACAAAACATATTTACAGACAAAGAAGCTTTTCTTTTTTTTTTTAAATTTAAAACTAGAACATTTATATTTTGCATGGAGTTCGGCTTAATTACTGTTCCAAGTATATTTTCTTTCTGCAAAGTGTTTTTTTTTTTAAATAGTTTTTACACTGAAGTTAACTATTACATAATTAATTTAATTTTTTTTTTAGTAAATAGTCTTGGTCTTCCTTGTAAATATTTGAGGGTTATTTTTTTGGCAGAAATGCACTTCTCCGTTGCCAATTATTTCCCTTTTTTCATTTACAATGGCCAGAACACTCCCATCAGTTTCTTTGTAAACGCTGCAAGTTTCGTTACTAAGGGACCTAAATTGACTCCTGGTTTTAATTTACCAGCTTTTGGTATTCTCTTAAATCCAATTAAAATCAGGTAAAAACTGCTTTACAACTGTTACCTCACCCCCAATTAGCAAACATAGCGTTAGCTCTAGTATTAGCCTTTTTTTTAGCCTGGGTTTTCCACCTTGCTGTAATTATTACTGCAACAAGCACACAGATTACTGAGGGATTTTGTTGCTCATGTTTGTTTTACACTCAAGATATTGGATACATCACGTTTGTTTGTGTGTGTGTGTGTGTGTGTGTGTGTGCGTGTGTGTGTGTGGTGTGTGTGTGTGTGTGTGTGTGTGTGTGAATAACGCACGTCCTGGTGTATCGGTAGAGGAATTCTGTTTGCACTGGGCTGCAGGCTTGTGTGCTTTGGAGGAACGTGTCATGGTTGCTTCTCTCTCTCTCTTCCTCTCTCTTTTTCTCTCTCTCTGTGTGTGTGTGTGTGTGTGTGTGTGTGTGTGTGTCTGGAGGGAAAAGGAGGGCAAGGAAAGCATGCGGTGGGAGAGGTGTGCCCCTGAGTGAACAGGCCTCATGCCTGTAGCTCCATGCCAGCTCCGTGTTGCTGCTTCTGAGCTGACGTCATGGAAAGAAGCATCTGAATCTGAACTCTGCTCTGCTGGGAACAAGTTATCCACCATCAGCCAGAATGCTAGGCTACTCATGCTAATGCAGCTGTTAGCCTGCTGACTGACTCCTCTGTGCTACAATCAGAAACACCTCAGTAGATGGAATAAAGAGCAGAGAAGGTGAAGTTGACCCATACTATAAACTGAGTTATTTTGTGTTAAAATAAGCAAAAAATTATTAATAACCGGACCATCAAATATGTATGCCTTTTCATCCATATTTGATCCATACAAAAAAATCAACTTGTAGTGATTTCTTTTTTCCTGATGCTTTTTGATATGAGTTGAAGGAAATGGTTTCACCAATAGGCACAGAGCAACAATGTTTCTTTTTTAAGTCTGTGACAATATTTTTAGGATACTTTTTGGATTTAGAAGGGATTTGTATGATGAGCTCAGCAGATGTTTAGTTTCACCAGGTGTTTGCTAAATGGTGCTGCTACTAGTCTGCAGGAGCTTAGTGAGAGCAAGCTTTTCTCAGATATGAAAGAATCAAACTAACCCTTTTCCACTCGGCTGCTTGCAAATCATCTTGTGCTTTCCCAGGTCAACAGTTACTTCTTTAAGGTTATTACTGATATTCCACAGTTCCTTACAGTCCTGGAAAGACAACAGGGGTGTACTTAGTTTTACAATGAGCAGCTTCCCATTATTGGCTTCACCTTTGTTTAATGAATAACAGCAATGTGCAAGCTGTTGTTTTATTTTGTGGACCTTTTGGTGGATTTAAGTAATTCTGGAACATGCTGTAAACTAGCTTATCATTTTCTCTCGATATAATTGAAGTGTTTCCAGCATCTCTGAGGATTGAAAAATGCAAATAAATCAACTTGGAGACCAGATACATAAAAGAACAGCTTTCTTTTCAATTATAATGTAGTTTCAGAGGATCCTTGACAGCCATATAAGGTCTGTGTGAACTCTTTGAACCTTTATATATTAGATTTCTGTCCTTTATTGGATCATATAAGTGAGGCAAAGAAAATAAAACAACTCCTTTCTTCTCTTGCCAGTGAGTTCAATCAAATATTGCGTCAAGGCTCTGCTTTTCTCTCACGGTTTTGCAATTTAAAAGCTTGCATACACATAAGCAAAGCAGGGTCATTTGCCTGCCCCCCTTGTGTGCGATAGACCAGGCTAAATGGGAATCCACCACTGCGGCTGCAGCAGTTTAGGCACCACTTTGCATCGCACCGCATTGAAATCAATGGTCGCCTGGCTGATTTGCATTGGAAACGTCTCTGGAGGGAGACGTGTCAGAGATGGCGTCGCACAGGGGTGATTCTAAGATCTGACCTTATGGGATGCTGAGCTCCCAGCAGGGCGAAGGCCCAAGAGAAGTTATTCGTTGGTGCATTTATCGAAACATCACTGCTTATTTACATACATTCAAATAATAAATTAAATAGTTTTGTCCAACTAAAACTGTGAACAACTACAAGCAGGTCTGGGAAAAAAATTATAATAAAAGAGACCTTATATTTGGTGTTCAATATAATATACCACCAAATATAGATTTCTGAACTCTTCCTGAGTTAAAACATTAGTTTTGTTGTTTCTATATGAATCTAAACTTGTTTTCTTTGCATTATTCAAGGTCTGAAAATAGTGTCTTTTTTTTTATTTTTATTTTTATTTTGACCTTTTCTCATTTCTGAAAATAAATACTAAGTTTTTGCTTCGATGTGACATGTTGTAAGTAGTTCAACAATATTCATTTTACTTAAATATGTACCTATAAAGAGTGAAATCAGAAGACTGATAATTTTTTCCAGAGCTGTATAGTCTGTGATGTAGTCTGATTCTGTTTCTTATACATATATGAAACAGAATCATATATATATGAATTTTTATTCATATATATATAAGAAACAGAATCAGACTACATCATACCTCCCAACATCCGCTAACATCAATGTTAGCAGATGTTGTGGAGTGACACAGTCCCAGTGGGGTCAGCTGCCCCAGAAATTAAAATACAATCTATTCAAAACTACACATTTCCAATTATTTGAAAAGCATTTTACTAAATTTATGGGATTAATAAACCTTAAATCAGTTTATGTGTGAAAGTGTGAAATATGTCAGTTGTGTTTGTCATTCCAGGTGTCTTTGTTCATCACCTTATTTGCCTCTATGAAGGTTTATTCTGTTGGGCTTATGTACTGCTTAATGTGTAAATTATGTAATCTGAACTTTTTTTTTCTGAACTCATCAAGGTTCAGGTTAAGGACTAGTTCTTATTCAAAATCAATATTCATATTTTTTGAATTTTGATTTTTTTCCTTTGGCCAGGATGGGGATTGAACCCATGACCCTGGCATTCTAAGCACCACGCTCTGATCATCTGAGCTAACCAACCATACATTATGTTGTTTTCATTCAACTAGTAGAAACTTACATGATTTTAACAAGGGTGCAGACATTTTTCAAAATTGATATGCATCGTTTTTGATTTTCCAGCCTTCTTCTATTTTGATGTGTTGATTTTCTGAAGACTTTAGATTTCATTCGGCCAGGATGGGGATTGAACCCATGACCTTGGCATAATGCCTAAGCACATAGGCATTTGGGGGCCTTGAGTCCTCGATGTGGCCGTCGCGGGTTCGGTTCCCGGACCAGTCGATATTTGCCGCATGTCTTCCCCCCTCTCGGCCTCGTGTCAAATAAACTCTGGAGGGGACATATACCAATACACAACAATACAAAAAATACTAAAAACCACAAAACCACAAAAGTAAAAAATAAGCAACGGAATGGAAAATAAGCAGAAACCAAAAAAGAGTAGAAACAGTTGTTCCATTACGTCATCGCTTACTACCTCTTCATCCTGATTTTCTGTGTTCCTTGCGGGAATTCTACTAGCCCCAGGAAAGGCTTCAGAACTTGAGCTGTCTGGCATAGTGAAAATCCTTGCAATAAAAACGTGCTGAGTTTCAAAGAGCTAGTTCGATATGAACTGGTGTTTGGAAACACAAGCACTCATAACCTCAGGTGTTCTTTGATCGAGAACCGCGTGTCATCGATGAGGTCATAGCTACAATGAGCTCACTGTAGTTCCGGGGGAATGTCTTGCTTCTGCTCGTTGCTATGGAAACGATCAGATCAGTTCTGGATGGCCCATCCAGAACTCATGTATGGGTCAAAGAAACATAGCCTCCTGTTGAAGCAGGAGTCTGACTGAATGTTAATATTTTTCTGAAAACATAACAGATATACTAGAAAAAACAATTACGAAATTATCTGCTGAAAAAGAAAGGCACACATTAAATATTAATAAAACAATTTATGTGATGTGAGAAAACTTGTCTGTGGCAGTTAGTTCCCCACCAGGCCACTGGATGGCAGACGCGCGCAGTTGGATGGCTGGATATGCTAACGATGCTAAGCTGCAGTTATCATTTATTTAGTATAAATCCTTCAGGACACATTAATGCATGACTGCAAGTTTATTGCTAATTTTCTGCAGAAATGGCCAAAAACTGTTGCATTTAACTCTAACAGGATGGAGAAAATGTCCACACCTGATGTTTGTGCAAGAAACAAACATGTACAGTTTTTCAGATTAAAGTTGGTGATGGCAGGGAGTCAGTCTGCATTTAATTTCACTTTACTCAAATCGACATTTAATAGTTTCTGATCCCGGATTAATCAAATAAAATCCCAAATAGATACAAAGATAACATTTTTGCGTGTATGAAGAAATCTTCTATTAGCAGATAAAATGTCTGAGGCGAGGTAAAGGCTGCTGAAACCCTGACGGATGAGTTATTTAAACAAACGGGAGTCTCCTTGGATCTGTGACGTTGCCAGGAGTCGCATCCCTGAGAAGGAAGAGGCGGGGCGAGAAGACACGCCTCCATATCAAACACACTGGTGTGTGACATCCTCAGGAGGCTGAGAAGCGGCCCCATATGGCAGGTCTCTGTTAGCCACGACAGCATGTCAGGATGGGCTCCTCTCTGCCCGTCCTGACATGCGGAGCAGCTGTCAGCGCTGACGCCTCGCTCTGTTGTTACGCATCAGTAGCTGCAGAATGCAAAGTCAATATGGCTGCTGAAATGTAAACAGTTTATGTAAACCGTTTGTGTGTAATTGGACGCCAGTAAAAGCCTTTCTGTTTGTAGAAGAGACGTAAGGCTGGTAATGAAATTACTTACTGGTTCCTGACGCTCACGCATCCATGTTTGTATTAATGCCCATGTTAGGACTTCAGATTGACTTCCAGTCAGTAAAACTTTGTTCCATATTTACTTAAATTAATTAACGTAGTAGTGGTCTGACTACTGCTATAAGTATGTTGTTCTTTCAGAAAATTGCCTTTTTAAAATTTATTTTATGTTAGTCTATTCTGCTAGTTCAGTTGGCGAATATTTCAATTATTGATTAATTACTGTTAATCCTATTAATCATTTCAGCCCTTAGTTTGATCATATTAGTGACTTCATTAATGCATACCCCTAACTTTAACCATAAGCACTTTTTTCCTATTCCTTAACTTAACCTAAACTTAACCCTGGACTCTTAGCGCCGCATTAAGACGGGGTTTTGGTTCCCATAAGGCCCATCCGTCTTCAGTAGGTTAATAAGTATAGCAGAACAGGTCCAACACAAACAAGGACACACAAACACGCATCCTTCATATCACATTAGTTGCGAGCTGCTTGGGTTTGTGACCTTTCCTGTCGTTAGATTGATAGGACCTCAAATGGCTTCAACTTTGAGCCATTTGAGGTCGGCGCTTTTGGGTCATCCAGTTAAGTGACAAGCCATAGGTTGATGGAAAATCTATAGCAGCACCGCCATACATTACCTTTATATGATTGGGGGGTTCTCTGCCCGCCGTCCACAGGCCGGACCCCTGAGTGCCTGCGAGCGCTGTAAATCACTCCATGCTATCGATTTTCCATTAGAAGTCGGCGGCTCCGAGCCCCTCTGACACGCTGCTCACAAACACCTCGCTGGGTGGAAGCGGGAAGCAACATGAGGTCATGTGACTCGGGTCGAGTTCGCCGAAGGGAAAACCATGAATCTAGGATCTGTTCCTGTTTCATGCAAGAAAGCTGTACAGCAAAGAGGAAAACTATTTTACAGTTTGATCCAATCGCTGATTTTTTTCTAAACAAGGAGACTTTGTTATTATTACATGATGTTTCTCTTTGCTTTGATTTTTAATTATTACTTTTCACCAGCCTTTATTTCAATTTGATGGTATGTGATTATGAGTGAGTTTCAAAAACAAACACTTTGATCAGTCAATATTGGTTTTATTTAAAGTGCCATATAAAGTGGATAAATTGGAGATTTTATCAGCGACTCCACAGCTTACCTTTGACCCAACAATGTTTCCAAATGTCTCATCCAGGACTCAGCTATTGGGTTGTTTTGGTGAAGTTTTATTTATTATTATTATTATTAAACCTTTAATAATCCCAAGAACTCCTCTGAAATGGTTAATTTAATTAGATTGCCTTGACTGCAATCTAATTAAATATTTGTAATTTTAAATGAGCTGTATCAATTCTACCAACAAGAGAGATCAAATACCAGCCAGACTTTCTTTTGTCAGGAGTTTTATAGTAAATAAAAGTGGCATATGTTTGAGTTGGAAACACTTCAGCAATGATTTCCTGAAGTAAATTGTTGTTTTCAATCCATCTTGAGGAGAGGCGTTGAAACCTTTTGCTATGTTGGCTAAAAATCTGAGTACCGCTGGGGGATGAATTTGTATTTTTTTTCTTTAAAAACACAAAAATGATTCTGTACATTTAATCAGAACATAGTCAGGTTCATATTAAAATGGATTTATAAACCATTGTAGATCCATAACATAAAAACAGGTTTCCTGGTTTCCTATGATCCTATTTCTATGAAAAGAAGAAGAAGAAAATAGCTAACAAAAGACAAAAACTTAATTTTTAAGAAAATTAAAATTTCTATGGATAATAGTTACACTTGGAAAGAATTACAAAACTATTCTTGAGTTAAAGTTGTGGAACATGTAAAATCATTCCAAGGACCACGAATGGCCCCCGCTCCTCACTTTGGACATCCCCAGTCAATAGCAAGTCCAAGAATCTCTTCGTGAAACTATTGCTGGGTTTTATTGAATGGCTATTCAACCCTAAAAACAGTGAAGCGCGGATAACTTGAAAATGCATTTTATGGCTTCTCTGTTGGCTCGAGTCGTCCCGGAAACAGAGACGCTGCCAGCTTGTTGGCATGAAGTGACGTCTGATCTTCAGTCACACCTTCCATGAATGCACAGCTGCTGCAGCGTCGGAGACAGGAGATCAAAACAGAGATGTTTGATTATTAAAAACAACATCTCAACATGTTTCTTTACAAAAGAATAAAATGATAAAATGAAACTGTTTTGACCCATTTCTTCCTTTTTTCCTCTTTTTATTGCAGACAGTAAAAGCGCACAAGCCCCACTTCTTGGCCCTGCACTGTCAGGAGTGTGGTGGGAAGAATTCGTTCGCAAGCATGTCGGAGGTGAAATGTTTCGTCCAGTAAGTGTGTCACTTATTATCTGCTCTAATTGATTTTACAATGGAAATCTAAAATAGAAACTGAGCGAACTACTCCCCCCTCTGGCCGCTTTGCGTCACCTCTGGTTTGTTGTGTAAAATGAGATTTAAATGCTCCATTATCAGCGCTCCATCGGTTTATCAGTTTATCAGTGTGTGAATGTGTGTGTCTGTCAGCGCGTTGATGACCTCTCCGGAACTGAAGGAGTACAACAGAGTCCGCGTCTACATCGACGAGACCCAGGAGTTTCCAGAGTATTACACGGTGAGCACAACAATTTATTCAGCCCAAATCTGTTTGTTTCCATAAATTGTGTGTTGCTTGTCTAAACTGCTAATCATTGGGGTAATTTGGGACATTTTATTCATTTGTTTAGCAGAATAATGCTGTGACTAAGCTTGAATTTTGTTTTTTCAATTAACACTTCCACCTATACTTTGTTAGCAAGTTGAACCTCAACCAAATGTATTTTATTTGCATCAACCAGGTGAATATTTAGAATAAAACAAAAGTTTCTTGGATTGAAACAGTTACTCAGATGAATCGTGATGGCTCGATTATTGAAATCAACTAATTTAGTCATCGTTAACTGCAGCATGCAGGCTGAAAAAAGGCCACTTGCTAAAGGAACAACATAGTCAGAGCAGTAATTAGGGCAAAATTGTATAAAAACATATATACATTTTGCATTTAATTTGAAAAATCGTCTTTTTCTGTAAAAATGTTCTACCCACGATGCTGAAGTAGCATCGTTTTAGCTTCACCTGGCTCAAATTCTGTAAAGAAAATCTCATATTAACACCTTTTGCTATCAAAATTATTGATCAGTAATCAAAAAAATAATCAACAGATCAGCTGTACACTGTGTTGATGTGGTGAAGCAGAAAGACCTGAGCTTAGAAGTATTTTTCACTGCAGATGCATCTCTTGCTAAAAATGAAAGCATACACTATATGCTATGTTATTGCGTTTTTTAGAATATAATTTTTTTTTGTTTGTTTAAAAAGTGTGTGGTATCTAGTTACATTTAATTGAATAACTTTTTGAAAAGTATTTACTTTTAAGAGTAGTTTTTTTACTTTTTCTGCACTATAATTTGTACTTTCATTTGAGTAATATTGTCAGAGGAAGTACTTCGCTGTATTTTGACATATACATCACTAACTATAAATTTAGTTTCAGAAAGTCTGTTTTGGAAAAACTTAAATTTAGGAATAAAAAAATCTACTTGTTTTATTATTGTATGAATTTTTATTGAAGTTTTGTCTGTAAAATATCAGAGTTTGAACATTATGTTAGATTTTACTTTTGTGTGCCAAAGCACAGTTTTATGACTCAACTATTGTCTGGCAGTGATTGCAGATGGCCACCAGGGGGCAGCAAATGTTCAGAAATAAAGTGGCCAAAGGCTGAGAAACGACTGCTGTTCAAAATCAGGATGACATTTAACTGTCAAGTGAATGCTAAACATAAATTTAACTCTAAAAAGGAAAATATATTAAAAATATGCAGTTTGGGATAAACCAACAAAATAGTTCATAGCTAATTATAAAGTGGTGATAAGTGCAGGTTTAATTTCATGGAAACCTGGTTAGCATCATGCAAAGCAACGTGTGTATAGAAAAACTGACACTCAAATCAACCTGAACACAAGAGGTGAAGCACGGTGGTGGCAGCATCATGGTGTGGGAGTGTTTAAAACTTGTGAGAGGCTGCAGGTTTTGACACTGGAGCGAGGTTCTCCTTCCAACAGGATGAGAGTAAACATCCAGTCAAAAGCTACAAAGAATGGATTACTTAAAATGCTGATCATATTTTAGGATGACCTAGTCAAAGCCTACAATTAAATCCTAATGGGAATGAGAGGCAGGATGTAAAGAGGAAGATCACACATGCTTTCTATACATGCTGACTGAGGTTGACTTGTTTTTCAAAGAAGAATTAGTGGGAAAAAGTATTGTCTTTATTTTGCTTCACTTCAGAACTATTCTTTTTTTCCTGCCACATAAAATCCTAATAAAAATCAGTTTTCGTTTTCTGGAGCCAAACAGTTGAACTTAGAGGTATAATGTTTAAATCTGAGGCAGCATTGAGCTTAAATGTTCAATCAATAAAGTAATTATCTGCGTATTCCTAAGGAGCTTTCACATACAACAACAACAACAACAACAACATATGTGTGTTTTGTCTATGGACGACAGCAGCCTCTCCGCTGTCTCCCCACGCTCCGCTGCTTCTCCACAAACGCTCATTAATCAAAGCGCCTGCAGTCACATTTGCTCTTTTCAGAAAAAAATTATTCCAAAACCCTGGCCTTTTCACAAACATAATTATCTGCCGTTTCGTATAAGCTCCGCCGCCATTTGTTCAGCGCTGTTTGTCTGTACATTAACCTTTTTAGTCCTACTTTGATTCCCATCAAATAGAGATAGCAGTTTGTGCGGATCGGTCGGCGGAAAGAGAAACATCGGACGTGTTTCCTGCGGCGCTGGTATTGAAATCCCAGCAACAGTAAATATGAAGAGACTCTCCAGTCGTTTCACACACCGGGCTTGCCATTTAGCTTTGATGACATCACCGTGTTTGTTTTCCCAATCTTCGATCTTTTCTCTTCCCCTCAAACGCGCTCCTGGGATAATTGTTTGTTGCCCGGACCGCCTGTCGTTTTTCACATAAAATAAGCGGGAACACTTGTTTTTCTTTTTTCTTTTCTTTGTGCTGTTGTGTATGAAGCGTCTTTTAAAGTAAAGATGTTGTGAGAGTGTAATAAAACGCCCATCGGAGTGTTTACGTGAGTGTTTTGATGGATGAGATGAACACGCGTGTGTGACGCTCAGTAATGAGACTATTGATTTATCTTCTCTCAAATCTGAAAAACAGTTTGATAATCTCATGTTTTTCTGAGATAAAGTTTTCACTTTATATGCACAGATTTGTGTTTTTTATTAAAAACTGTTGAATAATTTTTTTCAAAAGTGAATCCGCTTCATAAGTCACAGATGTTTAATTTTTGTTCATTTTGATCGTTCTGGCCTTAAATGGAAAATATTTTTAATCCCAGAATGTGATGTTATGGACAAATTGTCCAGCAGATGTTTGTCTACTAAAGAAGTTGACTTGTTATTAATAAAAAAAGTTTAGTGGAAGGAAAAAGTGCAATAATCCAACATCTTCTCTGGGCTATTAGTTTATTTGCATGTGTCATTTACCTCCTTAGATTGAATGGCAGGTCTTTGGTAAAAGGTTTTGTTGAATAAAATATAAAAGTTACTTTCAATTGAAAAGAGTAACAACATCTTGAATGTGCTTCTCTTCACAATTATCCCACAGGTTTAGTTATTCCTGTTGCCTGTGCAAACTTTTCTTCCATCTTTTTGCCCTCCACTCAATTTTCCAGCTTTTGATGCAGAAATTTGTGAAGAACCATTTTTAATAATTTTTATTTGGTTTTAGGTAACATCCTGATTTCTTGAGGAACAAAAATAGTTTGTTTTTTATTAGCTGTAAGGGGGTAAACATTGAAATAAACAGAAATAAATCATTAAGATACATGACTTCCACTTTTTGGACCAAAGTACTGAAATACATGCCAGTTTTTATAATAAATTCTGTTTAATTTGGGATATATTTTGAATTTAAATGAACTGAATTTAAGCTTTGAGATGGTTGAAAAGATTCACGTTAGGGAAAACAAACTTGTGTTTCATAATCCTGAAGCCAAATCTGAAAGACAGAGTGCAGATCTCAGCGGAGCCTGGAGGAGCTTGACTGACACGTCCGGCTGTTTCACGGCTCTGTTAAGGTATACAGCAGGTAAAATGTCAATTAGGAAGACCCGCCCTGATAACTCAACTCCCAATCCACTCGTTCTCGCCCATTAATATTTATCGGAGCGATGTGAGGCGGCGTCACCGACTCCTGACATACAAACCGGAGCTGCGGCGTCCCTGCAGCTTAACGGCAGCGTCCGCCGCTGTCACACAGTTCAATCAGGCCGCCGACACACACACGCTGCCTCCTCTGGTTTGAGTTGTTCCAGGGCATTTTAATAGGAAATTAAAGGCATCCCTCGCCTGTGCGTGTGTGTGTGTGGGTGTGTATGTGTGTGTGTGTATGTGTGTGTGTGTTTGGTCTGCGGGACAGGAATGGGATCAGTGACAGCGGATAAATCAGGATCTGTGCCTTGACAGGATGCTGCTGTCTCCCTTTACCCCGGGTTCATGCCCACACATGAGTGCAGATGAAATGTCCTGACATGATGGAGTCTGCTGAAGGACTGAGTCCAGTTCTGTTTCCGTCCTGGACTCAGGAATTTCACAGAAAGACTCATATCTGAGTGTCTTTAAATGGTTCTTACTGATGTTGAAATGTTTAAATGACTCACTCTTAAGTCAAGTTTATCTATAAAGCACATTGTGGCAACAGGGGGTCAAAGTGGTTTTGTTTTATCAAAAATATCATCAGATATGTTGGTCAGTATTCCATTTATTTGTCATAAAAGACAACTCTAAACAGGTTGAGTTTTAGCCTTGATTTAATTGAACTGTGTTCCAGCAGTTTTGCTGTTTTCTGGAAGTTTGTTCCAGATCTGTGGTAGAAGCTGAATGCTGCTTCCCCGTGTTTGATTCTGGTTCTGAGGATGCAGAGCAAACCAGAACCAGCAGACCTTCAATGTATTATGGTGCTAATTTATTCATTGATTTATAAACTAAATAAAGTTTTACAGTCTATTCTCTGAGGTGCAAGGAGCCGGTGTCACGGCTTTAGATTTGCATTCTGGATCAGCTCCAGCTGTTTGATTGTTTTATTCAGGCAGAGCATTGAGGACACTGTTGCAATAATCAGTGTGACAAAAGATAAATGTTTGAGTGAGTTTTTCTAGATCTTATTCGGATCTACAGAAACAAATATGTAAATTAAGAACTTCTGGCATTAATTAGCATCAGAGAGGAAATTGTTAGAGAAAAGGAGGAAGACATGAAGCTTTGCTCACCAATTTTGAAACTGAACCTCAGATGGTTGCATTGAGGATTAATAGCATAAACATGTGTAGCGCACATGCATTCTAAAGTAAAACTAACAAGTATTTTTGATCCAGTTTCAGTGCAAAAATCTTAGAACACTTTAATTAAGACAAAACTAACTTACAAGTAACTTATCTGCAATATATGGAGCTTGTTTTGTCCAACAATTTCCAAATATTGATGAAAAACTACAAGTTTCACTGCTAGATTATTTCACTTATAATATGGAGAAAATCTCCTGTTAGAAATTAAATGATTTGCCAACAGAACTAGAACTTTTTCATCATTGTAAGGTATTATTTACCTTAAACAAGCTCCTGTGTCTTGCTAAAAAGTTACTTGTAAGTTAGTTTGTCTTATTCCAAGCGTACTAAGGTATTTGAATATTAACTAGAAAGAATACTTGGACAGATTTTGGGTTTTTGCAGTGCAATAGCTCCTCATTCATCCCAGCAGGTCATGTTTTAGTTAAAATATCCATTAATATCTCTTTTTTTGTTTTTAACGTGAAGTGATGTGTGAAACATGGTGGTGGCAGAACCATGCAGAGGATGCTTTTCTGTGTCATGCACAGAGCTGATGGAGAGATTGATGGAGCTAAAAACAGGAAGTTAGAGATAAAAAACTTGTTCAAAAAGAGTTCAAGTCTCTTCCAGGCCAATCCCTCTTCTTCCCGATAAATCAAGGCTGCTCAAGGAGTTATTTTCTCCAGAGGAAGCAGCAACCCTTCGCCGTTTAAAAAGCCTCCACATAAAGAGGCTAAGATATTGAGAACTAAATCCGAGCTGGCTCTTATTTCAATACGGTGAGCAGCGCGGCGCCACCTGAGGCCACTCGAACGGAGTAAATGTCAGCTCAGTAATATCGCCCGGGGCATAACTCTCCTTCGCCATCAGTCATGCCAGCAGGGCAGCCATAAGCGCGAACACGCGCACACACACACACCGGATGACAAAGCCACACAGACAAACCAGCGGCGTGCACGGCGGGAAACACACTGGTGCGTGGAAATGTGGCTGAGCGGCGATCAATGAATCTGCCATCAGGCCTGAGTTATGGAGCACAGAGTGTGGGCATTCCTTCTGTGAAAATATTTAGGCTTAAAATGTAGATGTAATTAATGGATTGTGTAAAGAGGTGAAGGAATTGATGCGTTTCTGACAAGGAGTCAAATTCGAGCCTTTGCCCTCGTGGATTGTAGCTGAAACTCACACACTCACTCACACACACACACACACACACACACACACACACACACACACACACACACACACACACACACAGAGGCAGCTTCTCGTCGTAAACAGAGCTGATAAAGTGTCTCCCTGTGAGTGTGTGTGTTTGCAGAGTAAATCAGTGGTGTTGGAGGTGCAGGATGTTGTGTTGTGGGGGTGTCCGAGTGTCTCCGGCCTGTAGATAATGATGTGATTGCAGCAACGAGCAGGCCGGGCGAACCTCGCCGCCGTCCATTATGATGTGCACGACACCCCCTCCCCCGCGCACCGCCACCCCGCTCCCAAAGCCACCCCCAGCCACCGAGGGGGCAGAGTGAAGGTGAGCCTGTCATATCGATCTTTTTAGTGCTAAAATATGAGCCACTTTACTTTGCTCCCCGGCGCAGTGATGTGAAAAATAATAACTCGGACCCAAATTAAAAATATTGATCGCTTAGAAGGTGTTGAGAGCAAATAAACACTCCCTGAAAGATTTTTATTCCCAGCTGTCCTGCGTCCAGCTTGTCCTGGCCTGCCCAGTGGAGAGGAGGGTCAGGGATGAGCCGCCATGTTGTCTGGAAAAAGTATTCACACCTTTTGAACCTGAACACATTTAATCTTCTTACAACCTAATGGAGGGGATTTTATTGAATTGTTTTTATCAAGATACGTTTCTTATAAGAATTTTGATTTATTGACGTCACAATAATTTGAAATTAATGATGTTTAAAAAACCTGAAACTGTTTGTATGGTCAGAATGGCTAATTTGACTAAATGAAAGGATCAATAAATTTGAAAATGTGTCTGCAGTTTAATGATACAAACTACACTTTTATATGCTTTCATATATTAAATATATATACATATTGGTATGTATTGCTTCATAAAGTAGAAGCAATACATCATTTTTATTGTCACTTTTATTACTATCATAATAGTACCACAAAATATAATGATTATACTTTAAGTCTATGTGGCCCTGCTGTATTACAACAACAAACTTTTATCTATTTTATTAAGATTTTATGTGACAAACAGTTTTTTCAGCTCAAAATATGAAAAGTGTGATGTGCATTTATATATATTTGAACATTTTACTCATTGATATATGTGAAATAACAGACTCAGACTGAATGGAAAGTGTCTGTTAGTGTGGGCTTTGACTAGACCATTTTTGGGCTTTGATCTAAACCAGACACTCTGAAAGTCTGATCCAGATATGGATAAAGTCAAGTCAGTTTGGACCAAATCGACATTTTAATGGTAGAACAGAAGAGCAACACTCTATAAAAAAAAAGAAAAAAGAAAAAAAAAGAGTAAACAATCGAACTGCAAATAAAAGTTTAATTATCAACAAGTTGTTTGAATGCAGAGAAAAATGTAGAAAAGTTTAGGTTTAGTAATTTAATTGTGCTTTACTGCTAGTTAAAATAAACGGGAGCAACTTAAGGGTGTAAACAAACCATGGAGGGATAATTCAACGTTTCATTTGCTTAGAAGTTTCAAAATAATTACTCATAAATAGATGATTTGGACATTTGATCTTATCCAGGAAGTATCTTTAAACATGACGTTTGAGAATGTCTGATCTAAGCCAACCTGTTTTAGCTCTTTATGGATATATAGTTAATGTCTTTGCATGCAACACGTTTTGGCACTTTCTCTAAATTGACTTTCAAAAACAGCTATAAACTAACTTGTGTTGCTCTGTCACATTAAATCCCAGTAAAATGCAATTAAATGAGTCTACAACAGAAAAAAAGATTACATTTGCAAGGGAGTTTTGTTGCTCTCTCATCCAACTTCTATCTCTGTATTGTTCTCAGCACAAATCAACAAGCAACAGTCTTTTCAAATACTCTCTAACGCTGATTGATTGCATTTTGACTTTGTAATCTGGCATTAGCTTCGCTTTATTCAAGGTCCAACCCTTCTCCAACAAGTCATCATTTTTGTCCACATCCCAGCCTGACTTTTTTTTTTTCTTTTTTATGCCTTTCCGCCTTAACAGATGAGCTGACACGAGGGCCATCAAATGGGTGGGAAAACAATTGCCACAAGGTTAATTTTATTGCTTGCTCCATGCATTTGTGAGCAGGCGGGAGGTGTCCTCTGCACAGACCCTGATGGATGGCTGCGCCGAGCGGGCAGGAATGAAAATGAGAGGGGAGAGGCCAGCTGTGGGAAGGCAGAGTCCCGCTGCTCCCACCTGAAATTGAAATTTCTTCTGACACGCTCAGAATTGGTATTCTGACATATAAGAGAAGAGATGTTTAATTTAGTTTGATGGTGAAAGCCGCTGTGTGTCCCCCTTGATTGTGTTTTACGACGCTCTCTTTAGCTCATATGTCTGGAGAAGGTTAATATCCGCACACCCTAAAAGGTGGATGTCACATTGTCCAGCCTGTGGGAAAATAAACTACTTAGTGTGTCTAAATGCTGTCGCAATACTTGGCAGTCCTGGTCGCAGGTTTTATTGATCGCCCACAAGGGCGTGCTTGGTGTTTTTTGGGTGCCAGGACGGGTGGAGTAAGTATGTGAAGTAGCGTAGCATCTCAGAGCGAGGCGTGGGAGGGACGATCGCATGCCGCCTGTTGACATCAGTGAGAGGAAGCACGACTGGCGATATCGGCTCTTCTGCACTTGAGCCGGTCTTCCTGCTGAAAGCTCACTTCTGTCTGCTGGCTTCGGGCCCTCACTCCCTTTAGTGTGCGACTCTGCTTCTCAGTGCGGACACATGTCTGATGAGCATTGCTGATGTAGGGGTATCCCTGGGCAGCGCTTTGACTATATGTAGCGATTGCCCCTCCGCCAGTAGCTGAAGTTGCGTCATTTGCATGGCATGGTTGACCCCAGCAGTCAGCGGTCATTATGTTTTTACTGGCTTTGATTTTCATAAACGCTCTGCTTGCGATAGCCGAGAAGGCCCAGTCCTCACCTCTGCTCAAAATATGTTATTCTGAAGAAATCTGCACAGTGAGATCTGAATTTCATCCGTCTATTTGTTCAACCCTCAATCCAATTAACCAACCAACCGACCCTCACCCATCCAACCGATCTTCAGGTCATCCAACCCACTGATCCTAAATCCATCCAACCCACCCTTAATGCATCCAATTGACCCAGATTCCATCCGATTGACAGATTTTTAATACATCCAACTAAATAATCCAAAATCTATCCAACCAAGATAAATAATTAATATAATGTGTCATTTGTAACTAAAGTGCTTGTATTTAATAGCAATAAACCTTTATAAATGTGTTTCTTTCAGTCATTGAGTGATCAAAGCTATGAATTCTCAGTTCTTCGTCCATGTGCTTTGGAACAATTTCTGTGGCTGAAAACAAATACGTCATCTAATCACGAAGACTTCGGCAGCTTTCCTTAGCCTTCCTCTGGGGCAGAACATGCATCGAGCCGGGCAGAACTGGCCTTAATCACCCTCAGTGGAGTTCTCTAACGACGATCAGTTACATTGATCAGAGGAAACCGAAAACCTCCCACCCCTGATGCCCCGCACCGCCTAAATGAGCTGATAATTAATACGAGCTGGCTCCTGCTAACACCAGTGAACGGACAGAGTGATGGATCGGACAGCTTGGATGCTAACCAAGATGCTGCTGGGCCTGTTTTTCTGGCCCTCTGGGTGTCCTTCATCCTGTCTGATCAGAGATGCACGATGCCACACGCCCTGCAAATTAAGCACTCTGGGGTTGCCTTTGTTTTTACAGACCTGATCACTATTGGCACGTATTTAATAATTCATGGAGCAGAATGCCGATGACAGAGTTTTGGATTTGTGCTTCACAGCTCGATCTTGTTGATTGTTTCTCGGATCACTCTTCGAACCCTAAACGTTGAATCACGTAAAGGTGTGTTGTAATCATTAATATCTCTCATCATTCATCTACAATGATTAGACTGTTTGCTAAGATGCTGTCGCTGAGGTGGTTTGACAGCCGTGTCACCAAACCGCGGCGTCTTGTGACAGCTGTTTACTCTGAACAGTGACGGACACTTCCATGACTAATCCTTGCCCCCGGCCTCCAGCCATCTTTTAAATCACTGCACTTCCTTTTGGTTTGTCAACACGTGACTCATTAGCTCCTAATTAAGAGACATAGGGCTCCTTCAGGATGAAATTCTGTTAGCCGCTTCATTAGAGTGTCTGAGTGCTGCACGGGTTACTGTGATCATTGCCAGTGACACTTTGTGGGTTTCATCATCATTTGGATAGATCTTGAGAACATGGTGTTTTCCAGGACTGGCCATTTTTTGAGAATCACGTCTTATTTTCAAGTGCAGTTTCCAGGAACCTTGTTTTGCACTTATTTTGTTGTTCTAACAAATCTGGGCTCTCACCAGCATTAACTGATTTTACTAGCAGTGAATGCCTCGTTGTATTACAGTCAGGCCCAATCATGGAGCAGCTGACACACTAATCGTTTATTTAAGAAATTTAAATTTTACAATTGTGCCTTTCTTGGTGGAGTTATATTTGTTCTGATTTGTTCTTTTTTTTAGATTTTGTTCATGTTTTTTAGTTGAGAAATTGCACGCTTAGTTTGACTTTTTATGACTTTTGGACAGTAACCATAGCAACAACCACAACAAATTGAATTTTCTCAAGATTGTCATATGAGACTAAAAAATTAACTCTTTTATCTTAAAATATACATTGATGACATGACTTTACAATTTAATAGCCTTTTAGAATAAAGTATTTTTGAATGAAAGTGAATTAAAATAAAAAATTATGGTGTTCAGTGTGATGTGTAAGTTATTGAAGCAGAAATTGCTGACCAAAAATAATATAGATTCCATTCAGTAAAAATATTTTGAGGATCCCAAAGCGTAGGAATCTCTAATTTGAAATTGTATAACAACTTGAGTAAATCTGACACGTCATTGCATAAATTTTAAATATGTTTGTGGCGATTTGATGATGCTGCTGTGCTTTTTTTAAGACTTTACCGACTTGCTATATTTGATGGAACCAGGACTTAAAGTAAAACCTGAAGGAGAATGTCCAACAATCAGTCAGTTTAACTTTTTTATTTTATTTATTTATTTATTTTACATTTTTCTGTTAAATATTCTGGTGTAATGGCAGAAAGTGCAAAGTTCTCTCCTGGTGTGTAATTGGTTTTAATTGGTGAATTTGTAAAACTTCAGCAGCTGTCTGGCGTATAAACGGCCAACAATGTTATCATTTCATTTCCTCTTCACTTCCACATCACCTCACTTGAGACAGGACTCCCACAGAGACAAGGTTAATGTTGGGTCTCATTTATTTCCCTCTAACAATGACTCCAAACAGCCTTTCAAAAGCAGAACGCGGGATTGAGATGAAAATAATCCAATCACGCAATTACTGCTTGGCTTGATTCTTTAGTTAAGTGCATTTTTATTGTGTAACGTTCCTTTTTTTTTTTTTTTTTACTTTTGCACCCTCTCCCACCCTCTCTATTTACCCTGCCTTCCCTCGGCAAGCGTTCTCTCCCTGCCACTTCTCATCTAATATGGCCGTAATTGGGTTTGGCCGCACAAATCAGATTTGAACAATTGGGTTATCGTCCTCTGAAATTGGAGAGGTCTCTGGGTGGAGAGTTGAGCTGCTTTTGTTAAGCTCTGTCTTTCTGGTCTAACATTGTGTGGTGCCGGTTAAAGCGGTTTACCTGTCACTGTGGACACGGCTCATAATTTAGCCCCACCCCCAACCAAACTACTCGCGTGCGTGCGTGAGTGTGTGTCCGTGTGTGTGTGCATCTCACACACCGATCCGCCCTTCGTCTCTCACCAGGCAAATAACGACATTTGAATCGAGCATTAACGGGCTTAATTGCTTTAAAATTGTCGTTTTAATTTACACTGATATAGTATTGATCACCCAAGCAGAGATTAAGGTCCTCAGTGGAGCGCTTGATGTGGAATTAAACAGGGCCGGGTCCTCCTGGGGCCCGCCTGGCCTGTCCTGCCGCAGCCAGAAGAGGAATGACATCCCTCTCCTAATGAACTGGCAGCATGCGCAGACATGAATTTCAGGCCCCGCCGGAGAAGCGGGGAAATAATGGGGTTTGGGGAGACATGGCGGGTTATTCATTCACTGCCATGCACCAATTCTCCTGTGATTCATCCCCAGGCCCCCCTGGACCGCCGCTGCCTGTTTGCCTGGCACATTCAGGCAGCCTGACCTTTCTCCTGCCTAAGTGTATATAGATGTCCCCCTCTCACTCCTCTGGGAACACCTTGCTCCTCAGAAGGTGTCATGTAGAAAGGGAGCGAAGCGAAGGAGGGGGTGAGATCTGTAATCCAAACATCCCCCACATTGGTGGAAGTGGCGGTTCGTGATTTTCCCCGTCATGGTGGCTCAGCGAGCTATCTGACGAAGATGCTTCCACCTCGGGGGAATTGATCTTCTCACATGAGCCCGGCGTCACGCACAGCTGCCTGATATCAGGGGGAAATCGTAACATTAAATCCTCGCAATTTCTGTGCGGTTTGAACAAATCCTGTGGCTCCTGGGGTAAGCTCTGTGTTGTGAACCAATTAAAATAACCTCTTGACTCTCTGGTGAATGCACTCAAACAATCACATACTGGATAAGTGCTTTAAATGACTCGGAATGAGGAGCCAATGAGAATGTTGTCTTAAGGTGAATTGGGTGACTGCATAAATAGCAGGTAATTCCCAGCTTTACATGGGAGTGAATTACTGCAAAACACCTGACCTTACTAAGTGTTTTTTGGTCTAGTTTCCAGCCGAAATGTCTCAGCCAATTTGAAATAAGACTAACATAGCTCAAAAGTAGCGTATGGACAAGATGCAGGAGCTTGTTATAAGTCAATAATTCTTAAATATTGGTGAGAAAGTACTAGATTCACCTGGATTATTTCACTTATAACATGAAGAAAATGTCTTTTTGGTGTCACACTCCACAGTCCAATGATTGGGGGAGAGAAAAACGTCACTAGACAAACTAGTGCCTCACTTTAGTCGTCATGCTGCTGTGATGCAGTCTTATGCATTTGGGTTTCTGCCCAGTTAAAGAGTCAATCTGGCACTGGAAACACTCTCCTGAATATGCCAGACCACAAAATAGCACACCAGCCACTATTTAATGTAAACAAGTGATACGTTTACCCCAGAAAGCCTATTTGAGGGATTGAGAGTCATCTCAGATTCACTGCATGTGAAAGCTTGTCCTTCCAATCATCAACAAACCTCTTTAATCAATCAGTAAATAAAGTTTATTTGTATAGTAGATTTCAGCAACACGGCAGTTAATTGTGCTCTCCATCATGAAAACATAAAAACATCATAAAAAATTGTGAAAACCAATTACAGACGTTACATTTGCTGGAGTGAGACTCGTCTGAACTCCAGGTTTGCCCTTGAGCCTGGTGGCTCCTGGTACCTCAGTCCGGTACAGTCTGAACCCGGTTCAGACTGACAGAAGGGGGGATTGTTTGTGAGGTCCCTAATTGATTGCATTACCTGCGCCCGGATGTCGTGAGGTGGAAGCCATCCTGACGATGACGGCGAAACAGAACAAGAGCTTCCCCTCTCTCTCGGCTGACTCGCCATGACGGATCTCCAGATGCCTCCAATACGCATAATGGACTTGGCACGGCCCGAGGGTGGCCGGGCTCGGGCCTTTCTACCCCACTCTGTCATCCAATCATCTTATTCTAATGCTATTGCATTGTTTAGTCAACCAGCCGTCCATTTACATCAAACCACAACCACACGGCCACAACGCAGGAGCACTTAATAGAATTAGCAGGTATTGTGCAGCACATTTTAAACACATAGAGCGTTTTAGAGACACGCACTCAGTCACTGCCTCCCACTTTGAGCCGGGTTTGTTGTCAGAGGAACGGCATCACGAGCTCTGCATGGACAAGCCGCCGTCATTAATCCACTCTCTCCCCACTGTGGACAGTTTATTCACCTCCTTAAATGTTCAGCCAATATTATTGCCGTGTTTATGTTATGTACTGCATATTAATAGCTCATAAAGCTCATTTGTTCCATTATTGAATCATTTTTCACTTGCTCTTTATTAGGAAACAGGAGGCCAAAGCTTTTAAGTGAAACAGCCGGTTCTTTTATTGGGCTCGTAATTTCCCTAATCGGATTTTTGGGGGGGATGTTCGTCCAGTCGGTTTATAAATAGAAAAGCAAAAATGAAACCATCTCATGGCTTGGAAATTTGAAGTCATATGGCCCCTTTTTGCCCTTGACTGAAAGCATTATATTCCCGCTCAAACTCCCGTCTTATTCTGCTAGTTGCTTTCATATGCGTCCGCCTCAGTTTTACCAGATTTTCTGATGTCTCTTAAACTGTTTCCAATAAAAGCAGCAATCTGCTGTCAGCGGGAAGGAGGGTCCAGCTCGCCGTCGTAAGGAGCGCCCTTCTCGCTGTCCTCTTCTTTGACCGATGTGTTTTTGTTTTGAAAATTAAAGCAGTGGCAGGGAGATTCGGGTGGGGTGGGAGATACGATGGGCTCCGGCTGATGACGGGCGGCACAAACATAAAGACAACAATCCCCCTCTGGAACGCTGGTTTCCGTCTGATGAGTCCTGCGGTGAACGTGTTTGTGGGCGGAGCCTCAAGTCACTCATGATTTATAGGTTCTGGATCTTTAGACACAAACCAAAATGTATCTGCTACAGTTTCCCAAAGAAACAGACTCAGTGTTTTGTAAATACGGCTTATGTTGAATGTTTTGGCTGTTTGGCTGCAAATATTTGGAATTTGATTATTTTCTCAGATCTGAAAGGAAAGAAAAGCAATTTAATGACAGAAAAAGATTTAAAAAAAATAGTTTGATTTTCATTTGCATTCTTAGAAATATGCACTTCGGTCAGTTAATCCTTTCATTTGTCCAAACATCCGCCTTCCTTCCTTCATCCATTTTTCCTTCTTTTCTTCTCTTTATCTGCTGTCTTTATCTTTCCTTGCTTTCATTGTTCCTTCTGTATTTCCTTTAGTACTTCTGTACTTCCAATATAATGCTGTACTTCCTCCCTTCCTTCCTTTCTTCATCTAATTTTCCTTCTTTCGTTCATCCTTTCATTGTGACGCATCATTAATGCCTGAAGACATTCAGTTGTTGTTTGGTAAAAATTACTCAGTCACCAGTATCAGCAGCGTTTGACCTCTGTGTGACCTCCAGATCATTCCCAAGCGATGTCTCATGAGGCTATAAAGTAAAACATAACCATATTCCAGGGAATAATGTCTGACAAGTGGGAACTAATCTAACACAAAGGGTGCCCCAGTCAGTAAGGGTTCCTGCTTAAGTTCAGGACACAATGGCACCCAGTGTACGCCATGATGTGGCTAATTACCAGCTCATTAAAGGCCTCTCTAATCACATTAGATCTTATGCTCTTTCACTTAAATTCTAGCTCTTGATTTTAACAACCTAATTACATTTTCTGATGAAGAAAAAAAACTTTTCAAAGCAAAGCCTGGCTGAGTGGAAATGGAGGCGATTCTGCAATGTCAGAGAGGCCTGAATGTTGTCCTCTGGGTTTGTGGACTAACTTGTGGATTTGAGAAATAGGAGCAGATTTTGCAAAGCGAGTGCATAGAAGATAATTGTAGATAATTGTGTGGATGATTAATGCTTAGGCTGCTTAGAGCTGATGATGAAAAATGTGTGCCGATAACTCCTCTACGGAGGCTTTCTATTGAGAAAAATAGGACTAATAAAAAAAGCACTTAATAATAGCACTAATATTACTCTGTCTTCTAATTATTACATTTTGCATAGATCTACTTAAATACGTTTTGTCCAGGTTTGCTCAATATTAGGAAAATGTGTAATTTTGACATTACTGCTAAAACAAAGTTGGCCTTCAATCACCTGAAGAACATTACGTTGTGTGACTTGAGGCAGTTGCAGCTACCGCTAACTAGCCACTAATAAACTCTTGCCAGGTTTTTGGTGTCTAATATTGGTAAATGTAAGTTTACCAATATTAGTTTACTCAACATGTATTTTGAGTAATACAATTGGCACTTCTATAAATATGCAGTTTCCTTTTGTACATTTTTGCTATCACACAGATCATTATTAGTGGTCTTAAAAAGTCTTACATTTGATTTGTGGGACCCTGATTGCAGTTTGTGTTTGGGAAACATGTAAATATTTAAGGTTTCTGAATAATATTGTCCGTAAAGGCACCTGCACAGACTGAGACAAAGCTGATCCACATTGTGGTGGGGTGATAAAGGATGAGGTGGCACCTGGTCATGGGTGGAGCTCTCACCCATGCAACCTGCTGCAGACATGCCTGCATGGGCCCCCATCCAAATCCTCTTTTCCTCCCACATTTTCTGCTTGTGAGATGTTTACAGCAAAGCAGACGTGGGTTTGCTGCCACTCTGGCTCCTGGCACCGGGACCGGCAGGTTTTTTTTTTTTTTTAAAGCTGTCTTTTTAAAGCCCGGATGCAGAGATTGTACGGATAAAAAGAAACATCTGCGCGAGAAAAGTCCCTCTTTTTTATTTATTATTATAATAATACAATAAGACGAAAAAGGCATGACATAATTTCTTGTTATCTAAGAAGCTGAGGCTGCATTTACATTTGCTTTTTATGCAGCGTCCCTGCGCTCTCAGGGCCGATGCACTGGAGTATAACTAAGCTAGCATGGAGGATATCCAACCATTTAAATCAAGCCTCTGGGAATTTTACATAACACATCATTGGAGAGCATTGGTTTTTACATAAAGACAAAGAAGGCCACAAAGAGGCACCGGACGGCCGTCTTAGCCCGAGACGAGCTGCTGCATGTGCTCCTGCAGACTCGTCTAAAGCTTCACGCTCCCGTGCTCACTGTTGTGCTCCGAGAACGCCTCTGCTCATACCAGACAGCACGCAGACAGAAAGCTGCTTATTTTTTTATACATCCCAGGGGGTAAAAAGGAAGAAAAAAATATTTTTCTGAACATGACCCCGAAACTGAACCCTCTCCTCTGGCGCGGTGGCCTGGACTCCACAGAGGCGCTATCGAATCTCTGTCCACAGAGATGCGGCAGGCGGGAAGCGGCCATATTCTGTACATGTTTCATGGTCATGATCTCCACTGGTTTTTGTCGTTTAGGAAGAGTTGTGTGTTTGCTGAGGAAGGAAGAGGCTCTAGATGTGTCTAGATAAGTTTGTGTGGCATGTGATGAAGTAGCGCCACTAAGATGTAGCAAACAAATAATAGATTCTAGAGCTAAAGAGCAGCGACTCACTGGACAGCCAGGAGTTATTCTCTACAATGCCTGTGGCGGCCAGCAGAGGGAGCCGAACCCTGCAGCCGAGCAGAAACTGAGATACATGATGAGGCTGAAACCAGATACTTAACCCAGCACCCATCCATCTATCTAATCATCCATCTGTCCATCCATTCATTCATCTATCCTTTCAACCATCCATCCATCACCAAGCTATATCAAGCTGGGTGCTTTTGGTGCTAAAATACTTTAAGCTAGGTATTATGAGGCTTAAGATGCTTGAAAGTGGAGCATGAGAAGCAAAAAGCTTCTACCTAAAGCCACAGTCAGACCCCAGAAATGTCAGTTTATCCTGTGTTTCATTGTAATAAAGCAGGATGTCCCAATCATGTCCTACATTTAAAGGGTTTTGGTCTTAAATTTCATACAAGGTGGCATCAAAAAGGTCTTAAAAAGTCTTAAATTTGACCTGTTGAAACATGTGGATGCTGTGTTGCCCTTTAGACATAGATAGTTGTTGCCACCATCATCAGTAACAAACTTTTCCTTTGGATCACATGTCACTTAAAAATCAGGAGTTCTGAAATAAGAAGGTTAAGGAAGCCTACTGAAAAGAATGAATTCAAATAAATAAGTTGTACTTTCAGTCAACAAACTTTTTCAAACTTCTTTATCTGATTCCAGTAATCAGTTAAAATTATATTGCTTCCAGCCTCCCCACAGCCTGTATAATCCTAATTTAATCAATTCCTTCACAAATGAGACCGCATGAATAGGCACGTTATTGAATCAGATAAAAATATAGATTGATGAACAGTCCATGACAACATTAGCAGCCTTTCCAAAATGGAGGAATGAAGAAAGAAAGAAAAAAATGAAAAGAAGAAGAAGAAGAAAATCAATGAGCTCAAGGAGCTGTCGTTTCCATGGAGCCTCCTTCGCTAATGGGAATGCTTTTATAGATGGGAAATTACAAGTTGAAATATTCTTTTTGATTATTGGACATCCATAGCCAAATATGATTTACATTAATGAGCATAAGTATATTAAAGACTTTGTACCCCCGACATCTGAAACAATTGAATAATGGCTTTGGCAAGCAAGCAGTGGCAGAGAATGCAGGGAGGAGGTAATGTCATTTTAATTACTAATGGGTATCTTCGTTGTACAGACTTTGATTTTTCATCTTTAGCAACAATCTAATAAGGCAAATATTCATCATCTTCATATCCCCTTTTAAAATGATGATTTTGTCGAGCCAAGACAGCATCGTCGTTTAGAGAAAGTGACTATTTATGCGAGCCCCCGAGATCAGCGGGTCATTTGAAGATTGCTTTTAGAAGACGCTCTTCCTGCGAGGAAGGAAGAAAGGTCTTTTCATGCCCACTCGCAGATGTCCGATACACTTAGTGCTGAGAAGTTGACCTTGTTAGCAAACTAAATTTCTTCTCAGAACCTTTAATTTTCTCCATATTTCTCTTTGCTGTTTTTAATGAATGGACGTTAAACGAAGTTTGGAGGTCACGCATGCATCTTAATTTAATTGTTGGCCGCTCCGTTTTGACCTGAGCTTCATCAAGGATCTGAAGCGTCTTAATCGTGAGCTGGGCGGAAAGACGTTTTAAAGCTCTCCGTTTTATTAAACTTCTCCTTTTAATGGCAGCAATTTACAGCTCTGCAGTCAGTTACACTAAACCATTATATAAGCCCAAAACTATTCATACCCCAGGAATATTTCCATTGTCACAACACATTTCGTAAGGGTGGAAGCAGCGTTCTCGTTTTGGAGTGGCCCAGTCAAAGCCCTGTCTTGAATCTGACTGTCTGTAACAGAAACTAATGATTAGGCCCATCGACCCTCAAAGACTAAGACATAAAAACCAGAAGACATGCAAACATGTGTTAATTGTTGCTGCCCCTTTGCCAGAACATTATTGAAAAAGAGATTTTTAACCTCAATGGACTTTTATCCTGGTAAATAAAGGTAAATAAAAAAGCAAGGCAGCACTAATATGATTTCTCTAATGCAATAATAGGTTTTAGCATAGTTTATTGGAGAGGCGATAAATAATTTTTGACATAACATTTACAATAGAATTTTTATGAAAACATTATTTTTTCAAAACCGCTTTATCAATACTATCTGTTTTAATAATTTTAATAAATTGGCTGATATTTACTGATGTGCTGGGTTCTCTCCGCCACTAAAGAATCTTCCTCCTTTGAGGATCTGAATGAAACTCAACAACAACGTAAGTGTAAAAAAAATAAAATAAAATCATCTGTCGGGTTTTATTTCCCAATCCCAACCTCTACAGAGCCATTTATTGATCGTCTATCGCACGTGAACCGCCGCAGCTCCACGGAGGATCAGTTATGATTTTTCAGCTCAGTTGACTTTCAAGGCTTTTGGCGGACCGTTTCCGGGCTTCCACTTCATTATTCTAAAATCTCCCAGAATGCAGAGCGACACGCGCTCATGATTGATCTAAAAACCACTGATTTTATTTTCTTTTGAGGAAAATATTATGGATGGGTCTAAACAAGGCATAATTGGCCAAACCCACAGCAGCGCCTGACCTGCCAACAATCCAGACCGACTCCCAAGGTTGGCTGCCTCCCTGGGAAATATTGTGCATTAATTTCATTTAGTCTCCCCTCCAACATTCAATGGTAGAAGTTAATTAAATTGCTTGTCCATTGTGTTCATCCACTTACAAAGTTAATGATATTGTGCCGGGGAATTAAAGAGCGTTTTATAAAGCGCTCGGGATGGGAGCTGGCAGGCACTACATTGCCCAGTTGAACCCTGTCAGTCGGCGGGCTTCTGGACCCCCTAATTAGCAGTGAAATGGATGCTTCCATCTGCCAATTTCCTGCCACGCTCATCAGTCGTCCAGTCGCTCCTCTAACCTGCCCGGCAGAGGGGTCTAAAGCAATAAAACCATCACAGCAGCGACATTCATCAAAAAAAAAAAAAAAAAGAAACAAAGTGAATACGAGTGTACATGATATGACTCAGACTTTAAAGCATCTTGGGTATAATGCTGGCTTTTTTTCCCCTTCAGCTTAATTCTGATGGAAGACTTTGATAACTTTGTTAAATATATTTGATACATACAGTAACAGCACCTCGTTTTTTTGTGAGAGACGGGTTTGAATCAATGTCCTCTGATGCATGTTGGATATCACTGCTAATCAACAGAAAAATAAAATGTCTGAACTCATTTATTCATTCTTTTATATAAAAAAGGCAGCAGTGTCCTTACTGGTGAGAATGATTTATGCCAACGTTCAACCCAGCCTTTTGCAAAATCAACTTTTTTTAACTTTGCATCATGTTATGATGTTCAAAAACTTACCTGATGTGTTGCCTTCATTCTTTCATGGATATTTGAGAAATCATTTAATTACCATGGCAACCATTCAGCTGTGAAAAACACCTGGGTGGAGCTAGCTCCGCCTCCGAGGCGCAGCGCGAAGGCAACGTTTACTAATGGCTCAATTTAAGTTTGCTTTTTAAGTTAATGTGAAATGTTTTATTTCTCATCTATTTTTACACTTAAAAAGTTTTTTTTTATACTTCAATCTTGAGATGTTTGAATCTTATTGTAAAAAATGTTTTCTTATTTAAAAAAAAACTTTCTCTTTCAAATATTTCTTTTTCTAGCTTAATAATTGTTTAATCGGTAATTTGATTACTCAATTATGGAAATAATCGTATATAATTATCTGTTTTAACTGCATCGTTTTATTGTGCTTGAGTTTTTAAATCATTATAGCTTTATTTTTTGGAGGGTTATGTTATTTATCACTGATGTTCAGGAGTTTTTCAGTTTTGGCTGGTGTTAAAAAAACTTTATAAATAAATTTGATGAACTAAATTTGTTCAAACCAGAGTTTAGCTCATAATTCGTGCTAAAAAACGTGGAAACTAACTTACACTCAACTTTTCATAAAGATTCAGATTTACTTTTACATTCTTACAGATGTAAAAGCGCTAGTTGTACTGGCAGATTTTTTCTCTTTTTATAGGGAAAAATATCTTGTTATAAGAGAAAAAAATCTGCCAGTGGAATCAGAACTTTTCTATATTCAAGAAATTTTGATGCAAAACAAGTGTATTTATTTTACTTATAAGTTAGTTTTGTCTACTTTCATGTGTTCTAAAATAGTTGCTCTAACAATTTGAAAAATACTTGATTTTGTGTTTTTGCAGTGGAAATGTAAAAACACTGCAGTGGCCATAATGCACTGCTTTGGGTTAGTATTGATAAGAAAGGGGTTAAAATGGGAAACCTACCTGGTTTCATTAATTGTACAGGATCAGTTTAAATCCTGATTTGTGATATAAAGCAATTTTCTCTCAAGCTTTGCACATTATTTTCCTCATTGGAGAAGGAGAGTAAATCTAATCTTAGTTGTAATTACCTTGTAATTAGGTCAATTCACATTAACTTGTTTCCTCTTTGTAGAGTGCAGTCCTTTCCGTTCTTCCCCGGAGCCCCTGGCAGCCCCTCCTGTCCCCCAGAGACGAGTGTCTCTCCAGGCCCCTGACGGATCCTCCGTCACTCGGGCCGCTTTCAAATCACAGGAAGTGACAGAAGAAGTTTTAATGAGAGTTTTGTCTGTGTATCCAGTCAGGCCTACCCGGCAGCCGATGAATAATAGACACTGTGGCTCAATACTCTGAATACTCAATCAATGGCACTGCAAAGGGGGGAGGTGGGAGGGGGCTTGGCAAACACATATGGCAGTTTGGGATGGCTGCTGGGCTCTGGAGTGGCAAAAAATACTAAAGCTTCTCCATCTGTATCTCTGGACTGGAAGAAAAGAGCAAGCCATCTATTGATGCTGCACACTTTAGTGCCGTGGTGTTTTCCTTGCTGGGATGACAAACAGGCTGTTTGTGCAGAGAGGCTCCTGTGAAGGTGCTGTTTGGGGCCCAGATCCTGCATATCAATAGGACTTCAGCAGAGAGAAAGATGTGGCTTTTGAGTCATTTAGATGAATAATAATCTCTGATGACTTTTGTGAATGTTATGAATCTATTAGTCAGTGCTGTTTGACCTTTCTGACATAACATTTGTTATGGTGGGAGCATGAGCGGCATTTAGGGTGCATTCACACCAGCCTCGTTTAGTCCTCTTTAGTCTTACTCTAGTTTGTTTGCCTAGAAAGTCCAGTTTGAAAAACTGGAAGTTTACTTCCAAAAACGCTCAAAGTATCATTCTTCTAGCACTATGCTTGACAATTGTTATGTTTGGTTTTCTCCAGAAGTGGCACAAACCAAAATTATTTTCTTTTTAGACAGGAGAGACTTTCTCCTTCAACTCTACCAGAAACACTTCAGGCTTTTTCTAATTATTTTGTCATAAACTTAAATGTTTATCATGCTGAGTAGAGTCCGGGACGCAGCTCTTGAGTTGTTGCATTTTCTCAAAGCATTGCCACTCTACAGACTCTACTGTTTTGCACCCTTTAACCAATGCTTCTGTTATGGAAACAATGTTTCCATTAACTATAGAATTGCACAAATTGATATTATCAACATAAATTTACCTAATGAAAACATGTCAATATATTAAAAAAAAAAAAAAACTCTTGTTTTTGCCATAGGACTTATGAAAATTTCGCAGAACTCCAATGGAAACTTTTTTTTCTTCCAATACACAAGTCACGTGATCAAAAGCCAGATATTGCTACTGGGAAAAACGACAAAGACGATGACAGGAAGAAGGACGATGATTTCTTTTTGTTTCAGACAACCATTGTATTGCATTGAATCCATAAAATCCATAAAATCGGTGTCTACATTTTCCCCAAAATGCCACACACGTAGCCTCATCAATGCCTGAATAAGACGCCAATTTCTCTGATTGCTGATAGATGAGAGCTAGCATCATGTCTGAATTATGAATATATTTCATGTAACTGTTTACATCCGTCACTGCCAAGTCTTTTAAAAACGGACCTTGTGAATAAGTTTACTTACTGATTTTATTTTCATTTCTTAATAAATGGAAACATTGCAATTGCGAACTTGTATTTTATCAACATTAGGTGACTAAAGCCAAAGATTTTTGCACATTTGTAATAAAAACACATCTACTGATGACGTCTTTCTGCTGAACCTGCCAACTCCTGTTTTTATAGAGATGACTTCAGTGATAGTTGTTACTTTGCCTGTCAAATCCAAGACATTTTCCCGCTTTAAACCTTTTTGGAGCCTCACCATCAAACCCACTAAGACTGAGCATCTGAAGGGGCGGCAGAGCATTACCCTCTGAAGTCTCACGGTGACACCACCATGACACCGGAGTGTGTCGTCCCCCGTGGGACTGACCACTCTTCCCTGAGCGCAGATTGGAGGCGAGACCTTGAGGAAAAATTATTACTTTTATGTTGGCTTTATGGCTCATTTTTCACATTAAACGCAGAAAATCTATGCGGGGGTCAGAGAACACCTGGTTCTCCCTGCCGGCCCGCGGCGCTTTTTGCAACCTCTGGTATTGATGAAACATTCAGCGGAGCAAAGTATGCGGGCTATGTACTGCTGCTTTCAAGTCTCTATTTTCCACCAGCCAGTCTATTGGGACTTGTTCAGCTCGTATCTGCTGGGCTTTTGGAAATGTCAGCCTCACACACACACACACGCACACACACACACTCGCACACACACATAGAGTGGTGCACAAAGCCAGGCTTGTGTCAGTGTGTCCTTATCTGTGAGCCGACATGACTTGTGATAAGAGATAGCATTGCCAGAACAGGTCATAAAATCCCAGCTTTTATGGCGCGGTTATTGTCTTTCTGTCTACAATTATAGCGATTACTCATTTCCCCTCACCTGCTCCCCCCTCGGCCCTCACAGCGCACTTAATAGACTGCATTTTACTAATGGAAAATTAAGTAGGCGCCGTGGCAGTGAGGTTTATAAATATGTAAAATAATCTTTTAATTATTTCAAGTGAATCTGGCAGCTAATCAATAAAGAGGGACGTGACAAACATACGTTTGACGCGGGCCATTGTAAAGCCACTGGTACGAGATAAGCACGGCCTGTCAGCGCAGTCCGGCCCTAATGAATATTTTGAGGCTGTCATGCAAGGAGAGAAATGGATTAATTGTGGCCCCTGCTAATATAATGGCTCCTTCATGAAGAGTGCAGGAGAGAGGAAGAGGAGCAGGAGGAGGAGGAAGGAGCCCGGTGGCTGCTGGGTTCAGAACCCCAGCGTCAAATGAATATTTATGAGGGTTGGGGTTAAGTAGATTTCTGCGATTACACGGGTAGCCACTTAGGCACGGCTGTTTATCATTTGTTTGATAATTGATTTAGCCGGTGTCATATTAATTTTGTTCATAGTCGTCTGATCTGAATCTCCTACAGAAGCACCACCTTCCTCCAAAATTTACACTTTTAATTTTTAAAATGCTTTAAGAAAATTCTTGTTAAATTTAAATTCTTGTTAAATTTTCTATTTTGCGATAATTTAGATCTTTGTATTGTTTACAGTAAGACAGAAAAATGTCACTTACATGTAGACAAAGTCCGATTTTGAAAAAGGCCCAAAGCTGCTGAAATTCTTAGAAATAGGATTCCTATGGTTCAAAAGCCGAGAGTTTTCTCTTGCTGTGTCATAGACTACTGCTCCTCCCCCACTTGTTGCTGTGCACTCCCAGCCAGCTTTAATGTATTATGTACTTATATATTTAAATACTCACTGGTGTGTCTTTCCAAACTGAATTTTGTCCAAAGGCATTTTAAAGAGGCAACAATGAAAGGGAAAATTTCCTTGTTGTAGATTTTCATCAAACAACTGAAACCTTCTAGATTAATTTTAGGTATTTAAAAATATTTTTTGGACATTGAGAGGTTGTGTTTTTGCAAGAAAGGAATGATAATTTTTCACTGATGAAGTTGCACATTAAGACGTAAACACTTCAATATTCTATGAATTATAATGTCACGTGTGAGAAAAAGGATTTTTTGAAAGAAATTCAATCCTTGCTTTATTTTTTTCTTTGATTCACAATGACCCCAATACTCTGTTGTATAAAACAGACCAGAAAAAAAAAGAAGCAAAATCTTTTCACAAAAACTTGAATAATTATACAATTTTTTACTTATTATTTTAACCACAATATGTCCTAATATTTTTCAGCGGGAGGAAAAACTGTTTCAACCTGAAATTAAAAGCAGTTACATCATGTTATCCTTTCTCCTATAAATTTCACGTCTGTGGACTATTTTCAAGGTTAACAATATACCATGAGAGTCTCATACATGTGAAGTCCATCCATTTTCTATCGATCAACTGTGCTTGGACCCGTCAGATAAATTGCAGAGTGCAGTTTAATTTGTTATTTAAAAAGATATGCACCCTTTGTCTCTTTATTTTTGCTTCACCAGCCTCTGAAAAATTCCCATAAACAGCAGCACTTAGCACGGTGCCACCGCCTTGACAAATGGCACCCATCTCCCTCCCTGCCTGTGTTTTCCTATTTATCTCCCAGTCTGGTGTTCGCACCTTTAAGGTGAAAGACAACATAAAGAGAAGCGAGCACAAATAAAGCGCAGCGGCCGCCTTCCTGGAAGCCGCTCTCCCTCCGCGGTGAAGTTTTGACCTTGAGTCTCGCCTTCCTCCATCACGGCTGGGAAGAGGGAATGACGAAGGGGAAGGGGAGTGGGTGGGTGGCGCGGCGGAGGTTCGGGTCACCAGCCGCAGTTCTCATCAATTAAATGCGCGATGGTGTTTTGTGTCGGCTGAACTTATATGTCAAGGAGATGGGCAGGACCTCATGTTTGTGCTTTTGACAAATCAGCAAATGTTTAATCTCAAGATGTGCCGGCGAACATAAATAATGCAGAGGAACGCCGTCCCCCGCGTAGGAAAAGACGAGAAAAGATCAAATCCTGCCTCATGCCTCCTGATTTTTTTCCTTTAGCTCTTCTCCCCTCATCATGCACGCTGCCTGACAAAAGTATTCACCCCTTTTGGACCATTTCTGATTTTTGTTATGTTACAAACCTGAGTTCTTTGGATTGTATGCAACAGACAAAATGGCTGGAAAACTTATCATGACTGAAGAAGTCAGTATTGATAATGTTTGATTTAAATATGTGAAATATTGCCAAACTGCCGCAGTTTTCACT
Source organism: Poeciliopsis gracilis (assembly GCA_911649635.1). NCBI lineage: Eukaryota > Metazoa > Chordata > Actinopteri > Cyprinodontiformes > Poeciliidae > Poeciliopsis > Poeciliopsis gracilis. The sequence goes on from CAJVRI010001154.1 coordinate 5,801,009, forward strand.
CCACATCATTGTTTTTTTTTTTCAAGTTGCTATGAAGCACAGTGGGGGAACCTTAAACTGCTGCTGCGCCAGTTACTCAACCGGTTGTTGCTAGGCAACCAGCTTGTTTATTGTTGTCATTTAACAACTACCTTGTCAGTTTGTTACGAGAACCTACCAAGATGGCTGCCAGATACAAAGGATCCCAGAAGTGTGATGTCAGAGGAGGACCATGTATTTAATATTCTGTTATTGATCACTAGTCTAATTCAGTACATGAAGCAGTGTGAAAGATAAATTGCACATCAATTTTTTTGAGCATCAGCCTTGAAGTCTTGTCACAGATTCTCAATTGGATTTAGGCCTGTGCTTTGACTAGACCAATTTATTGATATGTACCAATAAATTGACCTGAATTTCCTTAATTTTGGGAAATTGGCGATCGACAGATACATGTGAAGCCTCTTGCTGTAGAGAGAATAATTGATAGTATTTCTTTAGAAAAAAATAATAGTCATCAGAAATTAATCAACCTCATTTTGATTTAGCATTTGATTAATTGCTTATTGCAACAGGCTTATCTCTATACCTTTTCAATATCAGGACTGATATAGATATTAATACTAGACTGATGCATCTCTCCTTTGAAATTATTATTTTTTTTATTCACGAACATTTTCATATTTGCATCAAACTTAGCTGTTTGTGACCTCTGTTCTGTTTTTATTTTGTTGGATCAGCTCTTTCCAGTAGATCTTCTGGACTCACCAGCCTTCGCCTCAGTGTTTGCTTGGGGGTGTTGGTGGTGGCTGGGGGGGAGGACAGAGACTTATCCTGAGCCAAAGGTCTGCTATCTCAAAGACACAGGGGATTGAGCTTGAGCTTAGCCTCCATTTGCCCTAAATGTAAAGAGGCCAACAGAAAGCAGTGTAGTGGAGTGTGAACCGCATCAAATCCCCCCCATTGCCACTCTCCCACTTCTTCCCACAGACTTTGATTGGCTCGTCCACCGACTGGGAAAGTTTCCTGATTGTTCGGAGGCAAAATTAAGATTTTAAGCCTATTGAAGTTGATCTTTGCTCATTGAAAAGTCCATCTGAATGTGTGCTCTGAAAGGGTAAATTGTTGCATTGGAGGAGTGCAGGAAAAAGGGGAAGTGTACTGTACTGGCAGGACGCTGCACCTGTCGCTGTGCAGCTGATGGTGTGTAGCGGTTCTGGTGGACTGGTTCTGTCCGGCCACGTTGCCAACCTTATGAAGTCAGTCGTTTAATTAGAGGGACAGGCTGAAGGTTTTAAACTCACTATGAAGAGCGGCAGCTGTTTTAAACTTGAGCTAATTAATCACATTAACGTTGAGCAACAGTTGCTATGGTAACGGCATTGCCGACGTCTTTTCAACCTGACATCGTGTTGGGCCTGAACAAGCTGCGGCAACATCCGTCCGTCCATTTGTTTACTGACCGACAGACGGACCGACCGACCGCTTACGAAGGCTCCATGTTTAAGTTTTGATCATTAAATAAAGATTTGTGCTGAATTCCTGCTGATCTTTTTGTATTTATTCTAAATGTTTCAGTCGGTTCTTTAATTCCTTCTCTGCAGTATCAACCGTCTAACATTGTTTCCTCTTCTCTCTCTGCAGGCTCTTGGAAGTTTTTACTTTATCCATGAGTCTGTGAAAAGCGTCTTCGAGTTTGATTTCAATGGTGAGATCACACACACACGCACACACGCACCCCCCCCCCCACACACACACACACGCACACGTACCTCCAGCACACACCACAGATACATCACCAATCCCTAGAAATGAATCCTTGTGTCGATCCCATTTACCGGCTATTCTTGCTTCCATCAGAACCAGTCAGCTAAGATTGGCTCTTCAGATAATACGGAGGCAGCAGGACCGGATGGTAATGCTTATTAATATTAGGATTTAATTCATACAGTTTCGGGGCTGCCGGTAATGGCGTTCTACAAGTTATTGGACAGTTACAGCGGTCTCATCAGCCCGCCGTGTCAGAGGGCCTCGGGGTCCGGCGACCGCGCTAATTAAAGAAAGGATATAGATGTGGAGGCGCCTCACTTCCTATTAGACATCAGATCAGCTTTAGCACCAGTGAAGGACAGGGCGGCGGCGTGGGGGAGGGGTCACACACATCTACAGGCAGAAGAAGAACTTCAGTCAGAAATTTTGATCATTTTCTGGAGTGGAATGAAAATGTTGAGTGTTAAAATAATAACCATTTTACTCGGCTTTTCTGTAATTTAACTCTTATCTGGGCTTGTGTCCCTTGGGAAAAGGCAAATAAATTCTGATTAAAAGTAACATTAAATTATTTTTCAACCTGGTAAAATATGTTATGGGTTGGCTTTTGCAAGCTGGAATGCAGCGCAACAATTACACCTTCCTTTTTTGATTGAGTTGTCACATTGTGTTTGGTTGTCGTCTGTCAGCATCCCAGAAAAGTCTGTCTCAGTGACAGACTTTGTTTATCCACTCAGATTATATTTAGCATCGTTTTGTTGCTGAAAACTTAAAAGTTTGACTTGGGGTCAAATTTGGCCTTCGGTTGAGGCGTTGCAGGTTTAGACTATTGTTTCCTCTGCTTTTGGATTACACCTGCAGCTGGAAGACATTTTGAAATTACATATGTACTTTTGGAAAGCTGACCTGATGCGTAACCGTGGCAACAAAGTATTGTTTTTATAATTGGGAGCAGCTGATTAGCTCACATTATACCTAAACTATGAACCCCCAAATCACAGAAGAGTTGAAACGCAGGCTTCATGTACGCAGAGCACAGAGAAATGGGGGAAGTCTTGGCCAGAAAGAGATTCAAAGTGAAGCAGCAAAAGCAAATAAGGTGGATTAGCAGTGCTGGTGTCAAGCAGAACATTTTACTATGGAATTTTGAGTTGCCCGAATATTGAGCTGTTAGCATTTCATGACATTAATGAGACTGTCATACATCAAAAGTCCTCAGTCAGAGGTTCCTTCATTTTTAGTTGGAACACTGACTGCTACAGGATATTCTTCGGATCCACAACATCACCAACCACAACTTTTCTTCGAAGATGCTTGGATGAAATGAGTTATTACATTTAATTTCCATTCAAACAGATTCCAAGCAAAGTATTTTTCAATTGGATGACCACAAACTAATAATCAGTCCAAACTTTCATTTCCCAACATTCTGTGCCATTCATCCATTCATCACGTTACAGTTATTTTACCATCTTGTGATAGCGCTGAAATTTAATCAAAAGATTGATTTGGGGTTTGAACACTTATGCAACCAGATTAATGCTCCGCTTTATGTTTCTTTTATGACAAGATTTATCTCACGATGGAAAAAAGCTCCAAATTGACTATATTCTTCACATCATGTAAACACAACATTTTACTCTTGGTATATGTTGTTCATTTTTTAAGAAATTGTTTTTTGTTTTTTTTTTGCTTGATTGAAGAGAGCCCATGTTTTAATTTTGACTTCATATTAAACTTATTAAACTTCATTCACAGACATTAAATATTTTATTCACATTAAAACAAAAGCTCATTTTAATTCTTTTCCTGAAGTTCTTCAGTCTTGCCAGCAGGTGGTGCAGTTGCCACTTCAGCAGCCTTAGCAGTTAGAAGATTCAGACTCACTCGTGAAGTCTCCAAATATTAACCAATTTTTTTTTTTGCGACATTTCTCTCTTTTTTTCCCTTTTTTCTCCTTCACTTCTTCCTCCTTCTGTCCTTCTCTGTCTCACCTCTTCCTCCTCCTCTTCTTCCTCTTCAGACGGCAAATTTCAGAAGGTGACCCGGAAGGAAGTCCGCGTAATAAGGGATGGTCAGTTATCGTTTCCCACCGTGCAGAAGGAGAAGTTCCCAGCGGACTTCTTTCCACAGGTGGGAAGAAATAAAGTTCATAAACACATGAATACTTTTTTTAACTAAATATTTTTTTTTGTTTTTCCTTCATTTTGGATAAAAGAAAGTCCTATCTTTCATATGCATGCTCAGTTTGAACATGAATTACACCTAAAAAGAAAAAGGTCCTGGTTGCTTCCCGCTGATCGCTCCGCTGTGTTCGGTTTTCCTGTCAGACGGCGAGCCGCACGCACACTGCCGCAGTGCTGATGTAGTAATAAAGAGCACGGCGGCCCTCGTGTCATCCCTGCGCTCCCCACTCATCCGTCAACCATGCTCCGACGGCCGCCTCCGCGAATATATGCAAAACAGATGGATACGGCCCCTTCACACACTTCCCCTCAATTTCCGTCTCTTTCACACACTTTAGGACCCCCAAAAACACACACACACACATCCAGACATGTGTGCTCCCCCACTACCTCATTGTACATCCTAGAGATCCACAGAAGCAGCTTCAGGATCTCCTGATCTAAAAACAATTAAGGAGTGGAAACATTAAAGACGAAGGCCTAAAAACAGCGTGAGAAGGATGAGTGGGAGCGCGTGCGTGTGTGTGGGGCAAGCAGATGAGAAAAGTTTTGGCCCGTGATAGATGCCTCTTCCCCAGCCTGCGTATGAATCTGGGATGATGCTCCAGAGAGCACCACTCCACATAATGTTAGCCCATTTAAAAAGAGCAGATTTGTGTAGTCTATCAGGGTCGCAGAGTATTTTCCCCCTCCCTCTCTTCCTCCCTCCTCCTGCGACCCCTCCGTAGTGAGAAATTGGTTGTTATCATAGATCACAGATACTGCTCAAACCTCTTATGAAAGATGAATTAATTTCACTAATGCTTTAATGCAAAGCTCTCATGAGGGAGGCAGACTGGTGATAACCCCTGCCTCGTCCCCGCTTCCTCCACCGCTGATTTATGCCCTCTTTTAGTAGATGAAACTGCCTAGATTTGCCATCCATCTGCAGCTTTGAGGAATCCCATTACTCCAGAGAAGGGGTGTACGGGGAGGGTTGTTGGATCGGAGGGGACGCCGTGCGGAGTCCAAAACGGATCGTTTTAGTTTTGGGGCTCACACAGCTTGAGATCTGAGGAGGAACTTTGCCGACAAATGCTAAATGAGGAGCTGATTTCTACCGTCAAATGGTTCATCTGATGAAGATTACAGTACAGAGTGGAGACTCAGGTGACCATGTCTTACCTTTACAAGAAAACATCACAGGGTCTGTCTTTATTACAAATCTGCGCAAAACTTTGTCAATATTCCGCAAACAACACAATTTTGTGATTGCCATTTTTCCAATAACTAAGAAAAACAATTAAAATCTCACACAAATAAGTTTGTTCACGTGATAAGTCATTAAAAAAGGCCCTGTCATCTTCCTTCTACCACTTCCTGTCGTCTTCTTCATCTTTTCCACCAGAGGTGGCATCCAGTTACAACAACTGCTCTTTAGAGCTCTGTGAAAAGGAGCAAACGTCCTTCCAGCTGCACAGCATCTAGAATAAAGAAATAATAGGAGAATCACTGCCTAAAGAAGAAATGCCTCAAGCACAGAAAATAGCAACTAACATAACCAAGCAAAAGAAAAGTAACAATTATTTCTACTCCTTAAAAAAGACTCAAAAAACTGCTGATTATCATTTTTATTGTTGTGTGTTATGGGGTTGATGATCCATTCAGTTCATCATAACGTCCTCATCAGATGTCAGCAATATTTTAGAATTTGTTTCATTTTTTCAAGATTATTCAAAAGTTCAATTCTGGTTTGATTTGTTCATTTATTAATCATTTTGAGCTGGTTTATTTTTAAGGTCACACACATCTACTAGTGCTGTTTAAGCCAAAACAGCACTAGAATGACTCGGATCTTAAATGGCGCTTTAAAGAATCTGTGTTCAGTAAAATGATTCACTGCAGATTAACTTCTTCAGTTTTCATGTGTTTTGAACCAGAGAGAAAGAAATTGAAATCGTCTGTTAAAGAGTGGTGATGATCCACACACGTCCTCAAACAAAGTTTAAAATAATACAGCACAGCTGTATTTAAACACAATGAAATAATATTTTCAGTCTGAGAATCTCATAACAAATAAACAATTGGGTGTTTATGGTAAATTGAATTTAATCGGTGGAAAAAATTGGGCTGATTTCAAGCAATAATGCTGACCATCACTTCTTTTTCGCAACCGGCTCCTGAGTCGTAGCTACACGGCAACAAGAAAGACAGAAAGGAGGGCATTTATTGAAATGCTGAATAAAACGGAATTGGCCCAAATCGTGGGGCGCGTTTCTTTTGAAAGGCCTCTTGATGGATTTGGACGTCTTGTCGTTCTCCGTTGTTCCGTCCATCTCCACCTTCCCCCGTGGGAGTGAATGTAAATACTCCTTTGGCGCTACGTGCGTCCAAAAGCCACTGCATCATAAGGATTTGTCAGTGCCTAATATAAATAAAGTATACGACCCAGACCTTAATGTGCCCTTGGTATTGATTGTTTTACACAGGCGAGGAGGGGGGAAAAATAAGTGAGAGAAAGGAAGAAATGAACAGACAGGCTGTAGATCAACATCTATATGAGTTTGTTGTTTGGCACCATCAGTGCGTCCATAAAAGCACCAACTTTTTATACCCTTTTAGTGCCCCCTGTAGTAAGCTTCTGTTTCAGCACTTTGATTACTTTAAAGTTCAGACCTCCATGGAAGTTAACTTCCTTCCTGTTTCCTCCCCTCCCTCTGCTGTGATTCATGTTTACGTTAAGGAGATGAAGTCATTTAAAGCGGCGTCGCTTGTAAAACGCTCGCCGCGTTTATCACCAGACAAGACACCTGTGACACGGATGCCGTCCTCCGTGACAGGCGTGATCCATGAGACGGCGAGGAGCTCTCAAATGAGAGGCTAATGTCGAGATGAAGGCTTGCCGAGCTCATTTTCGCAAATAGAAGGCGAGTAAACTCTGCTGCAGGGAGTCGCTGTGCGGCTGTAAACCCTGTGAGGGGCCCTGCTGTTATTTAGTGGGGCCCCTTGCAAGATGATGGAATAAGGATAGATGTGATCGTCTACAGAGGCTCAAATCAATCAGTGTTTGTGTGTATTACTTATTACAGGCTGTGCATTTCTGTCCCGCACCACTAAAACACCCCTCACCCCCTTCCAAACATCATCCTGCCATAATGTTATTTATGGGGGTCAGGCTTTCAGCTGGAATATACAAAAGGTCAAAGAATCAAAAGAGATGGACCAGGAAATAGTCGTAGGAGGGTGTTGTGAGGCTCTTATAATAAATCCTGACATTTAAAAAAAATTTCTGGAGTCACAGTTGTGTAGTTTTTAGTTGTGGGATAAAGAGAATGGCTTGTAGCTGTTTTAAAATTATACATACCAACCCACAAATGATGAAAATCCCATTTTGGCACACAAACACAACAATAGATCCACATTAAATTTCTGAAAAATAGAAGTACATCACATTAATTGGATTAATCGTGATTTATCTATTAGTCAAATAATCGTCAGCTTGTTTAGTAAACAATTAATCATTAATTGTGGTACACAAAGTTAAAAAATGCCAGTTGCTGAAAGATAAACATTTTCAGAGCAGTGAGCAAAACTGTACAAAAATATATATATTTTGCATTTAAGATAAAAATAATAGTTTTAATGGTTTTTCCCTTGTGAATAGCCTTCATCAAAGCGCAGTGCTGAACTTCAGATGGTTTGGAAATGGCCTTGTAGCCCTTCCCAGATTGATGGTCAATGCTGATGTCTTTCTATGTTCGAATTGAGCCTGCTGATCTAGAGTCTTTCCAGGATTTTACTATTGTGATTGTTTTTTTTTTGCTATCAAAATCGCAAATTTTGAGCTGCTACTTTGCGCTTATTTATGACCGTAAATGTGACTTTTTGTTGCTCATCATTTCGATCACAGACTATTAGTCGACATCAAGAATGCAGTAGGCAGCAGTTTTGTAGAAGTAAGAAGTACTGCCACCTTCAGGTGGGAGTTAGCAGTCACTTAAACCCAATGCTCTTGACCATTTTGGCAAACAAGAAAGTTGTTAATTTTATTTTTATTTTTTGGTGAATTTCCGTAATCCTGGAGCTGTGGAAAACTGGAGGGACTAATATATAGTTGGTTTGAATCTGTGATGTATTTCTGTATAGATTTGAATCGTTTTAGAACTGGAAGGAGGTGTACTTTCTTTTCATCATGACAGTATTTTCTTGAATGCTTCATTTTTCTTCCATCTTTTACCCCTCTGTGTGGGTCCATGCTTGGCGGTCAGTCTGTGCATCGCCCAACGTCCTCCGGACGCGACCCTCTCTGCAGCCGCCGTTCATCACTGTCGCAGGCGGAGACGCCATCACTGACCTGTGGAAGCTGAGCCAATGTCACCCTGAGCCTCGTGGCCTTCCTGCTGCCCCTCGCACCCACCCATCAAACCCCCACCCACATCCTGGGATGACATTATTATTTGGACCCAACATGTCACTCCGTCAGTTTATTGTTTTCAGGACTGCCACTAACGGTTAATTCAGCTGTTGATTATTCCTTACAATTAATTAATCGATTAATCACCTGTCCTGGTTATTAATCGATTATTCAGATGATTAATCGGATAAAAATGGCACATTATGCAGATTTTTGATTTAAACCTGTTTGATATGTCAAATACCTTAAAAAGTGCAAAGAAATAATCAAATTCCTTTTTTGATATCATAAAATAAACATTTTGTTCCCTCAAATGCGACAACGTATCATTAAGTTAGTGAACTCTTGATTATTTGTAACAAAAGATCCATATGGAGCTTAAAATATACTTATAACATCAATATGTTTCTGCTTGACCTTGCATCAACACAGTGTAGAGCATGTCTGTTAATTACATTTTAAATTACTGATTAGTAAATGAATAGCAAAAGGTTCTTCCAGAATGAGAAGTTAAAACTTTGCCTCTTGAGTTCTCTTTATTGACAGAAAAATGTTTAATTTCGATGTAAATGCAAAATGGATATGTCTCTTTCAACATTTTTTGGTTTAATTTCCGCTTTGAGTTTGTTATTCTTTCAGCAAAATGGCCTTTTTGAGTTTTTACACTCCAGTGAACAATTAATTGGTAACTAAATTCAGTCGATTGATCACGATTAGTCCCATGAATCGTTTCAGCCCTATTGTTTTTACTAGATAAATGGATTTAAATTCTGTCATTTTGGTTGTTCATGCATAATGTAGAGTGTACCTGTGTTGCACTCTTCCTGTCAGCCGCTAGATGCTATCCCAAACCGGACTCTTGTCCCAGACGGAACCGGTTTCATTGCCGCAATGACTGAGAGCTGCCTTTCTGTTTTAAAGTGCGAGACTTTGCCTTTGTGTGTGTTGTTTGTGTGTGTTTGTGAGGAACCGGGGGGTCAATCAGTCATATGTGCAGGAAATGGGGTAATCTGGGGCCAGGTGTCAGAAAAGTGATGGATTTTAATGCTGTGATCGTAGTTAATGGCTCTTTAAATTAAATCGAGATTAATCGTCTCTGGCGGCAGTCAGATCTCGTACGAATCCCCCACCGCCATCCCTAACCATCATCTTTCCACCTCCTCATCCTCTCCAGCCGCTTCCCTTCCTTCCACAACTTTACAAGCTGAGGGATTTGTTCCTGCTGTAAAATAATCGTATTGTTCTGAGGATATAAAGTCCATTATGCCTGTAGTTACTCAGGCTTTATTGTGCGTGTTTCTCCTTTTTATTCACTTTCTGAGTGTGTAAGGTCAATCTGTTTTTCCAGAAGGGTGAAACTCATATCTAATTCCATTTGCTCTTTTCAAAACCACAACATTGGACGAGTGAGTTATAATTGGGCCCATGCATCCTGCAGAGGCAGTATGGATTAATTCAAGTATGCTAATGTAATTCAATTTGATACAGTTAATCTTCTACTAATGCAGATTGAAGGATGCAAGGCGCAATCAAATACCTCTTAGCCCTTTAATTTGCATCTGGGTTTTTTAAATAAAATTAGTCAATTTGTAATTATGCGACCTGGCCCATAATTAGTTTATTTATCACCGCAGTTAACTCCCAGAGAGGGAGAGAGATCGACTGGAAAAGAAAGAAAGAGGTTGTGGGAAATAGAGTTATTTATCTTATTCCGAATGAGAAGACTCACAACATCAATTTGTCTCTCATTTAATAACCAGCTTCCTGGTGAATCATGCGCTGTTTGATCATGTGCTGCTGGGGAACGAAGCAGCTGGTTTGATCCGATCTGTCCAGGACAAACCCGGTGAGGTCTGATCCAAACAGATCACACTGCAGGAGGAGTGACCTCTGACCTCAGACTGGTCTGGTGTCGTTTCTATAAATAGGTCAGAAGTTGTATTCCTTTTTTATTGAGGTCCAAGCCAAGTTCATTGTTATTTTATTGAAGTTTACAGGGAAAGAAATGATATTGCAAGTAAGCAAATCCAATATTTTAGGATAGCATTAAATAATCCAATAAGAAACTTACAATATGTTGACTTTAAACACACTGATACATTTGAATTGATTATTTATGTTCATTTTAAAGACTGTATTGTACAACCAATGGAAACTCAAAATTCAGCTTCTTCATAAAACTTAAAAATGATATTAAAACTATTATTTTTAAAACCATTACCTTATAAGTCAAACAAAAATGTTATGAAAGTTCAGTTTCTTTCATAACAAGAAACTTATTTAAAGAAATACGTTTGGCAAAGTTACATCCAATAATATCAAAAGGAAAGTTAAGTGGAAGAAAAAACTCTGACAGACTGAAGAATTTGAATAATTTGGGGGGTTTTTATAGGCCCTCTTGTGATGCTCTCATGCTCTGTTACACTCCATTTTGAGACTGAAGATAAGAAAGACCATGGATGCTAGCTTCTGCAGTAGAGCTAAGATGGTTTTTACTGTGCATATTAATGCATCCTAAGGTATATTTGGTGTTTCAAATATTGAAGAAGCCAGTCACAGTTGTTTTTTTAGTCCTTCTCTCTCCAACTTCTTTGACTTTACTCCAGATCAGCAGCTAGAAGGTAAAAACGAGGACATATTTGGGTGTTCCAAGACGATATAAATCATAAATGCATGTCAGAATTTATTTTTAAATGTAGAAAGAGGCCTGAGATTAACTTGTATCAACCCAATTGAAAATCTTTGTAATATGTTTCAAATCCAGGTCTGTGGAAGGAAACCAACCAGCTTAAACAAAAACAGTGATCAAATATCGCTCAAAAAGCATTGCATTTCAACAAACCACTTCTGAAATGAGATATTCTCGTCATCTAATAGCTTCCACTCATCTTTCTGTCAAGATTTGGCTGATAACAGGTTCTAAACCGAGTCTCTCTGTTCTGCAGTGCCAGTCGTCCAGAAAGGGATTCCTCAGAACTCGATGGAGCCTTTCCGACTGGTGAGTTTCATTAACAGCCGTCTAACAGCAACACGTCCCACCCACCTCATCACTGCTCAGCCTGAGGCGTTGCAGCTCTATCAGCACGATTAGGGCCGCAGATCCAGCCGTGTCAGTCGCGTCTGACGTCTCCCAGGTTAGACGGGGAGAGCTCCGTACGTACCGTACCCTCTGTGGGCCCTGCGCCACCGTATTTGATTAGACGTAATCCCCTTAGTCAAGCAGCTGCATATGACAGATGACAGAAAACATTAGATGCAATTGAACCTGCACGGCATGAATAGAAACTCCCAGTGTGCAGAGGCGGCGGGGGGACGGAGGGGATTGTAATCTAATAGAGGGATGACATGAGGACTAAAGAGCTGAAACGGTAAGCATTTAATAGGGGCATGACGTTTGACAGCAGCGGCAGGGAGAGGCCGACCGGTGAAGAATAGGAGATCAGATCTGGGACGGGATAAACACGAATTGTCTAAGCCATGAATGTTGTCATTTGTTCAGGATGTCACTGCAGAATAAACCTTGAGATACGATCAATTCCTCAAAACCGATACAATCAGCAGGGAGGTGTTCATCAGCACATTGAGTCGTCTTGCTCCCCCTTAACAGGACAGGGTGAAAGAAAGCCAATCCGGGGTTTAAAATGTCACACGGCTTTTCTAATAAATATGCTTAAGGCTCTGTTTAAACAATAATAATTAATAGTCTGCTGTGAAAGGGATGTTTTGAAGGAAATGTCCATCAAAAAATTTTTTTTCCCTCACAGTGACTTCGATCTGGTCAACATTCACCTCTTCCACGACGCTCACAACGTTATGGCCTGGAAGGACAGTCCTTCCTCCTACGCCGGGATCAGGCAGAAGGCCGTGGACTTTATTCTACAAAGGTAACGGACCAGCAGAAGACATCAACCATTAAACACATATTGACAAAAAAAAGGCAACATTTTCAGTTGAAAAAAACCTTTTGATGTTAAATTAATGAATAAATGAACATATGAGCTCAACAACAAAGGTATACATAGCTTTTCTGTTGTTATTCAACCGTCAGATTGGTGCAAACTGCTGGTATATCCATTCAGGATCTCCTGATGCTTCACTGAACATCTTTGAACGGATAGTTTTTTAGGAGTGTGAATTAGCGTTGGGGATGCCTCTGCTGGTGAAACATGTTTACAATTAGCATTGAGATGCTATTTTAGGTTTGAGCTCCTTTTAGCACAACTTGGAGACAATAATCTGTCCCAATGTCCCATTAGACTGTTTTTTGAAGCAAAAGCCAACCCTCGTCAGGCGAAGGGAAGCATCTTTGTCGTTCATCGCTGTGGTTTGTGCGTCAGATTTAAGGACGTACCACAAATGTTCTGATCGGAACTTTTGTTTATATTTTGATCTTTTCATCCCCCCAGAATATCCAACTATAACCAGGAAAATTCACCAGGTGGTTGCTAATTGCTGCTGGCTAGTCTGTAGGAGCTGAGTGAGGGAGTCATGGGGGCGTAAGCTCAGAAGCTTGGAAACTGAAGGAGCTTCTTTCCTTGAAGGCGGGGCTTGATCCATCCAAGCGTTTGAAAGCTAAATGGTTGCCATGGAGATGAAAGGATTTCCCAAACATACATGAAAGAATTAAAGCAACACTCCTGGTATTTTTTTGATGAGGAAATAACATCACAACATGATGTAAAGCTCGGAAGCTACATAATAGTGTCCTTTTAATTTCTCTGCTCTTGCTGACGTTGTAATGACTCCTGCATTCAGTTCAGCCTCCATTCAAACGGGCCTTCGTATCCCCCTCCTGCTCCACGCTAATGTGATTTATGGCGTTTCCATTTGGAGCGGGGCGGGATGATGGAGTGCACGGTGCCACCCCTGCTCCCTACCTGGCCGTGCTAACTCAGAATAAAAGCCCGGTACCGGCTCCCAGCCGCTGACCTCCCATTCAAACGCTATAAGAATGCATGACACAGCTCCCCTCCACCTCCGCTTTGAATAACTGCGAACATGCATATGGGTGGAATACACGGCCATTTCTGCCAGCCGCTGCATTATGAGGTGCTTTCTAATCTCACAGAGGTGACATTTAGCCTGTACTTCTTTGTTGATTTAATGAATGAAGGCCTTTAATGGACAGCAGAGTGCGAGTGTTTACAGAATATAGCAGCTTTTGCCGTTTTTATCACGTAGTATTTCACCTGACATGATGTGGTTTTTAAAAGGACCTTTGTTGTTGCTCTCCTTGAAGTGTTTTCCGTAGGTTTTTACGGCTTACGTCATGCTTTTTCTGTGTTTTTTCCGCTTTAGTGCCCCAGTAAATCCGTCTGCAGGAAAAACACAAATGTTGAGCTTTGGAAGAATTTCCACTTTAATGTTGATGAAGAGAAAGTTAGTCTGAGACGGAGAGAGAGAGGGAATGAATTCCATCCATCCATCCATCCATCCATCCATCCATCCATCCATCCATCCATCCATCCATCCATCCATCCATCCATCCATCCATCCATCCATCCATCCATCCATCCATCCATCCATCCATCCATCCATCCATCCATCCATCCATCCATCCCATATAATTTTCCACATGTGAAATTTATTTGATTTTTTTCCCCCTATGCATTATGGGAGATAAAAAATAAAGTTTCTTTAATTCCCTGTGAAAAATTCTCCTGTTATTCCAGGGTTGAGTTTGTGAGGTAAAAGCTGGAGTTTGTGGGTCCACATTTGTCAAAAACTAAAAAAGCAAAGGCTGCATGACAAGCGTCTCACTGCTTTCCCCACACATCACTGCAGGCTGCAGAGCAGAGCGCTGCCTTTCTGATGCGACTCAATAGTGGCTAAACGCCTTTCCTCAGCATTGTTCCCCAGAGGCCTTTAAGTACTTTGGAGATAAACAATGTTTAGCAGTTAAAAGGGCCACTGAGGAAAAGCCTTATCAGATGTGTTCTCAATGGGCTGTAAGCAGCATTATTAGGCCAGACACAGATAAGGTGCAGCCTGAAGCTCGGTCCAGGCGGCACTGACATGTGATCGCAATGTGTACGCCGTCCCCTCCCATCTCCAAGTGAGAGATTAAACCTTCCTCTGGAGAGAGAGAGCGAGAGAAGGTGGGGGGACTGGCTTTAGGTATTCCCCCTGTCCCTTTTCCTGCTTTCCTTCTGGGGGTAGGAGTCAGAGTTAGGACAATGGCCAAAAAGATGGTTCCCAACCAGGCGTTGAATGGAAACACTGTTGGTGGTAGCGCCTCATTCAAAGCCCGGCCCTGGAACATTGTCCCCCCAGATCGGTGGAGTAGAATGGAGTTTGCTGGTGGCTGCCAAAAGGTTAGCAGCCTCTGTGAAAGGAGCGAGCCATTATTCACTGCCCTTTACAGAAGCCGAGCAGCCTTTGTGCTCCTCCTCCCCTTCCTTCTGAAAACCACCGGGTTGTTTCTCACTCCGGTGCTCCGGATCTGCGCACGACGGTCTCAGAGAAAGTGAACAGGCATGAAAAGTGCTGCACCCAACATCTTTCCCCTGCAGTACCGGGAACCGTGAAATTCCATACATTTCCAGAATTATAAACCCATGTTTTTCCCCACTTTTTAAATGATAAATTGAAAGGGATGTTATCTGGTTTTTCATACTTATACAAATCTGGAAGTTCAAATTCTACAATGTTGCCATTTTGTCTGATGGTGTATTTCATTCAACATAAATATGGTACATAACAAACAAAAACACAAAATTTTACCAAGTTTTATTGGTCTTGTTTATTCCACATGAAGAAACATCTCATGAGATAAACACCTGACCTTAACTGCATTTCTCAGCAAGAATAATTTCATGTACAATCCGTTTTATTTATTATTTTTTGCTCCAGGGATGCTAAACCTCAGATTATTCTGATGAAAAACCTTGGCTGTTAAATGATAAAACCAACACTTTTCCCCTCCATCTTCCTTAAAAAAAATCTCTTTTGTGTGTTGAAGTTTGTTTCTTTTTCCAAGCCCCTTTCAGAGTGGCTGGTCTGGTTCAGGGGAGAACAGTTTTACATTACAACTGTGAAATCCTGGTATAAAGGCTTCCTTTGTGGTGCACCATTATTTTCACACAAATATAGTCCATTGTCACAGTGCTGAAGTTAATTTGATCAACATTGGGGACATTTAACTGTTTTGTTCGCTGAAAAGACTTGTTTCATGCTCATTTTCGGGGCCATTGAAAAGGAATGATTGGCAGAAAAATAATGTTGCCGTTAACAATTCAAAGCAATTAGTTTCCCATGGGGAGGCAGTGGGCTGCACTGGCCACCACACAGCGATGCTTTGTCATTTTATGGAGGGTCATCAGTCAACTGTCACAGCGTCTCAAAGAGCCCTCCAATCTAAATGTTTCCCTTTAGGCTTTTCCCAGAACAACAGGCTGAAAGAGCCGAGAGAGGCAGGCTCATCTCCAGCCAATAGACATGTTGAGCAGCAAGAGGGAGGAGAGGATAATCACGAGCAGGTCCTCCACAAAGCCACAGAGAGCTTCTCAAGGTGTTCTTGTCTCTGCAGACATTATGCTAATATTCGCAGTGCAATTAACACCTTGTGATGTCTTAAATCCATATCAATAACATTTTCTGTAGATTTTACCAACTTTTACTAGAACGTCCAAATGACAATTCAGATACATTTATGGAATTTCAGTCATTCAAGAAAGTTAAACCAGAATGGACAAACCTTATGTAAACATGTGGTTTACCATTTTTTGTGCTCCTTTCTAGAAAATGTTATTACTTTACAGTAATAACTGTAATAACTATAAAGTAATAACATAATAACTGTAAAGTAAGCAGATTATGTAATCAACATTTTGGAGCTTTACATCTTGTTATAAAGTTATTCCCTCATCAAAAACATACATGAATGTGGTTTTGATTCTTTGATGCATGTTTGAATCTCCCATGGCAAATATTCAGATGTGCTTAAACACTTGCTCTCACAAAGCTCCGCTTTCCTCACTCAGCTCCTTCAGACTAGCAGCAGCAGCAACCATCAAACAACAGGTGGAACTGTCACCTGGTGTGAAACTTGCATTATGCAAACTATTTCAGTCCAATGGTCCTAAGAAAGGTCATAAACATGGAGGAGGGCTGTTGTGATGACTTGCTAAAGATGGAGCCGTATAGGAGCTTCTTAAAGAGACAGAGGTTCAATTTCAAGGCCGTTGAAAAATATTGACTCCTTTATTTTTAATCTGTTTTGATGGGATTATTGTTATGTTAAAGACTCATTTTGGGTCAAGGTTTATGTGTCAGATATAGTCTATAGTTATCTCAATAATTACAAGATGCCAAGTTTCATTGGCTGCATAAAAAAGATCCAAATCATCACCCCTTCATCACCATGGTTGACATTTGGTTAGAAATTCTGATATCCTATGTAATAACTCCAAATTTGTCATCTGTCAAAAGGACATTTCTCAAGTTTGGTGTTGCAACAATGTTGCAAAGTTAGTTCCAGATTAGAGTAGCACAGAAACTGAATGCTGTTTCTCCATGTTTGGTTCTGTTTCTTCTGGAAAAACTTCCAAAAACCAATTTGTTTTCGGAAGCCTAAACATTTGAAATGCTTGTCAAGTCAAATCTGAGATGGAGCCGTTTCACTGAGCATGACCAGTATGGTCTTTAGATACATTTGCTGGGGCATTTACAACCGAAACAAATGTTTAGCTCATGAAAATAATCTATCAGATTGTTTGGAATTTGGCTTATAGCCACCAGCAAAATTATGGGTAGCAACAATTGCATCTCTTGTATCATTGATGATTCCATTGAGGTAACACACTACACAAAATTTGTGGAATATTTATTTGAATAGCCAGAATGATATTACCAATATCTTTGGAGACTTGTATTGTCTAACAACCTGTCTCCTGGTCTCTTACTCAATTGGACTGTCTCTTGAGTGGTCCCTAACCTCTGTGTGACCGCTGTCCACTTATGCACCCCCACACACCACATCTTTCCTGCGTGGTGTTCTTATTGGGGTGGGCGTTACTAAGGAGATGGGTGGCTAACTGCGGGGCGATGCTGTGGTTGTCCAGCAATGTCAAAGGTCCTGTCGGAGGCCAATCGTGGTCCATTCAAAAACGTCACTGGCAAATTCTTCACAATGTTAACATTCTCCCAAAGTCTCTGCATTTACTTACAATGGATGAAGGTGTTCAACTGGGCTATTCTGTGCAAAGCAGAACCTGATTTGCCAGCGTATGGTCAGTCAGCTTGTCAGTGTAATCGTGACACGGCCCCACGCTGCACCCTCATAATCCCATAGAGACCTCCTGTTATTGCTCAGTATAGCTGTCAGTCATCAGCATATAATCTGACCAGCAGCCACTGAGTGATTGGGTTTGAGAACAGGGAATTGATGAGTTCAAGGAGATTTATACGTAATAAACAGGGGTAATATTAAAGTCTGAAATGATCATTTTTAAATGTTAAATGCACGTTTATTTATTTCAGTGATAGTTTGTTTGCATGTTAGAGAAAATTAGAATCAGAAAGAGAGAACATGCACTGGTTGCTTTTGTGGTGGAGGTGGTTAAAGGAGCCTGGGAGCAAGGTTCTGGGCCATGTAATAAATTAACGTCTGACCCTTATCTTTGTGTGGCCCTTCGGAAGGCCTGTGGAAGGCCCCAACCCGGGCCCCAGTGAGAACGGGCCCCTGCGAAGAGGCTCTTTCATGGGTGTCACCGTGCGATGAATTGGCCCGGAGAAAGCATGTTTATAGACTGAGCAAAGGAGTGCGTCTTTGTGGGGAAATGTCACTGACACTGGTACAGTTTGCCTGAATGGACTATGATGATGAGGCTAATGGAGGGGCCCCACCAAGGGTGAGGGTCAGCAAATTGGGAGGGGGGTTTTGGGGGTGGTAGCCCTCAGCTCTGGACCCCCCACCTTCAGGCTCCTTTCATGCCTAGTAGCTGTAGCTAATGTTGCAATTCTTCGATCCTCCACAATGGCCAAGGAAAAAAGTCAACTTTCACAGTGGCGGGTCACCATGAGTGCTTTAGGAAATGATCGTGTAAACAGAGTGTTACCTTCTGACCTGTGGCTGAAACCTCGCAGCCGCAGACAAAACAGCCAGCCTGTATTAGACATGCCTGTTAGCGAGAGAAAGACAGCAAGCTGTGGAGAAACATTCACTTATGACTGTTTCCTTCCTTGACCCATTTACTTATCAGTCTTTTCTTTTCCACTCCTGGTCTCAGTAGACAAATTCAGACGTTTTGCTCTGTTTTTAAAACTCTCTTCTCACCCGAGGCGTGTTTGAGTTCCCACAGTTATAAGGACGTCTTATTAGCCGGTGTTACTGCTCTCTACTTGGCTTGGCTGGATAAAGTGTTTCTATACAGCTCAGTCTCTTAGCACCAGCATGTCGTGTCGTAAACGACACCAGTCTGAGTTAATTAATGAGCTGCAGGACACACAAACACTCACAATCCCTCAGTATTACTGTGGTAATGGAGTATTCTTAGTCAGTAGGCTTTAATTTTGAGGTTGCAGAAAATGTTTCACCTCACTCCCTGGACTCCTGAAGCCTGATGAGTCACGAAGGTGCTGACTTTAAAATAATAACTAAAATATTTTGTCTCTAAATATCACATTTGTGTTCGGTTTAGGATTTTCATTTTGACTGATGTTTGGAATTATTTTTGAATTCAAAGTAATCCTGATTTTGAAAGCAAAAAACAACCCCGTTATTTTCTAAAACAAAAATAAACAATCGATATATCAGTTGGTGAAACTATTACTTCAAATTTGTAAAAAAAAAAAAAAGTAAATAAATAAATAAAATTGATCCCTCTTTAAAATGTTTATAAATTGGTTTCAAGAAATTATTAGTGTTGCAGAGTTAAGTGTTGTAAAGTTGTTGATTTGTTCCCAGTAAGCGTCTGCATCAATAAATAGATAAGTAAATAAGAAAAGTTATATGTAATGTGATGAAAATAAATAAAACATTTGAATAAATAAATGAATGAATAGAAAATTAAATAAATAAATATAATTAAAGAAAAAATATGTAAATGAGGAAATTGCTAAAACAAATAAAAAGTGACTAGATAAAAGGAAAGTTTTCTCAGTTTTTATTGAACTGGTTAAAGGAAATAAAAAAGAAAATAACCAGATTCTGCTTCATCCGATGCAATATGAAACTGAAAGAGTTTTTGTTTTTTTCTTTCTTTTTCTGTGAAACCTTTTCGCACCTCCTCGCTGCCCCCGTCGGGCTTTACGACAGCCGGCCAGACTGAGACCCACCGCCGTGAAAGGCTTTCTCCTCTCTTTACGGCCTCATAAATATATTGTTATCTGCGCCTGGGAAGTCAACGGCGAGATTTATTCGCACGATTAGCAGAGATAGTGAGCCAAGCATCCTGACTCATTAATTAAACAAGAGCGAGCACTACATCCACCTTAATTTCCAATCTCTGCTCAGTAGAAGAGCCACTTTTAAGTAGGCGATGAGGCATAGGAGTTCATTATATGTCGCTTAGGTGCATTTTTTAATTTTATTATGTATTTTTAAAGCGCTGGGATGCTGGCACTCCGATGAAGTTGCATGGATCAGGAGAAAGATTTATGCACTGGGAATCATTGTACTCAAATAGTAAAAAGAAATCTGCTTCTTTAAAATTTTATGTAAGTGACATAATTGGAACACCAATCTCTTCCAACAATGCAATACCATATGTTTGTTTGGCTTGAAACAGAAATGACAATATAACAGAATCATAAATGTAATGACGTTAAATGCAGGGGGAAACTTGATAAGATAATTCCTTAAATCAAAATTCCTAGCGTTTTTGTTTTGCTATTCCGAGCGTTAGAGCCGACCCGAACGGAGCCGTGTTAGTTCGCCATCCCTTTGATCAGCTCAGCAAAGTGAATTTTCTGTCGTTCAAAGCAGCATGGAAGATTATTAATTTAGCGTCAGCTGCTAATGAACTGTCCTGCGTGATCACTCAGACGCCTTGCAGGGATGGGAAATCCACCGCAGACAAATCCCAGAGGATGAAGGAACTTGTTGCAGAACACGAAGGCCCCTGAACTGTTTCAGAACTAGATTATCTGAATAAAATTACACAGACGTGGGGTTTAATCTCAATCTTAATGGGCGAATAATTTGTTTCTTTCCTCAAGATTTGGAGTTTTATAGTATAATTAATAAGTTTTGATTCTACTTCAGACAAAAAAGAGCTATAAACATGCAGGATATTACCAACAAAAATATGTGGCTTGAATCTTGGTAATGATTTATAAAATGCATTGGCATAAATGTTTGGGTTTTTTACATGCATTATATTTCCTGTAACATTTTGAAATGTTAGATTATTCTGAGATGAATTAGCTGTGAAGACTGATGTTACCGTGGAAGAATATTAATTTTCTGTTTTTAACCATTTCTTTGCCAACTCAGCTTCATGTCTCTGATCATCACAATGTCAAAAGACCCAATGACAAACCGTTTCCGACAGAGGGTTTTAGGTTTCTGTAAAACATGTCCTGATATTTCAGGTGGTTCATAATGCTGTGCAGGTTTTAAAATATAAAGAGTCCCACAGCATCACTGCCCCTCCACCATGCTTTACAGTTCCTGTTAGTCTCCACATCAACCTGATCTGCTTGATCGACACATTTTTTGAAGAGTTTATCAATCACCGTCACGACACTTATAAACAGCTAATTTGTCTCTGGATAGAGTCAACTGGTTGTCATGGTGACGCCCAGGATGTTGTTCCTTGCTGCAGTGAGCTTTTTTTACTCATCCCTTCTTCTTTATGTGATTCCAGTTTGTTGGCGCAGGGATGCATCTCAATGTTGCAGGACAGTTGCTCTTTTGGACTGGAGTCAAACACCTCTGGTTTACTTCTTTTTTTTTTTTCTGTCTGAATCTCCTTGAAGTTTGTTGATGTTAATAATTTTCCTAATTGTAGATGTTGGCATGTTGAGGTGAGGAGCTATTTTCCTGTCATTTCCTGACTTCTGAAGATGTTTTCTCGCCTTTTCCACGTTGAATGATGGAGAAACAGAAATCATCTCTCAGATCTGTTGATAAAAATAAAACAATAACTACATTGTTCATTAAAAATGCTTTGCAAATGGAATGAAGAGACCATGGTTAATTTGTAGCTTTTGGGAGAATAATGCCAGAAAATGTGTATCTAATTTAAAGTGAATGATAAAATATGTACAGTTTGAAAATGTACTTTACTTTTATTATTATTATTATTTCAGCAAAATTCCTCATTTCTAGGTAAATCATTGCTACATGTTAATGTTTCCTCTGTTCTGATTATTTTCCTCCTTGTTGACAAAGAGATGGAAACAACATGAAACATTTTTTGCTGTTTTGCTTTCAAATTTCTTTTTGAGTTGATTTTTGAAAAGCTGATGCTATTGTAGGTGAAGAGTGTTGATTGTGTGTTTGTTTCCACCAGCTGGGAACAGAATGAAAAATAAAAAATTACATTTCTAATTTTATTTGTGGTACTAGTGATCCAGTAAAAGGAGAAACAACTGATTTTTTTCTTCTTCACTAAATAACATCTCTCAAAGTCAAATTTTGAGTTTTGTACTTAGATTTCTTTTATTTTTTTAGTTCTGCTTCTGCTTTAAAGGATTTGTTTGTTTTTACACTGTACACTTAACTTCACTGTCCTGTGATTTTTGTAATAAGATGCAAATCAACAAATTTTTTTAAAGATTGTAAGACATCTTTAGAATAAACAAGTAAAAAAAACAAAACAGTAACCCCTTAAATGAAGTTGTTGAGTCCACCAGGTGGTGCTGTAGCCCTCATGATCTGAATCCCCCTCCAATTAAAAGTCTCCAACAATTAATACTGATGGCTGTGAAGTTGCTTTGCTTGTTCAGTTTTTTTCCAAGTGCATTTCTTTCGATTGATTTGTTGCTGGATTTTTTTGCAGGCTCTCAGACGGGCAGTACAAGAAGGTGCCATTCTTCCTCTTCGGGGACTTTAACTTCAGGTTGGACGCCAGGCCACTGTTTGAGGTTAGTGTCCTTTTTGTAATACATGCGTGTTTTAAACACACTGCCAGCTTCATGTTGATGTAGAGCACTTGCGTGTACTAGAGGGCAACTGCAATATAGTAAAAGTGGTTTTAGTTGTGCGCGGTCGGCTCAGAGTTATGAGTCATTAAACACCTCACTGTTGCAGCCTCAGCTGTGTTTGCCAACTCAGTCTCCAAGTGTATTGTTATGTTATGGTGCCATTTACTCCTCCTCCTCTCCCTTCTCCTCTCGTTGCAAATGAGGCCACTGAGAACTGAAGCAGTGCAGTTAGTCTGCATTGTCCATGAGAAGATGGCGGAGGGTGGAACAGGTCATAAAAACCCACCGCAGACAGCGATATGTCCAATGATAACAGGGTGGGAGAGACACTCTGTTCCACCACAATGGCCCTGGACTCAGTGGGACTTGTGAAGGTGGAGGCTTCAACTAGAGCCCCCATTCAGAGGAGCGGGAAGCTCCCTCAATGGAGGAATCAAATGCTCAAATGACTTAGGAAGCACTTCGCTCTGAGGCACCGAAGGTTGCAACAAGACACACTGCAAACCATCTTTACAGTGAAACACTTTTGTATAGCTGTTTCTTTTTCATTGATCCATACTGCTTCCCGCGCCCCCCACCTCTAAAATGGCACCCACACTTTGGGAACCACCGCTCTCGGGGATGACCGAGGCGTTCCTCGTTCATGTGTTTTCCACTCCATCAGGGGGCATTGATTCATCGCCTCGGAGTTAGTGCAGAATATTGGATTTTGGGATTGTAATCGGATTACATGGACCTGCTGGTCATATGAACGTGTGTTGCTTTGGAGATAATAAATGCAGGAAACGCTCTCTGCTGCCGCAGATGGGAAAAACACTGAGGCTATTCAGTAGCAGGAGTCTGCAGTTACATGTCACCCGGCACACATTTAGGTTGCCACATTGACGTTATTACGCTGATATCTTATCAGGGCTCTCCAGGATAAAGGATGCCAGGTTCACAGCTGTAAAATCTACAAAAAGCAGCTATTTTTATGGTTTGTGGATGGAGGTGCAGAAGAAAAATCTGTTCTGTGGAGAATCTCAATTCCCAGTCCTGGCGATTCTGAATCGACTTTGGTCTGCTTAATGTTTTTTTTTGTAAAATAATATTTTGAATATTTTTTTATTTTAGAAAAAGCCTGGCAGGTAAACTAACTTAGTGCTGCCAACTTAAGCTACAGGATTTTATGCACAAACAGGTTTTTGTCATGTAATTCAAGCAAAAATATTTAGACTGTTTTGAATAGAAAAATTTGTTTCTGAATTAAATATAATTTCTGAATCAAATCATGACCCTAAAAGTCAGAGTCAAATTCAATCACTAGACGGGGAAATATTTGCATCTCTAGTTCTGGATGAAATGAGCTCAAAAGAAAGCATTTTGTTATCCTGAAATCTTTCCTTCTCATTTTTTTAAACTTACATTCCTAATTTAAATATGCAGTTTGATCATTTTATTCCTCAGATTAGGACTTATTTACCTTTGGTTAAAAAAAAAATCTTTGAAAAGTTAAAATTAAATATTCATGACATCTTTTTGAGTAAATGAATTAAGTAAAAGGAAACACGCACAAAAAACAAAAGTAAAACATAATATTCTTGTAATTATCCTTTTTTAAAAGGCTAAATGGGCATTTCAAAACGCTTAAGCAACAGGAAAATCAGCTCCTGTTTGAGCTTAGATGCTAGAACCTCGGATGTTTTTGGTTCCTTACTTTGAAATGGGAAGCAAAGAATGGAAATAACATTTACAGAATCGTGTGAGAATTGCAAACTAAACTAAGAGAAGTAGGTTTAAGTCAGTCTGAATCAGTCAGACATCCATTTGACTGATTATGGGACGTCATCAGCAAAAACTCAAGACACAAACCAAATTGCAAAACGTTGGTCAGATTTGTTTGGTCAAAACTTTTGCAACTCACCTAACCAGAGATCACAGCAACTCTCAGCAGATTGAGCTTCCAGGTTAGGAGTCATCACAAGGTGCTGATCGACCAATCAGAAGAGACATTAGTGAACATGTTCCTAAGGCTCCTTGTCGGGTATAAACAACAAAAAAAGGTGTAACATTATGACCATGGACAGATGTTATGTCTTCTTCATTTTTCTAATGAGGTCATTGGTGCAATGATGAAGTCTCTGGGTAGAAAGGGAATATTGCATCATCAAAGTTGATCTGTTGGAAAAAAGAAAAATTGAGGAAGTAAGAAGTTTAGTAAGTTTAAGTCCAACCTGTGATGGCTACAAGGCTGGGTCAGAACAACTCCAAAACTGTGGATATTTCACAGTGGGCAGTATCTATAAATAGCAGTCCAAGGGAGGAATAACACCCAACTGAACACAAGAACTGTAACCAGGAAACACCGACAAAAAGGTTTGAGGTAAAGTTCCTTTACAGTCAGTTTTCCACTTTGCTTAAGCACTCTGGCAGTTGATTGGAGGACAACAGCTGATGATGTCATCCGTTCAGAGGCTTCATAAACCCGTCTGATCGGCCCGTCTGATCCGAGCTGCAACCCCAGTGTTAGCGGCCAAGAGAGCTGTGATGTCACTGATAAACAAATGGGCTGGAACCTCTCCGCAGGATGTAACTCACAACTCGGAGGCCGTTCTAAGCCCTTTAATGACAATTAATGTCAACAGGACAATTAGTGCACATCCACTGAAGTGCTTAGCTGTAGATGGGCTGCTGGTGGATCGATCCGCCATACTTATCTGCAGATTGATTCAGACACGGGGAGGTTGGCCTCTCTTTCTCGGTGTCGGGGAGTCCTCTTTTTATTGCTTTATTGTCTTTGTATCTCAGTCTGGAATCATTAAAAGGCAGTAAAATATAGCTGCATCTCACTCAGTTGGAAAATAATCAAAAAGTAAATGTATTTCAGTAAATCAATTCAAGAAGTGAAGTTCATGTAGACAGGATATATACAGAGTAACATAATTACTGTTGATGATTGACGTTTTTAGTTAATAAAACCACAAATTCTTTTACAGAAAATTAACAATAAAAGTAATGTATGCATAAATATTTGGTCAGTGTTTATTTTGTATAAATTTCTGCATCAATGCAGCAAGTACCAGGTACATTTGTTACATTTTCATCTGGTGCTCGGGATCAAACCAAGCAAACTCTTTGAAAACCAATTCCTCACTTCGCCTGTAGTGGCGCTGAACCAAGAACCACAGAAGGAAACAACGTAAAGGTCTCTGAAGAAGACACTGAACACAACCTCTTTTTTTACGAAATGCAAACAAAAATGTAGAGCTTTGAAATTTTAGCAGTTGGAAGATTTCTTTTTTTTGTCTTTGTTCAAAAAAAACTACAAGCCATTTTTCCCGCTACCACTAGACTCTCACGTTTGTTTTGGTTCTATTTACCCAGGATGCCTTGCAAATAAATCAATATATTAGTGATATTGAGATCTACCTACAGGAGCAAAATTGAACAGCCAGGATGATTACGCTCTTTCTATTCTACTCTACCTTTGGTTCATTGTGGTTGGCTCCACTTTGTACAACCATTATCCAGTCCTCATCTCTCCTGCATTAAGGGACGACGGATGGCTCAGGGAAATGTTTGGGTCTATTGCTGAAAAGGAGCTGGATGTGAAAGGCTGCGGGGTTGTTATTGTCAGGAGACAAATTCCAGGTGGCAAATTCCCGACATGCTTGTGCGCCGGGATCAGTAACCACAGACCTGCAGCCGCTGCCCCCCCTCCCATCCAGCCCAGGCAACCCCATTAATTGTGTCCGACAGAGGGAATTGGTTTCAATTGACCCCCATTCAGCAGGCCTTTGACTGGCAGACAAAAGACACAGCCACGTGGAGACTAATGCTGGGGTTGAGCAGCCTGGAGGTGGTCCAGGCCCCACCGGCCTCCTCTTTCCTCTCCCATGGGTCTTATCATGCAGCGGCTTGATCACGCTCTGCATCGCTGCTGATTAAAACAAGAACTCACAAAAGATGTCTTTTGAACATATAGTGTGAATCTGGGATGCTCTGCAGAGCAACTACTCATGTGCATGCTTTAAAGTCTCATTAAACAGTTCTGTTTGAGCCAAAATTAAGCCAGTTGTTGTTGCTGGAGTAAAGACGTAAGCAAAAAAAAGTCAGATGTTTCTGATACCAGTTTTATTTGTTGTAGTTCTTTATAAGCTATTGCTTATTATAGATGTTTGCACAAATGAAGAGAAACACAAAGGATGTGGGTTTTGAGATGTACTTAAACCTCCATTTAAAAGACTCGTTAAAACACAAATCAGTTCTATAGCAGTGACTTTCACTAGTTTTTGTTTTGTTTTCTTTGGCTTAATTTGCTCAGAAGTCACAGTTTTTATTTCTTTTATAGCTCCTTTTCTCCACAGAATGGAGTTATTTTGCCCTTTTATCAAAGAAAATCCAATATTGAAAATCTGGTTTAGCTTTATTTGTCTGTTTGATCAATTTTAGAGCCATTTACTCTGTCGTGTAAACCCCACATCAAAATGTCAAAGTGTCTCTCTTTACTAAGCGGTATTCATTTAAAAATAAATCTAGTGACTACTTTCCTGGCAAATTGGTTGAATCTTTAGTCATTAAGAATGGAATTACAAAGTGCAGCAATAACATAACACCAATGTGCTTGTCTTCAAGTCTCAGCTTGTCTTAGTCTTAAAAGTTAAAAGTTCATGAAATAACAGAAAAACACTTAATAAGTATGGTTTATGGGAAGGTTTTTCTAGAAAAGGACAATGGCTGCAACTATGTTTCAGTTCAATTTAATTTATTTATGTAGCCGCAATTCAGAACAAATGTCATCATCCCACATTCCCATTGATCCTAATTATCAAATAGAGCATTAAGTTCAGTTAATTATTCAAATTGGCTTTAAAAGTTTATATCCAAGGAAACCCAGCAAATTAAGTGGCAGGATTCACTGCTCTGGGGTTTAACGCCTTCAGAAAATCACTTAACAGTTACAAAAAACAAACAAACAAACAAAAAAAAACAATAATGCAAACTCAAGAGTAGTAGAAGTAGAAAGTTAGAAAGAGCACAACTTTGGTTTTACAACTGTCATCTGAATTAAATCCACATTTTCTGGAAGAGCTTCATTTAAACAAATGAGGTTGAAGTGGAGATTTTTTGGCCCTAATATTCAGCAACATGTTTGTGGGCAAATCAACAAAGCAAGTCAGCACAAACAACTCGTATCAAATGTGAAGCATGGAAGTGAAAACACATAATCTTTGGTCTACTTTCTCATGCAAATATGTTGATACACTTGCAATAAAACTAAACTTAAACGTTACTGTTCTGCAAGATGCAGGAGATTATTTTAAGTCAATAATTTCTTAATTTTGAAGAAAAAGTTCTAGTTCCACTGGGACATTAAGGCATAAGAAATTTTTCCCATATTATAAGTGAAATAATCTGGATTTGTTTTTTTAGATCAATTTTGAGGAATTATTGATGTTAAACAAGTTCCTGTGTCTTGCTGAAAAGTTACTTGTAAGTTATTTCAAGTGTACGAAGACATTTGCACCAGAAATTAGGCCAAAATACTTGCGTGTTTCTGCAATGTGGAGGGTTTATGATTTGGGTTTGCCCTCCACCCTTGTAGTCACGGACATGAACATGCAGTTCTCCGTACTCCCAAGTTTTAAATGGGACCTTAAGAGCTCTGTGCAGCAACAAACGCCTGCAAGCCGAAATGAAATGCAAATTTAAATCACAAGTTGCTTTCTCAGTTCGGACTCTCAGGCAGTAAACCAGATCTTGTAACTGTTGTTGACACATTTATACACAAATACACATTTTGTTCTTGGCTTTCTGTGCTTCAGGCAAGAAATTACAGCAGTATGTGTTTCAGGGAGACTGTTGGTATGTGCATGTACCCCCCTCCCTCGATGTGGCCATGAATCAGCCGCGTCGATGACAGACTCGGGGCCCTGTGCCCAAATTCCCAGTATATTTAAAATCCCTCCTAATTAAACTTAATAGAATGTAAATTTAATATCTGCAGAGATTGTGTGCTGCTGGCCGGCTTGCTCCAATATAAGGATTGATAGAGGCCAGCGGGAGGGGTTAATTGCCGACTTGATCTACTGTCGCCCGGACATGGTGCGGGGCTGTTTTAATTGAGGCTGATCTGTTGGGCAGATTTCATTAGGCTCAGCTGGCCTCTCACTTACTGGATTAGCATCCCCCTGTCGGCATCAGCAGGAAGTGCAGGGGGAGGCCGGAGCGGGGGGAGGCCCCGGACCGGGCATCAATCTCCCTTCCTTTGTCCTGTGTCCTTTCTCTCGCTTGAGCAGCATGAAATTAAAGGTGGGGCCCTCGACTATCCCTGCTGAAAATGAATGCTGTAAGATGCCTTGTAATGACAGACCACTGTGATAGATCATTCATTTTCTTGCCGCGGAGCACACACTCACACACACACCCACACGACAATGTCAGGACTGATAAAAGCAAGCAGTTTTAGTGTAAGGATTAGATACGGGTTAGCATGAATGTCATGTTTCAGCTTAACTCAGTCACGCATTGCTTTTAACTGCTTAAAAGCAGATTCAGCAGTGATCTCAAGGTCCTTTAATAGGAAAGCAGATCCAGTTAATTCACAGAAATATAAAATCAGATCAATCTATTCGTCAAGACAGATTCCTGTTTGTTTAATCACGTGGATTATGATCACAGCCAACTAGAAATTGCTGTAATCTATGACCGAACCTAAACTAGCCTAAAACTGCCAATTTAATAAATCACCTATGTCTTTGTATGCATTAATACACACAGTGGAAACCATCTTAGCTCTATTGCAAAAAACTAATTTCTTCAGTCTTCCTTCAAACTGCTTTTGCTTTGAAATATTGTATCTATATGAAGAAATCTGCAAAGACTGAACTCAGAAATGTCGGGGTTTTCATTTTAGATGCGTTTCAATCTGATCTTAGTGATTATACAGAGCAGTAAAATGCAGTTTAAGGTGAAAGCTGGTAAAATGCGATGCATTCAAGGAAGTCCTGCTAGTTGCATTGAGTTATTGACTTTGCAGCAATCTCTCCTCCAGAGCAAGCAACAGGGGAAAAAAGCCCCAGCTCAGTAAAAACAGGTAGATGGTTTGTGTTAAACCATCAGTTTAACACAAACTGATGGTTTCTAGTCAATTCTTCTTCTAATTATGAGTCTTTTCTGCTTACAGTCAGTAAAAACGCAACGTTTAAGATTAAAAGTTTGCATCGGACAATGAAAATAATTTCCAGAAATGCTTACGTGAATTAAAAATGTGTTTGGTACCTGCTTCAAGGTTGTTTCCATCTGACAAACAAGCCTCTTCATAGAGCATATTTCAGTTTACTGAGATGTTCATGTTGGAGAGACTTCAGTGGTTTTGTCCCCCAAAGTGATTAAACACTTTTTTAACGCAGTTAAAAAAACCTAAAGATAATTGGAAAAACAAGGCTGAGTGAGGTTATCATAATTCATGAATGAAGGGGTTAAAATAAATGATGGGGGAAAATGTAACACCCATGCTTGTTACCTTCAGCCCCAAGCCGAAACCACCAGCAGTTCATCAGTTCGCCGACGGCCGCTGTCCTGGCTGCTGAACCTAAACTTGCTAAATAAATTTGTAAATGCAAAACAATCCCTCCCCCCTCTTATTCAGGCCGACCGCGGCTCGCATGTGTGTGCGCTGCCGGATCTGGCTGGCTATAAATCAAAAGGCAGTCGGTGTAATTAAGTGTACACTACATTAGTCAGGCTAATTAATTTTGGGGGCCATCCATCCATTAACCATCGGGCCAGCACTGATTGGGTCTCTGTACTCTGGAACCCCTGACACCGGGGACTCTCCATGGCTGCTCCAAGATATACTCATGCAGATGTATATAAAGGAATAAATATGACAAGTTCGTTGTGATTTAGCTAAAAAGGGAAGCACATTTCAATAAATGGGACAGTTTTATGTATAAACACTTAATGGAGAATGCCTAGCAAGGCTGTATTTGAGTATTTCATTGCTTGGCCAAACTGTATTGACAAATCCTTTGCGTATAATGCCTGACCTACTAAATCAATATCGTTTGCTGTGAAACACAACCCTCCTAACAACGTCTTAATTGTGCTGGAGCATTACATCTCATCTGTTTGCGGCTCTGCAAGTCGAAGCAGAATTATTAGCCTTTATCCATGCCTATTTATTAGCCTCCCAGGTGATGCCTGTGGTGATATTTCCTCACAATACAATACAGACATTTTATCTGGCAAGAGGAGTCCAATCTATCACAATGAGGGCCTATTATCCCACTGATAACCCATCTGGATATAGAAGGAGACTATTCTCTCTAGACAACAGCCCCTGTTCTCTCCCTCTCTCTCTTCTCTCTGTTTGCTTACTCTGCTAATGAATACAGCTCTGGAGACACAGAGGAAAGAAAGAGTTCAGCAATGAGGGCGTAACTTGAGCGATGCGGCTTTGATGGAAGCGCTGTCCATATAATTAAAACGCTGGCAAATGAAGAACAAGCAGTGGCTTCTGTTGGCGCTGCTCATTAACAACAGGCCGTTTGAGCCCGGCGCCAGTCATGCTATTGCCATTGTGTGCCTGGAAGGGAGGGGGGCAACAGTGACTGGCAGCTAGGAACACCGTGCCAACGGTGGGACAGCGTGACAAACCAAGCCAAGGATGAGCGCAGAGCCTGGCACCAGCGGGGTGAGGCAACGTTGGCCTCACGGATTGGTCTCGGTCAGGGACGTAACCCGAGTTACCCCTCAGTCCCTCACGGCTGCTGCAGACCCCAGCTTGGTTTGCTTTTACTAGTCCTAGTAAACAAAACTGAAGAAATTGTCTTTCGGCCTAAAGAGGAACGATCCAGAGTCACCACAAAGCTACTACAAACGATTGATCAGGCCTGAAATCTGGTTCAACCGATGGATTCAGACCTGAACATTCAGAGTCACATAAAGACAACCTCAAAGTTGGCCATCTGTCACTTGAAGAACATTTCCAGGATTACAGGACTAATTTTCCTGCGAGCTCTAGAGAAACTCATCCATGCATATATTTAGTTGCATTGATTATTGCAACAGTATCTTAACAAGTCAACCAGACAGATGCAGCTGATCCTGAACGCTGCTGCTGCCGTTGTGACCAAAACCAGGAAGACAGAGCACGTCTCCCAGTTCTAAAGTTCCTGTCTGGATTACCAGAAGCTCAGAGAACAGATTATAATACACTTCTGTTAGTTTAAAAATCACTGAATTATCACTACAATACATTAAAGATCTATTGTTGTTGCAGCAACTTTTCAGACCTCTCAGGTCTTATGGTTCTGGTCTGAACCAGAAGCAAACAAGGAGAAGCAGCATTCAGCTTCTACGCAACACAAATCTGGAAAAAAACCTCCAGAAAGTTGTATGCAAAAACAAACAGATAACAAAATGCCTGTTGTAGATCGTGGGTCTTATGTAATTTGAAAATCTTCACTTTTTTCCTGTGAAGACTAGTTATGGAAACATAACCAGTTAATAAAAGTTCATTCTGTTATCAGTTAAAAACATTTTATTTGGTTCCTCATGTAAAAAGGGAAAAATATATAAATGTCAATTTAAATAAATTTGCTTGTTTTGTTCAATGAAATGTATTGTTTATGTTCCAATATATAAACAATAAATATTGTTTATGTAGTCTAAGCAATACATAAACAATATGTATTATTTACTACATTAGTATTGTGGTATTGTAACGACTGTATTGTTTAGTTACCATACATTTGATCGAAAAGTATAAATTCATATATTATACGTATATGAAAGTCTGTTTTTGTAGCTTCTGAAAAGTTGCTAATTATGTCATAGTTTCCATTCATTTAAAGCAACGATGCAAAAGTTTATCAGCATTCCAAAAATGTTCTTAAAAATTTGTTTAGTGGTCCAAACTTTTTACAATAATTTAAAATAATACATAATTAATTCAGATTTTGTGTTCTGCTGCCTGTAAAGTTAAATAAATGTGTTTTTGTGCCAACACTAATATCTCAAATCTAATCACGGAAAAAAAAAAAAATCTGATCAAATTTGAAATAATCTTGTTTCTCTTTATCTTCTCAGTCATTTTTTTCCTCAACAAAGCAGCTTCTGTATTAATCATCATATTTGTGTTTCTTTTGCTTTTTAATATTCAGTTTGACTCGATCTTTGAAGTGAGTGGGAAGGGCCGGCGTCAGCTAACAGTGACGCTCTTATTTACTGCAGATGAAATGTGCCATAAACTGTGAAGGATAGGGATGCCTTTGTGCCTGGTACATAGTGTCCGACTTGTATGATGTCAGTCTATTTTTGACTAATGCAGTCCTCAGCCTTTGGAGAGCAGAGCACAGTAATTGTTCTATTTTGAAGGATGGAGTGGCTGCTCAGATAACACACGTTGTCCCCAGGGACGGGATGGGGGGGTTTCGTGCACAAACATTCACCGCATGCATCATTAATTCTGGCATTTTAATCATCCAATCATTGTGATAATGTACAAGCAAAGTATCCAGTTTCTAATGTTTTGCACAAGCATTTAAGCCCGTTGAAATTTTTTCCATTTTCTTGCAACCACAACCTTGAAAGAACAACACAAATTACATTCAACTGAATTGGAAAGAAGATGAATCAGGGTATTAAATTTCCTTCTCAAATAAAAATCTCAAAAATTTGTCAAGCATTTATATTTACCCCCCTTTTTTACTCCTGTACCTCTTGTGTCTTGACAGCTGCAAGCAATGCAAGAATCTGGTCTGTAGAAAACCTTCTTAGCACATCAGCCTGAAGATATTTTCCTCATGTGTTGAAGCACAGTGTTGGTAGCATTATGCTGTGGAGTTCCTCAAAGTTGATAAGAAGATGGCCCATCATTTGAAATCCAACTAAGTTACATTAAAGTTTGTAGTTACAATGTGATGAAATATGAAAAATTTTAAAGATTGTAAATGAGAAGCAGCGTATCAGGACGTTTAAATGATGCAGAGTCACAGATATTGATGCTCAATTTTTATTTATTTATTTATTTGTTTGGCTTTTTTGTTTGATTGTTCATAACACTAATTCACTTCAACCATAGTCAGGCTTCAGTGTGAACGGTTCACAGTCCCGAAACGACCAGCAGCATTCGCAGAAGAACGTTGATGTCACACAGCATAGCTCGGTTTCTGAAAGTAATAAGGGATGGAGTAATTAATGGATCAATTTTAAAGTTATTTAGCAATCGGAGACAACAATATTGCCACAAAATCATAAGATGAAGGAAACTAATAAAAAGAAAGCAATGGGTTAGTCGGACTGTTGAGAAAAGCTGGATATGGGTCTGAATGGATTTTTATTCTGCTTTGACTTTGTTGTTTTCTGTTGGTTTAGATCATTTCTAAGTTCAGGATGGGATAAGAAAAGTTACAGGTTCTGTTAAAGGAAGTTAGATGTAAACATGAGTCCAAACAGTCAGCAGCAAAGTGATGTTCAGAGCCGCTGTAAACCCGCTACTGGCAACGCTGCCTTTTAAACTCCTCTGCCCACTGACATTAACAGTCGCCAGGCCCCATTCACACTCACGCGCAAATATCCCATCATATTTAAGAGGGCCTATTAAGGGCCGCATTGAGAATTCATGGGTCTCACGCGGTGATTTATCTGCGCCGGCCACGCCGCCGGGCCCTTTCAGAAGGAGTGGCTGCGGGTTTTGTCTTAGAGAAGGCCTAAACAATGCCGAATGGGTTCATTTCTCCGAGAAGGGCCTCCTCCTGTGGTGGGTGGGGGGGTGGCCAGTGAGAGCTGGGGCCGGCTCAACATCTGTTTGTGTCCAGAGCCAGGCGGGTCGGGAGCACAGCGCGCCCCGGCGGCCCCCTTCTCCTCTCCGCGGGGGTCTTTGTTCCCGATTTCATGCTATCACAGCGGCAGCATGTTTTCCTGCGCAGAGCTGTCAGGGGCATAAAGGGCCCTGAGTGGGGTCACATCAAGAGGGATGGGCATGAAAAATTGGTAAAATGTATCACAAAGCCCACCCACTAGATGGTTGCCTAGCATCCCCCAACAGCCTCCCGGGCTGAAATACACCCCTCTGTTTGTCCAAACGATGTTTGTCGCTGGTGGACAAACATCATCTGGATGAAACGGTGTAAACAAATTAAAGGCTGCTGCTCAGAGTGAATCGATGTTCTCTGTGTGGAAGGAGGGTTTTTGAGCTTCCCCTCCCCAAAAATGAAGCCTGTTGTCGCTCTTGTACAATAAAGAAGAAATAATTAATAACAATAATACGATCCTGTAACATAATAAATCCTGCTCTTTGCTATTTGTACTGCGCCAACAAAGCTTTGTCTTTTTCAAGGCAAACAGAAATAAATGTATTGAATGCCAGCATAATGAACTCAGCATACTCCCATGCTTATTGGACCATCGCTAATCACAGATTGGCTCGTCGATGTTCTGTAATTGACTCAGCAGCAACAGATTGCCTCGCTGTATGTTTCCTTTAATTGATTCCCACTTAGAGGTGCAGCTGAAAAAGTAAATTAAATGAGTGTGCAGTGTTTTCAGGTGCTTAGCATGTGTTTATTTTACCATCAATGACCCTGCTCTTGGCTATATTTAAAAGCATATTATCATTTATGCAGCCTCTAGATAATCCGCTTCACGTTTATGTCAGAAGTTAAGAAATATGCCTAAAAAAGGCAGCAGAAAGTTTTTATCCAGTGGAGATAAAAACAGTTTGGTGACCTAGCAAACCGGAACCTGACAAAGCAATTTAAAAGCTCCCAGTACCTCTGAAGTTTGACAATTTGATTCCAGTTTTTATTTTTCCTAAGGATAATGATGCATATAATAAAAAAATGTGCTGCAGGTGCTTTAGTCGGGGTATTAGTTAATTACAAGAGCAAAAATCTGTCCTCCCATCTGTCTTTATTTCCAAAACTCGTCTGTGCACTCAGCACAGTGAACCCTCTCTGCAAATACCTGAAATCTATGATTATTTGAGATCCTCTGTAAAAACACCTACAACTGCTTAGTTTAATTGCTCAAACACCAAATATACTTTGATATGTATCAATACTCACTGTGGGAATCGACTTAGCACTATCAAGCTAACATCTAAAGTTTTTCTTAGCTCCCCTCCTACTGGTGCACCCAATCAGCACCAAGGAAAATGATCGGTGCTCCAGCTCCAGTTTGCAAATACCAGCCAATTGTGTGTCAAGTAGGTATTTCATCTTCTGACGCTGCATTCTCTTTAAAATATTTCAAATGTATTTTACAAAAAAGTCAAAATCAGTGAACCTGCAAATCCGATGTACGTCCTTTTTCTTTCCTGCCAATAAGAAAACTACACGTCTTTTTAAAATATTTTTTTGTCAAGAAAGAAATCTGGTCTATGCAGCTTTCAGTACCTAAAAGCAGAAAGTCTATAAATTATTTATATTTCCTACTTTAGGTTTTCTAGCTCTAGATTGGATGCAGTTTTGCCAGTTACTGGATAAAAGCTCGCCTGTATACCTGAGGTGTTGGAAAGAAAACAAGATTTACCTATTTGGAAACAAATGCAGTGAACATTTAAACATATGGCTGCTGGGCAATATAAACCCGCCCAGCCTCGTTGGGAGTTTAGGAAAAGCCTGTGTGTTAAACAGTCTAGCAGACATCTGCCGCGGTTGGTTTTCAAAGTGCTGACTTAAAGTGGCACGGGAGGTTTCTCAGATTAAATCTCTCATTAGGATTTCTTTGTACAGGTGGCAGTAATGTGTCAGGAACCTTGCCTGAGACAATGTCCTCTTCTTGCTTGGGACTAATATGCCTCAGGAGAGCCAGCCCTCTTTTTACTGCCACTGTTTTTACACAGAAGAACGGCCACAAAGAAGCATCTGGTGGCCTTTTTCTTGCAGAGAAAGCTTTTCCTTGGCCTTTGTGTCTGCTGCTTGTTGGGAGCATATGCTGGAGAACTGGAAGCAGAGATCAGGAGCTTTGGGGAATTTCTCTTCTTCAGGATGTCTTGTTTAAGTTGCTGCGGTTTTGTTTGTTGGAAACTTTACTGAGAATCATTGGAGAAAACTTCCAAACAGTTCTGTCTTCAGAGCTCAGATGGGTGGTGTGTGCTTGTGCGCGTGTAGCCCCCTGAATAAAAGAAGGTCAGGGAGGTCAAAGTGATGAATTTTTATAGGCCTGTTCTCTGTGTTTCAGGCCTGTCCCTTTCTCTGCGCGCTGCACTGCTTCTGAAAGACAACCATGCAGGGCAATTTGTCCTGCAGGGCTGTGCAGAATGGGCCAGCAGAGGAGTTAAATGCCAGGGACACACACGCACACACGCATTCAGGTTCCCTCACACACACATACAAACCCTTGGTCCTGTTGTCCTGAATGATTTGTGGCCTGTCCATTATCCATTTCGAAGGGACAAATGCTTTTGGTGGATTTCTGAAGGTAAAGGCAGAATGGCAGCCCTCAGTGCTCGCCTTTTGTTTTTAGAGAAGTTTCCCAGATGTTATAATGCACAAGATAAATAGGGCACATTATCGCTGCTGTGCACGCCCTCTTACCTCTCCGAGCTTGGATTCGGCGAAGGCGTGGCGAGGTGGAAGACCTCCTACGATGCAGACACCGCCATGAGCTCTTAGCATCAGTTCTCACATCGTCGAGCGAGTTCATGGGAAGGGGCTAGCATAACTGAGGGTTTACTGGGGTCAGCTGCCGACCAGCAGGTCACACAGACTAACTTTGCGGTTGATAATGTGTCCACTCTCACCTCTGCTCCATGCTGAATCCTCTCTGAGCTCCGTATGTGTCAATAATGAATCCACTGTGCTTGGAGGCATTAAATTAGCTCGCCACAAGCAGAGAGGAGAGGATAACTCTGGCCGGAGTCCAGCCAGATGAGGTGGGAAGGGTCACAGCTGATTTACTGGCCATCTTGTGTAATAGCTTGTAGGAAAGCAGGAGACCAAATTTGTTGTTACCTACTCAAGCTGCACTCTTTCACCCCATTGATGTTGATGATGAAGAACGGTAGCGAGTGGGGGGAAAAAAGTGATCGCAGTGTGTAGCTAGACGAAGCCGCCAGCCTTAAATCTTCTGGCAGCGCTGCTTTGCATGTCAGCAGACAAATAATGGTGCATTCTGACAATGCCACTGCCCCTGCTGACACAGAGTCGCCCCTGTCCAAATTCTCTGGTAATGAAGAATGAATAGTTAACTCATTCTCCACCTCTCTCTCTTGCTGCATCCATACTCCTCGTCTCATACGTTTTCATGCTAACTGATATTAAGGGCACACCTGTAGTTTGGTACACTTCTTCTATCAATCAATCAATCAATCAATCAGATTTTATTTGTATAGCACATTTCAGCAACAAAGCATTTCTAAGTGCTTTACATCATAAACACAAAACGCAAAGTCATGCAACATAGAATTTAAAAAAAAGTACATTGTTATAGGGTCTATACTGGACCCTTGGCTATTGAGAAACGATTGCTTTTCGGAGGCCTGGACTCTGTTGAAGTTTTAAATGATTTGATCGCTAACATTTGGTTGTGGTGTAGGTAATTCGGCAGCTTGATTGTGCAGGAAGCTACCGAATGAAGCTCACCAAAAATTGCGTCCATTGTAAACAACCATCCTGTTGCTCTGAATTTAATTGCTCAATATTTGGAGCCATTGTCCAACACACTGAATGGGTTTGTTCACTTCTTCTGATATCTTTGTCAAACTACAACAATAGGCTGACTACAATTCAAAACATGCAAAACTCTGTCAAGCACTTCTTCTGTCCACTGATTGGCCAGGATCAAATCCATTGTGAAAAGTCAAGCTCAATAGGATAAATTCCTGAAGAAAAACTGAAGGGAGATGAAAATCAAGTTTAATTGCATTGGAAGACTATGGCTAGGATAAAGAATACCTTTGGAAGAACATTCTTTAAACAGATAAGACCAAAGCAGAAATGTTTGACCGTAATGCAAAGCACCATCTTTAGAAATGACCAACCACAGAAACCCAAAACAGTACAGTAGTGGAGGATTAATGATTGGAGTCATACTCTTTCAAGTGTAGCTTTTTCATCTCTTGAGTGTTTCTTCTTCTAACTGGTGACCTCTGACCCTTCTGTGAGTCCTTTTATGGCATAATATTAGGATCTCCTAAATGTTTCAGCTGGACACAGTGGATGGCGTCCATTGGCCAACACTGCCATCCACATGAGGCTTGTTTGAGTGCAGTGGGACTGGACCTTGGTCTTTGAAGTGAGACAGATTGCTTTTTGCTTGACTTCTTGGAATAGAGAGCTTCCTCCTTCCACAGTCAGGAGATTATCCTCCATCGATGGACAAAGCCAGTGCTGTCCACAACAGCACCTCCAATCTGTGGCCCTCTACAAACACTCAGTGCTGACCTCTGACCCATAATGCTGAGTCACCCAGCCGTCTCCACCCCCACTGCTTGTTAATATTTTCCCATTGCCTGCCTTCTTGGCGCTCCTGCAAGCTAATAAGCAGGCATCAAACAAGGAGTCAATTGCAACCACACAAATTATGTTATTGGTCGTAATGTCATTTAGGCTGATCAGCGTCTACATGTAATACATTTAAGGAGCAGCAGCTTTGAAGGGAGCTGTCTGTTCAGAGACCCTGCAGGAGCACCTGGACCGGCCATGCAGCTGGCGGTACCAAGGACACATCAGTGCTCTGGTATGGCTTTAAGTGACAGCATGGGGTTCTCATTTTCCCCATATCCATGGTTGCCGTTTGCTGGCCAAATCTTATGACAGGAACGCCGGGGATGAGTCGAAGCTCCTCGAGGTTTATCCCTTGCTTGAATGAGCCATTTGGGAGACCATAGGTTAGCAGTGATCAATTGTGTGCAATCACCCGCCTGCAGCTTCACTGATTCACTGATTGTTCCATCGTTGAACATATGGATGGATCAATCGTTTTAATGTGAGCTTGCAGGACTATGCAAATGTGCAAAGCCGGGTAGCTAAAGGAGAGCCTGCATCAGTATTGATCTACCAAACTTTAATTTGTTAAAATATTTTCCTCATTAGGCTCTTGTGCATGTAAGATCCTCCTTCTCCTGCATCTGTGTTGTTATTCCTACAGGCCAGCTGGAATCATACATTACCCTGAAGCTGAAATAATTGAATTCAGCCAGGATTCCAAAGAGTAATCGTTCTTGGAAAAGACATTTTCCTACAAGAAAAGGAAGCATTAGCTAATTGTTGAACTGTCCTGGCCGAACTCTCCTGGCACAAGCTGGAGGCTCACATAAATACAAAATATATGGAGCTATCTTATTACTGGGACATACATTATTACTGTTTTTACTCTGCAAATTATGTGCATGATCTGTGAGTTTACAGTAGCCTGCAAAAGTGTGCATACCTCTTAAACCTTAACAAAATTAGTAAGAGTTCAACCACACAATCTCAATGTATTTTACAAGAGTTGAAATAGTATTGCACAACTGTGAGGAGGAAGCATGTATTTTCTTTATTTTTTTTTTTTTTTAAATCTGAAACACTGGCCAACAGTGTGCAGTTTTTTGTTCATTCTTCTAGCTCAAACTGAGTAAGCTTTGATGGAAAGTGTGAACAAAAACATCCATAAAGGTCTGATTAGTGGAGTTCATGCCTAAAAATAGTGAACTGGATTCATACCAGATAAGTTACACACAGATGGCCTCTAGTTAATTATCAGGTGACTATATGAACTCAAATTAGGGATGCACCAATCCACATGTTTTAGTATCGGCTGATTCTGATCTGATACAGAAAAACAGTGCTGACTTGACTTTAAATGCTTTTTTAAAAAACACACAGACACTTATGCATACTTAAATACACCATTAATATAGAATCTTTCTATCTCTGACACAAATCTAGGCACCTTTCCATGCTTTTCAGTATTTAGGAAAATGTTAATCACTGCACACAGTTTTTCTTCCACAACCTTCTGTTGGTACGTCACATAAAGTCCCAGCAATAAACAATAAAGTTGTGGTTGTAAGCTGGCAAAATGTGAAAAGTTAAATGGACCTGAAGGCTTTTTTAAGGTGATGGATGTATATGTTCATTGGCATTTCAAAGCTCCTTTTTGCCTGTGGAAACGGTGGATTTGATGGGAATTTAACGATTTTTAAAGGGATTCTCATCTAAAAGGATTCTTGTCAAATTAACAAGGTGTAATTAAAAAAGCAAGACAAAAGTGATTCTTTTTTTTCTTCAGCCTTTTGCAAAAGGTTATTTTTTTTATGATTTCTATTAACTAAAATGTGTTTGGTAAAGCCATCAGTGACAACAAAAAGGACTTTCTGTGATTGTCTTTGCTAAATGTGGCTACAATGACTTTTTGACAGGGAAAGCATCTCTTGCCCTTCTCACTAGCTCCTTCTTTGGCCTATTCATTGCACAAAGCTGCTTAAGCACACTTAAGCGCATTAGCATTTGGCTGCCAGGGGACCATATTGACCCAGCATTTGGATGGCCTAAATGAGTGAAAGATGGAGCGATTTGTTGGGGCTTTAGAAATTTTCTTTTGGGAGTGGAGGGGTACGAAGGAAGCGTTGGAGCGGTGAAGGGGTGGGGGGTCGTCTTCAAGGAGTTGTTCCACTTTCTCTCAGGGCACGGTGTTTGTTCTAATCTGGTGCACCATTTCTTCGTGGCCGAAGCAGGTCTGATTTGTGACATTTCAGCCTAAAGAGCCTTTTTCTGCCGGCTATATTGGCTTGACCCGATTATCTAATCTGTGC
This sequence comes from Poeciliopsis gracilis, assembly GCA_911649635.1. Lineage (NCBI taxonomy): Eukaryota > Metazoa > Chordata > Actinopteri > Cyprinodontiformes > Poeciliidae > Poeciliopsis > Poeciliopsis gracilis. Next base: position 5,842,155 of record CAJVRI010001154.1, read on the forward strand.
TTTGAATTTCAATCAGGTTCCCCTCAGCCTCTGCTGTGTGCTATGGGAACCTCTGGCTAAGGGATTTCCTTATTCAGCTTTCTTCAAACACAGATGGCCGAATGTTTAACTAATTGTTAAGAGAGTTGACAAAGCCGAATTTAACCCCGCACACAGTCCAGGGGCTCAGTACATAGACCGGATAAAGAGGAGGACAGTGAGGTGGGAGTTTGTGGGACAGTTCTTTAAAGCAGGCATTTGAACGCAACACAGTGTTGAGGATAACTTAACATCTGGTTAACAGTGAAACCTGCTCAATGTGTGCATTTTATTGTGTTTCTATCTTTATGTACTTGTGATCAGCAGTTAGTATAATTAATTCAAACTCATGTTTCAACATCACTCCATCCTAGAATCCAAACATTAATTATTTTTAACGGCTGTAATTAGATATATAATTTTTAATGTATGGTGTATTTGCTAGAAGAATCAAAATTGTTCTCAAAATTCAAATATTTAACTTCTGGCTTTTCCAAAGACATAAACTTGTTTGAGAATTTGTTGACGACAAAGAGAAGAAAAAAACAAATAAATTAACTAGTTCAGACCAGGAAGTGTGTGGTTGACGTGAAACTTGCTAACACCAAATTAGTGGAGAAAATCTGCAATAAATCTTAACTTCTGGGCCCAAAGCTTCCAACCAGAACTCTGTCTATGTTTTTGTTTTTCATGTTTTCATGATCGCTCACTCTCTCTGTCTTTGTTTCTTCCAGCATCTCTGTTCTTTCGGCACCCTGGAGATCGTCACAGACACCAAGTATGACAAGCTAATATTCAGAGAGGCTAATAACGACCGAAAGGTTAGTTCTCTCTCACTTACCTGAGTCGCTCTGTGAAATGTTGATGATCTGTAATTAGGTGTAAAACCTGTCTTATTGGACCGTTCTGTAGTTCTACATTTCTTCTACCTGTCCCACTTTAGTAAAGGTGAGGTCCTGCCTCACCTCAGCAGTGGATAACACAGTCCTGCCTGCCTCCGTTGCTCACTGATGTTAATTAAGTCTCTAATTACTGAGTCCTCTCCTCATTATTACTGCCATTAATCAGAGCACATTTCATCTCTTCCCTTTCATTTAGGTTTTTCTTGAAGTTGAAAAGAAGACTTTCAATTACATCAACCCCAACGTTTTCCAGGCAAACAACGGGACCTCGGTAAGTCCCGACCCTTCATGTGCTCGGCTTTCCTCTCATCTTCTAAGAACAATTTAGATTTACCCTAACAGCTTCATAGACTCTCCCTTTTTCAGTATGATAATGGCAGATGCTGTTTATAAGATTTAAACTGATTATCTGTGAAACAGAAGATGAAAGAGGCACAGCACAGTGGTTTGAATAGGTTTCAGTGAGGCTAAAATAAACGCAAGCTGAATGAATGTGTCACCAACAGACGCCCTGCGTACAGTAACTTTGTCCTAACAAAGCAATCCATGTATCATTATTTTGGTGTTATTGTTTCAATAACCTTAAGACCAGATCTTTGTTGGCAAATCCAGTTCCAGGGTGCCACCAGCGCTAATCGGAGCCGCCCTAGAACTGGATTTGCCAGGTCTGGAGGATAGATTTAAGATCCGTTCTTGCAGTTCACCTTCATGGACGGCGTTTGAACCCACATGTCTTTGGAGTAACTTTGTGTGCACACAGGCTGAGTGTTAAGTATGTGCAGCTGAAAGCACCTTTTACATTCCTCTACTTTTATATGGCTGTATATTACATTAAGTAGTTCAAAGTCGCAGCTTGTTAAATTCCCCAGGAGTTACACACACACACACACACACCCACGTACGCATGCACACGCACACCTACACACACGTACGCATGCACACACCTTCAAATCAACAGAATGAAGCATGAAGCCAGAGCTTATTAATGCTGTTTGACTCATAATATAAAAAGTTAATATAAGCCCCTGGGCAATAAATCAGCAGTCATTTATGAACCTCCAAAGGTAAAATAGCTAAAAATCACCAGACATAAACAAATTTAAGGACAATCGTGGAGAAACAAAGTGATTAGCAAAGAACATAGCAGGAATGCTGTTTATTACCCAACACAATAAATATGCTAAATGAGTTATTTCAAAATTATACACTTTACATTATTAGGATGAATTTCTTCCACCTTAATCATTGTTTTATGGATGAAAACAGAAAGTCCTGGCTGGATTATAGCAAGCAGCGGATGGCCCAGCATTTGTTTTCCTTCTGATAACTAAGACCTTTCTGTTTTATCACTTTTTGCCTCTTTTGTAAAACCCAGATGCAGTTTTTCTTCTTTTTTCTTTTTTTTTTCCTCTTCTCTAATTAGGATGAATTTTGATGTGAATTTTCCCTGGAATATGTTCAGGTCAAGTTTATTTGTGCAGCACATTTCAGCAACAAATCAGTTCAAATTACTTTACATGATGATACATCATGTCAAACAATGATGAAACGAGCCATAAACATTACATTTTGTCAAATCCCATCATCAAAATTATACATCAAATATATGTATCAATGTTCTAAAAAGGAGGGTTTTTAGTTTGTTTCAGACCAGAAGACCTGAGTAAATTCAAAGGTTAATACAACGACAGCAGCTCTGTAATGTATAAACCAAATATGTATGAGTTTCTGTAGTTTTTGTTTGAACATTAGTCATTTAATCCTGTAAATGTTCATCAGGTGATAGAAGGCTGACTTTGTAATTGCATTTATGTGTTTCTGAAAGTTCAGTTTCCTTATAAAACTTAAGGAAAGATTAAAATTCAGCAGTGAGCTTCGGCCATAAGATGTGGATCATGATTGAAAGAATGAGTTTCCCAGTACAATCCGGTAAACACAACATCCTGCATTGATTGGCCAAAATCAATCTTTCAGGTGAAGTGATGACTCCGTCGTTTGAAGGAGCTCGCAGTAGAGCCACTGCTTCTCCACACTGAGAGGCAGCAAGTTCAGGCATCTATTCAGGATGCCTGCTGGTCACTTATCTGTGACAGTCAAAAAGATGAGCTCAAGCAAATAGATGGTATAAGTTTGATGCTGACGGCAGTGCAGAATATTTCCCTGTGGGAACTAAAATGGTCAACAGAGAAGTTATTGATGTTTTCTTTGTGTTCATTAAGAAATTAAGTTTAGGACTGTTGTAGTTTCCAGCTAATTGACATGTTATTATTGACATTGACAGCTAATAACAGGGAACTTGTTTCTTTATTGTACTGCAGCAACATTTTCACTAAATGAGGTTGGGCACCATTAGTTCTGTGGCATGTAAATCACCAAAAGTGCAATTACACAATTTTATTGGTATTTTCATGAGTCTCAAATGGATCATGGTGGCCATGTTGGATTTTGTGTAAAAACCTTCACCTTTTTAACATTAAAATTATTCCTAGATACCTGGATGGTAATTTTTCTAACTTTAAACTTGGAAATTTGAACTTTTGAGTAAAAATGCTAAATAATCTCCAGTTGCATCCTTAGCCAGTCATCCATTAGATCCTGAAAATGTTTATTTTTTTCACATCTTTTGTTTGTTTTCAGGGTGCAAGAAGCTGAAAAGCTTCAGATTTATTTCTACTGCTGCTTTAAAATGGTAGTACTTGAAAACCCTGGAATATGAGCCAGTCTGTGAAACAGTTTCTGCAGGAGGCTGATGTCCCCCCCTCTGCCTTCAACTTCACCTTCTCCTCCTCCTCCCTTCCTCCCTCTCCATCTCCTCAGCAAGCAAGACAAGATGGATGACATAATGGGAGCATCAGAGATAATCTGATGGTCATGGTCTAGTTAAACACACCGTGTTATGATCCTTATAAAACAAACTACCTTTCCAAAAGGATAAATGTCCCGCCTCCCGCTCCTCCACCGGGGTGGGGTAGAGGAAAAAAATCCATTGCATCCTTCATCAACTGCAAGACTTGTACCAGCTTGACAGAAATTTAATTCGAGGCAGCTCTTGAAAATAATTATTGTATTTTGAGAGGAGTAATCATTGGCCGGGACATGATTGAATGTGTCCATGCCTATTGACTTTTGCTATGATTAATAGGTTTGTTTAGTCGATATTCCCATCGAAATTGTATAATTAATTATCCCCGGTGCTGTCACGGCAGGACGATGGAGAGCCCTGATGAGTATTTGGGAAGATTAAATTTTCCAGGCGCTCGCAGCGTCAAGGGGCACCATGGGGCCTTGCTCCGGCGGAGGGATGGGAGGAGCACGACGTTAGCTTGCGCACTTGTGTGTGTCCGCGCACACATCTGCACTCCTGCAAATCAGTTTCCTCCCTGCAGCACACACCCGCGGCTCAGTCTCTCTCCCCCATCCGCATTGATTTTGTTTCACTATCTCTTTATTGTAACTTTATCAGTGTGGTGTTGGCAGATGGGGGACCAGGATGTGTTTGTGTTGTGATGAACCTTCCTGTCCGGCGTGCCTCTGCTCGTCATGCTGTTGGCGTCGGCCCTCGGCATTACTCACAAACCAGGAGATGTTTTAAACAAGAGGAGGAAACGCTCCTCCTGCCCAGAGTTCGCCCGTCGCTGCTCTAAGTGGCACTTCAGAATCAATGCTGAATAAAATCCAGCATTAAGGGATTTAAAGTGATCCAGCAGTAGTTCTGTCATTTGGCTGGAAAATGTTTGTGTCACTTTATCAAAATAGATGGCTCTTTAGCTTTACGTAAATCTCCTGGCAGAAATTAAATTTGGAATATGTCATTTTACATTTTCAGTCCATTGTATCAGGAATCGCTTCAATAAATCACCAAGAGACGTGAAATAGTTTGCAGATTTATTTTACCAGCAGTAAAATTTTCACCAGAGTTTTCATCAATTAGCTTTTTTACAGGCAAAAACTAAATAAAGACTCATTCATATTAATGATGCCTGAGATTTCAGTGAATAAAAAGTGAGATGAACATGTTAGTTTTGGTTCTGGGTCAGTTTGTAACTTAATGCCTCCAGTTTCTACCTACACTTTACTTTATTTGGTCACTTTTTTTCCTTCTAATTTGTATCTGTAAACAAAACTTTTTTTTTTTTGCAGTTGATTATTTTCCTATAAATTATGGGAATATATTGTCATAAACATTTTCAGTTCTAGCCGCTGAGTTTAAGACTGACCTGGCCAAAAACAGCACAACATAAATTGGCATCAATAACAAAACAGACAATAAAAAAAAATATGAAGTGCAAAGAATCTGCAGGTGTTATTATTGCAGTGAAAATTTAAGATTTAGAACAGAAAGATTTTTAAAATACATCAGAAAATTTATTTTTCTTGAGGAGTTGTAATTTAGAGGATGAATTACCAATGGTTGAGTTTAAATCCCTGGATAGATCAAGCTTTTAGATGTTTAACAGCCTTAAACATTTAATCAAAAACACTGAACAGCATATTAACTACACAAAAAATTTAGTACAATATGTATATTTGTTTATAAATAAATATAGTTTGTGTTTTAAATCTTTTCAGAATAGAAAATCTAAATAAAGTTATAAATGTTATTGTGTTTCTGTGCATTGCAAAATAGCCCCTTAAATGGTATTTTTGGGGCTAGTAGATATAAATATTGCAAATTTAATGAACTAAAACTGCGATTAACGAAGATTAAAGTTTGACTGAATCTAAATGACATTTTCCTGCTGATGAAATGATTCCTGCTGCAGTTTTTCTGGGAGTGGCTCCTTCTGTTCCCACTCCACTCTCCCGCCTCGCGCCCACGCCAGTGACACTTTTTTATCGCTTTTCCACACAAAATAATGAAGATACTATAAAAAGGAGTGGGAAAAATATGGCCACCTCAATGAAAGCCAAGAGAGATGGGTAAAAATCAAATTAAATGACCTTTCACCCCAGCAGTTATTGATGGTCTTCAGTGGCAGCAGGTGTTGTCGCAGGGAATATTTGACAATGCGTAAATCAAAGCACAATTACAGGTGGTGGACATGCTCAGAGACACTGCATTGCCCCATTTTTTATATTTTTTTTGCCCGTCTCCTTAACTATCGGCATCGATCTGATTTAGGAGGGAGCGGATCATCCGAGTGCAGTCAGAAATTTGAGCCCATGACAGGGTAGTTTTTGCCCTGACACTTCCTCATCTTTTTCTCCCCTCGCGTTATTGCCGGAGCGACATTATCTCGCGCCGACCCTTCTCCACAACTCCCAAGGTCATTTCTGGTTGACAAACTACAGCCGGCTTTATAATGTCACAAGCCTTGAACCTCTATAAGCTGTTATTTTTATTTTTTTATTTTATTCTAAGCTGCCAATGCAGTAGAGCAGCGGCGCATAATGCCTAATCGACCTGGGATGAAATGTAGTGTGAAATTTCCGGCCGCAGGGTTTTCCATTCATCTGGATGAATAACTCAAGATTCACTTAAGGAGCATGCTCACGATGAGCGTACACACAGCCATATGTTGCTCATCCTGTGTCATTTTGACTCCACCATACATTATAGCATGAGCTGGTGTGTCCTATAAAAACACAGTCAGCAGTAAATACATATATAAACTAGTTCAAGGCCAGGATGTGATGACCTTGAATAAAAATACCAAGTTTTCATGATGTTTTCAAAAAAAAAAAAAAAAAGTAAAGAAATGGATTGGATCACTTTTATGTAAAGCAGAAAAGCAACAATTATTTTTATTTCTGCTAAATTGAAATGAACATCTGGAATTGCATTTCTCTATAGATCAAAAAATAAAAATTTAAGTAGTTTTTAGCTTAACTTGTTGAAGCTGAATGCGGTACATTGTTGCTATTCAGTTATAAATTATTAATGTTTCTTTTTTCCCAAAAGTAACTAAACTAAAGTAACCAAACATCCAGTTGGGTCTCTTTGCCCGGTTTGGGTTATTTTCCCACAACATGATACTGCCACCACTAAACCCTTTCTCCAGATATTGCATCCATGTCAACAGTAACTTTCAGCCATGCTCAAAGGCGTCCAGTTTGGAACCCCACACTTTGGAAACCACTGCTTTAGAGAACCCAAGCATCACATCCTATTTGATGAGGGAATCACTATGACATGGCATAAAGCTCAAAAAAGTTGCTTTTATGTAATCCCCCAATATAAAAGTAACATGTTAGAACTTAATGAGATTAATTTCCCCAACTTGCGTAAAGATGTTCACTTCAATGCGTCATTAACAGATATTCTAGGGTCATTTTCACTCACCTTGAAGGCTTTAAATTATTTTTGTGAGATTGAGAACCAACATTTGCAGCTCAGCTTTGTTTTATTAGATTGGCTGAAATTCCAATATAGCAAAAATAATACCGGTTAAGCTTTTCAAACACATCCTCCAACATGGTGATTTAGGGAGTACAGCAGAGCGTGGGGTTGCATCCTCTGCTCTGCCATCCCTCATCCACAGTGTGCGAGTCTCTCCCGTGACCCCCGACCACCCTGCCCCCCCCCACGGCGGTGTGAGTTTGATGAATGCGGCACATCTGCCCTCCTGAACCGCTGAGACTCTGTCTGGGAGGCCGCCGCGGCTGCAAGTAATGGCTGCTGTTCTACACCGCTGCCACGTAATCACACCCATGAGCACGGGCGAAGGCTTGCACGGGAGTCGTTTATGAGCGTGTGCAAACAATGCAAAGACGTGAATATGTCACTGCAGATTGGAGACGGCCCTTACCTTCCACCGGTGTAATAATTCCCGGACGTCCTTCCAAATATCGGCCATGTGCGCCGCGTCGTCTCTGTTGATGTTTCATTATGTACCCATCAACATATTGTCAGGTTTAATGCAGCAACATGATGTCATTAACGTCAGGCCGGCTATACAACCGCTGTCAGACTCACGGCGGAGGATGTCCTCGTCAGGCCATAATTGTTTCCCGATGTCGGAATCATTTTCGGTAGCGTAAATTACCAGCAAACCAACATGGCTGCCCTTCATCTGCATGTCTTTCTGTCCGAAACGGGAAAGGGGGCAGGGCTGGCGCGAGGTCCGCAAGGGGTTGCTGGGAAACGCGGCTGTCAGTCTCACAGGGAGGCAGTCATGCAGGTGCCCTGACTACCTGTTCATCTCCCAGATAATTAATGTGTACAAGGAGCTGCTAATTGCACTTTTCACTAATGATTTATGGGTTTTGTGAAAGGTGGGAAACTGGGGGAAGTGTGTGTGTACACTCTAGTGAGTGAGTACAGCTGGGTGAGGAGACATGATTGATGAAGAGTGTGTGGATGCTGTGTTGTTATAGAGAGACACACCCCAGTTGGAGAGAACTGGTGACACACACACACACACACTTGGTCAACTGGCATCAATACCCTGCACCTCCTTCATGTATGTAGGAGTAACTGAATGACACAAAGATGAGACGGTCCAGTTTGACTCTTTCTCATCCTTGCCTTCCTGAGACCAAAAGGCCGGGTGATGAATGGGTATCGACTGCCAAGCTGAATCGGATAATGCTGTGTGAATTCAAATAAACTCGACTGTCTATGAGTTTGATCAAGCCTGGCACTGTTTCTGAAGGAAGTTGGTTCTGATATTCTTGGTAGGAATTTAAATAGAGATTGGAAAAATAACTGATTCCCAACTTCATTCCCCTCCCATCCATCCAAATCAACTCAGGATCCAACCATCTATCTTTTCATTTATCCGTTTGTCTTCCTATGGTTTTTAGAGAAAAGGCTAATTTATTTCCATATTTATTAACACAGCAATCCAAAGTACTTCACAGAAACAGAGTAAAGATATTAAGGTTTTTTTTAAAAAAAAAATACTTTTATACTCGTCTAATAGGCTTTACTAGGCTGGGAATCAAAATTGCAACATTTTTTAAATTTTTCTTTCACACTGATTGTGTCAAACAAACCCTTTGAAAAAACCTGTTCCCCTCCTTCCTGTGGTGGCGCTGCACCAAGAACCACTGATAGAAACCATACAAAACCCCTGAAGAAGCCATTGAGCAAACCTTCTTCTTCATGAAATAAATGGAGCAGCATCAGAGTTTAGTGGTCATCGGATTTCTCTCTTGTCTTTGGTAAAAGATGATGGATCATTTCTGGTGCCAGGCTCTTGTGTTTGTTTACGTAGTCCACCATAGTCCACTTCCTGCTTTTGGAGTGGACTCCAGTCCACTCGCCGTTGACCTATGCCTTCCAACCAGAACTGAAGTCTGGGTTTGTAGATAGACAGAGTTTGCTTCACACACATCAGAGTTTGATTATACAGTCACACCTCCTCAAACTAACCAAACTTTCTGGACAAACAAACTAGAGTTCAATTAAAATGGACTTAACAGTTTAATTTCAGTGCGTAAATACACCCCAAAATAACAAAAAACCCTTAATCATTTTTTTCTGGTAAAATGACTCAGGTTCTTTGGCCAAAGCCTCCATTAAACCACAATGTTTTCAAGAACCAAAAGTTTCTGCCACTGCAGTTCAGATTTTCAGACAGTTTGTTTCTAAGGAGCAGAAATAAAATTTGGGCCTCCTGTTGTTTAGTTTTGGTTCTTGGAGCTCTGAGTTTGAAGGTCTTTCATTCATACTTGACCAGTCAGGACTTTATTGACAAACAGCTGTGTTTATAATCTCTCCTGTGTCAAACAAGGACTCACTAATTTCAGAACTGGTGTCATGTGATTCATTTTCCTGGAAAATATTTATTGTGGAAGTGTTTGTTATAATACTATCATGTTTATGTCGATAAAATCTACGTCTGAGTTCAAAATGACACAAAGATTTCTTGCATACTCAGCGGTCCTGAAATCCGTCCTCGAGTTTCCTTTCTGGTTACGTATCGAAAGCGAATATCTGTCTTTAAATCAAAAGTGAAATTTTGTATTTGGGTGGAAACTGGAGTTTCTGACTGAGCCAGAAAAAACATCTGACCCTGCTTCATATAAACTCAATTAGTGATCACAATTTAACTTAATTAGTTATCTTTCATTACCTGCTTATTCATGTTTCTCTCTTTATTTCTGATTTTTATTTATTTATTTTTTTTGCTTTCCCAGCTTTTACAGTTTGACAAAGAGCTGTCGATGTTCAAGGATCGACTGGATGAGATGGAGATCAAGTTCCCACCCACGTAAGAACCACAGCACTTTTTAGCACCTTTACATCGTAAACATGTTGGTATAGAAACATCTGTAATCCTTTTTGTTTTATTTAATAACATGTTCAAAGCAAACACTGCAGCTTTAACGTCTTTTCTATGTTAATATGTTTCTGCTTTGTTGAACTTTTTGCACTAGATGACACTTGAAGGTGTTTTAGCCTGCAGGACTTTTAAAATAAGCATGAAAACTGACCTTGAAAGGTTTAATATTTATAGAATATAACATCCAGTTTTAGAGGAAACTATACAGGAAACCAAATTATTTTACCAGACATCTGTCTTATTTAAAATAGTATGTTTTCTTGTCTTTCTCATTTTGAAGAGTAATTAAAATGTCACATTTATTGCAGTCAGTTATGAGTTAATAGTTATACAGTCCAAACACTCTGATCATCTTAATGCAAATTACAGAAAAATGTTTGTTACTTTAATTTTGTGTGAATAATAGTGGATTTTTGTAAAAACAGCAAAAAAGAAAAAATCTTAAACTTTCCTTTCCTTCCAAATAAATATTTTAGACTTGAAATTATTTTACTGCAAAACAAAAAGATTAATTTATTTTACCAAGGATGAAAGTAAACAAAGCCGGTGCAATGTCATGTTAATGGTTTAAAACACATCATGTAGGAATACTTTCAGTTTATTCCTGATTTAAATTCAGAGCAGCTTATTAATATTCTGGACATGCAAAATACTCTTAAAAATCAAACCTAACGCAGTATTTGTTGAAGTGAGCAGGATTTTCCTGCTCTGAACACTCTAAACCCAGAAGCAGAGAGAGTCTGTCACTTTTTCTCCAGGCGCTACAATAAAAGCTCTTGAATTCTTGCTTTATACGGATCAGTATGATTGCACATGTTCCCAAACGGCTCCCGAGTGGATTCGGGTGTGCGTGCCGCACCAAGCGCCACGGGCCGCATTGATAACGCTGTCTCAGCGGGACGAGGTGGAGACGGGAGCCGGCGGTTCTTCTCCTCCTCAAACAAATGCATTTGCAATTAGCCCTTTCAGAGGAGAGGGAGGGCAAACATGCGGCTGGCGCGGAAATATGTTTCGGGGAGCGTTGCGTTAATGGCGCTTGACCTTTGCCGTCGGTTGTGACTCAATCAGTGCAGATAATGAAACGCTGTAATCAAACAATAATTACTTGATAAACTGCTCTGGTGGCAGGCGTGGGGCGGCGGGGGAGTTTAACTTGTCTGTGTGCGTGTGTCTGCGGGTGTGTGTGGGTGTGAGGAAGGACTTTGGAAACATAGGACGTTCCAAATGTGTGTGTGTGCGCGCGCGTGTGTGTGAATCGATTAGAGATTGCTTGTGCGTGGCTCAGTCGCGGCGCTGCGAGTCCCTGTTTTTTAAATGACTCTGTGTCTTAATCAGGGACCCCATTTACATCACTTTGCATAAGTGACAGGTGGATTTATCGTCCTTTTACACCTCCCGACTCTTGCACCTTTCCATATAACACTGAATCATCTCTCCACAGGGAGGCATGAACCTGCTGCAGCAAAAGAATACAAATGATTTCCTCACACTTGAGGCCGTGATGAATCAAACAGATGAAACGCGGGAGCGGCGTATGAAATCCGATTTGATCAACTCTTAGTCTGCGACAAAACACATCATTGTCGAGCTTGTAATGGGCAGCGGTGGCCTAGTTAAACTTAAACAACCCGTTTCTGCCTCTCTGGTACCCTTCCCCCTGTCAAGCCTCACCGATTGCTCACCATCACATGCTCTGCTCAGGACCGTCCCCTCGCCATCTGTGATGTTATTACTCTTTTTTTTTTTTTCTTCATGCCGGCCATCAGAGCGGAGCCTCGCCGCTGCACACAGGCATGCACACACACGACTCACTTTGCTCCCAATCTATAAATCAATAATAGTCACAAACATTTAATCTTTAAGGTAATTCTCTCTGTGGATTGGATATCACAGTGAGATAGCCTTGCACAAATCAACTGAGGATTTGACAGAAAAGTGATAAAAATGGTGAAACTTGTAAATGATATAGATTCATTTACAATCTATCAAGTATTTTTTTTTATTATGGTGTACAGCTAATGGACACTCAAAATTCTGTTTCTTATATAAATGTTCCATAAAACCATTAAAATTGATGTGTTCAAAACATTTAAGGTTTTTTAGGCTATAGCTTTCTGCTCTGCAATATTTTTTATATTTTTAATAATTTTGCAGCAGGTTCTTGTGTGAATTATTGCATTTTTCAGCTCTTAAGGACTGGAGCTGAGTAACCCAGATGTTAGCGTTTCTGCGCCCAAAACTCCCTCTTCAATTCAATGAACACATTATTATTTATTTTTCCCTGAGTTAAATTAAATGTTGTCATATATTTTGGGCAGGAAAACTCTACGGTAGCAGTCAGTCTTGCAACGAATCTGATGAGGCCTCTGACTGAAGCCTGCTGCTGTACAACATGCTAACAACTTAATATTTCTCAGTAGCATGTCCTGCATGATAACTATCAGTTGCAAGCACAATTAATCCATCTCATTTGGTTTGCCGCTCCTCTTTCTCTGGCCATAAGATTAGAAAACTGGACAGAAAGACAAGACGAATCTTGCGTTTATTGTTCAGGATGGACAAAAAAATATTTTATTTTCCGTCAAGTCCTTTAAACATTTACTAAGTAGGTATTTTCCTTTTATTGAGGAAAACTTGCAAAACTCTTTTCACATTTTGGCTTTACAAAAATGTGCGTATCCCTTCAATCTTTATTGAGAAAATATTTACACAATATGGTTAAAACAGTTTTTCACACAGTAACTAAAGTGTTTCAGCTTGGTTTATTGTTCAGCTCAACAAAACAATGTTTTGTTTTTCCTACTTTTTATTCACTTTTCTGGGCCCAGATGTGACTAAACGTTTGGACACCTTTGACTTATACTATAATACTTATTGGTATTTAATTATTAGTCCTCTGACTTATTGAGATGCACCTGTTTGTCTCAAACCTTGAGTTGTGAAAACATGACAAAAAAGGTGATGCATTTTTCCAATTTTTTTGTAAAGCAGGAAATTCCTTCTGTCTGCATCTTTGCAGAGGCCTTAATTTTCAAAATATATATTCCTCCACTTTCAAGAAGTCATCTATCAAAGTCGGCGGTGACACGTCTGAGTACTTGGGCACTGGGGTGAGGAATTTGCCCGGGTCTTGTGACAGTTGGACCTGGAGCCAGTCGGCTGGCGTTCCGACGGGCCGGCGAAGCGCCTCAACACCGTCAGGGTGACGCAGACAGGATTGCATGTCCACTCGGGGAGGGAAAGATGAAACTATTACGCTTATCGTTTATTTAGAAACGGTTTCTCTATCAGCTGTAATACATGAAACTGCCAACCAACCATGAGGCCATGGACTGCTGCACAGCCATTATTAAAAGTAATGGTAAGTTTTACCGCAGATCATAGTACCTTCTATTTCATATTTTAATGGCATAACATAGGTAATATCCCCCTAAAAACATACAAAAGTACCAGTAACGTATTCATGTATTTTGATTGATTTAAGGGAAAGCTTTTAGTACTCCTCTGATCTGATTTCTCTTCTGTTTTTTTTGCACGAGATCGATGCAAAAATTGAATTGGTCCCAAGCTTCTGAAAAAAAAGAAAGAAAAAAAAGTAAAATAAATGCAGAGGCTGATGAGCGGCTGGAGGGAGAATGTATTCGAGCCGTAACGTGGTTACTGGAGTGGGCTTTGAGGGAGATTTTGAGTGACATCAGACCAGCAGCTCGACTCCATCAGTGGCCATATCATGAGTGATTTCAGAGCCGGAAGACAATATGGAAGAGGGGAAAGAAGTCAGGTAGATTTCTGAGGGATTTCTGTTGGACTTTTAGTCATTTAAAGAATGAAAGCAAAATTGTAGGTACCTGAAACACATTAAACCAGAATATTAATGATTTACTGATTACTAGTATCAATGCCCAGAGGTGCATGAAGTCAGGCTCTGAGTTTGAATCCATGTTTAACCTCAGGATTTCTTACATTCAGCTTTCTTCCTGAATCAAATTTGTAATCTCTGAATTACAGTAAACTTGACCTGATTGAGTTTACCTGCTAGTATTTGTTGTTTACCGCCTGAATTTATCATAATCCATTGCTCCAAATTATTTGGTAGCTAATTTATTGCAACTGCTTTAATTTTTTTCTTCTCTGATTTGTTTTATTTGAAAATTAAGCTTTGGAATTCAGAAAGTCCAAACTAAGATTAAATAAACCAGCAGTTCCAAACACCAAGGGCTGATCAATAATATTTTGAATATTATCAATCCAAAATATCAATAATATCAATACCAACTTGATATTGGTATTGGATCGAGTCTAGGCTTGTAAGATCAATACTTTAGTTTCAAATTCCCTCTTGAAATTGTATTTAATTTGTATTTAATTATGCACACAATTGTTTTTCTATTGTTTATCATGTTAATATGTTGTGAAAATATTTTGTAAAATCCTTATTTACCTTATCTAAATTATGTCCTAATTTTTAACAAACTAATAAAAAGATAAAAACTACAAAAGTACCTAAAGCTCAAAAGTTTGATGATATATTAAACTTAACTAACTATAAGTATTGGTATCGGTATCAGCAATACTGGAACTGTATTTACTTTATCAGATCAATACCAAAATATGCAGAATTGCACAAGTTGAAATATTTTGGCAAAATGAAAATAATATGAATAAAGTACCAATATGCTGGTTTACTTATTATTCTTGGAAAAAACTTGTAAGTTGCGAAATATTCACCTGGGTGTTTTTTGGAAATAAATCATAAGTTACAGAAAGTAACCCGGAAGTTCTTGGAAAAAAACTTGTAGATTGGAGAAAATTCCTTGTAAGTTATGAGTTGAATTATGTATTGCTACTGTAGTGTTTTAGTTTATCATACTTTGTTCATTTTGATAGTAAAAGGTTCTTAATTTTACAAAAAGTTTCATTTTGAATTTGGAAAGAAAGTTGCTTCATTTCAACAGATGAAACGTAAATGAAAAATACTTCAGTCTGTTCCAAGCTGACGTTCGTTGCTGCAACGTTGACCTACAGCATAAATAAAGCAGGGAGTTACTGCTACATTCTCCTCTCCTAACCCGAACATCTCTGCAGGCTTCTGTAGTAAGACTGGTTGACAGGTCTTAGTGGGACCAGGGTGTCTCTATTGCTGCTTCATTGTTTGTCAAGTCTAGACATGAGATGCAGCAGAGGAGCCCAACCTGACCTAAAGGTCGGGAGGTCAGGTGCGTTGTGAGACTGAAACTGATAAACGCTTGTCTCCTCGATGCATAGAAAGCTTCTCCTGAAAGCTTCAGGATGTGAGAGTGTGAGGCTAAATGTTCCACTGCTGTGATGAAACTTAATGTCCAGAGAAACATGAAGCTACCTGCGAGTTTCTGGCTGTTTTCCACACCTTATCTATGAACAGGCCTCTTCCTTGCGCCCCTTACCCTCTGAAGGCCTGTAGAAATGATCTCACCCTCTCTGCATGAGCATTTGGTTGTGAAGACATTAGTTGAACAGCCCTTCTGTTTGCCCCACATATGAAGGAAGCTGCTTGTTTTCTGCTCTCTGACAGCTGTGCTGCTCCGTAGCAGCGGCACGTGACTCCGTTTAAGGAGCGCCACTGATACAGTGGAGCCACAACGTTGTGTTAAAAAGTGCTCCACTGTGAGTGTGTGGTTTGTGTTGGCTGCTCCCGGCGTTACGGCCTGATCTACTGAACAGGAACATTGTTTTACAAGCAGCAGCGCATCCATCATTCTAACTACTGGAGAGCCAGTGGAGATGATGAGGGGCGACTGTGGCGATTACAGCGGAAGATTCGCTGCTGTCATATAGCGTCGCCTCTTGCCTGAGACGACGCTTCTTGAGATGAAAGCTTTGTTTAAAGCGATCTTGCTCAGAGAGGCTTAAATGGACGCCATCTGTGTCCTCCTGTCTTCATTTAGATCAGCTAAAGGCAGAAGTTGTCATTGCTGAATCCCAGAAAATCTGCAGGGCAACCGACGGCGTTGCTCTCTGTTTGCCCTCTTCTGTGCCAACATTGTGGCTGTGAGCCTCCCAGCTCCACACATTCAGCCTTGTTGATAGCATTTGGCTGATCTTCTTGAAGCTTTCTGTGTGTTGTGTTTTACCAAGCTTCCCCTGACAACTGCGAGCAAACATAGATGTAGAGAGGCTATGAGTCATTTGAACGCAACGGATTCCCACTTCCAGCCAATCCCATCGATGCTGACGCCCATAACATCATGTCTCGCATATAAAAACTCTTTATCTTTGGCTTCCTGCCCTACCTATATCCTCAAGTTTATATTGCACTCATTAAATACTCAGCAAGTAAATAGTCCACTGTTTGGCCTGTCACTTTTTCACCATATAGGGCTTTTGCCTTGGAGATAAGAGCGTCTGCTCTTCATTAAATGGACTTTAAAATCAAGAAAAGACAGCTTCATAAAAATGCACTGGATGTAGCTATGTTAGTTATAATAGAGCAATGTATACTCAGGGCCTGTCTGAGGTATCTATGCATATTTTGTTTTATTGCAAGCACAAACTTTTATGTTCCCATTTTATCCCAATAAAATACTTTATTGGGATTTTATGTGACAAGGAAGTGAGCTGGAGTTTTTTTCCAGATAATTTTAACACTGGGTTTTAAAACAATATCCTATGAAAGGATATGATTCATTTACTTATTTATTCATTCATAAAGCACTTCAGTATTATGTGTTTTCCAGGTACATAGTGCTTTTTTATAGCACAAGAAGCTGCATCTTGCAGGTAGGGCTCAGTTCAGCCGTTCATTTTGCACATCTAATGGTTGCCACGGGAGATTAAAGGAATCAAGGCAATACTCCAGTCATGTTTTTGATGAGGAAATAGCATTACATTATGTAAAGCTTCAAAAAGTTGAAAAATAAAAGACAATCATACCACAAACATTTTCAAAACTATCAGATACCAATTTAATTTAGTGCCACATTATGGGAGGTTTTGGGGGTGAAAAGATCAGAATTGAGGCGTTCACACTGCCGTGAAACAGTTAAATATCGGCAAAAATAATCGGATTTGAAATCCAGTATTCACCAGACATTCTTTGTCCAATCGGACATGAAAGGATGGGCAAAATGTCAGCATCTGGGGTAATAAAATCTAAAAAGGTAAACTGCAAAACATCAGTTAGTGGCTGTAATCTGGACAAAACGTGAAAAAGTTCAGGCAGTATAAACGCTTTTGCACTGTATATAAACATTGCTTCCCAGGTTGCTGGGTGAGGCCCAGTTTCACTCCACACATCGAGGCTGTCCTCACCTTGCCAGTTTTTTTTTTTTCTCTACTGTTGCAAGACAAACAAGCTGACACCAGCAGCAACACATGTGAGTAATGTGCCAGCAGCCAAGTCAAACATTAAACCCTAAACCAAGCATGAATGAATGAGCTCTCCATGGCTGCTAGCGGGGTCCTGATAGGAGGCCGAACACACATGTATCATCTGCAGAGTGGCCGGCTGCACAAAAGAATGGATTAACTGTACAGTCTCAACAACAGGCATCCATCAAAGGACATTTTTCAGCCTCAACTTGAACATGTGCTTATTGTTAAACCTGATATGACTGGCACAACTCTGGGAAATATTTCATTCATAATCGTGGGTGTTGGACTCATTTCTCCATGTTTGATTTGTGTCCGAGAGGTTTTAGCTGTGCTGCGTTGGCTATTATCAGCTGTAGCTTAATTAGCGTAATTAGCCTTGCTGTAACCCACACACCCTCTCCGACAGTTTACCCTCCAAGATAAGTTTGTGAGTTTCCTTATCGGACGCATCAATCACTTTGTTTGCTGTTGCATTCATGTTGGACTCAGAGGAGGGTGCGGTAACAGAAGAAGGAAGTATACACCTGCAAATGTAGAGAATGGGAGTTTAATGGTTACGTCTGAGTGTTTTTAATCATTTTTTTACAACTAGCCATCATCAGAAGTGGCCAACCTGTTTTGTTCGGTGGAAGTTATCAAGCGGGAGTTCATTGTTTGAAGGAGGTGAAGAGGGAAACTTGATTTTCTCTCTATCTGTTTAACACCAAAATGACCCCAGTCTTGTTAGTCAATAAAGGTCCGAGACCAACCCTGAGTGGTGGGCTGTTCTCAGCCCGTCTCCTCAGGAAGCGGCGGCGTTCAGGCCACCCTGAAGTGGAGCGGCTCTCAAAGCTCTTTGAAGCCTTTGGTCTTTTCCACCCTCACTTCTGTCTGATCCATCTTTATCCCCTCTCCTCTGCCTCCCGTTCCCTATCTGTTTCACTCATCCTATTCTTCATGCTCTCTTTTTATCCCGGGATCACTCCTTCAGACCTTTGATTTGCATGTCAAAACCTCCATGCCTCCCACAGCCCCTTCCCCACTGTGTTTGAGTGTTAATAATGCTAATTGGAGGCGGGGAACTCCTTTAAGAAGTCAGCAGGTCTGTTTGTACACCTGGTGGGATGTGTGCGTGCGTGCGTGCGTGCGTGCGTGCGTGCGTGCGTGCGTGCGTGCGTGCTGTGTGTGTGAGCGTGTGTGTGTGTGTGTGTGTGTGCGTGCGTGCGTGCGTGTGTGTGTGTGTGCGTGTGTGAGCGTGTGAGCCAGAGACATCTTCTGGTTTAAGGTGCAGGTGCATGAGGAGAATCGAAAAGTTTATTTATGGGTATTGTAAACATTTATTACATACAGAGCTATATATGACAAGAATTTGGTTCTAAGTCTGTCGCAATAAGTAATTAATCAATTTATCAATTATTTGCATGGTAAATTAAAATGTGTTCAATCATTTCCATTCTTATTATTAACATTTTTGAAGGGCAATTTTATTTTACAGGCTTCATAATCCATTCTATATATGGTTTCAGTTGATTTTTATTTTCTTTCTATTTATTGTTTTTCATTGTTGCGTTTTATTTTGGATATTTAAAATGTCTTCCAGTTTCAGTGTGGAGTGTTTTGTACAAAATTAAAGTTTATTAGTCTGTCAGAGGGCAAATAAAATCATTAATTTATCTCATGTTGTAACTCATACAATACATATATCTTGTGCAAGAAGGAACTCCAGTAGCAGTCAGTAACGCACCGAAGCTGAAGAGGCCTCTGACAAAAAAAGAACCTGCCACAACAACTTGTAATTTACTTCCTTATATGTAAAACAGGAACTTGTGTCACTTCAAAAACACAAAATCTTACAAAGCATTTTTGTCTAGTTTCTAGTACAAATATCTTAGTATATTGAAATAAGACAAACTATCTTACAAGCAACTTTTTTAGTAATGTAGAGGCTTATTGCAAGTAAATAATTCCTTACTATTGATGAAAAAATGCTAGGTCCATTGGCAGATTATTTCTATTAAAGCAAGATATTATTCCCATGTTATAAATTAATTCTACCAATAGAACCAGTACTTTTTCATCAACACTTAAAACAAGCCTCTATATCTTCCTGAAAAGTTCATCTTAAATTAGTTTGTCTAATTTCAAGTTTACTAAGATATTTACACTGCAAACTATACTTGGTAAGATTTATGTTTGCAGTGATTCACCTGTTATATGTTTAAATAAAGCTTCATTTTAGATTAAACAGGCCACAGAACATACTGTGGTCAAATAAAACATATCTGTTCAATACAGGAACAAATACCATATATAACTCATGGTACAATATATTTTCTCATGTCTTGCATAACAGTTTCTATCATTGTGCTGATCTTTACAGCCCAGTGTAAAGTGTATACTCCAGAACTGAGGAATGTTATAGAGAAAGGCTAAATGTTGTCCTAATGGCTGCAGAGATGATTATTCTGGTATCAGTTTACATCCCAGCTCTTGTTGTGGTGAAAGAACTAAAAAGAAGCGCACTGAAAGATAAGATATCCTTCACTACAATGTCCAATTAAGCTATCAAAGCCTGGCAAGTGTGATGAATAAAACCCCCAGTGTTTGTGTGTGTTTATTTTACCATTAGGGTATCATTGTCCTCGGAGGAGAGTGGCTCGGTGTTATGCTACAGTTAGCGCGCGTGGCACTGAGGGAGCAAATTGGATTGGTATTACAGTATGTAAGCCTGCTGTTACATCCTGATGAGCGCAGACAAACAAATTGGATTGGTGGCGTGTAAATCCGAAGCAGTTTGATGAGCCGGAGGGGCAAATTGAATTCTCAACAATGTAAATCTGCATCAGCTCGATGGCTTCCCGCCCGACTCCGCCACTTAAATCACGCGATTGTTCCCCCGCCGTTTCCAAGGCACAATCGCTCATGGCCATTTGCTGCGGCGCCTAATCTGTTTTTGATGACCGTGCTGGGGTGTCGCTGTACATATGGGCAACTGAATCTCCCTCTGGCACACTCATTCTGTTTTACTTCAGCCTCCGACACACACACACACACACACCCCCCACACACACACACACACACACACACACACACACACACACACACACACACACACACACACACAACCTGTACATTTGGCAGAGAAAGATTGCTTTGATAGAGCCATCCTCGTGTGTTGATTCAAGTGATTACTCAGATGTTTGGTCATATTAATGGACCTCCTGTTTTCTTCTGATCTTTATCTGTGAGATGACGGATGATATTTATTTCTCTTTTCCACCTCTGATTAATACACGTTGTGTTTAATGGCATCTTCTAAGGAAACCACGACCAGGAGTGAATAGTTTTTCCTTTTCATTTGTTGCTCTGATTGTTGTGTTTGTGTTTCTCTGCAGCTATCCGTACAGTGAGGACGTCAGTCACGCCAAGCAGTATAACACCACCAGATGCCCCGCCTGGTGTGACCGGGTCCTCATGTCAACTTCTGCTAAATGCCTGATTGCCAAGGTGAGAAACTAAATTTTGATTTTAAAAATTGCAACCAACTTTGCTTTTACATCTTTAAAATTATAATGTCACAGTCACAAACTTTAAGCCAAATTCGTCTGTATAGCACTTCAACAACACCATGAAAACTTAACATAGTAACCATGTATGAAAAAAGCAATAAACTTGTAAAATTTGACATTTGATTATGTCAAGCAAATACACATCAAATATATTGATCAATATTCCAGTTTTTATGAGTCAAAGGGAATTCTAAAGAGGTGAGTTTTTAGCCTTGGTTTAAATTAACTCAGTGTTTCAGCAGTTTTGCAGTTTAAAAACGGAATGCTGCTTCTCCATGTTTGGTTCTGGTTCTGGAAATGCAGAGTAGGCCAGAACCAGAAGACCTGAGTGGTCTGGAAGGTTGACACGACAACAGCAGGTCTACTTTAATGTATTTTGGTCTTAAAAACTTTCCGATTATTGGGGCACCACCTGCTGTGGCCCCCGTCCCGGAAATTGGGACAGAAATCGGCAGAATAATCTTATCATTTGATCCAGATGCTGCAACAAGATAATCATCCTAAACATTCGGCCAAAGGTATAACAGAATGAGTTAGATCAAGCCATATTCGTGTGTTAAGATGTCCCAGTCAAAGTCCAACAGACACCCTCAATCCTATTTGAGGCTACTTTTGCAAAGCTGTTAGAGAAAAACCCCTGAAAGCTCGTTAGTGTCACCGCAGTAATGTTTTCTCTCCCAGCTGCATTTACATGTTACGTGAATGAAATGTTCCTGAATGTCCTTTTGACCCGCTGAGCCAAGGAACAGTGTTTATCCCAGCACTTATAGAGTTCTGCTGGGCCCCATCTTCTTCATAAAGCCTCGTCTTCCTCAGAGAGTTGAACCCCTGTTTAACTTTGGATCCGCCTCAGAATTACAAACAGCAGCCAATCTGCCGCCTTTCTGCTGCTCCCACAGCCACTGCTGCTCCCTGTTTCTCCCCTGACTATTTAATTTGTTTGCTGGATTACAGAGTGATCCTGCATGCAGCCGAGCAGCGTTCACACACATTTGGTTTTACTCCTTGACAAATACATCTTTAAACCCAAACCAGCCAGGAACCCAACAAAAAAACATAAATTTTGAACTTTTTGGACTTCTATTTTAGTGTGTGTATGTGTGTGTGTGTGCGTGTGTGTGTGTGTGTGTGTGGGTGTGTGGGTGTGGGAGAGGTGCAGCAGTGTGTTGTACAGAACCAGTCCACAGTGGGGGGGCTGCTCAGGAAGTTTGGCTTTCTTTTGTCTTCAACAAATGAGAAGAAATTCCTTCCTGATCTTTCTTCTCCAGTGACTGAAGCTTCAATGCAGATCTGCAGCCTTCCCAAAACATCAAGGCTGATCTCTGGAACAAAAGGCTGAGAAAACAGCAACTTTGAAACACCTGCAGTATGAGATGTCACAGCGTAATAAAACTGGTCTGGTGTTTGCAGATTGTGAAATAATTTAGGTTTAACTTCAAGTGTACAAAAAGCTATTTAAAACAGTCATTATATGCAAAGCAAAGAAGAAACTGGAATTAATTTCTGCTTACAGGAAAAATTACTGAACACAAAAGCTCAACCTCAGGCTTTGAAAAAACCAAAACCTGGCTACCCACTGTCAGGCATGGTGATGGAGTAGTGGTTCAATGGGCTAACATGAAACACTCCTGTTGTCTGTGTGACAGCTACAACTTGACCCAAAGGTCAAGGTCATGGTATGACATCGATGCCAAACAGCAAATCCACTGGAGAACAGTTGGAAAAACAAAACTAGGTGTTAAAATGGTCCAGTCAAAGTTCAGACCTCGACCTGACTGAAATGGTGTAGAACATAAGATAGAGGTGCAGAAATTGGAAATCTGCAAACCTTTTCTTTTTTTCCTATTTTCAAATTTTTTCCTTTATTCTTTTTGGGGTTTTTTTTCTTTTCTTTTTATTTTCCTTCATTTTCTTTATTTTTCTTTCAATTAATTTTTTTCTCTTTAACATTTCTTTCTTTCCTTTTCTTTTTTTTCTGTCTGAAAACTTTTAATTACTTAAATCTATGAAGTAAAGTCAGGTTGGCCAAGATTATTCTGCAACAGTGAGCAAGTCTGAAAACCTGAAACAGAAAACCTTTACTGAGTTATTGCTGCTACAGACCTGCTGAAATGTAGGATTTATTTTTGTTTTTCACATTTTGATTTAATAAATAATGTTTGTTTTTATGGTATTTATTAATTTGTCGGGTTTTCCAATCCCAGGAGGATTGCCAGCTTTCCACTTGAATGAATAAGCCTGTCGCAATAAATGATTAATCAATTAATCGCATGATAAATTAAGATTAGCTCGATAATTTCCATTCTGATTTATATTTTTTGAAAGGCAGTTTTTTTTACAGACACATCATAATAAATTTTAGTTATGGCTTCAGTTGTGTATGTTTTTTATTTCTTTTATTTATTGTTTTTGGTTGTGTTTTAGTTTGGAGTTTTAAAATGTCTTCCATTTTCAGTGTTAGGTGTTTGTTATAAATTAGTTTATTCTTCTTTGCATTATTACACTATTATCAATACATTACCTTTCTTTTTTCACAATTTATAGTTCTGCAAAATTATGACAGACCTAGTTGTAAGTAGTTTATCTCTGCAGAAAGATGAACTTGAAAACAATCCTAGCAGCTTTTCCTGGTAATAAAAGGCTGCAGCTGCTATCTTTTCATATTGCCATTGTGTTGGCAGAAATTATAATGCAAATTGCACCAACTGTAATTTATGTGCACAAATCTTTGTCAAAATTCTGCTAATGTCAAAAAACATAATCGTGGAGTTTCCATTAAACAAGAAACACAATTAAAATCTCATGTGAATAAGTTTGTTCACACCACAAGTTATTAAAATTGCGCCAGTAGCAACACTGTAGAAAAACCTGTTTGCATTGCAGTTTAGCAAAATCGAACAATTTCAAGATGGCCACAAAAACATTCTAGTGCCAAAACATTTTTTTTTCTTTATTAGGGTGTTTCCATTAAGCACATTTATTTTTACAATGTCAAATATTTGATCAATGGAAACGCTGATGCTGCTGCTGATGATGATGATGATGATGATGATGATGATGATGATGATGATGATGATGATGCTTATCAGGTATTATATTATGCAACTGCTTTCCTTACATCCTCATTAGTAAAACCATGAAATAAAGAGGGTGTACTTTCTTTCGCTGCAGGTACATCCAGTCTCCTTTATCAACTTAATTTATCAGAATTATGTTAAAGGTGATTCTCGCTCACAGCTGGCTGCTTGTTTGCTTTCCTCGCCCTGAAGTGCCGGCTAATTGCTAGTAATGCAAGGCCGGAGTGGAACAGTTTAGTGCTTTCGCAGATTGGCTGATGATTCACCGAGCGCCCAGTCCCAGGCTCTGAGCCTACAGATTGTAGAGACATGGGCCCGTAAACAGCCCGGCATGCGGCGTCATCTATCATGGCACGGTCGGTTAACTCGCCATCATGTTATTTTCTGCTTGCCGAGCCCTAACACGCCAAAGGTTGGCCGCTGGCTGCGCGGCGCGGCACCAGCTCCGGGAGCGCCGGTAATGAATGTGTAGCCGAGCGAGCGCTCCCTCCCTGCCAGAGGAGCCCCCGGGTAATTTGTTTATCTGTCTAAAGATTACGCAGCCCGAAAATCCACAATTTTATGCTGCCTTTGTAAATTACCAAGTGTGTGTTTGATGAATGAATCCCGGGCTTGCGGGGGAAGGAGTGGGGGGACGCGCCCGTCACTTGAATAGAGAGGTGGCGGCTCGCTTGGAGAGGTAGAGAGGTGGAGGCGGGCGGCGCGCTGACCCCGCGCCGCTGCCGGATCTCTGAAGTTAATTCTGAATTTGCTTTATCGCTCGTTCTCCAAGTCCCTCCTCAGAAACAGGACTGCGGATCTGTGTGCGTGTGGCTGTTCAAAAGCTCTTTAGTTCAACCAGACGCGATATGATTTATTCTCCAGTCTGAAGATTCATGAGTGAACAGGCGTCAGGCTGTTGGTGTGTGGAGAGGAATCCAGATCAACATTGTCTCCCACAGTGGGAATGAAGCAAATACACAATTTGGGAATTATTTCTGCTCTTTGCTCCTTCTCTCTGAAGGGTTTCAAATCATTTAGATCTAAAGTTAAAATAAGAAATTGTAATGTTTTCACAAAGTTAACTCTTTTGCAACTTGCTTTAGAATTACACACTCATTCATGTGATATTTTATATAACATATAGGGCCAACATATATGTTATATAAAATAAAATAATACATTTTGTCTGGATACCTTTTATATGAAGTATTGAGTTTAAATGTGTCCAACATCAAAACAATACGGATTTGCAATGTGGGCTTTTTTGGTGCCAGAATCCATCCATCCATCCATCCATCCATCCATCCATCCATCCATCCATCCATCCATCCATCCATCCATCCATCCATCCATCCATCCATCCATCCATCCATCCATCCATCCATCCATCCATCCATCCATCCATCCATCCATTTTCATTATTTCATTATTTTCAAACACTTTTGTGTCGTTTACATTCATAAAAATCCCCCAAATATTATTACAACTGAAATGGATAGAAAAAACCCACAAACACTTGAACACTTAAAACTGCTTAATAATTCAAACACCAATTAATATCCATTAACACAAGGAGGTTGTGTGTATCTTCAGTGTTGATTATTTCCATCCATTCAGTACCAAGAAAAATAAATGTCTTTCCTGGATTGGCTGCTCTGCAAACGTTGTTGACTCTGTAAGCAAAATGTGCTTGTCTGATTGCGTTTCTGCAGGTTTTTCAGCTCTAATACATTTTATTTTTCTGTCTCTGCAGCCAGAAGATGGGAGGAAGGAGGGAGAGCAGGAAAATGAAGAGAATGCAATAGTGTATGATAACATTGGGCCAAATGTCTGCATGGGGGACCACAAGGTAACACCAGGGGCTCCAGCCATTTTTCTCTGTTATTGTAAATGAATCTCCCTTTAAATGCTGTTGAAACTGGCAAGAAGTGGAGGAGGCTTTCTGAGAAATGCCTTTTCAAAGTATTGTTAAATAATGTCTTATGATCTTATGGGTTCAAAAAGACAATTCTCTGCATCAACATTTTATTGCAAAACACGTTGGTGGCACCGTCATGCTGAAGGACTTGTTTTTTGTTAATGTCATCTAGTCATCAGTAGTGTTAGAAATTCCAGTCAGTTTTGATCTTGAGGTGTCCTTAGAGGGATTTTAGTTGGATTAAAGTGGATTAAACAGGGCTGGTGTGAATCCACCCTTAGATTTGCAATGGCCTAGTCAAAGGCCAGAACTAAATCTGATTGAAAACTTGTGGGAATCGTTCTGTGGACAACAGATTTTTTTCGTAGGAGTTTGGAGAGATATTGCATGACAGAAACACATTCAGGTGCCTTAAGTTAAATCTGTTCTCACCCTGGACACTAAAAAAAAAAAAAAAAAGTGCAGCAGCCTCCAAATCACACATCAGTGCTAAAATCTCGGCTTCCTCTGTTTGAGAAGTGTCCAGTGTAGTTGACACTCAGGCCCAAAAATGTGCGGTGCTGCTGTGTGAGTTTAACCTGCATGTTAAAGGTGCTCAGAGGTCAGAGGGCAGCAGCGAGTCGTATTCCCACAGAGCAGCAACTCACCGGTTTCTTTTTCCTGACTGTGGTTTGTCTCCTTCCCTCCTGCCAGCCCGTCTTCCTGTCCTTCCGATTACCAGCGGGGAAAGGTAATCCTTATGCATGTTCCTGCAGATGTTGTGTGGTGCAGTGATTTCGTGGTAAATATCATTTTTCATTTTTTTTTTATTAACATTTTTCCCCATTGTTGCAACTATTTGCTTTGATTTGCTTGTGTTTTCTCTCCCATTATCTCACACCAAAGTACTTGTAAGAGCAAATGTTTCCTGTCTGAAGAGCTTTTATCCAGAGAACTTAAAATGCCTCGATCATTTTAAGATGCTTTCTTACAAGCTAGACTTTATTTTTTATTTTTTTATTCTAACCCATGAGTGAATGTCCTATAGGTCAAGTAGTGCAAAAGTATTCATACTACTTGGACTTTTCCCCATTTTGTCACCTCACTATTACAAACAGAAGTATTTGGAAGTTTGTGAACAATCAGTGCAAAACCACAAAATCTTGTCAAATGTTTTGTCTAATTTCTAAAGCAAATATCTTAGAATAATTAAAATGAGACAAATAACTTTGAAGTAACTTTTCAGCAAGATAGATAAGCTTCTTTTCAGTCTATAATTATTTAATATAAACAAAAAACATACTAGTTCCACTAGCAGATTTTTTTTCACTTTAAACAGGAAAAATATTTTGCTCTGAGAAAAACTTGTATTTTTATGTATATTTTTACTTGAAAGAAACTTATTTATCTTGCTAAAAAGTTACTTTTTAGTTACTTTTGTTTTATTTCAAGCACTCGAAGATATTTGGTGGGATTTTGAGTTTTTGTAGTGATGGAGTTAAATAGAAAAACCAGTAGAAAACTTAAAGAGTAGAATAGGACAATGAGCCTAAAAATGAAAAATAAGTAAATCAAAGTCTATTGAAGTGTTAGAATGGCCTAGTCAAAGTTCAGATATTAATCTAGTTAAGTCTATGATGGGACTTGGAAATCATGGGGAAAAAATTTGCTGGAGTTTGTGGTTGTGATGTTGCAAAATGTGAAAAAGACTCATGAATACTTTTGAAAAGCAAAAACACAAAATTAAGTATTTTGGTTTCCAGTGTAAATTTCTTAGTGCAATTGGATCAAAACAGAACAAACTTACAAGTAACTTTGATGAAAATACCAGAGCTTTATTTAAGTTAATAATTCCTTGTTAATATTAAGGATTTTTTTTACTTAATCAAGCTCTGATATCTTCCTGAAAAGCTACTTCCAAGTTAGTTTGATGCACTAAGATATTCGCACTAGAAACTGAACCAAAAATACTTCATAAGATTTTGTGTTTCTGCAGCGAATACTTTTTAAAACGAATGTGTAGATGTTTTATCTTCCTTTTTTTTCTCCTCTCTCACAGGGAATTCTTGCCAAAGGGAGGTAGAACATATTCCATGAAGAGCCTATGTGAAAACACCTGAAAAACACACACACACACACACACACACACACACACACATGCGCACGCAGTTTGCACAGGCACACACTGAAGATCCCAGACAAGCTTCTTTTATTTTCAGCGGCGCTGAGTTTTCCGGACGGCTCATCTGTGCCGTTTTCTCTCCATAAAACACTTGTCGCGATGCGGACGAGCACCCGAGGAGGGCCCCGGCTCCGTGCGACAGACGCACATTGCTGACCTCACCGTTGCCATGCAACCCCATTCCCCAGAAGAAGAAGAAGAAAAAAAAAGACAATCAGGCCGATGAATAAGTCACCCTTTTTTTCCATGCCTCATTTCCAAAACTCTAATCCAAATCAGTCATACTACATGCTTTTAGACAGTTTACTGGCCATTTTTAGGTATGCCTAAATGTATAGAAGCTACTTTTCAAACAGTATGTAAGGTGTTAAACAACAAAAAAACAGAAAAACAGAAAAAATAAGAAAATTGTGCAATGCAAATAATGTTGTATATCTATATTGTTAGGTTTATTTGTACATTTGACAGTATAATATAGAGCCTTGGATGGTTTTAGTGCAGTTCTCTGACCAAACTTCGCCGTCCCTGTTGGAATAAGTAGGACTTCTGATCTTAGTTTATTATGAAACTATATGAAACTATATACTTTTCATCCTGTTGCCTGACACATCAGTGGACTTTTTCATTTTATATGCTGTTCTTTTTAAAGAGATAATTTATGATTCGCACCAAAACGTTTGTGCTGCAGCGTGCGCAGATGCTGAGTGAGCGGGAACGCCACGGAAACCTTCGGATAAGTTCAGGAAGAAAAACTCTTTGGTGATTTATTGCCTATCCAAGAATGTTTTAAGCAGTGCCATAGACCATTCAAGTATATATATGTAGATATATATATCTATATATATATATATATATAAAGTGTTTGATATAAATACCACCCTCACATTATGTCGTTATTATTCCTATTCTAACTTATTTCTATAATATTATGGTTCTGAATGTGATATTTTAGGTAGGCTTGGGTGTCCCTTTAAGATGTAAACTGTTTTTGTTTTTTTTGTTGTGTTTATTTGTTACTGCATTGTGGTGCCAAGTATCCTGCACAGACATAAAGTGTGTAAGAGTTGAGAAATGTCATCTGTAAAGGTGTTTATTTCCAAATGTAAGACTCTAAACCCAGAAGAAGAAGAAAGCAGGGAGATTTTCTTCTTTTGCTGTGTGCAGCCCCCAGGACGAGCATTAAAGGGGCAACCGGAGATGGCAGCGTTTTTATTTTTTCCTTCTTTTATCGCTTTCGTTCACCACACTACAGGTTTCGGACTGTTTAAAGCCGTCAGACCGATTCTTTGTGATTTCTTTATTCGTTTCATCTTGATGAATCACAGCAAGTGGAATTTTTAAATGTTTTTTCTTTTTTTTTTTTGTGCCGGCCGGAGAGTTAAAGTCGTCTTTTGTGTTTGTTTGTTGGCAAAAAAGAAGCTTGTTTTTGTTCCTGCTGGTCATTCTTAATATGCTGTAGGAGTTTAAGCCACAGTTGTTTTTTTTTCTCTTCACTCCATGTTATAAAAGCAGACAAGAGATTTTATTCTAGCCCCTTCTGGAAGGCCTGGCCTCTATTGTAGGTGATGCAGTTCTTAAGCAATAAAAACCATTAGAGCTCAACTCGTGTTTCGTCTCTTTAATCGTGTTTCTTTATTCAGAAGCGACTCACTTTATTGTATGTTAGGCTTTGCAATTAGATGTTTTTTTTACTTATCCAAGTTAGTTTTACCAATGAACTTTTTATAGAAATTGTAGAGATGTATATAGACAAAATTGTGAATTGGCGTATAAAAAAAAAATCATAACATCTTTATAAAGATATTTTTAAAAAGTATTTAAATTTTTTTCACTATTAATATTAGTCTGATATTTTAAATCAATATTTCAAATCAATTATTTCTTTTGATGGCAGGTTTATTACCAAATTTTAAAAACTGTAATCTAATGAATCGATTCCTGATTGGCCTGATGAGGCCTCAGATTTATGAGGTCAGCTGCAGTAGCAGCTACAGGCCACAGAGGGCGCTCTACTGTCCAGCAGCGCCACCTTACATTTACTCAGAACCACCAAAAGCCAGTTTTCTTCCTTAAATTAGATACATAAAAGAATCATGTTAATTATTTCTAAAAATTTGCATTTTTTTCATATTTTTTTTAATTTTGTTCCATTTTCTATAAAGCCCATTCACACAGTAAAATAAAACATTAAAAAAAGCTTGTTAAATAATTTATTCATAATACAAAGTCTTGTTTTTCCTTCCTATATTCTTCCTGGAAGCAATAATACTTTTTTTTCCTTTTTTTTAGATCAACATAATTAAAGTTGCTGCAGTTTTCTGGCCCGCTCCATAATGAGGTAAAACTCAAACTCTTCTGAATGAAAACAAAAAGAAGATGTTAAAAGAAATGGTTTTGCTTCCTTCCTTGTTTTTACAGTGATTATTTACAGCAAGTATTTTCTGCCTGCACTTCTCTGCGTGAAGAGTTGAATAAAAGGTTGAGAAAACGGATTAAAAACGTAAACAGCGGGTCAAATAGCTGAGGGAGGGAGAGAGACATGAAGTTTGAACCAACATAACTTATCCAGTATAAAATATATACAATCTCACTTCACTCATCCCAAGCAGACAACCCCTCCTACACTCCCCAAAACAAAAGGCTTAATAACTCTTTTGCTTCTTTTAGCACAGCAGATTTACCCTGGTTAAAGTGAGCTTCAGAACCTCACAGGCCCGTTTACACCATGCGTCTGCGATCCGGATCAGCATGGAGGCGGTGTGGCGAAAAAAATCAGAACAAACAACAGATGCTGTTTAAAGCAGAAAAAAAAAAAAAAAGTTACTTTAAAGCAACAGAAATGAGAAATCTTGAATTGGAAAAATTTGGATTATTGTTGAGACTTTTCCTGGTCGATGCCAATTTTTTTAAAAAGGAATTTTTAACAAAATAATCCCCGTTTACGCAATGAAGCATGCATCCCTGACCCTAAATCTGATTTATATTAAACTGAAAAAAGTGCATCAAAGTGCAAGCTGTTGGTCGATGTGTTAACGTGCCAACAACAAAAAGTAGCAATTCTTAGTTTTAATGCATTTAGCAAATCATTGAATCAGAGCCAATCCATGAAAAATCGGCTGATTCCGATTCCTGGACTGTTAATTGGTGCATTTCTAGTTGAGGAAAATGCTTTGATGCATGAATAAGGATGATATTTCTGTTTTACAATGGATTGAAAACTAAGAAAAAAAGTTGAATACCATTAATTTTCTCTTTTTTAATCTGTTTTATTCCTGTATCGACCAGGAAAAATCTGATTGGTGCATCTCTAATAATAATAAAAAAAAGCAAAAGGTCCTGAAGTTCCCTGGAACTTTGGGTTATTATTGTTGAATAAATGAGTGAGTCTCGCTGATCCGGATTTAATATTGTGTTTAAATTTGCCGCCGCAGTTAAAACTCCCACTTGGCAAGTTTCTTCCTCAGTTTTACTGTCCTCTGCAACGACAGAAACTTGGACTCAAGATTTTTTTTTTTTTTTCCTTCAAGTTCATCTCCGACGAGGAGTTCTGGAGCGCCTGGTGTCCAGTTTAGATGAAGCCCCTCTCTCTGGCATTTTCTCTGCCCGAGCAAAATGAAACAAAAAAAAATTATAAATTGCGCTTCCCGTCAGACGCAGGTTGCTATGTCAGGTGGGAACTGAGTGGGACGGGTCTCCGGCGCCGGACCCGGCTGCTCTGTCCATCACAAGGTGTCCGAGCTGTTACTGCAGGGGCTGATCAGCGCCAGGTTGGTGGTGGCCTTGTGCTTCTTCAACAGTCTCGTGATTTTCTCGTCGTCGGAGTTGGGGTCCAGCGGCTTGTTGTACTCGTCGTCTTCCTCGTTGTCCGAGCTCTCCTTCATCTTCTCCGTCTCAGAGTCGTGCTTCTTCTTGGCGGAGGCCATCTCCGCGGCGTGCCTCTTCCTCCACTTGGTCCTCCGGTTCTGGAACCAAACCTGAGGCAAAGGGCAGAAAAATAACATCTAATAAATGATGCAAATATTCACCTATTATCTGTTATAGTGGCCGTGAATTTTAATTCATTTTTTAAAATTCTGCTCACCTTTACTTGACTCTCGGTCATTCCTAGGGAGTAGGCCAGCCGGGCTCGCTCGGGTCCAGCCAGGTATTTGGTCTGCTCGAAGGTTTTCTCCAGAGCAAAAATCTGCTGCCCGGAAAACGTGGGCCTGGAGTGTTTCTTCTTGCCGTCTTTGTCCACCATGAGGTTTGCCTGAGCTGCAGAGCACCAGACAGAAACATGGAGGGGGAAATAAATTCAGAAAACTCCTTTAATTTGTCCTGTTTCAACAAATTTATCTTCCAGATTGTCTTGTCATATATCTATTAATAAAAAATATATATTTATATATATATTTTTTATTTTTTACATAATTGTGATTTAATCTATATCTATGTCTGCTTTGTTAGAGTGAAAAACTCAAAAAGTCATCAGAGGAACTTAAAAACACATCAAATGTATAAAACTATCTATTTAAAATGAAAACATTATCTTTTAAAACGCCTTATTTTAAATTACCTGCACTGTATTTCAATTAGCAGTTCAAATAGACACTTTTAGCTCGACATAAAGCTTATTGTTTTTACAGTTAATATATCATAAAAACACAACAGATTTAATAGCACGTCTCACTGATTTTGCCTATTCCTGCTCTGTTTTTAAAGCTTTTATTTTAAAGCGTTTTGCACAAATAAAATAAAAAAAAAAATATCAACTTGTTCTGGTTTGTGCAGTAAAACCTGGTGAAAGCTGACAAATTAAATGTTATAGTAATTTGGGTGATCCAGGACTTTGTAAGGTTGTTCAGTAAAATGTGTAAAAACGCGACAATAAAATTAGTCGATAATTCAAAATAAAAACTAATTTACTGAATAGTGGAAAAAAAATAAATATAAGATATTTCAGGATAGGATGAAAAATATAATTCACACAATAATAGCTCCAGAAAAACTAAATTTACTGAAATGATGGCTAATAAATAAATAATTTTAAGAGAGTCATTACTTGGACACGGAACCCGCGGGTCCCTCCACGGGGCTCCCTGCATCACTCCGGGCCAGAAGATGGGCGCCCTGCCGGGCAGCTCGGCCAGCGGCTTCGGGTACCGGGACACCGCGGGGCTGAAGTACATCCCGGCCGCTGTGGTCGCCGCCAGCCCGTTTATCCGCGGGAAGCCGGACAGCAGCTGCCCGGCGGTGGTGATGGGTCTCCCCAGAATGTCGCTTATTCCATGCGGGGTTCCTCCGGAGATCTGCGAGCTGAGGTTGGACAGCGAGGGCGCCTTGAAGCCCGCCGGGCTCTGCTGCAGCGCGTACGGGAACAGCGACGTCTTCATCTCGGTCATGTTGTGCAGCGCCGCCAGCGGGGTGCTGCCCAGAACGAACGCGCTCTGCCGGTTAGCGTCCATCTGCCCGACCGCTAACATTTGTAAACATGAACCACCGAACTCACTTCAGTGGAAATAAACGACTTTCTTTAATTTTTTTTGTTTTTTAAAAAAAGGCGCTGTTGTCGCTTTTCCTCCCGGAGAATCCTGGATGAAGAGTCGGGAAAAACTTCTTCTCTCCTGGGAAGTTCAGACCCGGATGAAACCCCCCCCGGAAAGTGTCTCTCCGTGTTTGTTTAGGTCGCAGTCCGCCGCAGGAATCCTCGCCAGAGTCAGCCGCCTCGATGATGTTTTTAGTGGTTTTGATGGGAACCATTAAAGAGTCTCCTTTTCATCCCATAAATTGACTCGCTCTCTGCTAGAAGGGAAGCGGGACTCACTGATAACATCACAACCACCTGCAGGCGCTCCCTTCTGATTGGATACCGCTGAGTGAGGCTGCATTCTGATTGGAGGACGCGGAACCGCCGCTGATACGTCTTAGCCTAATGATGTGTTCACGTGCCGTCGGAAATATACAATTTGTTTTTTGACTGCATTTGTTTTTGCGGTGATTAATCAGTTGAGAGCCTGAAAACCATTTCCCCCTGTTTCCTCCTTTGTCAATATTTCCTGCACTCATCCTCTTGTAAGTTATTGTTGCTTATTAAATATACTTGTATGTATTTTTTTTAATCACAAACGCAATCTTTTCAAAAAATCTCTAGCCACCTGTTTCAAGATAAGACAGATAATGTAATGCAATCAATATTGATATATGAAGATGCATAATCAGAGGTATCTGCACGCTTTGTCAATTTGGGATTCTCCTTAGATAATAATTAATAATTTTAAAAAAATATATGTTCATTTTATTCGTATTTTTAAATACAAAATATGAAACTATGATGCAATCTCATCTAGAGCACAAATAAAAATGTGACATTTTTTCATAAAAACAAGACAAAGTGGAATAAAAATAAGTCAAACGTTATGCCCCCCCTCCCCCCCGTGACGTCACTGTCCACCGGGACATCAGGCTCTCATGCAATTAATTAAAGCAGCAACTCTTTATATGCTTAATCTTGTCTAAATTATAAAACTGGAGCATTTATATTCATTTTAACGGCTCTTTTATGTTCATGTTTTTGTGTGAAAATATTTGTGGTCATCTTTAAGGCGTACAGAACAAACAGCGCCTCCTACAGGTGAAGGTAACAACGGCAGCGGAATCAGGATGCGTAAAAACTGGATTATAACTCATCTCTGTTAGCCTGTGATTTTTTATCATCATAAACATAAAAAACTCATTTAAGTTACTGATACATGTTGAGACAAGAAAAACGCTAACTGCTCAGTTTTAAACATACTTTAAAATGTTGATCAAACCTGTTCTTTGCTTATTTGTATGTTATTATTGTCATTTTATATTTGCTCATAATAACTACAGCCACTTACAAAAACATACATGGACCATCAAACCCCGGCGCAAATAAATCTCACACATCATTCATTTTAAAACAAATTATTATTATTTTTTAACTCATTTAGGTCTTAAAGCTTTATTCACAAGAAATTCTTCCTGTCTGTCATTGATAGTTATTATCAATAAAAGTAAATCAGTAGAAAGTAACATTTCAGACAGTTATATAAATATTCAGATTCTGATATTGCTTATCTCGCCTTTAAAACATAGAAATTGCATCCAACATTAATAAATACTTCAAGTTATCTGTAGATATTTTTTTTCTAAAACTGCTTTGAAATAGTCAAAATCAATATATTTTATGACTTTTTCACCAGTCATTTATTTATTGATAATGCAAAACATTGTAAGTTAAACGTTTACATTGTGCATCTTATATAAATCATATTAGCAATAATAATTCTTTCAGTTGTAAAGTGTCAATATTAGTAATATTGACCTGGATTATTTTGACGATATCTATAATGTTTTTCATTTTGGATAGCTAAATTGAAACATATTAGTCACATGACAGTGTGTTTATTATTCACACAGATTTTTTTTTAACTTTTTTTAAGCACTAAAGCCAGAACAAGAATTAAGAATGCCATCAGGCATAACATTATGACCAACTGCTAAATAACAGTTCAGGTTTTCTGTGAAATCTGGTGTCAGAAAGTTAGCAGCAGATCTTTTAAGTCCTTGAAGTTGTAGACGAGAGGAGTTGGAAAATTAAATCCCACAGAGGCTTGATTAGATTGAAGTCGGAGGCCGAGTTAATACCTGCGTCTCAGCACTTTTCCATGCATCTGATGGTCATCAGATTGGGCAACAAGTGTTCCTGGAAGGAACTTTGTTGAGGTTTGAGGTGGAACATCTTCAGTGATTCAGCCAAAACATTTCCAACTTCTTTTGTCTCAATGACAGCAGCTTTTCTTCACTACATCAGCACTTCTAGAAGAGAGAGTGACACATCTATTTAGCACAATTTGAAGTTTATGATGGCTTTAGGTTTTCTTGATATTAAAGGTTAAGATTTTCTGTCCAAAAGCTGATGTTAACGATGCTGGTTTTCTATTTTTTCCACTAATAAATATACACCAGCTGTAAGAAGACTGGTGAGAAATGAAGTATGAATTTTCATGCATTTTCCAAGAGCTTACTAAAGGCGAATAAAGCTCTGCTAATTCAGGTTTGTGTGTATTTACGCTGATGACATCACAAGAGGCTCAATCATGAAGTTGCACAGAGATTCACCCAAGTTAAAAAAGAAACATATTTGTTAGATGTGTGATTGCTCAAGATCTTGTCTTGACTGTCTTTGTAAAAAAAAAAAAAAAAAAGGGGGGGCTTTTATAATTTTCCTGTCTTTTCATTTTACAGTTATATTTTCCTGCTGGTACAATGGATGCAAATAAAATGAAATAATAATAATAAAAAAAAAATCTTCAAAATGAGAAATTAGAAACTGCAGATAGAAACAAAACCGGAAAAAAAACAAAAAAAAACAGAAAATCGTCATAATTAAAACAGCCCTTAATAGTTGCCTTATGTGACGTCATGAAAGTCTTGCTGGGAGGAAAGATTTGATCTTGATTAAACATGCATTTCAAAAAGAAAACAGAAAAAAGACAAACACAGAGAGAAACTGTGTTGTTATGTGGATGACGATTTATATCTAAGATGAGTTTGACTATTATTTCATAGCAAAGTCTGGCCAGCGGCTTTAAACTTGACGATAGTGTGAGAAAAGTGCTGTTGGAGGAGACCGTGAACGCATCATCAGCTGCAGCTTCTTCATGCTGGTGATGAGCTCTCCTCTCTTCCTCTCTCATGGGGAAGTAGTTCGTTTCTTCCACTGCAAAGAAGATTTACGTTTTTACAAAAACATTAGTAGAATCAATTTAAAAACGAACTCGAAGACAGTTAAGAAAACTCCATCATTGGCTTTAAACTTTTTTTTTTTTTTTTTAGATTTAGAGGAAGCTGTCTAAATTCATTTTTCACTTTCACTGTATAAACTGTTTAGTTAGACTTTTTTTATCATGCAGACGAGTGAAAAAGAAACATTTTAATTCGTATTATAGTTTAAAACTTGTAAGGTCTTTCATTTAGTCCTAATTTTAGGTGCTCAAAACAAACACATGATGCTTTCACTTGAGTGGAGCTGCGCTGCATGGAGAGAAAGCGCCGCTCCACTCATCACACTGAGTGCTGTAATATTTTATGGAGATGTGAGGAGCTGGAGAGAGTGAAATATGGCACTGTTAGTGTTTAAAAGGCTCCTGCAAAAAAAAAAATAAAAAAAAAAATTGCACCTTGCGTCTGATTTGCTCACCGCGGAGGGATTGTGGGTTTTAAGAGGTTTTCAACGCGACGTGATTCACAAGTTTGACTGTATTTCTTCAGGAGATGCAGCAGACGCGCGTTTTCCAATCCTGTAAATGGCCTTCTATTTCTAATTTATCCTCCTGTATTTTCCTCTGATTGTGTGCATTTATTTTATTATCCTATTTGAAGGTCTTTCTGAAATGATCACATATCGGAGGAAAATAAATATCTATAAATAAGTGACAGAAGCGCCGCTCAGCCGCAGGAGCAGGTGAAATGCGGGGCAGAGATGGTTCTCATCCGGAGGGAGATCAATGGCACAAAGATTGGTACTTTTTTTTCCCTTCTCCCTTTTGCACCTCGTCTGCAGCCAGACATGAAGCTGACAGGCTGGTGATCACTGCAAATGCAACAGTTTAACTCAATGGATGAGCTGCATTTCTGCTTTTATTGTTTTGTATGAACGAAAAGTTGTTAACTAATAAGAAAAACAGAGAAACGGATCAAATAATAATAATTATAATAATAATAATTTTTTTAGTATTATCATAATAACACTTGATATCTTAAAGGTCCATATATATATGCGTTTACTTTATTAATCGACTCACAGACACTAACAGATTGTTTCCAATAATTGACAATTATTCAGAGGTGTGGTGCGTTCACTTCCCGTCTCTTTGTGAGTTTGTCCTCACTAATGTTTTAAGACATTTTAAATATGAGGAAAGGTTCAGAAAATTTTGTTGTCACGAAAAAAGAAAGAAAAGAAAAGTCAAAGGCTCAACGTGTTGCCATAAGAAAGTCATAGCGACAGGAAGGGGCAAAAAAAATAAAAATAAAAAAATCAACAGGCGCTTTGATAGTTTGATCAATGGCGCCCTCTGGTGGCAATAATCTGAAACAGCTCAAAGTTATGTCAGTTATTTACTGGAATAAAAACTAATTTTTGAAATAAATAGTGATCAAAACTTTTAGAATTGTAATGAAATATTTTTATTTGTGAAATAAAATGATTTTATCTTATTCAAGTCACTTATTTTTTTATCTCACACAGGAAAAAGACAAAAGTGACTCTTTGGGTTTTCCATTATGACTCTTTTGAACTTTGAGTAAAAAAAGGACAAACTAATGCTTTCAAATATAAATATCACAAGAAATGCAGCAATGTTTAACTTTTTTTTATGGAATAATTGAAAATAAAAATCATAAAAGAATGACACTAAAAATATCAGATTTTTTCAGAGTAACACATTTTCTATATTATTATTTCAGAGATCATTTGCAGCTCATAACGAGTTTTAATTGGGTGGAGTTTGGAGTTATAAAAGTTGCACAGAGCTGCTCTAAATAAAATCCGATGCAACCAATCAAAATAATAAAAACCCACATTGATGAAACAATTTAATCTAAGTATAAACAGAGTTGTTTGGTGAAAAAAGGTTTGTTAGTGAACAGTGGTGAAGAAACAGCTTCATGGGAACAAGGCAACAAGGAGAATGATGTGGAGATGTTTAAAATGAAGTCAATTATAAGACAATACAACAAGCTCTGAACATCATAAACACATGGCACCACTCTTATCCTTCCAGGACATATTGCTATGTTACAGTGGCCAAGTCAAAGTCCAGAACTAAACACAACTGAAAATCTGGAAGTGTGAGAATCGCAGACTTCCTTACAAACAGTTTGAACTTTTTTTTGCAACAGAATCAGAGCAGAAATGTCAAATGTATGAGATGTGAGCATGACAGCTCTCTCTGTCTCTGTGTCTGCAACAAAACCCAAACC
This sequence comes from Poeciliopsis gracilis, assembly GCA_911649635.1. Taxonomy (NCBI): domain Eukaryota; kingdom Metazoa; phylum Chordata; class Actinopteri; order Cyprinodontiformes; family Poeciliidae; genus Poeciliopsis; species Poeciliopsis gracilis. Next base: position 5,881,330 of record CAJVRI010001154.1, read on the forward strand.
ATCGTCTTTCACCTCCAGAGTATTGCCAAAATTGGAAATATTCTGTCCAGAAGTGATGCTGAAACACTAGTCCATGCATTTATTACTTCCAGGCTGGACTTTTGTAATTCTTCACTTGCAGGAAGTCAGTTAAAAGTCTTCAACTGATCCAACATGCTGCTGCCAGAGTTTAGATTTAAATTAAAGAGAGAGATTATATTTCTCCCATTTTTTTATTGGCTCTACTTGTAAGACTAGAACTTTGCTTTTTGATAAAGCAGTTTATAGTCAGACTCGTTTAAGTTTTGCTGAGCTATTTAGGTAGTTATGCTGCCAGCAGGCTTGGCTGCTGGAGGACAAACTGACCACTTTCTCTCACTTTCTTCTTCTAATACTCTCCAATTTGCATTATTTATGGTGACTTCAACTGTTAACTTTATATGTTTTGTCAGTTTTTTCCTCTCCATAGAAGGTCTGGTGTTGAGTTTTGCTGTGGTATCTTACTGGAGGACAGAATGCTGCTTTCCTTCGATAGAAACTTTTTAAACTATTTGACTTAATGCACTGATCGATAACTAGGATCAACTGGAATGTATGTGAGATGAAACTCGAAATGAATTTAAAATAAATTACATTTTTCTAAAGTGTTTCAATGTGACGTGGGGTTGCGTGAATAAACTGAGGGCTTTAACATGTGGAAACACTAGATGGCGCCCTGCAACCAGAACACAACCAGGGAACTGTGAACCGGTTCAGATGAACTCATCAAACAGCCTGAGAGGAGAGAACCGGTCAATAAAGAACCGGTTCAGATGAACTCATCAAACAGCCTGAGAGGAGAGAACCGGTCAACTGAATCACCTCACTACAGAAACACAAACAGATTGTTATAATAAGACCAACATGTTCCTGTTAAATTAAAGTCAATTTATTTTAGGTTCAATAAATTAGAATATTATTGAAAAGTTCATTTATCACAAAATGGAACATTTTATCAAATCAACTGGACACAGATGGATATTTGAAAACCTTTACCAATAATAATAATAATAATAATAATAATAATAATAATAATAATAATAATAATAATAATAATAATAATAATAATAATAAGCTGATTTTAGAAGCGGATGAAGGTGGTGAATTCATAAAACTCTGAAATATTAGGTGCATTTCTGGACCATTTTTGAAGTTATAGAAGTTGAGTGAGGATATCAATTGAAACCAGGATGATTCAACCAAACAGAAACTCTTTTGATGAACAAATGAATGAATTTTTTTTTCTTATATCTTTGTTGTACATATGAATGGTTTAATTTGCATGCAGCAGTTCTCATTTAGGTCAACAACATGCAATGCCTGTTCTGAATTCAATGCAAAAGGTCAGTGTGTTCATCCAAAGCTCCTCATGTTGCTAGTTTAACCCCTCAGGGGGGCCAAATTTCTCCCACTCAGACTATGAAGTGCAGTGGAATCAGTCTCCAGTGGACACCGGGTGGGTTTTACTCTGAGACGTTGAGCCCCGATGCTAACACCTGCAAAGACTGTAGAGGCAGATCAAAGATCTCTCTCTGTGTTGTCATTTTCCCTCCTTTCTGTGACCATATGAAGCTGCATCAGACCATGGAGCAATAACCTGGGGGACCGGAGGGAAATGAATGTGCTGGGTCCTGCAGTGCAGCTGTGATTGGCTGCAAAGCTTGGAGAAACATTATTTCTGGCTCCATCCCGGGTTTATTTTGCTCCGCCAAAGTCGGGGCGAAACACAGAACCTAAAGATTTTGAAGATCTTCCAGAAATAAGACTTGGTTACCTCCGTTGTGGCCCTGCAAGCAGGTTGAGTAGAAACAGGCAACCTTAAAGAAAAAGAAGCATTTTAAATGTCATCTTAAGAAAACAACAAATACCGAAGACAAAACAGTTTATATCTATTTGCTTTTGCCATTTGACCTTTGCCCCCTAAGTCTCAGATGAACCATCTTTAGTCACATGGTTGCTCTGAATCACCATCATTTCCTTTGACTTCCACTCTGAGATCCAAAACCAAACTGGACAAATACTCCCTTTGTTGCTTTGACTGTTGAGCTCTAATTGAATGTTGTGACTGCTTGAAGGTCGTCACTCTGCTCAATTTCCAGAGCGACGTAAATGTGACCTGATTGGCTCACATCCTGTTTGCCGTCGAGCCCCGACACATCCGCAGAAATCTGTCTGTTCGACCTCTGGTTGGTGAGGAAGAGCCTTCAAAATAAAACACTGAGAAAGAGTATATAATATAATTTTGTATTAGTCAAAGAGGATTAAATAAGAATGATTTAACTGCTGCATATTTATTGAATTGTTTTTGTTGGAAGATATTCAGTTTGTTGTGCTACTTATGGCGCAAATCAGAGATTCGTCACCCAATAGTGCTTTCTTGATTTCTAAAATTTTGTCTTTTCTAGCATTTTAAGCTCCACTAACAACTTCAGTTCATTTACTTCTAACTTCAACTTTACAAAACACTTTTCTGCAAACACCTGATGCATTGCATTGACTCCCATTCCTCCCAAAAAACAGAACGTTGAAGTTTCAGTGATGCTTCGTTGAAGCGGTTCAGATTTTTGCAGGTGTTTGTAAAATATCTGATCTTAACAACCCACAAAGGAAAGCATCAGACAGACATGGAGCTCCTCCAAGAACGGCTCTATTCAAGCTGCACCAGATGAAAACACCTGCCGATGATCGGCTGACGAGTGAAAGAGCCTTAAATTCCTCCTTCACATCAAAGTGGTTCTCCACTTTGAGATCTGCTGGCCTCGGGCGTCTGCCTCAGACGCTCCGAGGCCCTGAAAGAAACCATTTATTTGATTTCCTGCATGGCTCAGACTCTGAAAATAAAGAAACACCTGCTGAGATTTCACAATCACTCAGACACTCAACCATAACAGCTATCATCATCAGAGCAGAGGTGTAGCAGGAGATGGTAGCATGTTTCACATGTTCTGACACCTTGGTGGAGATGTAAACAGAACGTGCAGGTGCACCTCAACGAATGTCCCTGAATGGTCTTTTTATCTTAAATGTACATATGTATGCATATTTCTATTTTAAGGTTAATCTTAGATTCCTCTGACAGGTTTTAGGCGACACTTCGTTGACCTCTTGTCTGTTAAGGAATATTTTATTTTTAGACTCTCACACTTGCTTGCATCCTCAGTGCGTCTGCAGCCAAGACTTCTAGTTCCACCACTTCTTCACCCTCCTTTGTGGTCATTGCATTTTACCAATGTTGCATTTTATCCTCTATTTCTCGAGAATACTTGTCAACGTTTCCCCCATTAAATGCTGCTAAGCCCAGATGGTAAACAGCGTTTAATGTGTCAGCTGTAAACCCAGCTGAGTCCGTCTGGTTACCGGTGCATGAAAACCTTATTTTAAATAAACAAAAGATGATTAGCCTGGTGGAGGGGCAAGTAAAGTCTGGTGGCCCGCCAGGATTATGATACACTAGAGGAAACCCTGCTTGTGTCTTGTGAGCTGAAAAGCAATCAAATCAAAGGAAAAACACAGAAAAAGGTGTAAAATGCAAAAAAAACTTTACTTGAGCCAACTTCAAACATTTTTAAGGAAGTCTGGATGACTTAAAACTTCTGCAAAACCCTGTAGACAAACATGTTTCCCATGTCAAAGGAGTCAAGAGAGAGGTTTTTGCAGAAATTAAATTTTTGGACACAGTTAAGAGTATTGAATGGGACTCCTGTGGATTAACAGTTGCAACTGTAAAAAGTTGTACAGTAAATCTGAATCACATGAACAGTAAAGCTGAACAGAAACAAAGCCGCCGTAACGTTACAGAGAAAGAAAATAAACACCAAACCTGAAGGGATTTGGCGTCAAAGGGAGATTAAAGTTCTTGATAGAACTGGGTGGAAGTGATTAGGACCACAACACTAAAAGGTTCCTACAGCTGGGAGGCAGAAATGATTTAGACACAACAGCCAAATGATCACAGATCCCCTCCCTTCTCACTCCCCTGCAGTGTCTGGATTGAAGGTGTTTTGATGTAACTTCATTCGCCCGCTGAGAGTTGGAAATTAGATATCTGTCGATTGTGAAAGATTAACCTTTTCCTAAAATGTTACTGCCTTGGAAAAAATGTGGTTTAGAGTTATCTGAAAGTTCATTTGTCAGTGATTTCCAGCAAATGATGTCTGTGTCCTTTTGGTGAGACAGTTTGAAACTCAACGGGAAAGAAAAACACTGCTTGTCTGGGGGGATTTCATTGATGTAGAAGAACATAGAACATAGCCGGTCGATGAAACGAGACTTTAAGAGCATCCAGGGAATTGAGTTCAATATGCACAATAAGAAAACACAGCAGTTTCATGAAACCACTCTCATAACCACACACTGCAAAAATGATATATCTCACTTGAAATAAGATCAGACTAACTGAAAAGTAGCTTTTCAGCAAAATATAGGAGTTTTTTTTGAGTGCATTATTCCTTAATAGTGGCAGATTATTTCACTTACAATAATCTGTGGAATAATTAAAATCTTTACCAAATATTTTTGGTCTAATTTCTAGTATAAACATCTCAATACACTTGAATGTTTAAAACAGATGTCATGAAGTTAATAATAATAATTATGTTTTGACAAGTTACAAGTAACTTTTCAGCAAAAATATAGGCGCTTGTTTTAAGTCAACAATTCTTCAAACTTGATGAAAAAGTATTAGGTTCACCAGCGTATTATGTATTTATAACAAAACATTTTCCCCATATTAGAAGGAAATATTGACTTAAAACAAGATCCTATTACTTGCAGAACAGTTCCTTGTAAGACAGTTTTGTCTCATTTGTACAAGATATTTGCACTAGAAATAAAATAAGATTTTGTGTTTTTGTTGTGCAATCTGCACAGAGATTAATGCCACACTTTCTGTTAGGCAGATATCAAGGGTACCGTCTGGGTCGTGCACAAAAGCTGGCGCGCACGCAGGGTCAGACTGATTGATTGCTCCGACAACCAGAGTTCGCCGCTGCTGGTGTTCTCCCACCTCTGATGCTGCTCGAAGGTCTCGGCAGCCGCTTCACTTTGGACTTAAAAAAAAAAAAATCATAAAAAACCCCCCCGAAACTTTTTGCAGACATTTGTCAAGGAAGGTCTGTTGATGTCAGCTCTCCTTGGCTGCCTGTCGGTCCGCCGTGGCCGGCTGTTATTGATGACAAAGCAAATAAAAAGTGAGAGAATTAGAAGCACATGAAGCATAAGGAGTTCATCCAGATGAAGACAAATGAGTGGCCGGCAGCGAGAGCGCTGGCTTCTCTAAGATTTTAGGCCAGGATTTACAGTCTTCCAATTACTGTAAAAATCTTTCGACTGTGAATACAAGCATAAAATCTGTAAGCTCTCCTCTCAGGTTCCCATTAGCCACTTGCTTTTCAGGATGACCACATTTCTGAATCTTTTAAACGAATTATTCTTATAAAATGTTGCTTGCTTTTGGACGAACTTTATGTCACAACATGTTTTCAACTTATTCATACAACTTTAAAGTGATGATATGTAGCAAAATCAGATGCCAAAGCTGAAACTTAGATATTTGTGAATCTCACAGCAGTCATTAGCAGGAAGGAGATGAAGATTTGTGATGCGGTTTAGCAGCTTAGCGATGTAACAGTTTAGTGGTTTAGCACTAGCATCTGCTAAATGTCTTTTTATTTGTTTAGCCTTAGCTTCAGTTGTTTTTAAACTTCTGCAAACCCTTAAAGCAAATTAGTGGCTAATGAACATAATTTTTTAACTCGATGTGCCATTGGAAATTTAGTGCAGACATATATTCTCCACAGTAAGCAGAACTAAATAGATTAATTATAGTTTTGAAATGGGATTTAAAGGTTTCTGTAATTACTTGCCCTCTGGGGGGGTTACTGCAGTTGCCCCTCAGGACGGCAGAGCAACATTTTTCCCCGTTGTGTTGGACAACTCATTTGGCCCCTAATGGAGATGAACTGGTTGAAGCGTTCAGCGGCAGAGTGAAGAGCGGATGGCCGCCTCTCATCACTGCTCCGTTTCATTACTTTCATCGCTGGACGTCAGAAAACCTGACGGTTGTTGAAAATTGCTGCCAAGGTAGAAACGTCATGTCAGGCTTCAAATGAAGACATACGGTCGCAGTAAGAACGAAAGCACACACTGGTCCGTTTCTACAGTTTCACATATAAAAACAGTTTATTTAAATCCAGCCTCAAGTGCACAAAAGCACAAAGAGGTTTTATTTAAGATAAAATCAGAAGAGCTGTGTCTGCACATGGCTTGCAAACATATTATCTGATGTATAAAGAATTGGAAGGAAAATGTGTTTTCTACATTTTTTCTCAAATAAAAATTGATGACATCACATTTGACTCAAGTCCTGCTTAAACTCATGACCTTTCCTCTCTTCTGTCGTCGCTTTTGTTGTGAAAAATTGATTGTAATAAGAAGTTTGATTTATCAGGAGAAGGATAAATTCCACTTACTGATGCTTAAAAAATCCCCAAAACTGAACTATTTTTTACTTCTATTAGTGAACATTAATAAATAAAAAAACATGACAAAATGTAATTTATGTCCTTCCAGATTTAAATTACATTTCTGGACATTTCAATTGGGTGATTTTTGTGTTTTTGAAGCACAAAGAAGTTGTAAATAGTTTCTTTTAAATCACTTTTATCATTAAGACATTCGTACCACCGGGTATTGTGACAAAATGTTCAGTCCAAATCCCCTGGAGGTGAAAGTCTCTGCTTTTGAAGAGGTGCTTTCACTAATTATGACACTTTCTATTTTTAATCTTGTTTAATCAACATGGGCTCTCTGAATATTTTGTATTATTTTGGCAAGATTATGGTTATTATCTCCTCACCAAAAGAACTAAAAAAGAGAGCGCAATTTTCTTTCACTATGTCTGCACAAAAAAGGCTTTTTCAACTGAATTGAATATATAAGTAATTATGAGTTGTGGGATCTTGTCAACATGTTTTTATTTAATACTTTTTACAAATAAATGCTGCAAATTAGCACATTTTATGCACACTTTTTCTGTTAGTCATTAGGAGTCATGGATAGTTTATTAGGAGGTTTCTGAGTAGAATAATGGTTTTGAAATTATAACAACCCCTTTCAAGGATACAAACCTGTTCTCTGATGTTCTCATTACCTTAGAGCTCCTGATGATCTCAAATTGTGTGATCTCATGGTGAATGAAGAGAAAATTTCAGAATGGGAGGATTGTTCGTAAGTGTGGAGCGAAATGAGGCCAGAACCACATCCGTCATGTCTGACGGGAAAATCTCTAATCATAAAAACGGCTACAAATGAAGGCATTGTCCAGTGACACGGACACGGATTCAGACTAATTTCCAGCCTCACCTGCAGAACTGATTGGGAGAGTAAAAGCGGGATGAGACTGAGACCAAACGGTGACCTGGCTTCCTTTCAGTCTCTTTCTGTGTCTTTTGGTGTCAGCAAGCCTTTCAGAGCTCAGAAGAGACTAAGAAAAAGACTCCAGCTGCAGGATTTTAACAGGAATATGCTCAACTTTATCAGCAAACACATACAGAATAACTTAATAAAATACAGCATCAGCAAACCCTTATTAGTTTCCATCACAGATCCATAACTTCCTGTAATCTTTAAAAGTTCTGCTTTCTATTGTAGTGTTCAAAATCAGGGCTAGAAATTCATGCTAGTCAGCATTTAAAACTGTCCAAGCATTTATCTCTAACCTACATTCATAGTGCAAAACAATAATAAATCCTAGATGTCCAAAATCCCTTCACTGTCAAAAATAAAAGAAATATTAGACATTTGAAAAACAGTTGGATATTTACAGACACTGAATAAAAAGACACAAATCCTTTTTTTCTTGCTGTTTGAAGTTAAAGCTTTTGAGTCATACAGTTTAAAACATAAAGTTTTGAATTTGCTGTCAGTCAGTCACCACAAGAGGCAGCAGCTGCTGCTGCAGCCACTTCCTGTGCTGGTTGTTGTCGCAGTTTGTTTACGTTTCCACTGAGTTGAACATGTTGGATCCGGTCAAACACAAAGTCTTCAGTTTCAGAGCACTCAGTAGCATTATGCTTATATTAAATTGCAGCTGTGAATTAACGGCATTAAAGTGTTTAGGAAGCTCAGAAAATTCACTTCAAGTGGCAACAAGGTACAACATGGTAGTTCCTTAAAAATGACAACTTTTATTTAGCATATTAAATAACACATTTGTCTGTTTGAAATCACTATGTAAGACCAGAAGCTTTCAGTGAGTTTTATTCAGCTGGCTGCACTGAGGGGATAAATGGCTTTTTTGATTTTAAAGGTTGACCTCTGACCTTTAAAATCAAATTGTGCCACATTTAACCTTTAGGTGGAAACACTGTGCAAAATAAATTGTGTCCAGGTTGTTCTTCTGGCCGTCCAAAACGTTTAATGCATCTCGGTTTTATTTGGAGGTGAGAATCTTTTTTCTTTCTTTTAACTCTCTTTTGACTAGTTCCTTTCAGAGATACAAAAATGGCCGCTATTTCGCTGTTTTATCCTAACGAACTAGGACTGGTTACATGTTGTTCTGTCTACTTGCTGAAAACATTGAAGGAGTGCAGGTGGAAAACTCGGGAGTCTCAACAGAAATCAAACAGAAGCCCCATTAATCTGCTCTCGCTCGCCCTCTGGGCCCCATGAGGCTGTTTCTTTACAAGCACAGCTATGCATGCAGCTTTATACTGCCTGTTATCCCCACTTTACTGTAAAACGCTGTCATGGTTTAGATTGAATTTCCTCATCTAGGTGACCCTGTGTTACAGGAGCTGCAGGAGCTCCACTCATGACACGCTCCCCTGAGGCTCCTGCTCACCACCCATTTAGTGATTCACTTTGGAAAAGCTGTCACTCCTGGGTGGGGAGGAGGAACGGTGTACTCCCAATCCTCTGTTCTCATGAATTCACATGAGGCCGGTGTGTCTGGGTTTGCCTTGAAAAAAAGAACAGCCTATATTCATCAGTCAGATTCCAGGTTGAGGAGAAGCAACCCCAGCTCATCTCACTGCTGCAACGCAGGGATGAACAGTTCGTTCCACTGATTGGTGATTAAAATAGTATTTATTTCCACCTTTGAAAAAGTATGTGTGAAATGCTCACCATAATATAATTTTATCATCTCAAAGTGAACATTTTGTTCTTCCGTTTGTGACTCAAATGCTTCTTTTGACAATGCTTTTAGATGTCCAGAAGATGAGTTGTTTCAAAATCCTCCTGACTGTTAAGTCACATTGAATGGACACTGCGCCGTTACCCACAACTCACAGAGAGCTCCAGGATGTTTGGTTAGCAGGTTAAACACCGTCTGCGCTGTACAATGGCTGCTGGAAAAGACAAATGTTCTGTTGTTGACTTTGCATTCAAAAACCACTTGCTCTATTCTCACTGGTTGCACAGGAGGCTTTACTTCTGCTTTTCAAAGATGTACAGTTTTATAATTTTGAGTAAACATTGAGTTGGCAGCGTGGCCAACAGCAACTTATTGGGATTTAAAGTGACAGGACGCTCTAAAACAGCTCAAAATACGCAGAACTGAAAGACTAAAATCTTATTATCTAAGAATGATTTTGTGCAAAAAATATAATGAATGTTTTACATACACCATAAACCTATCCTAACTTGTTCAGGGAAGCTTAATAGGTCTCCTTTAAAATGCGAAAGACACACAAACATCTTGTTCAAATAAAGAAGATGTGTGTTTATCTTCAAAAGTCAGGAAATTACCTCAAAACAATTTCTCAGCTGAACTTGCAGAATTATAAGAATAACAGAAAAAACTGAAATAGCTGGAAACGTGACAGGAGAACCAGCGATTTCCTCACCAGTGATAAGAGCTCACTGCAATAAATTAGGGATGCAGCTCATGGTTATTTTAGTAGTTATTAACTTCATTCTGACAGTTAAGCAAAGATTTAAATAAAGTAATTCAATTAGAAAAAATGTTTTGGGGGATAAAATGTTTCATTTATGCAAATCAGGTGATGCTAAAGCTGGAGTTCTGAGTAGAATGGGGTTGCAGAAGCAGCAACAAATTGTACTATTTCTTGTTACACATCTTCACCAGGCGTCTCAACATGTTATGAATTAGTTGATGACCTGCTGAAGAGCAGATCAATTCATTACAAAACAACAATTCATCACACATGACCTGCAAGACCAGCGAACAAAAACACCACTGTTTCAACTTGAATGCAAGACCCATGCTTAACCTGGTCAAAGAGCTTTCAACACAGCCACAAATATGATACTTTTATTTGATTTAAATAAATTGAATTCATTTTAAACTCAGGAACTTTGTGTATCATGTGATGAAATAGCTGCAGTATTTCCCAACAGCGATCAAGCTTTTATGCAACAGGTCATAACTGCATTTTATGACCTAATGCCATATGTTCAGTCCGAATACAGTTTAAAGGGATGCAGAGCCCAGAGGAAACGGATGCATGACCTTGTGAATAAATAATAAAAGAAAATCTGCATGTTGAATGAAGGACAAGCGGTAGAGCACAGATGTAAAGACACGGTCTGATTCTTTTAATGTGGAAGATAATTTGCATTCAAAGCACTTTGAACATGAAGCATAACAACCAAACAGATTCCAACCATCTAAATCAACGAAATCATAAGAATCGACAAGCAGCAACAAAAATCACTACATTAGTCTAGATATGCATTTCACTATGTATCAGATTAGAGCTTGGTTTGTGCACATTTAATCTAAAACCAGTTGTCTTATAAATACATCCATCTTGACTCCATCATTTTCCTCCATTACATTCCAGACTAAAATTGCTCCAATGTTTGGTAAGATACTTACAACTTCTAATTACCTCTCAGAACAAAAAAATGAATCATCCTTTTAATTGTATTTTCAAAATCAAACAGTAGTGGATGCGTGCACTTCTGCTTAAATGTTTCAGGTCAAACAATCAAATTTTATTTTGAAGCAAAGATAACCTGCAGGGAGTTTTTATTATTTAAATAATGTTTACATGATGTTATGCAGTCGTTTACAAGGCAGAGGAAGAATTTTAACTCCCTCTTGTTTGCAGAATTACTTTTATTTAGCAGGCAAAGTGCAATACTTTATGAATCCTATATAATATAAAAACAAGCATATAAATGACAAGAGCCTTGTGAAACAAAATGGCTTTCAGATTGTTTTTAAAACGTCTGAAGAACCAATAAACCAGGTTTAAGGGAATGAAAGGCAGTTCAAGGTCGTGCCACGGCATCTCAATCAGATTTAAAGGTTATAGAGAAATTTCTAAAGGTGATATCACACGTCATACTCCGGTAGATTCAGTTTGATTGAGGATCAAAAGTCCAATATTTGTTATAGCTTCAGCTGCTGCAGTTTGCTCTCATGCAGTACCTTTAAAAAAACCTGTTCACCCTGACAACACAAAAACCTCTGAATACGACTCTGAGCGCAACTTCCCATCTCACGAAATGTGAACAAAAATGGACTGGTGTCAAACTGTAGCAGCTGAAAGACTTCTCTTTTGTTTTTGGTAAAACTATTTCTCCCTCTAGTGTCAGACAGAAGTTTGCTTTGCTTTATTTTTCCAAGAACGCCCTGCAGTATAGTCCACTTCCTGCTTCTGGAGCGGCCTCCAGTCTGCTTGGGATTCAGATATGCATTCAAACTGCAGCAGAGTTCACTTCAACTAAACCAAGGTCGAAGTTTGCTTTGTTGGTCCAGTTTGATTGTCCATTCACATCTCCCTAAACGAACCAGACTTTCTAGAAAAAATGAACTAGAGTTCAATTAAAGCGGACTAATACAGGTGGTGTAAATAAACCACAGCAAACGCTTATCCACACATGAATCTTCTTTACTGAATTTACCATAGGAGTTCAAACAGGAGGTCACAAAATAACCCACAGTAACATCTAACGTACTTCAGGGTCCATGACTGAACACTAAATGCAGAGACTGCACAAAAATAGGATCAATGAGGGCTCCAAGGTTCTGTTTTCCATTCATTTGTCTTTCTCTACGAAAGCCCTCTAAGTCCTGTTGAGGGATGACGGTGGGAATCAATCCCAGCGTGGAATGGGATGGAGAAATGCTCCATCCTTGGTAGCACATCAGCCACTTATTGCTCACATGCATGAACTGAAACACTGATGATTCAAAATGTTATTTTCCGTCTTTTTAAACCTTAGATGCATATGTAGAATAAGCTGAACTGCGTGTCACAATGTTTCATTAAAGTCAGCTGGACTTCCTGTTTTTGCTTTAAAACAGGTTTTATCCTCTGCTGAATCCACAGAGTGAAGCCAGAAGAAACTGTGGATAGCTTACATCTTTCTCAGTTTGTCACCGAAAAAGAGAATAAGCAACATTTATTACAATCTAAAACTCCTTTTATGTTAGTAAAAAAATGTATTGTACCAAAAGGTAGTTCATCTAATTGCCATCCTGGTGTTTTCCCAAGGATTCACTGGACCTGGTTTGATGTCAAATTGAATTATGTGAAATGTTTAATAAATTGTCTGACAAATTAGATCATGCCGGCTTAGTCCACTGATTCCAGGCAGGATGTTCGTCTAAGAGAGAACGAGACCAGATTTCAGTTGCACAGATCGGTGATATGAGAGGCGCTCATGACATATTTTTCTAAGGGATATTCACTTGACTGGCTCATTAGCCTTTAAGCTGTTCTCTTCAACCTCTAACATGGATCTTTGCCCATTTTACCAATCTGTCAGGCAACTGATGTTTCTGCAGCTCTTTACAGTGAGACTGGATGCAGTTCATGTTGAGAAGAAATCAAGAAATGAAGCTAACGATGCAACCCTGCAATGAGAAGCAGGTACAGACGATAGACGGATGGATGAGTTGGTCATAAGGACACGATCCAGCCAATCTTTCTAGTTAGCATGAGCTTTTGACAGATTACCTGCCTCATATTCATCCGTCACAACATGGTGACACTTTTAAAAGATCTGTAAAACACATATTTTTTGTAAAAAGTACTTACTACAGCTTTTAATTAGGTTTTGTTCCTTTTTTCTATTCATAAGTTGAAATAAGTGAGCGAGCACGGCATCACAGGGATTGTTTTGGAATATTTGAAAGCTTTTTATTCCTTCTTCTTGTTAATATTTTGTTTCTTTTTCCTTCCTTTCTTCTATGCAAAGGGTCAAAAGGTTAAATTCAAATTCACAGAGCTCCTAGTCTAACCTGTTGCAAGTAGTGGCCTTCCCTCACTTAAACGACCCAAACAAAGTAGGTTACGTTGCGTAACGCAGAAGGAGGAGGTGAAGAACATCATGTCTTCTCGGTCCCCATGTGGCTGCAGTCAGAGGAAGAGCGAGGACGCCTGTGTTTTGGAGGTGACACTTGGTTTTTCTCAGCGCTGACAGATAAACATCTCCCTCCTCTCACAAGTCTTCAGGCAAACAGCTGAGACTGGCCCCGTTTCAGAAGCTCCGTCTTCGCCTCGCTCGCCCTTCGCTCTGCCCTCTTGACATGATTTGAGCTTGATCTGAAATTTGCAGCACGTCTGACTGAGGGAAAGGGAAGGCGTTGTGATCTTTGCTTATACTGTGTTGTAACTGTGTCCCAGGTGCATTTTGTTGACATAAAGGGGCCGAACATTCAATCGTTTGACAGGTTTCTGTGGAACGCTAGTTTTACTCCCTCATCTGCAGACAAAAAGTATTGCAATAATATAACAAAACGAGAACAAGGCTCAAAACAAGTTCATATAATCTCAGTTTGGTGAAATTAGCAATTATGCATCATGAAACACCATGTAGATGCTGTGCATTTATTCCCAAAACACTTTTCTTGGAAGTGACTGCAACCGGAGACATGCATCAAGAGGCATCCAGTCTGGATTTCCAGAGGCAGTTAAGGTCCCAACAGACAGCCAGCTGCTCCATCGCCCTCCTCACCTCAGGCCACCACGCTCATTTAGAAATACAGAGATGCTCATCACAGCCACATGGGAGGCTAACATTTATCTAATCACTAATTTCACCTTCCCTGCCTTGGTAAATTACATTTCAGGACAAAATTATAGCCCCAACTGTGATCATTTCTCTCATTATTTTACTTTGCACACAAAAAGCTACCAGGGTCAACATTATTAGCCCAATAAACAGCTGTTGCACAGTGATGTGCTTTAATTCTGAAACGCTTTCGGCTTGTAAAATGAATTCAAACTGGATGTTTCTCCTAATTCAGATCCAGTATAAGCATCAAGAGATTTAACTCTGAATTGAGAAAGCATAGACTCAAAAAATAATTCAAGTTAAAAAAAAAAAGAATAATTTTTGATTCTCAAAAAGCAAGAGGACAAAAGAAATTCAAAAAGAACCACAAAGCAGAAAATTACAACAAAAAAGAGTAAATCTCTGCCATAAAAGCTCAAACAGACTGAGATCAAGCTGGAAATTTTATTAAAAAAGCAAGAAAATTTCTGAGCTTGAAAAATTGCTGGAGAAAAATGCAGAAAATTTTAGATTAATCTCAGAAATGTAACAATTTCTTGGAAATTCATGAGTTTCAAAAGTCAAAAATCTTCAACTTGTGGCATTTTAAAAAAAATTCTCAGATTAATCTCAAAATTTCAAGGATTTTATAATAGTTTACATTGCCCAAAGCCTGATTTTATTACATTATTACTTAATATGGCATTACAAGCCTTTGCAGTTTGCACAGGAAAATGCAGCTTGTGACGTGCAAGTATTAAAACATCTTAGTGACGTGATACTACGTTATAATACACAAAAGCTCAGAAAACAGATACCTGCTGGTTAGCAAGAACACTGCAGTTCTCAGACTGCCTCCATAATGAAATATGGTTTTCAGCCACGATATGAAAGGTTAAAGGTTAATGTAGGGTTAGTGAGCGTTAAAGACTCGTTAGCATGTAGCATACCAGTGCTAAACATGTGCAAGGTGTCAGGAAGCGAGATGTGAAAAAGTTTTTCCTCATACCTGGAAGTGATCCGACATTTTCAGAGCAGTGTGGAAAGGTCAAAGCTGTGCAGCAACATTGGAAGCCCACTTGTACGATACTCATCACAATACAGCTAATGATCGAAATAATGCCTTGCTCTCTGACTCAGCACAATGCTGAAAGGTTAGGACAGCACCAAAGTCATTTACAAAGGTTGCTGCAGCTTCATGTTAACTGTTGCATATCATTAGCATGTGCGGCAAATGTTTGGCTTTGTGCACATTCACAAAAGAACAATTAGCATTTATATAGGTTCCAAGTGTGAAAGGCGAAACTGATTAAGATAACTACAGGATGGGTAAATGCTGAGGTTTGACACATGTGACTTAACATTTAATTATGCTCCACTTTCTAGTTTTCTTTACAGATATATTAACGTTCGCTGCCGAACTTTAAGCCAAGCAGTTCAGTCCAGTAGTAGGTTCATGATATCAAGATGAAGGGAAGGATTTGAACTTTTGCAGCTTTTATTTTTGCGCTCTTCAATAAGATTGCATCCAGCTGCCTGTGACCTCACCACCACCATCTTCTCCCGATTGACCAGTAGACTAATGTGAATAAATGCCAATCCATTTATTTCACCTGTGCGTTTCTAGGAAGGAACTGATAATTATCATTCGTCTCCTGGCGGGGGTTGGTTGTCTGGGCCTTTCATGTGACAGATAAGAAGCCAGGTAAAATAAACTGGGGAAGGGAAACGTGTAATGTCATTTCGGCAGACTGGCATCTGAAGAAAGGTCCCAGATGAGTCGCCAAAATCTTTTTCCTTACCATCAACTCTCCCTCCTTAATGAACACACAGATGCAAAGTCGGGGTCACGTCTGTTTGATCTCTTTATGTTCTGCTCAGGCTGAAGGTGAAGGAATGATTCGGACACTATCATAGGTCATCTCTGCTTCACTTACAGGCAGACCTGCTGTCTGCTGGGGTTTATTTTAATCGCACAGGAAAGTACCAGGGTAATGATTTTAAAAGTTACTTTGAAGTAAGTCAGAGTTAATTAAAACTCAGCTGAAACCTGGAGATTGAAAACCACAATTGAGACATAATGATGGGTTTTGTTTTTCCAGTTTCAGAGCATCAAACTTTACACTTTAAAGAAGTGAGAGGAGTTGATATTCCACCTAAATCAGCTACATTTGTCCACATCTGGCATTGTGCGACACAGTTTCCAACACACCAGCATGTACTGAATGGTTATATAGTAAACAATGTCACAAAAGTTTGATCTTTTTTGTTTATGTTTTTCCTTGCAGCTACTTCCATATTCACATAAGTTTCTTTCTTCCACAACTTCACCTGTATTTGGTGCTATTGCAGCATCACTTCAGTGTAAACCAACTGGATTATCCGTCACAATCTCCCAGATACTGATTGGTCCATATTTTTTTTTTTCTGGCTGGTCATTTCACGCTTTGTCTGACTTTTTATGATTCTTAGAAAAGTGATTTATATTTCACTATTTCTCCCCAAACTGCATTCATCACTCAATTCAAAGCATCTTAGACATAAATTAAAAAATTATTTGTTATGTAACGGCACAACAAAGAACTCACAGCCTTTAGACTTACTTATTTAAAATCAGAGGAAAACGTCCTAACCGACAGTTCATCTATATGAAATAGTTAGTTTCTATTTTAACTGGTGGCCTGTCATTGATTTATATCATTACATCAAATATACACCAACATCTTCAATATTACAACGGTTTTCTCAGAAAAGTGAAACAAACAAACAAAACAGAGGATTTGTGTTTATGTCACAGATTATATACATTTTTCCATAATACCAAAGTAAAAGCAAAAATATCTCTATCATGTTACACAGACAAATCTCATTGTATTTTATTTGGATTTTATGTGACTGGGAGAATGGAGGACGAATTATACGAGGTTTTCACAATTCTTCTATTCAATGGTTTTGATCAATCCATCTAATCTAACAGAGCAGGAGTTATTCTGCAAAGACGAAGGAAGCAGAGAAAGTATTTCTAGCCAACGTTTCATGAAGCTGGTACATTTTTCCAACAGTTTTACAGATGCGACGACGGAAAAATGTCGCAAATTATTGACTGAGGCAATGAATAAAAATGCATGCCACACCTTCTAGATTTTATTGATTTAAAAAATTCTCAATAAACGACGTATCATTTTAATTTTGCCTCCCAATCATGCTTTAATTCTTATCTATCATCTAAAATCCTAATAATATACATGTAAGGTAGTGGTTATAACATGGCAAAAGTTACAAAGCATTGCCATCTTTAAGTATATAAGTAAACAAATCTGAGATACAAATTTTACAAGGTTAGCAATAAAAAAGCCAAGCTTATAAAGATTACTTTGATTTATTTGTTTTTGTGTTTCCTGCAAAAGACGTTTCGTTACCAATGTGACATTTTTAACCTACAGATGCTTTTTGACCTCCCTTCTGAATGAAGCTCCATTTGCTTTTCTATTCTGGAAATTTCAAACACAACTCAAACAATTTGGTCTTTGACTTTGCCATCCCACAATCCCCTCTGTCTCCGCATTCAAAATGTTGCTCTCCAAAGCAGGTTGTCAAATGGTTTTCCAATCAGTTTGAATTAGTCCTGGAAGCTGACAGTCACCGGAAAGTCGAATCTACTGGATGAGTCCCGAAATCTTTGAATTAATATCTCACCCTGAAGATATAATATACACACAGCCCGTCAGCTGCTGCTCAGCTCTTTCTCCTGCACTTCATTAGTAAAAGTAAAGCCAAGTCTTTCATTTGACAGTTTGACAGATACATCCTGCATTTAAATGTGCTGCTGCAACAAAAGCTCACTCCTTTTTTTGGGTCACCCTGGCGCTGGAGATGCTCTTGGGTGCAATTTGTATTTGATATCAAGTAATATATGACCCAGAATCTGCTAGAAAATCTCAAAGCACATATAGCTGGGCACCAGGCTTTCGCTTCGTTTTACAGAAAACTTTCACATCCCCTGATGTCTTGGTGATTGTTTGCCAACTTAGAGCTTCAGCTTCTTTTTTGCAGGATTCAGGTCTGACAAACTACCTCACTCCATTAACCTCAATGTTGCTCTTCTTTAGCCTTAGAAACTGAATGAGGAAATGTCATCTAAGCAAAGCTTAAAGTACAGGATCCACATCAGAACGAGTCCACTGAGTCACTTCAGGGTTGCAAGGTTAGAAAATCTTGCGATGATGATAACATTGTGACATCAGTTGCAACATAACGCCTCGTTTTGCTCATTTGCTTGTTTGAATAAGTCAACTGTGTAAATATGACATTAGCATGAAAATGCATAATTATGTGTATTTTGTTCCAGTGATTAACAGGGTTTGTGTCAGAATCTGTAATAAGATTTAAACATTTCTGTTACTGGAGTCTCTTCTGGTTTTGAGCTATTCAGTAGTGCATTGCATGTGTTTGTGTAAAGCTGAGTGTAGTAAAGGATAAGAGGTGTTTGTAGTCATCTGTTCAATTATGCACTACTTTTGTGTTTTGTGTTTCATAATGTTGGTGATATTTGAAAAATGTTTTGTAAGTATTTCCAAGAAATACTCACTTACTGCCTCATTAATTAAATATGATTCATATGGAAAGATACAAACCAAGCAATCATAAACATACAAATTTCCTCATCAATATTTGACATCTGAAGCATTGATGGGATGATTTTTCTTGTGAACACATGAATTCAGATGGCAACAACATGGAAAAACTGAGATATTTTTCTTTCTAACTTCTTAAAACCTCTAATTAGATGCATCAGCATTAGCGGCACAAGTATCCTTTTTTATTTTTAGGCGAGTATTTACAAAAGGATGTACATAATTTTCATTATTATTAGCATTTGTCTTGTGAATCTTTTAGTGTGATGCTTTATCAAGAAAGAAAAGTGGGAAATAAAACATGCTAGCTGCATAGCTCCACTGATTTCAGATGGGAATCTGGTGGCTCACATCTATAGTTGATTCAAAAACGGAGAAATGTAGAACATTGAGTTACTTTTGAGGCCCAGAGTGTTTTTCTTTGATGGTTATCGCATACAGAGCAGCTTTAAACTTACCGAACACAAAATCAGTTTTTATTTGTTATTTCATTTTTGATAGGCACTCAGCGCCGTGAGAGAAACCTGAAAAACACCATCTATGTAACTGTAATCACAGATTTGCTCAGACTGATGCAAAAATCCCAGAGCCTGTTTCTCCACTCTGTCGGTGAGTTGGAGCATGCTAAGTGGAGACCACCAAGAAAACACAAACATATAAAAGCCCAGCATGCAGATTAGAAGAGACACCTTACTGTTCTGGTGAATCAACTTGTCGTTTCCAAAGACAGAAAATACATGTGATTTAGATGTCAGGAAACATCTATTTTCATTCAAGCTTGAAGACACGACGTTAGCAGCAACAACTTCAGCTAGTCCCTTTCTACGTAGCTTTATCAGACTCGCATTGCCGCTAAGGCATATTGAACCTTTTTCTCCAATATTTTTGTAAACAAAACGTTTCCTCTGGTGATAGAGCAGCAGCACCACAGGAGATAAGGGGAACAGGATTTTTGATTCATTTGAAAGTGTGGTGTGAAAGCAAAGCAGACCAGGTGAAAATGTAACAATTGTTGTAATTTTGGTCCCCAATCAATCTGAATCAACTGGACTATCAGGCATGAAAAGAACCTAAAAAACTGACTGAATGCATCCAAGGGCCAGAGCAACACAAGCTAGTTCTTTCTTTGCAATGATGCTTTGATTCTTTTCATTTTTCAGGCATTTTGTTGTAGATTTGCTGCTGTTTGGTCAAACATTTGGCCAAACAGATGAATGTCTGAACTGCTGTTTGGTCAGACATTCATCCATAAATGAATCCCAAAAACACTGTTTCAAAGAAGAGCTGTCCAAACGATGAACTGTAAAACATGTACAGAAGGTATGAAGAGATGTGAACACTGTAGTCCACTGCAAGCTGTAATCCAATCAGCTGTGCCTCAAAAGGCATCTTGGAAGTTTTACAGAAAGTCATGGAAAGTATTTTAGTGAAAGTTTGACTAATTGGAGAAGCTCTTTTTGACTCTTTGCGAAAAGCACAAGGTTGAACTTGGCAGCGGTGCTTTAAAACAGCTGCCAAACAAAAGCTCTCATACGGAGGTCTTGACAGACAGAATGGGCAATAAATCCTCATTTATGTGATGGTCACTGAGGTGTGACAAGCTGGCTTCCACGAGACGGAACTAGATCAAAGCCTGGGCAGAGATGGAGATGGCTGGATGGACATTCACCTTTGGCGAAAGGTTCTGCACAGACCTGACCTTGACGTTCTTCATCTTAATGTGGAAACCAAAGAAGAAATGTCATGTTTGTAGGATTTCTGAAACAGATGTGGAGCTAATTTTGAGTCTTAAGACTTCAAAGACTTTTCAGTAAGTCACTGTGTAGAAATGATCCTGAAGTTTGCTCCTCTACTGAGCACTGAACTCAAAGTCAGGAATTTCATTTCTTCAATTGCAGATAAAAGGTAAAACAAACAGCTTTGAAAAATCTGATAGAGATTTGGAGAATACAACAAAAACATAAACTGATGCAGTACTTTTTACATTTTTAAGAAGCGTTAATTAAAGGAAAAAAAACATTTTGGTAAATTTTTGTACTTTAATTTGTGTCATAAGAACAGCCCAAGCTCTTAAAAAAAGCTGTTTTTAAACTATAAGTTCTTTTCTTTTTTTTTTTGGTGTTTGGAAAATGAGCCGTTTCAAAAACATCCAGAATATAATATCAGAAATCAGCATGTTCTGCACATCTCCTAGCAACCAAAGATGCACAGTTATATAACTGTGCATCAGTTTGCAGCAGTTTACTTGGATTTAAAGTGACTAAAAACCCTAAAAGAGCCCATTTTGTAAGGAGCTCAAATTCAGAAGTGCCTGTTGATTTGGCGAAGCAAAGGCCTGTTAATTTCAAAACAGGAACCACAACTCAGTGAAACAATGGACTGACCAACACTTAGAAAATTTAGAAAATCCAAGGGACTCAGTTAAGATTTTAGAAGGAAAGTTATAGATTTTCAGAAGTTGGGAAAGTTTTTTTTTTAACCATTTCTAAGTCAATTTCAAACAATCGCATTTTAGCATCTGTTGTTGAGATGCATCACAACCTTACAAAGCCTGGAAGAAGGATCTAACAATCACAGCTGACTGAGAGGATATTGCTAAGGCTCAAGTCCACCATGATCTACTTACATGTATTTGGTCCATAACAGTAGGAGAGGGGAACAAATGGACCTAATTTTGATTAATACTAGATGTCCACTGTGACCAATTAGTACACAGAGGTGCCTAATTACCCATGGATAATAAATTGCTCACCAAAAAAACAATAAAAACTTAGGAAAATGCAGCTAAAACAGAAACGTAGGTGGCCAATTTTTTAAAAAAGAATGTGAGCAGAAGGCAGATGTCCAGCCTTCAGTCATTATAATAAAACTTAAAGTTAAAGTTTAAGTTTCTATTCATCCTCACAGGGATAAATAGTTCAGTCAACGTGATTAACAACACCAGCTCCAGCTTGTTTTGAATTGAAAAGTGTGTAATATTTTAGCATAAATACTCTATATAAATAAAGTGAATTGAAAACCATGAGTTTATTCTCATGTTAAATATTTTTGTGTCACTTCTTTTGAGTGGAAGACAGTGAACGTTACTCGGTCATTTAATTTGCGTGGGGGAAACACCGGACTAGATCAAGCTGGGATGCAGGATTGAACCAGCAGCGGTGGATGAGCGGGAAGCAGCTGCAGTGATGCAGCGGCTGCCTCTATATAAGACCCTCCAAGATGCCTCCCCGATCGCTTCTTTGCGCACCATCATCGCCTTTGACCGCACCTCACACCCTCTGCTCCAGAGCCCCGCTTTTACAGTCGCCACTGTTTGATTAAGTCAAGCGGATTTGTCTGTCTGCGGCGCTTTTTGCGATGTCCGGATTTCCGCAGAAGTTTTTGGAAGCGCAGCGCCGGAGCGCACAGGACGCGCGGCGCAGCCACGGTCTCCAGGACTGACTCCGGAGGGAAGTTTCTGAACATGGGGAAAGGAGAGCAAGCGGGATTTTCTACCCTTTAAGGCGTCACATCCCCGGGCGTGGACAATGGACACCCTGAGCCTGTCAGTGAACGCGGTGTCCTCCACCGTGGCAGCGGAGATCCCCACCACCGACGACCCGTTCAGCGGACCCATCAAGAACATCGCGCCGTGGAACTTCACCGTCTTGGCCGTTGTCATGTTCGTGGTCACCTCGCTGTCCTTGACCGAAAATTTCCTGGTCATGTTTGTCACTTTCAAGTTCAAGCAGCTCAGACAGCCCCTGAACTACATCATAGTCAATCTGGCCATCGCGGACTTCCTGGTGTCCCTCACCGGCGGGCTGATAAGTTTCCTGACAAACGCCCGGGGCTACTTCTTCCTGGGGAGGTGGGCTTGTGTCTTGGAGGGCTTTGCCGTCACTTTCTTTGGTAGGTTCAGACTTTTGTTCTGTACTTTTTGGACTCTGTGGACGGAATAGTTGCAAACTCTGCAGCTTTAGGCATCAGAATCTGAACATGATGAGTTTGATAACTTCAGCAAAATTCCCACTAAAGCTGACTTTCATCACCTGCTCTCACAAATGAGGAAAGAACATCTGTAAAATATGTCAGAATAATTTAGACCTCAGAAAGTCTGATTAGTTTGCTTGAGCAGGAAAACTCTTAGAAAACCCCCCACAAAAACATTTAGTGAAATCAAAAATATTCTCTGCTGATGCGCCAATCACAATTTTTCTGGTTTATATTGATTCTCAATTTTTTCGCAAATTTTTATCTTCATAGATTATAACAGATAAAAGACATTTCTTATCCTGATTTCTTATTTGGAAGTAGCTCTGAATCAATCAGAAAATGAATAAATTAAAGCATTATCACATTTACAATTCAAACTGTTTTAATTCACTGAACAGTTGCATCCAGCATGCATTCATGTGTTTGTGGAAGCCCTTATGTTTGATTGGTTTAACAAATATTTAAATTTGATCTTGTTATGCTGCTCAACCCGATCAGTCAATCATTCGAAAAGAAGTTATTTCCAATCCCTGGCAGATTGATTGGTGCATCTCTGTGATATAAGATATAAAAACAATGGAGTGACATTTTGTGGTTGGCGGATATAGTTTAAGAGGAAACTGATTGCAAAGTTTATTTTGTGCATGCAAACAAATGATCAGGTTTGGTAATAGAAGTGGAGTTGAAGTTGAATAATTCAAGGACTATAGCAGTGAAAGAAAGCATGTTGATATGAAATATGTGGTATTTCAGGGTAACTTAGGGACTAAATCTTTTCCACTGTCAGAATCCAGCCACATACACTGGAGCTAACTTTAACATATCCAGAAATGACCAGAACAAAAAGGGTGTGAGTTCTCAATGAGGAAAATAAAAGTTCATTTTTCAGTTATTAGCAAAGTAAAACTGCTGACTCTGCTGTCTCTATGATGCAGAAATAAAATAATAAAGTAACGTAACAAAAATGGGAGTTTTATGGTAAAATTTCTCTGCAAAACGCATAAAAGAGCTTCTGCTTTTTGAAAGTGGGTGCAGTTTTTGGCTGCTATAAGTAAAGGGATGGAAAAATATAGTTTCCACACGTCTTTGCATCAGAATCGCAGCTTTCTTTCAGATCACACGCTTTGCAGGTGAGGGTGATGGCTTTAATTACTCCACAGATTCCCAGAATTCCTTTAAAACTGCCGTTTATCACCTGCTCATGAACAGGAACTTCTCGGAAAAGAATCCAAAACGTACATATCTGTGAAAAATGTCATAATAACTGTGACCTTCTGAGTGCAGCAATTTCACTCAGTTTCTTTGAGCAGTCATGCACGGAAAAGGTTATCGTGTAAAATTTGAAAGTCTAAACTGACTCACATCTGATGTAGAAGGGACGCACCAATCAGATCAAAGCAGGCTAGTAATGACTCCCAGTGTTTCTGAAGGCCATTTTAGACCAGTTCTAGTTCTTAAGCATTACCTCTAATAAATGAGAAACATAAACTAGACTCCAGGTTGTTTGATTGAACAGAAACTCCAAAAAGGAAATGATTCTGTGACTATTTCTGTATCACAGCATTTACTCCTTGTTAATAAACTCTAAAAAGTTAAATTACCTGCTGTTCATTTACGTTTTATAAAAATGAGAAAAGTTCTTAGTTAAAAAAAAAAAATCAGGAAAAGTTATACGTTTTCAGATGATTCAGAAGAAAATCTTCTGTGTTTTTAGCTGAATGATTTGTTTATCATGGAAAATGTACAAAACAATGACATTTCCTGGATCATAAGTAAGTAGTAAGTTAAATTCAAGGTGTATCATTGTAGCATTTACATGCAATCTATAAAATCTGGAGTTTAATCGTGTGAAAAATAAAGTCATTTTGTCAAAACGTTAGACAAGACAAACAACTATCGGAAGCAACATGAATTAATTTTGAACTTTTTTGCACCTGCAAAGTGTTTGCTTTGGTGCTGCACTCTATAAAAACTTTGACTCAAAGGTGAGTTGAAGTTATGCATCATCTGCAGAGTCCTACTGGAGTTTTCTCCCACACTGTGCTGCATGTCGTAGGTTACCATCCCAGTGAACACCAGGTTAACTAATTCACTGGGTTTTGCTTAAGGCCCTTCCTTCACTAAAGCACATAGGGAGCTCCGAATGCAGGATCACGGGAATCTGGTGAGAATAAATGCAACCAGAAATACCTGAATAGTTCATGCAGAAGTCTGTTATTTCTTTCACTTTCTGGAGAAAAACACATTTCTTTTGATTCCCCTTTTGAAAGGCCTCCCTGGAGGTGGGAGGACGTCCTCATCAGGAAATTACACCAGATTAAAATCAAATCAATGCTTTAATTGAACATTTCCTACCTTTTTGCAGTGTATTTGAATCTGCAGCGCTGTGATAAAGTAAAACTACGACCAGACTGAAAGGTTTGTTCGAACAACACTTGAAATGGTCAGTCTGAAACTTCCTGAAGATGCATAAAAACCAGCTCTGGACGTTGATGCCACTAATTTTACATTTGAACCTTTATGCCAGTTAAAAAGAGGGTGGTAATTAAACAGCCAGTTTCCGCCTGCCTCCTTTGTCCTTTGCAGTAAGTCTATCAGGCAGATACAAAGACTACCTGACTACGCAGGGATAAGTAATTAACTCCAGTCTCTCAGAGTGACTTATTACCACAATTAAAGGTTGCCTTTTTTAGCCCCATTAGCAGGCAGCAGAACACACCCAACCCAGATCATTAAAGTATTTCCAGAAACATCGCAGCAACGTTGACCTCTGGGATGTCTGCTTAAAAATACAGAACCATGTGTTAGAGACCAAAAAGGGATGCAAACCCCCTCGTGATCTCATTTTTCTGAATCACACACATTAATTACCGGTGTGTTTGTGGTTGCTGATTTCCTCAGGGATCGTGGCGCTGTGGTCCTTGGCCGTCCTGTCCTTTGAGCGCTTCTTTGTGATCTGTCGGCCGCTGGGGAACATTAGATTGCAAGCCAAGCATGCCATCCTGGGTCTGCTGTTCGTATGGACGTTTTCCTTCATCTGGACCTTCCCTCCTGTTCTGGGCTGGAACAGATACACTGTGAGCAAGATCGGAACCACCTGCGAGCCCGACTGGTGAGACGCTCTAATTTTGTTGCTGATGTTGGCCTGAAAGGCACCAGCTCTAAATAAATACCGAGTACTGACCTATTGATATTGATCACAAATCAATATCAATAGAAAACGCAGCCAATAAATGTTCAATAATTTCACTTCTGATCCAGAACTGCACAGCATTCTGGGGGATGTAGGCAGAGGGAAAGTGTTGAACGTGAAAGTGTTTGGTGGAATCAACAAACTCACCCACTCTTTGGTTTCCTAGCAACTCACTCAATCTCTGGTTACCTAGCAACAACCTGTTGCATAACTTGCAGTTTCAGGTTTCATATTTTACACCTCGGACAGGTTTTTATCGCATCGTTTATGGTGAAAAAATTCTTATTGTGATAAGAATTTCATTAAAGTTAAATAATAAAACAAAACTGACAGCGTTATCAGAAAACTTAGTTTTTATTCATACTTCGAAGAGGATCAATAAATATGATTGAAATGTGATTATATGCACTTATTTATTAACATGTAGAAATCTGAAAAGTGTGGCTTGTATTTGCATTCAGCTACTGCGTGGAGCCACTTTTCATCACATTTCCAGCTACAAGTATTCTGGTGTCTCTGCCGGTTTTGTACACCGTCAGCTGGTTACGCAGCTTTAGTTACCTGCACCAGACTGAAAGAAGACGAATACATGGTGCTGTTTTCAATCCCCACCAGGTTGGTCTTGTAAGGAAGAATGTTTTTCATAACTCATCTGGTTAAAAAAAGTACAAATAAAAACACTTTGCTCTTTTAGGGGGTACTTTGCAAAAATTTTGAAAATCCATTATGATTATATTTTTCTTCTTCAGTTATGAATGACTTTTCTTTGTGTGTGTCAACTCAGTGGTTATATTGTGACAAAATCTGGAAGACTTTGGGGAGAATTTTTACAAGCACTAAGTCTTATAGACTTTTTTTGATATACTAAGCTAATTTCGGTAGGTTTCCACCCAATAATACCCTCCAGGTAATTACTTTTTATCCACATACCTTCTACACAAACAGATAAAGATAATAGACATGTTGCACATGGCCCAGGGCCTTCAATCTGAACGCGCTTCATGAAGGGAGCAGAGAAGCAGGCCTGCTGTAACCCTCTGCCCTCAGGGAGCCATCTGGATAATGCTATTTAGATGTTTTGATCAAAGGCGTACAGATATAGAACTGAGTCTTGACCTCAAGCCCAGAAAGGAGATTTTCTTCTGAAACCACAATGTGAGAACAAACGGTTCACACAGAACAATTAGTAGATCTCTCATTGGAGAGTCCAGACACATGCATGAGCATCTGGTTGCATAATGCCACGGGTGAGTAGAGCAGCATTACTTCAAAATGATATAACTGAAGAACAAGGCAAAAGTTGCAGTGCAGTAAATCTACTCTTGCAAGTAATTTTAAAATAAATGTAGCAGAGTAAATGTAAGTACGACAGAAAGCATTTGGTTAAAAGCAGATCAGAGATTTCAGAGGTGTGTGTGTGTGTGTGTGTGTGTGTGTTTGTGCGTGTGTGTGTGTTTGTGTGGTCCAGGTGCTGCAGCATCATCAGTCTGGTGAATTTAAATACCTCATTAATGTGAAAAAGTTTGACAGTGAAAATGATTAGACCACACATCTGTCCTGCAGCCGTATTCATGTGCGAGACGAGAAGACGTGCCAAAATAACAGTTTTGTAGTTGAAATCTGTGGTAAAAATATGATTAGAACAATTCAAAAGAGATTATTCCCCTTATGCAAACTACAAACAAAGAAGAGTAAAGGCCTAACTGGCTTTGATGCTAACAGGAAGGACTAAGCTGGTCTGCCTCTAAATAAAATCTAGTGCAACCAGTTGACTTCAAAACTCAGCTGATAATGCAGGGTAGCACCCCTGGGTGTCATTTATTCTCAGTAAAATGCTGATTTCAGAGCTCAGTACTGAACAAACAGCGTCATTAAGTCCAAAGAACACAGCAGGTCAGGGAGAAAGTTGCAGAGTAAAGTAGAGGTTGGTAATAAACATGAATTAAAAGGCCAACCGTGACTCTGGAGGGGCTGCAGAGAAAAACGGTTTGGTTTGGAGAAAACTAGTTTGTGTTCCTCACAGATCTTTAAGACTGGCAAGAAAAAAAAACCCCAAACATTTTCTGTTCTGTTTGGAGTTTTTCCACACGCAATGCAGAGGAAACATCAAACAAGTGACAGAAGGTGTTCTTGACAGATGAGACTCTCAATCAAAACAGATGTGAGAGACAAACTAACAGTTAGCATGGAGGTGGCAGCATCATGATGTGGGGATGATTTCTGCAGCAGGGACAGCTTCATCTTGATCTATCACATAAAACTTGAAATCTTGGGTGTGAATATTGAAGGCACCACTTTTAAATTCATTTAATGAGAAATATAAGCTGGTGGTATGCTAATTAACTCAATTAGACGAAGGAGCTAATAGCCAAAGTGCTAATGAGAGGAAGAGTTAAATATTTGAACATTTAAAGAAATTATAAAGATGAAACTAATTAAATCAAATGTGTATGTATATCTCCCTTCAGCTGTAGAAACACTTTACCATAGTCTACTATATACTTAATATTCATATTGATTAGGTATATTTAAACGGGACAGTTCATATTAATGAACGTACAATGTTGTCGAAAATATACCGGAGTTAGAAAAGTGCTAATTTTCATCCATGGTGCCATAACACTCCATAAAACCTTCTTTAAGGGACAAATACCAAAATGTTAATGTTTATTTTTAATGTTTACAAAACAATGTTGCAAATATAACCAACACAAAATTTCTTAAATGTACCTGAGGTGACACCTCATTGATTTAAAACCTGGTGCTGCTAATATGTCACAGTATCACAACACTCTAAGAATGATGCATTAGGGGCTAATAAAGAATAATCAAGATGACACTCTAATTGCATATTACTCTTTATTAAATAAAGACTGCAAGTTGTAGCAAATAAAAATAATTCCTGGCAAATTTTTATAGATCAACATTTTGTCCTAGTATCAGAATTTACTCATAAACGTTGTCGCTCATTCACCTGTTTTTGAGATCACCTAATTTCTTTACTGACCTCAATTTGTCCAATTAACCAATTGAGAAGACTAAATGTCTAATTAATTGAAATCGGTCTGATGAAAGATGCAGCTGCTCACACTGGTAACCGACATACAAGGAAAGATAGCTTGCTAAATGCTAAAAAGGAGAAATATCTAATGAAAGTGTCCAAAGGGAAATGATTTGACACGGACAAAAATGGCTTGAATTTGGTTTGGACACGTTTTTAGGAAAAGAAAAAAACAAAACAAAACCTTTAGAGTGCAATTTTCACTAATGTAAGACTATTTAAAAAGATACAAATTCATATATTTATCTTTAATAATATTTTGATTTAGTTTAAAAAGCTCATCCATTAATTAAATTTGCTGAAATAAAGCAAGAGTGAGCAATATGCAATTTGAAAAATTAGGAAATTGTTTTGTATTTTTCTCCAGCCACATAAACCTTTGATCAGTTTTCCTGAGAAATCAGACTAATTAGCTTGTTTTGTAAAAATTATTGTGTGATTAATTTATTGTTGTACAGGTAAACACACACACACAAGAAAATAAAGTAGTTTTTGAAATTTCAATGAGCTAAACTTTGAATTTAACATTTTTTGAAGCAAAACGTTTGAACACCTCTGCATTTTATGGTGCATTCAAATACATCTCCTGCATCACACTACTGCTGTAAAACTGAGTTTTTAACCTAAAAAGTCTGCTTATCTAATTGGTAAATTGTAGAAGCAACATCTCCTGGTCTGGGTCTTACTACAACTCTTCTGTTCATATGGAGGCACAGAGTCATGCTGCTCTATCTGCCAGGTGGATCCCCAGAAATTAATCTGAATGGCGTTTCATTAGAGATTCGTAGGTGTTCTTATGGAAACAACTTAATTAGGCTAAATTGCTGTCCTGAGGGCTCTTAAGTGTTCACAGAGATTGGTCTCAGCTGTGAAATTTTCCATTTAACTAAAGCTCAAATGAGGAGCCAAACTGTGATGTTTCTCTTGAGTCACATAAAAGCTCCTGAATTTCACAGCGTCTCATAGCTGGGAATTGATTGTTTGCCTTCTGGTTCTTAAAGCGACACTCAATTAGTGTAGCAGCTGATCCAAGCATCCACTTATTACCTTATCAAGAAATACTGTAACAGTACATTACTAAATAGCTTACAGTGATTATTAATGTGTTTTTTCATCTTCCTCTTCACAGGTATTCAACCAACATAACAGACCACAGTTATATCATCACTTTCTTCACCACTTGCTTCATTTTTCCACTTGGAGTGATTTTCTTCTGCTATGGGAAGCTCCTCAGGAAGCTCAGAAAGGTCAGTTCTGAGTTGGAAGACACTGTGTGCATAGAATTAATGTTTTTTATGATTTCCAGCATTAGTGCTAGTTGTTATTCGGTTGTGAAGTGCATAGTCAATCACAGTCTGTAATTGGAAAAACCTTCAGTAGCCAGGTTTCCATTACAAATGTCGATGTGCTGCTGATGCTGAAAAAAAATCAATTTCGCAATTGCAGCATTGCCTTTAATTTAGAAATGCTGTCAAAATCACACGTCAGTCAGATTGTTCATGCAATGAGTTAAATGTTAAAAATCATGCTGCAGTTCTAACCTCGTATGACTTCCTGTCGTCTTCTTTGTCTTTGCCACCAGTAATAACATTTGGCTGTTGATCACCAATGTGACACTACGAAAAAGTGTTTCCATTTTTGCAGTTTTGCAAAATATATATATTTTTTTACAGCTGAAAAACCAGCTGGAGCGAAGCAAGATCAGTCTTGCAGACTTCTGAACACTTCAATCGAGAAATGTTCCCCAAAACTTTGGCTGAAGTGGTGCTTGTAATCCAATCTCCAGTGTAGCACAGAACTACGTGTCTCATCAAAACTGAGAAATTAATTAAGTACAAGCGAGTGTGCAGTTAAGGCCCATGCAGATCAGGAGAAAGTTATACTACAGAGGAAGCTCATTTTGGTCACGCGTCCCTGGAACCTTGTTCTCCAATCATTGTCCTTTATGACCAGGTGAGGCTCAGAACAAAGAGAAATCAACATCCTGTAATCAACGTAGCTCATTCAGACCAGAACAAATTCCCAGGAGCAGCAGCTATGCAAGACGACCATTTATAGGCACTGAAATATGTTGATTATTTTGGGCAAATAAGTCAAACTTGGTATTTGTATATTCTTTACAATTTCTTCCTTATATGTTCATCAAATGTTCCTGTTTATAAATGCTGATATTTTTTTATATGACCAAGGAAATAACTGACTTTTTCTGCAAAAAGAAAAGCACACAACCCTTTTGGTGACATAATTCATCAACGCATTAATAGTTTCTGTTTCCTTCAGGTATCTCATGGTCGTCTGGCAACTGCCAGGAAGCCCGAGCGGCAGGTGACCCGTATGGTTGTGGTGATGATTGTGGCGTTCATGGTGGGTTGGACTCCTTACGCAGCCTTCTCCATTCTGGTCACAGCTTATCCCACGATTGAGCTTGACCCAAGGGCGGCTGCCATCCCGGCTTTCTTCTCCAAAACAGCCGCTGTATACAATCCAATCATCTACGTCTTTATGAACAAACAGGTAACGGTTCTCTTTAAAGCAATTTGAAGAAACATTATCACAATAAAGAGCATAGCAATATATTTTCATGTAGCTAAGCATTTCTTGCTGCATGAAGTATAGATGAGTACCCAAAGTTTGAACCTCTCTAATTGGTTGCAAAGAAGACCTCGACTGTGACTTTATGCAAGCGAGACAATACACGATTGCATAAAAAGTGTATTACAATAAAAAATAAACATTACGCTAAATTCTCACCAATATTTTGAGTTTCTGTAGACTCTTTTCTGTGGCATCAATTGGTTTCAGAGTGAATGCCTGGACCTGAACATGGTGACAGTTGTTTTAAAGCCTCCCCTCTTGTAGAGGGATTTGAAATTCCTTTGAGATCTCTTTAAATCCCCTACCAGACTCATAAGCAGCTAGCTTCTTTCTAGAGAGCAACAGCAGCTCCTTCTACCCCACAATGGTGTTCACATTCACTCCAACAATGAGGATACTAAACAGGATGAACTTGTGGGTCATGTGTTCTGGTCATGTGAGTCTGATTTGATATACATTTCTGCAATTTTAGCCCAAAGCAGACTGAGATGATGGCATCTTGTAATAGTTTTAAGTTTTTAGATGACAGAAGTTGCATTTTCTAAATCTATCTTGCAGGTTTTAA
The DNA here is from genome assembly GCA_911649635.1 of Poeciliopsis gracilis. Classification (NCBI taxonomy): domain Eukaryota; kingdom Metazoa; phylum Chordata; class Actinopteri; order Cyprinodontiformes; family Poeciliidae; genus Poeciliopsis; species Poeciliopsis gracilis. Next base: position 5,913,345 of record CAJVRI010001154.1, read on the forward strand.
AGGTCATCTTGTAAGTTTTATTTTATTGTTTTGTTATTGAAGCGTGTCCTAGTTTCCTTCACATGACTGTATATGATTCCAGCTGACATGCAACAGTCGGGTTTTTTAAAGTTTTTCTGCTACAGGGTGCTTCCAGGGTACATAACAAGGTGAGCTCAAACAGTCTGAGGGGATTTCCATGATGCATGACTCACTCTGCTGGTAGTTTCAGCCAACACAAAGCTCACAAGTTGCTGACTATGAAACATCTTTGGACCGCATCACTTCATGAGGTTGTTTAAAACCAAATTTTTTTCAAACAGGTTTTAATCTCTCACTGTCACCTCAGTCTTACAGTTGAGATATTTTGAACATGCTAAAGATTTGAGTTGAGTTTGTCATGTTATATTCAATAATTTCAGTTTATGTCAATGGGAGTTTCTATTTCAGCTGAATATGTTTTGGGATTTTATCTGTGTAAAGTATATTCACCTTTGCAAAAAATAGCTTATTTGATAAAGAATGTCTATGATCATCACTTTTCAGCTCTTGTCAGGAACTAAATTGGATTTAGGTCAATCTAATATTGGCAGACAAAGGGGCTCCTGCTAAAACAAGGTAATTGTCGGGCTGGAAGATGAACCTTCATTCTTGTCTGAAATGTTTTGCAGCCTAAAACAGGTTTTCTTCTCGGAGCTCTGCTCCATCCATCTTCCTTTATCTCTGCTTTGCCAGTCGCATTTCTGAAAAGCAGGAAATTTTCGAAGGAAATTAGTTGCTCAACATTTTCTTTCAGAGTGCAAGAGTAAAGGGGGCTGAGTGCGAAAGAAAACCTGGTGTTGGTGTGCCACATAAAACCCAACATAAAAATATAGAAGTGTCTGGTTGAAACCTAAAAAATGTAAATAGTTCAATAAATAAAATAAATACGTGTCATCTTGTAAAGCACCACAGATTCAGCTATAATTGATAGAATAGTTAGTATAAATATAACTAACCAAAAATACTATAAGCAATAACAAATATCTGTTTTACATGCTTTAATTACTTCATACCAAATGCACATGAAATCATTTGGTTTATAAGAGAATAAATGTTTTAAGGTGACTCCTCCTGCCACTAAGGTGACATTTAATGCTCTTATTGTCTTGGGAGTGTTATGGAAAATTTAAATGCTGTATGTGAAAAACTACAGACACTCCTTCTTCCTCTCTGTAGCATTTAAGAGGAAATGTAAGAGTCAGGTGGTGCTAAATGATTTAAAGTCTGAAACAGAGAATTAAAAACAGTTCTTCTGAAACTAAATATATGTTTTTGCTTCTGCTGCAGTTCAGGAAATGCCTGATCCAGCATTTTACCGGCATGGGAACCATCCCAGAAAGCAACATGAATCAGACCACAGAACGACCCGGAATTACCGCCGAGAGTCACACAGGCGAAATGTCTGCCATCGCCGCCCGCATCCCTGTGGGCGGCACCGCGTCTCCCCGATCCGATGACTCTCCAACTGACTGTGGCTCCTTTGCTCAGCTTCCCATCCCAGAGAACAAAGTGTGTCCACTGTAACTGCAAGCCTTCTTCCATTAGGTGTCATTTTTCTCCCTAAGAGCGAATATTACCAGTCTGTCATCCAGCTACGGTGTGCTTCACAAACTCTGTGGACGTTAAGAGAAGTTCAAATAATTAGTCAATGTCTTGGTTACACTTTGAGGGCACTGGGCACTTTTGAAAAAAACCTTCATTGTTCTCTGGAACTGTGGAAACGTTTTGTGCTTTAGCCTGTTTTAGTCGTTTGTTATATTCTGTTTAAAATAGGGGCAGAAAATAGAGGTGAATGATGTATTCAGCCTTTGCCCAGTAGGCCATTTGTAAATACTGAATACTCCTCTCTCTTCTTCTTTTTCTCCTTATCCCTGACGCACTTCCTGTTTATGAATCACATCAGAGGGCACTTCAATTCAACTTCATAGTGCCTGTATTTAAATCTCAATGTAGCAGTGGATTGAAGAATCTCGACATCAGTAAGTTAAGGACTGGTCAGTGTATTTCAAAAACCACAGTGCATCCAGGCTTTCATCTTGTCCTTGCCCTCTCCTTTGAAGACCCGTGAAAGCGTCTGCATAGAAAATGTTGATTTCCTATGCTGTTTTCAGGGTTTGCTTTGGCAGCAAGCTTCAGTCAGATTTTAGTGTCAAAAGCACAAAGCAGACTTTGAATTGGGAGTTTTTCTATTTTTTTTATTTTAGTTTATTGCACTGACTAGTTAAAGCTTTCATCTTTATTGAGTATGGTCGAGTTGTCTCACAAGTCTGCCATTGTTTCTTTTGCAGTTTCAGAGTCAAAGTATTAAAGAGCTGCTAGCAAGAGATCAACTCTGCATATGAGCAGCACTTGTCTGACAAACTTACTGGCCACTTTAATACGGACAACTGCTCATCTGTTTAGCGTTAGAAAATAGTGTCAACTATTTTTGGCCATTCCTAGCTATTAGTAAGTACCCAAAGTCTTTTATTAATGGAACTGCATGATTTGTAATTCAATTGCCAAGTTGAGGTACCAGCTGTTCTTCAGGAATCAAATGCCAAGCACTTTCTGTCTGTCAATTGTAGCCAAAATCACAATAACTAAAACTACCAATAACCTAACACAGTGATGTGATGCAAAAATATTTCTATTGCAGCAGAACTGCCTGTTTTCTGGACACTTTGCTCCAGAAAATAGGCCAGATACCAGATACTTAGTACCACGGAGTATCTGCAGGTTAAATGTCACTTTCAAAGAAAAATTTCATAAAAGCCACTTTGAATAAAACTTAAGACCAAAAAAACCACAAATATATGGGATGGTCCAGGAATCCTGCTGAATTACAATCAGGCATAGCAATTTTTATTTCATTTTTTTACATTTCTGGAGTCTTTTTGTGGCTCTTTGCAGCATCTTTGTGCTTCTTCTCCTCACAATGCAACGTTTTTTTTTTTCACAGAATGCACCTTGCCTCGTATGGGTTGGCAACAGAAGTGACCCAGAGGCCACAACTAATATTGCTTGTTGTTGCCGACCAGCAATAAATTTTACGCTTAAAGGGTTCGACTAATGGAGGTCGACGCCCCTCCCTTTCCTTCATTTCCTACAGAATATATACAATGAGGGGAGAGTCGCTTGCCCTCCTGCAGCCAATCGACTGACATGTGTGTGAAATTTTGCTCTCGTAAACGTAGAGGTGAGAAGAAAGATGAAACTTTGACAACTTTGTCACAGTTGTCGTTATTGTTGGGTTTCACCCCATCATACGTTGCTCCCATCACCTGGGCTAGACATAAAAAGCTAGCTAGCTAGTTAGCCAGCAAAGGCGTATTAGCAGCTAGTTAGCGGGAGCCTCAATCCAAACTGAAATGAAGATGGCGACGCACATCTCAAACTTCTGCCAGTTGGAAAAGTCGTAGAAAAAAACGATATTTAAAAGAATATTTACAAAAGGAAATAGTCCTGTCATGCCAAATTTACATACAGTTACCTAAAGCCAGCTTGTGAATTTAAGATTTTTAAGAACCCTAACTTTAGATGCATGAATTTAGGACTTTGTAAGAATGCACAGACACCTATTACCAACTGAGTGTTGTACAAACACTTTAGCCTTCCTGACTATCGATGCTCAGCATGTCCATTCCTTCATGATCTAATTGTATCCAACATCTGGCATCTCCTTCCACCAGGTAACAAGGCTCAAATCATTTCTTGGACAAGAGTTTTTCACTCTACCCCAATGTTCTCTGCAGTCACAACTCCTTTTGGAGATTGAGCAGACAAATCTACCACATGTCTGATGCCAAGGTGTTGACAATACCTTGCTATATGTGTGTCAAATGTAATAAAGGCGATTCTAAGGGCCAAACTGGGTCAAACTCACTATTAGCACAGTGTTCTCTGAAAGTTGGAACACTGTTGCTAAGTGTCGTCACTGTGACAAAAATGCAGTGGAGTAGAGTTGCTTTGGTAATTAGCCATAATTTCTATGTTAAGCAAAAATCAACAGCAATACGGAAGTCAAATGATGTCCAACGAACGAGAACCGAAGCTTTAGCTACAGCAGGTAGCAGTGAGTGTTGCTAATTGCTGGACTTTGTGTTGCATGTTTGTTCAATGTTATTTGTTGTAAATGTCAATCACTGTTATCTGCTGCACAATGAAACTCTGTGTATACACAATATAACATAATGGTGTCTGTGTGTCCCAGTCATGTCAGGCAGTTCTATACAAAATCACATTTTGAAGGTGTGTACATCTGTGCTATATTTATTGTGATGCATTAATGTAATCATAACAGTATGGGGCCATGGTGATCACAAATGCTAAGTTTGGTGACATCCTTCTATAATATTACCACAGTATTCTGCGTGTCTCTTTTGACATTGGTAAAAGCGGTTTTAAATTATAAACAAACGTTTAACTGGTGTAAATGATTTTTGTTTGCATGGGTGAAATGAGCTTGCTCCTTTGGATGTTTCAGAGTAGAGCCGCTATTCCTGCGCATCGACAGGAGTCAGGAGACTGAATCTTGGCTTTAGGATGCTCCATCTTCTCAGTGAAACCAGTTTGCCCACCAGAAATGTTGTAATGTTCACATAAAATGTCAGATTTGCATTCAAAATGTACCGTTTGCATCAATGTTTTTAAATCTCAAATTACAGTTTGCTCATGCTGTTTGTGGATTCTCTCCTCTTTTCAAGGGGCGGTGTTGATTTAAAGCTGTGTGTCCTTGTATGCCATTGAAAAGCAGGGAAAATATGAAATAGCAAGACTAGGGTGTAAGTGTGATCTGTGTTGAGAAAGCAGAAAATCGTGGCACATTTTCAAATCCTCAAATACCCAGCAAGAGCAAAGGGTAACAAATAGTGAGCGCATCTTTGAATAAAATGGTGCTTAAATGATTACATGTAAACTTTGGCATAAATCACAAAGAAAGCAATATCCCAGTGAGTCAAGAAGGTCAGAAAAGAAATGAGACACATCAACAGCAGGAAATACACAAGGTGTCCAGGGGCTTTTTTTCATATCGCCTTGAAGATGAGGTGGGTTATAAATCAAACAAACCTGCCAGTGTCACATTTAAGAGACTCCACGGCATGCTTTTAAGAGAACGGGCGCACCTCCACCATCTTTACAGAAACTTAAGCTCATATTGTCCAACTGCTTCTGCAAAAATGAGACTTTGAAATGAACAGGAAAGTTCAACATACCATTCCATTCGTCACTTAACTACATGCAAACAACAACAAACATCTTACAAACATCTTAGCTAAAAGATTGCAACACGTTTTCTTCTCTGCAGCAACTTTTAAACTGTAAATCAACCGAAACTCCGTGAGAAGCTCACCTTCCTCCATAACAGCCGTGACGTCACATAAAACCAAAATTTCCCAAAATTATTACATAGATATTGTTTAAATAAGTAATAATTTCACGATAAAATTAAAGACAATAAAATGAAGAAAATAAAAAAGTAAAAAAGACGTAATTGCAAAGTATACATCAAGCCTTGTGATTTTTTTTTAATCTGTTTTTTGGCGTTAGTTTCACATCTAGAAGTACAATCTGCTTTGTCTCTTTACGTTTTTGTGTAAAGTCTTGTTTCGAAGATTTCAGACATACATCTGATTTTAAATATCTGTCTGTCTTCTTTAGCTGGAGGAAAACCAGCTGCAGCAGAACTACATGATGTCAATTCAAACAGCCCCAGGCGTCATGGTGGGATTTTATTAAAGTGTCAGTAAAGTGTGATATATTTCAGTACGTAGTTCATTCAGATTTATTAGCAGATCACTTGATTTCTCGGTGGCATGTTTTTCTGCAACGGATGAAGAGATAAAACTGATGTTTGAATCTGATATGAAAGTTAAACCTCTTCTGGGAAAAAACACAAACAGAAAGCTTAATGAAAAAAGCCTGTCTGTTGTTTGAGCTTCAAACAGGATATTTTTCTTTATTTTCTTTAATACCACAGCTCCAAATTGATGTTTTCAATTACTTTCCTCCTGGTCCCACTGAATAAATCAATATTGGTGCTGATGTTTAAATGCAGTTATGACACTGATATGAAAATAGTCAAAAACACATCTTGTGTTTGCTGCATTTTGGCAGCGTAGAGAGGGGAACTTGGTCCCAGAGAGGAGCAGCTGTAAATATATGAGCCTCAATAGCACAAAATATGACCAAAGCAGAGACCAGAAAATGTTATTTATGATAATCTGATACAAGATTAGCAGTAAAATCCATGTTTTTTTGTTTATGGTTTGACAGATTTAGTTTTACACTACTTACATTTATTGATTTATGCTTATGTAAATAGATTACAAGTGGAGCCTTTACATCGTTCTCCTAAAGTTTCCCAAAAATTGCAACCAATTAGTACCAGCACAACTTAAAAATGCTCTCTGCAAAATAAATCACTAAACAAGAACAAAGAATGAAAAATAAAGAAGAAATACAGGCCAGTAGGAGCAAAGAGTTGAAGGGGAAGGTTGCTTGAAAGAGTCTTTTCTTTGTTGTACAGCATCAGTGTTGTTCTCAAGTGGTCCTTTCTTTCTTCTCTATCCACTAGACAACCTCTATCCATCCTTTGAAGCAACAATGACACCAGTGGCTCTGTATCCATCACGGAAGATATAATAAATATTTACAAAGACTGTCAAACCGCATTGACAGCTGAGATGAAAGTGTCAGCTATAGAAAAAGACAAACAAGGGAGAAAAAGACGACGTACAAACCGAGTTCTCTGTCCCTAAAGGAATAAGTTGATGTAATGAGCGAGACGTTCAGCAGAGACAACAAGAGGAGCTTCTCTCTGGTTCTGAGATTATGACTTGATGATAAATTATGCTACATGTCTTGGATGACTTCAGGAAACGCAGTAAAACTTGTGTACGTGTTATTTGTTTTGTGTTTAGTTATTATGAGCCCCATGAAAAAGCTTCCTGAGCAAACCCACAATAAGGATCATCAAATCAAATTAAGGTCTCTTGCACAGAGTGGTTAGTTTCATAATTGTTGCTCGTTTTAATCAGTTGAGGTACCAAGAAAACAACAATCCCCCCCTCTTTATGCTTAAAATCTCATTAAAGCATATGATAATTCACCTATAGGGAACTTTGAACCTTATAAATCACTAAAAGTGCTTAAACTCTCATCTAATGAAAACACAGACAGGGATCGTTCATCATCTGTGTGAGTCGAGTGACAAGAAGTGGGTGGAATGAAGGTGAGGGCTATGGACAGCAACCTCAGCTCATCTGTCTTGTCTGATAAAGTGGCTGGGACATTCTCTTATCTGCTGCAGGGGAAGAGTTATAACAGTGTTAGGTTGGTAACTGGGATCATGCTCATGGGGGAAAAAAAGAGTTGTGTAAAGAAATATCTGGTGTTAGCTCAGCAGGACACATTCAGTCACATTTTAATATCAGACCAACGTTTTTCAGACGAGGATTTCAGGGAAAGAGTTCATTAAAACTCATCTGAACAAATTCAAGCAAAGTTTTAACACACCTGTCAGTCCTGAAAGCATTACAAATCTATTTCTGAGGCTTTGGGACTCCAGAGTAAGAACCGTTATCTACAAATGGAAAAAAACATGAGAAGAACTAAAAATACTCCAACTTATCCAGAAGGTCACAAAAGAACCAAGAAAAAAGTCTGAGGACCAGATGATAAATCAGTTGATGACAAAACCCCAATCATGTCCTTTATTACAGAAATAAAGGATTTTAGAAAGAAAAAGAAAACAAAAAAAATTAAAAAATAAAACTAAGAACTGATCTTTAAGTTGACTTCTCAAAAGAAAAAGCAAAAAGAAACTGGAAACGAGATTTAGAATGATAAAAAATTTCACCATATGTAATAACTTATTGATATCAATACTTTCTGGCAGTTTACTTTTTGTATGTCAATATCCAATATATATGACAAGATATAGTTACATGATGGATGGATGGATGGACGGATGGATGGATGGATGGATGGATGGATGGATGGATGGATGGATGGATGGATGGATGGATGGATGGATGGATGGATGGATGGATGGATGGATGGATGGATGGATGGATGGATGGATGGACAGACAGACGGATGACAAAATGAGTTTGGAAATAAAATCTGAGAATAAACATGTTTCCAAACTCTTTCCGTTTTTTTCCATTCTGAAACAGACGCTGATTTTGAAGTTCCAGACTCCGTAGGAAACATGTTTCATTATCAACACATCTTGAAATTATATTAAATAGTTTGGAAAAAGTTCGCAGGGCTAAAAGGTTAAACTACAAATGTCTCTTTTCCTAAAGATGTTTCTCCACTTTTGCTTTTCTCCACCTAAGAAACGAGACTTTTGCTTCGGTCTATTGAGGATGACATCGACTTGTGAGATTGACATCAGTTGGACAGGAAGACTTTGGTTTAAACATGATGCTGCTAAACCTGGAAGCTACTCAATAAAATCAATCAGTTCCAATCAATTAGACTGTGATTTGTAGGAGAGGGGACAGTTTTGACTTGTGGATCACTGAGAGCCTGAGGAGAAGGCAAATATCAGAGGCAATTTGTTCCTGTCTGACTCTCTAATTGCAGGACTCTTCCTTAACAATAGATTGATGGCTGCGTTTAAGGACTACTTCCTGATGAGAGCGTCATTATCCTCTCACCAGGACTTGCAGAGATCTCACTGAGAAATTGCGCTCCAACACACTGAACTGAAGACTTTGCCTTTTCTTGTAAGGCAGCAGTTTACAGATAATTTCAAATCCACCTTCAGAGCAGAATGACAAACAAAAATTGGACAAGCTCTTATTCTGTGTGTCCAATAGGAGATACTTTCTACTGGCACATCCATTGATTAAGCTTGGGTGAATGAAGTTGCTGGGATAAATGAAAAGTAATAATTTCTAGACCAACAAAACAGAAAGCATTTCCTTAAAAGGTTTTTCATTAAGGCAAATAAATAAATTATTCTGTTAAAATATTGTGTGGACCTGAAAAAGATTCGCAACAAAAATATTTTGCTTTAAGTTGGAAAAACATATCCTCTGACTACTTTCATGTTTGTGATTTTGGGCCATGTTGCAAAGACTTTGAACCAGTTCACATTCTTTTAGGAGATTTAAGAGAACAACAGGTGATTTATAGATGCATGCCAGTATCTCCTGACTGCCATGGGGGCTGAGCCTCCAGCTCTTCTATCTTAGTGACGCCCCTGGTGGGATCAATGAATCACTACTCTTAAAGGGGATACGCCAAATTCCTGGAATATAAGTATTCCAGGAATTATGTCAGTTTTTTTCGACATGATTAAAAAGGGAGATTAAGGATTTCTATTTCCCCTCACACTTTTAAAACCCATCATTAATTGATTAGGTGTCATCATTTTGTCAAGGCTTCTGTGTTAATATTTTATCTCTGGAAAAAAGGCGAAGGCAGGACATTCTGAATCTTGATGAAACGGGCCTGAATGAAAAGATCCTGCTTTGTTGGTGCTGTTGCTTAATTCGGATGAACGAGACTAAAAATAGATCCAAATGTCATTGATAGATATTGGTAGAAAAAAATATAATGACCTCAAATCTCCACTAAATTTGGCTCAGATATAATTAGTTCAGATTTTACAACGATGCTCTTCCCTCTGCGAGAAAATAGAAATCACAGAGAAGCAATATTCTTTAGTAATAATTACAATGTTTTTATGCAGTGATGTGTTAATCTACTCATCACTATAATAAAAGCATCAACTGAACAATACATTTAATCCAATTAAGAGGGTTTAGCTGGTAGATTACATCCATCTTTTTCAAATTACTTCAATGAAGCTGTGCATTTATAAGCTTCAAGTACTTTAGATTTGCATTAAGGCGCATGTAAACACAGAGAATTGCACAGCACCATATTTTAAGAAGAGTAAACATAAAGTAACTTACAGAATGGATCACAAGATGACGTCTCTAAAAAAAGCCACCAAATACACACACATTTATATTTCTATGCAATGGTTGTGAAACAAATTTTCTGTGCAAGTTAGAATACTATGTATTCAGTAATTTGATTAGCTAAGTGAATTAATTACACACAGACTGATGTCTTCAAGCTAATAAACATATAATTTAATGCTAGAATATTAGATCAGACCAAAAATATAAGTGAAAATAGAAATGTAGGCCAAATGAATTTTTATTTTTAAAGTCCCTCCATCTTTTGCATACTTGTGCTTTAATTTGACCGTTAGAACAGCGGCACACCAAATTCAACTAAATATTTCACTAGTTTCCAAACATGAAACAAAGAAACGAAAAGTCTACTACATTGCTGTGATGACAAATAAATACATTTTTCTAAAAACATTTAGAAAAATAAAATAAAAAACTAAAGACAAAACAAACTTTGCATTTCAAAGTTACTGTGTTTCATACTGCAAATGGAAAACCAAAAAAGAGGAATCAAAATTCTGTAAATAAATGTTTATGTGGTAAAATCCCAGAGATGATTAGAAATTGGTTTGTTGATTTGTTCCCTGACTGACAGCTGCAGCTGTGGATGATCTCTGACAGAAAATCCCCAGTGTGAGCTGGAGCACAGGCCTGAGCGATGAAACATTGATTGTTTTCATTTCTTTATTGTCACTAGATATGTCACATTCTGCCACACTTCTCAGTCTCAGCTACATAAAACTGCACCAAACAGAAAACACTTATTCCCATGAAAGACGCAGTTGTGCCTCCGTTCTTGCATTCTTCTGGAATTAGAATTGATTACATAAAAGTTAATAAAAAGGAGAACATTTGGTAAAGTATGACAGAAATGTTAGGCAGAAGCAAAACTATTACCAAGGGAATTTTGTCAAAGTTACAGTAAAAGACCTATTGCCTGGAAAATCACATTAGTTTGCATATCAAATAAATAACAGGGTCCACGTGTTTTTCTTTCATGGAGACGACCTTGGATGCTCTAAGGAAAGAAAGTGAACCACTGTGCAGTAAGTTTGTATATTATTTATTTCATCATTCATGAATGCCCTAAGCGTATTATTAGCGTACATCCTGTAGGCTATAACAGCTTACTGTGTGATAAAATGCTTTAGCACAAACATAATTTCAAAGGACATGATCATTTATAAAAAAAAAAAAAAAAAACTTGTGACAGAGAGATGGCATTATGGTTGCTGCCATGTTTAATCAGATTACAGTGAATGTAATTTTTCTCAAACAGACTTTTCTTGAATTAATGTCACAAGTGAGGAAGATAAAGAAAAGCTCATCAAACAATGTATACTGGGTCTGTACTCTACATCCAGATGACATTAGTTCTGGTCCGGTTAAATTTTCCCCTTTGTCAGTAGGACTAAATTTACTTCTTTGGCACTGCAGTTACTGGGTAATTAACTAAAACTTTAACAATAACGCTGTATTTTTGTACATACAGTGAGATTTCATATTTAAATGTCTAGTTTAGCTTGTTTAGTGCTTAAATTTCCCATTTGTAGGACTATGAAAGGTTTATCTCATGTCTTAGTACCAATGCTGGTAACCGGAGGAGTTACAAATTAAAAGTTTAAAAGCAAATTAAAGCCTTGTGTTTTCACAGTTTTTATTGCAGATTTATTTTTTTCTATGAAGCACCAAAACAGTTTAAAGATTTGATTCATGATTAGACAGAAAGCAATGATTCTCCCACTGCTGAAACACCCGTTTCTGTCAACATTATTGATATCCATTGCGTAACCAATAACAATGGATTTTAAAATATTTAAGGTCTGAAGGGGATATGTTCAGAAAGACCAGTATGATTGCATGAAAGACAGCTTCTTTGAACCATTGTGAAAAACATTAACTTTTTGACACCAAGGGTTAAACGTGATCCCCTCAAATCCTCTGCAAACCTGAAGTGATGTAATTTTCCTTTGAAGGTTTTATCAATAGCGCTCTGCTTAATGTTTTTCCAGAGCTGCCCTCTGTTTTCTAAAGATCTCAACATTCCATCCATAAATCCATATTGCTGCCCCAGCTATTGTGGAGCTGCAGGGCAGTTCAGCCTTGAACTGCTGACTACTATTCGTTGTGTCATTTAAAATGGGAATGTGACCCAAAGTCTAGTTTGTGGTTCTGGACGTCTTTCAGACCAATTTCCGGGCTCAAAGCAGTACTTTGACAGGAGTCATTACTTTTGACCCCCAACAACCGCAAATTATTTTCCAAATTGTTATGTTAACACCAGCACATAAATCCACATAAATACAAACTGCATTTAAAACAATTTAAATATTTATTTAAGTAGTTAAATAACTATTTATTCCAGTTATAAATAACTTCTGGTTATTTGTCTTTTCTGCAGCAGTCATGTCAGGAGAGCAAACATCAGACAGTGGAGGCCAAACTTCAGGTCGTGTTTTAGTCCCTCCATGGCAAAAATCTGAAGTTTTCCACTGATCACTGATTTTCTTAAAAAAAGAGGTTTGTGGCAGCAAGTAAACATCTAAAACATTAAAGTCCCAAAGACAAAAGTACAGTCACACATCAAAAAGCTTATGATTTTACATGCAGAGAAACGCACAACACACTTCCCATAATTGTATTAAATGAATTTAAAACTATCTAATTCATTGCACTTCGAAATAATACACTACATTGTTTTCTTAACATACAGAATCAAAGTAAAAGACATTAAAGTTTTCTGTTATAAAATGGCAAAATGTGAAAACCTGAAGGTCTATTCTCGATTTGTAAAGCAGTCTGACTCGGATCTGTCTCACTCTGATTTAGTCTGCTGGTTTGTCTTCCCTGTTAAAGTCCAACATAGAATCTGGACACTTTGTCACTTTGAATCGTGGTGTATATTCTGCTTTTTTGAAACAGGTTTACACATAAACTCAGCAGCAAGCTTGCTCAGGTGTGGTGGTTTTTAGTCAGTCTCTAATGCTTTAGCAGGAAATGGCATTTTCTACATAATAATACAGCAGTTTGGTGAAAGGGATGATGAAAATTTATTTTATGTCACTTTTTGCAATTTCTCTATACATTATTGGCTAGCAAAGTGTGTGAAATATTTGTTTTTTTCAAACTGCTGCATTCCTGGTTGTTTGGTAAACACTGTTCAAGAGGCTGTATATGCTTCAGCCCACCAGCACAAGTGAAGCAAACAGGATCATCACAAACACATGGTGTATGATGCATATTTGTTATTCAGGGCACAGCTGAGCCCCCAGCAGCAGATGCAACAGTCAGACTCACAAACCTATACATAAAGGGCTTAGCATACAAGGTTACTTCTCTGAGGGCACAATATACTGAGTGCACCTAGAGGTAAAGAGCATCATAGTAGATTATGCTGTCATTACGCTGCAAAAACACAAAATCTTACCAAGTGTGTCTGTTCTAGTTTCTAGTACAGTTGAAACAGGACAAAACTAAATTACAAAGAACTTTTCTGTGTGATATAAGAACTTGTTTCAAGCAAATTCCTTAATATTTCTTTTAAAAAATGACTAGTTCCACTACTTTACTTGTAAAAAGACTTAACTTATTTATATTAACTTATTGCCAAAATAGGCTATGCATTTTTGGAGACCCAAATGGAAATATAAACATGTGCAAATATATATTTTGCATCATAGGTTCCTTGTAATGTTCACTGGTAATGGATCAATTCAAATACTGAGTATGAATCATAGTGTTAAAAAATGATTTTAGTTATTTTTGCTGGTGATTCCCTTTGCCATACTTATAACAGCCTGAACAGTAACATCTGTGAGATTTTCTTTTTTCTTGAAATGTGGGATCCCAACATTTATTAGGAATGTCAATAAATGTGACTGCTACTATACATGCTCTCCTCTAAGCTTGTTAAAACAGAGTTAGAAGAAAATTGGTCTGCAGCTCGTGACAGATGATGACTGTTGAACTGACTCATTTAAAAGTTCAAGGAATTTAAGGTGCATTCCTAACTTTTTCTCTAAACTTTCCTTGTGTGCTGACGTTGCACCATTAAATACCATGTTCTGTCCAGCAGCAGAGCAACTTCAGGGAAACATAGTTTAAGACTCAGGTTTACAGCTGCTTTGTCATCGTTCTCACTGTGGATCCAGTTTCCTCAAAACTCTGAGACTCTTGGAGAGGTGGAAGCAGAGACAGGTAGATGGTAGATGATGAGGTGAGACAGGCGAAGAAGTTATTGGGGTTTGGATGGAAGGAGCTGGAATATATGGAAGCACCTGGAGTCTGAAGCCCCTGAGGGCTGTCACTAGTTCATCTCATTGCCGGTGGGTCAGTCCTCCATCCACATGGTGTCAAACACAATTACAGGTCGTTTCTCTGCAGCAGTGACTGGCATGAGGCTGGATAATCAGTGAGTGGCCCTGCCTGTCATTTACGACTGCTGAAGGGAATCGTCTTCAACATGCCACAACGAGAGCCTCCTGTCTCTGTAATAACTTGTCAGGACTCTGGGTTTTTAGGTTTGGTTTTGCTTTTTCCATCTTATTTATCACCATGTTTTAGTTCACTGTAGGTTAGCCCTTCATAGTAGTTTTAGTTTCACTATGTGAAGTTATTTATTATGGTTAGAATTGTCTTGTTATTGCTTCCCTTATTTTTCTAGTTAGACTTATTTTTCAGTTACTCTCGGTTCTATTATTCCATCTCTGAGTCTATATCTAGTTTTCTTTAGTGGTTCCAGTTAAGTTATTTCTTTGTAAGTCTTTCTAGCTTCGCCTTAGTGTTTCCTGTTTTCTTATTTTGTCCCTTTAGATTTAGTTTGTCTTTTTGTCTGAATCTATTCCATCTTTCTTTAGCAATTTTAGTTAGGTTATTTCTTTGTTTAGTCCTTTTAGATACTCTGGCTCTACTTAGTTCTTATTATAGTTAGATCAGCCTTCTTTCTGTTTAGGTTGGTTTCATGTTTTCCCTCATGTCTTTTTCTCTTCTAGTTCATCAGGTTTTCTTTAGTGTTTCTTTAGTATTATCTCCCAGGCATTTCCTTCTTTTTGCCTTTTTGTGCTCTGTTGGATGTTCATGTTCAAACTCTGATTTTGATCATTAAATACTCAATTTTCACCTGCTGCTTTTGGACCCCACCACACGAGATCATGACATTAGTACCATAAATAGAACGACTGCAACTATACTGTTGATGGTGTTCCCTGACAGTTTTTCTAAAAAGTGGAGAAAACTGCCTTGAATTTGGAACTAAACCCTTAGATATCCCAGTCAGCTGTGTTATGAGAAACTTCTAGGTAAAAAATTTAAACCAGATATCAGCAAAGTGGTGAAATATTTAAAGGTACGCGAGGTAGGATACATGGACACACCACAACCCTTTCCTCCCTTAGAATGGAAAGAGCGAGACAATTAATGCTCAGTTTTACCTATCAAGCTGCAGAAGGGGTTATATTTCCTTTGTGTTAAGTAGTTAAGTATCTTATTCCAAGTGTTTGCTGTAGTTCTGGACCTGTAGGGAGGTAAACACTTTTTCACAGCACTGTATCCAAATAAAGACACAATTTTCCAAATTGTAAGCGTTTTAGTTAATGTCTTGGTTAAAATATGTGCTTTTCAAGTTTTCCAGTTTCTCTTCTGCATATTTGAAAAAACAGAAGAGTAGCTGTAAAGCATTATCAGAAATATCTGAGAAACCATTAGGATACACAGGCATATCTCAGCAATTAAGAGATCAAATACATGCAAGGCAAAGGAAAACACAAGAGACCACAGCAGCCAATGGGGAACAGTTAGTAGGATGAGAAAGCAATCATCTCATTTTGCACAGAAACTCAACTTAACTTCCAGCAAATTAACATCATCTCCTCCACTAAGGAGCTATTTTCCTTTACTAATGAAAGACCAGAAGACTCTCATTAGCTCAGCATTCTTGATCAGAATAATAATTTGCTAAACACTGAAAAAAAGATGAATTATGTTCCGACTACTGATGGATGCAATTAGATGAAGAATGGTACCTAATGTGACTACAGGAGCCAAATTATCCACCTAAAATGTCATCTGAAATGTGCAAATTGCTGATATTACACCTACAAAATTAATAGTACATATTGGAAGGGTACATAAACTAACTCGTCTGTATAGAAAGGAGCAGAAAATGTGTATTCTTGACACTGATGTCTGCTTTGAAGACTAATGCATCAACTACTGCTCCTATACGTTCAAGAGAATAGAAAGAATGACTGTAGGGAAAAACAGCAGTCAAGTCAAATCCAGTGTCACAGAATAAAACCTGACATGTCTTGAATTGTTTCAGGTGGAAGGAGAACAAATCAGGCTGACATGGGAAACAACAGAATGACTTGAATGCTTGTTTTGATTTAAGCAAAATAGTTTTTTTTTTTTTAATTTTGTGACAGAAAATTCATCCAAATGTTTCAGAGTGCCAGTTCTGCAGACACTGTTGATTTCATAAAGAAATGCTTCAAGTCAAGAACTTGATGCAATTAACTGGAGATTTGATAGATTTCTGCCATTTGTCTTTAACTGATGGTTTGAATTTATCTGCCTTCTTTTCTAATGTGGATTAACTTAAGTTACAATTCAACTCGATCTGAATCATAGGGATTCAATTCAGAGAAAAAAATAGTCTGAATCATTTTAGTTCTCTAATTCTCTTCTGTACTATTTAGATTTAATTACATAAAGTTAAATTTAGCAATGCTAATGCCTCAGAGGCTACTGCTGCCAAATCTTCTGTCTCCACTTGTCTTTACATGAGATTCTCGTTGTGCCTTCTGTGTGGTAATGGTTTTGTAATGCAATCTGAAACATGAAGATGTTGGACTTGATATGCTGCACCAGAACAGATTTGCTGTGCACAGCATCTCACACCATATTCAATGAGAAAAATCGATGAAAACGTGAATGCTCAACACACGAACTGCAAACCTTGCTGCTGGAATATGATTACACATAGTTAATTGTATTTTTTAGAACAGATAATATAATTACATCTATGGGGAGTAGAGGTGTGAAAGTGAAAATGCCAGAAACTTGTCCCACTCTAGAACCAGAGGGAAATAAAAATAAATCTGTCCCCTGGCGCTGTTTCCTCCGTCAACTAAAAGGTTTAAGGATGTCAGTCTGCAGGGCTTTACATATATATATATATATATGTAAAGCCCTGCTTTACATACATATATATATATATATATATATATACTCTATATATATATATATATATATATATGAATAAACATGGCTTAAAGCTGAGAAAATTGCTGATGTTTGTAAGTATTCTCCCTTGATATAAATCCATAAACAGTTTGGTTTCTATCAAGATGCAAGAGAAAGCAAATTCCTCCATCCTATTTGATGATTATGTTTGAACAAACGAGGAAATTAGTGAAGTGTTTATCATTTATTAAAAGTTTAAAAATTACAGTAGCTGCAGAGCACCACTGCAATGGCACAATAAGCTGGCAAAACGTTGTAAAACAACTTCAAACCATTTATATTCTGCTTTTCCTTGCTTAGTGTTGACACACAAACCCATTGACGTGACAACCGATACATCTTCGTTAACCCGCAGAGCAAAGAGTAATGTATTGACCAGAATGTCCTGCAGTGTAGCTAACTTCCTGTTTTGCGACGGTGTATAGTCAGCTTGCATTCAGACTGGTTTTCTACCGTTTTAGAGTCCACTTCAACCAGACTGTGACCTAGGTTTTTAGGCGGATCAGAATTTGGTTTTTGAGTCTGTTTTGGAATTCAAATTTTCCATTCAGACTTCCCCAAAATCTCAGACTTTCTAGACAAACGGATTAGAGTTTGATTCAGGATTGCAATCCTGGGTTAGTCTGAATAAACCCTAAGTTTCTTACAATTTGAAATTCAAACCAAACTGAAAATATTTATATTAGTGTGAAACAATGCAGTTTAGCTGGATATCAACAGTCTACAAATTCATATGACAGTGTTATATTTGGTGCAGCTTTCTCAGCCAAGAAACATTTGTTTTCCAGAGTGGAGGAATCTTATTTGAGGCTACGTTTCCTCTCTGATGCTCAGTGGTATCCCAATTATAAGTGATTTAAGGAATTTCCTCCCTTTTAGGAAAATTCTTAAATCAATTATATTTTCCTGCTTTATATTACAAAATCAAAAGACCACCCTTCCAATGCTGTCAGATATACAGTTTAAATGTATATTTTTCAGCTACATTTGTCTTGATTCTATATTTGTGAGCAAGTAGTGAGATTTGTTTTGTGAAAAAAAACATGTTACTAGTTGTAGGAATAATCCAGATTCACTTTGAGTGCATGTTGAACATTCACCTGCTGAAGCCACATGTGATGCTCAGGCATGTCTCGACACATCAGAGCCTCAAGAGGACATGTTCAGAGGTGTCAGGGTATTGTAAAAGATGAAAAAAAACAAAAAAATATTTAGCTGGAAACTACTAATCGCATACCACAACAAACTGCTTTGCTGAAGCCGGTACTATCAAATACAAGCTGCAAACGCAATAAGTCCTACAGCAGCACCGCCAGGAATAAGAGAGACAGAAAATTGAATTCTGGAAGCCAAATATTAGGGGGACAAAACAATAATCTTTTTATTCTGACTTAACTTTGATAAAAACAGCCACTTGGGTGACATTACAACTTAAAAACTACCACTTGGTTTCTCTAATACATTCATGATGCCTCAGCAAGACTCAATGACGTGTCTGGTTTGCTGAATTTGACCCAGAATAAACGTAGAGGACTCTTGTTTTATTTATCTCTCATCCAGCTTTTTTTCGTCCCGGTCTCTGATGTGCTGCACACTCTCTGACCTAGTTGCATACATACGGTGCATGTAAAGGTCAACCAACAGGCAGGAGAACATCCTCTGGCTGATATTGTATGTGTTAATATTTATAATGCTTAAGCACTTCAGAGGTAAAAGTAAAAATGTTCTCTTGGAGCTGTCGCATGTACAAGCTGGCTGTGTGTTTCCAGCATATAAGCTTGCATGTAAAAAAAAGACTAAAGCAGTGCAGAAACAGTCAGGAGTTACGTCTTGAGAATTGTGGGGAAAAGAAAAGCCTTTTCCTGCAAGACTCTCTGACTGCACTCTGACAAATAAGCTGTCTAAACACAGCATGCTGAAACAATTATTTTGTAAATGTTACATTGGTAATCAGCATTTTTATATTCAGCCATACAGGAATAAATTGTGATATATTTCTTCTCTGCAGTGACAACAGTTTTCAAGCCGAAGCCATATATTTCCTGTTTTCCTTTCAAAAGTAGTATTTTTTTTTATTCTGCTCAATATGACAGCTGCATAAGTAAAATAGGACATGTTTGTTGAACAGTATTTTTCACATACAGAAGAACTGATTAGCTGATAGAAAGATGGCATTAAGGAATCAGGTCCTAATGAACTCCAGTATTAACCTTTATATGTTTAAAGGCCATTTATCATCATTTAACAACTTTTCTTTGTGCTCAGTTTTATTCACTTCCATGTTTAACAAATTAACCAAGCACAAGTCATCATATATCCCTCTAAGAATAATGATGTTACATACATAATATAAAACTTGGGGACTTGTGAAATGACCCCCCAGGACAAAAACACTGACACTCATGGGAGTTCAAAAGGAGAACATTTACATGCTGGTTTGTCCAGGGAAAAGCAGGAAATCAGTAGAAATATTGAATAAGAACAGCAGTCTGGAAACCTATCAAACCAGTACCTTATCTAGACATTTACAGAGCTCTATGGGGAAACCAGTCAGCATTTGACCGAATGGTGAATGGCCGCTTATAAGATAAAATAAAATGCTAAAAAAAAACCCCTCAAAAGTCTTGTTGAATGGAGACGAACGTTAGATTCATGTTTCCATGGGAACCACATAATTTTTTTTAAGATGATGATGTCATAGTTCCACCTTTCTCTCATCTGCAAGTCAAAATTACTTCATAAAATTGTCCTAGAGTAAATTTTAGACTAAATAAATATCATTCAATTGATGTACAACTTAATAACATTTAACTTTGCCAAAGTTAAATGACAGAGCAGGCAGTACCACTTGAAGTTATTTAAAATTAAATTTCAAATTTAATTAGGTCCTACACATATGAAGCTTTCACTGGGAGTCCAAATGTCAGAAGCTGGTCTTCTGGGATTTGGTTGACTCTAACACTGATATGCTTGAGGAAGTGGATGTTGGTTGAAGGTATATGTTGATGCAGATGGATGTTTATAGGGTGAAAGTTTACGATGCTCCTTGTGTTGATTTGCTGCTTGTTCTCCACAGGGTCCTGAAGCTCATTTAAAATCATGTCTTGATAAAAGACAGCCCACAGTCTCTGCCCAGTGGGAAGCTCCATCAAAGGAACACTGGTGTCACTTTGGGGAGCGGTATTTGGTCAAGCACACAAATATGGTTTTTTTATTTAATAGTAAAAGGGCATACAATTCTATACTTCAGTGCTTTCTACATGCACACTTCTACAATCCAAACTGGTTTCTGGTTGCAGCTTTGAAATGGCTTCTACTCATGTATAAAAGGAACAATTTTCTATCCAATTAACTCCAGGCAGCAACGTAAACATGATTATGTTTCAGCTGTGTATTCACTTCCACTGTGACCTCTGCATTAAGTCGGTTAAGCACTTGGATATTTGCATGAGGAGAGAAACAATGTGGTAATAATCTTATAGTTCTTTCTATTTTAGTTTTAGCTTAATTTGAGCTCAGTGTTTTCATTAAAATGGTAACATAAAAATCCTGGCATTATTTTTTTACTTTGAGAGGATATTTTTCTCAAAGGGATTTTACTCTAACATTTGCATTTTGAGATGAAATTATTGAAATTAAGGTGTGGATACAACTATGTGTATCTGAAGCCTTGTTTTCATTAAATGATTGCTTAAGAATCTCCCAATTAATGGGAGCTCTACATGGCTGTCAAGTTACAATTTGATTATAAACAATCCGGTTTTGGTGACACTTTAATATACAACATTATTTTTCTGTCTTCGGTTAATTCTAATAATACCACACTAGAAATACGACAACACAAAGGTCTGTGTTTATTTTTGGCTGCAACCTATCACATCCATCTTTTTTCCCTTCAGTGTTGTACCAGTTCGTCCTTAACATGAACTGGGTCAAGGTCTAATTCATGGATAATAAATTCAAGATTTAATTAGAGAGGAAGACTCTCATGACCAAAATTAAATACAGATCACGTTACACAGTTTGTTTTAATTTCATGGCTTTAAAATGATCAATAATTTTTGAACTGACTGACTTGGAACCTTTCAGTATGAAACAGTTTTTCAGTTTTATTCTGTGTTTTTGACTTTGCAATTACAAACAAACAAAAAAAAACAATGCCAGATTCCGTCTGCGTTAGTGAGATAATAATTAGATGGTTGAAAGTAATAAGTAATCCAGATTACAAGCATAGTCTGAATAGTTTGTTCTGTAATCAAGATTTTCTGATTATAAAACATTAAAATACAATAATTGTAAGCGGGATCAGATATGTGGCGCTTGACTGCCAAGAAAACCACATGAACAAACGCTAAACAAAACTAAAAAATTAACACACACAGAGAAACAATCAGCATAATCTACCAGTGTTGATGGTTAGAGGATGCTCTTTCAGTTTACATTAAGTGAACATTAAGTTTAAATCCAGCATGTAAAAGAAAAAAAAAACAATTAAAAGCATTGCTAAATTCAAGATTTTCCAAACAGAGTTAATGCCACTTGCTTATTTGAATAGATCCGGGCAGAAAACTGCTGACATGAAAAAAATGTGAACTACTTCAGAGTGAAAAGTAAAATACTTAACAAATTTACTTTGTTCTGAATCCAGTCAAAAAGCAGAGCCATGCGACATCCTGAGCAAAACGTTTTGTGTTTTCTATTTTACAATATAATGAGACTTGCTGTGACCTATCACAAAGTTGGAGCTTGTAGTTCAGGTGTAAAATTTTGATATTACAAGGAATTCATCTACGGTGAGTTTCAAAGAGCTGCAAGTTTATTTCTCTGAGCTGAGGGGAGTTAGATATTGTATTTTACATCTGCTGTGTGTAATATGAGCAATAAAAGAACTGAGTAATAAAACTGCAAAGTGAGCAAAGATTCCAGGATCACCTTTAATGAAACTTTTAAACCCTTCATATAACAGGAGCTTTACTGCATCATATAAAGCAATAAAAGAAAATCTCTCAGGTATTTATGCTTGCAATCACTTTGAACTGTGAAATGTGGAGGAAACATTGAGACGTCATACTATATTAAGAGACAGCGTAGTTGGGAAGGCCATAGAGAATACAATTATAGGCTGCTGGGGTGAGAGCTGAAGTGTGATGAACCTTGTTTTCCTTTGAGACAGTGATGAGATCTTGATCTGCAAAAAACAAAAAGTGTCTGGCACTGGAATGATGATGTAAAGTATTTTTCTGGAGTGAAGTCATGTATACAGTAGAAATAAAAAAAGGTCTGTAGAAAAGATGGAAAAAAAATAAAACTCTCAGAAAGGATTTCAAACTTTTTTGAAATGTAAAAAACATTTATCCCCAACAATTCATCAGGGAAAAATAGGTAAAACAGTGTGTGTACTGTACATGCTTGAATGGGTACTTGGTTGAACTACATTTGGATGCAATCCCATCTTTTAGCAATTGTTGATAAGTTTTCAGCATCTAACACCTTAACTTTGCATCCTCTCCTCTACAAATGTTTTAAAACATTTTTTAGTTATAAATACCAGATAGGCCTTACCTAAAACTTAAAATGTCTTTATTTAGTTGATTTGAGGTCTGCAGATTTTTTATACTTTGTGAATAAAAATGCATTGGTGTGATGCATTAACTAATAGACATCGACAGTGTGAGGCTGACTGAGGTTGAGAGTGGAGTGCACAGTACCATATGTTTCTGTGACCTTGCGATGTGGCATGTCGGTATGCTTCCTTCTCTTCAAAGCATGGATGGCATGGCCAGAGGTCTCTTTGACCCTCAGCATATCTGCAACAAACAATGACACAAACTATGGAAAAACTCTGGAAGAGAGAAAAAATTATGTGAAGTTAGAACCCAAAAACCTAGAAAAAGACTTCTTGAAATGTTTTTTTTTTTTGCTTGTCTTAAAAGTAGAGATAGAGTTTTCCAGGGAGAATTTGCCAATGCAGCAAAATTAGAATTTATTTAAACGTGCTGTTTGTAACTATTATAAAATGTTGTTATGAGACAGATAATCTGTTAAAAGATCTAAATCCTTCACCTTTTTCCTGAGCTGCTATTGCCATCTGAAGAAATGTATCACTCCTGAATTGTTCCGACCAAGAACAACCAATCAGAGCTAGCCAGAGTGTCTCAGCGCTGTCAATCAATCTCAGGTAATCACTGCTAATAGCAGAGAAACAATTCATTGCCACAGGATAATCGTTTATCCACCATCATTAGTGGCAATGCTAACAATGGGGGTGTGGGAGGAAAATGAGCAGCGTTACATGAAGGGGTGATTGACAGCGCTAAGACACACCTCCTGGCTGTGATTGGTAGTTTCTAGATAGCACTGGGAACACTGGGAGAAGTTAAATTTTTTCTCAGACTCCTACCTCACACCATATTGTCACAACATTATAGCAGTTAGTTAGTGCAACATTAAAGTTTTTACTAATTTTAACCAGGAGTCCCAGTAACTATGCAGTAACAACACTGATTAGCTGCAACCTAATTCTGAAATCCTCCTCAGAGTGGAGCGGCAAAAGAAACATGAGGAAATATTCTTATAAAACACAAATTTAAAACATACTATCCAGCACAGCAGTAAGATCTTGTGCTTTCTGTTGGAGAGTGTTGTGCCACTGGTTGAGGACAATGCAGCCAACACCAGTCAAACTCAGCAACAAGGCGGTCTCCAGGGGATTCTCCAAGGTGAGCAGTTCAGCACTGTAGAAGACAAAAACTGTGAGGTCTTGTAGGACACAAAGGCAACACTTTTTAACCACATAAAAAAACACAATTATAATATAGCCAACACAAAAACAAAGCCACTAATGAAGATAAGTGCAGACTAAATGAAAAACAGAAAAATTGGTTGAGAATATTCAATACCTTTCTTGACTTTTATTGTTTGATGGGAGGACTTTCACTTTGTTCTGAATCCGGTCAAAGAGCAGAGCCATGCGACATTCTGAGGACAGCAAACGCCATTATCATAAAAACTATTTTCAATAAAGTGTAGCAAAAACATAACAAATCCTCCCTCACCCTAAATCTTAAGAGTCAACTCATACTTTTTCACTGCATTGCATACAAAAATCTGATTCTTTGAGGCTTTTTGAGAGTTAAGGAAATGGAGATAAAACCAATTTCAATTACAGATGCCTAAAAATAATCTAAGTGTGCCATGTCCTAATTGCCAGACAGATAATATCGATAGTATATGCTGTTGAGAAACAGCTGCAATTCAGTCCATGTTGACGGCCACGCTATAGTTAGCAGCACTACAGCCAGACTGCTGGGTGGCCCATGTGTCCGGCCTGCGGCAACAAGCCAGTCAGGCCTGACACTTTGCCAATCACTCTGGAAAATTAGAAATATTTGTAGACTATCTTTATTTGATGCTATGATAATTTTTCAAGCTTTTTACTGTTTTTTTAATGAAAACCGTGAATGATTTGTTAAGGGATTAAAATCTGTAGAGCTCACTTGTGTCTTCTTCAGGTAGCAAAGGTTGTGGCATAAAGCGAAATTAAAAAAACGATTTGAACAGTCCTTCATAAAAATAGAAGTTTAAGTACATTAACATAAAATCTAAACCATAGATGTTTAAATGACATGCTTGTTAAAAGAACAGATTGATCAAACTGTCAAATAAGTTCAACAGAAATTAGTCTCTTAGCTGCACTAAATGTTGGGAATGTTTCATCTTGAGAAATTAAGGTTAAAAATATTAGAAATTCTTAAAATAACTAATTACATGCAGCAACTACAAGGACACAAGTCATTCTTTGCCGATGATAAATCTGCATTCTTCAGTTATTTTTAGCAGGGCAAACTTGACAATGTAGAGAAAAAATGGATGTTTTAAAACCACATCAGTTTGACCTTCTACTTAAAACAGTAAACAATAAGAGGTCTTCACTTCCTCACACCACTAATATGCATTTTAAAAATTTGAGAAATATGACGGCATGATTTCACACAATCTGGGAATATTCATGTTTGCTTGCTTTATGCACTATGGGAATGTAAGATTATCATGTTTGAATAAAGTTATTTTATGAATTGGGGGGCTTGCAGATTTATTTCAGATTTAATCAATTCATTCTTTAATATTCATAACATTTTCATTTATTTTATAACTAAACATGAGTTGTTTTATTAAATTTATACATAAGTGCGTTATCATTCAGCTAAACTCATCCTTGTTATTTGCATTATTTTTGTTTTTGCTTTTGGTTCATACAGAGTACTTCAAATAAAGATATTTAATTACTGATCTCCCACATTTGCAATACATTTCTATTGTCATAAACACAGAGAAAAAAATTATGAACTAAAATTTGCTGTGTGTCCAATACCGGTTAGATTGAAGGTTGCGACTTTGGCAGGTGGGATGGTCACCAGGAGTGGATCCATCCCCAGGTAAATGAAGGCACTGCATTTGCACAGAACCTGCTCTATCTCGAAAAGACTTAACATATATAAACATTTGTTAGTGGAGAGAAAGTGTCTTTCTACTTTATATGTTACAAGTACAGGTAATATCAGCAAAAGATTTCAAACCTGGATCTGCTGAAGATGTTCTTCCAGAATTGAGGGAGATGGAGCTTGTGGTGTTCTAAAACCTCTTTCATTGTTGAAGTCACACAGGCACTTTCTGTGTTGAGAAGAAAAAAACTAAGTTTAGATATAGAATTTCTTTAATTCACAAACCAAGCGCAACAGGTTGCACCAACAGGTTTGACTGCTTTTAGTGACTGAAAAAACTGAATGTTAAAAATTTTTATGACCAGAGATCAGAAATGAAGTCAGAGGAAACACGAAGGTAACGGAAATCAGTTTTCTGTGGAGTCACGTCAGACCGTGGCTTTCAGACAGTAAAACTTCAGCAGGTAACAGAAACACAGAGTTCATTAAAGTTGCTATTTTATCTTTTTGAACATTCTACTTCTGTGATGGAAAATGCCAGATCTTGAAATGCTGCTAACTTTAGTAAATATCAGTTTTAAAGTAGGAGTCAACATTTTCTACTGCTAGTCACTATGAAGACATCTTAAAATGTCAACTCTGTAGTCATTCTGTCTTTATCATAAAATACTTGTGTCAGTAGTAACTTTTTCACAGTGATAACTCTCTAACATGCTAGAGGATGATGCCTCTGTTTCTGTTTCAAATATTGAAGCACATAGTCATAAATAGTTATTAACTTGCTAAATCTTTCAAAAACTGTATCATAAATCTGCCACTAAACTGATCATTTCAAAACCAATAGAGTCAGCAGAACAGAGAACTAAAAGTTACACAATCCGTCTCTTTCAGACTTAGATAAGAGGTGCATGTTAGGTCAATAGCATTCTTATTATAATTATGAAAATGTATAAGTATTACACAGTGTAAATTAGTTTTCTTACCACTCTGGCCTTCCTTGTAAGGGTCAACAATATCTTTCAAAAGTATTTTAAGGTATATATGTATATTAAAAACTTCATTTACTTTCTAAACAGTAAACACTTCATAGTTACTTACCACTGAACTAGTTTTGGAGGTGAGAGACATTTATTAAACATTGCATGCTTAATAAACACATGCACATACTCATTATGACACAATCTTGAGGCATTTCAACCTCAAAGAGATGAAGCTCATCAACAAAAATAAAAAATCTAAATACTCGTGGAAATACTAAATTCTAAAATAGTTTGATTGTTAGAATGTCAAGAATGATTTTCCTACTGATTATTGAGAGGAGAAGGATTATTATTATTTTTTTACACAAAATAAAAAGATATTGATAAATTGATATTCTTTTAACTGTTTTTATCATCTTTTGAACAAATATGTTGGTTGAAGAAAAATTATTTTACTCTAAAAATGTGAGACATACCAATAATTTGGGGCTGAACTGTACATAAAACTATATAAGTGTATACTAAATATTTATTGGCACTTCAACAATAGGACCCTCCTATTGATTTCTGAACAAGTTCTTAGATGTTTCTGGTATTTTGATGACATATTTTCTTGATGAGCGTAAAGTGTGAAATTTCACATTGACCCCACTCTTTGGCTCCGTCCAAATCATTTTTGTTCAAGTTGGAAATCTGGTTGGGCGACTTCATAGTAAATATTTATAGTAAATCCAGAAAGAAGAAACGTGCTGGTAAAGTTGAAAGACCACATTAAACCTAAACCCACCAGACAAATAGATGATTTTGGTTTTAAGTTTATATAAAAGAGGGAATTGTTTCCAATTTTTCTTGATAATAAAAGAGAAACTTATTTCTTCAACTTATAATTATGGTTCATCAAACGTTAGCCTCTATATATGTGTACAAATACATATAACATGAAAGCCATTAATGTAGTAAAGGCAAATACATAGTAGAAAATGTCTCTATTCTTCATTCATGCTAAATAAATTTGTCCTAAAAATGTAACAATATAGAAATGCCCTTACCTTAGAAACATTTGTAAGCGTAAAGTCACATGTAATGTTTTGTAAAAGTTCTTTCAAACAGCTTCAATGGAAAGGATACATTTCAAGTTTGTTGTGTCCATTGTGAATGTGTAGGAAGGCAACACAGGATGGGCAGGTGACTGTGTAAACGACAAACTATTAATATTCTGCTACAGCAGAAAAACACATACAGGTGGCACAACACACACTGAATTTAAAAACAAGGTATTGATGTTTATATATTACACATATAAACATCTATAAAACCAGTAGCTATAACATGAGACAATATGCAAATACTTCCACACTAAAGGTTAGAGTTGAAGAACTCAAAGGAAAAAACAGCTGAAATAAAAAAACAAAAAACATAAAAGTGCATGGCATCATTCAGAAACATTCTTTGAGGCTCAAAACAAGATCTTTATGAAAACACATTATGTAATTGATTGAAAAACTGCACTTAAAAGGCAGGAACTTAAATAAGTGGCAACGCTGACAGCAGGGAAAAGTTATATTACTGTCTCACTGCAGTGAGTTTAATTTATCAACTCACTTTGCTGCCTTTGCCGCCTTTGCCGCCTTTACCGCCTTTACCGCCTTTGCTTTTAACTTCCTGCTTCTTAGCTCCCTTGCCACCTTTGGTCTTGGGCTCCTTTTTGCTGTCACTTTCAACTACAACAAACAGGAAGCAGAGTTAATACACACACTTGTCTGCAGGCTAGATTACACAGCTTTTGGACGGATTTAAAAAAGAAAACAACTTCCTTAGAATTTATTTGCAAAGTCAGTGACATTTATTTTAGGAGTGTTAGTAAAGGTAGTGTGCAGGAGGCTGCCCCCATCTTACTCTGAAACTTAAAACAGATTTTTCACTTGACTTCACTCTTTTTATATAGTTTCATTAAAATTGTCTGAGAGCATGTTTAAATAGACTAAGAAATGCCATTGTAAAATTTTCTTGTTTAATAAAGTATGATTATTTTTCACTTGTGGATGCCACACTGTAGAGAATAGATTTTACATAAAGCTATAAAACTAATAATCTTGTGTTTTTAGTTTTAGAAATTTCTAAAAGAAGGTAGATTTTAGCATGTGCCATCTATCCATCTTTGTAGGAAGAAAGAAAAAATAAGTTAAAAAAAATAACGACAACTTTGTCATTTATGTGTCATTCAGATAGAGATTGATAAAAACATGAACACAGAATTATGGATAAAGCTTGTATTTTTTCTGAAGCATGAGGAACTGTTAAGTCACATACATACACCTTCACTGTTAGCATTTTAAGATTCAAACTTTACAGTGGTGCAGAAATCTGCAGGGTGGGAGCTTGTATTCCAACTGCTTCTTATTTTACATTTATTAATGTGTTGCCTAAAGGATGTAAGGCTTTATGAAAAGCTGTTTTATATTTCTTTTTATATTTCTAGAATAAATTCTTAAAAACAAGCTGGAAAAAAAGTATTTTGCTTAAATTTAATAAAAAACACTTCATTAGTCTTTCTAGAAAACACAGATAACAAGTCGCTTCAGTAATAATTGTTCATTTATGCAGTGTGTTACCAATACAGAAAACATACACACAATGAATAATAACCCTCAAAACTATAATTGGTGTCCAAATATGCCAAAGGATATGAAAATGTTTTGAAGAGATTGCATCAGCTAAGACTGAAATGCATGATTGATTATGCAATATTGCACAATTTGTTTCATTCACACACACAGTCGTGTAAAAGTGTTCAGAGCATACTTTGCACACATCAAGATGAACTTCTCACTAAAATTTCAGTTCAGTAAGTATTGAGGAAATGGTGAAACACTTCAACTTTGTTTGTCACAGGAGTTCTTAATGGTAGTAATGGGTATTTTAAAGTCCAAAATGTTTTTACACCCAGCTCCCAGTTACTGAAACAAGTTATCAACTTCTTGTTAATAAATTCAAATGTTGATTATTACTACACTGTTTGAAACTCTGAATCCAATTAGTTTATTCACTGGAACTGTTCTATGTCTAAAGTAAATAAATAATTTAAAAAATGCAGTTTTTAAATGATGATTTTATTGATAATGGAAAAAATATATATTTTCAACCCAACGAAATATTGATAGAAAGCTAACGGATCTTCTGTTTACAATTTCCCACATGCCGGTCAGTTGACCCAGCAAACGTGAGAGAGGAACACACGGGAAGTCGCGCTAAAAGCAGTGCAATCTTGGAAGTGAAACAAGCTTCTGAAACTGTACCAGCACTTAAACCAGCTCTGAAAGCTATTCTCTATGTACCTTTTATACTTTTCAGGCCTTGTTCTCTACTGAGACGACTAAAGAAAAGCTGCAGAGAAAAGTCTCGAGACACAGAGGCCAGGCCTTCCTCTTGCAGGAGAGGCAGAGCTTCCAGGGGCAACTCAAGCAACTTCCTGTCAGCGAGAACCACCAAATGTTCTCCATTGTCAACTGCAAGAAAAAAGATACAAATATATTTTATGACTTTGAAAATTGTATTTATAAAGTAGTAACACAGTTCACACTCTTTGTTGCAACTTTGGAAAAGTCCTATTAGTTATCAACATTCAATGTTGACATATTGGCACATGTATGGCAACAATGTCCTCTTTTAGCTTGTCTAACAAGAAACTTATTTCACATGATGTATTCGAAAGAGGCTGAATACTAGCAGAAATATAAGTGACACTAAACACCTTACCTTTTTCTAAGCTATGTTTTTCTTCTTTTACATGCTTTTGGTCATGTTCAGAGATGGTTGGAGAGATAGTCTGGCACCTGATGGAAGAATAAGGAAGACAAATATTCATGTTCCTGACAGAAATGCACAATAAAGCATTTATATGGATCACAATAAGCAGAAACAGAAAAATATTCTTTGGAATGCTACAAAGTGCCAGCAAAACCTTTCCTGAATTTATTCAAGCTCTATACATTTTATGTGATGTTATTTTATAATGCACATACAGTAGTCATTTCAAAATGCAGATTTTAATTTTGCATTTCAAGCATTTGATACAAAAAGTTGAAAACGCAGACAGTCTTCCAAAAATATGGCTCCCCATTTTATAAGCTATAAAGTGCTTAATTTGTATAAATGGGAAATCGTGGCACATTATAAACCAACAGGCAATGTAATTTATTCCTTTCATCAATCGTGCCTTTGATTGGATGTCACTAAAAGACACCTGACAGACTAATGTTCATCAAAAGAAACAGTCCTTTGATCTGATCATTTAGAGCTTAAGCATTAAAATGTTTGAAACATTGATGCTTAAAATGATTTAAGGATTTGAAAACTTCCCAGTGGCACTTAAAGTGTCTTGTGTAAACCCACTTGAACTTTATAAGATTTTCTAATGTTTCAACTGCAGACTTCAATGTATTTTAATGAGATTTTATGCGACAAGCCAAGTGGAAAGACAACACATGGTTTTCAACAGCAACAACTGATCTAGTGAATACAAATGCACCAACACTTTTCAGATTCTTACTCACTGTAATGTTTAAAATAATGTTTATATTGCCCTAAAATTCACAATTTCACAGCACCTTATGTTGGCTTTTCAAAATAAAACTCAATGAAAACATTGAAGTTTGTAGTTG
This sequence comes from Poeciliopsis gracilis, assembly GCA_911649635.1. NCBI lineage: Eukaryota > Metazoa > Chordata > Actinopteri > Cyprinodontiformes > Poeciliidae > Poeciliopsis > Poeciliopsis gracilis. The sequence continues at coordinate 5,944,610 of CAJVRI010001154.1, forward strand.
TGATACAACAAGAAATGTATAAATATTTTTTTTGTAGATCACCTGATGAAAGGAAAATCAAACTGAGATAGAAGTGGATTCAAATAGTCCTCCATTTTTTCTACTATTTCTCCGAAGTGAAGCTCTAACTCTCTGTCTCTCGCCGTGTTCTGTGTATGAGAACAAGACAGACAGTGAAGACAGTTTTCTTTATTGTTATTCAGAATTTATTGCTTCCCACCATTGATTACTATCCTATTCAGCTACATGAAGTTTGGTAATGAAAATGAGGTGTCCCAAGTTTCCCCATTAGGTAAAAACCTTGCTTGGGATAAGAATTACACTGGAGCAAGCTTGTTTATATAAGGGCTGCTCTGTTTAATACACAGCTAAAGAAAAGCCTCAGCGATACCTGATGCACCACGGACGTCTCCAGCTGGCTGGATTTATCCTCCTGGACTGAATATTTGTTCTCTAGGCCAAAGACCCGAGTCTGCTCCCTAAGTGCTCTGAGTGCCTCCGGGCAGACTGAAACCTTTGCCACCTGCGAACATGGCACCGGACCTGCAACAACATAAGTGACTAACAGTCAGACATACACACTCACATAAACATGCAGGCTTTGTAATTGGTCCCCCTGAGCTCCGTCTGTATTTCTCTCTCTTTCTCTCTTTCTCCCTTCATGTGTCTGATGTTTTTGCCTCAATGCTTTCTCTGCTTAATGAACTTCTCTTTGCTCTCCAGCCACAACACATTCTCTATTCCATCACAGCAGCTAGTCACATAAAACAATAAATAATTTGTGTAAGCTACTCCCTGTCACATCCAGTGGAGAAGAGGTCAAAGGGAAAGCACAATTTTATTTTCTTGTGTACACAAAATTATTTTACACATCTTCCTTTGAGACCGTCTTCTTCTGCATTATTTAAAGGATGGAAATTAGGAAACCTGTTGGATGTGGACTCTTTGGTTTTGGACTTTCTGGAGCTTTGGTTGTCTCATAGAAGCAGCCATAGAGTTCAGAGCTAAAACAAAATAAAACCCATGTATAAATGGAAATGTTTAACAGGATGAAAACTGACTGAAAGCAACTGAAAGCAAAACATTTACCCATCATTGGAGTGCTGAAGCAACAAGATCTTCAAGCTGGGATGAATGTCTGACAGGATATCCAGGTGGTTGGGAATGACGCTCAGCTGATGGAAGGCCTGCATAAAAATGCAATTTCAGGATCACAAATTTGGCAGGATGAGAAGAAAAATTAGTCTCTATGTGGATGTATATGTTTGGCAAAGTTCCTGCAACTTTTGGTTTCAATTCAAGTTTTAGAATTTAGAGTTAAGACGAAAGTAATTTTGTTTTCAACATAAGGCGGGAAAAATTTAATCGAAGAAAAGTTGATCGACAAAGGATGTCTGGTGAAAAAGTGTCCCCAATAACATAACTGTCTGGAGTTATGTGGTGTAACCTTGAACCTTTTCATTTCTAAAGACTCTTCAGAAATGTAAGACTCATTTATTATAAATTTTAAAAAGCAAAGCGAAAGAACAACAGCAAAGTATATTCATACGTCCCAGTAAAATTGACATAAAAAATGTGATACTGCAAGGATTCATTATCAGTCAATAGGTAAGATACATCCTTACTGTGTTTTAAAGTCTGCATCATTTTTGCAGAAACCAGTTTGTTGACATGACTAAATTTTATAATTGAATATATTTGCAGCCAGCTGGTTTATGTGATTTAAAACCCCTTCTGCAGATTTGAAGCAAGCATCATAGTAGCACCAACATTATGCCACCTATGAAGAAAGTTTGGTGGACTGCGTGTGACAGCATCTATAAATCATGAGGGGTGCTTAGAGACCCTGTACCTTGAAGAGGTGAAGGAGCTGTTCGTCCGATCTTTTCAGCATGCTGCTGGATCTCTTTTCCTGGGAGACAAACAGATTCCTGTGGAGGCTCAGCAGAGCCGAGAGCTGGGACACAGAGGTGTCAGCGCAGGCACAGCTCAGGAGTTCGGCCGCCATGGCAACAGTGCAGCAGCTCTGGGAAAAATGAGTTAGACCAATGATTTTATTAAGGGACTATATGATGCATAACAGCTATATGCATTTAATTCAGGCTATATGCATCTTATAACTATTCCAACAATTAAAGACATGTACTATGTGATGCTCAGTCAACCTACAGCAGTGCAGTACCTGAAAAAGGGCGAGGTATTGAGCAGTCACTGTAGGGTCAGATTGCCCATAACAGTCCAACATATGAAAGGAGGCCTCGGCCAAGATGGCGGAGGGTAAGTTGTGTTGCAGACACAGCCTGGTGGACTCAGACAGGACTTTACTTGCTTCAGCCAGCAGTTCCTGTGCTTCATCTTTCCTCTGCTCCATCACAATAACACCACAATTTTAAATGAAACATGACATCTCCAACCACAGCCACCAAAACAATTCTCAATAAAAAATAGAAAAGCTCAACTGTATTTTCTTAATGTTTTGTATTAAACTAGCCTGTAGTTCTAAAACACGTCCACGTAATTCTACAACATTTGGCCTAAGACCGTCTCAGTGCTGCCCTCTTTCTGCATTCTTATTAGTTGTGCAGGAAGCTCTTCTTTTGCTTTTGGGTCTGGCTCAGAGCCAAAGATGTACGGTTGTATAATTGCACATATGTTAGCAGCCATTTTCATGTGTGTCAACATTAAGTTGTGGGCCGTGGCCATTTGGATTTAAAGTGACAAGACAGCTCATTCTGAAAGGAGCTCAAAATAGGCAAAACTGACCAGACTAAAATCTCATGATCTAAGAATGTGCAAAACATTTACTGAACATGTTTCGCATGGCACATAGACATTAATATAGTCTGTTCAAGGAAGCATAATAGGTCACATTTAAGATGTATATATGTAGTTTGGAGGATATAATTTATCCTCCAAAGTGTTCCCACATAATAACTACATTACCCTTTTTTTGTCAGTCTTAAGTGAGATCAGACGGTTTGAGCTTGAAGATTCCATATTAGAGAGAAGTCAGACTTAACGGGGTCAGTTGACTGGAGGCATGTACCTGCTGCTCCACACCTCTGTCAGAGGTCGAGCCCGGTTCTTTGCTGCTTAAATCACTGTGTTTCCCTGAATTCTCCTCTGCAGTGGGAACAATGTCAGAGTGCGGCAAAGCACCCTACAGCACAAAGATGTTTAAAAAACACAAGTTTTCATTTTGATAAGAATGTCATCTCCTTTCAAAAGCTGAAATGAAAAACAGAATCTAAAATCTGACTGCACATGTTTAATATTTACTTACCTGCATATGTTTGTGCCAGAGATCCGTCACGTACATGGGCTCTCTCTGCATAGCCAGCACTTTCAGATACCTCCCGTGCAGATTCAGGCAGTGAGCTCGGATCTCCATGTTGTCCGAGGCTTGGAGGTTGAGTGCAGCCAGCTGGCTGAGAATCATCTGCCCCAAGGTTCTGTCTCTGCACTCCCAGTCCTGGATAACGCACAAGAAAATTAAGACTAAATGTGGAGATGGATCATAACTAAACCAATTAGTGTACTTATTACACAGGATGTTTTTTCCAGATTTGATGCTATTATGGGTGCTCAGAATTTGGTAGAAAAAAAATAAACAGTTTGGAAACAACGTTTCACCGTTTTAAATCAGAAAATAGAGTTTAAAACGCTACTTTGCAAAGAATCACAAGCATCCTGCAAGAAAACATGACACACTCTGAGTTTGGATTTTAATTTAAAAAAAGCGAAGTGTATAAATATTGTATATAATGCAATGTTAAATGTCTCATGTATACAGTGCGTTGAACAAGTTAAATCTCCCCCCCCCAAACATAAATGCACAATATTAAGATTTTATTTGAGAGATCACCATTAATTTGTGCATATTTGTGAAGTGGAGGAAAAATAATGTATTGGTTTATCAGACAATTTACGAATAAAATACTGAAAAATGTGGGTTGTATTTGTATGAAGCCACTTTTAACATCCTTAAACAACATCTAGTTTCCTTCAATGGTCACCTAATGGGTAAACAACAAAGACACAATTTCATCTCAGATTTTTCAATGAAAGGATAAAGAACAGAACTAAAAGTCAGGTGTCCTGTTTTAATTTTTATCCAACTTTGTGTTGGGTTGTCAAAATAAAATTTGACTTGAAAAACTTTGGAGTTTGTGGTTATGTAACAAAATGTGAAAAGCCATTTTGCTAACTATTAACTATCATTTTAGAACTATTTTAAGTGTGAACTGACTTATGATGACCTTTTGGAAACAAAATGTTGATCTTAAAGGACCTTATAATTTATTCAGTTTCAGAACCAGCTTCAGCAACAACATCCTAATGCCGTTTAAAGGCCTTCTCTGTTTGATTTTGTCCATGCCTCACATTAATGTGGATACATTTTAACCACCACAATATTAGCTAGCAATGATAGATTTGCATAAGTGATAAAAAGGGAAACCCTCCAAGATGGCTTTTACTTTATAAGCACTGGAAAAAAGGGTAGCTTCATTTTCTTGTAACATAAAATCACAGAAAAAAAGAGCTAAAGATAAGTTAGTGGTTTAAAATAGCTTAGATTAAGACTAGTATAACTTCTAAATCTCTTACCATTTCTGTAGAACCTGGCTCTGGTGAGTTCCTTGTGAATTCTTCCAGGATTATTTCAATAGTTGTCTTTGTTAAACGGGCAAAAACATTCTCTGTCTGCTTGGCGCAATTCTCCTCCAGAATTTCCATGCATAACTCTGTCATGTACACTCGCAAGTCCAAAAGTTTTCTTCTGGATATCTGCGACAGGTTGCAACTCTGGAAGAGAGTGTGAGAACTAATGTTAAATTCACATCTAAACTGAGAAAATGTACACAATATAACCAGTACTCAAAATCATATCTACCTCTAGATAACTTAATCTTACTATAAAAGCAATGATGTCAAATGTCTTGATGTCATAACATCAAAAGGTGATTCTTCAAAGCGTTGTTTCAGCGAGGATGAATAAAAAATGCAATCTATACCATTCAGATTTTCATGCGATAAAAGAAAAAGAGGACCAAGTACAATTTTCCTTCCCACACGGTTATTAAAAGCTTTGTTTCTTGCCTGTCACATAAAATCTTGATAACATTGATTTAAGTTTGGGGATAAAACATGACAAAAAGTGAAGAAGTTAAAGCAAGCCATGATGTATGATTAGAAAAGATGGTGACAAATGTGAAAAACATCCAAGAGGGGGCAGATGTAAATTAAATATAATTTAATCTTCCTCAGAATGATAAATGACTTTGGCACATGCTTTCTGAAAATACATGAGCAAGCACAAGAAACAGAGTTTGCACAGCACCTTGGATGCCAATTATATGTAAAACTGGGCTCTAGCTCCATCTGCTGAAAGCTAAGGGCAAAAACATGGCTTCTTTCCACTGTGGCTGGAGAAAATCCTCCACACGACTTCTCATCAAAAAAATCAATTGAACCAGGATTTGCAGCAGCGATGAGAACTCATAAATCAATCATTTTGCTTCATGATTCTATCAACATTTGATTCAAAGTTTCAGCCAGTAGGATGGCAGTCCATCTCTGTCACAGAGACTCTCAGGAGACTGAATCTATGGTACGTTTTTTTTCCCAGTGCTTGGAAGATTTAAACTTTCATTTGCTGCTGACAAATAATAATTTGCAACGCTTTGCATAAAGGACTTAAAATAAAGCAATAGAAGGAATTAAACATTTTATTTCTATGTACCAAGTACAAATAGGTTTCTAAAAGCAAAATAACATCCTTCTTCCAAAACAAGCTCAAGAAAATCTAACTACAATGACAACATTTGCCATCTGCACATATTTTAAATAAGCCAGGAGTCTTCACCACAGTGATTGGCTCTTACTGGAGCCAAACAATCAACTTCCAAAGCTGTTTAGATGAAGCTGTTTGTTAATAAACTGCCAGAAAAGTTAGAAACAATCTGAGTTTTTATTATGTTACAATATCACAACTGGCACTTTATACCAGGGCTCAGGTCAAAGGAGAGAACTGTCACATATCTACACAAAATGTGCTACTTATGGGATAATTATCTAATCCCCATGTATAAACTAGAACAAACTAAATGGTGGTACCAAAACAGTCTTGCATCATCTTTCAACTTATTTACACTTTTGTTACATTACAGCCACAAACTTTATTAGGATTTAATGTGACAGACCAACAATAAAGGTGTAGATTTATATTTAGTCCTTTGTATTTTTTTTTTTCCAATAAACATTTCACAGCAATTACAGCTATGACTCTCTTTAGTGGGTGTCTAAGTATCTTTCTTGGTAGGTTTGCAGTCATCTTGAAATCTTTACATTTTCCGATGGAACATTTGTATGAGATGTTCAAAGCGTGGGATATTATTTTATCAGCTGACGGGGTTTAAACCTTTGGAAGCACTGGACTCTATTTATGGATATGTTAATAAATAAGTTTAAAAAGTGTTCCTGCAACAGCTTATTATTATTAAAAACTCTAAAACACAGTTTTATACTTTGCTTTATGCTTATGCTCCAAGTTTGTGAGTAGTTTTTAAAAGTCTGTGGGCATATTTTTAAGGATTTGTTCTCTTAACCTTATGAGCTAAACATGTTAGCAACTGATGCAGATCCAAACATAGAAGGATTCTATGAACATGTGAGATGTAATCCCTCCCACAGTTTCTGGGAGGACATCATTCTGAGGGAACATTTTATTTACCTCCTGAGGCGAAAACAGCCTCTGAGCACTTAGTATTGCATGTTCCTGCTGTGCGACAGCCAGTTGCATTTCAGACAGGGCATCAAGCAGGTATCGATGTTTCCTCTCTACGTCAGTGACCTTTCCAGCAAGAATCCTGCAGAAAAATAAAAATGTTTGTAGGAAAGAGTGTGAGGGAGTGAATTAACCTGGTGCGAAAGCCTGTGTTGGTGCTACTGTTTCTTAATGAGACAATAGTTTCTGTTTTTTAAATATAAACTTTCAAAACTGCTAAAAGTTTCTGTCATGCTGTCCTAATGGTTTAAACTCTTTCTTTAAAGATCCCAGAGGAAATCTTTCAGTGAACAGAGGTTTTCAAACGGAGTGCTCTGCATCTCACCCACTTGTGACTGCAATTTTTCAAGCTAGCTGACTCTAAAAAAGCTCAGGTTTTCCCTGCTTACAAAACACATTTGGTTGCATAGAAACATGTCCAGTTGCAAAAAACAACGTGGAGACAGTAAAGGTGATGCTGTGTTAATTAAAACTATGTTTGATGATCTTTGAGCAACATATTTATTGGGGCCCTGCCATAGCAATGCATGGAGGCAGTGACTGACTTGCTTCGCAATACCTCCATGCATTGCATGGCAGGCACCTATTGTTCTTCACCCAATAGAATGTCTCTTTATTATTATTGGGGCCCTGCCATAGCAATGCAGGGCCCCAATAATAATAAAGGGTTATTATTGGTCTGACGGGCCTTCTGACATTCCTCAGGCCTGCGTGAGGAATGTCAGGTCTGTGTCATCTGGAGTTTTAGCAATTATCAGAGAGTGTGATAGACCTACTTTAAGTAGACCATTTTAAACTACATCTATTTTAAACTAGACCTATTTAAAGTAGATCTATTTAAACTAGATCTATTTAAACTAGACTTATTTAAAGTAGACCTATTTTAAACTACCTCTATTTTACCTAGACCTATTTAAAGTAGACCTAATTAAACTAGATCTATTTTAACTAGACCTATTTTAACTGACTTTGAGGTACTTGTAGAAGTTTGACATTAGCACAAACATTAGCATTTCACTGCTAATGTTTGTGCAGTGATTATACAGCATGATATTTGTCGCTCAGGTTAGGGCTCTGCCTTGTGCAGCAAGGCAGAGCATTAGCATTAGCCTTTTACCTTAAATGAGGTATTAGCTATTTCCCTTCCTTATTACCCATGTTTAGTACACTGAATGGAGTAAGTCATGCTTGTGACTCTCCATGCCCTATTGATTACATGGCAGCTTTCTTTAGCATTGATGCTAATGTTTAGCATCAGAATGCTGGGTGCAAATCCGATGGGCACACTTTGGCCCGGTTAAATTTCTTCAGGAATTTTCTAGTATTCAAATAAAATTTTTAGAACTGTGGAGTAAAAATAATCTGATTTTGCTGGCTAAATTCAGTTCTGCTCAAAAAGTTGAGCAATGGCCTGACCTCAGACCATATGCACGATCTCTATGTGCCTGTGCTGCCTGTTGTCCAAGGTTGAGCTTGGTGAGACCATCTGCAGACAGTCTGAGTGTCTCACATGCAGCCATTAGTCTCTCAACAATCTCAGTGCCGGATGTCTCTGCAGTAGTAGCATTAGAAATGGCTCGAATACATTCAACTGCACCTCTGAAACAAAGCATATGAGCATAGTAAGCTTAACCATTCTTAGAAAACTTGTTAAATTTGTTCTAAAAGTTTCTAAGAACATGTTTTCTTAGAAAACGTGTTAAAAATAAGTGGTTCAGATACATTAGATTTGACCTTGAGCAAACATTAGCAAATGTTTATTTTTTAATTTACAAATCAGTTAAAAATAATTAAGTCATTCTAATCACTGAGGACAAAATTAAAAACTGCTTAACATGTTTAGAGGTTTGGATTTACCTGTTTTCTAAGAAACTTCTCATTGAACTGAGCTCTTGAACTCTGTTTACTTGCAGTCCTGCAATCAGCTGCAAAGCGTCACAACCTTGTTTGACAATCTTATCAACCTGTAAAAACATAAATAAGTTATTGTCTGAAACAAGTATGTAATCTTCAGTCCATAGGTCGTTTCACTACCTTGGTTTGTGAAGCTTCGTCTCTCAGTCCCACAACAGCCGTTACCTTAGTGAGAGTGAGATGGTACCAGAACTCATCGTCACCCTTGGGGGTTTGGATTTTATCCAACAGAATCAGAGCCTGAGCAAAATTCTGCTCCTCACAGGCAAGAGCTGCCAGACATACTAAACTTTTTGCTTCAGCTCGCTCATCTCCAAGTTCCTGAAAGTGTATATGTTCAAAGAAGATTAATCAGTTAAAACTCTTAGTTTTAACTGATTACCAGAGTGCTTCAAACTACAAGCTAGTAAAAGTAGACAGTGAACACAGAAAGTGATGGTAATCATGGACAGAAGAGCAGAAAATAAAAAAAAAGTATTGGAATACATTTAAATTTTTAACTTCTAAATGCCTGTTTTATTGTAAATTTGCAAATGGAATGGGAAGTAACAGCTCAATTCAAACACATCTAATGTTGCATAATTTTTTAACTTACTCTAGCCACCATGTGGGCCTCTCCTAGAAGTTGTCTGGCTGCCTGATAAAGACCCAAGCTGAGGCAAACTTCTGCTTTTTCCAGCCAAACATCATGAGAACTCATATCTGCACCCAACTGCCCAGATGAAATGTATTCATCCACTTCAGCTTTCTGAAAATTTCCAACATGCAGAACGATAACATTTAAAACCAACAGATGTTTAGATATTTTATATAAACAAGATGTCCAAAACAATTGAAAGATTTGAGAAAACCTTGAATGGATATTTTGAAAAGCAGCTGACCTGATGGTACACTGTCCCAAGCTTTCTCAACTCTGAAAGAGACACTTCTTGGCGGAACCTGCAGGAATAATTTGAAAAACAGTTTTAAGACAGATGTTCAAACTTTAAACTTTTGCGTGTGAGTTTACATACTTCATTTGTTCGTCTGCTTGGATTTTACTTAGACTGGGAAGCATCTCCTGGTATTGTGAATGGGATCCAAAACCCAGCTCAACACATGTGTTCGCAATTCTAGTTAGATGCATTCGAAAAAAAAATTAGAAACATAAATCTTAGATAGGAGTTGGCTAAATAAGCAATGGAGTCACTGTAATTCTGGAACACAAGGAATTGTTCTGATTGAATATTCCATGCATTATTTCAGTCATTCCAGATTTCTAATGTTTATGAATGTTTTCTGCAGATGTATAGATCATAATACATCTTCTCTTAGCTTCCTGCGGAGACAAAATCTTATGTCAAAGCAATATTTCATGCATATTTGAATGTTTTAGGCTGTCTATAATCCAAGGCACAATTAGAACAATCACTGGTTTTAGATTCTGTAAATCACACTTTTAATACAAAATGTATTAAAAGTTCAAAATGTTCAAAATGTTGAAAATTCAAAACGTTTTCATTATGACAACTTGAAATTATGATCTGACAGATTTGTTATAAAAATGATTAAACTTTAGCTTTAGTAATATAAAGCTACATACTGTACTTTTTTTAAAGTTTAATCAGTAATACATTTATAAAAAATTTATGTCAGATCATAATTTCTTAGTTAATGAGAAGTAGTCATATCAAAGGCATTTTGAATAATGTCAGCTTTGTATTAAAAGTGTCATGATTTACTGAATGACACTTTATGACAACAGTCAAAAATATTCATGAAGACTTATTCATGTTCATCACAGGTGTTATGTCATGTTTATGACAGTGTCATGACAGCCTTATTCACAACTCATCAAATAAAGAGTTACTGAAATTGTTAATATCCAAAGCAGACTTTACCTGAGTCTGTACAGATCAGAGAGGCTCCTCCTCTGAAGCAGGTCATGAGAAATAATCTCAGCAAGGTGCAGTATGGGCAGAGTGAGATGATTGAGAGACAAAGAGCAAAGCTCTCTTTCCAGCCGCCTGAGATAAAACAGGCTTAGATTCTTCAGAAAAATAAGGATTTAGAATCAATAGTCTTCCATCACAAACATATGAAAAAACATAATTTTATACATGGACTCATATTAACTAAACAAACTTCCATCTATTTGATTAATGTCAACATGTTGATCAGAGTGCATTACAAGGCAGAATGTAACTCTGGAAAATCTGAAAGTGGGCTATATTACTGATGTACCTGGTTTAAAAAGCTGGATTTGTTAATGCAGTGGGGACTGTCGGTGGATTTGAATATCAGTCTTATCTGCTCAGGACAGACATAGTGAGCCCATTCTTTCAGAGTCGACGGAATACTTTCTTCATTTGTAGTCTTTTCTTCGTCTTCTGTTGAGACAGGCTGATCACACAGAGACAAAAGACAACTGACATGTTTATATCTTTTTGTCGAGTCAAATAGAAATCAAACATATACCTACTGATATGTTTATTCAAAAAAATTGTTATTTTGCCACTTCTTATTTTACATATAATCAGGTAAGTATTAATTTATTTTGCCATTGTTTACAGGTATTATGGAAACAGCTATTTGTATATATATTGTGTTGAGACAATTTTAAAGTAATTTATTGATAATGGCATAATAATGCAAATTCACTCTTTCAAACACTGATTAACTTAAATTTGTAACAAACAATTAACACTGGAATATATTTTAAATACCGGTATTCAAAATTAAACACAATGACCAAAAACAATAAATAAAATAAAATGAAAAAAAAAACACACACAAATGAAACCATAAATAGAAAAGATTATGAAGTCTCCGTAAACTAAATAATAATAATCTTCAGAATGTAAATTATTAAGGTCATTTTAATTTATCATGAAATTGTTTATTGCATTAAGTATATACATGAATTAAGAAATCTGTGACTTACTTCTTTGTCCTTGTCTTTACCCTTGTCTTTACCCTTGTCTTTTCCTTTGTCTTTTCCTTTGTCTTTACCTTTGTCCTTATCCTTGTCTTTACCTTTGTTTTTGTCTTTGTCCTTATCCTTGTCTTTACCCTTTTCTTTGCCTTTATGTTTGCCCTTATCTTTGCCTTTGCCTTTCTTGGATGATTCAGCGGGAGAAGGGATTGGTTCACTCTTCAAGAGCTCAGTTATAATCTCAGAGGCTGTCGCCAAAGAAACCTGCCATGAAATATGACACAATGAACTATATGAACTGTACATGTTGCATTAAAAAAAAAAAAAGCTTAGATGTTTTGGTTGATATTTACACTAAGACTATAACAGAAGTGAGTGAGAAGTAGAGGACTTCCAAAATGTCAAAGTTAAATTGTACAAATGGTGATACAGTACCTGCCATATCTGAAGAACTAAGGTATAGGCTCGAAGCAGGTTTTGCTGATGCTCAGGTGAAGTCCTGTCTGCCATGATAGCGAGCAGTGTGTGTGCCTGTATCAACTGGTCAAGTCTGCGCACCTCCTTCAGGCTAGACAAGTTTTGCATGAATTGTCCATGGACTCCAATCAAGGACACAGATTGCTCTGTATTTAAGTGTTTTAGCACACTTTCATCTACACATGGAAAAAGGTCATAAATTAGAACTATGCTAGGTTCTGGAAACCTGAGACAGTTTTGTTGTGATAAAGAACAAGACAACATAATGAGTCCAACCTGTTTCTGCTTCTTGCATGGGTTCCAGATGAAGGAGGATATCTATGGCCCACTGAACCTGAAGTTGGGCATCAGATTTTGGGAAGTTGTGACAATATAGCCACCCTCCAAATTCAAGCAAAAGGTTGACCTTTTGCCACTCAAACTCTTTGATCTGTTGGCAGATCCCACAAGAATACAAAATGACTATTTTACTTCTGTACACCATAATTTTTTACTTTCTAAAGCCTATTTTTCCTATTCAAAACAGGCAACTTTATTCCTGTTCCATACTAATGCTACAATATATTTTTCTACACTTAAGTGCAATGACATGGCAAATCCACATGATGGTGGTAGAGACTTTTTTATCCTACTTCAAAGAGTCGCTTACTTTCAGCACAAAAGGAAATAGTATGTTGCATTGTACCCAGGTTAAAACTTTTCAAAGATGAAAACAGTCTAACTGAATTCAACTGATGACATTCATTTTTGTTGCTCAAAGGACTTGAAAGAGAAGCGATACCGTGAGTCTTCTGATGGCGTTCTGGTAGAAGGTTAGCTGTTGCTTTAAAGTGACCCCACACAGAGCCGCCTGGTGCCACATCGCTGAACAGCACTGTTCACCCTCCTCGTGTATCATCTCCATGTCAATCTCTATGCATTCTTCCAGGCATACTTTAAGCAGTATGCGAGTTTTGGAAAGTATTCTGGAAAAACGAACAGAAAAGACAACCAAGAGCTTTCAAGTTTGTACAATAACTCTCGCTTTGCAATTTAATGTATTTGTAACTTACAGCCGATGCTTGCTGGGAGTCATCTCACTTATAGTTTTGTCCAGCAGCTTTATAGCATGTGTAAAGTCTCCTTTGTCCGTGTAGATGGAGACCAGCAAACAGATAATGTTTGTTCTCAAACAGAGTTCTTTAGTATCTTCTGAAAAAACATAGATATTTAGTACTCCAAAAAGGTCTCCTATCCCTTACACGTTTCCACATATTACCTCTTTAAAATCACAAATTTTTGTTTTTTATTGATTTATGTGCTAAGAAATGAAGGACTATGTAGTCCATGAAAGAAAAAAAATTGCATATTTCTCAAAACCTTTAACAAATCAAACATCTGAAAATTATAATATGCATTTGTATTATGCCAGTATTTTCTCTGACATGCCTAGATAAAATCCAATACAACCAAATGCCTTCTGTTGCCATCCAGCTAGGAACTAGAATCTGCCTGTGTGTAATTTAAAGACCCCCAAGATTTGCTAGACAACATTAGTGCACAAATAGCATCGTGACTTAAGTACAATTTATAAATATGGGACAATTTCACAACAAGCTTCATCTCAAGACACAACGATGCAGTACTATCACATAAAATACAAATAAAATACACTGAAGTTTGTGGTTGCAAAGTGAAAACTTGAAAACAGATCAAGGCGTAGCAAGACTTGCTAGCCACTCATAAAAACAAGCCCTTTATAGGTCACTTAGGAGAGCTGTGATCTTTTCATCAGTCATGGATTAAATCACAGCTGAACAAATTGAGATTCCTTTTAGAACTAACTTGTTGATCCATCACTCAGTCTCCCCTGAGGTATTTCCCTCATGGTCCATGATTTCCTCTTGGATTTCTGAAAAGAGAGAAGGACCAAATTTACACCTATGTCCAGGAAGAAAAAAAACACATGGCTGTGCTGTTTGGCTGTGGATGAGCTAATGTAAGCTCTCATACAGTTATCTAGGATGGTTGTTTTTTTTTTCCTAAGGGATACAAGATATATCATGCACATTAAAAGGAAGTGTATCAAAGCAAGTGGAGACTTATGTCAGTTAACGATTTATCTAGTTATAGCGTCTATATTCTTTTTTCATTGAATAGCAATTTGTAACGCAAAACAAAACAGCTTAAAAATGCCCTTCAAATGTTGTGCCTTGCTTTTCCCTGTGCCTTGCTTTTCCCTGTCAGGCAGGTTAATTAGGTGGTAAAAAGCGGCACTTAAGAAAAAAGCACAAATTCTCACACTAGTTCCTATAATTAAAGATTTTAAACCATTTTCCAGTTGAATGACTTCAGCCTCACATGCTGAAGAGAACACAGTCCCTCTGCACCACACTAAACAACTTTTTCATTTGTTTTATTTCACCATCAATTTAAGATAATAGAGTGGATCTTATTGCTGCTATCCAGCTTAAAAGGTTATACTTGAGCGGTAATTTGCAGCACTGATTTCATTTCATAGGAATCATCTGGATGAAATTGCAGCTGCAAGTAGGGACGAATGATTAAATGAGTGAAGCATCAACTGACTGTTTTAATAAAAACAATATTTTTAGCTCTTGAAACTAGATTACAGTTTGTGATTTTTAATGTTTGAGTTGAAAGGTTTTTGTAGCTTGGAATGATGCAACATCAGATTTCAATTTTCTCTATACTGCCACCAACATTTGAATAAATGTCCCCATTAAATAACAGTTTTATCACAATTCTGGTATACTGGCAAGATGTTTGACATGTCCTTTTCTCAGAATTAATAGAGCTTTTTTACTGACTATTAGTAAAAAAAAACTGAGTTTTTGGGATAATTGTTCTGGTGGAACACCCAGTTTGGACCATCTAGTTTTTGATTTAAGGTCAAGCTGGATAATTGGAGGTTGCCGTCTATTTTTATTAATTGACCCACATTGTGCAATACATTTTTTTTGTTTCTGAAACTTTTATCCAGGACTTTCGGTGGGTATTGTATTCAAACATGAAGATTTTAGTTTTGGAGCAGCTTCTTCTGTCTCTCATCCATGTATATGTTAAACTTACAGATCAGCATAATTCTTAATTTGTCCATAACTTTATGGTGGATGTGTAGTTGGATAAAAGGTGTAAAATTCATAGTGCTTTACTACAAGGTTGGGTACATTGCTGTTGCGATAACCTTTCTTGGTCATATTTTTTTTTTTAAACTGAACAATTTACAGATGAAAGTTATATGAAGTGTAAACTTCATATAAAGTTCACACAGTCGGAAGTTCCTTTGCACCATACTAAACAACTTTTTCATTGTTGAAATTGTGAACATCGCAATTTCTAACAAGTTTTCTGTCAATTTTCTCTTCAATGGCAGAAATTTCAGTGGCTTGAACTGCATTACAGCATGAAAGATGTAGAAAGGTGGGCCTGGAGCTCTTCTATGCCATTATAATGCAAAATAGATATTGAATAGAATGATGGCAGAATTACCAATTTTCTTTCATCTGAGGGTGATAGATTTGACCAGGAAATTAAGAATTGGAAACAGCTGGATGTTCAAAAAGGATAATGATTCCAAACACACATAAAAACTGCTTGGAATGGATAATACTCAGTCCATGTCAGAAAACCAACCAGTTGAGATAAACTGTCAATTATGCCAAGAAATATCCTGCCAGAAGAATTATGTTCACTGTAAAAAAAGGTTTGCTTGAAAACTGAGACAAAACATTTACTCAAATATTAAGGGATGTATATGTTTAAATTTGAACCTGTAAGTATAATTTTACCACTGAGTGAACGAGAGAAAAATCTCACCCTACTCAAACTTGTGGCTCAAAATCAACCAACACTGTAACGTCATCTTTCCACAGCCAGAAAAAAAACAACTAAAAGCCCGAGTGACATACAGAGCCCAGACAAATGTATGTAAACTTCTGACTCAAACTGTGAGCAAGAGTACAACTGAAATGAGATACACTGGCACTTGTCTTGGTATGAAGTAGGATATTAAGAATCTTCTCCAGGTGCTCCTTGAGCCACCATTTGTCCCGAGGGCTCTGTGTCAGCGGCAGACAAGCGTTCCAGAAATGCCCAGCAGCTGTGACACACAATTCTTTACTGCCAGTTTTCTCTGCGAAGCTATGAAAAAGGGAAGGAGAAAAAAAAGTCGGATTAAAGCTGAGCCCTAGGCATTAGTCGATATATCAATCTATTCTAAACAGTACCTGACACTGGACAGAATCACTTTCAAAGCTTCCCTGTATCTGTCAAGATTTCCATTGGACATGGAGACAAGGCTCAAACCCCTCAAACAGGCTGCACTGTTCAGCATCTCGTTCACAGCAGTCTGTTCATATCTACAGATACATGGCAAATAATAAGCTCACATTAAATCTATCAGTCAATGAACTAAACCAAAGAAACATTTGTAAACTTTATCGGGCAAAACTAAAGTCCACTTGCAAGCCCTGGTTTAGTGCAATTCTCCTGATGTGCACAAGATGTCCTTCTTTCCCTCAGTCTATCCCAAGGAGAAAACAACTCTAGTCTTCATAAACAAACCTTTTGGGTTTGTATCAAAGGCATTTTCTCAACTACTGTCTTCCTGAAAAACTGTAATAATCAAAAACAATAACTGCTCTTAAATAGCTAAATCTTTTTATTATTGATACAAAATATAACTATTTACAAGGATTGAACCACTTCTTCTTAAAGTGTCTTGAAATTACTTCGATTATAATTTAGTGCAGTATATACATAAAGTGAAAAAGATCTGACTTACAGAAGACAGGGCATTGTAGTGAGACTGTCTGCTGCAGCGTTCTCCAGTTGCAAAGCTTTCTGAGTGCAGTGTAACACCAAGCTGTGGTCCTCAGCGCTATGACAGAAGGCAGCCAGCTGGCACCACACCTGCAACTCCACCACAGCATCAGACCAGCTGCATTCAGACGCCATGTCCGCCAGCTTCAGGTGAGAAGAGAAAAAAAAAAAAGCAAGGAAAAGGTAAGAAGAGGTTCAGAAATTAAACAAGGGAGAAGACGTGATAGAAGGGGATACAATGAAACTGAAAGAGGAAGATTAAAATATGAAAAAAGAGCAAAGGAAGAGGATATTAGAGGAAATCTAAAGGGTATATGTAAAGGAAATGAGTACAAACTAAATTAAGAAAGAAATATCTATTCAATCAAGTCTGATACAGAAGTGGGAGGCCAAAGATATCTAAACAAAACCAGTCCACATTTATCATATATGTATATAGCTGAAAAAAATTGAGCAAAAGGTCAAGTTTATTTTTGGGATGCTTTAATTTGGAGGTGAGCGTAAGAGCTGGTGAAATCTCTGCTGGCTCTCAGATCATGCATGCAGCTTTCAGTGCAGTAAAGAAGCACAAGATATCTCCGAACACATATTTTTACTGTTGCTATTAATTAATTAATGATTTTTCTTTCATTGACTTACTTTGAAGATTAGAAAGGCTGATAGAATGAATGTGCCTTAGGCTGTGTAAAGTTGCCTCTGCAACAGCATAAATAATATCACATAATTAAGCAGGAAATAGGAAAACAGAAAGCTTGCCTACTTATTTGGCAAGATGAAGGATATTAAAACCATCCAACAACTTTTGTTTCTGAAATATGAAATAGTTTTAGTCAGCAATGACTGAGCTGAGGGTATATAAAAAAGTATCTTCTATTTAAAACAATCTTACTATACAAGTTTCTTTCTCCGAAGAAACAAGACAGCATCCTTAATGGGATGTCACTTATGCAGGAGGACAGGGCCAAGTTTATGATGTGGAGCAATACTGCAGAGGTACATGCTATGTCAATGACAGCTGTTTGCAGTCATATAATTAATTTAAATAAAACTGTTGATACACTGTGATTGGTGAGTATATGTGAATCCCATGCAAAACCTCTACAAGCATTAAAGCAACCAAATTCTACAACCTTTGATAAATGAGAGCCAGCTTCCACAAAATAAGAAAAATAGAACAAGAGAAAAAAGGATTGAAGAGGGATGCACAACAGGAAATAGATTTTAAAGAACAGCTACATAAAGAGGAGGACGAGAAAAAAATGAAAGAAAGATAAAACATAATGACAGAGGAATAATGGAAATGATTAGGAAAATAAATCAGAAGGAAATGGAAAAGTGAACCCCTCTTTTAAAAAAAAAAAATCAAGACAGGAATATCATTTCTCAAAGAATTGACACTTTATGAGAAAATTACAGATACATGAGACTCATAAGGTTATTGAAACATCTGCTGCTGCCATCTGGGCATCAGCTACATCACGAAAACACAGATAGGGAGGTACATACTGTGGAGAGACTGGGAGCTGAAAATTCCATATGCTTTGGATTCTTATTGCAGTTAAGCATTTCCAGTCCCACCAGCACATGACTCATCCCCGCTATTTCCTTATTCTTACACTGCAAACAAGAAGTAGAACAGTGCTGATTGCTTCAATCAGGTCCTCTGTTAAATATACACCAGTCTCGTAAATATGATTTTCAGAGGGTCGACAGACCTATATGTAGGTATTATTGCACATACGACTGTAACTTTGTAATTCATGTTCGGGAGGAGAATTATGAAACTGAACATTTCTGAGGTGGGATTCTGTGAAGAGACTATCAGCAGTAAAAATTTTACCTGCAGAAGATGAAAATCCAAGTAGCTTTGCTTTGTTGAAACATAATTTAGATTTAATCTGTTCTACTCCTCAATATTTTTATAACAATATGACATGAAAACTTATAAGTAGAAGAGAATGAATAAAGCAATGCTAAGCTAAGATATTCTCCCCAAACAGTCACTGATTTCTATTGATAATATTCATCACCTCTTGCGTATTTATTACTTCAGCTAATTTGTTCTAATTTGTTTTTAGGTTTTATTGTGTCTAGTGGCCTTCACCTGACAGAGACAGGAAAGCATGCCATGAGGGAGGGGGAACACTGGCAGCAAAGGTCATAGGGCCAGGAATTGAACTGATGACATCTGTGCTGATGACTAAGGCTTCCCCACATGGGTTGCACTCCACCTCTGCATGACCACAGCACCCCACTTCAGCTCAAATTTGATGTTTAAAGGAGACAGTCAGGGTAGAACATTACAGATGTGGAAATCCTCTAAAAACAACTCAATTGCACTTTTAGCACAGAATGTAGCTGTGCTAAGGCCTGCACTGGCTTTCTGCATCACCATTTGTATTAATCTGTAGATATAAGTAATATAAGATACAAGTAATAGCTGAGTGAAGTATAGAGACCTACAATATTTTTGAGGTACAAAAAGAAAGGTGGGTCACATGGGAGTTGAATGAGAACAAAAATATTAATGCTTTTTTGTTTTTTTGCATGAAGAGGCATGATGGGCATTGGTATGTCTTATTTTCTCACAAAGAAAGCTTTAAACATGAACCTTGAAGTTCTTAAAATGGCCTGATATTGTCTCTTAAAAGCAAGTGTCTCAATTCATGACATGGCTGTTCACCTGAAACCAGAAGTAGTGAAGCATTTTACTTTTGCCATGTGAGAAAAAGCTAGAAACAAAATCTTTGTCAGATCATCTGCAATGCAATGCAGTCAGAAACAAGCTCTATATATTAATTTTATACACTCCTTGTAAAAGTCAGCTTCTGCACAAAAATCTCTTTGTATTTTTTCTCAGGAAAATTACATCTAAAATCTATGGATTATTTGATTTTTAATGCATCTTTATAAATTTAATATTGATAAAGTTATTAAACTGTACACATCATACAGAAACACTTCTTTATGTGTATAGAAACAATGCTTTTTGTCATGGAGCATAAGAATATAATGTAATATTTTTGACAAGGTCAAAAATACACCTAAAAAAATTGTTAAAGACAAAAGCCACCTTCACTTGATGTCACGTATAATGTAAAAAGATAAAAATGGTTCTTAATTAATTGTTTTATTCTTAGTGCAGAAATAAAAGTGAATGGCAGTTTGTTTAAAGTAGATAGGAAAACACTAGATATACAGTTTAAAAATAACATCACCATACATTTTAATCATCTCAGACTTATAAAACATATAAACAAAACTATCAGTACTTTGATGCTTTATTTATAAATAAAGTTTTCGTTTTTAACTCTGAAGAATTAATCAAAGTCATAATTGAACATACTTCTCAAAAAGCAAACAGAACTTCACAGAATTTAAAGAATTAAAGTCGTGTCTGAAGCTGAGATCTGATGTTATTTTAGAGTCTTCTGGTGACATTAAATGTGTTTTGTCTCCAATAAACAAAGGAGAATTTCGAGGAATGAAGTTAAACAGTGTAAATTAGCTCTGAACAAATGCAGTCGTACAAACTAATGATACAAACTAATGATACAAACTAATGATTTAGAGATAAGAATACAAACATCCATTTAGTTTCTGGTTCATAGTAATGTAAAATGTATTTACCTTATTTAATTAACATTCATATAAAGTAAACTTTTTCTCATTAAAGTTTCTCTTGAATAGAAATTCATCTTTTAAATTATTTTAAAATAATATTTGTTTAAATTGCTAAACAAAAGCCATTACAGTTTGTACGCTATATTCTCTGAATTATTTTTTGTGTGTAAATTTTGTAAATAAAACTAGATACAAAAACCAAGCTAATTTATATTACATCATAAATTATTAAACTGATGAATTAAATTCAACTTCATGTGGTTAGTTTGGAGAGTTTCATATCCCACAAGAGGAACCTGAAACATAAGGTATTTTAATGAAGAACTTGTTTTACTGTAAATGAATTGCAAATAGTAGTCAAGATGTGATTTCTGAGTTTGGAGATGTTTTTGATTTGGTAAGCAAGTAATACCTATCAACAACTTCCACTAGTCTGAGACTGCATTGTTATTTGTTCTGATAGATACGTACATGATTGTGATTAAAGCATGGAAGACAATGCACATCAAAGGTACCTTATCTTTGAATATGTCCAGCTTTGCGCCAATCTGCTGATGCAAGAGCTGCTTTATCTGCACCCATGAGGTTAACGCCAGTTTTCTCACTGCAATTGGAACAGTCTCCGTCGTCCTGTCACCACTGGATATGGAGAGGGCATGCTCACACAACTAGAAGAAAGTGCAAAGAAGTCAACTGGGTCTCCATCAGTGAGAACTTTGTGTACCTTATTCTCACTAAGAAGCAAGTGCAGTAAAAAATAAATGACATTAAAAAAACAATAACCAGAACTGCATCAACCTGCATATACTCTTAAAAATATTTCTGAATGCATTTTTTGTCAATAAGTAACTTTAAGATGTATATTTTAGTTTATATAGAACATGCCCTTCAGCAGTAGGAGACCTCAGAACCAGTGGTGACCTCAAAGTGACTTCTCATGTACTAGTTTACCAATCCATATCAAAATACATTGCAAAGGCCCTATTCTTAGTTCTCATTATAAGCAGGCATGATGAAATTCAGTTAATAATTCAATGATAAAGCTCTTTCATCTTAAGTTAGAGCTGATATTCATTGAGGATTTCCAGAATAGAAAGGAAGAAACCGAGTTTAATTGGCAACAAAGAACAAGTCAAAAATTTGACTACATGGAGGAGTATTTGCATGCATGTATGCAGGTTGGATGAAACATAGCATTTAATACACTCCAGCATACATCCAGATATTTCGTAGATGATTCATCATCTCTGCTATTCTTAAAAAAAAAAAAAAAAGTGATGCTTCCTAAACAGCCTTTCTCAAAAGGATCACTTTGTCTTACACTACACTAGCAGCAAGTCATATCTTACATTACCAAGTTAAATATTTCTATTATAATCATTCAATTTTTTAGATTCCAGTCACACCTACCTCTAAAGCCTTCTTTACATCCTGTAAGCCAGAATCATCTAACAAGGTGCCTTGCTTTGATCCTCTGTATTTTCCTTTTGCACTTGCCCGCACAGAATCACACGTAGGCTGGGTCAGCCCACGAGCTGCAGCATTACACACCATTACACACATGGTAAGGTTACTGAGGGAAAGAACGCAAAGAATGCCCCAAACTCACATCATATTTAAAAATGCCTATTTAAAATATGCCTATGGTGTTTAATAGAGGTTTTTTTTTACATTAGTCAAAACTACCACTGAACTGGAGGAAATTTTGTCCCATTTTATTCACCTAATAATAATTATTCTTCGTCTGTGTTTATCTTAAAAAAATCTTAAAATCCACTGAATAATTAATATGTGTATCAATCGTCTAAAAGATGTCAAATGATGACATCTTTCGAATACTACACTGATGAATGATTGCATTTCATATCAAAAGCAACTGTTCAAAATTAGTCTTTAATTTGTTGTTGACGTAATGTTTTTTAATCTCTGATATAAAAAACTAAATCTTTTCGCAACATCAAGTCTACTAACTGAACTATTTTACATAGAAGCATCATCTTTGCTTTATATATAATTTAGAAAGTTGAACCACCTGATATCTTTCATTCTTAGGAGCATTTCCACTAGATTTTGAAAGGTGGGAAGCAGTAGTTTGTACTCCTCAGCAGCCAGCATGTGGGTGTTATAGTTCCACAAGTAAATGGCTGCATTTTCTACCAGACAATGCTCCCCGATCTCCACCCCGATCTCTCCTCCCCGCAGGAAGCACTGGGTGGCATGGGCAGACAGACTCTGGATCCATTCTCTGTAAAAGATGTACAACATGTACAACTTATAGCGGGGTAAGAGACGAAGAAAGCAGTTAGAGAAGAAGAAGAAGAAACAATGATTTCTTATGAGTAGCAAAGAATTTTAAAATATAAAGCTCCAAAAAATAATACGCAACAAATTCTGATGCTAGTTGAACCTTTTTGAATGTCTGAATTTGTTTTTCTTTGTTTTAAGAACAATAGGGGGAAAAATGTTTGCATTTACTTTAGCTGTCAACTGATAATTATTAACTTACTTAAAACTTTAAATATCTTGTTTACGTTACAGCTTATTGATTACGATGTACAATTCTAATATATCATTTTTGACTCAGCGAGGGCTGATGTGAACACTATATTAATTTTATCAGTGCAGCACATGCGCTATCAGAAAGCCAAAATAGAAATGTATTTTTACCAATAATTCTGGTCTATATGTGATATTAAATTACTGATTCTGCCATGTTTTAACCAGCAGCAAAATAGCAACCCCATTTCAGAGAGAAGTATGCAGATTCTCAACACTGGAAAAAAGTATAGAAAAACTAAAATTCAGCCCAGAAAATGTTTTGCAGGTTAAGATGATGATCTACTTCCACTTGGTCTCTCATGATGTGAGAAGAAGGGAACCCTTTATTAAAAACATAATGAGGAAGTGATAATGCTTCTCACAACTTGTAAATCTGGAGTAAAATACTTGAATCTTTGCAAAAAATTGTCACAAAAAGAATAGTTTTTGAAAACTTATGAATTCGCATAACAAAATATAGTCCATATCAACTGGCAGCCCCAGTTTTAAACATCGGCTGTGATCCACTTTTCCTTCCTTCCATACTTCTTTCAGCAGATGTTTTTCTTTTTTCCAATCATACAACTATCCCTGTTATGAATTTGCCCCATACCATTTTTTTAAATACAATTTTAAATTAGTAAACAAAAAAATTATATATTGTTAATTTCACCTGTACACAATCCATCTTTGATCGTCCTCAGCAACATGCACCTTCTCTCCCTGTGGTGGCACAGGTGGGCTGTTAAGATGTAGTTCCTCTTCTAACAGCAGTTGGACGGTGGCCTGAGTAAGACAGAAAAAATTTGTTTCTCCAGGTTCAAAACATGACACCAGAGGTGACATACTGTTACGATATCTTCACAATAAAAAGAAGATATGAATTCCCACTGTGGCTATGACAATGTCTCTTGCGGCATTAAGGCTTGCTGCATAGATCAAAGGAAAAACAAAAGAAAGGACCAATGGCAGACAATTTAGATAAGAGTGGTACTCATCATCAGAATAAAATTAATGAATTATAAGCAAATTCCCCAGAAAAAAATGGTCGTGTGTCATAGAACAAAGCAAAAGAAACATGAAAGAAGCAAGAAAAGACACGACTGTGTGTGTGCACGTGTGTCAGTTTTGGCAAGGTCATGTCGTGGCTGTGCATGGGTGTCTTCATTTTCTTCAAAGTGCTGTCAAGTTAACAACTCTATAGGCTTAATGAAGACTTAAGGCTGCAGGCTTGATGTGGTGCAGGATTACGCAGAAAGACAAGCTCGTACGACGAGCCCAACAACTTCTGACTCTGACCAATCTCTGTGCAGCCCCACGGGCTTGTTAAAAAATAATCCCATAATGCATGAATACTTCCCCGTGGAGCATTTGTTGACGAGCTTGAGCAAAAGAAGCAAACATAATATTTTTATAAACAAAGTCTAAATTGTATGTTTGGAAATATAAACCATTCAAAATAGATTCAAATATTAAAACAAACATAAAAAAACAAACAAACAAAAAAAAACAGAAATTCGATGAACATCTACTAAACTTGATGAAGAAATTGAGGATTGTGTTTTAGTTAGTTAGCACTGAAAATAGAAATGATAAATAATGGAGCTATTAATTTAAAAATATGCACTTAAACAATTAAGGCATATAAAAAGCAACTCAGTTAGTTGAATCTGAGAACACAGTAATAATGTGCCTCATTATCTAATTAGAAATGCCGCTATGGAACAAATCCAATTATCCATAATAAAATAATTATGCTATTCAGATCAGAAGCAGTTTATAGGAAGATGGCTATTTATGCTAATAAAGACAATAAATTACTTCTCTAGGTAAGAACAAAACTATCATTCTTGTGTGTTTCCAAATCATATATTTGAAAGCACACCTCAGCATTGATGAAGCAAATTTCTGCTAAAAGATGCAACAATTCCACACACTTCTGGGTTCCACTGGAAGGCTGCGAAGTGCTTCCTCTTCTGGGGGATTTAGATTCTGGAGAGTTAAAAACATTCTGGATGTGAATCAGAGGCCTTTCAGTTATAACAAAAATACTGATTTCTGTCCAATTGTTATTTTAGTGAAACTGTCCATTGATCAAATCAGTTACTAGATTTTACAGAAAGTTGATCAATAAACTGAACAGAAAGGGAATTCATTCTACAGCAAAAGTCATTAATAATCTTTCAGTTCTCCAAAAGTGTAATGTAACAATTTTCACTTCAGCTATAAGACAGAACTTTATTTAAGAATCATCTTAAGTAAGGACTTAAAATGCATCTGAATCAATTAGGCTGGATGATCATGAAAACAAAACAGTAAAGAATTTTGAAAAAGGGGAATTTAATCCATAGGTGAAAATTTATTGTGGATTTTGTCAACACTATGCAGTGTAAAAATTATACAAAATGACTCAAATACATACACACACACTGAACTGTTAAATTTAAACAGTTCTGCTTTATCTGAGGGAGCTCAGTTTGGACGGATGGTTAAAGTTCAGAAGCAAATGGATCCAACTGGATAATTATGTAACACATGAACCAATTTTGGATCCGAAATGGTTCAAGCAGGTTAACACTGAGTCTTTGGAACGACCCAAACTGAACCCTGTTGAAAACTATGGATTACGCTCAAAAGCTGGGTCAGCTTGCAACCGATGAGCTTAAATTAATTCTCCTAATTCTGCCAAGAAAAGTGGTCAAATATCCAGCAGGCATTACGCTGGAAGCTTATTAATGTCTAAAAAAGCACATGCCTGAGGTGCAGCTCTACATAATATTTTTTTATAAATTTTGACTCTGTGTATAACAAATTCAAACTTAAAAATCATAACAGTTCCATGTTGAATCATAATTATTCTAAAAAATAGTTTCAAGTTCTACATAAATGTGTTTGTAGTCATAAAACAGTTGTTTTATGACTACAAACATAAAGTGCATTTAGCCTTAATTGCCAGGAATTTCATCAACTCACTGTTAGTCTCTGAACTCTTCCCTGTTTCGTCATCATAAAGCAAACAGAATCGACATGCAGCCCGGCACACGTCCCAGACTTCCAGTTTCCTGGCCGTCTTTACTAGAGTTGCCCACAGCTTTACCCTGAAATAGTGGGGAAATAAAAATGATTTATAAATTATGTTTCTTTAGACTGAGAAGCTGAACTGTCCATAAAAAAAAACATTTTTTGATGTCTATGCTTGCTCTGGGGAAGCATGCATAACTTGTTTAAAGCTCCTTTACTGCCATGATGGCGTCGGTATCATCATGGATCCATTGACTTACATGGAAACATTTTGAGCGTGACAGTTAAGTGTTTAAGACTTTCAAGTTAGTGACAGCAGAACGGACAGAATAGTTTATACTTCACTGTAAATGGGAAGTGTTAATGAAACACGAGAGCTTTCACTGCTGACAGCACGAATAAATTAAATACAAGCTTAACAAAAAAACCATCTGACTATAGTAGACAGAGCTCCTCTGAGTCAACAATTTGTAAAATTTTCCCACAGAAGCAAGTCTTCTGAGATATGTCTCTACTAGCTTTGCAAAAAATGTTTTCTCGTCTCCCTTTCAAAATGATATAAGCTTAGATTGGCCAAACAAGAGAATACGCTGTGATCTAAACTATCCCGTATTAGTATTCAGGGTAACATCCAGTGCTGGTTTTCTGTCACACACAAACATTAAACAGAGATCAATGAGATGTTTAAAGCCTGGGATACTGTTTTGTAACCTAACTCTGCTCTAAACTTCTCCAGAGGTTTTTTTTTGACCGGTCTCCCATGTTCCTTGGTGTTTATGATGCTGTTTGCTCTCTGAAGGGTCCTTTCAAAACCATGTGAGGCCTATACAGTAAATAAATAGCAAACAACTGGACTCTATTCATAAATCAAAGTGACTTCTGGTGGTAGTTTCTACACTGGATTTTCATGAAAAGGTAATTGTAGATATTGAAATAAAAGCAAACAGCATATGAAATTCAGTTCATATTCTTTTTAGTTCATTACCAAGTGGAAACACACACCTCACTGTATTATCTGTGTCTTCACTTTTTCTGGCCAGATAATCATTCAGCTTCTCCACACAGGTGGAATGATGCTGAGCCTTAGCAGCAAGCACACCCAGCGGGTCCGGTTCAAGACTACCTGCAAAAACTAAACAGTGGTTGTAGAAGAAAAACTCTTAGAAAACTGGAAAGGCTTCTGTATTGTCCAAAACATTGTTTCATAAGAAGAAAATAAGAAAAAATATACACATTAACATTGACATGATTCACAGACCTCAAATTTAAAAAGAGCACTTGAAGGGACAATACAGATTTGTGGTTAAATTACAAGCTGCTAATTATTAAGTCTCTTAACTCTCGAGGGCTTCATCATGTGCTGGCTTTGAAGAAAAGAGCACAATGATTAAGTGTCTTCGTTTAGAAAGATGCTTGAGGTTCCTCCACAGCAGCAAGAAGCGCCTCTGGGGAGCAAAGCTTTTAACCCATGCCTGAGGAAAAAGCCTTTTGACTCACTGTCAAAGGCGAGTTCTACCCTGGGTCATTAGGGCTGCTGAGTGTTCAAGTCGAACTGTGGACCAGAGAGTCTGGATGAGGCAGAGATCAAAGGCTCTCCCAAAGCTCACACCCTTCTGCTCCCTAAATTTACTCCCTACAGTCGATGGGGACTCACTCTGAGTGCTGAAAGACAGACTCAAAGAAATCACATTCGAGCTGTTAAGCTTCTCTATTTATAAATTTCTCACACCCTTTTTAATACAAGAGATGTATTGGTCTACATTGGACTGTAAACCAGCTTCTAGTTTGCATGTAAGCAATTTTGCCTGTTTTCTTGCCACAGCATCATGTTCTGTAACCTTCCTTCCAAGTGCATGGAGGGAAGGTTTTATCTTTCTTCTTTTAAGAAAGATAAAACAGTGATGCAGTATTGCAACATGTTTTCAGGGTTTAATATTTTTTCTCTACAAGGAGAATTCAAAAATTTAAGCTAGGTGTATACAGTCTGTGACAAAAGATCCATGGTATAGATACGTTGTGAGGAGACACCTCTGACACCTTAAGTTATAACATAAGAGGTTCTGTGGAAAAACAAATTTTTCCTGTCAAATATTCAGTTCAGTTGGTAATAAGAAAAATGTGAATAAAAAAAAGTTCAATTGTTTTTTTATCTATGCAGATTGGCTGTCCAAGAATTGGCAGAGAAAATGACAGCAAATGCCCAGTAATGCTCACTGTACTGTAAATCATGTCACTGAATTTGTTTAGAAGAATTTTCTACATCTGCTTCACTTTGTCCTCACTCTGTTTCTGACTATTTTCTGTAAATGATGGAGAATAACAGTGTGAAAAAACACAAGCTAAAACTGTTTGAGAAGAATCTGTAGCCCAGCACTGCTTCACCTATTTTTAAATTATATATTCGCTTTGATTTTAGTACTACCAGGGCATGTGTAAAAGCTTTGATTGTAGTATACAAGATGATGTACGTATTATTTATTTAAAATAAAACCCTGAGAAGTTGTAGGGGAGGGGCACAAAACAATGAAGCACATTACTTAAGAGTGAAATCAAAGAAAATATATCTGTACATTTTGTGTGGTGGTCTGCATCCAGGACCATTTGAAAGTCAAAGGGAGCCAAAAGAAGACCAACAGAGACCAGAAGGGGACGTTTGTCTGTTCTTTGTTGGAGCGGAATGTCCCTAACCTGAGAAAGAAAAGAAGAGTTGGAAATCAGGTTTAATTGGTAGTCAGCTGCTTTTTCAGTCATCCCCTGGGCCATTTCTCTTATACCCAGCAGAATTAAAGCTATTAGCCATTTAATTTAGACTTGATAAATATCACCTTCAGTAATGAGCTAAATAATGAAACAGATGGGGAGAAAACCTGCTGCATAATCTTAGCTGCTTTGTCCAGGGGACTGGCAGGTGTTTGGTAGGGGTTCCGTCTGAGCTCCAGGAGATGAAGAGCAGATAAAAGGCGTTCTCTGTATGTCCCACTGTCCAGCAGCAGGGCTTTCTCTAGATGGGACAAAGAGGCTTTAAGGTCCCCCTCCTCCTCTTCTATTGATGCCAGCTCTGAGTAGACTTCGCACCGCATCTCCAGCGACATACTGTACAAAAAATTTCAGCAAAGGCTCATTTCTTGGGGAACTGAAAAACTGTGGCAAAACTGAAATATTAATAAACTATGTTGATTCTCTGATAAACACAAAGTGACACATTGCTGGCTTAAACTCAAAATAATTAGAACTGATGACTGCAGAAGAAAAACCTGACCAAAATAATTTTTCAGGCCCTTATCAAAAAAAAACCTGATGCAATTTCTCATGATGAATAAACTATTAATAAAACAAAAAAATGAGAGGATATATATATATATATATATATATATATATATATATATATATATATATATATATTTTACTGAAGTTAAAAGCTAATTTAGAGTTTAGTTAAACTTTAACCAAAAAACTTTCTATGAAAATGTTATCTCTTCAGCATGATCATAATTTAGAAAGACATGAATCTTGTTTCGTGGGGTAGCATAAAAGAAAAACTAAATATTGACCTTATAGGATAATGATCCCATTTAAACAGCAGGAAAAAAATCTTATTTGATAGTAAATTAATGTATTAATTGTTTTAATAAAATAAAATTTGATATATTTCAAATGTAAAGTACATGAAAAACAAAAGTTCCCAATAATAACCAGCTATTAGGGAGGCATGCAAAAAAAAAAAACCCAATTGCAAACATTTGGAGTATGCCACACTCCATCAAAAACTTCATTAAAACTATTACCTTAAGTAAGATTAAAATAAGATTATGTTTGTTGGCAACAAACTCCTGCTAAGTATTTTTGAAGGATTTGTGATGCTGTTGTCAAGTTTCTTTCGCAAAGGCCCTGGGACCCTTGTTGTAGTGCAAAGCATCATGAAAGATTTAGAATACCAGGACATTTTACACAAAACCTGATGTATGCTGATCTATATAAATCATCAAAGTGACCACAAGAAAACAGGTTCTCACCTCAGCTTTCAATTGTCTACAGTTGGAGCAGTTATTGAACGCTTTAAAATAACTTCAATAGGAACCAAATGGGATCTTTTCACCACACACAAGGATCAAGATGGCAAGGGAAGATTAAAAAAAAAAAGTTCTACCAATTGCTGTATAAGGCGTTGCAGGTGTAATTGACTGTGAGCAGGAGGAGGGTTATGAACCTTTGTGTGTACTCCAGAACCAGGGCCAACTTGAGCAGAGGCATCTTGATGCCTTTCCTGAGGTTGTGCTGCAGGAGTGGCAGGCAGAGGTGCCACTGGGAAGCACACAACGCCTGCGCAGCCTGGGGCCTCCCTTCCTTCACTGCAGCCTCCAGCCACTGATCCAGCTTCTCTATCTCCTTAAGGCGGGCCTGTGGGAGAACACTTGCACATTGAGGATTTCTCTTCTGGCAATGACAGCACAGCACCTCCATCGTTTGGCAACTAAATCTGGATTAAATTGAGCTCAATATGCTAAGTAAGACAATTTTTAATAAGGTCAGTTCTTCCAATGGGGAAAAATGGACACATGACAGAGGTAACTCTACACTTATTGGGACCATTGGCAGTGATGGGTAAAACTGAATAAATTAATAAATCAGCAGCTTAATGTGACAATGAAATAATTGAGAAATATTCAGTCCTGACCACTTTATGCAATGAGGAGAAATTTCTACTTCAATAGTTGTTTCATACAATGGCAGCAGTGCCAGACATAGCACCCTGCTGTAAATCCTTTGTAACTTTTACAAATGGGAGAGCACATATTCTCCTGTAACATTTGACAAGGTTGGAACCCACAGAGAGAGGGATCTTGTACCGTTCCACAGTCCTGCGTGAATTTGTGCATTCTTGTCTTTACCTCAACCCACTAGGTTTCTTTAGATGACCATGGAGGAAAGTTGATTTTGTCTCTTTTGAACTACATCTGTGTTTGGCCATGTGTTTTGGATCAATGCCCTGCGGAAAGACTCAATGACTATCCATTTGCACTTTGCAGACAGGATCTATCTAATTTTAAAATTCCTGGTATTTTATGATGCCATGAACTCAAACAAGGTTCCCAGAGCTGCTGGAAGCTAAAAAGTGCCAGAACTTTGTAGCTCCGCTGACATGACAAACACCATGTGGCATTCATATCAGATCGAAGCACATTTCCATTTAAACTCTCTTTAAAATTCAACAATGTCCTAAAGTTTCCATTCACAGTTGAAGAATAGATACGGCTTTTTCATGGAATCCCATTGAAAGAAGTGGTTGAGGTGTGGAGAGCATCTAGTGATCTTTGTGGAAACTGGTGATTCTCACTAAGTAGATAAGAGCACTGAAGAATATTTTATTAGTAATCCATAATGTCCTTCAACACAGATGTGGTTCAGAAGATAAAAAAAAAAAAAAAAAACCTTCTTTGATGGCCATCTCAGTTCCTAAACCTAAATCCTGCAGAGGGGAGAGAAGAGAGCAAAGAGAGACTGTGCAAGGACAATTAGTTATAGATTCCTCTTTCTAAGGGCTCTAACATTGTAAACTGTTAAAAAAGACACAATGCTATCCTATTTGGAAAGAAAGTTGTACAAAGTGCCTTGTGATGGACTGGCAACCTTTCCACGGTGTACCCCACCTCTCGCCTGTTGGGGATAGGCACCAGCACCCCAACTGACATCGATAGAAAAAAGCCGTAAGAAAACAGATGGATGGATTGTACAAAGCACAAAAAGCAGGGGTCCTAAAAACTGATTTTTTTTCTCTACTACATAAAAGAGACATAACTGGCTTTGAAGAGTTTCAGGATTCACTTTTACAAATGAAGATCCTCAGAATAGAGAAGGAGTCATCAAGACAATGGGCCATTTGCATACAATAACCAGTGAAAATCCATGGATAATAACTGCAGTAGATGATTTAGCACCTCCACACTGGCTTTGGAGTAGTCATTCATCTTTGCCCCTTTCTTCTGGAGGTTAATTTCACATTTGACACATTCCATCATTATGCGTTGGTCAATATTCTAAAAAGACAGAACAGTCAATTAGCCTGGGTTACTGTTCAGCAGCGCACAAAGCATGAGATGACAAATCAACATTTTAGTCATTAAAGGAATGTGGCGATATAGTGATGTTTGATTGTGTAGAATGGCTGAAAGATCCAAATTATTTCCTATTAAACACATCTTATAATAATAATAAAGTGACCTCTTTTTTATTTGTCACAAGCTCAGATAATTATTCCATTTGAAGGGCTTAATTTGGTTTTATGAATATATCCACAAGTCTGTGATTTGTACAGTTGCCTGAGGTTTTAAAAAGAATATTGGACACTTACAACTTCTGTCGCCAACTTCAGCTGTTCCCAACAGTTAGCAGCGACTTCCTGATCCTTCACTTGCAAGGACAGCAGAGCCAACTCCAGCAGGAAGGTAACCCTGCAAATCCCAGATAAAAAACACAATTTATATGATTCACATTTGAATAGCGTAATCTGAGCCATGCTCGTCTCCTAAAGAGAAGGCTACTGGTAGGCGGCGGTTTAGGAACAAAGGGGATTTCACTGGGACACTTTGGGTCACGAACCTGTCACAAGGCTGGATGGGTGTTGGGATCTGCTCAGATCCAGAATGTGCAGGTGCACCAATCACTTTGGCTGAATCCACAAGGAGAGAAAAAATCTCCCTCAGCTTCGCAGAATCCTCCTGCGTCAGCATTTTCTCTTTTCGTTTCTTCCACCCACTGCAAACGTCAAGAGAGCTGAAGGTCTTTTGCATTACCACATGTATATGATGCATCTAAGACCATGCAGTTTAGCACCTTCATCCCCTGTATGGTGTGAGTTACATACTCACACCATATTTTGTACAAATCCAAGGCAATAAATACTGTATGGAGCACCGCCTGAGTAATGCTGTTTACGTTTACTGCTGAAATCAAGAGCCATAAGGAGCTTTTACATGCTGAGTACATGCCCTTCAGAGAAGGAGTGGGGGTTGGGTTATGCACTACATGGTGGCACAGTAGATGATAGGCTATGCCTTTGCTTTATGCAATCATCGTGTTAACTTTTAAGCTGCATACCAAATTAATCTCTTCCTATCTGAGAGAAGAGTTTACTATCACAGTTTCCAAGACTGAAGGGCCAACATGACTCTATTTCTATATATGGGTGATATTTTCACTGATTTTGAAAAAGAAACTTGTGTCTACACTGTTTGTGGGATTCCAACTGAAAATACTATAAAACCTATGCTGCAGCAGCAGATGGTGCAAACTCTATAGAGTTCCAGAGCAGTGCGGGAAAGAATGAAACTTGATTTCAGTAGATTTCAAGTCTGGATAATAATGGAAAAATGCAAAGTGTAAAGTCCCTTGACCCTTTACTTAATCATCCTTGCCCTGTGTCTGCCCATGTGGTATTCTCCCCCCCCTCCACTTCTGTCAAAATGAAAAACGCTTTTCTTACATTTTGAACTGTTGGATTTCATAAATAACTTTCAAGCTGGTACATTGTCTGCTGATTTCAAGGAGCTTATCATCCTGTAACAATTTCTCCTGTACCTACAGAGAAGAAGAGATCCCATTATCACAATATGTTTGACTGAAAGGTATAATATTACACATTTTATTATTGCTATCAGATTTAATATTTGTAGCCAAGGATTGTCTTTTCCCTTCTGGTTAAAATAAAGAACACAGATGTAACAGCACCACCACACGTATAAATGTGTGCTCAACAATTGGTGGAAAAAAAAAAAAAGTTTTTCTTTTACCAAGTCATGTTGTACAGCTGTTTTTCAAATAAGCTTAACAAAGCAGTATCATGTTACTTAGAAATTACAGTCAATATCAAGGTGGTAGTTGTGATAAAAAGTTAAGAGAAATATTTATGTAATCTCTCACTGAAAAAAAAAAAAATCTACCTTTAATTTGAGTAGTTAGTCATTAGGAACACATTTGACCTGGAACTGTGTGTTTTGGTTATATGAAAGTAAAACTGAGTATTCTGGTTACAAAATCCTAAAGTGGATCTTGCAGAAATCTGGAAAAGCAGCCGATATGCACTCTCTAGTGAATAAATGAGAATCATGTTAGATGGCATGAACTACCAGGATGTGCTGAAAAAAGTCTATTTTTTAATGTTAAAATTTTTTTTAAGTTGGAATATATTTTATTAAATTTTTACTAGGAAGCATATAATTAAAGGAGAAGGCGGCTCTGATATAATGTCAAGTTTTGACTTCGATCTCATTTCATTTTTATTTAAATTAGGACAATGCTTTTAAATCAATATGTCCGCAGTAAGCATCAATGTGAACATGCCAGAGTTAGCACAACAGACAGTTTTTATCTGTTGTCCTAAGAGAAGTAAAAACAAGAAGCATCCCACAAAACAACTTAACCACTCCACTTTCAATAATCTGCTTACCTGTAATGTATAAAAGCCTAGATAGAGATGTGGCGTATGTGACTTGATGAACATTTCAGTAACTTTGGCATAACTTGCAGCATCCTTCAGTTCTCCAGAATCCAAAATACATTTAACCAACTGTCTGCATAAAAAAAGAGGGCAAACCTCATGTTATGAGAGTATTAAAATCCCAAAATGTATTTGCCAAGCTATTGCTCAGATTTTGACAAAAAACCCCAAAAATGCTGCTTGGACACAAAGTATTTAGCAACACAAGCTGTCATTGCATCTTCACCAAGCTGGTTTTGTATAAGATGCTTTTGCGTTTTTTATGGATGGAACATTTTCTTCCCGGAACAAAGATGAAACAAACATTTGGACCCAAGGCAAAAAAGGAAAACATGATTTAACAGCTTGCATCAGAACAGATTGTCCTCTTCATAAATAGAAAATGACAACCAAGTACAGTAACTGGGGATGCCAGAAGGCTGAGCTAGTTAAACATGGTGCGTCATTGTAATAAATTGTGCATGAGCGTGGTCGGATTCAAAAGCAAACATATCGGTGAAGTCAAAGTCACTTGCATCATGAGCTCTGCCCTCCAGCTGTGGTCCTGGTCAGCCACCTCCTCCAAACTTTTCACCACCTGCTTTAAGGAGGGAACCAAATGGTGACGCAGTCCAGGCTGAAGGAGAGGACGCACTCCCTGAAAGTAGAGAACTGACGCGTTGAAGACCAAGAAGTGGGTGCTGTAAGACACAAGCCATATACAGAAAAACAAACAGAACACTGAAATATTCATACAATACACTTACC
The DNA here is from genome assembly GCA_911649635.1 of Poeciliopsis gracilis. Lineage (NCBI taxonomy): Eukaryota > Metazoa > Chordata > Actinopteri > Cyprinodontiformes > Poeciliidae > Poeciliopsis > Poeciliopsis gracilis. The sequence continues at coordinate 5,979,950 of CAJVRI010001154.1, forward strand.
ACCAATTCCATCTTTTAGTACAGCTCAATTCAGACCTAGTGTCAACTGTGTCTGCAGAAGCCCTGTGAATTTCTAAATGTGAGCGCATTAATGATCGCTCAATGAGCCAAAGGAGGAGGCACAAGAAACTATGTGAAATTTGAGGCATGTTTGAATTCAAGGAGCTGTTCTGGAGAAACTTCAGTGAGAAGGGTGTTTGAGTGCTTCTAATTTATTCACTAGAGAGTGCATAGTGCATTAATCTCAGCTGGACGTATTAGATATGTATTCCCTTTGGTGCTAATTGGTAATACTCATTCAACCCGTTTATTGACAGGTTATGAGTTAATTAGCAAGGCGCTCCAGCAGCGGTTGCTCACAAAGGCTGACCCGAGTCTGCAAAGAGTCTTTCACAGTAACCAAGGAGGCAACATATCAATTATAACTTCTATTATTATACTTATTTTAACCACTCTGCACAGTTTCCTCAAGTTACTTTTAATGTTGAGAGGAATGGATTCTAAACAATAGTTCAATGTTGTGCTTTCATAGTTTAACCTTCAGAGAGACTGTTAATGAGGAGTATACCGAAACTACAAGGCTGAACACTTCTGAGTGGTAGCATACCTTGGGTTGCTCTTAGCTATTGCAATTGCTTTCAGAAAATCCCTCGCAGCGTCCTTGATATCTTTCTGAAATATAAAATAATTGCAAAATAGGGAACTGTCAACATAAGAAAACATAAAAAGCGCATACAATAAACCCTCAGTCCTTCCCGGCTGGTGTCCTACATGTTGGAAGTGTGTCAACAGATCAACTCAGCCGACTCAAAATGTTGAATTACCTCCCCAGTCAATTAGCAGGTTTCAGAGAGGATGGGAGTTATTTACTGGATGCCAGTGTGTTGAATGAAGGAACAACTAAAACTTATAGGACTTTTGCCCTTTAGCACAAAGATTGGACATCACAATAGCAGACAAAATATTCAAAGAAAAATACTACAAATTTTCTAAACTGAAGTAAAATAATAATGGATAAAGCTTTTAAAAAGGTAAAAGTGTATTATTTTATTCATGATGTATTTCCCAGTACCAGCCTGCGGTTCCTGTTCAGGGTGTTTTTAAATGATAGGTATCTGAGTACCTAAATCTGAACTACTAAAACCTTCAGGTACAGTTGATTTAATGTCGTCTTTTCCTCTAAAATCAGAGATGCAACTTTCAACTGTGCTGTTTGCAAAACTCTGAAAGAGAGACTGTTATAGCTGTTGCAGTTTCCTGTCTCTCATGATTGATGCTTTGTGCTCAAACAGCTGGAACACTAGTCATTCAATTTACAGCACCGATATCAAAGCGATACATTTCCTTAAGCAGGAAACCAACCACTCATGTAAGTTATGTCCGAACATGATTAAATAGAACCACACTGAAATATGTCAAAAGCAATTATTAATGGCTAAGTCATGACTACAAGTAATCTCAAAACAGAGATTAGTAATGCTAATGTTAGCCTGCTATGCACTAAACTTCTGTCGCTACACAAGGTAAATCACTGTTGAGGAAAATACATGCTTAAGACACTTCAAACTTGTCAAAGATAATGTATCATTTGGCTACACTTTAGGATTATTACATTGTGAAGAGTTTGGTGTCCCACTAGGATTTGTTATTAGCTAATGCCCAATCATAAAAGACTTGCATCTGTATTGGAAATAAAACATCTTGATCGGGACCTGCTTACATTTGGTGTACCTCAAGATAAACCTTGCATCTGTATCGCTATGGAATAAAAACCCAAATATGAACAAACATTCACACATAGTCATGTGCCCATTGCTGTCCTCACCACACTCTTATCAGGAGATACAAACAGAGACATCAGCTGGCCCTGGCACATGAGAGCTCGACAGAAAAATTGGTCATGAGGCGGATCACCTTCAAAGTATATATTTAGACAGTCAAAGCACATCTGCACGTGCTCCATCTGAAAAAAAGAAAGGGAAAGAGGAACACTCAGGGACAAATGCCAAAAAGTTTAATATCATATATATTCAGAAAACTATAAAAATCAGAAAGTATTGCTTAAACTTTAAATTGTAAAATCAATGCAGTGCAGTCAAGAGATATCAAACCTAAGCCTTTTGTAATGTTTATGTTTATATTTATATATTTTCTGCTAAGAATTGTTTTCTGAGAAATAAGTAATTCAATAGTGGAACTGTTATCAGAGTCAAGGCAATTATAAGTTGACAGAAAACTTACTATATGATATAAAGAAGAAAAAAGATAAGTTAATGTTCCAGTTAAATTTTCATAGTTTCACAAGCAACATTGAATGTTTAAACGGTTCAACAGAGCTGGGTTTTATTAACAACAATGAAACTGCTTAAAAACATACAAAATCAAACTTCAGACTTCGCTTATAAGAACTAAACACTCCCAAACTATGATCACAATTGTAAGTGTTGCATTAAAATTCAGTGAATCTTAGTTAATACAGGGAGTTTTAATATTTACCAAAATTTTACATAACAAATCTTCAAGAAAAGCACATTTTTTAATGAACCAAAATGATTAAGAAAGTCCTGACTTTATCAGACTAACTTTGTTCCTCACTGGGTCTCATGCTGCGTCAGTATAGCAGGAGTACATCTTTACCCTGACATCATTTGCAGTCAGACACAAATCTTTCAGTCCTGAGGGGTGCTCACAGCATCATGTCTTGCATGACACCTCCATGTGCTCTTTTCAACATAAAAAGGCACCTCTCAAAGCATTTTGTGAGAAACTTCAGAGTTGGTGTTTTTCTTACATCCTATATTCACACTTCACACTTTTATGCCATCATAAACTCTAATTGGTGGTCAATCTATATTTAGTGGTTCTCATTGGCAATTAAAGCACATGTCATTGGTTCTTTTGAAAGTGTGAAAATGTGCTGGAAAATGAAATCAACGTCCTCATAAAGCTTGTTTGAATAGGGGGACAATCTCCACTAAACTCTTGCACAGTTTTTTGTTTATAATTTACTTCAGGTGTTAGTAAAATACTTCACCTCTAGAGCATTTTCCGCACACATGACAAATAGCTCCGGGGGAATGCGTGGCCCGCGAGCCTCAGGTGATGTCGCGTCTTTAATCATCTGGTAAGCGGATTGAAGAGCTTCCAAGTCTGAAAATGTAAGACAAACGTCGTGAACTTGTTTCTCCCACTTTCTATACCTTCCCATATTCACATGACAAACCTTGGCTCGCCTGTACTTTCGCTAGATGCTCACGAATATCGAACTCCATTGTGTGGAGAAAGGGCAGACGCTGAGGCTAATTTAACATGAGCGTCTGGACTGAAGTTGGCTAATTACCAAACGAAACACGCGCACCTGAGTTTAGAAATGAACCGTCAAGACTGAAGTTTCTTTCTAGAAGTTTATAAAAATAAGAGCGTTGTCAGTTTTTAACTAAACACATCAACAGATGTTCAAGTTCCGCACTAAACGATTACTTTGAGTATGACCCATCTCCAACCGTTCCTTTTGTTTGTTGCCGGGGAAGCGTTGCTAAGAGAAGCGTTACGTAGCAACCACTGACCTGCCAGAACTTCACCTACGGCACACGGAAAGGCCATAAAGCTCTCGCTCTCTTTTTTATCTCTCTCTCTCTACGTCACTCTCTCACCGGATAATGAGTCAGCATTTGTGCCACTTTCAGTGCATCTAAATGTTATGTCTTGAATGAGCATCTGGAATTCTATTGAATTTATAGATAAGTTAAGAAAAGGGGGGATGAGATTGTTGATGAGCAATCTCGTCAACAACCATTAAGAAAAGGAGGGGAGGGACAGATGGGGGTCAAAGTTCCTATTCTGAACTTTACAGCATCTATCAAAATCTATGAAAACACTTTAAAAGGAGGAACCATTTTTTTAAAAATGCTTTAATCACATTTTATTAAAACATTTAAGTAATTCTTCAGCCATTTGTTTTTTAAAAAAACTGTGAACTGCATAAATAAACTGATTAGATAAGTGGACTTCGTAAGCTTACATTTTGATTATTTTCTTGTTATGCAATGAATACAAAATGTATTGTCAGGAAAATAAAAACAAAACCACAAAAGGCACACAGTTTGGTAAAGAACCTCTTCATCAATATAGTTTAAGTGCTTCTTCACTTCAAAGTGCATCATTGGAAATCAGCCCACATAGTGTGCAAATATAATTTGCTTGGTCAAACCACATTCTGCTGCTGATGTGACAGGAGACAAGCAAGGCTTGCTGTCCCTGGCCTGTAATGGCCTTTAGAGTTCTAGTTTAAGGTCTAATTGACAGAGTCATGTGTTACCTGACAGTATATCAAAGCAGCATAGGAAGATCCACTGTGGTTCTCAAGCTAATTTATTAAGCAGTTCATTGGGCAGTCTGTTTTGAAATACGCACAAAGGGAATGTTTTCTGGCTCACATTCAAGTGTGAAAGAGCTTCCATTTTTGAGCACAATTTTGAGATTCTGTTTTTCTGTTATAAGTCAATCTCCATTATAAAACATTGCAAGCAAATAGCTGTTCCTGCATTTCCCAGCTGTTAAGTGCAAAGAAAAATACAGTTAAAGTCCATTTTCATTTTCTCACAGTATGAATAAAAATATTGGCCAAATAAAATTAAATACATGTTTTTCCAGAAGATTGTGGCTCATTGAATGTTGTCTTTTTTCTTTCTTTCCTGTAACCATTGAGAGATGATCTCTCCACCAGCCTGAATTTACTTATGGGTCTTATTATAAGTGAAAAAGTTTGCCACTGGAACTAACACACTTTCATCAGAATTAAGGAATGATTTACTTAAGCTCCCACATACTGCTGTAAAGTTACTTTTAAATTAGTTGTGTCTTATTTTAAGTGTACTGAGACATTTGCACTAGAGACAAAAATACTTAATGTAATTTTGTAGTTTTGCAGTGCAGGTTCCAAATTCCTACCAATTTGATTACAGTATGATTGACAGGCTATTTATATTTGTGTAACATACTGGATTTCCATCAGAAAATAGAATAACTGAATTCATAATACTCTAACCAGAAAATTTGCGATACACAGATGGTGCAGCATAATGACGAAAATCACCCGGAATATGCTTTTTTATGCAATATTTTATTACAGTCCAGATATCCTGCTGTAGATGGGAGTAAATTATGAATCGCATTACATAGCCTACTGGTCTTTCCCAGTACATTTTAAATGACTTTATAAATAAATCCTAAACCAAAATCTAGATGAAAGAACAATACCAATGTTTGACTGCTTCATGTCAAAGCATGATGCAGAAAAACTTGTATTTGAGGACAATACATATTTGAGAGGATATGTGTAACAGCTCAGAAAATTACAGCTGTGGCATTTTACTGTGAACAATTCCTGTTTTAATTTACTGTCACTGAAGCAGCTCCAGGACTGGCTTGTGTTCACAAAGAGAGACTTAACTGTCTTGGATTACACACAAATAACAAGCTGGGATTCTTTTCAGTATTTAATTTAAGGAACTGAAGAGCGAGCTAAAGTTCAAGCAAATGAATGAGCGTTAAGCCACAGCAGAGTAGCAGATTTCCATTCAGCTCTTGCACAGTATTATGAAGTTTATTTTTCTGAAATGCAAAATGTTTGTGTCTTATGTGAATTTGGATAAGAAAATGAAACGGTGTGTTGAGATGATACACAAGCTGCGTCTCTTATCTCTGGTCCAGTGCTCATATGCCGGCCACATTTGGTTATAATATTACCACAATCAAAATCATATTAGTTGGCTGCCTTGTACAGAAGTTAGACGTATGTGCTTCTGAATTTCAGATCATAGAGATATGATCCATCAGAGCTTATTTGTTTGCTACTAACGTGAATTATTAGAAATCTTTATAAAAATTGGAAAAAATGTTTAAAAGAGAGATTTATTAACCCATATGCTACATGACTAATCTATTTAAGGAATCTGCTTAGCATATTACTCTGCACAGTGTTTTGCAGAATTTGACCTTCATATTTTTTCGGAACTAACATCTTTGAAGTTATAATGTATTTCCCTTCCATTCATCAGCTTCAGATCATCAGCTCCTCTTAGAGTGGGTGTCATTTCATACATACATACACATCCTCCCTTGTTTGCCTGCAGGTAGCCTTAAATGTATGCTCTCATTTATTATGAATCAAAGCTAGTGTGCGGTAATCTTGCATGCTTCATATCTACATCCCCCATTTCCCACCTCACCCTCCAGCCACCCAATGGAGCAGTTTTGAGCATCTATAAAGATAAATCCCCACAACACTATCGTATGCTTACCACATTAAATCAACAGGAGCCAATAAAATATTAACTTTCAAACTGTCATCAAAATTTAAACATTGTATACATGTAATCCCGGTATTGTAAGAACAGAACCCACCATTAAACAAATGCAATTGACACAGGTGTCTTGTTTCAATGCAAACATGTAAAACTGCTGCAATTCACTGTTTAAAAGCATCTAAACAAACAGCTGTATGATACTGCTCTTAGAACCGTCTCACTACCAATGGCTTAAATATACGAAAAGATCTCGACTGCACATGTAATTCAAACTTTATAAACAGCTTTTTAAACTTTTTCTGGGCCCACAATGGTCACATTTAATGTCAACAGTGTTTTTTCTTTTGCTATATTTGTCTAATTGCTTACTAAAGACACTGTTCATGCTGAAACTAATCATAAAAAAGTAGTATGGCATAATCATATTGCTTTTTCTGTAAATGTTCTTTAAGGCCATTTTGTAGAGTGTATTACACAGTCAGCACAAAATTGTAAGCAGAAATGTTTGCTTAGAAATGAAAACACATTGCGCCAGATGGGAAATTAACAAGCTGTACTACTGCATAACTTCAACTCTCTAATTTAATCATTTTGACATTTGAAAGTAATCCAGTCAGTCAGAGGTAGACTGTCAGACATGCAGTTTCTTATCTACAGCAGCATGTGTTCAAGCAACTAACGAGGGTATTGACTTAATGTTCACACTGTTATTAGAGATGGCGGATGCCACTGATTTGTTTAAACAGCAGCAGTGTGGGGGCAGGATTTGATGGCTCCCTGGTTGCATACTTAGTAAAAACTGTCATGGTGCCCAATCTCTCACAGCATGCAATTGCTGATTTAGTTGCACTCTATAAAAATTTGTCATTTACATCAAATGGAATGTCAGCAGGGCATTACTCTACTGCATATTTTCACCTATACATGTAAAATGTATGTTGTAACGTAAAGGCAAACTAAATCAGTACAGTTCATTTGAGGAGGGTGGCAATATTTCATCTTTTAGTTACAGAAGGTATAAGAAATATTTGGTTATTTGCACTTTAACCACATTCTTTTAATAACCATCAATGAGTTTCAGGTTAAAATCAGCCATTTTTCCACATTGTTTACATTATTAGCTACAACAGAGTTCCTTTTTTTTTATGACTTGTATCTTTAAATGCAAGTCATGACTATACCGAGTGAAAGAAACGTTTATGTATAAAATCAGTAATTTTTATTGAAAAAAATTCCTGCTATTCATTACAACAGATTTCTTCTGCTCTAATAACCTAAAAATAGCAAAGACTCTTTTCCATATTTCTTCCACCAAGTTCTCTGACTTTTGTAATAATTATATCTACACAAACCTGCAAAACTGGAGCCTGCTTGGTTTAATGACGAGATGGTATGATTTTGTTAAGGTCCAACACTTAGCTTTAAACCTCATAGCAGAGACAGAATGTCTATCGTCATTAGCCACACTGTAGCATCCAGTTGACAGGCTTCAATAAACCACTTAAAGAAATAATAGTTTCTACTTTCTAAGCTCTGCTTCTTGTTGACACTAAATTTGACCCAAACAAAAATAAAACACATCCTGTATTTCCTGAGGTGTCTTTTACCTTGGCAATATCTCATCATAATGGCTCAGTTAATCTCAACAGTTCACTTTCAGTCCTTCCCTTGTAATAGTTTGATAAGATCAGTGAGATGGGATTGATTTTTGCGATTACTGACTTTTACTGCAAATTGAAACAATTGAAATTTAAAGCATTAAATCTGAAAAGACTGATAAAGTCTGTTTCATGTCTTGGCAGTTGGTTAGATAGTTGTTGTTGTCTTTAGTTCTTCCTAACTCAACTTGTCAATACTTAAAAACTTGCAAATATCTACACTTAAAAAAAAGAAAATGTGATAAAATGAAGACATTACAAATGCTGACAAGGGTGTAAAATCAAAATATCAATCAATTACAGTCGGATACGTCTTCATAGATAGACAAACAGTAATAAACAAAACAAAAATATCTGATCCATTCTGTTAGCGTCCCTGCACCTGCAGAACAGACATCACTATGATCACTGCTGGCAGCATTCCAACCAACATCGGCAGGAAATGCAGACACAACCCAATCAAAAGCTCATCTGGAGCTGAATTAAGTCGTCTGAGTAAACTGTATTAGTATGAATTTAAAACTGAAACAATTCACAAAAAGACTATTTGGTATACATCCTGAAGCATCCTAAAACTAAAATACTTGTCAACATTTATGCAGTTGTGAACCAGCTAAGTGCTTAATTAAGACTTCAGTTAAGTGTTAACTTAGCTGAATTTAAGTGTTAAGTTCAGCTAACACTTAGGCGTGTTCACTAAAGTAACCAGTAACTGGTTACTGTAGTAATCAGTTTAATCTTTAGGCAAAAAGATTTAAAGCTTGAGAAATGTTAATCTCTTGTTTTTACATACCAGAAAGGTAAATAATTCATCATTGATTGATTGTGATAGATTATGATACTGGATGGGATATGAACAGTAATATAACCTCATTTTACTTAACATCAGTACATTCAGCTGTGTTATCATTGACTAATATTACTGAAGAGAAATACACCAGTGGCTGGTATCTTTGGTCCAATTGCTAGAAATGCCACACACATTGAATTTTGTGGTTTTTCTTGTAAGAATTTTCTGTCAGCAACATAGTAGATCAGTATTTTCACACAACTTGAGGTTAAAAATATATGGACGATGCTGACAACAGCAATATGTGTGAAACATTTATAGTGAAGTGCTTTCCTCTGTGATCCCATGAACTAAGATTTATGGCAGATAAACAGGTCCCTTTAAGCCACCTTTACATATCCACTTTAGGTATTATTCAGGGGACTTTCAAATCCCTTTTTAATGCAAATTCTGCTCAGTTGGAAATGTCAAACAGATTTCCTTTAAAGCTAGACAGTTAATGTTGAACAAATGGTGAGCAATAACAACAAGGAATCTGGGTTTAAGAAGCCTGTGAGAAAAATGATCATTTCAAGTTCCAGAAATATCTGGATCTAAGAATATGTGAAAAGTGTGCTGTCACTCAGAAAACAGCGCACCTGGCAATGAAAACCCCTATTTCATGATCCCATTTTGCTTTAAGTGCTTTATTCATCTTAGTGTAAACATGTGTTGATGTGTCTCTCCTCTTTGGCGGCGGATGTCTCTCTGGAAGCAGGTGCAGGTCCTGCCAGGATGTGGAGGAGGAGCAGCCGGTGTCTGGAAGAGTTGGATCAAAAGCACAGGGACTCTCACTGATATTTAATACTTTGAGAAACATCCCCGATGTGAGGTACCATGGTAACCAACCGAAATCTCACTCATTCCCTGTGCTCATTTTATCGTTTTAACTATTTTTACCCTCATTAAAAAAACAGTCATGAAAATACCTGAACAATGTAGCACAAGCAACTGGTTAAGAAGCAGGAACAGCCCAATTTTACAGCGCTGCACAGGATTGTTGACAAGCCATGCTGATGACAGAGTTCAGATCACGGTCACATTATTAAAGCAATTTCTGTGGGAGCTGCTCCTTTGCTCCCTTCTTGCTCACTCTTCACTTTCTTCCTTCGCTTTCTTTGATGATAAGCTTAAGTAATATGAAGTTGAAACACAATGCTGTGCTGTCACGGCAGAAATGATGAAACGAAATGTCAAAAGGGGGCTTTTGGGTCAGATATTCAAATCATACATGAGATTAGTAAAGGAGATAAACATTTATTTTTTATTGTGCATGATATTTTCCCATGAAGCTAGTTGCTCTGTGTTTTCTGAGCTTCTTCTTGACTGCCTGTCCAACAAATTGGCTTCAGCCTCAGGATCCTCACCATCCCAGTGGCTTTATTTAAAACACAGCAAAGGTAAACAACACAGGAAGAAAATAAAACTGAATATTACGCAACAGATACCACCTCCGTTTTATCTGTTAAAAATAATGTTTTCTAAATAAAGTTTTGACATTTTCAAGTCATTCTCAAGTTGAAGAGGATTCTTGATGTATGATGTCATGAGCTCACGTCTGGCTGCAGTGCCTTGTCTGATAATGCACAGCATTTCCCAAATGCCTCGCAACATCAAATGCATTTCGACAATCATTCCTGGAGGATTACTGTGCAGCTTAGCTGAGGAATCTGTTCCTTGTTTTGCAGTCTGATAAAATGCAAACAGGATTGTTTACTTTGCAACCATCTAGAAGTGTAAAGGAACACATTTATGACTAGACTGAAATTACAGTGCAGTGAAAGATTTCATCCGTTTTAATATTTTATTGCACTTAAATATACAAAATTTAACAAATGTAAACATGCAAAATGTTTGTGTGAAAAATTAATTGCTGAACTTAAATCTAATTGAAAATGTGGAAAGACTTTAAGCCAATCATTCGCAGTCGTAAATTATGTGAACTGAATTAAAACAATTCTGCAAAGAAAAGTCGGCCAAAATTCTTCCTCAGCAAATATAATTTACTTTTTCATCATTTTAGAAATAAACCCATTTGACCAATTGTTGGTTATTTTAAATCTAATATTGTTTTCATTACTTACCATTAGATAATCCTCCCTTTGTCCTGATGGAAGAACCAAATCTTTTTCCTTCCTCTTGTCCATTATTTTCTTTTCCTCTGTAAGGAAGCAGCATAAGCTGCTAAACAGATGCTACTAGCATTGCAACATTAGATTATCTTGACATCACAATGTGTTTATCACATTCAAAGAATCTGCAATAATTGTACATTATATTCTGTGAGGAAAATCATGATAAGTACGAGTGAGAAATGTTCTGTTCCTATGATTCCTTCAATGCACCATCTCCAGAATGTAAATGATAAAGCCACAGAAACAAATCAGCAGTGGATTTTCACTTTTTCTTCAATTTACATAAGGGTTATTGGACCCAAACCAAGAAAAAAATATATATTCCCAGAAAATGTGTCAAGAACAAGTTGTCCAAATCAGGACTGCAAAAAGAGAATAACATGTTCTTGCTGCCCAAATAGAGAAAAAAAACATTTAACTATTTTTGCAGTGTAAGAATGTCAAACAAGGGGCACATATTCTTAACCACATAGAAATGTATTTCAACAAGCAATACACAAAAAAGGTCTTGCTGCCAAGAGTCCATTAACAAAATCCCAAAAGTCCAAACTAAATGTCCAGTGCAGGCAGCAAACACTGGACTGAAACCTCCAGATTTCTTGAGACGTCTCCTTTCTGGTTTCACTCCTTTGAAGATGTCTCCTAAAAAGAGAAGGAGGGTCAGAGTACTCATGGATTGGTAAAGGAGAAATTGTTTGGGAAGCTCTGGGTACTTCCTCCCGGGGAAGAGAGCTGGTCTCCTCTCCCATGGGTTGCCGTTTCTTGATGCTGCTGCTTTCCTGATTCTGTTGTGCTCTTCCTCTGATATCAATCATTTTAGCTTTGGCACCTGCATAGTTTAAGAACCATAGCCGTGTCTGGACTCTGTATTTTTAAAATGTCAATACACGGCGCTGAGTCTACAGTAGAGACTGACACTTCATTAATAATAAAAAAAAAAATCTGTCATGTAGCACTATTCTGGAGGATGAGAGATGACATTTGCTCAGCAGAGGAATAAAATCTAGTGATTGAGGAAGGTGCGAACAGCCATGTGGTTAATGTGACCTGCTGCCTGCAAGGGAACGAATGCATCGGTGTTGTAGCAAATAAACACAACATTTAATCATCTCCTTTGAGCTGCTTTTGTTCTGCTCATGCTGCGTTTATCTGTCAGCCACACACCTAATCCTGCACATCACTTCACCTGACCATTCCTACAGGCAGAGTTAGCAACTGCCACTGCTTCGGGGAAGGATTTATTGATTTGACAGTTCTCTTTCTTGTGTTTGGAGAAAAAGATGACGAATTCAGAGCAAGAAATGACGGAGGCGTCATTTCTCCCATCACACCGCCTTCAGGATGGTCCCAGCTTTTTTACGGTTCATATGTCTTTTCTTTCACCAGACTGAATATCACAGATTAGGGCATTTTCCTCTAAACTCACAATCCCACTTGGGGAAAACACCTTACGTAAGGGTACAGATGGACTGTTATGCTCATGAAAATGAGTCCCATGTGAGCTAAGACATGAAGATCTACTTAATGCAGGCTTTCCCCTAGCTGTTTAATTTCATCCAGTATCTCTCCTTTATATCCATATCTTGAAAATTTCTGTACCTCGAGTCATTTGTCAAGCTTGCAGGTTGCAGCTGTCCTGCGACACGGATGGATGTCTTCAAAAAATGAAAACAGTTTCCTTACATCCTCTTCTTGCTCTGGCCTTGCATGGAAAGTGTTGACTGCCTGTTGTATTCTGTGTTATGAGGTCATACTGCCACTCTACAATTACTTCTTTCTGTATTTGTTTGGATCAAGGTTTCTGATAGAATAGTCCACTTACAACTGAGTGACATTATTTCTTCAATGCTCTGTGAACAGAAAATTCCTGCTGAATGAGGATTTTGATACAAAGAAAAACATTTATATTTATTGCTGAGACGGGCTTTAAACTGACTCAGCTTTTTTTGCCCCCTTCACTTCACAAACACTTCAGAATGTGAAACATGCACCCAAAACCCCACAGATCCTGGGGGCGCGGTTCTCAGCTTGATCTGTAAGATGCTGTGGGAAGATATTGCCAACACCTCCTGTGAACAGACAGCCTCTCTGCAGCTTACAGCAGATGCAAAGACATCAAACTGAAAACACTGCTGGGTGTAGCCTATTAAACCTATGTTATGTACTTTAGCTTTTTTATGTCAAACCAGCATGTGCTATCACAGCTGTTTTCCATTTCAGCTGCAGAGAAAGGGATGTTTTGTTGCATAAATGCTTAAATGACTTAGATTTCAGCGATCGTCTGAGCAGTTCTGGTGTAATTCGGTTGTGATGTAGTGATTTATGTTTACAGTTCGTCCTTGCAACACATTTCCTATGAGCTACTGTCTCTGCTTTGTTCTGTGATGTTTTTGTCCTTGGAGTTCTGATGTAGACAAGTTTCATAACCAGCAATAATTCAGAGCATCAAGTGGACAACCAGCAAGGACAAACATCATCTTCTGTTTACATCAGTGATTTTTTTAGGAGCAGTGAAGCTGTGCAATGAAAAGGTTATGTATGAAAGAGCAACATGCACTTTGCAATGGGAAAGTTTAAAAGGAATGCATGCGTATCACTTTGACATCACTAGTGAAACTCAGTTTGTGCAAGTTCAGTCAGAAAGTGCGATGGAGGAGTTTGTGCAGAACAACTTACTCAGAGATTCTGTTGGTGCTTCCCTGAACAGCTGAGTTAGGATCTGGAAAGCTTGTTTATCTCATCATACAAACGACTTCTCAGTCCAACGTTCCTAATAACAGTTGTTGATAGCACAATGGAAGGGCATTGTTGTGATAAGGAAGAGTAAGAACTTCTTAAAGAGACAGAGGTCAATTTCAAGGCATCAAATTGCATAGTAAAATTTCTTTTAAGTCATATTTGATATAAGCAGCAATTTTAAAACAACTAAATTTAATACAGTTACTTCATCATGCTATTAAATGGCACCATGTGCCTGGAAAACACATAATACTGCCTCTTTAAATGCAGCTGCATTCAAAAGGAATATGCATTTGTTAGAATCAGTTGAGTCATAAACAACCACAATAAGCTGGGAATTACGTTTTTCTGATGAACATTTGATTGATGATCTAAAATGTTTCAATTTGACAAAATCAAAAGAAAATCTGTATAAGGTCAAATCATTTTTTATATTATCAGTACTGAGGCACCGTTCATATTAGGAGTTGGTCAGTAAATGTGCATAAAATAGAAGCAAACATTTCAGTTGTCTGAATATCTCTTTTTACATTTCTCACTCAGCCCATAGCAAATCCCAATTTCTTTTCTGTCATTCTCCCTCCTCCCATCATCTCTGTCCTCCTGACACACATCATCACCAGTGCATATCAGCTTCTGCCCACTACACTCTCATTCTCTCATACTACATATTCTCTCTGCCTATTGCACTTTGAGTTTGAAGGAGATCCACACGCACACACACACACACATGCACACACGCATGCGCACACGCATGCACACACGCAGAGAAACAGCAGCAATGCACTTGTTTTAATATGTTATTCAAATGAGAAAGCTACAGACGTTAATGTGAGGTGTTTTCTGCCATGATTCTTTTCTAATCCCACCCTCCTACTGTGCAGTGAAAGAAATGCTTATGAATTAACTGTGGTCATTAAAACTAGAGAGTAATGTAACTGTGTAGCTGTGATTCTTCATTTTTGCTAGGCTTAGATATCTAAAAGAAAGCCAAGCTAGGTTGATGTTAATCTTATTGTTTGACAGTAAGTGGTTACTACAATTCCAGCTGCAGCAAGCAATCTTTCAGCTCCAAGCAGTCAATTTGTGCTTGGTTTGGTTCACTGTTATTTTTATCTATTCTTTTAAGTCCTTTTGTTGATTGTGGATCTAACTTCTGTCAGTCAGAGTGAGAAAAAAACACACAGCAGAGAAACAGTGAAACATACTGCCCTGTCAGAAATTTAATTGAAACATCTCTCTGAAATGGGATGATGGTGTGTAATACGCAGCAGTGCTGAGTCTGAAGTTTTGCCATCATGTTCAGTTGCTCTTGCTGCAAACACCTCAGTTTGACCCAAATGTAAAGCATAAAACATGTCACTTGAGGTAACAGTCAGCATTTGCTGCCACTTTGATGGATGAAAACTTGTTTTCCCTCTTTTTTTAAAAAAAAGAAATAGTCTAAACATATGAAACCTTTTTCTCCAAAGGTACTTCTAGTATATATTGGAGCTAAAACTCTTGTGGGAACTACAGAGAAGTCAAGCTAATAAGTTGGGATTAGTGGTGGAAGTTGGACTGAGGTCAGAAGT
This sequence comes from Poeciliopsis gracilis, assembly GCA_911649635.1. Lineage (NCBI taxonomy): Eukaryota > Metazoa > Chordata > Actinopteri > Cyprinodontiformes > Poeciliidae > Poeciliopsis > Poeciliopsis gracilis. The sequence goes on from CAJVRI010001154.1 coordinate 5,995,192, forward strand.
GAGCATTTGTGAGCATAAATAAGCTTTTATGCCAAGAAAGAATAATACAAATGAAATGGGAGGATGCTGAATTAGGTAGAAGGCTGGATGACCTGTATTGCATCTTATTTAGAAAAAAATGCATAACAGGCAGCCAAGAGTGGAGATGTGGTATTACATGAGATACTACATGTTGGAGTATAGTGCAGAAAATGTATGAGAACTTTTTGCATCTTGAGCGTATACGCTTTGTCCATTTTCTCCAAAAAATAGCAATTAGCGCATGTATAGAAATCATCACACACTCCGTTGAGTTTAGGTTTGCATTTGACTGGGTCATTCTTAAACATGAGTATGCAGTATGTGTTACTTTCTCTTCCACTTCCCAGTTGTGTATTTGTTTTCTTATATTGGTCAATCACAACAAATATTCCACTTAATATTCTAAAAGTTGTGGTTGCTTAGTGATAAAATGTGACAAAGTCACTGCAAGTCAATTAATGCAATGAAAATGCAACCAGTAAGATGTGACGCTCGCAGCAATCCTTTCAGCGGAAGCTAAACTGAAAGAAACAAAAACACTACTTAAACATTGTTGGAGGGATTATGTGTGTTTTTAATGATTCATTTATTCCTCTATTTAAGGAGTTTAAACCCTCTTGCTGTGGTGATGCTTCCACACACTGAACAGTGTGTTGACTGGGGATTTGAGGTTTGACAAACTTAAAATTGGGTGGAGATTATCAAACAGAGGTAAACCCAAGGTTAGACCTGATGGATTTTCACTGCCTCATAAGAATATGACTTCCCAGCTATTTTTTATTTCCAGCTTTATTGTTTTTGGGGTTTTTTTTTTTGCACATTATTAGGTTAAGTTATGGATATTTAGATGTTTCTCTAGAGTCTAGACAGAGGGGTGAATTAATGTGATAGGACAACTAAGAACTGTAAACCACAATATTTTTCAGTAGTGTCCTTCAAACTGATTGAAGTTAATGTAGAAATATGTGTCAATACAGAAACCTTGAAAGAATTAACTGCCACATAATGTTTATAAAATGTTTAAAGTGTCAGTCAACTAAAGATCTATTGCAATATCCAAATTCACTGATTCAATTCATGTGGATATTTTCCAAAATCTACAACAAATTGCAGAAATTTGGCTTGCAGTGACTTCCATCCTTAAAACAAACAAAAAATAACATATTTTCCCTTTATGTAAATGTTTCCTTTTCTGGAGAGACACGGCCGTCAGAAAGCCTTCTGCAAATCTGCTGCAGCAGCAGCAGCAGCAGCAGCAGCAGCAGCAGCAGCAGCAGCAGCAGCAGCAGCAGCAGCAGCAGCAGCAGCAGCAGCAGCAGCAGCAGCAGCAGCAGCAGCAGCAGCAGCAGCAGCAGCAGCAGCAGCAGCAGCAGCAGCAGCAGCAGCAGCAGCAGCAGCAGCAGCAGCAGCAGCAGCAGCAGCAGCACACTTTCCATTTCTCCAGGCTGAGAAAAATTTCAACCTTAACCAATCTACTATACAAGCGATCACCTGAAAGAACAGAGAAGACAGAAGACTGGCTTTGATAGACCATGACATGCTGAAACAAACAAAAGTCATCATCTGCCTTTTTGAAAGTCATTTCTGCAGTTTCAATTGTAATGGAGGCATTCTCATTTAAAAAAGTGCAGCTGATAGGGCTGTACAGAGAGCTCTGATGGTGATTAGCAGCAGTAAGCTTTTCCCCAAAACCTGCTTAACTGCGCTTGGCTCTGCAGTGTTTGCCGAATCTCTACGCTGTGCAAGTGGGTGGCTGTATTGCGCTGACGGATCTCAGTGTGTGGGAGACGCGCAAGAGAGTGATTATTTCTGAGAGTCTGTTGGCATTTTGCCTTCCTCTACTTCTTTCTCCTCCTCCTCCAGCGTTACTGTGTATTCCTCCTGGTGTCACAGACCACAGTTCTGCTTGCCAAATGGCCTTGACTGGCTGTGTAATGCTGCAGGCAATCTGCTCTTTATTGCCATGTTTTTGTGTTAGACACACACAAACACACACAGTTACTCTATATTACGTTTTTACTACTCTACTTTTAGAAAAATATTGCCCTTAAAGTTTGACATTTGATGTCAATATGATTTAAAAGTCAATCATTGCAAGGTCATGACAAAAGTTATGATATTGCAATTTTAAAAAACAACAGTAACTAAGTTATTGGATTTGCTAATATTTTGAGTCCAATAGAAAACAGAGACATCAAAAACTTACAGTGACAAGTCATTAAGGCTTTTCTAAACAGCAAGGCTGAAAAATCTGTCAGAGTCGATGGAGAAAGAGTGAAAACTAGAACCGAGTGTTTACGGCTCGTTACTTCAGACAGTTTGTGGCTGTGGTGAAGATAGGAGCTATTTTTACGTCAGAAATGTTCACACAAGCTGTTAGAGGTCTTGACCCCCTGTTTCACACCTCAATCCACCATTTCAGATTCCATTCAGGCCTCTGTTTGTCTTATCTCTTGTTGGGATAGAGAGGAGTGGGTTTTAATAATAAAAAAGCCTGCTTTACCAAAGCTTTACTTTGGCACCAGGTTTCTATTTCTGTGAACATCTCCTTCGTAGTCTGAATCTACACTGATCAGACGAAATATTGAATGAATAACACTGTTTATCTCTTCATCATATCACCTGTTAGTCTTTAGCTGTGTTCTCATTGACAATATAATTGCACAGTTTGATATTTAGAAAATAAATATGGTTAATGTAACTTTAATTGCGTTTATTATTTAATGGAAACACTGCAATTGCAAAATTGTGTAATTTTCTTTTTACATATGTGGAATACCAATCACTTTTGCACACATTTGTAATGGAAACACGGCTATTGGGATGTATATACTTTGGCAATTCAATTAGTTTGTTAATGCAATAAGTCAGAAAAAAAATCCCACTTTATTATCTTCCAACCATTTCCTGTCATTTTCTTGTTGATTTTAACCAGTAGTAGGACCAATATAACAGGACTTGTGATGCAAAAAAAGTTTTCATTGCATTTTTGCAAAATACATAGATTTTTGGCTGCAGTTTTGGAACCAATAAACTACCTCATCATAGTGCAAAAACCTTTCACCAAAAACATAATGTTTTCAAAATAGCTGTGTTTCCCTTAAGCAAATTTATTTTCCAGTTTACATAATTTTCTGATAAATGAAAATGCAGTTTATGAAGAACTAACATTCTGATCTGGTAGGCAAATGGAGAAGATAAAGAGACTGCAAGACATCTGCCACAAACAAGTAAGAGCAATGAATAGTAAAAACAAAGTTAAAGCCAATACTATACATGTATGCCATGTATTAAATTGTGCATACATGAATACCAATCATCACCCTTCTGGCATAATGGCCTGACCAAAGGAGAAGATGGTTTAATTATCATCCTAAATCCAGCATACCAAACAGAGAGGAAGGGAAAGGACTACAGTGAATGTCACAGCCAGTATTCATGAAACTCTGAAATCCTGGAGGACAATAGGAAGATGAGCCACAGTGACGAACTGCTAAATGAATATTTCAGGCAGCAGAAACACAATTCTAAGATACACACAGGACAGTGGACAGCAACATCCTATTCCAATGCCAGACAAAAACTCCAGGTTCTGGTGTCGATATTACTTCCGTTTCCATTTCCATTACCAGATGTACAATATGATAGCTACTCACATACCATCCTCAGGAGATGTTTGGGCAAAATCTACAGAGTGATAACAGTCCATTTTCCATGGTCTGAATCTATTTGGATCAGGTTTTCTGTCCAGTTTGTCTCCAGCAGAATCTGGCAGCCTTCATAAATTAACATTCAATCCTTTCCTTTCCATCTGCATAGCAAAAACTCTCTCTTGCCCTTTCTGCGATTCTCTTGCATTGTTTTTTACATTTTAATCATTGCTGCTGCATAAGGAATATAAGCTTAAGTTATAAATTATGCAATGAGAAAACCAAACTACCGACGGTCCTTTGCACAATCAGCGCTGTCCAGAGTTTTGTCCTTGATGAAGTTCTCCTCATTCAGTTCATCGCACAGGGTCCTATTGCATATAGGTCCAGTAGAAATGTAAGGAGATTGATTTAATAAGTTGTAAATCATATTTATGTTGATTTGGCCATATGTTTTAGTTAGAGCTGGAATTTTAGGGGTCTGTAATTATTAATCAAGCTATATATTGACAAAATAAACAACATTTTTAATTCAGAAACCCTGTTTACTGCTAAATTATTGAAATAAATAGATGAGCTAAACAACAAAGATATTTATTGTTTCGAATCGGTTTTTAAAGTTATACAACATTGGGAGCATTGGCATTGAGATGGTATGTTGGGCTTGAACAGCTTCAGTGATTGGTCAGTTTCTTTTAGCATAACTTAGACACAACAACAGTCTTTTCCAGTTGTCCTATCAGATTGTTTTGTGAAGCAAAATGCATCTTCCAAGAGAAGCAGCTTTGTCATTCATCTCTGTTGTTTGTGAATATAAAGGGTCTGACTTGGGTTGTTAGTCATCTTGAAATCTATTTAATTAAATAAAAATAAATGTGTTGAAGTACCAGCCATAGTTTTAGGTTATTAACCTTTATTTGATTTAAACCGATTTTTTGACCGAAGCACTTGTCTACTAAAGTACCTGTTACAAGCTCCACATATGTATATTTTTGATAGTAGGATCAGAAAAAAAAACGTTCTCTGGCTTCCCATACAACTAATTGGCATAGATATAGCATTTGATGGGTCTCTATGGAAACTTGCAGCTCTCCAACAGCGATCTTTGGAGATTTGTTTTACCTCCCTACCACCCTCCTCACTGTGCGTGGTGTCAAGATAAATTTGGGTCCTTGTCCGGCCAAGTGGCCAATAGCTCAAAGAAATAGGCTTCTGTGTCACGTCACATTTAATCAGATCAACGGAAAGACTTCTGAAGTTCCTAGAGACTCTGATCAACTTAAAAAACTGTAAATAAATAATGGTCACTTTAACGGTTTTTCACAGGGATTATTAGACAAACTAATAATTGTGCCACTAGAGATTTTAATAGTTTCCTAATATGTGATTATTGTCATCCCACTTTTCACATTTTTTGAGATCATGCTATAAAAGATTCATTAACTTTGAGGATATTTACACTTGTTTATCCGGGGTACTAAAAACAAATGTCCAAAATGTGGAACAGATATTAAGAGAGTGAAGAAGTGGGAAAACGACAGTAATGTAACTGTACGGTCAGTCATGGACCCTGTTTAACACTGAAGGAGTTCATTAATGAAGGTGCATTCAGAGTAAACACAGAAAGATTCAGGACAGGTCAGAGGTCATTTATAGGAAATCAACATGTGGAAACACAACCAGAAGGAGGACGTCCATGGCAGATTTATCATATTCTGACTCATGCAGGTGCACTGAAAGTCAGCCAGTTGGTTGTTGTCAGCTGGTAAAACCTATTAATCAAGTGCAGGCAACTGTTCAGCAGCAGATTGCTCTGGGGGTTGCCAGTTTTTCCGCTATCATGGTTGCTTATGATCTGAGAAGTAATCAGTCACAGTCGTTCTGTCGACGTGCTCACAATGCCGATCGCGCCTTCGTTGGGGTTTTTGATTTCTACACAAGCTGCTGTTCACAGATCTCAAAAGTTCTTCACATGAGACAATAATTCAGGTGCAAAGATTTCCAGCTGAAAACGACATTACGCAGCTATCGTTCTCTGCAAAGCGTTCAATAGAAATCTTTCCATTTATGTCATCAGCTCCCTGGTTCATATTTAATAGATAATGACAACCCAACACATTTATTAATCATTAGCCATACAAGGCAAACAAACATTGCACCTTATGTGCAACGCCCCAATTTTGTTTGGTTGTTTCACTTTTTTTCAGACATCTTGACCCACTTTAAAAAAAGATGCAAGAGAGAGACATCGTATAATTGGCTGCACAAAGTAGGTCACTGACTGAGCTTTGAAGAGTGGTGGTTTGTGGAGCCATGAGTAGGAGCATTTCTCCTGCTTTAACTTTCTCAATGTTCTTCCGATCCTTTTCTTTGGCTTTGATTGGGTCGTGTTTTCAAAAGAAAAAAAGTCATGCAGTGGTTTTCATACGGTTAAGAAAACATCAAGTGCAGAAATCCCTCTGGAAATGAAATCCCAGCAAGAGGGATGCGTGTTGACTTGAAAAACACTGTGAGGAAATCATCTTCAGTGTGGGATAACCGATTAGCGTCGATAATTTGCCTATGTCTGACTGAGGCAAACAAGGAAAAAAAAATCATTATGCAACACAGTAGACGAATCTAAATTTGTCCTCTCTCTCTTTCTCACTGCAGTATATGGTCCTGTTTAAAACAACAGCAGCCAAATCTCACTGTAGTTTTTTTCCTTATTTGCAGCATTACACAGAAAAAAAACAGCTGCTGTGTCCTGAGGCAGAGTTTGTTCAGAGAGATTACACACTGCACCTCCCTGGCACTTGACAGGGCTTTGTAGTCTCCCACACATTTCTGGATAATATGACAGACTTGCTAATCTGACATGGTTTACAGCCCTGACACCTGATCATTGCCAGAATGCTGATAACAAAACGACAGCATCTTGGTGAGAGGGAGACAGACGACGGAAAAGGAAGAGACAATAGATTTGAGAACGGGAGGGAAAAAAGTGCAATGAATCCCCAGGCAGATGGAGCATGCATGATAGATGAGCAATGCAAGGCAATAAATTTTACACTTGATCCAAGCGCTAAGACAGTCATGCATGCCATATTGCGTTGAAGTGATAAACCATATGTTTATATCCAGTTGCAAGACCTCGTGAACTTTAGATATTTCAAGCCGTGGAACTTGATAAACTGCAATACAGAAAAAGAAGATTTTATCTCTCAGCTCCAGGCTTGCGACTTTGGGAGATAACTGATTAGGACAGCTTACGATAAGAGCAGTGCAAATAAATTCTCATTGAATTTATTTGCTGCAAGCGATACTGACTCCGGGCAGCCTTCTCTGATTCAGAGTAATATATTGAATTATGTGCTCAATTGATTTTGTTTGAAACTTGCTAATTGCATGTCTCTGTGATTCTCTTTTAAAAATGCTGTCAGTGGTTTTACCTGACACTTAAAGGTACATCTGAAGTAATTAGAAAATCATAAAAATGGTTCATCGGTAAATCAAAGGGAAAACTTTTGAGTGAGATTTCTATTACATAGAAAAAATATTTTTTGCATTAAGAAGTGTTACTGCTTCCAACAGGAGTGGAAGATTATTGCAACACAGGCTGGCTGTTCACAGATTGCTACATCCAGGTGTGTCATTGGAAAATTGAGTGGTAAGAAAACATGTAGAAAAATGCAGCCAGAAAACACAGTCAGTGAGAATTTGATGAATCATGTTATCTACTGGAATGTTTTATCAAGTTTAAAGTCAGGCCAGAAAATGTTAGGGCAGCCCAGACTTTCTTTTGCTGACAAAGAGGTGCTAATTTTATTTTACACACTGCTAAAAGTACCAAAGCATTCTTTACAAACCATATTCAGTAATGTCTGGCTTCAGTTTATGGCACTTTATGAAAAAAAACCTGGCTTTTCTGCACAGTCCCCCAGTCAGCCACATTTTGAAAATCTGGGTTTTCAGAAGGTGATTTCTGAACCTTAATATTATCCTGCTTTATCCTTTCCAAAGGCAGTTTTGATATGATTGTGATCATTATCCTGTTGGAACAGCCAACTGTGCAGCCCAGTTTCAAACATCTAGTTGTTAATTTGAAGTGAAATTGGAGAATTTGGATGTTGTCCAAATTCTTCACTATTTTATCCAACATTTGCAAATCACCAGGATGCACAGGAAGAAAAACAGCCCCTGCAGCATGACGTCACCACCACTGCGAATCAATTGACTTTGTGCTTTAATGTGCTTCTGATCTGCGAAAAAAGGAGTTTGTGTTATAAGCAACAGGCTTGATCAACACTAAAAAGCAAATATGAAATGTAACGAACAAGGTCACCTTCACGCTTCTGACCGGTTCTATTTGTACAACAGAAACAAGTGATGCTGGTGTTTTTAACCACATCTAATCAACAACAAATAATCTACTTGTTTATATCTCCACACTAATGTCAGCATATCTTGGTAGATTGTTTTCGATAAACTGGCTGTACTCATGAATCAGAGTAATTATAATAGATGACAGGTGGGGTTGGCCAATCCTATTTGTGCCTTTTTGTTTTGGATTATGGCCTCATGCTGATGGAGATGAGTAATGTGTGATTATTGCTCACATCAACAGGACTATAATTAACAAAGCTTTATACAGACACATCCATCCCTGAATAGCTGGAGCCAAATCTGTCACTTCCAGAAGTTTCTCTTAATCCTTGCACATGATGATTCTGAACTGTTATGGTTTAATCGCAGGATGAGAGAAAATGAGTTGGTCAGGCTGAAAGTAAAATACAAAAACATTTCTTTTGGGAAATTAAATGTAATAAAAATGTATTGCTAATGTCATCAGTTCTGCAAATCTTTGCCTTTCTGCTTGTTTGCTCTGATCCTAGTGATTAAGATGCAATGTGAGAAGGACACGCAGTTATTTAAATATGCTGAAGGTGCAAAGTATATTAGAGGTCAGAGTAAGTCCATTTTTTTAAATATCCCCCAAAGAATTTCTCCCCTATTCCTCCCTCATTAAGAAGATTTCTGAAGCCGTAAGTATTGCATACAAAATTATCCATTATCTTTGGGGACTTTTACAGCTGATTGAAGCAAACATGTCTTATGTGGAAGTTGTCAGACAGCTGTATCAGAATTTTAAAACTTAATTGATTGCTTCAAAGTATAATCAGTGATGTCCATGGCCTTTTTTTGTACTTGAGGGAGTTAAACAGGGAAGCTTTCATGGTCCATGGTCATTTATATGCTATACAGTACAATAAGAAAAAGTCATTTCCCCCCCCCTGTCACAAACTCCACAGAATTCAAAGCAATTCTATTAGATCTGCTAAAAGTGGTGCATAAATATCAGACTGGATTTATCTTTCTTTAACAAACAAAAATCATTAAGGTGCAACCTTTCCTGCTCTGATACCAACACATATATGTAGTGATTTGGGATTTCTGTGTTTGTTTAGGTTTCCAGGTTTCTTAAGTTCAGAGTCTCTCCTACTCCTTGATTGTTCCCAGCTGTGTCTCGTCCCTTGGTTACTCTCTGTGTATTTTGTCCCACCTGTGTTCCTTGTTGGGTCCGACTTGTACTGTTGGTTTACGTCTGTTGCTGCCGTGCATTTAGTTCCAGTTGCTACCAGTTTTTTTTAGCCTTCTGCTCTCTCTCTGTCCTGCCTGGATTATTGGACTTTGTGCTTCTGGAATCAACATTAAAATCATAATTTCATCCCTTTAACCTGGTCTGCTGTGTTTGTCTGACCTCATCCAACCGCAAATCATGACAATATATAGTTCAGTCAATTCCTGCTCTACAAAGACGAATGGAGCTATTATTTCTCTCCAGTTCTTCAAACAAACGAGGAACAGAAAACGTAACTGTTTATGGTTTTGCATCTTTGTTCACATATGTCGATTCTCAGGTGCAGCTACCCAATTGCTTAACACAAACAATTAAGCCAATTACATGCCAGCAACTCCAATTTAGAGCGTTGTCCATATTAAAGGCTAACACTAATTTAAAGAAAAAAAAAGGAATTAATTTTGCACTTCCATTATAAAAAGTAATAAGAACAAAAATATAAAAGACAATAGTAATCTGGATGGGGTGGTGAGTTTAGGTGGATTTATCAGACGGTCTATAGAGGATGATGACTGAAGCCAATGTGATCTGGGACAGGAATGAACAATGAGCAGGCAGGGTTGGAACAGTCAGAACGAAGAATATAGAGTAATCACAGTAGAAAAAAAAAGACCTGAGGCACAGAAAACCTAAAATTAAAAGACTGAAAAAGAAAAAAAGTTAAACAATCTTATTCTTAAGCTGAGGTCAATGTTTGAGTGTTGCCAGTGGACACCTGGCAAGACTGGGAGAGAAGCCTGAAGAAAGTGCTGCATGGTGATGAGATGATGGATAACAGCTGTGCACGAAAGCCACCAGGGAGCCAGGGTGCCACACCAGAAGAAAGCACACACACACACACACACACACACTCAGGAGAGGATAAGCAGCGAGATGTGAATGAAAAAGGGGAAAGATCAAGAAGACGAAAAGATCACACAGCTGTTGTAAACATGACAGCAGGAGTCTAGCACAACATAAGATAAGCAAAAATCAAGCAGTGATCCTTAAGGTTGCAAAAACGATTTGAAGACAGGTTTCTGAGTAACTCCATGAATTTACTTTAATTAAGCTTTCCAAATACTCAATATTCAACAATCAATATTTGTTCCACAGTACAATCAGAGATGAGCAGCGTTGTCAAGAAGCAAAATACATGTTATTCAGAGTGCACAGATATTTAATCAGGAGCACATCTTGCACTTTCTTTCTTCACTGTTTTCAGTTTTTTAAAGCATTTTTAGTATCTCACTTCATTTGCACTACAGAAGCATTGTTGATATATCTTTTAAAATCAGGTTGAGGTATACAACATTTTTCAGCAGTAGCGTGGCAATTTGAAAAGATCTCGTACTTTTGCAAGGCACAGTAAAATCACTGATAATCAAAAACAGCCATTCAGCACTCTGATTATAGGAAGTCATGACTCATTTATGTATTTTCTGATCATTATTATTTTTTCCAAATCCTTCTTGTAGGAAGCAGGGAGGCACCTAAAACATGCAGGGCAGCCGTCCCTGAGGACCAGCGTTGGGATTTACAGGTTTGCTAAAAAACCCTCCAAGTCTTTTCATTTTGGTTGTCGTGAATCATTAGTCACACAATTGGACACCAGTGTGGTGTTGTCTTCTAATTTGGTGACAAAATGTATGATTTTATTGTTTCAGGAGCTGATTAAGAGCGTATTGATTCTCTTGGTATGTGTGCTGTAATTAAATCCACTTCAAAGATATCCTCGACAAAGACGCTCTCTCCCTCATCTCGTCGCTGTGTGTGTAATTAATCATACTTCTCAGACATGTATGCGATTGCTTTTGCGGGAACATGTCCCTGAATGTATCATCATTTCCTGGCTGGATAAAGGAGGCAAGTCACACTCAGAGACCTTGATATTAAACACCAGAAGACTTATTTGTTGATGACTTTGAGGATATTTATATCTCATTACAAACTATTTTGAGGTTCTTTGAACACTTTTAGTTGCTCTGAATACCTTGTGGAAAAACACAAAAGGTAATTTTCCTATCAGTTTGCAGATGAAATTCAGACTGTGTTTCAGGGATGGAAATTATTTATCTGCAAACCTAAGTCACTGGTTACACATGCAGAAAAAGTCCATATTTTATTCATAGAAGCAAAAGTAAACAGAACATATTTTAAATTCGGTGCTACATTGTATTTACAGACATATAGCCATCCTACACACACTGTATGACTTTAATTGCACATGAATGCTTGTCCTGAGCACTGATCTATGTTTGTTATGGGCTTTCTCTCTGCCTCATGATGTGTTTATGTTGACAGTAAAGTAACAGAAACGGTGTCATAGACTCTCCCTCATGGTGACACTTTATGCAAAACAGTGTCCTAATTACGGCTCTTAAAGAATGTGGAGCACAAAATCCCACAACACCGATGAGGCAGACAGAGGAGAGACGGTAAAATGGTTCCCGTTTTCCTGCAGCATCATCCATCATCCATCAGTCAATGCCAAATTACTTGTTCATCAGACCAAAGTTATTTAATTTCATTTCTAGTAAAATGCTTTATTGATTTGTAAGATAAACAGTCCATTGTAGATCTGATACTGATAGACAACCACTTGCATTAAATTTACAGCAACTTTGCCTTCATAATGGTTAAACCACATAGAGGAAACAAGCTGATTTTTACCATGTAAATGGTTATCTCTCTATATTATACATTACTTTGGTCATTCCTGTCTTTATTCTGCTAAATTCATGAAACTTATTTTCTATCAAAGATCCTCAAAAGAAAGTTTTTAAGGAGAGTTTTCAATATTCTAATCTGGATTAAAATGAACCCTAAACTGTCAAATATGTATCCCGTTGTATCTGTGTGTATTTTGCTGCAACTGTAAATACTTTACAGTCATTTCACATAAAGAAAAACTCTATTTTAAAAATATTAAATACTGAGCACATAGGAGGATACATAGATATTGGTTAGGCTCTTGAAGCGAAAGATTCTACGACTAATAAAACTAATCTGCATAATGTAACACTAAAAGAGAGCAACAAAGTTGGATTCAACTTGCATTGCAGCAGAAACTTGTTAAAGCACATTTATAAAATAAGTTCATGTTATTAGCTATGATTGACATTTAAAGAAAGAAAAAGCAAAAGGAACAATCAAGCTGGAACTTTTCTATTTCGCCGCAAAAATGTTTGCAAAAATTTTACTGTCCAAGATCACAGTGTCTACAGTTTTAGCATCAATTTTTAAAAGCTAGCAGATTCTTTATTCTACTCCCCATGCAAATTACTGTGGAACTTGTTACTATTATCTGGGCCTCATCTGATCTCTCCTTCTTTAGTTTTCAACACACTCCGATCCGCCTGCGCAGTGTCAGATGCCCTTTGTGTTTGACCCTTTAACTGAGTGCTGGTTGAGCTCGTCTCTTGGTACTATCGTACTCTTTGCATCAGCTGCTCCCACTCTGACAGGAAGCAGAAGCAACAGCACAAAAAAAAAAAACTTCTTTATGCACCAGAAGTCTTTTTTTTAAAGTTGTCTTTGTCCCAAGAGATTATTAACGCAGAAAACTTTTCTGTGCCAGCTCTGAGTGATATAGATACAATATTCACAGAGTTTCTTTCAGTTTGTGCATTCAGTTCTGCTGCAAAGCTGTGTCTCCAAGAATAGTGTTATTTACTCTGGAAGTCTAAGCATGCCTGTTGGGTTGAAATGTTTATTTTTTTTCTGCTTCTAAATCATCGACTTTTTAACAAATGCAGAATGCAGTGACTCGACGCTTCACATTTCTATATTTGTGAATAAAATTCTCAGTGTGTAAAGTTTCTTTAAATTGAGTTGAGTGACCAGGACAGTTAACTTCTTTCTAACCCAAAAACATTCAGGGAGATGAAGAGGACATGACAAACTGCTGACAGAAGTAAATATCCATCCACAATAAGTTCCATGAAGTTCTACTCTGACAGCTAAAAGCAATAAATGTGCCAAAAGCTGCTCAAATGCAAATGCTGTCCAAACAACAGCCTAGGTCGGCTGAATAGAAATGATCTTGTGGAGCTGACAGTTCTGCAGCCTGAAGCCTAAGTTCTTTACGCCACCAGTGTTGAGAATATTTTTGTGCAGCTCCTCCTGCGTGTTTAGCATTTGAGCTGGGTTGTGTTGTTGTAGAACACCTCCGTAGCTTCTCCACTGATATCCCCATAGACTGTAGGGCACAGAATATTCTGAATGTTGCCATGGAAACAAAACAGATTTCTTCTTTTTTTTTTTTTTTCTCTTTGCAAAAACCAAAACATCAAAATGTACATTTGTCTCAGTGGATTGCTGTATTTAACAGCCGCGTTTGTCAAACAAAGCAGGCGCATTCGCTTCGGGTTCGTTAATGTTGTTCCTGTAAACAGTTTGATTTTTGTTTCTGTCTTTTTGGTGATGACAGGAACTGAATGAATCATTTTAAGAGGTCACACAAACTGTGATGGAAGTCTTTAAATGCCATGAACCCATTCAAGGAGCAAAGCATGCCACTTTTCATCCATAAACAAACCAATTTAGCTTCAATTTCATCTTCTTATATAATCTCTGCATTAACTGGAAAGTCATTTTTAAACTCTTCAATTCAGGATTGATATATAATTGTACACAACCTTTTAAATTCTTTTTTGAGGGACATTAACGTTTCAAGTTTTTGTGCTCTATTAAATATTACAAAGAGTTGCAAGAAAACATTCAGGTCTGGCTAAAATCTCCCCGACCTTTTAGGACAATGAGTTGAGGTCTTGTTAATGTTAAAATGAACAAATCTACCAAAAAATGTAATGCTTTTGAATTGTGAACCAGAATCACAATTTGACAGAAAACTGGTTGTGTTAACTATAGTTAAATATAAAGTGTAAAATGTGGTTAAAGCTTGGAGATAATAGGGAATACAGTTCCTTCAGGATTTATGTGCTTTCCTGGAAGGACTTTAAGGTTATTAAAGGGTTTTAGAGCAGAACAGAAATAAAAGCATCTTTAGTTGATCAAATGACTCACGTGTCAATGTTTTAATACTTTCTGAAAGCAAAAGAATCATTATAAATAATCCTACTCTATTTCTGATTGCTTTTCTTTTGCACAACCATTTTATTAAAATCATGAGACTGATATAAGTTTTATTCTCGACGCTTCAAGGTACTGTTTTATGATACACAAATCTTTTCTTGGAAAAGAAAAGAAAATGTGCCATTTGTTTTTCTTGCAAAGACTTTTTGTTATAGAACAAACCCCTTTACTTGATCCCTGAAAAGCCTTAATAACGTCAAAGCTTTCAGTGGTTATGTGCATAACTATATGATTAAACAAAGTTGGAGCGGACGAGGAGAGAGCTCAGGGATGAACAAGCGAGGGATCAAATGTGGAAATATTTACAAAGCGTAGCGAGCGATGAAGGATGTGACAGGAAGGGAGAAAAGGAAAAGGAGGAGGGGGATGAAAAAAGGAAAATGTGATGAGGGAACCAATTATGCAGTACATGGTGCACTGCTATTTCCTCCAACAATTAAAATGGATTTGTCTTTGAGCAACTTCGACTAACACGATCAGTTAATCCCCGATAAATAAGGTCCAGTAAACTACTTCTCAAACTTAATTTTAATGACCTAACTCAGCAAAACAAACAACATAAAAAGAAAAACATAACTTCGAACCAATTGACACCTTTTTTTTTTCCTCATCTCTGCTAATGACCTAGAATGCAACATAGAAATTATGACTGGAGCAATAACTGAAAAAGATGCATTACATGGTTACCTCTGTGTTTGCAGCAATATGTCTCATGAAAAGGTTCAATATGAACAAAACAGAGGGAAGACGAGGTAATCTCACTGCCTCTTGACATCTGTTCCCGTGAATGGGTTGCAAACAAGCCACTGACACTTTACCCCAGATACCTCGGTCCCCTCTGGCACCAGCGTCTGTCTAATGAGGGTTTTCTGTAGCTCCTGTGGAGCCAGACACAACGACGCTTTGATAGAGGTTTCCTCAGAAGCTGCTGCCTAATGAGGATGAAAGAGCTTGAATGAAAAAATTAAACACACTTTTGTGGAGGAAATTTTCAACAACTTCTTATGCCATTACTCTGCCAGGATGTATCAAGTTTCAGTCTTTGTTGAAAAAATGTTGAGTCTTGGACACGTTGCCGGGATTCTATATTTAAACATCTAGTCTAGTTTAACACACATATTTGCAACAAGTTGGCATTTTCTAGCTGGTAAAAGTCATGTGGCATCACTTGGTGTAGACTAAGAAACATCTGTTCTCTAATGAACACATTTATGTACAATCCTTCAAATTCAATTCAAAAATTATTCCCACAAAGAAATTAGATGTGTTTTCATTAAATAAGAAATAAAATAAAAATCACATGTGAATAAGTTTGTTCAGGAGATAAACCACTGAAAACCATGATGTTCTGTGACCTTCAAACTAAACAAATGAGTCAATAAATAAATAAGATCCTCCAACTACTACTTGTGATCTTGTTCTTCGAGGTTTGCACCAGTAGCAACATCTGATTGTTGATCACATGGGAAGCGAAAAAGATTTTCTGCTACAGCTTTTTGAAATAACTTGCTCATTCTAGCGCCACAATCTTTATTGATTGGTGGTTTATTAAACAAGTTAATTTTCAAAATGTCAAATTGCAGGATCACATGCTTCCTTCCATCCATACATGTGATGGTAGGAAATATGGGCCCTCGTTCAGCCTAGTGGCGATAAGTTGAGGGGAATTGGGGTTATAATGGAGGGGCAGAAAGTCATGGATTACTATTTAAACATTCCAAGAAACTGATCAACTTAAAAAGATAAAGGAAAAATTACAATCTGATCACTTTAAGCCTCATTTGGTTCAAAACCTTATTTATACCAAAGGGAAAAATATTCTTGCAGTTAGATAGTCCTCTCAAACATCAAGCTATCAGCGTTTTAGTATGCAAGCTGAATAATTAGTGGCAGTTACAATTTTATGCAGCACTAGCTGAAAAACAGTTTTGTTTAAAAACAATTATTTCTTAAGCCTTCATAATTTTCCCACCTAATAAACGTTTTCAAATAAAGCTTACATTTTTCCGACTGTTTTAGTGTGAGATTATGCTCTTACTATAAGAGATGACTTCATTTTAAGTCATTTCACACATTATTACCAGTGGTGCCAATAGAAGAGGCAGAATATGGTGATAAAACAGAGGATGAGGAACCGTCCTCCCAAATGAACAGAGTCCACGCTTATCATCCCAGTTAATGACATGCCCACTGTAATGAGAGGACCCACTGGCACTCTGCGGCAGCAAATCATGGATGGCATGAAAATGCTTCAGCTCTGTTAATCATGCAGCAGTCAACATGTTTCATTTCCAAGACTAGCAAATTTTCTCAACCTTTGTGGATTCTTGCTTTGTGCAAAAACTCTAGGACATGAGAAGGTTTTAAAATAAGACTTTGGAGATCAGATAAGAATGATCCCATTATGATTAAAGAATGTCTCATGGATTTTCTAGATGCTTGCAATACTTTTACAAGGAACTGTGTTAGCATTAGTTCAGAAATTAATAAGGAGGCACTAAAAAATCCCAATATTGTTCCTTCGACAGGACAAATTGAAGCACAATTGTTGCACATTTTCGTGTATCTCTCCAAATCTTTCCTTCTTCCCAGGATGAGAATGAAATCTGCTGACCTTGTGTTGCTTTCTGTTTCATATCCACAGAACAGAAAACTGCACTGTTGATTACATGGAAGCACACAGTCTGAATGAGGGATTTCTTCCCCTTTCTCTCCTCGTTGGGATGAACACGGTCACCTTGCAGCTGATTGAAACCCTCTTTTATAAATTGATGAGTTATTTGAATAGGTTGTAGTTGTCACAGTGTTGCATAATGCATGGCTATGCTCATCTAGAACAACAAATAACACTGAATATTCACCGGTAGCTCTGCGGTTCCATTTTAGATAAATAGAAACAATAATGACAATCTTCTGAGCGGCAGCTGAGCCAGTCAGAATTTCAAAATGGATTTTTTTTTTAACCATTTTAAGTATCTTCATCAGATCAGCTAGTCCAGTCACTTGTTTCCCACATGATGTGAGTAATGGATTACAGATGGCCCTTAAAGAGCTTGAGATCATTGGACAAATGTGTGAAAGTGCTGCTCCGGGGAACAATTTTTAATCTGGCCTTTGCAGATGACCCACGTCTAAAATGGTGGAACTCAGCGCAGATAAATCATGCATAAAACTTTTGCACGGTCATCTAACCCTGAGCGCAAATGGCTTTGTTGAAAGCAGTAGCAGGAGCAGATGAATGAGGGCTCAGGTGGAACAGCCCTGCAGGATTCAGAGGCGACAGGAAGAGATGTAAGGCGGGCAATGCATCGTGAGCAGGCCTGTCAATAGAGGGAAATGGTTGTGAGCTGGAAACCTTTCAGGTCCCCACCTGTTCCCTGCTCTACACATGCATAACATTACGGCACCAGCACTCCTCGTAAAACTTTCCTCGTGACTCCACAATGCAATACAGAACAAGTTTAACGTTTTCTACAAGGCACAATAAATCAAAGCTTCACACCACGAAACTATTAACTTCTCAGACTATCAAGTTGTAAATTTAACTCTTTGAACTGAAATGCATCACTTTTGTGGATGCAAACAACAACAAACTGATCAGGTGTGTTAACTGGTTGGGAAAAACACGTTTACTGAATTCGGTTCTTTTTCAATCTCTTAGTCTGTGAGCTGCAGGAGCCCTTTGGGGGCAAAAGGTTCCAGGGAAGGAGCCATCACAACAACCGGTGAGCCAATCAGAGATGGACGTAAAACAACGTGGATATTTTACCATGTCAGACACTCAAAGAGGAATCTCTCCATCACATTCTTTAGTCAAGAGAAAGAGCAAAAAAGTCAATCTCTTACTAAATAGAATATCAAATCTTGGATTGTTTTCACATTCGTGATTGATAATTATTAATCATTCCACTGCTAAAATTAACAAATTTAAAAAAAAACATAAAAAAAATAAAACACACTGAACAAAACAACATTTTTTTTTAGAGAAATAAAAATCAAAACATCCAAAATTATTATTCTTGTGAATAACTTGCAAAAGCTTGATGGAGTCATGCCTTCAACCTCTTCAAGTTTAATCCATCCTTGGGTTTAATTTCCAGATGCATGAAGTTGCCAAATGGCTTAAATGCAGCTATAATTACCATAACCGTCATAATGTGTGACAGGGGGTGGGAGCATGGATCATGTTTAAAGATTAATGAAAAAAGATGAGAAACTTACAAAAAATAATCACAGAGTCAAAGAAGAACAAAAACCAAAAAGCCAACAGGAAATTTTTCTTTTAAAAGAAACAGAGAAAATAAAACGGTTTTAACAAGAGGGGCAGGCAAGGAGTGTGTGCAAGAGGAAGGTTCAAATAGTGTGAGGGTGAATGCTGGGACAAAAGACCAGGGATGATTAGCTAGAGGGGTTGCAGGTGTGAAGAGAGAGAGGAAATGACACAGGGGGTGAGGGAAAGTACACAAGGGACTAGGAAATGAATCTGACACTAAAGAATATAATACAGTTAATCTACAGTAACAAGGGATAGCCAGACACAAGGAGAAACCATAACAAGAAACAACAAGAAAGAGTGAACTAAACACAAACAAAACTGATTTAGTCAAAGAAAAAGATTAAGGAACACAGAATAATCAAACTAGAAAGAAAGAAATAATCTAAACACCAAAACAACCCATGGCTAGACTCACTATAATAATGTCTAACCATCATAGCATTCAAGAAAAAAAAAGAGGTTAAATGTTTCAAACTCCACAACAATAACTCAAGACCTTCTAAAGAAGTAATCTGAAGCTGCAGTTCATTACAGAGTTAATTACTGTTGGCAAATTAATTCAGGAAAAAAGACCTGATGTTTTACCAGTGACCATTGTTGCATTTTAAGATACAAAAGCAGCAGAATTTCTTGCTGCAAATGATGCTGAAGAAACTCTCGAAGCATCAGCCAGTTGACAGTTATATACAGGATGCATGCATGGTTTGCATGTGGTTGAATCATCGTATCACGAAATGTCCTTGCACATGGGACAAACAAATGTCACAGTAGTGCACTGTTGGCACCAGTCTGTAAGTAAGTGCTGATTTCATTGTGGCCTCCGGCAATGGCTTTGAGTCTTGGACTTTGCGTGACGACACTTCCCTCCTCCCCTGCCGAAATGCAGAAATGTATAGATTCAAAGAACTCACTGTCTTGCCCAGCCATGCTTGGAGTGAATGGCTGTTTGCTAACATAGGGAAAACCACCCACAGAGGCATTCTTCTGCTCTGCATACATACCCAGGTCCTACAATTAAAACCCACATGTGGAGCAAAATCATCTTCTGCCTGACTGACTGCTCCTCTCTCCCCTTTGGGCATCCAGGATGGGATGGGATGTAAATGGCTCATAAACACAGGAATGACTGTCAAGCTCCTTCTCAGATCACCATCCTCCATCTTGACATGTAAAACCTCAATGTACTTCCAGGAGTTTTAAAGCAATCGAACTGCCGTTGTGTGAGGGTGAACAGAAAGAGTAATAGCTTTAAGAGGTGCTGCGGAGCGTTAAACGTGAACTGACACGATTATTGTCACTTGATTTCTTCAAAGACTAAAATAGAAAGGGGATGATAACACGCAGCTCACCATGTGTTGCATGTCAGGTCTGGTCTCTTTGTTTAAATATGTGACTGGCTGTGGAAGGTTTTTGTCACCAATAATCCACTTGGAACAATAACAAAAAAAAAAAACCCCAAAAAACAGACTGGGGTTTAGTGGTGACATAACATCAGTTTCATACTGTAATAAAAGGGCGTAGAAAAGGCGAAAGCATCATGTTTTCTGGAATTCAACACATGCGGATTTGGAGACTCCAAATCAGCTTCGACTGCTTGGCGTGCGTCATTGCGCAGCGGCGCGTCCAGCCCACGGTGGTTAACGGGAATCTGCTGACAGAGCACAACCAGTTGTTTGTGCAGGCATATGTTTGCGCGGATCAGCAGGTGCTATTAGAACAAATATAAAATACGTGTATGGAAGTGGAGATTTCAGCAGCGACGAATTGAGGGAGAGCTCTTTCATCGAAGGACTCTAATTTCCAGGATGCGCTGACGGACGCGTGTGTGACATGATCGTGGCGATAGATCGGATCAGGTAAATTCAATTTCCACTTTCGCTGTGTTTGGTTGATTTAAAAAAAAATTTAATAATAGGTGTATTGTTTTATATTTGCTGCTGCTTGTTTTTTTTAGAGGTTTAATTGTCTCGGTGCGCCTCTTACCAGCGCAGCGCATCTTTGAAAGGAGCGCCCTGAACCCACAGCGCGCTGATGAAATAAACTTTACTGTGTAGGGTTTTTTTTTTTCCAGTTATGCAATCTCCAAAATATCCATACACGAAAATGCATCCATATATGTAGCAACAATAATTACGTGAATATGCCTGCATGCAATTCGCTGCACATCCTTGATGCCCGAGCTCTTGCACCTGTGCGTAAAACCCTGTTTATTTATGATGATGAAGGTTAAAGGGTTGACAAGCTTTTTGCTTGTCGGAAAACCCTAAAATAGTAAATTTAGGACAGCCCCTTCAGGGACTTCAAATAAAAAACTCCAGTTCTTGTAAAATGCATTCATTTATTCCAACTGTGATGCCCAGAAAGCAAACTGTCATCCGTAATTGTGCTTGGGAGCAGATAAAAGAAAACCCCCAGAAAAATAACTAAAAGCTTAAAATCAGGAAAAAAAAAACATTTAATAAAGCCTAAAGGTATGATACTGTCCCATTGTAAATTTACAGCAGCTGGCTCCAGAAATTTTATCAGGGCTTTCCAGTGTGTACTGGGGGCATTTTAGAAAACCAGTCCAGTCGTTTGAATTAAACAGTGAATGTCGAAGCTCATGTCTCATTTGGTCATATTTTACCCAGCAGCTGTGCTTCAAATAAAAACAGTTAAGCTATGGAGTCAAAAGACAAATGCCCCCAGATATGGAAAATTTCCACTGCCATAAAAATCTGTAATTAAAATCTTGTTAATGCTCCATGAAGCCTTATGGTGCCTTTCCCCTCTAATTTCATAATCTATATTTACCACTGAGATAATGTCTGTAATCAGTGGTACAAGTGCAGATTGTGAGGCACACTTAATTTAAGAACTTTTTTTTTTCTTCGCAGTCTTTGGGCATGAACTGCCAGCTGTCTCTCAGAGTGCAGGTCAGCCATCACAAAAAGAGAGAAAGAGGGAATTAGATTTACGGAAATAGAGTTGAGGAGATAATGAAAAGGGCTCCCTGTTATCATCAAAACACCAGAGCTGGGAGCGTTTTCCTCTCCATCGTAACTGGACAAAATAAAAAGGCTTCCTGTACTCTGAAAAATCTGAAATAAAGTGAAACAGTTAAGTGGAAAAATGCTTTCCTACTTTTTGAGAGTGTCTCTGTACGAATACGCATGCACCCTTCTTTAATTTTAATGCAGATCTTGATATGCTGGGAACCTTCAGTGTTAACACAAAATGAGAAATGACAATTTTAAAATTTTTACATCTTTAAGATCACATATGACCTGTACAACTTAAAAAAAAAAAAATAATATTTTGGATAAAACCTATTAAGAAATAATATGGTTGTACACGCTTACACCATATAAATGATTGATTTACATAAATCAATAATTTTTTCTCAATAGGACTCACAACATACCACATCTTAACAGTGCAATATTTACTTATTCTACTTTGAAAACGTTTTCCAAATCCTGCAGATTGTGTGGTCATCTCTCAATTTAGATGATCCCACTTATTTTCCATCAGATGAACTTATGGACTTTGACTAGACCTGTACAAATCTTAAATTATTTTTGCCAATTTTGCCAGGCTGAAAAATAAAAACCCATTCATCTTCACCTCTCTGAAAGTTTTGTGTTCAAACTGTCAATAGTTGCTAGAATTATTTATAATTTCAATAATATCAACCAAAACCATAGTTTTATTTAAAATCAACCCAGATTATGATGCTGCCACCACCATTTTTCTCTTTTTGTCATGCCTCTGTGTTGCTTTCTGCAAAAAAGAAAGAAAAACTTTGTTTAATTGTAGCTCACAGATTTAAGTTTGGTTTCAACATACAATAAGATATTTTCTCTCAAAGTGTTGGAAGATTTTAGATGGGATTTGGATATTTTTCTTTGGATGAAACTGTACTATTTGGTCCACACAGATGGAGAACAAAGAAGGATGCAGAACACATCCAGTCATTGATGGAGATTCTTTCAGGTTCAATTCTTTCACCAAGTTTGGAAAACATCCAGTTTTGTAATGCCCCGCCCGGTTTTACTATTTTTTTCAATCATAAGAGACTATTTTCACAGTGGCATGGAATAAATATACATCCTGTGGACTTTTTTTTTTCTATTCTTCTCCTGACTGATACCAATGTGACCATTTGATCCTTTATAGCCTTCAACTTTTACAAACAATGGCTTTAGTAAAGAATGGAAATAAAGAAAGACCAGGCAAAAACCCTTTTGGATAGAATAACGTTGTTCACGTGGCTCAGATTCACTATAATTGATAGTTTGGAGTCAAGAACACCAAACACTAGAACTGAATCAGAAGCGTTAAATCTTTGGCTCCTTTTTATGATCGGTTTGGTGCTAAAACAGGTGTTTGAAATTGTCTCTCATGGTTTATTTTTAATCACAAAAACTGCACAGAAACTTTTCAGTGCTTAAGCACTAAATCCACATGTATTTGGCTCAGAGTTTAAAGAGACAGGGACTGAATAGATAAAGAAAATGAACGAATTCAGAGTGTTCAGGCTTATTTCATCATGGCAGCATCTGTGCCACTCTCTGGTCTGGGACCTGGCTTTGACTCACTGGCACAGTGTCATGCATCTTCATTAATGCGGTTTGATGGCAGAGGTCCTATGGTACTGTCCCGTCATTCTATTGTGTCTCAAGTCCTACCAGTTTTTCTCGGGCATCTTATTCTTTTGGTAAGACTGTGGCAAACTGTGAGATCTGTAAGGACTCTCAATCTTTTATTAGTGGACTGCAAGAGTTTACATTTGCCAATATTTCTTTAAATGAATCCAGAAATGTATTGTCAGATGAGCATCTAGTAAATAGCTTGCCAATGTTTTTGTATCCCACAGTATAGTGTTGGATTTTATTTCAAAAACAACTTATTCTTGTCAGATTTATCTACCGTGACGTCTGAAAGGGGAAGGAGTGCAGTTGGAGATGTTGGTGTGAGTCAGCTTCTGTAGGATTTCAATCAACTTTTGAAAGTTTCAACTGGAATCACTCCAGAATAGAAAACAACCGACAATCTGAAATTCCTAAATATGCAACATTCTCCACACATATCTGCACCTCCTCCGAAAGACTTGTAAGACGATTCATGTTTTTGCAGAATTATAATCTAACTCTAAGTGAAAAACAACTTAAAGGAATTTAAGTTCGTATTCAGAAAAAACGGATTTATTAAATAATTTTTGCCACACTTGTTGTCCTCTCTGTTTGGCTGAAGCAATAAATCTGCAGCCAGTTTTCACCCTAAATGATCTCACACTGTTTCCAAATACCCATAAAGAGAGGGATCTTTGAACCTCTCCTTTAGTTTCTCGAACTCATCCAGTCTTTTCTGGATATTCCTCCAAATATGCTCAATTTTAGTCTCATCTGAAAAACAAAAAGTTCCTCATGAATTGCCAGATGTGTTTAACAAACAGGCGAAAAAAAAAAAACAACCAGCTGACCTGCGGATGACCTTTCGTTATCTTCAAGTCGGCCCTTTTTGAGATTTGTCCTTTGTTTCATATCTGAACTCCCTGTATGTGGCGATAACCTTTTGCCCCAACCTTCTTCTTTATTGTCAGGTCAAATCTGAAATTTGTGCTACATCACAGCATCATTCTTCATTCATTGTGTTCGGACATTTTGTATACAAACACGAACAGAGTCGATAACGTTGATGTTCCATGTTCAGGAATCTTTTAGATCACAACTCTAACTATAAATATGGGCAAGTTTACGTAAGCAGATATTTTATTGAAGCTAACTCTTCTTTTATGAAGAATATTTATTTTGTCTGAAGGGCATGTTCTTCTATATTTTCCATTTTGAATAGTGGCTCAGAAATAAACCTCACCCTTCCACAACAAGGAAACATGAAGCTATGGGTTAATAATCAAAAGCTTACCATTACATTTAAACAGTAATGCATGAGAAAACTTATGTCCTTCAATTGACCTCTGGAGATTGGCACCAAACCCTTATGACTCTGCAAGAATAAGCAGGTGCAGATAATAGAAAAAATATTAGTTGTATATATTTAATGGGAATTATTAAAGTTGCCAATAACTGTGGTGATAATTATTTCCTAACAGATTTTGTCTTTCTGGGAAATACATATCTTAACATTAAATTCTGGATTTAATGGTTGTAGATTTATACAAATCAGTTTTTGTCTTTGGAATTAATCACAACTACATGTTTACAATCAAAACCATCTCTTTTTTTTAAACATTGCTGCGGTGGTTTGGAAGGACTGCCGATCTCCACCGCACTGAGTGAGTTTAGGTTGCTCAGAGTAATAATCATGCAGAGTGATGAACAGCAAACCTATCTTCTTCCCAGTGAAATTGATGTCAGGTGGAGCCTGATTGGATGCTTCTACCTACTAATAAAACAGCTGCAATTCCTTGCAAAAATATTCACACCACTCGGAGTATTTTCATAAACCTCTATGTCAGATCCAGGTCCATTGGGCTGGAACTTTTAGATGTGTCTCAGCTTCAACACACCAGAGTCAAATAATGAGGTTGTTAGCAGGTCTCTGAAGAACTGACTGCACTGTGAGGAGGTGATTCAGTCGTTTGGTTCAGGTGTGTTGGATCAGGGACGATGCTGGGCCTGGATTTGAAGACACCTGAATTTGATTGAGTCATAGCTACTATTCCTTTAAAAACTGGCCAGGTTCAGTCAGAATGGATTAACATCAAAACGGTTTTGTTAAATTTGAACACGGGCTGGAGCTCCCAGTCTTGTAAGATTTAGTCAGAATACACTTATCTTAAAAGCCCAATCAGTGATCTTAACAACCCTATTAGTGTCATTGTGCTGAATAAAACTAAAAGACTGATATGTCCAAACTACGTTTAGACCTGAAACATCATCGAACAAAAGAATAATTCCAGTTGCTCCTGTATTTTGCTCTGTCCACCTTTCCATCAGCTCTAAGCTGTTTTCCTGCCTCTGTGAAAGATTTGCACACCCGGAACATAATGTTGATACCATGGTGTGCCATCATTGAGAAAGGGGATTTTCAATGTTCCATATTTAGTGTTTTCCATGTACGTTTCATCTGACAGTCATACCTTTTTTGTTAATCTTTAAACTGCACTTATTAAAGGTTTTTTAAACCAATCTTGCAACACTTTTTTCTTTTTTGTAAAATTAACATTAACTTTTATATTGATGGTGTTTATTCACAGAACAGCTGCATTCATATGGAGATTAAATTACAAACAGGTGGGTTTGGGTCATTCAAAGGTCTTAGTGCAACTCACACCACAAGAATTCAGTTGGAACTATCATTATGTTAATTTATCTCAAGAAAACCCAACAGAATAATTCTAAGGTGACAAAATATAAAGATTCAGGATTATGAACTGCAAGTTCAAATTATTCTTATGTTTCTTTGAGAAGTGAACATTTGTGACCCCAAGTATGAGTCTGATGACAGAGTTTTACACCAAACGATGTTTCTGATCTTGCGGGACCCTTAAAGAGCCGACGATAACACAACCACTGACAGGCTGGTGACTGAGATGAAACTAGTCCACCACACAGCGATGAGCACCATTACTTTGTTTTATCCCTCGCACATTAGTGATTCTTTTAGAGCTATTTTGGTTTCAGTGTACTTGTAGATTCTCTGAAAAAATCTTTAACATCTGAAGGAAAAGGGAGCAGTGAAGCAAAAATTCAGTGAGAAAACATGCATTAGCTTTACATTTAAGATGCACACAATGCATTCTTTCTTATTTTTTTATGTATAGTTTGCAACAAAGTTTCCATTGCAATGAGTGATTGGTGTGTTGCAGAACTGGTAACTGATTAAACTGCTGGATGGGGAAAGAAAGCTAAAGCTGCATTGGTATGCAAAATGTTTGCATTGAGGGAGAAACTTGTAGTGTTGAAATATTCATCTAACATAATCATAAAATGTCCCTAATTACAAAACTGATTACAAACAGTAAAAGCTGTTTGATGATGCATTGTGACATTAGTGCGTTTGCATGAATAATTTCAGACAATAATTTACTGCAAATCAAGCCTTTTGTTTTGTGGATTAAAAAATCTAAAAATAAAAAAACAGTTATACTTTGAAATCAAATTTATTGACACAGACAAACTTGTGTCTTACTTGTTTCATGTAAAATGCTTTGAATAACTAAAGCAAAATGCGTTTATTTTCTTTACAAACTGTTTCTGATTTGAATGAAGTTGTTTTTCCGTTGCAAGTTTCAGAGCTTGCAAAGCCAAACAATATAATTAAACAACCCAGGGTTAAGTTTTGTCGTTGGTCTGGACTGTTGGCTGAAGTCCAGTAAACACCGGGGTTTGAATTTGTCCTTTAACTGGTGGGTTGCCAGTTACAACCTTGGCTCTGCGTGACGTTCAAAATCTCATTTTACAGTTAATCCTCAAATAGAAAGAGAGAAAAAGAAAAGGCTTCAAAAGTAATTTAGCTTTGTTCCTCATCCAATATTCATTTAAAAAATGGACGTCTCCAGTATTTAAGAGACGCAACTGCAAAATGTCAACAGTAACTTTAGTCACAAACTGGTGTTTGTCATAGAAACAAAACAAGGATCAGGAAAAAAATGTTTTTACATGGAAGTGGGCAGGAGAGCAAATAGTGTTTGTAGACAAAATGTTAAAATGAAGTAGTGTGTGCCGCTTTGTTCTTAACTTCAGTCAATGAAGCTTTGTTTCAAGGAAAGCAACAAATCGTTTTGCCTCTGCCTGCCTGCATCTGTTTGCTGTCATTTGTTGCCTCATGTTGCGTTAGGTCATGGTGGTGCATGGATTTCAAGGACATGTTGATCTAATATCTTTATTAAAAACAAAATAGTTTCTGATTATTTGCATTCACTCTGTTTTGATGGGATGCCCACTCAGATTTAGTGCCACGTTAATCTTTGAGCTGAGCCTGATGCTGCTGTGAGTTATTAAGGTTTTAAATCATAAAGACAGCAGTGGATTTGTACTTTGTTTTCTCGCAGCCAGAGTTTGCTTATTGCGGTCAATATTTGTAAATAATAAATTGAATTCATGCATCCAAAGAGATTTGTAATAGTCAGACAACAGAAGTAATAAAACCGTGGTTACTATGGAAAATTATTTTCTTGTTTTCATATGGAATTAGTTTCAAGACATTCAGCACATTACATTCAATAAATGCTGTGCAAAAAAAACAAACAAGCAAATGCAATTTGTGGAGACGTTGCAGTGGGACTACATTTCCCAGCTGTCTCATAAGCCACGTTATGGGTTCTGACTTCTGCAAACACCCATCTTAGACATGTTGCATCATTATTATTATTCTTATTATTTTTTATTATTTAATTTTATTGATTTATTGGAAACATCATTTTGCTGGGGGGGCTGGAAGGATGATATTTTTTGAAGAAAAAGCAATAGGTGAACAAGTTTCAGTTTATAATGTATTTTCTTTAATCTGACATGAGTTTAAGTTAGAGATGAATATATACATCCAGTAATATTTGCTCAAAAGTATCTTAGCAAATTGCAGAATCATGAATAAACATTGTTTTAGTTAAACTAGATGTTTGTTCCAGCAGGACAATGATCCAAAAAACTAATCACACCTTGCTTTGAAACAGGCGAAGGTAGCAAATTTCAACCCTTGCAGTCAAATCTATTGAAAATTGTTTGGCTAAGCTCAAAAGCACAGTCTGTAGTTAAATAGCATTATGTTTAATATCAGTCTTTGTATGTTGCATAGTCAGCCCACCATGAAAAAAGAGCAATAAGATCAAAATATTTGAAGGTGAGGTGAAGGGTAAGCCATGAAATAATTTTTATCTTGACTATAATCACACAAATCTATGCAGTACGTTCTTCTGGTGTAAAAAAAACATGTAAGATATGAATAAGTTAAAACAAACTATCTGGTTTTCTGTGAATTTATTGCTGTCATTTTGTGTTAGACTCTGTGCAATCTTTGCTAGACATCACCAATTGGAGCGGCTGCTTAATCAAAAAATATTTGTCACAGCGAGGCAGACATTTCTCTGCTGAGATTAGAAAAAGTCACAGTCATTTCTGCTGCTAAACCACAGCACATAGTTTTTACCCTAATGGTGCGCCACCATAATCAACGTAATTAGTCACACCTGTGCTTGCACAGCTATGAGATCCTAATGACTGCTTCTGAAAAATCCCCATTTACAAAGCAATGCTCTCTATTCATTTCTAACAGTTTGTTTGAAAATCTAAATAGTAAATGAGCCACAGGCTGAAATTTAAAGTTGCAGAGAAGCAGTCTAAATTAAATTGTTTTGTGAAGCTGATTCTCTTTTTGTCTGAACACTTGCCGCGTTGTTGTCACCCTAAAAATGACACATTCCTGAAGTTTTACAGGTCAGAGCCAAGAGGGAAATAAATTTAGGGTTGGGAGACTTTTGGTTTGGACGAACATCTTGAATGCAGCTGATGTGACTAATTCAAGATGCCTTGAAAAATAACCTAAAAAGCAATAAAGAAGAGAGTATCCAAATAATTAGATGAAGTGACTCAGCTCTGCCTGACATATCAGTTTTATATTTGCTTGTGCCCTTTTCAAGTCAGCTTAAAATCACCCTGCAGACAGCTGACTTTGGAGAACTGTTTCCCATCTTCCCACATTAAAGTGCCCCTTGATCAGGATAACCACTTTGCATAGGGACAGAGCAACAGACATTTTTTATAAAATACATATTTTCAAACACTCTACTCCAGGTGATGGAAGGCTGTTTGTTTTTTTGTTTTGTTTTTTTCTACATTGCTCCAGCTGGTCCATTTTCCTCCTGCATGATTGTTAAAACACATTTTTGAAAAGTGAAGATTTGTGAGACATCAAGCCATGTGACGTATTTAAACTATGCATGTCATTATGATGTGTCCTGTTCAGTTATATTACAAATGCATACAAATTAAATGTGTAAAATATAGAGCAATACTTTAACATAACAGTGCTGCCAAGATATCACTTTAATGATTTTGTATTTTCAATTGATCAGCCATTTATCTTTGACTGAAAGTCCAAAATTGATTTGAATTAACTGAATATTGATTAGAGCAGACAGTGGCTCTATAGTACAGCCTAACATAATCTAACATAGCTCTGCCTAGCCTAAAAATTAAGCCGAGAAATCCAAATAACTTTTCTGTAAATTTTGTTAAAGTCGTCTGAGGTCCGTCTGGTTAATGCAGAGTAATGTCAAAAATGAAAACTATCACAATCAAATCATCCTCAACGTTTTCCACATCTAATAGAAGAATTATCCTTCACAATACGATTCAGAAACAACCAATTTTTTGAAGGACATTCCAAAAACCTGGTTGCAAATCTGTGGATAGCGCTTGACCCCAAGTTTGTTACTGTATTTTATGATGGAACTTTCAAATTGTGTCTTCTTTGTCAGGACCATCCGACATCTTGACTTTATTTTTTTTACACCTCTACCTTTAATGTTTTCTCCAAACTCCTCTAGTTGGGGGTAAGCACATTTTCAGCAGGGCAAACCGTGTCTGCATAGTGCAGTATGAAAAATAAATATCTGCTCAGTAGTACATAAGTAAAGTCTGTGGTATGGGCTTGTATGTGCAAGAAAAAAAGAGAAAAGAAAGAGAAATCATAAAACTTAATTGTTCAGAGATCACATTTTGTACTATTTAGTGCAAGACGTGTAGAAAGGTGAAGGTGAAGTGTTTTACATCTACGTATCTTTCATCACTGAAGCACAAAGCAGATACTCAGACGAATTAACCATACCTTTCTGAATACCCCATCCATCAAACTGAGAATTAATCTATATCATTATTATATAATAACATACATTATTTATTTCATTTGCACATTTGGTGTGAGAGTTTCGGGTTCTATTTTAAATGTACATTTTGATTAAGGACACAGTCTTGTTTGAAAGCTTTGTGTGATTTATATGCATCCATCAAAAGATCACAAAGTTATTTAAAGGAGATGACAGATGGATCCAATTACAGCTGGCGAGGGGAAAACACAGTGTAGTTTTCATTACTCTCTGACCTCTCACATCAGTTCACTGAGGTTTTGAGATTGGAGTCACAGACTTTGTTTCACGCAGTACTTTTGTAGGAGTTTTGTCTCAACCGCTTATACATGGATTACAGGGGCTTATGCACGGATTACAGTGGCACAACCAAAAAGTGAAACTAAAAAACAAGGCAAGATGGATTTTACATCACAGTCACTCTCAAAAAGCTGGTCTTTACGATTATTGCTTTTTGGTTTTACATGCATTCATCTTCTTATTCGTCTAAGTTATATAATTTAAGGTTCACACGCAGCATTACCCATTTCAAAGCATGCAGTTTCATTTGTAGCCTACTTAAAAAAATGTTTTCACTAATTGTAGTGGTGTAAGTAGCTGCTCTCTGTAATGGTGCTGTGTCAGGAACATTGCTGAATTCCCAGAAGTAATTTGCTGTAAATTTACAGAGCTGATTACCTCAGTTACTGGTTCTGCTCGGTGTTTCCTTTCCTCTGGTCCTCTGATGAATGGCCCAGGTTTGCAGTCATTGACAAAGCACTTTGAAAAATTATCTACTCTCTACTAATTTAAAACATGGTTTTAATATGAAACCTAAACTGGACAAAGACACTGGGAATGCTAAAAGGAAAAAGCTTTGAGTGAACTGCTTTGTATCCTGTCACTGATTACATTTAAGATGGAAAATGGCTGCCAGCTGCTGCTAATTACATCACTTTATTAAGTGATCTTCATCTCTGTGACAAATTTCAAAAGCAGGAATTTTGCCAGTTTTCTGATCTGATGGATCAGAGTTGTTACATCATCAAGGTGGAAATCCATCAACAATGATAATGCAATCTGTAAAAAAGTATCATCACATTTCCAAACTATTTGAAGTCCATCAATCTGCATTAAGATGTTTTTATTTTATTTATTTATTTTTTTACAAATGCAAAACAATGTAAGACGGTGCCAATCTTTTCTGGATGGATCTGTAAATGAAAACCATCAGGAGTTGAAATGAGAAGTATTTTATCTCTTAATCCTTCAGTGAAATGTAATGTAATATAGAAAAGTTTAACCATAAAGAACAACAATGTGTTTTGAAAATCAAACTTGAGTCAAATATAAGTCCATCTGTCAGCAGGACAAAAAGCAATCCTAACTAAACAATCTTATTGCACAGGACAATAACCTCAAACAGAGTGGACAATCTAGAACAGAACAGAGAGGAATAAATAGCATTGGATTAAGGTGTTCCAGTGGCCCAGTCAAAGTCCAGACTATACTAAAAGGTTGTCGTAGAACCAAAAGGGAGCTAATGAGAATCAATTACCTGCAAATCTTAATGAACCGAAGCAACATAGTTAAGTTTCTGTTCCAACAAACCTCAATTAAATTATTCTGTCATTAGCAGGTCTCTATTAGACTGTAACTAAATGCTCAGGATATCATTCAGATGTTTAATTCTACCCTCCATTGTGGATAATTGTAAATAATTTAGCAAAACGTCTCAGGAAACTTTAAAGGGAGCGAATGCCCTTTTTCAGTCCTCATGCATCAGAATATAATTTCTATGATCTTTAATATAAAACCTTTCAACGTAGGTTGCAAAGTGATGATTCTGGCCCTTTAAATAGCTCATCAGGTCATTGCAAAGTGCTGTAATTTGACAGCTGGGTCACATGCAGGCAAATGTGAATGATTCAGTCTTTTAAAGCTGTGCGAAGCTGCAAATTTACAGTAATTCATGGTTCCGCCTGCTGTTGCCAAAGTCAGTGTTTTGCATTGTAAAAACGAACATTTATAAAATCCAATACTAATGTTTTACATGCAAACCAGAATGTTTGACATGGTGTTAACAGGAGCCAAGTCTTTTATGTGTTTTTTGAATTAAACTATGTATCTAGGCCCACATCATGTTAAATAATTCTGCTAAATTCCCCCAACTCTTACCACTCCATAATTGCTCTGATGTGCAGCCCAGATTTTACTACAGTCTTTACACACCAGTGCAAAAAGTCCAGGAAACATTTTACATAAACTGAATATTATATGTACCCTTATTTTTGTTTGTTCATTTATTTAGCAGAAATCGTTCTCAAGTGGAGGCTGCATGGCTGTAAACTGAAAACTGAACATTTCACTGTACAGAGAAAGCGTCAGACAGTCCTTTACAGTAAAGGACGTAAATGAATGTCAACTAGATTGTTAATATTTTAATTGTAGGTTGGTACATTTTGGAGAATTGTAATACTTGAGAAATTTATCTTCATTATTTCTAATTACAACCAAATTAAATGGCAGTCAATAAAAACACTTGTCATTTGAAAAACATGAAATAAAAATATCTGAAACATTTTCAAATCTCAAAATATGTTAAAAAAAAACAAACAAAAGCAAAACAAAAACCCTACTGGATAAAGGAAATGGATTTATTTGAAAGAAAGATTCTCACATATTTCCACCAAAACTGGAAACATGGAAAAAACAAAATAATTCTTACAGAAAGCAAATTTTGGATCAATAAAAGCAAAAATAGAAGCTTATATTTAAGTTTTGTCCTTAACTGAGACATTCTGTTATAAGATTTTATTCATTCTTTAATAAATTACATATTATTCAAAAATATCTTAGCAAGAAAAACTAAAGGATAGTTTAAATAAGGTCAAATTAGTCTTTTTATTAAAAATTCAAACTTGTATATGTTCTTACCTGAATATTATATGTACCTTTTATTTCCTTCTCCGCAAATAAATTAATTCTTGTTCGCCTTTTTTGAGAGTCTGGCTGCTTCAGTGAGTGAAGATTACGGCCAAGAGAGTCATTCTGGATTGGCCCCTTTTCAATTCAATGTTTTCAGTCTATTCAGTGTGTAGAAGAAGAACCATTGTTTACCATTCTTGGTATTTTATTTATCATAATAAAATATAGTCAACTACTAAGGCTTTTTATTTAAATGTCCGAATATTTCAAAGAAGCAAATCTAAAGATCAAACCTATAAAAGATGCAAAAATGCAGTCATTACTATAAAATTTTAATTGGTACATTTGGAAAAACAACAAGTTGTGGACTTGCCAGTTTTATTTGTATAATTTATACATAATTAATTAACACAAGATACTTATAAATTATTGTCTCTTTTTCCTTTTGCATCTGCAGCCCAGTCTAGACATGCAGGGAGGAGAACGGACAAACAACCAAACCTGCACAAATTCTAACTTTGTTTGAAAATAAAGTCACGTATTACCATGCAAATTTTCAATAAGACCATATTGTTATGGTTTCACTTTGCATCTATTTTTGAATTAGGTTGTTTTGCCACAGAGGCAATGATTTAGAAATGTGATTCATTCTTTATATTAGTTTATAAAGTGAATTAAAACAGTGAAAAATCTGAAAAAGGCTGAATTTCTCAACATTTTTGTTTCATAAAATACTGATATGTGTCTTTAAATTATGTCCATATATTTGTGACAAATTTGGACAGTTCCAAAAATTCGGTGTCAAACTCTGAATGGTACAGTGTTAAATGTGTAAAGAAAGACTTTCTGGACAGCTGCATATCTCTGTGGATCTTCCCACAGAGTTATGTGGCAGATGCATGATCATATGGCAGAGTCACATCACTGTTAGTCCTGATAATGACTCAGTGCTAAAGTTTTATTTCTGCTCCACAATATTTTTTTCTTCATTCCAGTTTTCCATCCGTCTGTTGGCTCTCAGCCTTTAAGTCTTTCTGGCCTCTGAGGGTTTTTCTCTCCGTTTCTGCTTTTATCTTCCTGAAGGTAGAGAGTGGGAGCATGGGAATGCAACAAGAGCCACCCCCCAGAAGAGAAGCAGTTTTATTGCTTCCCAGCCAATTCTTGAGCTCAGTGCCAGTGTTAAAGTTGGGGTGAAGTCATTAATGAGGTCATTATACTGTTGACAGCGTGTCCCCGAGGTGAATCATCACTGCTGCTTTCTGCCGCGTGATTTTTTAAAGCCATCGGAGAGACTGTGCTCCATTTCAACGTGTGTGAAAGAACCCAAAGTCACAGAGAAACAGTCGTTACCTTGGAGACATATCTACGTAGAAAATATTCTTGAAACTTTGGCTCTTTAAGATTCAAAATAGGAAATGGGACACAGACCATCTGCAGTGGTGTTCTGGTAGCTACAGGTCTGCTAGAACTTCACTTAAATGCAACAAATCATGCAGTTGTCAGTGACGGTTAGAATCCTGTCCTCTCGAATAACCATTCCTTGTGTTTTCTCATTGCAGATAAATTCGACCAGGCGTCTTCCCTCCTTTGCAGCCATGGCTCACTCCGTGTCTGGAGGGACTGTGCTCACTATCCTCTTCATTAGCAGGTAAGGCTGCAAATAGATAAGAGAAATATAGGATGAACAGCCACAACGCTATATTAAGAGCCAGGGAGCATAATCAAGCCATGTCAGATTGTTATTTGGTACAATGCCAAAAATTGTTATGCAGAGAGCTGAGGAGGATACAGAGGATATGTGGTTTCATTTTCCCTTGAACCATCAACGCTCAGCATAGACGCCTCATGCATCAGGCAAGAAGAAGCTTTGAAATTCCACTGCCACGTTTATGACACTGCTGAGCAGAACTGATGAGGAAGGATCCAGAACTACATGCATCTATCACTGAATACAATTGAGGTTATAATCCCTGCTGAGGTCATAAGGAGAGAGTGATTGGATGTTTTGGTGCACATTTGCCCGCTACTGTGAGGAGCTGCCTCTCCTGTATGCATTGTATTTTCCAGACACCTTCCACACTGTAGATAAGGCAAGCCATCTGGTTCTCGCTGAATCTTCCCTGTGTAGCACAGCCTTTCTTTGCACAATCAGATGTGCTGTTACGGGGCTGCAGCAGATTTTCTGCCGCACAAGCATGTCATAAAATGTTGTGTGCACGTGGACTCTTCAGAGATGTGATGAATTAATTTTGCATGTGTGTTAGCTGACAAGGAGAAGTAGAGAAACTGAGAGGGATTGTGAGTCTTCAGTCTGGTTCCTGATATCTGAGACCAGATTTTAGGCCCTGCCTGGGCCGTTCTTTCATTTGGGTCATGTTCTGAGTAAGTCTTGTGTGCTTCAGTTGTTTCTAACCCTTGCATATTCCACTTTAGCAGTAGAACAACATTTAAAACATTTGATAAGGTTCAGACAAACATCTCTGCACAAAAAACAAAAGTTTTAGCATTTTTGGTCTAGTTTCTAGTGCATAATAACTAAATAAGTCAAAATTAGGTTACAAGTAACTTAAAACAAGAGCTTGATTTAATCCAATAATTAATAATTAATATTGTTACAGTTCCACTACCAGGTTGTTTCATTTACTGGAAAAATGTCATATTATTTGTAGGTATAAGTGCAGTAAAATTCATGATTAACTTCCTGGTTTCAGACAATTTAACAAGTTTGTTTTGTTAAATGTATTGGGAAGAAAAAACAAACTAAAAATAACCAATAAATTAAATTTTAAGTTCCCTCACTATAAAACAGATTATTTACTCAAGATGGATTTTGTCTCAGAGGAACTGCTCAGTGAGATGCATTAATCAAAAGTAAAATAAAAAAGTAAACAAATTAGTTATGCACAGTGGTGCACTGGTATAAGGAGAAGTTGGTATACTTTTCATTTCTGCCCCAGTTTTATTTTTAAGCAGATGTTTTTTTTCTTTGTTTTGTTTGTTTTAAAGGCCGATACTTTAAATACTTAAATAACAAAAGCTGCAGAGCACAGCAACCCAATGCTGACTGACAGAAGGATATCTTAAATATTATTTAATCTTAATAAGTACTAATCAAATGCAGAAAAAGCTGCAGTATTTTAATACTTTCTCAACAGGTAGTTGTAAGGGTAATTAAAGAAGAGTTAACATTATTTTGGCCAACTGCAGTATGAACAAGTTTAAAGTTGCAAGTCTCACAAATGCAGAAATGTCAACTCTACCTCTCCCAGAGAATATTGGCAGACCACTTTGGTGCTCAGCTCTGAATCCTTCGATAGCTTTACTGTGATCAGCGGAGAGCGCTACGCTTTGCAAGGGGAATTTAAATGCAGCGCAGCTTGAGGAGAGAACAAAAGTGACATTGGAGAAGGGAAGAAGCAAGCCAATCCAAACTTTACAGGCTTAACGCTGCAGCAGAGTAAAGCGTGTATGACCATGCCATGAAGTGTGTGGAGTGGATGTTTTCTTTTAATGCTGCAGGATGCAGGATACCACGGATTAAAGGAATGTTTCCAACGCTTCACTGTCAGTCAAGTCTCAGATTCTTTCATCTGCTCTTCTTTTCACTGAGACACTCACGATTGTTCTGTCCCAGAGTACAAAGAACAAAATTGAAGAGGACAGGTAAAAGATCACATCTCAAGAAGGTGAATAAAGTCTGTCATCTGAGAAAGTTGGACTCAGCTTTGATGCATTAAAACAGGTTAAGAGTCTTTATTTAACGCAACACAGTCATGGTGACGGAAACGTCCTCATAAATTATTTTAAAATAATGTCTTGCATAACTCATATTGTAAAAACAGATCAAAAGAGAGTTAAAAATTAAAAGTTTGAGCAAGAAATAAAAAATTCATGAAATGGATGAGAGAAAAGAGCATCAGAAATCTTCCCTTCAGCAGTAAAAAGAAACAACACAAATCATATGATTGCTTTTAAAAAAGGGCCACATTTTTGTCCCTGTTGTGACTCCACATGTCCCCTGAAGGCGTGTGCTTACAGAGCAGTGTAGCTCATTTGGAGTGCTGTCAGCTTTTTGTTGTTTGTATTGGTTAAATGCTTGCAATCCTTCTGTCTGCATGGTAATATTGAGCCAGATGGAGACCTACGTGGACCGATGTTCCAAACTCTAATCTGTCGGTTTTCTGAGCTCATTCACTTCCAATTTTGTTGTAATCTGGCACTAAATAAATAAATAAAACAATCAATGACAGTTTTTGTAGACAAATTTATCTGAGCCTGCGTGTCACATTTGTTGTGATAAAACATCATCTGCTCTTTTCATCCAGAATAAAAGGAACATTTCTTCCGCATAGAGGATAAAGAGTATATATTAAACTTTAAATGGATTTTCAAAAATGTTTCAACTGCTGTCAATGTATTCTCTTCATCATTAAAGTTTGAGTCATTCTGTAAGCATAAATAAATTATAGGATTACCTTAATTTCCCCAGAGTCAGCTAAGCTATTGGTTGTATAAGCAGTCTTAACCCAAATGCAAGAAAAGTGTAAAACATACCAGATTTATTTATTTTTTATGTTATAGACCAGTGGTTTTCAACTAGACCCTGAAGGGCCCACTGCCCTCCAATTTTGACTTGTTTCACTGCTTCCATACACCTAATTTAAATAAATGGGTGATTAACAGCTTTCTGCAGCACTGGAGGCAACGCGATCATTTGATTCAGGTGTGATGAAGCGGAGAAAAATGTAAAATATAGAGAACTCTGGGTCCAGTTTTAATTCCCTGCTGCAGACTTCTAGTTTTAATGTGCCTGGTGTTGTTTGTGAAGCTCTGTAATGTTGTTCTTGTGCCAAACATAACATTAACCATTCATTTGATTCACCTGCATTGGAGCAGAGACGCATCTAAATGTTGCATAGTGGCACTCCAACACTGGAGTTGCAGACAAAAATACATTTCTTTAGAGAACTTTGTTGCATAATCTTCTTAATTTCAAAACAGTGAGCTGTACATCTAGATGGTTTGGATTGTCACCTGAGTTTCTGGTGAGTCTTCTAAGTGAACTGTGGATTCACAAAGTACTTTATCACAATGGTTTTAAAGGCTGTTCCTCAAGTGAACTGATTTGGACAAGTTAATGCTCCTGGGCTCTGCTATTGTCACATCACCGATTCCAACACTTAAAAGAAGATAACATCACTGAAGTTAGACATGATGCCAGGGCCTATTTAAAGCTTGAAGGGGAGGCAAGGCAGCCTTAATACTGACTGCATTCTCCTAAAAGTCTGCGAAAACTCCTTAGAAATGCAACCACAACTTTTCCAGTTTAAAAATGTACCAGTAAAACTCCAATCATAAACTTAATATCCAGTGTTTTTCACCTGCAAATACAGGGAATTAATTTTATATTTCAGCTGCAGGATAAACAAATTCTAAATGTCTTTTTAAAAAATTCTTTCCAATTCTGCTTTGTCTGTATTTGTGTCAAATGGATATAGAAACAAGATAAGAATGAATTGAGCTAATCAGCTCCATTACCAATCAATACTGCATTTCCACTTGGATTCATAGAAACTGCTTCCAGGTATTTGATCGTGGTCAAGTTTTTCTGGAAGCTTCTCCGTGCAAATTACAAACTTTATCAAAAAGCAAGTGCTGACTAATTTTATTTTTAAAACTGATTTGGACAGGTTAATGCTCCTGGGCTCTGCTATTGTCACATCACCGATTCCAACACTTAAAAGAAGATAACATCACTGAAGTTAGACATGATGCCAGGGCCTATTTAAAGCTTGAAGGGGAGGCAAGGCAGCCTTAATACTGACTGCATTCTCCTAAAAGTCTGCGAAAACTCCTTAGAAATACAACCACAACTTTTCCAGTTTAAAAATGTACCAGTAAAACTCCTATCATAAACTTAATATCCAGTGTTTTTCACCTGCAAATACAGGGAATTAATTTTATATTTCAGCTGCAGGATAAACAAATTCTAAATGTCTTTTTAAAAATTCTTTCCAATTCTGCTTTGTCTGTATTTGTGTCAAATGGATATAGAAACAAGATAAGAATGAATTGAGCTAATCAGCTCCATTAGCAATCAATACTGCATTTCCACTTGGATTCATTAGAAACTGCTTCCAGGTATTTGATCGTGGTCAAGTTTTTCTGGAAGCTTCTCCGTGCAAATTACAAACTTTATCAAAAGCAAGGTTGACTAATTTTATTTTAAAAACTCTTTTTTGTGGCTGTAAATGTCGCCACGCATTTGCTGCAGCATAAGATTTGTTTTCTGACTTCTTGAGGCTTGATGGAGCTGCTTGTACGGTTGCAGGTTTTCACTTGGTTGAGAAAAACTCTGTGTTTTGTGATGTAGTTTTGATTTATGCTCTGCAGGGGAACATCATTGGCTTGTCTCAAGTCAGCTTTCTGACTTTGTTGGAGTCGGATCAACAAAGATGAGCTTTTGATCATAACTTTCCTGACAGCTAAATAATGAGGAGGCTTTCACTCTTGCAAAACTAATCGAAGTTTCACATGACATTGAGAGTTTTTTGCTTTTAAACTGAAAACTTTTCATTCCTATGTGAGTTTAATTCTTTTTCCTGGTATGTGGAGAAACTTGTTTTCTGATTTTATATGTTTGCATTAGTTAAATGTTCTTTCAGTGGTCAGGTTGTTTTGATGTGGACATATTCCAGCCACACTTTTCAGATATTTAAAAAATAGATTTAAAACCAGGTTTCATTTCACAATGATTCTCTATTTTAGATATTTCCAGAAATCATTGCATTTTGTGGTTGTAATGTGACAAAATGTGAAAAACCTCAATGGAAATGAATACTTCCTCCATTCCACATGGGATGCAGAAATCAAGCTTTCACCGTCAGACTTTCTCCACTGTTTCCCTTTGCATGCTGCTTTATCACAGCACTTGTTTCAGTGACGCCTTGGGTATGACTTTTCTTTCCTTAAACCACATTCATGTGAAGTTCTCAATGAGAAGGCTGAGTCTTTATCCTCACCATGCTGAGCTGCAGCTTGCTTTCACTCCCATCACTGGGGACCAGTACAGTCATATGTAAAACCAGTGTTTTTTTTTCATCTATATAAAACTTTTTTATCCATTGCAATCAATGCCCCATTTAAAAGAGCAACCATGGCTAGCAGTAGATATAACTGATATATAACAGATATAAAGTCAGAGCCAGTTTTGAGTAGATTATACTTGTGTGGGTTTTGGTAGTTGTGGAAACTCTTGT
This sequence comes from Poeciliopsis gracilis, assembly GCA_911649635.1. Lineage (NCBI taxonomy): Eukaryota > Metazoa > Chordata > Actinopteri > Cyprinodontiformes > Poeciliidae > Poeciliopsis > Poeciliopsis gracilis. Next base: position 6,035,810 of record CAJVRI010001154.1, read on the forward strand.
AGCTGTTCTGCTTTGCCTGTTATTCCCCTCTGAGCAGAAATGCTTTGAAAATCCCAGCATTCCCAGAGATTCAATTTTTGGTGGCCAGTTCAGCTTCTTATTGTTAAAATTCAGTGCTAAAACCAACGGCAGATTTAGCTTTGTTGCTTAGTACAGCTGAGGGAAAAAGTGATTTTTAGTTTTGGTAGCTCTGTTGTGCAGAATCAAACTTGCTGATAAAATGTATTGAACTTTTCTCATATTCAAGGGATATTTTGACACTTTGGCAATAGCTTGTGGACTATATTTAGCTACTTACCACAGAAGTTAATGATCACTTTTGACAAAAATCCTAAGTAGGAAAACATAAAGTTCTGGCATCATTCCGTTATTTCTACTCTCGTTCTGCTGTGATGCAGAGTCAGTTATGGTTGGAATCAGTTTCTTAAAATACACAGTTGTCTTGAAGCTCACACCTGAAATGTATTCAATTAATACTCTTTTAAATGAAACACTCTGATCTCTGTCTCAGTTACACCTTGCTAGTACCAGAGCTGCATTGATTCTTTGTGTCATGGACCCAAAAAGGGTCCATGTTAACATGACAGTATCATGCAGTTGATGTGAATCTGTCATGTAAACATTTATTCTCCTCTTCCATTATATCTCCAAGGTTTTCTATTAGAGCAGTTAAGGCCACGAGCCTGAAATGCTGATACAAGGCAGGACAGATTCACGCTGTAAATCAAATCTGACCCTACTATCTCAATGTTACAGCTGAAAGCAACATTCATCAGGCCTGGAAACATTTTCCTAATCTGCCATTTTCTAATTTGGGTGAACCAGTGTGAATTGCATAGCCTTATTATTCCCTTCTCAGCTGAGTGGCTGCTGGTGTGAGCCTTTGCTGAAGCAGCCCTTGCAGGATTTGACAGTTTGGAGTCAGAGATGGCTTTTCATGTACTTTGGTTGAAATAAGTGATATGATTTGAACAACCAGTCTGCTCTTTTTACTCAGACCTCAGAGGTAAAGTCAGTCCTTTCATCCGCATAACCGTCACTTAGAGGGAGGCTAATATGTTTTTTAACCCTTTTCTGTTCACGATTAAGAAAAGAAGTGTGCACCGAGTTTTGGTTTAGTTTTGCTGTTTGAAGATTTTCTCTCAGCGTATATGAAATAGATTAATAAATCCTATCTTTTGGAAAAGGTTTTATAAATATTAACACAAATCTACTTCGTCTAATGTTTACAAATCAGAATAAATTTGTGCCAGTTTGTGTTTTTGTAACAGTATTTTCTTCAAAAAGTATTTAAATCTATTCCATTAACATTTCTCCTGATGATAGCAGGGAAGCAGAGTGTACTCTGGACAGACAGTGAGTCTTTCTACACTAACATAGAGAGACAGACAGAGGCAAGGCATGCTGGCACACTTAGCCAAAGACAAATAATAAACCAATTAATTAAACAAGAATGGTTTTTCACTGTGAGAGTAAACCAGGACAACTAAGCTCCACTTTGCTAACAATTAGACTCGTTTCAGCTTCATGTAATCCATAAATGAAAACGGTATTAATTGAGTTTGTCCTGTTTGTAGTGGTTGGGTGCCAAATGATCTCCTTATGCGTGAGCCTGTATAACTGACATCAGAAAGGTGGATGCAAAACTCATGTTCATTCGTTGAGAATAACATATTCACATGAAATAATGTCTGGTAGTGTAGGTTAATGATTAATTAGTTTTAGATGGACATTTAGGTGTTTTTTTTTTTTTTTTTCCAAAAAAAAAAGTCGATTGATTACTTTTCCTTAATTTATTAAAAAAAAACTGATTTTTTTGAAGATTAAAGTCAGAATTCTGGGATTAAAGTCAGATTTTCTTTCTTTCAAGAAAAATGAATGTTTTTCTGTATAATGTTAACATGTTTGCATGACAGAAGAAATGAACAGGCCAAAGAGTAGAGTGTTAATTTATCTATTTGGACTGTTTTGACATTAGAACCACGTGAGTTGGTTGGTTTGCGTGGAGGTCAAGGAAGAAGTAGGTGATATATTTTTCAGAAAAATAGGAGTCCTGACTACACAGAAATCCTCTGCAAAAGCAATGCAAATATTTGCTGATACCATGACACTTTAAAAAATTGTTCAGTCAACTATGATCCCAACAAAGATCATGCATTGCTTGAAATATCCTTGTCAGAGAGTGCAGACTGGGTCACATGGATTATCATGTCAAAGAGGTTAAATAAGAGGAAAGCGGTGGCCAGTTCTGCAGCCCTCTGTGCTGCAGGGCTCTGACAAAGAGCTCACAGCCATATGAGCACCCACTGATACAGCCAGGCTGATTTGGATCAGCCAGAGTTATCTGCTGCAAGCTAGAAAAATATCTCATTCAGGGAAATCAGGCAGATGTACATTTTGTGAATAATGTACAATGCAAAGTAGATGATATTAGATTATTAGGCATATCAGGTGATGTATGAAGCCAGTGTTCACAATGAATGAAATCCAGAGTTCCTGTTTAAAAACAGAAACAAATATGAGAAATACACATGTGCTTAAATCAGTTAGCTCATATAATTTTGCAGGAATTTTAACAAACATCAGTCACTGAACATATTGGTGGCATCATGGTGAAAACTGCTCTGAATTTTTAGTTATTTAGTTCATTTAGCTTTAGCTCCTAAAGCTGAATGAACCTCAAATGTCAAGAAATTGTTAGTAAAATCTTAGTTTCTGTTGCACTAAGAATCTTAAAGGAATGTTTTGTTTTAGGGGAGATAATTGTAATCAGTCCCTTTGTGCTTTATTAATATAAATATCAAACATAAATCACTCAGTCTCTTTACTTTCTGTACATGATTTGGCTTCTCAATTATATTCTAATTTAACTATGTACTTGTATGTTCTTGTTTCTTTTTGTAATTTCTGCCCTTTTTCTTTGAATACGGGGCTGATTATGAATAAAATAAAAGTTTTCAAGAACTAGTTAATCAACTCAGAAAATCAGAAGATTTTCCAGATGCTGTAGAAAATAAAATCTTCATTTTCTTAAAATTGGCATTGAAATTCAGTATTTAACTCTTATAAAGGGAGTGCTCACCATGTAACAAAAAAAAAACAAAAACTCTGTTTTTAGGTTTCTCTTCCTAATTTAGATAAGAAATTGATCTTCGACATAGAAAATTGACGTTCTAGGCCTATATTGAATGTACAGTGCATGTAAAGCTCCAAGGATCATCTAACATTACAACGTAAGAAGCCTGGAACCACTGATAATGCCTTTCCAACCCAGATAAAGCTTTGTAGTATCTTTTAATTAATACCAAGCAGATATTGTATTCTAGCTTTCCTTTGAGGTCCTTAATCAGAGGTTGTGTCAAGCAAAATTTAATAAAGCAGCACATGTTCACGATCAGAGTTTCACTTTGCTTCTCCGTCAAAAACAGAAGAGCTCACTTAAGGTTAAACAGCACATAAAATCCAGTTTGACATCAAGCCTTTAGAGCCTTTATTACCAAATGATCTTAGGATAACAGAAAAGATCGCTGGTGTGACTGAATCGCTAACGAATGGTTCAGAAACCTGGAGCAGAAAAACCTGGAGCAGAACTGACTTCCATAATTATATAATGTTTAAATTATTCTGCTTGGTTTTACTACCTATGACAAAACCTCTCTTGATCCTATATATTGGATGTATTTGGATTATTTTTTCAATAGATAAAATAATAAAAGATATGCCCCAATTTAACTTAAATGTAAAGGCATTCATTTATTACATTAAGTTCTGAATTTGAAGAAAATTGAAAATTTGTTGATCTCTCCTTAGTAAGAGATAAAGTCCAAGAAATGTAGCCTGAACAGTGCATCTATTTTCATCCCTGCTCAATAATCATCTGATCAAAGTTCCCACATATCAAATAGTCTTGACTGTTTAATTATCTTACTGAACGAAGACAAGGCAGTTTTTTTGTATATTTCATTATCAGCAATAAGGCTATTCAAAGTGCTTTACATGATTAGAATGAAAATAAAACATCAGTCAAGCAGAACACACACACACACACACAAAAATACATTCCAGTGACAAAGCAAAGTAAGAAAGATGACAGGTTTAAAAACAGACGACACTTGACAGTGTTCCAGTTTTTATTAATCAAAGGAAGCTCTAAACAAATAGCTTTTTTAACTTTGAAAGAAGAAATCTTAAGATCAGATCAAAAATAATGCTGCTGTCTAAATAAAATGATGCGTTTGTTTTGTTACATCAGTTTTATTTTTTATTTTTTGCTTGAAATATTAGTGAGAAGCTTTTTCTCCATAACATGCCCTCAGTCTTCCTTTATTTTTACGTAATATCTTGTCTGTCTGTGGTGAACACAAATTTGACTTTCCCTTCTCATTTCCGGGGTCAGTAGTCTTCATGACATGCCTCTCCCAATTACTCCTGAAAAGTCTTCTGTGGTTGAAGTTTCCTTTGAAAAAAGCTGGTTGGTTATAATAGGCCTCCAAAAAGGAAATTAGACTTTAGATTATATTCTACAGACATCGTGGGGGCACATACTAAGAAATTAATGACTGCCTTTGCCTTTTAGGAAGATGCCCCAAAAAGTCGCTTTTGATGAAACCGAGGATAATGATCCCGGCTTCTTAACTAATTCACCAAAATGAAACTTTTGAGGGTCCTGCTTGGCTCCTTTGGTGGTTTAGGACTGACTAAATACTCTTTCATCCCAGAAAATGTAAAAGTTTCTAAATTCTTTAAACTAAGTAGAGTTTTCATAGCATATTTTATGTGGATGACAACTTTTTTTAGTTTCTTATGTGAGTCATAGAATTTCCTTTCTTTGTTTTATAGCTCAGTCTTTGCCAGATTATTACATTTTGCATGTTGAAAATTTATATTTTCACTGTTCTTTCGACTGAATTACATTTTGACATTATTCATTTAGACATTGCTAACTTTCTTGCTTCATTTTCACTTCATACCAGTGTGGTGCTGAGTAAAACTTTGCTGACTCCTCTCTCACTGTGCAGAGATGCTTAATAAAGACGCATTCATTTCGCACCTGCATGTCTGTTCCATCGAGCATACAAATGAAAACACAGCTAATTATCCTGCTAGAATTTTTATGGATGGATACTTTCCTCATTACTAATTGCTCTTTTGCCTCGAAATTGAGATGAAAATGTTCCAGCAGTGATCACAGATTACCTTTGAGGCCATTTGATGAAATTGCTAAATGAAAAGGCTGCAACGACATTGCTTGCAGAATGCAAACTGCAAAATTAGATCAGTTTGTGACTGGAGGATTTCAGAAAAATCTCATCAAATCATTGTTACACAAAATTAATCTACATGTTGGCTGGAGAGACGGGAGAAAATGTGTAGGGAAGAAACCAGATATGAGCAAGAGACCCTGGCCTAGTCCAAGTCAAATCTCTCCAAGTCAATCTTTACAGCATTATTTTAAGTCTAAACTTCTTTTGGTTTTACTACTTCAGTTAACATCGAAGTTCCCATTTCTACTGTAAGCTAAAAGCATCTCCTGCCAAACTTACAACTGCTACAAAATACATCTGGAAGTAAATACTATTGATTTCACCTTTTTACATATCATGTAATGCATAGTGGTGAATCGCCAGTCATACCACCAAGGCCAGCTAAATTACAATGTTTCAGATGATATTCAGATGATTTTGCAATTTTTTTCCCCAAACAAAACATCCTTCTCATTCCAGACAAGGTTTTGAACAAGCCACACTTTTGTTTCTCTCAGTTCTCTTTCTTTTCTGCAGTATTTATCAAAGTACTCAGAGTGAGGCGCTTGCTCCAGTTTCAGATATTTAAACTTTATGTGACAGAAAACACATTATAGTTTGTTGCAGAAATGGTAGAGCAGCTGCACAGCAGATTATGATGAAAATGAGAGTCAGACAGAACTATTGTGTCTTTTCTTATGTATTAATCCAAGATGTAGCTGTGAATATAACTGTAAATGTATTATAGAGTTGTTTACCGTACACTTTGCAGTCACCCATACACTTATCAGTGTCAGCAGACATTTTAGGTATGGCTTAAGAACTTTTATAAAGCAATAAATAAATACTTCTCTTTTGGTTTTGTCATGCTACTGCAAAACAGAAGCATGTACAGAACAAGGCGCGTCCTCACTTCAGCGCTCAGGGGGAACATTGAATGTAAAAGAAATGCTTGACAACCCCTGAGTTTCTATTCAAGACTAGACCACAGTTTTGTGAATATAACACTCCAATTAAACCAGACAGTTTTCATTCTGGGTTTTCTGATATCATTCCAGAGCCACAAGGTGCATAGCTCTCAGAAGTCAAAGTTTCCTCGTGTCTGTTAGGCATTTTTCCTAAAAGCCATTTTAATTTGCATTCGGGTTTTGCAGTGTGTGGAAATTGCATTATCTCGCCGCACTGGGCACAATTTTCTTTAGCATTAATGAAGGGAACTGGAGACCTCTTGCTGGTCTGACTACCAGCAAGTCGCTTGGGTTGAAGTCACTGAGGAGACAGTTCACATATTCACGCAATTACTCACAAGGAATTCCTAGAAAGTTAGCTGGCAAGAGTTAGATGTGAGCCACAGCAGGACAACAAAATCTGACTTAGTCAGTCTGAGCTACCAGCAAAACTGGCAGATGACTACATGGCCACTTTGTTAGGTACACACATTGAAAAGAGTTGATAGTGTAAATCTGCATGTGTTCAGATGATGTGAGGATGCCTCAGTAGTTGAGTACCATAATAACGGAATATCTTTGCTGATTATATCTGATGTTTGAAGCCAACAAAGAGACTAAAATAGAAGCAGCATATGCCTGGAGAATAAAAAGCCTTTTAAATTATACGGAGGAGTCAAAGAAATACTGCAAAAACAAATGCTATAGGAGGATCTTTCTGCTTTTGATACCTACTGCACAGAATAATCGGAAAAATAACAGAATTTATAGAAATCTCTTTCATAATTTTCGGGAAGTTGTGCTGCAATGGAAGGACATTTTGTAATGTTGAATGAAAATCTAAACGCTTGTCAGAAAATAAATGGTATAAACTATCATGCATCTTCAAACCTCCAATGTCACCATGCAAAACAAAGTTGTATAAAAATAAGATCTGCAAACAATGTCTCCGTCCGTCGTCTCCTGCTTGTCTGAGATCAGGTTGATGAGCAGCAAACAGGTAATTTAGCAATCTTTTTTTTCCTAATGAGACTCTCCAGCTAATCCTGGAAAAAGGCATTCCTGGAACAGAGTGGTTATGTAATCCCCTTGGTGCTCTGGGGTTTCCTCCCAGTGGGAAACATCCAGAGTGAGTGGCCCAAAAGACATTTTGACAACTTAACTGAATCATTTCTATGAAGAAAATCATTAGCTCCATTCTTTCTGTTTGTATTTTTTGTTCTTTTGATCGAAATCCTTATCTTTAGATTATTGGGGGTTTCTGGGTGCGTTCACACAAGCCCTGTTTACCTGCTTTAATGAAACTCCAGGTCATTTTCCCAGAAAGTCCAGTTCGTTAAGGGAGGTGTGAATGTGCAATTCCGGATTAGATGCATCTAAAATAAATGAGTTGCAAGACAAATGACTCATTGCCTTTAGCAAAAGAAAAATCCTACAACTGCCACAATCAAACACTCCATCTTGTATTACTTTTTGTGAAGGAGGTAGTTTCACTTATGTCTTCTTACGGGATTCGCATGATGTTTCCTTCAGTCGTTCTTGATGCAGTGCCACCACAGGCGAGGAGGGGAACAGCTGTTTTAAAGAGTTTGGATCGTTTGACAGTGCAGTGTGAATGTGAACAGCACCAGCTGAAAATGCAACAAATGTTGCAATTTTTGTCCCCAGTCAAATTCAGACTACCGCACCACAAGGTGTGAAACACCCTGAAAACATAATCATAGACGTAGACGTGCCTGTGCATCTCTTTGCACCACTTTTGTTTAATAAACATCAAAATCAAGCAAAGACAGAACCAGGACAGGTAAAAAATTAATGCATTTTCAACACAGCAAAGAATACGCATTTTGGAAATTGTTTCTGTTGTTTTAGGAACATGTCTGTCCCTGGATATCGATGATTTTCTGCAACTCAAACAACATTATCTCATTCTAAAAATATCCAGTTCTCATAGCATGACCTTCTAAGTTTTGTCATTCTGCTACTGTGTTTGTCTCCCTTTCCAATTAGAGAGCTAATTGGCTCCTATGTGCAGTATTTCCAGCAAACATGTCATCAGGCTCTTAGTCAGACTATTCTGCTCCTCATACTTTCATACCTTCTATTTCCCAATCCAAATAGATTTAAAATTGACACTGCAAATTACTGACATGAGCATAATGCCTGTGGCAGTAAAATCGAATGAGAGTTTTTTCTACACTAATTACCTCAGCACCTTATTTTTGTTCCTGGTTTTCTTTCTCTGACTTTTTTTTCCCAATTAGGGACAGAGTTACATAAACAGTTTGAATAGATACAGTAAAATGAATTTCATCCATAAATATGTCTGCATTTCATTTAGGTTTTTCCACCATGGACACTATTTTACATAATCCCTCCACTCAGAGGTTTCAGCATAATTTACAACCTATCAGCTAAATTTGGTGTAAATTTCCACAGAACTGACTGAAGGCTTCATGTACAACTTTAAAAGTATTTCTATTAGTAAGTGATCTTATGTTTTCCTCTCCCATATTGTGATTCTGTAATTTGCTGTAAGAATCGTTCAATCCGTTATCTGAAATTAAAAATGTGACATAACTGGAAATCTACCAAGACTTGGCTGTCGACCCATTTACTCTACAAACCTGATGTTTATTGACAAGCATCAAGGAGACATTGTTGAAAAGGAGCGATGTGTAATGCTGGAAGTTTGCTACAATGCATGTAAATGAAACAGCAACTATAGGAACGAAGGTGTTCCACTCAAAGGAGACCCAAATTGAACCGTATATAAAATATTACATGTGGTGAAAAGCTTGTATAAAAGCATGGTGATGCAGTTCTTAGCTCCTGCATGCTTTACTTTAACAGGGACGTGAAAGCAGTCAGAGTTGATGGGAAGATGAAAGGAGGTTCTAGAAAAGGACGTCTTAGTTGCCACAAAAGACTCATGACTTGGGTTAAAGTTCACCTTCCAGTTGGGCAATGACCCTGAGCACACAGCTGGAGATACTGAGAAATGGCCCAAGCAAATCTGAAAAACCACAATTTTCAGATTTGCTTTTGTGACACATGTCCCTTTGAATGTAAAAATGTTTAAAGGGATTTAAAGCTTCTTAAAATATTCTGTATTTTTGATTGTTTCACATGCAGTAAATATGTAAACCTCTTGCTTCTTTGCTGTTTGTTTGATCCCATTTTCTCCGCCCCGACTAATATCTTTACATGAATCCTGCTGTCTCAAACTGGTGAAAGGAAGGCATGTGTTTCTACTTGTGTGCTTTGTGCTTTTAATCTCAACCCAGATGTAAGGGTCTATGATCTTTTATAACATAAGGCTTTTTGTTTCTTGTGTCAAATCTTTTCTTAGGCTCCTCTAACTTCAGGGGACAGATGAAAACTGAAAATGTTCTTTATTTAGTCAAGGGGACTTCTGCTCCTCTCCCATGTGGAGGAGCTTCGGGAGCTCACTGGCATAGCATGAAAGGGAGAAACAGCTGCTTTTATGCACACAAGCCTTCTACACAAACTCAGGAGGGTTTCTTGTTGTGGAGCCTGGTTGCCTGCCTCTGTGTCTCTGTGTGTGAAATGGCTGAAAGGTCTGAGGAAGGCTTGAAAGTCCCTTCACAGCAGAATACAATCTCAATATATGACAGTATATACACAGTAGCAAAATCAAATATTCTCTTTAAAAGAAGTTTAATAGCATTTAAATGGGTAAAGTGCTCAGGATGAATGCAACTCTTCTGCACACCTGTGGGTTTGAGCTAATAATGTATTTTACCCTCAGTGGTCTGCAAAAAGACAAGATATGCCTCCTCTTTCCTGCAACCAGCTGTCAAAGAAATAACAAGGATGCTCGACACCTGAAACCCTGGGAAGTGTAACCTTAGCCATAAATAGTGAGAAAATTAGTGTTTTTTTTTTTGTTGTTGTGATTTTATGCTGCAAATAAAATCAGATGTTTGAATATACATGGTTAATTATTTTTTTGTTCAACTCTAAAAGTCAACTAAGCAGCCACAGCTGACTTGATATGTTTAATGAATCATTTTTGTGCACATGCTGATGTTGTATTATTCACAGTGTAAGACTGGAAGACTTTAATCATTTACCAAGACCAGTTGCACAGCCTCACTGCTTCAAAGTCATTCGACCAAATGTTAGACAATTATATCAAATAGATGTAATTTTTTTTTTTTCTAACAGTTGTAGCATCACACTGCTAACAGTGCTACTATTTTACCACCTCTATGTGGTAGCAGTAGCCAAAACAAATGTTTCATATTTGGATAGTAAAACACAGAAGTAACAGTCTGTATAAAAGAAAACAAACAGTCTGCAGTTCACTGGAGAAAGTTGGGTGTCAGGAGGAAGGAAATACAAATCATCCTTCCATTCGTTTGTTGTCTATACCTGCTTATTCTTGCAGGGAAAATACAGAACATCTATCTGTAATATGGTTTAAGAAGGGCTGAAGGTCATGCTGCTTCAAAGATAAATGAGTAGAGACGTCTGTGCAGGAAGAAATAGGTTACAGAGCAACAAGAAGCTTTAGCATCAACAGGAAGGCTAACTAAAGAAAGTATCTCCATTGTTTTCAGCTTTCAGTTTCTATTTCCCAGGGATTGTGTGGAATTTGGAAAAACTGGCAGACTATTGAAATAGTTTGACACTACGTAAGGATACAATCTCTAAAACCTAACAGGGAGACTGCAGTTACATACAAATATACTAGCACCTCATCTGTGTTTTCTTTCTTTTCTGACTATTTCACCAGCACATTTCCTTTATATTCATTTGTTTAGTACTGTTGTGGTCCAAAACCAATTCTAATATTCAAGATGAAAAATGTTTGTGTCTGCACAAATTTAAATTCAGATATGAGGAATGTTGGTGTAAATGCATTCCTAAAATTGTAAATCTCATTTTGTCAAAAATGTATAAATGAAATGTGCTCTTAGTGAGGAAATTTGGACACATTATGTTTGTGAATGGACCTTTGTCCTCCTGCAGGGAGGGAATCTCTGAGCTGGAAATGTGGACACATTGAAAAGAAAGACTGCGAGTAAAAATATATTAAAACAATATTTGTAAGGATGTTTAACTTAGTTTCTTTTGTACATATTTCAAAAGGGAATATTAACTTAATTTACTCCCTGAGCAAACAGAAAAGCCACATGTTGCTCTCCTCTGTGGGGTTTGGGTTTTAAAGCTTACAATTGGCCTGGAGGATTTGGAGAGCTGAGGGGGGCAAACCGAGGGATCCTGCAGAAGCAGAGAATGACATGAATCACTGAAATAAGGAATAGGAGTGAGGAACGGGTTTGAGTCAAGCCTGCTGCTGAGTGGGCGGAAGAGTGGCGGAAAAAGAGTTAGGAAGGGGTCCACAGAGAGTGTTACTCAGCTCTCTGCAGGGGTTATGCTTAACTGAATTAATGTGTTGTGAAATGTGCAAGCCGGGCCCGGACCCCTGGCTTGTGTGCATTGGAAACAGAGAGGACAAGGAAGCGGATGGGTAGACTGATATGTTGGGAGGCTATGTCATGGAACTGAATGTGAAAAAGCAAATTCTGCTGCAGGGTTCAGGCCTTCTCACCCGACTACACCATCACAATGTATTACTTTATCTGAACCCATTTCTCTGCCCTTACATTTGCATCAAAATGCAAAACACATTAGCACAAGCAACCATCCGTGGCATATGAATGAGGATTGGGGCTACACTGGCTGGGTTCCCTTTTGTCTTTCCATTGGTCATATTTCATGTTGCACAATGTTGCTCCCATAAAAAGTCAAAGCCGTCACACATACTGTGTTTCTAAATAATATGAAACTTGACAGATGCAGAAGGAATATCAGTACAATGAGCATTTAGTCCATAGGTAAAGCTGTGTGTCATATAATGAAAGTTACAGTAAAAACATAGATCATATGAAAACAATATGTCCAAAAAGTCATGGAGAGCAAAGACTTATCAGTATTTAGGAAGTGAAACCATGCTAGTTAATAGTACCTAGTTTAATCATTAATTAAAGAACAATGTACCACAGAAAAAGACAATAATAAATGACAATGAAAACAATATGATTCTTTCAAAGCCTCTATGAATTTCAGTGAACACCATTTGGGCCATGATTTGGAGATGAAACGATTTTAATTTCATCATAATCCAACCTTCACCAGGTGCTTCCCACAACACTTCTGACAAAAGAAAGAGATTTAAAGATCTCAGCCACAGTCAACTTGCTCAATGCTGCAGAAGGTTCACAAGTCTTAAGTTTTCCATAAAATCATCATGAGGTGTTCATATCGCAGTAATCTTTATGAATGTTCGTCACACAAGACTCTCCTGCAGTCGAGTCAGACGAGGGAAAGGAGAGGCAGGAGCTCAGGGCACAGAAATCAGTCCGTAAAGAAGAGAGTCAGGAAGAAATGTTGAATATTTACTGGCAGGAGCATTGAAGCTGTAGATCTACCTACCAAAGCAATACCAGGATGACTGGTCAGAATTAAATGCAGGGGCTTATTTTTAAAGAGCAGTTCCAGTTATTCAGAGGCGAGTACTCGTACATTTGATCTGCTTCCAGTAATTGGCGCTTAGAGATCTTTTTTTACTACTTTCATGTAACTGTACTAAGCTCTGACCCAGAACTCAAGGTATGTGTCAAAACCATTACACCCTGACCGTGTTATTAGTCTCTACATATAAATTTTGTATAATTGCTTTTTTTTTTTGTCCAATTTATGTTTGTGATTTTTCTCATAGACACTGCATTGCGGGTTTTTCATTGAGGGATTATTTCTCGGTTAATTAGAACCACTTTTCAGTTAAATAACACATTTATGCATTATTTAAGCAATGGGATAGAAAGAGGAATAAAGGGGAGATATGAGAGAGAAATTCAACAAAGAAAATGGAAGTGAATGAGTATCCAAAGGGCTTATTAGTCACTGATCCTGACAAACTAGGACAGAATAAACGCTGCTTCCTGTTCTCACTTCCTCCTCCACCTGGCTCGATTGTATGTGACTGGCCGATTATCATATTAAAGCCGCTGTTTTATCACAAAGACATCCATTTATGCTGATAATGTCATCACTTCCAAGGTCCTGGCAGATGAACCCTAAGAAATCAACTGGAGTGATGAAACAGATGCTCCTCTTGACATCCACACTGATGCTAGCTCCCGCTGTCAAAAATGCTTAACTCTAAGGAAAATTTCTTCATCGTTTTTATCCCAGCTGTGTAAACGAAACCTAATTATTATGTTTTACTGAATATGTATTGGTACCTGGTGGTTGTCTCTTCCTTCTCAGCATGTCAGTGTTCTGCTGAGGCCAGCTAACGAGCCATCATTTCATCCAGGTGTGTTGAACCAGGGAGAAAATAAAATATGTAGGACAGGGGCCCTTGAGGACTAACTTCGCAGACCCCTGATTTAGATGCATGTAACCTTAGAAAGTCAGAGCCTCTAGTGGCTGTGGAACAGTGGCATCTTGTTATTGTTGATAGGCAGCACAGTGTGCAGGTTGTGGCTCTGCGTCGTGCCATAGTGCATGCTCCTATCACCACCAGGGGTGAGGGAACCTGCTCTACATGCATATGAATAGTATTTGTTGTGAGTGCACATGGGTGAGAGAATATAAATCATCGCTTTATGTCAGACTCAATCTATGCTCAGACAAAACAGTCTCAGATTATTTGCTTGTATTGGAAGAAATCATAAATTCTTAGGGTGTTTTGGAAATCTGTTTTGCTTTACCTGTTTCTTCTGCTTCTTTTTTATTTTTTTTTTATTTTCAGGGCTCAGTGGTTAGCAACTGTTTGGCAGAATGAGACTAGAAAGCTCAGGTTTCATTCTGCAGGTGAAGGTTTAGACAGCCAAAAGTTGGAGTCTGGGGATTTACTGAGATGGAGAGAATGAGAGGAGAAGTGAGATCTTTGTGGACATTCTGCTTAAAAAAGGAGGCTGCATTTCATTATCTGACAACCCTGGTTTTTCATCCATTAATAAGTGCGTTATATGGCAGCACTCTCAATTATGTTTCTGTTTGTGTTACTGAAATCTGATTTATAGTGATTTTATGTAAAAAAAAAAACAACAAAAAAATCTATAAATCTGTACAGTTTGGACCTCTTTAGTGGTATGCTGTACATTTTTATTTAATTTACATTTTTCCCCTTCATGTCTGTCATTACAAACACACATACATTTATGAGGGGGTCAAACAGGGTGACCCAGATTGATTTTACAAGAAGCAGAACGCAGTCAGCACCATTACTAACACGGCTTCCCCATCCAAAAGAGCTGCCAACTGAAACAACAGGCTGCCAGCCATGTGAGTGGAACTTTATGCAGCATAGCATCAGTCTGTCAAGGTGGAGGCGCCCCCCCCCCATCTCTGCTGATTTGACACAGTCAGGTGAAAAAAGTATTATTTTTTTCTGTGCTTTTTCCTCCCTGTGAATTCAAGACTAGGTTTAAAGATTTGGACGTCCAGTTCAGGACAACAAAACAAAAAAAACAGGGAGGTAAAGAAGCTATGCCCAAGAAAAATAAAAACTTCCTGTTGTCATTCACAGTGATAGGAATTGGATTTTTTTTTTTTTTTTTTTACACAAGTGTGTTTTATGTGAGTTTAGAAGGACAGAGATGCAGCTACGTTTGAAAAAAAAAAATAAATAAATAAAAACACGTCAAAGAAAACACGTTGGAATAAATAGCTGCAAACAAAACAATTCTCCCAAAAATAAAAGTGGGAAAACAAGCAGGCAGGTGAAGAGGCTGACAAATCTGGCAGGCAAGCAGACTGAAAATGACTGAGAAGGACTATATATACACACAAAAGCAGAGAGGGGGAGATGAGACACAGGAGGCTTCAATTGGGACAAAACATAACGATACAGTGGCTGAAAAACAATGAAAAATAGAGAAAAATATTCTATTGAAAACAATATGGGAAAAGAGAGTGAGAGCAGTCAGCGATTGGGTCTGAACATGCCTCTATTTGTAAATATTGCATGTGATTTTGGGAAGAGATTAGAAATTCTCACACTATTTATCATTAACACAAATTCCTTTTTTGTAATATGAAGTGTGAATTATTGTAACAATGACAAACCTTTTTTTAAATGTGTTTGCACAGCATTTTTGTTTGTAATTTAGCTATTTATTTCCCATTGCTGGTACCAAGAGAGCAACAATAAAGCATAATGGAAAATTTGAATGAATGCAGCTATTGTGTGCTGTTTAGTAATAAGATTGCAACACATAATGTAAATGATGCTGTGCTGAAGTTGTGGGGCTTTAACATTTATCTGAATGATTATTTTTTGCTGTGAATATCAGTGATAAAAATAAATGCTTCAATTCCTGCACATGAAATCATATCATCTTATCACAAAAGAGAATTTAACTATCGGTTTAGTTTTTCACATCAGTAGATCTATTAATTTCTGCCGTTTCTATGCACAGAAACATAAAATTGCCTTTTTCTTCTGGGTATCTTGAACAAATAATAATAATATGAAGATATTAGTTGTATTTATGTTTAAATTACATTGCATTCACACTTTGTTCACTTTGAACAAAGTGTGAATACAATGTATGACCCAAAAGTATCTGGATTTTTATCTGGTCATCCACAAACTAACAAAATGCAAACAGATCTGAACTGATGCACTGAAGTAAAGCAGCAGGAGTGTGAGATATTTTTGCTCCTTATGTTTGGATATAGAGCGTATTTCAAAATGATCAGAATAAGCTTTGCATCAAAAAAAATGCTGCTAATAGAGAGCTGTAACCAAGTATGGCACTGGAAAGCTAAGTGGAAGGAAAAAGTTTGCCAAGCTCAGATGCGCATTGAGAGGATTGTTGAGCCCCTTCATCTTGTCTCAGCCTTTTGTAAGAAAACATTTCCAATTTGAAAATAAAGTTTTCTTTACGTATTTTACTTAATATGCATTAAGGTTTGAATCTAAGTTTTACTCCAAGTTATTGAGATATGGCTGTGAATTCTTTAGAACTTTTTTGCCAAATTGTTTTCTTATGCCACTTCATTCATCGATCCAGACAATATCTGTATGTGCTTCCCCTCTCAGGTTCATGGTGGATAAAGTTTACATGCTCGTTTAGAAGCAAAGCAAACATGCCATCCATCCATTTTCTGGTCACCCTTCTCCCTAACGGGGTCGGGAAGTGCAAAGCAAACAATCACTGCAATTTGCGGATGACAGCCGTTGAAATCATATGGGATTTAATTACATCAATTAATTTGTAAAGCTTTCATACATTAAGGCATATTCACTCTAAATGCACATGACTCACATAGGGGTTGATATTAAAGAGCGCCGAACATTGTACCCATTTTAAGGCTTAGTGCTTGCTCTCCTCCTCTCATACGCCACTACATCGGCTCACAAGTGACATGGGGAGATGAATCCTTTTTCAGCTTGTGAATGTTTTTTCAGCTTGTGCACATGGCCTGATCTGTCTTGCTTCAGCTTCTCTTACATCATGGCACGTGCCTCAGGGTTTTTTCTCTTCAGAGCAGCTCTGTATTTAGGGTGTGATTTACACTCAAACATATATATTCAGACTCACACACACACACACTTGGGAATGTTCTCCTGCTTCAAATTGCAAGCAATATTATCATCTTCCTACACTTCAATGTGCCTTTAAGGATAGCATTCAGGGAGGAAAGTGGAACAAAAAATACTCATGAAAGCAACCATATAAAAGACAAAAATGGAAAGAAAAACAGACCAAGGCCAGGGAATAATTTATGTTAAATTATATTTGCCTGAAGATATTTATATTTTATTCTTAGCATGTCCTCCATTTCAGTGATGCCATTTTAATCTGCAGCTCAGCAGCCCTTTCAGTCTGGCAGTGGAACTCAGTCGACACCCTACGGATTCGTCAAAGAAGAATCCACCTGCAGAGGGGAGGAGAACTGAGACCTGTCGTTTATTTCAGCCTTTCTCTGTCTCTGTCTTTGTTCTCAGGTTGTTAGAGAACTCGCTGCTCAACGCAGAAGTGAAGGAAGGAGAGATTTTGCCTCCTACCATTCAGAGGCTGATGAAAGGATACAACAAGTATCTCAGGCCTTTCTTTGACAGTAAGGAAACAGCACAGACATGCAGATGTGGGAATGATAAAACAGTCAGAGCATGGTGGTGTAATGGGGAATGGGAGGAGTTTAAATTGTAGAATTGTGCTTGCATGTCCTTGCTGAGTATTTCATGCCTCCATTCATACACTCAAATGTAATTGAATTCTTTGAAATCCAGGTGTAAAGAAAAGAGAATGCATTAAAATTGAAACACGCAGAGAGAGGTACTGGCTTTGCAGATAAAAAATGTGTGAAATGATTTAAAGGGGCAGTATTATGTAAAATTGTCTTTTTTGAGCTTTGTGTCATGTTATGATATTATTCCCTCACCAAAATCATACCTGGAGTGTTGCCTTGGTCTTTTCATGGATGTTTGAGAAATCCTTTAATGTCTCGTGGCAACCAATGGGACTCTTTTCTCCTTCAGATTAGCCAGCAGAAATTAGCAAACATCTCCTGGAGCTGTGCTAATTATGAGTTACTTTCCTACAATTTCAAGGTGTTAAATTACAAAGTCATATTTTAAGTTATGTTTGATGTATGTTGCATTTTTACAACTGAGGTTAACATAGTTATTTTATTGTGCTAAAAAATGTCTCTAGAAAACACAATACTGCCCTTTCAAAATAAGAGTATTTATCAAAGAAGCATTGTCAGACGCTTAAAACTTTAGATTTATGTTTATAAATTATCAGGGATTTTGTTAAATAATTATCATTTATTAGCATAGAATGTTTTCTATAGACCATAATTGAGCTTTTAGGCATTGACTAAATCTCAAATTATTTTGCTAATTATTGGAATTTAATTTTACAAACATGTCATCAGTAGTACCAGACATTACATTCGCCTGGCAGGAAAAACACATCTGAAATAAAAATGAGTGTGAACTTCCAGAGGAACAATGAGATTCCCTGTCTTTCTATTGTATTATTATTGTTAGCCCCGATAAACCAGCACAGCATCACTGCTGTTTTCTCCTATGTAGATAAAAGCTTTGCAACATATTAGCCGATACTGCAGAGCCTGTGAACACAAATAATATACAATGTGATAACGAAAGTATTCTTTAAACAAGATGCAAGTTTTTCTCAAACTGTGCTTTAAAAATGAACATTTTCACTGATAGTTGGCATCACAGATAGAAAAAAGACATATTTGCAAATAGTTTCTAAGTCTAAATAGACCAACCTTTTTGGAATAATGGTCTATTTTGACACTGCAGACTTAAAGGCTTCATTTGGCATATTTTTTCATTTATCATCCAAACACATTTGACAAAATCACTTGCAAAATCGTCAAAGTATTAATGCCAATGTTGTCTAAATGTGTAGTAATAGCTTTACCTTTGTTTTGAAGATGGTCCTGTGACGGTGGGAATGAGTTTGGACATCGCTAGCATTGACACCATTTCTGAGATTAACATGGTAAGATACTCACTCTATAATCAATACATACGTTATTTAGTATTACATGCAAACATTTGTTGTGGACATTATTCCTTTGTTTTGTTCCAGTGTGTCGTAAATTAAATGAACTGTAATGAACCCACAAAGTGGTGAATCCACACTCCTGGCTCTTTTCAGACTCAAGACTTCAGTAGTTTTTAGCTACTCATACATTTTTGCATTCAAACCAACAGTTACAATGACATTTATACAATAATCAAGCATTGCACGGACAATTCCTGCATCTATAGCGAGTCTAATTAAGGAGACCACTACCACACTTTTACAAATTTATAAATGAATAAATGGCTTTAGAAAAAGATCCGTTGTGGATATTTTAATTACATGACATATTCAATTTAAAGATAAAATGAAAATAGTTAAGAGTCCAATGGTAACTCTATAGGAGCTGGAGACCTTTACAGCTCGGGTGAAATAATCTCTTGACAGTACAACTGTCAGTTGAACACTCCCCTAATCTGGGATTTATAAAAGACTGGCAAGGGGAAAACCAATGTTAAAAGAAAGCTGTGAAAGTCCTATTTTCAGTTTGCTGCAAGCCATGAAGGGGACACAGCAGAGTTGTGGAAAAAAAATGCTCTGTTCAGTCAACACTGTGTTTAGACATGCAAAATTATACGTGTGGTGATCAAGAAAAACTCATAGAGAGATTATGTCTCTCTGGGCAACAGAGACTTTAACTGAAGACTGTCTTCCAACAATCAACACTAAGCACAAACCCTGAGATATTCATGATCCAATCTGACATTGAAATGTTTTGCAAGAAAAAAATTAATTAACCAAACATGTGATAAGATATGAGATCTATAAGTTTCAGATTTCCACCTGTTAAATAAAAACGTAAAAGGAAATATTGCATCCTTTATTTCAGTTATATGAAGTAATCGTGTTTGACACTCAGTCAGTGTTTTGCCCAGAAAGCCGGTCTTGTTTTTCAAAAAGCCGGACAGACCTGCTGATTTGAAGCTATGCAGTGGATAATTGTGGCCTCAGGCACAGAGGGCCTCCAGGAACCGATTTCATCCACACAAATCAAGCAGCCAACATGCCTGTCAGCCTCTTGTTGACACGCCTGTTAAAAGTAACTGATGAACTTGTCCTCCCAATTCTTGCAGGACTACACGGCCACCATATTTCTCCGCCAGCGCTGGACGGATGAGCGCCTGGTGTTTGAGGGGAACAAGAGCCTGAGCCTCGACGGGCGCCTGGTGGAGCTTCTCTGGGTGCCGGACACTTTTATTGTTGACTCCAAAAAATCCTTCCTGCATGATATCACCGTGGAGAACCGACTGATCCGCATCTTCCCCAATGGGACCGTGCTTTATGCTCTGAGGTGGGCTAACAAAGAAGCATTGTTGGTCATTTGTTTTGTTTCGTTTTTTCTTCTTCTTCTCCTTCTTCTGCTCCAGCAGATAATAGAAAAGTAGGCCAGAGAATCAAGAAGAAACAGGCTGAGGGAGGAAGCGTGGGCTGAATTTGAGATAATGTGATTGCAACGCTGGGAGTTATATCACGCTATTACTCGACTATTGGATTGTCTGAGTCCAGAAGCTCTTGATGTGTGGATAGTGTGAGAAACACCAAGTCCGCTTGGATGTGTAGCGCAGTCATTGTGTTGTGTGAATGACAAGCCTTTGGCAGTTTTTGCCATTCTTATTAAATATTCTCGGCTAAGTACACACGTTGCACATTTTTCAGTTATATGTGGTGTGTGAGTGTCAAGACTACATTCATGATATTCTGAATTACACGACAGGAGAAAGAAAGTACACTCTAGAGTCTTATGTACCAAGAAATGCTAAAAAAGCAATCGGATTATTTGAGTTCAACTTTAGGTGTAAAAAAAACAAAACTAATTTTACACTTTGATTAGTGACTATAAACACAAAGGGACTGATTGAAAGATAAGTACAATGTTTATTTTAGGAATTTCTGTGCAGTTCAGTTTAAATCCAATAAGATCATTTTACTTTTTGTCCTGTATCTTCCTGAAAAGATGTACATAATTTCACAAGAAGCTTTTTCCTTTTGTCTTTGTTTAATTTATAATTATACTCAAAACATGTGGTGAATTTTATACATGTTATAAATACACAGAAAACAAAAAAATGCAAAAGTTGGATGGTGAGTAACTGCTTGTGTGTGCGTGCGTTTAAACGGTTTATTCGGGTGTTTCAACGTTGTCCCTGTGTGCACCAAACCTTATCTTCAAAAACAGAAAATGTGAACTTTTCCCGTCAAAGTTTTGATCACTGTTTTCATTTTTAAGACCCGTGCGCATTGAGGACAAGATGACTCCATTTGAAGCCTGGTCGATACTCGTCTCCATCTGGTTGGCTCCGACTTCATGGACCATTGCTTTTACACAGGAAACCGTGCTTTCGCTGCACCTCAGTGTGACACAGAGAGTGTTGAGGGAAAAGGAGCTCAACAGGACAAGCAAAAATAAAACAAACAAAAGCAAAAATAAATGAAAGAAAAGGAAGTCAGGAGAAAGCAGGGCGACCTCTGGGGATTTAAGCTGTGAAAGGGGACAGAGCGAGGTGAGAAATGTATGATGCTGGAGGAAAAAGCAGAAAAGGACAACCGTGCTAAGTGTTTCACTGCTGGCCAGGAGGGAAAGAGCTACAAATGTCAGAGTGATTGTTGTGAAACTCCCAGCAGTTAAAAGTGAAGGATTTCAACAAGGCGCTGGGTCCCTTTTTTAGATCATTATGTCCTTTTATGTATTGTGGTGAAATACTGATAAACACCAAGTGAAAGATAAACATATTTTATCACAATAAAATCTTACGATGGGACATGGATGATGAAAGTCAGAGTGAAGAATTGATTTGCAGTGGAAATAGCAGAGAGGTTTTTTTAAATCACTGGAGTTTTACTGATTAATGCTGCTGTTTACCGGTCAGTCCTACATTGCAGTGTCAGAATTTTACTCTGAACAAAATCTAATATGCATATTAGATTGCATATTACAATACGATGAAAAATTATCCGAATGAAAAAGTTGCTTTTAATCAAGTTGATGGGTGTTAATAACTTAGAAATACATCAATAACATTTTTTATATGAATAACATTGGTTGTTTTTGTAAAAAGCTTGGTTGAGTAACAACTCTATTAATATTCTCCATTTTAAGGGTACAAAGTCTGACATAATTTGCCTCGCTTTCATTTTATAATTTTTGTTTTACCAGTTTTGGCAGTTAAAAGTTGAACATCTTGATTAAATGAAAAAATATACCTTTATGTGGATTGTTGTACATGTGCAGTGTGCTGTGTTTGGCTGTGGATGCAGTTATTTCTGAAAGAAAAGATGAAAAATGAAGGCCTGCAGAAATGATGCGTCATGGCTGCATTATGTCATCCATCGCAGTGCCTCTCCACGCCTAATAATTACAGATCTAATTAGCTGTATAACATCTCTGTGGTAACATATTGATAAATGCCTTAGGAATGCCTAATGTGGCTGATATGAATAATGTGATCTGCTTGTCACTGTTATATAATTAGGATCAATTTGGTGCTTCTGCTGTTTTTTTATTCATGTTTTGTATAATTACATTTTGCTTTGAATTTTATACATTTTGCTAACATGCCATAGGGTTCATTTCTCATTCAATGCATTTCATAATTTTTATGTTTCATGGTAAGAATGAGAGCCTTTGATGAGTTTATCACTGATTAGTGACACCAACTAAATGTCAATATGGATTCTAATGAGAAAACAAAAACCACGTTATTCTTTTTTCTTCAGGATCACCACGACTGTGGCATGTAACATGGATCTGACGAAGTACCCCATGGACAAGCAGACCTGCACATTACAACTAGAGAGCTGTAAGGACATTTCACTCTTTAAGAAAATTTGAGCCATGCTTCCTGAAGCAGGGGCAGAGAGTTGGTGGGTGGGTGTGATTTCAAGTGAATGTGATCAAAACGAGGGATCAAACGCATCACTTTCTCTCATCTTCGACATTGCTTGCAAAAGCAAGTGTAGTCTTTGCCCATGTGTGTGCAAAAAATTAAAATAAATAAATAAAACGCTGATGTCACAGTGCGTCGGAAACTGGGACATTTTAGGTAAAAATGAAATAATCTCTTGTGTTTGGCACTGGAACAGCCAACTCCGATTTAAAAAAAAAAAACAACAACAAACACAAAGCCAGAGGGTTACGCATGAAAATGATCTACTTTGTTAGTGAAGAGTTGCTGAGTAGAAAAAGCACAAGCTACACACTTTCTGTGAAGCTTTAGGAACCCTTTAAACTTTGACAGAGCATAAGGCTTTTATGTTACTTTAACACGGATGAAGCACAAACAGTGTCTATTCAGCCACACCTTCACTGCCTTGCAGAACAGTGCGTTCTCACATTTTCTCCTGTTTCAAACACAAACCTCAATGTACTTCACTCAGGCTTTCTGTGACAGACCAAACAAAGAACAACATAATCCTCCGTAAGTGGAACGATCAGTAGACACGGTTTTGAAACTTCTAGAAGTGTGGGATGCATTTCTGTATTCAGCTCCCCTCTGTACTGATGGCCTCACATATCATACGGTGCTTCCCCCTCCTCCACCTTAGAGACAAGGCGAGGAGGGAGCTCAGTGTAGAGCTGCTTCGTCTCTGCATAGCATGGTGCTGTGGGGCTGGTGTGCATTATGAATTATGAATCATTTTTAATTTATACATTTTGCATGAGAAAAGTTGTGCATTCATCTCTGAAAACACCTTGTTTCATGTTTTGGTGTGAAATAAGCATACCAACCCCAGAACAAAAGCAAAATATGTGTAAGACCTTGCTGTCTTTAGTTTGCGAGAGTATGGTTATTAAGGGTGAAAAGTATCCTGAAACAACACTGTCTGAAAAGTGGAAGAAGCCATTTCATTTCACATTGATAAAAAATTGAGTCAAAATGTCGTGTTAGGAGTGAAATGATCTGCCTGTGGATCTGGTTCAATGTTAAGAAATTATTTCCTTAAACAATCTCTTAAATCTTGCTGAAAAGTTACTAGCAAGTTAGTTTATTATTTTTCAGGTGTGCAAACAAACTTGATAAAAATTTTGCAGAATAACAGTTCTTGGAAAAAAAAAAAAACTTCCTCTTATTATTCTAGCATTTACAAAAAATAAATAACTAGAATCTAGTGTGTTACCCTAACTGATTTAACTGACAGTATATCGACTGTCTGACTGATCACTTTCTTTCATGGTTCAAAAAGAAGAGCCGTACCTTCAATAGCAAAATCATCTTCATGCATGACAATGAATGCTGCAAGGAATAGCACTGTGTCATTCATTGGCTGCTATGGGCATGAAAGGGGAGGAACTCATTGTGTGTCACCATCCTCCTCTGACCTCTGACCCTATTGAGAACCTTTGGAGTTTCCTCTTACAGAAGATCTGAGGCTGGGATGCAGTTCATATCAAGCAGCAGCTCTAGGAAGGTTTTCTGACATCCTGCAAAGAAATTCAAACAGAAACTTTCCACAAACTCACAAGTTCAATGGATGCAAGAATTGTGCAGGTGATATCAAAGAAGTATTAACACGTAACTCGCTCTGTTGAGATGTTTTTGATTGAAATAGCTTTTGATTTTAGTACATGTGATCCCTCAGTGCTGCACGCTCAAAGAACGACCGTTTGCAGTTCTTTATAATCCATAAAATGTTTAGAAAATCTGCTGAGCGTAATAATTTGGAAAAAGGCATTTTGAGTTTTTTATTTTTGAAAAAATGGGGAGCTTTGTTCAGTAAAATTTAATGTATACTTTAATAGTTCATGACTTGAAAATTATACTGACCATCATTTGCATTGATCATTTAAGAAAATCTGAGAAAAATATCACTTGTATAATAATTTGGAACACAGTATAGATATGTGTTTTTTTATGTGGGGTCATGAAGTAAAGAGTACCTGAAATAAAAATGTTATTTTGACTGAAAGAAGATGTATTCTTTGGTGACATGGTGGATATAATATGTTATACATCTTCCTCCACTTTCTATTCCCAGCTTGCTTTAGTTGTTTTTTTGTTGTTTCTGAGAAATGACAGCCAGCCAGGCCAGGCTCAGTCTGATCCCTGCCAGAAGCCAACCAAAACCTCAGCTCCACACAAAACCTTCACCTCAAGCTCCACTGCCACTTAGCTGACAGAAAGACATTTAAAGGATAAAGTCAGGTGACTGAGAGGAGAGGGTTCTTCCTCTGGACCCTCAATAATTCTTGGCTAAATATCTCTTTATCTTTTCCTCCCTCCTCTCAATTCTGTTTCTATCTCTTCCTGATGTTTGGTTTCTTTTCTATATCACATCCTGTCCTCCTCTCGCTGTCCCGGTGTCTCTTTATAAAAATGTATATCCGAGGATTTATTTCTTTTAAAGCCATGCCAGAACTGGATCCTCTGCGCAGGAGGAAGCTTTAAAGGCAGTGCTGTTGTGGGAGTGTGTGGGGTGTTTAAATTAGGATGCAGTAAAATATTTAATGCTTCTTGGCAGCAACAGACATTAAAAAAGTGCCATTCTTTTGTAGTGCTTGAAATAAAATGTCGGTGCTGGATGCCACCTTTTGCAAAGTCTTTTGTTAGAATCTGGAACTGAGGGGTCGACTTTTCCATGCCAACGTTTAACTTCCTGTGTCGTGCCAATGCTGCAGGTCAAAAAACTGATCAGTTCTTCCTTTAAGAATCACGGTTTGAGAAAAAACTGATTTGTAGAAGGCATCAAAGTCAACCGTATCCCACATTTAACTGCTAATCAGGGTTAACGTCATCAATCCATAACTTTGGGTTAAGTGAGGTGAAGACTCTTGCAGCACTTGAATTTCTGAGGCACAGAGTTTATTAACAGACCAACTGGTTTCAGCTTTGTCTGCCTGTGTAGGTCAGTACAGGATGAACGGTGAGAAATGAAGCATCATTTCTGAGAGGAGATCACTGGGGTTCAAACGACAGTTCTTATTCTCTTACTCCCTCTGCAGATACATTTGGAAAATGCATCTGAGACTTTTAACCTCATTAAATAAGCAGGTCTGGCTCTTAGAAATCAAAATCAACCATATGATGATGCCTATAACTTTACAATATTAGACTTGTATAAAAAACCTTTCACACACGACTGTGTTGTCTTCGATCATCTGATTTTTTCAGGCTTTCTTTGAGCAATAATTAATTGGGTTATCTCTGTTCTCCAGGGCGCTGTGTTATATGCATGCTTTGTCTGTTTGTGTTATGCTTCGAGGTAAGAGTGATGCTCCTCACTCCGATCTTGTTGCACTCTTTTGCCATCTTCTTTGAATAAGTGAAGGAACAGAAGTTCAATCTCTTGCATTTGCATACCTTTGAACGTTTTCTCACTCTGTCACATTAAAACCACAAACTCCAATGCTTGTATGTTATTTAAATTTCAGGAAAGAGATCATCACAATATAATTCACAATTGTAAAGTAGAAGAAAAAGTTATTTTTTTTTAAAAGAACTAAAAAATATACATCTGAAAAGTGTGGCATGCAAATGTATTCTATACCCCATGATTCAGTGCTTGCAGAACCATATTAAAGAGTATTTCTCTGCTTTGCATTTCAAGAGACTAACCTTTTTTCCTAATGTCTTTACAAAAAAGATTAAACTAAGTAAGATTGGAATCAGTGTTGCAATAATATGCACAGCACTTTAAGTCACATTTTGGTTTGAACTTTGGCTAGGACATTCTGAAACATGAATATCCTTTCATCTAAATCATTCCAGTAGTTCTGGCCGCATATTTTGGTTTATTGAAATATAAACTTCCACCTGACCAGCTGCTAATGTAAGATATGATGCTGCTTTAAAAGTTTTAAAGAAACGTGTCTTCTTCCTTCCACTTCACACTTTCTTTGTCACTTTATCTCTTCTTTATCACACTACGTAGCTTCCAATAAACCCAGTCGTAATGTGACAAAATGTCTTGATGGGTCTACATCACATGGCTGATCACTTGCATGAAATTCTGCAACAAATGAAAACATTTAAGCACCAATTATTTATGTTTTGAACTCTAATAGATTCACTTTTAAATGTTAAATTGAGGTCTTCCGTTTCAGAAGTTCATTTTGCTTCCCTCGAACGTCTTTCTTGTTGCAGATATTTAGCATTATGCCCAGTTTACCAGGCCCCCACTGTGAAGCTCCATTCCTAAACAACCGAGTCTTAATAAGATCAGAACATTGCACAGCTATTAGCCATTAACATTCCCTGCTGTTTCTCTCATTGCCACTTCAGGCTTTAGCAAAGGAAACATCAATTATTCTATTGCTATAAAATCCACATCTGTAACACTGCTCATGTCTGCATGTTTATGGGTTTGTTCCACATTTCAAAAGGAACTCCAGTTATTTAGGTGCATATAAACACATTCTTCCACATTACAAAAGTGCAAACTAGCTTATTTATTTATTTATTTTAATTTGTGGAACAAGTCATCCGATAGGAAAGCAAAGAGACATTCGATGATGTAATACTCCAGCTCATGCATGACAACACAGATACCCCATGAATAAAATGAAGAAACACATCACACATTGTTGCCAAAGAGATGAACAATAACGTCATAAAACAAATAAAAACAAAGGATTAAAAATTGGTCTACAGACACAAACTTAAGAGAAAAGATTTCATCTCTTCACTGTTTTTCAGGGGGCTACAACATCAACGACGTCATGTTTTACTGGACCCGAGGAAATGAGTCTGTCAGTGGCTTAGACACCCTCCAGCTGGCTCAGTACACCGTGGAGGACCACTACACTTCTGTCTCAGAAGCTGTCTATGAAACAGGTGAGAACAAAGACTAAATATCTGACTAATGGTTGAGTTTGGCTTAAAAGAAGAGCCTTATTTTTGAATATTTTGAATTACACCAATTAGGTAAGTTTATGCTACTTCTACTAAACTCAACTGTGCTGAAAATTGGCATCTACATTTTTTCTTTTGTTGCTGTTTCTTAATTTTTCTCTCTTCCCTTGAAGGCAATTACCCGAGGCTGGTTTTTCACTTCGAGCTGAAAAGGAGCATTCTGTATTTCGTCCTGGAGACGTATGTCCCCTCCAGCCTGCTGGTGGTCCTCTCATGGGTGTCCTTCTGGATTTCCTTATCCTCTGTTCCAGCTCGAATTTGCATAGGTTTGCATATTCATCAGTTTGCTAGTGCATCAAATCTGACTCAAGAATATTTTTCTATTATATCTGTCATTTTTTCCAAAACACTGGGGAAGATTACTTTATTCTCAAAAAAATTTTACACAAGGTTTTTTGTTTTTGTTGTTTTTTTTTCTCGTTGGTGTTGGTCCAGACGGACAGCTGAAGGTTGGGGAAGTGGGATGGCACCATCACAATCAACCCAGTTTTCAATCCATCTTGTTTGTTCGCTGTAATGAGCTAAATTATCTGTTTAATGTTTCATTCACTGACCACCTGAATTCTCTTTAACACTTTGTAAATTGTCCAAATTGCAGAGTTTAGAGAATTAAACTGTAATTACCATAATCCTTTCATGATTGAATGTTGACTAGACATTATGGAATATCTCTATGTGATCATGAGAAAATGTCTTAGAACTGCTAAACATTTCATCAGTATAAATAGATCATTAAAATGTTAAAATCAAACTTTTATAAATGAATTTCAGTTTACTTATTCAGGAACATTAACTGCATAAAACTCCAATGTATCAGATTTAGTGCTTGGCTTTTTTTTTTAAAGAGAGAAAACCACACAGCAGTAGATTGTGTCTTTCCATGATTATATTTCATGAAACGCAAAGTCTAGTACAAACCAGAAAAAAAACAGAAACATTGTGTTGACATTTTTATGAACAAATCTATAACCATTGCTTTCATTGTTTGACAGGAGTGACCACAGTCCTGACTATGACCACCCTGATGATGGGAGCCCGGACATCGCTGCCCAACGCCAACTGCTTCATCAAGGCCATTGATGTCTACTTGGGAATCTGCTTCAGCTTCATCTTTGGAGCTCTTATTGAATACGCCGTGGCCCACTTCTGCACTCTAACTCATGCCGATGCTCACATGTTGATGGTGAGACTCTGCTATATATTTAAAAGCATTGTTGTTAATGTTCAGTATCATACAACACCGTCTACAATTACTGCCACTGCTGGAAAAGAAATTAAAAAACCTTTTAATTTCAAGTATTTAAATGGTAGTGAAAAATATATCTCATATTAAACAATAATTGGGACAAAATCAAAAATAATAAGTTATGGAGCCTTTGCTGTTTCTTCTTGCTCAGCCTTTTGGCAGCAGCTGGACTGGTGGGTCCTCATTTATGCTCTTGTATTTTCAGCTCACCATCATGTCAGACATCTGAGTTGATGGTGGAAAAATCGTAATTGGTCATTTTGCCCAACTGGACGGTGATTTGCATTTAGCAATTAGCATTTAGCATTTAGCAAGATCAGGAAATATTATTTTTGTTGTATGTTTTAAAGGTTAAAAGGTTTTTTTATACATCTTTACTGTGCCAGTAAATGTGAAAGATGATGTAGCTCTCATTCTGTTTGCTATAATGATTATCACCTTTGTTGTAATAGTGATGTTAAGGGACCAGCCAACCCCTCATCAAGTTCCTAATCCGTCTTGTGTTTCCATCCAACCTTTGTCCTGCAGTACGGCCACCATATGTACGACATGGACGACGAAATGAACGGCATCGTCACCACCATTTCTGCCCACTCCAACAGAGCCAAGAGACGCAAAGAGCCCGCTGTCACTTCCCCGCCGGCCCCTGCCTCGGCAGAACTCAGCGTCAGCCCCTCCAGTCCTTCAGGCAGTGAGCCCAAGCCTGAAGTGTCCCCTCCTGAACCCACCAACTGGTGCCTCACCACTCTTGCCACACTGCGCAAAATCCTCCGCTTTATAAGCTGCTGTCACATCGAGAACCCCCACCACATAGACAACTACTCCAGAGTTACCTTCCCGCTTTCTTTCGTCATTGTCAACCTACTCTACTGGACATATTATCTGTACTTCTAGTATTGGCTTTAGAGCGGCAGTGTGTAAGGCAAAGAGTGTATGTAGACAAGAAGTGTATTTTACTGTATGTATGTACAGAAAGCATTAACAAGGTGTGTTCTGAGATGGGTTTATACCGTTTCTACATTTGGTTTCATAAGCAAAGTAGCAAACTCAAATGAGACCATTGTTTTTATTTATCTATTTATTTATTTATTTAGTTAGTTATTTGTTTCAAAAAGGTAGAATTGCAGCTTCATTTTGAACAGTAAAACAGGTGCATCTCAATAAATTAGAACATTATTGATAGTTGAAATAGCAGTCTGGTGAAAATGATTCCCATTTACGATATAAATGTTCAGTAATTGGTTGATGCTCTTTTGAATGAACTGCATGGAAGCTCGTTCTATTAATGACGTCCTTTAACTACTCTGATTGTTGGCTCTGGAGTCGTTTGTCTTCTTCTTGACAATACTTTAAAGATTCTGTATTAGGATTACGTTAGATAGTTTGCTGGAAATCTAAATAAGGATCTCCATATTGTTTGTCAACAGAGGGAAGCATAAAGTGCTCTAAATGTTGATTGTTGCTCAGATGGCAATTTTTCCAAAATCAGTGACATTTCCACAGACAGTTTTATGAAGAGCTTCACTAAAAAAAGGCTGCACCTTTACTTTTTTCCTTCCACACAACTTTCCAAAAATATATTGATATCCAAAACTCAACCAACTTGATAGTAATAAGTTTTCATTTCTTGCAAATTAGAAGTCTTTGCCCTGATTATCTGTAGATTGTAGCTATGATTTCTGTAATTGGTCTGAAAAAGGTTACACAATATTCAAATTTCTGAGAAATTAAATTTGGAGTTTTAATTAGCTGTACTCAGAATGAACAGAAATACAAATATAATACATACACTATAATACATACAGGTTCTTAATAATATTTTAATTTACTTAGATTCACCTGTTTTTCTAAATAAATCAGTTATTTTGCTAAAAAGAAACGGCCGTCTTTAATCAGAGAACATAGGAGTCTGAACAGTTTTACCAATCGATAATTGGGAAAAGGCTTTCTAGCTGAGATATATTCATGTTAAAATGGAGCTGTGATTTAAGGCTTTGTGACAGATTTCACAAGAGCTGTTATGTGAGAACAAATTCCCACAGCGCTTTGATTTTCTGCTGTCACCGACTGATCATCGATATTTTATAACTTCATCTTCTATTTTCTGCAACATTTAGGAGGAAGCACAAAAAAAAACAGATGGCAGTTGTGAGGTGAAAAAGACCCATCATAGAGTGTGTTAAAAAGAAAAAGCGCTAAACTTTTCTCCAAATGGATGATCGCTTGTGTCAGAGCTGGAAAAATCTTTTTCTCTGTCACTCTGTGGGTTGCTTTTTTTTTTTTTTTTAACGAAGCAGTAAGGTTCTGTTTGCTTGCATTTTTTGTTTTTTATTGCGATTATGAATATATATAGTGGCCTTTAATAATTTGTAAACCGATTTTATTACACTAATCATCACACGAGTCTGAAACTCCCTATTAAGAAACGGCACATTCTGAATTTTATGAATACACTACATGTTATTAAATAACACATAACATAAAAAGAAACTGTAAGAAATGCTCCATCCTATATATAAATTATGTGGCATAAATGGTGAATAAATGTGCCAAACTGAAAAAAGACACCAACTTCATGTACAAATGGTTCGGGATTTTTCTGGATTTTCTTCTAGATTCTGTCTCTCACAATACAGACCTCTCCATTCTTTGAAAGTGGAAAAACCTTAAAAAATGGAGGCGTCTCAAATACTTTTCCTCCCCTGTATATATCACACCATTTTTGAAGTAGTAGAAAATGATCAAATATGTTTTTTTAGGGATATTTAATATTATTAGAACATATTGTTGTTGTAATAACACTGCCTGCTCATGTGACGCTGTGGTAAATTACAATCTTGTCTCCAGAGACGCGCCTTAAATTGAACTAAATTTCCCCACTGAGGTGGAAAAGGCAACAATATTCTCTTCTTAATCAATTCTGTGGTATGAAATAAACCTGACAGAGACAGAAACAAACCATCATCACCATATCATAAACTCTGGATGTAGGTAGTTAAGCTTTTGCCAATTCACACTGTGGTGATAAACCCCACAGGGTAACAAATTAGACATGTGGATGTGCAGGACTGCCACACTTTAAAGTACAGTGAGATAGAGAACGATACATTATTTATGCAGTATTTCTCTCTGTGGCTTCAGCAATTGTTTCTCGCTGGGCTTTTGTAAAAACATAAAGTAGTAGGCAGACTTTGTGGAATGGGAATGAAATGGCCCCCCAAAAATAAAGAGGATGGAAGCCTCTGTGCACTGTGAAAAACAAAATCAAAACAGCATCGCATTTCTTGGTTTTCATGATTCAACTTCTACAAAGAAGGGAGAAATCCCGTCCCAGTAAATGCTAACATAACCATGATGGGGCAGCAAGTGGCTATAACGTCTTTATTACATTTTAAAAGCCATAAAAAGCATTCTAAGTGTAGCCAGTGATTGTGTTTTTGCAGCAACTTCGCAGAAAAAAAAAACAATAGGAAAGCACTGTGTCCATTGAACACACATTGAAGTGTAATGGTGGCAGTGTCAGAACAAAATATAGGAGAAAAGTACACCCTTCAGGCACAACATTTTTGTCACTGTGTCCCCACAGTTGATGTGTTGCAAAGAGGGAAATGGGCAAACATTGGGATTTGAGTTTATAGTGGCCTTGCGACTGGGTCAGAGCATTAAACATGCCCGCCTGCAGTGGTCAGTCTCTATTTAGTGGCCCAAGGACGGAGAAGTTGTGACTCTGTGATGTACAGGCTGACCTCTGGATAGACTGGATCTATCCAACAGAAAAGCCACTGCTGACCAAACTGCAGATTAATTTAATAGCAGTTCTCATAGAAGGGGGCAAGAATGCATTGACCCTGATAGTGTGTTGCCCTGCTAACTCCTGTTCAGTGCTGAAATAACCAACAATCTGATAAATTATCCATGAATGGCCAGGTGAGCATGCGTTGGCTATGTGGGGAACACTAAACCCCAGGAAGATAATGACAATGTTCTGCTGCAAAACGTCTTCACGGATGTTACTTTGACTTTGACTTGCCACCTGCCCAAGCATTGTTATAGATCATGTGCACCCATTGAAGGAAGCACTGCAATGTACCTTCTTTGTTTGAGGAACACAACAACGTGTTTGAGGTGTTGACTTGGCCTTCAAATCTCCCAAATCTGAATCCACTGGACTGGCATGAATCCATAAAGCTGCAGCTAACAGGACTTAGAGGACATGTTTCTAACATTCACCAGATGCTGCAGCACAGCTTCAGCATTGTAGAGGAGCCCAAGCCTCAATGAGTCAACAAACAGGGAACCAGTCCAGTATTTGGCTGGTGATCACAATGATATGCTTGATCTTGTTCTCTTTGAAAGAAGAACAATTTTATAGTTCTGTTAGGGAGCATAAAATATGCTATTTTTTATTTTTTAACTTTAACTTTGTTTACTTTGAAATTTATCTTTGGGCTTTCAGTTTTAAGATTATAATGTGGTGGCCTCCACATTGTAATCTGGACAGTAGGTGTAAAAATATAACATACCCAATTTCACATTGCCTTGGTTTGTTTGCTCACAGGAACATGAGCCAAAGAAGATGCTTTCATTATTGTTAGTTTTCCCTTTAGTGTCAAATGCTTAAAGTGCTTTGCTGAAAAGGATCTTCCATGATTGTTTCTGTAGTCACTAGAGAATACATAAACTGCATGTTGTAGGCGAGCAGATGAAAACAGCAACACTCAGACAACAGGATTCAGTTGAACTAAAGAGATGCATGTTTATTTATTGCCGTTTACTCAATATTACTGTGAAGAACTCAAAGTTGGTGAATTAAAACCACAGTTAATTTTTAAAGAACTAATTTTGGGTTCGTCAAGGAGAGCTAAACTGTCAATGTACAGTAATGACCTGCTTTAGCTCCATGGTTTTATATCTGTTGCACTGTCTGCCGTCTACAGACAAACATTTCTGTTATCTCTTTTGCCTGATGTTTTATGAAAAATAGGATCTTTTTAGTTTGTATTTCCTTTCTGCATGGTTTTAGGTGTACCTGTTTTCCTTCTGCATTCTTTTATTTTGTCTAACATGCAGAATTAGTCACTGTAAAAAAGCTAATTGTGAGGACTGGGTTGGTAGAAAGCTCATTGCCAAACATGAGATTTAAAATTTAGAAAATGTTAATTTTCAAACCCCTCCACCAAACTGTGAGTGACATCTTCTCTGTTGATGTTGGAAAACATTTACTTTTTATATTTAATATCATTACTATTACTTTGCTAAG
This sequence comes from Poeciliopsis gracilis, assembly GCA_911649635.1. Lineage (NCBI taxonomy): Eukaryota > Metazoa > Chordata > Actinopteri > Cyprinodontiformes > Poeciliidae > Poeciliopsis > Poeciliopsis gracilis. Next base: position 6,069,966 of record CAJVRI010001154.1, read on the forward strand.
CTAGTTAAGCTTGACATATGCATGTAAATGTGGAGCCAAAGAGCCACAACACCGAGAACACCCGTCCCTTGTCGCAGCAGATCCAGTCCTATTTTCAAAACACACTGAATGAACATTATTTTGGACGGACAAGATGCTGAAGGACGTCAGTGGGACATCGGAGGGATATATTTAAAGGAAAATGGAAAATAGAGACCTTTCATCCCCTAGTGTGGGGGACGAGTCAGTTCTAAACTACCAACTGAGAGGACAACTTTATTTAACGCGACATTTTCTTGTCAAATGTATTTATACACAGCAGTAACATCCAGTTGCTTTATTTACTGTAAATAAACAATACCACTATGCATGTTTATCTGGTGTACGAATGTGAATAATAGCAATAAAAAGGTTTAATGTGTTATTTGTTGATGCTTTGCCAATTTTGTTTGAAGGCATTTAAGCAGCTTTTCATCACCTCAAGAATCCTAAGAGCTGAAGAAGCTTGTAATTTTAATATAGAAACATAAAAAGGATGGTAATAATCATTACTGTGTGATTAATACTTTTATCTGTGAGGAGATACGAAAAGAAAAAACTTTATCTGTTTAGAAAGGAATAAAAAACAGAACGAATACTTAGTCCTAATTCTCAAGCAAAGCTCCAAATTGACAACAGATCCTAACGAGGTGAAAGAACAATAATTAAACGAGTGATCACACCATCTGTGACACATTTTTTGTTTTTCCTGACTATCGCTCAATTCTGAATGCAAAGTGAGGAAGTGTCAGTCACTTCTATGCTCGGAGAGACAAACACTGCTGCTAGTCTGAAAGTAACCACTGGGCAAACGGACCGACTGGTGGAAAAGATTCCTACTTGGGGAGAGATGGAGAAAATTAAATATAGCAAATTGAGCAGCTGCCTCTGACCCTTTATGGGCCCTCTGTCTTCCTACGCTGATTGGACGGTTGTATTCTAAAAGCAAATGAACAAGATGTGGTTCCGAAACATTAAATTTCTAATCATTCTCTCTCTTTCCTTCTTTTTCCTCTTCCTCAAAGTAATGTTAGGTGTTAGAGCTCAGAATGTTAGGCTGTAAAATCTGTTCTTTAAAACTATGAGAGCTCCTTAACCTTGTGATGAAACTTTTAATCAGTTGAGATAATAATTTGAAACCTTGATTCAATTTCCATAAAACTTCCTCTTTATCTCTGTTTTATCATCTTTTAGACCTTTTCTGTAAGGTCTAAAAGATAAATATAAATATAATCCTTCGATACACTATTAATTCCTCTTGTTCTGTCCTTATTATACATACAGGGAGTGTCATTTCTTTTAGCAACACTAAATCATAATTTCATGCATTCATCGGCTAATGCAGCTTGTCCTTGCAGGTTAGTTAGAAAGCGTAATTAGTTGCTAATTACTGATTACTTCCCCCAAGAAAATGATCTGGTTACTTTACTAATTATGATTTTTTTTAGTAATTAGTAATTTACTAAAAAAAATATGCACAACCTGAATGTACTTTTCCAGCTTTAATCTATTCTTTCTGCATATTCAATCATTTGCAATATAATCAAATTAAACCATCTTTTTTTTAAAAATTGATTTGTTTCATTCTTTTAACTTTATGCAAAGTGCATCACCAAATATTCTTCTTCAACAACGTTGTTAAATTTTTAACGCAATTCCACAATCATTTAAGAAAATTATGACTTTCTGACTATTCAATTGTTTGACATAAAATAATGTTTGTGTTTAAACTCCTTTATTCAAATAGATGTAAAATACAGCAATGAAATGAAATATTTTAACTCAAAGTCTCTCCTGAATACATCAGAACATGAGACGCTCACATACAAAATTACAATTTCAAACTACAGTAATCTAATTATCCTGGTTGGCATCATAAATATAAATGTTGTTCATGTTGATTTTGTCTTTTCTGAAGACTTTGGAAAATAAAACATAATCAGAATATAGCAGAATAACCAGCTAATTTGCAAAGTGAATTGTGTTCAAACAAGATTGGAGGAAGAAAAGCCTGCAAAGCTTCACACATGAATCAGTTTTAGTCCCAGTGGGAGAGTCTGTGTGGGTCTTAATTCCCTGAAGGTTTTCTATCTTTGAGCAGAAAGTGAGATGATCCAAGATCCCTACTTTTCATATACACTCACACAAAAACACACTGAATTAGTTTTAATGGGAGAGCTGTGCAAGATGCTGTCATTTAAGGATATATCAGGTCACTTTGCTCTGCCTGGCAGCAGCAGATCTCAGATTCCTCCTTTTAATGATTTCATTACCCAGCTGTACCCAGAGGACACACTAGAGAGGAATTTGCTTAAAAATAGGAAAAAAGTCTTGCATTACTTGTTTTGTTCTTTATTCCTTGGTGTGCATTTTAATACATTTACAGCTAAGGCTTGGTATTAACATAGACTAAATACACACATGACTTTTTATCTCATTGATTGACATTAAAGTTCATATTTAGTTTTTCAAATACATGAAAATCCTATTGAGCATTTTGCTGATATAGAGATTGATTTATTTCCTTGAAAAAATGTTATCATGATAAAAAGCACATTCAGTTCTCAAAAAATCGCATCAAACTTAACAGAAAAACACATTTGAAACAGTTCCCCTTTAAATCTATATAAAATGTTTCACATTGTGAGTTTAATCATTGAGATAAAAGTAACTTTTCCAGATTTTCTAATTTAATGACACTCACCTGTACCTTGTTATTCATGTTGCCATATGATAGTGGAAATTTTGTTGCGTCACAAATGATTTTGCAACAGCTCACACTGATCCCTGCTTGGTAACAGCAGGTTCCTTTAAACCCAGCCGTGCACTGACATGTGCTGCTCTGTGTGGCCACAAGATGGCAGTATGGAATCAAGGAACCATCGCTAAATACACTGTAGTGCAAAGAGCTGCACAGTGCGCCAAGCATTTAATAGTCCTACTCACATGTTGATCGTTTTATTCTTTTGCTTTTTCCTTTGGTTTGTTATTTTGTATTTTCTTTTAAAACCTGTAAAGCACTTTGTATTGCCTTGTTGCTGAAAATGTGCTATATAAATGAATTACCTTTACCTATAGTTGCAGGGACAAATCGGATTCTGAAGCCAATATTGCGAATGCAAATCTGATAAAAAATAAAATTAAAAAAGAGAAGATTGTTTAAATTAGCTGATGTACTTAGGCTACTCATTTTCTAAATGTTCTGTGTAACAGGAAATGAAAGTGTAGCAATGATAGAGATTATATAATAGAGCTACTGGCATTAAGAATAATTCAAATTATGGTTATTCAGAGTCATAGTCCTGTATCATTAGAGCCATTTTATGCAACAAAGAAAGAATGGACAAGTTTTACTATGTCAAGATGCTGACCTACTATAAAAATTGATGAATTTTCTATTTTACAAAAATCCAACATATTAACAAGAATGTGCCATCTTTTTGCATCCACTGTCAATTTATCCAGCTCTATTTCTAATTTCTAAGAAATAGAGCTGCATTTACAGAGTAGAAACTTTACATCTGGAGACAAATTCACTAAATGCTCCTTACAAAGACAGATGTAGTTTAAAGGTTGAAATGAGGCATTTAACCCATTACTCTGTATATCAATACACATTTTATGAACAGTACTACTAAAACGCTATGATAGCTGGCAATTTGCATATAAGATGTTCAGTAATTAGTTCAATCAAGACTTTTTGTTTTACTCTGGAACAGAGAAAGGATGCAGTGAAAGCCACACACAGTATAATGTTTAATATGGGTTTACTATCACAAAACAGAGTAAAATAAAACAGAACAGCTGCAAAGGTTCAGGAAAAAAAGTTGTCCAACTACATACCTGCAAACCATTCTGTGGCAGCACTTGAACTAAATGCAATTTTATGCACCTCTTAGCAGCCATTCTGTGTCAATCAGCCTTCCTTGTAATTTGCACATTCGGGCCAATGGGACATTATTCTGCAAATTGAATTTCAAATAAAACCTTTTAAGTGCGTTCATTTAGCTCGCTATGTTCAAAATACTCGCCAATTTTTATCACGAGCGCCACCGCTCTCCAAACCTTGGTTTTCTCATTATCGCCTGGTTCAGATTCAACTTCACCGTTTCCTTTACAAATTGAAGCAGACCACATTTTTTCACACCAGGCTCTGACTAATCAGAGTATAAAGCACAGGTGTTACTAATCATATTAACCATATGTCTGTTCTATTCAGGCTGCCACTACGGCATGACAGTGAGCCAGCATGTGTTAAACCTGCAGCTGCTAAAAGGACTGAAATCATCCTTCAGTTTATTAATTTCAACAGCGCTTTTCACATTGTGATAAGAAGAGAAAAATGTCTGTGGAAAAGCACAGCTGCTGGTTCACTGCACCTGCACAGGGTGACAGGTGAATACGGCCGCTCACTCTGTTCAGCTTTGACATCTGCACTCCCACCAGAGGAAGACCATGTGATCAGTTGTCTGGTTGTGTGTGATCTGAAGAACCAGCAAACAGCTATCACCAGCAGAGCCCCGACTGTAAGTGTGTAGATATCAAAACAGCATTCATTCAACTTTTTTTCAAATATCTAAATTTGCATGCTTTGCAATTATTGTCTCATAATAGTGAATTATTCTTGTTTAGTCCCTGTGCTGCTGCTTCACAAGAGTCAAGAAAATGTTTTAAAAGTCAAACCTCAGTTCAAAAAGACTCATCGCCGCTGCAAATAGTAGTGCAAATGTTGTGGTACGCCTCAAAAGAGGCCAAACTTAGTTACAAGAAATGTTTCAGCAAGATGCAACAACTCGATTTGAGTCAAATATTCCTTATCTTTCACTTACAACAAAACATTTTCCTCATGTTAGAAGTAAAACAATTCAACATTGAAACAAGTTCTTTTTTTTTTTTATCAATATTAAGGAATTTTCTACTTAAACTAAGCTTGTCAGAGCAAGTAATGTTTGTCTTATTTCAAGAAGTCTACTAAGATATTTGCTCTAAAATTGGAAGGATTATGTGCAAATCTCATTTATATTTGAAGAGTTTATTTCACCAGACTGATGTACTTAAAACAAATTAAAGTAAAATTAATTTTCACTGGTCAGACAAATTAAAATAGTCTTCACAAGTCTTCTTTTATTGCTTTTATTTTAATTTGATATCACATAGCACCGTACAAATATTATACTAGATGCAAGAATAGAGTGCACCCATTTATCAACTACACTGAAGAAGAGGGTTTTAAAAAGCAAAATAAAAAAATTAGGTCTTGTATCATGTCCTTGTAACCTTGAATACAATTAAAATGTTCTACATATATATGTTTTTTTTCTGTATGGAAATCAATTAATTAGGTTTCATTAAAATATCGTGCACTGGTTGTTTTTTTACAGTAGAATTGTTTTGCATTTTTATGACAAAACGGGAGAACGGTTTTGTGGCCCACAGCTACTTTTAACTTGGCAGAAAAAGTTTGAACACCTCTGATTTAGCAGTCCATCGCTGGCGGCTGTCTTCCAGGATTCCTGCTGTTTCATCCTGCATGGCGGCGCTGATGCTGACTCATCATTTTCAAGTCCTTGACCTCCTGTTCCCTTTGGCATACATTCTCAAGATAAAACCCTTGAAGCACAGTGAAGAGTCCCTTTGTCTTGACATGAAGGGTTGTCTCCTCCCTTGGCCAGGCTGGTAGAATCGAGGGGGATCTGATGAATGGCAAAGCGTATGTAGCGATGACTCTGACCCGTACAGTGGTTTTTAAGGACGGGTCTTACCGTCAGTAAGGTTAGCGACACCAGCGCAGACGATGCAGATGAGCCTCAGGCTACAATTTAAGCAACCAGGTAAATCACCTTCCTTCCAGTTTCATCTTTTAAATAGAAATATTCTCTGCTATAATTTATGAAGGTGCCCCTCTACTTTCGTTATGACTGTAAGTCCATTAGAATGGTCTTATCAAACAGCACATTTTATTTTTTTTGATGGCCACACATCCAGAACGTCAAACTTCTTGAGGTCAAATCACAGAAGATCTTCCTGCATGTTTCAGTCACAATATGGCCAACATCCAGATGATGCTTTGCTGTCTGAGGGAGGAAATCACAGAAGTTGATGTGGTTGTCATGGCACCTTCAATTATTTTGTTTCACACAATCAGCCAGTACAGATGGGGCTCTTTAACACATCTTATCAAATCTGCTTTTTTTCATCTGGCTACAGAAAATGAACTTCTCACTAAATGCATCTTTCTCTCACACACAGACACACACGCACGTTTGTTTTTCTGGGCCTGTTATTACTTTATTAAATCAATCCTCTAGCTGCTACTGGCATTCTCACTGAAACCAGGAAGATGGAGAACATCAGCTCTAAAGTCTGGCTCCATGTAGCTCAGAGAATAGGCTTTAAGATACTGTTGTTGGTTTGTAGATCACTATACAGCTTAGCATCACCATCTGTTATTGTGTCAACCTTCCAGTTCACTCGGGTCTCTGGTTCTAATCTTTGGAATCTTTAACAAACTTCCAGAAAACTGCAGAACAGCTGAAACACTGAGTTCCTTTAATCAGGTCTGAAAACCCATTTGTTTAGAGTTGGTCTTAATTAATAATAACTGAAACATAGGTGAGATGTGATGTAATTCTGTTGTTACTGTATAATTTTTCCTCTTGTCAAGCAGACTGAACTGACTCAAAATGTGTTTCACAAATAAAGTTGACTATTGACTTTCCTTGTCTGATACAATATTTCTTTGGACCTGTGAGCAAACATGACCAATTTAGAAGTACAAGCTGAGTGTATGTATCTCTGAACTGTTTTGTGTGTGATATCTGCTGGCTTTGTCTGACTGCAAACCTTTTTTCCTCCGCAGACCTGCATCCAAAGCTCTCGGGAGCTGGCCGGGCGGCAAAACCAGAAGCTTCCAGCTTTGGGAACATAAAGGGTTTTAAAGTCGCTGCGGTATCCACAGTAACAAGCAGTACAAATTTCAAAGCTAGTCGCACAGTCAGCTTTGACCCTTGAATCTGCAGTCAGAGGATGCCTAGCATAACTACCTTATTAAAACAATTTCTCTCTCCCTGTTGGCCTGCTTTGTTGTTTACAGTTTTGTTCTCAGAAGTAACCCTGTAACATGGAGGACAAGCCCAAGCCGTGTATTTATGACGCTTGTTCTCCATAATGTGTCTGTCTCGCTCCCTGTGCATGTATTCTTTTGTGTGTGAGCTCTGTCAGAGCTCATGATGAGTCATAGCTCAGTCTGGAGCCTCTGCAACACAGCAGGGAGTTTAGAATATAGAGCAGATCCAGTGTTTCACCAACAGAGACAGGGAGACGCTCACACACAGGTTTGACAGGGTGACTCTGCATTTATTATGTGTGTGCAAACATATTCAGTTGGGCGGATAAATAATCTTTTTAAAGGAGCAGTATTGAATTAAAAAAAAACTACTTTCTGAACATTACATCACGTTTTAATGTTCTTCCCTCATCAAAAAACTTACTGGAGAGTTTTGGTTCTATCATGCATGTTTGAGAAATCCTTGAAACTCGGTCCAGCGCTCCGACAACCGTTTAACGCTTAACAGAGGAAATTTGCTGTGATGACACACTGAAGGCCGAGTGTTGAAAAGAGCAAGAGCTTCTTAAAGAGATAAAGATTTGAAGGCCTTAAATTGAAAAGTCAAAATTGAAGGTGACATAATTAGTTATTTGATTGTGTGATAAGATACTATGTAGCTGGAAAATAAATTACTGTCCCTGTAAAACACAGTAGATTCAAACATCATGTCAAATATTAGACGATAATAAAAACTTGTGGATAATTCAAAGGGATTAATTCACAGTTTGTTTAGCTGAAAAAAGGTTGTAAAGATCGCAGTGGATGCAATACACTTTTAAAAATACATAAAATCCTTGCAACATGATGTAACAAACTTCCAATGAGCAATCAGAATACTGATGGACACAACAAGACTCTCAGATATCAGTTATTCATAGTAATACCTGATTTCCTGCAGCAGAGAATCGTATGGTCCGTCCTTCATCCTGTAATATGCAGCAATTTGATCTTATTCACTTTTTCAGTGCAACCATCAAGAGACTTCCCCATCCCTGATTAATTTGACTGAGTCTGAGTGAAGAGCACACAGCTACATTAACGCAGTTTCCTCTGTTGCATCTTCACCATTTTCCCCTGCACAGTATTTGGGTTTGATCTCCCTGTGACTAAGGAGCGTGTTTTCCCTTTTCTCCACCCCTGCACCTCTAGAGACTGCAGTGGGCTCTCAAAAGAACGGCATTGTGTGATGTATATTTCAGTGACTTCCCTCAGCAAACCCCATCTTAAAGACCCATCTTATTTTCTTCTCCCTCTGCCTTTCTGTCTTCCATCATCTGTTGCAGTGGTGGTTATGCAGTCGTGACCTGGGTTGGTGAGTTTTCACTCCAAGTTTCTGCTCCTGCCCTGATCAATGACTTGGATTTAAGCTATTTGATGTCATACATCAAAGGTGAAATAAGGAGATCACAGGAGGAACTGTCTCCAATTTACCCAGGTGAGTTTCGATAGCATCCTAAATCTATTTGAGTAAAACTGCAGAGATAATCCATATTTGACAAAAAGTCTGTCTCAAAGGATAAAGCTGCTTGTCCTGCAAAAATGCAGTTTGATACACAACTTAAGTAAAGAAGAACTTTGCATTCATTTTTGCGGGAAAAACATTTTTGTCCTGCGATGACATTTGTTGTGAATTATCTGAACTGAATTGAATTATATGAAAACCCCTTTCACACAATCACTTATCCGCCTTGGATCTGTAAGGTTAAGTTATTAACACTTCAGTGTCGTGTTTCTTAATCTCTGATACCGTAGTATAGATCGTTTCTACTTCATTCAGGCACAAGTGCTGCATTTTATAAACGTAATACGCACTTATTAGACACCACATTGTGGCCACCTACCCAATAGGGTGATTTTTGTTGAGGTTTGGACTCCACTGGACCCCTGAATGTGACATTGTATCTTGCACTAATGTGTTAACAGTAAATCGTCAAAGTCCTGTAAGAATTGATGCCTCCATGCTTCACTCTTGTTTCTCCACCACATCCCACAGATAGCTGATTGGACTGAGATTTGGGGAATTTGGATTACAGGTTTATTCCGGTGAAACGGGCCACAGACATTTGGGAATCCAGTTTCCATGACTGAATGTCCAGGTGTGCCGTACCGGTCAAAGTAACATCCACCCTGATGGCTGGAGTTAATGTTTTCCCACAAGAAAACATTAACTCCAGTGGTGGCATCACACTGCCACCGCCACCCGTTTCTTCTGATGGCACATCATGGTGTCCTGCGTTTCCAGGAAAATTGTGGAACAACTTCAAGCTCTGCACAGGTAAAGATTGTATCACCTGTGCATATTAAGATAGTTTGCATTTCTATTTGCTAGAAATGCCAAAATAATTATAAAGTTGAGTGTGATTTTCTAAAAAAGCATCTAAAATTTATTGTTCATAATGTATGGTCTTGCCAATACTGAATAAAAAAAATAAGTAAATTCAGTGTTTACATTTAAGTGAACACATAAAAGCAGCTAAATCAAATTGTGTCATCCATATTGATCTATGAGTTAATCATGCCACTTTTTGCATGAAAAGCATGAATAAATATCATAAATTGTGTGTTAGGTAAAATTACATTTTATTTTTGTATGTTTGGGAAGTTTTTTCACACATTTTACAAGCTAAATTATTTTGGGGGTGGAATATTTTACCAACTAATTGGGGTGCAATCAGAAAGTTTTTATTGCTGTAAATTTCATGAACATCACATCTATATCTCAGGGTGATTAAAGATCCACTCAAGGGATGAAGTACATCTCTGAATCATGTATAAGGCCGGGTTAATTAGAGAGCTTTTTTCAAAAGGAGACTTTAAACAGGACGTTATTTGAGTCTGGACTCTGCATGACCTCGTGCTTATTTACAGTCCATTACAATCAGACATTAATGCTCCTCTGAGATTTGGGATAATTTGGTTTCTGTAAATAATGTCTAATGTAACGCAGACACAAAAGCCAACATTCGGCATTCAGTGACACTTTTGTTGCATTATAATCACTCTCTATATAAATAGAGCGTATATAAACAACAGAGTATGGTTCAGCAGGGGGTATTCACTGTGAAGGACAGAATAAAAGACTAAAAGAAACTAATTCCTGGTGGTAAACAAAAAAGTTGAGAGAGAAAATTAAAAAGTTTCAAAGTCCACTTACCTGGAAAACTGGAAGTATCATCAATATCATACTGGTGGTGTTGAAGTAACAAAGGCTAAATAATAAATAATGTAATAAACACAACTCTATCAGAGATTCCTTGGACAATATTAGTGACTCTATTAATTAACATAGTACATTACAATATATGGAAATATCAAAGGAGTGTTCATACTGTCATTAAAACCAGAGGCAGTGAATTCATTGTAGCATTTGCTAACAACATAAAGTGTAAAACAGTGAGGGGAAAAGCTTTTAACGAAGCACCCACTGTTTATCAATCTGCATCATCAACAACATCACATTATATTTTACTGTTTGTATATCTTTACTATGTTTTCAAAGTTTGGATAATGATGCTTTCCTTACAGTTTTGGCCTGTGCACTTTGATGATCAGTGCAGATTTTTTTTTATTTTAAGTTTTTCTTCTCTGCTCCATCAGAAGAGTTGCTATGAGACTTGTCAAATTGAGCCCTCAGATCCCCCTGATCAGAACAGCGTGGGAACCACATGGATGCAGAGACTTACATGAAAGCTCCCAAATGCTGAACTGGGGAACCAAAATGTCAGCGGCATGCCTGTAGTGCATTAACTCATATTGATTGGATGGATTTTTTTTTTTTGCTACCAAATTTACAGAGAATAGTGCAAAAATCTTTTTTTTTTTTTTTAATGCAGACTGTTTATATTTAAGTGGGACTGTGTTTAAGCTTTGCATGTTAAGCTCTGAGTTTTGAGAGTGAGAAAAGATGTTTTAGAAAAGCAGACAGAAACAATCAATTTTAACAGACTTACAGTTAATCGTGACACGGAGGAGTGTCAGGTCAGAGTGTAATCAAAATTGAACTTAAGTGTTTAAAAATGCAACTGAGTTAATTTATGATTTAGCAAGAAAAAGTGATGACTTTTTCACTTGGGGCCTTTTTAGCTTTGATGCTTTCACCCTTAATAATGAAACCACAATGAAAAAAATTGTTTTTGTATTTACTCTGGTTACTCGTTAACCTGAGTAACAAGAAAACAACTCCAGTATTGGCTTTTGTAAAAACTCAGATGTATATCCATAAAAGAAGAGAATAATCATTAATTTTATATTCACAAAACATTACCTAATAAATCTGAATAATCTCTTAGAGACGCAACAATTTCATGTAGTCACAGCAGAATAATATGACACAAAATGGAAACACACTGTGAGTTTTCCATCAGTTCCACTGCTAATCTGGTGATTTTGTTTGCATGGCTCCATTTATTTATTTTTCCACTGACTTTCACACAGAAAACTGCTGCAATCTGAGCAACAACTCCTTGAAACTATTTGAAACCGAGTTCTGCTGAGCACCACCAAAATGAACCCAAGTACAACCATTGACTCTTGTTCCCATAAAAATCAAATATAAAGAGACTGAGAGTGCTTATCACTTACATGCATGAAAACCAACCAGAAGGGAAAGTTCAAACAAACTTAAACAATTGTGACTGTTTGATTTTTCTTTGCCTGCTCATTCAGTATGTGGGGATCACAGGATCAAACATGTCAGAATAAAACCTCCTGGAAATTAAACCCAACTCTGATGTTTCAGAATAAATGCTATAATCTTTCAGAGGATGACCGTTTACAAATGCATGAGTCATGATTTGTGATGGAACTGACCCTTTTAACTACAAACCAGAATTTGTTTTTTTTCTTTTAAAACCTTTATTTTGTGAAATTTATCCGTGACAATGCATACCTCATTATCTGGTTGACATTTCATTGTCAGTATGTATTTGTTTGAGAGAGAGAAAATACAACAGTGTTTAGTATTTCTAAATTACAGATAAAGGAAAGACTGAAAGACGGCAGGATTTTTAAAATTTTGCATCCAAAAACAACCTGAATTAAATTATAATTCAAAAACTCTTATTTCCTCACACGAAACAATTCTTTTTCATAGTCGCATAACTGAGGTGTCAACATAATCTGATAATAAAGAAATGTGGGCTGTATTATTACCGGTGTTGACAGTTTTGAACTTTTTAAACTTCTGAGCGTTGTGAAGCCAACTTTGGAAACAAACATTACACACACATTTAATCCGCCATGTGTTCTGATGCACAGAAACAAATCCGACGTCGTTTCGCCTCTGCCTCTGTCACTCTTGACTGTTGCCATCTCAACAACAAACTAAGTGAAATTTGGCAGCCGCAGGGCTGTGCTTGCCTCACCTCGCTGAATCATGATCTATGATGTTTATACAGCCATAAAATCCCCTCCAGAGGTGAAATGCTCGCTGCTTCCCTTAATTAAGTGCAAGCAGACATAAACACAGACTACCTCTCACAGCTCAGGCACACACACACACACACTCACCCAGGGAAACGTAACACATGCATGATTTAACACCCGCGCAGACATACAGGTTAAAAACCCGTGCCTCGTACAAAGTTGCAGAAAATGCACAAATTCAGTCACCGCATTTCTTTTTTTTTTTTGCTTCAGGCAAAGGAAAAGTAGATATCAGATTCAGCCTACATCAGGTTTTACATTTATAATCATCAAGAAGAAATTTAAATGAGACAGATGTCTCCCTTGTTGCTCTTTACACTCAAAACACTTAATGTCAGGATGGCGATCAATAAATAAAACTTTAATTTTCTTACTCAGGTAATTCTAAGTCCCCGTCTCCTTACTTTGGTTCAAAGAAACTCAGACTCCTGGGGACAGTAAAATCAGAAACTGTACAATAAACGGAAGCATAGATTAGAAAAGTGTTGAGAGCTATGATTTTATTGTCGGTGTTAGTAGTGAAGTGTACACACTGCACAAACCCAGACATCACATAGACTCAAGGGAATAAATCCAGCTAAAAGCAGTCCACTGTAGATTAACTTGTCACTAAGGGCTGCAGTCCTTTAGAGCTCGTCTTATCCCCGAGCAGATTGGCCTGTTCGCTGATGCTTGTTGTTTAGTGAGCTCTTATCTGCTTCTCTGAGCAGAGGCAAGTCAAACATCCATGGAAACACGTGGCTACTATCAACAACATCCTCCACTGAAAAAAGCTGTACTTGAAGCATTGTTTCATTTGACAACTTTTTCAATTTTACCACAAAGCAGTAGGTACAGTCACAGTAAAATCAGAAAGCTTGCTGGGGATTCAAAACATACATTATCTGATTGTTACAAGTCAAAGTTATTACTTTTTAAAGTTTGTTCAATAAGGTACAATTGTAGAGATAAACTTTTTGGGGTTGTTCTTTTTTAATAACAGAGTATTTCAGCTTTTTCAGAGGAAAGCTCTGAAACTTAGATTTTATCAGCATTTCCTAAAGCAGGAATCCTCAACTCCAGGCCTGTAAGGCATCATCCTTCAGGTTTTAGACACGTCTGTGCTTCAGCACACGAGTCAAGTAATCTGGTTATTAGCAGGACTCTGGAGAATCTGATTACAAAATAAGGTGGAGATTCAGGCATTTATGTGCAAGTCTGGATTTAAGGAGCCCTATTCTAGAGTTTCAAAGAGGCTATTACAGAACTGACAGGAGATTTAATGATCAGTTTCAGTTCAAACCAGATATTTAAATATACCTCTGATAGCTTGCCTGATTCGTTTCCCAACTGAGTGGATGGTTATGCTTTTCCTTTATTATAACTGTTCAATTTGCGTCTTCCCATTTTACCTTAATGCATCATGTATTGAAGAGCTAAAGTCGATTGGCTTGTTAGTGTTTTTCCAAGTGGCAGCTCACTTGACTGCAGTTTTTCAACACCCGTACGGGTAAAAACGATGCTGTATTTATTTGATACACATGTGCCAAGGCAAAACAGCTGTGCCAAAATAGTTTGCATTGTTACAACTTTTCTAAATACTGACACATTTCAGCTTATTCACTCCAGGGAAATATTTCTCCGTTGTTTACCAACCTATATCTGAAACACCTGTTAGTTATTTATGTCACATGACTCATCTGTCTGGCCTTTCGTCTGTTTTTCTTTTCTGTGTGTTCCTCTGATTGTGAGCTCTGTTTTCCTTGCTGGGTTGAACATGATACGATGAATTGGGATGTTACTGGTCAACTCTCATTTGCTTTGCTCTCAACACAATAGCAGGATGTGATTTCCCGTAGTGGCAGTCTTAAGCCTGCAAGCAGGCTGGAGTGCAGAGTTGTGGCCTTTATGATCCGACAGTGACCAACATAAGTAACATAAAGACTATGCAAGTTGAGGAAAGCGTTACACCCCATATTTAGAGTCTATGAATAGGCCTTTAGCCCAGACATGCTTCTTTCTAAAATACATTTTACATATTGCATTCAGTTTTCAAGAGCAGCAATTTAAGGAAGCAGCATATTCACTCCTTGTCCATGTACATTCTTTTCTAAGATATTCTACCTGCGGGCTTCAGATTGCCATTTGCAGGTCAGCCCTTCCCTTGGCCAAGAATTGAACCCTGCACAACTGGCTCCATGAGTGACGCCAGGGAATCTACGTCAACATTTTGCTTGGCGAGTTTCCAGTGTCATGAACTGTGGGGAGTGCAGAGGAATGGAATGAGAGGGGAAAAAAAGACCAGGAAAGAGAGCAAATATTTTTAACTACTGCAGTGCGTCACAGTAATACATGGGCCCATCTGCTGAGGACAAAAGCATTTAAAAAGAGAAGTGTCATCTGCCAGGATCAGACCCTGATGTCATCAAAACAATCTATTTCCTGTCTAATTATGATTTCATTATGTCTACAGAAGATGATAAATAACTCTGTGTATTTTGTTTTTCATTTTTATAGCATTTCTTTTCTGCATACATAAACAAAAGAGGCCAACATGCGGGACATGCTTGTGTGTGTGAGTTGTTCAATGTCAGGAGACTGTTGATTCAGCTGGAGTCTGAGCGCCTGACAGCCAACTGACATCCTATGTCACCGGGTGCTGCTGCACAATCATGACTCAATAAGCCCAGGAAATCAGGGGAGCGCAATAGCGTGAAACACACACACACACGCACACATGCAGAGAGATCAGGGCTAGTGTAGAGGAGAGAGCAGCTGAGCAGAGGTTAACCTGCCTCAGGGGGTTTCTGGCTTCAACTTACATCCCAGGCCTCCCTGCAGATTACAGTTTGTGTGATTATGAGAAACCCTTCAGGGTGAGCAGGTTTTAACTGGGGTTAATCTTCTCTCCAAAGAAAATCAAAACAGAGGCTTGTATTTATTCTAAATCATTGTTTTGCAACCTGTGTGTCTGAAGATGTATTGTTAAAAAAAAAAACAAAAAAAAAAACCACATTGAGCATCTCCATGAACTATAAACGCAAATGCTAAATTTCTAGCAGCACATCAGATCATCATCAGTTCTTCGTTAAATGAGAGAAACTCCAAAGCCCTGTGTATTGATTGATCTCTGGTATTTTAAATTTCACTAATGCTCATTTCTGTTGCTGGCGATTAATGGTGGAATGAAAGCAGATCAATCTGGCAGGTCATTTCTGCTCCGGAAATCTTCCGTCTACTTAGGATGAAAATCGCTCCAGTTGTGCTTTGTCATCACTTCCACCGGAGTCATCCCCGGTTGGATTGTTGAATAATGCACCAACATGGCTCACTGAGAGCTGACGAGAAAGGACGTAAACACAAACTTACCCAACTCACTCAAGTTTTCCCAGAGTTTCACTTTCCACAATTTATTATGTTGCAGCTCAATATGTCCTGATGACATCATTACACCATCATGTGACTCCCTCCTTTCACTGGTCTTTACAATTTAACTTTCTCCGAACTCACTGTGATCTTCTAATAATCTAAATCAACTGAAATGCATAAAATCCCTTTTTAAAAACATTCAGGCTCCAGAAATACTCCCTCAGCTCCACTTACTTCAGACTTTCTTTTGGCCAGTTTCCACAAAAACAGGCATCAGCAATTCACTGTGGCACTTAGTGTTTAAGAACCACAAATTCACCTGCTAATATTGGTTTTTTCCTGCTCTTAGACTTGTTATAAATCATAACATTTTTACAAATTGTGCATTTACTGCAGCTGTAAAACTATAACCCATATAGATTAGATTGAACTATTTTTCTTGTATTTATTGAACAACTTAAATGGGATGGAAAAATCAAAGTGTTTGCCTGGACGTTACCTTGCATTTTATGAGACTTAGGAGTTGTTTTCATGTAAGCAATTAGTTTCCCAACATGAGTCAGCATCTTTTTTTTTTTAATTTCGGTGAGAAAAGGATTCTCCAGCTCTTTTTTTTTTATTTGTGGTTTCAGGTTTACATCAAGCCTGCCTCCTAGAGTTTAATGGATGGATGAATCAGGTGAGATGATATTGCACACAGTTCATAAATTGCCAAAATTCACATGGTCTGATGTAGCACATACATGCAGCAGCTATCAAAATGTATAGACTCCTGCTAAATATGTTAATGTGATGTAAAAAAAAAAAAAAAATAGATCATGAGAAATAATTTGAGAACCTTTTCCATAAATAACATGGCATGTAATCAATATGATGTTTGTTTGCATCATTTTCTACTTTTTCACAAAACTTTTTGAGTTTTTTTAATCGTTCCTGAAGATTTTAATTAAAGTTTTTCTCCATGTCTTTGACTTTTTGTCTTTACCATAATGTCACTTCCTTTAAGTGTGTTTTTCCTGCGTATCCCACACAGTTCACATTCTGGAGTGGGTGCAGCAAAGTGCAACAGAACCAACAGCTGCCAGCCTCCTGGTGACCTTTGGGCAGAACCACTGTTGGAGCAGAACAGCTGGTTATTCTTCGCTCTGAGAGAAAGACGGACGTGACGGGACCCTGGAGCAGAAACTCAAGTCAGTTCCCAGAGAGCAGAGAGCCGTGTCTGACCCAGTAAACCTTTCCAAGTCAATCCGTGATGGTTGCTTCTGCTGAGAGCTGACAGATTAAGGATGATTCTGAATCTTGTTTTCATTTTCTTCAAAACCTTTAAAACCATCAGATAAATGTTAAGAATCGTAACCTTCTGAGACCAGTACATTTTTGATAAAAACTGAATTTCTAAAACTATTTTGTTTTTATTTAATTATCTAGTAAGGACACATCTCCGGTTTTAGGGGCAGAATTGCATGTTTTCCAGGGACATAGTGTGATTTTATAGCATAATCAGTTTATCTTCAGTTGTTATAAAAATCCTATATAATCTCTTTCAAAACTTCTCTTTCTGAAATTCCACTTTCATCAAAACTTTTTTACAACGGTTTTACATGTGTTGCTTTGAATAGTAGTTCACAATGAGCTCAGAGAGGCACAGTTCCACTGGGTGTTTGCTAATTGCTGCTGGCTAGTCTGGAGGAGCTGAGTGGGGATTTTTGGACGAGAGCTTGGAAACTGCATCTCCGAGGAAGAGCTGTGAGTTACACAGCTAATTGGTTGCCATGGAAATTAAAGGATTTCTCAAACCTTCATGAAAGAATCAAAGCAACACTCCAGGTATGTTTTTGAAGAGGTTTTGAAATTTACTGCCCTTTTAACAGTCTTATAATTAGTTTTAGTGCTCTTGTTTATTTCTTTTTCCATGAATTTATCAAGAAACTCACTTTTTTGTTGTTTTTTTAAAAGCCTGTGTTTAGAGGGAGGTTTTGTGGCTACCAACACTCTCATGGATTCTTCCAATTCTGTGCCTTTAATGCTGACAGGAAATAGAAAGTGATGTCTCTGTTGGGAGGCCATGTCAAGGATGAGTGCAAAGAATTAGGGATGGTTAAGAAAAAGAAGGCCTCATTGGCTGCACGTTGTCATGCAGCAGGAATCACATCTAAATGTTAACTGTAAGCCACTCTCACCGACTGCACAGACACAGCTTCGCAGCTAAAGCGTGTCTTTTTAATAGCAAAGGAGGCAAAGAGGAAAAAGAGAGATCTACTGACAGGCGTGAAATATCTATTGTGGGAGATCTTCAGCTCTGAGATGACCTATCTCACCACTGTGAACAAGTAGCAATTATTTTACAGAAAGGGGCATGATAGGCCAGGATATGGGAGTCCAGCTTGTTACCCTGCCCTATTCTAAGTTTACAGCCATCAGGGGCAGAGTTCATGAGAAAGCCAGCACACCCCAGGGCTTTTTTTAGATTCATCGCTCACACAATGCATCTTTGTTGGATGTTAGTCCAAGATGCATTTAGAGATATCTTCAAATGTTTTGTGCATCCTTTTTAATTGTTTGTGTAAAGGATGAGAGACTGGTTCTCAGGGGGAACGATGGGGAATTCCCTGGTCTGCTCAACAGAATCAAAAACTGTCCCTTAATATCCAGATCAATAATAATGGATCACACTAGTGGAAGCAGTTTTGACATGACTGTCTCATCGTTTCTCTGCACATGTGTGTTTTGCCCTTTCCCAGCTCTGTGAAGGAGACTTTGCTACATGCAATCCCAGAATAACTCAAGACAAGCAAAGGGCAGCAGGGAAGTTTTTCTTTATTATTGAGCAAAGCTGCAAAAATAGATCTATAGTGAGATTGCCACAGAAGAAAAGGTTTTTCTTTTCTTTTACAACTTGGGATTAGCCAGATATGTTTCAAAATATTGTTTCTCATTGCAAAAAAAGAGACTGTTTTCATTGTAGTTAAGAAAAATAATTTTCGGATTGGAAACATGATAACATGGGTTGTTGATGTTATTCTTTTGCTTTCTTTTCATTCTTATTCCGCTCCTTTTCCTCTGCCAGGAAATGTTCCCATGGTACCTCATCTCTTCATCTGGTTCCTTCTCACGCAGCTGAGATTATGGAGGAAGACTGGAATACTTATAGTGCAGAAAGAGCTGCAGATATATCCCGTCTCACCGCCAAAACAAAGCACTTAGCGTTGAGGATCGCCAGATGGGAGCAGGGCGACCTCCGTCACCGCTCGTCATGACAAATGAGCGTGGTTATGAAATTTCAGGGAGAGTTTATTGAAATGTGGAAACAAGAGTTGAGTTTGTGTACATCACATCTATAGGACTCAGGGGAAAACAGATGTTATAAATGAGTGCCTTCTCCATTCTGCGTGCAGTCTCCCTTCAAACAGCGTTACTAAAGAAAATTTAATTTGCCCTGTTTGTAAAAGAGGTGAAAGTAGCTGGAACAGAAAGTCAGTGCTGGCATCTGCTATTGGATGTGGCTGCATAACCAGCCAACATAGCATGGAAGAAGGCTAAATTAAAAAGATTTTTACATGCACTAAACCTTTACTGAAATCCTTGAGCCATACCACGCTGGTTGACGGTCAGTGGCTCCACCCAGTCACTGGAGCACTTCCCGCTTACACCACATTGTCCTCTTTCTGAAGTTTAAAAGCAGAGTTGGTTTCCCAAATCCTTCTGGCATCTTCATTTATTGATGGTAAATTCTGTCTAAGTGCCCTCTTTAACCAATGAGAAATGTACTTCTTGTCCTTATTTAAAATTATAATCTATTTTCTGACTGTGGCAGCACACATTCAACCCAAAAATGCAAGATGTTTTGAAAAGTCTTTTCTGTCAAAATATGAGCTCTTATATAAATTGACATGATTTCATTTGGCATTTCGTGTCCAAACTCCTTCAGGCTTTAAGCATCTTAAGGGCCACTGACTTTTGTGTCTGTTACAGGTGTCACAACAAAACACATCACAGGTGCCTGGTGCCCTCTCTTGTTCCATCAGTTTTTCAGGATGACATGTTGCTGACTGTGAATTGTATTTGATTCACCTATTTTCTACAAAGTTTCTTTGTTGCAAAAAGGTTCTAGGTTGGAAATGTAAGCAAAGATTGCAAGTTTGTATTCCTACTCATAAAAGGACTTTATATTGACTTCCTTTCATTTTCATAAATTACATATAGTTTTGGGAAAGGTGATACTAATGATGAAACCCTGTGTGAAAGGATTACCAGGAATGTAAATACCAAACAACTTTATGACCACCTAAAATGTGTCACAATATCTTTCACACTTAATTGGGATTTTCTAAATTTGATGCAATTCATGTATTTTCATATAGAGTGACATTATTTGTCATAAGCAGCATCTCAGAATACTAAAACAGCATTGATTAGCTACCAAATCTGCATAAAGATATAAAACATACATTTTGTAAGAGGCATTGTTGATGACTGTAAGACATTGATGCCATTTGCAATTGAAATTAATTGCAAGATCCTAAATGCAGCACCTTAAATTCAGTCCCTAATCCGCTTTGCATTATTAAACCTTACGCTTTTCAAAGGCTTTTTAATCTCAGCTGTTTCTGCAGGCCCAACCACAGAGGATATATTATAGAACATTTTTTTCCTCTTTCAAACCCTTCAGATAAGACCAATATTAATGACTGTGCTATGAAGCCAGAAACCACCTGTCACATTCGCCAGAAGCCGTAGCAACGGTTCTGACCTTCTTTTACGCTAAATCAGCAACACGGCGAGAAGTCCATAGGGCCCGAATAAGTTGAAATGTTAGCTGTTAGCCTTTATCTCGGAAGCCACTGCACCCTAATGAGAGTCTGTCATCCAGAAGTGCTCTGGCCTCTGCAAGTGAAGCTGGTAAATATTTAGTGAGGGCTCCAATTGCTGCCAGACATGGCCTATTCCTATTTGTCGCCAGGTAATAATGGAGCGCACTGAACACCATGTGAGAGGGAGAAACGGCAGAACATGCTTTGCAGAAAGATATTTTGTGCAGTGTCACAGGTAACTCTATTCTTTAGCTGTGCTGTAATGAGGCTTTGTCTTACATCTGCAGTACAATCTTGAGTTGCCTAAAAAGTAATCTCCAGCTATAAAAATTCTTTATTGTTCCAATAATTTTCCTCATGCTTATGAGGGATTTGGTTGGTGTGAAAATGTGACCCCAACCAGAGAGAAAACAGGCTTGTGTGTATGAATCTGTTTTCCATTAGGAGCGTACAAGTAGCTGAGTGAACAGCTATGGCTTGAGGCCAAGGAAAAATGTTTCTGCAGGGTCCGGTAAAGATGGATGGCTTCAAACACTGATGTCAGCTGTAATGGTTGATTTTTCTTGAGGCTTCTCAGGGTCAGCTGGCTGGACAATCCTCCTCTGCACTTACAGGAGGAACAAGGTAATTATACATCTGTATAAACAGGCGTGACTGACAGTCTATGGGAGTGTTGTGGGAGCACGAAAAGAAGGAGGACTGTACAAGTGGATAAACAGAGACAAGTGATGGGTCCTGCCCTGTGAAGCCTGCTCCTATAGGGAAAGGGGAGTCTTTGTTTGTTTGTCAGACAGAAGAATTGGAATCATGTAGTATCATGAGCTGCTTGCAGGGTCAATGGGAGAGGCTTTAAATCTTTTTTACAGCCCTTGGGCCTGGTTTGAAGACAATGTGGATAAAGATAGAGGAACTTTCTAGACGGCGCTGTGTGCACATCCAGTGGGAAACACTTCACCTTGGTCCAGGGGAGGACAACTAATCAGTCAAGCTCTTTCTGCACCTGGTCCACCTTCATGATGGATGTCAACAGAGATAATTTTGTGGGGTGTTTAAACTTTCAAACATAACATCTTCAGAAATATCAAGGGAAGCTTAAAAGTGGTGAGATTATCAAACAACATCCCAAACCTTGATGTACATCTTGTTGGACCAACAGATGTCCATCAACCCAAACTGGAAGATGGGACAAAATGTAACTATGTTCATTTGTCCCATCTGACCATTGGTCAATCAGCAAATTGACCAATGGTTGTTCTGGAGAAGCTTTCTGGAGGAGCCACCTGTGGCCCTGTTGCTCCTTTAAACTGTGTCTTTATAACTTTCAACAAAACTAGTTGAAACAAGGATTTTTTTTTTCATTTATGCAGTTGTAACCTGAGGTGTTGCTTCTTCACACCAGTCAAACCAAGTGGGAGTAAAATAAGGTCACAAACACGGCTGCTCTTCTGAGTTTTTTCACAAAGCAACTATAGAGCCATGACGAGTGAGTGTTTAGTTTCAGCTAGCGTAGCATATACTAAGTGGAGCATTCATAAAGTCATTATGCTATTTATATGGCATAAATATGACTTTAAAATAATATTAAATGATGTGCAGCTTCATTTTCACCCTTTCATGTTTTTGTGCCAAACTACCAGTTGTTGAATTCAAACAACTTCAACAAAAGATCCACTTCAGTTTAGGTAAAATTAATTAACTTTTTCACCTGTTACATGGTCATTTTCAATAAATTTGATTATCCATAAGGACATTTGTTTCCCAGATTAAACGTTTCTAGTAAGTTTAAGTCAAAAAATGTCCAAAAAACTAACTATGCACAATAGGTCCCTTTTAACGACTGGGTAAAATATATATTTTATTAGTTTGATATAATATTCTAATCTTAAAAGTTGTGTTTTCATTAGATATTAGAGGGGGGAAATTATAATTAAAAGAGAAAGATTTTATAAAACCAGTGTTTTTTAATATATGTAATCTGTTTTTTTACTGAGAAAAAAAATAACTTCAATAATAATCTAATTTATTCAATATGACTGTATAGGAAATATTACTAAAACACTGACTTTAGCCTTTCTTCAGTGTATTTTTATGGAGCATCTTTATATTTTTAAAAGAATAGCATGCAATTTATTTCTATTGTGAATATTTCATAAGTTTGCCTCATTCCACTGTAAAAAAAAAATAAAATAAAGTATTTTTTGCACTTTGAATAGTTTGAAGGTTTTCTTTTAAAAGATTTGCCAAGTCTAGCAGGAGAATAAATATTTATTTTAATCAATTAATTTCACATAAAAACATTTTTTTACGCTGCACGTTTCTATAAATTATTTCTTTTTAAGACATTTGTGAAAAAGTTGGGGCGGTTTTGTCAAAAATGGCTCTTTGGATTGAAATAGTTGTTTCACAACCAAACAATAAGATACAATCAAGATTGTGTCTGCAATGCTACAAAATATATAACACTTCAAATTATGTTGATACTTTCACTCGTTACAGTAAGAACAAACTTATTTTAGGACTTTGGGTCTGGTTGTTTTTGTTTCTCTCATATTTGCTTTGCTTGATTAGAGTGAATGAAGACTGAAGCAGTGCATATTGCACAAGCTGTAGCAACCCAAGAACATAAGGGAAATGAAAGCACTTTATCGGGAGGAAAAAAGAAACATCATTAATCATCTCAAGGCGCCCAGCAGTGTGTTACTGTGTCCACCTGGTCTCTTGCCAGTTTATTCATCATTTCTATTATATATTCAGTGAAATGAAAGAGAGCTTTACAAGTTTGCTTTGTGTGTAAAAGTGTCTGATGAGGGAACAGCAACCAAAG
Organism: Poeciliopsis gracilis; assembly: GCA_911649635.1. Taxonomy (NCBI): domain Eukaryota; kingdom Metazoa; phylum Chordata; class Actinopteri; order Cyprinodontiformes; family Poeciliidae; genus Poeciliopsis; species Poeciliopsis gracilis. The sequence goes on from CAJVRI010001154.1 coordinate 6,093,499, forward strand.
CTAATCAAAGCTGTACGATTTGGTTATCAATGTAAATCTGAACGGTGGCTGCAGAGTAGAAGTATTTTCATAAATCCAGTGTTTTGCTTTTCGAAAACACCTTGGATCATTTTGATCCATCCCACTCATAAAACTGAGACACTGTAGACAGTTTTTTAGATGGTCAGTGTACAGAAATGGATACAAAGATTGTATTTGTAGTTCCCATAATAGCTGGGCAGACAAAGCCAAACATTTCTCAATATCTAGTGTAAATGTTTGTTCTTGAGAAATTATGGGTTCCATGAACTTATAGTGATTTTTTTTTTTAAATAGGAGACAATAGTTTAACTTCATTATGATTCCAGCTCTTGGTAAAACATGAATGTTGCTCCTTCTTTGTTTGGGGAAGAATCAAAGTGGATGCCAAAAGTCAGACAAATCTCAGAATACATTTTATGGATCTTTATGAGGCTCTTATCAAATGTAATGTGGAATTCAAATGTATATACTTGGAGGATACAACAGAACGATAAAAATAAAGAAATTCTGCAACTGTAGAATTTGAAATAAAGGCACAGTCATTTTGATTTATTTGAGTCATTCAGGTTTAATGTACAGTTGAACTCGTACATTACAAGAATTTATTGCACTACTATTTTAAAAATCCAAACGTCAGTTTCTCCCAAAAATAAGAAAAAGGCTTTTCTTTTGGTAGAAATATGGCATCGCGACTGCACAATCATGTGCCTTACTCCGGACTTCACTGGGGTTTTGGAAATGTAATAAATTGTATTCCGCCCTCTACATGCTCTGGATATAACGGCTATCAGGATTTCATGTTCCCCAGTGACAACGTTGGACCATGATTTCCTATTATTTCCTATTATTTTCCAGGAAAACTGGACCTGAACTGGACATGACCTTAGGCTAGTGTGTTAGCAATGAGGAAGCTAGCAGGAGGTTCAGATAGGAGGCGTGCACTTCCCGACATATTACGACCCGAATGGTCAGATTCTGATAATCCACCTAGAATGATTTACAGTCTCAAACAACAAACACCACAGAAGAAGCTGATTGTTTAAATAGGGTTGTATCCATGTATAGTTATGTAAAGTTAAGTGGAAGGAAAAACTGTGGTGGAAAATAGGCTACAATTCTAACCACAGACAGAATTAAGATTCAACATATTTTGAAAAACTTTCAGGAGATTCACAGGATGTGAACTGCAATTGGACTCCAGAACCACAACAAACAGATGTGTCCTAAACGTGACCTACAGCTGTCACGTTACATGTGTTTATTCACTACTCAACCAGAAACAATGTCAAAAGCTTTTTCCCCTGGGTAAGAACAAACCACACTGGAGTTTGTTCAGTGGTTCATCTTTTCAGAACTATTTAAATGCTGCATTTTATTTGGAAAGTAGAAGTAAAAGCAATTATGAACACCCAACTCAACAAGTCCTCTTCTGGCCCTGAGGGCTCTCCTCCCATCTGCAGTTAACCCGGCGTCGCTTGTTCTTCACCACATTCACCAAGTTGGGAAAGACAGTTCTGACTTCAAAGAAATAATATAAAATAAAATGAAAATTAAAAAAAAATTACAAATCCATAATTAGTCATACAATTATGGACTTTATGGGTGTCTGGGACCTTATAGCCACTTTCCAATAGATAGCCAATAGATTAAATTATTTTTCCAGGAAAAATAGTCAAATGTTATTTGTAACAATATTGGCAGCACCAGCCTAAATTCACAAAGTTTTGTAAAATTAATAGTTTATCATAAAATTCCCAATATATTCTTAGAAGACCATAACTACCTGTTGAATAAAATAAAGCTTTTTCAACAAAAAACAGCAAAAGGCAGTCAATACTTCATCTAAAATGAACTCAAATAATAGTAAAAAAAAAAATCATACCAAGCCCAGTTTTTCTTTAAAATTCTCCTCATGTGACTAAAAGTGAAACTATTAAAGGTCTCAGAGTCTGGAGGAAGAGAGGAGAGTGAGACATAGAATCCAAGTTGCTTTGGATCCAATATGAAGTTTCAGTTGCCAAGTGCCATGCCAACATTTGGGGAAGGATGTTCTCTTTTGGTTTTAATCCCAACAGCGAATCTGTAGTATTGTCAAGAGAAAGCAGAGCCAAAAATGCTCCTAGATGAGCCTCGATGCCTTTTAGCTCATCTAATGGCCTTTAAATGAGCAAAAGATCATTATTAAAGCAAATTGGGCTTAAAACCTCTGTACAATACATGGACATGCTCTGTGATTAAAAACGCATTGAATGTCAGGACTTTATAAGCTGCAAACAATAATCATCAACAATAGCAGGAACACATCTTAAGGATGTCACTTTTTAGGAGTTTCGCTTTGTGACTTGAATATTTAAAAAATATATTTTTTTTTTTTAACGTTATCTGACTTCAGTACATGCACCTGCAGACAAGTCTTTACTGTATATCAAGAGGTTTGGAGCAAGAAAGGTGGCCCAAAAACTGCACTATTGTAGAGGAAGAGACCGTTTAATGTGCTCATTTCACACGTCATTAAAAGTGGAGCCTGTCCGGAGACTCTGGACACAGCGGGGGAGGGACTCTCTGGACGCCACATGCGCAACAAGTCCGAGGGCGCACAGGCTGCAGCGGCGGCAGCGGCTGGGATCCCGGCGCGCTGCGGCTCGGAGCGGAAAAAGGACTTGACGCTGACCACGAGGAGGAATTTTGATTGGCTGATTCATCTTCATTCTGGTTTGGACTGAAGGACGCACAGCCGCTAAGTTTATCGCAACTTTTGGACGTGCGTCACTGGAAGTTTTCGTTGGACCTTCAGGCATAACGAAGACGCTTTGGAGTTCTTTTAAGAGCATGGAAAGTTTACAGTGGCGGGATTATATTTCTGGTTTCCCAGACAGAAGAAGTTCAGCGGAGGATTTAAAGCTCTTTGTGACTCAGCAGGTGACCGACGCGGTGTGACGCTGCCTCGGCATTTCCTCCACTTTTACTGAACGCAATGTGAGATGGTCCCGACTTGTCACAGAGGCTGGGATGACATAACTTGAAGAGAAAAAGGTTCCCCCTTCAAAAGCAGCGTTAAGCCACGATGAGAGCGTTAGGTTTCCTCTGCCTCACAGCCCTGCTGTGGGAGGCGAGCCAGAGCAGCAGAAACTGTCCGGACCTGATGGTTGACAGCTGTCACTGCTCGGCTGAGAGGTCCAAGGAGCTGAGCAGGCATCACGTCCGAGTCAAAGTGCTGTGTGATGATGTGGACCTGATGGACACCCTGCCGCCCAGCTTCCTCCCAAACAGAACGGTTTCCCTGTAAGTAGGAGCCATCATGAGTTAAACATCACTGACAGCTGAGGAGTCTCAGACGCCTTTACAAAAGTCTAAACAATTTCACACTATGATCTGTTGTATTGGAGTTTTATGTGCTAGAGTAACACAAAGGAGTGCAGCTGTGAAAAGGTGGCAGAAGGATTCATTGTTTCAAAATAAATTTACCAATAACCTGAAAAAATAACACAACTTCTCCCTCCTCTTAAGTGGATATTTTGTATTAAAACTTTATTTCTAGTAGCTTTACAAAATCTAGAACTGAAAAGTTTGCAACATTTTTGAAGTCTTGTTAGATGAGAGGATCTGTTGACATCAATTTTAAACTCTTGCCACAAATTCTCAATTGCAATAACGCCTGGACTTTGACTGGACCATTTTAACAAACAGGCTTTAAACTAAGCCATTTTATTGTATCTCTGGGAGTTGGAGTCTTCTAATTATTTGACTCATCAAAACCACTTTGCAGGATTTTATTTTATGTGTCTGAGTGAAGGGGGCAGGACATAAAAGTGTGGAACACTTTTATTTTTCAAATGTTTGAAGACAGTGTACCATATTTATCCCTCCAATAAAATAAATAGATGTTTGTGGATGTAACCTGACTTTATATAAAAAACCTAAAAGGATATTTACAAGTATGAATTAACTCAAATGGCAAATTTATTGAGAGGATAATAGCAAGGAGTGATGGCTTTTTATATAATTTCAAGCACTTAATGGATGAAATTTAGCTGTTAGGTAACTCACACTCTACAAAAATGCAAATGATCTAACATTTAAGAGAGGACAGAGTTTTAAAAATTGACTTTCCAAGTTTTAACAGGTTCAACACCATGCATGGCAGCTGGCAAATAGGTTTAAAAAGGCCACACACTAACTAAGGAGATCATTTTAAAATAGAGCCAGAGAATATTTCTGCAGAAAATTTTAAAAGGTCACTGCAACTCTATTTCAAGAAATGGTTGCTAACTTTAAAACACTTTTAAGAAGCAAGTTAAGAATAATGAAGACATGAAATAATTCCTACTTACAGAAAGTGAAGTCATTATTTATTGAAGAATGACTCAAATCAGGAAAATGCCAGTAAAAAAAGCCTCTAATTTTCACATAATAAGTATTGATCATGTCAACAGTTTTCCTAGTTTAAATATTTCTAATTGGGCTTAAAATTCACACCAGATGTCAGCAGCAGCCCATGTCATCCACACTTAGAAACCCATAGGGGATCATTATTGCACACATGTAGAGAAGGATGTTCAAAAGGTGTCAAAAGCTGTCAGTACTTACAAACTACTGACTGATGGGATGCTTTACTTTCTTTGAATTTCTGATGCTCATTGAAGTTTCTTTATTTGAACTTAATGTTTTTAATAGATTTTGAGCGAACAGGAAGGACAGATGAATGGCGCCATTACAATTCTGCCTAACAAAATCCGTGATCTGCTGCCTTTAGATCCTGATTGATTCTGGAGTATCTCGTTTTTGGTCCTAAGTTCTCCATAGGCCAAGCCAAAGTATGTCATAATGTCAAATGCTGATTAATTGGGCAGTTGAATAGTCAATGTTTGGGTTATATTCAATCTGCTTAGATTTGTTTAGCTCTTAGTTCCCTCTGGCATCACTGATAAATATCACACTGAGACTTTGATGACGCCTCTTGTTCCATCTGGATCTTTTCTCTCTTCCTAAAGTTTGTGTTTAACCAGTTGATTTGTGTGGTCACTTGAAAAGTCAATACTTGATAAAAGCAAAAACTGGAAAGACCATGGAAGTTTTTCTGTGTTTAGTAGATGCATAGATAAACGTGTTTAGTGCTTGAGAGAGTCTGATGTTGTGCTTCTCGTTGTGTCGGTCTAGGCTGGTATTCAATTAGCAGTAAAATACTTTAACAGCTTCCAGAATGTTGTGGTTATTAAGAACCATTTGTATTTAGTTGTAGTTTGTTCACTGATTGTTCACTGCTCAGAACTGATTAACTTGAAATCTGATTTCTTGGTGCTTCTCTAACTTGTTGCCTCAAATTAACAGAATTATAAAAGGTAATGTACATGAAAAACAATGCGTAACTCAGAGAAATGCTAAATATCAGATTGTATTTGTAATTATGCATGCTTTACTGTTATACTGTTAAAATATAAATTATTTTAAAGTGTAGTTCTTTATATGGAAATATTTATTCCCTCATTGCAAAACGCTTATTAAATGTTAATACTTCATCATATGATTTTGGACTTAATTTTTCCATTTCTTACTTTTAGTGCTGCTTTCGTGCTGCACCTCTTGTTTTGTCTATGTAAAGTGCTCGCTGTTCCTTGGGTAACGTATTATTTGCATTGCATTCAAAATTATTCAAACAGAAATTTGGGAGGTCCACAACTGAGAAACCTCTTTTAGCATTTAGTCCTGTCTCTTTTTGCAGACCAAATGCTAAAAGCGTTGAAAACTCTTCCCTGCATATCACTGCACTCACTTTCTTTGCAGGTGCACCAAAATGCTGTGAAATTAACAGACTGTTTTATTATTAGAAACTAGATGCCGGGCTTTGGTGGGAAAGAGGGAAATTGTAAATGTAAAGGCCCTTGACGAGTCTGAGCCAAGGACCACTCGTTCCAAACTACAAGCACGTCTGATTAATGAAAGGCACTTTGCATACAGCAATTTATTTAGAGTGACATTTCCATTCCTTTATATGGAGAGTGGTTAATGGCTTTGTTTTATTTTTTAACATTTCTCAAAATGGAAATGTGTCGTTGCCCACAGTTACTAAAAAAGGGTCTGTATAAATAAATATAAAGCATTTTCCTTTCTTAATCCTTTATTTCTGAAGCTACTACTGTAATTTAGAATATTACATTCAACCATTATCAGGATGTGTAATGTAACCAGAGGGCTCAATTAGGCTTTTTCATGGTGGATTGATTGTAATTTTCTTAAATTCATACAGGATATAAATTAGACATACATGATTTGACTTAATATTCTACATATTTTGTTAAATTTGTTTTGATCACCTGCAGAAAAAACGGCAACAAACGATTGGCTGTAAATTTGACCACTCTTTACTTATTTTTGGTTTATACATTTCAGTTTAGTTGTGGGGATCAATGTGTCATTTTGTTCAGCAATGTGCCCAAATTTCAATAGATGAATATATTATTCATCCCATGAGGGAAATTTGGCTACCCAGCAGCCCAAGAGTCCAAAAAAGCACAATGATAAGTGCAGCAATCTAAACAAGCAAAACATTCTTGAACTACTAGTGAAATCACATCACCCTCAAGTTCATGAGCCCTTCCCTCACGAATGTTTTGAGCATTTATGGTTCCTTAATTGTTCTTAAAATGATTAAAAACATTCTTTCATCTGAGAATGACATATGGCTCAGATTGTTCCAACTTGGACGCAATTGGGTTCTCCACTAAGACGACTATAAAAATCAGTGTTAGTATAGAATAAGCAGATTAGTATTAGGTTTTTGGAATAATTGCTTGAGACTAAGACAATTAAATTCTGTGGTTGTTTGATAAAAAAAATATCTGAATTACCTACATAGTAAGATAGAAGTACATTTAGTTAGAGTTTTTAAATTGACAAGTAGTTAATGGCTCTGTTTCCTGTGCAAAGCTGGACATTTTCTTGGACATTAAACAACAATATTACAAAATGTCCTATCATAAATTGGAGAAAAAGAGAGAAAAACACTGGTGAGGAAATTATGTTAAGATCCAGAGAGTAACATGGAGCTTCTGAAGGAGTCAGACATTAGATATCTGTATTGGTTGCAGAAGTGTCCATCAGAGTACCACCATGAAGACACCAGCCCTCCATCTATCCATTTTCTATATGCCCTTGTCCCTAGTGGGGTCGGGAACTGGTGCCTATCTCCAGCGAACGTTTCAGGCAAGTGGCGGTGTTCACCCTGGACAGGTTGCTACTCCAATGCAGCCATTAATACTCAACTAGTTTTATTTTTGACCAAAACCCAAAGCAAGCTTCACTAAGCTCCACGAACCTCCTCACAAAGTAGAGTTCAGTTCTCCTCTTGGCTTAGCATAGGGCAATAATGTTGTTGCACGATGCATGTAACACACATGAATGTGTTTCAAAGCTCAGCGCAGCCAGAGCTGTTTTCAATCTAAATGGCTAATTAGAGAGCTCCAGTCTTCCAAATAAGCTCCACTAATCTTAGAGGAACCTTAACAATGCTGTTTAAATTACTTCTCTCATTGAAAGACAAACCACCACAGGAACTGGAATGTTAACAAAATGTCAGTAAGGCATTGATTTAGAGTTCTGTACTGTCTTTTTACAGAAAACGAAGCCATCAACCGTCCTTAGCATGCAGACTCTTTAGTGACCCCAGTCACCAGTACAGTTTGGTTTCTCTATGAACCTGCAAGTCTGTACCGTAGCTGTCGGTGATCAGGAGCAGCTAATGTTGGTGGATTGAGAGCCTGGTGGCAGCCTCTGCCAGACTGCCCCGAGGCAGTTGTGGCTACAATGTAGTAGCCTTTAGAGGTGCAGAAAAAAAATGATCTTACAGGGAATCACAAGTCTTAAGTGTGAAAATTCTGAATCGATTCAAATAAATCTCTAGACTGAAACACTGGTTTCTGAATCAAATCGTGACCCTAAAAATTAGAATGGAATCCCTAAACGCTAAAATATTGGGACTTCTGGTACCGCGTCACCACCAGGATGTGAATGACTGAAGGTAGCGTTTAGAGCTTTTGGGTCATTTGGACTAGACAAAGCACTACACAAGAACAGGTCATTTATTATATCTGTGTTTTATCTTGGATTTTGCTGACTTTTCTGTTAAAGATTGTTGAGGCCATGACCTCAACCCAAAGGAAAATTTAATGGACTGTGCTCCAAAAAGAAGATCGCGTAATTTAAAGGTACTCGACCGTTCCTGAGAGAGTCAATTTCAACAGCCCAAAAATAAATGTGAAAGTCATGACACTGATGAGTGGATGTTAACTGACTGGCATGCCATGACCTTGCTTGAGAGAGTTATGGCTCTATGCGTGTGTGTGTGTGTGTGTGCGAGCTTTTTGCTGTGTTGGGACCCCTGGGGATCTGTGGAGGTCTAAAGGTCACCTTGCCCTATGCCTTGCTGAACTAAATCCTACAGCTAAGTTGTGCAGGAAGCAGTTTTCCTGCATTAGGAAACATGACCTTTGTCGGGCTGAAGTGGCCTCACCATTCACTCTTTTGTTTAGATGTGATGTGTAAATAAAGGGAAGCATGTACATACCACTGTCTCCCTGCAGACTGCTTGGATCTCCAGAATCTCTCCCTGTATGCTCTTTTCTCACCTCTTTAAGAAACTTGTCCCACCGTTTCCTGAGTGACAGCTTAAGCACAGATGTGTCACTTTTGAATGTTCTCCCCTAGAACCAAATGCCGTCTCTTGTTACAGGCACAGATTGGGGTATGTTGCTCGGCTTTTTATTACAGCATCTATAAAATGTTTATGAGGAACAGGCCCTTGCAGCATTGGAACACCCTGCTAGTGCCAAAGAGAAACAATTCAATGAGCAAATCAAGGAGCAGTAGCATGAATAATAGAGATGGAAATGAGCTGTATGCAGGAGTGAGTCAGTAAGTCGCTGTGCTGCATAGTGCCCTCGATTAACACCTGTGCCTGTGTTTTCCTTATCATCTGTGCTGCGGGGAGTGGAAGTTAAGGAGTTCGGCCTGACAGCTCCGTCGACCTTGGGACCTATCGTTTGTAATTGTTTCTGCAGTTTTGAGCAGCAGCGTTCCTCTGCAGAGCAGCAGCCCAGATTGCAGCTGACACCCATCTTGGGTTGTGCTCTAACAGGCGGACACGTCACTTATCAAGAGATGTGGAGGAGCTGGTAGCTGAAGAGACAAGGGGATAGACTAAAGGTGGGAGATACAGCCAGGCAAAACAAAATCCAGAGCAAGATGGACAGGTGTGTCAGAAAGAATGCTGGAAAGTCTGTTTGAAGATTCACCTGTTAGCTAAGACTTAAAACTTCTAATTACATCTTTAACTCTTTTAGGTTAGGGTTAGGGTTAGAGAGTTAACCCCAACTCTCTAATTTTATAGTTTTGTCAAATGCTATTTACTAAGTAGGTGAGCTCTGAATCAATTGGTTACATTAAGTTTCGTCTGAGTGAAAAAGGGAAAACAATGTATCCTCAGATATGTACTACTGTGTATTTTGTCACATTAAAGTCCAATAACATGAAGGTTTGGGATTTGTAAAATTCCAAATGTGAAAAAGTTTAAAGGTTATGAATACTTGAAACATTTTTACATCTACATTTGCTCTCAAAAGCTATTAGGCAGATACACACAGGATTGTGCTTTTGTGCATGCAAAAATCGCAGCTGCTAAGAAAACCAAAAACAGATCTACCTCCACTGTGTCCCAGGTGATGTGCTCAATTTGCATATTGTTTGGGCTTTTTTATGTTTTACCTGCTGAGTGTGGAGCATGTGGGTTTAATTTAACTTTCCCAATTTGAAGGTTTGTGCAAACATATTAGTCTAAATTTTAAAAAAAAGGTTCTCACTAAAATATTCTTGAATTTGCCTGCTCTAAGACACATATGAGGAAAAGTTAATTTCTTTAAATTATGCATAACACATGGTGCAGCTTCATGGAGCAACAGATGTTTACACTGTTGCCTCACAGTAATAAAGGTCCTGAGAATGAATCCAGGTGGAGATCTTTCTGTTTGCATGTTCTCTGAGTGCATTCAGGGACTCAGGCTTTTCCCCAGCATCCAACTATATTCATGTTTGCATAATTGGCTGCTCTAAAATCGCCCCTACATGTCACTCCATGCATGTATTTTTGCCGTGTGTGTTTCTGTGTAACCTTCGATGGCTTGGCAGTCTGTCAAGGGTCTGCTGCAACTCTTGCCTATTGATTGCTTGACATCAGTACCAGCCCCATTTGACCCAGAACGGATTGATGAGAAAATTAATTAAAGAAAAGCTAAATGTGCTACTCTGATTTGTGGGGTTTATAGAACCTAGAATGTAAACGATTTCCTTCATTAAATCCCTAAAATTAGGTTAATAAACTGCTGTCAGACCAACGGAAGACACAATTTAGCTCTTCTATTGAAAAAGCATCAAAGCAAGAATTAAAGTAAGCCTTTGTAGTAATAAAAAACATGACTGCCAGCTTTAATGCAAAATTTGGCATGTTACATTTTTATTTGATTTGATCATTCTTCTTTTGAATTAAAAAAACCTTTTGGCATTTAGTGTTTCATTAACTTACCCTTATTTTACATTGTGTGTGTGTGTGAAAGTGGACTTGCCATCCTTTTGAAGGCGTCATGCAGTTGTGATTTGAAGTTGGCAGGAAGTGAAGAGCTGCACCAATGGCTGCTTTTAGCAATGAAATAAGTCACAGTCAGTTCATTTGTGCTGAAGATGTTGGTTTTGAAGACGCTGATATGGATCAAATATATATGATGTGCAAAACTTGCTACTCTTTGATGTCAGAACAAAGTATTAGAAAAAATCTATGGACCTTAAAATTTAAATGTAATATATTTACATGTCAGTTAGAATTTATGTACATTCTTATTGATTAAAATAACATTGGATTATTTATAATGACTCAAAAATAATTTATATGTATTTCATGTACTATGTGATTTATTGATAGATTTTTTCCTTTTGTTTTCAATGATTTCTTCTGGGTTGCATGGTGGAGCAGTCTGTCATGCTGATGGCCTGCAGGGTTTGGGTTTGAATCCCGGTTTCTAGTCTTTCTGGATGGAGTTTCCAGGTTCTTCCTCTGCATCTGGGAGTTCTCTCTGGTTACTCCCGCTATTCTTTTCTTTGCCTTAGATTGGTGATACACTTTTTGTGTTTAATTTTTATATGTTGAGGTTCATTTGAATAAATACTGTCATGAAAAAGTGGAACAAGAAGGCGTCAGTGAGGTTTTCAGGCTCAGGGTAGTTCACTGCTCTTTTATTTGTTGTCTTTTAACTAAATCAAGGATTTTCCACATTACTGCTCGGTTTGTGAGAGTTTGGAGATCCTTTTGTTCTTTTGCGAAGGAGGTTTAGAATGCATCAAAAGTGTATTTTGGATATTTTTCTACTACATTGCAGATAGACGGTTTGGTTGAACACGTACTGAACAATAAAGAAAAATTTAGATTGATCTGCTTTTGTCATTTTAAATAAATATAGGATGACAGGCCATCATAGATATTGCATCACTATAAATAAAATTGTGTGTATTCTTTTCTTTGCCCCTCTTTTATTCACTCTATCTTTATTCTTCTTCACTGTTATTCCTCGGGGGCTTTTTTTTTTTTGACTGCCGAGTTGCTGTTTGTGCTTTATCCTCTTCAGAGTTCTGAGTACTTATCCATGAATATTTTATTGCACACACACACACACACGGACACACACACAGTCCCTCTATGTACTCTTGTTCATTAGCTCATTGACAAACCACATGAGGACACAGCAAATCAAGAAACGCAGAGTGTAAAATGCATTAATGGCTTTGACACACATTAACACGGAGAGCCTGCTCTTAATCTACAGACATGACCGAAAGGACTGATAAAAATGTTCTATGTCCCGTCACTCTGAGAGGAGTGGCGCCTGTCCCGTCTTCTCTGCCCCCTGTTTGCTTCTGCTGTGCATTTTCCAGTGAAACCTTTTTCTGCTTTTATAAAAAGCAAAAGGTTTCATCTTTAGATGGGTGAGTCATCTAGGCGCCAGAGGGGGAACACTTTTAGATCCCGCCACTTTTTCACTTTGCAATTCCTAAAGCTAAGAAAATCTGCCCTTGTGTTATCGGCGCTCCCTCACAGCTCGGCCCTGGCCTCACTGTTCTTGTCTATGTAATAAGTAGTGAGTGATGAAGTTAGTTATAAATTGTTAGTATTTTATTGGGTCTTCCTTGACTTTTCAGTGCAACTTTATTTTTATATCATCAGGAACTGGCGCAGACCCGCTGACCTGCAGTTGAGCTGCCTGACGTTGTCTGGTCATCAATAATGTGGCGCGCTTTAAAGAAACAGACGTTTTGCTTTAAAAAATAATGATTTGATGATCTGGAGCTGAAGAAGGAGGTTATAAATTGGGTTTGAATAACCAACAAAGTGCCAAAACGCAAGCTTAGCATGTGCAAAATATTAAGCAATGAAGGATGGTGTGTGTGCTATAGATTCTTGACAGTGTTAAATACCGAAGTTATGCAAAAAGCCATAAATTAGAAGGAGCAAAAGAGGTGAACTCGGAAGCCTGTTGGTTTTTCCCGTTTTCTGACTCACAGTAAAACATCCTGAATAAAACCTCAGTGCTGTCGTGTATTTTCTCCGTGGGGAGTGATTGAGCTTCCCTGTCTGTCACACAGTAGCCCTGGTGTCAGCTGTGTGTCCTGGTTTAGGCGCTGATCTCTGATTCTGTTTGTGTGCAACCAGTTCGCTTTCAAAGTGAGCTTATATGTACAGAACTGCCTGCTAACTAATAGTATTCTTATCACTCAAAATACCTCTGTTTTATGTATTTTTCACTTTCTTATTAATGCGGGATTTTGTGTAGCACCTGCAGCTCAGAACTTCAACTGATATTCATCTTGTGCTCTTCCCTTTTTTATGTAGAAGTTAGAAGTTCATTAAAGCTAAAACCTGCTGTTAGACCCTGGAATTAAACTTTTTAAAAGTTTGACAAACTTTTCATATCAAAGAACTGAAACAGAACTAGAACCCATAATCTGCTTCCTGAGAAAGGGGAGGAAAAAACGAGCCAAATCAACTATGCCCAGAATTCAAATTTAGACATGCAGCCGGTTTGGTTTGCAAAGTTGCATCTCAGAATTTACCCAAACATCAGCAGGTGCCACAGGAAGCTCATCACATGAATAACACATTAGTTCTCAAAATTATACACAACCCTGATGGGATTTCAGGTGTGTGAAGGGAAGCATTGAAACAACGCATGTTACATTTAATCCTGTAAAATCCTACTCTATGGGAAAATACTGAATAAGATGCTCTCTCTTGGTGTATAGGTGTGTATAGTGATGTCACTAACATTTTAGTCTAATCTGATACATTTTTTCTGTAATGAGTAAAATCACGTTACAATTTCTAATCCAATAATAAGATTAAAGTGACGTATCCAAGTCACTATGTTACTATTTTCACCATTCACTTTTTGCTTGCTGCTCATAATAATGAATGTTTTATCACATCTTTCTCTGCAAGGGGTTGTAGTAAAACAGCATGTCTGTCATCTGAAACTTTTTTGAAACTATCTTTCCATATTTGCATCTTATAGAACTCGTTGACATTATAATCTCTGCTGGATTGGTGTGTTAGATCACTGCAGTGGACTGCTTCTGCGGGAGCTATTTCTGTTTCTGTTCCCCTGTAATAATAATCTCCAGTCAAACATGTACGCTGCATGGCAGCCAGGATGGTTTGCAGGGGGAGAACTCTGGTCAGACCTCCCAGAAATATCCCAACAGTGGAGGAGGCTGAAGAAGCAGAGTTTAGCTGAGCTGATATGAAATCTAGGGAAGAAGGGATATAAATTTCATAAAGTTTACCTTGGACTCTGTTATTGTGAAGCAACAATAATGTTTGGTTATTTTTCTTTGCCTCTAGGAAGAAGTTCATTGTTGTTATTGAGTCATTTTTCCACTTCATTTTTGTTAGTCTAGGTCAACAGATCCAATTTTGCAGTAATTGACCAAGAAATGAAATGCATTTTCAGGAAAATTATTCAAATTTCATTAATTAATGAGAGAATCATTTAGTTCTAGTCAACTAAACCTAACATTTTAGCTCAGTAAATGAATTCATCTAAAGCATAACATCCTGAGGAAATGGATTTCTAACAGCCTGTTACATCTTCACGGCAAGTAATTTCTTGCACCTGGGTAAGAGATGTATTTTTACATATTTGCAGCTGGAGCAAAAATCTCAGGAAAATGTAGCATTTATGGTTGATGATCATTCTATTTGTTTAAAAGCATATTGACATTTTATGATGTTAAAAAAGAATCTGCTTGTATCGTTGGTCTTAGACTGAAAGAAACTGTTCGTTCAGTTTATTTCAATTCTGATTCTGTCCTTGTCTGCAGAAATTACCGCTTTAGCTTTTCCTCATCAATCATTTTTAGACTCTTTTAAGCAATCAGATTCCAGTGTTTCTTTGAGAATTTGTTCAAATGATTAGATCCTAAAAAAAAAAAAATTCAATCATATACTTTTTATTTACATGTACAATAGCATGGAAAAGTTTGCTATTTTTTCACCAATTTCAGGAAGTGAAACTCATTTGGCTTCATCACACAGAGAAACGTTTCAAGTCTTTATTTCTTGTAATTCTGAGGATTGTGACTTGCAGTTAATGAAAATCCCAAATTCAGCCTGTCAGAAAATTAGAACATTGTGAAAAAATAAAAAATCAGAAATTCATGGTGTTGGCTAATTAACTCAGGATGCCTGTAAAGGTGCCTGTGACTGCAGTGAGTGCCTAGTGACTAGGCTTTATTCTCCACAACAGGAGAACAAAGCCTAGAATTAAACACACTTTTCAGTATCCTGAAACGTATGTCTATCATGTCACATGTGTATTGATATTTTGTGATTTTGTTTCTCTTTTTTTAGACTCTGCATGTTGAGTTTTTATTATCTGCAAGTCATAATAATTAAAATTGCCAGAATAGTTTTAGCTACTTCACTTTTTTAAATAAAGCTGCATAATGGCTTTCACTTTCTTTTATAGACGTACATGTGTGTTAGACAATTATTTGTTTTCATATTTTTAATGAAATTTCCAATTTGTCTTACAACTGAATGCAGCATCTTGCAGTCTACACAAGCTACATCTTATGTATTTCAGAGTAAACTCTTATTTTTAAGCATTTTATTGTTACAAAGGCGTTGGGTCTTTTTACAGTTTTGATATTAACAATCAGTCCCTTTTTTTACACAATCTATTTATTTATTCCTTTTTTTCTCTCACTTTTAAAAACCTTCACTTTTAAAGGTTTGAGAGAAATTCCGTCTTCTTGGAAAATGACAAAAAAGTACTGTTTTTAGCTTTTTGAACTTTCCCTCATTTTTTTCTGGTTGTGCTCTGTAAAATGTTCTCTTTCTCTTGACCTCAACTCTAAGTTGCGGTCACTTCTCTGATTTAAAAAAAAAAGAGAGGAAAAAACTGTTGTAATAACCAAGACTATGGAACTTAGACAAAAACAACCACTGGCTGTGCAAAGATTATTCTCTGATCTGCACACACCAACGTTGTGCAGACAATTTAGCATAGAACTGAAAATAAATTGGATCCTTTGGGATTTTATTAGCAGCTGTTCAGAAATCAATTTCTTCTCTCTGAAAGATGTCAAAGATAACAGTTTGTACACATTATTGTATTTTTATTGCTGCTGTAAGAAGTAAGGTGTCATTGTAGTTTTGACTTTTTGTTTTGTCTTTTGATAAATTTCATACAATTCATCTCATAGATTCCTTTCCTTCTTTTACTTTGAAGAACTTTTAAAGGTTTGTGTGAAATTCTGAGCTCTTTGACAGAGACGATACGTTACTCTTCATCTTTTTAACTTTTTCTCATTTTATCTGGCTGAACTCCTAAAAGTAGTCTTTTTCTTATCTTCAACTAAAAGCTGGACTTCTCTGATTTAGAAACGATACCTTTCCAATAACTAATCAGAAATCAATTTATTTAGATCCATTTTCTCAGTGAGACATATCAAAAACAGCAGTATAATGGATAAATATGGATATTTTATTAAGGTCTGGATTAAAAAAAACAAAAACAAAAAAAAATTTTTAATTAGTTTGTTTTGCATTGGCTTGTTTTCAGATGACTGGATCAACCAAAGTTTTCAAAACAAATATTTTTTGGTTATGTAATTTCAGATATTTTCTGTATTTTACATGTATTTTACAGAATAGATTAATATTATTATAAATAATGTTCGCTAGAATAGTTTGATTGTACTCCAAAATTATTTTAGCAGCAGTAGGAATAAAGGGTATTTAATTAAATAAAAGCAGTTAAATAAATATATATGTTTAGCTTTATATTTATGGAAGTAGCACTTATTACTCTTATGTTTCATACATTAAGTTATCACAGGATTGTGTGAGTTAAAAAATCAGCAAGTACAATTTTGAAATGCCTTCAGAAAGATGAAAAAGTGTTGAACTAAGACCATTTAAAAGATTGCAGATTTTCTGGCTTATTGGAAGAAATTTATAATGAAATGATTTAATCAGTATTTGGCTGTGGCTGGAACACAGTAAGCAGTGACATGAGCCATTTGTTGCAGTCCATAGAGACAATACTGAGTCTGTGCACTCCTCCCTTGTTGAAAGCGGCTTATCTACAGAGAGCACAATTAATAATATAAATAGACAGTTGAAGGGCTCCTCCAGAAGTTTGTCATGGGCTGTTTACACAATGTTCAATTCGTTTTTTGTTTTTTTTTGTCTGGAATTTCCTGGACATTACACAGGACCTGAAATATGTATGCCGGGGTCTGTGAGCAGATACAGATATACAGAGCAGCACAGGACACACTTGAGTTTCTGCAAACATGACCAGTTGAGTTTCTGTTGAGAGAGTTGAAGCAACAAATGGAGCCGATGGGAGAGAAGACACAGAATGCAGAGGACTGTTTTGGTGTCTTGACTTTTTGCCAGAACACCGTTACTGTTTTTATGTGTAGACCACATGCAAATACATACACATGGTAATGAATAATTCATGCTTTTTTTTACATTTGTATTCATCCACTCTTCCTCTGTTATCCCTACATAAGCATCATAAAGACTAAGAAACAGGAAACATGTCATAGTTAAGGCTGGGTTGAAGTTTAAAGCGTAGATTAATTTACATAACAATATCCTAAACTTTATGCATCTCACAGAACTTTATTTATGATCTGAAAACAAAGCATGTTTGAACACTCACCTAAACTGCAATGCTGGTCATTGGAGTGTGAATCATAAAGTAGCCAAAAGGCCAGTAGTAAACCAGGAAACTGGGCGTAAACATGCCTCCAGATCAAAGCATGTTCATGTGAAATCTTTGACAAGACCTGAAAATGTTCATCGATAATTTACATCCAGTTTGATTGACTTTGAGTTATACGACAACAAACCGTTTAAATAAATAAATAAACAAGACCTTTTCACGTCACATTTTTACTTTACTTTGTGTTGGTCTAACTATGTCACAATGAAATACATGAAATGTTGCAGCATTACAAAATGCTAAGATTGAATATCTTCAGCTAAAACAGGCTGTTATTTTGATAGATTTTAGTGTCAAAGTATTTCTTTGACTGAAAATTACCTGTTTAAACTTTTTCTCACCCCATTCGGCCGACTTCATGCATGTTGAGGACTGCTGCAGTACAAACTCACAGAAATGCAGTTATACAAGCTACAGAGACTAATTTGAGAGGTATCTTGGGAGAAACTTGACTTACAGTGCCTGAAGAATAAAGTACTGTTGGCTAAGAATAAAGCTTTTTGCTAACCTTTTCACTAGTATTTTGATAATTATTTTAGTGATGATTTTGAAGTTGTTGAGGTTGGAATGCCTTGTTGCCATTATCATAATCGTTTGCTCTTACAGTCAGAAGAGATATCTGTGCGAAATAAAAAAAAAAAATCTGACACAGGTGTGAATAATTTTGCGCCTGACCCAAAATTATGACACCATGAATATGATTGTGTCGGTTTACATTTTGAATACAAATTAGGAGCCGAGAATTTAAGCTTTTGGTTCCATTGGTCTAATATTTCATTCAAAATACAGCTGTGATTATTTAAACTTTTTTTTTTTTTTTTATGGTTTTGGTGGAACAAATGAACTCAACACAAAAAAAATCAAGTTACATGATCCCCAGATTTTAAAACCAATCACTTGCTGCTGTGATGAGCAGAAAATATTAAAATGCAAAGAGGCCGACTTTGCAGGATTTAAGGGATCTGCTGCAATTACCCTTCAGTCTGATGCATTAGTGCACAATATTGGTGAGCAAATTCAACAGAGTAATTAATGCAAGGGACCAGAAGTATGTGTTAGAGGTTTTTCTTTGTCAAATCTCACTTTCCTGCTTTAGGTATGTGCTTGATCACTTAAAATTATCAAGAAAAACCATAATTAAATCATTTTTGATGATGTCTTTAGATTATAAGACGACGCAAATCTGAATGAATTGTAATATTACTAAATATTTTTTTACTTCAGAAATTCAATTCAACAATTATATATTTTGTTTTAGATTTAGTGCGAGCAGTGATGTACTTGCTGCTGTGATTAACTCGAAAAAAATAAAACACTTATTTTTTATTTTAGTATCATCAAGAGTAGAAATAAACCAAACAAAAATGACTTAATTTGTAAAAAGGCTACTTGGGTACTAAGTACTAGCAGTACAGTTTAATCTGATTGAATTAGTGAAAATTATGTAATTATACGGACAAAATATGAAATTATGAGTAAATGTAAATCACAACTTAACAATACGGGCATAAGCAACACAGACTTTCAAATCTGTTTTCCGCAAGATACAATATTTAAACCAATATTTCCAGTAAATAATGTACATGTTAGAACAGTGCAAAGTACTCCCAGTGACCATAACTATTTATTTACTGTTTGTTCGGTTTAGCAACCAGAAGTTGACAAGGGAAATTTTAGTTAAAACACTTTTGTTAAAGTGAAATAACTTGACGTAGTCAGAGATTGCACTCAAGTACTAATAGGAATAAAACTTATTCCTAGAAGTTCATTCATAAAATGTTACTCAAGAATGCTGCTTGTTTTTACCTACTTCTGCTTGTAGATAATGAAAACACAAAATTCAAATTGCTTCTCTTGTCTGGAGGATATTCACAAAGTCCTTGTTTCACTGACATTTTGCACTTGGAAAGGAAAGCATGCCTTGCTACCCTGCAGTGGGAGAACTTGCCAAAAGAAAGCAAAGCAACTCTTTGGTCAGCAATGTTTCCTCCAAACTTTTGTTCAATTTAAGTTCAGAACTCTCCTTGCAGCAGATTCACTGCTTTGTCTTCTGGAAGAAGGATGCCAGCTGCCAGGATATATTGACTCCAAAGGCATTGAACTCCATGCCAACCCGGTGAAGGCAGGTCAACTGTCCACCTCCACTGGACCAACGGAGGCCTCTGCATTGGTTATGCTTGAACTGAGACCAAGTCTAAGACTGGAGAGGAGCGTTGGGGGTATAAAAAATAACCTCTGAACTTAAACAACAAGCCTATTACTGTAATATTTTGCAAATCAGCTTAAATTTTCTGGTTTTTTTAGAGGTGGGAAATGATAAGTGGATGGTTTGTGCTTTTACAGGCAATCTATTCTGAAACTGATGATATGTCTGTCTGACTGCTAAATTTTTACATTTATTGTAACTTCTGAAACTGTAAAAGAATTGTTTTGACTTTTAGCATATATTGTTGCTTAGTATAAAACCTACATTTTCACTACCATAACCAACATAAAATGTAAAAATTCATAAATATCATGTGTTTAGGAGCTTCAAGGATTGAAATGCATGCACTTATTTTGCAGGGGAAAACAATTGGATTAAATGGGTTAATCTTATAATGAGGGTTAATCTTAAAAAATGTGATGGTTTCCCTGGAAGACGGATGTTCTTGGAAGCTTGTATCCAAATTTCAGATTCAACTTTGTGTCCATCCTGATTTGAAGACGTAACTTATTGTTATGACAACTGGCAATAGTTGCTGAAGATCCTTATTTACAGTGCAGTCATTTCACACACATTTGATTGTCTTGTTAGATTAGGACAAAGATGCTCACACACTGACAAACATTTAGCCGGCTGATTTTGCTGCATTGAGAATCTTCACCTCAACATTTTCAGTGGACACACTTTCACTCTGCCCCCCTGGCAGTTTGGCCAGCAGTTTGTCCACTCAGCACAACTCATTGTGGAACCTCACTGCTTAATCCCAGAGTTAAAATTGAGTATACGTTTCCTTGCAGCTCTAACGAGCGCTCTGTCGTCACAGCGGAGGCTAGCGACACATCCCAATTACCCCCCAACCCCCCTTTCTAAACCTGGCCAATTATTCCCAGAGCCAGGCTTGTTAAAGGAGGACTGTGCAGGAGGGTGATGGAAGAATCTGCCCTTGTGAGAATCTGTGAGTGGGGGTGGTCGTTTGTTGACAGGAGATGCACAACATCACACATGCAGAGGGGCGCTCAAGGCAAGCTGATCACATGGGGCAGGCTGCTATCCAGAGAGAGAGAGAGAGAGAGAGAGAGAGAGAGAGAGAGAGAGAGAGAGAGAGAGAGAGAGAGAGAGAGAGAGAGAGAGAGAGAGAGAGAGAGAGAGAGAGAGAGAGAGAGAGAGAGAGAGAGAAGAGCGTGCACTGGATGATTCAAGAGCTGGCTGCAACAATCAATATTTCAGCAGATATAAAAACCAGAATCATCATCCTGTGTGCATTTAAAATGATTTGAAACTTGGGTGCAGAATGAGCGCTATATTTATCATTAGCTACTGGCCCTATGGGCGCTTGCCTTACACCTGAGTAAGAACTAAATATATTCTAGAGCTGACAATACCATCGCTACTTTCTGGTACTAATACCAAAATGAAAGTCAAAGTAATGAATCTGTTGGAAGTTATTCATGAATAGTATTGAAATTATTTCAGTACAGACGACGACTTTGGCTTCAGATCCAGTTTTGAACGAATGTGTGTGTTGTCATTTTAAAGCAGGGTTTTTCTTTATTTTCAATGTGAAGTCTTGCAGTTGTTGCATTCCTTCTTGTTTCTACCTGTCTACCTCCAAAGGCCCCGTGAGTCGGTGTGCTCAGTCCAACATTGACAGCCGGAGAGCTACAGCCTCTCCTGGAGAGATCTCAAAGCAGAATTGGACTTTTGTCTGTGGAATGTCTTGCCTGAGCTGCAGGTTGCAAATAGTAACAAAACACCTGATTATATCCACTGAGAGTTTATTTCCTTCGATGGGAAAATTTGCTATTCTGATTCTGATGTATGAGATTTTGGTTTGGATTTGGTGTGTCAGCTCTGTTGTATTTTGAAGGTGTGATAAACCTGGGAAATTTAGCTGAGCATTGTTGAGGTACCAGAAGGGATAGTATGTTCTGAGTATGTGTTTGTTTTCCTTCCTGGTTTTTCACTCTGTTGTGTTCAGGTTTGAGAAAAAAAAAAAAAAAAAGCTGCAAGACCCAGTGGGCTGAATAATAAGACAAGATTGCATGCGTGTGTGTGTGTGTGTGTGTGTGTGTGTGTGTGTGTGTGTGTGTGTGTGTGTGTGTGTGTGTGTGTGTGTGTGTGTGTGTGTGTGTGTGTGTGTGTGTGTTTGGCTGTCAGTGAGGACTATTTTTCTATTTTTGTCAGACTAATGCATTACTCAGAGAAACATACAGTTTATCATTTTGCATTCAACACAGCCATAATTCATTCAAAACAAAAGAAAAAAAAGGAAATGCAGAGACAGCTGCCACTGAAATGATCAGAAAAAAAGCACAGACTCTCCTGAATATGAATTCATCACCTAAATATTCTTGTTGTGTCTTTCATTGATTTGTTCAGTGTAGTGATGCTGTCCAATGGATGACTGAATAGTGCTGAAGTGGCGTTTCTGCGAGAACTGCCATTACACTGATATTTTGACCTGGAGAAGCAGAGGATCTTGGATCATTACCCGCTTAAACAAAAGCAGCAATAAACAGGTCTTGAACGTGGCTTGGATGAGTAATTTACATCTGCAGCCTCATCAGACTTAAATCCTTATCACTCACCAGCATATCCAAATAAGATAAACAATTCATCAGCCATTTGACGAGGCAATTTTCAACAACTCTGTTTTTGTCATAGTTAAAAATGGCGTGAGTTGGTTACTGACATCAAGGTATACTAAGGATGTAAATATGTACAGTTTTAATACTTGGATACCATACTCCTACTTTCTCTGCGCAAAAATGACTACACCTCAGCTGACATGTCAGAAAATCTGCTGACCTTGGTCTGATCCAGGGCAGTGATGAGTCTGTGCTCAGTCAGGAGGCGGATTCACTGATCCACTGGTGCGAATAGAAACACCTGGAGAATGCGACCCAGATGCACTCCCCTCCGCTGTAAGGTCCCAGGTCAGAAAAAGTGCAGCTCACATCTCTGCAGACCCCACACATTCTGGTCATAACTGTCACATTTACCATCATACAAAATTACAAATATCGCAAAATTCCTAAATGTGTGCAAAATGTGGCTCATTTTGCATACAATCTTGAAATGTAAAGCTATTCTGATTCCTCTTAAAGATTTCTATCATAACATTCTGACTGCTTAAAGTTTTCCCAATGAAATACCAAAGAGAGCCAGAGAGGCTGGAGGACTATTAAGCTGAAACGAGAAATCTTTATTTAAGTGTTTTGGTCATATGCAGACTCATCAAAAAGTGCTTTAACTTCACACCAATAGGAAGCTCTGACACAGATACAAGGTCAGCCTGTTGGTGCAAATCATGGGTATTTTGTTTTATTTTTTCACCCCAAGTGGTACCTGAATAATTGTACCATTTATTGAACCATTTTTGATACCATTAAATAGTATCAACAAATCTTAAAAGTCCCAAAGATAGACACATGCTCGTGAAAATAACTTCCACCTAATTCACCAGATGAAGACATTCTGAAAGTATCTGCCTGTTCTTCACAAGTCATTTTTCACTTAAGGAAAAAAAAAAATAGTGGTGTTTTAGTGTTACGGGATGTCTTGCAGTGAAATCTTGTTACATCCCTATTATAACTGTACGTCAGCTTACTCGGTCTGTCAGCTCACCTTGTCTTCTTCTTTTCCCTCTTCCACTTTAAACAGAAACCTGAGTAACAACAAGATCTCGCTGCTGAGAAACGGCTCCTTCTATGGCTTGGCCGCCCTGGAAAAGCTGTAAGTACTTAAATCAAGCACTCTTAACTGCTTTGTCCTCCCCAGAGTCCTAGTAGCTGTCATCACGACAGCAGTATTGTGCTTTTAACTGGTAAAAAGGCAAACAGGGAACACGGTGGGAATTAGGAGATCTTTGTCAGTTTCTACCCTGCAGGAGGCTCTCCTGTGTTTTTTTTTTTTAAAAAACTCCTTTCCCTTGTGCTTGACTTGCACTGCAGCAGTAAAACGTCTTACTCGGGATAAAATGGAGCATTATTTGAAAGACTAATGCGATGCAAGATCAGTGAGGTTTGACTGCGCGACTGACGAGCCATGTCCATGTCGATGAGTCTTGTACCGCATGCAGAGTCCCAGAGGGTTGCATTCATGAAGCCTGATTATAAGCTCTGTGTCGGCTGCCCCAGCTTTGCCCCCTGAAGTCATGTATTGATTGCTTTCACCTCCGTCCAGCGCAGTGATCGCTGATTTTCCACCTGATGGTGACACTGACATTGGCTACTGATTAGGAAATCAGAAGAGAGGCCAACACCACACAGAGCAGACAGCTTGATACCGCACTCCCCTTCAGTCGGTCATCCACATGGAAGCACACACTTACACACACACGCAGGCTTCAACGGTGACTGGTGTGAAAATTATGATAGTCAGTTTGGTCCCTGTCTCCCTGACTAGCTGACAGCTCAATCCACACTGGAATATTGTCAGTGGAACGATTGTGTCCACTTTCTTCTCCTCTTTGTGACGTCGGTGGACCTATCAGATGATGTCACCCGTCTCTCTGGGTCTTATTAGTCGCATTGAAAATATCTACTTTCATCCCTCCGGCTCCACTGCAGTAATGAATGGCTGGCTTTTAAAGGGGCTCGGCCAAATGTTTGCTGTGGCCGCCCTTTCAGAGCAGCGCTTTGTGTGGCCTATGCCTCCTCTTGGCCCGCTCCGTGGACGTGTTCTGTTCGTCCACTTTTCCCTCAGGCAGCCTTTGGCAGCAAGGCGTCTGTCGCCAGCGGACGATGCAAAGCCAGGTAGCCGCAGTGAGCTGAAAGTGGCAGCCAGATGTTCCTTCGTCTGCCCCAGCTGACCAGCTTTCTGCTTGGACGGTTGGCTAGATGACTGGACAGGATGGTTGAACAGAATTGGCAGCTGATTGACAAGTCTAATAGGGCGTGTGTTTGCAGCAGCACTGTAGCAGCTAGCCCCAGTACAGCTAAACAAACACACCTTTTACAGCAGCAGTGGAAATTTAGCTTTTCCACAACATCTTTTTATTTACCACTTGCATTAGTCATGCCGTTTTCTTATTTATTTATTTTTTCATGAGTCCTTCATTATGAGGAATTATTTTCCTATCCAAACCTGGTAGATGTAATAAAAATTTAACTGTGCAGATCAGTCAACATAGACTTTTAACCAACTGTTACAGCCCTTGTTTGCTTTTTAATAGAGTGTGCCAGTCAAAACTGCAATTAGTGAGTGAGCATGTAGCATACGGTGATATACAGTGCTGAGCAAATGTCTTAGGTCATTCCCGTTCAAATGTATAGTTCAGTAAGTGAGATTGTTTTTGTCAAACATAGAGAACTTATTTAAAGCAGATTCCGAAAGTGTTTTCATCTGGAGAAAAGACAGGACGTCTGTCCCAGTTTGAGCGCACACATCAAATAAAACACATTATCACATTTTTCATTTTTAATATTCTTATTTCTGTGGTCTTTTTTTTAATTTGCTCTTTCATTTTATGACATTAGCAGTTGCTCATGATGAAGAATTGAATTTTAACAGGGGTCAGAAAATTTTTTGAAGCCGATGAAAATAAAGAAAAGTTTTATGTCCAAAGAAAACTCTGAAAGACTTTCTGCATATTTACTGATCAGGGCCACTTTAACACTTCCCCAGACAGTCTGACAACTTAAATCATAAATAAAGCAAATCACTTTTGAACATTAGTGTTGCTAACATAAAGTTTAATTGTAACATTTATATGTCAGGTTGACATTAGCTGCACAAAATTTGGAAAACTTTAAGTTGTAGATGTTTAATCCGCAACCTTAAAAACAAAGAAAGCATCACACAAAGGCACAAGCATTAGCTAATCTTACATGTTCACCATTTTATCATTTTTATTTTTATTTTATTGGGACCATATTAAAAAAATAATCAGAACTCTCTCTTCCCTTTATGTTGGTTGCTGGATTTCTTTTGGCCTTTCAGCTTTCCGAGCACAAACGTCGTAGGTCCTTATAATAATGTTTTATTATTCTCATCATAATTTTCCTCATCACCATCTGAGGTCAATATAAAATTTGAGTTCTCTGAGGAGAAAAGCTTCCAAAGAGATTTATCTGGGTACAGCAGATAGTGTCTTCTTAAATGCAGGGCCCCTGTCTGTTGGATGATGGCCTGTATCCCCCCATATGGACACCGGCCCATTACCGTCAGCCAAAAAGAGTCCCACAGGGGCAAAGCAAAAACAAAGCCCATCACTGTTCTCTGTTCAGTACACAGAGTCTCGCTTTATCAAAGGTTCCCACCGCAGAAGGCCTCACTGTTAAGGGCCTGTGTGACATCGATGAGACTGGCATAGTTTTCAGTTCTCATGCTAATTCTGTTGCATTTTGAAGCCTTAAAAGACAATATTTTATTTTCAAAAAGCAAATTTGGACTGAAAACATAATTTTAAGTAATAAACGAATGACTCAGTCTGAAGGTCAGATTGTTGAAACAATGTCAAATATCCCATGAAAACAGAAAACAAGATATTTATCTTTGCATCGGCCCTGAACCTTTGCAAAACTTATACAGATTCATTGTTTCACATGACATTAATTCATTCCTAACTGAAAGGAAATGCCGTTTTTTCCCCTGCCTGCCTGACCAAACATTATTTATCTAGCCACAGGTATTTGAAGACCGGCTGAATGGACAGAAGTTGCTTCAACTCAGGGCAAAACAACATCAGAATTCTAGGTGGCATCTGCAATAGCTCACTCTGAGAAGTGGATATCAGAAGTGCAAGGAGGCATCTTTCCAAAGTTTTCAACTCTCATTTTTACAAAGTGACGTTAACTCACTCTTCCTCATGAATGAGTGCCTGGGCGGTGATTGATGGAGGAGTGGTGCATTGCTGAAGGATGCATCTTTCCAATGGTGTTGCAGAAAAATGTGCGTGCAAATGCACATGTTGAATATTTGGGGAAGTAATTATTAATCTGGGAACTATAAGCCAAAGTGAATGTTTCTTAGAAAGTGACAGGTCAGAGGTTAAAAGTTGGTGTTTTTGTTTGTTTATTAGATCATACCTAATTTGCCTTTATGTAGTAATTTACTATCAATAAGAATTGTAGAAAGTAGAAATGGAAAGAAAAGCCAATATTTTGACAAAAAGCATCAGATCAGCATAATATGATAATCAATATGATAAAAATGTAAAATTACCCATGTATTATGCTGATTAAGTAAAGGAGTATTAATGGTATATCCATGGAACAAAGTGGCAACTGGTGACCAATTGAGTTGGTTAAATGATAAAGTTGGATATTTTTGTTGAAAAAGAAATTCTTTAGGACATCTTTGATAATTGTTTTATTAAAGACCCTTAAAGTTAGATTTGCATTCAGTACTGTCTCTAAAAATCTTTTTTTTTCATGGTTAATGGAATGTTTCTTTCCCCCTTTGTTTAACAAAAGACAAATATGATAAACCCTTAAATAATCCAAAGTTCAATCAATTTATTGTTTCTAAATCTCTGACCAAGTTTGCAGAAACATTCAGGGATTTTTGTTTCTCTCTTCTCTCCTGCTGGACGTTGTTGATCACAGATTTTTGCCTGCTATTAAAAGCAGACGAAGCCGGTAAACCCGAGTAATAATTTCTTCCCACCTTGTCCTTTTTCTTTTTCTGTTCAAACAAAAAAGCTAAAAAGGAGCAGGATGGATTTAATCAAAGTCAAATAATTGCTTTTATTCTCAACATTTTGGTTAGTTTTGGTACAATAAACAGGACAGTGAAAAAAGAAATCGTCCTCATGATTTCAGAGATTTACTGAGCTGTTTTCTTTTCTTTTGACCATATCCTCTAAAATTGACTCAGATGTTTTCATGTGACTGTTGTTAAATGTTTTGACAGTGCGCTTAAATGAGAGTGACTGCTTATTTTTCCTACTATTTTTGGAGCAAATGAAATGAAGAAAATCAGAGCAAATATTTTAATGGGCGAGGAGGAATAAGCTGCTCTCCAGCAGTGTTTGAAAAATGTTTACTCTTTGCTGAGAAATGGATTCAGACTGCAGAGATCTTTAACAACAAAAAACGCCTTTGAGATCATTTCTTTCATAAACAGCCTGGGTAAACTCCAGAAATCCGCTCCTACGTTATCGAAGATTTAGTTTGATTTGTATGCATAAGTTGAAGTGACAAATCACTCTGTGCTTTGTCTCTTGCCGTGTAGGTTAAAAAAATAATTAGCACTGGAGTGATGTAGCCTTTCTTTAAGTAATGTGTATAATAGGAAAACAAACATGGGAGACTTCATTGCCATTTGATGGTCTGGTAGTGGTGGTTACAAAGCTGTCACAGTGCACACACATTCACTCACTTTAATTGGACTGACCTGTCTGGCTGTTTGCCTTCCTTCTCTTCTCGCTGAGCTTTTAGCACATATTTACCATTCATTATATAGTTATCCATCTCTGTTGGGGTTTAGGTGGATGGAAATAAGAGACAGGCCTTCGTCTGCAAATTGACCCATGAATGTCCAACATTATTGCATGGATTTAGATTAACTTATGTTGTGTGGGTTCACCTTTGCTGTCAAATGTGTTTGATGTCTTTTTTTGCCTGCCAAAGCGCCGCAGTTACTGTATATGTGATATCATAATCATTTGGATATTGGTCAAATCACATGCCTGTAAGTGAAACATAAACCTCATTGGTAGATGTTTTTTCACATAAATTAGGGGAAAAGAAAGTTTTAGACATTGCAATTTAAAAATATATATATATATCCAAATGTCCCAGTGATTGTTATTAATATTTTATATGGCTTACAGCTCAGAGTCCCAACAAGGGGGCAGCATGATAAAATGTTTTGCACAGTAAAAACTGGCCGGTAAAATGGCTCTGTGCCGTATCTGTCTGCTGGTGGTCAAGATAATATTTAATTCAAACATTCTTATTTAAACCTCAATCATTATGTTGAATCTTCTCTGGTTAAAACTTTAAAATATGTAGACAGATCAAACCTGAGCTAATCACTGAAACAGAGAGGAGGAAATTTGGACCGACTTATTCTACCTGAACTGCAGATTTTCTAAAACACAGTTTATTTGTTGTTGTACTTTATTTGTGAAAAACAAATGCATTTTACTTTGATTATATCAAAAAGTTTTTGTCACTTTTGCAAACCTAATATGTTTAAGAGTTTCCAAGAGGTAAGTCTGATTATTTTCCTGCCTCAAAGTTTGCAGATATTTTTACTGCTATGTTGTACAAATTTAAAAGTTTTAAATTTTAAATTTGTACAACATAAATTACCTTGTGCAATAAATTGTATTTGGTCATTTTAAATGGAAAACATCTACATCTTGCAATGATCTCTTGTTTGATATTATAGCTAAATAATAATTTATCACTAACTTTTTGATTGGAGTTATTTCCTTTTTTTCTGAAACTTAACTTTTAACTTTGCTGCTTTACACCAATGTACCACTGGGAAGTTTGACATAAGACACATTAGTGGATATACAGCATGTTGTTGTCTCATTTTGCTGAGTGGACATATAAATCTAATATATGTCCAGCATCACTTTCCATTTGGACGAGTGCCAAGGTAAGAGCACCAAGCTGCTCTTTTATTCATGCATGTGTTTCACATTGACCCCAATTGCATCTGATGGTATTTAAACAATTATATCAGTATTGAGAATTAATTGCTAGTATTAAAAATAAAGTTTACTAAACACATCCTGCTGCTTTTCGTGTGTAAATGAGGCTGTTTGCTTTAAGTGAGCCTGTGTGGCGTTCTAATTATTTGGAATAAATGGCTCTAACCCTTTAATTTCTTTGGGTGTTTTCTTCAAACTATAATTTAGCTGCCTTAAAGTCGCAGTTGATAACTTGAATAAAAATGTTTTTTGTGTACATGTTAAAACTGTCACTATGTATAATATGAGATAAAACAATGATTGAGCTTCCTATCTGCATAAATACACAGATGCCAGTCAAAACACCAATGAGAGCCAGCACAAAGTTTGCAGCACTGTCAATCAAGCCTATGTATGTGCTGCAGTGGTAACCGTCTTAGCTTTTCCACATCTTCTTTATGTCCATTCTTGGTGGGTACAACCAATCAACATCAAGAAAAAGCAATGGTACTCCTGGATTGGCTAACTTACAGATAGTAGTCAGAGGCATGTCAAAGTGCTGCAGTTTGGTATTTCAGCTTATTTCAGCTTAGTTACATTCCACAGAAATATTTGTGAATCCATGAAAACTACGGATGTAACAATACTTAAAACTCACAAGATGAGACAGGAAATAGAGTTCACAAGAACGAGGTAAGAAAAGACTTTATTTCAAGAAAATGTCAAAGATCATCACATTTATGCCCCTAAATGGTCTTTATTTTTGCATTTTTATTGCATTTTATTTAATATTTTTGCATTTGTATTGTTGATTTTAAAAGGAAAATCAACACATTGATGTCTTTGTTTTGGCAGAAAAGTCAACATTTACCAGGCTTTTTGAGATACAGCATACACTGTGATTGTGATGTAGCTCACCGAACCCATAGACATCCAGGAAGCCGGTTGTTATGGCAATGATTTTTGTCCCTGCAAATAGTCGGGGGTCCACTGTAATCAGATCCACTTTAAGCATCTGGCAATGGCAGCAAAGGGTGGAGAGGAATTCTTCATCAGTGCAGATGGAGTGTCTAGATGAGGTTAAGCAACGTTACTATTGAGTCATTGCTGTGACCCTTGAGGGACATTTAATTTCCATAGCAGAGATGCATATGCAATTGATGTTAAAATATTTTCAGATGCTCAATTTTTGCACATCTTTGTTGTTCATCTCTGAGGCAGAAGGCAAATGCACAACAGTCTGACAGTGAAATCTTTGGCTTTATTCTTACATTCATTGTCGGACAATCAGAGAAGGAGAATCATACTTGTCTTCTGGTGATGAGACACAAGCAGCCAGATATAAGTGAAAGAGTTCAGTTACACCCCAAAAGGGAGAGAAAGAGTAAAGAAGTTGGAAAAGAAAAGGAGAAAAAAAATTAAAATAAAACCTCAAAAACATGGGATAAAGACAACATATAAGCCTCTAATATTGTTAAAACAGTTCAACCATAACATATTATGTATACCTAAGCTCTCAAGCATAAAAAGCATAAATTATTTTTATAACTAGAGTAATATTTCCTTACCAGCCTTTAGATAAAAGTGCAAACCTAAATTTTGCCCTTTCAGTGACAGATAATGAATATGCTTCTTTTCTCAGGGTCACTTTGCTCAGGAAACTTTATGCAGGCTTAGATATACGGTGCAATTTAACAGAACTGGGAAGCACTTCAGTAGCTTTTTAAACATTAAGTACAAATTGTGCAGTTTATACAGTGAGCCGCTACCGCTCCTCAAACAAGCGCCGCATGGGAGTCGAAAATGGTCATTGTTTAAACATTCATCTCATTTGAGCGACTCCAGCTGTTTCCACAGATATGAAGGCCTGGCCTCCACGCTGTGGTTATAAATACTCACACTCACCACATTTTTGTTTACTTTAGCTTAAAAAAAAATTGTGTTTTACCTTACATTTCCTTAGTTGCATCTTTGAAAGATTTAATCCTGCTGTTGTCAGCTGGTGCAGAATAGGAAACATTATTTTTTTTTTTAAATTATAAAAACTTTCTCTAACATTTTTCTTTGCTCCAAAATTGAGAATTATTCGTTTTAGCTTTGGTTAAATTGCTGAACTTAATCTCAGAGTTTGTGCTTTTGAGTGCATTTGCTTAATGTGTCATCATTTGCTTTTGTGCCATCCTGCTAACAGCTGTTCTCTGTTTTGTGTGTTGATGTTAATTAGTTTTCTGCCTGCTGGGTTAGACCTTAGAGATGGATACTTTGCTCCGCTGGGATTGCATCATGGACGTGTTTCTAGCAGATGGATCCACTTACTATCGTGAACTCATTATTATTATTGCAGTATCATCGTCTTACCTTTTAAAAATGAGGAAAAAATTAAACCTTTTAATATGATATTTATTTTGTGAGAAAAAACGTGTGTCAGTTAATTACCAGAAGCAATGTTTCTGGTCTTACTGTAGTTAGCGCTTTGTACAAACCTCTTCTGCCATTAGGTCATCACTTCTCCTGAAACATTTCACAAGGTTGGAATTAGAGCTGCAAAATATATAGCAAATTCCTTGTTTTCACAATCTTACGGTGTGAAATGTAAATGTATGTTTCACTAAGAAGTGCTTGAAATGCAATTATCAGCTATGTTGGCACCTTGCATTTAATCTCCATGCCTGTAATATGTGATGATTCTTCCTTAATGCTGCAGAAAATGTTTCAGGAGGACTTGATGTTGTTCTGGTAAGTTAACTAAACTGCAACTCATTTATTTCTTTGCTAAAAAAATAAATAAATAAATAAAAAAGATGACTGTGCATACAACGTTTTGAATGAAAAATTATGTTAAGATGGAAATAGTGATTGCATTGCATTTTGGAACCCCTTGTCAGACCTTTGCGTCTTTGTTCGGCAAAACGTTTGTTACCATGGAAACGAGGGGCCAAGACACAACTCTTCAGTGGGTTTTTGGTAAATAGGGTTGAAAGCACAAAGTTCTAGTTCGTACCTTTACCTGCACTATGAATTCAAATTAGAAAGTTGTGGGTTTGATTCCCTTGTACCACATGTTGATGCGTTTCTGGGCAAAAAATATTCTCACACGTTTGCTGGCATATTTGGTATATACAGCATAATTCAGGGGTACTAAACCACACACCACAGG
Source organism: Poeciliopsis gracilis (assembly GCA_911649635.1). Taxonomy (NCBI): domain Eukaryota; kingdom Metazoa; phylum Chordata; class Actinopteri; order Cyprinodontiformes; family Poeciliidae; genus Poeciliopsis; species Poeciliopsis gracilis. The sequence continues at coordinate 6,125,808 of CAJVRI010001154.1, forward strand.
TTCTACCAATCTAGTTTCTGATAACAGATGTACAACTCACGCCAAAGCTTTGAAGACAAAGGTTTTCTCATTGGCGTTTTTATCTTGTTTTTATGCTAAGTATAGGATCTGATCTCTGCATATTCAAAATGCTTTAACTTGAACAAAGTGTTGTTTTTAAAATAAAGAACTCTTAGCAACTGTAACTTATATTCCTGCTTTTCTCACACATATGATAATTACATAACATTCACCAGCTTATTGATTTTTCTCCTCTTTTGCATTCTTGTCAGCTCCAGAGCTGCTAATTCTAATATAGATGCTCTGAGAAATGCAGTTATTAAAGGTTAAAAACGTTTCTAAATACGAAGGTTGTTTCTCACTGCTGCATTTCTGAAACATTTGAAAAATGGTGCTTTAACATAATAACTTTGTTACATTGTAATTTAAGAAGCCTTTAGTTTTGGTATTGAAGTTAGACATCAGTCAGTGTTCAGACACAGCCATGATTTCGACCTATACATTTTGTTTAGGTTTAGATAATGCAACACGGCCTGATGTAAAAGTGAGTGCTGCAAATGATGCAAAAACACCAGATGCCAGGAAATAAAAAGAATGTAGGCTGCCTTATTAGATCCACAATAAAATATATTTTTTTCAGTTGTGAAATTGATGTAACAAAATCAATATACAGGAATTTTTTTTTCTTCATTTTAGAGATAAAACTTGAGAAAACAATGATAAGGATGAATTATTTGCATATTGGTGCTGAGCTGGCTGACAGAAACAACACATTTCATCCAATGTTTAGCTTGGCATTTGAGCTGCACAGACTATACACTGTTTTCCTCATTTCTCCAGAGATGAAGTACAGTTTCCTGTGATAAAAGTAAAATGCCAGTTGTCCAGCATGAATTATAATTTTCAACCACAAATAAACATTGTTAAGCAGCAGTATGACTTTTGAGCTTCTTTCATAAGGGAGAGAAGACGCACTGTCGACAGAACGCTTCCGAGGAATCTGAGGGACAGAGTTTAAGTTGCATTTGTAGGATATTGGATTTCTGGGAAATATTGAGAAACATTCAGTGCAAGAATTGTTTTTGTACTAAAAACCTTCCTTTTTAATCTAGAAGACATTGAACCTTTTAGACATTACTTCAACAAGTAATGTTCACTTATTTATATATTTATACATCTTTTTGATGCTGACTGATCAAACTTGCACAGTTCTGTTTTGTGGAGTTTTTTTTTTATTTTTTTTATTTGTGCTTTTTAAAAGCTGGAAATCAATTTTCTATTTTGGACAATATAAGAACCATTGACGATTTTCCTTTTTGTTCTTGAGCAATTGAGAGAAATTTAACACCAAACAATAAGTAAACCTGAAAATGATAAAAGAAAGCATCTTTCTGCTACCTGGAAACTTTCCCAGAAGCTGAAACGCTGTTGCACCTTTGAAAAGTTTGGGCTGTGACTCCACAGGTTTTCCTCTACAGTTATTGTTACTCTAACAATTCAACACAACTTCCACCACTCCAAATGCTTTCACAAAACAAGCAGAACTGTTCTGTTTTCTTTCTCTCAACACTAAAATAGCTGAGAAAAACCAAAGCATGACTTTTATCAACACTGAGGACCAGCCTGATATCTAATGCAAGAAATGCTTATATTTACATGATCTAATCCTGTCTCTTGTAATATATTCTATTTATTACATAAGATATCTATTTGCAGATGGAGTTTCTAGAGAACAATTACTTTTCTTTATTCAGCACCAACTCTAAGGAGTTTACTGACAGAGGATGTTACGGATCACTTCTGATCATTAATCATGGAAAAGGATGTAAAATCCACTTTCAGAAAGTTTCCTCTGATTGTTCAAGCATTTGGCACCATACTGTTGTATTATAGTGTGAACTCTACCCGTCCTGGTCCATGTAATGACATGCAATCGTAGTTCATATTTATTTGAAAACCTTTGTTGGCACAGATCAGTCAGATGCTAATGGTGTTGGGTTTTTTTTAATGTGGTTTCATGAAATCTTCCAAACAAAAATGGTGTCAGTTTCTCTGTGCAAAGATGCTTTTTGTTCTACAACTGAGACAGTAAAGAGAATATGCAAGAATCTTATCTAAACATTTAAAATAGGTGTTTTGTTATGATAAGGAATCCATCTTGACTTCATAATGCTCCTACAGTGATGCATTGTCTTTGTGCAGACTCACAGAGCAGTGACCTCTGCCCCATGTCAAGGCAATAAATCGATGAGTGGCAAGAATTTTGAGTATTCAGCACATTCAGGGATGGCAGAGCACTGAGCTGCATGATGGTTCAGAATAAAAGACGGTGCTCCAGGCCTAACCACTTGGCCCACTTGCTTTTTTGTAGCATATTATGCATGATCAAAGAGAGAGGTAGGTGGGAACAAAGTGGGAGATAGCCGCTGACTGACCCGACCAGACCTGGCGCTCAGTTTCTCAGTAAGACAACTTTCCTGTCCTTTCCAAAGTATGCAGTTAGAATAGGAACTCCAGGAGGCTGCCTATTGAAAATCCTCGGTGATTCTGCTAAAAAGTCAATCAGCAAAAAGAACTACTCTTCTCAGCTTCAAGGTCAAAGCATAAGCGACGTTTTGTAGATATAGAACTTTTGAAAATTGCAAAATAAATGTATGAGGTGTGTTTCATTCATGCATGTCTTCAAGATTAAGCAGTTGCTGAATGGTTATTTGAGAGTCTTAGCATTTCAAGTCCAAAGTACCTTTTGTCATGGAGTAGAAAACAAATCACACACCATTAACCAAAACGTTAAATGTTATACTTCTAAAGGAGGCCTTTCATTTTCATTAATATACATTACATTTTCTATACTGACATTACTTCCTGGAAAGTAACAGCTTTCCAGGAAGTACAGCTTGCAGCAGACAGATGCTTAATTGGTCAACAATGTATGTCTTTGTCAAAGCCTGTTGCTATTTATATGACAAGAATGATTTTTGTTGACTCATGCATCAGAGGAAGACTTCAGTCATTCAATTGTAGTCAGAAGTTTGTATTACACATCAGCAATGGCATTTAAAAATCAGAGTTGGGTGCGTAATTCAATTTCCTTTGGGAAGCTGCGTCTCGACCACAAGCTTTCTGTATTCACGAGTTTCTGACACAATTACTTCTGAATATTTGACAACTTTTTAATCCGCAGCTTATTACAGTTGAGGTTCAATTCAAAATTTTAATGTTGGCCTTTTTCATCTGTCCAAAACCAATATCAGATTTCTGGTGGAATAACCAACTGTGTTTGTGTTTTAACAATATATCTTATTATTTGACAAAAAGAAAAAAAGTTTAGTATTTCATCTGCTGAGTAGAGTTAATCCCAAAACATGATGCTGAAATATTCTTAAGTTTCAACCCCTAATCTTGGCTAAAAACAAACTTTTTGTCACTATGTCCAAATTATTACATTTCTGTTTTGTCTGACTTTGTTTTCTTCAGAAGGTAAACAAGTTTGACAAAAATTCAGTCAAGCTTGATGGTGTCAGTTTTGGATCTGAGGTTTATTTTTTTTGTTTGGTCCACATTTTGTGTTGCAATGGCCATGATTCTAAATATGCATTAAATCTGGCCAAGATGAAGTATGTGACAAATTTTAATCTCAGCTATAGTACAAATGAGCTGTTTAGAAACTGATTTCATTTAACTCTTCAAATTTTGGCAAAGAGTCGGTAGAGTTATGTTAGAAGTCAATAGTCAATCAATGCACATGACTAGATCATGTTAATATCTAGCCAAGTCAATAACTTTTGTTTTCCCATTAAGTATCTGTTACTTTCTTTGTTAGAAAAATAACCCAGAAAAGAAGAGTCTGAACTGCTTCTCAGTTTTTGAAAGAAACACAACCAGTCTTCTTCTCCTCATCACACAGAGTATACAGGGCAAAGTTAAAGGAAACCAGGGACACAATTTCAGGAAGTTTTCCTTGGCCTCCAAATAAAAACCAGAGAGGAGATTTTTCTGAGATCCATTTTTAGTATTGTGAGAGCTCTGGGGTAGGCGGGGTGGATGGACAAGGAGTGCTGCTCTGGAACTGCCACATGTGTGTTTTTGCCTCTGTGCTGGATGTGGTTTGGGTCTCCAGCCAGCAGGAAATGGTCTGTGTGGTCTAGCTAACAGGTGCAAGTTAACTTACCGAAGCATGACACCAGCATTTCCAGCAAATTATGTCTTTAAAATAGCAAAATTCACTGCTTTAATTAGACTTCTTGAACGTTTCAAAGCTCCCTTTATTCCCAAGCAAAAGCTAAACATACTCAATGGGCTTGACCAGGTCCATAGATGTGTGGATGGAATCATAGTTCATTGCATGTTTGTTTAGTCTGCAAACAGAAGATTTCATCTGACAGCTCTTTTCTCACCTGTGATCAAATGGGTGGATAAATGGGTGGTATAGTCATGTCTGACTCTTTCTGTGTGTCTCTCCTCCAGGTACCTGAAGAACAATCTGATAAGTACAGTGGAGCCTGGAGCGTTCCGTGGTCTTTTGGCCTTGAGGAAACTGTAAGTGTGATTAAGCTCTGAAATAGCCTGATATAAGAAATTCTGAGAAAAAAAAAGACTACATGTGAAGTTTCGTTTTTATTTCTGTGTTGGGAATGAGTTTTTATCCCAGAGTGATTCCATAGATCTTCAGCATTTGCTGGACTGTTTAGTTAAATCCTGCAGAATACAATAGAAGTAGTTATTATTTTTTTAGAATCTGCAGTCTAACTTTCAAAAAGAATGCCGCAGTAATGTTAAAAATAAAACTAACTCATATTTAAGATACAAATTAGTTGTTCCTTATTGCTGATAAAATAATAAAAATATACTTTTGTGTAATTATTTTGGGTTTCACAAAAAGACTAATAAAATTCACAAAAGAAAAATACAAATGAAGTGAAAAAAATGCATTGAAGTTTGTGGTGACAATGTGACAAGATGAAAAGTTCAAGGGGTTTGAATAAATTAGCAAAACACTGCAATGTTCCCTATCTGCTTCTTAATTGGTCATGGCTTATAGGGGCTTGGATCAATATTAGGCAACAAAATATATGTTTTTATTATTAGTCTTTGCACAGTGCAGATTTATGATATATCCGATCAATGATTTAACTGGCCCAAAATATTCCAGATAATCTCTAATATTAATTTTATGAACCTACCATCTACCCTAAAAAGCTATTCCCGTTTGGGTTATGTGTTTTAGAATGTTTTTATAATCACAAAAGTGGCAGCAATTACAAATTTTCTTTACCTTTTCTGGAAGATAGCTTTGACTTTATTGTCAAAGCTGCCACTCTTAGACCGTTTTTGAACTGAGGCAAAGAGAAATAACAAAGTGTTTTGTTTCACCTACATTTTGTCAACCTCACTATATAAAAAAAAACATAAATATTTGATGGGTGAGCCATAATGTGTGGAATGCAAATAGGGGCTAAAGGGAAACAGGAGTGTGCAGGGAGAAGTGCCTCCCTTGGACAGGGGAAGAGCAGCTGTTTATTGTTTTGGAAGCATCAGGGTCAGAAGTCCTAGTTATTGTTCAGCCACATTCTGAAGCATAAAAATAGAATATAAAGAATAAGTAGACCTTCACACCCAGCAATAAGCCTTAACAATGGCTTTTACCGCTTATAAATGGTATTTTTATTTGTTGTTTTTTTTTTCATTCAAAGCTTTTAAAAGATTCAGTGTTTAAAAATAGAACGAAAGTTTTCCTTTTATTTCTAATCAGGCATAGCTTCTTTCTACCTTTTGTACTTTCAGCAGTGATTGCGTCAACATAAAAGGTTAAGGAGTGAGGGACATGATTGCAACCTGGTAGTCAGTAGGATCTGGACTGGCAGGGATGCAAACAGTGAGTTAACAATATTGATTCTGGGCGCGTGTGCATGCAGCCTTGGGGAGAAGCAGAGGGCTAATTTAAGTGCTCCCCAACTGGTGATTATTCGAGTGCCCTGCTTATTTTCCCACAGCTGCTCCAGCCCAGTAGCTCTTTAATTACAGTGTGTGTGGGCGTGGAGATTTGGACACAACAGTGCTCCGCCACTCGCATATGGGCGCCTGCTCCAACTGTTCATATCTGTTTGTGTTTAGAAGGATGTGTGTGTGCCTGCGTGTGTGTGTGTGCCAGCAGTTATGTGAAATGTTGGAAAAGGTCAGCACAGATTTCTCAAAGTGGCATAGATGACAGAGAGAAAAAACAGCGTTTTCAGCTGCTTAAGTTCCCTGAGCAGGCAGGCGTTCATCGAAGCACATATTAGTACAGACACATCTCTGATTTCTGTTCCTACTTATTCTGACGACCATGTCAAGAAAATTCCCCACGTCAAGTGAGGCATACTTCTTCTTTGCCTCTTTGTCCTTACAGGGATCTGTCCGACAACAGAATTGGCTGCCTCTCACCTGAGATGTTTCTTGATCTGGGCAGACTCTTAAAATTGTGAGTAGCTATCTGTGTTCTCAAAGGTTTTATTTTCCATTCTTTCTGAAACAGTTAAAGCTCAAGAAGTAGCTGTAGTTTTGCATAAGTAATCATGAGAGTGAGAGTTCAAAGTGTTATCTGTTTTTGGACGTTTGTGTTTTCTCTTTTCCACCAACAGAAATTTATCTGGAAACATTTTCTCCACACTCCCAACGGGACTGTTCATACACCTCCTGGATCTAAGAGTACTGTAAGATGAACAAACAATGCATTTAAATAACGTGTAGTAAATATACTCACCTGCCACTTTCATCTTTAGTTCAATTGCTTGTTAAATCGGTGGTGAAACAGCCAATCACATTGCAGCAACTCAGTGCATTTAGGCATTTGGATGCAGTAAAGACAGTTTTGTGTAGAGCAGCAGAATGGAGAGGATTTAAAGTGGTAGTATAAAAATGACTTTTTTAAGCTTTACAAGAATTTTGCTTTGATTCGTTCATACATGTTTGAGAAATCAGATGATCTGGCAGAACTGTACATCTGCTAAGCTCATTTAGAAGCTACTTCTCAGTGCAACACTGGTAAAAAATATTGGTAAACTGTTGTTAAAGGGCTAATAGAGCAGCAATGTTGTGATGACTTCCTGAAAGTAAAGTCTTGGAAAGAGCAGTACTTTTGTGGTTAATCTAAAGGCCTTAAATTATGATGTCATATTTGATCTACATAGCAACTCAACGTAACATAGTTACTCAATCGTGCTATAAAATGATACTATGTGGCAAGAAAACATAACATAGCCCTTTTAAGTAACCTTGGACGCTGTTATCTAGATATCGGCAGTTGTATGGTTGAAACTGACTAGCTAATGTCAGAGATGAGAGGAAAATGAGCTGACTGTTTCCAGATGACAGGCAACGGTAACTCACATAACCACTTACTGGAGAAAAAGGGCCCACTCTTCTTCATATAAAATCAGGGTTCCTGATGGGAATAGTGTGGATTTTTTAAAGCGGAAGGCTTAAAATGCCTTGGTTTCTTGGGCAGGAGTGATGAGAGGAGGATTTAGTGGCTACAGTAGTTGGGGCCTCATCCCACTTGGACGTTGTTCAGGTCTGTTGCAGAGAAGAAAAGGCAAAGCCAGTAAGCAAAGCCCTCGATTTATTAGTCCGTGGACGTTCCAGCTGTCACTATGATCAATACTGAAAGAATGAGATCCTGGATTCAAGTGGCTGAAATGATTTCGCTGCATAAAGTAGGCAGGCTGAGCCTTAGAGATGGGGTTAGGAGCTCTATCATCCAGGGTCAGCTCAGAATGAAACAGCTGAAGCCAGTTGAGGTAGTTTCACCATCTTATCATGGTGTCTCTTGCATGCCTCCCTTTAGAGATATGCAGAATGTTTTATGCAATTTTGTCCAAGCAATATGGACCAAATGTATTTGAAATGTTTCTGATTCTGTGTTGAAACTATGCCACAAAGATTTAAGGTAGTTCTGATGTCAGACCTGGTAAGGTGTACCTCATGAAGAATTTGATTCACTGATTTAATATGAATTGAGTCGAATTCTGGTATTGTGTCTTTAAAATAAATCAATGGAATATCACCTACGATGCAATAGAGAACACCTGTTCACATCATCATTTTCCCCATTTTCTTAAACTCAGTTTCTAACTTTGATGCAAATATTTAACTCTGCTTATTTGTATGGGATGGAAGAGTTACTTCCTAAACTCTAATTGCCACTTTTGTTCATTGTAAAAAGTTTGTTTATGTTTGACTTGCAGGCATTTTACATGTTGAGCTAAGTGCTGCAAGTGTGTTCTTGACATTCAAGCCCAAGTGAATTAAATGCTGACTGTATGCTGGTATTGCCACCAGGAACTTTGGCACCGACACCTTGTTCTGTGACTGCCAGCTGAAGTGGTTGCTCGTTTGGGCTCAGCAGAACTCGGTGAGGGTTGGTAATGACACGGTCTGTGTTTTCCCAACCCACCTCCATGGCCTGGAGCTGCGCAGCCTGGGAGAACAGCAGCTCAAATGTGGTAAGACTTTCTTTTCTATAGGTGTGCAGGGCTAACACGATTTAGACAAGATGAGCTCCGAGTTCTCTAAATGTTGCATCATTTGTGAATAATCCTTGAGTGAAAGTGTACAATACTTGGTTTTATTTATTTTATAGTTATTCTGTGTTGGATATTTTCATATTTGCTTTCTGTACTCTGGTACTCCTAAATTAGCTACGTCAGCAATTTTTTAAAGTCCAACTCACACCAGCTATAAAGATGTGGAGAATTTTAAAGCTGCTATATCCAAAATAATATATCCTAAATTGTGAGTATCTCACAGAGTCTCACACAACCGCAAATCCGCCAAAACATGGCCAAGGACGGTATTAAAGAATCAACCACGAGGCTCATGGTTCTGCTGGAGGAGCTGAGGAAAATCCACAGCTGGATTCTGTTGACAGAACAACTATTACTCCACAAATCTGGCCTTTATGGAAGAGCGGCGAGAAGAAAAAAGCTGCTGAAAGAAAGCCATGTGACGTCACATTTAACGGAAGTGGTGCAGACGACGCAGCAAACTTATGGATGAGGACGCTTTGGTTCCATGAAAGGCACAATGACCTCACTGTAGTTTTTTACAAAGATGAATGAGCAAAAATGCTTCCCTCTGGATGTGAAAATCAAAGGAATAACTTAAAAAATGCATCTGTAATGTCATTGAAATGTAGTTTTACAGAGTATTTACTCAGTGGAACAAATGCTTGGGACAATTTCCTGGACTTCATCTGTAAATATGAAAGCCATGTATTGTTTCCCTTCTGCTTCACAGACATGCATTACTTTGTGTTGGTTTCAGGTATATACATTGCACAACAAAGAGTGAAGGAAATGCAAGCTGAAGAGATACATAAGACATTGTGTGTAATAAAGACAACAATATTGAAACATTTAACAGATGTTTTATGCTCATTTAGGGCAACAGATATTAAGATAACTTCTTCATCAAGCAAAAGAGAAATCCAGTGGTCTTTATCTTCTTTTATCTGAAACTGAAACTGTGATTGTCTTCCCAGCCTTTCTCTGTCCTTCCCTCAATTTTACCCCCTTTTTTTTCTCCCTCTATCTCCTCACTTTGTGCCGCAGTCCACAGGGGAATTGTATTTCATATGTGATAGAATCGTGCTCCCCCTCTCCTTATATCTGGATTGTGCCGGGGACATTGCTCAGGAATGAGAAAATGTCTGTGTGTTTGTCCTTGTGTGTGTTTATGTGAACTACAGGCATCTAACATGAAGACGCACAGCATGCACAATGTGACACCTCTCCCAGGAAACTAATTAAGAGATATGTGTTTTGGTGTGTATCATGCACATGATCCCCCTCCTGCAGTTCTTGCTTTTGCATCCGCAGCCACTGCTATCCAAAGATGTCTAAACCACAGACATTGCAGGCTGATTTCCTTCAGTCCTAACTGGATATGGTTTTCATTTAGTCAAAACAATCCAAAGCAATTACAGGCTAATTCTGCACAGTCCCCAGACAAAGAGCCAAGAGAGGAATCCAGTGGCAGGACAAAGAGCACTCGTTTCAGGCCCTAAAGCATCCATTATGGGATTACAGTGATAACATTATGGGCTCCATGCTCGTGCAATTCTTGGCCTTCATACAGCACTCTACACTAACTTCATCTTACACCACCTTGTTTGTTCACTTGGCAACAAGCTGTGTGCAGTTGGATGTTGTGAGAAACTGTAAGAGCCAGGTTTTAGCTGCTATTTGTTGTTCTGTTCAAATGTCTGCACTTCTTTACAGAGTTATTCACAATCCAGGTAAGGTTGAAATGATTATTCATAAAAATGCTTTTAAAAAAAGGAATAGAACATGAATACACTTCAACAACTCAAGGTACTATACAAATATTGACATTTATTAACTAATTGTTTTATCTGCAGCTTTTATGAAAGCGATACATGACAGACCCTGTGTTATTTTGACTCTTTGCTTCTGTTATTTCCCTGCATTGATTTCTTATTTTCCTTCATACATGTTTGTTTCCTTTGTTGCTTGAATTATTTTCATCTGATCAGTCTTGTCAGGTTTTGCTCTTGATCTAATCTTAGTTTTATTCTTTCTGATGGTTAAAGTTAGATTAATTTTCTGGCTTCCCGGTTGGAAGTAGCACCACAGATTCTCAATTAGATTTAGACTTAGACTTTGACTGGGCCATTCTAATCATCCATTGATTTGACTGGATGTTGTTTTTATTTTTGTCCCTCTGGCAGGTGGGCCAATCTCGGGTCTTTTTCTGTTTTCTTTGACTTGTTTTAAAGCACAGATCATATATTATTTCATAACTCAGACCCGTTTTAAACCCCACTTTAAGGCTGTTTGCTCTTCATTGTTCTTAACGAACTTGTGAAACGTTCATATATTCAAATCAGTATTTATTGAACTACATTAATTAGGTGACCTCTGAAAACACTTTTCTCAAGATTTTGATTATCAGTGTAATGGAGCTATTTACGATCCACACTTTTCAGATTCATATGTGGGGAAAAGAAATCATGCATTACTTTGTGATAAAATCCCAAAAACCTGTTAGTGTTTCGAAAAATAATAAAAAAAGTTAAACAGGTTGGGCTTCATTTGCAAAGTTTTGTATATTTATTTTACTCGGCAGCATCCTGATAGACAACAGATGTTTGCCCTAAACATTCTGACGCCGCCGCTGTGGTGATCCAGGTCAGGTGCTGGCTGCACATGAGTGGGAACAGAGAAGCGTGCTGGGCTTCCTGACATCAGGTGCTTCCTGTGTTCAGAGGCATCTGCTTCATGCATTTCGCCACTGCCTTCTTGTTTTAAAACGCCGCTGGCATAAGACGGCAGCATGAAGCACAGAGATAATATGGTGTTTTACACACAAGTTCAGGAGATGATTCTGCTTTCATTGGCAGTTTTTTTTTTCCCTATGATGACAGTGTGATGCTTGTCTCAGAGTGTATTTTTGAGGGTTTTTTTGAGGAGTGTATTTTCTCAATCATTCATTAATGAATTATCCCGTCGATGGTGTTGCTTGAGGCCTCTTTTGTTGCATTAGTTTTAGCAAAAGAGAGTCAAGAAACATCCTGAGGCTGAAGCTCTTTACTGGCTGCTGTTTGTCTTCTTCAACAACAGAATTGACTTCCATGACGAGGAGTTTGACTTTGACTGTCTGTCCGTCAGTTATGTCTGTCAATTTTGGTGTTTGTGGAGGCATGCAGCAGATTGTTTAATGTGTTTAATAAAGTTACTTTTAAAATTTGTGAGTTATTTTCTTGCATCTTTTTTTCTCCTTTCCACCTCAGTGAGATTGCAGGGGAAGGGCTTCACATTCCTCTCGTGTTACTTTCCTTCTCGCCGAACAGATGGTCCTTTGGAGATGCCGCTTTTCCAGCTCATCCCTTCCCAGAGGCAACTTGTTTTCCGTGGTGACCAGCTTCCCCTCCAGTGCACCGCGTCTTACCTCGACCAGTCGGTGGAGCTATGGTGGCGTCACAACGGCCGCAGCGTGATCACACAGGAGGACATGGGCATCTATGTGGAGAAGACTCTACTTCATGACTGCTGCTTGCTTACCAGGTATTAGAGGAAACGTGAGCCGAGTTCTGATTTCCTGATGACTGGCTTGTTGCATTTACTTATAATCTCCGAAGTGTATCAGTAAGTAGATAAAATAGAAATGCCCTCCTTCACTTGAGAATTAAGTGCACATAGCCTTTCATAAGTATTTTCTTTACAATTTGTCAGGTTCAGAAACACAAATCTGAATGTACTCTTGGGCGATTTTAGGTGACATACCAATACCAAGATTACAGATGGGCTTCTACGTTTCTTTTCAGATAAAAATCTGAAAAAGATTATGTATCCACAAGTTTTTCACATTTAGATGCTAAAGTGCTTCCCTATTCATCATTCGAAAACATCAGAATCTCAATTAAATTGGATAGAGAGAATCTTTCAACACTTGCCGTAGATTCTCAGTCAATTGGATGAAGACTGATCTGTTACATTACTCATAGTGGTTTGCATGTAGGCCAAAGCTGTAAGTTTTGGTGTAATGTGACCTGAGCGCCATTTTCTACTCGCGTTCATCAAGGCCAAATGTTTGGATTTCATGATTGAAATGAAATCCAGAGCAGAGAACCAAACTGCAACATACATATATGCTTATATGTAGTGTAGCACAGTAGTTTAAGACAAAAGCAGCTAACATCTCTGCAGACCTCACACATCCTGGACACAGACATTTACTCTCTGGTCTAATCTACGGAGCGCTGTTTGGGAAACCTGAGTTTCTACCGCAGACTATCGCAGAGCGAACATTACAGCCTGAATTGTCAGCTAATTTGTCACGTGACAGTCAAACCTATTTTTCTTTACTTATGTCTAGAAAGTAGGCTACAAATAGTTGCACATATTGTTTGTTTATCCTCATTTTATTTCCTGTATTGATAATTTATTTATGATTTATGCCTTTAAGTTGTGAACGCTTGAAAGCCAACGTCAATTTCCTTGTTCTGATTTTAAAATGACGTCTAGATACCACGGTCTGCAGCGTCGGCGGTTAGTGTGTGTTGTTTCACAGACAATATTAGGACTTCATTGTTTGTTTTGCATCTGAAGCCGTAGGTTACACACCTGTTTATATTCTTAGAAGATTAGTATTAGTTTTTTTTCCTTAAATATGCTGAAAACTTCATATTCTTTTCTCTACACGTCACAAATAAGCAGCAAGTCAAGTCGGCTTGTTACTTAAACTCGTAATTAATACTTTTAGGTTACGTTGTCACATTGTAATGTTGTGACGTTTGCATGATGCAGCACTCAGATATGGAGACCCGTTTCTTATCTCTGCCTCACTCGCTTGTAGGATTTTGGGTTTTTCTTTTGTTATTGCCGCCCTTGAAAGGACGCGACAGAATTGGCTTGGCATGGCACCAAAACCTCACAGCAACCCACAGCTCGTCTCTTGAGATTGGCCGTCCAGTCTTCCCCCCCCAGCGCTGGCGGGGCACTGGCTGATCACACGCTAAGAGGAACAGATGCTGAATCATAATTGAGGTGATAAAGTGGACCGACATCACAGACGTTTGTAAAAAAAAATTTATTGAGAGACTGCCTCAAGCGTCTATCCTCTTTCTCTCTTTGTCTTCTGGGTGGTTTGGTGCCCATGTGGTCATGAGCATGTACTTATGTGTTACAGGGAACATGTTTGGTTAATAGTGTGGCAGTGGTTTTGGGATGCTGGAGCTCATTGGTGTTGATTATGTTTACTGGTACCTCTTCTGACATAAAGTCTCTGACATAAATATTGGTGGGGAGCTAACAGAATTATGCTTCAGTGTGTCAAGAAGGCCTTGACATTGTTTTATTTGGTAACAAGAACAGTGGGTACATTTTTACATCAATTCCTGGAAGGGTCCTTCACTTCCCTGGCTTAAAACACCAAACACATAAATATGCGTCCAAATCACCCAAAATGTGCCAACTATATGTAAAAATGTTCTCTATGACTCCTGCATGTTTCTTAGTAATTCAAATAAATTTATTTTAGGTTATTTTGGGAACAAAACTACACAAATTTAATCCAGAACTATTTTTTTAATCATATTTATAAGATCTTATAATTCTTTAACTCCTAAATGCTATTTCTGGCCAAATCACATTCTCATTTTTCACATTAGTTTTGTAATTGGTAGTTTTACTTGCTGAAGTGACAACATATCACAGTGCAAAAAACACAAAATCTTACCAAGTAGTTTATGTCTAGTTTCTAGAGCAAATGTATTAGTGCACTTGAAATAAGACAAAATTAACTTTCAAATAACTTTTTAGCAAAAAATGAGCTTATGTCAGTAATTCCTTAATATTGATGAAAAATGTGTGCTCCATTTATAAGAAGATATTTTTTCCATGTTTTTAGTGAAATAATCTAATTTTCTCTTATTTCAAATATACAAAGATATTTGCAGAGACTGGACCAAAAACACTTAAGATTTTGTGTTTTTACAGTGCATATGTATTTGCAATTAAAGCACAAACTTGTATGTACATATTCTTATGGCCTTTATCTCATATTATTACTATCATATGTTCTCCAATGGGATTTAATCATCAGCTTTCCTACAGAGTACATGTCGGCGAGGAGAGTAACTCGTCTTGCTCTCCTCTTATTCGCTGCATGAGAGAAGGCTGGTTAGCGGGTTTTTCTCTACAAAGGTTGCATCATGCTGCGTTGGCCATTTTGCACTGTAAATGTATCCCGGAGCAATCCTCTGTGTGCATATCTTGGCGAGTTCAGTCAGCTGGAGTCTCGCACAAAAATTCTAAATCTGTTCATATTCATCACTCTTATAAGATTAGTATTAAACCTGAAATTTTAAACAGTTGTAAAAGTATATTATAAACCCAGTAAGTGATTCCTGAGACTGTTTTATTTTCGCCAGAGCTTGAATGTATGAGAAACATTTTTTCATTTTAAGTTCATCCCAAAGAACTCACAATTTTTATACTCCATCATGTGCAATTTGGAGGTTTGCAGGTTGCACAGAAAATACTGATCTCTGTGCGATGAGCGTGAACATTATTTTTTTTTGTTCTGCGTGGTGAGCTCATTTTTGTTGCAGTCAGTGCAGTGACAGGAAGCAATGCACCAAAAGCATTAAATGCTCACACTCCATCACATATAATAGGGAGCCAACTGCAGTGTTGATGTTTCCAAAAAGACTTTTCCAAGACTCTGCAGATACGGACCTTCTCTGACTGATAACAGATTGATGTCAAGCAATGCTTGCCACGTCTGTAAGAACATCCTTAAATCTTTATCAAATAATAAAATCATGCTAAATCAGAAAGCCTTTGTGTTTGTAATTGCACTCCTCCACATCTAGAGACCAATATGTATTTTCTTCACCCCAGGTGGAACCAATTTGGGTCACATTTCTTTTGGCACCTGAGAATGCCTCCCTCCTTAAAAAAACCCCAGCAAATATCTGACATTATATCCATAATTGATGAATGTATAACAGAGCCAGTTCCAACAAAAATAGTGTGCTCCTCACAAGCTTAATTTTACATTTTTACCCTCTACTTCACCTTAAACTGCAAGGGGCAGTGGAAAATCTGTGCTTTTTGCTTTTCAAGCAGTTGTTTATGTAAAAATCTATGTATTAGAAATGCCTCTAATGTGCTTCTAATAGTATGATGTTTGAAGTTTAAGATGCTCATGTCAGAATGGTTCACCTTGGCTAACTGTCCTCTGACTCAGTCAGCCTTGCCCTCTCTGGCCCATCAGAGAGGAGAGACTGAATACACAGGATTTAGCACATGGCTTAAAGCCCCTGTCTGGATTTGTCGCACAGAGTTGCAGCAGAGTGAGCAGCGATGCCAAAGCCGTGCAAAGTGACCTCTTTGAAGGTGAATCCAAAATGTTTACCGTGTATTTTCTCAGCTAAATTGTTTCATCCAGCTTTACGCTATGCTCTGTAAGTTGCCAGTGTTAGCAGCAGAACATGACAGGGTAAAACTTTACTTGTGATATTTATAAAATGAAATTTGTTTGCTAATTCTTTAGGTTTTTTTTCCTTCTTAATAATTCGCCTCCCTGCTATTATAAGTGCATACTGTGCTCTGTCATAACACGCAGTTATTTGCTGGCGCAGGAGGGACTTTAAGCTTCTCCGTTTACATTTCTTACATGGAGCAGCAGCAAAGAAACGGGCCCTGTGAGGCCTGATGGCTCCACAACGTGGGCCAAACTCCTGCTGAGTAATGGTGCTGAGCCAAACTCCCGGTGTTAGCTATGCTAGAGGCAGAAGTGGGACCAGCCTGAGATTCATGTTTCATTAATCAAACATTTTAGAGCCCTGTAGCTAGCTGCAGCAGACACTTGGGATGTATCTCTCTTAATCCTCTCCATTTTTAATCAGGCTAATCTTGCACAAAATGAGGAACCTGTTTGGAAATATTACCGAAAGCAAAGGAAAGAATAAAAAGGCTCGTTGAATTATCTGTCGTCCTTTAAGCATTTTAAGCATTGCATACAAAAAATGAAGTTTTGTTTAGTCTTTTATAGAGTATTTTTCTACTGGATTTATCCATCCATTTATCCCACCATCACTCATGAACAAAACATGAAATAACAAGAACTGCCCACCCTTCTCTGACTGAAGCGAGTGACTCACCTGTTTCCAGTTGAGAGTTTGAAGACCTTAAAAGTATTTTAGTTTTCTACACACTAGCAGCCTTAATAACTGTCTTGGAGATCTGCTTTCCTCAAATCTACAAATTACACAAGGTTTTGTACAAGGAAATGACCCATTCAATGTCTGGATTGGTAAAGATCTGCTCCACTGTCGGGACGAAAGCTTCACAAGTCAAAAGTTCTGAACGCAGAAGAAGGCAAAGTCCTAAAAGCCAGTCTTGTTCTAGTTTTCTGGAGTCCAAGTTTCTTTTTGATGGATATTTTGCAGTGTTTTTTTTTTTATGTTTCATTCTGTCTTAAATATTTCTCTATGCATGCTTTTGTGCAGGTGTTGCCAAGGAAACCGGATTGGATTATCTTCCAACACTGTAATGAGTTTTACCTCTTGTTTCATCACTTCAGTTTGCCAGTTTAGGTCTTTCAGGAAAAATAGAAGCTTAGTTCTAATGAAAGACATTAAACAAAGGCAAAGTAAGATGTTAATTAAAGGAGATAGACGTAATATACAGTGTGGAGCAATTTAGAGATTGGCAAAAATTTCAGTTCTAAAGCCAGTCAGTTTTTAAAGCCGTTTTCATGCCTGTGTGTGCAAAATTCACAGCCATTCATGCATGTACGTCATATTGCATCTGTTCTGACAGTTGAAGCCAGAAATGTACATTACAGTCTAATGGCCTTCTGAGCTAAAAAAAAACAAACAAAAAAACAAAAACCCCAAAGTCACCAACTATCATTAGCAAGCTTTAATGAAAAGATCGGTGCTGCGGAGCATTCGGGGGATAGTGGGGACAGACTGAAAGTTTACAGTCTCATAAGCAACATTATGTAAATCAATTGATGAATGTCTGCGCAGACGCATAAATGTTTCTAATGAGTCCACAGGGAGCTGCTCCACAATGATGCAGTGTTGCTGTGGATGTAGGTCAGGGCTTTGTGTATGGCTGGTTTGGGGCCCTGCTCATCTGATTTTTACAAAAGTGCAGTTATTCAGTTTTTTAAAAATCTATTTTATGCTTTTGAATTGAGAACTGAACCAGTCTCTTTGCTCCTGTTGTTTTGTTTTTATGGATTAGCAGATCAGGATTATGTGATTGATCTGTCAGAAAACAAAAATCTTCAGCAGTAAAAATTTTGTAGAGAGACAGAAGCAGGAGCGGGCGGTTGTGTCTTGGTATGGTCAGTATTTCTCTGTGCATTCCTCAGCATATAATGAGTTGGCACATGTTCAGGAATGATGTAACTGTTCCCCCTGCAGACAGCTCATAGTTAGAGAGAGTGGAGCTACGTAGTCTTCCATACATCCATGACTGAAGAAAACAACTCATCTGGTCTGAAGTTATTTCTGTAATCGTGCTGCAGCCACTCCTCCAGTTCTGCATTTTTAAGCTTCTCATGCGTCTTCTCCTTCATCTTGCTGTAGCTTAGGATTACAATGTTTATCACTCCTGCACTCTTTTTCTGCTTTGCCTAATACCACACTGCCTGGTTAATCATCTGTTCAACAGTTTGAACCTGGAAGTCTTTTAGGATCTTGACCTTCTCATTCTCAAAGTCACCCACTTAGACTACTGAACTTCCAGCTCAGAGTTGACACAGATGCTCCTTTGTGTTATATCCACATTTTATTTACCAATATCTTATAAATGCTGAACTGTTTCAGAGGTATTTTTGTACAGATTACGTCTACATCCTGCAGAGAGTTTGCTTTTTTGCTATTGTAATTAGCTAAGACTTCTCGATATCTGGCACTTCATCATTCTGTCAGAGGTATGAACCATGAAAAAACTCATCTCTCCATGGTTAGAGGATTGTTTCTTCTGGTGCTTGTCTTATACTCTTGGGTTTTGATACCTGAGTCATTTACTTAGAATCTCTTCAGTTAGAATCATCTTCTTCATCCTCCTTTTAATCAGCTTTGTTGGATTTTCTTTGCACTGTGTGGAGCTTTTCTGTCTAAATATCTGTGACTTCTATCTCCTCCTTTGAATAGGCCATTGCGCAAAACAGATCAATTGACAGATTGGAGTTATTGGAGAATTTTAACAATGTCTCCTTTCTTTGCTCTAGCCCCTTAAATAGTCATTAAAATGGTATATTGTGTTTCATTTGGAGAAGCCACCTGTAACAGCATTTGTGGTGAGATATGAGTAATTGGACTGAGATTTTTAGTCAATAGCCTTCATGGTTTAAATTAAAAATAAAAACAATATACCATTTTGTATAGACTATGTTTTTCTTCTGCTGGACTTATATGCTACTGACATGATGATGTTTACTTTAAGGTCAGAACAGTTAATGTGAGATTTCACAATAACACTGTAACATACTGATTTAATCTGTTCAGTTCAATCCCCAAACAATTTGAATTGAGTCATTATCAACATTTGTCTAACGACAGATTTTCAGCTGTGCAACTTTACAAACTAATTTGTATCTGATATTATGAAGCAGTAGTGAATAAAAAACAGCTTTAAAAAAAATTTATAAAATACAAATAAACACACGATTCCACTGAAAAACGGCAGATCACGATCGTATCTTTGGTTCACTGTTATATAATTCTTGGTGCTATGAATACCTGCAGTCATGCATCATGGTCATACGCTCTGCTGCAATTCTCTAGGAAAGGAAACGTTAAGAGATGGATATTGATTTGACCTGATTTATTATCTCATATTGTTGCTCTGTTTACCACCTAAACCTTCTGCAAGATGTTCTCAAGCTGTGTAAGAAAAGCCTGTGTTGACAGGCTGTATTCTTTCTTTCCTGTTGCCTTTATCGTTCTGTCCTTTTAGTTCTCATGCAAATGATGTGGAATCATCATTGAATCGCCTAAGGTGGGAGTAGTTAGAAGATTATTTGAGCAGATTTTACAATTGTTGAGATTTATTGCAAAAAACCTGCGTAAATATTGCATTGTAAATCTGTCACCATAAAGCAGCAGCCCCAGGTGTTTTCAGCTTGTTCTCTTATCATTTTTAAAATATTTTCTTTTGCGCATAGACCTTCATGGGTATTCTGTTCAACACTGAAGTCTTTGAGCAATACCAGAAACTCATAGGCAATACCGAGAGGTTTAGTCTTTGACTTTACCTCACACATCTGAAAGGGTACGCTTTGTTCAGACAGAATACATTTCTGATTGCAATAACTAATGTCACCATGTTTCTACAGATGAAAGAATGTTTGATTCTCTGAACTATTCATATTGTCATTTGGTGGTCTGGAAGAATAAGGAGGTTGTGTTTAAAGTTATTCATTTTCAAACGTAAAGCATTTCCATAAATGAATGATGATTTAGCAAATTTTAAAAGTAGTTCATCCACTCGTTTTGTGGCCACATCTTTGCAAAATGTATTAAAAGTTTCAGTAAAGACCTGTGATACTAAGGCTCAGATTATGAGTCTGAGCTCTGTGCATGTGAATTGGTAAGGGAGTGGATTTTGGACCTTTATATAACCATTAGGGGCTGCATGGCCAAACACAACTGGAAACAAAAACTTGTAAAAAATGATGACATTTGCCTGTTGAAAAGCAGTAACAAGTACAGTTTGAAATATTGTGTGGAAGACATAGATTTTAGTTATATTAAAAACACATTTAAATAATTATTACACATGTTAACTTTAAACATAGTGTAATGTAATTGGATAATATTATTTCCAAGTTTAATCCTTGTTTGGATGCAGAACTCTTGCTGGGAAGAGTTTCAGTAAAAGTTTCAGAAAGCTGTCAATTAACTATTTGAATCACTAAAACCAGCTAAAAATATAATCTGCAGCCTTAAATTTAAATTAGATAACGTAAAAACACTGGCAGCACAGCCCCTGGTACCATCTCATTCAGATTTTCAAATCTGATATAGACCATTAAAAAAAATCAAAAGGAGGCTTCTGGACTGATTTAACTTATTTTCTGAATTCCCTTCCAGTTTCCCATCACAGCAGAGTCTTCTGCGTCGTTGGTTTAGGGAATCGTTACATTGTCTGATTTGTGTTTTCCTTCACCTCCTAAACAAGCAGCAGTGGAGATGGGTTCCCATGAGAGACTGGTGCAATTTTATATGGGAATGTTACTGAATAAACAGGTTACCTTGCCTTGTAGATTCACATCATAAACACGTGGCTGTGACAAAACATGATATGCTCAGTGTTCTCTCTGCTGCTTGTTTTTCTCTCACTTCCCTTTCTGAGATTTCCACCTTGATGTGGAATTCACAGCTGAATAGATTAGAATAAGAAATGCCCAAGCTGGGACAAGCTGCTGTGTTGATGTGGGCTTTGTGCTCCAGTTTCTATCCTCCTGCCACACACACACACCCATTTCCCATAATTAAATTGGGAATAAGTTCTTTTCTTTTGATTTGTGGTTTTTAGTTGTACAGTGGCTCTCAAAAATCTATGCACCGCTGTTATATATTGAAATCATGATAAATATATTTCCAATATTTCTATACTTGTGACATATTCAATCAATTAAAATATATTGCTGAACTGAAGTGCTCCTTTTTATTGGCAGGCTGTTGCATCCTAAGTGCACAAAAGAGCGTTATAAGAAATCCTTCCTCCCACCAGCTGATGGACTCTATGACCATCACTGCTCACAAAATACTCAAAAAGTGCTTAAATGGCTGCTTGTAAGCTTTGCTCCCTTTAAACAACATTTACACATCTTTGTTGTTTGCACAGTTTTTATCTTTTATATAAATTGTTCTATTTATTTATGTTCATAAAGATATAAAGTGAATGCTAGATAAAGGAGAAAATAATATGACAAAATAGGGATTTAGATTTTTATTAATTAACTGGTCTTCCAGATTTAGTTTATTGAATGCAAATATATTTTTAATTGGAGTATCTTTTATTGTGAACCTATCAAGATGAGTTTGAGCTTGACTGAGTTATTAATGTATTTAAGTTTTACAGTGTATTATATTGTCACCTTCCTAGAATAATGACACGAATCATTTTTTCTTTCAAAGTAATTTTTGAAAGAAAAAAGCATATATGATCACGTCTTTATTGTCAAAAAATGATTTAGGGGCAGAAAAATACTTTTTGGCAAAAAATGACTGATAATTATTCCGTGTTGGATCTGGAGCTTAAACAGCTCCCACTTTATAAAGAAGCAGTATTTCCATGGTGACGATTCGCGTTGCTTAGTGATCTCTGCCGACTTCTCCCTTTTTTTGTTCAGAGTGAGTAAAAATCCTTGAGATTAGTCTCCTTGGTGAATGCTTTCTATTGTCACTGTTTCACCATCTTTTGTTTAATCAGACATTTTCCGCTGGGATATGAATCTCTGTTTCAGAGTAGCAAAGATAAGCATGAGTAATGATCATCTTAAGTCCCAGCCAACATTTTAAGCTGCCACATACTCAGACAGACACACTCTCACAAGGGTCTCTTAAATGAATTAGACTTTGTGAGACACATATTGTCTCTGGTGTTTGACTGCATTCATCAACCTAATCCCAAAATAATCCAAACACCACAGAATTAAGTCCAGAAACAAAACCCTTCCAAAATGTTATTACATTTAATTACAAATTGAAATCTATATCCTAAATCAACACTGAATATTTTATTCCACACACTGGATAAAAGATGTTTAAAGCTTACAGATGCATCACCAGTACTCTCCTTTCCACCAGTGAGGTTATTCTTTCCAACATTGATGTGGCTCTCGCCGGTAACTGGGAGTGTTTGGTGACCAGTTCCAGAGGAAACACATCTCAGCACATGGAAATAGTTGTGGTGGAGACTTCTGCCCCGTACTGCCCTGCAGACAGAGTCTCCAACAACAAGGGCGACTTCAGGTGAGTCTACATGGACTTATCTTAAAATAAACTTATGCAATATGTTCAATTGTTTATTGATGGTTTTATTCAGCTTTTTATAGATTAACATGTCTTTGAATACTTACACTGAAAAGATGCATTTTCATGTTAAATTTGGTCTGTTTCTGGTGTCTTGTTCATAAAGATTTGAAAGTTAGTAGAGTTTTGAGTTTTTGTTTTGCATATCAGGTCGAGTGGATTGACTCGGTATCAATACCTAAGTAGTCCAGAAAATCAAAAATAACTTCTTAATCTGTCCTTCCATCTTTTTCAAGTTATCATAATTGGGTAGCAAGCTTTTTAAACATCCAAATGAAAGAATCCAAAGTCAAATAATTAAAATGCATTTATATAGCACACCTACACTTAAAGCAACTCCTTGCTATCAAAAATTGCAGGACACAGTGTAAAAAGAAACACAGAGCAGTAAATTTATATGTCGAAACGGCTCATAAGTACAGATAAAATTAGCTTTTTTATTTTAAAACAGGTTACATAGAATGAGAGTAAAAATCAGTAAAAACAAAGTAAAATAAATAAATAAATTGTAGTGAGCAGAGGTAGAGCATTAGGAGCAGCAGTCCCAAATTCCTACAAACTCCTGGTTTTTAATTTTGAAGCTGGGACCTTCACTGACAGCTTAGATAATGACTCCAGTCTTCACACTTTAGCACTTTCCTAGTCACAGCAACAGCCCAAAACTTAGACTGTATTCTGCAAAATCATCTTCATGCACGACAATGCACCATCTCATGCTGCAAGCAATACCTCAACCTTATTGAGAACCTTTGGAATTTTCTCAAGCATTGTTGTCATTAAAATAGTTGTAATGTCCCGTTTCATTTTCAGTGGGAGGTGAATTTGATCAAATATAATATTCAAAGATTAACCCAAAACCAGCAGATTCATAGAAAAAAAAGAAAAGGGCCTAAACTGGATCCCTGTGGGACAACATACTGGCATAGATGGACAGAAAAACTCTTTAATACTTGATGTATCTGCAACCATTTACCACACCATTTAATTCCTGCAAACAGCTGAACATGTGAGCTAAGGTCTGCCAAAACTACCAAATGGTTTTTAAAAGATGCAGCCTTTCTCTGCCGTCTGCAGCTAAAAGTAAATTATAAAGAAATTTTAAGACTGCTTTAGAACTATGAAAGAGTTTTTAAAACGACTCCAGCATAAAAAAATTCGGAAACATAAAAAATTTAGCTTGACTGAAAACAGCCAATACAGAAGCTGGAACAACGGCAATAAAAGCCTTAAGAGGCTGTGTACAACTTTTCAGCTACAAAGAGTAAACAACACAGAATATTAAAGAAACCCTGATTCTATTCTGGTCTTAGAAGTTTAGTTTAACAACAACATAAAGTCTAAATCACTAAATTGGTCTATTATCATTTTTAGAGCATTGCCAAAATAAAGAATTTCCTATCAACACACAACACAGAAACACTAGTTCATGGTTTTTATTTTCTGTAGGTTATATTAATGACTTTACATTCAAGATGTTGGAGCATCATCCGAAATGCTGCGGTCAGAGTCCTGACCAACATCAGGAAGATGGATCACGTTGCACCAATCAGTAGATTCTCACTAATATTCTGAAAATCCCTCAAGGGCAGGAAATGCCGTCTCCTTTAAATCACGACTGAAAAAAAGAGTTGTGTTCAGCTCATTGTGCTCCAAAGATCTCCATGTTAAACCTTTTGCATCATCACTGATCAGTGACAGAAGAGGGAGATTAAAAACACGCAGCAATGCTTTTCCAGAGCGTAACAATTTCTGGAATTTCTATAGTTTTTAACTACTTATTGAAAAATAACTTTCATTCAAAGTTGTAAAGGATTTGATATATTCAAATCTGTTTTTAAAGCATGACTAAGATCATTTTTGTCCTGTTAATTGCCTTGTATGTATAGTGCTAATCAAATAAATTTGCCTTGGTTTGCCTATTTATTACACATTTATTGTATCAGGCTCAAAATAGGGTAGCTGTAAAAACAATCCTTTCCGAGAAACTTAAGTGTACAACTTGTTCTGTATAATTAGCGGTAATGGGCAGTAAACACTGGGTTTAAAACCTTACCAGGAGGTCTCCTTCAATATAAGGCTCTCGTTTAATCTAATTATGACTAATTCCTCCAGAAATTCCTCAAAATGCAATGTGATTTATCACCAGAAATTATTTTTAAATCTCGGCGCTCACTTGCTCTGTTATTGCGTTGATAGTTACTGTGGAATTGAGGTTCTTGAGTCTTTTTCCTGGCTGTATCAAACCGTTTTTTTTGTTTGTTTGTTTCATTTTCAGCCTGAAATCTCGTCTCATTAGCCCAAAATGCAAGTCCCAAAGTCAGGTAGACTAGCTTTTCAGATTATGTATAACCAAATGAGAGCTCTTGTTTTCATGAATAATAGGAACCAACATGTCTCCGTCTGCCCATCCGGCTTTTCTGTGCCATCCACTCCTTGTGGGAAACCTTGTAATGGTGCAAACTCTTTCACACCGTCTACCTCTCTCTGTCATGCAGCCGTGTTGTTGTCATGTACTGTATGTTCCCTTGTAGATGCTCTACTTTACTGCCCACTTTCCAAACAGCCAGTTTCAAGGCTTTGTCTCTGACAGAGCATTGGAGTAATGGGCTGGAAAATGAGCCCTTTTTTTTTGTAGGGGTGAAATTAATGCCATTTATTACCAAGTAGCTCCTGCTCCAGCTCCAGCTCCAGCAACATGAATGAAAAGAGAAGGGGCGTGCGGGTGGGGAAAGGGCAGTGAGATGCCATGTCTCTAACCTCTGAACAGATTACTTGCCTCCTAAGCACCCTACTTTAATTTTAATTTAGATTAAGTCAAAGTGTGTCGACAGTAAGCACTACGTGACATATTTTCTGTGGTAGACTTTTTAAGGAGCTGTGAGCAGAAAACCAGAAAATATGCAGCAAGCGATTTTCTTTTAGGTAATTTAAGTCGTTACAAAGCATCTGTTTCCAAATGGTACAGAAACACAGCGATAGGAAATGTTACAATCTGCAGATCCAAGCTCTTTTCAATCAATAATGAATTAATAATCGTCTTTTTGGGAGATCGATTGATTATGTAAAACACTAGTTTTTTTAAAAAACAATTTGTTTGTATTAATAGTGACTCTTCATTAGTACACACAGGCTCAAAGATATACACGTACTTATGCAGATATTTCTTTAAATATTTCTTTAAACATTTTCATGCTAAGCATCAGAATTGATGGGTCTTTTTGAATTTGTTGGATTCCTGGTCCGGAAGTGGTTCTTCAGCACCGTCCATAAATAGAGTTGAGGTCAGAGTAACTTGTTGGCCTTCTGTAACGATTTCTGACCAACTTTTAGACCTAAGTTTGGAGGCAATGCCTTGTTTGAACCCCCAACTGTATCTAAAGTTCACCCAGCTTTTTCATATCAAGTTATACAATTTAGAGGTATTTCTCCTTCTTCATCATTCCATTCAGCTTGTACAATATGCCAGACTACTTGCTGCAGAGAAGCAGACTCTTGGCATGATGCCACCAACAACACGTTACCAACAAATTACTTTTGGAATAAAACAGAATAACATTAAGTTTCTTGTTGTCTGTTAAAGCTCTGAACTATAGCGTGGGTAAAATGTTTGGATCATACTAAAAGAGTAAATCAATGCCAGAAAACCAGCAAGTTTTAATGGATCCTGCCAACTGTGCCATAAGTTATGGGCAAGTATCCAGCCAGAATGAAGTTAGAAGCTTATTGGAGGAATTTTCTTCTTGTTATGTTGATAGTTATCCAAATGTTAGTTGTGTTCTACATTTGTCTATATTTCAGCATGTTTGCTTAGCATTGGGTGTTTTCTGATTCCGAGTGTAAATGCATTTCTGACTGTAACTACAGATGTTTTGCTGGCTTTGTACTGTGAACAAAACTGAACAGACAGTGCCCAGAAAATGAAAATGATCCATTTGCCTGGTAAGCCAATCTGACTCCAAGTCCAGGTTGGTCAGCAGAGCAGCGCTGTGTGCTGCTCTGTGATGACATTATTGAGAAAGTCTAATTTCTTGCTTCAGAGGAGATTTTATTGAACTTTGCATGGTCATCAAAACAACAGCGATGTGAGAAATCCGTTTTAAGTGGAATTGAGTTGTTAATCAGAGACACATTCACTGACATTTGCCATCCTCTACTTTGGTGCACATTAAAGTGTTGTGCACGCATGTAGAAATGTTGGGTTCACACTCAGATCAATTTCATTATTATTTGGGTCTATTAGAAAAGAAATATATGCAAGATTTTTGAAAAGTTTTCAGAAAGAGTCACTTATCAGAATACAATGAAATATTTAATGCACAATAAATGATTTAAAAAAATGTCTTAAGTAGAATATGAAACTTGAATTTAAATTTCAGGTTAATGTGTTTCAGCATAATTTCCTTTAATGATGTATTTTTGGGGCCAGATGGCCGAAGACTCTGGCCGGGATTCTGGCTTTCCTGCCGTGCGCTCCTGCAACCTTTGGATCTGCCCCCGGTCTGGCTGGCAGCACTTCCCACCGCCCCGGCCAACAGGAGAAGAAAGCATGGCGACGATGCGATCGGGCTGGGCGCTGGGCTGAAGAGGACTACACCCAGTGCCCGTATGCTAGTGAACTGACCCGCGTGCTGCATCAGCTCACTCAGGTATGGCGGCTCAGAAAGAAACCAGATTGCTGTTTTTGTTCCGCAAAACATTTTGTTCGTGTTGATTTTATTTTTATTTGCTTAATTTGTTTTAAATGTAAGATTTATAGTGAAGAGGTGCATCTCAAGAAATTAGAATATCACCAAACACATTTTATCTCAGTGGTTCAATTCAAATTCAGAAATAATCATTATTCAGAGAGTGATACAGTTTGTACCGCTATAATTTTAATGATAAATGTTTCCACAAGTCATGAAAGTTAGTAACAATATGGGTAGCTTTTTTGGACTTAATAAAGCTAATTGTAAATTAACTTTACAACAATATTCTAATTTATTGAGATGAAATGCTGCAAAACAAACTGTTAAACTAGTCGAAAACTGTCAGTCTGGCTCTTTTAACCTAATACTGTCTCTAAATATCACTTTTTTATTTCAGATACCAATTAATATCAGCAATTCCCAGCCTCTGGGTCAGCAGTTAGTGGCTTTTACCAGCAGGGCTGCTGACTTCACAGACGTTATGGACGTCATCTTTGTCACTCACCTTGTGGAAAGACTAACAAGACTGCTGGAGAAAAAAAAAGATGTAAGAGTGAAGGTTTACCTCTCTGCAAGAAAGTTTCCACAACTATTTTTACCCTGAATGAACTCTGGATTCCAGAGGCAACAGGAATATCTTATATCAAGCTAAAGGTCAATTATGCAGAAGGAACAGTGCTGAGGCTAGCAAGTTAGAAGAATCTGTATTTGTTTACGCTTGCATGGTTAATCAACATAGGTCACTTTAGAGGAGATATTATTAGAAGATACTTAGTGTCCTTTTATCCCAAGGACAATGCACAAGAGGCCATCCTCATTGAGCCAATAAAAATAGTCAAATGAAGCAACAATGAAATGTATAATGAGTAAAAAGCAAACTGCCATCCCAAAGCAGCGATTAAGCGCCTTTGGAGCTGCTAATCTAAATTAAATCTCTCTTTTATGAATGAAGACACCATTGTCTACTTCACAGTTCTGACTAGGGTTATAAATGTACCTGTTGGAGGGGATTTATTTGATGTTAATGTTGTGTGTGCTTGAATAATTGTGTCTACACTTTCCCATTTCCTTGCAAATGCACCCATTTTGCCTCCACATCGCCAAAAATGTTATTATTTTTATTAGAAATGTATGTGATAGACCAACACAAAGTAATGCATCATTTAAAGTGGAACAAAAAGATACAGTGATGTTGAAATCTGTTTATTGTAGAGTGTTGCAATTACATTTTCAAATCTTTTGGTATGTTTTCACCAACTTTCAACATTTAGTCAATCCCTCAGTATGAGAGATTGCTGGAAAAGTCAACAACCCAATGCAAACAACTTTAACTGTTGCCATATGCTCATCCAGGTGGAGCGAATGCTGTGAATCAGTGGCTTGATGAAATCTGCTGGGTTCTCTTGGATAGAAAACCTTTTAAGCCATTTGAATAATAAACTGAACATGACTGCATTGTTTAATCAGTCTGAGATGCTTAGCTTGGAATCTATTCCATTAGAATTAATTGAGTTTTTTTGATGGGGGGGAGAACATGTGTTGTAAATTAGCTGTTAATAAATAAGCCAGTGAAGTTGCCACCATCACTATGTTTAATGGTTGGGATGTTGCTTTTAGAGTAAACACAGAGGCCAAAGGTTTAAACTCCAAACTTGGCTTCTTATGGCTTTTCTTCAACAGATTCTCTCATTCATGCTTTTTGTTCACTAATTTTCTCTGACAAGTTGCAATAATTCTTTAAAATTGAATTTCCCTTTGGGATCAATGAAGTATTTTTGAATTTGAAACTTCTGCAGTCTTCACAGAACAGCTGAATTTATACTATGGTGCAGTCTTATGAAATAAATGGCCTATTCTGGATTTTGGGTACTGAATACAAATGAAAGTCACACTTTTCAGAGTCTACTTTAAAAACATGGAACACCATTTTGCTCCCCTTTTATCGATAATGTAGTAGAGTTGGTTGCTCCATCACATAAAATCTTAAGAAAACAGAATTTTGTGTTTGTGGTGTTACAACACCAATGAGCAAGAAATGCTTTTCAATCATGGTGTGTAAATGTGGCTGCTTGTCTTTCTGCAGCTGGGAGACTACATCTCAGGCATTGCCAGTAACATGATGCTGGTGGAGGAGCACATCCTGTGGATGGCGCAGAACGAGGCCAGAGCGTGCACGCGGATCGTCCAGTGTGTGGAGCGTATTGCCGACTTGGCACTGACAGAAGACAATCGGGTCATTTCTAAGGTGCGTTATACTTCAGGTCAGAGAGAGGTTACATTTTCTTTCTAAATATCGCACTGCTTTGCTTGCTCTTTTGTCTCAGAATAATGAAGTCTAGATGGGGCTTAATCAGACAAGTGGAGTAATGAAACACAAAGATAAATTGCTTCCTCCCATTGTTTCATCTTGCTCTGCCTACTCTCTCCTTCTGGCTGTCACTTGGGTTAAAAGCATATGCAAAATGATTAATATAAAATTTCTACTCCTATTCTTTCTCTTTTTGTTACTCTTCAACCCTTCTCCCCCCCTTTTCCTATTCTCCTTAACATTTGGGGGATTTTCCATAGGTATCTGCTAACATAGCTCTGGAGGCTTTTCTGATCAAGCCGTCAAACTTTCTCGGTTTATCCTGCACGGCGCTCGAGCAGAGCCCCACGTCCACCAGCCTGCCCGTCCACAGCCACTCCTACCGCGACAAGGACAAACACGGAGAGCAGGAGGCTGCAGGAGAGTCGTTGCTCAGTTTCAAATGCCACACTGTCAACAACAGTGGCTCGCCAGCCAGTCAACTCAGCAAGGTAAGACGAGCAAATAAGCAGTGTGAAAATGTGTAAAATGTCCCAGTTGCTCCTTTGCTTGGTGTAATGTATCAAAGGAATCAGGAAATGACGTGGTTTTTGTAATTTTTGACCACATAGTGGAAGGCTGTCTGATAAGCGTAAACCTTGTTTTGTATGCCACAGATCATCTCAGGGTTGTACATGGGTCAGTCCTTTCATACAAGTCAGCAGCTTGGGAGTTTGTGAATGAGAATCAATCTTCAGTGATGGATATGATGGCCTTGTGTTCTTGTCGCTTTATATCAGTGCCACCATGGCCCCAGTTGTGGCTGTCCCAAATGACAAATAGATGCATCTGCAGCAGGCAGGCCAAGCAGTGTTATCCCCTGGATCACCTAAAAAATACAAAATAAAAGTTGGCATCCATTTATTAGTTTCATAGAAAAAAAAACTATCATTATGTATGTTTTTAAACATGCAAGTCCAATCACGGAAAGGATAAAAATAAGTATGTGGATCTTTTTCCACGTTTTATGGATTTTTAGCTGTATTTGATTTCCTTCTGCTTTCGTCTAACCGTGTGAAATCCCTCTGGTCTTATCAGCATTTTCAGGGCTGCTTGTAGCTCCAGGCTATGGAAAACTATTTATGTAGAAAACTCTGCAAAGGTCGCACACTCAGAAATCATAGTTGGGCTGCCTTTAAAGAAAGTAGAAGAATATTATAAAATCAGTAGTTAACTTTAGACTATGTTCATCAAATGTGATGCTAAGATCATGGTTGTTACTCCTCCCAAAAGCTTACATGCACTCATCATTGGCATTAATTATGTTTTTAAAACAGGTCTTTGGGAGTGCACTAATAATAAGACAACTTGCATAACTTTAAAAACAAAAATTAGTTACAAGATTTTTAAATATATCCTAAGTATTTCCTGAAGTCTAATATGTCAATATAAAGCCTCAATATTATTTGCACAAATATTTCAGGTTTTGTAGCTATCAATAATTTTCTGAAATAACTCTCCCTCTTATTTATATAATCTGTAAGTCTCATTTCAGACCTGACAAAGCATTGTTAAAAATATAAGTAACAAGCTACCAGCTAGCTTTTAGCTTGTTTTATCCATCCACTATCCAGTCTTTTGTGTGTTTGAGCTCATTACCACATCAAAACATCCAAATTTATCTAAATTTCAGCCAAATAGTAGTGATTGGAAGTGAAGTTGATGGTTAGTGCTCTGTCTAGATTGCTCCATCCAGTTTTAGAAGTGCACCAGATCACTGACGGCTAAACAAACCACTCAGCTGATGGTGCCACTATGCGTAGCAACTGGTGTTGTTCTTCAGTTGGAAAGCTTTACCTCGACTTCTCCCAGTATTGTTCCTGACATTCTGCCAGCTCGCTCCCTGTCCCACTTAATCATGAAACTTTTCTCCAGACACCATTAAAACAATAAATTATAACCTGCCCAATCAACATTAACTTAAAAATATATTTTTTTAAAAAGCATTGTCACTGTATATTGTTGATTCATATTACCCTGTAAAAAGATGATTGATAGTCATAATTAATGACATCAGTGTCTGGGCTGAGTGGATTGAAACTCCAGAATGACGCTGTTTGTCTGACTCTGTTTGCCATATCACCGTCTTGGCTTTTTATGGTTCTGGCTGAATGTTTTATTCTGGTGTGACGCTGCATAAATATTTTGGATCAACTCCTGATACGATGCCTTGTTGAATAACAAATAGAAATTCAAATACATGCACAGTGCATTCCAAGTTTTTCGTACTTTCTTTACAGTCTTTCCATTTTTAACTAATGATTTGTCACCATGCACGTATGTTACGAGATGAGCTGCATAGTTCATACTACAGCCGGTTTCCAAAGGTGTTTTTAAAAGTCTGCCTTTAAATATATTCCAGATGTTATTTCATGACCCTAAACAGGATGTTTATGCTTAAGTGTTGCTTAATTAAAACAAGTCTGCATAAAGTTCTCCACGGTGATATAGAGTCTATTAATGCTGCATGATGCCTCATTTGCACAGTATGGCACAGACCGGTGTGATTTTTGTATGCTATTTTGTCTTTTTTT
Source organism: Poeciliopsis gracilis (assembly GCA_911649635.1). Lineage (NCBI taxonomy): Eukaryota > Metazoa > Chordata > Actinopteri > Cyprinodontiformes > Poeciliidae > Poeciliopsis > Poeciliopsis gracilis. The sequence goes on from CAJVRI010001154.1 coordinate 6,157,944, forward strand.
AATCATAGAAGTGGCATAAGAGGGCAACAACACTGAAAAATGATATATACTCTTCAAAGAAAACTGGATTTTTAGAGCTAGATGTAATCCTTTGTGAAATTTCTGATCTTGACATCTCTTCAAGCTACGAAAATTTTCCATTTGAAGTGTAAAAGCGGTGAGTGCAAACGCACGTCAAATTAAATACTTTATTTCAACCGGAACAAATCCCTTCATGCAGTGTTGCGAATGCAACAAACACAGCAAGAGACAGGAAACAGAATATTCTAACTAACACTGAAAACAAATTATCTGACTGAAGGCAAATGCATTACAGGAATCAATTCTAGATGTGAGGTGTCAGGTTCATAGGAGATAAAATATAGTTTTAGCAGCTGTTAATGAAAGACAGTGAAAGCCTGTTGAGTTAAAGTTACCATTATTTTCCTTCACCAGAAAGGTGGCACAGTTTTTCAGAGCATTCTTTGTTTAAAAACACTGGGTATCAAATATCAGAAACAAATTGAAATGCTCCAAAGTAGCACTCAGACTCGCTCCCATGTGACTCATCAGTCGACTTGTCTAACGCTGCTCAGTTTAACAGCCCACAGCGGAGACTCCCGTATGCACACAGATCTACGACTTGTTAACGAGGAGGCACTACAAAAGGTGATAATATGTCAAAACAGATTCTAATTGAGTTCATGGGATGAGCTAATCGGGATGTTAAATTACCAATAACTTGACATCCCCTGTTTTTGTGTAGTGACAGATAGATAGTTGTGTAGCCGTGTTGTTGTGTGTTGCAGATTTCTGCCCAGGTTCCTCTTGGAAGTGAGTTCTGGATCTCAATGGGGTTTTACCTGGTTAAATTAAAGAATGGTAGATAAACAGACACAGACCGAGATGACTGTCGCTTCACTTTGACTTGACTCCTTTAACTTGAAAAGACTTTATATCTCATACCAATCAGTGCCTCTTGCCATGCATATCATTTTCTTGTTTCCATAACAAGCACATTTCATCTAATGTGCTTGTTGATGAAATGTGAAAACATGCAAACTGTCATACTTACCAGCTTTTCTTCTGTGGAGTTCTTGCCATCCTGTGATATTAGGACAATATGCAACCCAGTATGATAATATTAAGAAAACTAAAAGTCAAAATTCTAGATATTGTGTTCCACTTTGTTTTGTGTAAAGAATCTGATCCTAAATATCTGGTGACAGTAATGTTTTCCAGTCCAGAGCAGACATGCTGCAACATTTATTGTTGCCTTTGGTGAGAGTTGTGTAAGTCAGTAACAGTGATAAACAACACAGCTTATATATAATAGTTTTATTCAGAACTGTGCAATATATCATGTCATAACCATGAAGCGACATCAGCGTGTGGAACATTGCAGTCGCTAAAGAATGCTTGAACCCAGTATGTGATAGACACAAACTCAGAAAAACATAGTTGTAATACAATATTGAAATATTGTGATGATAATATTGATCCCAATCAACACACCTTACTTCTTCTTCATGACGTTCCTTAACACTCTTTATGAGCTTTAGCATATCGCCTACTAAAAATATTGTTGTGAATAAAAGGCAGCAAAGTAGCTCCAACTGCTGCAAAAATTATTGATATGCTGACTTTGCATGAATAATCCTACTAAATTTTTCTTTCAACAGTGCTTTGCTATTCCCCAGAGATATTGTTATGACAATTACAGTTTAATAGGTTGTGGTTATTGACTGGTTCAGACTCCTCTACTTGTGTTAGGCGTCTTCCCTTTGGTTTGTATTTAGTTCAGCTCAGTGTTCTTTGTATCAATTTGTTATTTCCGTGTCTTTGCTTCCTGCACTCCCCAACTGTCCCTCATCTCCTCATTAACTCACCTGTTTAGCATTCCAGTAATCAAGCTCCTCAGTATAAATCTTAGATGTTTTTTCTCAGTAGGTGTTACAGCCATCCTGTGTTCCTCCTGTGATTTATTAATTAAAATTTTTCCTGCTCTCAATATGAGGCAGGTGAATGAAAACAGTTTGTTTTTTTCTGCGTTTGGGTTCTCCGCTTACCGACAGAACAAGTGTACCTCATAAAGATCCCAGTGCTGCTCAGATGCTCTCCTGCAGGAGTTTTTATCTTTTTTTTTATTCTTCTGTTATAACTTAAAATGTTCCTGTTTTTGTTGTAGTCTGTAAAACTCCCCATTATTTCTCATCTTGGGGTCATAGGAAGTAACTGTTTGTTTTTTCATTAGCATAGAATATGTTAGCATCTCAGATCAGTTAAAAGCAGCATGAAATCAGGTAGCTGTAACTCAAAATGCACTTAAATTGTTTTTTTTTAAATAAAAACTGAACTTTTCTAATAGTGAAAGGGTATAAAAATTTGAAGTGAAGCTTTTGTAAAAGGAAAAAAAAAAGAAGCATATGCACCAACTCTTCTGTGACAAACTATTTCCTCTCTTTGTGCAACTGATTGCCTGGATGAGTGGTCTATCTCCAATCTGCCAAACACTTACCCCTCTTTAAAGTCCTTTTTATGTCCAATTGCACTTAGACTTGCAGCATATGGCCCTGCTGATTGCCACCTTCCCAAGTGCCAACATTATGCATTATACTGCTCAGACATTAATCCTTTGTGACTTTATGTAATTTTTATATATATTGACACATATTTTCAGTCTTTTTTTTCCTTTAAACAATTCCTTTAATATTTGAAATAAATTAATTTTTTTTTTTATTTTTATCCCCAACACTGATGTCAGCAGTTACAGACTACATTTCTGAAAAACTTCACAAATGATCAGGAGTTTCTGGAATTTAAAAGTTGTGTGTGTAATATTATTTTGCACCAATCTGATGGTGAATGTCCTAAATAACAATTATTAGCAATAAATATTTGTTGTTGAGTTCATATATCTATTTATTCAATAATTTAGCAGCAAAAGTGGCTTTTGGGGTTGCTTACTCTGTTGGTGTGTGTGTGTTGTTGTTTTTTTAATAAAATGTGATTAATTACAAGTCATTAATCACATGCCCTGCACTTAACTTGGTTAAAAATCTTAATCAAGTTCCACCCCCTACTGAAGACATAATCTGATTCAGTCAGATTTCAGTTTTATACAGTGCTGAGCTTCGCTGTCACTAATGAAGGGATGTGTACGATTTATTAGTAACTAATTTCTAGATTCTAAAATGTTACATTTTCTTGATCCGTGAAAACCAAGGATTTCCAACATTTTGAAATGACTTTATGTTTAATATTAGAAATATTGTTTTTGCACTGAACTTTGTTGGGATGAAGCTCAGAGCAGCATCTGGCTCCAAACCAGTTTTTTCAATTTTTGTTCGACAGTAATTTGACTGGTTTGACTGAACCTAAATAACAAGTCTTTAAGAGGATTAAACTTTCATGGAAAGGGGATGGATGTGTGTTTTTCTAAATAAACAGAACTCCCACTGGAGTAAAGACTGGGTGATAAAGAAAAAGCTAAGGAAAAGCTCACATAAGCACAAGGATTTGCCTGCACAGAGGTTTCAATTGAAAACTACTTTGCACTCTCATTGTTGTCTTGGTAGCAAAGTGTATTAAAAAAGATTTGGCTGCAGCATCCTCCCAAACAATCACATCTGCTTCTTCATTCCCTCACACTTTCTTAGGGTGCATGTGAGTGACTGAAAGCTGCTCTACGGTGATGATTTAGAGTCTCAAACTGATAAGCTGCAATCAACTTGCTACCTCTCACCTAATCCCTAATGATTTGGGGAACAATGACGTGAAAGGCCTGCTCTAGAGCAAGTGTTTGGAAGGCCTGAAAGTTGTTTCTGCCAATATATTACAATATCGCACCAGCTGGAACTGTAATGGCAGCAAGACTTTTAAATGAGAAAATCATTTAGTTATTTGTCACGTCTAAAGAAAGAAATATGCAAATAGGTCCACACAAGGCAGAGGGCATTTGTCATTTTCAGCATTGCGATTATTGCAGACTTGACTGCCTTGCACAATAATTATACACGTTGAACCTTTGCACAATTTCTAATTACAACTGGATATTTCAAAGTATTTGGATTTCATGTGATAAACCAACAAAAAGCAGTCCTTTAGCTGGGCCAGTTGGCCAGTCATGGTGAGCATTTGTGTCAGGAGCAGCAGAGAGGCCTGTGGGAAACCTGGAAGAGCTTCGACAAATCTGTCTGGGTCTGACTCACGATCAAAGGTCTTCTGTCGTATTATTGAGCATGCTTCTAATAGATCTTTCCTAATTTATCCGAGGAAGCTTACTAGTTCTCCATTAATATGTCAGGCTCAGATCTGTAAAGCTTTTAATTGAGAGTCTTAAAAGTAATTTCAAAAAGTTTTCAAGATCCTGGAACATAAGATTCACCCCTAAATGATGCTGGTAACTGATGATGTTCTGCATAGAGTCACAACTAATCATCTTAAAATTACACAACCATACGGCATCCTATCTAACTTCCTGAGTCAACGGGTTATCCTGGAACTGAACTGTAGCTTGAAGATTTCATAAAGGTGACACAGTTTGAAACAATATTTGTCTTTTTAGATGTTCCTCTTCTGGGTCATTGACAGATAATATGTGATTGATTATCCCATCTCTTCCTACCTATAGACAATCTCTCACTGTTCCCCAGAGGTCCACAGCTCTCTGCATACCTTCTGCTTTGCAAAAGTATGCATACACCATTTGTCGTAATAAAACCACACATGCCAATATATTTTACTGGGTTCATTTGTGATAATAAAATAAGCTTTTACCAACAGCAATCTGACAAGTGTAGATTCATATTTAGCCCTTGAGTCACTACTTTGTAGCACCAGCTTTTTCTGCTTGTCATTTGAATTGTTTTGTTTTATTCCTCACTTCTGATTTAAGTGTCTCCGCAACTTTTTCACTGACCTGTCTGCTGTGTTTTCACGCTGCTGTTTGTTCACTAACGTTCTCTGAAAAATCTCTGCGGCCTGGCTGGGATTATACTGATATGAAATTACACACAAGAAGATTCTAGCCGACTTCCATAAAATAGATTGACCGGGATTTTATTTCACAAATGCATGCCACAGTTTGCAGATTGTTGTTAAAGAAGTTTGAAAATATAACATTTTACTCCCACTTCCCAGCTACAAAGTATTTTAAGTCGCTCTGTCAAATACAATCTTTTTAAAACACACAGAAGGTACTGTGCATTAGCCTCCTTTAAGGGTGGATTTTCTTTCTACTTTAACTTTGAAAACTAAAGAACGACAGCTTAGTTGCAAGGAAATCATATATTTTATGTGATGCAAACTGTGAAGCTGTGGCTTTTCTGCTGGATAAAGTGGGAAGTTGTTTCCAGGCCAAGTTCCTCTCATGACTACATTAAGGCTCATAGCCTACATGTATCAACACCAACGCGACTAGATTATTTTGTCTGGAGCTTCCACTCAATTACTTTTCCCTTTGTGTCTGTGCTTAGTTCTGTATAGCCAACAGTTCTTCCTCTATATATTCTCATTCATACAGATATCCATAAATATCTGATAAATGACATAAGCAACTCCTCCATTTTTCCAATGTGGTGGAATGAGTTTATTCTGACCATATTATCCACCAAAATGTGCGGTGGAAGCAAATATCTCTTCATTAAACCTCATGATCTCAGCATTGTGCCATTATTCAGCCATGTGGAGGAAATATTTACATTTCTGCATCTGAGATCCACAGAAGAGGCATTGCTGTCACCATCCTGTCATAAACACTAAACAGTCTTAAGGATGTTGCCAAGACTGCTAAGAAAAGAAGAGAAATTGATCCCTAAATCATCTGCATTAAAAGCATGTTTAATATTCTGGACCGTCACCATTAGCACTGATTTGCACAAGAGAAACAGAGCAACATTAAAATCCAACTGTCTACTGCACAGGAAAATATTGACATCACACATCATTCAAAAGAAATATAGAGAAATCATGAGCTGTTGGCGCCAATTCACAACACGTCATCTCAAGGCACTTTACAAAAAACAAACTACTTTAAATTGATGCAGATTTAAAGTAAAGTATATGCATTCCAATTGATCCTAGTTATCAAACATTCTAGTTGCCAAAAATATCAATTTATTTTATATAAAAAATAGCAAAAAACCCAGCAGATTGGATCCAGTCATTGACTTCCAGCATTTCCTTCTCCTGAACGAGCATGGAGCAAATGATGCAGTTGACAATCTCTTGCGTTGAGTCATTGACTTTGTGACAATCTCCTACTGAGCATGCATGTAGAGAGAAACCTTCAAAGGAACCAGAATCAGCTTGATGTGAACAGCCGTCTGCTACCACTGACTACAGAGCACATACATGCACACGCCCACACACACACACACGCACACACACACACACACACGCACGTGCACACATGCACATGCACGCACACACTCACATAGCAAAACAAAGAAACAGAAGCACTGATCAAACTTTGGACTTGATCATAACATAATGTAAAACATAGACATATAAACATCTAATTCCTTTGAAATAATTTTCTCTACTTCATAAATGTACTCAAAGGTACGTTTTACAATGTGCCATTATGCGGCTGAAATGAAATAATTCATGATTTTATGCAGCTTTACCAGATGTGCAAATACATTTGTGATTATGCACAGATTAAACGGAAAGACTATGTTCTATGACAGCGGTGACTTGCTTCATTCGAAAGCATATACATTAATCAATAAGAAAATGCAACATGTAAAACATAACCCACATTCATACAAGAAAACCAGATAGAAGAGAACTAAATAAAGGTGACGTAATCATTCCTTTCTAATTGGGATTTGTTAGGGATGTATTATGGATCTGTTTCCAGTAAGCAGCATTTAAAGTGCTTTACTCCAGGATGAATATTGCAGGGGCTCCTCATTAGCTTGTTGACCTGTGACTCAGAATGCAGGGGTCACACATTAGAAAAAATCTTCCTTACATGTTTGACATACAAACAATTTGAGGTTAATTGCATGGATGCTCAGCTACGATTAACTGACAAAGTCAAATGTTTACTGGCATTAACAGTGGATCAAAAAAAAGGCTTGTAATTGCTCATGCTATTTCTTTTGATGAACTGGGGATTGAGCTTGTGTATGAGTTTGGGAGCATTTATGCAGACTTGCATTGTTGAACTTACTTATGCATGCAAGCCTATATCATTTCACATCACGGATTTGATGAAATGCAAAGTTTGAATCTTAAGTACGAACTGTTTATGTATGCGTGTTTGACCGCACATCCAGCCATTACTCTTCAGTGTGAAGGTAAATTTTTCTCCCTCCCAGAGGAATCACATCTTTTTCTCTCTTTGCAGCTCGATGATACAAACAGGCCTGTGATGCAGCAGTGAGAGGCCTTGAATGCTAAACACATCATAAGAGAGGAAAGCAGAGGGAGAAAGGGGAGAAGAACTAGGGGAGAGTAGACAAAAAAGAGAAGTGGGAATGGAGGATAGTGAAAGAGAGAATGGATACAGTACAGCCAAAAATGACAAATGACAGACTAGAAAGCAGCTTCTAGTGGAGCAAGAAGCGAAGCTGTGAGATTCAGTGGGAATAAGAGTAATATTAGGAACAAGAGGCGAGAGAAATTGCCTAATCAATAACTGGAGATCAACAGACCCTTGAGGCTACTGTCTATTTCCATTGACTCAGAGAAGAAGATTTATTTCCATTTTATGAAAAGACAAGGAAGCTGACCTCCTACCTCATGTTTTCTGTTTTGAACATGTTCTCATCTCACTGCAATTACCTACACTTTCTCTTTTTTGCATTTTCCTAAATCAAATGCTAAAGTTTCCTTTTGTTAAGTTACATCTTCCCAAAGTTGCTTTAATGCGCTATCAAACATCACATTGAAGGATACAGGAAACTCCTCTGTGGGCTGTGTTGTCCATTGCAGAGTTTAACTGCTGCATAACAATGATTTCCATCTCACTCTGCACCACTGGGCACAGATGAATGGAGCCATTTGCTCATTTCTGATTCATCTTTATTCGTCTAATTTTTTCCAGCACTTTGTTTAACACCATTTCATCAGACGAGGATGTTCATATAATTCACAGATGTATCTCAATAAACACGGCCACTGCATAAAAATATATAAAATATAGGAGTTCCACTTTTGAATTGAATTTAAGAAGTCATACAGTTTTTGATGCTATTCTATGTTGCTGGGACTCACCTGCATACAGTCAATTCACAGACGCCAATGATGGAGTTCCAATGCTTCTGATAAGCTTCGCTAACTCACACAACCAGAAGTTTCATAACAGCTGCTTCTACCAAGGGTCTCCATCTTTTGGTTGTTGACCAAATCGTATGACCTGACATGAAGGTCAGAATGAAGACACATATTGCTTAGCAGAGTCCGCACTGCAAAAACACAACAAACTTTCAGTTTTCTGAAGATTAGTGGAGCATAAAAACTGAATGACGCAAGTCCTCCTGAATTGACTGCTCCACATCTGGTTTTCTGTAATGTACCTTTAAACTTTCACTTTTGACTCTGCTTGTTTGCACCATTTTGCTGCCAGATTTTATGTGGACTAAATAAACTCTTACTTATGCCTCACAAGTTATAGATCCATTGCAGCTGGAGGTAGCCTTCATGTAAACAAAACAATAAAACTGTAGTTTGTAATGCCAGTGTGAAATGTCTAGCGTGTGGAGAACAGTGAGAACAGACGCAGTTAAAAAGTATTTATTTCTTGAAGTACCCCATTTGTGTCATTCTCTATTACAGAAGAAGTGCAGTCTCTGACATTGGCTGGATAATATGTTGCAGTTCTCACATCGGTCAGAAGTTAACCTTTGGTTGGTTGATGTGGTCCAGGCAGAAGTATTGAGAGCAATTGGCAGAACTGAACTCTCAGAAAACATTTGTATGGCAAAGAAACTTCACCTGGGAGCATGAAATCCATTGATAAGTTATGAATTTGATTCTCATAACTTTTGATATTGATTGTTTAAGTTATGTAAATACTGTTTTTTTTTGTTTGTTTTTTATTTGGCCAATAGAAGCAGAGATAAAGATAATCAAGGATAAAACATTCTGCAAATGCATGACTGCCCTACTTATTACCGCAGTAGAGCTTAGTGGAAAATTTCCCCCACTAACAGGAGGACTAGAACCATCTGTCAGCTTTCAATGATCTCTGAAGCAACCTTGAGATTTATTTTACCAGCCGTGACATATTTGACAAAAACAGCACGTCTTCAGCCAACAGCACCAATATGGTTCAAATCCCAGTGTAAACCAAAGTAAACAAGCAACAACACCCTCCCCAACTCACAAATGAAGTCCAGCCAGGAACAGAAAGTTGATGGTCTTGGCAACAGCCAGATATTTGTTTTGCCTTTCTAGAAATTTTCGTCGAGACATATGAAGGAATAGTGTTCTGTATAATAAATGCTTTTCCTTCTTGATATAGTAAATCTTCTAATTCGAACAGTTTAAATGGCTGTGTCAATTTGGTGACAGTTGATGATATTTTATCTCTGAGGCCAATTATCTGTGCCTCCACATTGACATGACATTAGGTCATTAGACCAGGCAGGAGCTGAGCTTCCTCCCCTATTATAGTCAGATGGCATTTATCATCGTTGCCTTCTCATTTGCACTTACTTGACCCTTCCCTCCAGTAATAAAGAGGTAGGTTGGTTTGCTTAGTTTGATTTACGCTGCATTTTATTTATGCAGGGAGGGGTGGAGATTGTAATGCTTTATTGCTATGCATGCATTGTTTAGGTCAGAGGTGTCTAGAAACGTCACGTTAACCTGCTAAATCCATTTGAAAGCTGGTTTTAATTTGTTTGGGACCTGAGATCCTTTTGGAATATCCAGTTATGTTTTAGTTTAAACCAGCCGACCCAAACAGTTATCCTCATGTGAAAGAAAACTGGTTAGGATGACGACAATCAGGGACAGTCAAGGAACTTCCAACTCATATTTAAAAGAAATTTCCTGAAACACCAGTGCCACAGAAGCTTGTGGGAAGCCAGTTTCACATTGACTTAATGTGAAATGGTGCTGATCAAGTAGCTGTCCACTTTAACAAGACAAATACCTTCTTGAGTGAAGGTTTTCATTTAGGTAGAATTTGAACTGTGTCTACAATGATGGGTGTTTGAAGGTGTGAAAGTGAAGCTTTAAAATATGAGAAAACTTTACTAACCTTCAAATGTGATGGAGGGAACATTATGGTACCTGTCCGCTACAAAATGAATGAAACTATGGAGGAGGTGGACGACTTACCAATCATGTGAAATCAAGCTAGACGACTGAAACTTTCCCAAAGTTGAGTGTTTGAACTGTTAAGTGATCCCAAATCAACAAAACAGGCTTTAAAATGTACATACTTTACCTACCTTGTCATAATTTCTAAGGACAAGTTTTGTTTTCACTTCAGTTTTGAGTTCTGACATTTTCAGTGTATTTTGCATTTTGTTGCAATATTATTTATTTGTCTTTTGTCTAGTCCTTATTTAATTCATCTCTGTATTTTCCTCGTTCAGTTATTTTCTTCTGTTTGATTGTAGTCTTTACAGACTGTGTCAAAGCCATTCTCCCTCTGTGCCTCAGTTCATGCTCCCCCACAGCTCAGTGCGCCTCATTTACTAAAATAAACTCACCTGTGAATTGTTCTCCCAGGTTATATATTCAGTCTTCCTGTTGGTTTCCTTTCCTGTCCCAGTTGTGTCTCAAGTTTTGATTCCTGCTTTTGTTTCAAGTTTATCTCTGTTTAGGATTCTTTATTTAAAAAAAAAACTAAAACATTTGCTTTTCTTATGATGACCTCGCCAAATACAAATGCCTGAAATGTATTTGACAAAACTATATTTTTTCAAATATAGTGTGTCAAAACTGTATTGACTATTTTGACTGGGATAACCAGTTTACTGGTCAAATGTCCAACCAGAATTAACCAAATCCCAGTGGGAATATATACATTGTTTTGAGTTTCTATTTGAATATTTATTGAATATTAGAAAGGCACTGGATCAGTCAATCAGTAAACTCTTGACTAAACATCGAGTTGCACACAGGTTTTTCACATATTTCCTTACCTGTTCTCCTCATGTTCTTCTCAGCTGTTTTAAATGTATCCAAAAGGTGCAGATGCTCAGTCAGATTTCTGAGTTCAGCTCCGATGCTCTAAGTATTCCAAGCCTGTCCTCTTTTATCTGCCATCCTTTGCTTTTGTTGTGAAAATCAAAGTTGAAATGATTCTGTTCTATCCTCCTTTCTCTCCCCCCATTTCGTCTCCAAAAGCAGGCGCCAGCTGAAAGTAGGGTGAAGCACCCGGGCGTCCTTTGCAATTCAACTCGTTTGGTCCCTTCATTGGCTTCTCTTCCACGCCATTGTGTTTTACTCATGCTGTTCCAAGCTAGTTTTGCACTCATTTTTGTTACTTGGTGCTCATGTCATATGGAGGGTTGTGAATTAATTTGAGAGAACATATTGCCCAAGGTCACCATGAAAGCACAGCATGGGATATGTACAGAACTAGAGAGAAAAAACAAATGAATCTTGTTTACTTGATTAGATATGCTGCTTAGTAATGGATAAAGCATCAAACTCGCATTGAACAGCTGTTAATATAACAGCCTGTCAGTTCTGCAGATCTTGATGTAAAGCAAATTTTTTTGATGGGATTTTTTTTTCTTGACTATAAGCTTTGCATCTGTTCGTCAGCTCTTACGTTTAACTTGAATGTTTTCACATGTGCACTGTCTGTAGGCTGCACAGTACTATAACAATAAAGTTAATTGATTTTAGTAACTTAAGAAAAAGAAATGTCACAATGTGAAACATTTTTATGTTTTTGTTCATTTTGATAATCAACTGACCTGGCACAGATTTTATGAAACACTGAGTTTTGTGTTCTTATGGGCTGAAAGCCATAGTGCTTAAACTATCACTTTGAACTTAAAAATGTTTCACATTTTCAATTGAATGACTGAAATTATTAACTTCCTATTAATAATTATTGAGATTCACCGGTATTTCCTGCTATTTATTCCTTCCGCTTTTTGTTAAAATGCTCCATCTGCTCTTTCCTTGTAAAACTTCCTTTCTCTGCAGCTTCTTCCTCTTCACCTGTTTAAGAAGCAGTTTATTGTAACGTCCATGAAAAATATGGAAACGGGAGAGGGGAGCTGGGCTATTTCCTAATTATTCTGTAGTGCTTGCAAGTTGCACCATCTGTCGAGCTTCTGCCACTCCTTCAATTAAGATTCTTAGATCGGCCAGATTCGAGTTTTACTGCTCAGCTAGTGTTTGCTCAGATGAAATCTGCTGCAAAAGCACCGGCGTTCACGAGTTATAATTACAGTGACACAGTGTTCTGCACTCAGCAGTGGGATATCACTTGCGTACTCTGTATATTTCTCTCTAATTATTGTTATTGCTTGTGTGGAAATAGTGGTTTTCACCCCCTGCTGTAGCCACTACTGCAATGTTCAGGGCTGTAAATTTGGCATAGCAGTTACAAGTCCTCCCACAGAGTGTCCATAATTTTGCATTTACTCAAACAATATAAGCTGCTTATTTTTAATGCCCCACAAACTGACGCAGCAACTCACACAGATTTGAAGTGTTTCATGTATTTGGAATTTCATTTTCAAAATCTATCAATAGGTTGGTTTGGTTGCTGTGAAAGCTTTCCATCATGCTGTGATGCAGAATAATCGGAGCTCGCTATCTGGTTGATGTCCTACATGTTCTGCTGTGGATGTGATAGTGCTGCTGAAGAGTAGCATACTGGAAAAAGTAGAAATATAATTTTATCATAAAAAATAAAAATGGAAGTATTTTTTGAAACATACATTGGGCTTCCACAGGGACCATATTGGGTGTGTGAAGGTGACAGTAATCATGTTGTATGGACTGACAGAAGCGACGCGATGGTATAAATTAGCTTCTGTTTCATTGAACATTATGTTATGATTTCCTCTCAATTATTAACTTTTTAGCTTTTGTTTACAACTTAATGAAGTGAAACTAAGTGAAAAAAAAAATAAAATAATAATAATAATAATAATAATAATAATAATAATAAAGTTAAAAAAACATGTCTTTACTATAGAGTTTTTTAGCTCCAAAGTTTCACTTTTATCTTTTCTGGGTGAATCCCAGTCTTTAGTGGGAGGGTAAAAAAAATCCTCTACCTACTTTTATTTAACACCAGATGTTTATTTACTGTCTCATTAGGATTTATTTTCTCTTTTGCACTTGTGTAGCCACAAGGATCACTTCGAAAGAAAGCGTAAACTTTGTCTTCTAGAGAATGCACATTTAGTACAAACTGCTCAAATGCTTAAATTGACGACTGTGATATCTTAATGTGGAATTAGTTTGGATACGTTCATATATTTTGGTCTCTGTAGAGAAAAGATGTCAGATTTCAATACCTCCCTCCAGTGATCTACATCTTAATCATTGTTGTTCACATGTTTCTAAAAGGAGGAGAGAAATTCTGTGCTGCTTGATTACAGATGCACTCAATAACTGAAATGTTATTTTATTTTCCTCAACTCTATTGACCTATAATCTACTGTATGACATGCCTCACTGAGCCGCTCCAGTTTATAATGTGAAACATTTGTAAGATTTTCCTGGAAACTCTGCTGTTGGGAATGATTCACACTGATTGCACTCTCTCTTTATATTTAATGAGAAGGATATTGATATTGATCCAACAACAGTTGCTTGTTAAAAAATGGCTGTTTAGAGGAGTATGCTCATGTGAAATCCTGCTAAGAATAAAGTTAGAGGAGAAGAAAAATTATTTGCTTTGATTCCCTGCCTGTGTGATGACAGCTCACTCAAATGAACTAATGAGCTTCTCCGCTGCCGGTGGAAGTTTATGAGCTTCTCTGAGTCTAATTATGATCCTAAAGCATTCATTAGGAGCAACTGTTTTACTTCAAGGCGAGAAAAGCAAACTGGAAGTTTAAATTGTGAGAATTTTTTTTGCAGGTTAATAGTCTTCTCTTGCTGACTGTTGATTGCTTTGAAGAAAAAAATATTCTTTTAAAGGGTTAGTAGTATATAAAATCAACTCTTTTGAGATTTACGTCATGTTGACGTTTTCTTTTGATTTTTTTCTTTCATGTTTGAAAAATTCTTTAACGTTCCATGGCACATGGGACAAAACGTCTCGGTGGACCTACCTCCACCTTTGAGGTGCAGCTCCTCCTCAGAGCTGCCGTTTTCACAGAGCAGCCCTTCCCCACTCAGCTCCTTCAAACTAGCCAGCATCAATTGGCAAACACCTGGTGCAACTACACATATCTGAAATATCTGTGGGATCAACTTCTACACTCATATCTGTGTAATTACCTAGTAAAATAAATGCTACTTAAATAATTGGATAACTGAAGTTTTAAGTTTTGAAAACACATTTTGATTTACTGAGATTCATCTCTTGGTGTGAATAGACATTAAAATCCAAAAAACAGATCCCTGCCTTATTTTCTTTGCAGGGATCTCTGCAGCCCTGCAGCTTTATAAATCAAACAGAGGGCAATGCAGCATCGAGCAAACAGTACATGCAATAACACTGTGACGTGTTACAAGATGTATGGAGGAATCTGTGTGTATCTGAATTTCTTGCTGTGTTGAGCTGACCTTTTTTTTTTTTTAAGTTTTCTTTTCCCACCCTGTCCTTCACAAACATCCGGGTATCACTTTAGGAGCCATATGAAATGCATTTTTTTTTTTGCAAATTTGCTTCACTGCAGAAATAATAAGTATTTTATTGCTTTAGTTTATTTTAGTGTGCCTACGGTATATTTTCAGTGGAGCAAAAGTATTGTAATCCAGTCAGAAGAAGTAAAGAGATGTGTAAAGTAGAGTTATAAGTCCAGTGAAATGCTGGTTATATTCCTTTATTACAGAGCAAAGGGGTCAACTGTTCTGCTGCTTGTATTTAATCTGCAGTCCCTCATTAAGTCACCTTGTTTTTCTTGCTCCAAATTAGACAATGTGTATTCTCAAACTGAATCCAGTAATACCTGCTTTAAAAAGCCTGAAGTGTTTATCTGTTATGTCTAAAACTGACCTGCTACAGTATGTGAAGCAAGACCGGACTGCATTAATTACAATTTTACAAAAAGTCATATTTTTCTGCACTGGCCTAGAATTGTAATGCCTCATCAGGCAACAGCTTGTTTATTTCGGCAGGAGGGGGCTGGGACGACCGGAGAGGAAGCTGTTCATTAAATTTCTGTTCGTTACATTTCTGAGCCTGGACTCAAGCATCCAAGTTGACCTAAACCAAATAAATGTCCAAGTTGTACCTTTTCAGATCCAAAGTTTATCTAATTTCTTCCTAATAGTAATGTGTTTTTATTTCTTGTCCTATACACAATTATATATTCAAATTGCATTGCAGAGAAAGTAAGAGTAGGAAGCGAGTACGTGTTCTCTGAACCTTTAGGTTTGGATATGAGATGGTTATTAACAGGTTCAGAAGTTATTTAAATCTACTAAAACGTACAAAAGTGCACAACAGCTTTCCTGTTTTTCTTTTCTGCATACACACAGCAGACCACCTGGTCACACCCTCCCACTTCAGCATACATCACAGTTTGTAGTCATTTGACAATCTTTTTAGGCGTTTTGTGAAGAATCGTACAAATGTATATATCCTGACCGGGTCTAACTAAAACTCCTCAAAAGTGTTCATGTTACCTGCAGATACAAAAACCAGAAAGTGGACAACTAATGTGCTAACTAAATCCTTCAGAGTCTGAGATTGAGTTCTTGGGTTATTTGCAGTTTCTCAGAGCATCACGAGGCCTGACATTTTATTTTTTTGGATATTCACCTCTGAGAAGATTGTTTTCTGTCAACTGTTTAGGAATTGTGAATAGTCTTTCTCACTTGTAAAATAATAGACTTCAAATAGTTTGGAAATCCATTCCACATTGATGAGCTGCAACAACTGCTCCTACAAGCTCAAAGCCAATGACTTTCCAACGTGGTATTGTGTTAATACTCACCTGCATGTTCCAGAACAGCAAACAGGAAAAAAAAAAGGAAACATCAGCTTTTAGAGTTGACAACACTCACTCTGTTTTTAACACTGGATGATGAAAATTCAAGTGTTTGTGAATAGCAGTACCTGGGTGTACCTCTTAAATAAACTGGAGGCAGAAAGGGTATTGTTAGTTTTTAACACACAAGTTTTATTCCACCTTTGAAAGTCAGCATATTGTTGGTGGTTTACTGGTGATACTAAACACATGCTGATGAAAGCACTGAGCCACGTTCTGCTTGATGGCATGAATAAATTCGCATTATTCCAATACTTTATTATTCTATTACTTATGTTCATTGAGAGAAATTATATAATTGTTGAGTGCAAAATATCTGCTAACTATCCAAGTCACATTTAATGTCAGGCTACCCTGATTGCCTCATTTCTCACTGCTAATTAAAAGCAGAATCTTAGCCCAGTAATTACAAATTACAGAGAAAGTGTTGGAATTTGTCCAGAAGACAAAGAGGCAGAAACATTTCACCCACAAAGCTGAGGTCAAAAACCGGTTCTTGCTTCTGAGTGAACAGCGAAAGAGTTCAGGTAATTTTCCCAGCATCTGTCTGCTGTTCTGCCTCAAATAACAGGAGTTGTCTAATTATCCCTCCTGCTCTGAATTTGTTCTTTCTCCTCCTCCGTCTCTCTTGTGCACAACGAAGTCTCCAACCTTTTCCCCTGCTGCGTAATCCAGTGCAGTGCTGCTCTGTGCTCTTTTGAAGAGCATAAGCAACTCCGGGCCCCACTAATCCATGTTGGCGCTCTCAACCCTTTCTCTGCACAGCGCCCAACACAAATTCTAAGATGAAGGATCATCTGCATGTATTTCCCAGAAGCTCATCTCGTTAGCTGCCTCACATTGCATTCACGATGCCTCTGGCCATGTTGTTTCACTTCGGTCTATTGACACACATATGATTTAGTCAGCTTGTTACAATGAATCCTGAGCTGTTTCACTGAATTAGGCATATAATGAAATTGGTGTGGCTGCATAGCCGGTAATTGGGGGACTGAGTATATCCAGTTCATACGAACAAACCAGAAGGCTTATTAAAAGAGAAAGTCACTGTCACATTTGAAGGTAATCAAAATTTTGCTGCCAAACACAAACACAAAGAGCGAATGATTTCATGCAACTTGAACGTCTTTGCACTTTCTTAGATTGCAAACTTTTTCTGTATTTACTGGGACATTATGTGATAGTCCAGCATAAAGAGTGGCATAATTGTCAAGTGAAAAGAAAAGGATACATGGCTTTTCAAATTGAAAATCTGAGAAGCCTTGCATGCATTTATATATTTATATTCCGTCCCATTTCCTCTAATGCCCCTAAATACAATCTGTAGCAACTAACAGCCTTAATAGTGCAGTGTGTAATTTAATTCCAGTATAAATGCAGCCGTTATGTGAAGGCCTTAGGTTTGTTAAAGAACATCAGTAGAGAAAAAAGCACACCAAAGACGAAGAAATAGAAATCAGCTACAGCTTATAAAACAGTATTCCAAACTTTGACCATCTTAATGAAATGAATATAGCACAGCCAACCATAATACGGCTCTTCTCCTAAATCGATTGAGCAAGCAAGAATGGTATTTCTCAGAAAAATAAAGGTAAGAAGCCCTTGAATATCCTGGAAGAGCCACAGCAATATGCTGGCCATATGGGAGAATCTGCTAACAGGACAACTATAAACTCCACAAAGCTGGCCTTCATAAAAGAAAGGCAGGAAGAAAACCAATATTCGAAAGAAAGCCATAAGATGTCCTGTTTGCAGTTTATTAAAAACCATGTAGGGGACACAGAAAATGAACCATGGCCTGATGAGACTGCGTTCAAAATCCTGAGTGGTTCCAGCATTACGGTGCCAAAGTTCAGACATAAATGCTGTTTGAATGTTATGTTCAAAGAAGTTCTAGCTATTTTACAAAGAATGATGGGCAAAACATTTTAGCTGGTAAAGACAACACCAGGAGAAGTGCAGCTGAAATTTCAGCAAAAAGTGGCTCAGGATAGAAACCACACTTTTCACATTTTTGGAAGGCAACTTTTGAAAATCTTGTATTATATTCCTTCAATCTCACAAGATGCAGCTCTTTGTGTCTGGCTGTCACATAAAATCTCCATAAAATGCATTTAAGGTTGTAGTTGGAGTGTGACAAAATGTGAAAATACTCAGGCAGAGGAACACATTTTGTAAAACTACCTTCAAAATAACAGTTTTAATTGCATGTAATCTGTCTATTTTATAACATTCTGAGAAGAACAAAGGGGAATTTATGCCACCTTAATAAATAGAATAAGCTCAGAAACACTACTTTGATTGTAAGATTTTTTTAAATGGTTAAAATTGCAAACGTGGCTCTAGCAAGGGCGGTTATTGTGCAAAATTGTGCACCATTGCACAGCATACCCTCAAATCATAGCAACCTGTTTTTTAGAGAATGTCCCATAAGATTTTCACTTTTGTTCCTGAAAATGTCCTATAAGCATTTTTTTTTTTTTTTTTACTGTTATTTCTGACAAGTACCAGTTTGAAAAGCATTTACTCATTAGCTCCCTGGATATTGAGCAATAATCTTCCTGTTGCAGCATCTCGTATTAAATGACATTATTTGCCCGGGTGAGCTCTTAGCCTTAAGGCTCTCCTGTAGGCTATTGGAGTTTTCCAAGCTTCCTGCTGTTGAAGTATCTACTTTCACACTGACTTTTCACAGCATGGTGAAGTGTATCAAGTATGTTTTATTTCTCATGTTGAAGATCTGGGTTTTATTAGGCTGATTGCCTGGCTAGTGATGTGGAGCTACAAAGACTGACATTTATGGGTTGGTATTTTATTGCCATAAATGTCAACACTTTAGAAACAGAATCGACTAAGGTCTTTATTTCAACTTGTCTGAAGTTTTTATTGAAAATGAAATATTTTTTGGCAGTGTTTGTTTTTAATTATGAACTGCGTTTGTCTTTCCGCTCTTGAAAAGCCCCCCAGTATCGTGCAGGAGGTCAGTCGTGACTTCAGAGTTGTACTCAATTATTTTCTGCATAATTTCAACATTTCAATGGTCAAAATTGCAAAATTTACAGGTTGGCTGTTCAAATATAGGGAAAGGAGTGAGAGGAGAGGCAGTGGACTGTAAACTGCTGGTGTCAGTGTCACACTCACTGAATAAGAGACAGTTGGTGCATGATGTGGTTTCAATGTTGCCAGAACACGTTTGCTTACAACATGTACTGAACATATCTAATATATTTAATAAAAAGGAGCATTTTCATTTCACCTTATAGCGGATCAGAAAAACTAGAGATTTGCACCGATAGGGGGCAGTGCTGAGTCCTAAATGTGCAAAAGGCAACAGAGGTCTTTCTTCTATGCTTTGAAAATACTGAAAACAATTGGAAAAATAGAAAAAATAGTCTGAATTTGTCTTTTCCTTAGCGATCATCACCACTGAAGCAGCCAGACTTTTAGAAATGAAGGTAAAAAAATTATAATTTTTACATTTGTCATGTTTTTAGAGCATCCTACGGTGTTATGCAGCACAAAGGAAGCTATAAAAAATGATTATCTGATTTAGAATATTATGACAAAATGATTTGTGTTTTCCTCCTCACCTGAGGTTTAATGTTCTTATTTATAGAACTTCATCACTATTTTTATTGATTACTTTTCAGAACTCTATAAGTTGATACCAAAGTTTGAATTAGAGGAAGCATTTTTCTTCCCCAAATGAATTCTAATCATTTTCAAGCTTCAACTTGTCAACTATTCTCCCTCCAAGAAGATCTTGTTGTGACAGTGGATGTCTGCGAGGGCTAAGGGCTTGAAAGTAGACGGCTGATTTTTCTGCTGCACACACAGGTTTAGGAGGGATGGGGTGGGAGGGGTAGATGGAGGGTCATACCAGCTTTAAATAATTCACATCATAGACCGGCATAGCGAGGTGTTTGTGACCATATTGCAGTTCTGCTCTTCTCTGGGCTGCTTTAACAGAGAGGCACGCAGACAGTGAGATGTGTTTCTGTTCAGGCCACTGGACAGTGGCTCTTCATAATTCATGAGAGTTTGATAAGGAACTAAAAGCCTTCCCTTGCTCAGACAAAAAGCTGGCGGCATGGAGGTAGAGAGAACAGAAGATTGGAGAAATTAAGGTGTGCAGTTAAAAAGTGACAAAGGTGCATTATAGCATCTTTGTGCTATAATGACTAAACTTTAAAAAAAGTTTACTGAATTTCAGTAATTCAGGTCAAGTGCAGGGTCAGCTGAAAATCAGTTTCTGTGAAATTTAAAATATTACAAAGAACTCTTATGTCACTAGTTGTAAATGATAATTATTAAATTGAAGAAAATGAAAGATAAGAAACCAATTTGTTAGAATTTAAGTACTACTTTTACCATTTAACTGCTTTTTAAACAAGCCGTTTTGATGGTATTTTTCTTTATTTAGTTGCACCTAAATAAAGAAATGTGAGAAAATTAGCGAGAGAAGTGAAAAAGCTTTTTAAAGTGTCTTTTTGCTTCAGAACCCAAAACGGGCTGTCCTCCTAAAAAAACCTGCCAGTCAATCATTTGAATTGTTTCAATAAAGATGAACCCTGAATGCCTCCTGACAAAACACATTTTAAAGAAAATAACATACAACTTTTCCAACTGAATTTATATTTATATAATATGATTATTGTTGATGGAAAGCAAAAATCACTCTCCCCACTTTTGCAGGAAAGGAATAAACTGTAAATTCACAGGTCCCTGAAGCGTTCTCTCTTTTTTTTTCAGGTATTTCCGTTTAGCTATAGTGCGTCCCCTTCGCTGGAAGAATCAAACATTGCAGATATTTGCACCTTGCTGCATCAGCCTAGTAGTCCAAGGATCAGAGTGTTGACTGAAAAGGCCTTGGAGTAAGACAGCAGTTAATCCCTCTGCGCTAAACCAGAAGAGGGGGAACGTGCCACCTTGTTTCAGAACAGTCATTGACAGAGAGGCAATGCATTGAAAAGAGGGTGATATGAAGGGAAGAAGGCGAGCAGTAGTGGATGAAAGATAAGAGAAACCATCACATGAAAAAGCAAGTAACAGGTGTCTGCTGCGTTTGTAGATAAGGCTCTTCTATGCAGCTAGACTTTGGAGGACACTGGATAAAAGCTGAGGGATTACGTATCAGAGGAGGGTTTCTTTTGAAGACTGCTGCTAACTCTTTAGCTTTTTAAAAGTAAAAATGCTGGTAAAATGGTCACAAAGGTTGCTTCGACAAGCAAGAAAATCACCAACAGTGTAATTCAATTAGCCTCTCAGCTGTTAGCGATCATTAATGATTCATGAGCAGATCGGACAATATTTCAGCGTATCTGAAATATTGTGACAAAGTAACAACAAACAGGTCAATGAAATGCCAGTGTACTATTTTACTGAAACAAAGACCAGATGTTTTTATTGACTGTTTTGAAAAAAAAAACTTTTAGATATTAGCAGAGCTAACTCTTAACACCAGTTTATTTTTGTGTATATTATGTCACATTCTCCATGGTAGAGTCATAAAAACCCCAAAATTGCCCCTCCTTTGTCAATCCAACATTAACCTGAGTCTTTTATTATAACCGTCCTACTTTTTCACCGTTGTAAATGTTTGTACAAAACATACAGCAAGCAGCTTCCCTGCTTTTTTTTTCTTTCTGTTTTGTCCAATGAATTGGTCCGAACTCCTAAAAAAAATCTAAAAGATCAATTGTTTCCTCTGTCGACTTGTTTCTACATTTTTATGCAGCTTTTGCACTTTCCAAAAAAAAAGTTGCAGCAAAGGGATGATGCAGGTTTACAACCGATATCAGTAAAAGACATGAAGACATAAATTCATCTTTGGAAAAGACTGACTAGTTTCTACAAAATGCAATAAAACACTGTGTTTAACGTTATTATAAGCAAAATAATCTACCTTAGAAATACTTAATTAGATCATGTCAGTTGTAATCGTGTATAAATATGTTATAACTGCAGTAAATTTATCCACATTTATCACACAGTGAGAGACTCATACTGGCCCTTGCATTGATGTTATGAGGGAATTTTTTTTTATTGAAAAATGATGCTGCTGTGTGACATGGAGACCCCTTATTTCCTCATTCCTTAGGACATGTGCTGTCACATCCCATTAAGGTAGATCAGCACTGGGAATAGCAGAGAGCCTGATGGACTGAGATGAATTTAGATGTAGCGATCTTGCCTGGGATAAGCTTTAATAGATTACATTTTGTGGTGATGTGGCCTGTCCTGCTTTTTTTTTTTTTTTCACTTATCCTCTGAGCTTCACACGCACAAAGACGTGCACACAATAACACCGATCCCAAACAAATGCGCCGCCGCCCACTCTCATCAAGACTGTTTCCATATCGCTCTCTCTCTCTCTCTGGCTATAATAATGTCTCTCACTTGTCCCTTCATCGCCGTGTTATGGCACAGTGTTTGGTTTGTGTTTTCCACCTGTGCCTCACCTCTTATTAGATTTGGCGTCTGCCTGAGTGATACGTCTGTTTACCCGGACATTAAGGAATCAGATGGGCCAATGTTAATGACTCTATAATTCCACAGATTTAATATGCTGTTGTTTTAATTTCCTCTCTTCCTGCTCCATCTTTTATCGGGACATGCTGGAAGAGCCTTGTTGTTAGGAGAGCAGGGTGGAAAAAAACCCCAACAAAATCCTGAAATTATATTTTGCACTGGGGATTAAACGGCTCAATGAAAATCAGTTTTACCTGCTGCTGCCCACCTGTTCACTTATCCGAGTGATCAGTAACTTTTATCTATCATTTTGTGTTTATTGTTTACCTGTGGCCCTGCTATTCGCTGCTTTTTTTTATACCTTTGCAATTAAATCACTTGCCTTAAGATGAAAGTGTGTTAACTTCTTAGAGAACCTATTTTCACATAGATCCTGGGTGTGAATTCGTTTTTGCACTTTTATCTGCAGCCTTTAAGAATTGCAATAGAAGATCATCTGCCTTCATCTCAACCCATTCATCTCTGTTATACTAGCATATCGTTTTTACTAAATCAATACATTTTGTCTGTGTGATCTTCCCGTTTTCCTTTTTCCTGGCAATTTTATATCACATTCTCCATACACCCATAACTTGTTCTTTGCCCAAAGTATCACTGTTTTATCTCTTCCAGATATTCTCATTTATATTCCTGTAAATCATAATTACTTCCTGTTAAATGTTAGGTTCAAACACATGACGAAGTCTGTTTGGCAAAGCTTCTGTTTTCATTCATGATGGCATGACCTATGTGAATTGATGTTGAGCTTCACTTTGGTCAAACGGTTACGCCTGCTTTCTTTTTTGTTAGACTGTTTTGGTGTGTCCCATGTCAGCCTACCTCAAGCTGTTAACTTCAGTCAGATATGTAGGCCACTGTGGTCAAATGTTGTACTTTCACTACCAATAACATATTATCTCTAGCGGCAAGACACAAATATACAAAATCTAATTTGCAAAAAGCAAACAGACAGACAAAAGCCAAAAAAAACCCTTCCAGTAACAAGACAAAGACCAAGGACAGAATTTGTTAAGGAAAAGATTTAGCCAAGTAAAAATGACACTAACAAACTGGGAGGTGTGATCACTAGAACAAGAGAAAAATGAGACAAATTAGCCAAGAACTGATTGAAAAATACAACTATAAAACTGAGGAAAACATAAGAGAGGTAATTATCAAACAGAATAAATTGCTGTAAAGTTAAAGACTTGATAGAGTAAACTGTCCACTTACAAGGTACACCCTGCAAACTTTTTGAAAAAGATTATTGACTAATTTTCAACATAAACTGCATTTGATTGCTTTACATTATAGAATAATTGGGGTTGAATTGGAATTCATGTAACTATATTGTCTATATAATTGATTGTACATTTTTCATATGGATTGGACCTCTTTCTCATGAAGTGCTTTCAAAAGACATTAGTTGTAAATTGGAGCTATATTTACACTAAATTCAATTATGTACATGAACAAATTGTGTAATTAAATATATGTAATTTGCAACTGTAAAGCATTAAATTGCTGCTGCATCTTTTTACGTCTTTACCAAGAGTGCCACAAAAATGTGTAGGGCGGCGTAATTATGTTCCGACATGAGCTGCAAATGAACATGGAGAGATCATGCTTTTCAATAAAATGAGCCTCTTTGCAACACCAGAGTGAACCCAAGAATGGTAAAAATAAATTCAAAAGCAGGAGTTTATAGAGTAACTGAAGTGAAAAGAAAAAAAATTCACTCTGCACAAAGAACCCAGACTTTCAAAGCTAAACATAAACTAACATCTACAAACAACAAAACTGTAACATACAGTACAAAAGAAAAAATATATTCTTACTATCTTGATCTATCTGTGTTTGTGTTTTAGTTTTCATTTGTGTGTTCAGTTCATTTCTGAATTGCCATATCCAGTTCACTTTGCTCTTTTCCTCTGTATTTCTTGTGTGTTGTTCTCTGAGTCTTCTTATTTATCATTTTCTGCTAAAGCTAAGAGTTAAAACTTGAGTTTTTCCATTCTGTTAAACTCAAAGTGCACATCTTCGATAAACCCATCAGATCACCAGGTTCTCAAATTCCATGTTCAAAGTCAACTAAATCCATTTTCTTTATTGTTTACCTTTAGAAACCTGTAGCAGTTCAAAATGCTGAAATGTGTCGAGCACCAGCCATGTGATTGAGTCATTATTTGTTTCACTGCTCCTGTTTCTCATGCTTCAGGTTTTAGATCCTATAGATCACGGAGAAGTTGGCACAACATGACAGTTGGCGTTCTTGTAACCAGACAGTTTCAGGAAATTATTTCACACATCTTCACTTAGTGTTTTTTTTTAACAGATTTGGGGGAGATTTTTCTGCTCTAGCAAGACATTAAATGTTCATTGAAAGACACTGTCTGATAATCTTATTCATCAGCAGTTTGTATTCATGTAAACAGAACATAAGAACAATGATGAGATGCACCTAAACTTGTAACCAACTCTGCTTTGCCTGCTGGGCTTCAGAGCGTCCAGCAGGATTTGATTTTGTGTTAGTCGATTAAGAATTCATATGGTGGGACGTGTGGGTGGGTGGGTGGGGTCTTTGTAGCGGGGGACACTGCACAAAACAAACCAGAGTCAGATACAGAGCCAAGCCACTCTTGGAGCACATGAATAATGTAGCGGAGGGAAACACTGCATCCTGTCGTCGCATCCCAGTGGCAAACCGGCAATTAACATATAGTGGAGATCTGGATCCTAAATACCTGTTTCAGAGAAATCCTAAACGTTTCTGGCAACAGTTGTTGCCAAGTTGGGTTTTCATACAGGTGCACACAAACTCTAAACTGCTCAGTGGTTAAGATGTGTAGTTGTTCTGTTATCAGTCTTCTGCAAACTGTATAAGGTTACTCTGCTTTCAAAATCTGTCCTCCAAAAGTATCTGTTCTATATTTATCCTAATGCCCTAATTGTTATTCTGTCCATGCTTTCTCATAGATTCCCTGATTCACTTCTCATTTTAATAAGGATTTCAAGGCTTGTTTCCTCCCGTTTCTAGATCAGGAGTTCTTCTGGGTATCGTCATAGAAAGGTTGCGCAGTATCATTGATTTTCTGCTTATTTATTTGTGCCAATTGAGGTATTAGCTTTTTAAACAGGGAAAATGATCAGTTCTCCTGCATGAAGGTTGAGATTTTTTTGTGTAATGGACAGGACACATAAATATTAGAAATATGGCTCATTGCATATTTGTTTTTAATCTTCTTTAAAAATGAAATAAATAAATAAATAAATAACAACACTTGAGATAGTGTTGTATGCTACTCACTACCAAGTCTGTAAATGTTGTAATTTTTTAAAATACAAGTTAATTTTATCTAAATCTAAACAATCAGTATTCCACAGTACATATATATATATTAACACAAAGTCAGAAAAATAAGTGTTTAAGTCTCCCTTAAAGTTTCTTGTTAGTCCCAGGCAGTAAATTGGTTTTGGGATCTAAAGGTCAGAATATTGACTGTGTGAAATTAGATTTGATCCCCTGGTGTTACACATATTATTTTTGATAAATTACAGTGTAATGAGGTAAAATGGGACTAACTGCAGGTAACCGGTTTGTGCAGGAGCATTCTCTTTATACATGCAAGCATATCCAGAGATTTGCCTCGCACTGATTTGATTTCCCGCATCACGTGTCTCTGTCTCTGCCCAGCTCCCTCTCTCACACTTTAATCCAGAATTCGAGGTTAAGGAGTTACCTGGGGTGCTTTAGCAGAGTGAAAATTACATTTACACTGACATGGAAGGGCAGGTCCATCCCTGGAGTGGAACTAAAGCCTGGCTGGGGTCGGCTGCTGTCAGGCATTCATTCTCATTCCAGGCTCCCTGGAAGCTGCAGCTCACGTTTTACAAAATCCAGGCAACAATCACCACTGTGGTTCTCACTGTTTTTCTTAATGCTAGATTCATTTTTTAAAGTTTAACCTAAAACGATTCGTTCGATACTCGGATACCTAACCGAAATTGTCTTTAACAAGCTGAAAAGCCGATCCAGTCGTAAATCAGCAGGCATTTCCTGGTTTTGTTTTGAAAATTTACTGCTGCCACTGTTGGATATCTAACAATTTTACCCAAATAAAAACAACTCAAGGACTTTTTATTGACATTTTTAATTAGTCATTTAAGATTTTCTGTTTACATAGATAAATTATATGATGTAATATATAATTATATATTATTGCTTTACGACTGTAAAGCAACAAATTATCATGTCTTTTTACATGTCTTCACCAAGAGTGTCAAAAATGTGCAGGGTGTCGTTATTGGATTCTCACCTGAGCTGCAAATGAACATGGAGAGACCATGCTGGTAAAACCTTTTAACAGATCACATTAAAATGAACCCCTGCCTGTTTACAGTTCCATATTCACAAAACTATCTATTCCTGGATTTTCTATGCAATGGAATTAAATCATTTGGATAAAATTCAGTTGTTTGTGATTTCCTTTTCTTTTGTTTTTTTTTTTCTTTTTTATTTTGTACAGAGCAAAAATAAAAGCAAATGCAGCTTGGGATACTGCAATTCACACAATGCTGCTTAACACACCACTGGCTGGCATTGACGAAGCAGTCAATCCAGGAGCTCCATTCATTTTCCTTTGTGCTGATATCCTAAGAGTGAAGATTGAGTCCACAGGCTGTGAGTGAAAGAGCAAAGTCCTGAGCTGCCTGTCACTGAGTTTGAGCTGAAAATCCAGCCAATCAGATCAGACAGAGGAGTTACCGTCAACAGCTGACAAATATGCCCACTACACACAGAGAGTTTGTGATGAGACCATACAGATGGGCGGAGGGGGCCGCAGTTTGCGGCTTGACGGGCCGAATTCATCAGCACGCATATAAATGGAAATGCCCTTGAGAGCTATACACTCTTTTAATTGATAAATAGGATTTTGTCACTACTAAGTATTGTAACCTATTGTAACACTGAATGAGTCACTATGTCCACCACATTTTGTGGCAATCACCTGCACAACAATTGTTTAATTTAAATGACACAAAATACTTACCTAACCTGACACTTGTGCAAAATGGCACCATGGACTGAAACAGGCTCTCAAAATAATTAAAAATGTGCAAATGATGATAACCACCCTGAAAGCGTTCCTGTTCAACTCTCAGTAATAACACCTTTATATTAATGTTGACCTTTTCCAGAGAGACCGGTTATTATTGGTCTCTTAATAACTCTTGTTATTAAGAGACCAATTAGCTCCCGTTTCGTAAGATCCTTGCAGCTGAGATGCTGTGGCACAGCAGTGATCACCGCTGCCATGAAGCAGGCTCTTCAGTCTGATGTAGTGCTTGTCAAAATATTCCAGACATGGAGTGTCTGAGGATATGGGGTGGAAGCTGGGAAATTGATCTAAATCAGAGAACCTCATTCTTCCACCCCAACTGTCTCCATGTCTTACCTGGAGGTGATTGATACCGATCCAGTCTGAAACCAGACAAGAGAACCAAAACATGAGTATTGCTTTCCACTGTTATTACTTTATCTTGCGTGCAAATACTGCTAGTTTCATAAAGCCAAAAGCAGTTCGAATTTTCATATTTTTATGAACGTGGAACAATTTTAATAGTACACTGCTCAAAATGTTCAAGCAAGTTGCTGACTTAAGCTCAAACGTGCATAACTCTCCAGAGTTCGGTTCGAACTGAAAGCGCACTGAAAGCAAACTCAGAGCAGTCTGGTTAGGTACATTTTTTACAACCATATTGTTGTACCAGGTTTCTGCACAGTAAACTGCTTGATGGGAAAACCTGTTTTATAAGCAACACTGCGCCGATCTTTGTGCTGCACTGAAAGGTGAGCGATTCTTGTAAGATGCTCAACTAGCTCATCAAACCCCAACCCTATAAAAAGACGCTAATTCAACACATAAAATTAAAAATGTTTATTTATTTCTAGTCTCTGATCAGATCCATTATCATGAAATCTTTTGGCTGTGTCCAAATGTATTCAGCCCTGCTGTGAGTTAGCATCTAGCTGTGGATTCTGCATTACAATAGAAGTGAATTTTCTGAGAAGTTTCATCCATTAGAATGACGGATGTCTAACACAAACCTAATGATTGTGCTCAGTCTTAACTAAGCTGAGGTATTTTCAATGTCTCTTGTGTTTCCATTAATAAAGCTCACATCTGGGTTGGACTGGATGTCTGGGTTGCTGGTTAATGGATGGCAGAGGTAGCTTAAGGAAGGGCTCTCAGTTTTAACTGCGTAATAAAAAGGCTAATGTTTAATTAGACCAGGATGATGTCAATAGATTATTCTTGTTTTTAATTAAGTAGATTAGCGTCCTCAAATACATGTAATGTTGCATGTGAAGTGATATTATTACCCTAAGGCATCCGTTTGATCATTTTTCTGCATATGTGTGGTGCTTGTACTAGTGTTTTAAATAGCAGGACACTATTTCAGTACTTAATATTTTATAAGATGGGACTGAAAAACATCTGTTTGTGATCTAAATCATAAAAAGACATACAATTTATAGCTGCCTATCTTGGTGTTATATAACAATTGTTGTATCACTGATGCTGGGAAAAACCTGAAATGGTAATTTGGGTGTATGAAGATGAATTGTCCTGAGGGTGGAGATCTTGAAGAAAAGCTGATCCTCACTAAAAACAGGACCTGAGCAGAAGAAGATTAATCATTCAGCACACGGTCCAAACTCTGCAAAAATCAATGGCAAAACCTTGCTTTAAATCTCTTTGTTCTATCAGATTAGCAGCTTTTGAAGTTTGGATTGGGGATGATTGTTGCGTTCTCAGACATGGGGGCGTGGAGACAAAGGTCAGCTGCTTGTTAACACCATTACGTTGCTTGTTTTCTAATTATGGTGAAAACAAATCCGTGATAAACGACTTTGTTCCCCCTTTCTTTTTCATTCTGTCTCCTTGGGCTCATTGTTTACTCTTAGTGAGATCACTAATAAGTCCCCATAGGGCTGCATATCAGGCTCACAGAAAATCGCTTTCTTGAGACAGAGTCTTCAAAGTGTCTCATGTTCATTTTGAAAACTGTGCAGATGGTTGTGAGTTTGCAGTGATTTGATTGGCTCTGGTTTATTTCGTTCAACCCCAGCAGCCCACTTAGGTCCAGCTGGAAATATTGTCAGACGGTTTAACGTTTTATTGTTTCATCTTATATTCCGATAACTGTATAATTTATTTTCCGATATAAGTGTAATGACCTTTCCTTCAAAAATCACAAGATAATCATGTAGAAAATCAATGGACTGCTTCTTCACCAAACAGAATGCATCAGGAGTGCCACCTTCTATTCCCTCATGTCATCTCCATCATATGTTGTTTTGCATCGATTCTCTCCTTTCAACACGAAACATTGGCAAAGTCGGTGCAAATCCCCATTGAATTCATCCGCGGCCCCCATAACAATTTTCACCATCAGTTTGTACCTGCCTCATTATTCTCTTCAGAATTAAGGCCTTGACTGAGAGTTGAAAGGCTTTCTGTCTGCTTTACTCTACACATATGAATCATTTAGCTCCAGCCCCATTGTAGCCAAAGCGGGGGATGCTGGTCAGACTTGACAATTGATAGGATCTGTATTGATTAGATCCTAAAGGGTGGTGGAGAAACCTCAGCAGTTGTGAGTCTATGATAATGCTTCAACACATTGATTGAGAATGTGCATGTCCATTGAATCCTCCATCCTGTGTTTTGCTTGCCATCAGAGCTGTCTTTGACTTGTCAGAATCACCAGGATTAGGAGACTTGCACAGTATATTGCTCCAAAAAATTAATTGCGAACAAACACGTTGAGAATGCAGGCGGTGGAAAGAGACAATGGCAGTTTTAAAACGAGTCCATCCAGGCCTTCTCAAAGAACTGCTAAGCAGGTTTTTATGTTTTTTAAGGAACAAAACCTAATTGTTTAGGAATTATGTCTGTTGAGCGAAAGAGTCACATTTCCTGCTACAGCCTTTTTACCAAAGGATTGTCGTAATATTTGTTAAACTACCTGCAGTCAGAATACAAAAAGGGAAGCTGTTGTGTTCTTGGTTCTGCTCATTAAATGTCTATGTAGCCTGTTTATATTAACAGTATGTTCACCTTTACTCTCTCTGGAAAATATTTGTTGTTTTTTTTACACTCCAACATTACTCTTCATTACAACAGTTGTAAAAATCTAGACTTTTGCATCTCTTTTTAGTTTCATGTCCCTTAGAGACACATTTTAAGGTCTTCTGTTTGCAAGCTGCCCAAGGCAGGTACTCTGTATTTAAATCCCAAGTTTGCAAATAAACTGAGAGCACCAGATTGATGCATTTAGAAGAAAGAATATTTACTAAGTTAAATACTAAAATGTAATTTGTTTAAATGATAATTATTAAATTATAAAGACAAGAAAAATTAACAGAGACTGAGAGATTAAAACCAATATTCAAAAATGTATCTTCTGCTTGAACGAAGTTTTTCAAACTGTAGTTGATTCGAAAATAATTGCATCATTTATTGACTGTTAAAATGTGGAGACGACTATTTTCGTTCTGTGTCTGAGCATCGCAGGCTGAACTTTGAAGAATGCACTTTTCTGGATCCATACTATTGATCCGTAACCAAGATATGTTTATGTTTCTCATCTCTCTCTTTAAAGGGTGTATCCTGTGGGATGTTGAGCTCAAACAATCGAACAGCACAAAGCAAAATCTCACACTGACAAAAAAATCTACATATAACTGCAGTACAGAAACTGCTTCAAATGTTCAAAGTTTTTCCCAAATGTAGAAATTACAGCCACAAACACAAATATCATGTCAAAAACACGAATATTGTGAAATCAGTTGTTTTTCTGGTGTTTCTATCACTTTAACCATTCAGTGTCTGAATTATTTGCCCATTGTAAGCAGTTTCAATCTCAGTTATATTGAATAGACATTATTTCTGAATATTAGATACCAACTTTTCCTGGAGGAAGTTGAACCTCCACCCCTGTCTCAAGTTTTTTGGAGCCTCTAACATGATTTCTTCCAGGATTGTCTTGTATTTATCTCCATGCATCTTCCTATCAACTCTAACTAGCTTCCCTGACGCCTCTTTAGAAAATAATCTGCTCTACAGCATAATGTTACCACCACTTTATTTCACTCTATTGATGGTTTATTCGGTTCTTTTTTTCTTTTCTGCCACACATAGCATTGTGAATAACAGATATTCACATTCAGAAGATCATTTTTGGAATAGATTTAGCAGACATTGGTCCACATACTGTCCCCCCTACTTGGGATTGAGGAAAAGTATTGACAGATTCCCCACCTGGGCTGTGGATATCTGCTTTTCCACAGCTCTGTATATGTTTTGCATAATAAATATAGCGCTCAAATGTGAGGGAGTAATTTTGCCACCAAATTCATAATCAGCTTGGTGTGATACAGATGACCACTGCAGCCATTAGAGTTTTATTTGGAGCAGCGGAGGGATTAGTGGGCAGGGATTAATATTGTGAAAGGAGGACATAAAAATACAGCACTCTTCCTGCCTCTTCTCCTGCTTTAATTCCCAGATCCGTTAGATTTGCCCTGGCATTGCCCGGGAGCATTTTTCAGGCAAGGCACTTAAATGCAGAACAGGAGAATAGTCCATTAAACACAGGGACATCTCTAGACAATTCTAATTACAGCTTTAATATAGTTAAAGGGATGTAATTCTGCTTTTTTTATGTGTTTGTATCCTAAAATGCTGCGTTGATAAAGAAAATCGGTTTAATACCAAGCAAATAATACCGATTTATCCATGCAGGAACACCTGATTGTTGTTAATGTCATATTACAACAGTCTAAAGGGTTTTGTATGTGTATTAATTTGGCATACAGTATCTGCATTAAAGACAGCATTATTAAGTTCATGGATAAAGGGTTGGGTGTTTTTAATTTGTTGGCATCCTGCAAGATTCAGATGGAGTTGGCAAGCTCAGACGGCATCCACTGCTTTGCTGGGGCTGTGGAAGCGCCATTATCCTGTTTAGACACTTATCCATGAACGTATTCTCCAAATCTCCTTCTCTGCAGTCCTCCACCTGCTTTTCACTTGTTTCTTGTAGACAACAACAAGCCGTCATTCCTCAGAGCCGTTCTTTCGAGCATGTTTCAGAGAGAAATCACATCACCTGGCTGGAGTTGGAAAAAAGTATCTGGTGGTGCCTGCAAGAAAAATAATTTAAATTTAATTCAGATTAATCAAAACACTGAATTAAACTGTATCTGCCTTTTTTTTATTTTCTGAATTCTTACCAACTTAAAGCCCTAAAAAGCAGGTGGTAATTTTGGTATTAAATAAGTCTGTAGCATGTTGTTCACAGACCTTTCTGTGACCACAAGTTCGCCGCTGCATACATTTTGATTCATGTTGATGTAAAGACCATTAAGACATGGGCCGCCTGCTCGTCTGCTGCTCTGTGGAGAGGAAATTGTTAAGTCACTCAGATTAATGAGCAAGTTTCCATGGAGACAAGCTATACCTAGAATACTTGTTTGCGACCAAATCAAATAGTGGAGGAGGATCCATGGGTCAATTTGTGTCTGTTATGTCTAACATCTAAAAAAGAAAAAAAGGCACGAAGCAACAGGAAAAAGTAACTACGCTCTATAATTTGTCAAATTGTCAAATTTGACAAAAAACAAAAGTTTTCCATGTCTCTGTTTTCTTACATAATTGTGAATAAATTTGGGCCTCTCTTCTTCTTTCACCAGTATTGCAGTGATTGTTTCTGAGATTAAAATCCCAGACTAGGACTCGAACCTCAGTTCTTTACCGTGAAAGTGTTCCTTTTCTGTTTTTTTGCAACATAAGTGTGACTCCAGGTTAAGACAAACACCATGCATAATGGCCATATGAGGTTATTCAACTGATATGCTTGTTGGGTTTCTGTAAACCTGCTTAGTAGCTTTTTGTTTTGGTCTTATCTTTCCAAATCACATTTCTCAAAAAGTATTATTACAGACTGAGATGCAACTTTTTTGCTTAATCTTAATTGTCTTGTTTTCCACTTCTGAGTAGTTACTTTAACCACAAAAGATACCTTGTAAATACCTTTATAAACTTCACAAGATTAATTAGGAACATCTGCTTATGTGTGTCATTTGTGTCTTTTTGCCTTGGTATTGTCTTAGGGAGCATCACCAGAGCAACAAAGTGCCAGACCTCCAGTTATCTAGAGGTTGTCGCAGTTTTTTATGATTAATTAATTAAGTGCATTTGATTAGTATCATGTGGGTTTCATTTACCTTTCTAATCCTAACAAACTAACAAATGTGTGTTTAGTTTTTCCCTCATAAAAAGGGTTTAAATCAGCTCTGTGTGGATGATGGTGTTTTTCACAACACGATTCAATATTTCATGATCATTGGCCTCTAGATTTACTTGTTTATCATTATTATTTCACACCAGTTAATTTGAGAAGTCCACTGACCTCCTCAAAATGCATATTAATCATGATCAATAACTGGCCCTGAACTGTCAAAAATGAGACAGTGAGAAACATCACAAATTCAAGAAATTTAAATAGTTCTTGAAAGTAATTGGCTGATTCAGTCTGTCAAGTACACACACCAGTTTGCATTCATTTCACCCCCGTGCTCAATCTTAATTTACACTCTGTAAAGGCCCATGGAGGGTGCAATTGTTCTTACCCCTCCTCTCATCAAGTCAGAGACCTACTTTAATCACATTGATCTGCTGGAGAGCCCATGTTATGGCTGAATCTACAGCTGCAGTCAGAGAGCTGAGAAACTTCTGACATTTAATATCTGCACAAAATAGTTGATTTTAGCTTTAAATGAAATGAGTTTCAAACAATACGTTCAGACAGGTGAAACAGAAGTAAGAAATTTAGTAAGGAATAAACAGTTAAATGTGACCTTCATTGCGTCTCGGTCTTTTCATTTAATGTTCCTGACTGATGAGCTAAAAGAAACAAAAACAATCTGGGACTAATTTAAAAAGTATCGACTCATTTTGGACATGTACGGAATTAGAAAATGCTTATATAATAATCCATCTGGGCACAATGTAACCTCAAATAATGACTCAAGACATTTCACCTCAGACAATGCTCACACACTCACTTTGTGTCACAGCCAACTGTTAATATTGCACCAAAGGATTCCTGTCTGTCTTCAGCAGAGCTAAGTCGAAACTGAGAAGCGTACGAGACAAAATGTTCAAAACCTAAAACACTTTGAAAACAAACTTATGTAAGTTCTGGGGGACATTTCCATTAAATGTGATTGACACTCATTGGCACTT
Source organism: Poeciliopsis gracilis (assembly GCA_911649635.1). NCBI lineage: Eukaryota > Metazoa > Chordata > Actinopteri > Cyprinodontiformes > Poeciliidae > Poeciliopsis > Poeciliopsis gracilis. The sequence continues at coordinate 6,192,856 of CAJVRI010001154.1, forward strand.
CTGGTAAAGGCTTGAGAAACGTCTTAAATTCAGTTTAACCTCTACCCCATACCGCTTTAAAATAAATCTAACCTTTAGTTTGAATACAAATATTCAGTTGAGGGAAAAACATCTCCACTAAAATATATATATTTGTGACATATGCACATCACTACCATTGCTACATTTCATGTATATATTTTATGCAACCCTCTTTTATTTTTTGGTATGATGGTGCTCCTTTTTACTCAGCTCACCCACAGGTTTTTATTTCAAGTAGCCAGAATTATTAAAAAACTTCACAATGCTATGCAAATACGAGATCCGACCTTTTACTAAATGTAGCCATGAGCTTCTATTTTAAAGAATAAGAAATAAGCCTCTGTGTTACATCATATATATGCCACGGGGAAACAGGAAGCCATGAATTACTCAAAGAAATTTCCTCGACAATTTCATCAACTTTAAAAAGAAACATAAATTATAAAAATTCTTCACTTGCATTTATTTATAGAATTTATCAGAGGTATTAGAAAGTCTAGTATCATTCATTTTGTTTTTTGTTTATGTAAAAGAAATCATTATTTCTTAATGTCTTTTTTTGTAGAGTTTTTTTTAATTATATTACTGCAACATAGGATGCCATTATTTTAAAGCTTTTTAAGTATTTCTACATAATTACTTGTTCATTTCAATAAATAATGAAATATGTCCAAGTCATTTGTCACTTAAATTACAAAATATTTGGTTGAAATATAATATTTTCTCTGTGAAGAGCATCACATGATTGTGCTACTGTATGAAGTAGTAATCATGCTAAGTAGTAGCATGATTGTGCTTCATGCTATTACTGTATGTATTTCTCTTTGAGCTCTGGGTACTTTTATTTTTCCAGAATTTCAAAACTCCAGCATCAAATTTGCAGCTAAACTGGAGGAATGTAATGTAATAGAAATGTTCTCTTAACAGTGAATTCAATGTTTCTCTCAAGGCCGCAGAAAATTCAATTATATAAAGTTCAATATCTAGAGTGCAAAATAAAAATGAAAAAAAAAACATATTTTTGGAGCACTTTCTTATCTTGATAGTTTTATTTCTCCAGGTTTTCCTCCACAGTGTAAAATCTGCAGATGTTTCAATACTAAAGTATTTTTTTTGCAGATTAATAGCAGTTAAATAAATCTATGTGGTTAATTAATGGTATTTTAGCCAATGCCTAATTTGAAAAATTTGATTTTAAAAGAGTATGTTCAGGTTGTGGCTTTGAAGTGCTCAGGCTGAACAAACAGCCTGAACTTGACTTAATTTTGAGATCCTTAAATACAGAAGTCTGTGAACAGCCAGCTTGTCTAGCAACGATTATTTGGGTCTTTTACTTTTTATCGAGAGTGTGGGTAATTGGTGAGTGGCCGTCAAAGTGAGCAGTTTCCCCATTATTATGTTGGTCATGAAATGGCCTAAAGATTTTTGTATTCAAATCTTCTTTTCTTGGTCTTTTGTATTCATCAAATTTTCTAAGAAATGAAACATGTAATGAATATTTATCCCAGTTTCACTTTTCGAATTTAATTGCAGAAAGAAATTAACTGCAGCATAACCTGATATTTTACTTACACATATCTGAATCTAACTTGGAAAAACTCATAATCATTGTCATAAAGCAAAGAAACCAAACCTTGTAATTTAAACGGAAGGAAATGTTTCTGTCATGATCAAACCAAAACATGTCAAGATCATGTTATTATTTATTAGTTTAAATTAATTTCCCTTAATCAGTTTTAGTTAACTTTACCAAGATATTACGCCAATACACCAAAGAACTTTACATATGAACCTTTAATGTATATCACCAACTTTTCACATTTATATCTCTTATTGATCTGTTTGTGATCAAGTTGTCAGATTTCCTTCCCATTATGAGAACTATTTTTTTGTTGCTGCTGAAACTACATCACCTCCAGTAGGGTAGAGAGATTACTATCATCTCTATCTAACTCAATACTTTATCATCTGTGTGCCTAATTTAAGCAGAATACTATTGAAATGTATACTCTTGTTGAACCTCATTTATTCAAGGTGTTTTTCTCACACTTTTTCAGCTCAGCTTTCCTCCTTACCAGCTCTAAAGATAGCTTGCTGTGTATGTTGGGTGTGAAAACACATTTATTTCCCAACTGAGAATAAACAATCAATTAAAACATAAAAGTCTCACAGTCTTACCTTTAGAGAGACAGCCAAAGTATTTAACAGAATTACAAGCTTTTGGTGAAGAATAATCATTTAATGGCCTAAAATTAAATCAGCAAAGTTTGATTGTTCTTTTAAATTATTATTATTATTATTGACCAGTGCATTTTACACACATGCATACCACTGCTTTCTAAACATGGATAAAACTGAATATTTTGACAGTAGATTGTTTTTTTTGGATCAATATCACAGCCAACACTTGTAATAAAACCTAAATGTGGTCCAACTGAACATTGAAATGCTGGGATTTGATGCAAACCTGATCTACATTCTTTGTAGCTTCATGGTATTTTCTTATTATGTTTTGTAAAAATAAATACCCCATAGTGAGAAGTTCTTCCCAGATGGATCTAAAAAAAAAAAAAATAAAAAAAAAAAACTATTTTATTCAGTTTATTATCCTCAAATCTCTGTTGGGCTTGATACCAAAACCGATAAAGTTAGAAACTGGGTTTTTGTTGCTGTGGTGAGCCTTTAAGAAAAATGGGAAAAGCATTATTGGAACCGACATGTTTTTTCCTCCCTCTATCTCTTTTTATAGCAGAATAGTCTCTTATCATTACAGTTCTGCATGGAAATCTGTTTTCGAGGACGCCCTGCTCTGAGTTATGATAATTTTTAGCTTTATTAACAGTGGGGCACCATAAGCCTCAGCGATGTGGAACCAAGACACTGGTGAGACAAGGTCCTATTGGATTGTCCAGACAAAATTATACATTTAACACTTGAAATCAATAAATGTCTCTGCTAAGATCTGCTTTAAAGGCACAGTTGGTTTATTAGTTACGCTTTGATAACAATACATTAATTAATTTGCACTCGACTGTGACATTTAGATCAAATGATGTCCTCTGTTTGTTGAGGCAGTCCTGTGACGTGACACTTTGAGTCACAGCTGACTGAAGAGAACATAGCTGACGTCTGAAGTGCAGCTCAGCCTCTTGAAAGAGTCTGATTTCCTGCATCAAATCTCCCCCCCGCCCCGCTATCCTTAACCAACGCATCCTCTTGAGAGAAAACAGAATCCTGTTGGCATGGTAACCATGAAGGAATATTGTGTTTAATTTCCCTAACAAGGTTTAAAAAAAAATTAAATATCCTTAAGAGGAATACAGCTCTTAAGCTGCAACCGTGACAATCGTTTTTGTGAAACTTATCTTTCTCTTTTTTGGTTTATATTTAGATTTCTATAAATATAGCTAAACACTGGCATGTGCAGTTGGAAACCTGTCAGAGTTTACTGAATGCTGCTTAAGAGCACACCGATATATTTTCTTGAATCTGAAGCATCAGGAGCTGAAAGGACCGCCTGAAGTCTGCCAGTTCCGATTTGTCATTGTGCTTTTGACCACGTCTGCAGTGACAGCAGTGCCAGTGATTACAAAAGAAATTATGCAAATCTGCCATTGTGCCTGTCAGCAGTTCTTCTTGGCTGGAAGACAGCAGAGCAAGCTGCCCTTTATATTAAATTCACTTTATTTTTACAGTCATGGAAAAGAGTAATCCCACCTTTTAATAGTTTATATTAAAAAGAAAAAAATTGTTGAAAGTCATTTTAAAACCTAACTATAACCTTACAGGTTTCATACTACTGAGCAACTGCAGCAGCTAATTTAGGATGGATGGATGTATGGATGTATGGATGTATGGATGGATGGATGGATGGATGGATGGATGGATGGATGGATGGATGGATGGATGGATGGATGCATGCATGTATGCATGTATGTATGTATGTTTTGGCAGATAACATTTTTTGGAAAAACTTAAACTGAAACATTTGTTGTTATTTATTCAACTTGGGATTAATAAATAACACAAAGTTGATCAATTTACATGTGAAAAGATTCAAGATGTTTTTGTTTTCTCAGGAGGAGATGAGATCTTCTATTTAAGGATCAGTAAAAAAAGAACTATTTGCAAAGTCTCCATTTTTCCGGTCTTTTATTATGCTAAATGTTTAGAAAATCCTGAGGAGGCTTTTCAGAGAATATGTCTTCTTCCACAAACTAAAGCTTTTAAAGTTTCTTCTGAAAATAGTTTGTGGTGGCTTAAAGAAAACATCCTCTGGATAAACAAGATCAAACTTGGTTTGATCACAAAAAATTAAAATTAAGTATCAAAACAATATTTCTACTGAGCATATGTGGAATGCACATAATTTGTGGAGTAGAAAATTTGTTTAATGCTCTTCATGCCAAATATTCTGGAGTGAAACAGTGAGACGATCTGCCCAGCAGCTGAAAATGGGTCAAAACTGGGCAATGAAATAGAGAAATGATCCCAAAACACATCAGTAAATCTGCAACAGAATGTCTGAAGAGGAAAATAAAACACAGTGTTGCAATGGCCTAATCAAACCTCTGTCCTGAACCTAATTAAAATGCCTTGGCAGGATCTTAAACAGAGCTGTGCACAAAATGAATAGAGCAAACCTCAATGACCTGAAGCGATCCTGGCAAGAGGAGTGGATCAGAATTACTCCAAAATAATGAGAGACTAGTCAGGACTTATAAAGGATGGTTAATTTAAGTTATTCTCACCAAAGGCCTTTTCAAAACTTTTTGAAAATGTTAAAAAAAAAAAAAAAGATATTCTTGGTTTTTAGATTAAAGAAATGAATAAAAACTATTGGATGAATTTGTATTCAACCCCCCTGACACAAAACTTTGTTAAACAACTTTTTGCCAAAATTACTAGGCACTGACCTTTTTCTCCATTCTTCTTTCCAAAATATCTCATTCTCTGTCAGATTAGATTGAATATGTTAATATTACTTTTCCAATCTTCCCACAGATTCCCAGTTGGATTTAGGTTTGAATTTTGACTGGCCCATTCCAACCCAGCAATATGCTATGATCTAACCATTTCTCTGGATTTCTGTCCATCTTTTCAGGGACAAAGGGTTCTAGTAAATGACATCCTAAGATTGTTTTTAGCATTTTAGCATCTTGCAGGCTGCTTTCAGGGTGAACTTGCTTGAGTGGTAGATCTTTGCGTGTTGGCAGTTGTTTTAAAAATTCTTAGCTCATGGATTATTTTCTAGAAAGTGCAATGACTGATTCTCCATTTCTTTGAGTTTTCTTCATGATCCCTCACCAGACTCACAGGCTGGTATAATCTTCTTTCTGAAGACCTCGGGCAGCTCTTTCAGTCTCATTATGGTGTTCACTCTCACTCCAACAACCAGGAGCGCACCAGACTAATTGAGGTTTAAACAGGACAAACCTCCTTCGAAATGAGTGTGTGTGTTCTCATCATTTCCACCTGATGTGATACGCCTGTGTGTGATTTCACCCATTTTAAGTGGGAGTAAATATGAGGGCTTCCTAATTTATTCATCACCAGATGTTTCATCCTTTTATTACATTCCATAAAATATCATTAATGTCTTTTCCATCGTTGTTTATATTACTTGATTTTTTTTTCTGTATGGTTAAAATTGAAATCGAAAATTTTGATTCTATGCATGGCCAAGCTTTAGTTTTTTATTTCAGAAAAAAATAGTTAAAACCAAGATTTGTTTCCCTTATGTGTACTATGTTGTGTTCTATCACAAAATTCCTGCAAAATACACTAAAGCTCATGACACATAGTGGCTTACAAAAGTATCCGTCCCCCTTGAAATGTTACATATATTGTTATTCTACAAATGCAACCAATATATTTCATTGGATTTAATGTGAAAGATCAAAACAAAGTGATATATAATTATGAGGAAGAACGAGAATTATGCATGATTCAAACATTGTTTTATAAATTGAAAAAATGTGAAGTGGAGTGTGCAAAAAGTATTCAGCGCCCTGTTCTCTGCGTGCAACCATTTGCCTTCAGAAGTTGTCTGATGAGTAAATAGAGTCCATCTGTGTGTAATCTCATCTCAGTGCAAATACAGCTGCTCTTCATTGCCAAAGAAATATGCCTGTGGTTGTAATGTGACAAAATATGGACATTTTAAAGGTGTATGAATGCTTTTACAAGCCACTATGATCAGTCTATAAATACATTTTAGACCCACCTTCAGCTTTGAAGGTGGGTCTAATTCAGTATCCTGCTAAAGAAACTCCTAGACGACCTCTTCTTGTCCCCTTAATGTCTGTGCACATTAAGCAGTGATCCCACTGAAGTTCAGGAGCCAGGTCTAAGTGTGATGTTTATGTCTGGACATGGTCAAACACCACTGTTGTGTTTTACCCTGCGGGATGTGTGCAGCTTTTTTTGGTTTCATCAAGCAGTGCTGTGCATCGATAAACAGGTGCAGAAGGCGACAACCTGAAACAGTGGGCAGCATTCAACCTTTATGTCCTTTGTGAAGAAAGAAATGAGTGGTGTGGGGGGGGGAATTAACCTGAGGCTGAAGCAAGAGACAGAGGGGAGTGCCTAATTGTGGTTACCACGGCTACAGCATGCAATGCGGCTAGGAAAGGAGGGGGTTTTGGGAAAGGTCATGCAGTTTAGGTAGAGACGGCTAAATCAACTGTGATGTGAGAGGTCCCTGGTGATGCTGGGATTGAGGAAATGTGGCTGTTTGAGTTGCTCAGGAGGAACATAGATTGTTTCTTAGAGTGAGACCTTGTGCATGCCATGGCTTATAGCAGACCCTCTGGGCTGTAAATCCCTTTGATTTGCCACATAAAAGATGTAGAAAGAGTAGAAGTGGGCAAGTGTATGAGATAAAATTTATCTTAAACAGATGTATAATTTAAAAACACCATCCCCAGGGGGAAAGAGGTCAAGTGCATCCATTTCTGGTGCGTCTGAGGATGGCTACCGAGAAGCGCACAATGCCCACGTTTAACTCCTCCTCTGTCATCCAGCTTCAAATCTGCAGCTCAGTCCCTGATGTCTGTATCCTGTCACGTCTTGAAAATAGACTGTGGAGTTTAAGCCGCTCAGAGAAAGGAAATGATGCAACATAAGTTTCAAGGCGAGGATGCTCTGTCTTGCTTTGTTCCCCCACAGACACACACTGCAGGATGGAAATCAATAGCCTTTCAAGAGAGAGTCGATGCAGAAACAAATAGCAAACAAAGCTGCCGCTGTTGGATCACCGCGGGCTTTTCAGTTCTGGTGACTCTAATGTAAAGGCGCCATGTTCCTGTACACCCAGCTCTTATTTTACCAATACCGAATTATTTTCAGGAAAAGAAAGAAGCATGAACATGAAAATAACCCAGATCTATATATCTCTAGGGTGGCAATGTTCTTTTTAAAATAAATATGAAGCAAACCACACTTGTGTGGCCAGAAAAGCAAACATAACAAGGCATGAAAAGTTATTGATGAACTCGACCGAGAAATTTGACACAAGTTCCTCCCGGGCATTGGCTGGTCTTAATGTGCAGCTATTCATTAACTCTAAGCAGGAGCAGATACAGAAAATGGCAGATTTTTTTGAGTTGGATTTATATCCCTACAGTAAATGTACTCATAACCAACACCTATTGATTTCATCACAGATCAATGTTAAACTTGAAAGCCCTCAAATGCATTTTTCATACTTTTTACCATGTGGTGGAACTGTTAACGTTTTCCTAGTCTTTCGTTTGTTTTGTTTCCAAAGGTTTTGTGAAATAATCCAAATCCAGAGAGTCATTTGAGATGTAAAAGAGCCATAATTATATAAAAATAAAAGGAAACTAACAGAATCTCTGGACTTTAAGCGAAGTTGCATGGAACAACAGTAGAATCCAGGAGTAGGTGAAAGAAAACGAGGAGCCTAAATGCTAGAGATCCTTATTATTTGAGAAAGTGCAAACAGCTGATTGGAAACGGGTGCAGCTGAGAGGAGACCAGGTAGGCAGGCTGAGGGAGAGAGACAGATTGGAGTAAACATAGACCAAGAGACAAGCAAAACAAATAAATAAAAATAAACTAAACAAAGTGAGAACAGAAAACTGATGTAAAATAAAACAAGGGAGACAGAATTTAAGCAAATAACTAAGGCAGAGAATAAATAAACAAGACATCCAAATGCAAACACTGGATACAACAAAAAAGTCAAACAACTCAGGATCCTGACATTTTTTTTTCTTTTTTTGAAAAAAAATATTTACTTCATGAAACATTGTATTGAAAAGGAAAAAATAGCACCCACTAATCAATGTTATATGCATAATGTCTAACCTCTGAGGTTTGCTCCTCCTCTCCCATTTCTTCATCTTTTTCCACTTCATTCTTGATAATCACTTTTTCCTTTTATTACTGTAATAAATTCTTTTTTATCCCACCTCGTCGTGTCCCTGGTCTTCTGTCTTCACCTCATCACCCACCATCATTTTGTTCAAGGATCCTTAATACATGTGATTTCCTTCAGCCTGTATTTAACCGCTCTGTGCTCTTCACGTACAATCATGTCAAAAAATTTGGACAGTCTATGAAAGCCTGTGATATGTAACAAGAAGATTCTGTTGAAGTTAATGTTACTAAAGTTTTTTCCTTAGAATACACATTTGTCGCTACATTTTACTAAGTAAAACTAGGTTAATTTTACCGTGTCACTCTATAACAAATCACTTTTGGTTTAAAAGATAAATTCATAAAATAAGTCAGTGTCTCTGCAGACTTCAGCACATCTCTGATGTGCATTAAAGACACAAATAGTGGATAAAACCTGATGCAGTGCATGGCGGCCTTGAGAGTTCACTGACTGTTTTAAGCAAAGGCTGCATTTTAAAATTATGGAAATTTATTATTGTGGTGGCAGAGTCCTCAGTGGAGTATGAGGTAGTAAGTCACTGCAATATTCTTAATGGCACAGTTGCTGTACCCTTTGCATCTTATCACTATGCTAGATTCATCCTAAAATGCCTCACCAAGCAGCTGCATAAACAATCCACGCTGTGTTTGCCAGCAAATCCCAAACTATGCTCAGGCCTCCTGCTCATAGAGACTATTTACTGGTGTAGGAACAGCTACGTGGTCATATTTTAATTGTGCAATAGGTGTGTAGCAGGCCTGCCCAATATGCTGCTCAACTTCTCTCAGCCAGCCATTTTGGTGGCATCAACAAACTCACCTACTCTTTGGTTGCCTAGCAACAACCTGTTGGATTACTTTTGCAGCAGCGGTTTCTGGTTTCGCCATCGTGCCTCAAAACTTCTTACAAAAAAAAAAACAAAAAAACAACAGCAATGAGGTGTGAAAGGAGAAAACGAGTACAACAGCTGGAGACGTAACTATGGAGAAAACAGAAAAGTTTGCGTCACCATTTTGGCTGTAATTCAGATATTTAAAACAAAAATTACCAAATCAATAATTATTTATATCAACTGATATAAAACATTTATGTTGTGAAATCATATCACCCATCTCTATTGTGGAGCAACTTATACTCCATTATAAAAGATAATTTTGAAAGAGATTAACTTAATGTTTGATACACTAATAAAGAAATTTGGGTTTTAGTGTGTATGATTTCTTCTAACTGTACCTGCCACATTATCTGCTCAGAGCAGATCATTTTAAACCTTTCCAGTTTAGAATTATTTCAACAATGGGTGAAGCAAGAAGGACAATCCAGTTCTGTCATTCACCTCCATCCATTAATAAAGATGCTGATTGTGTTTCCTCCTCCACTTTGTGGCTGAAACTGATGGTGGAGACCCATAAACCTCCCACATGTACAAGGAAATCCTTCAGATCATGACAAGGTCATGGAAACATCCTCACACAGAAAAGATAGCCAGTGCAGTTCCATCTTGATACCGAGCTTTTGATCTCACCAGTTGAGTGATGAGACTCTAATGGGTGAAAGTGGGAGAAATATTGTGGAAACATACGGTTGATGTGTGAGGCAAGATGAGGGAATAAGGATGTGAGAAATGAAGAAAAACCTGCACCACAAGCTTTCAGTGTGACCACTGCACACTGAAGGAGGTTTTCCAAATTGCCTACAGTCCTATTTTAAATTGATAGTGGAGATCTTGGCGACCTTTGTGTAACCTTACACTTAGTGCAATTAATAGGCACTCAGATTCATCTGAGCTCATTCATTCATTCAAGTTTGAAGTTCTGTCATCATAGAAAGCTTCAAACTTTATCAGAATTATCATCTTTATTATGAATCAGCAACATCACCTTCATCGTTTGAATAATTCCTAATTAGGGTTATTTGATGAATTACTGCACTGTGACTTTATTTTTCCTCACACGGTGCAGAAGTATTTTTATATTCTGTGCCAATGTTTTTATTTGCGAGAAGAATGTCTTCACTTCTGATTCACTTCTTGATCATCAAAGAACGTTTTAGTTTGTTTTTCACACAAAAACATTCCATACTCTGAAAGATGTGGACAAAACAAAGAGCAATTTTCTAAACGATTTCAAATTCAGGTAATGCTGGCAGCTTCTCCCTTTGAGCTACATATACTTAATTTCCTTTGAAAATACAAGTAAATTTTTCTCAGTGGTCAGAATTAAACTTTAAATTATTATGAGCTGACTCAGTTACCTTCACAGTTCATGCCCTACATGCATGAACTGTGGATGTGAACCTTGTTACCAAAGAGCTGAGCAGCAAAAAGATATTTTGTTCTGTGAAACTAGCATTTAAAATGCGTTTATTCTACACTTCTTCTTAAATCATACCCTATCAGAGATTACATATGATGCCCATGTAAATAGGAAAAGTGGGCCAAAATTCAATTGTCATTTTTACTGCTGTGTTTTGTACTTTTATATCCTTGTATTTGTGCTAAATATTTTTTGTTGGCATGGTATGCCACTCTACTTTTTTGGTATTTTTGCTTGATGTTCTTTCAAGACTTTATTTGGTTTTCCTCCATGCAGGCTTAGAGGGCTCTGTCAGCTTAACCCAGTAAGCTTTTCCTGGGTTGCTTTGTAATTCCATTTAGCCATGATCCAGGAGGAACCTTCAGACACCGCAAACACGGGAACAAAAAAAATAAAGAAATAAAAAAATGGAAGCCTTATAACGACTTTCCGGCCATGTTGAAAGCCACACACCTGCAGAGATTCATTCAGTTCAATGCAGCTTAAGTTTTCTTGTTCTAAAAGCTGATGAGGATGTTGGTGAAATTCCTCTCTCTTGAAATTAGATACTAGAATAAAAAAAATTGGCTGCTTGAATGTTAGATTTTCATCAGCCTGTTAATAATTTTGAACTTTTATTCCCTTGTCATTAAATTTCTCAATTTTTTATGTATTTTGTGGAATGTGGTTTGGTCGGTTATTTTGTTTGTTAGATGCTTGTGTCTTTAATTAGTCATCAATCTGAATTGTAATTGAAGGAATGACTGAATTCATATTGTTTCTAAAGACATTTTAACGCTGAAAAATGCACAGAAACCTTGTTCTTTTTATGTAGTAGAGAGTGCTCTGTGGAAAGGTCATGAATTCATCATTGAGATTGATTTAGATAGATGACGATGATAAAGATTAAGTTTGATGAGCTGTTAGACCAGTTTATGAACCTTTTTATAGTTTAACATAGATTCATGTTGAAACGCAGCATTGAATAACTTTATTACACCGTTAAATCCATGTGTTTCATTATTTTAACCACTGCATGAATAGGTTTTGCTTTAAACAAAAGCAATAAATTTAAGCATTTTTGCTTGCAATCTTTGCACAGCTGCATGATACGATAAAACTGTTATTTTGACCTCATCTTGATGAACAGTTTGAAAGTTCTGGTATATATAAATGAAGTTACTTTTGGATATTTAACTCAGCATTTCTTTGATAAGTTGTTTAGTCAAAATGCATAGTTGTCAGGCTGGAAGGTCTGATCTGCTTTATGCAACTCCGCTGGGACTTTCTTGGAGGAGACTGGATGCCATCTGACACTACAGCGAGTAAGGAAGTTAGAGACAGAATCAAACTGAATTCACCTGTGGCCAGAGATGGCTGGTGCGCACACGTTGACATTTCCAACCTATTTTTGTCGCACTGAAGTGTTTTTCTTCGCATCATGTTCGCAGATATTTTATTGTAGGGGGGCGGGAGGCATTATACGGTGGTAATTAGTTGGTGAATGAGAGATAAAGTCACAACGGTTGTCTCTTTAAATCAAGCTGCAGTGTTGATGTGTCCTCAAGCTGAAATGGTACACAGCAAAAAGTCCAGTGTTAATTTAACTCCCACAGAGTTAATTTTAACACTTTTTCGGTGTTTATATAGTCCACACTCATCAAGAGTTAAATTAACACTTTCAAAATAGTTAAAATTTTAACACTGTATCAGAGTTACTTATTTAACTCACAAAACAGGGTTCATTTAACACTGTGGGATATACTGGATAACACTGATCAAGGAACAAAAATGTACCACTTTATTAGTGTTGATTTAACACTTTCAAGTGTTTTTACTCCAAAAAAAGTTACTTTATGATTATGATTAATTATAATAATTATTAAGAAAAACACTTGACACAAGTACATACATTTTGAACACTTTATTTTTGCAGCTGTGTTTCCAACATTTTTCTTCAAACCATACAAAGACTTTAGCTGTGGGTTTTCTTCAAACAATTTATAAAGCATTTCAAAATGTATCTTTTCTCTAAGTACTATCTTAGGATCATCCTCACTGAATACAGTTTGACATTCACTTTTTTCTATTAAACATTGCTATGAACATTATTAAGATGCTTTCGAAAAACGTGTGTATGTCAGAAACTGATGCCTGCAGCCACGCTGAGAACACAATTTGAATTTTGGTCCAGGACAATAACTATGTTCAAGTCTTAAATGTAAGATCAACTTCTGGCTGCTTGGATACAGTTTGTGACACATAAAACAGGTCAACATTTTTTTAGCCTGATTTACTCACAAGAGAGCGCAACAGACTGGTTTAGCAGCCTTGCTCTCACATCCCTAACTCTGGGCGATTCCTTCATTTTGCCCATGTCAATGTTATACACAGTTGTCTGCAGAAATGTGTAGAAATTCATCAATGCAGCATCATAAGAGACATTAAACACAAAATGTGCTTTGAAAAGCTCATCAAATGCTCCAAGAGAACCGTTTGTCTGGCATGGAATGAGGCACTTATCCATGACGATGTAGAAAGCTGTCAATCTTGCTTTTCTGATGCCCAACAGCAAGGAGGTATGGCTGCAGACCCCGTTCACCCCGGAGATGCTCCTCTAAACTGCAGCATGACTAAAATTAAAAAGATATACACCAAACATTAGAAACAAAACATACAGCTTTACGATACACGTGACAAAAAATTAAAATTAAATTCAAGTATGGCCAGACATCTTCAAAGCTGTCATTCAAACATCTGTATTTATGCATGTCTATAAAAGGAAATAGACAAATAATTTTGCATATTTAAAATTTCAATTACCTTATGAAAGACAACAAGTCTCTCAACTGCATCACTTGCACTGATTTTTGGAGACTTCTGTCCTCCTGGTTGCGGTGGAAGGAGATGTAAGAGAAGTAACAGCGAGGCCATTTCTTGGTCATAGCCTGAGGACAAATTTATAAAAGTTTTCAGATATAATATCAGAACTTTATGAGTACTCTGAATAGTCAACTATCTTCAGATATATCTAGGTACTTACTAGATGTGTTAGCGAGGTCATCACTTTGAAGACTTTCCGCTGACTGCACCAAACTTCTCAACTCAGGTGTAGAAGTGGTTAGCCTCCTTGATGACATTTGAGTTGAAGCTTGAGTCAGACTCAGAAGCAGATGACCATTCTGAGAACTCTGAAGAAAGAGACAATAGACATCAGTTACATTCCTTGGTGAAATCTGTATAACAGTTGATTTGCTTTGGTATCTCACCATCATAGCAGAAAACTGTCAGTACCGCATTGCCTTGTCTAAGGAGGTCACTGAATATTTCTTGGTCAACTTCAGTATCTGTTGCATCTTTGTATGTAACTTTGGCATCAGGTGGCAGGCAAAATCGTTCAATGACTAAAAAAAACGAGGCAAGATTTAGAGCCTAATTCTGTAATTAGCTGGATTTTTTAAACTAACAGTTACTTGATCATGAGATTAGTATGAAACATATAAATGAAAATATAATTTTTACATACCACAAATGTGAAAAATAGACATACATTGAAAAGAATAAAGCCCATGCCCCACACAGATGATAAATAAATAACAAACCTTTATCATGAAACTGATTGAAGTCAAACAGCCCGTCGACCTCCTCCAACTTCACATACTTTTGCAGGTCACCAAACTTTACATGGATCAGCATTTTATTTCAGCATGGGATAAACCTGGACAAAGCAAAATACGGTAAAGGTCAAGTGTTCACCTCACTGTAACTCTGCCATTGGTGTCACGTGACTTCGGCTCGTTGACGTTCCACGGAAGCTAATAGCCGTTAGCTCTTACATTCACAAGGCCAAAATTATCATTTTAACGGGAAAAAAAATAGAAGTATATTTTTTACGAGTGTATGGTCCGACAAAATACGTTTTGTAAGAATTACCATTATAATAATATCAGGTGTAAGTGCTACCAGCTAACACGTGGGCTACTAGCTAACATGTTGTGTAAAACTGTTGCAAAATGGACATATTCAGCTGCCTTTCATTATGTGGTAATTAGTAGAAAAAGTCAAATCACTCACTCTGTCAATGAATAGTGCTGGACAAAATATTTAGTAAGTTGGACACTTACCGTGTAGAACAGGAGATGACGAAAATGGAGCCGTGTTCAGATTGAAATCAAACTGAAGCAGAGGGGAGGAGCTTATTTATCTCTCAGCAGAGTTGATTCAACACCAACGCAAACAACTCTGCGAAATAACTCCAACACTGGGCATCATTTAAATCGCTAAATGTTAAAAAAACACTTACCGAGTTAAAATGAACTCTGACACGTTTAACCCTGAAATTTTAACTCTCTAGTTTTTGCTGTGTAAGAACCATTCCACCTTTTGCTGCAGAGTCGGACCTAACAGGCACACCAAAGCGCTTCAAACGTGCGACTCGTTCCCTTGCTCACTTCCAACACTGAAGAGAAACGTTTTTTTTGTTTTCCTTTTTTTTTTTAATGGAATACATTTTCGCAGCAAAGTTGGAGGACACTATGTAACTCCCAAAGTCTGTTATCTGATTGTTTTTTTTGTTTGTTTGTTTTTTTATCCGCAGAACTCCGTGGCAGTCGCCTCGATCCATTTACCGCTGGCTGGTCCGCCTGCCTCCTCCTCTGCGTTGCAATCTGTTGATAACTCCACTTGCAGGCTGCAGTTCGTTCTGTTTCGCAATGGGAAACTCTTTCCCTGCACGGGGAATTCGTCAAACCTCGCAGACGATGGGAAGCGCAGGAGCGTCTCGACACCAGTTGCTTTTGCCAAATTAGGTAAGAGGAAATCCATTTCTATCTTTCACGCGTGTGATGTCAACGCTGGACCGAATGCATGCACACACGTGCGCGCGCACACATACGCAAGCACGGCTGTGTTGGTTTGTGTATTTTTTATTTATTTATTTGTTTTTGCGCAACATGTGGATTGCATGGATACAAACATTAACAAGGTGCGCTCGAATGAATGAATGAATGAATGAATGAATGAATGAATGAATGAAGTCAAAGCACGGATCAGATGAAATAGAGTTTACTGCAGTGTGATGCACGAAAGTAATCTGCAACAGTCCAGCTGCAGTAACTCATCCGACCCTTGCATGTGTACATCGGAAGCCTGCCTGGGTGTTATTAGAGCCGCAGCTCTGCCAATGTTTCCTCTCGGCTTCCTTTCCTGAACGTGTTGCCTTTCCTTCCAGATGGCTGCAGCCGCGGCAGCTCTGTGCACTCCGTCGCCGTCGCTCTCAGGCACTTCGCGCTGGGTGTAGACCCCACCGCAGCCTACTGGGATTTTGACCTGCTCGATGGACACGGTGGCTGGAGGGCAGAGGGCTGCCACATAACCGCCTCCGGGGGCAATACGACCACTATTCACTGCAGCCATCACAAGAACTTTGCCGTGCTAATGGTGAGTAGTTATTTCACTATGACCCCCGCAACACATAACGTGTCTTCCATATGCTTAGGGCCCATTACGGATCAAATCAACCTTTTTTCCTCTATCGTGGAGTAGACTGAGTCACGTGTTTTAAAAGAGGACCTTCAAAAGCTTCCTTTATTGTTGCTCCCCAGCAGAGGGATTGGATTGCCAAATGCTGTATGAGGATTTATTAGCGTTGGAATATCATAGAGTCTTCTTTTTCTTTGGAAAACAGACGAGGAGAAGTTGTGCGCGTTTTACAGTCTGCCATCCTTTCCCAAGCTGCAACAGAAGCGATGCTCTGGAGAAGGAGCGCCCTGTCAGGAGCGATTCGACTCTGAGCGCAAGTGGTGTGCTAATTGGTTGCAACCAACGCGAAGCAGAAAAAGAAGAAGCAAAAAAAAAAAAAGAAAAGAAAAATGCTGGACTGTACAGCTTAGCGTCGTTCATCTGCGTTTCTCAAGTTGGTCTCGACGCTGCAAGCCGAGATGCTTCCCTCTGACGACGTCCCCCCCTGTGTTCAAATTGATTTCATGAGGATTAGAAGCACCAAAAGCGCAATGGCAGCGCATTGCAAGGTCGCTCCTTAGAGCCGCTGCTTCTGGTCCGCTTCTTCTTTTTTTTTTTTTTTTTTTTTTTTTTTTTGGATGAAGAGAAATCCTCCGGATGTTTACCGAAGAGTGGGATTCGTTAGACTGGGAGGTCAGTTCTCAGTGGAGCATGAAAAAGTGTTGTGGCTTTTTTTTTTTTTTTTTTTTTAACCTGCATATTTTAAGAACCCGCCGATCAGTTTGGTTGCTGTCGTTGGTGGAAACATGCTGGATCAGGGGGTGAAACAGAAAAACCGCATTAGAGCAGGGAAGAAGAAAAAGCAGCGTATGATAAAAGCACGGGGTGCACAGAGAGGGAGAGGGGGGGAGGAGGTGTCTGGAGAATACTAAGCTGTTGTCAGATGGAGAGCAGATGTCAGGATGTCATTGTGCATGTGTGTTTTTCACTCCAACACGGCGCGCCATCAACGGGGCGCGCTGTGGCAACCGGAATGACGCTGGGTCTGATTTTATTTATTTATTTCTGGTCAAATTTAATGACACTAGGATAATAATTTGAACTTCAAAACACGTCCGATAGGCAGAGGGGTTGTCATAGCGATGGTAGAAAGCCGTGACGAGAACGTCCACATCACGGTGAGCCGGTGTTTGCACCGGAGATTGCGCGCGTCTGCTAATGCAGTCACCACACCCGCCTGGTCTCTGCAGTGCCCGAGAAAAGGACCCTTATTTACAGACCTGTGACATCACTCCTCCGGTCGTAGCACCTTAAATGCTTTCTGTTGCAACAATGATTCCCCTCAGCTCAGGAGGCTTCTGCAAGTACAAAACCTGTTGCATAATCTTTTCATGTCAAAGGGAGACGGATTGTCACTACCGCCTGAGTGCAAGTTGGCCATTTACTCACTGTGCCTCCATGAGTGGAGCTGTCATTTGTAATTCAAGCAGTGTAAGATCTTGGGCGGTCTTCGGGGAATTGAGCATAGTTGTATAGTGTGTATATAAGAAAAGTTGAACTCTGTCATGTTTCCATGTAGTCGCACAATCACCGGCCACTTTATTAGGTACACCTTGCTGTGATTAGTTGAACCTGCTTTTGCTTTTAGAACTGAGACTGAGCGTTTGGGTTCATATTGACATGGCAGCATTAAACAGTGGAGAACACTGGAGCACAGAAAACTGGGTTTATTGATTTGAGTTTGGTTGGTGGATTACCCTGCTGGGTGTAACCATCTCTAGATGTGACCACTGGGCTTTTAAAGAATGGATATTAGTTTATGGACCAGGACCGGTCAGTAATTTGTGAAAATCAGAGGTACTTGGCTGTTTTTGAACTCCTCAGGCCTGTGCCAACAACTTTGACACCTTCAAATACTCTTTCAACATTTTTATGTTCAGTTTAAACTTCAGCAAGTCATCCTCACCACGTCAAGATCCATAATTCAATGATTGGCTGATTCACTCTGTGGGCTAAGAACAATCTTAACAGCTGTACCTTTTATAATGGCCAATTGACATTATTAAAACAGCACTACCTATCTTGCCTCATATATTTAATGAATCCAACTCTCCTGTGGTGCTGAGTAAATGTACAGAGGATTTACACTGGATACAAAACTGCATTAAAGATACTGACCATATATTTCTATAAAATCGGTCAAACTTACTTTTGATATAGTTTTCACCCACAGAACAAGTGTTTTTGCTCTTTTGTTGTATATTATTATTTAATCCAAATAAAACCTTCAAATGGCAGGTTTGAGACAAATCTGCCTCTTATGACATAAAGCTTGGAGCTCTCTTGAGTGTGGCCTTTGTTATTTTTTCTTCATTTGCATGTTTTTAATTAATTCCCTTCTTCAAAAATGAACTGAAGCAGAATATTTGAGTTGTGTCTGAAAACACTGCATGTGCTTTAGTAAAGCTGGACCACAATAAAACATTATAGTTTGTGAAGAGGAATAGATCAGATTTGATCAAAACCTGCCTCGTTGGTATAAAATCATTCTGTTGTCATTGTTTCTGGCAGATTGGCTGCATCACAGAAAATAATTGCGAGGCAGACTTTAACCTTGCGACTTCTCCGCACCATGCAGCATGGTCTCTGCCATTCGCCACAATCCCTGCACACAACAGAGGGAAATAGTTGCAACAAATAGAAGTTGTTAAGCCAAGCTAAAGTAGCTGTTCAGCTGTTCATTTTAAGAAATGTACCAATGAATAGTAACTACAAGAGATGATTTAATGCTACAAAAACTTTATTTTAAATGCTCACACAGGAGGTTGAGGTGTGTATTGCCCTATGTTAGTTGTTTTGATTCAGACTCTTGCATTTAGCTCTTTTGGGGTTAATGTACGTGTGTGTTTGTGTGTGCAGGCTCAGATCCCAGTGTGGATGTCCCTAGAGGCTGGGGATTGGGCTAGAAAAAAATAAATAATGAAAATCTTTTTAACTTGCTTCAAAAGGAATTACATGGTAGAGAATCTCCCTCTTGTGGTTTTGTAATCAGAATGCCAGATTATGGACATGGGGAGTAGAAAAGCTCGACTCAGCTAGATTGTGAACTGTGACTGGTGTATTTTGCTGTCCAGATAAATCACTGTGTGCCTTTAGTATCTAATAATACAGATTGCTCCAGATGGGGCAACTTTTGAATGTCAACCGAGGTCTATTTTGGAGTTTTGTTTTCTTGCTCTGTGCTGAACCTCTAGCTGTGGAAAAGCGGCCCCCTCCAGATTTCAGCACCAGGGACAGTTCCTGAACATTTCTCCCTCTGCTCCTCCCGTAACGCCTCCTCCTCCCCCTCCATCTGCCTCATGCAGGCCCGTATTTGCCGAGAAGGAAGGCTGACTCACTCGTTTACAGCAGTGCAGCTTTATCGTCTGTCTTGGTGGTGGTGACAAGCCTCAATCCCACGCTGAAGCTTCCTCTGAACCACTCGCCGCCCCCTCTTAAGACACACCTTTTACTCTTTTTCTGTCAGAAATTTCCAAATTTATCAAAATTTTAATTGTTTTGTTTGTTTATTCAGAGGTGATGTCAACAAATAAGTTCCTGCATGTTTCTGCTCCAGTTCACCAGGCTGTTTAGTATGCAGGAGCAGAACTTTGGCGTTAAACACACACACAGACACAGTCACACATGGTATAGGAGGTTGGCTTTTGTAAGTATCCAGTCACAAGGAAGGCTGCAAGTCACGGCTCAATAGGAAAGTTGTATTTTTTAGAAATGCCTTCTCATTCATGGAGCTGGAAATAATGACTCTGTAAAAGGACATGAATTCCTAAAAATTAGGTCAGGATTTCTGGTGCTTGTTCTGCTCCATCTGAACCAGACCTGTTAATGTTTATCATGTATTTATGATGGTTTGTGAATCGTGAATGAAGGTATGAAAGGCAAGAGTCATAAAAATTTGATTGTGTTTCCTTCTGCTTTAATTGAAGTTTGGTGTTGACCACCGTGATTGTCGCTCTGTAAAAATAAATTTCTCTTGATTCAGTTAACAACATGTTCTACTGAAAAAATGTTGAAAATGGCATCATCAATTTGATTGTATACAGTGAGGGAAAATTACATGTTAAGTAGTTATTGTTTTTAATAAAACACTTCACTTACAACATCTAGATCGTACACAGAGATGGATCTATGGCCATTTCTTTTTTGCACATCCACACTAAGTTTTCTTCTTTTCAGTTCACCACATAGCTTTTCCATAAAATTTGGGTCATAAATATGTAAGAAGGTTGATTTCCATGTTGATTTTCCATATGTTAGTGATAATCTTTCTGCTAAAGACCCAGTATGACCTAGTTTCGGTCTGTTTTTAAAATGTTCAGGTATTTCAAATGCCATGCAGTCTACAAGCAGCACAAGGCTCTTTTTTTATATATTCACTCTTAGTTTTATGCCAGAATGACCTTGAGATTTTTTGCTATGGAAAACTCCAATTTTATTCTCAGCACACAATTCCAGCTGAGTTTAGCAGATGTCAGATATTTACTGTACGTTTGAGATCCTGGCGCATGGCTTCACCCCCAAACAATCGGTTTGTATGTAGATAAATTGTTGCCACATCAGCTTCAAACATGAGGGTCACCATTACTACTGGGCTTTTCAGATTTTCTCTTACCTTGCCCTGTCATTCTCCTCACTGTGCGTGGTGACAAGATGAGTATGAATCATCCTCCAGTGTTATTGTTCCCACTTCCACCTGTTTTGAATGTTTTAATTGTTGTCTAATTATAGATGTGAGCAGGTTTAGGTTGTTGCCATTTTCTTGCAGACATTTCTTGACCTTGCTGTAAATCAGCGTCTTGCTTGTTTGAACAGCATGGTCTCTTGTCCTCATTTTGAAGAGTGGCTAACAGACAACGACCTCTGTGTCATGACAGATACATACCCCACGCAAACAGGAAGTCCTTCTGAAAAATATCCAAAAAAACAGCATAGTTTTACAAAACTTAGTCACATTTATTTAAGAGATTCTTACACTTTATTTTCTTTTTTGTGATTTGCTTATAAACCAATTCTAGATTTTTTTTCACTTTCTAAATAAAGTAAACCAAATAGTTTCTAATCTCCAACTATTTGCACATTTTCCAGAGTTACTAACAAATGTGTGATGAAAAAAAATTATCAAAATAATTAATTGACTAGACAATGGTGAATTTTGTAATAAAAAAGAACTTAAAAGAGTTGCAGGCACAACTATAAATTTTCTGCCGAATAAGCTGATGATAATCTGTTGTCTTATCTGCTTCATCTTAAACCTGACTATCGAGGATGGAGAATATCTTGATTAGCTCTCATTGGCTGAGTTCTCAAGATGCCGAACACCAACTCGACATTCCTGTTGACTCATGGCACTAACCACAAGGTCTCGTCTCCAAATCAAGTAACAAATTCAAGAATATTGTCTTAATTAAAAAAAAAACACTGAGCTTATAAAAAAATAACAATTCATTTCTCTGTCTATTCCTCTGCATATAGATTAATGGTTGTATGTCCTCATTAGTCAATCTGTGCTCAGTCTGGATTTAATGAGACAACAAGCCAGCTTTCATTATTTGCCCAGAAACACACGCTGCTCCAGTACTTTATCCTCAACCTGTGGACTCTTTTATATCTCTGAGCCATTTTTCTGCTGGAAGAGCCGCGTTACATGAGTGTTTTATGAGATGGAGGGATTTATGACAATAATAATGATGACCCGTTTAGATATGTGTGGTGTCTCATAGCCGTCGGTTGGCATTTTCTTTTTGGTATGCAATGTAATGGGAGGAGAAGAGAGAAAAAGTGATGATAGCCGGTGATATCAACTGAGGCTGTGTGTTGCCTCAGTTTGTGTTAGTGGATTAAACACGGTTTGTGACGGAAGATCAGGGCAAGAAGTAATATAAAGCTACAACCTACGAAGAGTCATGGCATTAGATTGAATAGTCTTTGAACATATCTCAGTGGAAATACCTTTAATATCGTATGTAATGTGTACTGAGGGAAAAGCCACTGACTTTGCATCCTTCCATTGCCCAAAACAAAGATACTTACATGTGAACGCAATCGTATTCACATATCTTAGCTACCACTGCAAGAGTTTGAAAATCATATAGTCTCCCCACTGCCACTAACTTGGTATCTTTGTTGATAAATTTAGCAACTTTTCAGACCCCACTGCTGCACCTCTAGTTAGCATGCATATCATAATAGTGAAATAAAAAGACTGCATGTTCACAGGACAATATGCTCAGAACCAGGCTCAATGTGAGCATCTAACAGTCACCACAGCGTTGAGTTGGTAAAAAGTTAATGCCAGCAGTAGCTCTTTCAGCACAAAACTAAGTAGATAAGCTCTGAGCCTGTAGCACAGTCGAGTGAATGAAAAACATTACAAAACAGAATTTCTGACAGCAATAACTTCTGTAATTGATGTTTATTGGAGAAAGACCAGGTTGAATATAGTCTGACAGGATCGAATTTACAGAACATGATCTGCCCCTGAGTTCACTTTTAACACCAGGACCACCAGTAAAACTGCACTCTGAGAGCAGAGTGCTCTGTTGGGATCATGTGGAACAACTAGAGATATAATACAAAATTGAAATTGATTATTAAAGACTTTATAGGTAAGAAGGGGAATTTTAAATTAGATTCTTTATTTAACAGGGGTACAAAGAAGAAAAGCTAAACTTGGAGACATCAGAACTCTCAATGCAGAATCCTGGATAAGTTGAAGGTGTTTTTCTGAACTTTTTGGACTTCCTAATTGTAAAACAATGCAGTAGTGCAACCTTTAAGTAATAAGTGGATGCATTAGTTCTTCTACGTTTCTAGTTCAGGTTTCCATTGTTTGCAATATTGCAGAAGTAGAAGAAGACCATAGAAACCAGTTTATTATGGGATATAAGTATCATGGCTTGGTCAAAGATACACCAAGATATATTCCCATTAACATTTGTAAATATAATCCAGAAAAACTGACTAAGTTTATTATTTTCATACTTACTTGTCTTACAAAAAAGAAAATTCAATGTCATCAAGGTTATTTCTTCAAAATTTGCACATAGCCGATTGGATTAATCAACTTTATGGTTAAATATAGGTTAGTATCAACAAGCTAACACTGTAAATTTATCTCAGACTTGCCCTATTTATAAACGAGTGACTGCCATAGACTACCCATACACATTATTTTTCAGTTACTTTAGATGTTAGATGTTGGGGGCAGCATAATCTCCTGTAGCAGTCTGTGTCACACTGAATGTGAACAAAGCTCTGACTGAAGACGCAGTGTTTTCTTCAGATCAGTTTCAGTTGTGATGATTATAGAATTTGAATATATGTTTATCAGCTAATGATATGCTAATAGCTCATTAGTTCAGTCCATATTCAGAGCAAGTAAACTTTTCTTTGTAAATTTTTTTCTTGCTATTGACTTGTTATTATTGCCTGCTATTCAAACTCTTCTAAGAGTTGTCAATACCGTTTGTAGGTGAAATGAATAATGGCATAATAATACTAATACTTCTTTAAAATGCTTTAAAAGGCATTTAGAAGAATCTGAAACTAGTTCGTTATTGCCATTAGCACAATAATAATTATTGTATTGCTAATAGTTTGTTGCGACGAGCATAATATTATGAACTTGCATAGCATTCTTCAATAATATGCTAAGAATTTAATTTATAGTTGAGCCTGTGATCAAAACTGAGTAAAAGCTCGATCAATAATATGCTATTGCCTTGTTTCTATGGAACTATTGATGTGGCTTGACAGATGAATTGTTTATCTTCTACAAATTAGTTTGATGAAGTTCTTTCAAACATAGCGTCACACTATTAGCAAATCATTAGTCACAAATATGTTAATAGTTATTTTGTTAATTGCCAATATAATTAGCATAGCACAGTGAACATAGTTCTGCCAATAGTAAACTATATTAGCATAGCATTACGCACAGTTATGCTTGTAATTTAATTTGTTAGCACTACAGATTAAGCTACAATGCTAAAAAGGCAACATTTAGCTGTGTTTTTTTCAGCTGGACAGTTGAATGGTAATTACTGCATCCTTATTTGACAACAAATGTTAAATCTCAGTTTGTTTTAATTTCATTAGACAAAGGTGTCGTGCATTTTGTTAGGATGTCCTCTGAGCTCCTCACCAGAGCAAATTCAAAGCCTTTTGCTCAGTAACCAAGTGCTACTTTTTCACCCTTCACCTCACTTTCAGTTGCTTTGATTGCTGCAGACATTAAAAAAGCTCCTACCCACCTCTGTGCCTCCTGGTAGGCAGCACTGCAACAGCTACCGTGAGCAGGCACAGGGAGCTTTGGGTTTAAACTGCAGGGGTTTAACCTACCGCACATGTATTACATTTGGCTCTGGTTAATTTTTAACAAATGCACTTGTGTTCCATTTGAAAGGCTTTACTTGGGTTTGATACTTCACACACAGGGTCTGTATGCACTTTTGTGCCTGTTTGCAAGTCCTCACCACATCAACAGCATACACTTTTTGTCTTGCTATTGTAGTGCCATAACCTCTCACTGTTTGCTGACTAAACAGGCGCATTTGCTCGGTGTGAAAGGGGAAGGGAACTGACTCATGATGCTCGCACTGAACAGATTGCTGCTGGCCAGTAACCTGACATGTGATGCAGATTGTTTTCCACCTGACTAATGACTTCAGAGCTCACTGATTGCCATTAATCTGAGACATCACCGCTTTCATTTGGCATTAAAGAGTTAGTCATTGCTTACTGCAATTCCCGCTTCCTGGTGCTCTGTGTCGCATGTTCTATTTTAAATGCCGTGTATATATCCCTCTTTTAGGCTGGAACTGCATTGCTTTAATCTATTGTTATTCATATTATGTATACTCCTGAGCTATGAAAGATTATAATATTGCTGCTGGCAGCAGGGTTTGTTGCATTTAATGGGAGTTCATTTGTGAATCCGTGAAGAAAGTTAATGGGCCTCATGGTTATGATGTTGTTTATGTGCAGTCACTGATTAATCAGCAGTCAAACTGTCTGTGCTTTTTTATGCACCCAACCAAATTTCTTGCATGGAATGTAAAGTTACTCTTGCATTATGGATGGTCTGTATGAAGGATAACGATTGCAGTTACATTCTTATTTTCCTTTCTAAACAAATGAGATACAAATATTTTCCATTTTCTTATTTATTGTAGGTTTGTTTGGACTCACATTCATCCACTTCACTGTCTAAATCCCAAATGATTCAGATAAAAGCCACGCAGCTTTTCCTTTTATGTGTGACAATGGCCATCTGACAGACATGATTCATCTCCTTGGATGGCTTTGGCATCCGCAACAATTAGGAACCAAGCTGACGCTCAAGAAATATCGGTGAACTATTCACACCATAATTCAGCAGCTTGATCTGAAACTGCCCAAGTCAAATACCCACCGGCCTGTTTCTCAGCAGCTGTGTTTAAGCAAACAGTGCGACCCTCCCGGAGCTCCAGAGACTTTCTGCTAGAAATTAGGACGTTTTGTGTAAACAGAGTTTTTGACTCTGTTTCTCTGTCCCGACTGTTCTCTCTGAGTTTCTGTCACTTGCTTCCAGTTGGATCGTTGTTTGTTCATTTGCACACTTGTTCAGTTTATAAAAGCTTAAAGCTTTTTTTCTTCCTTATTAGGAAAGACATCCAACCCCGCAGCTTCTTGGATGTTAAGTTTTCCCAGAACTGCTCGCCTCTTCGTTTCTCAGCTTTCACTCTCTGATTTGTGAAAACACATTGCCGCCAAAACACATTAACAACAACAAAAACATGGATTGAGAAACAATCTTGTTGATAGCGTGTAAAATCAAACTTTTGGAGGCAGTTGTGTTATCGCCATGGTTTCTGACATTTTATCTATGTCCTTATTGTTCTACGGAAACTCATTAATCTTCTAAGTATAAGTAGGAGATTGTAACGTTGCTCTAAATTCTTCTCCTGCTAGATGTAAGACCTTTTGATTACAGAGCAGTAATTGCTCTCCATCTGCTCTTAGTACTTATAGTAAGATAATGATAGCAGGAGTTAAGAATTAAAATATGAGACTTGTGAATTTTAAAAGCAAAAGACAATGTGGTAAAAATCTGTAGAGATGAATGCTTGTTGATGGGATTTTTCTTGTCCAGAACATGTGGGTTAGCACAGTGCCGAAAATAAAAGATATGAGCAATGAACTCACCCTGTATTTGCCATTTTTACAGTCAGGAAGGCTGATGGCTCGCAAAAACCAGGTATCCTACAGTGGGAGTTAATATTTACAAGTTGACATCTTTGAGCAATAAATATCCAATCTAATCAAAGTCAAAGCGATGCAATACCTGGACGTTACAGGCCTCATTTAGCACACTACATGCCTAAGTTTTTACAAGACAGTTAGAAAATATTGTACCAATATATCTTTTCATAAGGGGTAAAAGAGAGGCACTTTTCTTAAAGGACATGGCTGCTTGAATTACATTTGCTGTGTTGAAGCTGAACAGCTACAAGATGTTGCTCATGTTCTCTGCTTCTGAGATTAGCTCAAAGTAGAGATGTTTATAAGAAACCTGGCTGTACTACGCAGAAACCTTGATGAACTGAAGCAGTATAATGAAGAACACCAGAACAAAGTTCCTCCACAGCGTGAGAACCGATAACGTCAGACAGAGAGAAACTACTAGGAGTGACTGCTGCTGAAAGTGGATCCACAATCTGTTGAATGATGGGATCAACTTAATCTTTCCCATCACTTGTATGTGCCTTCAGATGTCAGTCAGCATTAAGAGCCAATATTTCTACAGTTACTAAACATTTTTATGGGAAGTCAAACCTTCCACATATAGGTAAGATATCTTATTGATAAAACAAAAATATTTATTAGTAGTCTAATTAAATCTTTTGCATGTTTGCAGAGATGTTGAAAGCAAATATCAACATGTAAAGTTTGAATGCTGCTTACAGTGGGGATTGTGTATAATAATGTAAAGTCAAAAAAGTCCTATGATGCAGGTACAGCTTCTCTTATGAGGTCAGCATTTGAAACAAAAGAAAGGGAAACTATACAGCTATATGATCACAATCTAATAGAAGAAGTCTGTTTAAAATTTTAACATATGACATGTAATGAAAGAGTTAAATTACTTCAATCAGTGACTTCTGCAATATGAGCTCTTTAAATTGCTTCAAGTCCAGAATCCCAGCTGGGTGATGTCGGGGGATGATTAGGATTTGTGACAATCTAATTTGAAAAGAGGTTTAGTGTTTCTGAGGTGCAGCAGTGTACAGTAAGGTTTGCTTGACAGATGACAACAGAGATTCTTTCCAAAAGGAGCCAATTTCCCACTGGGTTTATGTGCAGTCTGTTTGGAGAGTGTCAGAGTAGATGAGGATTTGTGTGAAAGAAGTCAATTCCTCAGCCACCGATGCGTCTTTGTGGAGCTGAGTTTCAACCTCAAAGCCCCGACACCCACCAAAAATAAAAAAATCGCCTCCTAAAAATCCCATTTCCAGCGGCTGAGGAATGATCTCCGGTACCAAAGGTGAAAGCTAATCTGGACGCAGAAATTTTCTCTTCACTCACTGTCCTGACAGTCCATGTTTGCCTTTACAAATAAGCTTAACGAGATGCAAACATGTAAATTGGCTGCAACAGAGATTGAGCGTTCACTTAGATCTGAGTGGCACTGATGGCACCGCTGACGAATGGCAAGATAGAACTGGGCTGAGATCACCACAAGCAATCTGTAATCAGAAATGGAGGAAAATTGCATTGCGGTACAGGGATGCAGGGAATGGAAAAAAGACGGAGGGAGGGATTGAGCCAGACATACAGTACCATCCCAGATAAAGGGGTAATAATTTCCCTATTTGTCCTTCTTTCTCTGTCTGTCTCGGTGGTGTTTGGCCATATAATGCCATCATTTTTCATCTCCTTATCTCCCCATCACTGTTTTTCATTGTTGTTCTTGTTTCAGTCCTGTTGGATCCCTCAGACAGCTTATTTTTCATGCATTAGTTTATCCTATCGCTGTCTGCTTGCAGTCCAGAGTTTTCTTCAATACTCTGGTGTTCAGAGTTACAGAAACACAATCACAAGGCAGGTTTTTTTTTAATTTTTTTGTTTGTTTTACTTTTACATCCCCTACATCCTTTTACTGCATTGTGTGACTTTTCTCTGCTAGATCAATACAAAGTAGCTCAAAGCATTTAAGAAGATGGAGTAACATACATTTTTAAAGTTAAAATCTGAATGTATGGAATGCATTTGTTCATGTAATAAAATCAAATGCAACCGGTTGCTTCTATAGGTCACCTAATGGACTTAATCTGAATATAAATCCAGCTGTTTTTTGAAGGCGTTTTTGGAAGTTTTGTCATCATAAACAACAAGGAACACAGTAGAAAGGCCCGGGATAAAGTTTTGGAGAAGTTTAATGTATGATTTGGTTATAAAAACTGATATCGTTCAAAAATGTAAATAGTATGCCGCACCTCAAACCTACAATAACATGGACGTCCACCAAAATTGACAAGTCTAGCAAGTCCTGGGACTGGGACCAGGTTCACCATTCGGTAGAACAACTCCTAACGTACAGCCAGTTACAAAGAGGTGGCTTAGATAAAATCATATCTACTGTTAGAATGACATTTGCATTTTATACTAAACAGAAAAGTAAATCTGATTCATAAAGACTTGAACATTAATTAGCAAAAATTTTCTCCATCCATTCTGACAGAGCTGTTTTTCAGAAGATGAATTGGCAAGAATGTGGCTCTCTGATTGGGTAAAGCTGTCAGGAACATTCTCCAAGAAACGTCCTGTAATATCAGCAGAGGAAGGGCTGTGAAATTAGAATATCACGCTTTACATCACTTTCTGTAAAAAAGGATCAATCATCGTCTTTCACTTCAGAAACAAACAGTAGTAATTTAATTTAATTTCCCTTTGGGATCAATAAAGTGTTTCTGAATTGAATTGAATTTCAACAAAATGTGCCAGAGGTATGAATACTATTGAAAAGCACTGTATGATGTCAAGACCACATCACTACACTCTTTCTTCTTCTTTTTTTTTACAACAAAATATGTCATAATTGTGTAGTTTCTATGGTGATGGGGTCATCAAGGACCCAGCAACTGGTTGCTCGACTTCCTGACCAGTCGACCCCAACACGTCCGGGTGGACAATCACTTCTCATCCACCATCATCATAAACACCGGAGTGCCACAAGGCTGTGTGATGAGTCCCTTCCTCTACTCTCTCTTCACCCACGATTGCAGACCTGTCCATGGCTCTAATGCCATCATCAAGTTTGCTGATGACATCACGGTGATCGGCCTCATCAGAGACAACGATGAGGCCGCCTACAGGGAGGAGGTGGACCGTCTGGCTGAGTGGTGCGACAAGAACTACCTGCAGTTGAACACCGAGAAGACCAAGGGAGCTCATCGTGGACTTCAGGAGGAACGCTGACCTCCACCCACCCATCCACATCAAGGGAATAAGCGGTGGAGGCGTGTGAACAGCTTTAAGTTCCTGGGAGTCCACATCTCCGAGGACCTGACCTGGACGACCAACTGCTCCAAACTCGTCAAGAAGGCGCACCAGCGCCTCTTCTTTATGAGGACCTTGAGGAAGAACCACCTGTCCTCAGAGATCCTCACCAACTTTTACCGCTGCACCATTGAGAGCATCCTCACCAACTGCATCACAGTTTGGTATGGGAACTGCTCTGTCTCCGACCGGAAAGGCGCTGCAAAGGGTGGTGAAAACTGCCCAGCACATCGCCGGGGGCATCGCTTCCTGCCATCAATGACATCTACAGGAAGCGGTGTCTGAAAAAGGTCCGGCAAAATCACCAAGGACTTGACTCACCCTGCACACACACTCTTCTCTCTCCTGCCCTCTGGGAGGCGTTACAGAAGCTTACGGACCAGAACCACCAGGCACCGGAACAGCTTCTTCCCCACAGCTGTCACGCTCCTGAACGCCTCCTGACACAAACTATAAGGACTGTCCCCCCCCCATCCCTGGACTGTTCCCCTCACCCACATGCACATACAATCTTTATATAATCTGTAAATCTAATTTCCCATTATTTAACCTGTATCATAAAACAACTAATATATATACAATCCATTCTTCATATTCCTGTATATTCTGTATAATCTGTGTAATTTGTATAGTATGTACATAAGCTCTCATTTATATTTATATTGTAAAAAAACATTTTATTTATAGCACGTCAATATTCTCTGTTTATATCTTCATACACCTGTTTATAAATATTTATATCATGTATAGCACTTCTGGATAGATGCAAACTACATTTCGTTGCTTGTACAAGTGACAATGCAATGACAATAAAGTTGAATTCTATTCTATTCTATTACATGTCTTTTTATGTATTTAGCCAGTTTCGAAGGACACTGCTGGATGTTTGCAGTCGTCATACAGAGAGAGCTCATGGAAATGGTGGACAGCAACAGATGTGTGTGAGCAAGAGACCTTTTTAAATCCACTGGGTGTGCACAGCAAAGAATCACATGCACAAGCCTAAGCTTATTTACCAGCTGAGACCTGAACAGGCAGCGAGCAGAGCATTGTGTTGCTTGCAGAGGCTGGCTTTAGAGAGCCTGCTCTCTGCTGCGGCGTCTTTAAGCGTTAGCGGAGCAAAGCCTGCGGAACACGGCCCTATTCTCATGAACTGTTGAAATAAAAATGTCAGGTTTTCATTTAAGGTATTTAGCTGGTGAGTAGAGGGAAGGAGCTGCGGGCCAGAGTAATGTATGCTCCCTCTCTGTGTGCCGTCTCGGGGAGCTTGAAAGCAGAGCGTGAGCGGGATGTGTTAAAGGGGCCGCAGCACTTCTGCTGTTCGCGTGTGCTCCCGTTCGCCCTGTTCTTTCATTTGAGCGCCTGACTGCCAGCGCATGTGCTGGTACATACATGTGAGCAAAGCCAGCAGCATCTATTTAGTCTTCCGTAGTGTGTGTAGCAACTGGAGGAGATGAGTCACCCTCTCAGACAACACCTACCTGCCCCTCTCTTACTCACACACACATGCAGGAAGGCCATGAAAGAGAGGGTTAGTCTCCATCTGCTCTCTGGTGCCATGTTTTAAAGCAATCTTCTCTTTTATTTTTATTGATTTATATTCTTAGGTTGAGTCGCTAGAAGATTTTCTTTTTCATTACATGGTAGAGTAGAATTGCTGCTTCAGTGACCTCCACATTAAACCAAGGTTGTTGTTTTATTTTTATTTTTTTTATGGCTTGTCTTATATCGGTTCCAAAGTGGGAAATTTTGTGATTCTTGAAGTACAGAAACTAATAGATATAGTAGGATTTTCATTTGGGATGCGAGTCATTGCATCAGAGATGAAATTCTGGTTCTCAGGTCTTGATATCGTGTAAAAATAAACAATAAAATTAAATACAACAATATACAAACTGCAATAAAGCAACACATTTCAAGGGAGTAGGGCAGGTTCAGAGTCTGAGATTCGGAGTGAAGTGATTATGGTTCAACAGTCTGACTGCAGAAATCTACCAAGTTGCTGCAATGTGATGGTCTGAGCAGTTGTACAGATGTACCTATTAAAGTGGCCAGTGAGTATCCATGTATAATCATTTAGTAATTTTAAAACTAAAAATAACAAAACATTTTTGCTCATCAGTGAATCATAATTTCTTTTCTGCAACGGTTATAAATACAAATTTAGCTTCATTTAGCTTTAATGTCATTAATATTGTCTTTTTTTTTTCTTGTTGACCTCATGCAAGTTTTGCTTGAACAGTTGCATTAAATAAATAAATAATTCTCTATTTCAGAAAAAACAAATGTTTTGAAACTACTAGAGAAGAGTTTTTTTGGTTTTATTTTGTTTACAATGCCAATTATTTAAAAAGGTTAAGAACGCAACCTCGTTTTTTGGGTGTAAAATGATAAAACAGAATAGAGATCCCTGTGAAAATATGATGCAATGGTTACAGTGTGATTAGTTTGGGTTGTTCTAAGCATCCAATGTTTTGAACATGGGTGGAATTAGATGTCCTGGTTAAATAATCTTTATGCACAAATAAGTTAGACGTAGATGTTTTTATTTATGTTTATATCAGTTTCTTCTTCTTGTAGACATTTTTCTGCTTGTTAAATGGGAAGAGGGTCAGGGGGGTTTGCCCACATGAATTATAAATTTGTACTTGTTTGCAAGGTTGAGCAAGTCATTCATTTATTAGTTGGTTCATTAAATGCTGTGCCGTGTTAAAGAACTTGCTCATTTTTAATGCTAGTGCTTTTTTTTGTCAAAGTAGAATATTTTAGATCCTTAGACTAATTTCAATCTCAAAGACAGAGTTTTAAACCCTCTCATGCAGTTTGAGGAAATCTGTATCTCCAACAACTAATGCAGGATCTGGATCTTAAACTGTCACATTGTGGTAAATAATGTTGTTTTGAGGCCATTTTCAAGTATCATATTAATAATGGCCCTCTCAATGACTAATAAACTTTAGCTTTATTAGTCATTCAGTTTTGTACAGAACAATACAAAACTGTCTTGGAACTGGAAGACATTTTAAATATCCAAAATAAAACACATCCCAAAAACCAAAAATGAAAAAGAATTAATCATCAGAATGGAAATGATTGAGCTTATTTTCTTTTATCGTGCGATTAATTAATTGCTTATTGCCACATGCATGAGACTTGGCCTCTGACATGATCTTAATCTGGCTAAAATATCCCCGAAACCTTCCAATGTGAAAAGTTCTGCCAAAATTTTTCCACAGTGATCTAAAAGACTCGATGCCAGTTATCGCAGATGCTCGCTAGTAGTTGGTGTCGCCATGCCTGGTACAACCAGTTATTAAATAAAAGGCGTGATTACCTTTTTACTTAGTGAAATGTGAAAGAAATATCGATTTTATGTTCCATCTAAAAAAAAACATTGTTTGAAAAACAGCCATTTCTGTTAATTCAGGGTATCATTGCTTGACAATAACATGTTTTTGAATGAGGCGTGACAAAAAGACAAATAGAATAAATGTGTAAGGGAGCAAATACTTTTTTCTTTGCACTTTATCTGCACGGCACAGCAGCTGCAGTTCCTTTTTATTGAAATTAAGCTTAATGTCAAATGCAACACTTCTAATCTGCGGCTCTGGAGAAATTAACTCTAATGAAACAATGTCCCTCTGATGTATGAAGAGATAAATACAGCAAGACCGATGTGTCTATGAATCAAATTACGCTGCTCATCTGAAAGGGGTTCATCCTTTATTCCCAGGCTCGACTTCCTCATCATCTCATAGTGTTTATGGATTTGATTGATGCGTGCTTCATTCCACGTGATTTGATTATTTCCTTCGCAGTCATCTGTGTTCACCTCCATCGGTGAGGCGCTAATAGCAAACATGACCGCAGGTCGTGCCTGCGAGCCACCAGGTACGGCTGATGACCTGCAGTAATGGCGCATGGCCATTTTTCTGACTGTCGTCACTTTCAGACGGTTTTTTATTGTTTTGTTGGGGGGGTTTTGTGCTGCTACCATCTTGTCTCTCTGTGTTTGCCAATATGTATAGGCAAGCCCGAGTGGGTTTGATTTGCAAGCTCGCGCCGGTTCTGTTCCAGAGTTGGCGTGGCCACTCAAGGATGATAAAATACGTTGCTTGATAGAAACTTGGAGCCGGCAAGCCACGGGCTGTTCACCAGAGAATTTTTAATTTTGTTTTCTCTCACTCTTCCTCTTTTATTTTCTTCCCGTACAGTTTGTGCACTCTTGCATGCACTAGTGTGATTACAGCGGGAAAGGTGGAATGTTCTCCAGCTGACGGTTCTGGAATTTAAACGACAGCAGTTGCAAACAAAATCCTTTTAACATCTGGGAGGCACTTACTTGAGGGTTTTACAAGATGTGCAATTCATCATCTTCACCAATCATCATGTAAATCCAAGACATTCAGCCTTTAAGTGCTCACTGATCAGCAGTGTACTTGTCCCTTTGGATTTTGTGGGCTTGATAAAATTGCACCAACTGTGCCTGCAGGAGATTATGGATCAAGTTTAATTGACTCTGGTAATCTGATTTTGGCATGGAGACGGAGAATACTAGATTAAAGTTGTATCTCCAGCACAAACAAGGGATCAGTGCTGTGTTTAGTCACTCAGGCTTGCGGACAGTTGAGGCATGTTTAGATATAACATGCCAGCTCCAATCCAGGATAAGTCTAAGCCAAACTGACCTGTGTGCTAATACAGTCGCCTGGCTGTAATGAATTGTAGTGTCAAAGGGTTTAGCCACATTAACCTGTCAGTCAAATGCAGTAATAAAGTGTTTACACTACTGTGATGTAATACGATGGTAGTAATGATAATAACATTAGAGGAGGAGCTACATGTGAAAGTGGTTTCTGCTGCTTTCTTCAGCTGACATGCTGCTATTTTTTTTTTTTACAGCCAAAGCTATTGGCTTTGGCTGTAAAAAATACAACAGGGAAGAGATGATCGGAGCACACTGCAAGCTAACACCAATAGCCTATCGATCATCACGACAGCCAAGTCAACAAGGGAGCTGCACGGCACAAAACGTATCTATGGATAATTGGAAAAAAAAAGTAAAAATATGTATCTGTAAATTTATCTGGGTGTACAGTTACCTCCAAAGGCATCCCCATCCCTTGACATTTTTGACATTTTCTTGTCTTACAGCCACAAACCTCAGTATATCTTGTTGTGACAGACCAACACTTTAATCTCTGCTGACCAGAGCTCTTGTTTCTGAGTATTTGTTCTGTCTCCTACGTGACTTTCAGCAAACTTTAAGCAGGATGGCTCCATAAAGGCTGTGCATGTGGAGCAGATTGTTAAATGTTCATCACAATAGATTCTCCCACCTGAGCTGCTAATATTTACAACCCCTCCGGAGTTACGAGGTGTGTCCTTCCAGTTTCTGTTATTACAATCTTTTTCCCAGTCCTTCAGTTTCAGACATTCTGGTGTAAGGGACTGGGTGAAGGAAGCTGCAGGTTCTTTAACACCTAAGGTTAAAAATAAAGAACCCATCAATATTTTTGAAGTGAACACATTTTGTAGTCCTAGACTGTTTGAACGTGATTTCATGAAATGATATGCTGCAGGAAGAAATGTTTCGATTGCCTCGTTTGCAGACTCATATTAATGTTTTTGCAGGAGATTTGTGCGAATGTATGAATTCATTACTTTGGAGTGAAAATAAAGTTCACAGGGGATATCACCAAATTGTAACATGTAACAACTAGCAAAGTTGCATGATAAATATACTTTTTTCATTCAAAAACAAGGCCAGGTGGGTTTTTTTCTTATTTATTTATTTTTATTTATTTTTTTATTCAGCCTCCTCATACAGAAACATGAAGGTTGGTGCTGGAGGTGGGTGAATGGGTGAATCAGTGCAGAAGATGCGGGATCCAATGCCAGGAGGACAATGTGAAAATCAATGCATTTTCTTTAAAGCCCGTCAAGTGTGAGTTGTGTTGGTGCTGACAGAACCGAGAAGCGTGTTCAAAGCAACATACAGAGAATAGTATATTAAGTCGAGGGATTTATCTACTTGTGTACGCTGTCTGCCTCTGGAAAGTTTAACAGCAGCTTCAACATATGCACTTTTGAGACTTTTAACCTATATGACTTTTCAAGAATTTAAGAACTTTTTAGCGTATATGTTAAAAAAAAAAAAAAAAGCCCTGCTTTTCCAGTCTGTGTTCAGTATGGGTATCACATTGTGCGGTCATCCTTCTTGGCCCTTTCTTCTGGGGCCTTTGGCTATTTGCCAAATGTCACAGCAAGATCACAAACACTGCTTCTGAGAGCCACATGTATAACAGATCAGCCTGTTCTCCTTTTAAACGCTTAGCCCTGAAAGAGTCCATCTGCAGACAGCCACCAACTCTTTTGATCCATCTTCCTTTCTTCCAGTTCTCCTCCATCCTATTCAGCTCTAAGGTCATTTTAAATTGCCTATCACTGTTTTACTCTATGCAGAGCATTAAAATTAGAGCCACGTTCCAGGCTGCAGTTACCCAGTCTTAACGTGTGTGTTATTCTATGTATATTGGCTAAATTATAGTAAAATCTCAGTGATTTAATTGGATAATATCACTTCAGATTTATAGACCTGCTATTCTAATATTTGGGGTTATTTAGGAGCTGAATTTACAAACCTTTTCATTAACAACTAGCTCTTGTTTCTTAATGCCAAATTAAGTGTTTTATCCATGTGTGGCCAATAACCAAAAACACCGTGTTTTATATCAGATCATAAATTATTAGGTTTGATTAAACTCAAATAAAGATAAAAATAGCTGCAAGGAAATTTGTTAGTGATTATAAAGCAATTAAGAGATTTTCAGCTCTGCTTCCACTGAATCTAATCAGTAATGAAAAACAGACTCTTGAGTACTCTAACTTTCTGAAAAATATTGTTTTATGAATTAATGTAGAAAACACCACAGATGCTGAGTTTCTCCTGCAGCTCTAACCCAGATGTCAGCTCATCTTTAAAAGTTCAGCTTGGTGGTGACATTATTCTTTTTTTTATATATATAATTTATTAGAAAATAGCACATTCTCACATGCTGCTGATCTATTAGGAGTTTAATAAGCACTCCATTTGCAGAACAGTTTCACATTATGTATTATAGTGTACTTATTAACATCCTGTGAAAAGGATATTGCCAGGATTATAACGCTTAACAATATATCTATTTGCTACGTTTAGCGGCTCGGCCCACACGTACTGCTGACTTTTATTTTTTGGGGTTGAGCTGTGGTTAAAGACTCACTTGGTGACAGACTGACATTCTGAATTAACATTATATGCTCAGTGATTATCACTTCACGTCCCTTGAAACCATTTGCCTTCTTCCATCTCACCTGAAGCCATTTTGTCAGAGCTGCCATCACTCTCCATCATGTTTAATATCTCACGGTGTTTTAGCTCTGCTTGCTTTCAACAATGTAACAACTAATTCCTAATGAACGCTGTTTTTTATGCCCTTTAGTGAATTTTATATAAATTTTTTTATACTATTAACTGGTGTTTTTTTTAATTATTATTATATAAATCTGGTAAATCTGAAACTCAGAAGTTCTTGCCTTTTGTCTTCTTTCCCTAATCAGAAGAAACTGAGCTATTTGAAGCCGTTTACAGTTGGAATAGCTTTGTGGTATTGTGTTTTTTCCCAAAACAACCATTTGCATTCTGGTCTTTCTTTGCTTCGATATGCTTTCTGTTTGCTCACAGTGACTGTTCATTTGATTGCTGGCTGAAGTTGGAGTTTATAGCTTCTGTTTATTTATGTAGACAAATTTCACAACCAGAGTCCTATTGGGATCCTCTACAGAAAAAAAAACAAACAAATTGGGTTATTCAAATCCAGTGGCATACAGTCAAATGTAATCCAAACGTAATACAGTTCAGTTCAGTCAGACTTAATATATTGGAGGCTTACAGCATATCAGGATGTCAGACATTGAGAACATTTGTCAGTGTTGTGTTTTTACTGTGATCTGCACATATTTTTGCTAAGTTTGTGAAATCCATAAAGCTAATACTTCAAATATAAATTCTGCAGTTTCTGTTTCATAAACATTGGTTGTCAAATCAAAAGCTTTGTGGATCCTTTATAACATGAGCACCATGTGAATGCCGTCCTCTCATTGCCATGGCATCCACTGACAGTGGATAGGAAGCCTGTTGCAGCATTGTGTTTTATTTGCTTCATGATGACTCACAGTCAATGTTTTCCACCATCATTATCACCCTTGTAATCAGATGTTGCTTGGAAAAACCTTTAGCGACCTTTGTGATTGTATAACCAGCTGTCTACTGACTGCAGACATTGAGTTGCATTTACACAGATTACCTGTAAAATGCCTGTTCATTTATGCCTTGTATCTGTTATTTTGTTTCTGATTAACAAAATAAACATTTGGTGATTTTTTTCAATATATGTTATAAAGAGAAAACAGTGTAGATGTGGCTAAAGTGGTTGAATACAGCTCAGATCAGCAGTTTATGTCACAATGATAAATGATTTATTTTACTGTGGTTATACATACATGCTCAAATACATGCATAACGTGGAATAACATTTATCATTTGGTTTATACTTATTGTGAAAAACCTTTTATTGTGATAATAATTTTTTATTATTCTGATAATAGTAAATTTAAATCATCCTGAATTTGTTTTGGTTGTGATTCCAGGGTAGTAACTGCAGCATGATGCTGCCACCACCATGCCTGCCATTTGGTACATCAGATTTATAAGCTTTGCTTTGATTGCGTCAAGAATTTTATTTTTTTATTTTTTATTTTTTTTTACATTGTGGCCAAAAGGCGTAATTTCTGTCTGATATGGCCATAGCACTTTTATCGTGTCTACATGTGGCGCTGCATATTTCAGTTATATTTGGATGGCTCTGTTTTAGGGCAGGGTTTCTGGTTTCTGGTCAGTACCTCTCTCCGTCCACAGTGATGTAAAACTGGCTTCACTGTAGAAAGTGACTGATGTTCCAGTTGTTTTCATTTCATGGCAGGTTTTTTTTTTTCAGCCATTTTTTATGTACAGTTTTGGTTGAAACTTAGACTCAAATGGAACAAAACAATCATCTGAAGAACATGAGGTGTTTTAGGAAGAGTGAGATAAACAACTCTTGTTTTTAAATGTATTTGAAATTGCTTTGTTATGTAATCATTTTACTCTGGAAAAAAAAAAAGGGTTGGTCTTAATGCATCAGGTTAAAACCATGAGTGAATTTCTATATATGTGTGGCAATACGTCACAATATGTCTTTTTGGGACTAAACTATTTTTCACAGGATATATTGTTTTAAAATCTAAGGCTTAAAAGATCTGCTGAATGGATTAGGATTCAGGATGGATTCATAATCCCAACAATCAGCAGTCGACTTTAGAACAGTGCTGGTAAAAGCTCTGAGTCAGGTCACAACCCCTCACCGGTCCAGACAGGCTCATCGGCCTTTTGGATAAACACGGTGAGGGAATCTCCCACTGGGCTCGTTTCTGAGACAATGATAGAGCCAGACAGCTTGTATGTGGATCACTCTCTGAGACACAAAGTCACACCGCGCTGGCGGGGCTTATGGAGATAAGGTGCACTTTATTTAGCAACTTCAACATGATGGAGCCAAAAATCACGACATCACTCTTCATTTTGCCTTGGTCTCTGCCAGACAGTGCATTGACTGCGTACAGAGTGTGAGTGTGGATTGTTTTCAAAGGCCCCATTTTGTTCGTGTGTAGATCTAAAGCTGACAGGAACTCTTACAAAGAACTTTGCATCCTTAGAGATTTAAGCTGTGACGCTCACAGTTTGTGCCACAACTGAACGGCATTTTTGCAACATTTATTTCACATTCATTGTATTATATTTTCTCTCCCTATTTGCTTTCTTTAATCTATTTTTGGTCCAGAATTTTTCTGCTGGCAGCCCAGGAAGCTTATAATATTTTTGCATTCAGTCATTCTGCCAAACATTGTCAGCTTAATGCCTGAAATGTTGAATGTAAATGCAGAGGGAAGACTATTCGCTCGACACGGTTGTTTCTCCTTTGTAGGGATTTGGACAGCATTCTAACTCAGAGACATTTCCTCGACACTTATTTGCGTTTTGCTCACATATCTCATCAGAGCACTATGCTGTGAATGTGTATCCTAGAAGCTCATTATGTGTCATTATGTATTTTTGAGGGGGGGCTGATTTTCCAAAGTGCTTTCATTTTTCACACCAAGTTTTTACTGACTGATGGTTTTTCTTGGCACTGATAGTGACAATGTTTTTCTTGTTTGTATTTCTGTGCTTCAGGATTTGAAGAAGGTGCTTTCTTTCCCCCCTTACCCTGGGGAGTTTTTGCACCCGGTCGTGTATGCCTGCACGGCGGTCATGTTGCTCTGCCTCTTCGCCTCCATCATCACCTACATAGTGCACCACAGGTAAGAGGAAATCTCAGAAACTGGATAACGCGCCTGCTACATTCAAGGTTTAATCCTCGTCAGCCTGGCATGCTGAAATTTAAATTCACAGTCATTAACTCCACCTCAGTGTTTGGACAAGCGGGCAGACGGTTACATAATCTCCTAATTTCTCACCTTTTTTCCACCCTCATGGTGGTTTGTGACTCCTCTGTCTAGGAGTGAGATCCTGGGCTCACTGGGGTGTGAGTCAGATGCTTTAGGCTGCTGTTAAGCCCTACAATCTGTCTAAGAGGATATAAAACATGTACACATTAGTGTCTGTGTAAAGCATGTGTTTTAGGCCATCATAAGACAAACACATGCCCCCAACGGATTTGTCAGGAGGTATAGAGGCCACCTTTGTTGCTTTATATCTCAACGAGGTGAGAACAGAGAAGCGGGCATTTCTAGGGATTTAGTGTAGTGTACCTTGAGCCTTTTTTAAGTTTATAAAATAGAAGTTTGCTCAACGAGAATATTGTTTAAGCGCAGCAATAAGTCACTTTGCCAATCGCTAAGGTTTATATGATAAGATGTTGAACTTTTTTTGCCGTTGAGATATATCCTGTTGAATTAGGAAACAAATCTGTTAGCAAAAGAAATAAAAATATTAAAGAAACAACAGCCATAAGTGCATTATCATATTCAATTGACATTTTACATGACACTAAATGTATTGCTTTGGTCCTGGAAGTCCAATGAGATATTAGTGTGACCCTTTTTTGGTGTTACGTCTAAAGATATCTGCTAAACATCTGATTTTTGAACAAGGTGAGAAACTGTGCGACTAGTTTCATCAACAAGTTTCCAGGTTTTAGGCTACTGGTATTATTCTTACATCAGTGACCCATATTTTGAGAACTACTCAAACCACAAGCATCTTAACGTATGTTTGGGAAGAAAAAAAAAAAAAACCATCAGTTGCTCTTTAAGCTAGAAGCAAAAAAAAAAAAAAAAAGTCCATATTTTAAGATGATGGCAGATTTTATGTTTTGCACACAGGGAGTTAGAGGGGATTTTCCTTCAATGTAGCTCACATTAACGAACTCTTCCACCTCCTCCACACCTCCCACTAGGCTCTCCCTAACACTAAAACACATCTCTGTTTAGTAACACTTCAGTATCACTCCAGCAGACTGACAGGATCCAAGCCGTGAAGCGCTGGGACCGGGTGTTAAATGGGCAGAATGCAAGACAGTTCAGTGATAGACACAGCATGGAGTGGGAGCTCATGTAGAAATATATTTACCCACAATGATGTGTGTATTGCCTTCCTTTTCCAACAACAAGATATTTCAGGACAGAATTTGTGATTATTGGTGAACGTAAGATGTTTGAGCAAAGGGAAATTCACAGCAGTTGGTATAATTTCCTTAAACCCGAAATCCTTTGAAAGCAACTGACACGATTTACATCAAAAGTGTTCACAGTCAGGACAAATTAACAAATACTTAAATCAGACTGCAGCAGTCAGAGAAATTTTCCAATACGTCACAGTTTACATACCAGCATATTGAGAGACATTGCAAATCAAACTTTGCTGAATTAGATGTGAACCCCTGGTGTTTGCAGAGGTTAGGGACCATTGCCGCCCACAAGGAGCTGAAACCAACAAATACTTGAGACTTATTCTAAGAATGCATTCATCTGCATTCATCTGCTTATTTTAATAGTTTAAACACAAAATATACCATAATATGCATCAATACGTACAATGAAATGGTCCAGCCATAGAAACTAAACTTTGGAGTTACTTCAACAGAAAATGAATCTGCGCAAACTGAGCTATGATTAAGTGGGAGTCCGCTGTAGACATGTATTGTAACTAAAGTTTAGGTTAAATTATTTGTCTTAATCACTAATATCTATGTAATTTCCTTCTTCACAGAGGAGAATAATGTTCATATGATAAACATATGACATTTCAGCTTAAACCGAATGCTTCGATTTCAAGGATGTTCTAATAGAATCAAGATTGATCAGGAATTGCACTTATGTGTTTTATTGATGAGATAAAGAAATAAACATTAACCATGAAGTTAAAAAATCTCTGAAGGAACTTAGTGGTCAAAATAATTGTTGATGTTTCAGAGAAAAGGGAGGAGTGAGTCATCCTGGCCACTGCCGGACCGCCACAATAAATCTGATAAGAAAACCGATAAGAAAAAAGACCTAACACACTTTTTCTCTTATTGAAACTCCAAATGTAGTTTTGCGTTTTCTTTCTGTCACTGTCTGTGAATGTCAATTAGACTGACAGAAGAAACTTCGTCTACGTGTTTTTACAGCCTGTTCTCTGTCAGACGCTTTAAAGCCACATCGTTTTCACTTTTTGTATCTTTTATTACTTCATTTGGCTGCAGCTGCCTCCTGGCAAAGTTCACTGATGTAGGTGTCTCTAAGGAAAGAACCTTCATTACTTGTGAATTTTTTCTGCCTTAGGGGTTTTAACTTAGTTTGAAAAAAGCAGCAAAAAACATTTAAAAATAATTAAATTCATTTAGCGTGTTGTCCAGCCTTCGGTAGCAGCAGTGAAATCAGACTTCAGTTTAAACTGTGCTAATCTTCTTACAGTAATTGTGTCAACTTCTGCAGCTTCTAAGTTGCTGCTGCCTGCAAATTATTTTGAAGTTATTATCACAGGTTTTGCTTAGCAACAGCAGTCAAATTCAATTATGGCAATCTCTTTGACCGTACATACCACCATGTGCTATTTTGTGGCTTTTTTATTATTTGTATTATCAACAGTGCTTTGCAAAAGTATTCATCACCTTGAGCTTTTTCGCAGTTTGTCACTTTAGACCAGAAACCTCAATAAAGCCCAACTTATCAAGTTTATCACAAACAGTTGTGTTCGTCTTCTCTCTCCCTGTCCTGTCTGCTGTGCTCCTTTATCTTTATGAAACTGTTTGTTCACTACCTTATAAACATACTGACACTGTGATTATCCATCAGATAAATTGGATTTTATTTAACAATGATGTGACTTTTAAGCTTTTACTTGCACCAGATTTTATTTGGGAGTAAAAGAGAATGAATAAAAATGCATCTTTTTCAGATTTTTATTTTGATCATGAAAGTATTTGTAATTCCCACTTCAGGAAGATTTTCCACCTTGGTAATGACTCTAATAAACTTTGTGCAAAAGTGCTTAAGATATTTATAGACTAAATAACTAATTTAGTCCTTGCAACCTTTCTGTCATAACAGACATCCATTATATCAACCTCTTTGTGTCTTGAAGTGTTTCTTCATATTCAGTTTTTATTCTTTGATTGTTTGTTTCTCCTCTAGCAGAATGGGACACAGTTCGTTAAACAGAGCAGAATTAGTTTCTTTCATATCGTCTTGTCAATTCCAGCCACAGATCTTTTATCTTATCCTCACTTTTGTCTCTTTTTCTGACATAATAAATATGCATTAGACTGTAACCACTTCCATCGCAGCTTTTACCAAGCCTGCGCTCTTTGGTTTATGAGACATCAGCGGCACGTTTGGCTTGGCTAAACCTCCTCGATGTAAAACGTCTTATATTACAGTCTGTTGCTTTATTGCCCCTTGCATTTGTCGAAGCGGTTGGTTTTGAGGTGAGAGAGTAGATGCAGAGCCGGAGCCGTTTTATCCCCCACCAACCCTCTGAGAGATGGAGATATGGAGGTTTGCCAGGTTAATGTACTTGACCCAATGAAAGCCTGCAGCAGAACCTGTGAAAACCTCTTCCAGGGAGGCCAGCAGCCACCCTGATTTATGGGGCTGATGCTGGATGGACCTGGAACTCAGCGGCAGCCCAGAAAGCAGCAGCTCTAGTTCTCTCTCCCCTTTGCAGAAATCAGTGAAGCCCAGCCCCAGACACGCCTCCGGGCTCCAACAGTCGCTGCTTCATCTACAGTGGGCTCACGTGCAGCCAGGGCTCTACTCCTCCATTTTGGGGAGGGAAGATTTCCTCAGCAGGGTTATGTAATTTCAAACAGGGACAGTGACTGAATCAAACAGAAAAGATTTAGAAAAAAAAAACAATATGAGCTAACAGAGGACAAGAATGAAAAGATTAGATGGTCTGCTAACTCACACAGACCAGCACACATGTCGGAAATGTCTGACCTATTTAGCCATGTCTTCTAACAACAGGGTGGAAAGCAATGATGTGGGTTGAGTGCATTTGCATCAAAGACTCCTATAAAGTTTGGAAAAGCATGAAACAGACTGGAATTTGGTTTAAGTACCCCTTCCTTCCTTGCGTCCTATTATCTGTCTCACTTTGTGTCTCCCACTTTTTTACATATGAAGGTGCATGTGAAGGAATTTGGAAAGTGGAGTTTGGAAAAG
This sequence comes from Poeciliopsis gracilis, assembly GCA_911649635.1. Taxonomy (NCBI): domain Eukaryota; kingdom Metazoa; phylum Chordata; class Actinopteri; order Cyprinodontiformes; family Poeciliidae; genus Poeciliopsis; species Poeciliopsis gracilis. The sequence goes on from CAJVRI010001154.1 coordinate 6,237,424, forward strand.
TCTGGAATTTTATTCTTGGAAGATTTGAAAATGTAACTATATCCAGCCATCTTAAAAAATATTATGTGAACATTATTCTAGTTCTGTAGAGTGATTGTTGCACATAGAGCTATAACTACTAGATGGTGTGAGTTTTGGTGAGTAAGTTGTGCGGGAATGTTGCAGGCTTAGTGATAAAGTCATACTGGAGGATGAATATGCAAACTTACTGGTCCCTGAAATATTATGTGGTGAAACAAATTAAATTGATCCTATCCTGTTTTGTGCTTCAGTGAGCCATCTGGCTCGGTGAAGTGTTCGCATTCACCAAATGTGAACTTTATTCTGGAAAGTGCTGAAAGAGTATCTATCTAAACATCAGTCTTCTAAAAGTTCAGTCAGAAAAAGCTTTAAAGCTTCAAGGCTTCGTCACTGAATGGAGCAGGTGGGTTTGTTCTCGGTTTTGCTTTCTTTAGATCTCATGAATCATACAATTTAAAAATGCAAATGTGCAGCAGAAAATGAAACAAATACCTTGTTAATCTTTGAGATGTCTTAACAAATGTATCAGACATTATTTTGAATATAAAATATTTAATTGTGTAAATATGACCAATATCAGTTCATTTTAATAGCTATATTTTAACTAATTTATATCTAAATTCTCATTTTACTAAACAGTTAGTCTTAATTTTGATTCAGTTCCATAGATGAATGTTTTGTGATTGTGAATAAAATCTTTGCAGAACTTTGGCTGGAGTTTATTCATTTTAAACTGGAGTGAAATTGAACAAAAAGAGCAACAATATTTTATAATTCATTCATCAAAACTCCCTGCAGAGGATTCTGTCTTTGTGGAGCTAATAAATGAGAACCAGGATTTGTTTTTCTAGAAAATTATACAACGGACAAATGAACAATAGTAACTTTCTAAGTACTATATGTAGAATATTTTAGCTGTTATTTCACTAAAAAAAACTTTTTAAAAAGACTCGTCTTCTATTCACTGCTATTTGTTTTTTTTGTTTTTTTTCTGTTGGGTCATAAATTGCATAAAGTTACATTTTGGGACTCGACTTTATAATTTTACTTTACAGTTTTCACAAACTGGGATATGTGTAGAAATCCTGTCAAACCAGTAAAATGTATATTTCACCTTTATTATAACTATATTCTAGGTAAAGTTATTTTGACTCCTTTTAACATTGCACTTTTTAGAAATAGTTCTTAAAAAGTAAGAACTTTTTAAAAACCAAAAATTCTTAAAAGTTTGTAAATAAATTTAGAATTAACTCGTTTTTGGAACAAAATAACAGATGACATCATAATACAATAAAAATAGTTAATTTGAAGATGAGACTCCCTTAAAAAAATCCTGTCCTGCCCTAAATCTACACATTTGTTAAGTTGATTAACTGACTTAAAATGCTGCCTGCACAATAAAATCCCATTTGAGCCAATTTCGTTCTGTTCCATGCAAAAACCTTTGCAACATGTGCAGATGGGGTGGAAGGGGGGTGACAGCTTGAGGTGGCAGCATTGGTACATCAACAGATTGTTGCTGTTTTCCTTACATAATGAAAAATCTATTCAAACTCAAAGCTATTTAAAACAAAAAGAACATGCAAACATGTAGGAGCACGTTGTGGTAAGGAGCTATGTGAGTCAGTCTGCATCCCACGTGGAGAAGTTGTTCTCCTCCGCACACCTGATCCAACTCCTCAGTCCTAGTGAGCTGCATTCTGGGTTTTCCTGTTCAGCAGTTTTAAAAATTGGCTGATTTCTGAATAAAATAGAGTTTAGCTGCATCTGTAATTTTTTGTGTTGTTTTTTTCTTCCTCCCAGCGCTATCCGCATCAGCAGGAAGGGATGGCACATGCTTCTCAACTTCTGTTTCCATACGGCGCTGACCTTCGCCGTGTTTGCCGGTGGCATCAATCGAATCAAATACCCCATCATCTGTCAAGCAGTAAGTGCATTCTCCTTTCTTCCACCCTCACTCTCAAAGCTTTTTGGAAAGAAAGAGGATTGTGAATGTGTATCCAAGTGTCAACAACCAGGTCAGTGTGTGCAGCCCATGAACCCAAAGCAATCTTGGTTTTATGCTTTCATGCTTCAGCAGTGTGTGGTCTGGGCATTCCTTCTGTAAGGTTGTGGCAAAATGACAGTAATAATTCATGCTTTTGCTCCACATAAATAGACACAGCTCCAGTGGCTTTTGTCTGTCTGTGTAACCACACCTGAAAAAGATATTCCATGAAAATGTTTTATTTTTATTTAAAAAAAAGAGTCATATCATATTCTTTAAAAAATATTTATCTGAGTGACCTCTAAGATATAAAGAATCTAATGTAGTTAAGATGATTTCTGGAGTTTAGACTCTTTCGGTTTGTTGGTTCAGTTTTAAGTATGGGTTTTTACTGGTGAACCTCAACCAGTTAGAATATGATTAAAATGTTACTTTGATCAATAAAGATAAGGGGTAAAAGATCATTTCTAAAGAAGCTGGATTCTAGTATTTCACTTAAAAAGTTAAGTGGAAGGAAAAAAGTTCATTCCCTGCATAGGTAATCGCATCCTTTAGAGGATTTTAATGCAAAGACTGTTCAAGAGTTTAGTGGAGATTCACCACATGGTTTCTGTTCCACATTTGTTGCACTGAGCCAATCTGAACCAACAAAAACATCAGAAATATTTCAGAGAGGAACAGAGAAAAATGCCCGGATGGTTGGTCAGTGCGGCTGCTTTGTGTTTTATTTGTAGATTACACTCCCATACTATGGTTTTTACAGTTAATTATGATTATGAGGAGTCCTCTGCTGTTGTTGTAGAAGGTAATTTCCCTGTCATGCTGCATTGATGCAGTAATTCAGGCATAAGAAGCTCCAACCAAGTATTCAGTGGACTTCCTGTTTGGTGTGGACAGACTTTAGCAGATTGAAATTTCCATGTTAAAATAATTTACCTTTTTCATAATATTTAAATGTGTTAAATTTGATCATTTTAGCCACTTTTGTGGCTTTTAGTTCTTAAATATACAAAGAAGAAAAGCAATAAAGATGCTTTGTCTTTTTTTTTTTTACCATCTCCTTCACTTCCTCTGACTTGAGCCGTTCTCTGGGCCTGCATTGGATGTCCTGTCGGTGTGATCATCTTTTTGCTGCTCTCGTCTCTGAGGCCCACAGAGTTGAATGAATGAGTTAGACGGAGCGACACGGAGAATTTAGTTGTCAGTACAGATTTGGAAACAGGACATGCTTTTGTGCCTGCTAGCAATTTGCTATTTTTAGGTATTCATGAGGAGGAAACATGAAGGGATGCCATAAAATATATTAAAGTCTGTATTTTAAATACTGATTAGCATTAAAGTACAAAAACTGTTGCAAATGTTGCATACATATATCACATTTAAATTATTTGAGAAATACACTCAAAATAATCATTTAAAAGTCCAAATTTTGCTCTTTTATGTGGTTAAATGTCATTTTAACTATATTTGGACATTTTTACAAACTTGCTTCAGCAACTTATCCTCTACTGTCACCTCTTCTGGTTCACCTTTCTATACACAAAGACTTTTACGCCTCTTTTTCTATTTTCCCACCTCAGTTTTTGCTGCCTTCTGTCACTCCCTGTTTGTTTCAGTGGGCCTTGTTCGCTCTCCGTTTTGTGAGCTACAGCACATTTGGGACTTAGCTGTCTCTTCTGCCTTCGCTGGCACTTAAGGTGTCCCCTCAGTCCACAGAGTAAAGACTCCACTGTTACCTGATGAAATGCACCCAGCTTCTCCTGGCCTGTCTCACCAGCTGTCATGTCTTCCTCCTCTGGAGGAACTGTCACAAATTGGCTGAAGTTTGTCATAAAATGCTTCACCCATCCACCTACCTGCTCCCTACCATTTAACATCTCCCTACTAATTTCATGATTTGAAAATATGTGGTTCCATTTTGCCGTGACAGGAAGTGAATACCTGACAGGCGAACCACATTTTTTCGAATTGTAAGCAAACCTTTGCCAGCTTAAACAAGTCAGCCATGAATTTCTGACCACTGGCAGGAAAACTGAGTAATGCTGCTTTTCTTTTAGAAACACAATGCTGTGATGGGGAACAAATGCAGTGACCTGGCTTTCACAAAGAGGTTACTTTAATACTTTTGGGAAGGGGAAACAATTTATGCACAATTGCGACAGCAGAGCGACTCACAAAAGGACAGAAGTTGGCTGCAAAAAAGGACATGTATAAAAAAAGGGAATTTTCAGGTTTGTTCTAACAAATCTAAATGTCAGCATAGCCTTTACACGGGCGTTCGCAGTGAAAGAGTAGCAACAGACAGGCTGTGCTGATAGCTGATGCTCCCTGTCTGTGTAATGTGACACGTTCAGCTGAGGCTCAAATGAAAGCCGTGTGGGAGCGACCTGAGCTCATAGGGTGTGCTGCTATAACACTCAGTAATAATTACAACACACAAAGGAAGGCGAAAACAACTCTCCGTTATTTTTGTCACAGCCACAAAGGGAGAGTGTTATGTGTTGAATTAATAGCAAGTCATATCAAATTATGGTAACTCTAGCCTCACACTTTAATAAATACCTCCCTGTGCAAAGATCCTCAGCAGAGCAACATGTGCGTCTTCACTACAGCTTTTCTAAAAGCTACTTAGTGCTCTGATGGAGCAGGGAAGACGTTCCATAAATTGAAAAGTCATGGTCCGTGTCAAGAAAAATGAATAAAGCACCCTGGACCTCCTTAGTCTTTTTTGGGTTTGTAGGACACTTTGAAAACCCAAAAAGTCACCAAAGTCCATAAACTAAAATGAGAGCTACGAGACAGAATCACCTACATAAAACAGACCAGAAACAACAACAGTAAAAGCAATAAAAACCAGAAAGTGGAAGAAAATAAAAGACTAATAAGTACTGACTGATATTTTCAGCTAGAAATAAAAGTCAGTAGCGTTAACCACTTGCACAAATTAAAGATGTTTTGTTACAAAACTGTTGTGATCTCGTCTTTATCGAGAACTAGTTCACTCAGTTCAGTCAGGTCACAATTAATTGATTCATATTTACAATTCACCTTCTGAATATTCTGAACTAAGTTCAGAGCTCCAATTTAAAATAAATCTCATTCATTTATCATAATAAAAATAAAAATGACGCACTATGTAGATAATCATGTTATTCATAATTAGGCTGTGAATTATGGTATCCACTAACATCCACTTTATTTTGTCATGTTTTCTTTTTTTGCTGAAAAAAAAAATAACAAAGATTATCTGACTTTGCAAAATAAATAACTTTAGTCAGGCTATCAGTAACTATAGATTTGTTTATAATTTCAAAGCCATAAAATCAGAACTAATTCACGTTGCCTTTATGCAACTTCGTTCACAAAGGAATTAAACCAACATGATGTTTATCTTTAACAAAATCCTGAATCATTTTAGGATTTTTAGGGTTTTGTCAGAGATCTGAGAGCAAAATGTTGCTGTTCTTTCTCCATGAAATATCCAAAGTTTGCTTCTAAAAAAACAAAGGGTTTATATTTTTAAACTTGGACATGTGAGAAGAAGCTAAAAATATATAATTTTGGAAAGAAATCAGACTTGTCATTAGGACATGCCTTTCGGCAGTTTATTCAGCACAGAGATTTATATTTAAATTAGGGTGGTGTGTCTGGATATCTGTAAGTTTTATTTCTACTTGTCCTACTCACAGTTTATTACATGCTATTAGTTGTTCCAGACCTTCAACCTTTTCTACATGAGCTCTGAGAACTGCTGGCTTGTAAGAATGTCTAAAAAAAGACTAGAAGCTAAAACCAGTAAATTTCACCCCCTGAGCATCTTAACTATGTTAATATAAACCCCTGTGGCTCATACTTAATGACTTTTTCTGAAATTACTCTTTTGCATCTGTTCAGTGTGAAATATTTGTAACATCAAATATTCAAATTATGGCCATATAAGCTTGGAGCTGCTGAGATGATCATTTTTCCACACAGAAACAATGTAAAATTCAACAAACCCAGCTGTATTATTATGTGTTGTGTGTTGCTGTAGCAACCAGATTGACACTGACTATCTAAACAAACCTAAATCTTTGCTAATTAGATTGACAGATTGAGTTACAGATAATTATGGTGGAATAATATTTAATACAGATTTTACTTTCTTCACTGAAGTAGTTATAATCACCTAGAAGACTATCTAAAAAAAGCAGCATATTTATGACACGCTTAAAGGCCTGAACAACCTAAATTATGGAAACATTTAAAAGAGCAAAACAATTAATGTAAACCAGGTTTTGGCACCACACTGGAGCAATAACTTCCAGCTTATTTTACATGGAGCAATCTGAATATGTGTATAAAATCAGTGATCAGTATGAAATAAAAGAAAAGCTCAAGTTCTGAATAGGAGTTGGAAAGAGAAAATATATATATATATATATTTTTTTATCTTACTACAGATCCCAATTCAAGTCAGGTCTGGACTTGGACTGGGTTACTTTGACAGATAAGTGTGCTTTGATATAAAACCAGGGTCTCCAACCTTTTATCTTCTGACCTACTTTTACACAAAAACATCAGAGCTACTCATGCTTGGCAAAATTTACTTAAATATCCAACTTCCACAAGTCGTAAGTGAATGCTTATTTCCCATATAGTAAAGCATGTCAACACACACTGTGGCCAAAAACTTTCATTCAAAAGCATCAGAGTTTTATTTGCTGCTCTATTTCAAAATGGTAGAAATGAAAATGAACACAAGGAAAAAAAATTTGCATTTTGTTGAAAGAGCATTTCAACAAAATGAGGTAATAAAGTAAGATTTGACAGCATGTGATTCTGTATGATTGAATGACTTTAACTTCTCTTAATTCACATTTTGTCAAAAACAAATAAACAAACAGCATCATAAATCCGCCATCTTTATATGAGGTGTTTGTCATTGATGGTGCGCCATCAGTTGTTACTGAAACCAAGTTTTCAACAGGAATGTATTTCCAACAACTCCCCCTTTGTTGCACAGTTGATGCAAACTCCCTTTGTGGTGATTTTCAGCAGCAGTAATGTCAAAAACTCCTCTTTTGTGGTAAAGTAATCAAACACAATGCGTGTGAAAGCAGCCAGATGCGGCGTGTCACTGCAGTGACTATCCATCCATCCATCCATTTTCCGTCACCCTTCTCCCTAACGGGGTCGGGAGGTGCTGGTGCCCATCTCTAGCTGCGTTCCGGGCGAGAGGCGGGGTACACCCTGGACAGGTCGCCAGTCTGTCGCAGGGCAACACAAAGACCAACAGGACAAACAACCATACACACACACACAGTCATGTTTTTGGACTGTGGGAGGAAGCCGGAGTATCCGGAGAGAACCCACGCATGCACAGGGAGAACATGCAAACTCCGTGCAGAAAGACCCCGTGCCGGGAATTGAACCCAGGACCTTCTTGCTGCAAGGCAACAGCGCTACCCACTGCACCACTGTGCAGCCCACTGCAGTGACTAAATCAGAAAATAAAATAAAATATCACGACTGCTTAACAGTGCATGCAACATGATTTAAAATAATAGCTATAGCTTTGATTCTATTCAAATTATTTATATAGAACAGTTTTACAAAAAACGTTACTTCAAAGCACTTTACAAAGCAAACATCTCCAGTGTTTAATATGTGGTCAAGTCAATACAATCATATAGAGAGGGAGAAAATATTGTCCTACTTTGTTCTGTCATCTTTACAAACTTTATACGTTTATGGCTGAAATAAACTCGAAACCATTTTTGGAGGTTTTGGCTTTGAATGAAATCCGATGGGAAGGGGATCAGCAACACTTATGAACCACAGAGTCTAAATTTAATGACCCATAATTACACATTTATCAAGAAATTTAGCACTCTGCTACTGCAGTGATTTAGCAGTGTGGCTTTGGCAGCAAAAAGATGATGGTCTCTATTTTAGGCTTGTGGTCATAGTTTTATGACTAATTGGTGGTTATGAAGAACAGATTTTATCATATAGTGATAAACACTCCAAAGTATACCTGATACACTTTTCTTTCTACAAAAGATTTATGTGCCTGTTTAGGTATTTGCTGTTCATGTTACCAATAAAAATATCAACACAATGAAAAAGCAATGAATCTCCATAACTATGTTATGATGTCCATGGTGGACCAACAGAGTGCAGAGTCCTTATGGATTTAGCGCTGTGTAAATAGATGAATGTGTTTTTAGTGTAACACCGTTTCAGTGTGTCACCTGAATGCAATTAAACATTCAGTCTGCGTAATCAGAGAGGCTTTTATCTCCTCTAAGTGCATAATGGAGACAGAGTTTAATATATTGCTAATTATACTGTTAGTTAGCCATATAACCTGTGTGAAGTCAAGGCAGGACAAAGCAACAAGGCATCTTTGAATAGACTCGGAAGGTTAAAATGAATGGAAGTGAAGGTTTAGTCCTTTGTAATTAACATCATTTATAAATTGTTTTCTTGAAATAAATTTGAAATTAAACATTCATGGAGTCACCCATGTTGAAATTAAATTTAAAGGCCATGATTCTTTTTTTTTTTTTTTGCAACTTTCTCTTTTCAGTTGCTGGGCGATACACCACTGGTAGCTGCAGTTTAATTTCAAAGTTTTGGGTTTGATTCCTGCCCTCTCCTGCCACACATTTATGTATGTTTTCCCCACATCATCCGTCTTTGTTTTACTGGTGAGCTTTTATCTGAACTACAGTAATGGACCTGTCAAAATGTTATTCTGAGGACACCATCTGTCACAACATTCACTCTATAGGTCCATCTTTGGTGAGTTTTTTCACAACAATAGATGGATAATTAGACTGCAGCTGCAGTCAAGCAGTTACTCATTTGAACCAGAAAAAAACTGTTGCAGCTGAAGCAAATTATCCAGGATACACAGGGAGGATTGTTTGGAAGGAGTGATTATTTATTTAACATGATCTGCGGACATCGGCAAACGTTCTGTACGGAGAGGACACAGCTGTGAACCGCGCCTCTTGCGCAAGTGGGTTTAGAGGGTGGATAGATGAATTGATTATTCACTTTGAAAAACAATGGAGAAGTGAATTATTTAGTTACAGTATTTTTCATAGGTTAAAGATTTTCCATAAATTCTGATAATTGCCTTTTAACCCCTGAAATAGTTTTTACAGAAAAACTGGAAAAGGTAACCACAAAAAAGAATCTTTTTTTTCTTAAACAAGTGCACAATGCATTGTATTTATCTGCTGTGTTGAAGCACAAAGCTCAGTAATGAGTGGCATCAAGCTATTTTAAGGTAGATGGAGCATGAGAATAAGCGTAATCTTTACAGCAAAGCACAGCCACAACGGCCGGTAGAACAATAATTATGTGCCCATGACAGAAAGGCTTAATCGATGTGAGGAACTCGTTTTTATCTTCAGTTTCCAGGCCACTTGCTACATGTGTTATTAAAAACCAAGACTGCAGTGGCAATGAAAGGTGCGCGTGGTGATCAGACGGCTTTATTGGCTTTTAAGTAAACAATTTACCACAGAGCCGACCTGATATAACGCAAAAAGGAACGCATGCTTAAGGCTGTTTTTAATTTTTTTAATCTTAAATCAAAACTTTTAATCAAGCTGGATAAAATCATCCAAAATTAAGAGTGTCAGTCTGTTCCTTTTGTTGATAATATCTACAAATGACTGCTTATTAGGAAATGAGAAAAGCTTCCTGTAAATTAGATGACTAATAACAGAACATGAGAGATATTAGTTACGGGCCATGACTTTTTTATGTTACTCATTCAGCTACTGTAACACTTTTTTTTCTTTTTACGACATGCATATATGAATATTAATATCTACCAGTGCCGATACTTTCCTATTCACATGTTTTTGGTTGTATAGATGAATATCAGTAAACCCACGGAGGATCTGTTAGATATTCTGCTGTAATTTTGTACACTACTTGTCAGTGTATTTATGTTCACAGGACCGATTAATATATTTTAAGCATCAGAATGGCTGTTTTACGCGTTTATTTACATAATTGTTGCTGTTAAGTCTGAACAAAGATGGCTGCTAGACCCAGTGACAAAAGTGTAATTAAACGAGTCTTTCTGCCATTATAAATTATTCATGATTCAGAGCCAACATTGTCTGTGAATTATTCAACCAAAATCCCAGAGAAGTTAATAAGATCATGGATGCAGATCAGGACCAGAGAGCAAAGAGAGAAAGAGGAAGTTCACGCTATCCCTTCCATCAATCACAAAAGGTCAGGATCATCTCCCCGATTCAAACGTCTGGCTTTCTAACCGTACGGCCAGATACAGATTTACTGAAGAGTGGCAAAAGCAAATGAGATGGATTAGCAGTGGTGGGAAACAACTGATGGTGATACAGATTCAGGAGATGTTTCTGTGGAGCGTTGTCTCTGCTGCCTGGATATTAAACTTTTAGAAGGTCATACAGCAACGGTCTTCAGTCAGAAGCCTGTTTAGATTTGTTGCTAGACTGGTTGCTAGTGGAGATCCGTCCTCCTCACAGCTTTAACATCCACTGCGACTCTTTGAACGTATTTGTGAGATACGAGTTTGGACATTTAAATTCCCTTTTATGTACATGAAGTTAATTTGAATTGAACTGAAATGAATTGAAAATGTCATGCCGTGTCGTGGAAATTATGTGAAATTATGTACGACACTGTGTTCAGTACGCCACCTTGAGTTGATGTGGTATTATTTCTTATAGCCATATATCTTCATATAGCAGTTTACATGTTAGAAAAGATGAATTACTGCAAAGTGATATGTTACTTAAAGGGAATTTCAACTGGTGGGTTGGCAGTCAATGTGTGTAAAGCTTCAGTATCATGCTTCATGTTCAGTCTGTTAACATAATTGGCCCTGCTGCTGCTCGGCAACCTTTTATGGCTTGGTTTTATTTGTCTGTCTTTGTCTCAGGGCTACTGAACATATTTTTTATGCCACTTCTTGATTCAATCAATGCTAACGGGATAACTCTGAGCAGATTTTGGGCAGACGCCCATAATGTTTGCCAGGACACAATTTAGGATAATTGCAGGACTACCATAGGAGATCTAAGATCACATGCCACACACACACTGTCCACAACTTATACAGCTCCAAGCAGTGCCTGCAGTGTCACTCACCATCCAGCATTCGTGCACATGTACAGGATTGAAAATAAGTGCTTTCTCTCCCTTCAAAGAACATTTTTTAGGAGTTGTTGCTAAATTTCAGGCATACACTTTGACATCCACCTGTCCTTCATGTGCCTGTTTCCCCTGTCTTGAACTATGGTGCGGTTTCTCTGGAGGAGCTCATGTCTTTGAGGCCTCAAAGTTATCTCTAATCTCAGTTTCTGTCTTTCCCTCAAACAGCGCCTGCTTTAATATCGACTTGAACGCCACCCAGCTGTCACACTGCATCACCTCGGTGGCTGTTTTTAGCAGCAGAGCAACGTATCCTTCCTTTCACTCCTCCTATACCTTTTCATCACATCAGAACATCTACATTTGGACAGCACGTTTCAGGTGATTGCTCAGTGACAGAGGCTGTTGGTAGAGCATCAAACATTAATTAAGAACGAAACTTAGCACAAGATGTGACCTAGATGTGAGTCTACATTGAGCTGTCAGCTTTAAGAAGACACACTTAGAGGATTTCCTCATTAGTGTATCACTGTGAAATTAGGTGGAATGGAAAGCGAGAAAAACAAGAAACATAGTGATTGGTTTCTTCTTCCTGTGGGTCCAATCTGAGAGCACCTGAGCTTTCAGCTTTTAAAAAATAGCTTTTGGGTGAACTGATTAAAATACATGAAAACAATAAAAGGCCAATGTAGGTAACATGGGGGAGAGGCAGGACACACCCTGGGCAGTTAGCATTGTTAGCAATCATAAGCTAAAGCATCCGTCTGTCAGTGCTGTCATTACAGCCGTGCTACTGTGCATGGATGCCCAAAGGTGTTGCTTCTAACCTGCAACATGAATATTCTACATAACATCATACATAATAACTGCTATTTGTCAGTCGTACTATAGAGAAGAAAAATAAACCTTTTTTCTTAATGTTGACTTTTGTAAAGCAACAAAAGTATCAAGCGTTGCTTTGCTCAAAGACACATTCAGAGCTTTTTTATTACTTTTCTGATGATGACAAGTTGTAGAGCAGCTTGAACGCCTTTTCAGAAAAAAATATGTCTCCTTGAAGACAGCCATAGTGTCTTGGCATGTCAAACTTACAGTCTGTGGACTGACAGAAAAATTAAATGTCAGCTCCTGGTTTCTCTTTCACCCTTGGTTTGTTTCGCAGCCCAGCCGTTGCCCTGAGTACCTTGGCAAATAACCCATTTTATTATTTATTGCCACGTTGTTGTTTTTTTTAACTAATTCGACAAAATCCTATTTATGAGTTTATTTTTTTTATGTTGTTTCATTTGAGGACATCAGGGGACAAACCAAGGCTCATTGAAAATTTTATTTGATTAATTTTTTGTTTTTTTTTCAGTGGGAAATGGTCACAAGAAAATAGTGAACTGCCTCAACATGCGCATATGTTTTCCAGAGTTCAAAAAAAAGAGTTCATAACAATTGGAAGTGACCTGAACCAGGCAGGACCAAGATCCATGTTTATTTTGTCACAACACACAATGAGGAGGGAGAGAAAAAGATCTGTAATGGTCACTGTAAGAGAGCACTGGGATAGAGTTTCAACCAGGGATTTTCAAAGTTCGGCACATCAGGAGGATTTTTGTACAGCAAGAATGATACACGTTTATATGTATTTTTTACATTTTCTTTCTCTTTTTTATACCTGATGATGTTAAACCATGTCGCAAAAAAATTGGCATCCACTTTACATGAGACACTTTTGATGCCATTTTGTTGCTTAGGAAGAAAGCCGGGTAAAAAGAATCCCTGCATGGCATGCAGAACTGAAATACCAGGAGAATTTAGGTCAAATCTGGTGGCATCTACCAGAAAATGGGACATCGTCAAGTGAGTCCTTCAATATTACCAAAACATAGGGTTAAATATGATAAATCATTAATGAGAAACGAGATCAATGTACTTCCATGGCCACTCCAGGCGCTGAACTTCAGTCTAATAGAAAACTGTTGGGGTGAGCTGAAGAGAAGGAGCATAAAAGGACCCAGGACTCTTCCTCTGAGACCTGATGCTCTGCTGATAGATGATGTTGTCAGGATGTCTTGCAGGAGGTCAAATGTAGACTACTTCTAAATATACACTTACGATGAGCATAGACTTTCTCTCATGGATCTGCTGCTCTCAACTTGCTTATTACCCCAACAAACAAGCAGCCCGGAGGCAGAATCCAGGCTGCCATCAAGTACATGTGTTCAATTCAGATTATTAACATTTATTCGTATCATTGCTGTCTGATAAAACAGACAATTTATACAAGGCAGAAAATAATATATAGTATTTTCTCATTAGTAAATATTGATAAAGAAACTGTAAATAAAGAAATGAGAATTTCATGAAATAATATAAATATGTTTTGCAAAACTGTGCAAAGCAAAACATGTCATGTTCAGTTTCTATTCGCTTTTGTTGTCACAGATTTCCATCATTGTCTTCATCTTTGTTTTGCCAAATTTGGTTTTGTGCAGATATTCTTGTTGTCAATTTTTTTTGTTTGTTTCTTCAGATGTATGCAGGCTGAAAGATTCTGCTTTTCCACAAAAAATAGCCCAATTTCTACAGTGATTTCCTTGTTTAGGCTCAAACCGGTATGATCACTTTGACCTTACTGTTAAGTAAGGTCCAAGTGTTAAAACAGCCCTGTTCATCTGCTCTGTCAAACCTGTGAAAAGTCTGTCTTCAGACATTCGTTCTAATCTTAACATTTAAACATTTCAGTCTTTCTTACCTTGGATTTTTCTCTAACCACGTATTTCTGGAACATGAGTCGGAGATTTCAAGTAGCTTCGTGTTTGATTTTTTTTTTTTTTTAAATATTCGATAGTTATCTTGCATGTTTTATAATTTTTTCATGCAACCCTGTAGTCTGACATCCATTTGAAAGACATTCCGAATTGTTTTCTCCTCTGAAGCTGTTAAAACAAAATTTTCAGCCAATTTGGCCTGAGGAAGAGAAGTGACCTAATAATGATGTACACCTGGATGTAGGGCATTGATCTCTTCTGGCCATCATTTCATATACTCAAATCCAATACGCATTTAATTTTTATGTACTGGAATTGGAAGCATAATAAAAATGATGACATGATCAAACAGCTAGTTGCCTGATATACACACAGTGTATTTTCACAAGCCCATAACAGATTATATTTTGTGTTTTTGGTATTGAAAGAAAGGAGACTTCTTCACTGAGCTCTGTTTCTTGTCACAGCAGCTATTTCTTCAACCTATGTTTTGTTTCTGCACACCTAGAGCAGTACAGGACGGGTTGTGTGAAGGAAATGGGAAAAAGCAGGCTGTTCACAGCAGATAAACACATGACCAGTGTGCTTTTCTAGGAGACACTGATGCCCATAAGTCATTTGTCTCAGATGCTGGACTGTTGTTTCTGTTATGTTTCCAATTCGTTGCTCAGCTGTCTGATTTGAGAGAGGCTCGTTGTGTCTGAATCACAACAGGAGTTTGTTTTTTTTCATGCAGCTAGCTGTCAAGCTATAACTTTCAGATTACTTTCTGCTCCATCAGAGTCTTGGTAACCTAAATTGCTGCTCTTTTCAGCTTTGGGGACATTGCAGCTCTGCAAAAGGATGCTGAGGGACAAAAGTTACACCAGTCAGTCAACATCACACAATAGAAAATATAAAGATAATATATAAAGATAACACAGAACTTGAGTTTCTATATCAAAGGAATACATGAAAGGTACTAGTTTATGCAGAAATGTTTTATTAATTTAAGACATGTTTATACAACATAGAAATAATCCAATAATTCAAACAGATCTCATCTTAGGCATGGATTTCAAATTATTATTATTTTTTTTTCTTTTAACATCCAACTTTGTTTAAATCGAACAGATTTGGGCCGACAATTCTTACATTGGATGTTGCAGACAATGTCCAAGTTATTGATTCTCGACACATTTCTCTGAGCAAGTTGTATCCTGACTTCAGACTTTTTGTAACCAACGACAGCTTCAGCCATAATTCTGGTCAGAATTATCGCTGGCAACACAAGGCAACACAAGATATGTTGTCTTGTGTCTTGGCAGAATTTGACGGGTTTCTTTGCATAACGAAGCTTTTAACAGTCAGAAAACTCACTTCTTGTGACACCTGGACATATGTAGCTGTTCTAATATAAAAATGATTCCAAGCATGCATTAAAAACTGTTCTAAAAATTACTAAAGTAGTTTGCCATATAACTTTTCCCACAAGGGCAAAATAGATGATCAAGAATCCAAAATGTTTGACCTTCATGATGTATTTTCATCATGTAAGTCAACTGTTGCTCCACAGTAGAGGTTAGCCTTTATTTGTTTATCTGGCAGTTCACATTGTAAAACAACATCTTTAGGCGATTAATCAGTCAGATTCCGGTCATTTGAAATCTTTTCCTGTCCTCTTGTAATCATATTATAAAGCATCTCATCCTGTCTGTTCTTGGCTCTAATGAACCTCTGAAGTGTGCAGACTCCAAAGCACTGATTGACTTCCCACCCGCTCTTTGCTCTCTATAAACAGCTCACGGACACTTCCAATTAGCGTCTGGTCCGCTGCATGCTAGCTTCAGTCCCCAGGCCTATCATGTTGGAGAGAAGCCATTTGATTGGGTGTCTCAGGTTGGCAGTTCATCATGAACAGACTGACTGGGTGGTGAAAAAAGCTTAGAGCATTTTAATTTTCTCGCTCCATTCTTCCAAACGCTCATCTCTTCTTTGCCACATCCCTATCTGGGTTCTGTTTCTGTAAGCTGGCAAAGCCTTTAAACAAAGTTAGATCAGTTCCACCATCCAAACATATTTCATGAATATTAAAGTGAGCAGGAAAGGAGATGTGTACATTGTGTGCAAAAGCGCAGTCACTCAGTGCTTGTGTTCAACGTGATCATAATTTATATTCAGACTTGTTATTCAGTGTGCACACCTCGTGTCGTTTAGCTGAACTGATAAGAAACTGCTCTGTATCCTCCAGTGTAGCCTCACTAAGATTCTCTTCTCCCAAACAACCTTGATGGTTCAATCGGACTTTTGAGCCTATTTTCCTATTCTTCCACTGTTGCACTTTAATGAAGCATTCTGGTCTTGCAGGGAAGTGTCTTCAGTTACCCTTGGTTTGACATTGATAATGTTTCATAGTGAGGTGTGTGAGATCCTCTTGAACATATTTTCTTTGAGTTAAACGAACGTTGTCTCATCTGACATTTTTCCCCAGGAACGTGCTTGTAAGGCGGTGTTTAAGTTCAGAGAAGTCAAAGAAATAATTTGATGCACCCTCTGTCACCCCCTCAGGTCGGGTTCGTGCTGCACTACTCGTCTCTGTCGACAATGCTGTGGCTCGGGGTGACAGCCAGGAACATTTATAAGCAGGTGACCAAGAAGTCTCCACAGAGCCAAGACGGTGACCCACCTCCACCCCCCAGACAGCCCCTGTTGAGGTAAGCACTGATGTCCTCCTTAGCCTTGACTTGTATGAGGTGAAAATGACTTAAACTGTTGTCGATCTGTGTGTGTGTGAATGATGCCAGTTCTTTTCATCTTTCTTCCAGTTTTTGTGGTGTGTAGGTCTTTGAAGGTCAAACACTGGTTCAGTGCACATTTTTTCTGTTTCATCTTTGACTGTAGTGACTTCAAGGTGAGAGATGGGTTGCTGTTTCTAGGCAATTCCTGTTCCTAGTTAATTTTTTTTATATATATACGAGCATTGATGAACGAAACATTCAAATCAGTTGAAACACAAATAAAAGACACTTGTTTTTGCTTGCGAGTATTTAACTCTATTAAAAATTAACGGATGGTAGGATACTGCCTATTTCCAGCAGTGAATGATTGGCTGACAACTTGGTCGAGGCAACAAACAACTGGTCATGTAAGCACTCAAACCCTGGGGCAATATGTAATCTTTATTTGATCTACGATGGATGTGTTCCCACAGCCATCTTATGTTAGTCTTGCATACTGGATAGAGCTGAATATATAGTGTGAGTGGCAGTCGTGGAGGTAACGTCATAATGTGTGTGATCCTGGAAACGCCCGGTTGGTTCAGGGACTTGTAGCAGTTTGCCTGGTAATGCCTTTTGTATTGTTGGTCATGCGCCGGACCGTTTTACTTGAAGAGTCACCTTGTTGTGACTCCAGTGGAGAGTGAGGATGACTCCTTGTGTTCCGGGATCGTTTTTATATGTAGGTGGCCTGATTCTTGGTCTGTGTCCATCCCAAGGCCGGTGCTGCAGCCTGCATCACCGCCTACCCAACCTGCCCTCTCCTGCAATATGATAACAAACTGCTTCTGCCTCCACTTCTTTGCATCAGTGCAACATAATCATTACATGTTTTCCTAATATTAATGACAATGTGACTTATGATAAACTAATAAGTAGAAAAATGGTCTAAAAAACAAAATTATAATTTTCATCTCAACTACATGGTTGTATTGACAAAGTTGCATCTGGCAGATATATAATATAATATATAATATATGCTGAAAAACTAAAGATTTCTGGTATACATTTGCTTTTATTTTAACTTTTATACACATTTTAAATCACTATCTCCAGAATAAACTCAGTTTACATACTAACATTGTCCTTGAAATGTCGGATGAAACAATAATTTGTGTTTGAAGAAATGTTTGATGTATTTAAAGAAGTCAGCTTTTAATCCTGTTTGTGTCGGTGCCATAGGCAGTGGTGATGCAGACGAAGATTAGTGAAAACACAAACTTCACCTCAGCTTGAAAGGTTAAATATGAAAACCTCTTCCAGAAATAATTTACCATACAAGACTGACTTGTTTAATATTTTAAATTAGTGATAAGTTAGTAAATAGATTTTGCACTTTTCACAGATAAAATCTTCACATAGACACAGAAAAACTAAATCTCATATTTTTCTAAAACTCATTCATTGGAGGAAAAACTGATCAATTACTTTGGGATTTTGACCGAGAATCCCCAAACTACAGTTAGACTTTTTTTTTAAATAATGTGAGTAAAGAAATTACATTATCATTTGGAAACTGCATGTAAGTTTACAAAACCTTGTAATAAAATTTAGTCTGCATTGACCCTTTATATTTTTTCATAAAATAAATTGCTGATCATCTCAAATTCACAGGTAGTTTTCTTTTCTGTGGAATAATTTTTTAATTTGACGTATTTTTAGATCCTTGGCCAGGCGCACAGGAGTCCACCTTTTATCTAATTTTATTTGCAGGTGTTTTATCTGGATGTCTTGGAAAGCTCTGTCAACATGACAGTGAGATGATAGCTCACACGCCAGGATGCCAGATCTTTGATGTCAGAGGTTTAAATTAGGATGGTTTCATCTTTTCTCTTTACAAAAGATTTTAACAACTGGCATCTCTTATGCAAGCCTTGATTTTATTTCTTTTTGCAGATGGAATAGACATGGAAACATTTGTTTATACAATTACATGTATTCAACAGTTTCCCTTTACTATTTTGGTTTTTTGGTTTCTTTATTTATTCTCCTTTTTTTCTATGCCTTTCCCATCTTTTGTTTTGTTTTGAGGGCAGCAAAGACTTTAATAGGATGAGTTACTAGTTTTTCTCCAGAGTTGTATGTAGCTGGTTTGGGTTCTTGGAAAGCCACTGACATTTACAACTCGACAGATTTTCCTGTTCATGCCACTCTGGTCTCATTTTGGAGTTTTTTAGTGATCATTTCCATGATGTGAATATTCCAGCTGTTATACAACAGTAAATTAAAATCCAGAGAAGACTGTCAGTTACTTTCCATTTGGGAAACTGTTTTAGAGCTGACATTCGAGACACAAACTACAGCTTATGTAACACTCACAGCCTTCAGAATACAGCATAAAAATAAACTAAACCACCCTTAAATGCCACTAAGCACTGATCAATAAAGCTTTTTGCTGGGTATTGGGCAGCTTTGCTACATTTTCTGGTTTCCTGTGAAGTTTATTAAGTTTAACTGAAGCATTTTAATTACAATGCCTGATGGAGCAGCTTTTTATTCTCACTACTATAAGAACTTATTGGAGGCTTCAATCCCACAATTCTCTGCCTGGCATAATCTTGGAATACAGTGACGCTAAGAACTTAAAGCCATTACTATAGGTTAGTTTTCTTTTTCAGCAAAACAATGCATTGTCGTTGCAAGCTTGTGATTTGTTCTTTACAAATATTTAAGAGGATTAGCTTTTAGACCCATCCAGTGGTCCTTCTGCAGTGAGAAGCTATTCTGTGAACTCTGCTGCAAATCTACAACGGTTTTATTTAAACAATCATAGGGAGACAAACAGATGCAAATTGGGGGGAAACACTGAACCGTGTTCTGTACTGTGCCATATCTGAAATTGGTTAATGGTATTCAACCTGTTCTGACCTTTGCACTTCAAGAATATTCTAAAGACTCAGAGCAGCAATGTCCTTAAAGTCTCTGTTTGGGTAGAGGTAGCATGTTTGCATAGATGTGTGTCTGTTCTGGGACAGACTGGAAACCTGTCAAAGATGTAAAGCTCCTTTCTCACATCGTCCAATAGAAATAAGCAGAGATTTGGCATGTAAATAAAATAGATTAATGGTGGATTTTCAAGGGTTTAAAAACAGCAAAACAACAAAAATGTGTGTGGTCTGTTGAATTTTCTGTTAAAAAATAAATAAATAAAAACTTCCTCATAACCAAGAAGGCAAATGTTTTATTCTCAAGCTGCTCCCACATTGTTTTCCAATTTTTTAGCCTTTATGAGCAACACAAGAAGAGATTGAATTGAAATCATTTTTGTCAAGAGTGAGAATGAGGAAGATTATAGTATCATAGCAGAACAAAAGAACAAAGTACACAAAAAACAAGAATATTAAAGGACTAATACAAGAACAAGAAGAGAAGCAACTCAGAGGCTATATTTGAGTCTAATGACTGCCTTAACTTTTTTTTCAGGAATGTTCCACCCTCGTTCCTCTACGCCAACAAATGACTCACAAAGTATGGATGATATTTCGAAAATGAGAGGATAATTTTTGCACTTAAATGTCAACATTGTTTTGTGAAACTGTTCCTACTCTTGAGTCAGTTCTAGTATTTTTAGATGTCAATTTTTAGGACAAACACTTATGTTCATTTCATAAACAATCAATATTTTGTGATACAGTTGCACTGCATAGGTTTTATGTCAACTCTGTTCTATCCACAGTGCACAGTGCAAATGTCAAATAACATATACTTATCTCACAATAACATTAAAAAGACACATGACATCTAGTGAAATTAAAGTAGCAGAATTTTTCCAAATTTTCTTAATCCTTAATCCAGACAAAAAAGAGCAGATTAGCTTCAGGTTAGCTTTCAAAAAACTATTTTATTCTTAAACCGAACATCCCATCCTATCAAAGGTTTCAACCACTGATAGTTGACATACTGACAAACTTAGGTTACCAACTTTAACCTAAAGTTATAAATGCTAATAAATCCTGCAGTTTCTAAAACTCTAGGCAAAGTCCTGGCAGATCTACATCAGGGCACCTAAATGTAACATTTAGTGTGAAATCAGTTACTGGCAAAGCAAAAGGCAACAGGGAAAAGGTTTGAACCTCAAACCTCCACAAGATCATTTGAAATTAAAGATAAAAGTAGAAGATGAAGATCCAGAGACCTTATGTACTTTGTGCTGGGAAAGTGGTGCACTTTTGAACTGCAGATTTCCACTACTGAAATGTTCTCAGTTATTTTGACTTTAGGTTCAAATATATGTGCTCCCAAGAACAGAAAGTACTGGCTGAACTTCATACAATGGAACCAACTTCAGCCCAATTGTCTGTGTATCCTTGTGTAGTTTTTCTTTTTTTTTTTTTCTTTTTACCACAAACATTAGTACCTATTCAAATATATACAAAGAAATTATCTGAACCATTATCAAAACCCCGAATCTGCTCAGGGATCTATTCCTGAAAAGTCTCAAAATCTAGTTTCCCGCTGACCTATAAGCTTTGCGTTTCTTGCAAAGTAAATTCTCAGACACCTGCATGAATGAGGGTTTAATGGCGAGCATTCTGGAGGCTCCCCATCCTCCTCTGCTTCCAAAAAGAGATAATTTGTCTGGGGGCAGGCGGAGGGATTGTGTGCTGCAGTAGGCTAGCTGATCCACAGTGATTGACTGTAATGCTCGCCGTCAGACCGACTCATGCAATGAGACTTAACAGCTGGAGACAAATCTATTTCTCACTCCTCTCCTAACAGCCGCCTCATCCCTCCTCATCCACCTCTTTTCCTGTTCTCCCTGTCTGACGGTCTTTGATCACATATTCAGTCCACAATCACAAGTAGGTCGCTCTGTGTTTAAACACTTTTGTTAATGTATCAAATGACTGGCATGTGAATTATTTCTCGTTAAGAGGAGAAATTCTTCTTCCTGTATAAAAATCCACCATCAGATAAATGACCCAAAGTTCTTCTATCTCTAGATGTCAGTAATTATCAGAGTAAACAGAGAAA
The DNA here is from genome assembly GCA_911649635.1 of Poeciliopsis gracilis. Classification (NCBI taxonomy): domain Eukaryota; kingdom Metazoa; phylum Chordata; class Actinopteri; order Cyprinodontiformes; family Poeciliidae; genus Poeciliopsis; species Poeciliopsis gracilis. The sequence continues at coordinate 6,259,068 of CAJVRI010001154.1, forward strand.
TTGATCATATTTATGTGTAAATATATAAAAATATCTCTGGACATACATATCATAAGCAGCAGAAGAAAGTGGTTTAACACCTTAACAAAAGCCGACTTAGTAGTTCTTTAGAATATAGTGTAAAGAAAGTTGGTATTGTGCTTATTTTCTTAGAAAATTATGTGTTTAGTCACTTTGTTTTTCAAACAGGGACCTTAATGTATCGTTCGGCAAACATAAATTTGAACAAAAATTCAGGGCAAATCTTTTGCTCAATATGTGGATTTGCTCCACAGCTTAGATTATCAACTGTTACAATGTGTCTTATAGTGTCTTAATGTGTCTTATAGCGAACCTTGAACTCACAACTTCATATTTGTGTTTATTTTTTACACTAATGAGTTAAAAATATCCTCAAACTTATAGCAAGAGAGACAAAAGTCATTCGTTTTGGTCCCAGATGAAGACGCAGCTGGATTCAATCAGGAACTTTGAGAAAATTAAATAAATCCACATAAAGTTTATTTTACTTACATTTCTAAGTATTATGAATCTTTCTTCAAAATCTGGATTTAAAAAGATGATGGATGATTTTATTTTCAGGGGGTTAGATTATTGCAATGTTTAAATCTGTCATGTTTAAATAAATACAAAATTAGCAGCTGCAGCTCTCAGAAATAATGACGTAAGTGTTCAAAGCAAGACTGGAAAATTCATTTTATCCAGTTTATGAAAGGAGATATTTTATGATCTACCGTCTTGATGGATCATGCTTCTCAATAATTCCCAGAGAAAATAGTTTGTAGAGAAATAAAACTTTCAGATTCCTCAGGATCTCAGAGACATGCTTAGTCATCCTGCTTGGTCTTTGGCATTCCTAAGACCTAAACCTGACAATATTCAATTCAGATAAACAAAAAAAAAAAACTATTTGCCTGCTGTAAAGAGCTTTTCAAACTCATGATTGATTTGCCAATTTCAGCTTCGCTGTGGGGAGTACGTCAATATTGTTTTGGTTGTGCTGATGGAAACGATCCTTGTTTGGACCAGAAAGAACCGGGTGCACTGTCATTCTGTCAGTTTACCAAAAAATATGTTGTGTTTTGTTGGCATGACAATATGCAAATTTTGCAAAACTGATATTTTATTTTGGTGTCATATCTAATTCTCATGCAAATTTGAGAATAGCTCACCCAAAACTAGTTTTAGGAGTTTTAGGATTCTGCATCAATTTACCCTTCATCAATTTTTAATGCATTTTTTTTCCCTTCCTCCTGTCATTCTGTATCTATGAGCAATCTGTCTTATTCCTTTGTAGGTCTTTCATGGTTTTGTTAAGCTTTTTTCATCATTTATGGAGATAAGCGTCCATGAAAATAATTACAATGTCACATATAATTTCATTTATTTGCATATTAGTTTTTAAAGAATCTTATTTTGGCTTTTCTTAATGTTGATTCTCCATTTGGCCCAGTTGAATCTTTGGAAATGAGGACATCTGATCAAACCAAGAGAGAATTTGTGATCGTAGATATGATTCATTGGAGTTTATAGCAAAACATTTTTCAGTAGGTAAAAGGTAGGTCAACGTTACTTTCTATTTTATGCCGCATGTAGATATTTGGATAGGGCTCAAAATGTTCTAGTTTTGCAGTTAATGTATATAAAGAACCCTTCTGTGCTGTTTAAATATGTCTGATCATGTTTCACATGAAGCAGCGTTTAGTCTAGTTTAGTGTAAATCTTCTGAGCCTGAATACAGGCGAGTCATGGAGTCCTGTTTTATCCATGAGGAAATGTTCTGTGCAGGAGCTGGTTTTGACCGTCACTTGTCCCCAGCTGTTCTATGCAAGTACTGGATGAGGTCCAGAGAGAGGACAAGGCCCCATCACAAAGCAGAGGACGGTACATGGGCAGAGGAACAAGGATGAGAGGAGAGTCGCTGTGTAGATGCCGTCTAAAAGCCACTTCAGGGTCTATTTATATCAGATGATTGCTGCCTCTGAGCTCAGTTAAAAGCAAAGTTCTTTTTAAAGGCTTTTTTTTTTTTTTTGTTACTAGAATTGCCAAAATAAAAGAATGTGTGCATGTGATGCAGACCAGTGTGTGTTTAGATGTTCATGCAAAACAGTTTCTGTATCTGGCAAGACTTCTAAACACACATAGCAGCTTTGTGGACAAAACCAAAACAGCAAGCTGACTGGCTTGGTCGCATATTTTTTGCCACGTCTGCTTCATGCGTGTTCCAAGCTGGCATTCCTTTAGGGGATGTTAGAGAATGAGGGTTTGAGAGCACATGGCGCTTTAACATCCACACGTCCCCCTCATTTATGCTTATCTGCCTGACGGCTGCGCAAATGGCTTTCTGTTGGAGGAGCGTCCCCTGGGGTGCCATTCCACTCAGAAACAGTGACAGGCTGCTAATACCGACAGCCTCACCCCTCTTCTTGGCACACCCTCAACCCCTCACTGACCAGCTCAGACAAACATCTTGATTGTAATTGAATTTTTGGGCTTCAGTGTGATGAAGGAAAGATTGTTAGAGAAGGAGAGAGACAGCAGAAAGAAGCAGAAGGGAGGAAACTGGGGATGAAGATGGATCGGTCGAAAGGTTAGGGTAGGGTGGCGGAGGCTGTGATTAAACAGGACGCAGGAGGAAATAGCAGTGTTATGTTGGAAAGTGGATGACAGTGCAAAAAAAGAGGACAAGGACAGTAGAGAGTTCTGTGTCTGCATGAAATCATAGGGTCTCACTTCCTGTGACACACTATGCCGATTTATTTAGTTTTATTCATTTCTCATCTGTGGTCCAGGCTTTTCTTTTATTTCTTTAAGTTATCACAAAATGAATAGCTACTGTCTTAAAGAACTAACTAGTTTGACACACAAATATCAGCAAATATTGTTCTAGCTGTTGTTTTCTGTTGCTGAATGTGTTGGAAGTGCTTGACGCTCAAAACTCTCCAAACGCTTCAAATCGCACCACAGGAGGATTTTGTTCAAGTGTTTCTTTTTATTAAGTTTGACAATTATAATTGACAATTGTTGAAATTCATCTTCTGAAAATGTTTTAAATAGTTGTTAAATATATAAGATTGCATGCTGAAAAGTATATTTATTTACTTTTATGTACCCCCACTCAATTTGGTAAGTAATGACCCTTTTAATGGAGTTTTGCATTAAAAGGATCATTATCTGCATATGACAGTGTCATGACAGTCTTATGCACACCGCTTCAGTCAGAGTGGGCTTATATTGCTTCGACTGAGTTAATGCAAAACAGTGATATTTTCTTTGTTTCTATTGACAACATATCCTTAAATCGTTGAATGATCCTTTTGGATCCACAAACGTCTCAAAGACAGCTCCATATGTAAGTCAAGTGCTCATCGTCTCTGGAGTATGTTTTGACTGGATATGTTGAATTGCTGCTCTGACTACAAATGTCCTCGTAGGGCTTTGCTTCTTTGTTCATCTTTCACAAAACATGCTGTATTTGTGGAAAAAGAAAATGTATTCACATCTGGGCTTAAATCAAGGACATACTATATGAAACACATAAAATCACGACTTGCGGTTCCATCGTGTTCAGATCGACAGGAAGCAGATTTGTTTATGTAGTACAGTTTGCACTTCGGTTTGCAGTGAAGAAAACAAATAGTAGGTGTGATTGCGCCCCAAGGGTGTAATCATAAACACTCTGACAAGCTCAAATGGTAAACAGAAATGATCCATTGCTTTTTTTACGTTTTTTTTTTAGATTGGCAGGTTTGGGAAAAACAACGTACAGAAACGGGTTTTCATGCCTGACCTCACGTGTCATTGTATGTCAATCAAACTGTGGAAATACACTTACACTGACTTTATTCAGTCTTACCTCAAGGTTAGCCAAGAACTTCACTCGCTGGCTAAGCTCTCAATGTACCAGTCATTATGTACTCTGAAAGCAGTTCCAGCTTTACATCCATTCAACTTTAAAGATTTTTTAAAAAGTATTGGTGCAAAATGTCAGAATTTTGTGGGTCTTCTTTCTTTTTGTGGTCATCAATAATCTTATGGTATACTTTTCTCTGGACTCTTGTAGGGTTTAAAGAAAAAACTGTTTGTTTTTTGGCATTGAGGTGAAAAGCAGGTAAATGTCAGGATATTTGGAAGGCTATTCAGGAATCCTGTTTTAGTCTGCTTCATCTGTCCCAAAGCCAGTTTTGATTTGGGATTATTGTCCTGTAGAGATGAATGATATTTTTAAATTTTCTCTCATCTTGATTTGTTCCAACTACAAAATGATCAAAACCAGTTAAGAATGGATAAAATAAGTCAGATGTCTTCTTTAGAAGCAGGACAGATATTGAGCTATTTGAATATATTGACGAAAAATATGTATCCCAGAATCCAATTTTTGTGTGGAATAGAGACAACTTGCTAATGGATATTTAATAGACATCTTCTGCTTAGTTCACTGCTGAAATTACATAAAAATGTAGTTTGATATTAATAGCGTGTTTTATAAATTCTGCCCATCTGACTCTGTGTGTGGTTTTGTGTCTTCCTCTGCCACATCACAGATTTTATTTAGTCAGTGGTGGAGTGCCTCTCATCATCTGTGGCGTCACAGCAGCTGTTAATATAGACAACTATGGAAGCGGGGAGCAAGCGCCGTAGTAAGTTCTTGATGTGAAAATCTTAAGAGTTTTGAATTTCTAATTCAAATCGAATTACTAAGCTTGACTCATTTGTGTTGCAGCTGCTGGATGGCATGGGAGCCCAGCCTGGGAGCTTTCTTTGGCCCCGTGGCCTTCATTGTGTTGGTGACGTGCATCTACTTCCTATGCACCTTCCTTCAGCTCCGGCGACATCCCGAGAAGAAGTACGAGCTCAAGCAACTGACAGAGGAGCATCAAAGGCTGGCCGCCGCTGACGTGCCGACTCACTGTCATCAGGGAGCCGAGCCCGGAGCGCTGGCGGCCCCGTCTGGTGGGAGCAACTGCCCCGCTGGCTGCCCCGGCATCCCCATCAACCCTGCACTGCTGGCCAATGAGCACTCCTTCAAAGCTCAGCTACGAACTGCGGCCTTCACCCTATTCCTCTTCCTGGCCACATGGACCTTTGGTGCATTGGCTGTGTCACAGGGACACTTCCTAGACATGATCTTCAGCTGCCTTTATGGTGCCTTCTCCGTCACCCTCGGCCTCTTCATCCTCATCCATCACTGTGCCAAGCGTGACGACGTCTGGCACTGCTGGTGTTCTTGCTGTCCCGGAAGACGGGCCAACGCCTGCTCTGGTGCGCAGGGGTCTGCTCCGGCGCGGCCCAAAGTGAACGTGAATGGAGACACCCCAGGGCACGGTCACAGCCACTGCCACCACGACTCGCCGTGTCAGGCAAAAGCGCTCCTGAGCTGCAGTCACAGCGGGGTGTGTCACTGTAAACACGCTGCTCTTCCGTCCTCGCAAAATCATGTTACATGTCTGGCGCCAGTGACTCCATGCTGCGCCGCCCTGCATAGCCAGCAGCTGATGGAGGAGGAGCCCACGGCCACTCACGTGCTGCTGCACTCTGAACCAGGGATCCAACTGCACCCCTGCCTCAAAAGCAGCACCAGGACTAAAAGTCGTCAGTTTGGACGCAAAGCCGGGGCATCTGCCTGCACAGCGGGGAGCGACAGGGAGTACGCCTATCATATCCCCTCCAGTGCCGACGGAGGCAGCATGCACAGCTCACACACTGACAGCCCCCACAGCACACGTGAGCGGCACCCCACATCTGTCCACACCTGGCCCACGAAGGCCACCACGATGGGCATCACACATGCCATGCTACTGCAGCCGCCCTGCATGAGTCTCTGGCGTGCCATAACCCGTGCCACAGGCATATCTGCTGTTCCAAGGCAGACCTTTTCCCTTCTCTGTGTCCAGCAGAATCAGGGGACACAGGCGTCTTCCTGTGCGGCTGCAGCAAAGTAGCCGAGGAGGAACCCGTGGTAACGCATCACCATCTGGAGATGCATGCTCCGCGCAGACAATCATGCCCCCAGAATCCTCCCAGTCAGAATGGGATTTTAAAGGGAGGCATGCATGAAGGACTTCTGTACACCTCAGACAGCACAGGGAATATACGCACCGGGCCCTGGAAGAATGAAACTACTGTGTAGTGCAGGAACACAATACATTACAGGTGGTACTCCCGCCTCATCCTGCCAAAATGAATTTCACCTCCCTTTCTAGATGAAAAAAAAAAAAGTGAAATAACATTTTAAACATCACAATCAACGTGAGGATTTTTTTATTTCAATATCCACATGTTTATATGTGTGCTGTTTTCTTGTACAGAAATCTTATGTCATGCAAACGCCTTCAGAGGTACATTCATAGACCGAGGAGAATCACTTTCAACACTAACAGTTTGTGAAATGTGTCTCACATTATCCCATCAGATTTACCTGAAGGTATTCCCACTGTTCCATATTACCGCAGATCTATCTCTCTATATATATTCAGAAAAAATGAATGGTTGTATGTGTGACTATGTGTGTTAGTGCTCAAAGGCAACAAGCTGCAAGATGTTTTTACCCTGAATCTGAAACTACCAATAGTCTACGTTGACAGTGAATCTCCAGTAAGTTGGCATTCATGTTCTAGATGACTAAACCAGCAATTTTAGACTTCATATGGGTATTTTTGCCATCACAACTGTGAATACCTACTAGAGATTTTCTAAATAATAAACAAAGATACCTTTGCTTGGCAGAGATGTGTGGGTGCCAGTTTAGTTGTAGAAAAATCACAGCAGAAAAAGCGAAGTAAAAACTATGCGTGCTCCTATCCAGGTTTCTATTGATCGTGATGTCCATATGATGTCTTCACCTTAGTGTTTCCCTCTGCCTGAAAAGAAATAAAATCGACGGCACATCAGGAGGAACGGCGATGTCACTGTGGATGGTGAGTTAATGTCAGTGAGTTATTGGATTCAGTCCTTTTACTCAAAGTCGGGTCATGGCAGTGTTTTATCAGTCGGATTTTTATTCGTTTCATCTCAATTTGCACATTTTCCTCCTGCCGATATGAAAGCTGCTTGTAAAAAAACAGACATTAACGTCTACAAAGTGTTTGAATGTAATCATTGGAATCAAATAACAAGCTGCTAAAGGGCCCACGTTGGGAAGCCTGCACAGGAGTGATCCTTACTTTTCTTTCATATAAAAATGTGATAAATAACTCTCATCTTCACCCCACAATAGGGCAAAGCAAAATAACAAGAGCTGTCTAAAGTACAAAATGAAATTCCCATAAAAATATATATTTTTTTCTCTTTTCTTTTTTTTTTCTTTTTCTTTTTTGTATATGTTGAACAAAAGCTCCACATTGTGCAAATGTCGTTAATTACTTTAATCCCGTGGAAGTATTGCTGCTGGTCTTAAGTCTTTTTTTTTGTCTGCTTTACATTCCGTAGGTAATCTGCATTTAGCCAGACTTTAAACATGTGCAGCTCTGGTCAGAAATTTATATGCATTTATCACTGGCAGAAATATACTGTTAGTAGGTTTTGAAGTATTCTTCTTCTCAGGCTTCAGTGTTCATACAAAAATGAAATAACTTTAAGGATTTCAACAACAGATGCACAAGTCTAAATTAGATGTGGATTTTTTTTCTAACCTATTATGGTCAGAGTTATATACATATATATCAGCTCAAATATATATCCTCATCTGACAAAAGTTTGAAAATTTGGAGGTAGTTTTTAACTCAATCAATCCTTAATGGTACCACCATATCTGGGAGTTGTTGCAGTCTTCCAGGATTAAAAGCCTCACCTTGTCTGTAAATTTTGGTTTCACTGTTGAGGCCTCTGCTGGTGTTCTAGTTTGTTTCTATTTATGCCTGGGTTCACTGTCCTGCTGGTTTTGTTGAGTTCCCCCCAAAAGAGCACAGGAATAGAGCAGCCAAACCAAACGGTGAGATGAGACATGATTGAGTACAATAACCCATCAAATCAAGAATTGCTTGGTGGAGTCAGTGTGAAGCTTTTGAACCTAAGAACACAGGGATATTCACCACTTCAAATCTGAATATAATGGATGTTCCAGCAAGACAAAGATTCAAAACATTCCTTTAACAAAGCAAAAGCAGGATTATGTCTCATTGTATTTTACAAAGGAAAAAAAACAAAGTAATTTGCAATGATCTATTTTAACCCTGCAGAGCTCCACTTCATGCCTTTTTGGTTCTGCAATGATGACTTGAACTCTCTAAATGTCGCTTGTGTAGGATATCATCTACGTGATTTGTGGTTTTTGAATGAGGAGAGACAGTTCAATCAATCAATCTCTATCAAGATTTAAAGAGGCTATAAACACTTTGGAAACGATAAAACAGATTAACATTAATTTACTAGAACTGCCTCTAAAAACCGTAAACTTCAACCCTGCGCAGTTTGATTGAAAGTCAGGTCAGTCCCAGGAAGTCAAACTTTTCAAATGAGCCTCACCAATTCTGCCACGAAGAGTGAATATCCTGCCAGAAGATTGTTAATGGCACCGAAATGTGTTTTGTAATTGGAAGAAAGAATTTAGCCAAAGATTAGTGGGGTATGTATATATTTGAGCTTTTATGTTTAATTTTGACCATGTGTGGAGAAAAAAGACACAATCAAATCAAACCTTGTTGTTGTTGTTCGTCCTACGATGTAAAAAGGAACAGTTCAAATAAATCATTATAAAACCAATTTTAATACGACATTTATGCCTCACAATTACCACACTTAAACTTCTGACCTAAGCTGGATATCTTCTAATCTAGATGAGTAAAACAACCCCAACAATCTCACGCGTGTTAACTTTTGTCAGGGCAGGCCGAGGCTGAAGTACGGATCATTCTTTTGTTACCAAGAAGGTCACATTCTCTTTGAAGAATTGCTACTCTAAAGAGAAGGCAAAGGTGTCTCAGCATTGATTCAGCAGCAGTTGTTTGTCATATAAATGATGAGGCTTCAGACAAAACTAGTGACACATTGAGGCAAAAGACTAAAAATAAAAATGTTTCTAAGCAGCAAACCACATCAGCATGCACACTATCTCTGAATCCCTCCGTGTGCTCTTGTGTCCTTGTACATAGATTTGAATTATTTTATATGAGATTAAAGATGTTTAAGAATAAAGTCTATATGTAAAGAAAGTTGGGAAAAAATAATGACCTCTCAATGTTAATGCTCAGTATCTGAGTTTGAATATGTCCTATTTGTTTTCAGATGGCCTTTCTCTGTTCATAAAGTATGCAGACCAGCTACGTGTTGTGAGACTTTCATATCAGAAACAGACATGCACGACACATGACATCCAGCCCATCAGAAAATAAACTGCTCCTTTACACTATAAATCAGAACGCAATCGAAAGGTTAATTTATTGTTTCAGTTTATGTCTTCTAATTTTATGGTTATTGATTAATGTCAATGAAAACCTGAGTTAGATTAAGTAAGACCAACAAAAAGGGTTTTTTAATTAGGGCCTTCATACAATCGGACAATTTTAAGGCTGCTGACAGGGAATTCCTAAAAAGTGTTGAAGGCACAAAAAGAATAGAAAAATTGAGTGGAAGGAAAACTTGTGTTAGAAAAAGATAACTACTGCGAGGAGAGAGGATTATTGACCGGAACTCGTTCAAGAATTAGGTTGAGATTCACAACTGGACCTGAGATGCTGCTTCTCGAGCCACGATAGCAGAAAAATTAAACCAGAGATAAAAAAAAAAAAATGTCTTATGCTTAATGAGTCAAAATTCTTGTAAATTGTCCATTTCGATTGGAAATCCAGCTTCTAGAGTCTGGAGGACGAGTGGAGAGGTACAGTGTGAGGTTTCTGTAGTCAGTCATGCTTTGGGGAGCCATGTTGCCTGCAGGTGGCGATCTGAAAGGAAATATGAGAGCACTTGATGCATCCTTCTGCGGACGAGCCTTATTGAGATGCTGATGTCATTTTCCAGCAGGACTTGGCACTTGCCCACACGTCCAACAGTACCAGTGCTTGCTTTAATGACCGTGGTATCGCTGTGCTCGATCGGCCTGCACAGTGGCCTGAACTGAACCCTGTAGAGGATTTATGGTGGTTTGTCGAGAGGAAGATCAGAGACACTGCAGCCCAAAATGCAGATGAGCTGAAGGCGGCTTCTAAAGCAACCTGGGCTTCCTGAACTCCTCTGCAGAGCTGCGTGTTTATTACCTTCATCACGCTGCACTGATGCAGTAACTCCTGCAAAATGAGCCCCTAACAATTAGTAAGAGCAGATATTGTACAGTATCTGGATTGTTTTTCACAGTGCTGTTATTTCTGTGTTAAAAATCCCAGTTTTGTATTTAGTCACTTTCCTATTTTGTAAGAAACAAATTTTTTGGTTTTCATTAGCGCTAAGCTTTAACCATCAAAATTAATAGAAATAAACACAAAGAATGTCACTCAGTGTGGAATGAATAAATTAACATTTTAACGATATTCACTGAGAGTCACCTGTACAACAACAGAAATGTGTTAAATAAATTTTAAAAAACAGGCTTCTAGAGACTCTGGAGATTTGTAATAGTAACTAAAATCCAACCTCTGCTGCAAAATGAAAACTGAGAGAAAGCTGGTGTAGGTCAGCTTCCCAGTACATCTTGTGTATTTGCTGGTAGGGTGTTCTCGGAGCAGCCTGAGCTTCTTTGAGATGATGTGTTTATCACAGGCTGCCGTAGGCCGCCTCCTCTGAAGTCATCGTTAGCAGATGTACTGCCCTGACCGAGCGTCATGCTGGCTAACTAACAGCCCACCAGACAGCTGCTGGAATACTCACCTGTGGTACTGTGACAAAAACCTGAAGCCAGTTTTCACTTTTTTCTACACTGACACAGATACCCAATAAATGTATTTTTTCACCATGCAACAGATGAAAGCGTCTTTGGCTCAGCGTGTGTGTATGCATGTATGTATGTGTGATTAATTTTAACAAAAGAAAAAAGGCCTGTTGTTCCCTTTCAGTTCTGCTTCTATCTGTAAGCAGCGCAATGGAAAGTAAGATGTCTTACAGAGTCGCCACGGTGGAGAAATTCAGACGATTGCAGCCTTGGGTAGTGGCGACGCTCGGTGAGGGCATGTTTGCGTGTTGTGCGTCCACAGACCTTGTCCGCACATTTGCTTTTCCACATCTGCACACATCCCAACGGCGATGAGACAGGGGTGTCTTCTGTGTCTCACTAATCACACTCATATTTGACAGGCTATGAAACGCCTGAGTACATTTAATATGCTGCTGGATTCTTTTTTTATGTCCGAGGCCATCCCATGCCCTCCTCTGCCTCACCATCATCAGATTATCCATCTGATTGAAAGCTGTGTGCAGTATTAGACCGTAGCCGTCGTTGCTCGTCTACTAAGAAGTAAACGAGAGCACCAACAGGGATTTTTTAGAAGGTAAGTTCACCAACTGTTGTCTTAAAAGAACAAAAAACTTCACCGAAGTGAGTATATGTGAAGATGTGATGGGAATTTATAAGTTGGTTTACCCACAAAAACAACAACAGCTTAAAGAAAAATGTTTCGCCATCTGCTACGACTGCTGCTCTTTCATGCCCTCTGGTTTTGCAACCTTCTGGCATGTTTCAGAAACAACTTGCTAGATTTTTAATAACACACACATATTACAAACCAAAATCTCAACATATTTATTGTGCTAAGCCAGCAGAAAGTTATGCATTACTGTGAAGAAGAAAGGCAATAATATACGGTTGTCAAAATATTTTATAAAGAAAATTCACAAGTTTTGTTCGCAGGTGTGATTATTCTAATTTCCCTAAAAAAAAATCCAGTCTTAATTGCCTTTTTCTGTCACCCAGTAAAATAGTTAACTACCCATTTTTAAGTGTCCTTTCATTATGGAAAGAACTAATTGTCTTCATTCTACAGGACAAAGTGTTCATTTATTTGTTTATTTTTAAAAATGTGAGGTTTTCACTATTATAAAGCCTAAAAATATTTTTCCTGAGTACTTTTATTTCACATCAAAACCCATTTTTATATATTATATGTTTCATTTTCTTTGTTTCCAGCAGTCGAGAGGGGTTTATGGCTCCAGACAGATTGTCTTGTAGTCAAAAATGGCTCTTCGACCTGAAAAGGTTCCTGACTCCTGACCCACCCTGACTGTCTGGGCAGAGAGAGAATCCATCAGAGAATCAGCCATGAGGTCCGTGTTAACAAGTTCTGTGGAGATCCACTGCTCAGCAGGGACATCTTGTTAACATGGCAACAATTTATGGTCTAGTCCACAAATCTAGCCTTTATGGACTAGTGGCAGCAGGAGAGTCACTGCTACAAGAAAGCTTTAAGAAGGCAACAAACCATGTAGGGAACACAAAACATTTGGAAGGAAGTTCTCAGACCAAATCAAAACCAAACGAATGTCCAAAACACTATTTGTGACTGACACTGGTCCTCTAAGTCATGGGTGTTCACTTCCTGCTGGTTTTAGACAAAATTCAGCTCTGACACAACTGATTCATGAGATCCAACTACGTTTTCAAAGTTGACAAAGTTCTGCAGAGGCCTGCTGGTGTGTTGAACCAGGAACTGGAGAACTGAAATACTCAGGTTGACTTTGGACCCCAATGACAGTGAAACATGGTAGTGGCTGCATCATGCCGTGGGGAGGATTTTCTCCAACTGAGTCAGGGTCAAGAGTTGATTTGAAGAAATTGCTTAGGAGGCAGGAATTCACCTTCTAGCTTCAAACATACACCAGATCTGCAATGAGAAGGCCAAGTTAAAGTCCAGCTCTAATTTCAAATGAGAATCTGTGGCGGGAACACGAACACAGAGGAGTTCTCCATCCAGTCTTTCTCAGCTTGTTGTTGCAAACAAATGTTTTGGTCTGTAGATGTGCAAAGCTTGAGACATACATCCATATGACATGCATCCATTGAGAACTCATTCAATAATTGACTCCAAACATTTCAGATCTTATAAATAACTTAGCAAACAACTTATCTCTTCCACTTCATCATTATGTATTACTTTGCATTAATTTATATCTCAGAATTCCGAAAAATACATGGAAGTTTGTGGTTGAAACATGGAAAAATTTGAAAAGGGTGTGAATACTTCTGAGAGGCGCTGTGGGATGTTTTTAAGACAGTTAAATGTGAGGGGGTTTTTAGCCCAGTAAAGATGACAAACAGTTTTGTATCTTCCTTACAAAAACCCTTCGTTTGATGAAGGGTGGGATTGTTGTTCCTATCTCTGATCTCTCACATCCCATGTCATCCTGACTCCATATGCCTCTGGCTCTCTCACACTCCTCCTTCTCCTCATGTGTTAAGTAGTTCTGTCTCCCATCAATAACCCAGCCTGCTCCTCCGGCTCCGATCTTGGCAGACAAGACTTGTGACAGAGGGCTGTGATCGTCATGCTAATGCTGTCCTTGACTTAAATAACATGCTCGAGACTCGCAGGGTGGGAGAGCGAGGACGGGGCGGGTGGCAGTGAGCTGGAGTGTTTTTATCCGTGTGTGTGTGTGTGTGTGCGTATCTGCGTGCGTGCGTGCGTGTTCGTGTGTGTGCAGGAGGTGAAGGCAGGCTTGGAATTTGAGGCTCAGTGGATGAAGGAAGACGAGGGAGGAAGGTTTGGAAGATCAAAGAGAAAGAGAGGACAGAAAGAGGTGGGCAAAGCTGCTTATGAGATATCATCATTTAATTTCTAGAAAGCAGTTTCTCTACTGTATGTGTGTGTGTGTCCCAGAAATGTCTTCAGCTGTGTGTATGTGTGACTGAGATGTGTATCCAAACCTGCTGCAGGATCTGAATGCATCACCGGTTTAACGCCATCATAACATTTACTGAGGAAATGACAACAGTTTCATTAAACAACACAAGCAGGGTGTTGACTTCACTATCATGCACATGTTAGGAAAAATGATTCGCTGTCATTTGGTGATGAATCAGCTGTGAAGCCTGTTGATTTGTCACAGTTTGCCAGTTGAGGTTGTAAATTGCTTCAAACATCCAAACATGATTATTATTATTTTTTTATTTTTTTTTGTTTATTTGATCAGGAAAGAAACCCCAGGCAGAAGAGCAGAAGATGCATTCCAGCCCGTTAATAACACTCAGCAGCCCCTAAGAATCCTTCCTCTAAGCACCAGAAAGTAATGAACAAATCTGCTAACCCATTTCTCCTCACTCAGCCCTATTCTTCCACTTCCCACTCCCTTACTGTCAACACAGCTGCACCTGATATCTATTATGTGACAATCTGAAGGCAGGTTCCTGTTTCTGAAAGAACAACTTGACGTCTCAGTGAGTGACATGCCCGAATATTCCCTTTAACTTGTATTCCCGTGCCAACCATGCTGCGCTGCTGAATTACTCCATGCATCAAAGCACTGGCAAAAATTGTGAAATGATGACAAAGACTATGAGTCAAGCTAGTGTGATTATTACTGAGCTCCTTGTCTCAAAGTCGTGTTCTGGATTTGGCGAGAGCAATCAGCATCTAATCTGTGTTGTTTTGTGTGTTTGCTCTCCTTCCTTCCCCTCCAGCCTTTTTTTGTGTTATTTATATCTTCTGCTGATGGTGACGCAATATTGTACAACAGGAAGAGTGCAAAGAATCACGTGTTGTTTTTAACCCATCAATCTGGTGGATTATGAGAGCCAAAGAGGCTGTCACTCCACTGGGTTACATAAAGACACCCAGCCAGGTGAGGAGAGGTGAAGCATGTTTCTGTCCATACCTCCCCACCGATTCTCCCAACTTCAGGGAAGAGACGGAATGGGAAAGCTGGGGGGTGGGTGGCAAAGGACCAGGAGACAGGAAACAAATCTGAGTGTGTTGAGGGAGGGAGAAGAGTAAAACCAGCAGATTATGCTGAGGAAGTCTTTGTTATGGGTTGTTAAATCCCACATGGCTGCTGATAACGTCCACCTCTGCTGGTTAATCTCTGTATTAAAAATTTATTTAATTTTTTAAATTTCTGTGGTTTTATTAGTCTCCTTCTGTCCATTGACTATTTCTTATCTGACATTAGTTCTGCTCTGCCTGATCCCCAACCTGTGAGACACGTCCAGAAGACATGAAAAGTGATCTGCTCAGAAAGCTTCAAGGTCTAAAGGTGCAATATTTCATTTAAATGGAGGAATAATAGAAGACGTTCTCCACATGTACTTTCTCCCGATGGCTTTGTCAAGATAACTAGTTAAACCTGATTTTATCCTTCAAATGCCTGTTAATTAAGTTGCATGTATGCAGTTGTGGCAAACATTTGAAAGACGGAATCAGGTGTAAAACACACCAACGATTTAGAGAGCTTGAAAAGACGAAGCTTGGTCTTTCAAGATTGAACTGGTATTTCAACAAGACCATTTGGAAAAAGTATATGTGGAAAGTAGAAAAATAACTTGAGAAAACTATTGGGGAATGAACTTGTTATCTCGAGAAAACCGTTGTGAAAAGAGCAGAAAACATCCGCTCTCGACTTCTGGAAGAAAAAGAATTGTGGACCTCCACATGTTTGGTTACAAGGATTATTTATGTCTGTAAAGCTGCAAGATTAATCTCTTCAAACAATTATACGCATGTATAAACACAATGGAAATCCGTTTCCATCAAATAACTTAGGAAGAAGATGGATTCTGTGTCCCAAATGTGTTTTCATGTGAAATAAGTGAAAAAGCAAAAAGCTGAAGAAGGCAGAAAGACATTGTTACACTATAAAATGACTTCTGCATCGTACAGGGGCTGAAAGACCAAACAGAGAGAAGGAAGCCAAAACTCTTTATGACATAATAATGTTCCCATACAGGAGTGATTTTTGAGAAGGCATGTTCATAAAAATAACCAAACTTTTCCCACCAAAAGCAGAACATTGAAAAGAATGTCTTCTAAATTATTGTTCTGGAAAAACAAGAACAAACTCAGTGTTTAACTCATGGTTCTCATTGTCCTTTTTGGTGTTTTAGCAGTTATATCATTTTTCTTTCTCTCATGTTTTAAGCAGCACTTTTATTTTAATTTTCCTCTTTCCATTTTTCCTATATGCTAATGAGCTTCGAACGTGAATGTTCATGTATATCTAGCTGTTAATGTGAGGTAGTCATTCAGTTGCTATGATACATCTGTTCATTTGCAGTATTTTGCATCATCACACAATGTAGTCCTGATGGTTTCCTTAAGCAGGGGGAGTTTTATCAAATATTATGGTGTTAATTTACAGTCAGTTCAGAAAGTGGGACTTTCCAAAGTCTAACAGCTGTCTGAGAACAAAATCCAATTTAAAACTCTACATTCCCTTTAGGATGAGTTCAGGCTGCTCTTGAAAAATCAGTCTGTCACCACTTTTCTTTGTTTCTACCAGATGAGCTGTGGGAGTCTCAGGCTGCAAATGAACACTTGACTTTGAAAAGGCTTTAGAAATATGGTCTAATGTGCAAGAGTGAGCTCTGACATGTCAGACTATTTACAGAACTCCTTCGAGTTTTCCTCTGTGAGGTGGGGCAAGCCTTGGCAAAACCTGCTGCTGTTAACCTCCAACATGTGAACAAACAGTGATGTAAAGAAGTGATTTGATGCACAAGGTGAGCAACTTCAAGTCACACTTAAAAAAAATAAAGAAGAAAGGAAATAGGAAATCCAGCAGGAGGTTTCCTGCTAGATTTCTGCTCTGGTTTTGCCCACTATCCAGGGACGCCATCTAGTGTTTAAAAGCAGGAACTTAGTCTAATAAAGATGACACACGCCTTTATGACTGGCATCTGGAGTAAGACAGAGGTTAACACTCAGGTTAATGCATCAGCTGGATTGTCCATGAGTAAGTTTACTACATGCTCCTGGCAACCAGGGAGACGTTATTAAATACTGGACACTTCCGTTCCGACTCTCATGCTATTTTTTACATATCAGCCTTCCCAAATACTTATTTTTATCCTGCTTTAAATGAACTATAGATGTAAAATAGTAATAGGTTTTATTGTCTCATGCAGCAGCAAAATAAAACTATGATGATGGACTAAATCAACAAGGCCATAAAAGGTAAAACTATAACAGAAAATGGAATAAGAGACTCTGGAGTCAGTGCAAATTTACGTAATAAGAAAAACAATATTGTACAGTTCTTAAAAGCAGCATACTCGGATCAATGAAATTTGTGATGGAGTCTAAGACGTAGTTGTTTCTAGATCGAAAACAGCGACAGACTATTTACAAGAAATTAAAATATTATACTAATATCAGCAGGGATGTAAATACTTAAAAAGTTCATTGGGAGCCGAGATGGTTATAAATTCGAACAACTACTGGGAGAGAAGATTTGCGATATTCAGGACGCTAGCTTCCCCTTCTTGCTCAGTTGGGCATATTTTTTCCGATTTTCATTTCATCAACAAAGAAGCAGCTCAAATAATTACAGATGGGTGATTGAACTCCACCTCAAACGCATGAAAACATAACGTCACTTTGCTTCCTTTCTTTCAGTGACTGGGGCGTCTATAAGGTGGTTTTCCTCCTTTAGCGCTCAACTCTCTCTGCAGCAGCTCTGCAAGCACTGAGTTTGTGCCGTTACACCGTTTTCTCTGCTGGGCTTGATGAATATGCATCTCCTTCTTCCCTCTTGGCTTTCACGCCTGCATGTTTCTTCATGCTCACAAACACACAGAGCACATTGCAGACGTTTGCACAACAAACATTCATAAATCCTACAGATACATTGGCTGACAAGCCTTCCTGAAGAAGAAAATGCCGCCAATTTAGTTGTAATTTTATAATCTTAGTATCGTTTGCTCAGACTCAAAGCAGAGCAATGATAGCAGGCAATGTGACATATTTTTAATTACAGCAATTTTGTCAGAGATTGTACATATTTTTTAACATTTTGCTTCTTTTTACTGTGAACTAAAACTGTTTCTGTGCATTAAGTTTCTCTCTATCCCATATGAATGAGGCTTCTTTCATACTACCACATCAGTAAGAAAGAAAAAACTCCATGACAAAAGCATTCAACAAAAACTCTCCTTCATTAGCTTCATCAACTAGTGCTTCACCTTCAGAGGTTCAGATGCTCATGGCTACAAGAAGCTTTGTGGTATTTGTAGATTAGCAGCTAATCCATGTGAAGAATAAACACCCTTTGAATCCATTCCTCTCCTGGCTACTTCATGCTGCCAACAAAAATCAAACCACGCTGCTTTGTTCTCAGTAATAAGTCATTGAGGGGATACTCTAAAGTGTTTGTATGATCACAATAATTG
Organism: Poeciliopsis gracilis; assembly: GCA_911649635.1. NCBI lineage: Eukaryota > Metazoa > Chordata > Actinopteri > Cyprinodontiformes > Poeciliidae > Poeciliopsis > Poeciliopsis gracilis. The sequence continues at coordinate 6,277,306 of CAJVRI010001154.1, forward strand.
TCTGGTGCTAAAGGGAAAGTACTGACTGCTTTAATCTCAACACGACAAGGCTGAGCAGTCAACAATGCGTGTTCAGAGACAGCGTTTTAGAGACAGCGGCCACAGAGATGCTGCAAGTGCAATCTCCTCCGCCCATCAGCAACCTGAACGCCACTGGACCCCAAATGGGTTCTCTGTTATTTATTACACAACACAAGCTGATACTTAAACTGATACTTAAACTGATCCGTCGTAAAGCGATTACGACGGATCAGGAAGGCCTCAAATTCTGCCGAAACCAAAAATAAGCATAGATCTGGCTATGAAGAAAATACTGCAAGTATAGGATGAAGACTATTGACAGGTAAAATAAATGACTTGGACTGTGACACGTTTCAGAAAGTGAGATATATTAGGCAGCGAGTGACCTCTTTGTAAAGTTGATGTCTCAGAAGCAGGAAAAATGAGTAAATCAGAAGAATTTGAACAAGTTTGACAAGGTCCAGATTGAAACGGCCGGACAACTGACAAGGTCCAGATTGAAACGGCCAGACAACTGGGTCAGCGTCTAGAAATTCAGAGCTTTTGCACTGTGTTCCTGATCTGCTGTTGTCAGAATCCATCAAAAGAGGTCGAAGGTGGAACAAACAGCAGACGTGACGGGCGGCTTGTGAGGTCCGAACCAACAGGTGAGCTACAGACTGCAGAAAAAAATTATTGCTGGTTCTAAAAAACTATTTATCAGAGTTTACAGTTTGCATCAGAGTTTGCTGAGTCTGCAGAGACCGGTCTGTGGAAAAAGATGGCTTGGTCTGATGAATTGTGTGCTAATGTGTGTCATTTATCACAGGTACACATGACATGTACCACTGATCTCTGCATTGTTGCAGACCATTTACACATTTGAATGGAAGCAGTGTTGCTGATGGCTGCTGCCTCTTTCAGGATGATAGCATCCACTGCCATGAAGTGGATTGTTTGGGAATGGGAGAGTTTGAGCTCTTGACTTGACCTCAAAATTTTCCAAGGGTCAGTGACATGCAAGTCATTTTTGCACTGATGAGCCACAAAAGCAGCATAACTCCCTGAACAAAACTTGAACATTTCTGAGTTTCAAAAGTTTCATATTTTCAACTTTTGAAATTCAGGAATTTCAAGATTAATCTCAGAAATTTTCCAGAGATTTTTTTTTTCTAGAAGAGCCACAAAAGCACAATAACTCTCTGAAACAAAACTTAGAAATATCCAAGTTTTTTATGTTTTTTTTCTTTTTCAGAATATTTCTGAGATTAATCTTGAAATTTCTGACTATTTTTTGGTCAGAAATTCGCTCCTCCTTTTTCTGTCTACAGTGGCCCTCATACTGTCATACATTCCTCGATAGAGTTGTACTGTTCCTGTTCCTCTTGTGATGTTATCACATCCATGCAGTAGACTTAGCTTTTTTTTTTTCCTTCTGCTGGCTTAAACAAATAGTAGGTGCATTTTGAGAAATGTTGCACCAGAACTGAGCTGAATTTTTATTGTCAGATAAAATTTCCTAATAATTGTCAACCAAACAAAAACATCCCTGCACATTAGGGGATCTATGATTAAGTATAAAGTCGTGAGTGTTTTACATGTAAATGATATGAGCAGTGAAAAAACAACAGCATATTAATCAAATAACACCCCAAGCAGAGCATGATCACAGGGATAAGTGGAGATAATGTGGACTAAGTGATAAATATGAGTCACTCAAACTGGAGGCTACTGTGAGCGGGGGCGAAGAGCCAACTGTGGCATCCAGGCAGAAGCGTTCTCCACTCCGCCTCCTCTGGCTCCTGCACACGCAGGGGAAGATCCATCCGAAGCTCAGGATAAAACAGGATGTTTCGCCTCGGTTCTCAGGAGTTTGCTGCAGCCGTGACAGCCTCGGAGCCCGGCTAGCGCCCCCACCAACCACCGCAGCAGCGCGCTGCCGGCGCACACAGCGAACGCATTGCTGCACTTTGTATCTTCTTTATGGCGTTGCTCGTTTGGACGCCAGCGTCCCACAGTGGCAGTCGACCGCCAGCGAGTGTTCGAGCTCCCTCCCAGAGGATGGTGTTGTCCTGAGAGCGCAGACATGCCATCTGTCTGTGCTGGAAACGTCGCTGTCTGGGCTGCAATTCGCTGCGCTCCTTGAGGGAATCAAAGTTGGTGCAATGGAGACTTCCGGGAGTGATGCTGCTGTCACATACTTGGAGAAACCTGATGAGGGATATGGATATTATGATCTGGAGCATCTCCCTCCACTGTTGGAAGATGAGGTGAGGTTGTGGATTTTTAAAGTGTGATGTTATTTACGACTAAATAAAAAGTATGTATATGTTAATACATCATGGATAAGTTAATTTATTTCAGCAGTTTAAGTAAAACTCACGTTATATACATGAATTAAAAACTAATTAACACAATTTAAATGTTTATTTATGTTTTCAATATTATAGTTTAGAGTTAAGAAAAAAAACATTGGAAATGTTTTTTCTGACCTACATAATCAAGGAGGAGGATTACTGACTTGAGCATTAGGCTTTCCAATGGAATCCACTAAAGAACATTGCTAAAGATGCTGGCTATTTATACAACATAATAATGAAAGCCTGGTAATGGGAAGTTGAGTGGAAGGAAGGAAAAATATGGTAGAAAAAATGTCACAAGCAGCAAAGAAAACCACAACATTGAGAAAACTGTTAGGCAAAGCTCAGTCAGGAGTTTGTCTGGGGTCAGAGCTTCAGGATGGACAGATGTTCCCAAAACTCCTCAACTCCTAAACCTGTCAATATCACAGGTGTCTTACCTGAGAAAACTGAAACCACCCACTTATTTACACCAGGGGTGTGGAAGTAAAGAGGCATTTAAAACATACACAGCAAGGTATGTTTCAGATGCCCCTTCAAGACCAGGTTTGGAAAACACCTCCCTGGTGTATCGTTGAGCACTTCCTGTTCCCTCTGCTGACAAGCTGTATGGAGATGATGATTTCATTTTCCAATGCAAAGTGTCACACTTAGCTTGATTTTTACCTTTTTTTTACTTTTTACAATTAAAATGAACCAAAAGATTTTGTTGGGATCAATTGAACCTGAATATAATCTTAGGAACTCATAGAAAGAAAAAGAAGGTCAGTTTACTTAAAGCTATCCCAGTCAACACAAGTTTTGCTACTCATTGGATCTTCACCTCCTTAATTCAGGACAAACTTTAAGAATGTCAAACTTTATAATTGGGTTTGTGAAGAAAACAATGACCCTCAAGAACACTGGCCTTTCTTTTCCTCTCACTTCCAAAGTTCAAAGATCTGGAGTGCAGTGTGAGGTTGTTGGGAACCTTGGAGCTTATGTAGGCTAACACATTTAAGTTGAGCAGGCTGAGAGAGACTAGTGTTCCCCTGCACTGTCCTCATGGGAAGCTATCTATTTCTGGTGATGCTGCTCCTGCTGCTACTGCATGAAGTGGTTCATCTCTGCCCTGTAATTTCTCTCCACACAACTTCATCACACAAATTTGGCATTTTCTAACAACCTGCTGCCATCTTCCTCCTATGAATATGTTCAATGTGGTACTCTATTTCTAATGAAATGCTGCTCATGGGTTTCCAAAGAAGACCTGCAGTGTAGGTGGCAGAAATTTTTAAATAAAGCTCTTGTGAGATGCTTTAATTTTCTGCCTTGGAAAAAGTGTAAAATTCGTGCTTAAGTGCCGGGTGGAGGAATTGACAGCGACTGCTTCGTGACACACTTTACTCTCCAAACATCCATCCCTGTGTCTGAGTGATGGCCAGCTTTTGTGTTCTGAGCCTACAGAAGATCCTGTAATAATCAGACTTCTGCATTATGCTGGATACTGCCTGGGATTTCTGGGATCACTGCGCCTGCCAGGGTAAATGGTGCCATTTGGTAATGGATCACAGATGATGCAGTGTGTTCAGTGTGGGTGTGTAGTTGCCTACAACTGAGTGTGTGCACTTTATGTATGTGCATCATTTTTCTTAGAAGAACAAATATCGTCCCCTGCAGAAAATACTCGATTTCCTACATCTGGTCTCAAAATTAGGTCACTGTTTCTGAATGCTCTGCATATCTTGGAGGGATGTAAGCACATATATTTCTATTAAGATCTTGTCTGACTCTAGTGTTAGTATTTTTTGTTCATGTCAATTTCTCAGAGGTAATTTACAAGAAAACGTCTTGAACAACATAAATAACTGAAGTGATAATATTGAGACAATTTATCTTTCTGAGACAAGGAGAAATGGTGGAACTAAAAGAATTTGGACAAACATCTATGGAGTGATGACATCTGAGCACAAAGGCTCAAAATATATAAAATATTTATTCAAAGAAAATCCATTTCTAAAAACCACTATTTTAAATTGGTTTTGTGGCTTCTTACAACACACAACATGACGAAGTAGGTACTTTATTTTACCTACAGACAGTGATTGTTGGATGCATGTATAAAATTTGTGTGGTTACAGAGGTCTGCATCAAATCTGTATGTTGAATTCATTTGGTCTCATTGTTGCTCATATGATCTACAAATGTAAATATTGGCTGGAAACAAAGTGTTGGTTAGACAATACCAAGGAGGTGCGCCCCCCCAAGACAACATATTGCTGCAGTGTTTATGAATCTGTACTTGGACTTCTGACTAATTCAAAAACTTGGCGTGATTCAAACTTATGGAGTGTGAGTGGTACGATAGACGGCGTCCTGGGTTTTGACAGCTGCATCATTGTAGGATAAAAATACAGTTTGATCATGAGCAGAAAATGAGGTACAAAGTTCTCCACCACTATGTTTTGAATAAAAAAAACTGCTTCCATTAAAAAGAGCCTTACCCCATCGGAGTAACAATGCCTGTAGAAATGATAACATTTACCTAAATGCGTCCTGAATGTAGCATAAAATAATATTTGTTGACGATGTATTAATTAATGATTATCTGAGCTCACAAGCGTGTTGTTAAATCCCTGTCTAGTTCTCTTGGACCAAATACTCCAAGTCAATGGACAAAGCAAAACCCAGGTCTCCATCTTATTCACCACGTTTGAACTGCAGACATTCGACCTTTAACGGTGCACTCTGATGCCTTGTGCTGGTTTCATTTCTTTTCTAAAACAAATGTCATTTAGCTGTACATAACTATTTAAATAGTCTCCTTTTTTTCTAATAAATTGGGCCTGTTTGGATTTCTATGAAAAAGCTCTTGTTGAAGTATTTAGATGTTGTGACTTCCCTAACGCCCATTCCTCCACTTTCCAACCAGACATGCTTAGTATCCTTCAGGACTCTGAATTTGAAATAGGAGAAACTAGATTTAAATAAGGTGGAACTTTGATTTATACTGCCATTTTGTTCATCATAGCGAGGAACTCAATTATATAAAAAGCTCATCCCCATCCTCCTATAAATGGTGAACGCATAATAAAGCTCTTTGGAGTCTATTGCTCCATCTGGCTGCCTTTTTAAAACGTTTCTGGAGGTTTCCCTGGCAGTAACAACTTCTGATTAGGTGCCTCGTAAGACTGTAATTAATCCATCTATTCTATATTGTTTTCTAATAAAGTCAATGACCTATCTATTTAATTGAATTAACAGTTCTGATCATTTACTGTAAAATTCAATGCTCACATTTAAAAAGAAAAGAAAAAGCATTTTCTAATAAATTTTACCATTAGAAAAGACAATTGTTGCTCCCAACAACAAAACCTGTGAAAAAGGGCATTTCTTGAAGCTCTGAATAAGAATTTGTGCATGGAATAACTGAATACATAAAGAAATATAACAAACTTGTTGTAACTGGACATTTTATGTTCATTTTGAACTTTCCCATGCGCTGCTTAGAAAGAGTTGTAGTGTTTGAGCCCTCATGCTCCCTGTTCTGCTTTTACGGAGAATAATATCTTCCCAGTGTCTCAAAAATGCAGGTATAAAATGACCTCAGCATCAATCTGTATAGCAGAGTAACAAGCATCATAGGCTTTAACTTTCCAGTTTCTGATGTTCATTTTAGTTTGATTGATCATTTATATTTGAGTTGGCTCTAATAAATAGTTTAAAACAGTGATTGCCAGACGTGCTGTGGTGGCGCAGGGGTTAAGCACAACCCTCGTCCTCGACGAGGCTGTTGCAGGTTCGATTCCCAGCCTTTGCCACAGATCTTCCCCTAGTTCCATAACCTACTTTCCTGTCAATTACCTATCAAATAAAATGAAAAGACCCAGTGATTGCCAGGTGACGTATACCCTGCTGGATGCTGTTCTTTCTTTATTTACCAGAACATTCTGTACCTCCACAGGAAAACGTCTCCCTGGCCGACATTCTTTCGTTGCGGGACAGCTGCCTCAGTGAGGAGGAGGTATGGGCCGTGTGTGCAGAGTGTGTTTTGGCCCTGCAGAGCATCAGACCCTCCCACCTCTTCTACACACTATGTATAACACCAGACACTCTGGCCTTCAATGCTCATGGGAATGTTTGCTTCATGGAGCAGCTTAGCGGTGAGTCAACAAACCACATAATTTTTTGATTTTTTTTTTTTTTTTTTGTCAGATTTCTGAAATATTTTGCATCCAATGCTCTTTGCACTTACTTGAAAGATACTTTCTTTAGACAATTTAAGTTTGGAGGATAAATCCTACACACAGACTAGATATAGCTTCCAGTTGTACTACAGCCAATATGTGGGCTGCAAAATCCTACGTGCCTGTTAGTGCATAACACTTATACAAGAAGTAAGCTTTATTCCAATATTACATAACAGACGTGACCAGAAATGCAGCATTAGAAACTCTAAATCTAGATTTATCCAGGTTAAAATCTAGTTTTTAACTGAAGAACAGTCTCAAAATTAGTTTGCCAATTTCACAACATATACAAAGTTATTTAAATGAACTTACGAATCACTTCCTGTGTCGCTCCTGTGTGTGTTTCAGCTTATTCTATTTTTCCTCTCACATTACTTACATCAGCACATTACAAATGTTACACTCTGCTGCATCTACTTGTTCCATGCCTTGCTTCCAGACATCAGAAATTGATAAGCATTGATTCTGTGAACGTAGGTTGCCATGGGAATCGTTGTTATGGCAACCGTTTCAATAAAGCCAGCAGTCATGCTGCGTTGCTTAGTCATCTATTCATACTAACACACTGTTTAGCAAAGATAACACACAGATTGCACCTGTTAAAGTAATATGTCACACATTTTGGAAGCAATACATGCACACAGCAGAGATCATTTGAATATCTGGTGCTCTAAATTATTTAGTGTTGACCCATTTGGACATTTGATTTTTCTGTCAGATGTTAAAGAGGAGAAAGTCATAAAAACATGACTTCTGTTGCATTGTTTCCCTTTGTGTCCATCGAGTTGAAGTATCACAAAGCAAAACTTACGATTCTGTAACTTTTTCCTTCTATATACAGTATATAAACCTTGGACTTATAAAACAGCGTAAAAGAAAAAAACTAGGAGAAAGTAGCACAGAATGCAGGTAAAAGTAACAGATGAGTGAAAATGCCATGTTTGTTCAAGTTTGTAACACCAAACTTGAGCATAATTGCATTACACAATCATTCAGTTCATTAAGGTAAGATTCATATGATATTGCAGCCAGTGAGGAGGAGGAAATCAAGAGAAAAGTTATCTGAGAGTAACTTCAATGTTCAAAAAGCCAGTATACAATTAATGGACATAAAAGTTTTCTCTCGGAGGGCAAGTAATTCCCATCAGTTGTGACTGAACCCTTGTGGCCACAACATCCAAAACACTAAACTCTTAGTAGGTTTCCTGTAACTGATAAACGTTGCATTTCTGCTCCTGTTCTGACCAGCAGCTTTAGTTTCATGTGTAATGATGTCAGCATTCCCATTCCTTACAAAAACCAAGTCACAGAAACAGCCTATAACACATTAGTTATTCATACAGTGAATGTGCAAGTCTCACTTTTCATAATATTACCATACATGTTTTACTCATAGCAGTAATTAGTCTCTTAATCTCTGTCTGTAAAAGTTTGTTGAGTATATTTTTTCCCAGAAATTAAAAAAAAAAACTACAGGAAAAGAAAAGAAAACATATCCTAATTTTATCAGTTTTATGCTCACAATCAACACCAAATAGTTGTTTTAGCAGTTATTCGACTGACTTCCTAGTAGTTGAATGTCCTGCCATAACTGTATCTGCAACTGTGATGTATCCATTTCTATCTGCTCTTTGTTGTTTTTTTATTTAAACCCAAAACTCCAATCATAATCATTATCATAATCAATGGCCGATTATTCTCTTCAATAAAGAGACTGTTTTGGTTCATAGGAGAATATCAGATCTCTTCACCAAAGTTCAACCGTTTTTCTACATTTTTGATATTTGTAGCAAAGAGCTGAGTACATCCTCTCTCTGTAAGTGACCACAGATCTATTCAGCATGTTCCCCTTAAAGGAATAATTTTTTTTGTCAGGAAAACAATCTGGTATGCGATTACACTGAGGAGTTTGCAGATGTTGATATGGCTACATGTGGAAACACATTTAGACTTTTACAGTAAGGACCCAAGAAAACAGAAAATTTCACCTTAAAATTACTAATATTCTTTGAACTCCCAAGCAACTCTGACCTTGGAGGCTCCAGATTTCCATTAACTCACCACTGGCCACTAAGACATATCAGTACAATTCATTTCAGCTGATTAATTACTGCAGTAACACCAGGGAGGTGGCGGGATGAGTATGTGGGTGCTGCGGCGATGTTCAGCTCATGCAAATTTAGTCAGAGCAACAAAATGTCCTCGTAGTCATCATGCAGGGATGATAACAGATAACTGTTAACTTTTCCCATGAGACTTGACATTGCAAGCTGTTCCATTTTGGATGAAACTCCTACTGGCGGAGTGCCGTGGGAGATCTGATCGGGAGAGTGTGTTGCTCAGCTCATCCTACCTGTTATGCTAAAATGCCAGAGGCACACATGACTCACACACCATCAGCCTGATATAAACTGCTTCACGCTTAATGACTATTTTTATTTCTCTTCTTTGATGATTATTTCAGCGTGTTACAATTTTTTCCTAGCTACAATGGTTTCACATGTGTCTTCCACTACTTCTTACGCAGTCATGTTCTTTGAAGTGAAAAGTAAAGAAGAGAGAATGAATGAGAAGGAGTAGAGGATGGTGAAGACTTGAAAGGAGAGGAAGAAACATGAGATTACTGGGAATGTGAAAGCAAAGATGATCTTAACTGGTGACAAAATGAAAGAGTCAAAGGAGGAAACCGTAAAAAGAGGCGAAAGGGGTGGAAAAACTGGAGAAAGAAAAGATGAAATGTTTTTTTTGAAAGAAGCTAAAACTAAAAAGTTCAAGAAGAAATTTCTGGGGAATAAAATATTAAAGTAAAATAAAAGATGTGAAAGAAGAATTTCTGCTCTTTGTAGCCCAGAGCTGAACTGTCATGACCCACTTTACTCCCCGTCATTCTTTCATATCCTCCCTCGTTTTTTCCACACCACTCATGTACTTTGAAATGAGGCACAGAGTGCTTATCACATTGCTGCTATGCACCTGTATGTTGTTATTGTAGAAGGTCTGAATACTGACCTACTTCAGGAGGAGGACAGCAAGGAGGATGCTCCCGATTCCTGCTCACCCCCGTTCAAATTCTCATCCTGGAGATTATCTTGAGATTATCCATCACATGTGAATTATGCAAATTGAGAGAAGCAGCTCCCTTTTCATTGGACTGCAGTGGTTAAATAAGCAGCATGCATTAGTCTAAGAGTTCTGTGTTGTTGCCATCAATAGCTGTGAGAAGGAAACAGGCCAGAATTTACTTCCCTATCAGTTGCTTTGCATTAAAAAATGTAAATTCTCCCCTAGATGTGATGTTGCTGTGTAGTGTTTTGACAGAGACGTTTCTGGATGTCTTTGACCTGCAGATGATCCAGATTGCTCCTTTGTCCCTCCGGAATTTGACAACACGGGCAGCACATTCGAAGTAAGAGAAATGTGTCATCACAGCACATCATTCACACATAACTCACAATCAGGTCCATGTTTTGTAAAATTTTTAACAAAAAGGAAGTAGCTTCTTAATATATTTTGTCTTCCTAAAGCTTCCAGCCATTCACCTTACTTCTTGCACTTCATCAAAGCTAACCTTAACCTAGTTTCTCTGCAGCCTAATTGCCTGGAATGTTTTATATTACTTGGTCTGTTTCTTCTCTATCATTCCACTGTGGGATTCAATACAGTTTTGTTTTATATAATCAGCTCCTTTAATGCTGAGAGGGTCATTCCTCTTTTGCAAGAGCGTTGCTCCTGAGGGATCACGATGCTACTGCAAATCCTCCACAGTCTGTCAATCTGTTCAATTTGAGTTATGCAGTATTGTTGTTTGCAAACACAATTTCCAAACTTGGTTGTTCCTGCAGGTTCAGGTGGAAACTCAGACCAGAATGGGTTTATACGTAGATTAAATCAATACAGCATGAATCTCTGATTGTTGCAGTTTGAAAGCTATGAGAAGTAACTCCAGATGTTGAACTGATCATAAATTATTTTTGCCAGGTCTGGCATCCTGTTTAGCTATTTTAATGATAAAACCTGCGCTATGTACATTAATGAGCATAAAAAAAATCAATGCAGTTTATTTCGAACTTATATGCAGTTAATGATAAACGTTTTAGAGATTGTTTTACTATATTTTGTAACAAAATGCTGTCAAACATCCTGAAATTACATTTTCTCATCATTGGGAAAGTAGCTGCTACATTTGAAATGTTCTTTTGTTCCAAACAATCTGCAACTCTTCTGGTTTCAAAAGAGAAAAAACTGAGTTTGCGTTCGAACAAGCACTCCCAAGGTCAACACTATGTGGAGCTGCTTTTGCAACCGTTGCAGCTGCAAGGCTCCTTAGTTGTGTCTCTAAGTTTGGCTCACAAAACTTCTGGGATTTTACCTCTTTGCTCAAGGAAATATTACTCCTGTTCCTTCAAATTGTTACAGTTTCTCTTAGGCGAATGTTTGAATTTTTTATGATACACCCAGCCTTGTTCTGTGTGTTTGAGAACTTTGATACTTTTCCATTTTTATGATAGTAAAATAAAAAAAAATACAAACAACAAAAGAAAATCAATGTGAACTGAATTTGGGAATCATTTTGAAATGAAGATGAGATGAGAAAAGTTGTTTCAGCTCATCTTATTAATCTGTATTAAAAATCCTTCCTTCCTCAATTACAAATAAAGTCTTAAACACAGATGTTACAGGCTGTTAAGCTTGAAGGACTTACCTTCATATCAGGGGTTTGTGAAAATACCTTTTATCTCCTTCAGCAGACAGAGTCATGCTGGGAGTATGCTGAGTCATGCTTCACATGATAAACTTCACTTTCATGAGAAATGTCCTGTCGCTTTGATGGTGTGAGATCTCATGCTGTTTCAAACATTTGCAAAAATTTTATGACCATTGTTTTTCACAACAAACTAACATTAACACTATCAGCATAAACAGGAGGTGTTTGTCTTAAATCTACTGATGGGGTTATAACCTCAGACACGTCTTCTTTTATCAAAGGGAATGATGCATGGCATATGTGGCCCAAACCTGTAAGAGGATTCTGCAATATTCAAATGTTTGTGCTTCTCTGACTCTGGCTGCAGGGCCACATTTTCTCTCTGGGCTCCACACTTTCCGCTGCACTGAAATTTGTCATTGAGCCAGAGCTTGAGGCTGAGCTGGGAGAAGAACTTCAGAGTCTGCTGCAGCAGATGCAGGAGGAGAAGCCTGATGACAGACCTGAGCTGGAGGTGCAGAAACAGTAACAGAGACGGGTTGACAGATCAGATGTCTCACTCTGGCATCAATGTCTGAATTACATATAAGAAAATGAAAAGTTAAAAGCGTCGTTGTTAATTTCAGTAAAAATTGCGTTTTTGATTGATGAGTTTTTACTGATCCAAGAAGAAAAACTTCCATATAGTCAGTCTTACTGAATCACTCTAGTCTTTAAAACAACCAGGAGGTTTTTCATTACTGTGAGTATTACTCTTTAATTGCTTGGACTTTAAAATAAGGCAATTTTTTGCTCCTTAGCAGCACCAAGTGGAAATATAATGTAAGTGCAAATCTGCTTAAACCTTAAAGCCTATGATATGAACACTTTTACACCCTGGTTCTGTTTCAGCAAATCAAAAATGCAAAATTAAGCACATTTGAATTGCGAAATATTGCTTAGACTACATATTATAATAAAAAGGTAATTAACTATTATTATTTGTCATAAGCTGAATGGACTTTATGTTGGTTAGCAGTCCAGATAAAACTGAAGTATGTTTTATCAAATTTCAAATAGAGACTCTGAATTTTATTTTAAAAAAAACATAGAATAAATTAGTTTTTTCTGAATGTTTTTTATGATACAATTCTCCCAGGATATTCTGTTGCTGGCTGAAGAGCAGCTGTCTCAAACATCTTCTGCTACCGTGTGCCGGAAGTTATCTTCGGTTGGACGAAGAGTGCTCTCCATTGAATCAGTTTCAAATATTCAAGGTTCTTATATTTATTATTTCAGGGTTTTTTGCTGCCCAAAGTGATTTTCTGGCCTCTGATTTGTGTCTTTGTGCATTCACAGACGAACAGGAGGAATCTTTGGAGGAAAGATGGCAGCATTCCAAAGCCAAATGTCTTTTGAAAAGACTAAACTCAGAGGATAAGACCAAAGACCTTTCTGACACCTTCGGGACAAACAGTGTGTCCAGACAGCAGGTAACAGCTTTTGGTTACAGTTTGAACGATTTTAAAGGAAACTTTCTCTTGCACTGTCTTTGTTCATCTGACCACTAAGTTTAAATTATTAAACTTATATGAACATTTCATGGGCATTGTGTACTTCTGTAGAGGCATTAATAAGACAGAAATCTGTTTTTCGCAAGTTCATGTGATTCTTGGAGGCTTGTGACATTTCAATTATAAATTGGTATCACTCCAAGCTGGCTGTTTTGTGTCTTTCAGGTGCAACATATTGTGTGCAAACTAAGTTAATCACATTTGCATTGCCTTCATGCACAACTAACACTGTACCATAAAGAGGTTCTTCCTCTCCAGGAAAACCAGGCTAAAACTGATTTCTTTAAAAACGATCAAACATTCAGCAGCATTGTGACTTTGCCTTTGCAAGCAAGAGATTTTCTCTTTTATTTTCTCTCTTTGCCGTTGTTAGTTCACTCATAAAACTAGCTTCTCCAATGGATATGTGTGGGATTCTCTTAGTAGTGTTGCTTGGAAACTACTATTTATTTCAACGGCTCAGAACAGCTGAAATGAATGATAATGCTCTCCTTCTGCAGGTGTGTGGGGCCTGGGATTCCTCTCTATGGGCCGAGGATATGGAAAGCAGTGAGGCAGATGGCATGAATCTGACAGATGAGATGGATTGTCGATCTTACAACAGCTCCCCAGTGAAGAGGAGATCCCAGCAGAAGTTCAGAGGCGCAAGGGGAGCCCTTAATCGCTCCTGCTCGGTGCCGGACTCCAACAATCCCCCGTGTGTCTCCACTCCACCTCACGGAGATATCAGTATTCCTGTTTCTGACCTCACAGAAATAGGAGCTGATGAACATCTAGACTCAAAGTCTATGTGGAGTAACAGACTGGAGAGACTAAACCGGGGGAAGTCCTGTGAGTCCTACCCTCACTGTAGAGCTCAGGATCAGGAAAAGGCATCACAAGGAACAGATCATGTAGACTCTTGCATCGAAGAAATAAATAGTCAAGACTGTGTCCAGCCCATGTCAAGGGGATGTATCCAGGACTTGGTCACCTCCTGTGCCTCCTGTCGAGAACTGGAGATGGCACAAAACTCTTTAGCGAATGAGAGCGCGACAAAACCCAACATTTCCCTTTCTTATAACTACATGACCAAAAGCATGCTGTGCCTGAATGAAGAATCTCAGGATGAGGTTAGTCTTACATGTCACAAACGCTAATCCTTCTGTTAATTAGACCTGCCAAGCAAACAGGTTGAACGTGTTGAAGTCGTGACTTTTTGTTTGTTCTCGTTTCCTGTCCAGTGGATCTCTCTCAGGGAGCTGCTGACTCATTGTGGACGGAGGCTTACGGTTAATGAGCTGTGGGCTTTGTGTTACACCTGCTTGTCTTCACTGCAAACTTACACTGATTTTCCAGGTGATTATTTTCCTGTTTGTCTTAAATATCCAGCTCTTTCAATAACAAGAATTATGCTCCAATTCCATTCTGATATCTGATATCTGATATCTCAACCTGCTTATATGATATGGATCATTTCACCAATCACAAGCCCATCCAGGGACAAGTGCTGTGAATTAGCTTGTGCTAGTTTAATGTTGAGCACCATTACAGTCATTATGTCTTAAAGCTAACATTCATAAACCACACAAGCATAGTAAACTGTACCAGTTTCAACCAAATCAACCTTTGATTGTATTTATAGTTGCAAGATTGATAGACGTAAACTTACTTTACTGTTGTTGCACAAAGACATGACAGTGAAATAGCCAACCAAATGTCGCTTGGCCATACAGAGAAAACCCCCCAAAAGAAAACAGTAAAATAACAAGTGTGCCTATACATAAATTTGCAGTAATAATATATTTCTAAATACATTGAACTTGGCGTTTTCAGACAGTCTTGTGTTGAAACGAGATTGTCTGATTAATTCTGTCTCTAATATTAATGGTAGTTCATTTACAAAAGGAGAGTGATTGGTTCTTGTTCTCTGTGTGTCATTAGCTTATTTATGCCTGGACACAGTGTATGTGAACTGCAAGGGAGAAGTGATTTTTCTCAAACCTAAAACCATCGGTAGGTGTAATATTGTCAACTACTCTACGCTTCTTATTTTTTTCACTTGTAAATGTCTGGAGTTTGTTCAGATGAATTGTTTGTCTTCATGTGTCTTTTTCACAGAATCACATGATGGTTTTTTTCTTGCACCTGAGTATCAGGAACATGGTATTGTAACTGAGAAGGTCTGTCTGTCAAAGCTAGTTTTACCTTCTTATGCAATTTACTGGTTATTAGCTGCAGCTAAAGATTTTTATTCTATATTTATGCATCACTTGTGTGATCTCAGGTCTGTGTGTATGGGGTTGCTGCTATCCTCTGGGCGTCAGCCAAGTTCAGCTTGTCACCAAATCAGAAGCTGGCGATGCCTCGTAAAATGAAGAGACTTCTCCTGGAGATGGCGAAGAGGACTCCCATGGAGAGGCCAACCATCGTCATGGCAAAAAAGGTTTCACTTGGAATAATGAGTTTGTCTGCTTCCTGAAAAGCAAAATAATGTTTTCTATGACAATGTTTCAGGAGATTATTCTTACATTTATCTTATTCTGCTTCGATTTAACTTTCAGCTGAATAATTTAACCTTTAAAAGTCCTTGGAAATGAATGTAAATGGAGCATTTTTTTAAAGTTATGTTTCATTTTATTAGTTGACCCGAGTGACTAGGAAGCAGTAACAGTAATCCACAATTTTCTGTTTTCTTGGATAATATATGTGATGTGAAAGGTCCATTTCTGGTTGCGAGTCTTCAAAATAAGAAATACAAAAGAACATACATGCCATATAAGGCAGGTGTGTAATAATCCCTGATAAATGAGTGAAATTAAATAGCTGTTCTTCCTGCGGTGCTCACATTCAGTCTCACATTAAAAACTGACGAAAAAGTTATTTTATTTTGTGTTGGGTTCAAATCCATGTTAGTTATATGGACTGCAGTGGAGCATATATTTTTAATCCGCTATTGTTTTTTTTGTTTTTTTTCAGAGCTGCATCTGTAATCTTTCTCGCCAGGGGATTAGCGCTGAGACTGTCTGGGGAAACCTCATCAGCAGAGTTCACCCGGTAAGCTTTTCTGCAACGTTGTAGTTTTATGTGTTAATTTCCTGGGATTATATGAACCTCAGAGTCAGACTTATCTGTTTTGAATCATTAAGTATGTTGTCATGAACGATGATGTCTTTTTTTCCAGCCAGCTTCAGAAGGCCAAAGTACTGAAGAGCTGAGTGAAAGTAAAAATCAGAGCTCTACTGATGAACCCCGACCAAACAGTGGTATGAAGGTCCTATTTAAGTACGAATGACCCTCATGCAATATACAGAACTTTGTATTAAAATGCAACAAACTTTTACAGTGTCTTGCAAACCTGTTCCTACCACTGGATTTTTTTTTTCACATCATTTTAGAATGCGACAAATTTCAACATTCTTACTTTGTGTCACGAATTTGTATTTAGCCTCCTTTATTCTGAAACCCCTAAATATAATCTGGTGTCGTCAGTGCCTTCAGAAGTCTGTTGGTTATAAATTGACAATCCATGTGTGTATTTAAATCTGAGCACAGATTCAACTGTGCTCAGAGGTTTTCAGATTCAGAGGTTTGCTAGAGAATCTTAATGAACAAACAGGATCACAAAGGGAGAAAGTTTAATTAAAATTTGTTTAAAAAAACAATGTCTCAATCTTTGTACATCTTAGAGATCTGTTCAATCCATCATTTGAACATAGAAATAGTGTGACACACATGTAAACGTCAAAGAGATAATCATGCAGCCAACATGTAGAGGAGAATCCTGAAACAAAAAACACGCTGACTCAGCAAAAAGACAGCCCCAAAAGACCTAAACCCAATTCAGAAACTGTGTTGATGTTAGCAGTTGTTTTCCATCTTGTCTTACTGACTTTAAATTTGTTTGCAAAGAAGAGTGGGCATAAAATGTCTCTTCTAGCTCTGCAAAGCTGGTACCACAAGAGGCTGTAACTGTAATTGCAGAACAAAGTGATTCTAGACAACATTCACTCCGGGAGCTAAATTCAAAAGTGTGCCTCACAATTTGGATTTGTGGAAAAAATGATTTTTGTGCGTTGATGTGCTAGTTTGTGTAAGTCTATCACATAAAATCCAAACAAAAAACGCAACGAATTTGACCTCCAGTAATGAAATCTAAAAGTATTTGGGGATAAATAAAAGGTTTTGCAAGGCACTGTATTGCAATAAGTTAATTCTTGTTAGCAAAGTGAGCACAGTTCTGGCTGTGCAGACATTCCTGTGTGTAGTTTGTAGTTTCTTTTTGCCTGAGTGTTAGAAACAAGATCATGACCATTACCACGGCAGCAGATCACCCAAAACATTTTAAAAGTGTTATTTGTACATAAGCAGTGTGCATTGCATGAGACAATATCACTGATATTGTGTCTGGGATTGTTGTAACCACGTGTAGGCTTTGTGCCCATGGCCACTGAGAGCCGACTGGCTCCTGTGCCTGGCCCTGTTCCCCACAGCTATCCTGTCAGCATGGAACTCCAGCTCCCAGAAGCCTTCACTTCCACCGCCACACACTTCACCCCAATCATCCTGACCAGTGAAGGGGAAACAGAGGAGGAGGAGAACCAACATCTGGGAACTGTCACTGTAAGGTACGACATCAAAAATACATTGTGTGAATGTAATGATAAGCTACTTAAATTTGGTACAAATTTAACTTTATACCAACCTTTGTTGAAAAGAAAGAAGACTAACAACATCGTAACATTTAAAACTTAACTGGATTGTTTCTTTAACAGGACAGCAGACAGACTGACAAAGAACAGTGTTCATGCTGCAGAAAGCTGCCTAGATGCCCCTCTTTCTAAAGCCAATCTACATTCAGAAGAGCTGACTGAGTTTCACACAGTCATGAGCACTTCTTCCAAAACGTCCAGCACAATACCCGAGGACTCTCCTTCAGCTCTCTCTGATGTTTCCTTCCTTGAAGTCTCCCTTCCCAGTCTCTCTTCCCCCTTATCCACCAACCTCAACAGCTGTGGGATTTTCAACAATTACCTCTTTTGGCAGGATCCCATGACAGGACATCTGTCCTTGGTGCCCGTCAAGGTCAGGGCTCCTGACTCTCTACTCGGGTTGGACATAAACCCGTCTTTGGTCCCTCAGTCTTTGCTCGGCCTGATAACAGGTCAGGAGACCAACGGGGGCCTGTTTTTTGACTCTGTGAGTGTTGCTTTGAGGCCTGGGACTCAGGATCTATTTTATTTAAATGGTAGCTCCACAATGTCAGACGGCTCTGAGGATCGTGCTTCACATGAAACGTACTGTGGAAAAACAGAAACCAAAAGAGAAGGAGAGAAGAGCTCTGCCTCCAGAGGTCAGCCTGCCCTGCAGGACGTGATCGACCTGCTCAAAGGACACTTTTCAATTAAGGGGCATTTAGACAATGGCCGTCAAGACATCATGATGGGTACGTGCAACTCAGTCCTTCTACATTGGAAGAAAATTGGCTCAATATATTTATGTATTATTGCTTCGTTAATAATTCATGAGATTAAAACGATAAAATAAATTTGCTTGATGGAAACAATCCAATTTCGAAAAAAAAAACATATTTGTTGATATAAAGTTTTGGTGCTAGAATGAGGTTGTTGTTTTTTTACCTTATCGACGTTAGTTTATCTTGCAAAACTGAAATGGAAGCACGAGTCACATGATCAGCAACCGCATGTTGCCACAGGCGAAATCCACAAACAAGATGACGGCAGGAAGTAGTTAGAGGATGTTTTTAGTAACTTTTCTCAAGATAAATTTATTTAAATGTGATTTAAACTGAAATAGAAAACTTAAAATCCTTATACTTTTGATGCTTCAGGACAAAGTGTGCAGCTTTCATAAATATATCCCATCCACAAACATCTGTCCAGGAAACATAGTGTTAAGCCTGTTTGGTGCATACCAGCAGTTCTACAAAGAAAAAGACGACCAATTGTTTTTTAACATCTGTATACACCTTTAATCTCTATCACTATTTTCTCTAAACTTAAAGGAACATCTTATTGAACTTTTTGGAGAAGTTTTGTGTGAAAATAAAATATTTTTTGTATTTTCCCAGGGGAATACCTTTTCTGTTTGAAGGGACTCCGGTACCAGCAGTTTGCCAGAATAGTGAAGGAGAGATTCTGTGACCTGCACTGGGACGATGACCTACTGGGTGTGTTGCATTGCCTGGTGAACTACAGCTGTTCAACACTGTGAGTGGGTCTTTTTTTGATTCTCTTAATACATTATTTATTGTGTAAATGGTGCTCATATGACCAAGTTCTAAATATTTTGGAAATATGAATCTGGAAAACTAACATACATTTGTATCGAGGCTCTTTTACTCTTGTACTCATAAATAAAGTCGACATGTAACTGAATCTGAAATAGAGCTGAGAATTCAGACAAAATTTAACTCTGACCAAAATAAACACTAACGACCATGTTATAAGCCCAAAAAGACGCCATTAATGATCCCTAAAACTTGACTTTGAGCTGTTTTGTGGACTGATGAGACAAAATTGGAATTTTTTGGGGGGGAAATGTCTGTAATTTTACCAACAGAATATCAGAAAAATAACATCATGAGAACAGTTAAACATGGTAGTGGCACTGTAACGTCTGATTTAATGCTGTAGGACCTAAATAAGTAACTGTGAGTTCTGCTCTCTACTAGAAAATCCAGAAGGACAATGCTCATTTTCCAGTTCGTTATGGACCATGCAGCAATGATCAGAATTACACTAGCAAGTCTAAACCGAATCACTTACAAAAGAAGCAAAATGATCATTGTGTTGTGGGCTAATCAAAGTTGGGAGTCTAGGGATTTAAATCCAATTGAAATGTAATCTTAAGCAGGCTGTTTGTGCTTTAAAATCCTCCAATAATGGAATATAAAAACAATGCATTGAACCAGAATCCCACCAATAGCTATTCATTTTTCACATGGGGCCAAAATGGTTTGATTTTTTTTTTCTAGATAAATAAAATTCTGTGTTCAATCAGGTTGTTTATGCATGCTATCAAATTTGTTTGATGATTGGAAATATTTAACTGTGAAAACAAAAGCAAACAGAGGAAATTTGTGAGGGGGAAAATACTTTTACCCGACATTCCAGATCTGGAAAATAACACCATGAATCTGTGTTATCTGACTACTAGCCTGTAAGCTGCTGCCACAAGTCAGCAACAGAGTGTTTCAAGGCAATTTCAGGCTTGCTGAATTTGCTGTATCATCTAAATGATGTAGAAACAGGTAATAATATGGTTCACAGTCTCTGATGTGGCTTTGAGGAATCTTAATTTACTCAGTTGATAATTTGTGTAATACTAACATAAGATCTTTCAGGATCGCTGAGTGTGTAACCAGAGATGATATCAGAAGAGCGAATCAATCGATTGGAAGTAGCTAAAAAAAGACCACAGCACCCCCATTATTTCCTCGATTCACTATCACACCCTTGGACTGTGTATGAGTTTTGTCACCTCAGTTTCCAAGCCAATACTTTCCATCATGCCAACAGAAATGCACAAAGATAATGCAATTAAATCTTCTCATTATGGAGATATAACGTTACACCCAGCATTTAAAAGAGGTTCTCACACAGAATGCAATTAAAACAAGAACTAAAGTCAGCAGATTAAATTGTATCTATGGCAACAGCGTGGTGTTTTGTAACATGGAGCAATTTTCCGGTCCACACTGGAGACATACATAAACTACTGCTTGCCTTGTCACTAATATGATTAGAGGGGCCATTGGTGGAGCTTAAGTGTGTGAATGCAAACAAACATGACATGCAAAAGACAAGCAGAGAGATTAGTCTCTCAGTTCCTCTGACTGCTTTTCATCCAGTGTTGCCATGATCTTGTGCTAAGAGACTCTTCACGCTGCTGTGTTAGGACGACACAACAGCTTTGGAGGGAGATGAACAAGCTTTCTGAGCCAATCAGAGGAGAGCTATATCTATGTATTACTCTGTCCACATAAAACTTGAGTAAGAATGGATCTGGATGATTTTGATAAGCTTGAGCAGTCATAGAGAGATTTATTGATTTGTTGTTTCAGATCAGTATTGCACTGATTAACTGATTATCATTATTATTTCAGTGATTAATGTTAATTAATTCCCTCATTTCCAAGAACTTTGAGTGCACAGTGTGTTTTGTGTCTCCTGAATCGCCCCATGCAGAGATCATAATGAGCAGTCTCCATCTAAGGCTGTGAAGAGGGCAGCCGTCACTCCACCCTTCACCACCGCTGCCTGCAGAGGGAAGACACAAGTTTGCCTGCACAGATGTCTCGATCTGAATGGAAACATTCATGCTTCTCGTCCCGTTGCTGTTGGGATATGGGAGGGAAGCGAGGCAACATCTTGCTGCGGGGAAGACGAGTCGGTGCTTGAGGGTGCTGAAATAAGATTGGAGAAAAAACCGGTTTTGGATAGGTCAAGGTAGGAAACTCAGCTGTGCACACTTATTGAACTGAGTTGAATTGGAACAGGTTTCTGACTAACTGTTTGATTTTGGATGCATTTGTGAGAATATATAATTTGCAAATTTGTTACTGACATATTGTAATATATATTTACTTGGAAAATGAACATATGTTGTTGTATAATCTGCTGGTTTCTGAATCTGAATGCGTCCAGCAACGTAAATGTTGGCAGTAGTTTCACCTTTTGCAATAAGTTTTATATTCATATTGAAATATAAAACTGATGTTTCAAGAGTGACAATAATTAGGTATTGTGAGAATTTCAGCAACACTTGAAGAAACCACCTATATTAAAAGACCAACGTTTTGTCATGTGTCTTTTATCAGGGTCAACACAAAATAAACTTTTAAATGAAATGTATGGCGAACACAAAATAATGAAAACAGTCGCACTTCATTCTTTAAAGTGATTTCATTTTATGATATGTTTAAAGGGCCACAGGTTTGATGCAGTCACTGATTTTCTGTATTCATGTTCGTTTTGCTACCTGCCTGTGCAGATCATTTATAAAACTATACCAGATAAATTACAGGAAATCTTCTTAAAATAATTTGGTGCTGTGAGTTCTTTGAGTGCCTTGATGATAAAACTAAGCTTCCTATAGTTTAACAAAAGTCCTGAAACATGTTTCACTTTGATCCTTTCATGTTTTTTGTCTTGAGGTTTTTGAGGTTTTATAGGATTTGTACAAAAGAATCAATACTGCTTTTAGATTTGAAACCCTTCTGTGATGTGTTGGGAAACGTTTCTTTTTAAATCGACTGACTGACAATATCAAGCTGTTCTTCAGCTTTCCGCACATTCATATGAGTCCAAACCGCTCCAGAAAGCTCCAGTTTTTTTTTTTTCTTTTCTGGAACTCATTCCTCACCAGTCACATTAAGCAACTCTGCTGTAGTTTCTTTCCTGTTAAAATATGCCAGACAATCTTGGCTGCAAACAAACTCTATAAAAGGTATGTGGAACAAAAACGTTAGTGATAGGGCTCGAGGTTGAATTGCCTGAAAAGTAATTTTTGTAAACAGTAGGTGCATTGTGCTGCCATGACAGGGTTAGCAACAAATACCCCCAGCACCACTCTGGGGTATCTCTCTGTGTGGTTGCTGCACAAATCCAGTCAGTCTTGTTGCTTTCCATGTGATTCTGACCCCCTCTTCTCTTCTCCCATCTCTCTTTCTCTGCTGTTTTTTTTCTGTTTACCATTCGAGGTGTGAAGGCAAACAGTTCAGAGTCTGGGGTTATGGAGGCAGGAGGTCATTCAGCGGGTGGCAGCGATGAAAGCCCCTCTGAAGCCGAGTTTGTGTCAGGGAGAGAGGAAGATCTGATGGGAGCCCACGATGAGCAGATGAGTCCTGACCACTCGGAGGACATGGAGGACAGCGACTCTCTGGTGTCGGAGCGGCTCGTTTCGCCCGCATCCACAACAGGCTGCACAGGCCTCAGCTTCAGCCCAGGCTGGGCCCTGGCTCTCTTTGGAGAAGATTGTTTTAGTCAGGAGGTGATTGAGTATGCATTGAATCTGGGAAAGCACACAGGATCGCCAAGCCTGGAAGTGAAAGTGCAGGTGGGTAAATGCTGCTGGCCGTGAGTCATCTCTGACCTTCTCTCAGTCTGTCTGAGCAAACACCAGACTGCATCATTTATTTATTAAGCATACTAACTTGATGAAATGTATTATAAAGCAGGATTGAATATGTTGCATTTTGCATTGGCAGGAATGCATATGTAATGACATAAGGGCTGTCAATGTTTTAAAATGTTAAAGCTGACCTATCAGACCTATTATGCCTCTTTGAACAGAAAAATATGTCTATGGATAATAAAAACATGTTCATGAAATTTTTTTGCTTAAAATAATTTTTAGATAATGATATATTAGTCTGCTCAGTTCTGCCTATTTTGAGCTCCTTTCAGAATGATTTGTTTTAGGGCCTCTTGTCACTTTAAATCCAACTAAGCTGCTGCTGGCCACGCCCCAACTGAATATTTACATTCACATGTGAAAATGTCTGCAAACAGTTTTGCAATTATACAACCATATATATTTGATGTAAAATGTTTTGGTCTTCCTTCATGCTGAAATGTGTCATGGAAGCAAACTTGGACATGAAGCTTTAGCTTTGAAAAGCAGAAGTGTACCCTCCTGCACAACCAACAAGAATGCAGTAATTAGTTTTCGGAATGATAAGTCAACAACGAAACACTAGTATTTCACAGCAGCAATTGTATAAGTGCATACAGCGGTAAAACCAACTGAGCCCTTGGGTTGCTAAGTAACAGGATGAGCTTGGCTGTGGTTGCGAGGTAACGGCACAGTAACCGTAGGTTTTGACTTAAAAATTGGGAAGTTTTTGAAACGCCTCATTTTCCAGATACAACAAAACAATAACTAAATTTCAAAAAAATGTCTGGAAGATATTCAGAAATAGTTGATACCCAAATTTTACATAATAGTTTTCTTTTAAATTAGATGTTTTAGCCAAAGAATCGGACTTACACGTTTTAAAAATAACTAAGATGTCCTTAACGTCTTTCGCTTATACTTTCATGTTATCCCTTAAAGTAACAGCCAAATTATGAATTCAAATGTGAGATGTTTACATAAACAACACAACTCAAATCATTATATGTTTACTTCAACATGCTCTGAAAAATGAAATATTAAATTGGGAATATATTACAAAACATTTAAAGTTCAAAGAATGAACTCACTTGCAAAACACATCAGTTAATAACTGCCACAATTAATAATAAATAGTTATGTTATCATAAGTTGTAACAAATTTGAAGATAATTTAAAGCAACTCCTGAAATATTGTATAGATTTATGTATTGGCAACATAAATTTCATACTGCTTTCTGTATTAGTTAATTAGAGGTAAACTTTAAATTTCAGGTAGCTGCAAAGGTTTATTGTGTTGATAAAAGGCAACAAATCTTGGGCATTTTTGTTGTTTCCAAATATTGGTCACTTTGTCTCCACCCTATTCCAGAACTACCAAGTTTGTGTAATCTAATTATTAATTTTTCAATGTTTCTACCTCAGAAACTTTCCCCCTTGTGCCACCAGGAAAAGGTTTTACCACTTCTCCTTTTCTCCCAATTAGGGTTAATGGAAATAAGACCTTCCAACCTCGAACATAATTGTTATTTTTAAAGATTAACACTTCCTGTACATTTTTTATCACCTCTCAGAAACACACTCTGCGACTTAAAGGACGTCATTTTAATTTAAAGCCACCTGGGGTAGGAATAACTTTGGGTTTAATTTTACGTCTCCTTCAGATGTTTCTCAGTTTGCCAAGACTGTGTTTGGTTCTGATTTTATATCTGTCTTAGATAAAGTTGTTTTATATTTCATGCAATGTTCTTTGAAACATTACTTAATACTGCAGCACAACCTATCTTTTCATGACTGTAGCAAATGATGTGTTACTGCCTAACCACATTACCAAAACAAATAAAACCCTCTACAACCAAGTTCCAGTTGTGGGTTTTATGCTTCAAATTGGCTGCAGCTTGTAGTTCCAGTGCTGTCTGAATGTGCTTTCACTTTACTCTACATGTTGAAGTTCCATTCAGTCCGTTCACCCGATCAGGTTATTTTATCAAATGCGGGTATTATTTTTCTATTCCCAAAGAAAATTAGGTCACGGTCAGGCTTTAGGGTAAATAGAATGGTAATGTGGGGGACTTGAAGATAATTGGCACAATATCCCCCTCTAACTGGATCTGAATATTAATGTGTTGAGCTTAGCCCTTGGCAGAGGAAGTTATTATCATTTGCAAAAGAATATTAATGAATACCCTTTGTGTTTTCCCACGTTGATGGAACTACTGCTCTTTCAGACAGTTTGTGTCGGAGCTGATAGTACACCTTAATAGCCGTCCGCTACCGCTACTCCTCGCTTGTTGCACTTCAAAAGAGCCGTTGCCACGGTGAGCAGAAAGTGGGAAAAATATGCTGCCATGTACACAATGGAAAACACCCGACGGCCTCTTGCAGTGGAAGGCATGTGGTTGTGTCATTCCTGTGACTCTCTGCGTATTCCTTTGAACAGGAAGTGCAGCAGCAGCTGATAATTGAGACGAGGAATCTGAAGAAAACTAGAAATTTCTATCAAAAGCTGAAGAATCAACATGAGAGAAAAAACAAAGGTCTGTGTGCTCCGTTGTTATAAATTATGAAGATGTCTTCTGTTGTTTCCAGTATGAAAATAAATGTTTCTATGCATGAATCCTGAAGGTCCTGAAAGCAAACTGATGCTCTCAAAACTCAAGTCACAGCTCGAAGAACTCAAATCCAAGGTGGCCTTTTTGGATTGTGTGAAGAAATATCTTGAGGTATTAGTCAATACTAACATGTTTTATTTTCTTTGTTTTCCCTAATTTATGTATTTATTTTGTATCTGCACAAGATTTCATCAAGATGTCTTACTGTAAGTAATAAACACAAAATCACCTTTCAATGAACTTTTCAAACTTTTATGTGGTATAATCATCTTAATTTTCTGACACATTTACTCATCTTGGCATTCTAAGTGCTTGGAGGGGCTTTTATTGAAGGTGGCCATTTTTTTATTCTGATTAATTCAGCTAATAACTAATTTGACATCTTGGACAGACAAAATAAACAGTTACCAAGTAAAAGTTACTTGTTCGCTTCTCATTCTGAAGCACATTCAGTTTTTAAATGTACTTACATTCAGAAGCTTGATGACAGTTTTCAGTTTTGTTGATGAAATTTTGTCTTTTGACAACCACAAAAATCAATATATTTTAAGTGCAATAATGCACTGTTGTCTACAGCAGTAAGTGAGAGAATCTAATCAATACATTTCATTGTGTAATATCGAAATGTTTGTTATTATTCACAAACTCAGACTGGATTGTGAGCATCTGTAAAATATTCTATGGGTCGAAAACGATGCATCATTTACCTTCTGCACCACAATTATTCTTTGAGTTGATTTGTCTTATATTAGAAAACTTTGCACTTGGTTTTGTAATGTAAAAAAATGTAAAGGTCTCTTTGCATGTGAATACTTCTTTCAAAATAAGAAACAGTGTGACAGCAGCTTACTCTGCTGTTTTTGAAATGATTCATGAATATTTGTTTCATACCTGCAGGTCCTCAGCGTTGATCAATGGGGTCTGGAAGTTTCTTTACTGTCCTCTCTGGCTGTCTGTGGATGCCAGTCCATGAACCTTCAGTCCTCTGAGGACCCAACTGTCCTGAGCTTTGGTAGCACTAAAGGGAAGAGGACTCTGCAGGCTGGCTCTCCTCTGGGACTCATGGCTTACCTTTATGCCAGGTACTGAAATCTGAAATATAAAAACATTTATTCACAAAAAGTATTTGATGAAGAACTCCAGATTGTCTTTCATTTTAGAGGTAGTTTGGACAAAAATACGATATTTTACCACTGTTTTGCACAAATATAGTTTGCATGAACACATCCAGTGTCATGACAGCAATGAGTGACACAGAGGGAATAACAGCATTTCATTCTTCAAACAAGTAAAAACAAAGAATGTACAACACAGTTCTTTTTTTTATTTTATTTTACCAAAAAGTCTAAATCTGATGCATCTTATTCTTTATCATCAGCCTGACCAGACTATTTACATTTCATTTCAAAGTATTCTGAATTAAATAACCTTCTTTCTTTTCTGATCTCCAGGCAGTCACAACACTACTCCACGTTTTTCTACCCGTTGCTATGGGGAAGAACAACAACAGTATAGAGCAATTCAGTTCAATTCAAAAATACTTCATTTATCCCAAGGGGAAAATAAATATCATAACTCATGGTGATGCTGGTAGCAGTCTGTGTAGCAGTGAATCTGAAGAAGCTTCTGCCTGAAGAATGTTGCAACATGACAGTGTCATGGCTGTTATATGTCACTGTCATGAGACTTTAACAGCTCAGTGGAGTAGAGACATGTTCTGGATGACACCATCTGTTGTTACTGCTGGTTCACCTCATTTGCTTTTGCCTCAAAAACCCCACGACTGCATGTTGACAGTTGTGGGGTTTTTGTCTGTTTTAATATAAATTATTTTGAATTCGGTGAATTTTTTTCTTTATTTCATTTGCAAAGTTGCCATTTAAAAAATAAGCTTAGCAGAAAAGGTGAAGAATCTTGGTATCTTGAGACCCATCTGCAGAAAAGAAGGAAGGAAGGAAGGAAGGAAGGAAGGAAGGAAGGAAGGAAGGAAGGAAGGAAGGAAGGAAGGAAGGAAGGAAGGAAGGAAGGAAGGAAGGAAGGAAGGAAGGAAGGAAGGAAGGAAGGAAGGAAGGAAGGAAGGAAGGAAGGAAGGAAGGAAGGAAGGAAGGAAGGAAGGAAGGAATACGGAGAGAGAGAGAATAAAACATTGAGTATTATTTGAGTAATACTCCGTGTTTCTTTTCTTTGAGTTTTGTCATGTGAGTTTTCTTCTAATGTAAAACAAAAATAAAATAGACCAGTTCTGTCTTGGCTGCTGCACAAGGAGAATTAGGCCTGATTTGAAGTTATGTGTACAGATAAGGACAGAAAAGCTAGTGGTGAGAAATGAAAGCTTTCTGCTAATCTGAAAGGAACAAGATGTTTTCTAACAGTCTTGAGACGCACAAAAGCATTCTCTAACACAGAAAGTTAGTTTTTCTCTCTCTCTTTGCCTCTAAGTGGAAACTCAAGGATAGAAACATGGAGAGAAACAACATTTCTCTCCACCAGTTTTAAGAACAACATGACTTACTGTAATCACATTTTCCACCAATATTCAAACTTCTTTCTGAATTTTTTTTACAGAAATGCTGCTGCAGAGGGCTACATCCAACAGTTCCTGTACACATATCGTTTCTTTTGCACTCCTGAAGAACTACTGCAGTTCATCATGGATAAGTTCATCAGCGCTTCAAGGTACCAAACATCCAGTAACTGATGTCAAGAGAAAAAAAAGCAAATTTTTATACAGTTTTGATCTGTTGTTTTAACCAGGGAGGGACCAGAGATGTCAGGGGACAGTGAAAGGATCTTCCATCGCAGTCTGGACCTTCTGCAGATCTGGGTGACAGACTGCAAATCAGTGGACTTCATGTCAAAGTCAAGTCTTGTGGAGACTTTAGAAACCTTTCTAAATACAGAGGTAGACACACACCCACTAACACTTCCCCTGCAATCTGAAGTAACTACTTTTTCCTGAGAGTTAATGTCTTACACATGTAACACTAATTGTCTTTCAACAAATGTGAACCAGATGTCCATTATTACTTGAAAAATATTCATTTAAATCCAATCTAATAGAAACTACAAAGAAAATATACTTTTTGCATTTCTTTCTGGTACATTCATTTGTTACGACTGGCTCAAAGTCATAAAAAAACGGGAGACCATGCAGTGGTTAAAGTGCATAAAAAGGAACATTTATTAACAAAAACAACATTTTTGCATTGTGGATGTCGGTATCAGTGGTGCAATGCAAATGCTTGGATGTGGTGAATGAGTGCATATGGAAGTGATGAAGTGCAAAAACAACGACAAACACAAATGTGCAAAAAGGAGGGGAGTTGAGGCCTGGCAACAAAACACCACCAGCGGCAGAGTGGCGATCCAGCAGGTGGAGACAGCCAGGAAGAAGCCTGAGTTATGACCCAGAGATTATTTAAGAATTATAAAACCTGTTTGTAGTTGTGAATGCTTAAAAATAGTGAGTTTTTTACCAGTAGAAACACCTTTCATTGAAATAGGCAAACATAAAAAGTGTGATTTATTTAAGAACGGCCATTGGTTGACGTTTGGTTGACGTTCGGATTTTTCAAGTTCTTTAGTTTTTACACTTTAACTTTCCACAGGTGATTCCAGTTGACAGTCAAGGTGAGGTCCTTCTCGCCGTCCTCTACAACCATCCGAATTCCGGCACACTGGGTCAGGTGACAGGAAGTCTGATCAGCCTGAACGAAGAAGAGGACTCTCTGTGTTTGCATTCATCTACTGATGATCTTAGCAAGAAGGTCTGAGTTTGGCTTTTTGCTTATTTGCTTCTTAATTTTGACTTTAGCTTGCATTACAACACAGATCCTTCACTGGCTTGGATGAACTCTACTATAAATATCAAATTATTTTCTATAATCTGCACTGGAGACATAGAGAACAAGGTTGCAAAGTTGTCTGAATATGCATACTGTTGATTCTGTGGAATTAAATGCTGAAAGATGAAATGGGGCATCTTAAAAAAACAGCAATTTGGAGTTTAATCAGTGAAGTCATCCATTCTGTAAAAAAATGTCAACCATGTAGCCCTGGTTACTTCCCTCTGAATGTCTGAATGAATCAACATTCTGAATGAATGGTTGACATTTGATTAAAAAGTTGATTTAAGACACATAAAAAAGTGAAAAAAAATTATGAACTGAAACCAGAAAAAGTGCCCAGCATAATACTTGGATTTTAATCCAATAAAATACTTTCAGGCTAATCTAACGAGGCTTGGTTTACTAGTTTTAATCATTTTAAGTGTCATTTTGTACACATATGTGTTTTATTTGATAATTAAATACTTAAATCACCATGCAAATAAAATATCTGCTATCAGAAACCTGACACCAGGCAGACGAGAAGCAGTTCTCATAAACAGTGAGGATACAACTAAGTATAAAATCAGATTTACAGAAAAGCTAAACTGTTCAACCATTTTTCAGTTTTTACTAAAAAAAAAGTTTCATTTTTGAATACTCTAATGTTCTTTTTCTGTTGCGTTATCGAAAAGTTGAAAAAAATCTGATAATTGTTTTGCTAAATGTAGTAAAACTTGGGGAGAAAAAAGTATTGTAAGAAGATGGAGCTCTGTGTACATCTGTCAGCATGCTATTCCTCCTGAACTCAGCTGTATTTCTGTTATGATCCATCTCTTTAAGCACATAAATCAGTAGATTTTCTTTTTCAATCGGTATCTGAAGCAGAGAGAATCTGTGATGCTCTTATCTGGAGAAGCTCAGTGAAGATTTTTGCAGCTTTGGGAACAGCGGTTCTTCTTTTAGCTCATGATAGCCTTCCACTGCTGTGCAATCTAACACAATCAGGGGTTTATGTAACACAAATCTACTGTGAACTTTTCAGTGGAGGATCTCACGAGTTGTGGAGCCCCCTGCTTCCATGTCGAAAGAGAAGACCTTCTCGATTGCTGCAGCCCTGCCTGCTCCTTGCTACGACTCCCTGATGCACGATTTGTCCAACGTGTGTCTGCAGAGTGAGGAGCGACTCCCGTTCAGCCAAAAGGAGCTCAGCGCGCTGCACGTAGCCCAGCAGCTGACGCTTCTGCAGCAGGTTTGGTCATCCTCCTTCCAGGTCCTACACAAGACGTTGTGGTTATCCATTTCAACCGCTAGAGGGAGACATTTCCATAACAACACTGAAAGGTGCTGGTTTGAATCAACCAGATTAAGCTTTGAGTTGGAATTCTCTTCCACTGCAGGAAGTTTTCCAAGGATGTCATCCAGTTCATTTCCTGAAGTCCAGAACACAAGGAGTTGGAGGCAAACTCTGCAGCCCAAACAAGTGAGTGGGAAAAATAAAAGGTTGCATTTTTATTATCCTTTTATTTCCTTCTTTTTACACGAGCGTCTCGTTGCAACAGTGATCTTTAGGATTATCTCTACCACATTTTGTGGTTCTTTTGGCCATTGTAGACAGAAAAATGGACAAAATAGCCACCAAAAAACTCAGAAATGTTGAGATTAATCTTAGAAAAAAAGTTTTTAAAAAATTCCAAAGAAAACTATGAAATTGTTAGATTAAATGTGGATGTTTCTGAGCTAAAAAGTTGGAAATTTACGAGAAAAATCTCAGAAATATTCTAGAAAAAGCTTTGACATTTCTGTGCTCCCAAAGACAAGAACATTTTCAACTTTTGGAAATGTTCTGAGTTTCAGAAGTTGAATATTTTAGACTTTTAATCTCAAAATTTCAGTTTTTTGGCAGATATTTACTTCCTTTTTTCTATCTACTATAGCCCTAATTTGATTCAAAGGTAGTTTCTGATATATTCATCTGTTTTGCCACACAGGAATGTGTCACAGCTTATTCCGCCAGCAGAGGGCAGCAGCGGGCTTGTACTGGAGGGGAGCCTGTCAGACAGTTTCCTCCAGCAGCTGCTCACATACGCTGAAAGTGTCACTAACTGGATCTCTGCAGAGATAGTCATATGTGACTCCGCAAAGGTGAGAGGAGCTGTAACCGATAAAAGCAACGGGGAAGTGTGTTAGAAGTGTGTGGTAGTTTCAGTGTCGTTTCTGGTGTCAGGAGGAAAGAAAGAAATCTCAAACCTGGAAGATTTCTGAAGGAAATCACATCACACGATGACAAGTTACTGATACGGTTCCACATCTTGTGACAAGAACTGTACTTTACATTCTGACATCCTCCTAAATTACCCCGACAGTTCAGCTAGCTCCACTGAAGCTGTGTTAGTCTGAAGAGTTTCCAGGTGGATATCCGCTAATATCCATTAATTATTTGATTTGACAGAAACTCTTATTCAAGATGAGATTTAATCATCACAATTTCAACATATATTGTTTTTGCATTTTCCTTATAGTGACTCACAAAAAGAAGAGTTCCTCTTGATCTTTTCCCACATTAGCATCAAAAACTTGTTTATTTTTTTGTATTTTTTGTAACAGACACAAAGTTGTGTATAAAAATGAAGTAAAAGGGAAACAAATCCATCCATCCATCTTCCATTCCCAGTTGTCCTTCAGCGGTCACTGAGGCAGCGACACTCTGGACAGGTTGCCAGACCATTACATGGCAACACACAAACACAGAGGACAAACAGCCACCTGAGGGAAACATAGAGAGACCAAATCAGCGATGATTCTGGACTGTGGGAGGAAACCCACACATGCTCATGGAGACCATGCAAACTCCATGCAGAAAGGCAATGGTGCCATCAACTGTCCAGGATAAAGTTAGGTTCATCCACATCCCAACCTTTAAACACTTTCCACTGTCCAAAATAAAAAGAGCAAAGAACTGCTTGCAAACCTTTAAAGACATGGCTGTCCACCTAAAACCAAGAAGAGAGAACAATACTTAAGCATTACAGCCAGAGCTACAATGAAAAGGTTTAAATCAAAATGTGTTCATGTTCAAGGGTCGATTCATAACAAATGTCCCACATCAATTAATAAACAGAAATATGTAGTTAATTCAATCTCATTGTGTAAAGTCATTTCCAATTTGATCCTAGTTATGAGACGATGCATCGATCCGTCACCCAGATGATTGCATCAAGCCACTGACTTGCAGCAATCCTTCATTCGGAGCATGAAACCTTCAGCAGAACCTGGTTCAGTGAGAAAGAGAAAAGGAAATTATTGGCAGCAGTAGTTCAGCTGATGGCCCCCTCCAGACATCCAGGGCCACGTGTGTCTACCACGAAGAGAAAAATACAGAGAGAGCATAAAGTTAATGAATGCAGTAACTCCAGATAATGCAAGAGTGTCTGAGAGGAGTTGAGAGTCGGAGTTTTGCTTCTGTAGCTACAGTGACTATAAATTTACACATTTTTCACATTATTTTTGAAAAACTATGTGTCATATTCCCTGGCATGAAATCCTCCTAAACTACATTTGTGTTTTCAGTGTTAATGTGACAAAATGTCAATGTTTTGGATTTATTTTCCTAATTTTTTATTTGTTTTTTTATTTTTTATTCACTGTACACTCTCCTGTCTTCCAGACCCAAGCTGCCTTGCTGACCAGGTATCTGTGGATCGGAAAGTATTGCTATGAAATGAGGAACTTTGCCACAGCCATGCAGGTTCTTGGAGGTCTGGAGAATTTGACTGTCAGGCAATTACCAGTAAGGCTTCACTATTACAAACTTCTAACTTTGTCTAATAAGTCTGGTGCCCTCGAGCTAAGCATTTTTTTTCTGCTGTGATTGAGCTTGGATGGTATTTAATTAGTTTCACAAATGAGAAATTAGCATTAATGAATTCAAATAAGATGTAGACAGAGTGAGCTCAGTGAGGGGAAATATAGGTATGAAAAGTAATTAAAAAAGCTCACAATGAAAACACAGCAATGCCGAAATAATGAAGCAAATTTCCATATTTTTTCCAAAAGATATTAGGTTCCCCGACAACAACTGGTATTATAACAGCATTAACTCTACAATTTATAATAAGTCTATAACAGATCAAAATGCTCTTATTTAAAACAGAAACATTAACATTACTCCCTTTGCTACTGAAACAATCTAATATGTTCACAATATATATGCATAAAACCCAAGTCATGAGTTTCACTCATTTTCTTTCCATTTCCATATTTTGTTTCAAAATAGATAAATTTGTCTGCCTTGTAAGTGAAGAAAAATTACTGTAACCTTTTTCAACGAGCTGACAGGAAGTGTGCTGCAAAAGATAGAAGAAGTTTTTACTTTGCTCTCACCTAAGGTACAAAAAAAACTCTCAGTAACTCCTGGACCTTCTCTGGCATTTCATTCAGAGTACTTTAAATCACTACAATGTCATCTTAAAACCTTATTATACCTAATAAGAGAAATCAGCTCATATCTTGGGTGAAGTGTTTGGTATAATAAACCTTTACATTAGTGATGCTCTGAAGAGTAACGTCCACTTCTTGCCGGCAGGCTTGGAAACACCTGGCTGCCAAAGTCTATGAGATCCTGGAGGAGCTGCGAGCCGTTCAGGTGACGTGCAAATCTGAGGCAATAAATAAATACACAGGAACAAACACCTTTGAGCAGGAGAGTTTCAGAGTTTACAGCACATCCAGAATACCACAAATCCAACACTGTCCTGTTTGTCAGTCCTGGCGTTTTCCTACGTTAAACTGCAGGTGTTTCTGAAGAGCGATGACCTGTGTCTGATTGGAGCAGAGCAAAAGAGGACGAGGCCCACGCTGCCGTCCGTTCACATCCTGGCTATGCATGTACAGCAGCTGGAGATTGGTGCATTCACACTAACCACTGGGGCTTATAAGTGGACCAAACTCAGGTACGCTTTGGATGCAGAAAAATGTAATTTACACAGAAAGTCAAAGGTTTTTCAGTTTTATTCAGGCAGGATGGGGCTGTTACTGGTTTAGTAGTTCAATAAGAAAAAGGAAACAACAAGAAAAAAACACATGATTAGGTCACTCAATGTCAAAAACAGGAATTGAAAATTTGATCAAAACCCTAAGAGCTTCATTTTAGACTCAATAAGCCTCAGTTGGATGTTAAAGTTCATGATGGAACAATCAGGAAAATACTAGAAAAATACAATTTGCTTGGAAACAGTTTCTTGTCTCTAAAGAACAATGTTGCATCAGGATTTAGGTTTGCAAAATTGCTTCTGAATAAAATACAAGACTTTTGAACAAGGATGAACAATGTAGAGAATTATGGCCTTCAGCATGTTCGTAAAAACGTAAACAGCATTTGAGCGAAGCATTTGTACTTAGCATTACAGAGTTAAACATGAGAAACTTGGTCTTCAGCAGGACAATTATCCCAAACACAGCAGCAAATAACAGACATAGCTAAACTAATTTTAAACTCTAAACATCTCTAAACGAGATGTTGAAATTGCACTAGACTTCTTACAAAGTTCAGGAGAATAAAATTAAATGTGTAGATATATCTCAGTAAGTTAGATGAGACAATGAAATCATTGAAAAGTTTATTTTAGTTTAAAAATTCAAAAGACTAGGTCACAAAAGGTCAAACCAAAATCCTTAAAATATACCAAAAAATGCGTCAGTCTGTAAGTGCAAATGTAACTTTTGGAATAAATTTCCTGACATAACTGTTGACACAGCTGTCAACACACATGATTATGTGACAACAGTAAACAGGTTTCTTTTGGCCGCCTGTCTGTGAATTATGTTACATATGTGGAAACTAAAAGGGTCAAATTTTATGTTCGTGCTCTGCATTAGCAGCTGATTCTGTCCAGAAACACTAAACGTAGATGATATGATGGCACTAAAGTGGGAAAATTATGCAAACTGCTGGGAGATTACTGCTTAAACTTGCACAACTAAGTGTCCGGTTGCTATGTAACATGTATCCATTCGGAAAAATAATCCTCTCATATATCACTGCAGGGCACAAAATGTGAACAGTTAGTATCATTATGTGAGAATTGGCCTTCCCTCCCCCTCTTTCTGCAAATCAGTTTATGACAAAGTCGGCCAACTCACAAAAAGGACATATTTTCCTGTGTCCTTCTTCTCCACTCCAATATGGCTGACCAGATGCTGAGGTCAGAACAAGTGGGGCTGGGATGGCGACGGCACAGCTGTTGAATCTGGGTAGTTTGTTGGGGTGCCAGTGTTGCTGCAGATGGTGCCTGTGGGAGGAAGGGTTGATTGGAAAAAGGTTTGTGGCCAGATGCTGAGAGGTGACCGTGTGTAGCCAGATGATGAGGTCGGGAGAAAAAACAGCTGGTTACCATAGATTCTGGGTTTTTCCAGCTCGCTCCAAAAAAATCAGGTCAAATCTGATGAGATTAAGAAGAAGAAAAGCAGATATAAAATGTATCTCCTCTGCGCTTCTTTCTTGCTTTCTGTGTTTCTTTAATGCTTTTTTTCGGTTCTTGTTTTGGCTTCAGGAACATCGCAAAGGTTGTGAGTCAGGTCCATGCCTTCCAGGAGGTTGTGTACCCGTACAGCCCGGACCAGGACCTTCAGGCCTACCTGCGCCGCCGGATCGGCCGATTCGCCACGACGGACATCCACCTGCTGGCCGCTGACAGCGATGCCAACTTTCAACGGTCCAGCGAGCGTCAGACACGGAGGATCCACGACACGCTGAGGAGAGTGAAAGCTACGTTCCAGTGAAGCCTGCTTTGCCTCATTTTAGAGATGAACTTCAAATCTAGGACATTGTCCTGCGTCCAGACTTATTACATTACAGTGCTGTGGAAAAGTATTTGCTCATTACAGACGTCTTCTGCATTTGTTTCTTTGTCTCAGCCACACTTTTCAGATGATAAAAACAAATTCAAATGTCAGACAGAATTATCTGAGGTAAATGCCAAAAACTGCTTTCTAATTGTCTAATTAAATGTCCTATGTGTTATTTAAATAGAACCAGTGTGACAGCATGAAGTAGGCAGAAATGTCTTTAAACCAATGCAGCAAGCCCTGATCCAAAGAATGTTGAGATAACAAACAAAATTGCTGAAATAAGAGTCATGAAAGTATTACTAAGCCTTTTTCTTAATTTCTAAAGAACCAATTATTCACAAATGGAAGAACAAGTAATGGTGAAGCTTTTCAGGAGTGAACAATCTACTAAATGTACAAGAGCTCATCACCGACTCATCCAAAAGTTATCAGAGAACAACATTTAAAACTAAATGTTTCCAGTAAAATACACAGAGAGGTTGAACACTTCTGAACAGAAAAAAGAAACATAGTTGCATAATTTCGGATAATGTACAGTGTGAAACCTTCATCTAGTTCCTGCTAGATGAAGGCAGGTGTGACTGTACAACATCATAATATAAGCTGTTTATATCTATTGATTCAGTTACTCAACAGTATTTATTGCAATTGTAAAACTTTGCGTTTTGTGTTAAATATTGCTTGTGGATAAAAATTAGATTAATTTTAATAAATTGCAGTCACAGCGGCAGTGCATAATGAAGAAATTTGCAGTAATCCAGACCTAAATCTGTTGGGATCTAAACAGACTGTTCCTGCTCAAAGTGTAACTAAATTATATTAATTTTGTAACCAAGAGCTGGATAAAATTCCTCTGCAGTTTTCATGTTTCAAAATTCCTTGATGGAAGTTGCTGTGTCCAACGGTGCTGCAACCAGTTATAGGGTTTAGAGGCATCAGCATTTCAGATTGAATAGATTTTTGTCCTTAATAAATTAAATGATCATTTAAAAAGATGCATTTTTAAAGTGGTTTTGCTTATCTTTGTCTAATATTATTATTTTTCTGAAACTTTTAGTTATGGTGGAAAAGCAAAATCAGAAGAAATTTGGAAATAAGGCAACTTAGGTCAAAACTCACACTGGTCATATTTTTAAAATTTGTTTGGATTTAGGTCCATCCACAGTCCAAACACATAATTATTAAGGTCATTGATCTCTCTAAATTGATCTTAGGTGTGTGTACGTGTGTGTATGTGTGTATGTGTGCGTGTGTGCGTGTGCGTGCTCGTGTGTGTGTGTGTGTGTCCTGTGATGGACGAGGTCACACAAGTCTCCAGATTAAACCAAATGATCAGTGCAGAGTTGCCACCCACCCTGTGACCCTGCAAGGATAAGTGAGGATAGATGATGGATATATTTTTTGTTTGCATTTTGTTCCTTCAACAAAATTAAACAATGTTTTTTTGTGTTGATTTTTTTGTCTTTCTTAGCTGATGCACACTTGCATATTTTTTGGATAGTGTATTTAATTTATTTGGTATGTTTTCTCTAATATATAATCATTTGTGGCCTGAACATGTGAAATGCATGTCCATCGAAATGATACAGGTGCCTAAAAATCACAACTTGCACATGCAGTAGTGTAACAGCGTGATTCTTTGCTTGGGATTGTAACAGCGTGATTCTTTGCTAGGGATTGACTCAGCTAAAGCACAGTTTCAACAGCTATGTTTCTGTGTCATACACTGTCAGTTTTTTTTCAGCAGTCTTTCACATTTTCCACAGTCAATTATCTGTAGAGCCACTTAACATTAAAACTGTTTTGTGCAATGTTTAGTAATGCATGACTTTTCGCTACTTTTATTCCAGTGCAAGTTTTAAATGAATCACATTCTGTTGTTTTATGTGGGTCAACATGCATTAATATTATAAACTGGAGAAGCTGCAAGGTTTTCAGTTGTACGTTGATTTTCAGTTTGATGGATTCCTTGTAGATATTTTCATCCAACTGTTTGGTGGCAGATTTTCTAACTTCTGGCTTTGAAAGTTTGACTTGCTCGTGCAGATTTTCGCTGATTAAATATTATCTTAATATTTGTAATTCACATCGTTCTAATATTTTTTTCTTGCCTTTGTGCCATGGGCAGTCAGTAAGGAGTTTTACCATTGCTTAAATAAAACACAGGATTATCATGGTTTTGATTTTAAGTTGTCTTCAGTGTCTTATATCAGCATGCTTAAGTGTAAAATGCAGTGTTTGTGTGTAATACGACGATTACCTTAATTGTGAGATTTCCAAAAGAATGCTATTGTTTCCAAATAACGTACATTCCCAAAGGGTCAGAGGTCAAAAGCTAAACGAACAGCGAAATGTAACTCATGCAACATTTCTGTATGCCTGAAGAGACAGTCGACATGTTTTCATTGAAAAAAACTTCCAATTTGAATAACTTTGTAGAACTTCAGTGAAAAAACGATAACTTTAAGCCTTATTCCACACAAACTCCACACTGAAGAGTGTTGCTGTTAGCCTGATGTGGTCTTATGATGCGGTCTTTGACTGGACCAAAAATGATTGGATTTTTGAATTTTATAAGTCATGCAGTTGTTACTCCAGAGCAGGGGTGCTCAAGTCCAGTCCTCGAGAGCTACCGTCCTGCAACTTTTAGATGCAGCTTTACTCCAGTAGACCAGGCTCAGCTATGAACAGGCCTGGTAACGAGCCATTCATTTGATTCAGGTGTGTTGGAGCAGGGACGCATCTCATAGCTGCAGGATGGTAGCTCTCGAGGACTGGACTTGAGGACCCCTGCTCCAGAGAGTGGAACGCTCTGGGTATTGTGACTCTAGAGGGCGCTGTTGCTCGGGTATGCCTTAACTTGCTCTTCAGGCCCCACTGACAGTTGCTGGGCTAAAACCAGATGATGCTTTTTTTTTTAACCTCTACCTGAAAATGTGAAAAAACATTAACATAAAAACGTTTTAGGTCACAAAATAAAACCATTACTGTACTGACCTTTTAGACTTTAAAATGGGCTGTTGACGTCTAAGGGTCCCCAGAAATCCAGATTGTTACAATTCTGTTGGACATCATCAGAAAACATAGTCATAATTTGAGTTAACTGTTAACATAAGAAGTGCTTCTGAGTGAACAGGTCACATGTAGGACCTGATGTGATTTGATGTTCAAACAGTTTTGTTCAGTTTACAGTTTTTCTGTCACAGCATGTTATTGACTATATTTCATAAAGCCTCATGAAGAACTGTTGGCTCAATTAAAGAGAAGTGAAAATCCCTCTACTAAAATGGCAAGTTCATTTTAAGGTTGTCGTGTTAGCATGCTGGTATCTGTTAGTATAAAGATTAGATGTTTCCAGTGAACTGCAAGTATAGAGGCCATCTATTGTTTTCAAATAACTGGAAACTTGTTTCATACATAATTTGTTTTCTGGGTAAATTGCACAGGGTAGCATGACTTAGCATTAAGCTGCTCCCTAGCCGTGGTTAGCTCAGACAGTCTGAAGCACAGAATGTTAAACTCCAGCTGGTTGCTACGTTGGGTTGGGCTGTAGTTTGCAGTATGTTTTCTGAAATCTAGGCCAAATGATTCTCAAATCAGGGGCTTTGAGTGGAGTGTGACACAGTAAACCTAATCAGCTTCTCTTGAGTGGCTTCGACTCTCTTACTCTCTACTGTACACACAAAGAATGACTAAAAAAAGATCAGATCTTATCTTCAGACTAGGTCAACCACTCAGTGCAGTGATTGTCAGGTTATTGGACTTTCTATCATTGTTTCTCCTGATATGGTCTTTGCAACGCACACAGTCCTGAGGTTTACATTTCGATAACCTCCTAGTGAATCTGTTTCATGTGTGAAACAGACAACACGTGGTCAGACATGAATCGGAGCAAAATTCCAATCTGACTCCACAGGATTTAAAAACATGATGGCCCACTCTTCAGTTGAGTTGAATTTTTGTCTGGATTTCTTCCAATAACTTCCACTTTGTTATAAAACCACTGACAGTTAACTGGAATGTTTAGCAGTGAGGAAATTTCATGGCATCTAATCATGTTATCACACAGGAATTCCTCAAATTTCTAAGGAAAACTTTTTGTTTCATAAATGTCTCTAAAGGTACTGCATGTTTAGTTCCTGGATTTTATGTCAATGTGTCAATTGGTGAATGAATATTTTTCACAAACTTTCCCAGCTGGTGAAACAGATTTTTTGTTGAGTATTCAAACAGTTTTACCAAGTCAGTTAAAAATTACAACACAGTCACCGTCAACAATGAGCATTTTGTCCAATATGTTGATTTATTTATTTATTTTGTCTTTAAACTGTTTATAAATTGCATATGTTATCTCCTTGCTGGTTTTTTATTTAGTTTATATTATTAGAAGGATTTCAAGAACCTACTTACATGTCTGTGACCCCAACTTAGATATATGTGAGATAAATAGGACCTAGCCTTAACCCAGACATGAAAATATTAAAATCAGATGTCATTGATAGTCCTTTGAACTAATCAAGGGGAAATAATTTTAAAAATTGTGGAAAAATGTTTGAAAAAGTGTTTTATGATCGGTCACAAACATGACCGGAGGGATAAATGTGCTTTTCCCAAATTGAAAAGATCACAAAAGGTAAACAATGTTTCTTTATATCTTTCCACAGCACTACTTTAGTTTTGCTCTGTAAAATACAAATTTGACAATTTGTATATTCTAAACCACATGTGTCAAACTCAAGGCCCGAGGGCCAAATCCGGCCCGCTGAAGCTTTTTATGTGGCCCTCCACAGACCACACTAAACACTAAGTGTGATTAAATATTATATTACCAATCATATCAATGCAGTTTTTATCTGTTTACTGCCAATTTATATCAATCAATCCCTCCAGTTTCTTGAGAATTTAGTTGATGTCTGATTATAGTCCATGATTTATACAGCGAGTAAATAAAAAGTCACATTTATTATTAGTTCCTGAAGGGATTGAAAAGATCTTCAATAATATTATGTAATTTTAAGAATTCATTGACATATTAACAGTTTCTGAACAGGTTTTATCAACACATTCTGGCGCAACCGGCCCTTTAAGAGCCTTCATGATCTTGATTTGGCCCAAAACGAAAATGAGTTTGACACACCTGTTCTAAACCAAGGTAAATTTGAGTGCTTGAGTGTTTCTGCATAATTATATTGAGCTTCAGTCTGTTATAGTGTTATGTTATTCCATTAACATAGATCATAACATCTATAGTAGCTGCCTTCATTTATATTAGTAAAAATCATGAACATCTGTCAGTTCAGATGTTCATGATCTGAACTGACAGATTATATTATTGTATGATAATAAACAATAATACTTTGTCTGGCTGTCACTAAGTCTAACAAATCAAGAACCACACTCAAAACTAATCTTAAAAAGGAAGAAGTTTGGAACTGGAAGAATATGGTGTGTATTTAAATAAGTGCACAAATGTATTGTCCCACCGGTCACTATTGTGATCTTTACACATCCTGCTCACACACCAAACCAAGTTTTGCAAATGCAAAGGTATATATCATAACTAGACACTTTTTTTCATCATTATTTTCTCTGAAGAGTTTTTGCGGCACTAGTGTCTCGTATTTTTGAAGTAGGCAGACAGGAAAGAGGGCGAGGAGAGGGGGGAAGACATGCAGCAAAGGTCGCCGGGACTGGGAGTCGAACCCGCGACGTCCACGTCGAGAACTGAGGCCTCCAAACATGGAGTGTGTGCTAACCTTTTCTTTGGCAGGTTTGTGATAGTCTTCCTCTCGCCCAGGTGAAACCAATATGCAAACAGCTCAATTGATGTGATAAGTTACTCTAAACATGTGATACTACATCAGTGTTATCTAAACACTTTAAACTGTCAATATTTGCTGAATAGTAACTGAAGATTTAATCAATAAGCTTTATGGAGTCCTTGAAAGTGACATCAATTTCTTGGTCACTATTGTGACGGGTGGGTTTAAATGTGTCAACATGAGCTTAAGTAAACTTCAAATGAAGGAAATAAAAAGCATTGTGCAGAAAGTACTTTTTTAATGGCCACATAATTGACTATCTACATGCTGTAATTCAATTTCTATTTGCAAATCAACGAGAAATCTAAATGTAGAAAAATACAAATCATGAAGATCATATTTGCAGCAACTGGCTAACATGTTTACAGTGATTAACAATTTTCATTGCAGAGCAAATGACGAAACATGAAACGCCAAAGTGCAAATTATTATTTGAGTCCTGATGTTCAGCCAGAGCCCATTTTTTCTTTGGCAGCTCTCCTCTTCTGCCATGAACTTCACCATGGAGATGGAATGTGATGTGCAATGAAGATTTGCCTAAATTAGCCAAATAAATTCAATTTTATAGACTCACGCTTGCCAATAACTTGCCAGACAATAACTGTCATGACCAGTTAGTCTGCTTGTGTGAAACTGGAAACACTGGCAGAAGTCTGAGCTTCTGTCCTACAGTTTAAAACATATTCTGCTGGATTTTAAGCTTTTTAAACTTTATTACAATAATAACTATTAATGGTATGATAATTTTTTACTTTAATTTTAATCTGGCTGCAAGTGCTGCTAATTGTTTTGTCATATGTTAATTTACTAGCCTGACTATAAATAATAAAATTCTGTCAAATTTATTAAAATTATGGTAAAGTATTGAAATATGTTTAAGTAACAATAAATGCTTCACTATTTCTCTCAGATTGGATTTACTTTACCTTGAAAATATTTTATACCTATTGAACCTTTAAACATTTTGTCACATTATAATGAAAAACTTCTGTGCATTTTATTGGGATTTTTTGTGATGTACCAAGACAAAGTAATGTGCAATAAGGTAGAAGAAAACATTCATTAATTTAAACCCTTTTTACAAATATAAATCTGTGAAATGTGCAGCTGCGCGTTTCTTGGGGGGTATGACTATACCAGATTTTAACATTTAGAGACTGAAATTTGGATGGACAACATTTGTAACATGTTTGTCTATTTCAAGTTATTCTTAAAAAATGTTGATTCCAATATAGGTAGGTATATTTAGTGGTGCTGTACTGATGGAAGCCGAACTCCTGCCTGAGTCTCAAGTCTGTTGCAGCCTCTAGTTTGTTTCCCTCTAATAATGCAACATATGCAGCTTTAAAAAGTTCCCAGGCTGCATGCTGGTGCAGCTGCCAGCACTACATGGATGCCTTGCAGGTCATTCTGCTTCCTCACAAACAGATGCATGTTAGGCTAATCAGCGTCTCTAAATTGCCCTCAGGAGTGAGAGTGTGTGTAAATGCATATGTGTGCATATGTGTCTCTTTGTTACCATGTGATGGACTTTCACCCTGCTGTCTTCTTTGGTTTTGATGATGCTGTTTTATTAAAATTTTGGATTATGGTGAGTTTAAATTACACACAGCTGGGCTCTATTTGCAAATCAGGATGTTGAATACATGTGCAATGTGAGTAAATGTGAAAAAGTTCACCTTGCACCATTTTGCAAGGTGCTGCCATCTTAATCACTTTGTCATGT
Organism: Poeciliopsis gracilis; assembly: GCA_911649635.1. NCBI lineage: Eukaryota > Metazoa > Chordata > Actinopteri > Cyprinodontiformes > Poeciliidae > Poeciliopsis > Poeciliopsis gracilis. Next base: position 6,321,105 of record CAJVRI010001154.1, read on the forward strand.
TTAAATTACCCACATAAAATGCATTAAAGTCTGAACATTTATGGAAATATGTATAACGAGGTAATAAGACTTTTGTTATAATTAAATAGGAAGAATAATTAAAAATCTTAGCTAAATCCGAGAACTTTATACTTCAATTAACAGTAACTGAGTTTAAATATTAGATAATTTTGCTTGGGTTTAAATATAAGATACACTTTGGTATTATAACTTGTTTTCTGTCTCATGGACTTCAGGAAACAAAATGGAAAACTGTTTTCTTCTTTAGAGTCGCTAATGGAGTTCAGAGTTGGGGGTGAAAAACTTCTGCTTTGGTCCACTTGTATACTGGACAGAACTGCTGTATGACCGATTCAGACTGTTAGAAGACATTAGAATACAATGAGAGAAGCCTCTGGGCTCTGGACAGACCCACAGCTCTGCTCTGGAGCAAAGCTACAGGTTGAGCTCAGTGACACGCAGGGAACCCTTCACCACTCCCGGGAAACGATGGAAAACTGTCCTGGTATTTGTTTGGCACATCCAAAACATGATTTCATTCTGCTTTACAGATTAGTCAGAGAAAAAAACTTTGCTTAAATCATTGCAGCTTGTGAAGCTCTGAGTGCTTTTTTTCCCTGTTGCCCCACATGGCTTGTTTTATCGTATTTACACATGAATGCAGCGACAATCAGGCGTAATTGTGTTGCTACTGTAAGGCCTTTGATCTCTTTAAAGTTTGGAGCGCCTGTGCCAAACGCTGGTGGTTGGGGAGCTGGCGCCGACGCACACCGAGGGGAATTCAAGCATGTCGATGCAGAAACCCACTGGAGGGTTGATCCCCACTTGATTGCACAAACTTCACCGGGAATGCGCTAAAAATAAACTGTGATGAATTTTCAGACAAGCCAAGTATGAAGTAACTCGACAAATTTGATTCCTTTGCGTATGTTTTAGAGGCCCAAACTATTTTCTTATTTCTATTTTTTACTAGAAAGAGCGCCTAATTTTACTTGAATATGGTAAAAAGAAGTGAAAACACTGATTGTATGCTGACAAAACAAAAAAATGTTTGCTACAATTTGTGTAATTCTGTTTCTGATCAATTTTGAATCACGTTTCTAGGTGGATGTGATGTAATCAGAACAGCTTTTTCCCTCATTTTGAAATGTGATTATTTTAAAAAAATTAGACAAATTCAAACTATTTCAAATTAGCTACCTTCTAATCTTATGTTATTTTAAACTTTACACACAACAGACAACATATCACAGTTTATATTCTATTAATTAAATGGAGAAACAAGATATTTGCCACAGTATTTCTCAGTCTAGAATCTTCTCCTTTTCTACGATCATGGATGCATTCATTTATGTCCACAAACATGATTCATAGGAGGATCCTCTGAGGAATAACAAATGCCTCTGCTGGTTCCTTCTCAACAAGATAACCAAGACTAACAAGCAAAAGGAAGGAGGCAGGAGGCAGGCAACTGAAGAGAAAAACTTTTACCCTAGGAAATTCAAAAACTTCGGTACAGAGAGGAAACTGCAGAGATGGGAGAAATGCCTGACAAAACACACGAGGAATCAGAAAATAGAACGCTCCATGACAAAACTCCAAACCAAAAACCCTGAGATCACGGCAGGATTTGACTTTAAAGTCTGCTCTTACATTGGGCTGCATGTGAGAAATAAAATTACAGAAGATGTATTTAAGAATATGTAGGAAACAGATTCAACCAAAATGAATAAAATTTGTGAAGTTAATCATCAAAGATGTTTGAGCCATTCTCTCTTTTTTTAAAATGCAATCAATATTACATTTGCGCAGCCAAATTGCTATCAACTCTTTAGTTCCTGATTTATTTCCAGTTGTCTGTCTGACCCAAGAACCAGCATTTGACACCGGGACTTCAAATACATTGAACTCTTGTGTCTGTAGTACAAGTACAAATAAAACTGAATATTTGCTCCCGCATCTAAATGAATTACCCTATTTGTCATTTCATTGATGTTTTAAAACATCAATGACAGTTTGAAATTGAGTGGTAATTAAATGTTTCTAAGCGTTTTTGAACTGTTAAATTTCTAAATAAAATCTGTCCAAATAGTTTCACTGATTGAGATTCTAGCAGTTTGGTTTTATAGTATAGGCTAAAGTGGAAATCTGAATTTTAAAGTGACGACTGTTTCAGTCATTTTAATGCCGAGTGTTTAATTCCTTCAGGATTACCTTTTGTGGTGCACAAAGTGTAAAATACCTGATCGAAGTGGGAACTTGTGGAAAGTAAACGTCCAAATTTGTCAGAAGTGAGAAAAAGTCTTTAAATCCTGTCCTCTGTTACTCTCCAGTCGTCACGGACTCGGTGGCGCCAAGTCTTCACACGCTAACAGGATATGTAAAGGCTTCAGCAACAACCTATTATCCCCCAATCATCAGGATCGATCGGGCGTTAACAAGAGGTTCTCCATATGCAAATGGAGGCGAGTGGCTGGAGCCGCTATAAAAGGCCGGGAAGCTGCCACAGCGCGCTCTCTCGTGACATTTGGTGGATTTACAGGCCACTGAGCAGCAGCACCGTGGTCATGGTGAAATACTTTTCCGTGGACTGGTTGGCGCAGAGCCACAACAGCAGCGCAGCGAAGGAGGGGCAAAGAGCTTCCCGCGCGCACAGACCTCATGTCCTCTGCATGGTGCAGCCGAGCGCGCCGGTTTTCAGGAAAGGTTACCTGCAGCCAAAACCCAAGCTGTCAAAGGCCGCCAAGCAGGGAGGGTCAGATGAGGTCAGAGAACCCCAGAGTTCACCTTTGCACCCAGCAGACTCCTCCTCTCCAAGTAACCTCTGAATGAATTCTTTTTTTCATGTTTTTGGTCAAAGTTTCAGGTTTGTAACGATTTTTCTGTCTTCAATTTCTGAAGTGAGCGGGTATTCCTCCGGGTACGAGAGCGAAGCGGTGTCCCCCGCGTGTCCCTCCGTGGATGAAGGGAATGAGGCGGAGAAAGACTCACCGCAGCGCCGAGTGCGCACCAAGTTCACTCCGGAGCAGATCAGCAGGCTGGAAAAGATCTTCAGCAAACACAAATACCTGGACGCAGGGGAGAGAGTGAAGACGGCACAGAAGCTGAGCCTCACAGAAACTCAGGTAAAATGCAAACACAGCGTGTTAAATAGGATAATTAATGATGTAGGTGGATCATCATTGGATATTTAAATTCAAACTTTTGTTTCTTCTGCAGGTCAGGACTTGGTTCCAGAACAGGCGGATGAAGCTGAAACGGGAAGTGCAGGACTACCTCGCCCCCCAGGTGTCCTTCCAGCCTCTGCACCCGGCTCAGTACCACGCCGTGGCGGCGCACCAGGCCCACTACGCCGCATCCGGCAGCGGCCTTTTCCCGCTGCCCGTCTCGCAGCTGGTTCTGACTCCTCATCCCGCGCCTCAGCTCATGATCCGGCATCCACATTTCTACTGAACGAGAGACTCTTCATTCCGACATCGTCACTTATAATCCCTATCCGATTTGTGAGATTTTTGTACAAACTTTGTATAATTACAAATATATATATTTATAATAATTATTAAATAAAGTTATTAATCTATATTGAAGCAATGATTATGGTGTTTTCTTTTGCGTATTTTTGCTGCAGCTTCATCTGAGAGATAAATTTGATGATATAATCTTTATTGCGGGTCCAGATTCTCATGAATGGATCATCCTGCTATTCATCTTCAAGGGAAGATGAAGAAACCACTGATAAAGATGACTAAAGGTTCTCCTTGTATGGATCTTTTGATTCAGTCCCAGTTCAAAAATGTCAACAGTAGATGAAACCAGAGTGGATCATCCAATGCAAATAGGATCAAACAGCAATCTTACAATGAGGTTTTATTGCCTGGTCAGCAAAAAGTGAGAATCCTTTGTTTCTGCTTTCAGAGGGCCTGTTTGTTCCCATTCCTGCACTTCAAAGAGCAGCTAACTGGGAGATCATGGTTGACAATTAGGCATAATTAAGCCACTCATTGATGAGTTTACATTTACCACAGGAGTCCCCAGGCCTGGCTCCAGAGAGTCTGGCATTGCTTTGACCAGAGGATATGACCTGAGGAGATCTATACAAAACCTCCAATAAAACAGTCAATTAGCTACTGAGATGCTCAGAGGGAAAACAGGATTTGCAACAAACTTGACATCAAAACAGTAATAAATTATCAGCCATGTGGTCAAATATTTAGTTTACTGATTAGATAATAAGTGGCAGGTTTTATTTTTAGTTTAATGGCTGCAAAAAGTTACTTCCTGTTTTCACATTTTCATCTTACAGCCACTAACTTTATTACTTTTTCAGGGGGATTTTATTGAATGGACCAATAAAAAGTAGTGGATGTTCTTTGAAGGCATCGGAGGTTTATTAGAAAACATTACTGAGCAAACACAAGAGGTCAGGGATAAAGCTAGAAGCTTGGTTGGGTTATAAAACAGCATCTCAAGCTTTGAAAATCTCACTGTTTGAGCCGTCAGCTGAAAACAAAAAGAACATGACACAAAACAGATTTAACCAGAGACTGCCAATCACTGACACTGACAGGAAAACACAGAAGAAAACCTGTTATAGGTTGGAAAATACACAAGATTCTGATTCACCTGAATTTAGTCATGGCTTAGATCAAAACACATTTACAATGGTCCAGTCAAAGTACAGACTTACATTCGATTGAGAATCAGGGAAAAGACTTCAGAATTTACATGCACATATAAGCTCTCAGCTGAGTTTCTTGACTTTGTGACCAATGTGAATTTTAACCAATTTAAATCAAAAACTGAACTTTTGTAAAGTTCCCTCCACCTCCTGCTTTTACACCACTTTGTGTTGGTTTGTTACATAAACCCTCCCAATAATTAGTATGTTTGTAAGGTGACAAAAAACATGCAAAGTGCCATAGGTATGTAAACTTTTGACCTGGGCAGGGCGATGGGAAACATCTTGTTCTTAAAGGTAAACAAAGATCAAAAGGAGCGTTCTCACTTTCCATCATTGTTTTCTGACCTTCCTCATCCCAGCATAAAGGCTTCACCTCCAGGTTGGCTGATGGGCACACAGCTGGGCGCTTTCTTCTGCTACAGCAGGGAAGTCTCTAATTGTAGAGAACATTTTCTGATAAACAAGGAGCTCGGTCCAACCGGGCAATAACACAAAAGCCAGTTTGTGGGAGAAAAAAAAAAAATAAAACTGTGTTTCTTGTGAATTTTCAGGATTCTAAAGCTGACTGACCTTCCAACCCATTTATGCAGCCAGTATTCAGTCTGAGATACCAGCCAACTGATACTCAGACTCACCGGCGCCGAGAAGGTGAGGAAAACCTGCAGCCTGATCTGTGGAGGCACAGCGGTGAGTTCAGCTTCTGCGCGGGTCTCTTTGCATATGTCAACAAAGACGCGTGGCGCTACCGCATGGCGCTTCATTCAGACAAACGCTTCAAAGCATCATGGCGAATGTCTGCCATTCCCAGAATGTCGCGAGATAACTGCACCCGGGACGCTGAAGAGCAGCGTTAGGTAAGCCAGTACTCCCTGACCTCAGTCAGTTGGCTGGCCAACGTTGTCTCTGGTGGCGGATCAATCAGAGCCTTTGTGTGCGGATTGATTTCGAGTTTCTCTGTTCCGGACAACAACAGCTGCTTGGCCTGGTTAAGACAGAGATGAGGGGACAGAATGAGAACTCTGCAGAAACACCAGCAGGAAGCACTAAGCCTGGTTGGAAGGGGAAGTTAACTTTCCTTGCTCCTAACCCGGTTCTTCAGTTCTCTGGTGTCTGTATCTTGCATTGCATGAAACTGAAACGGAAGCTCGTCGTGATTATCTTTGTTCCGTTTCAGCACCCCGCTGAGCGGACAGCTCCCGCATCTCCCGCCCGTCCCGCAACGCGCATGGGTTAAATGACAACGCGTTCACAAAAACTGGCAAACAGTCGCCAGCATTTGGAGACCTGGAAGCCTCCAAATGCTGCAGGCGAAAATCTCCAGCTGGTCGCTCTGCTCTCCTTCCACTGCGGTGCATTTGCATCTTGAATGTGAGATCAAAGGCGAAAATATCAGCGAGATCATTGAGATATATTGAGTTTCTATTGTGTGACCACTGAAGACTTCGCACTTCCCTGACAGCAACAGAAGGATGGCGCCCTCCAGTCTGCCGGAGGTGTATATTGCGTCTCTTTAAAGCCATTTTCTGACCTGAGCTAAATAAGTGACGGATGGAGTCACAAACTTCTGTCCCTGTTTGCTCAGCTTTAGAAAAGCATGAAAGCTGCCCCCGATCATGTAAGTAATCAGATTACATTGTCCACCAGTACCAGCACGAATCCAGAGCCACTTTCTGACATTTTTTTTGACTGGAGATGAGACAGTGGACTTTCAAAATATATTGCATGTATAGCTCATATCTCATTGACAAAATGCATCAGTTTGCATGTATTTTGAAACTTGTGTCATTTTCTTTCTAATGTTCAACAAGTCAGTCTGTAAAAGTTTATTTCTGAAGCATCTAAATGTAAGTAAATGGTTTACAAAGTTTAAATCAGATGGAGTGATGTGTAAAAAGAAAAAAGGGAGAAAAATAAAATAACAACAATTTAATAGTTCAATCAATCAACAGTTATTATTACTCAATAACAATAATAAACTAATAAACAGGAGAGTCAATCAATTAAAAATTAAAAATTGTCTTCAAATGATGACAGAGGATGCACGATGCTCCACTTTATTTTAGCTTTTATTAAAATCCATTAATTAATACTCATTTGTTTTATTTTATCTTTGTTGATTCACTGAACCAGATTAGCTTTTACACTGTAAGTCACAGTGGAGTCTTATTGCTACTGCAGCTCTCATATGTGCAGCACACTGAATACATTATTATTATTATTATTATTATTATTATTATTATTATTATTATTATTATTATTATTATTATTATTATTATTATTATTATTATTATTTTATAAAACAGAAGATGAATCTTATTAGTTTTGGTTTTAGCTGACATTAACAATCATTTTTTGTTTTTTATTTTCTTTATTTCAGATTTTATACAATTTTTTTTATTTTTTTACTCGTGTCAACTAAGTTTACCAAAATTACACAACTCTGTTTTCTTTATAATGCTCTCAAAGTTTTGGGATGTATTATTTATTTATTTATTTATTTATTTAGTTAGTTAGTTAGTTAGTTAGTTAGTTAGTTAGTTAGTTAGTTAGTTAGTTAGTTAGTTAGTTAGTTAGTTAGTTGGTGGTTTGTGCTGTGCTTTTTTCCTTGCTTTGAACACTCGTGTATAAAACCTATTTTCTAAATTAATTGTAACAAATTTATTGATTTGCTTAATTTTTTTTCTTACTGCCAATTATTTGTGTCATTTCAACATCAGCAGACCATGTTCCATAATATTTTACCGTCCACTAAGCCTCTACTGGGATCTAAACACTTAAAGTTTTATTTAAAAATAACAAAGATGAAAATATTCTACAGTGTGATTAAAACTGCTGTTTTTTATTGGTTTAAAGCAGCAATACTGAGGAAATTTCTGAGCATCATTGCTCTTCAGAGTTGCCCAAAATATTACCTTGTGAACCACAACCTCATGTCAATAATACTGAAAAATAAACACTGAAATATAAAATAATAAAAATATCAGCGAGGATTTTCAGAGAAACAGGTTCTTTATTTAATACAATCATAAAGCAACACTGTCAGAGATAAAACAGAAGAAAAAGATGAATGATTATGCAGAACAATCAACTCCACATCCATAAGTGAGCAAAAGCAAATAGAGCCATAATAAAAGGTTTTTTCTACAAAGGAAAAGTAGATATTGGAGACAACAAATTGCAAACATGCAGTAAATTCACCTGTTTTCTGTTCCTGTTTAAACGTTTTCACTACAGTTTCACGTCAGGCTGGAAGGCTTACGTGAAAGTGGCTGCAGAAGTGAAGGCTGCTGGTTGAGCTCGGTTGGGTGGAATACCTCTGCAGCCCCATTTTCCCATGCCTTATGCCTCTTTAAAGTTATGTCTCAAAGAAGTATATGCATAGGAAAAAGGAACAGCGAGTGAAACAAGCCCTGCCGCGACATGCCGAAACCTGCAAACTGGCATAGAGAAAAACATATAAATTAACAGAGCAAAACGATTAAAAATCCCCTCTCTGGTTGACATCTCGACAGAATGTTTCTAAAATTCATAATCCAGCTTTCAAATAAAGCCTTGCTCCAAAAGTTTTCCAAGTTTTCAGTACGTAATTTTCATTGAAATGATTCAAGGGAGATGTGCAGAGAACTTACCCTGTGAGCATCCAGACCAGTCTCCTCTGGGAAGGCACCTCCTGTTGCCCATTTATGCCTCGCAAAGACCTTGAAGATGTTTAGCAGAGACAGAATAGCTGTCGTCTGTGCTCACTCAGCAGTCCTCCTCTCCTCTGCCTCCAGCCATGGGAGCACACCTGGAGAACAGCAAACACTCGCCTTGTTACACTTTTACCTTCAGCTCAAATTCCTCAGAAAACGTCTCATTATTCTCCCAGTTTAACAATGAAGCTGTTACAGTTATTATCTCCTATCTGACACACAAGCTGCGGACGTCAGAGGCAACCGAGAAGAGAAACATTGAGGACAACTTGTTCCTGCATTGGAAAAGTTTCTTATCTGTTCAGGTTTTTTTTGCACTGCTCTCCCTTTCGTTCCTCCACTCACACATGCCTTTTAGCCCTCAAGGTCTCCAGACAAGGACTCTCAGAAGTGAGACACTGACACAGGCACGCACAGTCTCTCATACTGCGTGGGGTGCAGCGGGAGTGTTTTGGCAAGTCAAGGCCAGTGCAGCCGTCTGAAGATGGAACTCTGCTCTTTTCCTCCATGGCAGCACTCATAGCAGGGCATCGAATATCACAAGGTTTAGTCAGGGATAATCTATCTTCAACTTAAGCTGGGGTCATGTCACATCGCAATCTACGGAGCTGATTCACAAAGATTCAGCTCAGAGCTGAAAACTTCCCAATGTGATTCTAATGCACTACCATGTTTATTCTGCATTTTAAGAAGCACCACTAAAAAGGGAGAGACCTTAACTTGTTATTATGCAAATTAACTGAAACTCAATTATAACAGACTCAATTAAAAAGTGCAAAACTTTGCTGAATCTGTTCTTTAGTTTAAGCACATAGAGTGTCTTCATCAAAATTTAAATGTCTGAGATGGATTGTAGAAATAGGCTACATAAAAAAAAATTAAATACAACACATATATAGAGTGTACTAAATATATGTGTTGTTTATACATTTTTTCCACATTTCATCCACATCTAAGCCAAAATATTGAACAGAATCTGCTGCATATTTCTGCGCAGGTCCCTCTTGAAGATGAGATCTTGATCTCAATGGGGTTTTACTTGGTTAAATTAAGGAAATAATTTTTTAAAAAATAGTAAAAAAGATGCCAGATGAAAGTTTTGTGTGTCTCTGCCAGCGTTACACATCTACAGATTAAAGTTTGCCTCTGTTCTTCTTTGCAAAATAGTCAGATTTGATGGGGAGCATTTGTGAATGTCAAGTTTTCAAGTTATATTCTGAACTCTAATGAGGCCATTTTAACACCATTTTATATTGTTTTGATCTAAACGATTCCATTATTGCACTGGCTGCATGTTTACAACCTCTGCCTCAGCGTGGAGCTTTGGGATTATCGAGCATTTTGCATTTCAACTCGGCATCGCTCATGTTTAGAATATAAAGCTTAAACACAACTTCTATAGGTCACCCCATGGGGGCAGTAGTCGCAAACCTGGCAGCTGACTGAGGTCAAACATGGTCTGTATAATACTGTATCCATTCAAACACAAAACTATATGTGGTCATGGTCTGGTGAGCAGGGGCATATTGTATGCATTCCCTGCTGCTTTGGAGAAATATGTTTCAAATAGGAGGTGAAGGATTATACCTCAGTTACCTTCTGCAAAATAAACATCTAAAAAAGTAACAAGTATTATTTCAGCCTCTGCAGCAGTCCTTCGCTCAACCGCCAACAATCGACTCCTTTCGATGGTCTCAGGAGGCCCAAGCTTTTAATTGGAGCCTCTTCAACACGCAGCTCTTAAAATCCACTCTTGTTTTGCTGCAGTGTTTCGTTTGAGCGGCGGCAAATTTGCAGAGTTAAGCAGAAATGTCTCGCTGAACACGGAAATAATAATAATGATGATAACAAAAAAGAGAGGCAACAATAGTTGCTTGTTCGTTTGAACACCCCTGCCACGGAGCCAGAGAGAATTCACTCAGCACATTTCATTTAGAGGAATGCAGTCTGACAGGACAAGGGAACACAACACACCGAATCACAACACAGGAAACGAACTGTAGATCCTCTTAAGGCTTCAATTGGCAATTTGGAAGATCTGTCATGTTCATTAACTGCAAGAAGGGGTTAGGTGTTTTCTGCAAACACTGTCTGACTCAAACATGCCCATTGCTTGTGGGAATGGAAACAAATTACTTGTATGATAAAGAAAAATGCATTAGGCTCCGACTGAATTTCTCCTATTAAGAATGAGTACTGTTTGTTTCTGTTTACTGGGATTGTTACAGTAAGACGCTGCTTAAACAGGCCTTCAAAGAGGCTGTTTACCATGAATTCTGCAGCTGCCTGCAAGTTTAACAGAGCGGAGAGGCAATTTCTTTATTTATGCCAAACAATGACAACCCTTAGGGTAGACATGAAAGATAAAAAAAAAAACAAGGAATGAGCAATTCAACTTTTGTTTGCAGGTAGTTACAATCCCATACACACTATGTGGCAACCCTGGTAAACATGAGGAAAACCCCTTAAATTAAATTCCTCCTTTATTGCATCATGATCCCAGGCTAAAGAATTAAGAAAAATTAAGTCTAACGTGAGTGCACTTATTCAGAGAGGAAAAAACATCCCATATTAATAAATAATTCAGTTTTCACAGATCTTCACAAATCTTCTTTAATTGACAGAAAAAAACATAACCTTTATGAACAGGAGAGACTTGATGCAAATGTTCGCCTCTCGCTATTTAAAATCAAAAGAATGTTCACTCTCTTTCAGCTTTTAAGCATAAACCACAGAAACAGATATCTAAATTCCAAAGCGATTGTTGATTTGGAGAAAAACTGCACTCTCTACAGCGTAACAATGGCAGATTCAGCCTTCAATAACAATGTAAACTATTCTGGTCCAAGGGCATGCAGATACAGAATGCCTTCAATAGCTTAAGCTGCTTTTTTCCAACATTCCTCAGTCATGAACATTTCGTTTCATTGCTGCAGGCCTTCATCTGCAGCATTTCTCTCTATTCACTTGCTTCTATAAACACTAGGTGAATTTTAACATTGCCTCCATCCCTTTCCCTTGTTGTGATGCTAGAGACGCAGTCAAACAGATGGAGACGACGGTGGCAGAGGGGGTTTGTGTCCCTGAGCCCACTGTAGTCGGGGGCCAATCTGCATCAGGCAGAGGGACTGACAGAATAAGGCCATGAGAGGAGGGTGGAGGGATGGAGGCGGTGGGAGGAGATGCCACTAGGCTCTGTGCAGAACTGGACACCATGATGCAACCTGCTGCCAAACAGAACTGTGATGAGCGTGGCTCCTCATTGGTTAAAAGTCTTCAAAGATGCTGTTTCTTCATCAAGATTTATCTGGTTTTGGGAAGAGCAATGCAAGGACAGAGAGGAAGAAGTTAAACGTGAAAATCTTACATTTTGTGCTTCTATTTGTGTCTCTACTGTTTCAAAAACATCAAGCTGGTTTGCGGCACAAAGTTCATGTTTTTTAGTGTCTGGAAAACGACTCGTTCCAAAAACCTCTGGAATATAACGCCAAAAATCATCCACTTCCCATCGCCTAGCAACCCCAGTGAAGGCCAGCCCGTTACCTAGCAACCCAAGTGCTCCAGCACTTTTAGTCTGCTGGTTTCACCGCTGCATGCGGTACAATGGTTGCTGGAGAAGACAAGTGTTTTGTTGTCAGGGGCGCCACCAGGAATCTGGGGCCCCCTGACAACAACTTAAATTGGGCCCCCAACGCAGCTGCTGTTACAATTTCTTGAGTCTCTCTGACCCATCAAAAGTGTCACAATTTTTTAAAGGCTTGCAACTGCCTTCTTTGATCCAATACTGATAACTAGCACAATATTTACTGCTTGTGAATTTTACGTCCAACAGTCCACATACTGCATGCAAATAGGTTGCTTAAATTTTTTCTATTAGTTTTAGATTACTGAAATATATAGGCAACACATAAAATATAGAGGAAGCAATTCTACTTAAAATGATCCTAAAACAGCTCATTCTGGCAGGACTGATCAGACAAAAGTCTCTTTATCTCCGAACGATTTTGAGCGAAAAATGTAATGAATATGTTTTGAATCATCCATAGACCTAATCTTTTCTAGGAAGCTTTTAAAACAGCCATGACAGAAGACTACCTCAATATGTCTGCCGCATTTTCTTTGAATTTATTTTTACTTGTGCGGTGGGCAGGATTCATTACATTTGATGGTGTTAAATTATGCTTATCATTCATATCATGAATGAAAAGCTTTGATTAGCAGTGGTGTTCCAACTGATGGTGTCACCTTCTAACAAGCAGCAGTGATTTCAGTAAAATGACACGAAATCAATCAGCGAACTGACTCCCCTTCTTCGTCCTTTGTGAGTCCCACTCTCAGGGTCTTTCTGCCTTTCTCTTTCCCTCAAGGTGTCTCAATCAGACAACAACTGCGACTGTCTGTTGTTGTCAAAAGACATTTCAATTTGGCGGCCCTCCCTGGAGTCCAGGCAAATTAGCACTTCAAAGGGCCCAGGTCTCTCCCAGTGGGGTAGGCCTTCTATGCTTTCTCCCCCTCTCCTCCCTCTGCCTCCCGCTCCGGCTGCTTAGCAATGCAGATGAGGACCCGGCCTCCCCGGGAGCCCGCCTGTCCCTCCGTGCTAAACTAAACTCTGTGCAGGAAGGATGAGAGGGCGCTTCATTGTTCCTCCAAACAGGTCGGAGGCTTTCATTGGCTGAATGTGTTGATGGATTTTCACCCAATGGAAATGGTGGTTCAGAGTGGTGACAGAGTAAAAATGGAGCTTCAGGTTAAATTTGCATGGAGGCATAACTTTTGTCAGGTAGTGCAGTGGTCCACAACGAGACGCTCCCATCTGGGAGTGATGAGAGACAATGACACCCGAAGTGTTGCTTATGCTCAGGGTGCCTGGTCTCTATGTGGCGAAGCAGTTTGAAGCTTCATTTCCCTCATTAACGAACCAGTTACCATATGTATCGTGCAGAGCGGGCCTGGAATGTGGGAATCACTTACCGGGATAAATCCATTCTCCTGTCTCTTCTTTTCCCTTCCCAAAGAAACTTTCCATCTGATCTGTTTCTGACTCATTTTGCTGCTTGTGGGCTCAAAGTTAAAGGATACAAAATTCTCCAGACTCAAATAATACATAAAAAGGATATAAATAATTATTTCTTGTGCGGCCCGGGAACAATTGGTCCACGAACCGGTACCAGTACCGAAAGAATCAACCGTCCTTTTTGCTGGTGGTTTACTGTCTCATTAATCTTTCCACAAACCTTTTATGATTTTATTTTCATGGTGTCACCAAGAAAAGAGCAAAGAGGGAAATAAATAAATATGTTCAAATCAAAAGAAAATGCTACAAAGAATTTATTGCTTATTTTTAAAATGTGATTATATTCAACAACTGCAATTTTTTCCCTCTCAAAAAGATATTTAAAAAAGGAATTTTGGAAAAACTTGAGAACTGACTCCATAATTTCACATATTATCCTCTTTTAAAGATGACATAAGTATGGAGTTTCTTAATCTACTCTTCACCAAAAATAAAAATCTACTTTTTGTCTTATTTTTTAAAGTTCATTATATGAATTGGCAACTACTTTGAAAACATTTGGCTGCAATGCAAAAAAAACCATTTATTTTTCTCTCAGAATATTTTTTTTTTTTATAAATGTCAACCAATTACTTTTGATAATTTCCTTTCCTCTGTGTCTCAAGAATTAATATTTGCTTCTCACAAAAGACATGTCAGTTTAACTTTGTAAGCCACTAATGTGGAAACAAGCACAGCATGCATCCTTTTGTTCTGTGTTTCTGTTGCTATAGTTTTAATTTAAGATTGTCGAAATAACTGTGTCGTTCAGTGACAAAGCAAAACTTCTCACCATTTCTGACAGCAGCCATTAAATGGCATTCAATCAACCAGCAGCCGCAATCAATCTTTTGACACGTTGTTCACAGTACTGGTTTTATTGGTCTGCTTGGAGAAATAATAAATAGTTTCAGTATAAATTGCTTTAGTGTAGGAAAAAAATCTTTAACCCTCAAGCAATTTGATTCAATTTATTTATATAGCATCATTTCACAGCAAATGCCGTCTGAAGACACTTGGTGGCACAAAAAAAGTTATTTCAATTAAATTATATTCCAATTAATGAAGTAACCCATGGTTTTTGCCATTTGTAAGAATTGTTTTGAGAAATGCACTTACTGTTTTGCAAATGTTGAAAAATGATAATGTATATCTTATTAAGTGGGTAACGAGTAGAGTCTCACTTTTTGTCACAAAGGCCATTTGCTTATCAACTGACTGCTGGTCTGGATGACTAAACTTCTCTTCATTCAAGTACATTATTCAGGTAATGTGAATCTTTTTCGTCGGGACAAAGTCTTAGTTTTGAAAGACAGAAATGCAGGTTGGATGCAGGCAGGCGGAGATGATGTGAGAAATGTTTTATAATAATAAAAAAACTCCAGAAGTATTGGGAAAAAACAGATGTCTATAATATCAATACATGGTTGAAACGTTACAGAAAAAGGCTTCCTACTGTCTGACTGATAAACGTTTTTTAAACTATTAAGATGATGTAATTGATGACTGTTTGATAGCTGTACTCAAATTGATTTTTGTAAATTATTTCAGTTTGAATTAAATTCACTTCTTCAACAAGAGATGAGTTTCTCTGAAGTCTTTCCACCTTTTTACCGCAGAGAGATGAGTTTCTGTGTTACTTTAAGAAAACATTTTCACAGGTTTTTATTTTCCTTTTTTTCTTTCCTGCAATGGTAATCTGGATCATCTGGACTCCCGCGCCTCATTTGTAAATAAGCTTCAGTGAGAATCTCATCCCCTGAAGCTGAACACAGAGCGCAGTAAAACCCAACCTGCTCTCACATTGTAAGTCACCGTGGATAAAGACATAAGCCGAGACTTTACGATGCGAAATAAAATATAAATGGATGGATTAAACGCCGCACAAAGACATGAAGTGAGGAACAGGCGTCCTTAACGCAGTGAGGAGATTGATTCGTGTTAACAGAGATTTGAGTAATGCGTCAGCTGTTCCGCTTTGTAAGTTTTGGTTCCGCCGGCTGAATGAATGATGACAGTGTTTCTCTTTGGCTGTGATATTGTTGGGACTGTAAAAGTGACATAAGTGGACATTACTGAGCCTGGCAGAGAGCTGACACACCATCATCTAAATCCGATTGACCCTCCAGAGTCCCGATGCATCACCACTGCTGAATAGCTGCTCTCTGCTGGGGACAGCCTGAAAGATTTACTGACGAAGATTGAGGATGTGGTAGGACAAGAGAACTGGTGAATTTTAATGGAATCTTCTGTGGAGATTTGTGGTGGAGGTTTCAGTGATGGAGACTGAGAGTAGAGGTTCTGTGTCAGGACAACAAATCCTGGAGCCAGATTTGGATTCAACAGATGAAACCAGAGATGAGATGAAGACGAGGATGACAGATGAAAGAGGTTGGGAGTAAAAATATAGAGTCCTGCAAAGTTCTCACACTCCTTGGACTCATTTTGTCACCTTTGCCTCCCCCACTTTAAATCTCTTTACGTAAACTTTTATTTGATAGATCAACACAAGGAAATGCATAACTGTGAAATAAAAAACTATATGGATTTCTAAATCCTTCATTGACAAATATCTGAAAAGTGTGGCATGCATTTGCAGTCAACCTCCTGTGAGTTCACTGCAAAACCACAAACACTTAAAAGTAAGTTTTCAGCAAGAAACATAAACTTGTTTACAGTGAATAATTCCTTAATATTTGAGAAAAAGATTCATTTTTCTCATGTTATAAATGAAATAATTTGTGGAACAAGCAATTTCGCAACAATATTAAGAAATTATTGACTTAAAACCAGTTGGTATTTTTGCTGAAAAGCTATTTCTAAGTTGCTTTTGTCTTATTTCACGTTTACTAAGATATTTGCACTAGAAACTACGTAGACCAAAAATATCTCAGTGAGATGTTCTGTTTTCTGCAGGTAGAACCAAATTTTACTGCAATCATAATTCCAAGTCGGTTAAGTATGGGGTTTTTTCATCAGGTTTGCACATCTAGAGATGGATTTTTTTATGTTTTTTTGGGAAAAGACATAAGTTCAGATAGCCTGGATGGAAAGCATCTGAAGATCCCAGAATATTATTTATTCTTGTTTTCCTCGGTGCTCCAGGCTCAGAGGAACTATTAGAATCACACAAACATATTGAAGCTATTCTTCAGATGTGTAAGTGGGAAACTGGAGGCAGAAGGCCAGTTTTCATAAACAATAAGGGATAATTCCTCATCTCCCCAGTTTTCCTATTTCACTCTTGGGACTTCATGATGTTCTTCCTTCATTTTATGTTATAATGAATTCCCATATTTTGATAGCACCTCCCTCATTTGCATATTTAATCTCTATTTTCACTATAAGCTGCTTTCTTTCATTCACTATGTCAAACTCATTTTAATTTTAGGCCATGTTGTGCCAGCATATAATAACAAAACCCATTAAAATGTTAAAATATCAATGAATAGCTCTTTTCTTCTCAGGATTCAATAAGTTAATGTTGAACATCGTTTCACGCTGATCAGTCCATCCAAGGTTTTGTGATTGTTTCAATCAAAATTATACATTTTATGGTGCTAATTTAGAAATATTTGTGAGGAATTTGTACAATATTTGTGCTAATATATGATTATAAATGTTGCTTTTTGTTTATCACCATATGGGACTATAATGTGACATCAAGTAAGGCTGAGGCAGGAGTCACTTAGATTTGATATTTTTGGCCAATTTTGTGAAAAAATTGGCAGTAAATAAAAAAAAAAAAGATATTTTTTCTGAATTTTTATATTTGTGAAAAACTGGGGAGGTTGACACTAATTGTGAGTCATGGTTATAATCTGCTGACCAACCAACCAGCAGACAGTGATGAGTGAGAAATTTTAGATTTGTGATGAATCTCAGATAGAAATGTTACAAATGCAAAAAAAAAAACAAACCTAACTTTAATTTTAAAATTGAATGTTGTGTCTCCACATTATAATTATGCACCACTCTTTTATTTTTCAGCAAAAAAACATTGAGTTTGTGTTTGAAAAGTGAAGAAAGGAGGTGGTGATGGGAGATGAAGGGATGACCAGTCCAGAGTGAGACACCAGCAGCTCCATACATGAACTCCATTATCCTTTAATCTGGATGAATGGTTCATTATTTTTATATTATTCACACATCAATGCTATAAAATGACATTTTTATGCTGTTTGTGAATTTTGAGAGAAAAATCAATGCTAAAGTCTGTTCTGAGTGGCTTCATGGTTGTTGCATAAACTGTGAGCATGAAAATACACACAGGATCAAGCTGACCTGCCAAGAGGCCTGAGCGTCCGGAGAAACAAGCTTTGCAACAAACGGGGTCGTTGCTGTAATTTATAATTTCTTCTATTTGGGGTTTTGTAATGTCCACCGCTCTGTGGTCGCTAGGCAGCCGTCAGTTTTTTGCCAGACTTTTAAAATTTTTTTGTCAGGTAAACAACTGAGAGCTTTCTAACGGCTTTAATTTGGTGGACTTAGACTGTTAATTATCACACATCTGACAGGCTACAATTGTCATTATTCACTTTGAAACAGAGCCTACATTTGCAAAGTTGATCACTTTCAAATCTGCCCCTTTTTTCAGCTCAGACTGTTGTGTCTGAGCAACGCTGGCTGTGACAGAGATTGTAGTGACAGGAAGTCAAAGTTAGGCCTTGTCATTCTTTACAGTGTCAAAGAAATTTCACGTTTTATCTAACGTGTTGTCACTGAACACCTTTAATCCAGTTTGATGTCTTCTCTGAACTCTGCTCGGTTCAAGTATGTTTTCAAGTCTTCTGTCATGCTGACACAAGCTCTGTACTCACACAGAGAAGAAAAGCTGACGTCAGCCTGCAGTGGGCAAACTAACGACATCTAAATTCGAATGCAGGTGTGTGGTAAAGGCAGACACAAATACACGAGGAAAGTTGATGAGAAAGATAGGAAAGAAAATTGCGAGTTCTGGTTCTGTATCTGAGTTTCTAGGCTTAAAGGGACGCCATGCTGTGACGAAATGCTGGGGAGGAGATGTGAGAGCTGTCAAGCCGTTTCTAGCTCTTTTTTTCAACGTTTCCTCTGTTTCGTCTGTCTCTATCCCTCTCTCCACAGATGAGGTGTGATCTCTCTCTCCCTAAGCGCCGCTCCCCAGCGGAACTGATGATCAGACGTTGGCATGGGAAAGCTGGGCTGTGGCCTTGTACAGTGGGAGCTCTGACCTCCTGCTTCCCCCTTCCTCCTCCTACCACCTCCTTCTCTCTCCTTTAGTACAGCGATAAGAGACAAATGAAAGGCCTTCCTTTGCGCAAATTGCGGGAAATCAGAGATAAGTTGGACACTGAGGCAGCTGCTGGGCCTTCTGCAGGGAACAGGGAGTTCTCAGACAGGGGAAAATACTGTTGTGCACTAGTGGGGAAGGTTGGAAAAATATGTTTTTGCATATGTTCAAACAGCATCTCTTTATTCTGTGTCCCTGTTGTGCAGAATGTAGATTTCATGCTACATTAGCACTGATTCCCAGTTTGAATCCAGTTCGTTCAGAGGTTCACTTCCACTCATCTTCAGCGTAAATCTCACTTTCAGGTAAAGTTTTTAATGATTTCTTTCAGCAGGTTCTTTTTCAAATAAATGATTTAACGTCATCCAGCTTTGAGAATTAGTTGCAGTGGGTCTGAATTATACACCTCAGTATGAATGCATGCACACACCCTAGTTAACTAAAGCAAACAAAACAAGGAAAACTGAAACTGATAAAAACATTTTTGTTAAGTAAAATAAGTAAAAATGGTAATTAATGGGTAAGAACTATAACAAACTAGAACTACATAGTGTGTTTCAGAAACTAGCTAAAAGATATATATATTTTTTATTTAATCTTCTGTTTAGTAGTTGTTATATAGTCGATATATACGTAATCACAATACAACACTTTGACATTTCAATGAACAAAAGCATGAAAGAATTAAAATGCTACTGCAATTAATAAAAATGTAACTAAAATAACAATATATTTAACAATAACTGATAAAAACTAGCAATCAGACTTTAAAAACAAATTAAAACAAATTGAATTAGATGAACAAAAAGTCACAAAAACAAATCATAAAAAACTGAAAATCAAGTTTCCCTTTTAAAGTTTGTCTTAAACACATATTGCATCTGGTTGGTCAAGTTCCTTCATTTTCTCCAGTTCAGCTCAGCAAAACTAAGCAGGATGAAATTTGCTGCTGCCAACAATGAGAAAGATTGAGGAGTGTGTTTAGAAATAAAATTCAGATATCTACTGTGATGCCTGAAGCCCGTTTTGACGGCAACAAAAGTTCTGGGAACAAACATTTAACCAAATATGACTGGAGGTTTGTGTATATTTTTTATGCGTGGTTTAGAGGAAATCAACATTAATGTCAAGTTCAGATTCCCAATTTTAGTTTTTAATAACCTTCGAAGTTCTATGTTGAATTATTGAGCAAACCTGGAAAAACACTATTAAAATAAATCATTCCTTCTCCCAAATGAATATTTTGTGAGCATTGTCGTATTTGAATGTAGCTCCTAAAATCTCATAGCTGTAGAACAACAGCAAATATTTGATTGAATTGAACCAAAACACGGGTCAGGGCGACTCTTCGCTGAGGAAGCTGCTTCAGCCTTGACTTCATATCTCTGATTTGGAGGGAGGCAGTGAGGAGGAAAACTAATTCTAATTTATTTTCCCCACATACTTTTTTCTTTGAACAAAGGAGCGGTCAAAGTAATTACTGAAGTTGGAAGGAGTTGTAAATGCAATTTTCTAAAAGAAAAAAAGGAGAAATGGTCTTTCAAATGTTTGCATTCGAGAGGAAAGACTAGTCAGAGTGAATAGGTGGGAGTGATCATTTGTATGGTTCAATTAGCAAAAGTAAAGAGTTTGTCATGGGAGGCTGCACATTAATCTTACTCGCATGTTAAATAAATTAAGGTTAAACAACATAAAAGTCAGCACAATAACTCACTAAAAAAGTGCAAATGCATTCCACCTCTGCACCTCTGCGTTGCTCGCATGCCGAATTCAACCTGGTTCCACCTCTTTTCCCGTCCCACAGTTTCCAAGGTTGCCGTCTTCGTAAAGGGGAGTGTAATGAGCTGTCAATCAAAGGGCCTGGGTTTGATTCATGGTTAGCTTCCAGGGACGACAGACTTATTTCTCCACTGAAACCTGAGAAGCAGTGACAGCTGATGCATGCAGAATAAGAAACAAACAAGACACATTTACATCGCCATGGCTTTATTTTCCCTTCCCCAAGCTGCCGCCGTCTATTCAGTTTGACAGAAAATGTGATTATCTGCCCCTCATGAGGTTTGTGATGGAGCAAAAAGAGACACGCTGCAAGTAAGAGTGTTCGCTGGCTGCTTCGCTCCACTCCCGCCTGCATGTTCCTCGTGTGCGCCTGACACTTTGCCTCGTTATTAGACACACTGTTTCCTGCTGGGCAGGCCAGGTGTTGCTGTGCCTGTCATAGATACGCCTCCAATCAACGTACCGCAACAGCACACACACATAAAGTTGTGGTTTTATTAGAGTGCAGATGTGATACATTTATCAGTTCTTCTCTTCTTCGCTGAGGAGGCGTTAGATTGTGGTCCGAAGAGGTGAAACTCAAACTCCAGTGCCCACTTTTCAGCTAATAGCTGTTCACACTGTGAGAAACATCAAGATCATGAGGACAGGTGTGAATGTGCTGTGCGCTTTCCCTGAACCAGGCGTCACAAAGAAAGGTTGGAAATCCAACTACTACTATATCTTTTTACATTTTCAGTCAAATATACCAAAAACTGTTTCAGTGAACTACAGCGTATTAGCTTTAGCTTAGCAACAACTGTAATTTATGTTTTTGCACAACCTAAAACTAGAAAATTGAAAGAAAAGAAAGTTTCAAAACACTTTTTTTCCCTTTTTTTCACAAATGTGGCCACGATAAAATTACACTATCCCTGAATATTTAACATAAAAGTTCTCAAAAAACACAAGTTTAGACTCAAGTCATTAATATTATAAATTTATATTTGTGACTTGACTTGGACTTTTACACCAATGGCTTGAATCAGACTTGGAAGTTATTTGAAAAAACTTGATATTTCACGCCAAATCTAAAGTTTAAAACACATTTTCAAAAAGTGCAGGACGTTAATTCATTTCACTCATTCCGTATCAACAGACAGACACTGTCTCTCTGTATGTCTGTGAGCTGCAACAAGTAAACAACAACAACAAAACGCCTGACTAGATTCCAGAATGTTAAACTCTTTATCGGACACAATGTTGGTCAAAGAAAGTAAAAATCACAGGAGATAAAAACATCAGAATCATAAAACTCTGTTACTAGTTGAACTGTGGAGGCAAATAATTACTTTATTGCTTTATTGTTTTATATCGCAGAGAAACAAAGAAGATGTATGTAATGCTTTGCACAACTCTGACCCGTCTGAGATGGGCTTCACGTTGGGGAATTGGATTCATTTGCATATTTTTAAAATGCTGTAACAGCCAGAGCAAACACAAAACCACCGCAGCCTGTTTGCCATCCAGCTAATTATCTGGACCGTCTTCTTGGAATGATTACAAATATCTCTGCATGTTCCCAGAGGAGCAACAGCTTAAATATTTTTACTTCTGATTTTTTCTTTTTTTTTTGACTTCTGTAAATATTTCTTTATTTTTTAAATGTTGTTTCAGTCCAGTTCATGATCATCTTTAATTATAACACCTTGAGTTTTGGGCTTATTAACCATGTAATATTAATTAACATATCAGAGTGTATTTTGTGCCAGATAGCCTTCCAAAGCAGTGTTGGAAAAACTCCACAACATGCATCCTATTCATTCATTGTCAGCTGTAATTTTTGGATATATGATGTGGTTTTTTTTTTGCAATTTTCTTTCAACCAAACACATCTCATTGGAAAGCAGAAAAGATAGAATTTCAACATTTTCTCTATGAGTTTCTCTTGATCATTTTGCTGAGAAAAACATTTTGTGGCAGATGAGTCAGACACAAAACGGTTCAGCGATACAGAACAACAGAACTGTCATTAAAATGTGTATTTCATTTTCATTCACAGATTAATTCAGATGCCTCTGTAGCAGCATGTGTGAAACAAAGCAAGTATCTACTGGACAATCATTCCAGTTAAGTGTTTGGATTCTGTTTTTAGCTGTTTTGACTGGATAAAAGATTAAAGCACAGCCAGGAAGCCTTTTCTTACCAAATCAAAATACTCAGGGGAGACAATCCAAGTCTACATATTATCCCACTGCTAAAGTGTGCTGGAATACTTTAAAATTTACAACCGAAAGAATTCGACTAATCTCACATCCAGCAGGGAAACAGTTGACAGATTCATAGCTGCTGTGTTTAACGTACCCTTTCTGCAATAAAATGCGTCCCTGAAAGTGTCTGCGGATGCCTCTGGCTGATTGAATTTAAAGTGCAGCAGACACAGCTTTATCATCTGAAGTGTGTGTTTGTTTTAGATTACTTCCCAAACCAGATGGTGTAAAAAAAAACCCAAAAAAAAAAACCATCAACCTCAGTTTAGCAATTTCCAACGAGGACCAGAGAAGATTGAAGAGCAAGTGTGAAATTGTATGTTTGCAACAACAGTTTTTGAAGTCAAATTCCTCAAGAAACAGAGTCATAATCTCGGACTCCGCCGTCTTTCACTTCAAGGAGACGAGTTGTGCTTATAAATAATCCTTGCATTCATTTGCTGAAGCTGCTCCAAGCATTGCAAGAATGAAAAAAAAAAAAATTAACTCCTGTGAAGAGAAATATTTCTGTCCTCTGCTCCCTCTTTGTTTCTCCTTAATTGTATTTTTTAACAAGGCTGTGTTCAGGCTGACCAGCAGCCACCCTTCACTTCCAGCAGCTACTTACACACATGTACACTTCTTTTATTGGCTGGGGTTGGGGAAGTCATTAAAATGGGACGCACACAAAATGCTTCCAATTTCTGCATCAATGAGCTATGAGCAGAGGAGTATAAATGAACAACATGTTTATATGAATGATAATGCCGACCCATGGATTTGCTTCCTGGGGAGGTCAAAGCAATGAAAACACTCTTGGGTGTAACTGAAAGTAAGAATCTGCACCAAGAGCAATATTTGGAATAGTAATCAAGCAAACACTGGCTGATCGCAAGAGTTAAAGCTTTCACTTTCCTCTTGTGGCTATTGAGCAACGAATCCCTGCTAAAGGAAATGAGTCAATCCATCTTTCTATTTATTGATCCCCACATCATCTTACTCCTTTGGATATAGGGAAGTAGCAACCCAGTCATCATTGGAACATTACATGCCTTTTTTTTTTCTTTGTGATGCTTTAAATCAACTAAAACTGCTGCTAATCTGATAACAGTAGATCTGAAAATGGATTTAAAACAAGAAAGGATCAGAAACGGCTCCTGAAATGCAAACACTTCCACACCAAATTCCCGATTGGCTTCAGCATATAGTCAAATCTTTAAATTAACTGCGTTTCCATTACAAATGTGGGCAAAACTTTGTTGATATTTCACCCTTACATATCCATGTGAACTGTTGGATTGTTAGAATAGAAACGTAAAATCGATTTGTTTTACCAGAAGAGGTTATTCTGGGAATTCCAGTTATATTGATAGCTTTCTTGCAAAAGTTTTAACCTTATCCTAAAAAAAAAAACTAATAATAATAACAATAAACCATTAATATGCTTTAGAAAATGCCAACTAAAAGAACCTTCCTCACATCTCTTTGATTTTACTGAATAACCCCAGAAAACATGCAATGGAGATAAAAACTCCCCAGATCTTATCTAAAGCAAATCAAACCTCTTTCCTAAGCATTAACATTATTCTCTCTATAAAATTGGCAGTTATTCCAAAAGCAACAGAAATGATGACAAAATAGATGCATAAAAACAACCTGAGATAGACTAACAAGTAAGACCAGCAAAAAGAGCCGCGCATGTTACCTGGAGCTTTTTTGCATTTCATATAATCAGAATTTGCACTTTCCATGTTCCGAAGGGCTTTCTGTTAGGTAAATGTTTAACTATTAACAAACTAGAAAATCCTGCATTTCAAAGATTCTTGTTTTCAACTGCATAGTGGTGTGGTTTGAAGCCCTGCAGCCTTGCAGGAAGAAAGTCCTGGGTTCAAATTCCTCCAGTTTCCATGTTCTCCCCATGCAGTCATGGGTTCTCTGGCTTCCTCCTGAAGTCCAAAACGTTCTGGTCAGGTGAGATTAGGAAGGAATTTTTCAGCAACAAACTCCAGGTCATACAACAGTAGACTCATGCCTACTTGTGTTTGGTGTGGTAGCTGATCTATGATGCTATGGGTCCATTTCTCCTCCAAATGTTCCTACAAATTCTTATCTGCAGAACATTGAGACCCCATTGGATGCTTCAGCTTTATGCTGACATAAAAACATGACTAAATCCACTCAGAAACTTAATAAATGTGCTCAAATTACTCTGCTTAGAGGCAACAAAGAAAAAATCTTACCTGATGTAATTAAAAGCAATGTTCAGATATTCAGCATAGTCAAAATAATCTTCAAATTGTTATTATTGTTGAAAGAAAGCTGTATTTTCAGTTTCAAAAACATTTTTTCTTACCTTAGAGTGTCATTTGCACATAGATAGAAGATGTAAATGTAGCAGAGAAATGCTTTGTAAAGTCTATTTGTAACTAAGCACAGCTTGTGCTTTAGCAAGTTAAATTGATTTTCCACTTGAAGAACAAAAAGGTCAACAAAACCAGGATGGTGGAATTATTAATAATTCTCACAGCAACATCTCAGCCGAGGGAGGATTCTTCAGTAATGTTATTGCAATCCAATCTTTATTTTATAAAAATTATGAAGCTTGCAGAAGAGCCATCCACTCCTTTATCATGCTAATTATATGAGGATGCCTTTTTTTTTATTTGTAATCTTTAAATTAAGTAAAACTGCTGCTAATCTGATAACACTAGTTTCTGACATGCATTAAAGCAACAAAGGATCAGATAAATAGTACATTTGCATAAATAAATAAAATGGCAATATGTAGGAGGGAGATGGAGAAACAGAATACAAGGTGTTGATAGGAGTGTATTAAAAGACAATGCATTTAGTGGCTTTTAATCGTGTTTTAGAAATCCTAAAATATCTAATGTGAAGGTTTTTCTCCTTCTTTTCCAGCTTCTGAGTTCCTGGGTTTGGTTTATTTACCTGTTAGAGCTGTCACAAGTCGGCTGGATTAGCAGCCCCCCAAAGGCTACATTCACTTTATTGAGGACTTCTAGGGGAGTGGGCTGATGTTATCGCTCCCTCTGAAGTCTGCGCTATCCCTTTGAACACACTTTATCTTCCCATCTTTTTCTCTCCTGCAAAGTGCAAACAAAGCATCACAGAGACTCGGCTTTGAAATTAGTTAGCTACAGGGTAACGCTCAAGTCCCTGCTAAAGCACAATTAATTTTTAAAAAAAGAAGGTGATGCTCTGTGGAAATAAAACCCCTATTCAGTCCCTGAGCTCGAAACAACAAAATCCAGATGGACATGCATAAAAAATTAGAGACAAATTGTCGTCTTACCTCCTGAAGTGCTGCAGAAGGGTCACAAAGAAACGCAGAAACGCAAAACAAGTTATTGAAAGCGTCAAACTCTTGCTGGAATCCCAGATGACACTGAAAGCCAGATGCATTTGTTGGGTTTCTCTTCTCTTTTTCTAGGGCTGTAAATAGCATTTGTGTGACACTTGGCTCCTGTGGGCCCAGGATGCTGTAAACCAGCACTAAAATATGATCCTCTCTGCCACGGCTGTGAACTCCGACTTCTGTTGTTGTGTGACTGTTGACGAATCAGAGCGGGGACTTGGGGTTTTGCACCCAAAGGAAATATTGCAGAGTGAAATGCCTTCTGGCACTTTTCCGCCAGCCCTTGATTTAAATAGACAAGAGCTGCTGGGGAGGATAGAGGGATAAAAGAGGCTGAGGGAGAACGGTGACAGGAGCTTCAAGGAAAGACACACAGTCTACAAGATGGGGAGATGCTGTGTAGTGTGGGGTTACACTGGGAGAGGAAGATCTCACTGGGTAGGTCACAACAAATAAAAACTATTTTATGTTCTTACTCAGAAAAGCAACAGTCGCCAAAAGATTTAGTTTTCACTTCAATCATGAAAACCAGAAGTATTGAGATAAACATAAAAGACAGTTTCTGAAATTAATCTTGACTGTCGTTTAAGGATTTATTTAAAGCTAAAAGGCGGCTGCAGAAACAGAAAACAACCACGCTGCACTCCAGCTTTAAAACTGGAATTTGCAGAAAAATTGTAGAAGGTTGCTTCTATCTTGGACTTTCTATCAGGAATGGTTTTCTATCAAAATCTGTTTCCAAAATGACTATTAAGTTCAACCAATATCCTTTCTCCAGCACTGCATAAAAAAAAAATCAGTGTGCCAACATGTAAAAATGGATGGTCACATTTAGAAACAGGTCATTCTGGAGAAGGATGAGTGGCTGCTCTATCTCAGAATGAAAATTGGTTGAGTGTCTGAGGTCCGGCAGTTCTCAATCTAAAATAGTGCTGCACATTTTCCAGATCAGGAGTTCACACACATCTGATATTTTAACCGAGAGCACAGCAGCGTTGGGATCTTTGAAGTAAATATAGACGCATTTGGAATTAATCAAAGACATAATGCAAAATACTTTAATACTTTGTATTTATGTATCATGTTTTCAAGGAACAAATTACAAATTTTTAAAATAAAAACATAATCCATTTTAAAGATTTGACTTTGCCTCTGTTTTTCCAAAGCAGTTAAGTAATTTTGGAAGACACACCTCACAAAAAGACAAATAAGGGAAGAAAAAGTGTTGGTTTTATATGAGTGTTAGTTTTTATTTGGCCTTTATCGTTATAAAATATGTGCTGATGTATGCAGATTACGTTATTAAATCAAATCAATGACTCTGAGTTATGGTTAAATTAAATAAGTCCTGATACGACTGAACTGAATCGAACCGCTGACTCTCCGTTCTGCGTCTAGAAGAGGTCAACAATCTCAGCGCTTCCTGATCGGATTCGTTTTGCCGCCACTTTATTTGATTTCTTTTTTTAGAAAGATCACTTAACTAAAAAGGTTGAGATCTTCACTTTTTCAAAATCCTTTTTTTTTTTTTTTTGCCCAACACCTCAAAGGATTAATCAGAGCTTTTTATAATTCAGCTGCAAATAGGCAGACAAGTCTCCTTCTCCTCCCTTTGACCTGAATGCAGCAGCAGCCGTCCTCCCTCTTCAGAAAAGGCTGCAGTGGGATCAGATCAAACACATGCCCTCTGTGCCCAAGGCAATGAAAAATAAACCAACAAACAAATAAATAAGTAATCACAAAGGACGTACAACACAAGGAGCCTTTAAAACAAGAGCAGAAACTCATTTATCAGAGCGGTTCATGTTTCAGAGTCTTTTGTGTTTGGGATAATCTTGCACATTCTGGGAAACACATCAACTCCCTGATCTCATTAGATCCCTGGTTGTTGTGATTTTACTGATTGAGAAAATTGTAAAAAGGCTGGTATAAGTTGATTTTTGTGCATACCATCATATGAGTTATTCCCTACAGGTTGGTTGCATTTAAACCAATGAGATCAGCCTGAAAACACCTCATTGTTTCCTTGGCGATGCCCTTGGTGAAAACACTTTTTTTCATTTTTTTTTTTTTCAGGAAAAGCAACAAATTACAAAACCTCAGCATTGGAAAAACATTTTGATTGCTTTAAATGCTACAAGTTTTTAATCAATAAAACTTAACGAGAATATGTATGTGGATAAACATCTTCAAAGGCACTTGATATTCTGCAGCATTCATGAGCGAAGAAGAGGAAATGGACTCCTATTGAGCTGCAGAACGATTCATTGACGCGTGCAGTCCGCAGCTTATGTCTCTGCTGAGCCATGTCAATCAACTTTAATTGTGCATTAAGTTCCGCTTCCAACGTTGACTCGGAGGTCATTAATTCCCATCAAGGACAGTTCCGTAATAGACTCATGTCGCGCAAATACAGTGGCTGTTAGTTTGCAAAGAGCTTAGCAAGCAGCGAGCGTTCCTCGTGCTTTGATTCGATGCTAAGTGCTTCATCAATCACAATCCTAGACAGATCATTAGAGGCTCCTAGGATGACAAGAGCAGCCAAACTATCTACAGCAGATTGCTCCAGACCACCCCTCAAACCTTTAATTACATCCAAGGTTGGCAGTTATCAAAGACATGCAGTGATAAGTGACTCACTCAATAGGAGCCATTAGTTAGAGAAACTTGTTGGAGTCAGGGTTTTCATCACAGAAGGTCTGAGGAAGCTTTTCATGAGCTCGTAAGCAAAGGAAAACTTAAAGGGGCAGTGTTATGTAAAATTGTCTTTTTTGTGCTTTACATCACATTACAATGTCATTCCCTCATCAAAATTATATCTGGAGTGTTGCTTTAATTCTCTCGTGCATGTTTGAGAAATATTTTAATCTCCCATGGCAACCATTCAGCCATACAAAATGCCTGAGCTCCTTCACACTAGCCAGCAGCAATTAGCAAACACCTGGTGGAACTGTGCATCACCTGAGCTCATTATAGGATCCACTTCTCAGTGAAACCGTCGCTAAAGGGTTAATAGAGGAGCCATGTTGTGATGACTTCCTGGAGGCGGAGCTTGAGAAACGTAGGAGTTTTTAAAGAGACAGACACCCAATTTCAAAATGTGAAATAACATATTCAAATTTGCTGAAAGTTATATTTTATATAGATCTATATGTATATAACATGTTTATAACTACTGAAGGTAACAGTCACTTGATTGTGCTATGAAATGATACTATCTGGCTGTAAAACACATAATGCTGCCCCTTTAAATCAACATTTTGCTGATTTTTTGATAAATTAACTTATTTTTTCTAAGGTGTGACCTTTTGGGTTTTGGTACTGAATGATAACATTTGAGAAACATGTTGTAACCATGATATTGATCATGGTACAGTTTGTATTCACTTAATATAGTTACCATTTAAGTTGTTTCTTAATCAGAAGAAATAACTGACATATGAAGTAACTTATTTACTGCTTTGTTTCAAGCCATGTAAAAGAATAAAAATGCATAATATGCTTCTAAATTGGCAAAAAAAAAAAAAGGAACAAAGAAAATACACGTGCATCCACTTCTGCACAAATAGATTCCATAATATATATACAGTGAGGATAAGAGATTGTTTGAGTCATTCATTTCATGTTTTACAGAACATCATCATATTTAGACATAAACAAAAATGCTTGAAAGGGAGTGGGAAGAACTTATTTACTCCAACTCCTTATTCTTATAAGCACGTGTTAGCAGGAAGGATATATTAAGCAGCAAGGGAACATTTTGTGTTTTGACTTGAAAAGCCAGCGTGTTAAAATGATTTGAGTGAGTTTGAGAGGAGCCAGATTGACTCACTGATGCATGTGAAGACTGGCTCATGCAGTCTGATTCCACAGATGAGCTGCGGCGTAGACTGTCTTAGATATAAACGCTGCTTCTGACAGAAAACTGGATTGTCTCTGCGTCAAGCAAATCATTGTTGAGCTAATTGATGTGTTAATAGCAAGAATCTAAACAACAGTTTGCAGATAATAACATATTTATGAGCACATGTTTTTCAAAACCTTGCAGAGCATTAAACTCAGCTTCGCGCCTGTCATCTCAAGGGAATGTGCAGTTTGAGTTTGTGAATGAACAGTTTTGAGGAATAAGATGAAATGCAAGTTTTGTCCTTGTCTTCATCATTCAAACCACACCAACTTCACTTTAAGTGAAAAGCTCCAGAGCAACCACAGCTGAAACAAATGCTGCACATAACTGGAAACTGAAAACATACGTTAAAATAAAAAACATAAATATAACGTCTAACAAACGATGAATCACAAACTAATTAAAACACTCAAGGTCAAACTACAGATCAGTGAGGCTGAAAACCAGAGAATATAAATGGGTTTTAAAAGATGGCAGTGAACGAGAAGGTCCTGGTCCCTTCCAGGTTCCTCTTGACCACAGATGTCAAACTCAAGGCCTGGGGGCCAAATCCTGCTCACCATAAGACTCTAACTGGACACACAAATTGAGCCTTCAGAATAACAGTTGTGTGCTTAATCTCATTGATCAAATCAAACCAGTTTGTATCCATACACGATGAGATGTTCAACATTATTTCATTCTAAGAAGTACTCATCGAATGCAGAGACAGCTGTTTATTAATATTCCAGCAGTTTGTTCAGGCCCTTTTTGATGCAGTTCAAACTGGAAATGAGTTTGGCTCTCCTGTCCCAGACGTTGGTACCGACAGGACTGACCTGAGGGGCCGAGAAAGTGTGATGAAATTTTAAAATGAACTCCAGCTAGTGGAGAGAGAACTGGGGTGATGTGTTTTTTTTTTTTTGTGCAGCTTTTGGAGTATCAGAACTCATCACACTAAAGAATGTGGCATCCTGCAACAAACAGACACAGTTACAATCCTTGTCACAATTATAACACAATTTTGATACAACTTTTCAAAGCTCCTGAAGTCCCTGTTCGCTTTTCATGAAGATTGTTTTTAAGGTCACAATATTAAAATAAATGTGTGGCTACAGATTTATGATTTATTACTGGGGCTAAATGAGCTATTATTTATTTTGTTCTCGATGTAAAATAGTTTTCCAAAACACATTGTCAGAAATGCTTTTATTATGCATTAAATATGTTGGTATCTTACCATGATATCATCCAGGAATCTGTTGAATAAACCATAAAAAAAAAACTTTTATAGAGTCACTTATTATATAAAAGATTTCTATATAGATGAATTTATGAAAGTGCCAAAGTGTTGCATCTCTGCATGTATAATTATCTGACAGTCTGGATCAGAGAAGTTGCTTTTGTGGATATTCAGCCTCGTTCTGCAAATAAAAACAATTAAAATGAACAATTAAAAACCTCAAATTAAAATTGAACATATCGACGATGAGTGGATGAACATTTCTAACCAAACAACACAATGAACTTTATAGGATTCCCTGAAATAATTTACTCAACAGATTTGAAATGCATGCTGTACCTCTCAGTAAGCAAACCCAACATCTTCAATATAGACAAGATTGAAAAGGACTAAACGTGTGCTGCGTACTCCTGGTGCAAACCAAACATGGCATTTTGTCTTTCTTACCCACCTGGGGAACGGAAAACACGGCTTTGCCAAACTAGCACCCTGGGAAAGATTGGTAATGGTCGCTTTATCTCCCAGATGAGCAGCTGGGCTGCACATACCGGAGAAGAACATATCAGCCAAGGTCACAGAATAACTCTCCCAGGCCCTTCACCTTTATCTGAAACAACAGGAGGGAGCGCAACTAGACACATCTGAACTCATCTTTTGTGTGAGACTCACCCTTGGGCTCAAGTGCCCCCTGTTGAGCAGATGAGAGAAAAGTCCTGGAGCAAGATTATGATTACATTTAGCTTTTTAAATTGTCATCACACAAAAATTTGTCTACTGGTACAGTATAATTTTCCAAACTAATTTTAATCCTAAACCCCAGATCACCCTGCTGAACTAGACTCTTAATGTAATTATATTCAGCACATTTCTATATCGCCCATGGCTTCACACCCCCTCCCATGTTCAGCCCAGGATATGGATTCAGTGCAGCATCAATGACTGTTTGCCTTCGGGAGGGGAGCAGTGCTTATTCCAGCAGACAGAGCAGAGAGATCACATGAATATCAGATCCCGGTGGAGCTGTAGCTTTGGCTGCTGTTTAAAGTCTAATCAATGAAAGAAACATGACCCCTGTCTATTTGTTGTGGGAGACGACGACAAGCTGTTTCTGGGAAAACTGCATGCTTTGCGCAATTCAGGAAAGCGAGAATATGTAGAAAAAGCATCAATGCAGATACAGTGTCATTTGTAAATAATTTACAGGGCTGTTGGGCATATGATTTAACGGCCACATTTAACACCTGTGCAAATTGTTGAGCGACGCAGCAGCAACAGAAGCTCTTGCAGATTCCAGGCTGCTGACTGTGAAGATCTGACTTTAGCTGCGGGCGCCGGCCACCTTCAATGTCCAAAGCTATTAGTGATTCCTGTACAACTAAAGTGCTGCTCCAGGGTACCCATTTCCTTGCATTAATGTCTACCTTGCACCACAGCAAATCAAAGGCTTATTGTAATGCCTCTGCCCATATCTCACGCTTCCTGAATAACACCGGCTGGTGGGATCAGACACTTTGGAAATGAAAAAATAGGAGGGGAAAAAACACATTTTCCATTTACATTTTAAAACAATAGTTTATTCGTAAGAACAAGAAGAATATCAAACAAGAAAGTCGGGCAAAAGTTCACCAGTTTAGCTAACTCATTTTCACTGCTATTTGACAAGCTAAATGCTTTTAGCACAGAAAGAAATAAACCTGAAAGTTCTCTTTTGACATTTGTTTGTAATTACAGTTTTTTTTTTTGTCTTCAATGTGTAAATATAGAACTGTTTTGCTGAAACCGGATCACAAAAGTAATCAATAAGAAGTTCCTTCATGTATGTGTAAAGTGCTGTTTCTTTTCCTTATTAAGTCTCGGCTCGATAGAGTCCAGTTTGTGACGTAGGTTTCTTATTGCCAGCTGAAGGTGCGCTTCACCATCCTGAAGAAGTTCCGGTTGTGTTCCCGTAGGTAGGAGCGAAGCTGCTGCAGAACGGTGCTGTTGACGGAGGGGTGAGGACG
Source organism: Poeciliopsis gracilis (assembly GCA_911649635.1). Classification (NCBI taxonomy): domain Eukaryota; kingdom Metazoa; phylum Chordata; class Actinopteri; order Cyprinodontiformes; family Poeciliidae; genus Poeciliopsis; species Poeciliopsis gracilis. Next base: position 6,354,312 of record CAJVRI010001154.1, read on the forward strand.
TCCCTTAGACTCGTGCAGACACCGCTCCCGTCCGTCGCTCCGGATGCAGTAAAACCCTTTGGTCTGGTTGAAGTAGAAGTTGGAGGACACTATCCTCGGAGGCAGGTTCAGGAATCGCTCCACCTTCTGAAGCTCTGGCAGGGGGTCGTGGATCAAAGCATCCCCGTTTACGATGTGTATCTGTTCCAGGGGGAAGTGCTTCAGCCAGTTGCGCATGTGAACGTCGTACAGACTCCTCTGGATCGCCTTGTAGCGGATGTTCAGGGCTCCGTTGCGGACCAGAAGGTTCTCAATGGCTTGCACCGGCTTGTGGTTCTCCAGTCGGTTGAAGTACACCTGGGTGTAGTCAGAGATTACCCGCTCAGTCGGGTCTCTCAAGATCAGCAGCAGCTTAATAGACGAGTTCATGGCGCAGATGCGTTCTGGTGCCAGGGGTGACGTAAAGTAACCCGGAGTTTTCTCTATCGTGATCTGATGAGGGTAGGAGTATGGCATGAGGTCACGGTACCATTCCAGACCCTTGGCATAGTTTTCATCCCAGTCAAAGAAGTGAACCTCGGTGGCAGCCACAGCGACCTCAGGGTGAATGTCAAGCATCTCCAACAGCGCTCTGGTGCCCCCTTTTCGCACGCCAATAATGATGCTGTGTGGGGTTCGCTTGCTTGTTCCTGGTGGTGGGGATGAAGTTGAATCCTCAGAGACATTGACTGGTGGTACTGGATCAGGGTCTATGCTGTCCAGGGCTGAACCAAAGCCTGCCTTAATGAGCTCAGATGGGGCAGCATATGTCTGGAGAACCAGCAGAAGCAATGATACCAGAAAGGAAGCCATGGGGATGAAAGGATGAGTGGACACTGGCGCGATAAAGGAGAGCGAAGACAGCGGTTTAGCTGCGGACGAGATGTCGGCGCTCAGTGGGAACAGAAGCAGTCAGAAATCCAGACTTTCCCTGCTTTTGAATCTGAACTGGAGGAGGAAAAATCATTGGCTGTCCGCAGTACATCTGTGGAGACGAACAAAGACAAAAGAAGAAGAAAAGGCTTTCAGAATTCAGGCATATGAAGCAGAATGAATGTCTTTATTATACTGAAATGGCACTTTCCTCATTCCCCTGAAAAAGCAATCGTGCCTTAAATACAATCCATGTCTATCATAAGTGTTGCGTCTCAAAGGGATAATCTCACATCGTCGGTTTTTACTCTCTTCTCACAGCCCTCCTCCCCTCCTTCACATCTGCTTTTTCCTCCTCACTCTATAAAGTCACTTTCAATTGATACTGTAATTTCTCTGGCTGAAAAACACTTAGCCAGACAGCTCATCAGAAAATCTGTCTCAGATATGCAAGTGTAGCTGAAGGCCAAAAGAAAAGTTTCCACATCTAGGTGACTTTGATTTCCTATTCGTGTCAAGAGGGATCAATAGCAAGGCAATGAAATTCAGCAAACAGAGAGGCTGAAGGATTTGGGGTGTTAAATATGAATATTAATGGAGCTCCAGATCTCTTGAAAACCTTGGGAAAAATCTAATCAATCACCTTAGATTTTAGAGTTCAGATATACTTCTACGGAGCTTCTTAAATATGTTATAATCTTCCTTTTTTGTTTTCAACAGACACCTGTCAAAGAATTAATGCCAAAGAATTCATTTTAAAAACCAAAGGTCCGCTGATACGTTCTGATGGAAAACCGGCCAAGAGACTAGCTGCTGATCACTGTGCTAGTCAAAACAACCGGGCCCAGCTCCGCAAACACAAAGCTTCAACAGCAAAGGTCACAGTAAGGTCATCTTTTCTTCCTGAGCGCCACACAAAACTCTTTCAGGGATGCGCAGTCCTCCTTCCACCAAAACGCTGACGAGAAATTGCTTAGAAATTCTTAAAACACATTTTCAAAATGGCCCAGCTCTGGTGGAAATAACTTCAAATTTAAACGGATTTTTAGAATAATTTGATTTCTTTCCTGACGATCCTGAAAATAACATCCGGCTTGTGTTTGCAGGGGAGAAATTGAACATTTGCTAACGTTATTTCAAGGTTAGTTCCATTCAGGAGTAGTTTTATTAAAAACATGTAACAACGTACGAGTAAGTCGCCGCGGTGAAGATGTGGGAAAATAAAAAAATCTTACACAATCTTTATTTTGAAGCAACAGTTGAATTCAACACAATTTCTTTTAAAAAATTATTTTAACAAGAAGATAAAGAAAATATTCTTTCCACTCTCACTGGTGCATTAGTTTGATTTTGTGTGCGGTAAATCACTTATGTGTTGATGTAGCCATATGTTTTGAATTCAGCTGCAGAAAAGTTGTTTTTGCCGGAGGCCTCTTATTTAAAAGGTCCTGGTATTTCACAGCGTTGGTGGCTTTCAGCGATGTGCTGCTACCTATCTTTAAGGTCATGACCACTGACCCATTTTCAGCTTTCTGCTGTCTGTGATGCCATGAACTCAGCAAAGTTCCCAGGATTTGGGAAAAGAAGCAGCTTTAATCTGAGGTGTGCTGTGCTTCAAATCTAAAACAGTCAAGCTTTTACCTCTAAATAAAATAAAACCTTGTAGTTTAACTACTTTTAATGTTTCGTCTTTCTTATAAGGGTTAGTCTTTGGATGTTTTTCTTTATGACTATTAAAAATATTGAATTTATTTAAGACATTTTAGCTACATTTTCACTCTATTTATACAAAAAAAAAAACAATGTCTTCCCTTTGCCTATCAACAAAATTTTACTACAACTTTTCATTACTTTTTTAACCAATACCTACAAAAAATATGAAAACTCACAGCACAAGAACAAGAAAACATAATCCAACTCAGAGCTATAACATTTTAGTGCAGAGTTCTCCTCTCACAGTTGGATATATATATATAAATATACCCTTCATAACGACAGGGTTATAAGTTATAACTACACTTGAGATGTCAAAAGTAAATGATGTGGAAGACAAAGTTTGCAGTGATGACCCCAGAACTGTGAGAAGTCAGATATGTCACAAAAACTGGCATGTCACAAGTTTATGAGTGCGACAAATCACCTAAAAACTGAACGTAAAGCTCATCCGTCTTGCCAATGTGACCTGCAAGCTAACAAAGTGTAACATCAGGTTCACTGCTGATAACTTTCAGGTTATTCCAGGTACATTAGTCATTGTCCTCCCATGACTGATGCTTTGAGTATTTGAAATTAATTCTCACTGAAGCTTCAAAGTCCCAGAGAAAGCAGGGAGGCCCTCAATCTGCGTCTGTCCATAAATTATATAAAAAGAGGCTCAGCAGTTTGTGAAGTGTGCATGAAACATTTTTGCTGAAATCTGTGCACTTATGTTGCTTTTATTGACCCAGTGTAATTAGAAATTCTTTGCTTGCAGAAAAACTCTGCCTTGTGTGCATTTTAGTCACAGAAGCCGTTCCTCTAATTAAGCTTCTGTGATGAACGCGCGTGCCAACGAGCGCTGTGCATTCGTATGACATCACCACTGGCCTTTCTCTCACCTTACAGAGGCTTTCATCCATATAAAGACGATGACACATGCCCCTCTCTTCACACTTCAATTGCTGGCCTGAGAGTGAGACGGTTCTGAACGCAGAGCAGCCGACTTGCCCTATAGGGCCTGGCGTTGTGCAAGGAGGCACTTATGTGCTGTGACAGCCGCGCCTGCCTGTCAGCATTTCCCTGGCAGAGAGCTGCCAAGTCCAATGGCCGCAGCCAGGCAGGCAGACGAGCTTTCTGTCTCATCCAATATCCCCCAACCTGCTCCCCTCCCTGCAGAGAACCACCTGGAAGGAGCTGCTGCTGCTTCAGATTCATGGATCTTATGGCTTTATTCAGCCTTTTTTGGATATCGTTGTGGCTTTTTCCATTTGACAAATGGCAGCCATGTTATCTGGCAGTCGCCCTAACCAGGAGAGCGTCCGTCGAATGCTGTTAGAGCCACAGAGTGTTGCACAGCACAGGTTGGCAGGGAAGAAATATGGCCCCGGTGAGTCTTGTGACTAGGATACAGCATCGGTTTGTTGTGGCTCACTGCAGCTGCACAGAAAGACAGTTTAGATTTCGATCTCAGCTCCAGGCTCTTTTATGCTTCTGGGGTTTGCATGTTTTACTTGTACTTGTCCTTCAGGCACTCTTGAGGTGCACCGTTCTAATCCTACTGAGGGATGAACATAAAAAAAAAAACACAGTCAGGCAAGGAGGTTAGAAAGGTGAAAATAAACTGATGTAAAGTGTGGATTCAGTGATGCATGTTGTTTTATAAAACACATACTGCAGATCTGCAGGGATGCTGAACTTTTGATCAAACTGTTTTCCCATGACTAAGATTAAAGGAAAAAACTTTATTTGAAACTCAGAGATTTTGTCTATTCTTTCAATAAAAGCTCTTAAGAATCAGTGATGAATTTTAACGGACAGAAAACAAAGAGGAAAACATTCACAATCATTCATGTTTGCACAAGCCAACTATCAGTTCTTTAGAGGACAAGTTCTGAATCGTGAGTTGTTCGTACAAAGTCCAAGTCAAATTTTATGTTTTTCTTCAGCCAATCCAAGTCTATACTTTCATCACACATTTTCATCAGAAGTTCAAATCAAGTTTCAGGCTTTAGTTCAAAAATCCAAGCCTTAGTGTTTCATAAAAGTTCAAATCGGGTCTTTTGTCCAAAATCCAATTGAAATCTTGAGTCTCAAGTTTTTGGTTAGAAGTCTAAAGTCAAGTTTATCATCTTTCATTTAAAGTCAAGCTTTTTTTTCTCAAACAAATCTAAAATGTTTTATCCAAAGTCAAGTCTTAAGTATTTTATTTCAAGCGTAAGTTTGTTGCATAAAGTTGCCAACTACAATTTCCCCGAATGCTGCACACGAAGCCGCTCCCAAGTACAAGAGGTTTGTCGCTTCAACAAGACAATGTTTCCTCGGATGAATCATGAATATATCTCATGTAACTCTTTCCATCTGTTGTTGTCAGGATTTTAATGACTTATCATGTAGGTAAGCTTAGTCATGTGTGTTTTACAATTAATTTCTTAGTAGAAACTCAGCAATTGCAAAGTTGTGTTTTTACAACATCAAAAGAATATCAACAAAGATCTGCACACATTTATAATCCTCTGTATGGTCAGTTATAAAGGAAACGGCATCTATTTATTATGAATTAAGCATTTCTCCTGAATCATGCTGGATTTGTTTGCTTTTGCATTTGCAAAACGGTTGACATATTTTAATTACACTAGAATGAGGGGCCAGGGAGCAGAGATCACACTTTGCCTGAATTAATCCTCAACAAATTAGTCCTTTAAGAGTCCACTCATGCTCAAGATGTTTTCCTGCTGTTCACACATGGGATATTATCCACCCTCTGCTGGACACCGATGAATGGACTCTAAATGCATGTTCATTGAGATGCCAAAATCAAACCTGTACCTCGTTTCCACTTGACCACCAACACACACGAGAGGCCGACTTGCTGACCACTTTAAGTAGTCAGTCAGTGGAGCAGCAGAGTTTGCCTGCAGCCTGCAGCCTGCGTCGACAGGCAGCCGTTACATCACTTCAGGCTAAAAGAAAGGCTTGCAGGGGTTCCAGACGCCGCAGGAAGCCTCGCTCCCTCTAATTAACCCAAACAACCTCCTCTATACGTCTGCAGAACTACTCCTCATTCATATTCAGCACCCCGGAAAATTAACTGTGGCTGGCAGCAGGTACTGTAAGCAGCGGCTGAGTTTTCTTTTTTAATAACTACTCATTAGAGATGTTAGCGTAACATAATTATTATTCCAATAATGCTTGATTGCAAAGAGCATCTTTATTAAATAGGTTCAGAAAGGGATTTATAAATATCAATCAAATAATTTTATTTAATATATTAAGTTAATCAATATTGAGGGACTTTTCATTTTTCTGGTGTCGAACCTTAAAGAGTTATAAGACATTAATAGCTGTTGTTAACTGAGAATGTGTTTGTTTTCATCAGGACTAAATAAAATGCAATCAGAAGCAGAACAGCATGCAGTCCTTGCTCTCTTTGCAGTTTCCTGAATCCTGTTGTGTTTTCAGTTATTTCTGATTCACTGGTTTAAAGCGTCGTTAAGGTCGTCTCCTGTCGGATGCTCTGGCCCTTCCTCCAAATAAGCCGTCCCGTGGGACCAAATCGCACAAGAGCCTTCATCCTGCACTTTCCCCTCTTCTCCAGCATCTCTTCCGTAGATTCTTTCTCCTACCGGCTGGCAGGAAAAAAAACACATCGTACATTTTCCACCTACACACATCCATCTGAAGCTCTCCCACATACAGGACTGCCTTTAAATTATGGATGAATATTGGTTTACAGTGGGCTTCCTGGCTCACTTTAACAGGTTATATTACAAAAACCTAAACATTCAGCGTGTCAAAGAGGAGGATTTTTTTTCCCTTCCCTTCCCACCTCAAAGACCTGGTGATCTCTTGCACTAAAGAAGCAGGGAAATCAATTTTTTAAATAAAAATAATCAGTATAGCTATACAGTAAAGTAGAACCTTACATTATGAATCAAATATCTAATATTTTGTCTCAACATGTAAAGGAATACTGCTGTGTGAACGACTCGACTATAATTAAAAGGTAAGTAAGTAGTTTTGCTTCATTTACATGACCCATAACAGGCCATCTTGTTTCCAAACAGGTTGGGATGTTTTCAAAAGTTTTGTAAAGAAAATTACTTAAAGATTACATGAACTCTTTGAAAACAGCTGATGACTCTTATAAATATTCTCCTCTGGGGCCACCTAGTGGATGGAATACCACAGGTAATTTCAGTTTTCTTTAAATACATTGCTCAATAATTTAACCACTGTTGGAAAGACTGAACCAAACACCTTTGATACCAACCAAACCCTAACCCTAACGCTGATGAAACATGGATTTGGTTTTCTGGAAATATTATCTTAAAACACATTCAGTTAAAATCAAATCATCGCCATATCCTTCTGAAACGAGGCACTGACATATGGAGGGATGCTGTAGTTGGGTTAACACATGGAGATGCGGTGATACATTTTCCGTCCAACATTTTTCCATTTAAAGCATAAATAACTGTTGTCCTAATAGCAGAATATCAAGGGGCAGAATTCATTTACACTCCACACTTTTTAGATCTTTTGCAAGCGTCCAAAAGGTTCTTTTTTTTCTGTCCTAAAATTTTTGTTGTCACAAGCTCTAGCAAACTGGCTCACTTGACTGTAAATCTCATAGATTTACTATTGATACTTGAAGTAGGAAGAATCGTTTTCCTTTGTTTCAGTGGGAAAATATTATAGAGAAGAATATTAATATTGCTTTCCAACTGTTGGAAAGCAATATTAGGCTATTTATGGCGTGTATGAGTAAGACAATGACCCAACTCACACCCGCATGTCAGCTAAGGCATTCATTACCAAGCTTGAAGAGGGTGTAATGTGTCATTTCCTGGTGCACCCAGAAACAAGCAGACTCAGGCACTAATTACAGCTGCTTAACTGTGATCTTTCATTCGCTGATTTAAACTTTCCCTGCATACTTTTCTTTTTAGCTACTTTTGTCACTGCAGACTATTTTGCTGTGTAAAGGACGGCTATTCCAATTACTAGTCCGTCTGCCCACTGCCATCTGTGCAAACATCAAGCATTAAGCACCCAACTTCATGTGCTTCATAAACAAATATATGTTTATGCTGCATTAGCAAAATTTGAATAAACAAAAACAAACAAAAACTTTGAGCAATTTAACATGATACTCAGGATGAGGATGTTTGGTTTTTCTGATACATCAAGGATATAAATACAAATCAGATGAGTCAAACCAAAAACACAGAGAGGTGTGAATCTCACCATGGCAACAGCCCTGTAGCTACCTAGCTTAAATGTGTCATTGTTCTCTCTCTAGCAGGCATGGTAACCCTGGAGCATTCTTTTGGCCGGAGCTGCTCGTGTTTAGCGATGGCATTCGTCAATGCTCTCGGTTTTATTTGAGGAAATCATCTGATGTCGTCTGCTTTCCCTCTAGGCATTTCTCTGCAGATAAAAAAGGCCAAGTTGCTCAGATTTCTCGGACGAGTGGAGGAGACGGATCCCAGCGACAGTGAATCGGTGAAACCCGTCCGAAACAACAGGGGATTCAATCAGAGAGCGGCCTGATGAGCCTTATTCAACCTGCCACTTCTGATAAAGCACCCATGCTGTCCGCCGCATCGCCGTCCACTCAGCGCAGCAGCCTCCTCATCTCCGCAGATAAATCTAATTTTATCCTGCCAATTTAATGCTACTGTAAATCTTATCGTGCTTCCCACATCGTACATTCCCTGCTTCGCACAATGAGTCTGATCTTCTCCATGTAAAGTAATTACTCCGCCGTTTATCACAAGAGGGGAGGCTTGTGAAATGCGGACGTAATCAAAACAAATGCACCAACTTTAGAGTGGGTCTTTGGAATTCCACTGTGTTTCTCCGGTCTCGCAGGCATCCTGAACACTGCAGTGAATGCATGCATTATGGATGAATTGCTTTATGAAATAAAAAGCAGGGCATCGTGTAATGAACTGCGAGGATGGTGGTTAATCTTTGATGAGGCTGATGTGGTAAATAGTTTAATGATTTACTGACTGAGACGTTACAGACATAAGCAAATTAAAGAAAAAGACAATGTTTAGAGTATATATGTGCTGATGAGAAGCTTATGTACATATGAATGTCATCTTATTTTGGCCATTTAATAATGTATTTTAACTTATCTTTTTGCCAGGGTGGAATAACTGTGCAACAAAATGTTTAAAAACAATAATTTTCCTGCCTCTGACTCTCCACACAGTTCCTCCAGACTAGTGGCAGCAGCAATTTGTAAACACCTGATGGAACAACTTCTCAGTCAAACGCTCCTAAGAACTGTCATAAAAGGCATAACGGATGAAAATTATGGTCATGGCGAAAGCAAAGTGTTGGAAGGAGTAAGAAGGAGCTTCTTAAAGAGACAGAGGCCCAATTTCAAGGCGTCAAACTGAGAACTCAAATTTATTTTAAGTCATTATAACACCTGAAAGTAAAATTTAGTTGATTCTGCAATAAAATGGCACCAAGGGCCTGAAAAATACACAATACCACAGCTTTAATCTTATATTTTGAAGGTTAAAATTATACATACAGGCTCTTTTTTACTGACAAAAATGATAAATGTTCCTTATCAAGTTGCACAGCCAAATGCTGTTTTAAAGCCAATAACAAACTTTATGCATAATTCTAGCTGGAGAAATGACAAATGCTGTTGTTGTCAGAAGTTTCCTGCAACAAAGCCAGCTTTTAAGAAAAGTCCTACATTTTTAAACAATTGCGTTTGGGACTTAAGGAAGAATATTCCACACATCACTGGTTCCAAAGTAAGTTTGGGAGTTTCTTTGAGATTATTGCCCAGTTTGAACCTTCGTCATTTAGCTGCTAATTTGAAGTTACTGCCAAATGCTCCATATTGTGTAATGAGTCAGAGCCACAAGCGTTCAAAGTTTCTTTGAATTACGGAAATGAATGTTTACAAAAATATTCCATTTATTGACTAATCATTCAATTGAATCTAAGTTATAAATTATTATATCCATGCACATTTAGTGTATGTAAGCATTTCTTCTTCACTGTATGTATAATCTTTTAAAAGCTACAGAGAGAAATATCACCTTTGTCTTAAGTTATGCACCTGCTCTCCTAATGTAGTTGCATAATACATACTAACTGAGGTATGCAAATATCACAAGTGTGTTCCCAGGTTTAAAAGTATTAACTAAGATATCGTTTGTTCATTCCCCTAAACTACTGCTGGTGTGTGCATGCAATCCTGAATAACTTGGAAATCTTTTCACACTCTGGCACATACATATCCAATTGGAAGGATTTCTGCTCAGGTCTGCCAGCTTTTTTTTTTTTATCATCACAAATATATATTCAACACTGCAGAACTCCAGGTTTAGTCTTCGAACCTTCTGCGATGCACCGTTGCCTGCCAAGAGCTGAATTGATTCAACACAAGGCAGCAGTTTTCGAGCTAGTAATAATGTATTTAACTTGCAACCGCTTCCCACTGGAGAGCAAAATGGTTGCATTCGATGTTGGTGCGTTAAAAAGTTAGAGGAAACCAAACCATGCAGTAGCAGCGGAGAATTATTTCCAAACACTAGATAAAGAGACGCAGGCCGGCTGCTCTGACCAGCAACTCAACAGACTGGACTTCTAAATTAGATGCAGGAATAAAGGTTATATATTTTTTTTCCAGTGAACGTGAGTGACAAATCAGTGAAGCGTACCTGTGAGATATGCAGATAAGGGACGTCTCGGACCAACAGTGACAGCTGTACATTTCTGGGATGTAGTTCTCACCCTAACCTTGACCTTGGATGGGAATTTTCAGTATCAAGCTACCTCATCTGCATAAGTAATTCAAGTTGTCGCCTTGCATGCTGGTCATTGATTGTAACATAATCAGCGGGATCAGAGACTGTGGTGACTCAGTCGTTCATCTGAGCTAAGTTTAAAACGTGCAAAGTCATTGTTTTAATCAAAATGCTCATCTAAAGCAGGCAATTAAACCAGTCATTTAATATTTTCTGCTGCTTTTAGTGGATATTACATACCAGTAAAGAAATATTTTGTTGGAGATTCTGGGGTTAGTAATTTGTCAAACTACGAGGGAGACATCGATTCGGCTTCCTGCACACTGTAGGTGCTTAAAAAATTAAGTCAAAAATAAAGAAGTTTATTTTAATAAGTGGGAAAAATAATCAGTTTGCTGCTTCGTTAGTCTCTCTTGCTCTCCACAGGAGATGCTTTGTTCCTTTGTGCTTCGGTTAATATCTAATATTACCAAACATGCATGGTGGGATGGACAGACTGCGACCTCCTCTGCAGTAATATGGTAGTACTACAAAATATATTCCCTGCTCACTTTTCCAGGACTGAAGTGTCACATTACACAAATTTCCTGGACCTGAGCAGAGGTTTTCTGGAACTGATCAAGTTCTTTGCTGGAAATGTATAGAAAGTAGTTTAGCACAATTTTTTAGATGAAGCTTTTTAATGAAGTATTTTCACTTCCTTGAAACGACCTAAAACGTCCTGGGAAAGTTCCAGAAAAATACCTGGCAGATTCCAAAATGGACTTAGTACAAACTAATGAGTACCTGATGAATTTGGGGAAAACACGGAACTGGTAAATTCTGGAAAGTACGAGTTAAATGTATTTTAAATTGAATGGAAGTGCTTGGAAAGTTTCACGAAAGTTTCAGCAAAGTAACTGGTATGTTCTTAGAAAGTATCTCAAAAGTCTTGAAGCCGTTACATGGTGAATTCTGGGAAATCTTCAGTAATATTTGGGTTGCACAGCACTATCTAAAGACACATTATGGTCTCTAAACTGACCAAACCTGGGCTGGAATAATTACATTGGCTACAGATCATTTAAAATAAACACAAATTGTAATTGTTAAACATTTACTGTAATGGCATTTTGGAAAAATATGTTTTCTGCATCTTTTGTTCTTAGTTCAGTCATTTACTGTCAGACCAAAACTGTTTCACAATAACCAGAGCTGACTTTCATCCATATGTTATTTCTGTCGAAAATATTTTGCATTCAAGTAAGTAAGGTAGAAAAAATTATTTTGACATTCTCAATTTGAACAAACTGCATATTTGTGTGAAAAAAACACAACTGAAGCCATCTCTGAGTTCCTGCAGCATTTTAACAATGCACCGGAGCTGTCCAATAACTTCTGAGTGTCATTGTGAGCGTGCTCACTTGCACCATGCAGGCAAATAAAACCGGTCACCTCTGTGCTCATTGTGGAGAAACAGCCTTGTAATTTCCTACTTGCAGGGCAAACTAGATTGTAAAAGAAGTGTTTATCTATAATAACAATCTGCAGCTCCATTTCCCCGTGCCGATGCTCTGCCTCTCAGGCAGGAGAGCACCTCAGAGGCTTCAGTGGGCAGAGAGGCAGAATGCAAATCATCCCAGTTTTACCTATTGTGGCTCTATTTCGTGGGCTTCCTAATTGTTTACAGCATTAGTTTTTGCAAGGACTCCACACTGCTGCCCGAGTGGCACTAAGCTGTTTTTAGCTTTCCTCTGCGCAAGCTGGAAACTCTGCCTGAGAGCGGATGAAAACTCCCGTGCCAGCTGGGTTCAACATCTGCCTTAGAACTGAGATTCTGCAGGCATCAAGGCTCTGTTTGCTGATATTTCCAAGGAGCACAGAACACCACTCTGTTGTTTTATTCTCCTCCTCAGCCTTTGCGACGAACATGACACATCTAAAGATTCACCCTCCGGTTTAAAGACCCAATCAAGGTCCAAACTGTGGGTCCAACCCTAATTCAAGGCATGGTAGTTAGATAAGGAACATGTAAATAATTCACTCATTTGTAAAGCTGCAAGGAGCCGTCTGTGACTTAATGGCAGTATCCACTCATGTGCGGATCTGGCACTGTGACAGAATCAGGTTAAGAAGATAGAGGGAATAAAACAGCATGTCACTTCAGCAGGGTGACTCTAATAGCAGAGCGGAGCTTTGTCTAAGCCCGAGTAATGCTAAACCCCAGAGCTTAAGTTAGTACCCTGGTAAAGCTAATGAGTGTAACTTGTTATTTCTTTATTTCTCTCATGCACTCAGGATCCTTTTGCGTGCAGAACTGATGAGCAGTCATAGATTAGTCAACAGAAGCCTCATCAGGACCACGGCACACTGCAGAATACGGACTTCTCATTGTCTGTTTTATCGGTGCCATCTTGTTGTGCCATTGTTCATGAATAAGTCATCAGTCCTGCTCACGATTCCCCTCAGGCTTATTGCTCGTTCCACTGCCTCCGCTGCCCTGTAAACCCAGCTAAAGAGTTTACGGGAGATAAGAGGCAAAAGAGGTCGTGGGTCCAATAACTGCTTTTATCACCGGGGGTTCTGCAGCAGCGGCCGTTTTTATGTGCGAATCCGCCGGAAACCAATTCTTAATTAGAGAAGTTTGTGGACCCAGCAGCACTGGGCCTAATGGGGGAGTAAGAGGAATGAGAGAGGGGGTATCTGTGGAGTTACTAGATTGCTTTGTAACTGTGCCTGATAGCAACGCAGAGACAACAGCAGCGATGAACAAGGCCCTTTAAAATGTTTGGTTAGGTGCTGGAGCTATGTTTGTCTAGACAAGCCTGAGTCCTTTTTTTTTTAAATTAGTTCAGCTTATTGATTTCCTAGGAGGCTTATCTTTATTAAAGGAGCCTGTCTTGTCAATGGAATTACTGCCTTTCCCATCAAGGTGAGCCGATTCTGCTTCCTATTATTGGGAGATTTTAAACGGCTGAGTTTAGAGGAAATGCAAATTTTCAAACTAGCAAAAAGTTTGACAAAACAATATAAAGCTGGTTCTGTTCAATTTGATTAAAATCTAAAACTCTCAGCACTTCCTGGTCCAACAAACTCACACTGAAAAAACAAAATATAGAAAATTTAAAGTACATTTATGCAGCAGGCCTCCTTATGGACTGAGATGGCCTTGAAAAGATGGCAGAAATTTGTGTCATGAATGATTTCAGTATTTTTCTATTATGATGTAACAGTTTATTCATATTCCACTTATAATTCACAACCAATGCTAAAGAGTGAAAGTTACTTTTCGAAGAAGATGTCTATGAAGTTGACAGTTTAAATTTAGGACACCAAAGGTCTCGACTTGTCTTGAAAATTTTCAATGATTTATTGGACAATTTTGTTTTCACAGATTGCATAATTTTTATTATTTGTTGTTTCTGTTGACATTGAGAATGTCAAATATACCTTAAATATATTTAAGGTATATTTTGAGAGCAGAAGATGCAGACAAAATACTAATTCAAACATTGAAATTGTTGACATTTCTACAACATTATTTTCTGTGGTGCCACAAATTGTTTCTTAATTGTTTACAAAAAATTTAAAATTTACCATGCTAGTCTCAATGGATAGACTCACCCAGCTGCTGCATTTAAACAGGAGTATAACTAAGACTTTTTAAAACATATTTACTGCAGTAAATATGTTAAGGATAGCCGTGCGCCTCTAATTAAAATCTTTCTCTATGCAACCCTTAAAATTTAATCTATGCGGTTCTTGCTACATCATACTTAACATCTGCGTATGTAATAGATGATTTTTAAGATAAATTTTAGATACTGAACAAAAATATGTAATGAAAAATAAATTACAAGCACACAACAATATTATTAAAACCACATCATTTAAATAGGGGGTGTTTAGTTTTTTCTTCCACCTTTGACAGACGTGTGTTTGGGATAAAAGGCGAAAGTCACTCAGATTTTAATTAGCCAGCTTGGCAGACGCCTTTAACCAGTCGAGAGATAATGACTAGGATCTTGTGTTACCAAGTTGCTTGCATATGAAAAGGGGGGGGAAAAAATGCAAAAATTAATTACTTATTTTCCCAGACGCAGACAGTGGAATCTTGTCCTTGATTGCATAGTTTGGAAAGTCCTTAATTATCCTTGCAATGAGGCACCGGTTGGGTCGGCAGAAAGTTCTGCGTTTTACAGGGAAAGGGAGTTCTGTCACACCGATCCTGCTCTAAAACAAAGCTAGAAGGTTAGCCCCTTCAGAATGAAGTCCTAAATTTAGCAAACAGTGGAAGTGTGCTGCAATTCCCATCAGCTCCTGCTCCAAAGCCCAGATTAACCATCAGGCTCTGGATTGCTGGATTGCTCCGCAGTTTGTCTGATAATATCTGTTTCGAGCACAGACCACGCTTCTCTTGGTATTTAAGAAAGATTAGCTTTAAATTGATGATTAACCTTTGTAATCCTGCAAGCATATCGAAAATGGCTTGCTTGTCTTCACCACAGCCCACAAAAGAGTCGCTGCATTATCGTTCAGGGGAAAATTGAAGCTCGGAAAGCAAATGAGGCGGTGTTATCTGGGCGTTGCTCGGCTGGATAATGAAGACAAATCTCCAGACTAGGGAGCCATCTCATAATGAATCCTAACAGATGATTTTTTTTTTTTTTTTTGACTTCTTAGCGTGAATCTTTTAATAAAACTCCAGTGTGACCCTGACGAGCTATTGGTGGCTACGTCTTGCCAAACAGTCGATTTTCCTCACGGGAATAGGGTGCAGCCATTGTTTAGACGGCTGTATTAGCCAGTAATCAGACATTAAATGAGTAATTTCTCCATATTTAACTTCAACCGGGGAGGTAATGGTTTAATTTACTGGGCAATGAGTTTTCCCATGCGGGTGCGCCTTGCATTAAATCACAGCATCTGTTGCTGCAACAAACATTCAGCTTTAAGACTTTTTTTTTTCTCCAATCATTTCAAACTCCAGCAGCTCA
Source organism: Poeciliopsis gracilis (assembly GCA_911649635.1). Taxonomy (NCBI): domain Eukaryota; kingdom Metazoa; phylum Chordata; class Actinopteri; order Cyprinodontiformes; family Poeciliidae; genus Poeciliopsis; species Poeciliopsis gracilis. The sequence goes on from CAJVRI010001154.1 coordinate 6,369,664, forward strand.
GAAAGAGAAGAGCTGTCAGTAATTTATTTAAATTCTTCACCTTTCTCACCATAAACCTCAGAGTCCATTATCAGCTCTTATATTGCATTTAGTCATTTATTCAATAAAGTTAAAATTCTCCTCCCAAAAAGCTTATTTCGACTCTTTGCCCTGATGTAAACATGCAACAAGGAGTTTGAAGAAATTGTCTTATGAGTTTAAATTGTAGCTTTTTAAAGTGTATTTATAGTGATGTAATGTTTCCCAGAAGCAGCTGCTTTCCTCCTGTTTTCAGCAACATTTGAGCTGGACAACATCAGGAAATTTGATTATAACTGTTTCCAATCTTCTCAGTGACCTTTAGCATATTGCAACCAACAAACAGTCCATTGCAAAGCAGGTTTTCAATATTATTCATGCAAACATAATTTTACAATGATGCTATATCGTGTCCTCTTTAGTTAAATGTCCAAATGTTAAAAACTCTCCATTTTGTGGGGCAAATAGAGGCAGCAACCAAATGATAGAAGCTGATTTTTTAAAAAGCGTTGCATTTGTTTTTGACATTAATATTTCATGCTTGTTGAGGTTTTCTGTTGACCACCCACTGGATGTGCAGCGGGGCACCAGCAGGGAGTATTTACATTTAGCTGGAGAAGCTTATATCTGCACAAACTTGTTCCTGAAAATGTAGCCGATTCATCAAATTTAGTTTTCAGTTACAAACGCACTGATGAAACCTTTCGCACATTTATGTAATTTATCTGGCTTTTTGTCCAACTTCCACCTTAGAAAGACGAGCAAAATTATGTCAGATTTATAAAGAATGAGACATTTACTCAATTTGTGAAAACAAAAAGAGGGATAATGTTTTGTTTTTTTCCAAAATACTGCTGCTAAAATCCCATTTTGATGCAAAAAGCTTTAAAAACTGGGCACCAAGACCAACTTTAATATAAAATAGCCATAACAACATCGACAGTTCATTTCATTACCAGTTAACAGACTGACAATTTAAAAATATATATTATTTCAATATAAAAAGCAACAAAATAAAATAACCGAGGCTCACCTTTCAGCATCATCTCTGGGAGACCAACTGAGACAATGAGTGTAAAGAGGTTAGCGTATCAACGGCTGCTTAATCCAATCCTTACAGAAATCCGGAGCAACCAAGCGGATCACAGCCCACACACCACAATCCCATTGCTTTGCATTAAATGGATATAACATACGGAGGCGGACATGTTGCTTTAAAAAGTCCAGGTCAAAGTCTGTCAGGTCTCTGGTCGTCCCAAAAAAATACAACAGTTTGTGTTAACTTTATGACAGATTACCCAAGAATATTATTTGAAAAGTTAAAAAGAACTTCTGGATTATACAACTGAGATTATTCCAACCTCTAGAAAAATGTATTTGATGGCTTTAACAGAGTTTCCCATGTATTAATTTTAAGACTCAACCGAAATGAAGTCTGAAAAAATATTCAAATTTGTAAACACTTTAAAACTCAGGAGTAATTGTTCAATTTTTATTTTTGTCACATTCATAATATTTCATATTGCTAATCGTTCCAGTCTTTGGAAATGAACAAAATGCCGAGGTCAATAGATGAAAACATTTCGAGTTGTATTACCAAAAATAAATGAACTTTTTAATGAAATTTTAATCAATATTTTAATCATACACCTGTACAACTAGTGATAAATTTGGTATGTCCATTTTAAATTTGACATTTTGCATGGCTCCACTGTGTCAGAGGAGATTCGCTTGGATTCAGACGTCTCGTTTCAGCCATATGTGCTAATTTATTTTGGAGTTGATCTGCGAGTCTTTTAGCAGCTGAGTAAGAGGATTTAGCAGATAGTGAGGTGTGATTTACGGTGAAATATGTTCTACATGTGTCTGAGGAGCTTCAGCGTTTCATCTAGAAATATATTCACTGATTTTTGTTCGTTCTTTGAAAACGTAGCTCCATTTGCTTTTGTGTAACATTTCAAGGAAAGGTTAAGCAAAATTAAACTTCTACTGGCTTAACTGGAAGCAACTCTTGACATTTGTGCCATAAGAGAAGATTTTGTTTTCTCATAATAAATAAAAACAAATGTTATCATTAACTTCCAGAATGGAAAAACTCGTTGTTTAGCTTTCAAAAGGTTTGAAAATACAGCTGGATGCTCTATAAGGAAGATACAAAGTAGGATACAGAGAAAAGCATCTGGATTAATGATGTCTCATTCGTGCTGTTAAAAACGGATTTTGCAACAAAGTCTGGAGCCTCGCAGGGAGCTGTCCGAGGTGCTGAAAGAAACTGTTCATCTTGCTGTTTTTTTTCTGTTTCTTTGGAAGGAGAAAACCCTGGAGAGCTCCCGCCTTTCTGCTGCCCAGAGGGAAATACTGCTCCTCTTAAAACCGAAATTGAACTTTCCAAGATGTTGTTACTCTGTCTTTGGTTTTATCTCATTTTCTTTTTTTATGGCTAACGGCAGAGAAGAGACGCAGAGAAGCACACGTTTACACATCGACATCCAGGTGTGTCTGTGTTCAGGTTTGCAGCCAGAAAATGACACAGCCACGGAGCCACGAGGAATATTTGTTCAAATGTACATTGTGGTTTTATTGCGCTCATATCCAGCGCCTTGTAAAACTATTTACCCTGTGAACTTTTAACACTGTGATGTTACAACCACAAACTTCAATCTGTTTTATTGTGATTTCATATAATAAAACCACCACAATGTATCGAAGAAACATAATATCCCAATATATGCTTTGCACATTTTTCACAAATAAAAATAAAAAAGTGTTATGGATTTATATCCACTGCCCCGAAGTCAAGCATGTCTCCCAGCTCTGCTCATTTAAAGTGTTTTAGTCATTCTTTGTTTTTCTTTTCTTTTTGCTTGTTTTGTTTTTAAGTTGAGTTAGATTGTCTGAACGTTTTAAAACATCCAGTTTTTCCACAGATTCTCTCCGAGATGTAGGTCTAGGCTTTTACTAGGCCGTTCTGAAACATGGATATGCTTTGAAGCTCTGGCTGAATGTTCAGGGTCATTTTTCTGCTGGAAAATATTTTTTTTCATCTGAAGTTTTCTGACAAGCCTCTGCGTTCCTGTTCAGTTCCTGTCATCTTAACATTTATTTTTGTAAAAAGTACATACTCCTTACTTTTAGGCACATAAAGTAAAACAATGCATTCGCTGCCCGTAAGGTTGACAGTTTTTCTTTTATTTTTAGGAACATTCCTCTTTTTTCTTGTGGCTTAACTTTCACTGTGGAAGATCCACAAAGTTTTAAGATTTACAAGTTATCTGTCATTTGACAAGATGAAGAAATATGTTTTCTAACTTTGTAGAAATTGTGAAAAGAAATCAAACTACTTCTGCAATAGGAAACAAACGCTTTAAAAAATGTTCTGATGACGAACTGAAACAAACTATTAAAGCACATGTAGATTGAAATCATTAAATTAACCTTGAGGCCAAGATAACCCCAAAGGCAAAATGAAGCAAACACATAAACTGTGAGTCTCTCTCCCAGCTTGCATAAATATTTTGCAAGTTGGATTTCTCTGTATTGATGTTAGTATGGAACAAATACAAGTAGTCGCTGCTAATCCTGAATGTTAATATCAAAGGAAATCACCATTCTCAGGATGAGTCTATTTCAGGATTCAGTTATTAGAAAAATCACAATGTGCAGAATTAATGTGCAACTGAATAAAAACAAAAGAATACAAGTCATCTTACTCGCTGAATAGTTTAACTAAAGTTAACAAATTAACACTTTTTACATCCCTCTAGATTAACATCACTACGTTCTTCAGTCTGAGTTTTGTGCAGCAGCATCCAGAGCTGAAGAACTGAACGATCTTCCCTGGGATGATTCTCATGATTCAGAACGGCACAAAACTTCCTGCTTTGGTCTGAGTGACAAAGGGAGTCGTGTCGTTATTCTGCTGGATAGCAAGGATGCTTGAGATTGCACATTGTGCCGTGTGATAGAAAGAGTCTCCTTTTTTAGTATCCGTTCTAAAAAAAGAAAATCTGAATTTAAATTGTATTTCTAAGTCCAGCCTTGAGGTCAAAGCTCACTTGACTTGTTCATGATTCGTTCTAAACCTTTTCAACCTGAGCCTGAAACTAGATTCTTCCTTTTCTGTCCATTTTCATAACTGTGCAACAAAATGTCACATTTTTCAATCACTATGTCTTAAAAACTGATAATGATACAACTTTAAAATAAAAAAAAGTTTTTTAACCTTTTTTTATTGTTCTGTGTCTGTTAATTCTCTGTTTGGCCCATTTTGACTAAGAGGGAGAAAGTAAATCTATGCACCTAAATATAAGGTGCTCATCACTCTGAGTTCATCGGCATTTGACATTATGACATTTCAAAAGTCAGATTTATTTTTTTTCATCTGATTTTCTGTTTATTTTTTTACAAGCACTCTTTAACAAGTCCCATTTGGATCCAGATCCAGTCCACTGATGGGCAGCCAGTGTGTCTGTGGGGGTAAGAATCAGGAGTTTATCGGTTAAAATCGGATCTTTTAATTAAGAATTTTCTGTGCTCTCATTTTTTAATAATGCTCACATTTTCATTTTGTGATAGTTCGCACAGCGAAGCTTAATATTGATCCCCGTCCCTTAAATCTAAAAATGTCTGAGTCTGTCCAGGCAGAGTTAACTGTTGTTCTTGGACTGAACCATCTCTAATTCTTCACTAAATTTGGTAAAACATGAGCAGAAATCAAACCGTTTTTTGTGACTTTCTTATGAAGCAGATTTTCCAAATATTAATTATTGACTGCTGGTAGTTGTAAATGGAAATAAGTGTGAACAGCAATAATCTGAGGTGTGATCATCTTTCCTTTCATTTTTATCCTCCAGGCTACAAAGTGATTTTATTATTGATATTTATTATGGATTTTTCATGTTCCTGAACACACAAGGTTGATTTTAGGTGAATTTTTTAAATCCATGCAGCCTCAAAACTAAACATGCAGGCATGTTGGTTAAATGACCCTGAGTAAAAAGGAGCTCAATCACACTCTGCAGAGTTTCACCTGTATAGTAACACACTTTATGTTTTTCAAAACAAGTTTATGAGTCATTGGTATCAAGGTCTGCTTGGAACAGATTTCAAACATATGTCTGAGAGTGTTACTTTCAGATGACAGAAAACGGATCAAATTGAAAAGATGCCAACATGGAAAGAAGCGCAAACTCCGAAATCAACACCTTCAAGGATAATTAAAGTTTTCAACCAATAGTGGCGTCACCTGGCTTCTGGAGATGAGTTTGGTACTAAGAGGGACAAAAGCGAACTTTCAATCAGCAATATACAATACAAAGCAAAGACAGCTGCATCTTTATGCAAGTCTCCAGGTGTGACATGAGTGGCAGCATTGTCCCAAAGTTTTTCTGCTTTTTGCAAATGTTTTAGATCTGCTCAACATAGCAAATCCACAAATAGGCAAATTTTCCACTAAGAATTTAGAGTTGCATGATATTATCTACAAATACGCAACCGTGTTTCGATAATTAGAGGGCGGTTTGTATTCTCCAGAGACACGCGCCATTTTGTCAGGAAGATCCTGTATATATATAAAAAACACAACTTTAAAGAAAAGAAATTTCACATATCTGACTCATCAAAACTGGCATCTCAACAAAGCATCACCATGCCGACCAATGATGGGGTTTACAATCAGGAATGTTGTAGTTTTTTCTATGAGCTCAGCAGGTGTTTGCTAATTGCTGCTGCCACTAGTCTAGAGGAGACTGCAGCTCTGAAGAGGAGATTTGATGGAAAGAACCACTCTCTTGACAAGAGAATGACATTATAACATGATGTAAAGCTCAAAAAAGTCAATTTTGCTTCATGCCTTCCCCGACTTCAAAACCAGTTCATAGGAGCTCTACCAGTTCAGAATCTGTCAGATACTGAACTGGAAGTATGTCAGATGCTCACCAATGGCTAAAAGAGTTAAGAGACATTTCGCCACACAATAAAGTCGTTTCTATAAAGATCTAAGCCTGCATGTATGATCTTTATCTTTGGTAGATTTGAGAAAATCTACAATAATTTCAAATTATTTAAATCATGTTCCCCAATTTTTTTTTTAAAGATGTATGGAGCCGAACATATAATGAGAAAAATCATTATGTAAATCATTAAATGCCCAGAAATGAGAAAGGCAGTCACATCCAGGATGTATGCACTTAAACCTCTGAATTGCAGTGTGTTTCTTTTTATATAGATGTTTCTGGATAAAGCCTATATGACAGACTATAAACAATAATGATAAATAGAGCTGGCATGGGCCTGTCTCATCTGCGGTAGGCGAGGAACAAAAGTAATGAATAAATAACTTTGCCCATCATCAAGTGGAATGATAAATCTTCTTTATAACACAAGGCAATGATGGCTGCATCAAGCCTTTCTTCGCCCTCTTGATGAAAAAGTGGCTTGTGAGATCTATTCACTCGAAGGCCCTTGCAATCTCTCCCGTCTCCTCGTCCGCCCACTCCAGTCCTCCGTCCCTTCACTTTCAGAACGGCAGTAAATTAAGCAGAAAACAACCTGTTGTATGACGGCGTCATCAGACTCTTTGTGTCTTTAATAAGCCTTTCCCTAAAGGCTGAGCTCAGACACGGAGGCTTTTGATAATGAGGACACAGCAGCAGCGTGTCAATTCATACTGTGTGCTACCTTTTCCTTGCATTTTTGTTAGCCGTCACGCTGAATTATGACCGGTGATGTATGGTGACGATCACATGGACAAATGTGGGACTTTGCACCATGGATTGCTGCCTGCTGCGCAGTGATGAATTATGGAATTTGGCACAAATATGCAAATCTGAGTATTAGCCTAGTTATACCCTGGTACTGTAAGTTGCAGTCACTTATCTATTATGCATGCACTAAAGGACGGGAGTGAAGAGGTCCTGGCAGCCAGCTTCACAGCCCTTTCTCAGTTGCTCATTTTCACATCATGAAAGGACATGTAAAGCAGAAAAAGCTAGCTCCAAAATGCTAACTCTCTGTGGTTCTGTTCCTCTGAAGGCTTGGGGGAGTGCAAGCTTGCCTCCACACTCAATTGCCAAGCTACTTAAAATAACAATGGCTTCCATAGGATTTGGAAGCCAGGAAGATACGCAGGGAACACGCAGAAGTTGCTGCTAATCCTCTAATTTCCTCCCACAGGGCTGATATGAAAATGCTGGTCTGATCAGTAATCACTCCTCAGGGGAGGCAGACAGAAGATCCAGTCAACAAATAAAATAACCTCTGTATGACATTAATATCACAATGCTGGGAGGGTGAGGGATTGTGTCTGGGCGACCTAATCACAGAAGTACATCCAAAGTAAACGGCCATCACAATGGAGGACGTGCAAGGTGCAAAAACTCAGATCTGACATCATGGAAAAAGTGCAAGGAGAGCAGAGCAGTGACGACTAAATTCAGAAGTTTAAAAGTGACATGAATGCATATTAGCAAGAACATCAACCAATTATCAAACACGTGTCAGCTTCTATTTAACAACTGTATTTAAAAAAATGTCACCACTCACACTGAGCTAAATTCAGCTTGACTGTAAATAACTTTTCATCAGCTAGTCAAAAGAAATAAAACAAACGTGGTAACAGCAACACTCTTCTGTGTAGAAGACCAAGTATATTAGTGAGGTGTTTTTTAGAGGAAGCACAAAACTTGTTAAGATGTATTTATAAGAAAGTTTAAAGCCAGGTTTTGTGGGAACACTAACTGATAATGTAAGTAGCAGATTAAAGTCAGATTTAACTCAGATATATACCACAAAACAAACATTAAAGTAGGAAGCTAACATTAGCAGTGTTGTGGTCGTTTTGTGCTCACAGCTGCACTTGGTTAACATCTGTTGTCCCGCAGATTGTTTACAGTGACTTCAGTCTGTTTTATTATTCAGCCCATTATCAGTTTAGGACAAAAACATTCTTATCCCATTGTGATTAGATTTGCTGTTATATGGGGAAGAGTTTAAGAACTGTAAATGACACCTTAATGAGAGCTCCTCTGGGAAACTCCATGTTGTTTCATTACCTGAACATCTGCTGCTAATTGTGATAAAGAAAAAGTCCCTTAACAAAAATTACTTGTATTCTAAGTAGCTACAAAATCTTATTTCATATAACCAACATAATGTGTGTTAAAACTGTGTTATGACAACAGTATTAACATTTTCCTCATCACTCACTCAGTTCTTGTGTTTTCTGCCTGTTATTCTCCTCTTTGCTGTTTTTATCACAGGAAATCATTTTGCTTTTATGTTCATCTCAGGAGCTGCATCATCGACGCTTCGCTTAGCTGAATGTTTGCCTGCTTCTGTGTCAGTGTCATACTTCCTTCTTACTTTTTGAAAAACGTCATTGTCTTGACAACATTTCATACTAAGCGCAAAAATACACTAGAAATAGAAAAGTGGTACACCATGGATGGTGAGATGAGTCCTGGTTAGTTTTGTGACGTAAGCGACGGCGACAAATGATGCACAGTTTTGTAAAGCATTGAAATTCAAGACAAACCCAAAATATTACCATTATTACTCCTACAGTTGAGGTGGATTGTTTTCTGTTGTTTGCAAACTACAATTTCACCATTAGGTGTCACTAGTGTCCGTTTGTTGAAAGGAGGTATTGCCTGTCAAAGATGGTGTGATATTAAAGCAGAAGTAATTCAGCTGCAGATATTGCTCAGTTAGTCAGAAGTTTAACTTGGATAACCTTTTCCAACTTTTTTTTTTTTAGAAATATTACACTTTGTGCCGACAAGCAAATAATCAAATGCAAATGCATTTATCTGACCTAGATAATTAATAAGCTTTTTACCTGCCTCTGCATTCAGATACATACGATTTGCATTTCTATTTATTTCTGCTACACCTTAGCTTTACCTCAGATTTGCAAATGTTGTGCACTTTTGACAGCGTCTAAAGCTGGTTCCATAAAGGCATCTTAACCAGCCCCCACAATAAGGAGAAGAGAACAACTCAGGAATTCATTTGCATTTTTAACAAATCTCATGTATGCCCTAGCTAATAGTTTTCATCCTTTAATTCGGCAAACAGAAACTCATCAAATATTAATCCCATTCTCTTGTTAGTTTGGATTGCTTGTGATTAGGAGAACATGTGGAAAAGAAAATGCACTTTTGTTTTGTTTTTGTTTTCCTCCTCCCCTCCTCTCCGCTCAAGTGGAGCCAACTGGATAAACTCCATCAAACACAAACCTAATAACGAGATATTGTACACAAGAAATGGCTTCTTCCCTCTTTTTTTCTGTCATTCCCATATGGAACTCTGCTCATATTGTTGTGTACGCTGACCCGCCGGGTTTGTCCAGTCATACATCACAAAGACACCTGGAGGATTCCCGGGGGGATTTAGAAATCATAACACATCTTCAGACCGCTGCCATCTTTACGGCCAGAATCACAAACGCTTTCTTACTGTCAGCTTGTCATCTCTGGAACCCCAATCCTGCTTCTAACAATTAGCTTCAGGAAAAAATAAAAACAAATGAAAGTGGGTGTTTTTCTGATTAAGAGGAGGAAACACTTTATCCAGCCAGGTTGATTAGTTTCATATAAAAATAATGAAGATGAGCCGACTTTCACTGTAGCCTGCTGTCCTTTACATTCATTAAATAAATCATTTTCTCACCAAATTGTTTCCTCTTATATAAGTTTTTTGATTTATTCATTTATAAAACACTTTTTCCATACACCGCAAGTCACATTTATTGGGACTCAACGTCAAGATGTCTAAAAAATATTAAAACATTTTATTGTTGTAGCAAAATCTCACTGAAAAGATGAGGGGAATCAAACTTTCATTATTATTTTTGCTTCACAACTTAAACAGTTACTTGGCATCAATATAGCATCTAAACATTTTTATGGATAATTGGTGATGCTTTGTGTCTTTATGCTGCAGGTCTAAAACTTTTGGGGTTTTTAAAATTTCCCTTGCATCCTGCTCACTTTGATTGTGAAAAGTTTACCTTTGGTTCTTCTCCATCCTAGTGACCAGTGGGTAAAAACAATCATCTTTTTGGATTTTCACTGTTTTTCAACAAGCATCTTGGTTACTTTAACTGTACTATGTGAAAATCTCTGACCATTTTATTTTGTATTTTTGTGTTGGTTTAACTGCAAACATCGCATCATTTTCCTCCAGCATTAAAACAAATAGACCTTTCACTGCAGGATTTATTATCTGTTTGCTCTGGTCTTTGCTTTAATGACTCACTTAAACTCTGTGAGGAGTTGGATTTCAAGAAACAGGAAGACTGAGTTCATGTTATTCCACGACTAATTTAACTTTTTCTCATATTTGGACTAACTTGTGGGTTTCAAACTTGGCGATCAACAGTGAGGTGACAAATGGAAGATGATTTAGGGAGTGAACTCGGGCTGTGCTGCTGTTTCAGAATCTATTTTTGAAATGCAAAGCATCCTGCATGTCATGTGGAGATTCTCTTTGTTTCTGATTCTCTGAGGTCAGAGACCATTTTCCTCCCCTCTCATTGCTATGGTTGATCACCACAGCCACTGAGTGATGATATCAGAGCCTGAATGTCAAACTTTACTATATCGACTAATCTCGATGTATTCAAACATTTACCATTGGTGCCAGAGTCAGAGCTCACAACAGAGGGAAACACAAAGAACGGCGGTAAGCAAACATAGGGCCAGTTTAGAATTAGAATCAGTTTGTGGAGGCATCCCTGGGGAAATGTTACATCTAAGAGGAACAGAAATTCATAAATTATCCATTTAAAGTTCCTAGAGGCTTATCATCCTCAAAAAGTGAAGTATAAATTAAAATAGTGCTTCACTTTCATTTTACTTAATAGTTAATTAAAAGGTACCAATAATAGTGCCACTGGTGATTTTGGTTGAAAGTTATTTCTATACATGTTTTTTTTTTTTTCCAGATATAAAATGCTTTTCTTTCAAAAATGTCCAGTGAGTGAATATGCTATAAAAGGCATTAGATGTCGTTAGTACATTTAACAAGATTTCTTTTAGTGTAGGGATCTTTCTGTGCACAACAAGACACTTTTATTCTGACAAATTTCCAATATAACTGAAAGTCAGTTTCATACAGATCAAACGAAGCTGTGAATTACCATTTAGATTTAACATATCTCAATGTAATGAGCTGTCTGAACCTATGAAGAGCTGCAAGAGCATCATCAACCCACTTCTTCCTCTGGAGGATTGTTGTGCAGCTTCGGCTTGAACAACTACAAAAAGGTTGAACCTATTTTAAATACAAACCAATTAAAAACGACTTTTAGCTGCAGGACAGGATCAGGCTGATACTGATAAACAGCATCTTGTGTTTCATTTAAATGTCATTACACAACTTATTCCAATCAAATACCAACTAATGCCTTTGAGAAATTGAGCGAGCTGAAGGCACCGGCTCGAATGAAGCCAACACCCACATGCTCATAATCAAAGGTGAATTGTTGCACAGCCTGTGGCAATTTGCATCCAGTGGAAATTCACTTGGCTTGGTCTGACATCAGATGTAGGAGATGTGATGCTGTGAAGGGTAGGCAGTGTGTGCAGGGCCACATTTCCACCAAGAGCTGGAGAGTGGTAATTATCATCAGCTGCTCTTGTCTGATTGAGTCTACCCTGCAACTACAGCATGAGATTAGTCACTTTTTATACTTGCAGCAGTGTTCAGGGTTGGATGAAGAACTTTGCTTGATCTTTAAATGCCGTAACTTCACGGATTTCAGGGAAAACTTTCAAAGAAACTAGTTTGTGCCACACTGAACAGGGGATAATCCTACAGAACAATATGCTCCTCTGAGCTCCTGGAGCTAATTTATTGAAGGTAGCATTTTAATTAGCTTGATCAATACTCTATTACAGAGGGTTTAAATGTGATCTGCAGAGAGAAGACAAAGCGCTCAGCTGAGTGACAGACGAGCTCAGACACAACAGATGCAGCTCACCCCAAAACAGATGACTGGATTTTTACTCCTGCACATCAAATGTTAAATCATCTTTTTAGTCAGTCGCTGCATGAAAGCGTCGCTGAGTCTCTTAAAGTAGAATAAATCATTGGTTACCTCCTCCGGCGGGTTTGGTGCTGATCCCAGCGCGCCTCTCTGGTTCGGGTTGCTCTCAGGAGCGAAGGATGTAGATGATGCTGCACACCGGAGCGCGCTCCTGCGTCCCGCCGGTCCCCGCACAACGAACGCGTCCGTCCCTTCCCACGGCCACTGTCATCACTGAGTCGGTTCGGAAGCGAGCAGACTCCCAGCTGCCAGAACGGAGCGCTTGTTTATTCAAAGCAGACGACTCGGCTCCGTCTCCGAGGCTGTGTGCAGGAGGAGCGCCGTGGCCACGCCACCGCCTCAGCTCTGCGTGGCAGACAGGAGGGAAGCGGGGAGGAGCCGTTTCCCGTCTGACGGTCAGGACAAGGTGCTCCCCTCACTGATGCGCCTCAGCAGAACCATTTCTGCTCAGCTTGTCTTTCATATTTCCTTAAATAGTTTGTGCAGCTTCTTTGAAGGTTCTATTTTTGGTTTCATGTGCAGAGTAACCAACCAACGAGTCCAAACTGTTTGCAATGTGATACTGAGAATGAGTAATTCAAGAAGTCATTCTAAAATTCTATAGATTGATATTTATGGGCATACAGAAGCATTCAGCTTCTATGCGCCACAGATCTGGAACAAACCGCTGGAAAATGGCAAAGCAACTGAAACACTGAGATCCTTTAAAGACTAAAAACCCACCTGGTTAGAGTTGCTTTTGTACCATAATTCATGAAACACTGACCAACATTTTGATGTGCAAATATATGGAAAAACGTAAAGCAAATTTGATAAGTAATTTCAAACTTTCCTTCTTGTGGCCTATCCATTAAGAAGACTGGAAACTTTATATTTGCCCCTCAGATCTTTGTGTTTAGCACTTTTCCACAGTTTGGGTATGAAGAGATTTGTAAAGATTTATTACAGAGCAAAACATTTTAAGAGTTTATTTTTGTTGATTTTGATAACTGGCTTTGAGTGCATAAAAATCTTAAAGTTGAGTTCTTCTGTAGGTTAGCAGCAAAAGCAGAACCACGTCTACTGATAAATGTATCCATGTACTAAGCTGTGCATGCTTTTGTTTGGGGCTCCTTTTGCATGACCCCGTGTCTCTGGTGAGGTCAACTCTCTGTTATTATGCTGGGAGGTCAGACTGCCCCAGGGCAGCTGTGGCTACTATCCAGTAGCTTGCCACCATCAGCGAGGGAAAATGTGTGAAAGGGTGAAGCACTTTGGGATCACTTTGATCAAAATCCTGTACATTGTACAGGTCAAAATTAATTCATATACATTATGTATTTTACTATAACATCCATTAACAAGTGATTTTATGCAAAACAAATATTTTCTAAAGTGGGTTTAAAATTTTCTCAGATTCAAGATGATGCAAATATTTGTACCATTAAAAGCTAGAAATACTTACAATGCAATAGAGTATTTTTTTATAACACTTGTCTGTATTACCACGCCTTTACTTTCATTTTTTATTCACATTACAGATCACATACTTGCTCAGGGGATTCTGTGGGAAAGGCTTTTAATTGAAAAAGATGAGGCAGCCTTGCTGAGCAGCTTGTATGTGACACAGGTTATATTTTTGAGAGCTGCTCCAAACGGAGCGAATCAAAGCTGCGAGCCATATTTTACAACAGATCATTTCAATATGGAGCGCAGATAATTTCATGCAAAATGTTGAGCTTGGTTGTTCAAATGAATATAGTGCTCTAAATGATGACTCAAACATTTTTATGTTTCACTGACATAAAACATGTGAATTCTTGAACTGGTTTCAGAACATGTATGTGTTTATAACTAAAAATCTGAAACATTTCAATGTTCATTTTTCAGTCATGAACATAAAAAACAGAAATGCTTCTCTCTTCCTTTACATATTGCCTTTAAATGTTTAACTGCTGCAAAACTATGTGATACATTTATTGTTTTTGGAGGAGACAAAGGTAATTTACAACTTCACTGATCTTACAAACAAGAAAAGGGCCAAAAGTTCAAATTGATTGTGGATTTTCACTCATTTCCTTTGGTCAAAATAAATCATTTTGGTTAAAATACATGCATACACACCCACAAAAAATGTAAACACACAGCAAGTTGTTCCTCTAACTCATTCATTTTGTCAACAGATATTTAATATCTGACCATTGTTCTCAGTTTGAATTGCTGTCCTGTTAAAACGTCCAGCTGTGTTTAACTTGTTAAACTAAAGAGAATCCAAAGACTTAAAGGAAAGTCATCCATTATTCCATCCACTGTATGCAATGTGTCAGAACCTGTGACAGGTAAAACTTTCACAGCATGACGTTCCCACCACCACCCTGGGCTGCAAATGCAGCGATTTCAGGCTTAAAAGTGACTTTTCCAGACATTCTTCTCTTCACTTTGAACAAATAGCTCAATCTTTGTTTTGCAAAACCATAAAACTATTCTCCAGCAGACATTTCTCTGCCCTCTGTAGGCAACTGCAAATTTCAGTCGAGGTTGAAGGTGTTTATCTTTGAGAAGGGGCGTCTTATTGTTTGTCCCAGTTTATGAAGTTATGAACTGGGTTCACTGCAGATTAGCCAAGAGCTGCTTTCCAGATTTAAAGTAAACTTAGATTTTAAAAAAGTTGTGCTTTCAGTTCCACTACATTTTTTCACTATACCTGCCTCCATCCAGGTTAAAGCCATTTGGAAATATGACAGAGAAAATGCTAGAAAGATTAGAATGAATTAATTCTAATATGTGCGCCATTTTTTGTTTTGAACTTCTTGATGCTACGTCATAAAGCCATTCCTCCATGGAAGGTATAAAGTATAAATAAATGTTAACATTTAAATACGAGGATGTTAAAAGAGTGGCTGTAAACTTCTGAACTGTTATAGTTTATCAGCATAAAAAGTTTTCAAAATTAGCATAAAGGCTACATTTGATGAGATAAGATGTCAGCCCCATAACCTAGAGAGGAAATGAACTCAGATGTCTAATAGTCAAACGGTGGGCCACGAGAAAACTTCATTATGTTGATGCTGATGATGTTGTGTTAAAGAGCTGCATGTAAGACATCATTCCAGCCACTGACATAGACTGTGACTCCAGACATTTCCACATACATCAAACCATGCTTCCTGTCGCTACAGAATGTTTCATTATAGATGCCACGGGAATCTAACAGAGGAAATGTGCTGTGACCAGGAAATGTGCTGAATGTGCTGGGAGGAAATGTGATAATATAGTACAGTTGCTTTTCTGCAGTATAATCATCATTATCATTATAGACAACGTTAATGTGGATCCAATCCATAGCAGCAAAAGGCTACAGCCTTTATTACCTGCAGTTTTCCTCTAATTTTCTCATTTTATTCTGTAATATTGGGAAATGACCGGAGCACTCCTACAATCAACACTAAAATACTTTTGCGAGGGATTCAAACCTCCAAATGTTTCGCATTTTTGTCTTGTTAAAAACACAAACGTAGATTAAAATTGCCACCATTTTAGATGACAAACCAACAAACGTATTTATGGAGTGAAGAGAAAACAGATGGATGATTTTATAGATATAACTTTTAAAGGTGTGGAGTGCATTTGTACACATCATCTCTGAATCAGTGAGTCAGTGACCCGCCTTGTGGGTGTGCATCCAACACGTCTAGAGATACAAAAAAAGAAAAAAAAAAAGTTTGAAATATGTGAAAAACTTCTCAAATCCATGGCAGATTTTAAATCATGAATCTGAACCATAATGTTCTAACAGACTGTATATCTTGAGCCACTGTCTCGCTGGAATCTGAGCTTCAGCCCCAATTTGCAGGTGGGTTGAATTATCACTGATACATGTTCTGATCAGAGCGCTCTTTTCCACACATCTGCTAAATCTCCTACATACAAAACCAAACCAAACCAAACCAAACCGTAGCAACTTTACAAGGGGCTTCTTGAGGGTTATTTAGTATTTATGGAGAATCCTACTAATAATCCTGCTTCAAACTGATGTTCCCATCTGAGCTGCGGATTTCAGCAGCTCCTGAAGTCACCTTGGGTCTTCTGACTGCTGCTGAAATCAACACTCTCCTTGCCCAGGCTGTCAGTTTAGGTTGTTGGACATATTTTGTGAGTAGGTTTGCGTTTTAGTCATATTCTTTCAAAGGATGGATTGATCTGTGCTCTGGGGCATGTTCAAAGTTTGGGACGTCGTCTAAACAGTTGGTGAAACGTAAAACCGCTTTAATCCTCTTCAGCACTTTCTCCCTGCTTGTCTACTGCTTTCTTTGGTCTTCATGTTGCTGTTTGTTCTCCATGTTTGCCTAACAAACTTCTAAGGCCTTCACTGAAGAAATGCATTTATGCTGAGTTTAATGCCTGTACTGGTTCAGTGACATCTGAAAGCATTGTTTTGCTGTATTTTAGTTAGAGGGAATCAGAGTAAAAATAGTCTTAAAGCCATGTGGCATTTTACTTCAGTGGTTGTGATTGTGGTTAGAAAATAAGGTAATCTTTGTGCAGGAGAAGAGAGCAACGCTTAGCCAATTGCATGAGTGTGTAACACTAAGAAAACAGCAATTATCAAGCTGGTAGGATATAATGTCTGAAAGAAGACAAAGAAAGGGTCAGATATGCCTGGGAGCAACATCCCCCATTCATAATGGAAGTGTACAATGTGTGTCTAACATCCCCATCGACTAGGCTACCTACAGGAGGCTGTCTCATAATCCTGGCTGCTGCTGCTGCTGCTGGATATTCCTAAAATGAGAGCCAATGAGAGGGCAAGTGAAGGGCATATTTATTTTTGCTCAGTGTGGGTTTGCGGAAGGACAGACGGAAAGGGATCATATTTGATGGCTTTAAAAGGAATGGTGTGTTATGACAAAATACGGCAGCTGGCTGTAGATATTTACTCTGGGACACTGAATAACTCAGCTCTCACCAGCAGCACTGAAGCTGACATGAAAATGTGACTAAATGAAGAAGGTCTTAGCTCTAATTGAGCACAAAAGAGGACTTTAAAATGATAGGGTAACAGTTTGAGGAGTGGAAATGGAAATTCTGTCCTTCTAGATACAAGAGAGCACTGTGTCTCGATTAAAAAATGGAAATGTTTGAAAATGTAAAATCTGAAACCCTAAGGGCTTCTCTGCATACTTTGAGGAGTGCTGGGGCGTAAGAGATGGGAAAACTTGCAGGCTGTACTGTGGCAGTGTGCAGATGTATTTGATAATTTATCAGGTGTCTGAGCGGAGCAGAAGTGATAACCTAAAGCCCAAAGCAAGGAAGACACTTTCATTCACAATAGTTGCAGCTAAAAAGGAATGTAAGGTGCAGAATCAAACACTGGACTCTTTATTACCGATCACCTTCACGCAAACAATAACAGTTTAAATATGCAGCTTAAATTGTCATTAATTTGAAGCACACTGTCACCTTTGTCTCAATTTTATTCATGGTTCATTATAACCCAGTGACGATGGGTCACATGCGATGTTCACCACACAAATTGAGTCAGTTTTATGTTGTTTTTAATGTGAATGGCGTTTGTCAGTCTTTCTCTGTGGCACAACCAGAGTTGCATCAATGCTGTTCACACTTGTCCCATTGCGGCCTGGAAAAAGACTCCCACTGATTAATTTTTTATTGAGCAGACAAAGCTGAGCGTTGTTTCATGGTTCCCCAGAGAGTTGCATCAGCGAGTACCGACACCATCCTATCAGAGGCCAGAAGCAAGCTCCACGTCTTCATAGCGAGAAGAAGTTTTTCTGTTTTTAAATCCCTCCTATCCGGGGGCTTTGCTTTACATTCACGCTCACTGAGATTTTGCTGTCAGAAAAGGCAACGGTCTTTTTTTTTTCCTTCAGAATATTTCACTGTCTGTTGGGAAACAAATTTTGATGAAATGTAAAAATGAATCGTTAATTTTGAGTTCTGTTCATAAAAATAGGTGGAGATCCAATTTAGTCTAAATACTCTGGCTTATTCCCAGTGGGTACGTGCACACATGGTTAATTTATCATTTGGTGTTTAAGACTATACACTGCAGAGAAACAGGCGCTGTCGGTCTTTTACATTTCTGTGGAGGAATTTTGGCCTCAAGATTTTTGCTTGATTTCTACACCTTGTTTTGTTTTTTTTTCATCTCTTTGGGTTTAATCTAAATTTTCATAAACTCACATAAAAACCTGCATTTGTTGGCCATTCAGATGTGAACTTCCTGGTTTGTCTTGGATTATTTTCTTTTTTCTTGTCTAAACATACTTGATAGTTGGACATTGTCCCTCAAACTTTTCTGTTCAAGAATTAATATTTCTACCATTTACAGATCATTTGGATTCTTAAGTAAAGCAGCCATAAAACCATAATGTTTGACGGTAAGCATGATGTTTAGGGTCAACAGTGGATGGGGAAACTTTGGAGTTGCTTTTGTTGGCCAACCGGCTTCTCCTGGGAAGAATACAATGTGCACAAATCTTTGTCGATATTCTGCTAATTTTGAAAAAACACAATTCTGCAATTGTGATATTTCTGTTAAATAAGAAAGGCAATTAAAATCACACATGAATTATCATGCTCTAGTCATTAAAAAACAGGCTGCACTACTTCCTGTTGTCTTCATCTTTTCCACCAGGTGTTGATCACATGACTTGTGATGCGAAAAAATGTGTTTCATTGCAGTTTTTTTAAAATACACAAGTGTTGCTGTGCTTCCATTAAGTGAATTTATTTTCATAATTCCAATATGAAAAATTATATTGTTTATGGAAACACAGTTGGTGTCTTCAAGAAATATGACATGGATTATCAGCAAGTAGTTAGAAAAACATTTCATGTAATTTTATCAGCTTAGTGCAAAGAAACTGTGACTTCTGCCTGTGGAGGTCAGAATGGACCATTAACAGATCAAAACAGTCCCAGAAAGAGACGAAGCTAAAATATTCAATGAGCCAGATGCATTGACCAAAAACAATGTTTTCAAGCTTCTCCAGCCAGTTTACATCTGCACCTGGAAAGACACAAAAATGTCTAACTATGCTTAGTTCAAGTCTTGATTTTTTTTCTTGTTAGTAACAATAAAATTGTCCTGCCTAAATCCAAGATAAAAAGCACAAACAAAATATTCACAAAACTAATGAAAAGTGTTGTTAAGTGAGAGACACTTACCTCAATGTCTCAGGAATTTTTAGCTACTCTTTGCAGAAAACTTCCTCCCACACTTCATTTTGTTAAGGTGGAGTCATAGTCTGATCCCTGAAGAAGGTCATGTGGCTCTTTGATTCCCTGTTCTTTCTGCCGCAGTATTTCGCCTGGAAAGATACTCAGAGTGGTTTTGATTCTGTTCATTTCCTGCGGGTTTCCATTCCACACCTGTAATGCATTTTGTCATTATCCTCCAGTATGTATAGCTACACTCATCAGCCAATATATTAGGTACGCCTTGCTGGCACCGGGTTGTACTTCCTTTCACCTGCAGTACAGCCTCAGCTTCTCATTTCACCAAGATATAAAAAAACATTAATCAGAAATGTTGGCCACTAGTGAAATGACAGCAACATGTGAGGAAGGCAGAGGCAGATCTGTTCACTTTAATAGTTTATTCTGTCCAGTTTACTTTACAAACAAAGACCTGAAGGCAGATGATAAAACATATATATCGTAAGTAACATAACGTCTGCTTTTACATGCTGTTGTTTTGTAATATTTATAGCGAAACTGCAATAATGTAGGACATGACCTTTCAAGAAAAGTCTTTATAAGGCATAAAGTCAATACTGCAGCCCATTTACTGTGATTGTTTGGGGCTAATTAGTGAGTATGAGAACAACGTTGTGAGCAAAAGCCACCACCTGGCGTGAGGTGACTTAATCACCATGGTGACAGGAAGGAGGTTGCAATATCCCACACTGATATTGCAATGGAATATGCTATCTGCCTGACCAACAGTGTGGAGAGCTGTCACCACCCACTCAACTTTTCAGACTCAAAAGTCTGAATGAAAAGGCAGACAAACACGTCTCTACGACCAACCGAATGAATGAGCATCAGGAGGCTGAGCTTTAAACTCCAACAGATGAAAAGCAGACGTGATATTTATCACGCGTCTTCAAATCAGTTAATCACAACTGTCCGCCCCTTTTGTTCACGGAAACAATATAGGAATACACCCATCAGGTAAACATTATGACCAGTGATAGATGAAGTGTGCAACACTAAGTATCTCTTCATTACTGCACCTGTTGGTGGGTAGAATATATTTGGTGGCAACTGAACATTTTGGGCTCAAAATTGATGTCTTAGAAGTGGGATGGGGTAACCGAGGACTTGAGTAAGTCTGCTAGAGCCAGAGTGTGTGGGCTTACTGACGGGGTCAGAGCAGAGTGGGGTGTTCCCAGGCAGTACTGATCAGTATCTATCAAGTGGTCCAAACAAAGAGCAGCGGTGAAACCATGACAGGTATCTGCAGACCGATCCTACAGATGAGCAAAGTAAATGTGTTTACTCAGTTATTTCTGCGAGGTAACAGTTCTTGGCAATAAGTCTTGTACTGCTAGAATCGTGTTTGTTCATTAATAAATGTTTTCTCATTTAACATAAACTGAATGCATTTTTGGGATAAGCAGCAAAGTTTACAGGTAATACCCACAAAAAATGTGTCAAATCCTCTCAAAATAATTAACAAAACCACATTTCCTGACCTGCTGCATTCAGTTTACGTGACAATATTCATTTACTTGACAAGCAGCAAATGCCCTTTTTCACCCGTCATGTTTTTGGTTTTGTTAGGGAAAACATTTAAAGTCCCTCGAAGGAAATAAGTTAATTTACTCCAACTTAAGTCTGACATCAAAACCACTAGTGTTATTTAAAGATCAAACTATGCTACATGCTAACATAATTTAGTTCATCAGCAGATGGAATGCTAAATTCAAAGGTTAATTCAGAAATAACTTTCCCCTGTTCTTTTAATTATTATTACTCTTTCACATTAATGCTGAAAGTATAACAAAGAAGTTAAAATGTTAATGTTTTCAAGTATGTCAAATATGTACCATGATGCTAATAAATAAAGAAATAAAATAAAACATGCATTTGTGGGAGCAAGAGAAAATGTTTGTTTCGAATGTTTCATACTAACACAGTGGTGTGTGTGTGTGCGTGTGTGTGTGTGTGTGCGTGTGTGCATGCGTGTTCTTTTAATAATTCACTTTTTGTCTGATAGAAATCTTCTCCAAGCTGTTACTTCCCCTCTGTGTCCTGCACAGAGAAACTTACTGAAGACCCAGCAGAGGTAATGTGTCGCAGGTGATGTGGCAAAGTTATAATTGTGCATTTGTTCACACGTCCACAGCTGCTGGCTGTGAATCCCTCGGTGATAATACAGCCTCTGCAAGTCCAATTTTCTGAGAAATTCTGTTTCATATTTTATCATCAATTATGTGTCAGAGATGCTACGCTAACAGGCTTACAGAAGATTCAGAAAATAATTGTTTCTTGAGGAGCAGCTTTGGAACACATTTATTTGTTCACTGAAGTTGTATCATTAAATTGTCATGAGCAATCTGAAACAAAGCATTTGATCACTGAACCTGTAGCCACCGTTGGACCAATGGAGACGTGACAAAGCAGAGACATTTTCCTAATTTTCATTGAGACCTTTCATCTGCAGAAGTCTGTTTCAAACGGCCCTGAACAAAAGCAAATTTTAAGCGAAAGAGGAGTTGACAGGAGCACGATGTTTGCTAAATGTGAGCAAATCTGACAAGAATCCAGCAAATGTCTCCTTCCTGATCGATTAGTAATCTGAAAAGTAGATCAATCGACACAGTAGGGCAGAAATATGTTAAAAGAGCAGTGCTTAATCGTAAAGGTATTCTCATTTCCAAAAACAAAAAAAAAAGAATCTGAAAGGCAAACCTCAGATGATTCATTCAGCAAGTGATTCTGCTTTTGCTCTGTTGCCTCTTTAGTTCCCAGTTATGCAGCAAATACACCTAGTTTATAAACTTAACAAAATGAGATCTGCTTATGCCTGTTTCTGCTACCGTTTACAAAACTAACAGATCAATAACAAACAACAGAAAAGAATAAGTTAACCAAAAGAATAAGTTCATGTGAAACATGTGAGCTGTGTAAGATTTCCTAAACAGAAAGGCGATCTGGTGCATTATGGATCTCTGAGCTCTACTTTAATACAGTTTCAGGTTAGAAATGTACAACACAAAGATCATACATTGCAGGCACAGGTGATGTTATCTTTTGCAGATAGGTAAGAGTGTAGATCAAGAGAAACCAAACAGGTAAGAGGATGAAAGGTGTTATTACATGAATAAAAACCTGCAGATTTAATGCAATGCTTGGAATGGAAATGAAAGTATAGATGACTATAGATACATGAGTGGGCGCTTGTGTGTTGGCGTGTATTGTTTACATAGTCTGCAACTGTTTTATGCAGAGCTTATGAATATTTAATGGTATGTAAAGAGGATTTTTTTTTTATATAAATCTGCTGTGTGTGCATATTTATTTGCTTTTAAGGCTCTGCAAACAGCAGTGTTGATGACTTGCAGAGGATTCAATAAATTTCTGATTATGCAAAGAATCTACTTTTGCAAATGGACTACAAGTATGTTTATCACTCATCTTTCTGGGAATTTAATCAATTCTTTGGCCAATAATTTAAGAGCCTCAGATACACAATAGCGCAAAAGCAAACAAGCAGAGCAGCAGTCTGGAGTATTTCTGATAAAGGTGAATCTCAATCAACTGGAATGTAATAACCTGAATTTAAGTTACTTACGTTCAAAAGTGAAGCTCATATAAATAAAAAAAAAAAAACAAAACATTTATTTAGATGATTATTGCTTACATGCAAAGGAACATAAAACATTTAGCCTACAAGTTAGACATTGCTATATGCTAATGTTCTCTCTCTCTATTCTCTAGAAGATGATCTACTAGAGTTAGATTGTTAAAAAGAAGAAAAACAAAAGATGGAGACAACATGAAACATTTGTTGATTTTTTTCCTCTTCCAATTTTCTCTTTTTGGATTGATTTCAAGCTCACTGTGTTATGATTAAAAAGTGCTGATTGGGTCTTTGTTTACACCAAGGAGGGAAAAAAAGAATTTTGAAAACAAAAGAAAGAAAGTGCCGAGCTAAACCAAACAGAGAATCTCTGTTGCAGATAGGAGACGAGTAGATGAGCCAAAAAAAATTTTGAAAGTGAATTTATGTAAATCATAAAAGCCAAAATTGACACTTAAACATTCTGTATAACTTTGTGTGTTTTGTAAGGTGACTTACTGAAATAAATTCAGTTTTCATTTATATTTCTCTTCCTGAAATGGAAAAATCATAATTAAACTGTTAGGTTTGGAGAACCAGGGAAAATGTGGCCAGGCCCAGTCGGTTCAGTTGGAAATTGCCTCAGGTGTGCATTGCTTTCCCACCATCTGAAGTCAGATTCCTCACAAA
Organism: Poeciliopsis gracilis; assembly: GCA_911649635.1. Lineage (NCBI taxonomy): Eukaryota > Metazoa > Chordata > Actinopteri > Cyprinodontiformes > Poeciliidae > Poeciliopsis > Poeciliopsis gracilis. The sequence continues at coordinate 6,393,213 of CAJVRI010001154.1, forward strand.
GCAAAGCCAGGAGCTGTTCACACCAACTTTCATCACTTCTGATTTCATGACTGTGGAGGAATCACCAAACATGAGTTTTCAGGTTTGCCCTCCCCCCCAAAAATAAAGGAACGAACGAGGCAAGATTTTTTTTTTTTTTCTTTTTTGGTTGACAGATCTTTGAAGTTATTTTTATCTGCAGGCAAAGCAAAATTGTATAGCCTTTTTCTCAGCTGTATGATTTAGTTTTTGTGCTTTGTTTCTCTTCTCAGCCTTTTTTATGCCGTGCAGCACATTTCAAACACACTGATGGCTGTTGAGCCTCAGGGAATCACAGCCAGTCCACTGTATGTGCAAACTGCACTTGTTACATGGTGCAGTTTATTGTACCGTAAATCAAATTATTGTACGAAGAAAAAATAAAATGAAAGGACATTCACTGCCAACTTTATTAGGTACACTTTTTGTGCGTGACAGACTGCTTGTAGTAGTTCAGAAAGTGCTGATCTGCTGGGATCCTCACACTCAATCCTCTCCCAGGTTTACAAGGAGAAAACATCCAGTGAGGACCAGTTAAAAACCTTTACTGGTGTCAGAAGTTAAAGGAAACTGGTCAAACTGGTTTGAGATAACAGAAAGCCAACAGAGGTACAAATAACCAGTCACTAACACAAACATATGTAGAGTAATGCACCATGTCACAAAGGTCAAATAGGGTTAGGCCGAGAGGTCATTTTGACTGATGGGAAAAACAAAAACATCTCGTCATAATTATTTTTATCCATCGATTTTTTTTAACATTTTTATGATAATAACGGGATTCTCAATTGCACTTAATGTTCATTCAGTTTTACATTATTATTTTATATTCAATAAACTGGAAAGATAACCCACATTGTGTTTGTTTTATCCTGCATTAAGAATAAAACAATCAATAAAAAAATACATATCGGTAAATTCTACCACAACAGCAGTGTTACTATCGGATACCAACATCGGCCCAATTTTTCATATTTGTGCATCCCAAACAATAACTTTTCTGTAGTTTAGAAAATTAGCCTGTAATAATAATAGCTCACTTTCTAAGTTAAACTAGACAAAAACCTGAAATTATATTAAATTTCATAATGAAGAGGCAGATTCACAAACACTTTTCAAAAAATATCTAAACTCCAGTCTCCAGTTTTTGTTTTTATCTTCAGTCAGTTTAACAGATGAACTCTCACCTGGCCCAGATGTTTATAGATTTTACGTCCGTGTGAACGACTGATTTGGTTCCTTCGTCACAAACAGAAACACATCTACCAACCGGGACAGTGGTAAATTTATTTTCTGGTAAGTCCGTAAAGCTACACTTACGTTTAGCATCAACTACAGCACAGCTGTATTCAAGTCTATCCACTCACCTGTACAAATACACCTGCCGCTCTTCACTCTTCAACGCCACCAGGCAGCAGCTCTGGGAGGAGAAAGGCTGCCGTCCTCCAGTCAAGTAAAGAGGCTCATTGGTTCCCCTGAAAACAATAAAAACATTATCATCAATCAATAAAATACCCCCATATTCTCTGGACTGAACTTGAAAACTGGGCTGCTAACAGCATCTGTCAATAAATAAAAGTTGGAAATGAGAGTGTTGCGCCACATAAATAATTGCCGACCAGAACACATTGCATTAAATAATAAAACATAATTTAACAAAGCTTCAAGATGGGTAATTTTCTTTGAGGAATTTTAATAATCGAGGTACTACAATCATTGAGGGAATGATTACATCACCACTCCACTGATTGTGGCCCCAGTACCGATATCTACACAATGAAATGAAATGATTGCTCTTGCCAAATAGATCATTTTCAGGTACTTTATGAATCACTCTTGCTGCAGTCATGCTACCTAAACTGAGGCGTCGCTGCAGAGAAAACCCAGTGGTAGCAAAGTATAAGTAACAAAGTGGCTGGTGAGACTGTTAGAAATGCCTGTCAACACTTCAGCTTCCTTTGAAGGACGGTGAATGGGCTGCACTTCTTCCAGAGTAGAAAAGAATCATCTCTAGTTTGCAGAGGAATCATTTTGTCTTGTAAGTTAAAAGGTTCCAAAGTAGATTAGAGCTGTAAAAAGCAGCTTTTCCCCAAAGTGCTGTTCTGATTTCTGTACATGCATAGAGTGTTAGGACAATTATCCTTAAAACCACATAAAATTAGAGTGACTATTCTGGGTAATACAGTCAATATAGAAGAACTGATTGTCTCCTCTCTAATCAGTAGATTATGGGCAACAAGATTTCTGTATCTTTAATAGTATCAGTGAAAGATTTGATAGACATTCAGTCACTCAGTGCTTTCATAACTATGTAATTTTGTTCTAGAAATAACCGTAAATCATTCTGACTGGTTTGAGTTGTCCTAATATTTGTTCTGTTTTCATATCGTTTTGTTTTCTTTGACTTTCAGTGGTTTTGTGTTGACACTAGTAGAACGATGGTCTATTCAGGTTGAAAGAACCAGATAAATGCATTCTGTATTTGGTCTTGCAAAGTTTATATTTTTGACTTCTATCTTCTATCTTTTGCTTTTCTGCCTATTTTCCTAATTTGGATTTGTTTTCTTTTCCTGAAATATAAAGTTCCAGTTTAAAAACACAAGAGATCTGCCCCTGGTTATTTATTATGGTCACATACTGTTTTTATGTCAAATGTTTTTTTCTTGTTTGCTTCTAATGTTGTGTTTGGATCCGTGTTTTATTCATGAAGGTTTTATTTTTATTTAACAACCTCTTCAGCCTCTCAGTTTCTTAACAACAACAACATTATGAAGAGGAACATAATGTGCTCAACCAAGTGAACATAAGCAAACAGGTCGATAGACAATACACTCTCTGCTTCTTACCAGAAAATCAAGCGCCTAAATTAAAAGATGAGTCGTCGTGATCGTTACTGCTGAGTTTCTGTTCGACTCCTTCGTTTTACAACCGGTTGTTGCTTCAGTCTCACTTCCTTAATCAACGGCTGCATTAAAGAGCTGAAACTGTTTACAATATCAGTTCTGCTGTGAGACAAAAGAACCAACAGGCCTGGCTTCACGTATTTTACCTAAATGTAGTAAAACATGCAGGATGACTGTTCTGCCTCTCTTCGTTCGTCAAAATATAAAATTTAAGGTGCACAACTAGTTAGGTTTTGTACAAAAATTGAACTAGTTGTGCTGCAGTTGATGGCAACGAGCCAACGCTTGCAACAACTTTCTCAACATTTTGCATTGCGGTGGAGGAATTTTATCTGCAAATTCAACCACAGCAGGGGGTCCAGGATAAGAGGGAACCCCTCATCTTGATAAAACGTGACGATAGTGGAATGAAAGAAAGGTTTATAATGTAAAAATTATAAACATTATAAACCTTCCCTATATCAAAAACATGCCTGCAGGTTTACTTTGATTCTTTCAGACATCATTCTCCTGACAACCATTCGACAAAAGTCATTTTTGATATATGCAGTATTTATTATAAAAACTGAAGGTAACGTTTACTTAATTATGCTATAAAATGTCATTATGTGCCAGGAAAAGCCATAATCATCTTAAACACACTGATATCTGTTTGTTTGTTACGCTTTGTAGTAAAAGGATAGTAAAAGATGATTCTCCTCCCGTCTCTCTATGATAATAATCTCCTTTTGTTTTTGCAATTCAACATTAGACGTAGTTCTGTTTTATTACAAAGAGCAGTGACTCCCCATATATAGCTATTTAAATAAAGCTGTAACCCAACAACATGACCCAGTGCAAATTTCACATCTGTTATGTGGTGACTCCAGTCGAGCTCATGCAGGGCCTGACGGGGCCTTTGCTCAGCCGCTGTTATCAAGTCATCTGGCATTCATGGAAAATGTCACAGAGCATCCAAACAAACAGAACATAAAGTCTCTAGTGATAATGACTGAATTAGAACAGATAATTTCAGCGAATCGAACCGTTCAATTAAAATCCTAACTTTGGTGACGAGAGTAGTAATTTGTGCAGTCAGATTGTCTTTCCTGAAAAACTGATTACCTGTTATGCAGATTATATTTCCAAGCAAACTGGTGTCAAGTCATATTGCAAATGATTAGACTGATTATTCCTACACCAACCCATTTTCTCTTATCGACCTACAGCTGTTTTTTATAACAAATGCTGCAGAACAAACTAAATCAACCAAGCGATTTATTAGTAAAACAAGATCCAAAGAGCTTCATTAGTCATATTGTTACCTCCACTGAAATCGTGTTTCCCCTTGCAAATTGTCACGCTAGCATCCTCTTCAATCCTCTTGCAACTTTAAAAATATTAAAACATGCTTTGTTAAAGTGTTGATTGACTCATTCTGATACCAAAAATATAACTGGAGAGAAAATAATGCTGAAAAAATTAAATGAACAAATAACCGTCCCTGTGCTTATCAACTGATTATTAAACAAAGACACACATGGTCTCAGAAAATTATTATTTAGAGTTAAAACAAATTATGAATGATAAATTGATTTCCACATGCAAATCTTTATTTCAATGTGTTACTTTTGTTATAATACCTGCTGATGTAAAAACGCTTTAAATGCAAACACGAGATAAGAAGCTCAAAGTGAAACATAAGACATCAAAGACGATATGGTGATAAAAAAAAAAGAACAGAGATGTAAATCAAGCTTGGTGTTGTTTAAAAACACACGACACTGGAGTAGAAAGGCATGAAAAAGAAATTATGCAGACAAAGAAAATCTCACAAAAAATAAAACCTATGATCGATGGTGTTAATGTGACACAGAGGTTTTGGCCGTTCTTTGGTCTGAAGGTGATCTCATTTCAAATCACAAGCCTAAGAAATCCAATATGTCTGCATTAGCCCAACAACGCACTGGAGACACATTGCATAAATGTCAAACCCAAAGATTTGGGTTTATGCAAGTTTTCACACCCCGTTTAAAACTCAGAGGCTCAGCATTGAGATGATCCTGCAGCTTAAATAGCATCCAGCTGAGGTAAATTCACTTAATTACACTGGACTTGGAAAAGCACACACCTGTATACATAAGGTCCCACAGTTGGCAGTGTAGGTCAGAGGTCAAGCACCAAGCATGAAATCAAATAAGTTGTCTGTAGATCTTTGAGAAAGGATTGTCTCGAGGCACAAATCTGGCGAAGGACACAGAAACAATTCTGCTGCTTTAAAATTCCCGGTGAGCTCAGCGGCCTCCATCACTGGTCAATGGAAGAAGTAAGAAACCCAAAGGATTCTTTCTAGAGCTTGTTTAAGGGTGTTTAACCCTTCCAGACTGAACGTGTCGACGACAATCCAGCCAAATTTGCAGTAAGCGATTTGAGTGGTCAAAATGACTGGAAAAGCGCTATATAAGTTCAGTCCATTTACCATTTACCGTAATTTCACCGCACTTTGTGCTATCTAAAAATCTGAATGGTTTCTGAAAGGGGAGACGTTGCACTTTCCAGCCAATACCGGATTGTTATGGTAATTACACCCCAGGGAGTGAAATTAATCTGAGGGGCACACTTTTAATACATAATAAATTGCAAAAACAACTTGCTAGATATTGAAAGTCCTAGTTGTTATGGATAAATGGGCAAATATACTTACTCACAGGACATTTACAGAACTGAGTGCAAACAAAATAAGCAAAAATATTCAGGTGGAGATTTGAAACTTCGGTCTTAAGAGATGGAAACTTTCCAGATCTGGAGCAATCAGGTCTGGATGGTAGAATGGCCAGATGAATGCTGCAATATGCAGATACATCCTGGATGAAAATCAGTTCCAGTGAATCTTGACGTCGGACTGGGCCAACAACCCGAACCACATGACAGAAATCTCAAAGGCTTCAGAACCAATCTGGGAATGACCTGGAGTGGCCAAGCAAGAGTCCACACTTCACTCTGATTGAAAAGATCAGAAAGTGGCTGACAAATGTCTTCCTTTCAACTTTAAGACTTGAGGCTGAAAAAGCTTCTAAAGTTGGATCAACAAAGTATTAATGAAATACTGTGAATGATAAATTTACAAAAAATCTCCACAATTTCATAATGAGGTATTTATGTATAGAAAGGGAAGAGGTTAATTAAATGCAATTTGGGATATGGATGAAATGTAACAAAATGTGGAAAAAGTAAATAAAAATCAAGCACTGAATACTTTTCATATGTATATTTATGTCTGTGCAACATGAATATACATTAGCTGCATCCATATTTACATCTTCTCAGCCTTGTTGACTAAAACATGTAAGGGATCTGTAGGTCATCAATCCTGTTGTCAAATTGCATGTTTAGCAAAATGCAAATAAACATGTCAAACTTATATAAAAGCTATTTAAACTGTTTCTGTTTGATAGTACGCTAGAGTTTCAAATGTGAGTCAACTGCATAAAACCATGTGTTTATGAAATATAACCAAACACAACTCTGCATAACAGATCCACTGAAGTACGCTCAGAAAAAAATTCAAATGTGCTCACAAGTCTGAGCTCAGTGACCACAACATTTAAAGCAGCTCCAGCAAACATCCACATGCTCAAATTCAAATTAGCAGGTGCCAATAAGCCCTCGGGCGATCTGAGGGGGTTCCTGAATCCACCTGCACAGCGCTGCTAGGTGCTGAACTCTGCGTGACACAGACGTGTGAATGCGCCTCAGCATCCGTGTCAGAATAATTTGTGTGCTGCCTACTCATGCAGGTCGAGTTCTTCGAAGATGCACTCCGTTCTGCGGTCGCAACTGGCCCACATTTATGCATCCGGGGCCGCTCTGATGAAAGAAACGAGGTCATAAAGCTGGAGCCGCATGACAGATTTTTCAAATCATGCATCTAATAAATGACAGCCTGTTTTCCAAACTGTTCAGACTCTGACTCAAGCTGATGGTCTCTATAGAGAACAACTGATGAACAACGCCATCAATAATATACTTTGTTTTAATACTGCCATGGAAAAGATAAAAAGAAAAACCCGTGTGAGCTAATTATGGTGCTCTCTGTCTCATACCCACATTATTTTGTCTTTGTAACGCTCAGTGACATTTAAATGATTATTAATGTTGTTGTTTTTTAAGCTAATAGTTGTTTTTACGGTAATACCAGGACATATCATGTATGTTAAAACCTGAAATATCCCACAGACTCCATTTAGTGCAAGCTGCTTACCTTTATCCACACATCTAAATCAGAGCTATCGCTCAGTGGGTGGATGCATCAACTTATCAGACCAATTATGAACCTTTCACCCCTTCAAAGAAATCACAGCCTTGACTAGAAAAACCTTAAATGATGAAAATTACTGAAATTTTGAGCAATGAAGGAGAGAGAAAATTGTTTTTGTCCAGTTGGAAATCTAGGCAATTAGACTCCATCCTTGACAAACAGATGAAATACTGTTCGCATCCAACATGACTTCCCATTTGCTGAAAAGCCATATAACTTAAAAACCCCTATATTAAATATATTTTTCTTAATGGACTCAACCTTCCTTAGGCCATTTAGTAGCTTCACTTCTGTGTAATATGACTGATTACTACACAGCAATCTAATTCAAAGTTAAAAAGAAAAAAACTGAAAGAAATGTTTAAATAAATTAGGGCTGCACCGACTTATCAGCCAGCCAACTCATCGGTTTCCGATAAGTTGATTTTGGGAGATAGGCGATCGGATTTTTCATGTGAAGCCGATCTTATCCAACGATGCTATCAACCTTCACAAAGGTCTAAAAATCAACACTGTAGAAGTCTACTGACAAACCAGCCAAAGCAAGTCATGTCTGTACATTTACAGTTAAGAACAGTCACACCATTGTAGCCAATTCAGCAAATTTCTTGATATCATGAGGAATGCTTCAGACAAAAAAATATGGCATTGGCCAAAATCGGAATCAAAGTTAGGCTTTTTAAAAGATTGGTAATCGACGATCAGCCAGAAAACTGCAGTCGGTGCACCCCTAAAATAAATACTTTTGTAATGATTCCCTTCTCTTCATCTATTGGTTACAGAAGATCAGATAGTTTCCTAGGAGCAGAATGCTCCTTACCTCTCAAAGCTGTTATATACAAGGAATGTGCTTTGGGAGACGATTGGGAGACTTTAGTAAGAAGCTGAGTGGAGAGTGGCGAGCCTTGAGCAAGTCTCGATGTTTATTGGTTTGCAGTGTTTGGAGCTATTTTATTTAACAGATCCAGCTCCAATCAGCACTAATGGCAGCAAATTAACCTGAAGCAAAGAGATTTTTCATAATAAGCTGCCGTTTGGGTTGCAAGTGGTTTAGATTTCAGGAGTAGCAAAATGTTGACTGTAGTTTTGTTTCACCGTTTTGAAGGCGGCTCTTTTTGCACAGCAGGGTCTCATTTCAGCTAACATTTCCAAATTGCAGAACATACAATGTTTTTTGATCACTGAAGTAGAGAGCAGTGGAAACTAGTGGGTTTTATGCAGAGGAAAATGAACACATATTCATTGCTTGATCTTTCTCGTCTTGGATTATTTATTCATGACTGCATATTAACAACAATTGGGTATCATTTCAACAAGTCATAAAGAGGGCTGTATATTTGTAAAAATCCTTGAAATGTAATAGCAAATCTTTCAAGAACTTCATCTTAAAGAAACTCTGAACATAAACCTGAGTTAGACTATTGTACAATTTTTTGTAGCTTTTCATTTCTGCAGTCTTTTGAGACTGAATTGTATCAGGTGTTTCTATCTTCTAGCAGAGATTAGGTTTCATAACCTTTTCAGAGTAAAAGCTGCACTGCAAAGCTCCATTTCTCCACAACCTTAAAGGATAAAGTTATACAGAAATGTTCAACGGTGTTCTATTAACACCATCATTGTGGTTTTGCTTTTTAATATGGAAAGTGGACTGAATTTATGTGGAACTTTTCTACTGTGTTTTGAACACTTAAAGCACTCAGAAATCCCTAAACACAGATCCATAATCAACTTGAGGCTAAGTGCCTTGCCCAGTGGCACATCAACATGTAACATAAAGGTGAAATTGTTTGTGGGACAACTACTCTTCCTACGCTGATTTACTGGCTTTTCAGAAATGATATTAGCATGTTGAACCATAACGCCTGCATTTGGTCTGTGGGTTGAAACTGCAGTGCAGGAATGCGTGTCAGGGTTAACAGCACCTTGCCTGTCACTTCTGAGCTCTAGGCAGAGTTTTATGGTTGCTCCCTTTGGATGAGAGGCCAGACAATTACCTCTGTGTCAGACAATCCTATCTGTGGCATGAGCTGGTGTCAATGTGAAAAATGAAGTTTGCCAATGGGTTGAGGCAAGGAGAGCCATTCTTAAAAGAATACATTTCAGTATTCTGGACTGTTTACTTCTTTTTGGATACAAAAACTTGTCTTAGGACAAGGTAATGAAGCATAGTTGCAAAGCTGCCAAAGGTCTATAATAAATATATAGTGCCTTGCAAAAGTATTAACAGGCTGGATTGTTTACAGCTGCAAGTCCATGTGCATCTACAAGTAATGCCTAGTTCACACAGCAAGATGTTTATGCTGACGATCTTAAGGATGCCCCAATGGCCGTCTAAAATCTTGGACATTTAACATTTTGGTTTGTCTTGGTCCCAGAACAGCCAATCAGAAAACAAGGTGACGGAAACCTGGAGGAGAATCCAAAATGCACAGAAGACGAAACAACTGCTGTGTGCATGCTTCAGCAAGCGCCGGTACTTTCCGAAATAGAGTTGCAAAACAGAAGTATCTTCTTTCAAACAAAGCAACAAGAATGAGATAATGTCTCCCAAAGACGTCTGATGAAACCAAGCTTTGAGTTTTAGATGAAAATGTTAGAAGGTAATTTTGGTACTCAGGATGCCCACAGTGAAAAGAGGTGCTGTAGCATTTTTCAGCACATTGAACTGTTTTGTCAATGAAATTTAAATTGTGGACAGTTAAAACCTGCAGCTAGAAAGTGGTTTATGAAGGATTCAAGCCAATCCGTGGACTTTTAAAAAGTCAAGAATAATGTTTGCATGCTTTCAGATTGTTTAGTTGTATCAAATAGCTTTGAAGCGACTGTTGCTAATTTTCCTTTGACTTCTGAAATCAAAAAGCCATTTCATTTTTTGTCCATGTATCTGCATCTCACTGGATATTTAATGCGTTTTAAGTCCCATCTCCTCAACAGTTTCTGAAAATCTCATATTTGTGTCTCTTGCACCAAACTATGAACAAAGATGCTTATTTTTATGTTTGGGTTGAACTTGAGCAAATCTAGAAGCATGAATACATTAAGCTGGCGGCAATTGATTGGCTGATTCACCATTTATTTTAACGAGAAGTGTCTAATTAAGTGGCCCATGAGCTACTTAATTAGGAATCAAGTAAATAATGACTGCAAGTCTTTCTGGGTTATCGCTGCAAAGCTTTGACAGTATCTGGTTTAAGCAAAGTCAGGGGAGTTGGCAGAAACAGTCCTGTTTCCAAATACCTTTGAACCAAAACATCAGAACGTAAAGCAATATATGCACTTTCCAGCTTCAGCCAGAAAACGTTTAAAAAGTAAGAATTAAAACCGCACCTGTTTTCATCCAAACAGCTTTTCAAGTTTTCAGTTTCACAAGTCAAACATCAGAACAGAGTTCAGTCATTTTATCAGTGGCACATCACTTATTCCTTTGATGGGTGGTATTTTGTTTCTGCCTGTTCTGTTCTATCTCAGGGTCCTTTCAGCGCCGCAGAAACGCGTCTCTTATTACAGTACAACATAAAACTTCCTGTAGCTAATCTATTCATATTTTCCATTTCTTCCTGGCCTGGCTCTGAGAACACAGGAGAGAGGAATACAGAAGTGCTTTTTTCCTCCTTTTGAAGGTCTTCCATTAAAAATGAATGGCCCTCTGATTCGGTGAAGAGAAGAGATTTTCTGCCAGATGAAGACAGGCAAAGTGGAGCCATAATGAGCCAGAGATAAATAGCTTATCCTCTTCCTTTCTTTCTATTTTAGACTTTTCTCAGAAAGAGCGCATATGCTCTGAAAAGCCTGTCTGATTAAAGGTTTTCCAACATAGATGCTTTAGTGATGTCTGGTGAACGCGTTACAAGGACAACGAGGCTGCAGCAGATTGATTTTTGTGTCTCTTTTAATGGTACAATTGTCCCACGGCCATCTTCTCTTAACATCTCTGGTATTAAAATCTTTAACAATTCTTCATTTTTACATTTTCAGTGGCATATCAGTAGATCAAGCAGAACTAGATGTCACAACATTCCACTTTAATTTTCCTTTTTTTTGGTGTCAGGAAAAAAATTGTCAGAGAAAAGAAAACAGCCAAAAAAACATCATAATACACTCAAAAATATAAACGCAAAACTTTTGTTTTTGCTCCCATCTTTCATGAGATGGACTCAAAGATCTAAAATTCATTCCAGATAAATAATATTACCATTTCGTTCAAATGTTGTCCACAAATCTGTCTAAATGTTTGATAGTGAGCACTTCTGCTTTGCTGACATAATCCATCCCACCTCATAGGTGTGCCAGGTCAAGATGCTGATCTGACATCATGATTAGTGCACCGGTGCACCTTATACTGCCACAATAAAAGCCCACTCTGACATGCGCAGGTTTGTTTTTGCTTTATTGGGGTCTGCGGACTCAGAACCAGTCAGTAGCTGGTGTGATCACCATTTGCCTCATGCAGTGCAACACATCTTCTTCCGCTGTAGTTTGCGACAATCAATTTACGACACCTTTCAAAATAAAAGCATTAGCTGTGTTACTGCTGCAGCACAATAATAAACGCTTGTAAACCAATTTATGATACAGAAAATGTTAGTACGGTCATTTAAAAGGTCAACTTCCATTTGTATTGTTAGCTGTGACAGTCTGTGAGATACAACATTTTCAGTGTTTTTTTTTTTGGGTTTATGTAACTGTCATTTCTGTTTTGAAAACAGCAAGGAGGTCCTGCATTTAAATCCCAGCCTGATGTATTTCTGCATGTTCTCTCTGGGTATTATACGCATATTTAATATAGGTTTTGCTTTTTGTTGATAGTCCAGTTTACAGAGTTCTACCTAAACACCTTCTGATACTTAAAATTAGACTGAGACTCATGTTGGCGCAGGAGATTATGTTCACTAAAAATGTTCCCAATAATGAGAGATGCAAACAGATTTAGCAAAGTTTGGTTTCTAGACACATACATGTAAAATGTCCAATGTAATTGGTGATCATTTTTAAACATAACATAATCGTGCTAAGATTTTTGGTTTCGGTGGAAGATTAAAATAAGAAACTGCTGTAAGTTCACAGCAGTTTCCACTCCCACCTTATGAATTAGGCTCCATTAGGTACACAAGAATATGACCATGAGGAGGTCCTTATCTGCATACACAGAGCCACACACACACCCATGTAGTGACAATGACATCCTGTTGAGGCTTATTTTCAGTTTTGAATAATTAATGTATTTTGAAGATTTAATGATGTTTCTCTCGCCGTGCATGGAGTGTTCTTGGTCAACCGAGGTCCCAGAGCATGCTGCTGCAGAATGCAAACAAGAGTGGCAGACTGAGAATATTAGAGTTTTGATGAATATTTGTATATAGATTTATACATGTGTGGAAGGCACCAGGGACTGGTTCTAAGAACCCAGGCCGATGGATGCGAGCAAATTGCATCCTTAATTGCAGTTCTGTTTATCATTCTTCCTTTTAGAAGTGCAAAAATCTAAAAGAGGTTGAGAGCCTCAGCAGTAGCTCTCACCACTTTTTGATGATGTACCAAGGAAAAAGCTGACTCTAAATCCCTAAAATCACCCTCAGAGGAAAGTATTTATATCAAAAAGGCGTTAATAAATACTCACCAACACTTCCTTCCTGGATATGCGTTACTCCTGCTTGACCCTGATATGTTCATGGCATAAAGATAAGTTACAAATAGATTCTATCGTGGCCAAATATGCATCGTATTACACAGTTGCACAATTTATTTACTTGAAGCTTTTCTGAACAGCACATAACACATTAAATCATTGTTTGGTGTCCACACAAGCTGCAGTAAATGGAGAGTGTAAGGGTGAAATCATCCTGGAGTTGCTCTGCATTTATATGAATCCTGTCCAAACCACATAAAGCAGAAAATGAAGATGTGCCTAATCATCATCAACCATTATCTAACCAGAATACATGAAAAAAGAAACGCTTTGAGATTAAAAATCTCTTTTACAAGAGTGTCCCAGCAAGTGGCAGCAGCACTAACAATATGAAGCCCTTATTCTACTAGAGCAGTGAGATAGTCCTTTTTATTCCCCTTGAGAAATCTCTCTCTTTTTTTTTTCCTTTTTAGCTTTAGTGAGACAGCGCTGAGTAGGCATGTTTTTGTTGAAGTTCAACTTTCTGTCATCTGAGTCAAACACAGTGGCAGAGGTTATTACCAAGCAGCAGGGCAGAATGATCAAATGTTTTAAAACTATGACATTTCCAACCATAAGTTCATTTTAAATTCATCCTATTTTAAATGCTGTAACGGTTCAATAGTAGAATATTTAACATATTTCGATTAGGCTCAATTTATTTGCTTTAATTTTGAACAAAAGCTTGAAAATATAGCCTTCAAAAACTAAACAAGACAGATGCAATCACTGAAGGTGCAAATTATAATTTGAACAAAAACCTGTTCTAATTAGTCTGGATTCCATCACATAGACAACGGCTGATCAAGTTGCTATATCCCTGCATATTTATTTATCTTTTCTCCAGGCAGGAGAAGACTGATGCAAATTAACTATAAATAACAAAACCCAGATCTATACCACTCAATGCAGCCTGCTTGCACAAGGGGCTCCAGATCAATGAAAAGGAAAGCCGGCCTTTGAGCTTAATTGCTTCCCAAAGCATTCCAGCTAAAATAGTTTGATCCTCTGCACACATACTTTAGAAAAACACAAAAAAAAGATGCTACAAAGCACACAGTTTGAGCCTGAAGTTTATAGGATCACATTATGTTGCAGCAGCACTGTGTCTACACCTCCACCACCTTTCACACCTCAACATAAAAAATAAAAATGACCCGACTGTTTTCAGCATGCTCAAAATTCATGATGTTCCAATGGGGCCAAGGTTCTGCATATGGTTACTGATATACAGAAGGAAATTTGTAAGTTTTAAAAGGGCAGTATTGTGTAAAATCTGCTTTTATGGTATAAAATTAGCTTTATATGTTATGTTATTCCCTCATCAAAACCATACCTGGAGTGTTGCCTTGATTTCTTCATAAATCTCTGAGAAATCTTCTAATCTTCGGTGGCAACCATTCAGCCGTGCAAAACGCCTGGTTGGACCTAGCCCCGCCTTCGAGACGCAGTTCCTCCTCTAAGCTGCAGTTTTCACGCTCCTTCAGACTAGCTAGCAGCAATTAGCAAATACCTGGTGCAACTGCATATCTGTTGAGCTCTTTATGTGAGCAAATTCTCAGTGCAGCACTGGTAAAAACATTGTTAAAGGGTTAATAGAGGAGGGATGTGATGATTACTTCCTGAAGACAGAGTTTCAGAAAAGCCACTTGTCTATCAAAATCTTTCAAATAAAAAGCACTGCAGCCTTGAAGTAATAAGATTACAGACAGTTGGGTCAAAGGCGCTGACTGAATAATGTAATTACTTCTTTAAACACAGATTGCTGTTCATGAAAATGACAGATTAAGCTAATCTTAAAAATGCTTGACTGTAAGGTAAAGAAGTCCTTATTCACTATGTGCAATGTGACATTAATTTTTAATAATTGCATCATAACCATCTGCATAGGAGGATATCAAATTATATCCTCCTATGTTTATCCTTCCCACAAAATTCTTCACTTAAACTTGTACCATATCCAGTGACAGAGAATGTGAGATTCAGAAAAAATCAGAGCGTAGGTCTGTGTAACATCACATTATATCTGAGAATCTTTTGGAAAACATTTTGTATTTTCCCTGGGAACTGCTCTGTGTACATGGCAGCATACCATCTGCACAAACTGGCACGAAGGTTCAGCCAAGACAAGAGAGCTAACCTAAAGTCTCAACTCTTGTCTGGCTGTAATTTTAGTTTGCTTTCCATCCCCAGCAAATTGGACATTTGATAGTGTGGCTTAGCAGATATTGTACTGCAAACAATGAACAGATTTAAACTCTGTAATAACTTTGAACAGTTAATAAAATTATAAGCTGTGTCCACAAAAGTGACAGTGAGACAGTGAATTAACAACATACAACTCAATTAATTACTGGAGCCATTGTTTTTTCCAGCCAGATAATGGAATTAGTTTTTCCAAGCCAACAGCTCCGTCTGCAAGCCCAGCTAGCACAAAACCAAACCCCAATGTTCAGGGCTACCCAACTATTATCACCCATCTTTTCTGTGGAAAGTAAATAAATTAGCCATAAAAAATCCACCAATTTGTAGATATTTCCCTATGAGTGGAGAAATATTTAATATCCTGTGGCAACCTTTTAGCTGATCCAAAACAAAGATGTTTAAGGAGGACCGTGGATTTCAGCATCTGCGGTAGTTTTGAGTCAGTTTCCACTGAATTAATGCATAATGTCATTTCAAAAATCTTCTGAATGTAACATCACAATTCAGCAGGCACTAGCAACCCAACCAGAATTACAACCAGCCAGATGGTTTTACTGCTGCATGTGATGTACAATGGCTGCTGGATTAATTTACCATGCAGAAACCACTTGATATGTTCTTGTTGGTTGCGCAGGAGGTTCTACTTCTGCTTTTCATAGACGTAAGGTTGCATAATTACGCATCTGTTTGCAGCCATTTTCGCGTCTGAGTGTAAACTTTGCATTGTGGGGGCGTGGCCAGCAGCAGCTTCTTTTGATTTAAAGGGACAAGAGGCCCTAAAAAAAGCTCCTTCTGAAAGGAGCTCAAAATATGCAGAACTGAGCAGCATGAAATCTCATGAGCTAAGAATGAGTTTGTTCACAAAAATGTAATGAACATGTTTTTAATAGCCTGTAGGTCAATCCTAACCTGTTCAAGGAAGCATAATAAGTCATTTTAAGCTATATTTAGTGTTTGAAATGTTTAGAATAAGCGGTGATAAGTGATGCTTCTCTCTGGGTCTTAGTCTTTAAAATTCTGTTTTCGACACTTTCTTTAAAAACTTGAAGAAAAAGCATTTGTGGATTTTCCTCAAACAGAAATTTCCTCAAGGTTAATAGAAACCAAAAAAAGATGAGTTTTAAGTGCTTTGAAGCTGTTTGTTCTCATACGTGGACAACGCTCTCTTCATTTAGAAAACAGTTTTACTGAAAACACCATTACTCCCACAGTGTTGCTGAATTTAGATCGTCATTGAGAGTCGCAGAGGAAGCCTAACAAACGTCTGTGGACAGCCTAATGCCTGTCAAACTGACAGGCAAATATGTAATTATTCCACTTAAATAGCATACTGCTGCTGAATTAATGTCACAATACACAGCAGCAAAATCCTCTCTGCTGCACGAAGATAAATATAGTGTGAGAAAGTTCTGGAGGGGCTGGTAGTCTTTAGTCACTGCTGAGAGACAATATTCTTTCAATCAATCTATTGTTGAAAAGATTTGCTTCATAGTCATGTAATCTTTTGTACTTGTAAATAAACTGTTGTTGCCTAAACATAATTACAAAGTTTCAGGAAGTGCGCTTGCAGAATTTAATTAGTTTTCAAAATGTAAATTCGCTTCAAGTGTTAATTTCTTCGATCTTCATTTTCAAAAATGTGAAACTGGCTGTGAGTTTTTCAATATAACAAGATGTGGCTGAATAAAACTCCTCTGGAAATATTCTCTCCGTCACTGAAAGCTATTCTGTTTGAGCACAAGTATGTCATGACTTGAATTATCCAATGCAGAACTAAAAATCAGAATAAAAAGTTAAAATGGCACAGTTTATTCTGGCAAAAATAAATGTGCTGTCATGATTTAATGTAGATTCCAGCGAAACAAAGTCCAATAATCCAGGCAACACAGAGAGAAAGCGGAAAGCTACGGCTCGTAAAACTGGTACCAACACAATGGACGGCAGCAACAGACGTAAACCAGACAGTATGACTAGACAGATATGACAAGAACCGACAAACATGGAGCACGGGTGGCATTAAATACACAGAGGGTAATCAGAGACACAGCTGGGAACAATCACAGGGTAGACAGGACAACATGGAGACCCAATTAACTGAAAACGACACACAAAAACCTAATTTAACAGAGAGAAAAACAAATCCTTACATCTGCATACAATGCTACTATGTAGGAATAAAGACAAGCTTTTTTCCTTCCTTCTCCCCACAACCTTTACTCATGTAACTCAGAAATTATACACAGTCGATGCCTGAGAGCAATTCTGATTGTTCATTCATTCATTGGCTCTTCCTGCTTCTCCTTGAAGAGTCATTGGGGGTTTTTAGTGCAGCAGCCATTGGTGTAAATCTGGATCATTGGATCTAAAAACAACGTTTGGGCTTACTTATCCAAAAAGTGAAAAACTTCCCAGCTTTTTACAAACATTGCAATATTCTGTTCTGCTTCACAAAATGGTTTCTCCTTGCAGAGACATTTCTGGCAAATGGAGGTCGGCCTTTTACCGTCTTCAAATATAACTAACTTTCCCAGCCTATGGCATCTTGAGGGAATACAGGAGGTGGGCTCGGCATTGGTGCTGATTCGTGATGCTCGCTTGATGTATGGAAGCCCTAAAAGTCAGAATAGGACAAGCTGCAGGCAAAATACAAGACTGGAGACACGAAGTATCTGGATATATTTAACTGTTAATTTCCAGATCCTCTTATTTCAAAATATGAGTCTCTATAGAAGAATGTGAAGTTTAAGGTAATTCCCTTCACTCCTGAGGTTTATAATAAAAACTGATCACTGATCAGACATAACATTAAGACAGGTGATTAATAATCCACCCACCCCGAACACATTCCTGAAAATTTCTGTCGCTTCTTCTTCTGGCAATAAAATAAATTGATCAGCAGCAACTCCATGAAGACGAGCGAAATGCAGATATTAGTGATAAATATTTGACTTCCTGACTGTTCTCTGTTTATAGAGTATAATGACTTGGAGAGTCCAAACACTCCATGTGCAAGAGATTGTGCTTTCCTTCACTTCTCTGCTTCATCTCCTCTATTATTTTTCTTTTTCGCTCTACATTTTCATCGTCTCGACTCAAACACATAAACAGACCCCAGAGTTTTTCCCCCCCCCAGGACTTGGTGTATTTTCTTTATGTAATATTGCAGAGTTGGGTTTGAGGAAGCCAGTGAGACGAGTGAGCTTTGATTAATTCGGAAGCCACTGAAATTTGTCATTTGTTTGCACCAACACTTGAGCAACATTAACTGGATGCATGAGTCCCCAACGGAATCAAACTGCAGCAGCTCAAATGATGTAAATTGATTTTTACACGGTTGAAAATAAATCTTGGCATGTTTTCGCCCTTCAAGTTACAGCCACGATTCATCTGTGTCACTTATTAAACCTCTTCATAAATTATGTCATTATCTCAATGTCTCAAGTTGCAAGTATGATCTGTTAAAGATCTCTCCAGGACTGAATCAGGTGCAGACATTTTGCAAGACGATACATTTTTCCAGAAGTTTTTTAAATAAACAATAAAACTGTTGGCTTAAAACCATAATGTAATATAATTATTGTGGCATAATAATTAAACTATATTTTATTCTCAAAGATCAATAAACTTTAAATTCTAATGAATGTTTGACGCAATTTAAATATCCAAAATAAATCAACCAAACAACAGATACGACAAATGAAATAAATCATGTAAACAAACTTGGCCCATTTTGAGATCAATTCATCAGGCTAAGACTTTTGTCATCCAGTGTTTGGTAAAAAGAGAAAGAAAGCAGAACAATTATAAATTAAGCAATTGAAAATGATTGAGGTAGTTTTAATTTATCATGCAATTAACTGATGTATTGCTTATTGCGACAGGACGAGATTGATGATGTCATATAAACTACAAGGTTTATGGATCACTAACTCAGATTTATCAAAACTAATCTTACATATTAATCATCAGTTGGGAAAATGAAGTTCAGTGGATCCACTAGCAACAATCGGAGAATGCGTCAGCCCCTCTAAAACTGCTACAAACACATTAGCTAAAAGAATGTCAAATATTTTCTTCTCCACAGGAACTTTTAGGTCATAAATCAACTTAAGAAACGGAGAAACCAGACTGGTGAATCAGGAAGTGACATCACAGGTTATGACCGCAGAAGTAAAACTAAACTTTCTCAAAATTATTACATAGATCTTGTTTAAATAATGATTTTGGGATAAAAACTAAAGACAATGCAATGAAATAAGCCAATAAAATGCATACATAAAATGAATAAGTGAGGGATTGTTGCTGGAATACATTGTTTTCTTTTTTTGCTTCGCTTGCAAAGGATTTAAGAGGAACAGAACCACTTTTTTAATTGCATACGCTACATAAATGATCATCCTCAGTGTCACTTCTGTAATAAAAGCAGGAGCTTTTTCAGTTTTCTGGTATGGATCATATAGATGTGTGGCAACACAACCCCAAGGAGAAAGACATCAGCAAAGATCTGTTGTTCCCATTCAGTCTGAAAGCCGTTGCAGTGGCAAATGAAAGATTACTTTTAAAGTAGAAACCACAAGACAGCTGCCAGAATTCAGAGAAATGACAAATAAAAAGATCTATAATTCTTTTCTCCATGTGAAATGTTAAAGTTTATGACAGGACAATTAGAAAAGGCCTTTGTGGAAGTATCCATAAAGAGAATAAAAACTTAGATTTGCACCTGAATGACGGTTCCGACGTTTGAAAAATCTCCAACAATAAGTGATGTAGCCACAGGAACCGTGTGCCTTGCAGTCAGTAAGCCAAACATTAACTTCTCTTTATGACGACATTCTCCAGAGGCAAATGTGAATCCATCTGACCAGCAGCTGGAGCTCGGCCTGAAATGGGTCATCAACGGGACAACGATCCAGGACACAGCAGCAAATCTAAAACTGGATGCCTCAAAAGGGAAGAATCAGTGTGTTGTAATGGCCCAGTCAAAGTTCAGATGCTTACAATAACTAATTTTCCAGGATCAGAGCCAAAAAAATATCTGCAAACCTTTATGAGTTGATGCAGTGTGATAAAGTCAAAATTCCTCCATAACAATAAAAAAGACTAACAGTAAAAAAAATAAATACCACAAGTTATTATGATCTATTGAGTTACAGAATGTAATTTGTTTTTCACACATCTCTTCTATTAGATCTTTGTTTAATAAATGTGAAATTGTTGATGTAAAAGTGGATTTTTAGGATGATGGATTGCATTTGTTATGTTTCAGTAAATGCAATTTCCTTTTGCAGTGAAACTTGTTAAAATCATGTCACATAAACAGATCATCTCTGCGCTACTGCAACTCTTTTTATCCTTTTCACATCTGCAGACTCCACAATAAAGATTTTATTATTCCACTAGAATTCACTAGAATAACTCAGAGGGGTTGTTCTAGCGTCTGAATATTTAACAAGTCTGTCAACAACAAAAAAAAAAAACATTACATGCAAAAATTGTTACTCCTAATTATGGAGGCATTTCTGCCCTCAGTTTAACTTAATGGGCATGTTATGAACCCGCCCTCATTGCCCATTAACCTTTGACCCTGTTCATCGGTCATGAGGTACAACAAAAAGATGTCCGAAACAATTACCAGCCGTCCAGAAATTTAACCTGTTAAAAAGTCAGAGTTGAATGAATAAATAAATATATTGTAACTGATGTCCTAGAAGTAAATCTAATGAATTTCAAAAACAAATATTTCATGTTGACAGACAACTGAATAACAGAAGCTTATGCTGAGGGGAGATGTTTGGAAAAGCTTTTATTTTGGTAGAGAGATGTGTTTTGTAGTCCCTATTGACAAATAATATTTAACGATCTTGGTACTTAAAACTGTCGCTCTATTTCCACGTCACCTACTTGCTTCACTGTCAGTCAGATAAAACAGAATCTGTTGAGAATTGTCACTTAGATTTAAAGAAAGCTTTAATTACAGAAAAAACAGATACTTTTAATCATACTTCATTAAATTTGTTTATCCCATCTATTCTCAGTTTAAGGACTAATTGTGTATTATTTTTTGGCAGTTTTTTCTTTCCGTAGAGGTTTGCATGAATTGGGGTTTCTTGGTTTGTGTCTGATAAAAATAAAAAAAAAATGTCTTAAATATAAGAAAATGAGAATTTCTTTTTTAATTAGATTGATCCTCCATTTAACACAAATATAATTTCCCTTGGTTTTCTTTCAATCTAAAAATTGTGATAACGGCCCTGCGCTTCATTTTTAGTTTCATCAGAGTTCAGGACGCGTGTCCACAAAGGGAAGCTCTTCTTCTGAATTCCCAGACTGTAATCCGGCCATGTTGCTTTTCATGTAATGGCTTCTTCCTTGCTGAGTTGCCTTTGAACGCGTGGCAACGCGTTCAAAGAATAATTTCACTGTGGATAATAAAACCTACTTTCCAGCGTCTTCAGAAGGTGTTTTGATTTCATCCAGGGAAACATTCACCGAAAGTAAACCCCAGCAGACCACAGGCTGTGTTTGCTCCAAAGTTATTCTGTTTCATGATCTTTTTCTAAGAAACAGCTGTACTGAATTTCCCATGGTGCCTTTGAGTCCTCACATGAGCATTTCACTCTACCAGTGGAGATAATAATAACTTTAATTATGCTTTGGTTGAAAGGTAGCAGCAGCAGTTAAAACTATTTTATTTACTCTTCTCAGTTTGTTGTTCAAAGGACTCGGGCTGGCCTCTCATTACCGAGGCTTTATAGCACTTCGAGTGCTGAGTCTAGTAAAGTTGTTCACTTCAACTAAATGTGCTGTCTGCACTGCCTCCTCCTGCTGATTGCCATGTGGCTGTGTCCTGTTATAGACACCCTGGAGAAGTTGCAGCTGCAGCTCTTTACCCAAAGTGTGGAAGGATGTGAAGTCTATTTTTTTTTCTCCCTGCTTGGCTGATTTAAGCAATATGATAAAAATCTGAGCTGAATATAAAGATGTGAGGGTTTGTGATGCTTCAGAGAAGCTGTGAGAGTGCTTACATGCACTTTCTATCAGTAATGCAATCTGTTAGATTGAGAAATAAAGAAAAAGTGGTAATGGCTGGTGTACTAAGGGATGAAAGTTCGTAAGATGTTTAACTAATACCATGCTTAAAATCCAGAAACTAATCAACTTCACTGAACAGAGTGATCAAATATTCAATCAGAGTAACGATAGAAACTATTTCATGGTTAAACAACCAAAAAATAAAAAGCAATGGTTACACTAAATTATTAAAAATAATGGTATTCATGCTGCTGATTAGTGGATGTAAACATTTGACCAAAACTGTAAGTCTCTGCTATTTTCAACCTGTTATAAATAGGTTTTTATTTCTGATTATATACAATTAGATGCATGAAGCGTCCTTGTAAATGAATGAAGCGAACAAAGCAAAGAAGCAATTTAAACAGGATAGATAAGCTCTCACATAGCACAAACCTCAGGGCAGACTTACAGGATGCAGCCATTACCTGCAAGTATTGACTATGTATTCCTGTCTTCATATATGATCAATACCTGTGCATAATGTCTGCTCTCCTACATGCAATGAGCCTGAAACATAAACAGATACTAGTTTCACGTTTCTGTGAGAGAATAGCAAGGTTGCTGCCTCAAAAGCGTGATTTGATGAATATCACATCTTTCTACGGGTGAAAGTCTGCCGGTGGAACATGCTCTGCTGAAGGGATGGATCTGGATTTAAGTGATGAGCAACAATCTGGGTAACATATTTAAGGGAGATGATGTTAGGGGACAATTACAGGTGGGAACAGTGAGCTCTTGCTGCTTCTCTGTGGTGCAACTTGATGGAGTAGAAATAGAGGGAACACGGCAGCGGGAGAAAACCAAAAATAAACACAAATCCTTCATTTCCAGCTTCTATTTTCTGCCAAAACAGCAGGAGAGCTACCTGGTTAATCCCACGAATGTGAAAAACTCCACTGCATGTGGGCAGCATGCTGCCAGCTCACATCCTGTTTGTGGACAGATTTACGGAGAATCATTTGATTTGCAGCCAGCAGTAATTATACATATGGCAGAAGATGTACCCCATACACCTTGTAATGAACTCTCACTAACCCACTGACTTCCCTGCTAAGAATCCAAGGGTTGCGTGTTTGTGCTAGTAGGAATTTGGCGTCCATGTGGCATCCCTGTCGAGGTAAGGAGGAGATGCCATTCTGATCAGCTAACACACCCCCGCCCCTCTTTTCACGACTCCTGTCTATCTCTGTGACTGCGGCAGACACCGGTGCAGAGCCAGATGGTGTATGTTACACTTGTTTTGCTGCTGCTTGGCTGTTTATTCGCCACAGGGGCAGCAGGAAGCCCGGAGTCGCTGAAAGCTTTTGTTTTCCAAACGCAGAGAAAAGCGAGAGTGAAACCTCCCTGTTAGATTGTTACCTGAGAAATCTCCTGTCCTGCACTGTGTGTTGGCTCTGGACCCCTACCCGCCCCCTGTCCACACAAAGCAGCAGGCTGATATCTTAATATCAGCGGCATTAGCGCAGGATAGGGGCCATGGATCATTTTAATGCCAGTCCACGTACAGGAAGCCTGGAGAAACGGATCGATGATACATGTCCCCAGGCCATTCATGACACCTACAAGGCAAACACACACCGTCCACCCTGCCATGCCTTCTTACTGTAATACACACACATACCCCACCCGCTCAATATACCGAGCAAAAGCAATATCTTTCTCGAAGGCGGGGGAATATGATTAAAGTTCTTGCTCTCCCGTTATCATCCCATGAGCTGTTAACAGCAAGCTAAACGAGGCAAAGTGAATTACCTTCAGCTGTCACCCAGTAGCCTGCAGCCGCGCAGTCAAGAGCCTGTAATGTGCAAAGGGTTATAACGACGCTTATAATGACGGATACAAGTCGAGAAATGCACATATAGCTTTGGAAGAATGAAAAGGATCAATTGCTTTTGTGTGGGAAAATCTGCCGGTGACTATTTTTTATTCAAGGATTCAAGGAAGTATTTATACATGTGTTAACATGTTTCAGCGTGTTACATGTACTTAACAGGGTCTTTGTTTTATTTCAGCTCTGATAATCTGTAGAAATCAGGAAGGAAAAACTACACAAACAGCAAAGCATAAGTTTCAATTTGACTGGTTTGAGACGTGTGCGTTCATGACACAAAATTTTACAGCAGAGCAAAATCTGACAGTTATGGGATGTAACTTTACTGCTGCAAAAGAAAAAGAAATATGAGACTGGGTGAAGTTTATGGTTTATTGTAAAGGGATTTATTGTCGTGCAAAAGCACACATAAAACACGCTATCAACAGTAAGAGACAAGGTAGAGTAACAATGTAATGGAGAAATGTCCTCATAATTTGGCACTAAACAAAGCAGCCCAAATTCCAAAAACACTAAATTGTTTGTTGATCACAATGAAGCTGAATTAATCCAAAAAGAAAACCAGGGAGGGAAGAGTGGAGAGCAAACAGGCAGGATGAGGGGAAGTGAAAAATTAACTCAAAGTGAGATAAACTAAACACAAAGAAACTAGAAACCAAAGACACTGGTGCTAATCTGAGGCTACGTTCACGCTGCAGCATAAATAAGATTACATACAAATTGCATATATTTGGAAATGTATGGGGGAATTTTTATGCCATAATTTGAGAGCAAACATTTTCAGTTTGAAAGCAGGAATTCACGTCTTTCTTCTCAAAAGTCTTCTGGTGTCTTTCAAATATTCTCTGAGCTTTCTCAAACCTCTCTCCTCACTTGTGAATCATTTTCTGCTAGCTTGGAATAAGAAAGCTGTTGCCTGGCAACCTCTCAACCAATAGAATGAAAGCGTTACACAGGGTGCGTTTGTTTCCTTGTAGTCGGTGTGCCTGAGTGGCTACTATCGGTTGTAGCAACCTGCACTGCCCATTGGATGTAGCGATAAACTACGACCAAAAGGTTTTAAAGAATAAATTGCATAAAATCCTGCTTTCAGACTGAAAATGTGTGCTCTCTATTTGTGGCAGAGAAATTCAACCACGGCGACAAAAAGGAGCATCTATGGTGTAACGTAGACATCCTTGTTTTTCTGTGCTGTCTTTGGTGCTGCCATTGTGATGGGGAAGCAGCAGAGAAACATATTTAGTGAGTATTAAGAGGACAGCAGCGTTTCTAGATTTATAACAATCCATTCAGTCTGAAACGTCAGAAGAGACAGAGCTGCAGTCAAGACAAAGTGAAGGAGACCTTACTGCTCCCCTGGAACAATAACTACTCATTCCTGTTATTGATTTGACGCACAAAGCATTTTTAAGTCTAAAGATTTTTTTAAGAGTTCATTATCTCTATATCCACTTTGTGTTTAACTGAGTTTGATCCTAGAAAACAAACCTTGGCTTCCTTATAACGACTGGAAACATGATTGAACAGTTACCAGCACTAAAGTGTCTTTAACCTCTTGATGTTTCCTGTTAGTCTAAAGGAGTTAAAGGCTAACTCCTTTTGTGTGTTTCACCTTTAAGAGTCCAGTTATTGAGCCTATTGATCTCCATGTGAAATTAATGTTTTTAATCTCAACCTTATAGAAATGTTCTTTCCTTGTTCTAAAAACAAATTGTATAGTTTCTGCTTTTAATGTCGGATCAGTTTTGTGGGGAGTTTATTTTCAACTTTGGATGAAATTCAGACAAAAAAATAAACAAATATATATTGAGAAACACTCATCCATATTTACTGTCACCATAACTGTCAAAACGGGGAAGTAAAAAAAAAATCTCTCTCATTAGGAAATGTTTGCTCTGTCCCCTTGAAAAGCCAAAGATTTGAGGATGCCATTACTGCATCAAGCGAAATATTATCAGCTCTTGCTGCTCGGCTAATCTGTGTTTGCAAAAAGGATTAGAGGAGACAGAGAGAAGAATAAAGAAAATGAGATGAAGGGAAAAAAGACAAGTAAAATATGAGTGGGAGATTTGAGACTGCTGTGTCCATGTTGGCCTTCTTGTTTTAACATCGGCTGTGTTGAAGTTGATGGACTAAATAACACTTTACTCTGTGATCAGCGCTGAATGGATGTAATGAAATGGAGCAGGAAGAAGTGTCTTGTCAGTTCTCAAGAACGATTACTATTAAAAGCAAAGTGCAGCAGCATGTGGGCAGAGACTAATGCAACAGCTGCCGTTTCCCATGTGAATGCAACGCCAGCGTGTTGATAAATTAAGTCAAATAAATTAGGACAGGGGCTCATTTTGTGCCAGACTGACTTTTAAAGATGCCTGGGGATTCTCATAGTTATAACATCCGTTTCCTCTTTTACATCCATTTAACAGGCAGCAATCAACGGGATTGACACAATGAGTGCTCATGAAAAAAAGCCTTTCTGACCTGAGAGAAACTATTTAACACACAAGTTCTCTGTAACTCATTCCAACTACATCCAGTTTAGTTTCTGTCTTCCACTTTCAGCCGAATAAATTCATCCAGTTTTAGATTTGAACCTAAATGTGTGAGTTTTTGTCAAGTTGTGTTAATATTTTACTAATTATGTCAAACCTCCAAGAGTTTTTAGGTTCGCACTTAAAAAACCTGAAAGAAGGAAAAGAAAAGAGTGGGAACTTTTTCCCAGAATGCTTAGCGGCATGATTTCGTATCCTGAGATGAAACATTGATCTGACTCTGGTGTTATTAAGGCGAATGGACATTTTTATGTCCTGTTCTCACTAAATGTTCTTGAGCAGAATTCACTGTGATGTTTGAGAAAATTTATTATCAGAGCAGAAATTTTGTTCATGCAGTTTGAAACAAGAATTTAAATTATTCAGAAGTAAAATAAGTAGTTATTTTAACTTGATATTGTGAGTGAAATGCAGTCATAGAGAAAAGTGGCTCTTTAACTGGATGAGGTCATTTTCTTATTTGGTTTAAATTGCAGCATTAAGTCAAAACTCAATTCAAGATTAGTGAACTTAAAAAACAAAACATTGTTCAGAAAACTTATTTGTTGCTGTTAAAACCAAAACAAATTTCTTGTTGACTTAAATTGCATTTTCAAGGCAGCAGGTTGACTTTCATTTTCAAGTTAAACCAAATGTTTTACAGCGTTTGTGTAGTTTTTGTGTCAGTGTAAATACAACAAGTTGCTCATATTAGCTATTTAATTTCACTTTTTCTTGTATCTCGTTCTAACACTCATTGAACTAGTGTCAGACAAAATGCTGTAGTTTATTTTCCTGCTAAATGTGCAAAAGTAAAACATGCTGTTATCACTTTTATAGCTAATTCCCACTCTTTTGGGACTTGCAACTGGAAATCGCTTAACTCTGGTGTAATTCTCATCTCTTTCTCAAAATAAATAGATCAACATCCAGCGTATGGTTTCTCTTATCTACAGTGTTGTGAAACGTCTGGATAAGGCAGCTGGATTCTATCCCTCGATCTCCAGATTACCTTCTGCTCTTTGTTGCATTCACTGAGTTTCAGGCCATAAGGTTTAAAACACTTTACCGCAGCAGAATATATTGCATTTCTGTGCATCTCTGGGACATAAGTGGCTCTACTTCTGCAGAAACAAGACCTCGCTGAAGCCGACTCCAGATGCATTTGTTTGGAGAGTAAGAGGCTTCTCAAAACCGGGTGTGTGCAGAGATATATCCTTACAGATGGCCTCTTACACTTCCTTGAAAACTACTCATTTCCATGAATTGAGCTTTTCTGAAAATTTGTTTTACTACAATGAAAATTCCTCTCTAAACTCGAGACACTTTTTACCTTTTGTCACTTTTTATGGATAAACTGACATTAAAATGTGAATAAATTAAAAAAATATGCTTTCTATTGGAGGAATAGGCAGAAATTTAATTAGTAAATCAATTTTATTTGTATAGCACATTTCAACAACAAGGCAATTTAAAGTGCTTTATGACATAAAAACACAAAAATCAACAACTGGAACATTTTCTTTACACCATTACGCATCAAAATGTTGATTAGTATTGAAATAGTTTCAATTTAAACGTTTATCGTATGACTTGCAGCAGCAGCAATGCTAGAACGGTAAAAAGATCTGACTCCAGTATTGTAACGCTTCATTACTTTGAGACTTGCTTTACTTTGACTGGATGGCTCTTCAGTCTCACAAAGTGCCGTCCCTTTGCTATCAGCAGTGAGTCTGGGGAAGTAATCGTAAATGACTGCTATGGAGATGACAGCTTCAAGCTTCACACTCCAGTTCTGTGTTTGAGACTTTCATTCTGAAACAAGAAAACAAGTATTTCTTAAAGCGCCCTGCTGGTCTGAGGATTCATCCATCTGAGGAAGAGCACTGGTAGGGCAAGCTGGAAACTATTTAATTTGAAGTCCTTCTTATAGTGGAAATTAATAAGCAGAGAAAGAAAACATGTCAGAATGTGAGCGCACTATGACTGGGTAACTGGTAATTAAACATCTCTTAACTAAATGACTATCAGATTGTTTTAATTACTCTGAACTGCAGTTGGTATGTAGCTTTAAATCTGAATAAATCAGAATATTAATGAAAAGTCTTTCTGCTAATTGTGATGATTTTCCATTTAAAGCTAATAACATTACAGTTTTCAATTTAAAATGTTATATCAAAACAATTTTAATGTAGAAACGTCTGCTTAATGAAAAGTATGTTCTGTACCTGCTTAAAGATTATTTTTTAAAAGTACTTTTAGTCTAAATAACAAGCCTGATCTGAATATTTATTGCAGTTTTCTGGTATTTTACTTGTATTTTAAGGATCATCCAACAAAATCAGAGATTTTTCAGTGACATTTTGCATTAAAATAAACCTGCAGTTCAGAAACTAGTTAAACATGGACGGAAATTTTCAATATTGATTACAAAATCTGATTTGTGTTTATGTTATTTCTTAGTTTTCTCAAACATATCGCAGAAATCTGGTCTCATAAATCCTCCATCATGATATGTTTTAAGATAAATTAGATATGTTGTCATTTATTGGACCAGAGGAAGGCATCAGAAATGCTTTTATTTCCAGACACACATTGCAAAAACACAAAATCTTACCAAGCAGTTTTTGTCTGGCTTCACGTGCAAAAGTCTTATTACACAAAACCAACTTACAAGTGACTTTTCAGCAAGATTTAGATGCTTGTTTTAAGTAAATAAGTCATTAATGTCGATGAAAAGATGCAGAGAAATTAACTTATACTGTGGGAAAAAGGTTTTCAAAACATAACATTATTGAAAGCAACCAGATCAGGTCAGTTCCTGTTTCTTTCTGACAAAAGCAGAAGGGATGGGATGGGAAGCGGCAGCAGATGGGCCGTCTCCTCCTCCTCTTCATCCTCTTCATCCTCTGTGTCTTCCTCCCGTACCTGTGCCACGTGTGGAGGTGGACACTCTCACTCCGAAAACCGCCTACCCTCCTGAAAGCTGTGAGGTAGGTCATTCATCACGAAAGGAGCAGCTGACCTCAAATTAAAGTTTGTTTCTTTCGCTCTCGGTGCGTAACTCCTCATTCGGCAGTTTGAAAGTCACTGTGACACCAATGGGAGTTTTTCTTTGCGAGGCTATTATCTCTAAGCTCTGTTGCAGATATCTCTGATTATCACAAGTTTTCAGGGAGCCTATTTTTCTTTTCTTTAAAAAAAAAGACAAAAAAAATCTTATTTTTAAATTATCTTTAAAATGTCTTCTTCTCTTCCCCGTTTTGTTCTTTTGTGTTTTGCGTCGGCTTCACTTCTTTGACACGCCTTGAGAGGCAGAAACAGCGGGCGTCCTTATTCTGTCACCTTTCCCAACTGGCTTTGACTGGCCCCAACACTTCCTTTAAAGCCTCTGCAGCACAGCCAATAAATCACTGTCTTCTGATACAACGAAATGAAAAGTTAGCTGAAGGAACGCAGCTCAGACAGAGTCTGCATGTGTTTTCCTTCTTCCTTTCCGCCCATGCATACGTCTCAAAAAAGAAGAAATATGCTTTTGACTCAAATGGTGTCTTCACGCAACATAGAATCGAGTAATTTAATTTATAGATGCATTGCATTTACACACTATTAATGACCTTTATATAATGTAACTTTGAGAAGAAGGTGGCATTCAGTCTGTGAGGAAGCTCTGCTGCTGATGCATTTCTCCTCCTCTGAGAGCCGCCTATTAATCTTTGACCGCTTCTTATGAACGCAACTCATCTTCACATCATCAGCACTCTAAGTCAACTTCATGATATATACAGTGGCAAACTGATGGAGTTGTAGAATGACCTTCCATCATTTTGCATTGCAATGTGTCTCTGGACGAATTATGAGACACGTGGCTTTTATGTGTTTTGGCAGATTTGATGTTTAAGAGGAGAGAAAATGTTGCACAGCTGACATTAATCGGTTACCGGGACGATAATCCAAATCATGGCGACAAATAGAAACACACAAAACTACTAATGTGGGACAGACAGAATAAATTATAACCAAAAAATGAACCAAAGTAAGAGCAGCACGAATTCAACAAATCTTTACTCGAGTGAAACTAAAAGTACTTGAGTCCAAGAAATGTCTGAGTAAAGGATCAATCATTTAATATTCAAATAATACATAATCAGATGGAATGAAATATAAAGTTAAGTGGAAATTTTTATATTTAAATGAAAATTTAAATATGAAAAAGACAATAATCAATCTAAGTAAAAAGTAAAATCAAGAAAAAGAAAATTTTTCCAAATCAGTTTCTTTCTATATAAAAACTTATAAAACATTAATAAAAACTGCAGGTGTGTCTCTGAGTCTAGTCAATGTTTGGTTAAAATAAAAATTGTTTTTCATTCAGTGAAGAAACAGAATCCAAAAATTTTAGTAGTTTGACCAAATCAAATTTTAATGAGGTAGAAAATGTGAAATGTTATTGATTTATATCATGATATCATTATTTTGGCAATATCTGCCTAGTAACTAACTAATGCATGAACGAAATATTATATATTTCGTTATATTTTAGTTACTTTAATTCAGATCAGTCATCAGTGGCAAAGCAAGTTCAATTTGAGTCACTCTATTTTTATATCTGCTCTGAAAACTGATTATTTTCAATGGCTTTTTGATCAAAAATCAACATTTTAGTTGTTCAAGCAGTTTTATAACATATTTTATACATTTTCTTGCAGTCGTAGTTTTCTAGTTTTTAAAGTTAGTTTGGCAAGATGGCTGAAGAGAAAATATTTAGAGGAATTTGTGGATGTGCTCCCTTCAAAAGAGCGCAGTATTTTCACGTTTATTTGTCTCAGGAAGAACCATCCACACAAACAAACGAGTTTGAACCAGAGACGTTACGGCTGCAGAGGAACAAAGTTCAAAACTGACCCACTGTGCAGCTTTGACCCAACCATGAATGAGAATGTCTTATTATAAAATATTACACTTTGCTTTAGAGGTTTTCCTTTCATCAGAAGACGCATCGAGACACAGCTGCGTTATCGACTCATCTGATTCGGTTCCAAACAGAGAAAAAAAACAAACATTATAAATAAAATGTTTCTGCCCTGTGGTTCTGCAGCCATAAAACGTGTTGCTCTTACTTTTTCCTCACACTGGGTGATATTTCTGGTTCAGTTTTCAAACTAATTCTGCCAGCTGGCCCTGGGAAAATAACTCCATGACTTCAGTTAATTAAAGAAGTTACAACCTGCACATAAATTTGCTGCTTTGACGTTTCGACGTTCTCGAACATCTCCAGTTGTTTTCTTTCTCTCTGCACCTGTCTTGCCATTCGGTCTAACAAATGCAGTAAAATTGTTCTGGTTAAATATTATAGTAAGTTTACACCCACACTATCTTAAAATGCATTTGTTCATTCACTGCAAAAACACACAATCTTAGCAGGTATTTTGTATAGTTTCTGGTGCAAATGTCTTATTGCCTTAAAATAAGACAAAACTAACCACCAAGTAACGTTTCAGCAAGAATACTAGTTTGTTTAAAGTCAGTAAGTCACTGTCACCTTTCTTTTAGTTTTTTTTTTTCCTGTTTCTTTTTCAATTAATGACTTGAATGTCGTCGTTTCTGCTGAAATCATTGTTTCCTCCTCATCGCCTCATGTGTCCCAACGTCCAGGGAGTCCATTTAGTAATCCGTCCATGTCTGTACCTCAGAGCTCATGTTTATTAAAAGGTCAGAGAGTGAGGCTGAAAGATGTCCATGTGAAACTCCTGTGTTGTGATGGATCTGTGCAAGTTAAAGAATTGGTTGTCTGACGGGGATGATTGAGGGCTTTGAGCAGCGAACGTCTGCGACAGAAAGCTGGGGGAGGGAAAATGATTGCTTAGGTAGAAATAAAAACCGATTAAATGGAGAAAAAAAACATGGCGTCAGCAAATCAAGCACCCTATGCAAATTTCTGCAAGCATTTTTTATTCATTTCCCCACACATCTTTGATTCCAGTCAGACCTCAAACATCGAGCATGAAAAAAAGGGTCAGTTGTTGGAGGAGTCAGCGGAAATGATCTCTATAGAATACAAGTTATGTTTCCATCAACATGTTTTATGCACCTTTTGAATTGTTTCACTAAAAACAGTTGACAAAAACGTCAAAACCCGAAATTGGAAGAGGAAGATGGAAACACATTTGTAGAATAAGTTCGAACACATTAAACATCCCATAAACTGATGCCTTACCAGAGGCACGAAACATGGAGCGATTTCTAATCCCAGAGTGGAGGAGAGAACTGGATTTTTCTTATCATGAATGAAACCTGATAAACCCAGATTTCTTCTCTTTTTTTGCAAAATTTTAAAAGTCCACTTGAAATTTGCATGGGGATCCAATGGAAACACAGCCAGAGGTGCATGCGACTGTCCAAAGGTGAAGAACCAAAGCGTCAGATCTGCAGAGAGCTGGAAATAACAGAAGGTTTCACCTGCTGCAAAACAACAGACTCCTTTAAGTATTTATTGTGCACAGACCGAATCAAAGCACACAGGGGCGTGACTCTGATCAATTGTTGTTCAGTATGTTGATTAGAGAAACTCTGATTATTTTGGGCACTTGAGGTTAATTTGCAGTATTTCTGCTACCAGTCCAAAACCTAAAACTCGAGAATAATTGCTCACCTCAGATCCAACTGTAGCAAAAATACAAAAGAAGTCTGCACAGTGCCAGTCTCCACTAATGGCTTATTTATTGCACCTTGGTGCAATAAATATAGCTTGCACCAAGGTGCAATAAAGAAGCCATTAGAGGATTCCTGTTGTGTACCTTCAGAAAGCGTTTTTTGCTACAGTGTATCTCTGTTGTGGCCCAGTGGCTGATTCAATGTGCCACCAGCTTTTCTAAAGGACCCTCTCGCTCTACGTTTTGTTGCGGTGCTTGACTTATGAGATCTGGAGCTGACATTCATGCTGGTCATCTGATTGCTTCCAGCCTGAACTAAATCCAGGGTGACGATGCTACAAACATTTTTATCATTTTTCTGCGTGTTTAGAAGCTTGAATGCTTTTCTGTTGTCGTTCAACTGAAGGCATGAAGGGATTGTGGGCAAGATGCGTTTAGAAAGAGCATTTTGCATTGAGGCCATAAAGATATTTTGGTTTCATCTGACCAGAGCAACTTCTCCTAAACGTCTGTGTCTCCTAAACACCGAATAGAAAACTCCTCCTGCTGCAGTAACGTCAGGGTGTTTGGCCGTGTGTGCAGTTTACACCTGTAACCTACTGTAAACATATCAATCATGATGGAGAGGAACGACCCTTACACAAGTTCACAAATAAAAGCAATGATTGATGAGCTGGAAAATCTCATTTTATATTCTCATGTCAGAAAAATACAATCGTAGCATTTGCTAAGGCTAAAAACACAGCAGTGGCCTCAGATGCTAACATATCATTAGCCAATACTAACATCTTAGCATCGGGCTAAGATTTTAGCCATAGCTCGCTGCTTGGGGCCAGAACCTGCCAAGCACCGGGAGTTTAATGTTTGCGTTCATATAATCTTACAATTGCTGCTAAAAACCACCCATTCGGCTCTGGAGCTGAAAAACTGGCCAATGGACGTTGAGCAGTCGGGTTTTTCCTCCCCCCTCAACAAACACCCACAAAATTCACACCAATAATTTCACATGGAGAAATGAGCAAAAAGTTCACCAGGCGAGTTCTGGATGAGAACAAAAACAGAACAATTTTTATCTTGTGAACATGAGAACCGGTTTCAAAAGTTCAGCTCAACCCCACAGAGCTCATAAGAAATGAGAGTTTCTTCGTTCAGCTAGTGCTTTTTTGTTGCCACGCTTTCATGAAGGCCAGATTTGAGACTAACCCTGGACTTAAGCAGCTCCTTCAAGGTAACAATAGTCTGCTTGTCCTCTCTGCTAGATTAACTATATCGCTCTGTCCTTTGCTTAATGGCGGACTTAAGAAAGTTCTGTGAGACGTCGAAAAGTTTCTGATATTGTTTTATAAACTGATTCCTCCACAACTTCCTCCCTGACTGTCTGCTGTGTTTTTAAGTCTTCCTGTTTGTCCTCCAATCTCCTCTAACGAACCTCTGAGATCTTTGAACAACAGCAGGATTTACACTAGAATAAAATGACAGGCAAATGTTGAAAGCCTTTCCTTCCTCTCCACGATTGCACTTTGGGTTTTTCTGCCACATCAATCACTTTTTAAATACATTAAAATGTGTGGATTTAATTTGACAATATGTAAAAAAGATCAAACGAAATTCAGAGCAATATCCTGTTGTGTCTAATAGTTTAGGGCAAAACTGGAAAACATGTAATATTACAGAAGTGATTTTCTCTATAAGTATTCTGCTGGGAGCAGGTTGTTTCTATATTGCATTTAATTCTTTCATTTTCAGGAATTGTGTTAGTTTCTACAACCAAAACACGACGGTTTTACTTTTAATGAATGTTTAATGCGAACGTGGAGGGAGATCCCAGCTGCACTTGAAAAACAATTAGGGAAAAGAGAGCAGGACTGATGCAAATGTATTGAGGTCAGTTTGGTTTCATTTCACTCTGGGGAGGTTTCAGCGAAGCAAAAGCAGGATTTTCCTTCGTTATAAAGTTCAGACATTTAGAAAAAATGGAAAAACCCAGAACATCAGGGTGCTGGAGCTCGCACCACCTGCTACGGTAATCGTGCAGCGTGGAGGCTATAAAGTTTGTTTGTGCTTGTGAAGCTGAAAGAGCCGAGTTGCACCGCAGGAGAGAGCGAAAGTAAGAGACCAAGAGGGAGCAAGAAGGAAGAGGTGGAGCGTTTGAGGCCTGGGTCAAGTCCTCAAAGTGGAGGACTGTTCTAGTTAAAGATCTTTAAATAGGGTTATTCACAAGAATGCTTTGCTCTCATCTGTCTCTGCTCTTGTTGAGGCACCATGGGATAAACTGGGGGCCAGGCGTCATGATAAAATGGGTTGAGTTGGAAACAGGAGGCTGCATCTCCACTGCAACGCCACAAAATCCCACCAAGTATTTCAGCAAACCTGAAGTAAGACAAAGCTAATTTAATTAGTTCACACTGTGAAACATTTGAAGGTGGTTTAACTTGAAAATTAAAGTCCACCGGCTGACTTGAAAATGCAATTTAAGTGGACAAGCAAATTGTTTTGCTTTCCTCATAAATGCATCATGTAGTCAAGAGTTGTGAAAACAGACATTTTGTTATCAAATATGTTGGTCATTGTTTCACTCATTTTACCTCAAAAGTAACAAACAGTTTGGTTTTTAGCCTTGATTTAAAGAAACTCAGTGTTTCAGCAGTTCTGAGGTTTTCTGCATAAAAGCTGCTATTTTTCAACCATATTCCTTAACACTGATTTAAAATATACAAGTTCCTCCAGGGGGAATATTTTACTTATAACTTGGAGAAAATGTTTTGTTATGAATGGAAAAATCTCCCTTTGAAACGAGAAACTTTTTTTTCCATTTTAAACATTAAATCAAAGCTTTTTGCTCGCTAAAAATGTACTTTTAAATAACAACTATCTTTTTTCAAGATGTTTTAAGCAACAACACAAAATCTTTAAGAGTATTTTTGGTCGAGTTTCTTAGATCACTTGAAGTAAGACAAGCGATCTTATAAGATAACTTACTAAGTAACTTTTCAGCAAGATATAAATGCTTGTTTTAAGTAAATAATTTCTTAATATTGATGAAAAGTTCTATTAGCGGATAAATTCATTTACAACCTGGGAAAACGTCTTGTTATAAGTTAAATAAGCTGCCAATGGAAGAAGTACTTGATTTTCCAGCGTTGTCATTGCTGACATGTCTGGTTAGAATCGATCAGCTTTACAGTGAATCCTGATAAAAAAAGGACAAAATTCATAAAAACAATCACAATGCACGTAGCAGCATCAGTGGAAGCAGCGGGATAATGAATCCGCTGCGCCAGGATCCATGCATGTGTTCATTGGACTCATTTAACTTCCGTCTGAATTCTTCCTGATTTCCCAGTGCAGCTGATTACCTCCAATTCAGCCGACTATCCGGGGAAAGGGATTCATTGTGGAACAATGAGCTGAGACTACGGGTCTTCGGATCGGGGAATGTCAGCTAAATGATCTCCTGTGGACGAAAGCTTAAATGGAAGCTAAATGCGACGCGAAGCACTCCTCTATCTGATGCTCATTACCCGCCTCTCCAGTCCCCCGGAGACCTGGCTCAGCTTCACACTGAGCACTTTCCTGCCAGGAGGAGGGTGATTACAACATTTTGCTTGACAAAAAAGCTCCCCTCCCCCTCGCCTCTCTCTTCGTTTCCTGTTTTCTCCCTCATCCTTTTCTTCTCTGACTGGTCAACCCTGTTGGCGCTCCCTCTCTCCTGCATCTTCTCAGACACCGCGGGCGATTTCCTACGGCGGCTGTTTTGCCTCTTTGTCCTGCCCATGATTACAATACTCAGACACAAGCAGGCCGTGAATGGTATGGGATAATTTTTATTCTCTGCCAGACAATAGCGAACAAGGGCGAATTATGAATTATGAATCATGCACCAGCGTGTAATTCAGGCGACAACAGCAACAACAACACAAAGGAGACACGGGAATCAGAAGGCGTTTGAAAGTAAATCACGGAGAGGCCTGAGAGCAGCAAGCAGATGGGGCGATCATTGATGTGCGCACAGGGTACCATCCATCCAGGGAGGAGCGGAGGCCTACGCATTCCTCTGCCAAGGCTCGATGTACTCAAGGCCCAGATGGTCAAAGATGTCCTTTTCAGTCGTCGCTGTCAGGAACTCCTTCTAGAGACAGGACAAGCAAACACCGGCTTGATCACAAATGTGCAATAAACGGCTCTTTACCGTAAGATTTCAACTCATTTATGTTGACTTTTTGTAAATAGTAAGTTCTATCAATGTAGTTTTTCTTTGGTAGTTAGAATATACACTATAATACCAAAAGTATTCGCTCACCTGCCTTTAACCACGTATGAGCTTTAGTGACACCTCATTCCTAATCCATAGGGTTCAATATTAAAGTGAAATTAAAGTTTGTTTTTTCATCCCCAAACAACCACGTTGGAAGCGTGTGCAAAAACCAAACCAACCGCCAGCCGCCTTTATTACAAATTCTTGGTTTCTGAACTTAAAACATTGTGGAACATCTGCAGAAAGTGGAGCATAATTATGAAATAAAAGTAGAACATTGCACTGCTTTCCTTTAGCTTCTTAAATGAAAGCTAAAAACTGTGCTGTGCATTTGCACATCAAACTAAACCAGAAAGGGCGGGGATCAGGCCACACCCACTGTGAAACACGGTGGTGGCAGCATCATGCTGAGGCTGCTTTTCTTTAACAAGGCAAAGAAAATTAGTTGGAGTTTTTTGGAATAAACACAACCAACAGATGAACCAACAAAAGAAAAGTAAAACATCGTTTTTTAACTCCTTCCTTCATTTCCGTAGGAACTTTACCTCGATTTCAAACTGCCAATATCACTTAAGGTCTAGTTGAACCCTGGCTGCACAAACACCGAGACATGCCGAGGCTGCGTGGATTTAGAATCCCACTCTCCTCCAACACATAAACACTTTAACCTTGCTCTGCGGTAAGTGATTGCTCTCTTCAGCAGATGAGTATTTTCCCTGACAAATCACGGCAGGGCTATTAGGTGCCGGCCGTCTACCAGCACAATGTGAAGGCTTATGTCTCTATAGGAGTGGTGACGAGGCATGACTCACCTTGGGAGTGAAGCAGCCTGCAGAGAGAGAGGGAGAGAAAGCGGCCTGTGATTGTGACACGCACTGCCTTCAAGTGCTAAACTGGACCTGACACCAGAGCTTGTCAGCTCCCACTGCCAGCCAAAGGCAGAGTTAACTGAGGGAAACTCACAGAGGGCGAGGAGAAGGAAAAACCACCACAAGGCACGTCTCCCTCTATAGAGCTTTGTTATTTTTAATGCAAATGACAGGTTGGTCGTGCTGCAGGGAGAGTCGAGCGCTCGGCAGGAAACTCTGCTCATATCAGACATGTTTAAATCTTTTCCAGACGGGAGTTTGGATGAAATTGCACCGTTTATATTTGGAAACTGCACTGCAGTCCTTTCGTCAGGACGACGGCGTATCACAGCGAAAATAAAGAAAATGTAAAAAATAATCAAATTAGGAGAAGAAAGACTGGCAATGAAACATTCAATTTATTTTCTGTCATAAAAAAGGTAGAAAAAAAAGGTATACTAGGTTATAAAGTTGTGATATTCCACAAAAAAGTAATTTGAAATTAAAATTTTAATATTAAAGTATTACAATATATAATATTGAGAATTACATATAAAGAATTACGGAGATACTACAACGTTATTCCTGAATTATTTCAAATTATTCTCATGCAACTTTATTCTTGTAATTTTATTATTTTATCCTCATAACTTTGATTTAGTTTTTTTGTTGTACAGGTCAACATGTGGCACATTGTATGGTTTTGGTTTCACTTTCATTAGTTTTCCTGGGGTTTATTTGTTGCAACATGTGGGTACAGAAAGCAGAGAACCTCATTACAAATACATCTCAGACTGTCCAGGTTAACCTTCAAGCATGATGGCCAAACCTATTTAAAAAAAAAAAATTAGTGTATTTTCTGCACAACTGAGCCGACGCTTGTTGAATTAATAAATTAGTGAGTCATTCATTCCGACAGGCTCAGTGAAGATGACTAACCGAAGTTCAAACTATTCAATCAGAAAAGCAAAGGAAGGGAATTGAAGTGACTTTTTGATGCCACTTCAATTCCCTTGAAGTGAGAAGGAAACACAAAACGTTTCTCACACAAAACCGTTCATTTTTCATATCAGAGGCCAGAAGAAAATTGTCAAACTCATTCAAGATGATAAAAAGCAAACAGAAATCCAAATGGGATAACAGAGGTAGGGGGTGAATGCAGGCCAGGTAGTAGCTGGGCTACAGCAGCAGAAGACCAAACCGAGTCCATTTCCTGTCGGAAAGAACAGAAAACTGAAGCTAAAAATTCAGACAAACAAACTGCTTGAAGGCAAGATGTATATGCTTTGCTATAGAGTATGTTGGATTGATATCCGTTTTCTTAACTGGAGAAGATGGTAGAAAAAAAGCAAAAGCTAAAATGATGATAGTTTCAAATGAAATCATAAAAATAAAAATTAGAGTGTCAAAAACCTTGAAGGTGCATTGATAAATTCATTTAATTTAAATGTTGGCTTCAAAGAAACGATCTGATTGGACGCTGGAAAAGATTATTGTGTTGAAGTTGTGCTAAAAAGAGTTAGCCTAAAATAGCATCTCAGTGCTAAACATGTAGCAACAGCACAGACGTCCAAAAGCTAACATCAGTGTTTACTTTTCTAAATAAATCTTTTTCAAAGATGCTCCATAAATTATCAGGGATTCCTGAAACCTGAACGGGTAAAACGGGACGTTGCACCAACCGGATGGTTGAATAAACTAAATAAGTAAATTAAAAAAGGTAAGTATGTTTGTTGTTGGGCTCATGTGTATATTTACATATGACAATGGTTTTTGAATTGAACAGGTTTCGTATTTTTGATTGAAATATGATTATTAATTAATCACAGAGCCTGAAATGAGCTTAAATAAAAAAATAAATCAAGTCCCACCACTAGTTTTGGCATTTGTTCTTGCAAATAGCAGCTCTAGATTCCCATTTTCCAGGTGAAAGCTGCTCTTTCCCTCACAGGAACAGCAAACTGCTGGTTTTTGGTTTGGCTAAAACCATCCTGAGGTCCATTAACCTCCTCACCGCTGCCCATGTTTTCTTTATTGCTCTCATAACTTTGAGCCTATTTCTGGCTCCTTCCACTGAACACAGCAGCAAATGCACACATTGCCACAGTTTACTGCATCAAACAAACACGTGATTAAAAGCAGTGCAAGAAGAATAAAAGAAAACAGGAACAAATAAGAGTATAAGACAAGGTCAATGTGTATTGTGGAGAAAACGTCACGTGCTGAGGCTCGTTGTGCAGAAGGGAATTGAGGGGGAAAAGGAGAAAAACAGGAGCACAGGCGAGATTCTAACATCACCAGTTTAGCCATTGTCCTCGGTTCACTGTGCTGTCCCAGACCCTCAATTCCCACAACCCTCACATGCCCTCAGGTAGATGCTGCTTTATTTACTTACCCCAGCACAGCACAGGCTCCATGGGAGATGAATCCACAAACCTTCTGTACCTCTAAATTCTCCCCTTTGGGCACCAACAGGAAGCCAGCCCTTAAAACGGCAAAAGGCTGCTTTTATTTCAGAGCTTTATGGAGCTTCAGAAGGAGCCGAGAGTTGAGGAACAGAGAGGCAGTTAATTAGGAAGAGGGGTTATCTTTCTAAGACACTCATGTTGTCTGCGACTGGCAAACCATCAGCGCCACATGCCAGAGAGGCGGCAGTGTGTGTTCCTGAGAGCCTGTGTCCTTGAATTAATAAGGCACTAATCAGCTACACGTTCCTCCGTCCACCGCATAATGACATCCCTCATGGACGTGAACACATATCAGCTCCTGCAAAACATCTGCTGCGCCTCTGCTGCCCGTCATCCTCTCCCCGCCACCCGGCGAAGCGCTTGATGGAAGGAGCTGATGGACATGGCTGGCTGCCCGCCTCTGGGCCGGATCACCTGACACACGAAGCCGGGAGAAGCAGACAGAGCGATGGAGAGGAAAACTAGGATCGCTGGTCAACGCTCTCCCTGCCAGGAGGCAAATGGGGAGGCATGTCGGACACAGAGAGTAAAAAGAGTGAGTTTCTACACAGAACAAGATGAAAATACTTAGAAATCAAACTTAAACTTAGATTAAGACTGTTGACTAGATTGCTACAAGTAGACTTGCTTCAACTAGGCACCAAAACTGCAGCATCTGCTGCATTTTCACCTGCTGCAGTTCACTTTCACACTGCATTGTGTCAAACAATCTAAAACTCAGAATCAAAGCTGCTGAAGGTGTTTTTGTGAAGTTTCTGCAGCTAACGACAGTTTGTGGAGTCATGTCATGTGCTGCGTTAGTCCAGAGTGTTTTACTAGATCTACCAGGAATGTAAAGCACTTCACGCTCTGCGAGGGCGTCTGTCACTTTCAGACACGCGCCTTCAAGCATTCTTGTAGAAATTTACCAGGTGTTCAGTTCTTCTTGTGCTTTTTGTTTGTCTGGTGTGGTCTACTTCAGCATGAATGCTTCAGGCATGAACCTGCTGTGCATACAGAGAAGCGGCTCCATCTTGCTTGCCCGTAGCGAGTGATTATTTGAGCTACTGCATATTTGGTGTCATCTGAAACAATCCTCCTCCAAATTAAAGTCACCCTCTGATCTCAATGGTGCCCAGATTGCTTGCATCCCAAAGTGGGAGGTTTATTTAAGCTGCTTGCTTTATTTCTGCTCGTTCGCCAACATGCTGACGACACCATCATCACTACCTGGCATGTAAAGGACGAGAAACTTTCACATCTCCATGGAAAAATGAGGAATGTGGGAATATCAAGGCCAGAGTCAAAGTGTAATCATTTTTTTAGATGTGCAGAAATGAACATACTTTTCAGAAGCCTGACATTTGTTTAAAATATTCTTTATTTTTGTTGATCTGAGGAAATGTACTAATTTACTGAGACACTAATGCATGTTATTTTAGGTCAACTGTGTTAATAGCAAACTTAATCAGTCTTATTACAAATTAGTTATCAGAAGATGAAAGTATTTAAGAATAAAGACAATCACAGACTGAATTTATATTTGTTATGCAACATATATTTGAATTTTGTGCAACATCCGCTAAAAAAATTAGCTATGGAAACTCTGAATTGTAGTTTAATAAAGTATTAAACTACAATAAACAATCAGGTTCATTATTCTTTCTGTGGTTTTACCAACATGTTTGCTCGGCTATAGAAACGGTAAAGAATCTCATTTTTGGAGCTGAACTTAAAACGTGAAAGTTGTG
This sequence comes from Poeciliopsis gracilis, assembly GCA_911649635.1. NCBI lineage: Eukaryota > Metazoa > Chordata > Actinopteri > Cyprinodontiformes > Poeciliidae > Poeciliopsis > Poeciliopsis gracilis. Next base: position 6,435,691 of record CAJVRI010001154.1, read on the forward strand.
TGTCAATGTTTCTCCACATCATCCATCTCCTCACTAAATAGAAAACATTCAAACAGTTTTCTGTCCATAAATAATTGTAAATGTTGACAGATTACTGCATCTTCAGTGCCATGTCAACGTTTGCACTCTGCTGCAAAGACGTTACATAAGAGCAGGAAACTAGTGTAGGGGAACTCTGCAATACAAAATAAAAAGGACGTCGGCTAAGGGAGCTGAGCTAAAGGTCAGGCAAATAAATATGCAAACACGACTCAAATCTATGCAAATACTCTCTTGGAAGTTCACTAGCAAGAAATTTATCTGCACTCAGACTTCATCCTGTGTGGTCATCTCTTTTCCGGCTTTGACTTCGTTTGTCTACAGCAGAAATCATTAAGCGCCAGATATTAAGAAGTCAAAGATGTGCTGTACATAAAACTTTAATAACCCAAATGTTTTAGCTTGTCTTTTTATAGATCTGTTGGTTCAAGAGGCTGCATTTCATATGCGAGTTTAGTACCTTTTATTAAGAAAGCTTGGTTAAGTCTACAGTCAACAAATGCATCAACTTCTTTCATTTTAGGTTCCTCTGCCTCCCTTTCACTGTGAGAAACAGACCATTTTCAGGAGATTAGAAAAAAAAAGTTTGATTTTGACTAATTAAATCTGGTTTTATTACAGTGTGCAGGAAAGGGCTGACGGGGGCAGAAAAAGCAGGAGGTGAATTATGCCCCAGTGTGTTCCCCCCGTAACAATAAGCGGCGCGCCCCCGTCTCTCCGCGGCGGCGTCCTGCTGGCCCTCAGCTCACAGGACAGCCTGGGAAACCAAGGAGGGGACAGACACCTCACTAATCACACCAGCAATTAGTCCAAGCATCATAAAGCACCGCTGTCTATAAAAGAGCTATCGAGTTTAGTGTTATCGTCATTACTTATTCTTCTCTGGCTTGCTAATCAGCCGGTGCACGGGGCAGAGAGGCAGACAGGTAGAAAATAATGATTTTTCTAATCAGAAACAATGGGATCTTCACTTGACATCTGCGGTGTTATGGTGCTCTGCTCCCATGGAGGAGTAAACATTTGCAAATCAAAGTTATTTAGCTGATTAGGCTGCCCAAAGGCAATGAACAGGCGCATAAAGCGCCGGGGAGAGGAGCAATAAAAGCTTAATGTTTCTTCGGTGCCTTCCTAATGTCACCAAAGCATTAGTTTGAAACTTCAAAGTTCATACTTCCATTTGCGTACATCCTCATTGATAAAAGGAACTTGAAGTAAGCGATGACAATGCATTGCACATCGTTGCAACATTTCGCTCCTTGGTAAAACTTTCATCCTCGCAGTGAAGGCGAAGACAACATGTTTGACACATTAAAGGTCTTTATTCCTCTAACAGAATAGTTATGTTTCAGGTGAAAATTCAATTCACTTTTCAGGCTATATGTAGGAATGAATTACACAAAGTTTTGCTCAATCTTCACTTACATAACACAGAGCTTTGGATGAGCTCAGACATTGTTGTCTGCAGACAGTCCACTGTTAATGCAACCTTTGGATGCATTAAAATCTTGAAAATAAAACAGAAATCTTAACCACTTCTGACAGAACATCCTTCATTCCTGCTGCACAACGCCTCCTGTTGACCACAGCCATTTATAAATAAGTAATATTTATATTTATTTATGTTATTTATGTTGTCACGGCGCTACATTTTAGATGCGTTTCTTTATTAAAGGGGCAGAAATATGTATTTTCCAGGCACGTAATGAGACTTTACAGCATAATGACTTCAGTTGTCATAAAAATGTTACACACAGCTCAGGAAAGAATGAAGCTACCCCTCCATTGAACACCAACTACTGATTTATGGACTCTACCTGAGTTAAAACATTAATACTGATGTTTCTAAATGAATATGAATTTGTTTTCTTTGCATTTCTCTGACGTCTGAAAGCACTGCGTCTTTTCTGTTATTTTGACCGTTTTTCATTTTCTGCAAATAAATACAACATTTTTACTTGGAATGTTCATTTTACGCAAAAATATAACGAGTAAAATCAGAGAAAATGGTCATTTTAAGTGATCTCAGTTGTTCCCAGAGCTGTATCCCAAACATATAAAAATATTTCTCACTTCCAAATTCAAATTCTTGGAAGGCGGAGCTAAATCCACCCAGTCATTTTGCATGACTGAATGGTTGCCATGGAGATTAAAGGATTTCTCAAACATGCATAAAAAAATGAAAGCAACGCCGTTATAACAGGGTGCAAAACTCACAAAAAAACATTTTAAATAATACTTCCCCTTTAAAGTATCTATCTACCCATCTGTATAATGAACTAAACTGATCCGCTTTGTAGTAAAATTAGGATTGAATTAGAATATTTTCAGAGAAATATGAAATATGACATCCTGAAATATGAATCTAATTGCACACATTTAATTGATTATATACATTATTCTTGCACACTTGGCTCTATTTGTGTTGAAAGTTTGCTGGTGATGACATTTGTTGTTTTTTGCTAAACTTTTTCCATTAAAACGGACATTATTGTCTGCAGCGTGGCGTTAACTCAGACTGGCAGCGCCTGTTGCCGTCTCTTCACTTCCTCTCAAACGGACCCTTACAAAAACAGTCTTCTAATGATAACAATAAATTAACTTTCTCTGCTCCACTGAAGCTTATAAATAATGAATCGGCTTGTTGAAGAGGGGCTAAGTTTGCACAACCAATTAGCTTTCTGTTTCAGACGGAGCGAGTGGATCCTGCATCGTCAGCGTTCTTCTCATTCTGCCTAATTAAAGAAACCCACGGGCAAATCTAGGCTTTGTTTGTGAATTATCCTTTCACCTTTTTGTTGATCTGAGCACTGACATTTTCATTTTCTTAACAATTCAGGTCCTAGGACTAATTTCTCAACCATATTTGTATGTTTTCTTCTCTGACATGTTTGCAGCAACGTTTTGGCAGCAATGAGAGCCTCAAGTCTTCCGGGGAATAATCCAGTGAACTTCTGCAAAATAACTTCTCCTTTTGATGTTTTTTCTCATTCTGGGTTAAAATGCTCAAGTTCAAAAGGGTCGAATGTCTCTCCGGGTTCAGCTCCACCGAGGTCAATCCGGGACGCTGATGGATTGTGTTTGATCTAATTTGTGTGATTTTTACACCCAGAGCTGCAGATTTTGTAACTCAACATCTAACAGCCAGCAAAGCAAGACTGGTGGCACCAACTAACTCACTCACTGTTTGGTTACCTAGCAACTAACTCACGCTCTTTGGTTACCTAGCAACAACCAGTTGCGTAACTGGCGCAGTAGCAGTTTAAGATTCCGTCGAAACTCCTTAACAATTAAAAAAAATTTTAAAAATGAAACAGCAGTATGGAACGAAAGAAAAAAGATTATTACAACAGATCGAGAGGAAACTGGATAAAATGTCACTAGTTTGGCAAAACCGTTAAAACAAAACAATTACCAGTAATTATCGATATTGACTGATATGAAACACTTTCATCGTGATACATTATTCGGCCATATTGTTCAACTTTAAAGATGGCGATAAGATCAAAAACGTTAAATCCAACATGCAAGCAGCTGAAATACGATGGGCTTAGCTTTGAATACCAGATTAGGAGCTCAGTCATCACGGCGAAGTAAAGCAGAGCCGCTTCTAGTCTTACAAATTCACATCAAATAATTTTAAACAAGGAAACAGACTTCATGAAGTATATTTGGTCAAATGTTTTGGAAACTGACCAAAGTGTTTGCAATAAGAACATAAAAATGAGTTTTCCTCTCATTTCTTTGTCCATTTGCAGTGAAGTTGCACAGCAACAGGTCACTATCAGAGCCTGCTGCATTTCTATCATGGTTGCAAACAAGGACTTTGATTCATCTTCCCAGGAAAACTAGAAGCACTCACTCAAAATGTGTTTCTGATCTCCCATAAATCACCTTGTCAGATGTCTTGTTAACAGCTACTGCTTAATTTCATGACTAATTTAGGCAGCGGCTAATTGTGTTACGTTTGTAGCCTTCCCCTGCCTCGTTAGGAATCTTTAAGGAATCCATTATTACCTGAATCTTGGAATAAAGTTTGAGGAGCCAGAGGGGCAAACCTAATTTTTATACCCGCCTAAATTAAAACAAGGCAGGATAAGAGCTGCTCCTGTGACACTTTTATTGAGCAAACAGCATCGATGTGCCGACACATTTAAATAAAACTTTATGAGTACATTTAAAGGAAAACCATTCATATTTATGCATATTTAGGTGACCTAAAAGCAGAGCTGGAAGCTTTGTGTTATGACAAACCAGCGCTGTTTGCATCTCACTAAAACATTTAATAATTTGGTGCAAGAAAGGATTCACAAGCACCAACGGCAGTGTTTCTTTTGTTATCCTGATATAACTACAAAATATTAGAGAAATATTATTTCTTTATTTCTACACGTAATATTTTATAATCTGATGCATTTTTTTTATGTTGCATTTGACATGTCTGGGAATTGCATCATATCCGAGATTGGCAAGGTGGAAGACACTGGGATTTGTTAACTGTTGCAATGCAGCATGTCTCCACATTAGACGTTTAAAGGGTCGTGCTATTTTTACCACGACCCTTTAAATGCTAGATAAAAGAGACAAAGATTAGCTGGCGTACTCAGAAACAGTTCATATAGACCTGTTTGACTATAACTTGTATGCACAGCAGGCATAGTGGAAACTAAACGCTAAAAAACTTCAGCAGACATTTTTTGACTCATTTCTTTATATAAATAAACCAATAAATGATGCATCATTCTACTGAAGCATCGTTTACTGATTTAGAAACACCGTTCTGACTCAATAAGGTGCCTCTGATGGTAAGAATCAACTCTTTTCTAAGAACTGAAATAATTCTGAAACATTTAATATTCCAACTGTATGTTCACTTCATGATATCTCCGTATTGGTGCCTGAAGAGCTGCGACCAGGAGCAAATCTGCTGGGCTTGTTGGAGTGAATCTACTGCACTGACGAGCACAAGGTGCTCAAAGGAATCAAAGTGTTTACAGCTTCAAAATGTGAATTTGTTTGCTTCTCCTTAAGACTGAAAAAGCAACAGCCATAACCAGGCAAGGTTATTTTTCACTGTTAAATTGTACAGAAATGCATTTAGTTTGAACCTGGTAGATAAATCACAGTTCACACAAAGGAAGGTTTCTAAGTTGTGCATCAGTGATTGTGGGTTTTTTTTCTAAACTGTTCTCTGAATCACTAAACCGTCGTTGTGAATGGACTGCATCTGAGAAGAACAGAGGGGAAAAGGTTCTTATTGGGTCTGACTCCTGTCAAAGCCCACGCGTTCTGATTAATGTATTCCTGTTCAGCACAGACGGCGTACTGTATTGGTCACCGAGGCCAGGAGGTGACGAGCCACATCCTGTGCGGCTGCATCATAATGGAAGCGGTGCCCTGCGTGAAGGACAGCGTCACGTCGCCGCTTTGCTTTTCGCTCTCATGTTTGTGCAGACGGACTCTAATCAACAAGCCGCACTCGGAATAGATTCTGCTCGACCTTTTATGAATCGGGTGCAGACTGAATCACTGCCTCATGACATCAGCAGATAAAAGCTGTGCTGCTTCCTTGAGTGCTTTCATGTACATTTATATAAATATATTATGGGATGGCGTTCAGGGGATCCTGTGTTTATATCGTCTGGAGTTGAATATATCGGATGAAAGTGAATTAATGAATTTACCGTTAATATAATCATTTATAATGAGATTAAAGATCAGTGCAGACAGTGGAAGAAATGCAATAAAAACATAAATATGGTGATATTTACAGTGAAATATACACAAACTGGCTACTTTGCACAAGGGTGCAATTGATAAAATAAAAAACAAAAAAAACCACGCTAAAACGAAACAAAACAAAAAAACAATTTTAATTGAAAGTTTGTTTTGATAAATTTGACTGAATTTGACTGAATTTTGTCACAACAAATTTTGCTAGATGATAAATTATCCTGATAATTGCTCTGGGGTGCAATTGATTGAATACAAAAATATTTTACAAAAATAAAAATAAAAAAGTATTTTTGTAAATATCAAAAACTTAATTTTTAATTTTTATAAAACTTAAAATTTTATCGAAACAACATTGAAAGTTTGCTTTGATAAATTTATCATTGTTCTGAAACAATGTATTGAAAATGGCATAATAACGTCAATTAAAAAAAACTTTAAATTAGTAAAGACTTCACACTGAAACTGGAAGATTTGCAACACAATAATACATAAAAATAAATAAAAAAAACACCAAACAAGCAAAGCCATAAATAAAATGGATTATTAAGCCTCTCTTAATAAAATTCCCCTTCAAAAATTATTAATCATCAGGATGGAAATTGTGGAGCTCGTTTTGATTTGTCATGCAATTAATTCATCCGTTGCTCGTCTGTCAGTGATGATATTCTGCGGTTTAGTTCAGGCAGTTCGACGGTGAATATTTCTCTTCACTTTTCCAGGCTCCTCACTGAATCTGTCCGTTTTCAGAAGCAAGTCAGAGCCGAGACTACAGAGCCAACCTGAAGCAACCTAATGACTGCTCAGTTGAGTGTTGCTGTAAATAAATCATGGGGTAAACTGAAATAGGAGTTCTGGACTGAGGGCTTCTCAGAGCAACAGCAGCAGCCGCGTCAATTAATGTTACATGACAGGCAGACACAACTAACCACCAGGCCTTCCTGAAAATCCTCTGCCATTTGGTTTCATCAATAATGGAAGCGGACGCGTCTGCCGAACGAACCGATTCATGTCCTTGTCCAGGAACATTCCCAGTCCTCAACCCGGAATCTCGCATCTTCCATGAGTTCAGACTCAAACCGCTTCTCGTCTTCACGCAGTGGAGAAAAAAGACAAAAACAAAACAGACTGCAGGTTGCAGGATTTAGAGGATAATAGCTTGCTATTGAATTCCATTCTTTAGTAATGCAAACCACAAGCTCAATGGGATCTATAAATACTTCCCATCCTTTATTTTCTCCCATTAGGCTGTTGTAACAGGCAGCGTGTGGGTGGATGGGAGGCTGGAGGAGGATGAGCCGGGGATGGTGACAGGGGGAAAGAGATGGGAGAGTTTAAGGGAAAAGATAATGTTCTTTTACATTACTCAGATTTCCCCTCTGCTGCATGTGTTCATCATTCTTCCTCAGCTTGTAATTCAGCTTAATTTTTGGTCTATTTTTCAACAGCTCCGAACTGGCCGTGCTGCCAGCACTCCTTCCCTTCACTGCGCAGCAGGAAGCAATGTGATTTATCACTGAGGTTACTTGTCCTGCTGTGAAAACTGAATGGATGACCATTCTGATTTATTTAGCAGTCGGTCTTAGAGACTGACTGACTTTCACACAGCAAACCACAGACCTGTCAGGCCAGAATGAGACCACTATTGTATCGCAAGCCTTAAAAAGTACCAGTTTTACATCACAAATGCACTGACTGCATGTATTTAAAACAATAATACATTATGGTCTATGTTCTGCTCCATATTCAAAGGTCTAAATCCATTTCATCAAATTTTGTTACAACTTTCAAGCAAAAGAAATTCCTCTGAAAAGTTACAACAGTTTGTTTGTGGTGCTAAGTTGCTTTATCTTTAGTTGTAAAGTGATAATTTTTGAACATTTTTACAAACACCAATTTGCAGAAAAAACAAAATCACACAATTGCAAGCCTTCAGCAGCTACATGGATTCTTTGTAATATTTGCTAGAAACCTTTCGTAAATGTCTCATTTTCCTCCGTTATTTAAAAGATGCACAGTTGGTCGTTTTCAGTCTAGTGGAGCTAGCTAATGCTAACTAATAAAGTGAATATTTTCACTGTTATTTCTGTTTGTTCAGTTGTTGTTTTCTATTCCCATATTATTATTTTTTCTTTCTGTTTTCTTGTAAATGTTATGGTGTGTAAATCAGCTGCTAGAACTAGGTATACGTTACTCTGGCTTGAATTCAATAAACTCATAACACTTCACCTAAAACACGTTAAAACTTACGGCCAGTTGTGTTGATGGAGCACATTTAAAGCAAAAACTATAAGTGATTTAAAAGGCCATCTGGCTCAACACACAGAGCATCCTGTTGTTTACTGAATGTCACTTCCTCTCCTCCATGTTTTCATATGACTTGTTGATGATTTAACTCCAGTTTCTTATGTGTTTCCATTAATCCTGTGTGGCAGAACCCTGCAGAGAGAGACGTTTCCCTTTTTTCATAAATTGATGACATTGATATTAGAGCAACAAACTGCAGTTTTGTTCTGGATCTGAACTGAATCCTGTCTTTGAGAATAATAGCATTTTAGCATCTTTTTGCCATTCTACCCTATCCTAAGTAAAAAAGGACTAGCGTTGATATTACCTGGTTGAATTGTTGGGTTACCTGCTCGGTTGGAGCCTTTTACACCTGGAAGCAAAAGAATCCTTCCCTATCTATTTATAGAAAAAAGGAAGCTTGGGACTGAAAAATCAACATTCTTAAATCCAGTCTCCATTCTGAGCCAATGCTAATTCTTCCTAAGTCTTTCCTGTCGTCTTTTTCCTTTGTTTCTTCGCTTTATGTTCGTATTAAATGTTGTTGCCCCGAGCTGCCTCCCCTTTCATGCTTCACATGGAAACTATTCAGAAATACTCCCATCCTGTTAGCATATAAATTGCAGCTCATGTTTATTTTTTTTTTTGTGTATTTGCTCCGTTCTCTTTGATGTTACAGGGTTGCCTTGTTTGACACACAAAATGTGATGTTGGAGTAGAAAACTGTTGGTGCAAACAAACCAACCAGCGTTTGTTCTGGGTTTTCTCTTCTTTAAGCAACAGTAAAATGCTCTTCATTCATTTTCTTCTCCATTTGTTTTCGTCTATTTTGATAGCGAAGGATATCTGATTATATCTGATTGCGTTCTGCTTTGATTTTTGCAGTATTATTTGCAGAAAGATGCCTGTTCCTCACAGGAATAGTATTGGTAAGTGATAGCTTTATGGCTTTGATCCAGACTGAAATATCTCAACGATTATTTTACGTTTGAAACCAAATCCAGACATCAGAGTCCTGGTGATGTGCTGGTTTCTCCTCCACCTCACCTTTTGAATTTGAGTAAAGCATCTGAGCAGAATGGATCGTCTAGAAATTGGATACATTCTGCTTATCCAGTCGAGATCATTTCTCTGAGAATGACCTCTGACCTGCTGACCTGTTGATCTACGGTGATGAATACAAGCGCACTCAGTTCATTTCAGTAATTCTTCTTCTCTAAAGAATCAATTTATCTCAATTTTTATGTAGTAAACACATTAATGCATTAAAGTAATGAAATATTCAATTGTAGCTGAGAAACAGGGCAATCATCCAATAGAATGACAGATTTTTTACGTCTTCCTGTAACTTCACCAATAGCAAAACATTCAAGATGGCCGCCTTCACCGTCAGGGAAAATTTACCAATATTTATTACTTTTACTGTCAAATTATACCTAATTTTACATATAGAAATCATATTTGTTGACAATGTTTGGATTTCTCAACAACCATGTTTGTCATGGAAAATTAATTTTTTGCACTGAACTCGAATGTGATGTCAAATTATCTGACTTTTTATTTATAACCACAGAAATCAGTCACATTAAACTAAAAATGATGTAGTTTTATGTTATTAAAGTAAAGTTTAATCAGTGATACTTTTGAGATAACAGACATTTTGAATAATTTCAGCTTTGTATTAAAAGTGCCACGATTTACCGAATGACACTTTATGACAACAGTCATAAATATTCACTCAGGTGTCATGTCATGTTTATGATAATGTTATTCACAACCCGTCAAAGTGCACAGATGAAGATAATCAATACCTTATGCTTAACCTGAGAGTGTAAATTAATCTGGAGGTACTTTTTTCATCTTGAAAGATACAGTTTGGTCCCTCAGAGTGAAGAAATGTGTTGCCACTGGTTGCAGAATCTCATCTTGATATCTCTGAGGAATCGGCTTGCCTCCAGTGGTGATTAGCCTTATTTTCCAGAAAGGGAGATGATCCCCCACCACGCCTTCAAAGGATGTTTGGCTTTGGCAGAAATGTTTTAGAAAGAACTTAATGGACGCAGTCCAGAAATGCATTTTCCTTTCGAACGTGGCACCGTTTAAAGGGAATTGAGCGATCTTTTTTTCAACGGTGAAGGATTTGTTGCCAAGAAGCGTCAACACAACAACAAAAAAATTGACCAGAACTCAAGAACTATTCCCATTCTCCTAATCCTAAGAGTAGATATAGATACAGTCTCAAATCTGCTTTCAAGATAAAACTGTCGATGTCGGTCAAACAGAATGGAACCAGCAAAGTCAGGGCATTTTTAACTGGCTCCACATGACCAGGCTTGCTCCATCACTGTCCTCCATTATTACAGCAGCCCTCCCATTTCACACTCCCCAATCCTCCTCATTAAAGTCTCTTAATTGTTTCTCTGACCTCTAAGAGAAACGACCCAGTCACATGGCAACTCTACCTTAAAATTAACGTTTCGTATTTGCACTGTCCGCCTGTCATGGGAACATCGTTTCCTGGCAGCTGCAGCTGACAGTCATCTTCGTTTTCAGGCAGAATGAAATTAATTCAACAGCTCATCTGGAGGGCGAAACAGACCTTTTAGATATTTCTAGGAGAAAATATAAACTGACAAGGCATTTCAGAGTATATTTGGAGTCCAAGATAAACACTTTTTAACATTTCAGATGATAAACTTCGGCTCTATTTTATCCATTCTGAGTCCACTTTGATTTACCTTTCTGCAAGGCTGCTAGTCTTTCATACCCAACTCAGCGACATACCGGAGAAACCATTCGGACTGCTCTGATCAAAGCAAATCCCTGAAATGAAAAATTCCTTAAACCCGTTTTTGACTGACAGAGAAAAAAATTGAAATTTGTGCAAACAAAGAAACTCCAGTAGTGGTAATGCTGAGTGACAGTTCTCTTAGAGGAGGAAAAGGAAGCAGAAAAAATGAAGTCGGACCTGTTGCGCGGCCACCGTATTAACATGGACAGGGAACTGATAAACACATTCATCCTAATTACAGCGCCTGGACACAGACTGGAGGCGAATGAATGGGAATCAGTAATGACAAGCAAGGCGAAGGGCAGAGAAATGTTCCACCAGACCGTCTCTGTTTTTACCTACTGCTGCCCGTTTCTTTAAACAAAGTCTATAATGAACAAGAAAAAAATACTTCCACTGCACTTTGAAATATGTTTGAGATCAATAAATTGTTTGTTTTGCACTGCGTCTGTCTGATATTTCTGATTTTATTTTGGTGAAAGAAAACATTTGCATGTAGAAAGAGAGCAGAACAAAGATGGTTTTTTCCATTGATCAAATGAACTTATATGAACTTATATAAGTTCATATATATATATATATATATATATATATATATATATATATATATATATATATATATCAGGTGTCATTACTGCACATTGATACCTGATTTTATCTCAATAAAAAATTCAATGTTTGTGGTGTTTCAGATTGGATGGAGAGAATATGCAAACATTTTTTTATCAAGTTTCTATAAAGCTTCTGACCTGATTTCTGCCTTAAACTTTAACGAGGACATTCTATCAGAAAAGTGATTTCTATAGGGTGAATATGAAGGATAAGAAGTGATAAAGTTGAGAATGATAAAATGTTTTTCTTTCTTAAACTCTTCACCTTGTGGTCACATGAATGTTGATCGTCTGCCATGTAAGTTTTCCTCTCCATTTCCTCCAAATAGTTTGTATGTGTTGGAAATGTTAGCGCTGTGCCTGTCTCGACTTTGTGACGGCTTGCAGAGAGAATGCTCATGTTTGCGGCATTCGAGGTGGTCCAATTTTCCAAATCCCATTTACAAATCCGAGTGACTCTTGTAATCTGTCATTTCCTGTCCTTATCTCACTGGTAGGTGCAAGCTTCTTGTGGAGCGTAAGACAAGGTATTACGAGTTAAATCTGCAGGCCTGAAAATATGAGATATGTTGAGTTTCTTTAAATCCTCCACTCTGATCCCAGCTTAGGAAGCTATTCCTCATCCACCTCTGCTTAAAGATGACTTAAATGCAGTGAATCGGTCCATTTCTAGATGCCCGTTTTTTACTGGGCAGTGTTTTCACAACATGGAGTCGTGTCTTTTTAAGTCTTTAGCTGGCTCTGGGGGTAATAATTGGATACTTTCTGAAATGTGACAAGCAGTTGAAGACCTGTTATTACCCAGGGTGATATCCTCACCTGTATGTTTGACATTGATGCCTATGGTGATGACATTTCTATCTGCAGTGATAATATTTGAGTTTGCAGGACTGGCGGTTCGACCCACTGTGAGAAACTTTCCTCTCATGGCGACAATATCTCAACACAAATTACCAAAACAATCAAATCTTCTTTTTCGTGTAGATTCTTTATTTTAATGCTCACTTATATTTTGAGACTTTGGGCTTCTGATGCTGCTCGGTCTTACATACTCAATAATAAACAGCCGTGGATTCTCGCCGGCATTCTGACACTCCATCCAAGAAAATACAGAGTTTATAATTTAACACCTTCTGTAATTACTTTTTGTTGAGGTTAGAGGTCGGCATAGCTGATAGCCGTTAGGTAAAGGTTGACATTTGCCTCTGGCCATACGTTACACCTCAAGGTGCAAGGTGCTCTTACACCTTGAGCTTTTCCACAGTTTGTCACACTGCAGCCGCGAACTTCTAGGTTTTTACTCAGATTTTATAGGAAAGGTCTTTCAATCTTTCTAAAAATTTAAATCCGCTTCTCAACCTTTTTCAGGCTGAGGACCATTTAACCCATTTAACAAACACTCAACATGAAAACTGCCCTAAAATGAAAATATTTAAGTTTTATTTGTTCGTCCTAATGAGCAAAGGCTGTGTGGTGAATGTGAATGGACACAATAAAAGCCATGAACACTTCTACACTCGAGGCGTTTTGAGTTACTTGCAGATTTTTAAAAACGGTATAATCTACGCTTCCTAATAACGTCAAACTCATGGAAGTCGGGAAAGAAGCTCTTTTCTACCGAGTGTTGTGTGCATTAATAACATTTAGGCCTATTTGTCATTTAGAAGCAATGAAAGAAAAATATACTTGAGTTGCTTCGGCAGAAACAAATATCCTCTTCAGCACCATTAAATATAAAAAATCAAATGTTTATCTGTTGCTTTTAATTAATTTAATTTAATAATTTTAATTAAACATTAACAATAGCCGTTGACGTCCGCACAGAGCATCACTTTCTTTCCACCAGGAACTTCAGTTTTTCTTTTGAGTGATAAGCTAGCTGCAGCTGTGACGTCATGGTGACATGCAGTACCTTGTGGGCCACTAGGGGGCGCCCTGCAGTTTGAGAAAGACTGATGTAAATTAGTCAGGAGAGTTAAAAAAAAAGTGACATTTAAGTAATAAGGGTTTGATTCTGAATTGCTTAAATCTGTTCCTTTAACTGCAGGCCAGATTTTTCTCTTCTTCTTGATGCTGACCTCACAGACCCTCCGGTTGGAAATCACGTTCGTCATCACCTTAATATTTAACTCACTCCAGATTTCTGTAAACCCATGCAGGAATAATTTTCTTATTCCTGCTGTCTTATGATTTTCTTTTAACCACTCCTCAAAAAAAGAATAGCAGCAGCACCGGATTTGTTCTTGTGCCTGTTTAGTCTGATCTTCTTGTGCCTCGATGCACTGTAAGCTTCCGTGCAAAAGGGAAAACAATTCAGTTCAGTGGGCAAAATCAACCACTAACAAACCACACGCAGCCCATCAGAAAATAGACCAAACTGGGGAAAGTCTAAGGGGAGGAAAGAAGCAAACAAAAACTTTAAATCAGTTTCAGTTCCTGAAAATAGTTTTGCTCATGTAGCAATTACCAGGTTAATGCTCCAGGATTGCTCAGCGGTAATAAACACCGACAATAATTCGGCCTGAGAGCCGCTAAGTATGTCTAATGAAATGCAGCATCTTGTTTGTGGCAAATATAAGACAAGATGGAGAGTAAAAAATAAACTTTCCCTCTGGCTTTTGATTATCTGCACGCCGCCCTTTTCAGCCCCGTTTCATACGGATGATTTGGAGGCAAAGCGGTTCGCTACTGGACTTCCACACAGATCTATCCATTGCATGAGTACGGTAAACATGTGTGCTCCTATAAATAGATAACTTGAAGCTTATTGAATTAAAGCTTGTTGGATTGTTGCAGCAAGCTTTTAATTTGAGACATGGTCATCACAAAAGCCGCCATGTTCTTCCTGTGAAGGTAAATATCGACAATCAGACAGCAATTTTGAGTTCCTCAATGCCAGAGAATAAAAATTTTTTTCACTTTTTGCAATAACTTAAAACATTTTTAGCTTTTGCAGGGCATGGTGTCAAAATATAACCTCATGTCTCTGTCTGAATGGCAATTTTCCCATCTCTCCTCACATGCCAGGAGGGTATTTAGAGGGCAGAAGCCTCAATATAACCCCCATTTTGGCTGACTTGTCTGTCAGGAAGTGTGCTTGTGACACCCCTTAGAGTCCACATGCCAACAACAGCTAAATTAAACTTCTCCTCCCTCGTTCTCAGCGAGCAGAGCGAGGCCCTCCTTCCAGGCGGGCCTGCTGTCCTCCATGCAGGCGCCACCTGTGAGCACCAACCGGCCGGCTGGGGGGCGAGGGGAGAACTTTCAGAACGGCGGCTCCCCAAAGCCCAGTGCAATTGCCCCGCCATTGTCCACTCATCCACTGCTGGAAGGGCGGTGGAGGAGGGGAGCCGCATGCTGGAACTTCAAATCAAAGATACAATAATTTGACAGAGAGTTGAATTAAATTTAGCTTTTAGCCCTGTGCTCGACACAGAAGTGCTACAACCGAAGTCCCCTGAGAATAACCGAATTAACTTAAAATTATCAGCACTTTTAAATTAAAGATTTTATGACTTTCATCAAAAATTGGGGGACCAACCTGCAGAATAATTTCCATTTAGTAAATGAAAACTCCTCGAAAAGAATCTCCAGCGGCTCTTGAAGCAGCTCTTGGTTTTTCAGTTTGTGATTAATTAAAAATGTCCTTTTTGTGTTTCTATTTCCATAACAGCCAATATTTGAGGATGTTTTTTGTATTCTACTAAGAAAGGAGTTATTTTTCTGTATTTTGGGGTGGCTGGTTCATAAAGCAGATTATTGCCAGTGTGTTTTTGTATTATGGTTTTGTTGAGTTCATTGAAATGTTTGCATAAAGTCATTTTCATGTGTGTCACATGTATGTAATGTTTGAAATGCCTTGTTGCTGAAATGTGCAAATACATTTTTATTGGATTTGATATATTAATTTTAAGGCAAAGACTGTAACTCTTTAATTTCAATTAATTGATTGAATAATTTTAATTATGCAGGAACTGCCAGTTTAAACTTTGAACTGGCATTGTTGTACATCTTTTATCTGGTCATTTTGTTAAAGATTAAACAACTAAAATGGCACAGAAAAAGATTTTTCTTATTTTTTCCCACTCTGACTGGCTACTGTTAGGCTTTCTGATCTTAAGTTGAATGTTTATTGCATTTTTCATAGATGCCTGTAAACATAATTTCTATTCACGTGGCTGATTTGTTCTCTGGGAAATAATTTTTGATGATAAATACAGACACAACCATAAACATCAAAACATCAACAATAGTGATAGTAATATCCCTATTCAGTGTAAATTCTTTGCCGGTGGGCGGTGAGGGACCTGGATGATGGGCAGGAGGCCAAAACAGGTTGAGAAAACCAAAACACAACTTTCCTCATCTGCCTGAGTCGCTGCTCTGACTTGATGCCTGGCTGTCGTTTCAGCAGTTTTCTATTCGTGTTTGATGGTTCGTTTGAAGCTGAACCGCAGAGCTGGAGGATGTCGGCGTAAAAAGAAAGGAAATATAAATGAACCTTTCATATCTGAACGTGTGCTTCAGGACCAAAGCCAGGACATCTACGCTCACAGCCTTTTGACCGGAGCCTCATTAATCACACTCCTACACATGACGTAGAGTAATTACCTGCACAGAAAGACACATATGCACACAACCTCATTCACTGCGTTCAATGCACTCCGTGCATTCGGTGTGTGAAAGGATGCATGAACAGTCGGAACAAATGACGGCGAATTTAATGAGCTCAAACACATCTTTAACAAGTGTGCCTGTGTTTTGATCGAGGCGATGGCGGAGTCGCATCGCTGATCGTTCACACACGTACGCAGCAAGTTTCAAGGGTAGATCCAGCCTCGTACAGAGGTGTGTGTGTGTTTTTAGAGGTGCTGGGCAGGGTCATGGATCCCTACTGCCCAGGGAGGGAGTCAGTCTGTCTAGGAATGATGAAATCCTCCACCTGTCCTCATTCATCAAACCCACAACACATATTAATTATCACAAACCTTCAGAGTTACAGCAGAGGACACACACACACACACACACACACACACACACACACACACACACACAGCAGCCTCCATTGGACGGTCCACCATCCAAGCCAACATCACAGACTTCAGTTCATCAGCTAAATTTTCACAGAACAAATAAATGCAGTGTATATCTATGACCCTTTAGTTATAAATAGCAGAGAAAACGCTCAGGTTTTTTATTGCACATGTGTATAAATGACTGATTATGACAATTTCCTTTAGTTTCAAGAGAGTTTTTAATTCTGATAATCTCTGTTAGGATTCTTGGAATAAAAATATAAGTCAATAAACATAGAAAAGTGAAATAGATTCACCAAAAAAAATACATTTTTAGATTAATATCAGAAAATTTCTACAAAAAACTTGAAAACTTCTGAGCTCCAAAAGTTTTTTTAAAAAACATAAATGTTCATATTAAGCTCCCAAATTTTTAGAAAAAAAAAACATGGAAAATTCTGAACTTCAAAAGTTTAAAATTTGCAAGAAGAAAATCCCAGAAATATTGAGATTAATATCAAACATTTTTGAGAAAAAAACATGGACATTCTTGAGTTTGAGAATTAAGAAATTTACAAGTGAAAATTTCAGAAATTTTGAGATTAATATCAGAAGTTTCCTAGTTAAAAAATGAAACATCTGTGCTGCTAAAACTGAAAATTTGCAAGAAAAATAAACTCAGAAATTTTGGAGAAAAAAAATGAAATAATGTCCAAATTTAAAAAGTCCAAATTTATAAGAAAACACTCAGAAATGTTTTTGAGTGTTAACGTGATAAATTTGAAAATTTAAATGTCAAACATTTTAGACATTGGAAAGTCAGAAAAATTTGATTTTTTTTTCTGGAAAATTTCAACGATAAATCTCAAAGTTTATTTTATTTTTCTAGCCAAGTTTTGACTTTCCAAACTCAAATGTATTTGCTTTGGGGGTTTTTTTGTTTTTTTTGGTGGAAATGTTTTTTTTTTTTTACCTACAATGGTCCTGTTGCACAGTGGCAACCATTCCCTGCCTTACTAAGACGAACTGCTTTCTATTATCCCCCCACACAATAAGTAGCTTTTCTGTGAAGTATTCTCTTCTGCTCATTCTCTCAACACCGGTGTGAATATTGTCTAATGTGAACCTTTATGAGTAAAGCTGTCAACATCCATTGCCTTGCGCTCATAAAGTTTTGTGTTATTTTCCGTAATTGGCTTGGCTTATGTTTCGACAATGGCCAATAACCACATTGTCTGCCAGTAAAACTGAGTCTCACTGAATGTGTAACATCAGGAATGTATTTGACATGTACGAACCCCAAGTCAGCGTGTTTCTGTGCGACACTCCCAGGGCGGTTCAAGGACTTCCCCAGAGTCTGTTCATAATTGAGTGGAGATCATTAGGATGCTGTAGACTTCTAATCTTTTTTAAAGCATTTTATAATAAGACAGAGACCAGCTGGTGTCCACTGAGAGTCTCCCAGAGACCCGGATGATTAAAGTCCTCTAAACGACCGCCTTTGGTCCTTAGCTGAGATGTTTCCCTTTTAATCAGACATAAGTCCTCATCGCTCCCCCTGTTTCTGTGACACCAGTCACACAAGCAACGCAGAAGTCCCTTCAAAACTGACGGCCAATTAGAACGGACACGGAAAAGATGAAAGCCCCATTATCACGTTGTCCTAAGCCATACGTTCAACCAATTAACTGCAGTCGGTATGGACAAAAAAAAAAAACAACGTCGCCTTTTGCCCAAGGCAAAGTGAGAACGAAAGAACATGAGCCATGTTGTGTGAAGGCAGAGGAAGGACAGACGCAGAGACACTTAATTGATCTTCATTAGGTTAATTATGGCTGTGATGCTGGGATCAGAATGAGAAACGGGTCGTGAAGAGCTTTGTGAGTGCAACATGTGAAGCTTTCTGTTGACCTTGACGGTTCAGAGAGAAGACGTGACGGCAGAGTGGCGAAAGCACCAGAAAAAGTAAAGAACTCAGCAAAACGTGAAGGAAAGGAAAGATTGTTTGTGTGCTTTACCCTCTTATCCACCCCCAGTGCATGGGTGACTGCACTGTCAGCAGGCGCAGCTCTGCCCTTGCATTTGAATAAACACCATCTGAGTTGGCTGGCCGTGTATAATATCTGTCAGGGAGCTGCCGCCCGCAGATCCCCGGGACTCCGACCTCCGTCCCCGGGGAGCAGCTGACGGGCTGCTGCAGTGACAGGGTTTCTTCCCTGTCGATCTGCACGCTGATCCACCTAACACCCTTGTCCCACTCCACTCAAAACCCGATCGGCTCGCCTGTCTGCTCCGTGCATCGGAAATAAGTCGAGTGATGAATAGTCGCAAGCTCAGGAAAAAACCCAGGCTGGAAGATGGCTGTCAGTGAGATTGATGGTTCCTATGAATTTGGTTGTTCTCCCGTCAGTTTACAGAATAATAAGCCAAATGTTGGCATCTTTGAAGTCACCATGCAGACATGAACTGTTTCAGGACTCGGTCTGAGAATATTACAGCCGCAAAGAAAGCAGACGGTTTTCTAGCCGCCTTTGTCAATACTTACATATTTTAGATCACCAAATAAATTGATACCAGACTAACGTAACAGACTGAAATCAGATTTTATGATTGATAAGATCAGAATTAACTGCAATTAAACACATTTTTTGGTTAAATTTCATCAGCCACACCCAGGCCTGAATATCAAGAAATGACCTTTCTTAAGTCAATAACTCCCTAATATATCTGAAAAAGTATTAGTTCCATTAGCAAGTTATTACTTTTCCATCAATATTAAGAAATTATTGACTTAAACAAGCTCGTATTTCTTGCTGAAAAGTTACTTGATGGTTAGTTTTGCCTTTTTTAAGTGTAGATATTTGGACTAGAAACTAAACCAAAAAACTTCCAATCTAAATACTTAAGTTTTAGATTGGAAGTATATTTTAATGTACTTCCGAAAAATAAACAGTACCTTTGTTTTGTCATACAGGCCGTGGTTGTCCAGAAGCATCTGCCGTTCCAGTCGAGCAAACCTTCGCAAGTCTCTCTCAAACATCTGTGAAAGAGGGAATTAGCAGCTTAAAGTCAATATTCAGAAATGAATATTTGGATTTTTACCCTAATGAAAGGCTAACATTTAATAAGATACCCTTATTAGAAAATAATCACATCTAAATGGTGACGGCAGCTTTGTTCCAGTGAAAAGCTTCCTCACCCGGGAGCCGGTCCAGCCCAGCATCGTGAAGGCGAAGCGATCCGCCGGCGGCGACACCAGGTCCACGCGCACCGCTCTCCACTCGCGGCCGTCGCCCTGGGCTCCCTGAAGGCCTCCCTCCACCCGGCCGCCCTCCAGACGCAGGATCAGGAAGCACTTCGCAAAGTGATCCATGGCCTCAAACCTGTGGCTGGGAAGCTTTGATATGTCAAAGGTCGACGCCTGGTAGTCACAGAAGAGCACAAGACCCTGATGGAGAAAAACAAAGAGTCGTCGGCCGTTGAGCTCCAAAGATAAAATTCTGCCTCTTCTGGGAAAGACGTACAATTCTTTCAGCCTTCAGGCCTCAACAGTAAAAACCCAAACATGTTTCCTCTCTGGTCCAAAATACTCAACGCTCATTTGCAGTGGATTCACTCTGAAAATGAAACCATGCCATAGATTTCAAATGTGGGGGTTGTAATTAGATTCCCTTCAAATAATAAAGGGTCATTTCTAAAGAAAAAGAACATAAAAAACATAAAAACATAACATTTCTTTATTGGTTTAATATTATTGATATGACTATTCCCAAATTATTATTTTATTCTCAGCATCTTTGCTCTCATCATTTCAACTTTATTTTGACTTTGTTCTCATAATCTGATATATCTATATATTTATATTAATATGGGCCGTAATACATAAAAGAGAAAAACCTGCCTTGTAAGTTTAACACCAGCTGGACTTTTTTCTTTTTTGCCGTATTGCAGCCACAAATTCAAATGTTTTTTTTATTTGTGTTTTTATTTCATGTAACTGTGAAGTGGAAGGAAAATAATGCACATAATTATACATATGAATGAAACTCTGAAAATAGTGGCTGGCATTCATTTTCATGTCACCAAGTCGGTTCTTTGCAGAAGCACAAATTGCAGCAAAGCTCCCAGATTCTCAAAGCTTTGAAGTGACCTTCTGGACTTTTCTTTTGCAAAATATTTCAGGTTATATCAGAACGTATTTTATTGGAGAAAATCCATCTGCAGCAATTTTCAAGTGCTGCAACGACTTTGTGATCAGATTCATCTCCAAACTTTTGACTTGTAGTTTTCTGGCACATAATGTTTTACATACAGAAGCAAAAGGTTCTAGTAACAGCGTTTAGATTTTGTAGCACATTTTTGGCATGAATGTTAGTGTAAATACCGTAACACTATTAAAAAGTCCCACTTTCTGGCAACAGAAACGAGAGATTTTACAGAACCTCAGGCTTCTGTAAAATCTCAGCTGAAGAGAGAGTAGTGTGGTTTTGTTGGAAACTCGAACGCTTTTCTACAAAATATTGCAAGTGGGAATGTTTCAGAGCCAGGCCGAGTCCAATCTTGGAGATAAGAGTCAGTTCAGACACAAACCCTCTGGTGTTCAGAATGGTTGAGTTTCTTTAAACAAGGCTGGATATGTTTACCATTTTAAAGCAGCGAACAAAGGAAGGAGCAGAATTCAGCGACAAAATCTTGTTGACAAGTGGAAGCTGTGATGCTGAGGTTAATTCCTCTTTTCTCACGTGATGAGAGAAAATTCATCAGCGTGATCTTTATTCATCACGCTGATGAATAAAGATGAAGTCTCAACATCCTCTCAGTAACTGCGGCTCTCAGCCAGTATCTAGACTGATTTTTGTTTATTGTTGATGGTCAGTAGGAATGATAATTATTCAAATAACTGCCATGAAATTTGCTGTGAATTACACTGCCGCAGGATTTATACAGAAACTTTGATCTGCGATTTTTCCTCCCAGCAAAACCAATTTTAATTTATCCAGTGGACGTCGTTGCTGCAGGCAATAAGTTTCTTCTTTTTTATTATCTTGTGTTGCCACAAGGTTCGATGCAAATTTTAAGACAAAAAAAAAAGCAAATATGTTTGTATGATGAGTTTGTGGACAATAACTCTCATAGAGATAGTATATGTGGACTTTTCAGACGACGAACTAAAGGTCTTATTACAGGATGTGCAATAATTGCAGCAGTTGATAATGGTCGTTTTCTAGTTTCTCACAAAGTGGTCAGACTCTTGGATGTACTTTGCTCATCTGTTCAGTTACATAATAGTTTGAAAAGTGGAAATGTAAAACCATCAAACCGTTCAGGAAGTAGACGGGTTACGTGACCCAAACGCTTCAGTATCAGAACAAAAGCAAAAAGGCTTGTAAAGACGCTTGATGCAGCATATTGCTGCGTTCACTCTGAACACGTTTCGTGTCAAAAACGCTTCCGACGCTTCAAGTTGACTTTGAAGTCAGACGCTTGACATTTTGCTCATTTCGCATTGGGAGGAACTGCTGTTTCTGCTGTTGGTCTCTTTGTACATTGGTGAATGAAATTGAGAGAGTGGCACCAGGATATTATGTCATGACAGCTTCTGCAATCAAAACAGAGGCTCAGATGTCTTTGCTGAACATTTTGTGTTCAGTTCTTATTGAACAAACAATGACAGCTGATAACAGCCTAGTGCTCTACAGAAGGAGCCTCTTTTCCCTCTCCTGGTTACTTTGAACAACGACGGATGAAATATTGAGAGTATCTAAGTTTTATTTACTGAATTCAACAGAATGTGGCCAAATAACTGTCACTATTTTGTAGAAATCGTGTTTCATTTTGACATTGAAGGAAGTTCTGTTGTCAAATAAGCCAAACTTTGTGTTAAAAATGCAAAAAAATATATGGATTGAACACTTTTTATATGATGCAACAGTGAAAAACAGTCAAACATGATGTAAGCTACTCAAAAACAGAAATAAATTAAAGTTCAAAACATTGTTTTTAAGGATTAAAATGCTCAACCCTGAAGAAAAAGTAAAGCACAGTTGAGTACAAAGTGTGCAACTTAGATTGAGGCAACAAACCAACAAAAGTCAATAGACTGATTTCCTTAGGGACGCTCTCTGGAAGATTAAGGTTTTTCCTATATCCAAAAGAGTTAGTGCGCTTTAGATTACAAATTTTCAATTTAATTCCAGCGCCCACCGTGATTGTTTGGGATGCTACTTTCCTCACGCTCCCCATAAACGTGTCACTTTCTCCTTAAAGACCAATAACTGAGGAAGTAAATCCAGGAAGCTGCTCATCTGAGGAGAGAGGGTAATTACAAAACATTTAACACCTTGTCAGCATAGCCTGAACTGCTGCTCCTGAGCTCAGGTCACTGGAAAGGAGCAATGTTTCTCACAAGGCAATGAGAAATCTAGCGGCAGTTTGGAAAACTTGAGTGACAGATGGGGAGGAAAAACCTCAAAGAAACCGGCAGGCCCTCTTTACTTCCACTCTCTAATTATCTTTCTAAGTGGAGTCATTTCTTGTGCAACTGTAGGGAGAAATTCTCCATGTCACCCCTCGTCTGCATCCCTGATAACTCTCTGCAATTACAGATAACCATTCACCCTCCAATAATAGGACCAGCCTGGGATTCTTAAAGTTCGCCTGATGCTCAATAATAGTGTAGCTGCAGGCACTAAAAGTACAAACTAAGATGAGGCATAAAAGCATTAAAAAAACTGACAATCTGAAAATAAAATCCTCCCCAAGTCAGACAGCAGAACCAACTAAAGATATAAAGCATTTCACATGTGTAGTATTAAGAAAACGCAGAGCTTTGCAAAAGAAATAACAAGCCTTTAACTTTTGAAGTGATGTGTTTTACTGCGATTTGTGCAATAAAGTCACACATAATTATAACTTGGAAGGCAAATCATGCAATTCTGAACTAATTACAATATAAAAATCCCTGGAATGCATTTGTATTATGTATGTAAAACAAAACATTTGCAGTTTTTGCTTTGCAAACAGCTAAATTACAGTGGACTTTGACTTGACCATTCTTATACTTTTCACTGCAGCTTTGCTTATATGGTTAAGATCATTGTTCTGTTGGAAGAAAATTCAAAACTGTAGTCTTAAATCTTTCTCATTATTTCCGTTTGGTTCGCTTTAAATAAACCAAAGTTCATTCAAGCACATGTGAATGCAGACCAAGCAAACGAAACCTGGTCTGCAACGTAATTTTAAGTAAATCTTAGAGGAATTCACTCAAAAAGAAAAGAAAACTTTCAACTTAGAAAGAAAGAAAGCACATTATATCTTTCCTATGTTATTCCCACCAAAGAAAGAAGACAAGCCATCACATTAAATAAAAGCACAAAGATAAGATTGAACCAGGTAAAAATAAAATTTAAATGTCAAAATTAATTTTAGTCAAACCTAAAACATGATAGAAATAATAAATTTAAAAAAACGAGTGTCCAAACTGCAGTATCTGCCTCATGTATACAAACAAACAAAGCCGTTTCTTGGATTACGGCAAGACATTTTGTATTTAATATGTAGGAAGCCAGTACACCTATAAATATTAAAAATGTATGTTTTAGATATTCCCTGTTCACAGTTGGTGCATCACAAACACCATTTAAGCAAACGGCTGAAATGAAATTTTGATCAATAGAAGCTCTTCAGATATCTGTAACGCAAACAAAGTTAGATCAAGGAACATCTTTAATTAAATGGTAAAAATAAAACAAAAAATCATGCAGCATTATTTCTCAGATTAGCAAAAATGCAACCCTGCAAGGATGAGCCAGTATAGATGGATATAATAAAATACTAAGCAGAATATTCAGAAGACCTGAAACATTAGCAATGCACACAAGACACTGTTCAAACTGTTATATAGAAATGATTGGACTGTTCTGTGAGATTTAATCTTCCCGTCTCTACAAACTAAACCATCAATATCTAAATCGGTCACCAAGAATCCGCTCCCCTTCTCAGCATTTCCGGGAACTGTTTAGCCCAACAGCTCTCTATAATCATCTCTCTCTCAGCAGGTAGCGTTAGCCGGCATCTGAGCGTAAGCTTATTCCACCAGAACTGTTTACACAGAGAATCATAAAAGAGTTTGGCAGGAGGATAAACTTTTCCCTAAAGCCTTCTCTTTGAGCAGTGGTTTAAAAAATAAATAATAAAAGTTGAGTAAACAAGCCTTCTGAGAAGGTGATCTAAAGACGACGCTGTTGTAATTTCTATGAGCTTGATTTCCCGGGTCCTTCCCTTCAGGGAGTCTGAGGACGAGACGCCCCAGCAGCCACCTGGAACCGAAACATGAGCGGCACGTCGTACGGGCCATCCAGGCGCTCTGATCTCATCTCCAATTCCCTCTGACTCACAAAAACGGAGACTTCAAAAAAAAAAAAAAATCACCTTCAAGTTGTAGATTAATGTGCGTTAGCCAGGGGTGTTTGAACTGCACTGCGACCTTGAAGCAGAGATTTGCCAGAACTAAAGCGACTGATTACTGAAATAAAAGTGGAACATTTCGTGTGTAACTGCAACTTTCATTTAGGTCCTAAATTGATTCCTTTTGATTAAACAACCCCAGCTGCACGGAGAGCTTCTGTTGGTTCATATTAACTAAAATGTTTCTTTATTATTATTATTATTATTATTATTATTTAAAACAGACGCAGCTCAATAAAACTTAAATGTTCCAGATTCTAAGGTTAAGTTGTCATATTTACACACGATTAATATTTAAGTTTTGACCAATATTGTGAAAAACTCACATTTTTTATGTTTTTCTCTAGTGCATAAAAAAAAACTCCCAGCAATTTTTTGGGTAAAAAGTTAAAGTTTTTTTGGTGTCTGGAAAAAGAACCGTTTCAAAAACCTTCCAACTGTAACATCACAAATCAGCAACACTGCCACTAGTAATTCCATTACCTACCTATCCACACAGAACTCCAGCACATTTGGTCAGCTGGTGTAACCACTGTACAATGGCTGCTGGAAAAGACAAGTGTTTTTCCATCCTGAAACAACTTTCTGTGTTTGTTGGTTGTGCAAAAGGCTCAAGTTCTGCTTTTCAAAGATGTTTGGTTGCATAATTTCACAAGTCCAGAGAAGCTTATTTGGATTTAAAGCGACAGAGTCCCTAAAATGTCTCATTCTGAAAGGAGCTCAAAATAGGCAGAAGTGACCAGACCGAGATCTCAATATCTAGGAGCAAGAGCTGCATTTCCAACTGCACACTTTGATAATTAGATCATACATTTGAATGGATCTATGGAAATTAAAATAAAAATTCTCGCTTGTTGATAAAAGTTTTGGTTCTAGGCTCAAGTGGGTTTTTTTGGCTGTATTGGAAACATTTTCCCATCATGAATTGTGATGTTGCCACTGGAACAAACCAAGAAGAAGATGCCTGGATGATGGCACGCCATGTTCTTTAATGACTTATCATGTAAATACACGTAATCATGTGAACTCGGTTAATGATGAGGCTTCAGAAGTGGAACTGTAGTTCCACAGAGGACATTATTTAGAGACAAAGATGATCGATGGCATCATATGGACATCCATTGCCATTAGCCGGGTGAAGCTAAAACTCATCCGTCTGATAAAGATGTTCCTAGCTGACCTTGACTCGGCCCCCAAGTCATGCTTCCTGAACGCCAGCATCAGAAGGAGGCAGGTAGAAAATGATGAACCCCATTTTACAAGGACATTTTAGATGGAAGTATTTTTATCTTCAGGCTGTACAAGGGGACCTGGATGGACTGGACGGGGTGCGGATGTGTTAGGCCTGCCTATGACACAAGGCCTGAGTGAAGACACGATGGCCCCCGGAGGCTCGATTGCAGATGACAAGGTTACACGACTTAAAGTCAACCTTTGCTACCTCCACTTAATCACTACCTCTCGTGTCCTCGTCCCTGCAGAGCAGTCCCTCTCTCCTCATCCCTTTTCTGCCTGCCCTGCTGAGAAGAAAGCTTCCAGTCGTATCACGCTGTCCTTTCTTAGGCTCTGAAAGCCTTTTTAACACCTGCCCTATCCATCTAATTCGCTGTCCTCGCTTATCCGCACACACTTTCACACCTTCACCTTGCTCTGTCTCCCGACAGTGAATGGAAATGGCTGCAAGATGTGAGTTCCCAGTGATAGCAGACAGTAAGTAGGAGGTAATTATCATAAGGATAGACCTCTGGTGGGGTGCAGACACAAGGCACAATGGTTGAAACAGAGAATAAAGATGGAGGGATTTATTTTTAAACCCAATGAGTGCAAAAAAGATGAGAGTAGCAAGACAGTGCAGGTCTGCGAAGCACTTATCTCCTGTTATAACCCTCTCAAACTATGTATAGAACAGCATTCAGTGAGAACAATTCACCCTGGTCCTCACTGCTCCGTTTCATACTGTACATCTCTACATAACTCTGAATCCGTGTCAAATAAAGCTCCCTGGAGACCAAGTCTTGGAAAATGAATCAAGTGATTTTAAGACATCTTTAAATTTTACCGACGTATTTCTTCTGGCTGTAAATAGCATTGAAAAGGGAACTATTATGCAAAATTAACATTTTGAACTTCTTTGTTCTTCTATCTGGGCTTCTCCTGCTTCTGAAAACAGCCCAAGTGCATCTGGTGGTAAGTTCATGGTTTTTTTGGTGTCTGAAAAATGAGCTGTTTCAAAAACCTTCCAAATGTAACGTCGCAAACCGGAAGTCACTGCCGGCACCAGCAAAGCCCAGCCCGTTGCTTAGCAACCCACGCTGAGCTCAAGCTGGTTTTCCCCTGTGGAGCTGTACAATGGCTGCTGGAAGACAACTTACCATTCTTGTTGTTTGTGTACGACGCTGCATTTCTGCTTGTCAAAGATTTACAGTTGTATAATTACGTATCTGTCTGCGTCAACTTTCATTTCCAAGAGTAAACATTGAGTTGGGGGGCGTGGCCAGCAGCGCCTTATTTGGATTTAAAGTGACAAGAGCTCATTCTGAAAGGAGCTCAGAACTGAGCAGACTAAAATCTCATTATCCAAGAATGATTTTGTGTAAAAAGTAAAAATTAGGGTGATGGCAAGATGGTCTTCCACCCTCAAACTATTGGAAACATACAAAGGCAAAAATATACTTCACTATTTTACTAGTAGATTTACAGCAAACTTTTAAGGTCACAACTGAACAATGTAAAATGTATTAATCTGAGTCAGTTGGTTAAGGAGAGTTTTGTTTAATGGGCTCTGAAATGATGATTAAATAACTGATGATTAATTTAGCTAAATTTAGAATCAGGCTATGATGAATGAATAACGACTGTCACTGATTAATGCTGGGTTAACGCTACTACCTCTAAGCGCAGTTTCTTTTCAGGTTATGGACTGATCTTAGAGATCACATATGAAAAAGACACACACTCAACTGTCCGTACCGGAGCATTGGGAATAATTAGAACCGGCTATGTCTTCATATAGAATGGGGTCTAACATTAGCAACACATCATTAGCTGCTTAATAAGACGGCAAAACAGTAGATCCTAAAAAAAGAAGACAAAAAAATGGCGCTTGTTTTATTTTCTACTTGGCAAGTAAGACGCAAACTGCAGAGTAATGGATTATGGAAAACAAATATTCACAAAAACAAGAGTTTTAATTGGAACCACATTAAATTAGAAAGTCAGTAGAGAGCAAATACTCCAGGATTTGTACTGGACGCTCCTCCCACAAAGACCCACTAACATTAACTGGAGTTTAGTCACAATTTAATTACAGACAACAGAAACACAAAGAATAGGCAGCAATACCCGGATCTGGTAAGAGAAGAAAATACAATTAAGTTGTTTGGTTGCAAATGCATGCGTTTTTTCTTTTAAAAAAACAAACAAATGATGTGCCAAACACAAACACCATTAGGCAGAGCATCACAAAGGGAACATCCCATCGTAAGCTTGTCTATGTAAGGATTTGGAGGCTCTCTGCTCCGGTTTGACACTCTGGCTTGGAAAAACACCTGAAGGTAAGATGAGAACAACAATATCTGGTAATCCTTCACACCAGCATCAAGAAACAAGCCTCAGATTCATTCAGTTCAGTCGCTACAACACAAACAAAGCAACTTACAAGTCGGTCAGATGCAACAAAACAAAAAAAAATTATTTTTGAGCAAAATACTTGGATCAGACCATAAGCCCCCTCAGTTCTGTATGTATCACCAATACCTGTAAGTAATCAAAAATCAATGCTACAAAAACAAAACTAATTGAAAACCCTGTTCCTCTCCTCGCCTGTGGGGGCGCTGCACCAAAAACCGCTGAAGGTAACAAAACAAAAACATGTTTTTTTTGTGCACAACTTCCTTCTTTATGCAATCAGACAGAAACTCTTTTGGATTATTGGTCTGCTTTGAACATTTATGGTAACAAATGAGAGAAAAAAACACAATTTGTGTCAAATCCCTTCAACAGATTCTTTAAGTCTTTTAAAATGTCTCATTGTTTGCTCATTTCCAATTACGTCCTGTTCTCAGCACAGAGGAAAGTGTTTCCATGCAGCGCTTAAATTAGACAACCCCGCGGCACAACGATATTTGTCAAATTATTGTCAAATTAGAAGAAAGTAATTGTCGTCATTTTAATGCCGCTATTAATTAAAACATCAAGTGCATGTAAACATTACCTGCTATTAACACTGTGACTCTCCATGTTTTATCTTTGGCTGACACATTTTCTCACTTTATCGTTTTCTAATGGCTCTCTGCCTCTGCTTTCATCAACTGCCTGCCTTTTACATTCATGCTCTCCTCCTTTTTTCTTTCATCCTTTCAGCCACCTTTCCATCTTGCCCACTTTTGATTAAAGGATCCATTTTCCATTAAAGGGTGTCCAGAGCAATCTGTGGCCTTAAACGCTCCGCAGCAAGTTTGTGAAATAACCAATTGTATGTTATCTATTATTAAATTCAGCCACGTTTTTTTAATTCTTTCAATTTCGGATAACTTAAGTACCACAACTCTTGTTGTTTCCCTCAAGTGAAACAAACAAAAAGAAACTTTAATGGGAATCAGTTATAATCGCTGTAAATTGCTTCGTTCCATTTAACATGAGCAACCAGGTGACCTCCGGTAAAATCCGTCCCTGTAGCTTAAGTCAAGTCAAACTTATCTGTGTAGCACATTTCAGCTGCAAGGCATTTCAAAGTGCTTTACAAAAACACAAAGTCGTAGAACTTTCAACAAGTGAAACATTTTGCCGTCGTCACACATCAGAATGTTTATCAATGTTTTATTTATTAAGTTTCAAAAGCAGCTCTGAACAGGCGGGTTTTTAGTCTAGATTTAAAGGAACTCAGTGTTTTGCCTGTTTTGCAGTTTGTTCCAGATTTGTGGTGCATGGAAGCTGAATGCTGGTTCTGTGGATGCAGAGCAGAACCAGAACCAGAAGACCTGGCAGGTCTGGAAGGTTGATGCCAGCAGATCTTTAAGCCATTCAGTGATTTATAAACTAAGAACAGTTTTTAAAGTCTGTTCTCTGAACTACATGGTAAGGGCTGTAGAACTGGTGAGATGTGCTCCATCATCCTGTGGGCCAGATTTGGCCCTCGAGCCTCGAGTTTGTGCTCTGGATCTTGCAGTTCCTCTAATCCTGGAAATCTTCTTCCATTGATAAAAGGCCGACTTTTTTATGATTAATAAACACTAATTCTGAATATTTCATAGCAGATGATCACATGAAGGCCAACATTTCACTTCTTAGAAACTCCAACCAAGTAAAAAAAAATTTAAAGAGAAACTACAAAGGCGAGATTGAATGAATATTTGAAAGTATGTTCTGGTGCTTTCAATTCTTTTTTTGTGTGAAAGTTTTAGATTTTGTGTTACTTTCACACAATCTGGGATAAAAACTTGGCTATTCGGTTTGAAAATAACAAAAAAAGAAACAAGAAAAAGGCCTGGAGCAAAGATTTGAGCTTCGAACATGATCAGCGCGTCGCTGTATTATTTTTGGCAGACAGACATGGCTTGTGAACACATTCTTAACAAACTCAATCCCATTTTCACACATCAGCACAGAAGATGTTGCAGGGCAGGTGCTGACAATCTGCTTTAGATTTTTGTTTTGGCACATTACTATTCACACATCTGCATCACGGGGGAGATTATATATATATATATATATATATATATATATATATATATATATATATATATATATATATATATATATATATATATGTTGTTGTTTTTTTCCCAGAGTGTTTGAGATGTGCTCTTACAGCTGGAGAGTCGGGGGGTGTCTGCTGAGGAGCAGCTGTCGCCGCTGCACACAATGCAGGAAAATCACAGTGTTTTTTAACATCTCTTCAAGGAAAGACAGCAGCGCTTATGTGTTGATAATGAAACAGTGTTTTTGAATGCGTCCAGTGTTGAAGACTTCCTCTTTCTGTGGATGTGTTTGAGAGTTTTGTGGCTAAGCTCCTGCATCGCCTCATCTGCTGAGCTGTGAGAGATTTTATGGAGGTTCCAGAAACGGAGCAACGTGTTGACATCTCTGTTTGCCCACGTCTTACCTTTCCAAACATTTCACTCAATGTGTCTCTCAAACAGTAGAGCTTCATTGAAAAGTTTCTTTCTGCCATATAATGTAATTTTCAGTCGTGTGAGTTGAATAGCAATTGAGGTCGAGAAGTTTTAGTTGAAGATAATTGCCTACAACTTATTTTATTTTTTTAGTTACTTTAATGGATTAATAATAGCTTTTGTTTTACAACTCATGGTGCAAAATTATGGAAGAATGAGGAGTTAAAACAAAGTCAAAATTTAATAGGAAACAAAAGAAGGTAATTTTTACAAGATATAGAAATATAGGTGAAAAATGGCACAAATGTGTAAATGCAAATATTCAGGCACATCTGTGTTTGGTGAGGCCAAGATAAAAAAATAAAAAAAAAACAGATAAAATGATTTTAGTTTATAACTTTGTCTTCCTTGTTTATCTCTCGAAATAAATTTTTGCATAACTAAAGTGACACAGTAAACTTTAATATGAGCAGTAATGTCCGAACTTCACTTTGCAATTTATAGTAAACGTCTGAAAGTAATGATTCCTTTTTCTGTTGCTTTTTTGGCCACAAATCCCCAAACCTTGCAGGCAATTAAAAGCGTCTCTTACTTGTTTTTTCAGACTTTGGATGATGCTGATCAGAAGGTTTTCCTCCTTTCCCAGATCCGTTGTGGTCACTATGAAGTCGACATCATGGCCAAAGTCCTTCCCCCTAAAAATAAAACACAAAGTCTTGTTACAGTAGATCCTGTTCGATCCTCAAAGGAAAACTAAACAGGCAGGAGGAATTAGAGTAGTTTGAAATATTTTGTTTGCTTCTTGTACTAACAATTCACATTTTTTTCTGCTTGAATTGATGCTTTATCCATCAGTACAGCTGTGCTGAAGGGAGGTTTCAGTCCTGTAAGGTTATCATGACAGGATTACTGTATCCGCCAGGAACAGATGTCAGATAAAACTCAGCAGAACCCCACAGGAACTGAACGCACACAAAAGGTATCGGAGCGTCTATCTGGCACCTGAACCAGTAACTCTGAAGTCATTCCTCCATTTCATTGGGCAAACCCAAAAACATCACCTCCAAGCTTAATAGATTTTGAATAATTTATGTTTTTATTTTGAGTCAGGATGCGTTGCATTTTGTAAAAACTGAAGATGCTAAACAAGCAGAGAATCTGAGCAAAACGAGACCAAACCAGAATATACAACAAATCTGATCTGACCAGGAATCAGAGAAAACCTCAGGCTGCGTAACAACGGAGTAAAAATCAAATCTATTCGGTTTATTCAAACTTTAATGTCAGATATTTAAATATCAGCAACAAAGCAGAGCATGATTGTGACATAATCACAACATAATCCATGATTCAAATAAAAACTGAACGGTGACAAAATGATAACCATAAAGAGTCAGGAGCGATAAAATGATTTAAATCAAAGATTATTCATGTGTCAGATTGGCCTAGTTAAAGTCAATTCATAAAGAAAAAACTTGAAACTAAATGGCTGATGTCACAAAAGGTTCCGGTCCATTCAGACAAATAATGGTTGGAAATTTTGTAAATATTTATGACCCATAACATGTTTCTACACTGTAAAACATTTGAAGGTGGTTTAACTTGAAAATTAAAGTCCATCTGATAAAATGGACTTTTATCAGGTGGACCTTGAATGTAAAATTCAGAAATTAAATTTCCTGAGGTTGTTTTAAGAAAAAACACAAGTTGTCTAAACATTGTTTTTTAAGTTTATTAATCTTGAATTGTGAGTTTTAACTCATTTAAATCATTTGGTGCATTAAAATAAACATTTGCTTTAATAACACAAGAGTCAGATCAACTTGCTGCTAAGCATTCTGGGAAATACAACTTAATACTGTAAATGTACTTTTTCACAAACTCACAGTTTTGTTCAAAATCTAAAACTCGCTAAATTTATTAAAGAGTAGAATTAGACGACTGAATGCGGCTCAAGTGTTTTACAGTGTACAACTGTTCTGTTTCAGGAATAATTACATAACAATTTAATCTAAACCGTTTATAGACTTGATCTCCAATGATTCACAGGATGTTTTTCCTTCTTTGTAAGTAAGATGACAGAAAAATAGCGGCTTTAATAGAGGATTTTGTGTGGAAGAAAAAAGCTCATCATGATGGACTTGTCTGCATCAACTTGGCCCTTCCTGCCATAAAGAAACAAACAAAAAGATTCATTTCTGGCTGATCGTCACCTCGCACACACACACATTACACACGCGTTCCCACAGAACCCCTTTGATAAACAACAGGCGAAATCCTGCAGAAGTATGCTCCAGTGTCACTGCTACAACAAAGCAAAATGTCAGTGAATGCTGTGGGCGATACGGCTCCAAAGAAGCTTCTGCATCCACAAGGCTCTGCGTTTGATCTCTCCTTCGTGCCACTGGCAAATGACTGACGGCAGTCAGTGTGAGTGACATTAAAGGAATGGAGAGAGGTTGAGGATAGCTGCAGGCGAAAGCTTCAAAGGTTCACACGGCTAAATCAGGTAGCAAGTCAGAAATAAGAAAAGTTTGAGCCCTTACAGTTATGGTGGCATTAATGGAACATCGGGATGAGTCTGCGGAGGATAAAGGGCACACATCATCATTTTCACAAGTTTATTTTCTGCTGTTTTGCTCATGCTTGCAGCTCATGAGTTATCAGTTTTGTCTATGAACAAAGTAGGAGACATAAAAAGAACGACAAAGAAACAAAAACAAGCAAAAAGAAGCAGAGAATGGAAAGTTTAGCTGAACACATGATATGTCTGCCCTTTATTTTTGAAAATTTATTCCACCTGGAAGTTAGAAGGATATTTGATTTGTAGGACTTAACTATTTCAAAATGCATCAAAGATTTCTTTCTGTGGAGCGAGAATCCATTCCTCTAATTTAGATCCTCTAATGTTTCCAGCACGTACAATGTGCTAATGTTGTCAAATTACTTTTACTGCTGGCTTCTGCTGTGCAGGCAAAACTCACTCAAGTGTGCAGCTTAAATGTGCTTCATGAATGGAGGCAAATCTGG
Source organism: Poeciliopsis gracilis (assembly GCA_911649635.1). NCBI lineage: Eukaryota > Metazoa > Chordata > Actinopteri > Cyprinodontiformes > Poeciliidae > Poeciliopsis > Poeciliopsis gracilis. The sequence continues at coordinate 6,469,772 of CAJVRI010001154.1, forward strand.
AAAAAAAAAACATTCATGTTGCAAGAACCTGATCTCTGTGTGATATTTAATACTAATCTGTAGAAAAGACACCGTAGCATTATTACATTTTAACTTCTTTTAGTAAAATCTGTCAGGTCAATGCAAATATATTATTGAACTTAAGATATTAAAAATGCCTGTTCATGCATACGCACTTCAAGCTATTGTTAAATTTTGCACATTTATACAATTCTGTTAAAAAATAAAACCTGAAGATTATTAACTTAGTGCATCTTGCAACGGCGAAGTGAAAACAAACAGAAAAATCAACAACTCAAAACCACTAGTTTTTCCTGACCCGTTGCCGTAGCAACCAACTGACAACAGCTCCACTGGTGTTGCAGGATTCAACACCAAAACAAAACAAAATAAAAAAAAACAAGCAAACATTTTCCACAAAAACAACAGAACATTCAGTGTGTTACAGTGTTATGTCTTCATGCATGATGTTTATTTTGTGATGATCAATAAGTGATCGTCTGAATACAGCGGCGGTTGATTAACTAATAGTGTGGCTTTTGCTTCTCCCTCGATACTTTTTTTATTAAAGCTTTTTACTGATATGTGATGTAATGTAATAATTTAAACCTTTTTCTTTTACATATCAGATGTATATTTAAGATTTAGCCTTTTATGTTGTTTTGCAAAAACACAAAAAAAACTTTTTGGTCTAGTTTCTAGTGCAAATATCTAACTTTAACTTAAAAGTGACTTTTTAGCAAGATGTAAAAGATTGTTTTAAGTAAATAATTCCTTAATATTGATCGACTTACAACATGGGAAGACGTCTTGTTATGAGTTAAATAAATCACCAAAGGAATTAGAACTTTTTCATCAATATGAAGGAATTATTTACTCAACACAAGCTTCTATATCTTGCTAAACAAAGTTACTTGTAAGTTAGTTTTGTCTTATTTCAAGTTTGCTAAGATATTTGCATTAGAAGTCAGTGTCTGAAAGCGTGACGTCACATTGCAACGTTTCTGTAGCAGAGCAGATATTTTCCTCTTTATTCTTGGCTGAAATAAAGGTTCTGCTTGTTCACCGATGCAAAGTGTAGAGTAGCAGCCATGTGTTTCTCAGCACGTGGTGCAACACTGAGCTGAAGTGAAGAACATTTTGAACACCTGGTGTGAATTCAGCATGTCTACTTTTTTATTGCGTGAGGGAAAGTGCTAAATTATTCACAGGTATGCACTGGGCCTATAAAATATACATAGCTATTTACAAATTTCTATGGACGACAAGGCGACATGTATGAATAATAAAGAAGTGGGAAGTGTTGCTGGTGCTGCTGCTGATGGAAAATCCACAGAATGAAGTCATCTGCAGGAGGGAGAGAGCTCAGCTGCTCTCAGCAGTCGGTGGTCCAGAAAGAGAAATCAGAACTATCTTTATTCAATGCATTGTGATCACCAAGGTAACAGGTGTAAGATGGAAACCCAGGTGTCCAGAGTTGAATAGATCCTCCACTAAATCTTGGGACTGTTTTCATTATGTTTGGGCCGGCAATGAATTTCAATAAGACAAAATGAAATTACTGAGCGCATCAAAACCACAAACTCAAGCGTAGCTCCACCCACGGTCCAACTTTCATGCCCATATTTACAACAACGACTGTGAGTAACACACTGACGATGACGTATCAATGGAGAAATGGCTTAAAGGGGAAGTATTTATGTCACATTCATCTGTTACTAAAATCCTACATATAAATGACCTCAAAGAAATTTGACTTTGATATTTAACGTCTTGAAATTGTCTCTTTAAAAACTTGCATCACTTGGTGAATCGTTACTGTGAACCAAGAGCAGTGATCAGGGACGGACCTGGCAGAGTCCAGCACTCCCTGGTGATTTAGCTCAAGAAGCTAAATCACCAGGAGCAATGTGTTGACTCCGGCTCTGTCTGATTTTATGGATGCAACATGAAGCCATAGAGACACACCAAGTACTTTGGATCGTGCATTAAGACCAGACATCTTGTTTTGCTCTCCCCTCCTGTGAGCTGATAATAGAGTTGGGCTGAACAATCACGACACCATGAATTAAGCCGATAAGGAATCCTTATCTGAGCTGCTGTTGCAGGCAAACAAAGCATAAGAATCAGCCCCTGTTTGAGGCTTTGGAGAGCAGATACCACCTCCCCCCCTCATCAGTGTCACTTTGAGTTAATATTCCAGACAATCTGATGTTACACAAGATCCACAGCAGGGAATCGCTGGCAACATGCTGAAATAAACACAGCGCTCCACTGACACTGTGCGAGCCTTTTCACGCAGAGTGCTGGTAGAAGCTGCATTTTCACGCCTAATCTATTTTTAATCCCCCCCACCCTAACAAAACCGCTTTTAAGGTTTGTCACCCGCCTTCCACAGCTGTCCTTTCAATAAGCCTAATGTCAGTGGCATCAACAAATCCCCGCCATGCTGCTTTCCTCTGAAGTACATGACAACTCCAGCCTATGAAGTACAGCCCTTATTTTGCAAAACTTTTGGGAGCAGAGTTATTTTCTGTGCATCTTATCCAGAGATAAAAGACGCGATAGAGCCGAAAATATCCATCCGAGGAGCTGTACCGTACTTATAAGTTTTGACAAGGGCTATTGGCCACAAAGCTAATGAGAGTCTCAAATTATAGGTTATTAAATCAAAATTTGACAGTACGTTCAAAAAGATATTTAATATATCCCACTGCACAGAATCAGACGATAATCAGTGGTGCAGCTTGGAGCGTTTGAACTGTTCCAGGCGTCGTCTGCGTTTGACCAAGAACTTGCTAAATTAGCGACTGATGGAGTAAAAACCATTACTTTTCAGCTACATCTCTGCATGGCTCCAATGAAGTCTCATGTGGCTCCTCAAGTCTGCATAAATCTAACGTGAGGTAAATGGGTGCTTCATCTGGTCGAGTTTAAATCCATAACGTCTCACTCACAGGCCCCTTTACGCTGTGCAGTGAGCTGCTGGGCCATAAATCTTAAGTGGTTCCTCCCCTTCATTCTTGATGTTAACTATCCATGATGTGCTAATCACTTTCCTCAGCTCATTTTACAACACTCCCTCATCAAGGAGCCATTATTTACATAATCAGATATCTCTCCAGCTGTCATCTGTCCTTCTGTAGATTAGGGATGTTTACGTTTTTTCCTCCTCTGGCAGTGTTTGATGTGGTATTAATTTGAAAAAGCTGTAAACTTTCTTTGTGTATACTGCAGAACAGATGTTCTGATAAAAATCTGGAAGTTAAGAGTGTAAATAGAAATTCAGTGTTTCAGAATTTACCACACTTTAAAGTAAACCAGGATTAGTTGAACATGTTTGGCCTAAATATGTTGCAACTTTCCTATGAACTGAAAAATTGCTGCAGCGACAAAATTCATAATTAATTCAAATAATTTACATCTCTGTTATATTTTTCCCCGATGGAGGTCGCCATTTTTTCACCCGATGGGCTGAAGATGCATTTTGGTCCATTCTGTACTGGAATATATAGAGTAAACACAGGAAGGCTAACTTCACTCCTTACCTTATTGTGTTTGGTTGGTGTAATTATAGATAAAGCCACATTGTGTCACTGTTGGCTGTAATTAAAAAGAAAATTCTGGATCGCATCCTAAACAGAAGAGTGCAGTGGGAAAAAACCGAACAAATCTTCCAAAGATCCTGCATTTATGCTCTCAACATTTCTCTCCAGAAGACTTTGAGTCATTTGTAAGAGCAAAACCCACAAAAGCTAAAACAGGTGATTGTTACCATAATGAGCTAAACATAAATGCCATGCTGATAGTTTTTATCCACAAATCCAGTTAATGACAGAACTAAAGAGTGAAAACCCCTGGGAGAAACATCAGACAAGCAGTGCAGGAAGATCTTAAATGCTAACGGAGCTCTGCGGTAGTAGAACCAGCAAACTACTGCCGTTTACATTCGAACAAAGACCGGACCCAAAGCTAATCAAGTACTTAATGGATCCCCAAGTCTGATTCAGAGGCATCATTGCTTCATTTACAAAGCTGAAAGTAGCAACAAAACACCTGCTTCTTCAGCCAACTCTGTGATCTTCCTCCGTCATCATGGATCCCCTTAAAGGGTTGAGAAAAAAAAACTATAGATATTTATATGAATGGAGGGTGACAATATGCTACTATTGTTTAGTGATAGTCATAATTTGAGACGTAGACTAAGCAAGTTGCTTTATTTACATTTCATGCTCAATCTGAAGTCATTTTCTGCTAAGCAGGAAAACCAGAATATGAAACATGAACCTTTCTAAGGTTTATGGAGGAAAGAGCAGAAAGTGTATATTATGTTTGCAGCCCAGACAGCATTAAAGGTCATCAGCTAAGTCGTTGCAGCTCTCTCACCCCCGTTGAGTAGCAAGTGCATGTCCTCAGTGCTAGACTGCGCCTTGAATTATTTACCTCACACGCTGCTGGGTTATGGCTGGATTTTTACAGCGCCACGGAGCAGAGTGCTCCCTGCTTACTCGGGCACAAAGCAGCGCACATAAAAAGAGAGCAGCACAAAGAGGTGGGAGCGGAGGGAGGTGTTGTCTGTGACCAAAAAGTTGCACTCAGCAGGTTGCTTTACAAGAACACTCGCCATGCGCCCTGATACTGACAATGTAATGCATTTGAGTGACCTGGACTCGGTGCAAAACAGGACTGACCTGGTCTTTTTTTTCTACAGAGACCAAGAATCCAGTTTCAACACCAAACTGACTCTATCAGTTTCTGCTCTGACAGAAGGTAGCAGGGAATATTCAAATGGGAATCAACACCTCCTGAGACCCGTGTTTTCCTGTGCATTGCAAAAAAGATATTTAAGAAAAGCGGCGGGAAGAAAAAGGCGGAGGCGCTGTTCTATTTCATCTGCAATTTCAACGCTGAAAGAAGGAGACAAGCCTTGTACCTCCGAAAGCCACCTGTCAGCGCGAGTATGGCGTTTGGTGTGATCACATGGACAGCCTCGTCAATAATGTTCCCCACGGCCCGTGCCTCTGCTTTACTGACAGCCCTGGAGATGTCTCCATAATGCAGAAAACCTGCAGGGAAAAGACCACATGGTTATTAGTCTGGCAGCTAGCCATCAATCACAGCCATTTGCTCTGGGGAAGCACAGAGTCAGGGTGGATTAAAAGTAAGGTAGAAATGTGATACGCTCCGCTTGTTGATAGGAGCCGACTAACAGCGTGCTCCGGCTGCAGACACAAGAGGATTACTGTATCTACAAACTGTTCCTAATTATAATTGATGCATTGATGATTATCTCATTTTATGCATCTCACTTTGCATTTTCTCCCGTCTTTGTGCCACTTAAAAAGCACTTAATTCTCCTTTCTTTTCTTCAGACGAACAGCGATGCACCTCCAATTAATTACAAAACCTTTAATGATTTTTCTGTCGGTGCTGCAGAAAATTAATGGGATGGCTCTTGTTTCTGCTCAGTAAAGATTTCCAGAATACGGCGAGGCGATTAGGGTTCAAAGACATTTTCCACTTCAAAAACCTGCGATATTTCTCCATTCAACGTGACGAATCCGCCGTTCCGAATGATGGATTGTGACCGTTTTGATGGACGTGTCTGTCAGCATTATAAACTACTGAATGGAGTTTGACGTGAATGGCAACCTGTGAACACTGCAATTTGAGGTTTTCAATCACCCGGCCATGAAGTGTAACACTGTGTGCAACTGGCAGCATCTTTTGGAAAGTTCCAACTATTGCAAAGCTGCGTGTCTGTGTGATTAATCCAAACTAAACTACACACACAGCCTGAAATAGTGCATCAGCATGAAGTGTACATACATAATAAACATAATAAATGTAAAAAAGCTCAACAGTTTCCATTTGGGTCTCTCTTTCTACCAAAGACTGGATGACAAAAGTCTTCAATGTGATGCTGTTTCCATTTTATTTGTTGTTTAGGGTGTTTATTTAAAATATGTTTCGGTGCTAAATGTTCCTCAGAAATAAAACTTGGATGATCTTTGAGAGGGTGTGCCTGAATTACTACTTGAACATGGAGTCCAAATAATAATTTATCAGCAAAATGTGACGCGCCTACACTGTAAAAACACAAAATCTTACCAAGTATTTTTGTGTAGTTTCAAGCCAAAATATCTCAATATACTTGAAATAAGACAAAACTAACTCAGAAGTAACTTTACAGTAAAATACAGGATCTTTATTTAATATTGATATAAAACAAAAATGACTAACAAAAAAGAAAAATAAAAGTTTTGGGTTTAGATTGCTCTGGATTTTACTTAAAAGTATTAAAGTAACCAGGTTTAAATATAAATGCAGACTTTTATGATCACACTAAATTGCTCCATGTTCATCAGAGGGAATCTTGCAATGCAAGATCAAAAAGTGCGAATACCTCTGTATAAACCTCTTAAGGTTTAATTGAGATACAGTCGCCGTGGAAATTTAACGATTAGGCTGCCGAGTGTTTTTGGAAGCAAGCTTGTATTGAATTCCCTGATCTATAATTTGCAAAGTGGTTTTCTGAAGACGGGGGGGGAATTTTGACGTACCACTTTGCTGCATCCGGTTCAGTTGAATGGCGGGCTGCGCCAGAACGTCGCTGAATGAGCGAAGCCCTCTGCGGTACCACTTCTCGGCTGTTTTAGGTCCAACCCCAAACACGCTCGTGAACAGCTGCCGGGGAACGAGGGTCGATTTAAATGTTCTGAAAAGGCAAATGAATGACTAACTGAAGTTGGTTTTCATTTACCAACCTTGAGAGTTTGACACCTTTCATCAGAGAGTATTTTCTCGACCTCAAACGAGCGGCCATATTGAAGGATCTCCTGTAAAACATAAAAGCAAATGAGATTGGAGACAAAAGCGCTGTTTTCCTGGGTTTCTATTTTTTCTGCCTGCTGTCATCACATGCCCTCAAATTGCTGCTCATTTGCAAACCATTTCCACTTAAATGAGGTGTCGTCATTTCCATTTTGTTCCTAGAAATAACATCTTTGTTGCCTCGATACCTGGGATTAACACCAGCTTAATGACAATCATTAAACGCCCAGGGTGACGGGTTTTTTCCCTCAGACTCCATTATTTGCTCCAAATGAAATCGTCTGCACTTCCATTTTAAACGTCTCCATTGTCTGAATGAAGTGGCAGTTACCTGGCTAGTATTAAAAGAAAAAAAAAAGAAGTTGAGATTGATATGTTTTTCAATTCTGCAGGGCTTAGTGCTCATTTTAAGCTTGAGCATAAAGGAAAGGCAACCAGCATGGATGAACTATTGATCCAAAGGTCGAGGTTGTGAGTACAGAGCAGTGTGCAGCAGCCTTCACTGCTCAGCGAAGCATCCAGCCGTCCACCTCTGCTTTTCAAGCCTCCAGCCAAGGCCAACCTCAAACGGGGGGATAATGCTTCACCACACTTCCTGCACCAGGAAAGATATGCTCCTTTACAAGCTCAGTTTCTGCCTCACACACATTCATCCCTCAGCGCCGCCTCGTTTTTTTTATGTCGCTATGCTTATGTCCTCTCCACACTCTGGATGCTCAGTTGTCAGCGAGGAGCTCAGTCGCCGCTGATGGTGTCACTCTGATGTTCATAGCCGCATCAAGCATTTTGCTTTTGTCTTTTTAACTCCATTCGGCTTCACTTTGTTTTTCATGTCATGTCTTTTCTCTTGTTTTCACGCGGCAATCCGTTCAAAGCGACAACACTGGGAGCGCAGAGCTCGGAGTGAGGTGGGTGTCTGCTTGGCGCGCAAACAACAAAGACGAGAGGTCATCCGCAGACTGTCTAATTTGGTCTCCGCGGCACATTTATGTTACTTTGTTTTATAATTCTGCCTCAGCGCTGACAGCTCTGACAGATCTGGAGGCTTGCTCTTAGACCCGCTGTGACGATGCGAGGTTTAACGTGTCAGAAAGTTGGATTGCCCTTTTTTAACTTTTTCATCTGCAGGGACTCGGCGCTCTCTCCACGCAAACTTTCTCTGACAAGCTGCCATGATTTCTGACCTGAGCTTGACAAAGTGAGAGGATGAAGTAAGTTTAGCAGACTTTTTCCACTCAGACAAACATTTGTCTGTTTTCTCCTGCGGTGTGATCCATGTGTACTGGTGAGAGTTTATAAATAAGCTTCAACAAAACTGTACAGCACATTTATTGACGCCCCTGGAAAGTTGGTTTAAAAGACGCCTTGAAATGAATTTATTTCTTAGTGCAGCAGCTTCAGATCACACAAAGAAATGAAGAAAATTTTACCTTCCTTTTACCGAAACTCAAATGATTCTAGTACCTCAATTATTAAAATTTGCCTTGAAGCTTCATTAAATCATTTTATTGTTTAGTGCACCGACTTACGACCGGGTGATTATTTATGTTGCTCTCACTTCCTTCCGCCTTTGAGTTGTTTACAAAACCTAACGTCCAACTTTCAAGCCTCGTTTTCTTTTTCATTTTTATTGATGACATTTTAATATCTACGTACTGCATAGTTATGCAGATAACACCAAACTTTACTGAGCTGGATCGGCTTTAAACTCCTGAAAACTGCAAAACACAGAGTTCCTTTAAATCAAGGCTAAAAATGCATTTGCTTAAAGCTTCTTTTGATCAATAATTACTGGAACATTGATTCATTTTACTCTTTATTCCAACATTTGTGATGATTTCTGATTATTCCGATGATATTTTTAAAATGTGTACCGTTTGTTACTTGTTCGTTGTTTTTATTCTTTCGTCATGTAAAGCATGTTGACTTGCATTGCTGCTGAAATGTGCAGCACAAGCAGATGTAAAATGTTGTTGTTTTTATGCCGCTGGGAGACAGAGGACGCTTTCTAGTTCAGAATAATTACTGGACATTTAATAAAAACGCTGAAAGGTAGACTGGATCTCTCTTTTTTGGGGAAAAACTTGTTCAGATTGTAATTTTGAAATCCTCTTGGTTGATGTTTAATAACAGATTCCCTGTGTAGAACATGGACCAACAAGCTGTGTTGGGTTAAATTCCCCTCTTTTGGAAATACTTTCCTTACACCTTCGAATATTGTTGTGATTTTCGGTCCTTGCTTGAGTTTTATTTGGAGTGAAGCACATTTCTCTCTGATCAAGGCTGAACTGCCTTTTCTTATTTTGCGCCTTGCTTGTGGAGCAACTAAAGTCTCCCTGGGAGAGTTAAAAGGTATTTCAGAGTTTTGTAGCTAACAGTGCTGCTTTCTAAGCTGAACATTCCTGTTCTGTTTTGCTTTATGTATTTTGATGTAAATATCAGATCTAATCTCTGTTTAGCTAATTTGTTTGGGACGGCAGGAAGGAAACCGTGATGAGCAAAGTTCAGGAAATAACTTTGTGAAATTAGATGAAAACTGAAGATTTGTCCTGTTGGCAAGAAATATTGACAGTGGGAGCCCCAATAATTGCAGCACCAATAATTTTTGTTTATGAAACATCCAAATGGTGCCATAAATATTTTTATTACAACACTCATTACGAGCCGTCCCTGCAGTCCAGGCCCCGTCTGCACTGGTTTAAGTGTTTTTATGTAAATTTATCCCTCATATGTTTTTATTTGTGCCTTTAAAGATTATGCATATCATGTTTTTATATTTTTTATCACACTTTAGATTTGCTGCCAAATGTGCTGAATGTGTTCTGCTTTGTCATGAACAAAATGGAGTATAGAGTAAATATAGTAAAGATTTTGTGATTTATGTGTTTGGATCTGAATTGATCAGCCCTGAAATGAGTTCTCCTCTTCTTCCAAGGATGAAAACCATCGATTGGCTTTGTGTGCTTGTCATATTTGCATGTTTTCATCTTTCTGTGTGTGGTTTATGTTTAGCCTTTTCCATCCTCAACTGTCCAACTCGTGCAGCAATTTGGGACCAAATGACTGTAATTAGTGTGTTCATATTCATTTTACAGTGCAAGAAACTCAACAAACTGTGTGGTAACCAAGAGGACAGCTGCACTTTCACTCAAAGTCAATTATTGTTCATTTTATTTCTGCCTTCTTTCACACGGAAAGTGGTTTATACATGTCCTCTACAAACCGTGTAATTCTGTACGCTAAATTTACAATGAAGTAAATAGATTTCAGTTGCACAGCTGATAAATTTCAAATATTCTTTTGTCTTTTCTGAATTTCTACTTTGAGAAATTTTTCATTTAATTGAGCTTAAAACAAATCAGATCTCTACAAATTCAATTCAGTTTATTTGTGCAGCGCTCATTCACAACAAATGTTGAAGAGAACTGAACTGTTGATAAGTTTCCATTACAAATGCGCTCAAACGTTTTTAATATTCTGCTAATGTAAAAAAAATAAAAAACAATTTTGCAATTGTGAGAACAGCCGTTTGTTTGGTCAAACTTTTAGGTTTTGTTTCTTCTTTTGGACTCAGGCCTGCAGGCTGGCAAGGCCACGCCACAAACTACGTCCTTCTTCTGCTGCCTTGGTGGTTTATTTCCTGCTACTGTACAATGCAGAAAACAAAGATGGTGTTCGGGATAAAGAAAGCTCTGACTGCATGAAATGTCGGTACGGTTACGAAGGCCGAAACCAGAAGCCAGCTGCATTGTGAGAGACGGCGCTTTGACAGGCGCTTGCTGCTTTGTACGTCTGAAAGACTTTCACAAAGCAGTCTGAGCAGCAGCAGCGATGAAGGTTAACACGAGGCAGAGACAGCCTGGCGCGGTTCGGCCTTCCTGGTGACTAAACCACAGCTCCCCTCCCCACGGTTCTCATAACCGCTCACTGTGAATTTGCTTTGCATCATCCCATGTGTGCACTGAATGATTGTTGCGCTTTCTCTGGGACATTGTGAGTACAGTGACTTGGCCTTGAGCAATCAAATCTGAAACCTCAATAAAGTTTCAAAGTAGAGGAGCATTTTTCTGGTCTGCTTTCATATGAACGAAAATGTTTCTAAGATCAACGATAGATTTATAGGTAATAGACAGAATTTGTTTGGAGACAAATTATTTTGTCTTCAGCTTGAATTTAATCTCATTATTTTTGTTTTTCTAATGATCTGAAATATTCAGAAAAAAAACCAGAACAAGTCTGTTAAAACTAACAACTGAAAGGAAAATGAAGAAAAAACAATAAAAAAATTCCCTCCAACTTACCAGAGAAACCATAAGTAGGTGTAAGAAAAAATTTTTTCAATCAGTGTATTGGTAAAGGAACGCTTTTAGTTCAGTATTAAACATGTATATTAAGTTAATAATTGATCGAGTAATGATGCAGGAGTCAGAGATAAGGTTTAAAACTACAATCATGGTTTTCTTCTTCCAATGAATTATTAAAAACACACTGAAGGTCATATTTTACTACAAAAAACAAATGTTCCTTTGGGTCTTTCATCACCACTGAATTACACGCATTATTAAAACCACTGACCGCTCTCTGCCCTTTTCCTTCTGATTTGATCCCAAATCAGCAAAGAAACTAATCACAGGAGAATATTTTCAATTCATGTTATTCTCAAATGATGAAAGATAAACATTTCTGCACTGCCTTGACAGAATAATCTTACTCATTTCATCACAAATCTTGGTTGAAAAGGGGATGAGTTAAAAAAAAATCTAATCAAAATCAAATTCAGTATAAATACCAGGAAATATCACTTAAGAAAATTGTGTGCATGTAATTTAGTCTCAGCAACAAACATTTTTCTTTGCGCTCCTGTCATTTTAAAGATAGTAATAAATGTTTCCAGAGGTCAAAGGTCAGCAAGCCAGCTACAGCTGCAAAATCAAACAAAACATGGTGTCAATCAATTGACCAGTTTTAATTTGACACCAAAATCATTTGATTTGAAGTGAAGAACCGACGAGTTAAACTGCAGGATGTGACAAGAGAAAATTAAATGGTTTTTTTACATATTTGACAATTTACTGTCAAGACAATAAACTGTCTAGACAGTTTATTGTGAGATAAAGTGTGAAAAAGATTGATTGCCTTCTTCATAAGATACTGTTGCTGTCAGAAGAAATGCTGCGCTCCCAACCAAAATCAACCAATCACAGCCAGAAGGCGGGTCTTAGCGCAGTCAATTAATCTCAGGTACGCACTGCCAAATGTTCCTAATTGAGGAGAAACAACCGTTTATGCAACTTCTCCAGTGGCTATGCTAATAGCAGGCTATGAGGATGAGCAACGCCAGAAAAGATTGTGATTGACAGCACTAAGACCCGCCTCCTGGCTGTGATTGGTTGTTTCTAGTTAGCAATGGGAGCACTGGGAGAAGGCAGAGCAGCTCAACTTTTCCACAGATTATCTGCAACATACAATACTGTCACAAAATACCAGTTTCAACAAATATCATATAATCAAATACAATTTTATTGCAGAGATTCAGTAACGAGGCATTTCAAAGAGCCTCACATCAGAAAAACACAAACATACAGTCATTAAACACACAGTCAACAACTGAAACATTTTACCATCGTTACGCATCAGAGGGTTGATTAATGTTTCACGGGTTATGTTTGAAAAACAACTCCAGACAGCTGGGTTTGTGGCCTGGATGTAAAGGAACTCAGTGTTTCAGCTGTTTAGCAGTTTTCTGGAAGTTTGTTCCAGATGCATCGAAGCTGAAAGCTGCTTTTCCATGTTTGGTTCTGGTTCCAGGGATGCAGAGCAGAACCAGAACAAGTGAAAATAAATATGCATTTATTTTGTTTATATAAAAATAACATCCTGCAGCTTCAAACACAAAAGTACATCACACTTTTTTAATTTTCAACATCTACATATTTCCTTCCACTGACCGATTATTTACTACAGAAGTGTATGTATCGAAGCTCAGTTAGCACGAAGAAGCAAGCCTCTCTGGGTCTTACCTTCATGACAGCCTTGGTGTGCTCACCCAGGCATGGCAGGTCCTGCGTGGCCCCGATACTCCGCACCGCCCAGGGAAGACTCTTCAGCACAGAGGCCGCCCTCCTGAAGGCCAAGCACCGTCCCTCAATGTCATTGAATTCGTAGTTTTCCGCCAGAACTTCAAACGCGTCCTAAAGGGATGAAGGCAAGGACAGGTTAAGGCAGGCTGGAGGATAACGTAGGAGAGAGGAGCAGCTCTTTCCTCCCTCCGTAAGATACGACATATTAACCATTGTGAAGCTTTAAAACGAGAGGAGCTGATAAGAAAAGGAGAGAAAATGAGGTCGCGCAAAAAATATGCCAGGTGAGGATTCTCTTCACTCAACCATAAAGGGAAACCAGATAGAGATAACCGCACGCTCCATTTCACTCCTCTGTCTGTCTTTTCTCCATCAGTGTCTGTCTAGAACCTTCTGCATGTTGCTTTTCTCCTGGATGACGACACACACACTCTCACACACACACACACACAAACACACGCACACACAAACACACCACACACACGCACTCACTCACACACAGATGCAGAAGACGGTTTCCACATGTTTGTAAGAAGCTCTGTGGTGATAGTACCTTCTTTTTTTCCCAAAAGTAAAATCTAATGTTAGCATGAAATATCCACAGCCAGGAGCCAAAATTTTACATTTTTCAGTGACTTTATCAATCGTGGTAAAAAAGTACATTTATTAAATCCATGGTTTTAAAGTGCTAGTTATTTTAATCAAACCTGAAGAGTGCAAAACAAAAATAAAGTCAAAATAGAAAACATAGAAATGTTTTCATATCACGTTGCCAAAGTTTGAACCTCAGCCAAATGGCTCAACCAAAGCCTGCAGAAAGTCTTTGGAGTTTTCTAAAGAAAAAGATAAGAAACTAGACCCGTCAGTGCAGATGAGACCAACATTAGCAGAGTGACAGGCTAACAGCATCCATGTTTCTAGTCGGTTAATTCAATTTTTAAAAATAGGCACAAACTGAAAAAACCATGAAAAAGGAGCTATGAGAAATTTCTTGGCGTTATGAATTATTCCTGATAGTCAGCAATTTCCTGGAAAAGACAGCTGCTAAATATAGAAGAACAAAAAGAGTGTTGGAGGCGGACATAAAGTCAAGTTAACAATATCCAGCTGCCTTCATGTCCAAGAAGAAAAAGCAATAAAAGGTTCGAACAGAAGGTTATAATTTGGTCCATCTGCACACTGCAGCGATTCTAATGTGTCATTTTTTAACAGAAATGGTCTGTCTCCTCTCAAATTGCTCATCTTTGAAAATCAGGTTAGTGTGATTCGTTCCCTCCAACAATTTATTTTTAGGGTTTATTATTGTTAGCATCACAGAACAAAACGTCCCACCATCATTCATAGAAACAGAACAGAATCTGCTGCGGGAATCTACTTCCTTCATTTAGAGTTTCTGACATTTTACTTTCATGTTAGAAACTGGAAAGTTGAGCAGTTTCTGTGGTCATTAGTTAGTACATTATACGAACAGATTTCAGTTGATACAGAAAATGAACTAAAATGCAAAACCTTTTTTTAGCTACTTTCAGAAAAAGTGTTGATTCTTTTTGTTGTTTTTTAGTTTCAATAGTTGGTCCCTTTTCAGTTATTCCCAGATAAACTGTAAAAAAAAATAACAAATAAATGGTTAATCTGTCAAATAAACTGGTGAAAAGTTCAAAAATATTCCAATAGTTGCTTTAATTTTCTGCAGGGAAAATTAAAACAATAAATTGTTTTCATTTAAAACAATTTAAAATTGAGATTTAGTTTATTCATAAACTAGATTGGTGTTACATGTCAGCATTGTGACAACGTGGATAAGTTTGTGTTTATTTATCTCGTCCCTTAAATATATTTAGTTTATTTTTCTACGTTGGTCTAATGCTTTAATTTAAACACGACTCTTGGTGTTTATGGTAGCATTAATTAGCATTATTTAAATTAATCTGAATGCTTCTTTTGTTTCAAAGTACAAAAAATAGTTTTCTTTTTACTCACCACTGTTTGACCATTTAGCTGCTAAAACCTGAGCTGGTGTATGGGAGGCACCCAGCACTTCCTGTTTGATGATGTCACTGATTACATCACTGGGTTCTACCAGTGGAGGGGTTTCTTTTTTGTTTGTTTTGTATTGTTTTCTTTAAATTAACCTTTTGAGTTGCTCTGTATTAAATGGTTTACTTTGCAGATCATTTAATTATGTAGATGAGTTTGTAAATTAGATTAATAACCTCATTTTTGTTTCTTTGTTTAGATTTTGTTGTTTGGTTTGGCCTGTTCTGTCACGATATGGTCTAATGAAGTGCAGGTGTGTTGTTAAAATTTTGTTGCTCAGGATAGATCAACAAAATTATTAAACAATAAAATCCTCCAGAAGAACTGGAGCTGGCTGCTGATGCTTTCTTTGACATCACAGTGAAAGAAAATTAAGTTTATTCAATCATTATTTAAAATTGTGATTCAGTTTGTTCATAAAACTGTACTGTAATTTGAATAATTCTTGAACTGGAGTTGAAAGCTGCACAAAATCATCGAAATATTAAATGTTTTGTATTAATGCATTTGTTGCAGGAGTCAATATCTTATGAGTTTGGGTATTTAGTTTCCTCCATTCTGGACACTGAGGTTAGCAAAAGGAAAGCCAAGTTATAAAATCTATGATTAGGGAATATTTATAAGAAAAAAAACAAATCTATAAAATAACAACCAGCTGAATCATTCCACCGACGCTCTACGCCTGAATAAAAAATAGTGGCTGCTGCTATATGAGGACTAAAGTTGAAGAGAGTGAAATTCAGGCCACGAACTCGGCAGAGTTGGACTTTAGCACATTTACGTTTTCCTCTCCTCCAGCCGAGCTGAAATGCGAGGTCACTGCACCGCCCGTGGTCCGGCGCAGACCTGGAGCCTTCAGCCCGGCTCGCCCCGAGAGGCGCTGACCCGTTTACTGCTGCACATGGGTAGAAAACGACCCTTTGCTTCACACACACACACAAACAGCTGGGCTCTCCTCTCAGCGTGCAACAAATAGGAAATTCAAGCTTGTTACTCCATAGGTTTTACGGCTGACTGGTGCTGTGGAAGGCTGTGTTGTGAGCACATTGCATCCCAAACAACAAGTACAACACAGTAATTGGGTCATTTTCAAATGGAAAACATGATTCAGAGCTCTGGTATGCTAATTTCTCGCTTTTTTATGATAGATTAAATATTTTCAGTGTAATGTTTTCCAAATTAACAGCATAACCTGGTGTCATGTAGGAGATGTTTCCAGCCGAGCCGACAGCACTCTGCATCTGTTGCACTCACATTTTCTCCACTCCAGATGCCACATGGACACATGGACGGAGTGGATTAGCAAAAATCTTCCATAAGTACTGCAGCCTAAATCTTCATAATCATAATGCAGCCATGGTAAACAAAATAATAAACCACTGGTTCACCTGTCAAACTTTTTTAATTGGTCCTCTAGGGTGGCAGATTCTGTTAATTTTTTTAAAAAAATATGCATTTTAGATATAAACACATCATCCTGTCTCAGCACTTTCCCTGAAAACGCTCAGACACTTTCAGGGAAAAAGAAAAGTTTGGGAAGTTTGGCATTTTTTTCACCATAAAAAATAATGACATTTCATGCGTTTCTGGATAATTAGCTCTTGAGATTTTTAAATAAAACTCAGAATGTACGGCAAACAGATTCATCTCTACTGACTTTAAACATTAGTTGCAACATGAAGAGGAACAAAAACCTCAGAATGGCTTTATTGGTGCTTTTTCTTCCAAGCAGGTCCACTTTTTAATAATATTTTTTACTTATTTAGTTGTTTTTGAATATGTAACAATCTGCATAGTATTGCACAGAGAAAGAGAACATAAAATTACACATACAAACATTTAGATAGTTCAAGATTTTATACATATTCAAGGTGTTAGCTGAAGTATAAATTACGACGTCCCAACTCTAATCTAATCTGTAAAATTCTTCAATCTGCCGCAACATCTCCATCTCATAACCAATAGAGGATTTAAACTACGGTGTTCCTCAAGGCTCAGTTTTTGGTCCCGTAAATTTTCAGTTTTCACATAAAACTGTTTTTGCTCAAAGTTTAGATTAAGACCTTAAATTGATGTAATTTATAAATGAACTGATCTTACGCTCTTAAACGAGAAAAGATCCAAATCTGTGAGTTTAGGTGAAAAACCATCACTAATCAAACAAGTAATCAGCCTGTCCATGTTACCCCATTAGTTAACAATAGTTTTGTTTTGTTTGTGATTTCCAGTGTTTCACACAAAAGGTTTTGGAAGAAAACAAATAACAGCCATGCTTTTAACAAGTTGCGTGAGCCATTAACTGTTTAAATTAAAATTTTCCAAAGAGCTCTTGATTTAAACCTTTCTTTATTATTACAGAGAAAATTAATTGGAGTAATTAAGCCTTGGTGACCCTTAAGCTTTTTGAAATTAATGGAGCAGAGAAAACAACCCAACATTCCCATGTAATTGCTTAACCTGTAGAAAAATGGAACTTCATACACGCATTCGATCTTTGCCGTCTTGTCAGCTGTCATGCTGTGGCAGCAGTTATGTGGTGTTCGTGCTCCAGGCTACACCCTGCATATGCGTTTATCTGATTAATGAGGAGACAAGGTAGGCAGGGAGGCTTGGTGTGTGGGGACATTGATATACTGCAGCCATTTACCCCCCACCACCAACTTATAACGGACATGCCTTCAAGAACTTTCTGTTTTTTGCTCAGCTCTCTGCTTCAATGCATGAGGGGAAAAAGAACAGAGAACAGATGGATTTGATTCTGGACCTTATGTACTTCTATTGTTGTTGATGTTTTACAGCAAGAATAATTATGCCAGCTCATTTTACATTCTTCTTCCAGCTCACTTAAACAAGTTTCTAACCTAAATGAGTCTAATAAAATCTGATAATCAGTATTTAAACGGCCACCAGGAGGAGCCCCTTTTAAAAAACCACCTCAGCCTTTTTACGCGTCACCTGCTCCAGTGGACCGTGACTTGTGATGATCTGTGCCTAATTAGCTGCAGCCATAAAGTGACAGCTGCAATATTGATTAAACTGGGACAGAGCTCAAACTGCCTCCTGCATTTCACACGGCCCCTTCCAAGCAAAAATCTATAAATGCTCTGCAAGCTTTGGTGTGTTTTGCAAAACCAACGCAGAATGAGGGACCCAAGTTGAGCCGCTTTGGCAATGGTTGTATATATACGTTTCGATGTTGGAGAGAACCATGAAGTGTCACTGGGGCTCCGTCCCAATAAATGATTATTGATATGTTGCGTTGGATTTGGAGAGGTCCAGTTAAATACAAGACTTAAGTTTCTTTTATAATCCTTCCACAGCAATATGAAAGAAAACACTTGACAGTTATTATTGCCAATTACCAGTTAATCGGTTGAAAACACCAGTACGAGATTTGGGGGCAATTGTTTTTTTCATACAGAACCAGGTTGATTTGAATTGTGGAACTGCATAAGAGAATGTGTGGGTGTGTGTGTGTGTGGGTGTGTGTGTTTTGAGAAAAGTTTTGCCCATGCTGCACATCAATCAGTCAGGAAACAAACATCAGTTTCTGTGTTTCCTTACGTCCGGCATGCGGTGAAGTGATGACAGCAGTCGACTGGAGGATGAGCAGGGAAAAAAATCGGTTGGGGGATTGACTCGTGTGTGTGTGTGTGTGTGTGTGTGTGTGTGTGTGTGTGTGTGTGTGTGTGTGTGTGTGTGTGTGTGTGTGTGTGTGTGTAGACACAGTGTGGAGAGAGGCAGAACAATGAGAGGAAGAATTTTGAAGGAAGATGCTATTGGAAACAACAAAAGGGAAAAGAGAAGTAATATGGGAGAGGCAGAAGGGGAGGAAGAGGAAGCAGGGATGAATAAATCAATAGTGCATGGTGTGGAATGGAGGGCCGCTCGCTGCCAGTGTGTGATTGACGCCTCGCCTGCTAGGGGGTGTTGCTGGGATGATGCTCATCCTCTCTCTCCTGGTGTTCCTGACACCTCTCTGCACCTCCTACTTCCTGCTCTTACCAGTAAACCCGCTCCGCCAGGTGCGCCTCTCAACCCCTCAAGCCATAAATTGTTGCTGAGTTTTTTTCTCTAATGGTTCCCATATCTTTTTAATGAATTCATCTATACACAAAGACATTAAAATATTTTTCTTGCATCAAGAAAATGTATTTTTCCATCTTAAGCCATTTTAGTTTCGTGCATAAAAAGAGTTCAATCGATTTTATTCTTAGTTTAAGCATAAATTTTCTTTCTGTGCTTCAACAGCTTGGACTTTTAGAATTGAGTGATTTATAATTAAGAGCCTTTTTTTCATTTTAGGACCAGAAGTTGCTTTTACAATAAACCAGCTACTGGCTAGGAGGTGTTGCCACATCCAGAGCGGAAAACGAAAAAAAGTAGAGCTGATTCAATACATCATTGGGAGAGGGACTAATAGTCTCAATTAGAGACAAATAAGTGCAGAAATAGGAGAGAAAAGTAAAGTTTGAAAAGTGTAAAGTGTAAAAGGAAAACAGTCAGAGAGGAAATTGACTTGGCTGCCCAGGGAGACGTCCGACTGTAACTTCCTTCTCTCCTTTCTGGTCAGTTTCACGTTTAGTCTGAGTTCATGAAAAGAGCGCAGCTCGTGACACGGAGCACAAATTCAGTCCACACAGTTTCGCATTTCGCCACCAGATTGCATTTAGTGATAACAACCACATTCACAGTTCACCCTCTGACTCGCTGCTTATTTGTGGAGCTGCCATTCATAACCGTGACTCACAACTGCTGGGAAACAGTGTTGAATAATGTCATGCAAAAATATCGCCAGTCAAATTAGGAACAGAGACATGGAAAAAAAAATATTTTAAAATTGTGAAAAGCATTAGATTCTTAATGACTTAATCATTTATTCATTATTTAAATTTAATATGTCCATTAAACTCAGTAGAATTGAGTATTTAAGCTACGTTTCATATATTTTATATGTTAAAATAATATCTTCATTTTAATAAATGGTCCGTATCGTACATTCCTTTCAGATTTTTACTGCTAATTTTTCTCAAAAGTAGCCAAAAACGTTGGACTGGAGTGATTGCTGCCTCAGTCATAAGTTTATGATTTTGATTGCAAAAAACTGCAAAATCCGTCACAGGATCCTGGATGGACTGATCAGTGTGACAAATGTTCAATATTTAAAACAAAAACACCTATTGAATGCTATTGAACAGCTATTTGTTAATATTTTACCAGTTTAATGTGTTTTATTTGCAGATTTTCTGGATTCAGATTTTTGATTTGGCCCAAAATGAAAACGTGTTTGACTCCACCGGTGTCAGAGATGGAGTTAAGCAACTAAGTGTAGAGAGTATTTCAACAAATATGCAGGAAACTAAATGCAAATATAGCAGGGAAGGCGCATCTAGTAGAGATATCGCAACCAAGCAGGCAGTGAAGCAGATTCAGGATCATCAATATGGATCAATTGGTTTCTCCTCATTAGCTCTATCACACTATCCTGTCAGTTCTCCTGCTAGCAATAATTTCTAAGCAGGGTCTTGGTTTACAGTCAAAGAGCAATGCAACACATATTTCTCCTACTCCTGTCTGACTTGGCTAGACAAAGTAATTGCTTTTTTCTGCCTTGGTGAAGTGTTTTACCTGTAGTTTTCTCAGGTCCACAGCTACAACAACCTTTCTAATCAGAAACTCTCCTTCTGTGTGGCGTTATGCGGAGATAATGAGTTAATCATGGGGATAGGAAAACGGAGGGGGATTGCTAATTACGGAGTTAATGCCGTGGAAAGAAACCGTGGATCAGAAATTGAACGGCAGCCTCCCTCAGGTGAGAACGTGTTGCTGGTGTGCACATCTGCACCTGCCTGTCCATGTGGACAAACACGTGTGAGAGTCTGTAAGAGTTTTTATACGCACATGCAAAAACACGTGGGCATATTCGCGGCACGTGTGCCAAGAATATGAACATTTAGCCTCTCTGGGAAGTAAAGACTCATTATGAAGCAGATGCCTCACAGGCCCTCATAAGCAGCGCTTAATAGGTCTTACAAAAACTCATCAAGGGGTCTCCGCGCTCCCACACAAGCGCAAACTCGGAGTTGGCAGTTGGTTCACCTTATTACACACAGAAGATTCTCATCTTCACAATCAGAGGCAAAACTAAATCAGGGGGATTGCTTGAAACAAAATGCAAAATAAGAACAACAAAGCAGAAAGCTGGATTCCTACAAGGAGGAGTTCACTGCAAGTACAAGTGCAGCTCCAAAGATTTGAATATTGAGATGAAGGTTAATATTTTTGTCATTTGTTTCAAAACTCATATATTATGTAGATTCATGAGATAAATCTGCATAATATATAAAAATATTTTAGGTCTTTATTTCTTGGAGTTTTAATGATGATGCCAGTTTTCCAGCAGACATTCATTAAGCCACTGCAAGTCTGGCTTTTAAAAGAGTGAATATTAATGGAAAGTTGAGTGGAAGAAAAACGTGACATAGAGCAACAATAACCAAGGTCTTTATGAATACTGTGCAGCACTTTGATGCAGTGAATAGCCGTTTTTAAAGTGCTTTATAAAGCATCAGTGCAGACAATACAAGCCTTTGATGGAGACAATATTTTCTGAAGTTTGTTCTGCCTCCGGGAAGAAAGAGTTCAGGAAGCGTTTGAGGAGCACAACAAGCAGTTTCAGGTGTTGACTTAGTGTCAGAAACCTCCAGATCTTTACTGTATCTGTAGAACCAAACCTGAGATCTGCGACTTTTACAATCCAAAGAGAGACTTTTACTCTCGTCCAGCAAAGTAAGACTCATTTAGAGCTACAAATGTTGCATAATATTTTCAAAAACTTTACATTTTAGATAACAGGGAATGTGATACAGTTTTTTTAAAAAACAAAGCATGATTTGTCATAATGTTATCCGGACATTAAATACATTTTGTATTTAATCTAAGTGGAAAGGAACAATTAAATGATCAGCATACAAGTCGATTATTCCTCACCAGAGAAATACATTGACCACATGCTGACAGCAGCTTGTTTCTTTTTCCTCTACTTATGTTTCGCTCACCACCTGCAGCTGCTGTTAATTATCATCAGAAATGCAACATCCTTTCCTTTCCTGCTCACCGCCTCTTAAAGCTACAGTGTGTAACTTTGATTTTTAAAAATATGCTTTTTTTTCCCAATATTTGGTAAAACTGTCACTGTGAATGTTTAATATGAGACAGATAATCTGTGAAAAGATCAATCTCCTCCATTTTTTCCCTGAGCTGCTATTGCAGTCTGAAGACAATGAAGGAGGATGAGCAGCGCCACGCAGAGTTTGATTGACAGCACTAAGACCCTCCTCCTGGCTCTGATTGGTTGTTTCCAGTAGGAGGAAACAACCAAAAAAATCAAAGGGGTTTGATTTTTTTTTCCAAAATTTTCTGTCTCATACCACAAGAAAGTCACACGCTGCAGCTTTGACTTAATCAACCTGACTAAGCCCTTCTTCTGCTGCTGATTTTCTCCTTCCTGTGATCCACAGATGGCAGAGAAACAGACCCATCGCTTCCATTGACAAGACAGGAGATTGATACGGCGGCAGAGCTGCAGGGCGTGTCCATGTCTGCCCCCCTGTGGCAGGGATCTCCGGCATGTCAGCTGCTCTGCCTGCGCTACGTCGCGGCTGCAGATGCTGCTCATTCAGAGGTTAATGTTTTTTGGGTCAGAGTGAGGCAAGCCAGCTATCCAATTAGAGTAGAACAGATTAGGGGAGCGTTTTACATCGCAAAGCAGGGCAGCCACTAAGTGTTTCTTACTGTGAAAATCCTGTTGTTGTTTTCTGTGGTTGTCCGTCTCTGGCAGGCGTATTGTGAAACCGTGTTCACGGGAGCAGCCTGAGGAGCCTCTGGCAGGATGTCCTGTTTACAAAAAATAAAACATAACCAGAGAGTCACAGACTCATTCACGCTCAAATTCATGGTCACATTTTTCTCCGAGTCCAAACCACCGATGGTCTGAATGTGTAAAAGTGTGTAAGGTCACTTCCTGATGAGCCCACAGCCGAGAGTTCAAATTCAATTACATCTAAATGCAGCCATTTGCCTTGGAGAAGTTATTTTTATGACTATGTGTCTCTGGGGCAACAGGCTAATGACACTCATCTCACAGTCTGGTGGCATCCAAATCCATTACACTGCCTAACCCGTGGCATTACAAATCTGCTTGTCATCATCCAATTTTCTTCCTGTAAATTGCCTTTTCATTCCACGAATAAAACGCTCCACGTTTGTAAAATAAGCTGCGAACGGATTACCAAAGTAATTTTTAATATTCGTGGAGACAATTACACATCATAAAATGCAACATGGCGTGCTCTGACAATCATCCGGAAATGTGGGTGGAGAGAATGTATGCAAAAAATATTCATGGCTTCTTTTTATTGGAATTACATGTGGTAGAAAAACGCAAAACACGGCAAATGGGAAAGGACAAAAGCCAAAGAAAGTGCAGCATACAAAATATACGACCTTTCACCTTTTACCCAGGTGACTCTGGAGGAGCTGCAGAAGTTTGTAATTTAAAACATTTGGTATTTACAAACCTAATGCAGCAGCCAAATTCACCATTTATTTTGAGACCAAAATAAATGTTTTTGCCTTTCATACTAAATTCACTTTCCTATCTGTGAAGCACGGCGGAGGCAATATGATTCTGTGGGGATGCTTTTATTCAGAAGACTGAACTAACTACAGTGTGATTCTGGAAGATAAAGAGGCTGAAAAACGTCAAATTAAAAGACAATCCTGATACAGGAATTAATTCAGAGAGGAAAATGTCTTTAATAGATGATAAAATGATTTAGCACATCAAATACTGGGCTGGATTTAAACGTGATCAGCGTTTATTCTCTCCTAGGTCTCTTTCTCGTTTCCCTCCTGAAAAATAACAGCTTTGAATTTATTTCACGCCACATTTTTTCCTTGGCAGCCAAAACTAAAACTGCCTTCATTATTTCCTGTCTGTGTTTCATAAAACCCAACAGGAGTGGATTCGCCTTCGCTATTCCACCTTAACTGCAGTTGGTTTAATGTAATACGGCATTGTGGCTCCGTGGAGAAAAACCTCGGCGCCTCAGCATGCTGAGGTTGGTTCCCCCATCTGGGCTCAGCTATTATGCAGCCATATTGTACAAGAGGGAGGAAGCCAGAGCGCAGAGGCAGCACATCCCCCACTGGGCTTCCCTCCAGCGTCCTCTTCACCTTTGCTCTGTGACTTAGATGTAACTAATCTAATGTGTACAGTCTGCACACCAGGGCTTCGTTCCTCCACACACACCATATGCCGAGATGAAAGGGCAACATAAGCTTTGCTACCTCTCACACAGTCTCGTGTTCGCATCGGAACCGTCGAGACGATCCGGGCTCGAGGCCCGTCACACGACCAAATGAGCGGGTTAACGAAGGCCAGCAAACGGGGCAAAAGGTCCGTGAGATTCCACTTCCTGTACCGGCAGCTACTCCTCAGCGCACACGTCCTCACACATCCAGCTCCTCTGGGAGTCGAGTTTCCATTTTCTTTCTTTTCAAACGAGGAATTTCTTTAAGTAATTTGCACTTAAACAGCCATTCTACATCCAGAAAATAAAATATCCCAATTCAGCAGATTTAGAACCAGAAATGTCTTTAATTTTAAAGGGACAGCAATATGTATTTTCCAGGAACATATTCCCATTTTATAGCTCAACCAAGTGACTATGTTACCTTCAGTTGCTGTACATATAAAATATGGCTTAAAAGAAATTTGAAATTGGCCCTTTGTCTCCTTAAAACTTTTTACCAGCATTTCACTGATAAGTAGCTCTTATAATGACCTCAGATGATGCGCAGTTCCAAAAGGTGATTGCTAATTGGTGCTGGCTAGTCTGAAGGATCTGACCAACACTTTAAATTGCAGCTAAATTGTTGAATTAGTCAACAACAAAGACATTTCTTGTTTTTAATCTGTTATTTCGGTCATTCAAACATCAGATTGGTGCAAAGAAGAATGGCTCAAACTAACTAAATATAGCTGATTCAGAATTAGAGGTGGATCAATACTTATTTTAATGTGATTTTCCATATTTATCTGAGTAAATTATGCCTTTTTCCACATTACTGTAACGAAGGACTTATGTGCTGAATTTTGAGCAAAGACATTAATTTAGCACAGTTTGGAATAATGAAGTAACATATCAAAACGTCGAGAAATGAAACGCTGTAAATACTTTCTGCTGGTGTCCATTTTAAGGACGAATGGGAAAAGCTCTGCTGACACCCCTAACTCACCGCCAAAGAATATAAAGTATCTGCGCTGTATTATTTTCTCATTACTGTCCAAGCAGGCTACACAGAGAAAACATCATGGCTGTCAAACCGGCGACGCTTGAGTGTTATGTATGAGGGTCTGATCTGCTCCCAGGCTCTGCTGCTGCCATTCAGGAGAGAAAACACTGAGCATCCATGAAAATATGGATATATATACATCCATGTGTGTCTGTTATGTCAGGGCTGCTATGAGCCCTGACATACAGCTGATGGGTTCATTTGACACTCCCACACAATCTGGAGGATGTTTGTTTTTATTTTTTACTATCAGAGAAGAGAACTGAGCAGAGACATCTGGAGTTCCAGCATCAAACTTCCAGCATCTTTTAGTGCATTTTTGACTGATTCAGATATTAATTTTCTTTCTGAGTGTCAAAACTGTCTTAAAAGTGAGTCAGCGTACATAATTATCAAACAACGTCTTCTGATTAAGACATGGACGTTGTGTAAAGTAGTAACAGATCATCAGCGCTGTGAAAAGATCATGAAAGATTCAGTTTGTCCTTGTAAGAAAGTTTCTTCCAAGACAGGAGGAATAACAGGAAAGCTGATAATCTTCCACAATACTGAACGTTGCAACAAGTTCAACCTGAGGTTAGATAACTGAAAAAAATCTACACTTCACTACATGTCATACTAGCTAAAGAGTTCAGGGATACATTTTTATCACACAAACACGACCAAGGTGAAGACGTTTCGCCAAACTGGACGTTCCTGTTTTATTTGCAGTTTCCTCTCAAGCTGTTGGACTCGTTTTCTCCTTTCTCCACGCCGTTATTTTTCCATTTTTGAGCAGTTATGAGGCATAACTGCAAGCTACTCAACAGCTTGTTGCTAAGTAACCAAAGAGTGAGTTAGTTGCTAGGTAACCAAAGAGTGAGGGAGGTAGTTGAAGCAACCAGCCTTGCTTAGCTAACCAAAGCCGTTCCTCTGCCTACATCCCCCAGAATGCCGTGCAGTTCTAGATCAGGGTTCAGTGAAATTATTTAATATTTTATCAGACATTTCATGCGTATCGTGATGTACATTGTTACTGATTTATTGCCCAGCCTTACATGAGACTCGGCAGTTTGAATAGTGAGTGTGAAAAGTTACCAGAGGTTTCTGGAAGGTCGCTAAATAAAGCGACAAAGTTTATAAGTAAGCAACATCCTCAGACTTGGCCACGCCCCTCAGCGTCTCTTTGCTCCGCCCACTTTGCTGACATTTTTCACACTTGCCAGGGGCCAGGGTTGAATTTCAAGAACAAAGTCATATTTACAATAACTGAAAAAAGAGAATATAGGGAATGTAATCGCTTGTTCAGTTGTGTCTGATCGGCCTGGACTAACCTGAATGAGGTGTTTGGTTTCCACGGGAACAGGTTTTCCCTCTCTCATGCTGTCGGTGAACCAGCTGATGTCCAACACATTCACTGTGGAAAGATCCGACAACGAGCGACCCCTGAGCCACGCCCAGAGGGAAGAGGACTGGCTGTCCTCCGACACCACATGGGTCACCACATCGCTGTGAGGAGAGGAACAAATCCGGTCAGAGCTTCTTCAGCTTGTGGTAAAAATGTTGTAAACGTCAAGAATAACTTAAAATAAGCTTGACTTTGCAATTTGACGACTGGAAGTTGGATTTGTGTCCCTTTAAGAATCACCTAGTCTTTCCGACACTCTGCCTCAGAATACTTCTCCATGATACCGTTTACAACCGTTCTTACTGTAACTGGACTCAGAAGTAGTTTGTCTGATAAGCTCAGTAGATGTTTGCTAATTGCTGCTGCCGCTAGTCTGGAGGAGCTGAGAGGGGAATCAACACTCCAGGTATGTTTTTGATGAGGGACAAACTTTATAATATAAGTTGATTTTAGCTGATGTGTAAAATAATACAATGTGTTTTGACATCCCAAACCTTAAAAATCAGAGTGAAAATCCAAATAATAGCAAAACGGCTGAACTGATGTTCAGTTTCACACAACAAAACTTTGAGCCAGACTAGAAAATTAGTCTCAATATAAACAAATATTACAAAACCAACTCAAATTTAAATTTAAAGTCAAATTGAAGACAAAAATCTTCTGAAATGTTCATAATTATAACTCAAAACTTGTTTCTTTTACCAGATATTTATGTGGGGGGTTTTTTTGTTTTTCAAAAAATCTCTGCCACCCATTGATTTGATATTCTTGAACCAGCAATATAAACAAAGGACCCAGCTTCTCAAACACACACTGAGTGTACTGGGTTGGTCCCAGTATAACCCATTAGGCTTCAATGATCCATCATCTCTCTTATTTAGTCTGGCTCGCTCCCACAGAACCAAACACACCACTCCAGACGGACGGCGCCTCTTTCGATATCGGCGTCATCATTATCCGGATGGTCAGTATCAGTATCACTGGGAACAACATGCTAAATGTGAGCATTCATTTCAATATGATCCTCTGCATAAGTACCACCAGAACCCCATGTGCACAGAGGGAAAAAATACATCATTATCTTGTTTACCAGAATAACATAGCTGGAGTTCATTTTGATTTAAATGTTTCTACCCTCTGACTGGAGGAAAACTTAAGTTTCAAAAGACAAAAGATTTTGGTTTTAGTGCAAAAATATAAGTACACTTGAAATCAGACAAATCTAACTTACAAGTAACTTTTCAGCAAGAAATAAGTCAATAATTTCATAATATTGATGAATAAGTCGCTGTAAGTTAATCTGCAAATGGAACATTGACCACATATTGTAAGTTATCACATATTTTCCTCATTTTAACACAACGTGCATCTTTTTAAACGCAGTTCAGGTCTTTGTTTGGGAGAGGGGTAAAGAACAATCAGCTCAGTGAATCCCTTCACTCTCTGGTTTTGAAGTTATTGAACCACTGACCTCTTCGTCTCACCAGAGTCGTTTTCCTTTCCTGCTTCCATATCGGGATGTGCTGCACCCAATCAAGTCATGAATAATTACCTCAAGCATGAGCCTCTTCCTCTCTTTTGACCTCTGGGAGTAATTGGAAAGACTTTAGGCTGCGGCTTGATTGGCCACAGCTCTACCAAAGCTAATCTTCTGTCTGCTCAACAATCAACTTCTTTTCCTGAAGTAGTCAAATTTATTAAAATCTCAGAATGTTTGTTTATTGGTCAGATTTTGGAAATTGTTCTTGATTAGTCTAACATTTCTTGATGAACTTCAGCATGGCCAGTAAAACACATTAAATTTATTTTTGGAGTCTCTAAAATTATTTTGATGAGGTTTTTCTTCATATTAGACTCAATAATCCTTTTCTGCAGCCTCTTCTGAGCTTCTTGCCTGCAGTAAAGTGCAAGGTCCTGTTTTGGGCCCTTTATAGTTGTGTTATATTTACTTCCTCTTTTGCCCAATGTGCTCAAAGACGTTTATTTTTAATCATATGTGGATAAAATTATCTTTAAAGCCCCATGATGCTTCAAAGCAATAACTGTTGGTATGGATAGTTAAACTTTTAGAGGTTGGCCGGCTGAGAATTTTGATCATTTAACTAAATCCCTTTTTTATTTGTACTTTTTTTATTTTGTAACTGAACCGAAACACATTAATTCCTCATCACACCTACATATTAATGTCAAAGTTGACCTGAACTACCTCCCTTGTTACTTTTTCTTCTTAAAACCTTTTGCTTACCTTGATATCTAGTTGCCTCTCTGTGCATCATGCATTATGTTGACAACTTAACAGCTAAAATCAATAGTTAGATAAAAAAAAATAAAAAACTACATCCCGGACTAATTTCACCTCTTTTCTATTGTACATAATCCCCTTCATCTTATGAGACTCGCTGCAAGTACTGAAAATGTTAATATTAATAAATCAATATGGGATTATCACTTAATTTACTCCATTGCTCAAGCTTTGATTCCTCGCCAAAGGAACTGAAACATAAAAGAGAAACAGTAGGAAGTAGCGGCTGAGTCTGGCTAAACGCTCCATTTAAGAGCAGGCAAGTCACAGCAGGCAGGTTATTTGCATGTTGGAGCAGAAAAAGCTGCAGTTTATTTTCTCCTGAAGTGACTAATCTAAGTTCCCTTACATTAGATTCTGATTTATCTCAAGAGTTATTTCAGCGTGCAATCTGGTTTCCAGGTAAATGCTGTTCCAACTATTTAAATAAGTGGTATTTTGAACAATGAAGGTACAATTTCATTCATTTTTAAGAAGTTTTCTGAGAAGCTCAGAAGGTTGGAAACTGCGTCTCGAAGGCGGGGCTAGGCCCAACCAGGCGTTTGAACAGCTGAGTGGTTGCCATGGTGATTAAATAATTTCACACACATGCATTTCTCAAACTTTCCAGGGATGTTTTTGATAAGGGAATGACATTATGACATGAGGTAAAGCTCAAAAAATTGTTTTTATATCAATTCAATACTCAAATTATTTTTTCATAATCCTGGAGCAAAATCCATTTCCAGACGTTTTCTCCTTCTGTTAACGACATTCCTTCTTTTTAGTCCAGAAAATGTGAAGAAATTAAAAAAAAAAGTAAATAAAAAAGAGAGCGGGAACACAAATTCAACGATTAGCTCAGATTAGCAGCAAAATGTGAATTTTTTTTTACTACACTGTTTTAGTTTAGTATGACTGCTGGCACAAGACACCAAAACAGCATGTGTGAACATTTGGGTTACTCCCATTCCTGAAGCGGCCTATCGGTCAACCAGGAAAAGCATGTCGATATTTGGACGGACGTTCATGTGCATCGGACCTGAAAGGCAGAGCAGCGGGGAGACGTGTGTGTCTGCTGCGCAGCGTGTCAGGCCATATGCTCAGGCTGTCTGCCTGCAACGCGCACAGGACCAGACAGGGAGGTGCTGCTATCAAACTGCAGCTGATATCAGTTTGGTGAGCTTGCAGGATTAATGTCAGTTTGAGGCAGGCGGCTCCACTTCCTGTCGTTGGTTTCAAACGAGTGTATCAAGCCAAGTGTAACCGTAGGAACGCTCAAGCTGTGTTTCTGGGAATGCTGCCATGACCAGGCTGGCAGGAACGCTAAGAAACGTGTTCAAACAATCTCTTCCTCACACATGCACATTTAATGTAGCACTGACTGTCTGGATGCTTTTAATGAGACTATTTTCATTGATTTTTATTTCTCCCCTTCCTCTTAAATGAAAGCGAAGCTGCGAAAGCTGAAACCTGAAATGTGGGCTTTGCAAAAGTGTCGATATTTAAAAAAAAAAAATAAAAAA
The DNA here is from genome assembly GCA_911649635.1 of Poeciliopsis gracilis. Classification (NCBI taxonomy): domain Eukaryota; kingdom Metazoa; phylum Chordata; class Actinopteri; order Cyprinodontiformes; family Poeciliidae; genus Poeciliopsis; species Poeciliopsis gracilis. The sequence goes on from CAJVRI010001154.1 coordinate 6,500,276, forward strand.
AAGGGAGGTGGCTGCATCCAGAGTATCAACCAGCCTCAAAGGAAAGCGACTCTGAAACGCGGCTGATTTCAAGCAGAGGACTTCTGCTGCGCTCACAGTCTGTGATTTGAAAGACACTTTCATTGAGAGACGGAAGAAACGAACGGGGCATGCTGCTTCCATAATTACCACACAATGGAGGATTCATCGCTCCAAGGAACAGCCACACAAAGCTTTTGTTCTTAAGTGTGACTTGGCATAAAAATGTGTTACCAGAGTCATTTAAAAAGTTGGGTTTTTTGCACTTTGTTACCTCTGCTGTGTTGTTTTCTTACTGCCAGCAATCTGCAGATGGTCGAGTCAATTTCTGCTTTCTTTTTGTGCAAAGATTTAAGGGTCCGTGAAAATATATCAAATTTTAACCGGCTGCACTTTCAAACCAGATGCAATTTTTGGTTTAGAGTTCTTTACATGCACAGTTTCAGAGTTTTTCTATGGCTGAATGGGCACAAAAAGAGCAAAGCTCCAAATGTAATGGGCATAATGCACATTTCATTCCAAAGTAACAAAGAAAAAGACAACCACTTTTGTTGTTGATCTGCAGAAAGGAAGGAAAATTGGATTGTTTTCTTTAGTAACTCAGATTTAATGTAAAATGTGGCTAATGTGATTACAGCTCTCTGCGATGCAGTTTAAACTCTCAGGAAGTCTTTATTATGAATAATAAGGACTTTACTCTGAATACAGACCTTTCTGTCTTCTCCCAGTACATCTGTTTTTAGACAGACATGTGGCTTGTCGTCTCTATTTTTGGTATTTTTCTCAGACTTGTGTCTCTGTCTACCTGCTTCTTTTCTTCCCTCTGCAGATACAGGAAGTCAGTGAGCTGCTGTTGTGATATGGCGACTAATATAAGGCTAAAAAAAAGCTGCACCACCTCAAATGGCCTTCTGTAAATATTTGTAAACATGCAGTTACATTTATTTTAATCTGTCAAACTCTAAGAATCGTTGTGGGTCAGTTTAAGATTTCACGTCTAAAGAAATGCACGTCATTCATCGGGATGGTAAAAGCGCTTATGTTAGTCAACTAAAGTGGCATTTCTTTTGCTTTTGAGTTTTTTCAAATATTCACTGCAACAAGCATTTCTCATAATTACTTTAAACAAATTTAAACTAGTGAAAGGAAAAGTCTGAGGAAAACAAGGTCAATTGTTACTTAAAAAAAGTTAAAATTCCGAGAAAAAAAAAAGTTCATGTTGAGATTAAAGCAACTTCCTGAAGGATTGGTGTGGACATGTTCCTGCACCTTTTTGTCTTTATCTATTGAATATGTTGTATTCAAGCCATTGAATACAACATATTGTATTAAATTTTATTTTGTCAATGAAATTGACAATATTTTGATATTTTGAGAATAAATTCAAAATTTTAATGGAAGAAAAGTCAAAATTTTGAGAAAAACATTTTTTATATTTATTGATATTTTAGAGAAATATCAATAAATATCTGTAGAGAATTATGAGGGTTCTTTGTAATTTCTGTGATAATGCCGTATTTTTACTCAAGGTTATCATACAGTGGGAATATCATAATGCCCCATGACTCCATAATCCTCCATAATTAGATCTTCATGAGGCATCAGTGGCACTGTCACTGGCTAATTAGATAAAAACGACACAAAAGCAGAAGCTTGTGACAAAAGATAAGCCCTAATTTAGCATCTCCATAAGCCTGCCTACTGGACCGACTGACGGAGGCCTTTAAATTATTTCAAGGTTAGGAAATGCCAGGGAAATCCATCAGAACCGTTTTAGAAAAGCTTCACACTAGGAAAAACCTTTTAGGGCCAGACATCAACAACAAAATCTTTTTTTTCCAACCTGAGAATGTCTTCCACAACAAAGCCCTTTGACCTGGCCAGCTGGGTCAGAAAGCTTCTCCGGCTGCGGCCCATTTTCCTCTCTACCAGGAATATTCTAACATCCTGGAAAGTCGCCTCTTCACGCCTGCAGAAACTGTCCTCTCCTGGTTTCGACCTCTTCTTCGGACGGGGTGCGGCGGGAGCGTGAAGCATCTCTTTGGAGATGAGCTGCACCTCTGGGAATTTCTGCTGCTGTTTAGTTGTTGTGTGCAGCTTCTGTCTGGGAATAACGGCCTGTTTGGCTGTGGCACAGTTGGTTATTTATGTCTGGCTGCTCTCTGGGACGGCGTTTCAGTTGAAACAAAGCTGCTCAGAGCCAGGCTGAAAAGGCTTCTGGCAACAGGTGTTGAGGATTTGGTGTTTACCAAAAGACCACCTGCCAAGATTGACTGATTATTAATACCAGTGGGGAAGAAAACACTAAAACTCTCTGCTGGTATGAAGTCGCTCATTTCCAGTAAAAGCTGTTCGGTGGGGAATGGGTAGAAACAACAATGCCATGAAAAATTTCCTCTGTTTTTGGTAATTTGTCAAACTTAAAGGTTCAGTATGTAACTTTTCTTAAAATAAACAACTCAGGAAAATATTAGAGCCCATTTAAAATGATCAGTTTCTCTCATTTTACTGTTTCTAAGTATATATTCCAGTAAAATTAACATTGTTTTCTTACTGACAACATGTCTCTGAAATTACAAGCAAAAAATTGTATTTATTAGAAAATGAGAAAAACAAAAAATATGCAGTGCTTTCATACCTCAAATAATGCAAAGAAAACAAGTTTACATTCATTTAGAAACTACAATAGTGATGTTTTAACTGAAGAGTTCAGGAACCAATATATGGTGGAATAACCAGGAGGTTTTTCAATGGGGTTCAGTGCAGTATTCCCTTCATTTATTCCAGAGATGTATAGTTTTTACATATTTGTTCAAACAGATAATCTTCAAATTTACATTTGCTCCCTGAACTAGTAGTTCTGAAAACTTCTGAAAAAAAACAGAAATGCAACAATTTATTTCCCACGAGTAACCAAACCAAGTTTATCCAACTCAATATTTAGCCAAATTCAGAAAATAAAGTCAATTCGGATGGGCCGAATTTGTATAATTCTCAAACTGCTGCTGGGGAGCCACACAAACATAGTCCAACGGCCACAAATGGCCCCCAGTCCGCACTTTGGACACCCCTGAATTAAACACAAAACCTGTGGGCTGGGTGAAGAGCAAAGAAAAAAGCTACTTGCTAATAATGACTAGCATTGGTTTTAGCTGTTCGGTTGTCAACATAACGCACTAAATGTTAAATGTACGCCTGATATACAAAATAAAAAGGAATGTAGTGCTTTGCTACTGATTGTCCACACTACCACAACTATATAACTATATAAGTTTGGGAAAAAGATTCACTTAGGAACAAAAATAACGAGTGAGATGGAAGTAGGTCAGTTATGCTAGCTTGACTATGACAACCTTAACATGTACATGCGCTGTGGAATTCAATGTGTTTCAGTTCAGTTAAAAAATAAAACCAGGTGACCTAAACACCAACTCTGACAGATCACCAGTAGCACAGGTGTGTAAATTAGCTAATGAACCACTGCTCTGGTAGCTTAGCCAATGGCTGTGGTAGCTAATATACCATAGCGATCACTTATTTAAAATCACACTGATCGTCAAGCCTTAAAACATAAAACTGTAACAAACTGAATGTTCTGTTATTTTTCTGGGAAATGTCTGACTGTTTCTTGGTGTTGAATCCTGAAACATTTTGTGATGTCAGTTGCTAAGGCAACGAGTCTGTGCCGTTACCATAGCGAACAAAGAGAGCGAGAAAAAAGTGGCTTTGCAGTTTTCCTGTATTATTTTTCCCTCTGCTGTGGCGCATAGCAGTAAAGTAATAATATTTACATCTCCATGTTTCATTTAGGGATTGTTCTACTGCGTCTTTTCACTCTCCAGCATTGTGCGCATGTGCGACATTTCCAGATGTAAACAACAACATGAGGAAGGTTCATAAGCATTTTTCAACCAAATGTTAGAGCACTCCTGCGCAGGCTGTTAGCAACAATCCGGTGCAGGAATCTTTTGCAGATAGTTGCATTCCTCTGAAAGACTGTATAATTTCCTTGGTTTCATTTTTGGATAGGGGCCAGCACCCTCATCTACCGCTGACTGATTGGAGGGGTAAACAGTCCACCAATTAGTCGTGTCTGTCCTCTGACATCCATTAACCCCCGGCACTCCGCACTAATGAGAGTCGTGTGATAATTCCTGTCAGAGGAAAGCAAGGTGTGCTTATTAGGCTGAGAACGAGAACAAGGCTGTCCTAATTGGATGAAGAATCAAGGTCTGCAAAGGTTTTATTCAGTGCCAAAATAAACAACTCGTTTCCGCGTGTGCATCTAAAGCATTTTGTGCATAATTACAGCAGAAGCAAATTAAGACCTTTTTTGTATTGTTGTTCTCTGCAGCAGAATGCCTCTTGTTGTAATTACCTCTTTGGAAATTAAAACAATCAATGGGTCTTGCATCTTGAATCTATTTTCAGTCTGCGTTCCTGACCAAAGCGCATGCAGTCATATTCCCGCCGGTAAATGGTACTAATCATCAACAGCTTGCACATGCAGTACCTGCATGTGTGCAAAGGCCGTATGTGAGCGGCGGCGCCCTCTGGGGAAATGCACACAAAGACTTTCATTTTAGGAGGTGAGCTAATTAAAGCTGGAGAGCAGATGGTGCCGACTTGGTCCGGACATAATGAGACAGTGAGCGGCGGGACGAACCGGACATGGCAGGACAGCTGAGATGGGGTTCGCCAGGTGATCGGGATTCAGCCGCCTCCCTGGAGGGAAGCTAAATCCTGCCAGGAAAGGTTTTCGAAACTCCGTGAAAACTTCTGTGGAGGTTTTTCTTAAATAAGCGTCTGACTTTTTGGTCACAGCAAAAGGTTTCAGATGAATAACAACCTGAATAAATACTAAATGCAGTTTTTGCCTCTGAGTGAAAAACTGTTTCAATTCAGTCTCACTCAAAATAGAGAATGGAGCTCAAACTCAAAGAAACTTGTTAATGCCATTCTCAAGGTTTCTAGGGTTTGTAGAAAACAACATGGCCGACAGCATCACTGACACACCCAACACATGAAATTGTTTTCAATTTACTGGGAAAGCATCAACGTCAGTCTCACCTGACTAAAGCTTTCCTTTAAGGTTGTTTTTACAGCAGGTAGTCCAGTCGACTCGGTTCAATTGGGTTCAAAACTGAACTGGCTGCTGTGGTTCTCTTTCTCACTTCAGAGTCAAACTAAACCTTTTGAAAACCTGCTCCCCTCCTCGCCTGTGGGGGCGCTGCACCAAAAACCTCGGACGGTAAAGACACAAAAACCTCTGAGGAAGACACTGAGCACAACTAACGTCCTTCTTCACGAAATGTAAACAAAAATAGACTGACTTCAGATTTTGGTGGTTGTATGATTTCTCCCTGTTAGCACCAAACTAGCACTTTGTTTTGGTTGCATTTACCCAGAATGCCCTGCGTTGGAGCCCTCTTCCTGTTTTGGGAGCGGTTCAAAGTTCAGTATGTGTTTCTTTATATTTTCTTGGAAAATAATGTTGTTCCAATAAAAGTGTATTTAAAATTTGTGCACATACCTTTACTGGGGGTACTAATTATTTGCATTTTAAATCCTGGTCCGCCAAAAGAATAATTTTATTTCTGTTTTTGCTTGAAAGTAGAAAACTAATTGACACCCGGTGATTCCCCAAGGTCAGTTTGTATTTCAATTTCATAGTTATGAAATACTAAAAAGTGGAACTTTTAGGCTTTTTCAAAAACGAGAGAAAATGAATTTAGTACTCAGTATTTTTAGGCATTTCTGTTGCTAAAAAGTAACAGAAAATTTTAACCTGAATGCTTAGAATCTGACAGCACCCTTTTCAGAAGGTTATGTATTAAAAGTCAACCCCAAAGTCAGCCTCAAAAGGCTTTATATATTGAACAATAAACAAAAAAACATATCAGGAGGTTGGAAACATTTCTGTTGAGGTTTCTTGCTAAAATGTCACTTTTCTAGTTTCATTAATATTTCAGAGTGAGATTGTTAAAATGAAAAACAGCAGTAAGAAATAAAAATAAAAAATAAGACTATTCTTCGCTTCTAATTTGCAGGAAATAAATCGGCAGGTTTTGGTTTAATACTGGAACTGTTAATCTGCACATTTCACCTCATATCTTTGTTAGCTTTACTTGTGGTGTGTTTATTGTAAACGAAAAGAAAGCTCTGCAAAACATATGAGTGTTTATTTCTTCTACCTCCTTTTCGAATATGTTAAGATGATGTGTTTTCTTGTTTATGTCTATTATTTCATACTGTTATGTTCAAAATAAATGACGCCAAGTTGACCTCTGGGAGACAGAATCTGTTCTGCTTTCTGCGGACAGTGATGCTTTATGTTTCCATGACGTTTTGGCTTCAACATATTGTTTCCTCAGATGAACTAATCATCTTCAGGCATCTGTAAACATCCAAAGTTGGATAACTGCCCTATAGCGACAATCTTATTATGGAAATATTAAAGAAAAAAATCCTTCGAAATTAAATAATGGTGCATATCTTTTACTTTGATTATCATTTATGGCTGTATTCACTTTTTGGACATTAGGCTGTTAATTTATTTAAATAAAATAAAGAAACCAGTTGTGGTGGTGTGTAATATTTTAAATGTTTTGTGTCACACATATTTGTCCTTTAAATAGGATCACATATATGAAAACAATCTAATTGTTCTCTTTTAATTTAAATATCTTTGCTTACATTTGTTTTAATTTGAGTTTTATCCTCACTGTACTGCCTGTTATCCTTATTTTACTGTTGTTAATAGATAGCACAAATGTACACATACATATTCTTTTTTTATTCTGGGTTTTTATTTGTTGTTTGTACATGTGAATTTTGTGACAGTGGGAGAACAAACGTTATTTCTATTCCAGTTTGACGAGAAATAAGTTGTTTTTCCTCTGCAGAGTTCAGCTCGAGTGCATTTCCCTTGTTTTTATATTTTTTTATTTTATTATTCATGAAGAAATTTTGGCCTGACAACCTTTGGGCATGAAGAGCGTTTTGTTTTTGTTTTTTAGTTTTTTGCAAAGAGCAGCACTCAAAAACAAGAAAGACTCCCAAAGCAGTTGGACAGTAAAAATAAACAATTTTTGTAAATCAACAAAGAAGGGGAAAAAAACGTGATGCTAAGGCAGGAAGTTCAAAACGAGAAACGACTCAAACATCAGGCTGGCATGGTTACTAACAAAAGAGCGAGAAGGATCTGAAAACAACACTGGAAAAACTCTCTACGTCGTGGGAACATGAAGAGTAAAACAAAATCAAATATTCAACAAAACTTGAGGAAGTTAAGATAAAATTCAGCAAACTGGGTTGTTTGGGTAACAAAAGGAGTAAAAATATATCAGTTACAACAAACAATGACGTTGACAAAAGGAACTTTTACAAGTTTTCACGTCACATTTAGGTAATTAGATAACAAAAATGCTTTTCAGCTTCTACTATAAAAGTGCATTATTAAAATAATAAAAGGTTAATCTGAAATAATATATCAATAAAATAAAACAATCCGATTTGTATAAACAACTTTTCTCCTGAGTATAGTTGGATGGCAACTAATTACATTTACGTGAGTAACTTTTTTGAATAAAATTACTTTTAGGAGTGTTTCTACCATGTTGTAATTTTATTATGAAGTATTTCTACTCTTACTTGAGTAAACTATGTTGAGCTAATCTTATTTGTCCAATACTTGGCTACTTTGATCATCAAAATATTTAAGTTAACAATTCCTTAATATTGATGAAAAAATACTAGTTCCATGGCAAAATGTTCCACTAGTAACATTGGAAAAATGTTTTGTTACAAGTGAAATAATCTGCCAGTGGAACTCCAATGGGGTTGCTAGGCAACGGGTAAGGCTTGGCTGGTGTTGCTAGGCAACGTCACGGGACCCATTGATAGTAAAATAATATCCCAAAGAACTAGAACTTTTAAACCAATATTAATAACCTGAGTATACTTTTTACCACATACTTTTACTAGACTAAAAATATGTTGAAGTAGAGCTACTTTTGCTTGAGTGTAATTTTTGCCTACCTCTGTAATGAAAGTGCTCACTAAAATCTTTGTCTCATAAATAACCTTCCACAAATTCATCTTGCACATTCCTGTAGAAAAGGCACAATTACATGCAATGTCATATTTCTGTATTAAAAATGTTTTTCACTGGCTTGATGTAATATTCTAATCTTAATTGTTGTGTTTTAATTAGCTGTAAGCAGAAAATCATCATAATTACTTCAGTCTGTCTAATTGATCAAGATAATGTGTTTCACTTTGTGAATTGTGCAACTGAAATAATGATTTTTTTAAATAATATTCCCATTTGTTTCGGTGGATGTGACTGAACAGCCTCTTTTTGTTTAAAAAATAACAATTTCCTTTGCAAACCAATAAAACAGCTGAATTTGATTCAGATTTTTCAGTTTAATTTGTTTTTCTGGCACTAAAATATTTATATTAAGAGTAAAGTGTGACACTCCTTTAGTTTCACCTGCCACAGTTGGACAAATTGGCAAGCAGAGCTTCTTGTCGGTTACTAAATTTATACTCCCTCTACTCGCTGCTTATGCATTATTTGCAATTATTGCTGCAATTAACACCATGTTGTCATTTGTTTCTTTCTGAGACAATGTTATTAATGAAGCTGCTGCCATTAACGTTGCGTATTCTCTTTGTTTTTCTTTTCCCTCAGCCGGTCTTGGTAAACAGCCCAAACTGTCGACTTTGGAAAGACTTGGACTCCAATTGGATCTAAATAAAACTGTTTGATAAAATCACATGACTTCCTTTGGTCATTTGAATTCATCTTATAAAGTACTTTGAGATTTTTTGGCCAATAAAACGCCAGTCTTTGCCTCAATACTTATCTATAACATTGTCTGCCAATATTTCTGTAATTCTTACATTTATAACTTTAGATTTGCATGAGTGGAACCCACCAAACAGGAAGTCCACTTCAGCTGGAGAGTTAGTTTAGCATCTGAGCATAACCACTGAATTAGTTACTAACTTCAAACCTTAAAACTTCAACAATCACCGACACCATGTTCCAAATTATTATCCAAGTGATATTTTCTCAGATTTTCTTAACTGGTCAATGGAAATCATGGTCAGTATAATTTTCAAGTCATTTTACTGAACAAACTCAAAATGCCATTTTCCTTTTTAAATTTTAAAAACCCCAATTAAAAAACGCTCAGCAGATTTTCTAAATTGCTGGGTAAGAGCAATGCCTGTTGAATGTCTTTTAACAATCAGGAGGTTTTTGAAGCCATAAAACACCAAAAATCATTAACTTGTTGCCAAAAAACCAGATGAGTGCTTTTTGTTGTTGTTTTGTTTTTTAAATGCGTCGTTTGTTTTAAGAAACAGTTCAGACTCGCACGGACATAAAAATGTGCAAAATGTGGAAATCCTTGAGAATTGTTGCATAATGGATCTCCTGTAAGCAACAATTCTCAAGGATTTCCACATTTTGTTGATTTTTTTCTTTCTATGTCTTTAAACCAACAGGAAATGCGGCCATGCTGATGGACATTACAAAATAACTAACTTTACACCGTAAAGTTTGAGTGTGTTGTGAAATTTTACTGCTAAAACAAAATATTATCAAGTATTTTTGTTTAGTTTCTAGTGAAAGTATCTTGGTATCTTAGTACACTGATGAAAGTAAGTTACAAGTAAGTTTTAAGCAAGATATAGGAGCTTATTTTCAGTCAGTGATTCTTGAATATTGATATTATTAGACATATGATGAAAAAACATATTGTTTTCTATATTTTTTAAAGTGTTTCATACGTAAACAAAGCTTGGATTTAACTTGTTTTTGTTTTTAGAATCTTTTAGGTTTTTCAAAATCTACAGAAATCTCCATTTCGTGCTGATCAGCAGGATTATGAGTATGCTTAAAATAAAAACCCCATTTCACATTGCATCTAACAGTCTAACAGTAAACCCTGTTATTGTGACAGTTTTGGTTTCTTGCCGTTTTAAAATAGAATATATTTTCAGGAAGTTCCAGCTTCCCTTTTGTTGATGCCGTAAGACCATCAATGGGGAAATGTTCATTTGTGTTTTAGTTACAGTTCCAGGACATTTAATATTTATGTATGATGAAGAATGAAAATGGGCATGTATTTTTACTCTAAGGTGACCTCGGTGCCTGTTCTTCTTCAAGCTGAAGCGTCGCTGGGCCAGCAGTGTGTGGAAACTCGCTCTGGAACCACAGCGTCGGGAGTTAAGAGGCTCCCGGCAGCAGCAGACATGAACCTGCCGACCAGAGAAGAGTGTGAAGGGTGGGACCACACGAAAGTGGCGATTTTTATGTCCAAGGTGGGTTTGAGAGGAATTACTAAAAGTTTTACAGCGGATGGCGGGGATCTATTTCCCTCAACATTTGAATAATTAAACCGTTACTGACAGGATTATGCTACTGATAACGTTTCTCTGCGATTACCATCAGAATAACATGCAAGAGTGCGCCGGAACTGTGACCAGATTAAAGATCGACGGAGTCAGACTTCTGGTGAGTCTGTTTTTTACTAGTATAATTATTCTTGCATTAGTTTTGCAGAAAAAAAAAAAAGTTTTATCGCAAACGACATTAAGTTGTCCTCACTTTGTTTTATTTTAATATTAAAATAGACAAATCCTTAATATGAGGCCCTTTAAACTGCCGATATGCACAAATCAAACCTTGCAGGCAACAGTTATGTGCTTAAATCTTATTTTATTAATCAAATCAGAGGTTTTTATCTGTTTACCTGTCAAATTACATTAATCAATATGTCTAATTTCAATGTGAAAATGTGAAATAATGCAAACTCAATAAATTGTGTCATTTGTTTTACCTTTGTGTATAAATGAGCATTGAAAATTTTCCAGAAAAATGGTCAGGAACATTAGTTTGAAGTGATGCCACCTTCCACCAGAGGGTGGCAGTATATTTTACTTCTACACTTCTGCCTCGGCTTAATTATTTCAAGTTCAAGTCTGTGATTAATTATTTGCAAGAAATAAGAAGTCACAGTTATCATCACCCCTAAGTGCAAATTTTTCTACATTTCTTGCAAATATTTCTTAATTGGCGTTTTGATTTTCACTGAAAACATTTTTTTAAAAATCACAAAAGAAAATGTTTATTTTCTGATTTTTAGAGCAAAAAAAAAAAAATCAAAAAAATTCTGGAGGGACTGATCGGTGTGAAAAGATGCTCAATATTATTTTTTTATTTTATAAATAATTCCAGCTGTTGGTTTATTGATACTTTCTGGCCCTTTAAGAACATTCATGATCTCAATGTGGCCCAAACTGAAATTGAACATGTTTGACTTCCCTACTGCAAATTATTAAAATGGGGATTTCGGTATTAAAGTCACTAAAAATAAACAGCTAAACTCGTTCTGTTCCATTTTCATTCAGCTTTGTTTTATGTTTATTTTTCTATTTCTGCAAACGTGCGGGACAACAGACGGGGCAGTCATGGCGACTTGAACCATGACGGATCCGAACACAGTTGCTTGCATTACTTCCCATAATTTGCTCTTCCTCTTATAGCAGTCAGAAAATCTGTTGCAACTTCTGCTTTGAGAGTCACTTTCATCGCTTTGGCTGCGTTTGTCTTCAACTGAAAGAAATTAAATTTGACATCAAGTAACTGTGATGTTCTAGTTTTCCATGGTTGAAAATATGTATTTCTGTTAACATTAATCAAAGAGGTATCAATAGACTACCACAATGTTTTGTAAAAGAATGAATAGTTTTTGAAATAGAAAATCTATAAAGTGTGGCATGCTTTTATTTTCAGAACCTTTCTTTGCAATTCAACAAAAGTCTTTTTGTGGGGTTTCTATTGGCTTTACTTAATTGCAAAATAGCTCAAGCTCAGTAAGATGGATACATTTTTAAGTCTTGACAGACTCTCAGTTGGAATTAGGTCTGCACTTGGACTAGGTCATCCTAACACATGAATACGTTTTCATCTAAACCACTAGACTGTATCTCTGGTTGTAGGTTTACTGCCATCTGAAATCTTTTTTGGCTTCCCATCAAATCTGAACAGACTTCCCTTGTTAAAGACAAACATTTCCAAAGCATAATGCTGCCACTACCATGTTTTATATTTAAAATAGGGTAAGTTAGATTCCAGCTTTCTCATGCCACATATATCCCAGCATGATAAATATTGTATTATATATATTAATTGTATTATTTGTACTTTTCCACAAGGCATTTTTACTTTGTTTTTTTTATCTTTTAGAAAAATTAGACTTCTGAGTAAAACTAAGTTAAACTGAGATCTCCAAGCAGCCATGCAGTGCAAAGTGTTATATAATCTATTTTAAAAATGTCCATTGGTTCACAGAACTGACATGATCACTTTCAAGTGGACTTTATTTACAGGTAAAATACTTTTGAAGTCGGTTAGTGTCACTGGATTTTATTTAGGAGTATCAGAATAAAAGGGGAGGATGGTCAAAGGCAAACATTTTTTTCCCCAAAATGATTGTTTATTTCTCCCAGAAAATTTGAAAAAAATACACTGATCCTTATGGTTGTGACCTTATAAAATGAACAAGTTCAGGGTAATGTATACATCCTACCTGTCACGCTCTACATGACAGCAATAATGTATTATTTTTTCATATTATTTACTCACCTTGAGCTGCGCCTTGTGTCTCACAGGCTTATTTCCCCTAAAGGAGACGCAACAGGAAATATGATCAGTCAAAAAATGATGAATGTTTCAGAGCAGAGGCTTTGATGAGCAAGGTGCCAGAGCAGAGCTGAAAAATACATAAACATGGAGATATTGACTGATAGATCCCACAGAGAGAGAGAGAGAAAGAGAGATTCAGCCCTATTAGGCTAGCAAACACTGCACTGCGGTTCAGTCGAACTTTAACGCTCCAAGTACTTCATCAGTGCACCGTTGGCGCTCTAATGCTGCTGCATTCACACCGAACGCATTTCTGGCCCTAAAAACAGCTCCAACACTTCCAGCTCAACGCGTTTGCACTTTGAAACAAGATGCTTGACATTTTGCTCTAGATAAGCGTAAATCGCATCAAAATCGCATCAAAATTGCTGGTCTCTTTGTACAATGGTGAATTAATTTAATTAATTTTGTCATTTCTATTGTTTATTTATTTAGGGTACTCTCTATGAGAATGTATTTTTTGCATTGATATTATGCCTTTACCATTTTATTACTTGAAAATGGTCTCAACTGACAATATTATTGTATATCGCAATAACTTCTGGGACAATTTATTGTTCAGCAAAATTTGTTATGACAGGCCTAATGCTTTAAAACATTTGCTTTTAACACTCCTTTTTCTTCACATAACAAATTTACTTTGATTAGAATCTGAATTTATTAATGAAATTATACAAATGAAATGAAAATTCCTTTATTTTAATACTTTTAACAACAAGAAGGACCAATAAATGTGAAGTACCACTAGATCAGCCTATCTGAACAACACAGACAGACAATAATAATATAATTTACTAAATTACCTACCCAAATAACTGTAATGATCTCCTGCTTTGATTAAACATCTCCGGAGAAGCAATGCCCCCGCTGATATTTAGCAACATGGAGGTGCCGTTTGCTCTGTGGTGACACCAACATGTTGATTTTGGCATGAAACTCAAACCACTGCTGTGCTGCAGCGCAGCTTCACAGAATGTGCAATGTGACAATGTTGTGTATATTTGTTCATGCAATCAGCCTAGAGTAAAGGAGGAATCCACCAAACCATCTCAATTTACCTTTAAATGAAAAGGGATTTGATATAACAAATTATATGATTATTGCAAATCAGTGTTTATTAAGTTGTCCTTCAGTTTTATGCATTTAAATTTATTTTAAAGTAATTCTAAACACTTTCCATTTGCATTTTGTTCATTTATAAACAAAACAATCCAACCTGAAAACAAAAAACGGTCACCAAGTATTTTGTTCCGAGTTATTTACAGATTCTGGAAGTGTGGATTTCAAGATTTCCATTGTTGTCAAACACGTGAAAATTAAAAAAGGTTTGTTCTTTTTTAGTAAGTGTTGTGTACGTTAATAACATTTATGACTATTTGTCATTTGGAAGCACAATAAAAGAAAAACAGACACTCTTCTGCACCATTAAGTGTTGAATTATCCACTGATTCCTATCAACTGTATTTATTATCTTTTAAGGCTTGACTTCCTCTGATCAGATAAGTAATGATCCCATCCTTGTTTTCTTCCCGTTGGTATCTTCAGCTTTTTTTTTTTTGAGTGACCTGATGTCAAGCCATTTATCCATTCTCATTTATTTAACTGCAGGCCTTTGCTCAGCTCCCTGTGGCATCACACTTTGAGCTGACGTCACCGCAAATAAACGGTCGTTTATAAGCAGTACCAGGTGGATCACTCAGGGGCGCCCGGTTTCAGTCTGTTATAAATCACATATTATTGTACAAAAGCATAAATATTGCAGTAAAATTTAAAAGCTACATTTCCACTGGTTGTGTTGTGGCAACAGACACTTGGTTTCAAGGCACGTAGTTCTTTTTCTAAGTTGGATCAGCGAATTTTTGTCGGGCAGTCAAATGTCTGTTCCTTTATTTTGCAAAAACATTCTGGCAGGATTCTGTGTTACATCTGCGAAAATCTAACAACAGCCCAGAATTTATGTGTGATGTAGAAAAATCCTGAGACATTCCGACTTCATGTTTTGTTTGAGGAAGATAATTTTTCTACATGTTTCCACAGACATGTTTTATTTAATCTCCAGTATCAGAAAGCTCCAATCATGCATAATTAGGAAGGCTTCAGTTTTAACCAATGTAAAGCAGCTGTGTGCTCAGCGAGAGGAGATTTCAGGAGAAAAGTAAAAAGAAACATTTATTAGTTTTGTTGGATTAACTAGGAAGTTGAGTGATTTTAAAAATGTAACGTCAAAGATGTAAAAACATGAATTTGATGCCCCGCAGTTTTAAATTTATCATAGTTTTTCACTGATCCAACCACAAGTAAGAATCACTAAGTTTCTCTTAGCAAGAAACTCAACACTTTTAAAAGCCATAAATCAGATGGAGTTCAGTAAATCTAATTGGTTTTCTGATTTTAACCTAGTTTTTCAGCGTAGTCCATACAAATACTATTCCAGAATGAGATTTAATGTCTGTTTTGCATCATTGTCCTATTGCAGAACTCATTTGTTTCCCAGTTTCAATCATCTGACCCAAACAGTCCCGTTTAGATTAAAGCAAACATCTCAGGATGTGCAAGACTTATAGCTTTGGGAATGTTGATGTTGCAGCATGTGCTAATGCTGCAGCATCAGCACCTTCATGCTTAATTGAGGCTGTCCATATGGACAAGACAAACACCTTCTGGAGAAATGTTTTATAATCAGATGAGGGACAGGGAGTAGCATGTTTAGGAAAATTAGATTAAACTGAAGGATTTCATCTTAATTGTAAGGTTTTGTACGGCACTTTAAGTCTTTTGTGTTGGCTTAGCTTCTGTTTTAAGCGATGCTTAAAACAGAAGCTTTTAGCAAAGATAAAAAAATTTTAAAAAATCTACCGCTACTTCATTTCTGTTTACATCTTGTGAAGAAGGAACTTGCACTCAATGACTTCTTCACAGGTTTTTGTGTCATTTCCTTCAGTGGTCATTAACGCAGCGCCACCACAGGCGAAGAGGGGAACAGGTTTTTCAAAATGTTGTGGTTTGTTTGACACAGTGCGGTGAAAGCAAAACATTTAGCCACTTTGGTCCCCAATCAAATCGTGTCTACCAGACTAACACAGTTAGTATTGTGGTGGTAGTTTCATAATGAGGTTCTGTTTTTCTGGTTCTCTGCAAAATGTGTGAAATATGAAGCATTTCTCTTCCCCTTACATTAAAACATACACAGAGTTTAAGGTTGGCAGAATTGAATGGTTGCTGAGAGGACGAAGTAGGCCAGCATTAAGCATCTGGCCAAGAACTGAACCTTATTTAAAATTTATGGACTATCCTTAATAGCCCTGTCTTTCCAAGGAAACCAGCTAGTTTCACTCTCCTATTACTTCTGTTCTATTTGTGCCAAGAAGAGTACATAAAGGATGACTGTGGCTCAGTGGGGAGAGTTTGTTGTCGATGTGCCCCTGAGTTCAGTAGCTAGCGCCTGCAGCTGAATGCACTATGCATATCTTCAGATTTTCCTTTAATTTTGAAAGAATTAAAAGAATAATTGTTGGATTTTTTTTTTCATCATCAAACCCTCTTTATTATTAACAAAACTCTGGAGAAAAAATACATTTTCTGCCAAAACATTTTGTCTGTCGCCTTGTACACCTTATACTAGCAGGGATATGTGTCCGTCTTGAAACTAAATGTTTTTGTTCAGTTTACTTATGTACTTATGTTCTTTTTGTAAGCTAAACATTAATAAGCGCATTTCCAAGAGGGGTGAGTGGACCCCACCTAAGCCTTTTACCACGTACGCAGTTCTGGTGGGTGGGAGTCGGCTTTCTTTTGTGGTTTCGCAAACTGAAGAGCTAACTTTTCACCCGGTTGGCCGACTGTAACATCTGCCGCGCTTTTATTGAGCATTGTGCTAAAACTGTGGGAGAGTTAAACAGGGAGAATGCGAGCAGCAGCGTTCTGATCAGCTACAAACTTAGGTTTCTCTAACACACACGTGATGCGTGTTAGAGATGTGGTTGTGCGCTTTGGTTTTAGTGCGTTAACTTTTACGGTAACCGTAAAAGTGCCATATAATTTCAGTCCTTTCATCTACGTACACCATAATCTCTTCGAGTTCCACCTTGAAAAAATAAATTGTTCCAATAAGTGATAAAATGTCCAAAATTATTTCAAAATTGCTAATATTATTGTATACAAACACCTGAAAAACACAGCAGCTTATGATGACAGCTGGCTCTGCCAAGGAAAATATTCAAAGTTAGCCTCTTACTTTCGCTGTCAGTTTATCAGATAGAATGAAAGGTGTGAAAAATACAGTCTAATTCAGAGTACTACAGCAGGGCTGAGGATGACAGCCAGTCAGCACAGTGAAGATAAAGGTAATCTCTCTTTTTGAAGTCAGATTTGCTCACACAGGTAGACAAGGTAAGAAGAAAATACATGTAGCAGATCAAAGAAGTGTCACGCTGTATCTCTGGGACGCTGCCTGTTTGGCAGCTTTGTAAGGAAGTTACTTTTAGCTTTTGTGTATCACAGCAACACTACAAACAAAGGCCAGTCATAGAGGACAGCCCATCCATGGCAGAACATTAAATAAACGCATTACAGCACCCAGGTTAAGAGATGGGCTTCACATTAGATGTTTTCAAATTGTAAACCGTAGATCCGTTAAAAGACAGAACAGCTTTTATGGATTAGATGTGTCCAAAGTATGGGTCAGGGGCCATTTGTGGCCCTCGGACTGATTTTTTTGAGGCCTTTGACTGCAGTAAAGAAAATGATACAAATTTGGTCCATAGAATCTGATGGAGACTTTTAATTTGGAATCGGGGTGAAAATTGTAACATAATTTTCTTACTAACATGAAGTACAACACAAAGTATTCGTCTTTTTATAACCAAGTTTGTATTCTTTCTGAAACTTGGATAAAAAAAGTAAAATAAATGTAAAATACATCTGAAAACTAGATGCATTTCTTTTAATACAGAAAACATGCAAAATTGTAGTAGTAGTAGTAAGTAGTACATTTCTGTCACAGAAATCAGAAATCTTCTTTATAAATTTTATTTTAGATTTTCATCAGAAAATTTCTACAACAAAGCAGAAAATTTCTGAATTTCAAATGTAAAATTTTTGTTAGAAATTTTCTAGAAAAAATTTCAAAGGTTTTCTGGAAAATTGCTGAGATTAATCACAAAACATCTGAATTTTTGGTGGAAATTTACTCCTTATTTATTCTATCTACAACGGATCAAAAAACAAAAGTTGTTTTGTATCCACAATAAATATCAAACTACTTTGCTATATTTGGAGTTTTTTTTACCCCTAGTGCCAAAAAGTTTTGACACTCCTGGATTAGATGTTGCTAGAATTTTATTCTAATTTTAGTTCAAAATATGATGGAAAAACGGCAAATATGGACTGAATGTTTTGGGTCAAGAAGGAAGGAAAAATAAAACTCTTCTCCCTGGAATTAGCTTGTCACATCGGTGATTCTAGAGTGTGTAAAGCCGCCCTGTGAGTCCGGAGACATCATGCAGTGGTGGTGAAAGAACCAGAGGTAATATCGTGAGCATGTAGCTGTGAAATCGTTCTGTCTGCTGGAAAATTAAACTCATTTTTACCAAAAACAAACAAACAAAACAGCTTGAACAAACCTGTGAATAGCTGGGTTGACGTTTCACTAGCAAACCACATGTACAGAAACAACGGCCGCATTCCTCATGCCTGCTTTTGGTTGAAACCGAGATTTTACTCTTACAAAAGCGTTTTCTTTTCCTTAAATTTATGGTCAGTTTTAATCAGAAGAGAAACAGAAATCAGTTAAATTCTTGCTTGGAAACTATCACTACTAGCAATCCAGGTTTTCATTGTTTTAATTCGCCGTTTAAGCTGCATAATACCAGCTGAGGTGTTTTTATTTAGAAATGCTAGGTTGTTAGCTGATCAATCAGAATCAAAATTTGTTTTATTGAACAAGAAATTGAATTACAGACATCACTTATAACTATTACACCTATAGAGGAAATAAAAACATAAAAAACATCCATCTGTTGTCTTCTGATTATCCAAGATTGGGTCAAAAGAGGAAAAAAACAATTGATTATAGCAGCTATTACCACCTTTGAGATGGCAGCCATGTTGGATTGTGAAGCCTCAGGTTGGACCTCTGAGTTTCCTGAAGGGAAGATTGCAGCTGAGTTTTCCAAATTGGAAATGTTCAATTTTGAAATTTGACAGCAAATAGAAAAATATTTCTGTTGGAAATCTTTTCCTTTAAGTTATAGATGCAGTTTGTGTTTAAAGTTAGGATTTGGGATTTGTGTGGTTTTCCCTTATCAACATTCCTAGATGGCTATTAGTCTGGCCAGAACCCTGAGGCCAGGTTGCCATTCCTTAAGAAACCTTGAAGTTTCTCACAACGTAAATCGAGAAGGCGTACTTCAACAACATCCAAGAATTCAAGCCGTGAAGGGCCACATAGACGTGTTTTCTGGTCACGTTCTGGACTGGATATAACCTGAAAAAGCACTTGGAGAATAAAAATGAAGCTGAACGTGAAGGCTCCAGGTCTGGAGAGCAAAAGAAAAAACAATTGTGGCTGCTGTGTCTCATTTAAAACAAGCACAGACACTCCTATAAATAATTCACGCTCGGAGTAGTACCTGAGTATCCACCGGGATAGACTATTTGATATTTTATTCTGTGTCAAAAGGCTAAGTCTGATTTTATACAGATGCTTTTTGCTCTGCTGTGAGCCAGAATGATGATTAAGTGTTTCTCTGAGGCCAAGGTTCAGTTCTTTGAAGGAGGTAAAGCCTTTCGTATTAAGTGATCTCTCTCTCTGATTTACAAATGATTAAATCACAAGCTTTGCCTAAAGGCCTCCCAGCTATGCTATGGGCGTATTCCTAGAGGTAGTACAGCCCAGGGTTGCCAGATCTGAAGGACTGTTTCCAGCCTGAAAACAGTATAAAAAATAAACTTTTTAATGTAACTCAGATATAAAATCTTGTGTCCCATACATCATAAACCTGTGACAATTCACATTTATTGTATTCTGACCGGAACCAGATACAATTGGGACTGCAAAGGACTTGACTCGTTCAACACAATAGGCGTTTTTCCACTGGCAAGTTGCGCCCGAACCGATTAATCTACAATTCAGTTCTACACCAGGAATCGAGCTTTTCCTTTATCTGATCTGCTCCTCGCTATTCTGGCACTTTATATTTTTTAAATAAGCATCCTTTTGGACTCAGGTAATGCAGAAAAAAGATGTAAATCAATAGCTACGCTTAAACTTTATTATTTTTTAATCCAAATGAAAAATAAAATTAACATCACAATTTAATACTATGTAGTTCCAGAGTTTCACACTGTTGGCACAAAACAGCAGCTCCATCCGAAAGCTGACCACAGCTGCACTGTTTCTCTCTTTATTACAGTTTGAGAGCAGCTAGCTGCTAGCATCGCTGCTAATTCACGGTCATTCTGCTGCACAAATTACCACATGTGTTCATATGTTCCTGCTGCTGCTCTTGATTAAACTGTTACGTTGCGGTGATATAAATCACGAGCCAATCAAAGAAATAAAAAGACGTGTGCAATAAAGAAAATAGCGCCCCCTTCATTTCCGGAGTGGTGTTCCCGCCCTTCACTGCTCGTTCATTTAATGCTCACATACTCGGCTCATATTGGCCAGTTTCTACATCATTGATACGTATTTTGTATTCATTTGTATCTTAGCATAACTATCCGAAGACAAACTTTTCTTCCGTTGCTCATCCCTCAGACTTCAATGCGAAGGCTTTCAGAAATCTGCTGTCATGGGTCTTCATCACATTACAGCAATTTTGGAAACTGAAGCGACTTAGAGCGAATAACGACCTGAAGTCATGAATTATGAATGAAGAGGGGAATACATAATTTAGCAGGGTTTGTTGCATATTTTATCCTAATCATTTTTCCTTTCATTTAGGAGTGACAATTACCTTTCTGCAACAACACACATGTTGAAATATGACAAAATAAAATACAGTGTAATAGGCAGGCACATTAATTCTTCAATGTTTGATCATTTTGGTTTTGTTTTTATTTTAGCATTCATGTCATTAATTGAAATGAAAAGCCAAAAACATTTTTTTTTACATGATTTCATTTATTTGTTTGGAATTTTGGCCCTTTTGTGGTGAGTTTTTAGCCATTTCAGCTTCCAGTTTGTGTAAATCCAGTCCACAAAAGAATAATACGATTGTTGGAAATGTAATATATTAACGTAATCTTTGCAAGTGTCTCTAATCTGCAGGCTTCACAATTCAAATAAACTTTCAATAAGTGCATTAAATGTTTAACTGAGCGCTGTTTGTGAATAGCCTTCAGAGATATGCTGCCATCTGCTGTCATTAAGCAGATATTGCATTCACTGTTCACCTGCTTAAATTAGTTTAAGTTCTGATGTAAAGATCAATAGATAAGAATATCTACAAAATTATAAATATTCCTTTATTTTCATTCAAAAAGTGAGTAAAATCCACAAACAGTCATCATAAATGAAGCTGGATTGTCAAAGACTGTTGTATCCAACAGTGGAAGGAAAAGGTTTGGTAGCAATTGGGATGAGAGAGGATTGTGAAACAAACCCATTTAGGGGTTTTCTTGTGTTAAACTGTTCCTT
Organism: Poeciliopsis gracilis; assembly: GCA_911649635.1. Classification (NCBI taxonomy): domain Eukaryota; kingdom Metazoa; phylum Chordata; class Actinopteri; order Cyprinodontiformes; family Poeciliidae; genus Poeciliopsis; species Poeciliopsis gracilis. The sequence continues at coordinate 6,521,659 of CAJVRI010001154.1, forward strand.
AAGCAGGAGAAACATTACTTTTGCTAATGAGGAAAGTTTTGTTTAAATTGAAAATTGAGATCCCAGAGTCTGAAAGAAGAGTAGAGAAGCTCTTTCATCAAGTCCAAAGTCCCTCCAACCATCTACCAGAAAATCGTAGAGCTCTATCAGAGATCATTTACTGAAATAAATTCCCTTTATGATCATTTCTAATTGAGATTCACCTGTAAATTCTATTTTCTTCTTATTTCATGTTTTGACAGAATCTCACTGAGTACGACATCAGAAAGTTCAGCCTCCTTCAGCAGCCGTAAGTAACCCCCAACTTACTTTTTTATTCATGCAGAAAATAAATTTATGAAAATTATTGAATACTACAGATTCATACTAAACAAGTTGAGGCTCTGCTGAGGCACAAACACTTTTAAAATGACCTTATAATATTTGAAGTGACATTTGGGATTGGCCATCAATTTGTCACCAAAAAAATTTGTTTTAATGTGTTTAAGGTGAAAAAGGTAGAACCCACAACTTAATCGGTTCAGAGCAGTCCAGCTCTTTTGAGATATTTTTAGTATTTTCATTTGCATGCACAAAACAAACTGCTGAGTGAGTGGTTTCATTTTCATGACCACTACGTTCTCTAATTTTTACTGCCAAAATAAAAGATTGCATTTTGTGAAAATGTGCCAGTAAAACTGAGTGTTTATTTAAAAATGTCTAAGTCAAACTTCTTCAAGTGAAACTTATATAGTCTAAGTGTCTAAACCTTTCTAGCTTTTTGTCACTGTAAAACATTTGAAAGTGGTTTTACTTGAAAATGAAAGTCCACCTGCTGTCTTGAAAATGCAACTTATCCCACATTATCAAGTTAAAATAACAATTTTGTTTTACTTCAGAATAATTTAAATTTTTGTTTCAAATTGCATTAATAAAATAACACAATATAATACACTTCCATCTCAGGATACAAAAACATGCCGCTAAGCAATCTGGGAACTAATTCCCACTCCTGTCTTTTTCCTCTTTCAGTTTTTTTAAAGTGTTGGAAAAACTGTTGGAGGTTTGACAAAATTAATAAAACGTTGTTTTACTGTTGTCAGTTTATCTTTCACACACTCACATTTTGATTCGAAATCTAGAACTCGCTGAACAGAAGATAGTAAATACAGTTCAGTATCACTGAGAAAAAGTGTTGAAATTTTTTATGAAATGAACCAAAAATAAATGCTGCTAAAAGACATGAAGTCACATACTTGCTGTGAACCTCAGAGAACTTTAAGTTAGAAACACGGCCCATCCCACTAAAGCTACAAAATGTCTGAGTTCTCTGGAAATATTGTGGGGAGAGAAAATGCCGTGTTTACAGCTGTGTGCAGCAGCTGGTTTTGATATATAGATAGAAAGAGACAGACAGTTGGTCATGTCTGACTGCAAATTCATTTTACTCTGAAATGTCCGTTTCCTCTTTATTTATGGGTTATGTAACCTTTTGTCAATCTGAAACAAATTCCCCTTTTTCGGTACCAACTTTGCTGAATACAAATTTCTGTTCAGATTATTAGGAGAGATTTAAATATGTTGTTTTTGAAGTTCTTGGATTCTTAGATTTAAATTTAAATAACAAAAGTAATAGAAATGCACTTCCTTATTTTGTTAATTTATTGCAAAAGTTGCAGTTTTAGAAGAATATGTAATTTCATACAAAAGTTTTTAGTGTTTTAATGGTTAGTTGAACATGTTGGCCCAAATCTGTTGTAATTTGCCTTTAACCTTAAAAAATGCTGTTTGTGATATGTCAAAATATAATTACTTCAAAACATTTAGACCTTTTGTTATATTTTTCACCTGATGGGTTGATGACACAGTAATTTTAAATAAGGCCACAAGGTGTTACTGTTAAAAAAATGTCAGGTGAATCTGCATCGTTTCATACATGAAAAAAGCGCGCACCGGGAAAGAGACAAAAACAACTTAAGAAGAACCTGTTTGTGCTCTCAACATTTCTCTCCAGAAGCCGTTGAGTCATTTGTTTGAGCAAAACTGATGAAGGCTCCAACAGATGGTTGTTACCTTAAAGAGAAAAAAAATAAATGTAGTGCCACAGTTTTTATCCACAGAGCGCCTAAAGCTCGCTGCAAAAAAACGCTGAGAGAAACATCAGGCAGGTTGTACTGGAAGCTGTTTTAGATGCTAATGCAGTTAACTTCTACTACGAATGGAGCTAATTACTACTGCTGCCGGTGTTATAGATTTATGGGTGGCAAAATTAACTTGGGAAAGACAGATGTTTGTTTGGGTGTGGCTTTTTATGTCCCCTTTACCGAACCAGGAAGTAAACAATGCTTCCTGGTCTAATCTACAAATCTACATTTGTAGATTTTTGTAAAATCTACAAATGTTTGCAAAAATACTATTCGATTCCAAAGACACCCATTAAGATCTCAGGAATAACTAATTAGAAAGACTTTTATTGGTCCAACATGGCATGTTGCCTTTTTTTTTTTTTTTTTACATTAATCTGCAAATCACCAAAACATGTAAATTAAGCAGAACTTGTCCTGATTCATGTGTTGCTTCAGATGTTGAAACTCGTCAAAGGAAGATCGAAATAGCTCTCAAGATGTAAAGAACAGATCTCAAAGCAAAGATTAATCCCTGAAAGCTGACATAAATGTTGAAGAGCCATGGGATTAAAAATAAAATGTTTAAAAAGATCGACTGGCTATGTTGTTTTTTCACATTTCCCTCATATTGTATAATATTTCAATTAGATGTCCACAGAAACAATAGCAAAATCTTTTTAAACACTGTTTTTGTGACATGTTATAGCTCATATTGCATCAGCTGTTTCTATAAATAAGGAAGTTTTTCTTCCTTTATAAAGAGTTCAATTCAACCACACTGGAACCACATTGTGGAAAAATGACTTGCAAAAGAACGTCATCCAGACTACGTCACTGTCTGTTTTTAAATTGCTTCTTTAAACTTTTTCCAGAGACAAAAACAACTTACAAAGAACCTGTTTGTGCTCTCAGCATTTCTGTCCAGAAGACTTTGAGTCATCAACATCTCACCATGTGGGATGTTGTTTTGAGATGGAGCTTTTTTTGGTTTAGTTTAGGTTTTTCTTTCTTTTTGCAAGCTACGAGTTATTTTAAAGTACTTTGTACTTTAGTAGTGCAATGTAATGTCATTTTGAATTTCTTATGTGTTTTTATGTATTAGGATGTTCCACAGACAGTAAACTTTATCCATTTGTATGCAGGAATGCTTGCAAAACATTTAGAGATGGGGGACCATGATCAGAACATTAGTGAACGCAAAACATCATGAAGACCAAACAAAGCAGACAGGCCAGGGTGAAAGTTCAGGAGAGATTTAAAGGGGCGGTATCATGTAAATGTACCCTTTTTTTTTTAGCTTTACGTCATGTTATAAAGTTATTTCCTCATAAAAAAACATACCTGGAGTGTTGCCTTGACTCTTTCGTGCATGGTTGAGGAATCCTTGAACCTCCCATTGCAACCATTCAGCTGTTGAGATGACTTCCTGAAGGCGGAGTTTCAGAGAGAACAGGAGTTTCTTAAAGAAACAGAGGCCCAATTTCAAGGTGTTAAATTATGAAGTCAAATTTCTTTTAATTTCTTTCTATAACAACTAGACATAACATAGTTATTTGATTGTGCTGGAAAATACATAATACCATCTCTTTAAAGCATTTCGAGATGATAAATTCTCAAAAATGTGAAGAGTAAGGTAAAAATGCAAGCCGACCAAGAATTGTTACAGTCAAAGAGACAGTTAGCATGCCTCAATTTGGGCTTTTGTGGAAAGGTAGCAAGAAGAAAACCATTTTTAAAAGAAGAACTCCCATTTGGAGTTGCACAAGCTTTTTGGGGCACAGAGCAAATATTTTTTTGAAGGTTCTCTGGTAAGATGAGCCATAAATTGATGTTTTTCGTCCACAAGTAAAAGAATTTCTGCAGAGAAAAAGGCAACACTCCACATCAGCTTGCCTTTAACATGCAAGGTTAAGGTTTTCTAGGATATAGTGGATTTATAGAATCCACTATATATGGTTGGTCAAATTGTTATTCTGACCAACCACTTAACATTTCCATTTTCAGTATTATTGTGGTTTATTGTGCACTTGTTGAACCAGGAAATTAAGTTTTAAAGCAACATAGCATGTCATGACTTGTCTTTTCATTGTGTTGTGGTATTAAACATAACAACCACTCAAATTATTTCTCTGATCCTGCAGTACTATGAAGTTGGAACATGTTTCATTGGCGTAAATATATCAGAATCTTCTCTGAAATGACTATTATCTCATGTAAAATCCAATTCCAATCCAAATAAATAATCTCTTTGCAATTATATTGGCACAATGCAACACAATAACTGCAGCTGAGCATGTATTGCCTGTTGGTTAAAAAAGGTTATCTTTAAAGTAAACATCCTGTGTAGACATCTGGTGACCCTGAGAGGAACCACTCCCTTCAAACAGGAAGAAACCTCCAGCAGAAACAGGCTGAGTATGACCATCTGCCGCAATCAACAGGAGGTTTGGAGGACAGGAAGTAGACAAAAAAAAAATTTTTTAAATAAGCCACAAACCATGTGCATGTTTAACAAACAAAGAGAGCACAGGTATTGGCAGAAATAGTGCTAATAATTGCTGTCAGGGAAGAAAGAGTGGGAATAGAGTATATATTCCTCAGCCAGGAATTCTTTCCGATACACATGTGCATAAAACTTTGTGAACACTCCGTTAATTTAGAAAAAAAATTATTTTGCAATTAAAAGTTCATTTAAATCCATGCTTATTTATGCAATAATTAATTAAAAAAAAAAAACATGCAACGCCATAGTCCTCCAACTACTTCCCATCATCGTCTTCTTTGTGGTTTCCACCAGTGGCAACATCCTGTTACGAACTCCTGTTGTATGAAAAAACATTTTTTCATAGCAATTTTGCGAAATAAACCAATTTTGGCACAGCAAAAAAAAAAAAGACAACTTCAACCTAACTTTTTGTCCAAAACCTTGAGTTTTTTCGAAATTGCCATGTTTGCATGAAGCCAAATTATTTTCAAAATGTTAAATCATACAATCAATAGAAACAATATAGGAAAGAGATTCAGCTAAACATGGATTCTAGTTTTTATTTGAACCTGTAAACAAAAATGGTGACAGATGTGTTTCAGGTGCACACTAAATAAAGTTTATCATCATATTATTAGACATGAAAAACAAAAAAACACAGAGTTAGCTGCAGCATTAGCGCTGTCTAAGCTTTGTTCATGAAAGAATAACAAGAAAACATAGAAAAGTTAAACATGCTAGAATAGGTGTATTAATCAGATTAATTAAATGCATTGTCCAGGAAATAGTATCATTCAAACACAGAAGTACTATGCTTTTGCAGAAATAAAAGGCAATGAGAGAACTGAAGGCTAAAAATGGAAAATACAAGCAAATAATGCATAAATGGAGAGAGAGAAAAAAAACTACACTTACGGCAGGACAATATAATAAAAAAAGTAAAGTTCTAATCTTACAAGTAAATATGTTATGATTCTTACAGATAAAAATTTTTAAAAAGTTTGTTCCACAGAACCAGATATCTAAAAACTCCACCACTCTTTCTGCTTTTATTATTCAGTTAATCTGCAGTCTGAACATTGAGAGCTTCACATATACAAAGTGAAAATTTAAAATTAGACTCTGGATTTAAAAATAAAGCTAATTTTATGTGTGGACTTCATTACCCTGAGGAAATGAAGTCACAGGATGTCAAAATTTACTCACTTCACAGAAAAAAACCACGTGAAGTTTCATGTCCTTTTATACATCTAAACTCCATTTTTCTCTCATGATTCAAAGTCTTAACCATCCAGAAGCCTGTGAATAATGCTGCAGTTTCGCAAAAACTGCTTCCTGTTTTTGTGATCAAAAACATTGCTGTCCCAGCAATTATTTTGGCAAATTAAAAAATCATCATGGCAACCGTACATGTGGCAATTTTCCTCCCAGGAAAAAAAAAAAAAAAAAAAAAAAAAACTGGCAACCGTACATGTGGCAATTTTCCTCCCAGGAAAGGCTGCAGACTCATTTTTTTAAGGAACTATGAATAGCAAACACAGTGTTTTCCATGACATGACCACACTTTAAATTAGAAAAAGTTACAGCTTTATCACTCTACTGAATGCTCTAATATTTTCAAAGAATCAATACATTTGAATGGATTGTTATTTGATACATTAATACATTGATTTGTAATTGCTGCACTGCAAAAACAAAACCTCACCAAGTTTCTAGTGCAAATATCCTAGTACACTTGTTAAAAGTAACTTTAGCATGATCTAGATACATTTCATTTTTAGCAAGATATATTTTCATGTTAGAACTTAATTTAAGTTAACAAGCAAGCAAAAAGTATTGTGTCATCAACATTAAGGAATTATTTATTTAAAACAAGCTCCCACAGCATGCTAGAAAGTTACTTTTAATTAAATGCGTTTGTCTTATTTCAAGTGTAGAAACTAGACCAAAAATACTTGGTAAGATTTTGTGTTTTTACAGTGTTCAATACATTTCTACCAAGGCTGTCTTTTTATTACATATTGTCCTGTGAAGGTGTTAAAATGGCAACTTCTGGTGCTGGAAAAAGGGCGACATTGAAGAAAATCACAAAGCATCATGTGATGCAAGAAAGTGTGGTCAAAAACAAGAAGTGATTTTTTTCAGACTCAGGCAACTGGAACAAAAGCACTCCCCTTTTTTCTCAAGACTGACAGTCATACAGAGCGTTCGTTTGCTAACAACACGGCAGCATCGTCCAAACCTATGACAGGAATAAAGCTCGGAAAATGTCAACTCTTGGGTTAAATGTAAATATGGATACGTTGAATAAACTCGCAGCGCCTGCAACAGCAAAAATTCGGTAAGAAGTTGATTTTAAATTTTTAATAGTTGCACCCCTGATCATTTTTGTTGTTCAATAAGCTCTGAGTACAAATTTATTGGGTTTCTTAGATAATTTAAGGTTTTTCTAACTAAATAAGAGTGGGGGGGGGGAAGAATTCATGTGATGAGGACATTTTTCTGAATGGCAGTGTTGTGTCTTTCAGGCAACTTCAGAAAATGGTTCAAGACATCAAGAAAAATGATGGCAGTTTGCTGAATAAAATCAGAAGGTCAGTGTCTAAAATATCCCGTCGTCTTGGTAATAAAGCTGCTTTATAGCATCTTCCATGTGTGACTTGGTCAAGGCAGTTTCATTTGTATAGCACACTGTCAGCAGAAAGGCAATTCAAAGTGCTTTAAAAGATTAGACAGAAAACAAATCAACAAGCACAAAAAAAGAAAACAATCCATTACACTGGCAGAGTGAGCAAAAGAAATAATGACTGATTGATCACTTTATGATGTTCCAATTGTTATTAACCACAGGCAGCAAATCTAAACAAATTCATTTCTAGTCTAGATTTAAAGGAACTCAGTGTTTCAGCAGTTTTACAGTTTTCTGGAAGTTTGCTCCAGAGCAAAGGAACTTAAAACCAGAAAACCTGAGTCGCCTGATAAGTTCATACCACAACAGATTCTTATTATGTATGTTGGTACTAAACCATTCAGTGACACCAAGTTGTCTAAACATTTTTTTTGTTCATTAATCTTTGAGAGTTTTTACTTAATGCTGCAATTTAAACTAATAATTATTTCACCAAATGCAAGAAAAAAAAACTACCTTCACCTAGTTAAAGAGCATTTCTGTATTATTTCCACGCATTGTTGAGTAAAAGTAACTATTTATTTCACTTTAAAATAATGAGAATTTTTGTTTCAAACTGCATGAACAAAATTTCTGATCTTATCATAAATATTATTAAACATCACAATGAATTCTGCTCAAGAACATTTAGTGAGAAAAGGACATAAAAATGAACATTTGTCTTAATAACACCAGAGTCAGAGCAATATAACGCTCTTCTATCTCAGGACACAAAATCATGCTGTTCAGCATTCTGGGAAATAGTTTCCATTCCTTTATTTTCCTTCTTTCAGTTTTTTAAGTGCTAATCTAAAAACTCTTGGAGGTTTGACAAAATTAATAAAAAGTTAACACAACTTACTACTGTAAGTTTATCTTTTACAAAGTCACAATTAGACTCGAAATGTAAAACTCATTGAATTCACTTTAAAAAGTAGAAGATGGTAGGCACAATTAAATGTGACTCAAATGTTTTACAGTGGAGCAACGTCTTCACTAAAACTAAGTCAGAAACAACTCTTGTTCAGCATCTGCTCTCTTCTTTTGTCAGTTGCATTGTTTTAAAAGTGCCTGTAGCTACAAGTAATGATTGAAACATTTCTGTCCACTTGTCTGTTTTATGTAGGAGGATTTTTATTTTGTCTCGAAGTTGGCTGATCTAAAAGTTCTCAGTGCGGTTTGCGTTCAGTGCATGCTTCACTGGACAACGCCAATTCCTCTTTCACAAACGTTGGAAAGAGAGCGGCACATGGACCAAAAATACCAAAAACAGATGGCTGTACTCTCACTTTCCTTTCCTAAAATGAGTCTGTTTGTTCTCACCTGGCTTTGCAAATATTTGATTAATTTCAGTAATTCGGTTCAAAAAGTAAGACTCTAGTTTTATTACAAAAGCTTAAAATGGTTATTTTAAGCTTTTGTTTCTGATAAGTGCAATGATTACGGTAATGATTAGCAGTCAATATCGATAACAACAAACAGAAAACAATGTCTGATGAGAGTGAGGAGAGACAAACTTACAAAAAACCAAAATATATTGAAAATATATCAATAACTAATCAGTTTTTAATAGAGAAATCTTCTGATATTATCTGGAGTAAGCGGGTGTCTGGTGACTTGTCAGCAGACAACTTGAGAATCTGAATGCTCACTTTGTTTCACATACAAGCATATTAACAGAAAGTTTACTGGAAGAAAAAAGTGTGGGAGACTAAATGTGCTCCAGTGACTAAAGAGCCAGAGTTCAACAGACATGTCCAGTGGTCCGAAGTCCCTTTTCAGATGAAAGTAAAGTTAAAGCTACTTGGGCTGGACTCCATACAGCAATTTATCATAATTAATTCAAAAGGAGCTTCAACCAAGTGCAGCTTTCATCCACTGTCAAATAAATGAACAAATTGTTTAGTATGCTGTCATGATTTTATTGGTCTTCTGCAAGATTTGTCGGTATGGCTGAAAAACTTATAACTTAAAACTTATAACAGTGTAAGCTTTTCATGTCCTTTTACCAATAATTATTGATTTGTTTTTGTTTTAAATGTCTGAAATACGGCCAAACTGGTGAGTGAGTGAGTGAGTGAGTGAGTGAGTGAGTGAGTGAGTGAGTGAGTGAGTGAGTGAGTGAGTGAGTGAGTGAGTGAGTGAGTGAGTGAGTGAGTGAGTGAGTGAGTGAGTGAGTGAGTGAGTGAGTGAGTGAGTGAGTGAGTGACACCAGGCTAACATCTTTGCTCTGCCTACATTTCCCAGAATGCTGTGCAGAGTTCAATGAATACTCTACATTTATAATATTGAATATTCTATCTTATATATTATCTATTGATGTTGATTACGTGTCTATCGCAAGATATTTGTTGTCCATTTATTGTCTTCGCTGTTGATAACTGTTAAGTTATCAACGGCAATGATAACTTATTTAATAAGACTGTTATTGCCCTCATCTTATTTAATATTCATTGTAGGCCATAATCAACATTAATAGACATAGACATTATGGGGGGAATTGTATTTTTTCTTTCTGAGTGGTTCTTGTCAATGTTTGGTTCTTGTAAAGTCTCACAGTCAAAACTTTATAAAGAAAAACTCTTCACAGATGTGGCAGAGCTCAAAAAATTGATAATCCTAAATAATTATTCATGTTCTTATTGTTTTATTTATGACAGACTGAAAGCCAAACCTCGTCCAAACGTTCCTGCTAGAGACTACAGAGGTAAGAATTCAGCGATAACAGCTCAATATATGTGCAAAATGATACTAATAACAAAAAATAATGATGCTGTATGACTGCATTAATTAAACATAACAAATATTAAAGCACAGCTTTCAATTATCAAGATTTTCTTATCAGGACTTGTGTTCAGAGGAATTTTGAATGACTGCAGTTTCACCTCCTGAGTGAATTTATGAGCTAAATTATTGCAGTTTCTGTTTAAATGCATCATAAATCTGTTTGGATGCAGTTCAGGAGGTGAGGCGACACGCTCCGCTAACCCCTACAACAGGAAGGTGCACTCAAAGCCCAGCCATCTTTCTAAAAATAGACAAAGTGCTCCAACACCTGCACATGACTGTTTGGGGGTTTTCTAGATATACTGCGAATTTTAAAAGTTGCAGTTTCCATTTATGATGAAATTAATTTCAATTTACAGATTTCAGAGACAGTGACCAATGCTCTGATCCAGAATACGTAAGTCATTTTAGATTAATTCAAAACCAGTAGTTTTGCTTTCAGATATTCCTTTGAAGAGTTACAAATGTGTTGTTTCCAGAACGAGCCATGCGATGACCCGCCTGATGATGACAGCTACGAGCCTCCTCCAGTCCACAGAGAGTTCACCAGAAGTCCCTTCACTTCCTTACCAAGGGGGGAGTATCTCGGTCAGTAAATCTGATACATTGACTAATTTCTTCCACAAATATGAGTCATTTTCAAGTGGTTTTGTTTTCCAGTAAATCGTAAAATAATTAGAAAAATTTTTTTATAAGTTAATAGGTTTTCACACAAGCATCTTACACTAGCCCTAATTCCTAGCTAATTGGTTTAGCTTCATTTTCAGCAACTTAGCTTTTAGCCGTTAGCATTAGTTTTGTCAAACAATGCTGCAGGACTAATTGTCCAATTGTCTTAAGTTGGGCCTGTTTGAAATTCATTAGCAAATTTTAGCATGCTAAAATTGAGTGCTACACAGATTAACAAATAAATGTCAGCGTTCACACATGGTAACATTTGAGCATGTTAGCATTTACAACTTACCATTTATAACTAGCGACCATCACAAATGAGTCTTGTTGCTTATCAGTAAAATAAATTAACCTGAAAAAGAAATGTTTACATTTCTGGGACAGAGGAGATTTTGTCTATTACTAATGCACTGAACTAAATACTTGAACAAAGAATTAAACTTTTATTTTAGCTATTTTTTACAAATACTTTGATATTTTGCTTCTTGTCTTTCTTCTTCTTTCCAGATAGCTGTCATACCCGACCAAGCCGACCTCCTAAGCCCATCCGTCCTGTTAAAACATCCAAACAACTTCCTCCTGAACCACCACATCCATGGAGCGACAAAGAAGTGAAGCAGCTTTCTTTCCCTCATTTTAACCTTTATGAAATGCCTTCCTTTATTAAAACTTTATTTATTTATTTTGCAGGAAGACTACATAGACCCAGATGCTAATGGTGAAGACGATTACATAGAACCCACAGAGAATTCATCTCCAAGTAAGTATATCTTAAAACATACAAAAAGGAACATCTGGTTACAATTGGCAGAAAATGTGAATTTATATATGAAATGTTAATAATTTGTCAAGTGTTTTTCTTGCCTTTCCTCACGCTCCACATTAGAAGGTGGAAACAGAGGTGACTATCCCATTTTGCCTCCAGCTTTACCAGATCGTCCGTCCAGTTCTGAAGGTGAGTTTATTTAATATGCTGATCATATGAAACCTTACTTTCAACATTGCTAAGTAAATCTTGAATCAGTTATTTACACTTTGTCAACTTAGGGTGTTTTCTAGTAGACTTAGATCAATTGGGAACCAAAATTGCACCATTTGGTACATTTACAGCTGCTGCAGTTCATTTTCACGCTGCACTGAGTCAAATGATCCAAACTAATTGAAAAAGCTGCTCCCCTCCTCCCCTGTGGCGGTGCTGCACGAAGAACCACTGAACAAATGACATGAAAGCCTGTGAAGAAGACATTTAGCCCGATTTTCTTCTTCATAAAATGTATTTTAAAAATGGAGTAGTGTCAGATTTTATTTCTCTATTGTTGTAAAAGACTATGAACCATTTCTCCCTCTACTGCTGGACTCGCTCATTTGAGTTGGTTGTATTTACCCAGAATGCCCTGTGCTGTAATGAACTTTCTGTCATTGGCCATTCAAACCTCACCACAGTTCACTTCAACCAAAACGAGACCGAGGTTTAGGCGGACCAGAATTCACATCAGAAACTAACCGGGCTTTCGAGGCAAACAAACTAAAGTTTTATGAAAGCAGATTATGCATCCTTAAATGTAACTATCTGTATGTAGTGCTTCAAAAAAGACAACAAATATATAAAGCAATGTCATGGAAAAGTTGCAAAAATTGCAGCAGCTCTGCATAAAAGCAGTGCGAAGTGCAACAAAAAGAAAATAAAAGATTTCTTCTACTGCAGCATTACTAGCTGACCTAACTTACACAGGCAACAAATAACTTAAGGACATGCAGCACAAAGGTCCCAAGAAATTCAAATGTGAATATGGACTGTAAGCAAGCAGAGAAAAGTTAGCTTTTAACCAAAAAATAACTAACTCACAACTAATACCGTAACTTTCTGCTGCACTTTCTGCAAATAACAGATTAGATGTACAGTAGCTTTTGAAGAAGAACATTTTTAAAATTGTTATATCACAAGGAATAATGTGCCACGTTGAGCATTTTATTGGCCAAGCACAACGTGGTGATATCAGAATAGTCTTTTTCTAAGAACCATTTTGGTTTTAACTCGCATCATTTCATAGAAAAATATATTCCTTTCTAAGTAGTAGTCAACAAGCAGGATGCTAATGCTAATAGCTAAAAGCTAAGTTGCCTAGAAACTAAGACAATTAGCTAAAGAATAGTGCTAGTGAAACATGTGGTTAGTGCTTGTATATGTGTGAAATAGAAATGAAAATGTCAGATAGTTGATTTAGTTGCAAAGGTGACTTTTTTGCTACATCACTGATTCATCCCTTATTTTATTTTTTAACAGATTTATATGAAGAACCTGAGAAAGAGGCAAGTTGCTGTAACTTCACTATTTTTCTATTAACAATAATTACAAAATAGGAACAATAATATGTAGAACAGGCTGTAGTTCACTTTTAATTTTTGTCACTTTTACAGGAACAGTGTACGCCTAAACAGAGAAACAGGTCAGTTTTAGGCTTTATTACAGTACATGTCCACATGATTTGTTACTTTTATACTTTATGTGTAATCCTAAGGTTGACAGAAAATTGTATAAAATTGAGTAAAACGGGATGGAGGATGTCCATAAAGATCAATTTTCAATGCTACACAATTGGAAACCATTTTATTTAACCAATATCTGGATGTTATGTCAGTATTTAAGGATGTGTACATCTAACATCTTTTTTTTTTTCCTCTTTATAGATTTGATTCACCTCCTAACAAACCGGGTCCTTGTTTACCAAAACCAACACCCAGGTAGGAATGGACCCTCAGCAACTACGTCACTAAATCATTTGAGTCACCATGACATGACGGGAGTATTATTCAGAGCAACTGGAACAGTTTTTGCCAGTTTATTAATGGCTTCTACTTGTTGGAGTTAAGCTAATTTGTCTGTGAAGGTAACACACCTGGTTGGAGCTCAAATTTACAAAATAGCTGAAATACCTAGCTTAGAAACCGACCCACACCGCCTCCTTCCTGACATTTTGATCAAATTACCGACTTTGCCTGAATTCAGACCAAATGATTTATATCATTATGTCATAAACAGTGTTTGCCTTCACACCTGAGCAGCGTTAAAAAGGTACAACAGACGAGATGCTAACCAGTTTTTTTGGGTGTTGGTTTTGTCTCCATGGTTACCAACGATCACACACGTACCTTTTACAGAATGCGACATTTGAGATCTTTCTAAGTATATAAAAGTTAATCTTCTTACCTTTACAAAGTTTTCTTTTCATTCTTGTCTGATTGTGAAGCCGACCGCGCAACATACTACGAGCATTTTAAAGTGAATTCAACTAAATTGAAGCGTTACTTGGTCTTTGTTCTTCTTCTTCTTCTATTTTATGGTGGTTAACGAGCAATATATTGAGGTGCATTACCGCCATCTAGTGGAGTGCAGTGGAGTGTTGACCGGGATGCTAAACTAAATGTATATTACCCCACACACAAAACAAAACTGAAAAACTAAAAAAAGAAACAAGAGGTTACAGATGTCTGTTTTAGGCTAGCTTTAAAGGAGAGCATTGATTTTTTTTACCTCTGTCATGGCGGAGTGGGAGTGACGTCACGTGCAAAGGGACAATAGCTCAAACTAAAGCTATTGTTTTGCTAACACTTATGCCAATTTGTTTTTACAGGCTGAATAAATGGGAACCCACTCCTCCTGTAAGTGTCATCAGATGTTGAGCCGTAGATTTAAAATGGTTGACTCAGCTGAACTTGGACACAAACTGCATATTTTTCAGATCCAGCAACCCACAGATGGTGACGAATATGAACTTTGTGATCAAGATAATAGTGAGTATTAGTTCAAAAGAGAAGAAAAGAGCCAAAAGTGTGGATTTTTTGTAAACAATATGCAACTTGAGTAAATTAGAACAGAAAATGATATTTTAAGTTGCACTGTTTGCCCACTCACAGGTTCCAGACATGAACCTCCAGGCGGTCCTCCTCCTCGTGTCCAGAGAGAGTAAGCACTACTCACCCTGGAAACACAAAATTTACTTGATGACTAGGGTAAAACTGTATCTCATCTGTTTACAGGAGGTCACCAAAGCCGCCTCTATTGCCGGTAAGAATATGCTGATAAATTAGTAACATAATAAAGTCTTGTAGACCAGTGGTGTCCAAACCTTTTGGTATTAGGGCCAAAAATGTCAAGATGAGAGTACTTAAGACATTTATTGTTTTTATCTCTTCAATAATATACTAAATACACAAGCAAAGTAGTTCAAATTTTGGAGATCATTGTCAATCCAAAATATAAACACAGTCTTGGAGAGTTGCTGTTTTAAATGAGAGGTAAATATTTTTTATAACTTTTTTGGGGATTTATTGTCCTCAATATCTACAAAAAATAAAGACATCCTTTATATTGTTTTAAGACTTTATTTGTCTGTGAAATTCTCAAATTAATCACAAATTTGCTATGTTCTTAAATTATGGACAGAGAGCCCAAACCAAATCCTCCAGAGGGCCACAAATAGCCCCTGAGCCACAGTTTGGACATCCTGTTGCAGAAAAGGCTTTTTCCTTTTGACTTGATTTTCACCTTATGATGCCAAGCACTAATAATGTGTCTTATTGCAGAGACAAGACATGAAACCAAGACAATTTGAAAGTAAGTGAATTCAATTGAAAGATTCTTAGTGCTATGTTTTTTTTATTTTGAAACCGTCATTACGCCAATAACTAAGTAGAAAAGCAGCTAATTTCAGGATGTCTGCATTTTCAAAGGCGCCTCCCTGCCTGTGATGCACACAGAACAGAAACCGTCTCCTAAAGCTTTCTCGCTGGATCTAAAACGACCAAAGTAAGGCGCTCGACACTCAAATTTTACATTTTATACTTCACTGAAGTATTAAATGAATTGTCTTTCATCACAGCTTTTGACTGTGTATTTACTGCATTTTGCTGATTTTTTATTTTTTTACTTCCTTGCAGAATCCCCCTGCCACAGTTTACACCACCCAGTAAGTTCTGATCCGTAAGTTCGCAACCATTCACACTAAGTTTATGTTTTTCCAATTCAACTGATGCAAGTTATTGTCCCAGAACCAGCTGAGCGGGGATGCATCGCTGCTGAAAACGGGTCAACTGACCAGGACAAGGTGTGCTTTTAAACCTACTTTTACATAAAGAGTGTTGATTTAAATGTTTCAGCTCTGTAACTGCTTTAATTTCAGGATGCAGATGTTTATCACAAACCCTGGTTTGCCAACGGGTGTGACCGCAAAACAGCAGATGATGCTTTACTGCGATCAAATAAGGTTTGAGTGGATGAGAGCGCGTATGAAAGTATTTGTCCATGGAAGCCATAGGGGTTGATTGGGACTGTTTTCTGTTTCAGGACGGTGCGTTCATGGTGAGAAAGAGCTCGGGTCAGGATGTGCAGCAGCCTTACACGTTAGTGGTGTTTTACAGAGGCAGAGTCTACAACATCCCAATCCGCTTCGTGCCGAGCACCAAGCAATACGCGCTGGGGAAAGAGAAGAAGGGAGAGGAGGTATAGCGCCTTCGTTTGGGCTGCCAACATCAGACTGCTTTGAAATTCACTGCAGACACATTTGTTTTGAAGATCAATGTCATATTAATTATGCAAAATTCACATTTTGCACGTTTTTGTGCCTCCAGTTGGATCGCAAATTAAAAATAAAAAAAACATGCATCTGTTGTTGACAGTAAATTAATAGTTTTTGGTGTCTGAAAAATGAGCCTTTTCAAAAACGACACAAATTTGCAAGCACTGCCTGTTACCTAGCAACTCCAGAAAAAGCTCAGCCCATTACCTAGCAACCCAAGCTGAACTCCAGTACATTTGGTCAGCTGGTCTTACTGCTGTATGTGCAGTACAATGGCTGCTGGGGGAAACAAATGTTTAGTTGTTGGCTTTCCATCCACAATATACTTGGTGCATTCTTGTTGCTTGTGCAGGAGGCTCTAATTCTGCTTTTCAAAGGTGTATAGATGTTCTACAGAACAAAGAAAATTCAAAATGGCTCAAACTTGCCCACTTATTTCTTGCTTTTTCAATTCATTGAAATGTGTTGAACGCTTCAACAATAAATGTGTTGAATAAATTAAACATAACCTTATGCAGATGACAA
This sequence comes from Poeciliopsis gracilis, assembly GCA_911649635.1. NCBI lineage: Eukaryota > Metazoa > Chordata > Actinopteri > Cyprinodontiformes > Poeciliidae > Poeciliopsis > Poeciliopsis gracilis. The sequence continues at coordinate 6,538,477 of CAJVRI010001154.1, forward strand.
GTGTGTATTTAAATGTCCTAATATAATCAGATATATGTATATATTTTTGTCACTAAGGATCACAGCATTCAGGCTTTAGCATATCTGGGTCAAACTAATAAACCGGTTGTTTTTCTCTGTGTTTTTTCCCGGCAGTTCTTCAGCAGCGTCTCTAGCATCATAGAGAACCACCAGAAGAACCTGCTGGTTCTGATCGACAGCCAGAGCAACACCAAAGACGCCACCAAGCTGTTTTTTCCTGTAAAGCCGTAGATGACCCTCTCAGTTCTTTCACTTTGCATCTTTACGGCCCATTTTCAACGTGTTTCTAAGTACAACACAGAGCTGCAGGTGACGGTAGTTTGAAACCGACCAAAGAACTGCTTAAGAACTTCCTGCAGGATTCCACTGCAGTCCTGGTTCTTCCACATGGAGACATTTACAGAAACTAAATTAACAGGAAGGTTTTAAAGTAATATCCTGGATGCAACTTTTTCTTCTTCTCGTGGCTTTATGTGGAGTTTTAGTTCTTCAAAATGACATTTTCCTTGCTTCCAGCTATCCTTTCCCACATTGTGACCATTATCTTGCTGCACAATGCAACTTGCATGCTTCACTGAGGGAGTTTTACATTTTCAGCACATCCTGATCTCTCTGTGATCATGCTTGATGAGTTTTTGCTCATAGATTTTGTTTCTTTTTAAGCAACAGGTTATTGTTGTTCACTCTTCCAGTAAAAATCATTCTTGTAAAGTGTACAGTTTATTGCTTTTCTTACCGCCACCTGTTTTATTATTACCAGTTTCCATAGTTCTCTAAATGAAAAACAGTTACAAAGTATTGCACTGCCTCTATCCTTCCTGCGTATTAGAGCGTTTTGGAGGTAATTATAGTTTTTGCATTTTTACCATCAAGTTTTCTGTAAACAGAAACTTTACTTAACAATAGATGTTCATTCTTTCATTACAGATCATTTTTGTCAAATTTATTAATTGTAGAAATACTCAGTAAGACATTTTGCCCAAAGGTTTGTTCTGGTGCTGTTTTTGTTTTCTCATATTGTAATAAATGCTCCTGTTCGTTTTCTGGTGCTACAGAGCGAGTTTTTATGTTTTCTTCCAATAATGATTTATATGTGTTTCTTATATTAAGCTTTCAAATGTTTGCATATTTTCTGAAGTTCATATTGTTTTGGACATCCAGGTACAAAATATTTACTCTGAAAATACTTGGGCGGTAGCTGGGTTTGTGATTCAGAAATCATTAACCGACATAAATGGTAAAGTTTGATTCTGAATCAGTATCATTTTGAAGGGCTGAGATTGACTCGACTGAAACATACAGAGGATAGAAGAGGACCCAAAAATTGTATATTTCAGCATTTGTTTTCTCAAGTAAAAGTAAAAATTAGCCATTCAAGAAATTCCTTGAGTAAGAGTAAAAAGTAATTTAATATTTACAATTTGCATCATCAGATGGACTAAAATGTAAAGTTGAGTGGAAATTTTGGTATTTTAAGGAGAAAATGACAATAATTTATATAAGTAACAAAAAATAACAAAAGCAGGCAAAAGAAAATGTTTCCTAATTAGTTTATTTCAATAAAAAAACTGATGAAACTTTTAACAAAAACTGGAGGTGTCTGTTTTTATCTGGTGAATGTTTGGTTAAAACATGTTTTTCATTCAGTGGGAAGAAAATCCAGACATTTTACATTAAGTAAGAATACAAATGCTTCATAATAAAATAACTCAAATAAAACTAAAAAGTACAGCATAGCAAAAAAATACTCCTAAAAATATAGTTTTTCAAAAAAGTTACTTAAGTCAATGTAACTTGTTACTGACTACTGACAACCTTTAAGCAGATATTTAACATACTTTTCATTAACGCTAAATTTATGTATTTAAAATGTTATCTTAAGTCAAGTTTATTTATCACATCTCAGCAGCAAGTTTCATAAAAATATCAATCACCAATTATGAAACAATAAACTTGACATTTTGTCAAACATCCTCAAAATCATCAATACATGTCAAATATGTTGATGTTTTCTTAAAGTTTGTGGCGCACAGAAGCTGAATTCTGCTACTTCATGTTTGGTTGTGGTTCTGGGGATGCAGAGCAGAACCAGAACCAGAAGAAATGAGTAGTTTGATACAACAGATGTAATATTATATCATTTTGAATATCTTATTTTTATTAGTTGAAGGTGGAAAATCATAATTAACAAAAACTAAAGGCTTTCAAACATCCATCTCTTCGTAATTAATCAAAATGAGACCTTTCAATGACATTCTAATTTACTGGATTAGAATATTATACAGGAAATAATATACAGCTTTCAACCATGTTTTGTTTTCTCTCAATTATTGTGGTAAAGATAAGAACATTTATGGTGTCTAAACACTTTGAGGCTCTGCGTATTTAACTCTGATCTTAATCTGGTTTCTATATGCGACAGCTGTTGCAGTGTTGTCTCTTTAAACAACCCAAATGACTCAATGTGTGAAGCCAGCAACGATATGCAGTTAGAAATGTGTTGCTGCAGGTGCGCTACAACTAGGAGGAAGTAAGAAAAGTTTACAACCCATAACCAAACGTCAGCTGTCTCGTCATTTCATACTTCCCAAAAGCTAGCACGTAGAACCAAAGCAGCAGACGGACTCAGAGGAATTTTTAACTTGTGTTTTATTAGGATTTTTCATGCTCAGTCAGGAAACAATCCACTGAAATCAATGAGGAATGAGACAGTGTTGCTGCAGCAAAAAGGAGCTGGACTTCTTACTTCAAGAGTTACTGTAAAAATTTAAATAAAAATGTTTCAACTCATATCATCGCCACTCAAAAACAGCAAGTTTCATTCGTAATGCTATCACACCCATGCAGTTTTATTGCATAGTCATAATTTCCAGGCACTTGGTGAATATTCTCAGGTTATTATCTTTACAGTACCTATTGCAGATTATATACAAAGCTAATATATTTAAATTTAAAAAGAAATCATTGAGAACAGGGATTTTTGCACACATTTCCCATTTAAATAAGGGGCAGTGGCTACATTAGGGAAACAAAGAGCCACAGCAGGATTGTCGAAGGATAAGGCCTAAAAAGGTGAGGTAAAGGGTGGGAAAATACATTTTATAGTGCAATTCAATAATTAGCATCATTTCAAGTCCTCAAACCTCAAATCTTCAAGAGATAAAACAAAAATCTAATCTGTTAAATCTTTTTTTTTTCTCTTTTCTAAATCAATTTTGACAGAAAATAATTAAAAATTGTGACCAGGGATATCAACACCCACATGCATACATGCATGAAAAATAGAGCTCTCACAGTAAATAATATACTTTCTGAACATGATTCAAAGTTTATACAAAAGAAATTAGAAATACACAAATTCCTTAGAAATAATACATAAAAGAAGCAAAAAAGACTAAATCTAAGCAGGATAAATAAATGTTGAATAAGACAGCTTATTGTACTTTTTTTGTTATTTTTATACACATTTGGTATATTTGAGTAACTTACAGCATTCTGCCTCCAATAACATAAATATGACAGCTACCACACTGTGTAGTCTACCCGTACATAATCTGCTCCAAAAACAGACGGTATGGCAAATTAACAGATTACAGTGTTTTTATAAAATAATCCACATGACAGTGTACCTAAATCACTTTAAATAAAACCTTTTTGGAGGCAAAAAGAGACACAAAAATAAACTAAACTCTCTGTGTTGAGCTTTACTGGAAGAGAAACAAAAGGTAAATGTTTACCCTGAGAATGTGAACCTTCCAGGAAGCATCATCAATTTATTTATTTATAAAATAAAAAAAAAATAAAAATCACAAGACAGACCTAAAACAATAATTTCACTACAAAAAACAAAATCTTGCAGAGTATTTTTGCTCTGGTTTCTTGTACAAATGTCTTAATGTTCTTGAAATAAGACAAAACTAACTTACAACTAACTTTTTAGCAAAATATAGAGGCTTTTTTAAAGTACATAATATCTTAATATTGATGACACAGGGTGAGTTCTACTGCCGTCGTTACCTAGCAACGCCAGCCTAGCCCTGCCCGTTACCTAGCAACCCAGTTTGAGTTCCACTGGCAGATTATTTCACATGTTATAAGTGCAAATGAAACTAGCACTTTTTTAATCAACTTTAAGGAATTACTGACTCAAACTAACTAAAAGGTCATCTATTAGTTAGTTCTGTCTTGTTTAAAGTGTAGTACAATACTTAAAAAAAGAAACTAAACCAAAAATATTTGGTGAGATTTTGCGTTTTTGCAGTGTTTTTTCCAGATTAAATTTTTCTTCTCCCCACCCAATCCAGTGTGTGTGACATTTAAGACTTTTCACAGTTTGGTTTCCTCCAGTCCATCAGGTGGCGCTGCCGGTGGAGCATCATCTCCTCCTGGCTTGCGAACACCCGGCCGCAGAACCAGCAGGAGACCCTCAACGAGGCGCTCCTGCCTGGCGACGCCACTCCCACGATTTCGTACTTTTTCCTGCTCACCCTGCGAAACTTCAGCCTCAGGGTGAACCTCTCCTGCACCGAGTTCTCGCCCTGATCGTCCATCAGATCGTCCGTCATCGCTGCCGGCCCACCACCGCTCAGAATCGATAGAGCCCTGAGAGTGTGCCGGGAGAGCAGGACTCTCCTCACCTGCCTGTACTTGTTGACGACCTCCATGATGCGTGCCACCTGGGGGATGTCGGCGTCCGGGTGGTTCAGCACCACGACGGGCTGGTCTCCCGCCGGACGTTTGACCGGCTGGGACTGATTTACGGCGACTAACCTCAGCGTTCTCGGCTGATGTTTCGGAACCAGCTGCCACTGAGGCCTAGCCGCCGCCGCTGACGGCTCCCGCTGACTCGGTTCAGCTTCAGGTGACTGGACGCCTCTCAGGAGATGCTGGCTGAAATCTGTCGACGCCTCTCCGCATTTTGACCCTCGATCACTTTGCTCTGCTGGACGTTCAAGACTCGAGTCCAAATTTGCCTTCCCTGTAAAAAATAATTAATAAAGAAAAAATTTACAGTAAAGCAATATTATTCATCTAGGTCTGTCACAATTAGCAGTAAATCAATAAATAGCATGATAAATTAGAATAGGCTTGATAATTTCCAATCATTAAAGAGGTTCTTATTTGATATCATTGAAAAGCAGCCACTTTGATTTTGTTTACAGAGATGTCATTTCATTTGTTATTTCTGTTGTTTTGTGTATTTTGGATATTTTAAATGTCTTCCAGGTCCAATATAAAATGTTGATTAGATTTTAGATTAGCTGTAAAACAGCTGAAACACTGACTTCCTTTAAATTTCGAATAAAAACGCACCTGTTTAGAATTGTATTTGAAACGTAATCAATTAAAAATTTAATGATGGAACTTGACTTAATGTATTGTTTATTCTATGTTGCATGACTTTGTGCTTTTGTGTTTATGATGTAAAGCACTTTGAAATGCCTTGCTGCTGAAATGTGCTATACAAATAAAGTTTGATTGATTGTTATGTCATTACTATCATATTATCTCAAAGGACAAAGTTGTTTATCACAATTTATCTGGGACAATAAAGTTTGTTATTCTGACACTTTGTGTTCTTGTGATCGACAGGAAATTAAATATCATCTATTTCTGAACTAATTTTATATTTTGCTTTTTCAGTTTGGTGTGTTTTTTTCTTTTTTGACTCAATTGAAGATAAAGTAACAGAAAATATCGCGATAAAAAGTCAACATTGCCCGTCTGTACTCTCTACGCAGAAAGTGGTTTTCCGGTACTCATTTCATGCCTGCAGAGTTTGAACAACAAATTACCGTCTTACCATGTGGAGAAGAAGCAGCAGGACTTTTCTTCTCCTCCGTCTCCTCGTTGAATTTTTGTAGCGCCGGCTCTTCGTGTGGCGTCCCCACGTTGGTCACTGATGCAGCCACAGGATTTGTCTCGCTTCTTCCCTCACCAGATCCACGTTTGTCTGAGAAATCCTGCGACTCCTCTAGATCATCTCGATGTTCATTTTCCAACCGAGTATCTTTAGCCTCTGTCGGCTGTACACAGTCACAGATTGCAGTCCGTCTAGAAGGATCAGGAAGGCCCGCTGGGGAACCTTTGATGGCGTTCTGCTGAGGAATCGGCGGCTCCACATGACCATCAATCTCAACATGTTTTGGAGATGAAGAGCTTTGAGACACCCACTGCTTCCCCTTCACCAGATTCTTCTTTATGACAATCTTTAAAACCTGTCCTTCTGGTTTTCTTTGCACTTTTTTAAATCTAGCTTTTCTCCTCCGCCGTCGTTTTTTCATCTTCCCCTCACTCTCATTCGGCAACTTTAAATCACTTGACTTGCCCACATCATCTATAGGCTCTTCCAGTTTTTCACCGTTTTCCTGGATCTCTGAATCAGTCTTTAATTTGCGGTTCTCACGGTTTTCCTGTGTTCCAGCGCCAGACGACGAGAAGTCACTGCGCGGTTTGTTTTCAGTCAAACAAGGCGCCTGGTTTTTAAGATTTGAACTAAATCCTTTCTGGTCACCTGCACAGAAAGAGTCGCTATCGGCGCTTTGGGGACAGGTAGGTTCCTTATCTGCGGAGGCCATTTTCAACCTTTTCGCGTAAGCAGCACCGTTCTGAGCTAGCGTTATTTTGTTCTTGACCGTGAGGACGGCGAGATCTGACGTGTTGGGCACGATGCCGTTTTCTGAGTTTTTCTGAGGGACGTTTGATAGAACGGATTTGAGAGCCTTGGTCCACTTCTGGTCGTCGGTTTCCCCTGCGACAGATTGCATCAAAAACTGCTGAGTCTCTTCTAACGTCGTCTGTGGGTCAGAAAGATGGCAGTATTTATCCAGAAACTCCTTCCCGGGTAGCGACAGACAGTCCTGCGTCAACCAGCAGGTGTCCCTGACTGTGCTTCTCGTTAACCGCGTCTTCACTCTGGGGATCCGCTCACTTGGTGTCATTGCTATGGAATGAATTCGCCTCCCATCTTTCCTCTGGTTGCCATTCTGGCAAACATGAGCAGTTTTAACGCTCTGATTGATCAACCATTTCTCAGGCGCCTCGCCGCCGCAGAACTGACCACCAACTTCTTTTTCTTCAACGGTTAAATTATGCTTATATATGTGGTCTAGAAACACCCGAAAGTCACATGTTGAGAATTTCTTACACGTTTCGCATGAATACTTCCCGTCCGAGCAGTGGTACATGGTCAGGTGTGCACTGAACTCAGGCCAGGTGCGCTGAATGTTGTCGTTGCACATGCTGCAGGTAGAAAAAGTGTCTTTGTGGCTTAGCAGGTGAACCTGAAGGTAGGAAAATTCATGGGCGCTAAAAGTGCACATATGGCAGGAAAAAACGGGCAGACTGCCTCCATGTTTTTCCATGAAGTGCCTCACCAGGTCTTTGGGGGCATAATCCGAGTTGTCCCCGCACTGAGAGCAGGGGAACCTGAGCGTACTGCCGCTGTCGTTTGTGACGCGGGCTTCCCGGGGAGGCTCCTTAGGCCACACGCTGGTCTGCTCCCACTTCTTCGCTATCTTCTTTGGCCCATTCTTATCTTGGCTTTGCATAGCTGGGGGCTGAACGACAGTTTTCCTGAGGTGGAGCCGTCTGTGCCAGCTTCTATTCTTCTTGCTGACGCGCAGTTTTCTGTGGCCCGTTGAGGTGGCTGTGCAAACATCCATGTTTCTTCTAGTTTCTGGTGTAGAAAATATGCATCGGTTAATAAAAACAGCATTGTTTAGACGTTAAAAAAAATGACATTTTGAACAGGAGATGTAATTTTACTTGAATATAATTAAATGTAAGCCCCTAAAACAAGCTTGTAGTTCTTAAACAGGTCCACCTGTTGCTTGGCCCAGGTCCAAAATACCCCACTGTGGGCATTAGTGTGTCACAAACAACAAACATGTATATTCACCAACAACATGCAGAAAATTACAACAGCTTCACCTGCAAGATTCATAACCAGATTTTAAAAGAAACACACGAAATAAATTTAAAAACATCACTTTTTACGACTTGTTAGAAGGAAAACCAAAACAAGAAACGCACTAAAACTTAAAACGACCGAGTACAAACAGCCGGGGGGTCGTTGGTCCATTGTTTAGTTAAAGTTAACCACAACAAAGCGATGAAGACTCGCTTTGCAACGCGCAGAGAAGACATAGAAACACAAGTTAGAGGAAAAGAGAGGCGCTGAGCATTTCTGTTTAGGTCTGAACACGCATTTCGTCGCGTTAACTAGTTTGAATTGACGCGACGCTTAAGAAGAGGAGCTTACAAAGACGAAATAACTTATAGAGCACAAAGCGCGACGATAAAGTTCCCGCACAGCACCGCGTTTTCACGCCGACTCGACTCATTACCGCAGACAAAGCTGTCGGGTGGGATAAATTCATAGTAAACGTGGAGTTGTCTCGGGTGTTGGGGGTATTTTTTTTCTCTTTACCTTTTTCTTTTGTGGAGAGCTTGACAGCTCATCGAGTGGCGGCCATGATGGTTTCATCCGGGGATTCCAGCCCGTGAGCAGCGTTAGCCGTTAGCTTCCTGCTGTCCCAGGCCTGCAGCTCCGCACAAACACCCCGCTGATCCTCCAATGCTTTCCCTCCTGTTCCTGTCGAGCTTCTACAGTTTACAGCCTAAGATATAGAGTATTTAACCAATATTTAATGTGGAATGAACAACTGTGACGTTGAAGGGTTGAGCTGTTTTCTGTTGTTTTGTTTTTTTGCAACTACTAAACTGAAAGGTGGGGCATTCATCTGCCTCTTTTACTCTCACAATAAATAGATAAAGTTAATCAGCAGTTACTGAATTGGTAAACAGGGTCCACTTGTTTGTAGTTTAAACTCATAGTAGTCATGTTTTTTGGGTAAAGTACAGAAACATTGAACTCAAGTAAAAGTAGCACTATTTTTATTCAAGTAAAAGTAAAAAGCTGTACAAGAAATTACTCAGGTAGTAAAAAGGTCTGCTCAAGTACTGAGGAACTGGTCAAATTATTAGCCATTTAATATTTTAAAATTACGTAATCCAGACAAGCTCATATATATAAAGTTAAGTGGAAATGTTGGTCTTTTAACTTACAAAAGTACAAAAAAAAAACTCACAAAATAACATTTCCAAACCATTTTCTTTCAATAAAAAACATTAACAGAATCTGCAAGTGTATCTCTGTGTCTGGTGAATTTTTGGTTAAAACATGTTTGTTTTTCATTCAGTGGGTAGAAAATCCAGACATTTTACTCCAGAGAAGAGATACTTCATAATTAAATTATTCAAGTAAAAGTAAAAAGTACAACATAGTAAAAATACTCCTAAAAATCACTGTTTTTTCAAGTAAATGTAACTAGTTGCAACCCAACTGGTTTGTTATATTTTGTTTGAAAATAACTTAAATACTTTCGATTATAACATCAAATATGCTTTCATCAGCAAAAACAATAAAAAAGTAAAGGAGAGACCTGAAAACATCAGGTGATTAATCTTTACAATGTGATTTACTTAGTTACTGGAATAATTTAACTTCTTAACTGAATTGTTTTGTTTTCACACCAAGCATCAGAAATCAATGATCAATGAGCCACTTCTGCTTTGTGGTGATATTTTATTCTCAGAAAAAAGAAGTCCAACGTGCAAAAGCTATAAGGTTGCATTTTATGGTTTATTTATCCACCAAGTTAAGCAATAAATGCAGATTTGTCTTTCTACTGTTTCCTTCTTCTCCCCCTGCTATGGTTAAAAAAACAGAAAGATAAGCTCACCCTGGTGCATGCTGGTCCTGTTTCTGTACTTATAGAAAATGGCTTCACAGCTCTTCCTGTATAACTTACAAAGGCAAAACAAAAAAAAACAACAAACAAAAAGGTTGTTAACCTACAAATTAACCCCAAGAAATAAAGTAAACCAAGAACAAATTTCAACAAAATGAATAAACATAAAAAAATAGATATCTCCAACTGGATAATTCATATTAATGAATGTATAATTTTGTTATAAATACACAGTATTGAGTGAGACGCTAATTTCCAAAGTGTAGTGTCTTTTAAAACGTTTACAGAACTATATTTGTCATAAAATAGTAACAGAAACATAACGTTCCTAATAAGGTAAAAGGGTTGCTGTATGTTGAGAGATAGGTGAGATAGGTGGATGTTGAGAAAGGTGAGATAGGTGGAGCTTTATTGAAATTATTGAATGGGTCTATTGATCGTTTCAGAGGTTTGCTAGAGAATGTTAGAAACACTGCAAAGAGGTCAGGGGTCAATCAGGGGTTCTTTTTAACTATGAAGTCCGATTACCCAAGTTCCTAAAATAAAATAAAAAAATAAATATCCTTTATTGACGTTGGGGAAATTTAGCAGCAAGTCAAAGGAAAATGGAAGATGCCTGTTCAGCCAAGGTAAACACATAAAAACCAGTATAATCTTCACGAAGAAAGACAACCCTGTACTATCCAGGCGTACCTATTAAAGTGGCCGGTGAGTGTATGTTCAACAGAGAAGTGTGACTTGACATCAAGTGAAGCTGAGGCAGCAGTAACTTAAACTTGATGTTTTTGGCTAATTTTGAAAGAAATTTTGCCGTAAAATCAGAATAAAATGTGAAGATCTGTTTATTTTTTTTTGTGAGTTTTGCAAATTTGTGAAAAACTGGAGGGACTTATTGATGTAATTTGGAGTCTAACGGGCCACATAAAAAGCTACAAAGGGCCAGATTTGGCACCTGACCTTGAGTTTGACATATGTACATTAAACGCTCAGCGGTTGCCATGGTTACCTTGTTTAATCTTGCTCTTTTAACACTAGCTAGCATGTTGTCGGCATTCTACAACTGTTTATCACAGTGTCATAAAAAAAATTATGCTACTATAGTGAATGAGTTGCGTCTTAATGACCCATTAAATGCAGGCGAGTCAATAAATGATGAGAGAAAACGTCAAATATTATTAGCTAGCAAATAGTTTGCTTACAGTAAGATCATCAGCTCTCAATGCTTGGAATTTCAGTAGTAGTTCACAGAATAAAAGAACAATGTTCTTTTTACTCAAATATATACATATAAAGAGTGAAATCACAGAAACTGATAATTTTGCAGTGGTTGCTTAATCTTTTCCAGACCTGTATATATAATATACACAAGGCACACATGCCGTCTTGCTGTTATACAGATAAACTTAACTTGAGTTTTTATAAATATAAAATTTATTCAAAGGAAAAAACACAAAATATGAAACATTTTCTATAGATGGATACCAAAGCTCCTCCTCCTCACTCAAATGTAATTACTAACAATCTCCCCACCAGTTAGCAAGACTGAAATGTTCTCTAGATGGCTACAATGTCATTCACTGCCATATGTTTTTTGTGCAAGACACTTTCTGTAATACTAACCTGGAAGATTGCAGGCATAGTCATGATCTTTTGCCACTGCAGCTGCAGCCAATCCCTCCTCTGTCGGGTCCCCAGGGTCTGGCATCTTCTGGGTGTCATCCTGGCCAGCAGCACCAAAACGCTTTTTGGTTCGAATGAAAACAGACTCAGAAACTTGTCAGCTTCTCCCTAGATGTGGGAAATATGTTGAGACACTACACAGTTATCACACATTTTTGTTTATGATATTTTAAAAAATGTTGAACCCTGTGATCCTCCCTTTACCCCAATCTGATATCCTCCACTGGTTGACGTGCTGAGGTCCTCCGGGGCAAAGTGCTGGCAGAAGCTCCCATGGATGATTTGAAAACTTGGTCTCACATCTCTCCCGATTGCTGTCACCCAACAGGCAACTATTTTTGGGTCCACGGGAAAATTATGGAAACTCAAAAATGATTTTTTTGTTTGTTGCTGCTGAGAAAGATGGACACAACAAAACAAAATAAGAAATTATGAATCATATAAGAATATGCAAATTATTTTATATTTACAGCAGTATTGTGAGCAACATTGTTGGAAGATGTACGTGATTTTACATTAATATAGGAAGTAAACCTTTGAACTTTGCAGCACTGACATTTTTTTAGCTACATGTGGCTAAAGCTGCTGCTAGCTAGCTGAATTTAAAATTGTAGGCTGTTTCTCTTATACACTGTAAGGAAATTGTAAATGAACAATGATGGATAACATTGACATGACTAACTAACAGGTAAATATTATTTTTATTAACGTTGATAGAAAAAGTAAACCTTTTAACATTACAGCACTGACTATGTTTTAGCTACATTTGGCTAAGGTTACTGCTAGCTGGATTACCGTCTAATCAAATGCTGTTTCCTTTATAAACTGTAAGAAAATGGTAAATTAGCAATAATGGATAACGTTGTCATGGCTAATTAACACGTCGATATTGTTTTATTAACCTCACCTTTCGCTATTCACTGAATATGATGAGTTTACGTGAATTTTCCAGACAGGTTTTTTGCGGCAAAAGACTGGAAGTACAGATAGAACGGAAGTCATTTTACGTAATTGTGTAAATAGCCTGAATATTTCTGACATTGCGGTCACAATGCAAGAAATGTGCCAAGTTTCTTTGTCTAGTCGATTAAGATTTTAAATATGGAATCACTTTGTATGTATATCTTGATCATAAATATATATTTCGTGGTGAAAAAATACATGGGACGAAACAGTTGAGGTGTACAGAAGAAACAGCGCCCCCTGCAGTCAAAGTATAGAATGACGTAACACCTACTGAAAAGTTAATGCCAATAATTTTGATTATTTAGCCTATCATAAGAGGAAAAAAAAATATAAATGTAACAGTTTCTAAGTAAATGTTTAATTTCCAACGTAAATCCTTGCTAATGACCAGTTTGAACTGGGCCTTGAGAATCTCCACATCGTCTCCTGCTGGTGAGCTCATTGATAAAAATATGAATTACCATTCAAAGGGCTCACCATTTTAAGCTGAGATGTTGTTCATGTAGAGGGGAGAGGGAACAATAAAGAAGAGGAGACATGAGCAACAGCTGAAGCGAAAAATGTTTACTAATCAAGTTCACCAGAGCCAGCTTTTATTTTGGTAGTCCACTTGTGCTTATTGGTAAGATTGTATGTAATCATTCACTATATCTATTAAACTATTCAGCTTGAAGTTAAATTTTTAATTCTAAAGCACAGTTTCAAGCTAAATACTTGAAATATTTAGTTGTGAAAGCTGCTACTTAGCTGCTAGCTAAATATTTTAGATAACTGCTAAACAGTTATATATACAGTTATATATAACTGTTTAGCTTGAAGCTAAATATTTCGTTTGGGGTTGTAGTTTGAAGCTAATTCTTATATATAGATGTTTAGATAAAGGTGATTATTTAGTAAGCAATCTAATTATTTATTCTCAAACTAAATATTTAACTCGCTAATTAAATATTTAGTCATTTTTGATTAAATTAATAACATGGTGAAACTATCATTTTGAATAATGAACCCCATTTTGTTTTTCCCTTATGACAGTAACCCATATTACTGCTGGTCATTTTGGACATTGTAACTTTACACCCCATAAACGCCCAATTACAAAACTACCCATTAATTTATGGGGCAGTAGTTGGTAGTGATGCTTTCAAGTGCTAACTAAAATGTAAAGATGCCACAATCAAATAACGGGTATAAAAACATGAAGACTTTAAAAGTGGTTCATTCACATTTTGATGCTTATTTCTCATTTCCGAACCCCATTTCTCTGACGTCATTGCGTCTCTCTGCTCGGTTGTTCTGATTGACAAGCCATGGAGCGTTGCGCTTTTTCGAGCAGCACTTGAACGCACCTGTGCAGTTTGAAGAACTCGTGTTCCTGCCGCCTGCGAGCCTAAAACAACGAGACCAAGCAAAGCATGATCGGCTAGTCTAAACTGCACTTTTACTCCAGTGAACCTGCGCATTGGGTGAGTCTGCACCGATCATTCATTTCCATGTCACGGATTGGAAAAGCTGATTGAGTTATGACACCCACGGGATCGCCAATCGATGCGTGTGATTGAAATCCTGCGTGCAAAACGTTACGTTTTAAACGTTGAGAGCACATCTTCAACACCCAGTATGAGTGTGCTAATCACTTTGACTTTGTTTTGACTTCCAGAGGTTTTCAGAGCACCGTCTTAAATGGAGCTAGAGGACCAATGGTGGAAGGGACAACTTGCTGCAGATATTTACCAGGCGCTCAGATGCAAAGTGAGGGCGATTGACCATCAAATGGAGCCACAGTGGAGAGAAAATAATTAACAATTTCAGTGCATCTATATTGTTTTCGATAGCTTGTGCTCATCCTGTACGTTACTGATGTTTTACCAGTCAGGCATGCAACTATTGCACTCAAGTAACTACTTAAACATACTTTTACACAAGTAAAAGGTATTATTCAAGAGTAAAAAAGCATTTGGTAAAAATACTTTACTCAAGTAGTGAGTATCTGATCAAATTGTCAATCATCTTATATTTAAAAATTACAGCATCAGATGGAGTAAAATGTAAAGTTAAATGGAAATTTTGGTATTTTAAGGACCAACATGACAATAATTTATATACGTAACAAAAAATAACAATACCAGGCAAAAGAACATTTTTCCAAATCAGTTTTTTTTTTTCAATAAAAAATCTTATAAAACTTTAACAGAAACTGCAGGTGCGTATCTGAGTCTGTCAGTTTCTGGTTAAAACATGTTAGTTCTTCATCCAGTGGGAAGAAAATACAGGCAGTTTATTCAAGTAAGAGTAGAAATACTTCATAATACTTCATACTTCAAAAGTAAAAATAAAAAGTACAAAATAGTAAATATTCTCCTAAAAGTAAACTTTTACAAAAAAAAAATAATAATAAAATAAATAAAGTAAATGCAATTGAATTACATTTACCCAACTCTGCCTATTAGCTTTGTTTCTACGCTGACTTGTTGATTCCCCTCCTGAAAGTTGTGAGTTGGAGCCTCCATTGATCTGATTTTTGATTGATTTTTTGATCTGGTAGGTTTGTTTGTAAACTAAACTAGAATAATTAATTATAGTATGCTGCTAAAAAATCTTGCACTCAACTGCCTCCAGGAACGGTTGTAGCAAAGATCATGTTGGTGATATTTGTCAAAGTAGCCTCCATAAAGCAACCTACTGCCTTAGCTAGATGATGTTTTTCCCATGATGCATCATGGTTCTGTTGGTTCACCAGGTAAGCAACCATTCTTGGGAGCCAATCTTCTGTTGCAATTTTGATGCTCGGTTTCCCAATGTTGGTGGTCACTATGGTAACCCTAACTGGTGAACCAATAAGCAACAAACTGGAAGGCACTTTTCATTCTGACACCGTTTCATCAGAACCAGCATTAAACCTTCGTCTGCATCAGTGAGTTTTGCACCACTGCTTCCTTTGGTAGATATTGGACGATACATACCAGGATCCCACCAACAGGCTTTTGGAGATGCATCGAATCTGTCACTTACCACCACTGTTTGGTTCTTGCTTCCCTGTTTTTTATGCTTTTAATTAATGGTGGGACTTGATTAAATTTTTTTAATTAACCAGGGTTAATTAATCCAACTATATATCAACAAACTAAGCAACATTTTCAATTAAATAATCATTTTTACTGGTCAGTTATAGAATAAATAGACATATGAGCTCAATGACAAGATATTTATTGTTTTCGGATTTCGGTAGTAACTAGTTACATTTACTCAATTACATTTATTTTAGTTTTTTAAAGTGCTTTTAGGAATATTTTTACTATGCTGTATTTTTTACTTTTACGTGAGTAATTTTATTATGAAGTATTTCTACTTTTACTGGAGTAAACCTTCTGGATTCTTCACCAACTGACTGGAAAAACAAACATGTTTGTACCAAAAACATGTTTGTGTAGACACAGACACACACTTGAAGTTTTTGTTAAAGTTTCCTAAGTTTTATATTGAAAGAAACTGATTTGTTGCTATCAAGCTTTAATAATGAAGTACAAAAACCCAAAATATTTTAACATAAAAACCTCTTTGTGAGAAAAATGATCTACTCAGAAAGAAAACAAGCATAAATATCCTTAGTTTAGATATTTAAATTTCAGTGTTTTGCAGTATAACAACTGTAAACATCTGCAGTTATGCAATTTAAAGGTCAGTGGTCATAATGTTATGCTAGATCTCTATGGATTATTTGTGTTTTACTTTGCGTTTTATTTTATTATTAAATTGTATATCCATTTTGGTAATTGGTTAAGGGACTACAGATGCGAATATTTACATTTGAGTTGTACTTCGTGTCTGTGTTGTAAATACAGTTTATTATTGTTGTGATTCTGGAACAGGAGCTCAAACTGCCGTCCTACAAAGGCCAGTCCCCTCAGCTCAACCTCAGGCGATACTTTGCAGACCTCATTGCCATCATCTGCAACCGCTTCTGCCTTTGCCCCGCGGCCAGACACCTGGCCGTCTACCTGCTGGACCTCTTCATGGACCGCTACGACGTCACCATGCAGCAGCTTCACTTGGTCTCTCTGTCCTGTCTCCTTCTGGCTAGTAAGTGTATCTGTGACCTCTCAGTTCAGATGCTCTGTCAGATATACAGTTTATAACTTGTTGAGCGGTTTATTGATGTGGCTAACTTTGGCCCCGGTTGACTCAGGTAAATTTGAGGACAGGGAGGACCGCGTGCCAAAGCTGGAGACCCTGAACAGCCTGGGCTGCATGAGCTCCATGAACCTGGTCCTGACCAAGCAGAGTTTGCTCCACATGGAGCTGCTGCTGCTGGAAACGTTCAGCTGGAACCTGTACCTTCCCACCGCAGCTCACTTCATTGATTACTGCTTGTCCGTCGGCGTCCTGGATGGAGATCTGCACGACGGCTGGCCCATGGCGAGCCTGGAGAAGACCAAGCTGTACATGGCCAAGTACACAGACTACTTCCTGGAAGTCTCCTTGCAAGGTGCGCTGGTGAAGGTTAGGCCAAGGAAATCAGAGAATTTGTTTCTGTGTGTTGAAGTTTTATTTTAGGGATGAATGGAACAAGTTTATTTCTCTCTCTCTGTTTATCTGTCTTTCTTTCTTTCCTTTCTTCCCTCCTTGATTCCTTCGATCCTTTCTCTCTTCCCTCCTTCCTTCCTCCCTTCTTTTTTCTGTCCTTACTTTCTTTTGGCTTTTCCTCCCTCTTTTTGTCCATGTTTCCTTCCTTTCATCCTTCTTCCTCCCCTTCCTTCCTCCCTTCTGTATCTGCTGTAAAATTCTGTATTTGTGTTTTTAAACTCTTCTATAAAATTACAGATAAAACTGGAATTTTGAGTCTGGAGAAAATTACTGACATAAAAGGTTTAATAATGGACACTTTTGTTTCATCAGCTGCATTTCTTCCTCTGTTTTGTGGTTTGTTTTTATGTAATTTTCCATAGATCACATCTTTTTGTGCTTTGCTCCGTCGCTGGTGGCTGCTGCCTGCGTGGCGGCGTCCCGCCTCATCCTCCATCTTTCTCCCAGCTGGCCGGCCCGCCTGCAGCGCCTCACCGGCTACACCTGGGAGAACCTCACACCCTGCGTGGAGAAGCTGCTCATGTGAGAGAGACAAAGGAGTGAATAACTGAAAATATACGAGTTTAACTGTTTTGACAATTGAAAATTTGAACAGAGAAGGATTTATTTATATTCTGCTGGCTCACCTGAGCAGCAGCTCAGAGCCTGATGGAAATTAACTTGGGATATTTTTAACTCCTTATCTAGAGAAACCATTGGGGAAAAATATATGAGGAAAACGGAAAATTTACCCATTATTTCAACAAGATGGATTTATTAGCTCGAGAAAACTATCAAGAGAAAGTATTTAGGAAAAAGTGAAATTAACTTGATATCTAAAGAGAAAATGTTTTCATGAAAAATGGGAAGTTAACTTGTAATCTCAAGAAAACCTTAGAAAAAGAGTATTTGTGGAAAACAGAAATTTTACTCGTTAACTCAAGAAAACAATCGGAAAATGAATTCATCTCGCGAAAACTATTGGGAAGAAGGATAAAAAGAAAACACAAAATTTACTAGTTCTTTAGAAAACCATGAAAAAATGAATTTTAAGAAAATCCTTGGGGGGGAGTGTATGTGGAAAATAGGACATTAACTCGTCATTGCTACAAAATAATCTGGAAAATATTTATACCAATAAATAGGAAGTTAACTTATAGAAAGAAAACCAAAATAAATTAATTCCTTTATTTTAAGAAAACCTTCAGGAAAAGAGTTTTTGTTAAAAACGTAAAATTGAACGTTATCTTAAAATCAATCTGGAGAATAACTTACTTAGAGGAATCATTGGGAAAAAGTATCACTCGTTAAATCTAGAAAACCATAAGAAAATTAATTTCTTCATGAAAAAGTATTTGTGGAAAACAGGAAATTTACTCCTTCTCTCAAGAAAACCACCAGGAAATGACTTTATCGCCAGAAGATTATCTGTAAGAAAAGTCTGCAGAAAATGTCCTTTCTCAGCTTCTGTAGTTTAAACACAATCACTTGCAAAACTAAACTACTCACTCAAGGGTTTTATTTATGCAATTAAAGGATTATTAATATGACATTGTTTTTTTCCCAGGGCTCATGACAGTGATGTGAAAGAAGCCAGTAAGCATCAGTGCCTTGAGCAGCAGCAGCAGCAGCAGCAGCAGCAGCAGAGCCAGGTGCTGCTCCACAGTTCAGGCCAGCCAGCCGTCGCAGTTCCTGCAGCTGCCCTCCATGCAGTTCGCTCAGAAAGCCCCACAGGCAGGCCACAGGTCTGCATCGTTCCCGCAGGGCCCCGGCGGCCCCCAGCAGAGCGACACACAAGCCTCCGCTGCCTGTCTGGACCCGAAGCCCAGCGTTCCCAGCCGGGCGTACCCGGTCAGCATGCACTACAGCTACCAGGCGGCGTGGTTCGACAGATGATCGTCGTTCTGGCAGAGAACCAGACGCGATCGTTTGAACGTACAGAATGTTGTTTTTAATTTCCAGAGACTTGATAAGATTTGTGCAGCACTTTGAGCCGTTCAGTGTGCAATACATGAGGATGTTTTTTTTCTTAACGTTTGAGATACAGAGTGAATGTCGATGCGCTGTTTTGCACCAATCTCTGCTAGTATCACTGCTGCAGACCAAAAAGCCTTGTGTTTATTTTATGCCAACCTGAAGTATTAATTACCCTGTGTTGAAAGTTAAGACACCAGTAGCCAAAAGGGGGGATTTGTGGTTTAACTTAAGAGTTTCTGTTGTGTTGTTGTTCTTTTTTAATTTTTTTTTCTCTAGTTGTTTGGGCAAATGTCAAGAACTGTGATGGTAGATGCTGCAGCACGTGAAAATGATCCCCTGGATTTCATTCAGCTTCTATAGTCCTTTTTAAATAAAACGCAAACCTGTGTTAATGATCCGGTTCAGGAGGGAAAACATTACAATTCGAAATTCTGTCAGGTTCACTGTATAAAAATCCTTAAGAATGGATGACTGCAACACTGAGTCTGTTCCTTTATTTCCAAAAATAAAAAACTAAAATCTAGCAAATAAAGTAGATCGATGTTTATTGTAGATCCAAAACTTGAAGGTGTTTATTTTTACAACGGTGTATTTGGGCCATTGTAGAAAATTTCAGACATTTTAAATAAAATTAAAAGATCCAAGTTTTTTTTTTTGTAAAAAAAAAAAAAAATCTGATATTAATCTAAATATTTAACTTTTTTTTTTCTAGCAAATATCCTTGTTTTTCAAAACAATATTATTTTTTTTATTATTATTTGCATGTTTGTTACAATTAACTTTGTAACAAACATGAGAAAAAACAAAATAAAAACCCAAACATGCTTTATTTTCCCACCACATAAAATTTCCAGAGGTGAGTAGCCTGTGAGATTAACAACCATTAGCACATTTAGCAGTGAGTGAATGAGTTGATTGACAGCGCTAAGACCCTCCTCCTGCTTCTGATTGGTTATTTTGGCAGGAACGTTGCATTACTTTCACAGATTATCTGTCTCATAACAAACTTTCATGGCACGGTGACAGCTTTAATAAATATGGTGAAAATATTTTTTATTAAAGTTATAAACTGCAGCTTGAATAAAATGCAACACCATAGCATTTTTTTTAGGAGTCTGGATTGCTTAATGTGTATTTTGCACATTGCTTTTGACTGTTGCTTTTGGGGAAAGACATTAAGTAATCTAAAACTAATAGAAAAATATAAGCAACCTACTTGCATACTGTATGTGGACTGGATGTAAAATTCACACGCAGTAAATATTGTGCTGGTTATCAGTATTTCACCAAAGAAAGCAAGGCAGTTAAAAGCCTTTAAAATTGTGACTCTTGATGGTAAGATAAATTCAAGAAATTGTAACAGCAGCTGCGTTGGGGGGCCCAATTTAAGTTTTTGTCATGGGGCTCAAGATTCCTGGCGGCGCCCCTGTAAGGTAACAAATATGCAAATAAATGCGAAAACTTCTGCATGTTTTGCATGTGAGGTGAAGTGACTCCTGGCAGACAGCAGAGGGCAGCATTTGTCTTGTCTATTGTGTGCTAAGAAATCTTCCTGGCCATCTCAGACCTAAGAATGAGAAATAAAAAAAACCTCAACCATCAATCTTCTTGCTCATTCTTATGGAATCCCGTTTCCGCCTCTCTGTTAAAAAAAAAAAAAAAAATCTCATAATGAGATAGTATCTCAAAATAATGAGATACTATCTCATTATAATGAGATAATTTTATGTATTTTTTTTAACAGAGTGGTGGAAACGGGCTTCCATACATTCTGCAGATTTTGCAGAGAAAAATATATTTCTTTGAAACTCCTCAAAAGAAACTTTGACCCTGAAGACGTAAAAACAGACAGATCATTTAAAGTTCAGCTAAAACAAACACTAAATATGTTTTTCTTTGTTAAGGCGTGAAGCACACGCTGCCACTTTTATCAAACTCTTAGTTTGTTTTTGAATAGACTGATTGTTTCTGAATGAAAATCTCAAAGGAGACTGAACTGAAATGAGTTCCCGTCACTAAAACAATGTGGTGAGTAAAAACCTCTAATGGATTTCTGGTTCCTGCTTGTTATGATGAGATGGAGTTTCCTCTACAGAGGAAAGCAGAAGGAAGCAGATTTACCATATTTACCCTCTGTATTGGACTGTATAAGTACTAAAACACTTAAGTAAGATTAGCAGTACTTCAACATATTTTTATTCAAGTACAAAGTAAGAAAGTCCAAGAAATCACTCAAATAAAGTAAAAAAGTATTTGGTAAAAAGTCTGCTGAAGTACAGAGTAACTGATCAAGTTATCAATCATTTCATATTTTAAAAAGTGGAAATTTTGGCAGTTTAAGAACCAAAATGACAATAATTCATTTAAGTAACAAAAAAATAACAAAATCAGGAAAATGAAAATGTTTCCAAATCAGTTTATTTCAATAAAAAAAACCTATGAAACTTTAACCAGGAGTGCAGGAGTGTGTCTGTGTCTGGTGAATTTTAGGTTGAAACATGTTTGTTTTTGATTCAGTGGGTAGAAAATTCAGAAATTATACTCAAGTAAGAGTAGAAATACTTCATAATAAAATTACTCAAGTAAAAACAAAAAGTACAGTGTACTAAAAAAAAAAAAACTCCTAAAAGTTTTTTTTCTTCTTCAAAAAAGTCACTCAAGTAAATGTAATTGATTTAAATTCACCTAGCTACTACCCAACTCTGACTCCTGGTGAGTAGGTATGTGAATAATAACTGATATTTAGTAGCATCACTTCCCACTTTAACTGAAACGAATCAAAACCTTTGAGTTAAATACTAGCATTCAGTGGGAACTGAACTTTTGTATTTTTCTCTTTTTTAAAACAATCAAATTGTTTAAAAACTTTTATTCTGTAAACTGTGGCTTCATGTTTCTCCTGCGGTGTAAATATGAAGTGATGGGTTGGCTTGACTGGCGTTGCTAGGAGACAGGCTGGGCTTGACTGGCGTTGCTAGGAGACGGGCTGGGCTTGACCGGCGTTGCTAGGAGACAGGCTGGGCTTGACCAGCGTTGCTAGGTGACAGCCCCAGTAGAACGTGCATTTTTCATCAATATTGCGGAATAATTTATTTAAAACAAGCCTCTATATCTTACTAAAAAGTTACTTGTAAGTTAGCTTTGTTTTATTTAAAGTGTAGTGAGATATTTGCACTAGAAACTGGACCAAAAATACTTGGTGAGAGTTTTTGGTTTTGCAATGTCTGAAGTTAGAAGGCCTTCTTGTTTAATCTTTATCTTCCTCCATTGATTCTCTGTCGGGTTCACGTTAGGACTCTCCCTGGCCCGCTCCAAATCGTTAATTTGTTTTCCAGTCAGAACAAAAACAAGTCGGAAAAGTTAAAATACGACATTTTGAATGAAAGTCAGGCGGTGTCTATGGAAAAACAGAAAATGGGTCAATTTTTGTTCTATTAGTAGGAAAATAAACCAAAAATATGGCCAGGAACGACAAAACATCCTTTTTTTTTTTTGAGTTTCCAGATCTAAATCCTACAGATTTCTGTAAAGATTAAAAACAGAGGATTAATAGTTCGTATGTTTCAATGTTGTGAAACAATTAGGTTTAGGTCCTGCAACAATTGATTAAAATGTTAAACTTTGACCTGAAATATAAATATACTGCAATTACTAGATAATTGCCAGAGAAGATTCAGGAGTGAGGAAGTAAAAAAAAAAGACAGTCTGTGACTTCCCTTAATTTTTAATTTCTGCCTCGTTGTTCTGTGTGGAAAAACCCGGCAGCCCACTCACCCATCTGGTTCTCTGCGTGAACGGAGACAGCCAGAGCTTTTTTAACTAAATCTATAATAACATGAGCCTGCATGGTTGTCTCTTTCATGATCAGCAGAAAATAAAACCCAGAAAATATTTTTCTGGTTTCAACTCTGAACCCACAAAACAGCAGGGCACAGTGGCATGAACGTTGAGAAAAAAAACACTTTTAGGTCAAATATGAACAAAAAAATTGATCAGAAAAACAATAACTATATAAAAATTATGGTGAAAGAAATCAAAATGTAATAATTCTCTTTAATTTCCCTGATTTAATCTCAGAACAATAATCAGAAAGGTTTCTGATGAATATCAGACAAAAATGTAAATAAAAACAAGCAGCTTTAAAGTAATGACTCATTTTATCAAGGGAAAAAAAGCAATCAAAACCCAAACTATGGTTGCTCGTCATGTTAAATTACAAAATTACCTCAAATACACATTGTTGGCTTTTTTCTTTCAGTATTTTCAGAAACACTTAAATAGAATATCTAAAGTAGCAAAAAAGACTCATTATAAATTGGTCTGACATAAATAAGCTGCAATACATTAAACTAAATAAGACTGAAGAGACAATACAGAATAAAAAACACAAACCTGTTTGTGACTGTGGTGTTTAAAGAATGTCATAAAAATTTAATAACAAATCAAAAATACAAAAGAAGAATACATTTAGAGTAGATTAAATTGAATATAACTTGAATATGACATTTACATGTGTGGACACATTCTGTTTTAATCCAAACTACCCTGCCCTGAGCTTATTTTAGAGATTGCATAACAATGTTTCATAAGCAAAAATGACGAATAAAGACAGGATGTTCGTAATGTGATAAAATCCTTTCAGATCGCAGGAACTCTGTTCTGTAGGACTGAATATTCCTCAAGTGAATCTTAATACTTTGGAGGATTTGCAGATCCAAAACTGCAGCAAAAAGGACTGAAACCAAGAAAAGCCTGGTTGACATGGAAACAATTTGAAAACACATCATGAAGAGAAAAAAAAACGTTCAAAGTGTTCCCTTTGGGAGAAAATTGACAGAATTGTAAAAGGCAGCTAAAAATAGTTTTGCTGCAAAAGAAACTATGAATGCTATCTACATGTTCAGAGGATGTGAAATATCATAATCATATCACAGATTTATGGAAAACAATTGGTATATTTTTGAATAATTATAATTTCTACTGATGTCTACTAATATTAAACTCTAAAATATCAATTTAAGTCATTCAATTGTATAAAACCAAAAAGTGCAGCTTCTGTTCACTGAATATATATACATGTTAACTCTATTTATTTCATTAGTTTTGCTAAAAATGTGTAGCAGAACAAGAAGACAATAGTTACTTAACATGAAAAACAAATAAATTTGTAAAAACTATCAAAAATATAAATATATATATGCTCCAAAGACATAAAAGAAATGATTGTTCTGTTATGTGAACTACAACGTAAAATCTGGAAAATAACAAAAGTTATTGACATTATCTCTATCTGACTCTTATACATAGAAGATGTCTTCAGTCAGAGGATTCCTTAAATGTGCTGTAATACAGACTGCTACAGAATACCCTTTTACCTACAGTCAGCATCTACAACAACTCTTAGAAGATAAATACATAATATGAGTTCAAGCAACTTTTAAATTCCATCTTTTAATAATAAAGTATATTTGATTTTTAAATAAATGTGAAATACAAAAGGCTTCTTGAAAAGACTCCTGAGAAGTCCCCTTGTGTGATGTATACAGCCGTTGATGCTTTTTCATCGGTGGTTAGATTTTATCTTGAATTTATGACGATTTATCAAAGGAAAAATGAAAATATAGAAAAACACAAAGAAAAACTCACTTGTCCAATGAATGAACAACATATAAAAACATGGCTTATTGTTTTAAATTATTTCAGGACCATGGCCAGCTCAACTCTTAATAAACAGGAATTTCAGTAGATGTTTTTTTAAAAGAGGCTGTTTTTTAAAAATTCTAATTAATATTGTTAATTTAAAGTATTTTTATGTCATATAATGATGGCTATTTGTAATTATTCATACACAAAAACTGCTTACGCAGTTTAGTGGTGGAGAGTGGAAATGTACACGGCGCTCCACGCTTCAGAAGAAAAAAGTATGAAGCGTTTTCTTTCTCTTTTTGACATATATTCTTTTCTTCTTTTAACACGCATTCTGATTGGCTCTCCCAAACGCTTGTAGCCAATCAGCCCTCGCCTGCCATGGAGGAAGGAATAAATGCAAGATGGCTCCTCATATAAAAACAGTCTTCTTGGTCGCCCTCAGTGTGCAACAAAATAACTCTCTAATCCTTATTAGGTTAAAATATTTATCCGCGACGAGTTCTGAAGGATAAACTGAGCTTTATCTTGGTGACATTAGGCTGTATTTTGTGGAAATATATAGTACAAGGACCGCAGGGACGGATTTGAAGACATGGTTGTGAGAGCTCGGAGTCTCCGTGAACCGTTGGGCTGCTGAGGATCACAGCCCCGGCAGGGCCTTAGTTAGCAGCTAGCAGCTAACTAGCTAATGACTTCGCCCACTATCCTCTACCGTTTTGGAACCCTCAAAGAAAAGAAGGAATACAACCAATGCTGAATGTGGGAAGTTGAAGCTCCTGTAACAGATGATCATGGCTGTATCAAGGTAAGTTGTCCCTGTACCGCCTCGGTTCTGTTCTACCGAGTTTTCTTAACAATTAGCTAGCTGGTGTGCTAACGCTGGCTAGCTTTAAATTGGCACCGGAATAGCGTGGCGATGGCCGATCAAACCGGGACTCTTGTTACCTCAATTTGGTTCCAAACGATTTGATCACTTTGTTGAACTTCACAACTACTGACAAACGTTTATGGACTTGAGTTCTATCCTGACTTGGGTTTATGTTGTTTAGTATTACATGAACTGTTATTGTGAAGTTGGGTGATTTAATAGGATTTGCAAACGCAGCACACGCTCATTAATTAATTTATCCCCACGTTTGTAACCGAAGCGTTGTTATACGACCTATTAAAAACTAATCTAAGCCCATTAAATGGTGACCTTGTGCTACAGTTGCCTAACTTGTTCTGGCTCAAGCATTCATCTCTCTGTTTAGTTTTTTTTTCAATTGTTTTCTTTTGCATATGACAGAAGTAAAAGTACCTACCAATAGAAAACTATATGTGCACCGTGGAGCACTAAAGCTGTTATGACCTGTTTAAATCTACTTTGTTACTGTTGTGCATGTGCAGTAGTTTGTGTGCCAGCAGCATTTCCAAAACCATTGCATGTCAACCTATATAAAAAAAACAAACCAGTGTTATAACTTTTGATACATCTTGTTACTTAAAACTTAGATACTTTCTGTTGAGAGTATTTAATAAATCAGCCTTTCTTAGATTGATCTTGATGTGCTGTTTTAGATCTACAATAAATGTCTCATTCAGCTTAAAGTTCATGTTTATTACTGTAGAATTTGGGAGATTTTCTGCCTTCAAATGTAAAAGTCTTCCTACAATACAATTTTTAGAGTAAAGACTAAATTAATTTTACAACAGAGTTAAGAAATAAATACAGTTTTAATGGAAACTGTAGCATGGATCATATGTTTCTCATTATATTTGTATATCTTAAATTTCACTTTGCGATTTCAAAATATTTCTGGTCTTTGATTTATTTTACAGTTTTCCTCTAGCATTAATATCTATATACTTTTGGTTGATATAATGCATTCTAATCATCTTCATTTGAATTAAACACAATTTACTTGCATCAAAACTATACAGCAACTAGAAATGGGATGAGAAAAGGATAACAGGTTAATTTTGCTAACCTGCAACAGAAAAATAAAACTGTTTTAGGAAGTAATAATCGCCAGGGAAGCGTTAGTGAGACCACAAACTTGCATGTTTGCAGCCTTTAACGGTTTATTGATCTGGATTCTTATCTTGCTAACTTCTCCTAGACTTGACCGTTTGTTTATCTTGCTTGACACTGGAACGACACCAGTAACCAGGAAAGCAGCAGCCCAGCAACTTGGAGAAGTGGTGAAGCTTCACCCACATGAACTCAACAACCTTCTGTCAAAGGTGAGGATTTGCTATTTTTGCTGTTGTTAGTCTAACATTGTTTGAAAAACAAATTCATATGTAGATAAACTGGTAATCTGATGAGTACAGGATGTGTTTTTCTAAATTGTGCAATCCTCCTGAGCAGATTAGAGTTTTTGCCATCATCTCTCTTTGGCTGATGTAATACAGTTCCTTGTGAAAGTATGAGTAGGACTTGGAACTCATTCATATTTTTGTCATGTTGCAACCTCAAACTGCACTAAGAGTTTTAGGAATAGACCAACACAAAGTAGAGGATAGTCGAATTGGAAGGGGGGGAAAAAAGTACGTTGCTAAAAAATTAAAAGACAAAAATAAAATTGGAGAAAGTGTCAGGTTTGTAGATATAGATCTTAAAATTGTTGCCCATCAACAGCTAAAGCTCAGGCCATTTGGATTTAGAGCTTCTGTAATCATCAGTTATTCAAATTTTTGCAATAGTTTCACAATTTTTAGCATTTCAACCATGTTTGATACTAAGAACAATACTCAATAGCATTTTTTGTAACATTTTTTTAAAGGCTTTCTAGCAAAAAAAAAAAAAGTAGAATTACAAAATGAACATTTTTAGCTTATATGCAATTTAAAAATATCACAATCCTGTTTATCAAAACAGAAAACAAACACTTGATGTGTCTTGGTAGGGCTTTATTTGTCCAGTATGTCCATCTTTACGTGATAGAGTGAGCTTTTCAAAATGTTATATTTTGTTTTATAACCTAATTCTGCTTTAAGCTGCTTCACAGCTTTAGCCTTAAGCTGTCTGCTGTGTTCCCTGGTCTTGATGATGCTGTTTGTTCACTAACAAACCACTAAAGTCTCTGCAGAACAACCGGATGTATCCAGAGATTAAATTACACTCACTTACTGATTAGGTAATTTCTAGAGGAAATTGGTTGCACAAAATTTTATTTTGTGGTCTTAGGATAAAGGTTGGCAGAAAGCAAACGCCACACTTTTTTAGTTTTTATTTAAATTACCAATTTGTAATTTTGCTTCCATTTCATAATTATGCACCACTTTTGTAACTGCTTCTTATTGCTATTGTTGCGAATATGTTGGCTAACAAGCTAAAAATCCCAAC
Organism: Poeciliopsis gracilis; assembly: GCA_911649635.1. NCBI lineage: Eukaryota > Metazoa > Chordata > Actinopteri > Cyprinodontiformes > Poeciliidae > Poeciliopsis > Poeciliopsis gracilis. The sequence goes on from CAJVRI010001154.1 coordinate 6,566,416, forward strand.
ATAGTAGATTTGAATCTGTTATTTTTAACAAGAAAAAATGTAAAACAAATAAATAAATGTGAGGTATGAAAACTTTAGTGAGACACTGTACATGTTCTTTATGTAGGCACTAAATTAATTTAAATTAACGTCCCAAGGTGCTTACCTATCTACGGAGTCCCAGCTGGGACACTCGAATTGCAGCCGGCCAAGCCGTGGAGGCCATTGTGAAAAATATTCCTGAGTGGAACCCGGCTCCAAAGCCAAAGGAAGGTAAGAATTCAGCCATAAGAGTCAGAATAACACTATTTGATTTTCATACACAAAGTTAATGCATATGTCACAGCAACCAATGGTGTAGTTGGAAAATGGTGGTGCAGGTGGTGTTTATGAAGCAGTTGGGGAGAAAATGAAGTCGTTTCTGGACTCTTTGCTTACCTCCAGAGTCCCGTGAAGACCTGTCTCCAGAGGACTCGTCCTGTGACCGGTTGAATTTTTACCATTTTGACATCTCCCGCCTGCTCAGGCATGGCGCATCGCTGCTCGGATCTGCAGGAGCCGAGTTTGAGCTGCAGGAAGACAAAACTGGTTTGTACAGACATGTTGGTAACTGTGTGGTTTTCCCTCTGGAAACCACTCATGAAACTTGATTTTCCTTTTCTAAAACCACACCTGTTCAGTTTTTCTTTTTTAATCTTAATTTTATAGGTTTGTTTTCTGAAATGTGACGCCACTTCTGTAGAGAAAATGATCATGTTATCTGTCAGTGGCCAACCAGGCCACTCTGCTGCATTTGAATGTGATTTGAATAGGAAAACCTGACCTTATCTCATGCAGGACATTTTACTTTAGGTCTTCTTGTCTGCTGGTCGTTTTATTTCTTTTTTTTTTTTTTTTTTATGCGTCCTGTTTGACAGTGTCACTCAGTTGTTTGAAACTCAACAGATTTATCTTCAAGTGGAGCATCATGGCTTTCGCTATGATTCAGCAGTGCTGCAATAATACAAAGACTATGATTTATTATAAAACTATTGATCATTTTTATATTTACCTGAAAAGTTTTGTGTTCCTGTCACAATAACTAATTTTGTAAGATGATGAATTCCAGAAATTATTGCAATAAACAATAAATTTGTCTTTTTTTTGTGATAATTTTCAAGCAATATATTGATAATGGCATAAAAATACAAGTTAAGCCTCTTCTCTCTCAAAGATTTTGCACACAACACTGGAACAGGAAGATATTTGAAATAAAACACAACCACCAAAAATAAAAACAGTCAACCGAAACCATAAAAAATAATTATGATGTCTCTAAACAAAATTACAATCAAAAAATATTAATCATCAAAATGGAAATGATCAAGCACATTTATCTGGTGATTAACTGATTAATTGCGTATTGTGACAGGCTTAGTTTAAATATGTATTTATATATTTTTTCTTCAAAGCTTTTGTCAATATGTTAAATTTAAACTTTAAGTAAATGGAATAATAATAAAGATGCTCTGAAACGAGATAAAGTTGGGGTGTAAAGGTTTAAATGTAAAAAAGGAGAGAAAAGTTTTAATTTTGTTCAGTCATCTGCTGTTTCCTTTGGATCGTATTTCCTGTAGAAAACCTTCAGGTAGACATTAACTGCATCCATGGTGTCCCTTCTGAATGATCCGCTGTTCACACACCAACAGTCTCATTGTTTCTTTTAAAATCTGCCAGGTGAGATGGATCCTAAGGAGCGTCTGGCTCGTCAGAGGAAGTTGCTCCAGAAGAAGCTGGGTCTGGATATGGGAGCTGCTATAGGAATGGACACAGACGAGCTGTTCAACGATGAGGACCTGGACTATTCCTGCCATCCCAGCGGCTTTAAAGCCCAAGGATGCAGAGCTACAGCTGGCTGCAGCTCCCGCAACCACGTGGTCAGTGTTTGGGTCAAATGTACATCATTTGACCTATTTGGAATTTTCACATAGAATCCCGAATGACGAGAGGAAATGGAAACAATTGGTTTATCCTCCATAGATTATTTTTTGTTTATTTGTTTGTCTGAGATCCCGTTGGAAAATGCACCGCTACGCCACATAGCATATTTTTTCTGATTTGTTGATGCTCGAAATGCTTCAAATCACACAGCGCTAGACCCCCAAAATGCGCCTCCACATAGACATTGAATGTAAACCAGATGCTGAAAACCGTCGCAAGACTATCGCTGAAAATTGCAGAAACGGTAATGATTGTAATTGACTCAAATTTCTTCAGAAACTTGGCTTCATATTTTCTTTTTTTTTTTACACAATATCTTCTACATGAGCATTGAGGGCATTTGGTTTCCATCCAACCAGCCTGCTTTGCTTACTGATAAGCAAAGCAGGAATACCTGACACTGGAAATGGCCTGCAAAATGTTTACTGCAAGCTGCTCTGTAAGGATGAGATGCATTATTTCTTTGTGTGGCAGCTCTAGTTTGTGGGAGGGTTTTTCTATTTGAAGTACACTCACTCTTAAATATTTTTTAAGTGCATGTAATTGTTTTTGTCATCACAAGTCATTTTTTCTAATGTTATGTGGTGCTAATTTGCATATTTTCAAAGCTAATCTTTACCAGCTGTTTCTATATTTACTCATTATTATTTTGTCACACATGATGAAAATATACCTGTACCTCCTGTGTCCACTTGAAGTTGGGGACCACAACGCTCGCTTAAATGTGTCCAATTTAATAATTCAAACATCAAATAATATGCATTAATGTGCACAGTGGAAACCATCTTGGCTCTTCTGTCGAAGATGAATCCACAGTTTTCCTCATCTCTGCCAGCCAATAGTATTGCAAGTAGCTTCTCCAGCTGCATTTTCTTTCAAATAATTTAGATTTTCTTTACAAAAAATCCATAAAAAGTTTTCAGTGAAACAATTTGGAGTTACATTTAAGAGAAAAAAGCAGGTGTCTTCTGTAACTCTTTTAAACTTGGTCATTACCAGTATTTTTTAGTTTTTTAGTAAAACAACATAAACATTAAATCACCCATAATATCAGTGGCACATAATTCCATTGTTTATTTAGTCGTTTATTGTTTCCTCCTTATGCTCCAACATCCAATACTTATTTGTTTTGTTTTGTTTTCTGTTCAGACTATTCAAGCTGCTGAATTGATCGACTCGGAGTTCCGGCCCGGCATGAGCAGCCGTCAGAAGAACAAAGCCAAAAGATTGGCTAAACTCGTGGCAAAACAAAAATCCAGAGACGTGGATCCTAATGAGAAGAGGTGGAATTAGTCGCCCATTCATGCTTCTGTCCTGTTGACCCTTGTGTTGAGCTTGTGTTAAGTGTCTGTACTATTTTATTTAATGTTAGCAATGACAGTTTAGAAGGTGAACCTGAGGAGAAACGGAGGAAAACAACCAACGTCGTAATCGACCAGCCGGCAACAGAACATAAGGTTTTAATTGACAACGTTCCAGACAACTCCGGTCTTTTAGAGGAGGTATGAAATTATAAATAAACGTGTTTATGAATCCTAATTCTTTACTTTAAATGTGACATTTAAATGCTGTCTTTTCAGTCACACGAGTGGCCGTTGGAGAGCTTCTGTGAAGAGCTTTGTAACGACCTCTTCAACCCATCGTGGGAGGTGAGATAACTTTCTGATTCCCCTGAAAAAGTTTTAACATCTAGAAAGTTACAGTTTCTGAACTTCAATATGTTATGTGTGGTAAAAATGGTTAAATGGAAGGAAAGTGATGCGGTTTTCTCATTTGTTTGTGCATTTATATTTAGTTTCCTTTACTCCAATTAAAATAGAACCAATTATCTGTAACCTTTTGGAGAGTATAAGCAGTATGAAAACATCAGCTTCATGCAAAGTTCAAGTTCAAGTTCAGTGGTGCCCAACGTTTTTATCGCCGCAGACATTTTTAAATCTTCAATCTTTTTTAAATGCGACTTTAAAATAAGAAGTAGTTTTATGTGGTTGTCAGGTTCGTCATGGTGCGGGCACAGGCCTCAGAGAAATCCTGAAGTCTCATGGTTCTGGTGGTGGGAAACTGGTTGGAAGCTCTGCAGAACAGGTGAGTTTTAATCAAACATGAAGCTTTTTCTTTTTCTCCCAAACAGAAAATAGTTACAATATTAGTGATGTTTGTTTTTATCAGATGTTGCGACAACATCAGGAGTGGATCGAGGACCTGGTCATCCGTCTCCTCTGTGTGTTTGCTTTGGACCGCTTTGGGGACTTTGTATCTGATGAGGTAATATTTTCAAGTTTCATACAGCATTCATGCTCTGCAAAAACAATAAATATTAGTTTTGATCTAGTTTATAGTGCAAATGAGACGCGTTGTTATGATCATGATCAACTAAAACGAGCTCAATAATTTCCATTTGCATGATTTATTGTTTTTCTGTTTTCTTTCTTTCTTCCAAAAACCGCATGATAAAGTCTTCAGTCTGGTGCATTACATTTAACCACTGCCTTTTTGGAAGGACAGTTTTGTGTACAGAGACTTTATAAATCAATTTATGTTATTTTGTTTATTTGGGATATTTAAAATGTCTTTCTGTTCTGGTGTTAAATGTTCATTGGATAAATGAAAATGTGTTCTTGCATTTTCAATTTGCCGTTACCATTACAGTTCTTAAAATTGGACTCAAAACAACAATATTGTCGTTTGTCACAATAACGTCTGGGACAATTTGTTTTCCAGCAAAAGTTATTATTATGACGGGCATAGCGCAAATTTCTTAGTCTGTTTCAATCAGTAATTTTCCAGCAAAATATAGGACTGCATTTTAAGTTTATAATTCCTTAATATTATAAATTTTATAATATTATATTGACAACAAAAAACTACTTGTTCCTTCAGTAGATTTTTCTACTTATAACATGTGAAAAATGCCTTGTTATAAGTTCTGTCAGTAGAACTGGAACTTTTTAAAATAAATATTAGGGAATTATTGACTTAAATCAAGCTTTTATGTCTTGTTAAAAGGTGAGTTTTGTCTTGTTTCAAGTGTATTAAATTATTTTCTCTAGAAAATAAATTAACATGTCTTGGTAAGACGTTGTGTTTTTGCAGTGCACACCTGCTGACCTGTTTTGGTGTGCTTGGGCAGGTGGTGGCTCCTGTCAGAGAGACGTGCGCCCAGACGCTCGGCGTCGCTCTGCTTCACATGAGTGAAAACAGCGTTGCCATGACGGTGGACGTCCTGCTGAAGCTGCTGAAGGAGGACCAATGGGAGGTCCGGCATGGAGGCCTGTTGGGGATCAAATATGCCTTGGCAGTCCGACAGGTACCAAAGTTTTTATTTATTTTTATTTTCTGTAATTCCTCTGCATGTGCATAACATGTGAAACTACGAGCAGACATTCTGTTTTCATACCTTTTTAAAATCTTGTGTTTCCAGGACCTGATTTCCGTCCTGCTTCCCCGGGTGCTGCCTGCAATAACCGAAGGTCTGCAGGACCTGGATGATGATGTCAGGGCGGTGGCTGCTGCTGCTCTCATCCCAGTGGTGGAAGGGTTGGTCCAGCTTCTGCCCAACAAGGTAGTCCTCTTGTCTGCTATTGTGCAAGCAGAGAAAAACAACAAATCACCTCATCCTCTGCAGGCTGCATCCTCTTATTCTTTACAAGTGTGTAAAAATTTGATTGATTTCTAAATTTCAGAATCATCTGAGCATTGCAAAGATACTCGCACCATATTCCTGGATGCAAACTATAGATGTGATGAACTCTTAAGCCCTTCAATTTCATATTCAGTCTCTAACTTCCGTATTTAACTCGGCATGCTCGTAAATTTGAGCAGACATCCTTTTAGCTGTAAAGCCGTTAATTTAGAGCTGTTGGGTTATAATTGCGAATGCAGAATTGCACCATTTCTGCTGCACTGTGCACAATCTTTTCCAGTAGTGATGCCTGAAAGCGATGAACAACTCTTGCACAACTGTTGCGCCTGTGGTTTATTCTCTAAAATCAGGTATTTACACTTTCTGTCCAAAAGTGAGGAATGTTAGAGGTTTTATCACAACAGATGTATTAAACATCTGCACTAAAAATAGACCCAACCAAAAAAAAACTAAACCAAGATTTAACATTTATCCAGGAAGTCCAAAGATCTCTTTTTGACCAAAAATAGGGATGTTGTCGCAAGAAGTTTGACATGAATGTAAAAGTGCATGAAGAAATAAAATGTCAAAGTGAAGCAGGTACAAGTTCCCGTTTAAGAATAGGAGTGTTCAAAAAAAACAAAAACCCTGAACTTTAATGTAATCATAATGCCTTGTTCACATTGCAAGATTCTAAGGTTGTTGATTTTCAAAGCAAATCGTATAAACAACAGTTTGTGGTGATGAGCCACACGGCAAAGACAAAACACTGGGCCAATATTCAAATGTCAGACTGGAAATCTCATAAAACCTCTCAGGATCAAACATGAGTTCAGAGTAAACAAACATGTCTGACAAGGAAGAAGCAATTGCTTTTGGACTATTTTTAACTGAGAGGAAAACAACACTAAAGGAAGTCTCTGACATCTGACGGACTTTCTGGTTTGCCTTGGCAGGCGTCTGCGATTTATATTCCCCTTTATGTTTCCGTTTCGCTTTCTTTCCACCAAAACAATCCAACATGCTGAATAAATATCTCCAATTTGAGATCAGATCAGTCCTGATGTCCTTCCAAGCAAAGCTAGATCCCTCTTAACCAGATTTGGAAAAAGTAAAGTTAAAATTTTTTTCTCATTTAAGACATTTTCATCCCAGACAATTTATTAATGAGACCTACTTCATTGTAGAAAGGCTAACAGTGATGGAGAAGCAAGTCTGAGCCATAAAGTGACATCATCATCATCATCATCATCCTGGCTCAGAGCAGAGCGTTGTCTGAATAAAGCTGCGCTTCACCTGCAATCATTTGTCCCAACAGGGTCTTGAGCTGAAGCATTGGTAGCGTTAATCTTTGTGACGTTTGTTCTGCTGGTTTTGATGCAACGCTGCTGTCACGCAGGTTCCTTTTATTGTAAACACACTATGGGACGCACTCCTGGACCTGGACGACCTCACCGCTTCCACCAACAGCATCATGACGCTGCTGTCTTTGCTGCTGACCTTTCCTCACGTTCGGCAATGCAGGTCAGGTTCTCATATCGGCATCGCAAATACAGCTGAATATTGGCTTGTGATGACAGTTCATCCCTTCCTGCATAGTTTCTTTTAAAACGGTCTTATTTTTTCTGGTTTTGCTGTAGCATGGAGCAGTCACTGACTGTCCTGGTTCCTCGAGTTTGGCCGTTTTTAAGACACACCATATCATCCGTAAGAAGGGCTGCATTGGAAACACTTTTCACACTGCTGTCTAAAGCTGATGAGGTAACTTTACCCACTGATTATCAGAACCAGAACTGAAATGATTAATTGGATTAATCGTAATGAATTGATTAATCATTAAGATGCAGACTAAAGAAAGCCATTTGCTAAAGTGAAAACATACCAGAGCAGTAATTAGGCCAAAACTATAAGAAAAATATTTAAAGTTTGCATTTAAGATAAAAAACATAAATAAATTAATCTGTAAATATTTTCTACTCAGACCTATTGAATTATTTGTTTAGCTGCAGGTGGTTCCTTTGCTACAAATGACTAAGCATACATTGAATTAATGATATGTTGCTGCATTTTAGGCAATAAAATGTCTTATTTCTTTAAAGAAATATTAATTGTGTATGTCAATGAATTTATGTGGTTAAATAAAAAATCTCCAAACTTTAAAAAAGATTTTTTTATTGGATTAATCTACTATTCTACCAACTAATTAGTTAATTGGTAGAATAATTTATTAATGAAATGGCTAGTTCAGCCCTAATCAGGACCAGCGATGTAAATGTAAAATAGCACAATGATTTGATAAGTTATTGATGATTTTTGCATTATGTTTTCTTTTTCTTTCCCTTCAGAGTTGTGCGGTTTGGATAAATCCCATTTTACAAGATATGTTGCGGCACATTTTCCAGTCCTGTATCCTGGAGAGCAACGACGAAATACTGGAGCTCATTCAGAAGGTCGGTTGTAAAATCTAAAGATGTTCTTCTTTTTAGAAAAGAAACATATTTGTCAGCATGTGCAGTGATGATTTTTCAACACCCCTGATTTCCCTTCCAATCCATAGTATCGATTCAAAATTGAATCGATACTCATCCAATGCTTGGTGCAAAAACTCTTAATTTACCCATAAACCTCACAACACTTCTGAATTATCTGGTAAATTCAAAGAATCGCCCAACAACAACATTCTATTGATTTCAGTTAATAAAACCTAGATGATCTCAATATTTCATCTGCTGTTGTTCAAATTAACCAGGAGAGGAGAAAAGGGTAAGAAGCTCCAACGCGCATCGTGCTGTTATTGCCGTCATTGTTGTTTGTTAGTAGAAACTGAACACAAAATGTTCAGCAAAGACATCTGATCACTCTGTTTTGATCACTATGTAATATTTTGGTGCTACTCTCTCAGTTTCATCTGCCATTGTACAAGTCAGGAAACAGAAAACAACGGCTCGCCCCAACGCGCTTCTAGATTGATTTCAAACTGCACAAGCTTCCTACTTGAAGCGTTTTTGATTTGCGAAACGCGTTCGGTGTAAACGCAGCATTAAATATTGAAAGTACTGATACTTGAATTTGAGAATCGATCTTGGAGCATACAGGTTTGGTTCTGGGAGTATCCATATCTCACCTCTGTGCAGGTGTGGATGGAGCTGCTGTCTCAGGTCCCCCAGCAGTTCGTGGTTGCAGCCAGCTGTCCTTGGATGGGCGCCTGGCTCTGCCTGATGATGCAAGCCTCTCACATTCCCATAGACCTGAACATGCTGCTGGAGGTGAAGGCCCGCTCCAAGGTAACGCGCTTTTCTGTTTACCTTTTATCTGCACAGCTCTCCTTCCATCCATCTCCTACACATAGCTGTGGGCAGACGTGATTCATTTCTGCTATTGGATATTTGGGAGAGACACAGTTTGATTTATTTATTGGTGCTGAAGTTAATATGTTTGACCTGAAGGTGCAGCAATAAACGTCAGTGGTTGCTAGGTGACAAACAAATTACTTTAATTCAATAGGAAATGTGGTCTGTGTATTCAAACCAAGAAGCTACCGGTTTAAAGCAGCGTCAAAATGATTCCAGCTGGTCTGAAAACATAAAGTTTTTTAGTGTTCATTGAAGTATGTGTGTATACATATATTTTTTCATTTATAATTAGTTTTTGTGTGTATGTGGAGTAATTCAACAACATGACTTCAATCTTTCTACTACTCTCACCTATAAAAGAATATGTTGCATTAATCAAGAATCTGAAAGTAGACTGAAGATTTACTGATAAATTATAAAGTGTATCGTAACTGTACCCCCTCCATTAAAAGTTTATTTATTGCATCACTGCATAATATTTACAACATTCAGTAAACTTTGAAAATACAAATATTTTTTTAAATCATAAGTGTTTGCTTCTGAAAGTTCAGACTCAACATTTGTGGCCACTTCCTGATGTAGTTTTTATTTAAGGTAAAGTTGTGTATCTATATTCGTACTTCAGGATAAGACGGGAGCAAAGGCTCGGCTAGGAAACAATCAAGTGAAGGAAACGGTCCAGCAGTACATAGCCGGGGCTGAGACTGTAGCAGACGATCCGTTGACGAGGGATTACGTGGTGGTCCGTGCCAGGCTCATGGCCGCCAGGTACGTTTTAAAAGCTTCATTTGGATTGTCAGATTGACTTTTGACCATTTCTTCTGAGAGTTATTTATTTGTTCCATGTTAGGTTGCTGGGAGCTCTGTGTCGGTGCATCTGTGACCCTCAGCTCAACTCTGCATCCCAGGAGATCCGGCCAGCCGAGTCTTTGGGCCAGCTGTTGCTCTTCCATCTCAACTCCAAATCAGCGTTGCAACGGATAGCCGTGGCTCTGGTTCTCTGTGAGTGGGCTGCACAGCAGAAGGTAAATGTCCAGCATTTCAGAGCTGATTCAGAACGCTGCTGCTGGCATTCTGACTAAAACCAGGAACATGGAGCACATCATGCCAGTTCTTAAGTCCTTCCTCCGAACACACTTTAAAATACTGTTAGTTTATAAATCACTGATCAGGTTAAAGGTCTGCTGCTGTTGTAACAACCTTAACATTCAGCTTCTATGCACCACAAATCTGGAACACTGCAAAAACACCAAGTCTTATTAAGTATTTTTAGTCTGGTTTTTAGTTCAAATATCTTGGTACACTTTAAATAAGACAAATTAAGTAACTTTTCAGCATTAAACAGAGGCTTGTTTTAAGTAAATAGTTCCTTAATGGTGATGAAAAAGTTCCTGTTTCATTGGCAGATAAATTACCGTCTAACGTGAAAAATGTCTTGTTATAAATGAAATGATCTGCCATTGGAATAAATAAGTTTTCCATCAATAGTAAAAAATTACTATTATTATTATTTTATTATTAAAATACTCTGTCAGATTGTTTTTGCAGTGAACAAACTTCCAGAAAACTGAAAACAGCCAAAACACCAAGTTCCTTTAAATCTACCCACCTGTTCAGAGTTGCTGTTGAACCAAATAAAACATCAATCAACATTTTGATGATGGCAATTGACAAAATGTAATCCTTCAGTTGAGTGCATGTTCTTAAACTTTATATTTTTATGTTTTTATGATGTAAAGCACCTTGTGGCTGAAATGTGCTATACAAATAAACTTTATTGGTTGGACTTGATTGATTGGAAGCAGTTAGATTTGACCGCAGCCTCAAACTGTGTCTGAATCTTCTCAGGATTGCCAGATGGTGTCGTCCATGGTGCAGCCGCGTCTTCTGGCTGTCCTGACCGAGCAGCTGTACTACGACGAGATCGCGATTCCTTTCACGCGCATGCAGAACGAATGCAAGCAGCTCATTTCGTTGCTTGCTGAAGTTCACATAGACCTTCAAGATCGCCTCAACAGCAGCGTTTTCACCATAGACCAAGCCAACGAACTGGTAAACCTATATTTTACATCTTTATCCAGGAAAGAACAACCTGAGAGATATTTCTTAACCTAATTACACAGTTCATCAGGAGTTGGAAAACATTCAGTTAATCATTGTAAAATCATGAAGCTTTTTCTGTTTTGTGTCTGAAATATTCCAGATGTTTAATTCTTCTCTTCACTCTGGTAATTTTCCACAACCCTGAAAACAGAAGTAACAAAAGTTTGTCTGGTTTTGTTCTAAATTAGTTCAGATTTCTGCAGACTGGAGTTATTTTTGTGATTACATATTGGGGCAAAACAAAGATCATGTGTGGGGTTCCTCAAAGCTCCATTTTTTATTTAACATGTTCCTCTTTTCAAATGTGCTGATTAAACAACTTCAGATTAAAGTCAGAGTTTAAACATATCATTATGTGTGTATGAATTTTCTTTTGCTGAATGTAGAAAAAACCGCAGGGATTAGAAGGGTTGTCAAAGTGACTCATATCTCAGTATAATCGCAGCAGCTCGTTCTCCAAGGAGCTGCTGCTGTAAAGTCGAAGCTCTGCTAACACGGCGAGACAAGACAGAAAAAAGCTTTATTTTTATCATCAGCTTAAAATAAATGTTTTTAACCTGTCTCTTTAGCTGACAAGTTGAAAACAAAAGCCTTATTCCCAGTTAGTTTGTCTATGAGGCGTGGAAATGTCAAAAGATGCCACATGCTAGTTATGCTAAAGCTACAAGTTAACGCTGTGACACTGCTGTAGCTATTTCTGTTAAGCTTTTATGCTAATTATTCTTTTTCTTTTTGATGTTTCGGGTTTTTAAACTCCTAAATTTACCATGTATGAAGGTGCTAGCCAAATAAATTAGCCAAGCAGCTAAGTTAGCTCTGATAGCGATGTAACCCATGTACTGTATGTGTTTTTGTGGGTAGAAAATGCAATATTAATCCAGTTTGTCTGTTAAATTAAAACTTCTTCTTTCTCGTTGCCTAGGTTACCACCATCTTCACAGAGACGACGGCAGGTCTGAATGTGAAGTCCAAGCAGTGGCTGGCGCTGGAGAGCAAACGACAGCAAGCCCAGTCCACGGTGGTGGAGACCAACACAGAATGGCAGCAGCTGCATCTGCGCGTCCACATGTTCACCGCCTGCGCCGCCATCAACCTGGAAGTGCTTCCCGACAAGCTCAACCCTCTGGTGCGGCCGCTCATGGAGACGGTCAAGAAGGAGGAGAACACCCTGATCCAGAGTTACGCCGCTTCGTTCATAGCCAAGCTGCTGCGGCAGTGCGCCGTCCGCTCGCCGTGCCCCAACCCAAAGATCATCAAAAACCTCTGCGCTTCGGCGTGCATGGACCCCTCGGCCACGCCCTCGTCCGCTTGTCCCGTTCCCACAGCGCAAGAACAGGCTAAAGGTTTGGACGGATCATTAACTAGAAAAACAGAACATTAAAGCTGCAGTAAAGAACTTTAATAAACATGTTTTTTACATATTTGTTAAAACAGTTTAGCCATTTGAGTCATAGTTTAAAATCTCCAATTGGGTATTTTTGCTTATTTCAATTGAACAAAGTTCTTTAAACGTTCTGTGAGTAAATATATTTGTCCATTTTGTCATAACTGGAACTTTCAATATCTTGCCAGTTATTTTCACAATTTGCCGTGTATTAAAAGCGTGCCCCTCAGATTAATTTCACTCCTGCTACACTCCATGTGCTCTTTTCCAAAACAGCGCAAAAGATTTTTTCTGGCATGCAAAAGACTCGTTGATTGGCTATTTCGAGTTAGCACTGGGAGATTATCAGAGATTAACTGTCTCATGTGCAGCATTTCTGTGTCTCCATATCTCAGGAGGTGGGCTGGAAAGAGATGGCATGCATCACATAGTCAACAAAACCCAGGGGATCATCACTCTGTACCGCCACCAACGGGCCGCGTTCGCAATTACAAGCAAAAGAGGTCCGACGCCGAAGGCGCCGAAAGCCCCGGTGACGGAGCTTCCTCCTGGCAGCACAATAAGCTCCGATAACGACGAGGTAAAGACAGACGCAGGTTTTCTCACACGCATCAGCAGCAGATTCTCTGTGAACTGAGGTTTTTTTCTTCTTTTTAAAGAGCAAGAAGCAGTTTCTTGTTCAAAGACGAGGAGCGGAGTTTGCCCTAACGACCGTTGCTAAGCACTTTGGTGCGGACCTCAACCGGAGTCTGCCGTACCTCTGGGAAAACACTGTGGGACCCTTGAAGTCGGTCGCCAAGGAGAACCTCTGCATCGGTACGTAGGCAGTTTGATTGTCAATGTAGTTATTGCAATAAACTTATACGTAAGTGATGTTGGTAATTTCAAGAATTATGCAAGTTCCAGAATTTAGTCCTTCAGGACTCAAAAGTCATAAAAGGAATTTGAGTTTTTGTTTTGTCCAGTTTTCAGCGGTAAACTCTCCAGATCGGTTCAGTATTTGTTCTTCTGAACCTGTGTCCTGTTTGTGATTTAGACAGGCAGGCCCAGCTGGACAGAGGCGATGCGGCAGCTCAGGAATTGGTCAATTCTCTGCAAGTTTTGGAAGTCATGGCTGCAGCCATGGCGGCTGAACTTCGACCTTTGGTAAGACTGGTGGTTCATTGTCTCTCCTGTAGTGTCCTTGTGATGCTACCAAGCCCCTTCTGCGCTTTAACCGGTTTGTTTTCAGTAAATGATTTCTTAATATTGGTGAAGAAGTTCCAGTTCCATTGACACATAAATTAACTTATAACAAGACAATTTCCCTTTGTTTTTAGTGAAATAATCTGCAAATAGATCAATTATTTTTTTTCCAATATTAAGGAATCATTTCCTTAAAACAAGCTCCTATATTTTGCTGATAAGTTGCATTTAAAGTAGTTTAGTCTTAATTCAAGTTTACTAAGATATTTGCACTAGAAACCAGACAAAAATGCTGTTTCTACTAAGAATGTGAGGAGAGGAATTGGAGCTGCTGCATAAAGTTTTGTCCCCCTTCAAAATAAGAGCACAAATATAAACCATAACTACATCAAGAATTTACAACTGATGTCCGAAACTTTCACTCGGATGTCAGATTTTACTCAACGGAAAATTAGCAAAAAAGTCACAAAAACTTTATTTAGTGGAGGCTTAGTGCGCTGAATGTTTTCAAAGTTAGAAAAGGCGCCAAATAAGAAATTAGCTCTGCTATTAGCATGTTAGCAGAAGCGTGCCGACCACAAGGAAGCAGACTGGATTCATTGATCCGGCCTGTGGATTTACATTACAATGGTGCAACCTGCAGCACACAAATACACCGAGAGATTTTACATTCCCACCCAGTAGGAGGAACACCCTGCTAATGGAGACGACCCGACCAGAACCACACATTAACCGGTTAAAGTGAGAACAGGCTTTAGTCAGAACCTTCCTGCAATCCCAGTTACATGCTTCTGTTTTTGACCCAAATATCTCCAACCATTCACCTCTCCTCTCTTATTCCTCCTAGTTACTGGAACACCTACCTCATTTGTTTACATGCCTGCAGCACCCGTACACAGCGGTGCGGCACATGGCCGCGCGCTGTGTGGGCGTGCTCAGTAAGATAGCCACACTGGAGACCATGAACAGTTTCCTGGAGTCTGTGCTCCACTGGTTAGCTGCTATCGACGACTGCACAAAACAGGAGGGCGCCATCGAAGCGCTGGCTTGTATCCTTCACTGAAATGAAGTCAAAGTTTATTCAATAACCACATTTACAACAACCTCAGCTACTAACGTGGTTCACAGCAGATAAAACCTTTCTTATACCAGATTAGATTTTTTTTTTTGGGACATTTAAAATGTCTTCTTGTGTTAAATGTTTATTTATATTCATTTCTTTGCAGGATGTCAGAAAACCTTCCCCAGAGCTGCTGCTTGATATGAACTGCATTCCACGCTCAGATCTCCAACATTTAATCACAGCGTTGACGGTTGTTTTGGAAATGTTTGTTTTTCTGCGTGTTTGTTCCCTTAACCAACGCTCTCCAGGTGTGATGGAGCAGCTGGACGTCGACATCGTTCCCTACATCGTGCTGCTGGTTGTTCCTGTTCTGGGCCGCATGAGCGACCCCAGCGACAGTATTCGTTTTATGGCCACTCAGTGCTTCGCTACGTTAATCCGCCTGCTGCCTTTAGAGGTACGTTCTCCCGTTTTATCAATTTAAATCTTTATTGTTGCTAAAAGGACTGAAAACTATCAAATTTCTTGATCCAATCGCAGGCAGGAATACCAGACCCACCAGCCATGTCGGCCGACTTGATCCAGCAGAAAGCGAGAGAGCGTCAGTTTCTGGAGCAGCTGCTGGACGGCAGGAAGTTGGAGAACTATAAGATCCCTGTGCCGATTAAAGCCGAGCTCAGGAAGTATCAGCAGGTGAGTCGTTTGTCAGCCAACTGGGCAGCAGATGAAAAATTAATTAATTTGAAATGAATAAAGATATAAAATAAAAAGTAGAAAATCACTTCAGTTATCCTGTTGTTGATGAAATGTGTGGAGCACCATAAAAGTTAAAAAAAACGCATAATTTTCTTTACTACAGTTTTACCTTCCACTAAACTTTCCCTGAGTATTTGTGGATATTATATATTTTATCTTGTGTGTGTTTTTTTTTTTTTTACTGAATTCATGTTTTATTTAAAACTAGAAGTTGAATAGCAACTGAATGAGTTCTGCGTTGCTTTGTGACCTGATTTTTACAGTTTGTCTGGAGATTCTGTCTCTGACGTTAACACAAACATGCTGCTGTGTCCTGCAGGACGGCGTGAATTGGCTGGCATTCCTGAACAAATACAAGCTGCACGGGATCCTCTGTGACGATATGGGCCTGGGGAAGACGCTGCAGTCCATCTGCATCCTGGCAGGAGATCAGTACCTCAGGTGCTCAGTTCAGGTTCATTTAATCAAGAACAGCAGAGTTTAACGACGTTACATGATAAAAACAAAGTAATTTGCTTTGATCAAAGGTTTTGTTGCAAAGAAAACAAAAATAGTATTAATAACTTCCTGTTTCCATGGCTACGAATTTCTATAAAGATCTGAAATGTAACTTCATTCAGTGAGATCTCATTTATGAAAAATGCTTCTTCTGTCTGTTCTTGAAGCTCTGATGCTAACGTTGTTTTCAGGGCTCAAGAATATGCAAAGACCAAGGCAGCAGACTGCAGCCCCCTGCCCTCGCTGGTGGTGTGTCCGCCCACACTAACGGGCCACTGGGTGGACGAAGTGGCCAAGTTCTGCTCCAAAGAGTTCCTCAACCCGCTGCACTACACCGGGCCTCCCACGGAGCGAATGCGGTGAGCATCAGTCAGCTCGCTGCAGGAGCATGACTCAGACTCAGCGTTTCCTTTTTTTTTCATAAAGCCAGTACTTAGATGACTAACTGAGGCTTTTGCGTTTCAGGTTGCAGCATCAAGTGAAAAAACACAACCTGGTAGTCGCTTCTTATGATGTTGTGCGGAACGACATCGACTTTTTTAGGTGAGGATCCTCCGAGGCTGTTCTTTACGTAGAGCAGGGGTGTCCAAACTTTTTGCCAAATTGTAGATTCAAAGGTAATCGCAGGCCAAAAAAATAACAACAACCTAAAATCAAGCAAGTAAAGTAGCCTGATATTTATTGTAGAGCAAAAACTTTAAAGGGATAAAAGGAGTAAATTTCCTCCAAAAACTCAGATATTTTCTAGAAAAACATTTGTATTTCAGAAAGATGTTTTGTTTCATCATTTGGTTTTTGGAGCTCAGAAATTTTCTTCTTTTTTCTAGAAAATGTCTGTGATTACTCTCCATTTGTTTTTTGCATGTTTGGTGTATATAAAATAAATGCATGTAGTTTATTTCTGTTGGGTTTGATTGAATAAATGTCAGTAATAACAGGATTTTGGTAACTTTCTATCAAAACGTTAGATTTAGTCAAGTTTAAAAAAGAATAAAAGATGATTTATACCAAAGTTTGGTTTAAACTTGGTTATAAAAGGATAAATACTTTGTGTTCTTTACATTTCCTGTGTGAGAAAATTATGTACATTTTTACCCTGATTACAAACTAAAAGTCTCCAGATGCGTCTAAATTTGTATTATTTTTTTAACTGCAGTTTTGGCTGCAGAAAATAGTCTAAGGGACACAAATGGCCCCGAGCCGCATTTTGGAAACCTCTGGCTTAGAATCATTCCCTTATAACAAAATGTCTGTTTTTTATTTTTTAACAGAAATATAAAATTTAATTACTGCATCCTGGATGAGGGTCATGTGATCAAGAATGGGAAAACCAAACTGTCCAAAGCCATCAAGCAGCTAGCGGCGAACTTCCGGGTCATCCTGTCGGGAACGCCCATCCAGGTGAGTCCTCAGAGGAAGCATTGGCTCCCCCTGGTGGATCCACTGAAACCCTCCGCTTCCTCTGCAGAACAACGTCCTGGAGCTCTGGTCGCTCTTCGACTTCCTGATGCCTGGCTTCCTGGGAACGGAACGCCAGTTCGCCGCTCGCTACGGGAAACCCATCCTGGCCAGCCGCGACGCCAAGAGCTCATCCAGAGAACAGGAAGCTGGTCAGTCGTGTTCCCAGAATGCAACAGTCCAACACAGCCTGGAATAATAATTCACTGAAGGGTTGGAGAGGAGAACGGGAAATGTTGTCTAAACCTACCAGGATGCCGGCCTTCCTTGTTTCCTTTTTTCTTTCCCTTCTGATTCCTGTCCTTTCTTCATGCTTTCCTTCCTTCCTTCCTCCTCCTTTTTTCTTTCTGGCCTTTTTTTCTCGCTCCCTCCCTTACTGCTTGCTTTCCTTCCTTTATTCTTTCTTTCCTTTCTTTTTCCCTCCCTCATTTCCTTGCCTTCCTTCCTTCTGTTTTATTCTTTAGAAACTGAATTTGTTTATAAATAATTGTTTAATTTAGAAATGGTGAAATGTTGTCATGAACATTGATGAGAAAATTTGTCTCTTCAGATTAAAATTGAGCGTTATTTTCTCCGTTTTAAACTGCTGATGCGCGTGCGTCTCCTCCTGCCAGGCGTCCTCGCCATGGAGGCTCTTCATCGGCAGGTTCTGCCGTTCCTTCTGAGGAGGATGAAGGAGGATGTGCTCCAAGACCTTCCTCCTAAAATAATCCAGGACTATTACTGCACTCTCAGCCCTCTCCAGGTACGATGGCTCTTGCCTTCCTTACTTCTTTCCTTCTGTCCTTCCTTCCTTTCCTTCGTTCCTTCCTTTTTTGCAGGAGTCAGTATTGAAGTTTGCGTTCAGATGTCCGGCTGTTAACAGACTAATATTTCTTCACCTGGATTTGTTTTCAGTCGTTTTCTCTGATGTTCTTCATCCTGTTGCCTTCAAAATGCTTAAATGCAAAATGTCAGTTTTTATTTTTTGTTCTCGTTGTCTCTGATCTGTTAAAACCCTGAATGCTCTCTCAGGTTCAGCTTTACGAAGACTTTGCGAAGTCTCGCGCCAAAGCCAGCGTGGAGGACAGCATCTCTGCAGCTTCCAGTGAGGAAGAGGAGAAGCCCAAGCTGAAGGCTACGGGTCACGTCTTCCAGGTACCGAGACTTTTTCACACAAACTTCAGTTTGTTTATCGTAATACACATGTGATCAATATCAATAGAAAAAAAACGTTTTTATAGAATTTGATCATTTCACTGGAGTCTGATCCAGAGCCGCACGGCATTCTGGGGGATGTAGGCAAAGGAAACACTGGAGTAGCAGTTCACCAAACTGAACATAGACCTGAACTTTTAAGCATTTTTGTATGTGGTAACGGTCTAGTTGAAGTCCAGGTTTAAATTTAATTAAGACTTTGAACTTTAACTTTCAAGTCTTGCAACGTCAGATGCTCTTTGACTGATCCTGTCCATTCTTACTCTTGCAAAGTTTTTCATACTTTCCAGATCATTAATCGTATTTATTATTTATCTTGATTTATTGTCATGATAATTTTGATTCATTGTTGTCACAATAAATTCCAGTTAATGTTTAAAACGTCAAAACTGTCTGTTTTGTCGGGATTGTTAAATTTACTATTTCATTCAATGAAAGTATCAATAAATTTTCAATCCGTGACAAGTGCAATGTTTTTGTTTGTGACTACAGTTACCTAAAAACTAAGCAATAATTGGTTAT
This sequence comes from Poeciliopsis gracilis, assembly GCA_911649635.1. Taxonomy (NCBI): domain Eukaryota; kingdom Metazoa; phylum Chordata; class Actinopteri; order Cyprinodontiformes; family Poeciliidae; genus Poeciliopsis; species Poeciliopsis gracilis. The sequence continues at coordinate 6,585,516 of CAJVRI010001154.1, forward strand.
CGTCACGTTTATCGTACCACAAAATATTGCAGTAAAACTTTAAGTCCAAATCGACCTCCATTATTTTCCTTCTGCTCCAGATTTGAATTGGCTGCTGCATTGTGTTGCTTTCTGTTGTGACCGCGCTGTAACCAGACTTCCTGTCCTTCAGGCGCTGCAGTACCTGCGGAAGCTCTGCAACCACCCAAACCTGGTTCTGACGCCGCAGCATCCGGAGTACAAACGCATCACGGATCAGCTGGCGTGTCAGAACTCCAACCTGCGCGACATTCAGCACGCGCCGAAGCTCTCTGCTCTCAAGCAGGTAGAGTGCTGAGGCGCCGTTACGTGTTTTTGTTTTTTTTACGTTGGTGCGGTTCTGACGTGCTCTCGCTCTCCAGCTGCTGCTTGATTGCGGTCTTGGCGGCGGCGGAGGAGCGGAAGGCGGGACGGAGGCGGTGGTGGCGCAGCATCGTGTTCTCATCTTCTGCCAGCTGAAGAGCATGCTGGACATCGTGGAGCACGACCTGCTGAAGCCCAAACTGCCCTCCGTCACCTACCTGCGGCTGGACGGCAGCGTGCCGGCCGGCCAGCGCCACTCCATCGTCTCCAGGTACGCCACCTGCGTCAAACATGAGGCTCTGGGGCCAAATCCGGCCCGCAGCAGCTTTTTATGTGGTCTTTTTATCAATCAGTGCCTCCAGTTTTTCAAAATTCTGCAAAAATCCAAACAAAATCAATGCATTTTTCTTGTAAACATGCAACTTTATTGTAAATTTTCCTTAAAAATGTTCAAACATCATGATTCTAACTCACACCTGCAGGTGAAAGTGTTTCTTCCTTTAAGTTTCAATCCATGATCGATGTGACTTGTAACAAAAAATAAAGCTTAACATAATACAGAAATGTGAATATTTCTAAATGTGTATTTGATTACAAAAACAATCGCAAACTCCTGGAGGGATTGATCCGTGTGAAAAGGTGTTCAATATTTATTTATCAAATGCAAAGGCAGCTATTCATTAATATTTTAAGGGTTTGTTAATGTGCTTTATCAATATATTCTGGTGCAACCGGCCCTTTAAGAAGATGCACGATCTTAATATAACCCAAAATGAAATGAGTTTGACCCGCCTGAGGTAGAAGAACAAATCCTCAGTTTGTTGATGGGTTAATAACTGAGGCTGATCATCGTCATCATCTTTTCTGTTCCTCAGGTTTAACAACGATCCCTCCATCGACGTGCTGCTGCTCACCACCCATGTCGGTGGTCTGGGTTTGAACCTCACCGGCGCAGACACTGTGGTGTTTGTGGAGCACGACTGGAACCCCATGAGGGACCTGCAGGCCATGGACCGCGCCCATAGAATAGGACAGGTACTGCTGCGGGACGCTTTAGGACCTCTCATAGAAAATCAGGAAGGGGAGAGACGTGACGTTTGTACTTCCATTTCGGTTTCTGCTGCTTCTAAAAACCTCCTAAGCTCTTTAGAAAAGCACCCAGCTGTTTTTTTTTTTAACAATAAGTCAATGTTGCCTAGCAACAAGGCTGAGCTCCAGTATGTTTGGTCAGCTGGTTTTACCGCTGTAGGTGCTGCACAATGGTTGCTGGAAAAGACAAGTATTACCATCCAGAGCCTCCTGCTGAAGTCTTGTTGATTGTGCAGGAGGCTCCACTTCTGCTTTTTATGGTTGTACGGTTGTATAATTTCATATGTTTGCAGACATTTTTACAAGCGAGTGTCAGGAGGCATGGCCAGCAGCAGCTTATTTGGATTTAAAGTGACCAGATGCCCTAAAACAGCTAAAATCTTGTCATCTAAGATTGATTTTTGTGCAAAAAAATGTAAAGAACAAGTTTTGTTTCGCCCATCGACTTGTCCTGGGCATGAAGCATGAAGGGTCACCTCTAAGGCTCACCTTCTACATCCTGTCGTCTGTGTTGTGCAGAAACGGGTGGTGAACGTTTACCGGCTGATTACGCGAGGGACGCTGGAGGAGAAGATCATGGGACTGCAGAAATTCAAGATGAGCATCGCCAACACCGTCATCAACCAGGAGAACACCAGCCTGCACAGTATGGGCACAGACCAGCTGCTCAACCTCTTCACTCTGGACAAGGTGACTGGAGATGGAAACGCATTTGCTGAATTAGTTCTGACCTGATGTAGGGAATCACGGTCCAAACCTCCGGCGCAGAGGGGAGGGCTACCAGCCCGAGCAGCCCTCCCCTCTGGTCACTCCAGACTGGGATGGGAATGCTAGAACACTGTCATCCACTGGCGGTGGTCTGTGCCTTATCAGAGGCTCGAAGATCTAAATTTCTCAGTCTGACCCTCTAATTTGGAGAAGATGACTCCATTTTTCTGAGACGTATAGTCCTCTACTTTGTTTAATACAGCTATGCGTAACATCAACAGCTGAAAAAATCGAGTTGATTTGTTCCACAAGAGTAGAAAGTAAGACTTTTGACACGTTTCTGCAGATCCCGCATATTCTGGACATGAACTGTTTAGACTTTCACCTTCAGATTAACCTACAGAAACTGTTTGCAGTTTCTTTCCCCAGTTTGTCTCTGTCATTGTCCAGATGAAAACTGTCTAGATATTTGGACTAATTCATCCTTTTGGTTTTGTTTTTTAATGATTTCAGGACGACAAAAGTGACAAAGGAGAGCAGTCGTCATCGACCTCAGGGAAGGCGTCCATAAAGTCTGTGTTGGACGGCCTCGGGGAGCTGTGGGACCAGCAGCAGTACGACTCGGAGTACAACCTGGACAGCTTCATGAACTCGTTGCACTAGCACTGTCAGGACTCCGTTCAGTCATCTGCAGGCCAAGCCGGACCTGGCCAGGAGGGAAAATAATAAAAATGGATCAGGGTTACAGTAGAAGTCAAACACAACCAGATCAGGAACTGTTCGTACATTTTAATGCTCTTAATTTGAAAGGTCTGGACTTAGAGCTGTTCCAAGCCTCAGTCCTCTTCCAGAACTTTTTTTTGTTTTGTTTTTTTAAATGTTGACAGTAAGTGAACCCGACCGTCACAGACCAGTAAACCAGAGCAAGCGACAAACATCTCCAGTGTTGAATTGCGTCGTCGTCAGTTGGTGCTGCTCTCACCTTTCAAGCACATGTATAATAATTATAGCTCTAATTTATATCTGCGGCAGCAGGAGCTCGCTCTTTTCGCACTTCACCTTCCAGAGGATATTCAGTGTTAACTGCTTCTGCAACATGTCAGAGTCTTAAACCGAGTCCTGCCTGCCAGCGCGTCTCTAATGGATGGAAACCCACACGGTTTGGATCACAAAGGGAACCCAGGTGGCTGTGACGAGCCGCGGCGCCGAGCCCAGACTGGTACCTGAAAACTTGACCCAAAGTGTTTTAAATAGGAACTGTAGACTTGTACATATTGCTTTTTCTTTATTCTAGTGGAATCGTAATAAATTCTGCAAACCTTGAATGTTGCCCTTTTTTTCTGTTTGTGAATGCCGGGTCAAACTCGAGGCCCGCGGGCCAAATCTGGCCCACCAGGAGTTTTCATGTGGTCTTTTACAGCAATTACAGTTGTGCTAAAATACTATTTTACTTATCAAATCAGAAGGTTTATCGGTACTTCAAGGTGAAAAGATGTTTAATTTCAAGAGGTTTTCATCAAATGCAGAGAAGTTTCCTCCTTCTGCTCCTTCAGACTAGCCAACAGCAGTTGGCAAACATCTGCTGCTGCAACTGAGCATTTCCTGAGCTCATCATACGAGTTACTTCTTATTGAATCGCTCATAAAATTACTGTGCGTTAATAGAGGAGCCATGTTGTGATGACTTCCTGAAGGCGGAGCTTCAGAAAGAGCAAACCTTCTTAAAGAGACATAGGCCCAATTTTAAATCAGGAAGTAACAGCCATGTTAGATAAATATACAGATAGCATTTTTAAAACTAATAAACAATCTAAAATAGCACTAAGGATCTGGAACATAACACTGCCACTTTAAAAGAATTTTGTCAATATTGTCTGCCACAACTGTCCCTTTAAAGACGTTCTTTATTTTAAGCTGGGCTAAAATGAAAAGCATTCACTCTATTGTTCACATTTATCTTTATTATGTCTTAGTATATTAGTATCTAGTTTAAACTCCTCATGAGGCTTTAAGCTATCTGCTAAGTTTGATGTCTGCTAAGTTTTATGGATTTTTTCGTTCAGGTTTGCGGTAATCTTCCGCTGCTGCAGTGTGCAGCCTCTTAACTGAGGCTTTTATTCAATTTTCATGAGCAAAACTCTGATATTCGTAAAATTTTTTAAATCTACAGAAGTACTTAATGCCCCCCAAAGAGCCCTGCTTTGAGGAAACATAAGCATCATTGTAGCAGGTTTTATGGTTTTCTTTGAGACGCTCGTTGAGCCCAGTGGCCGCTAGAGGGCAGTGTCGCATATTTGTGAACATGAAATTTGTACTGGAAGTGAACATAACAAGCAAATTTATAGAAAATAAATTAATTTATTAAGCTTTAAGCAATGGAAAAGAAGCTCTAGGTGTAATTTCTGTCAGAAATATATTTATAATGATTAGTTATATTAGGTTTTTTTTTAATTTGGAAAACTGGGTGGAAAGTTTTTTTTTTTTTCTAGGTTTAAGTTTTTTTGTTTCGTTTTTTTTTTTTTTTTCCTTTTATTCCCTCCAGTTTTGGATGCTATCCAGCTGAAAAAAATATATATATTAACTTTTGTTCAACTATTTTGTTCAACTTGAACTTTTGTTCAACTATGATGCAAAAGCAAATGAGGTGGATTAGCAGAGCTAGCCAACAACTGATGACATCATCCAGGACAAAGATTTTCTGGGCCCCCCTAATGATTACAATGAAATCCCCACAAAAGAGAGAAAAAATCAACTGAGTACAAACATCGTTCAACCAGACATAAACCTCTACACATATTTTGTTTTCATCTGCACTGAAGTTTATTTCACACTTCAGGTTGCAACAAAACATCTTTACAGTGAAGCACTGTTCTGTAACTGTTTTTTTGTTTTTCATCCATACCACTCCTCCAGCCCCCTGCAATGGCCCTGCGCCCCCTGTAGGGGGCGCGCCCCACACTTTGGGAACCACTGATCCAGGACATGACACTATAGAAATATAATCTGGCCAGATATCTAGCTGTTAGCATATCATGACAATCATGAATCAGATAGCAACAATCTTCAGTCAGAGGCCTCTTCAGATAAGTTGCAGGACTGACTGCTACTGGACTTCCTTCCTTCTAGCATCACAATTGACTTTTTGAAAACATTTGGATTTTAGTAACAGCATTTAATTTCCCTTTAGCATAAAGTATTTGTTGAATTATGCTGCATTAAATAATGAACATTGACAAACATTTTGTAGGATTTGCAGCTAAATACAGCAAAATACAAAGTGATGCACTTTAAAACAAGATGGGTTTAAAGATGTGAAATCATCCTCTGAATTCATATTTTTTTTCTTTAACATTTAAGGAATTTGATTAAATAATTAAATATTTTAGCTTTCGTAACATTAGCAACATTTGACATTTGTACTTCAGTATTGTTTTATTCAATTACAGCACAAATATTTTTCTTTCCGCCAGTTTTCCTTTATTGCCCGATCATTTGTTTACATTATAAACCACTTATACATCACCAACCACCAATCTCTTCCTTTGAGTTGTTTTTTTTTACTTTTGAAGATCATTTTCACACTGATTTAATCAACATCAGCAAGTTAACACATGAAGCTCAGCATTTCAAGAAACAAGACAGTTTAGTAACAACAATACAAAGGGATTTTTCAGCTTCAAAAAAATTTAAAATTAAGAATTAGCATCATAAAATTAATTTATTCAAAGTAAAAATACAAAGTAATACTAATGACATGACCAGATATGAAGTCTGTAAAGAAACAAAATATATGAAATAATGATAAAAAAAAAAAATGTAAATATGTTTGAATTCCTTTTTTTTTGTTTTTTCTGCAAAACTCATAAAAGAAAGAAAAAGAAAATTTCTCAGTACAAAGGCTACATTACTACTGGAAGGTACTAGCAGGTAGAGGAGGCAAAAACACAGTAGAAAATGATTTTAGTGGATCACAATGCTTGCAATGAAAGTAATTTCGCAATAAGATTTTATGCCTCTTTTTCTCGTTTTCTTCTTTTCTACAAATGGTACAAACAGAGTATTGCACATTACGACAAAGAATCAAGGTTGTTAGCCTTAAAAATGAGGAAGGGCCGGGGCTAATTCAAGTCTCGCGTGAACAGAAAGGCCACCAGTCAAATTGATGCACCTTGGGGGCTTTCAATCAAGCTACAGGTGAAAACATTTGTGTCTGTTTAGTGTTAAAAATAACATTCTTCTCTTTTTCTGTGTCCAGTGACTTTCAGAAGTCTTTCCCAACCACGTCAGGACAGCAAATCAATTATTTTTATATATATATTTTTTTATTATTTATTTATTTATTCTCTTTTTATTAATTTTTTTTTTTACAAAACAAAAAGAAAAAAACGGGAGCACATACTTTTAGGAAACATAAAAAACGTATTTTTAAAAAAATAACAAACAGAAGATCTCTTTCACAACTCTGGTCAGCATAGACGATTGGTTATAAATATAAAAAAAGTGGGAAATCTGCTTTAATTTCTTCTCAGAGCACCTGATATTTGAGCTTTCTGCTCTCAACCAATTAAACCAGTTGGACTCCTACTTCTACACCAGTAAAGTAGACCCTACTCTCACTACGAACATTATTATATTAGTTATAAAGCTTTAGCTCCTTCATTATCTCTCTTTAAAAAAAATAAATTCTTAAAATAAAAATATAAAAAAAAATCATCTCTCTCGAAGAATTAAATTAATATATATTTGTCCATCTGAATAAACTTAGAAAAATGTTTCTCTCCTAATATATGTCAAAACTGAGGTATTGCAAAGGATTTACCCCCCAAAAAAACACAAAAAAAAACTGCTGACTGTTGCAAACTGTTTTCAGATACAAAGTGTAGTGCACAACAAATACAGAAAAAATAATAAAAAAAATAATAGAAAACTGGGCAAAAAGGGGGCAAAGAAATGTTTGAAAAAATAAAAACTCTCCCCAGAATTCACTCATTATTATTCATCAGGAATAATATCTCTTCTGCTCAGGTCCAATTATTCTTAAACAGAAAAAAAAAGTCCAAAAAAGCAGGAAAAACAACAGTTTACGACTGAAAACAGTTACACACACACACACACACACACACAGTTACGTTTCCGTCACCATTTCCTTTTCAGCTTTTAATAGAACCCAAAAATATATAATGTCCACCTTTATTTTTATTTCCTTTATTTAGCAGGTCCGATACTTCAAGCTTTGCAGGAGACAAAAAAATATTTAAAAAAAAAAAAATTTTAAATCTGGTGATTGCGTCACACATTTTCATCTCCGCCATTTTCCCCCATTTAAAAATATATATATACATATATATCAGCAAGTGTAAGGGCTCAGTTTATCAATCTCAGATCTCCAGTAGCTTTATGGGGTTTTTCTGCTTATTCACTCCAAAATAAAAATAAAAAAGACAAACAAGTGAGCTCTTTGGTTGCGTCGTGACGTAAAACGTTTCTGTCAAGACTTGGAACGAACAATAAAGTTTTGCGTGCGTGAACAATATAGTTTTACGTGTTCGTTCTTTTTTTGTTTGTTTTTTTTTTAACCCCGCTCACATTAACGTCTTCACTTCCGCTCAGATTCGAGGTTTTCGGCGCGAAAACCTCCCGGCCCAAGTGTGTGTTCCGTGTGTATCCAGACGTGAACCAGTGAGAACGTCTTACATTTATATAACCGACGGATATACGTGTGGATATGCTAGCTAGCTAGTTCATGAAGTTTCACAGGACTTCCATGTCGGACACTGAACGACAGTTAAAGCGAATCACAGTTCTAGGCAGATCTAACTACGTACAGTATAAAAAAGTAAAAAAGAAAGAAAATTGCACAATTATAATCCACAATCACCGCAAATAAAGTACTTCGCCTATTACAGGTTTTAGTTGTAGTCCTACACTTCATTTGTGAGTAATATTAGTTTTGGAACCGCCGTCGACGTGATCCGCTCGCGCGGCGTTGCCATGGTTACCGGTGGTCGTCCAGCTTGAACGTCCGGAAAATGTTTTCCTCGCATCAAAATCGCGAACTTTACTGTGTATTAATGGGATTTTCACGTGAATGATCAACAGAAAGGAAGGTTGAGAACAAATGTAGCCATCTTTGATCAAATCCAGTGTTTACCTAAATGTTAGCGTCCAGCTGTTTGTAATGTTGTGTTTTTTAGAGAAAAAAAAAGCAAGAAAAACTTAAAAGAAAGCAACAAAAAGTCCTGTTTGTAGTTTTCCAGATTATTTGGGGCTAAGATAACAGATCAACATTTTATCGGAGGAAAACCGATATTGCAGTTTTCAGTGTGAAGCATGGTGGTGGCAGCATCATGCTTTGATCAAAGTTCAAGTAAAACTTTCAAGATGCTGCAAAAGCTTGAAACTTGAGCAGAGATGCACCCTCCATTATGAGGCAATCCTATACATCAAAGCATATATGTTTGTCAGGATGGCCTAGTGAAAGTTCAGACCTAAATCCAACAGAAAACTGTGGAAAGCCTTTTAAAAAAATTATATCGATATTTATTTTCTTCTTTATTGACTTTTGGTTTTGGCAATTCTTTTAAAGGTGTCAAAATGGTAGAGAAATACTTATGATATACTATTTATAATATTGGTAAATATCGGTTATTGGATGTAAATGCAAGATTAATATCGATATTGCTATCAATCCAAATTTTTATATCGGTGCAGTGCAAGTGTTCGATCTAAATGTGAAAATCTGAGAGACGCACTTTGTTGGTGTTGCACAGGGCAACACCACCAAATCTTACCAAGTAATTTTGCTCCAGTTTCTAGTGAAAACATCTTTTTGAAATAAGAAAAAATATAATTTACTAGTAACTTTACAAGATATAGAGGCTTGTTTAAAGTAAGTCATTCCTTAATATTAGTGAAAAGTTCTAGTTCTATTGGCAGATTATTTGACTAACAACAGCCCCTGCACTGTTACCTAGCAACGCCAGCCAAGTCCAGCCCGTTACCTAGCAACCCAGTTCTGTTCCACTGGCAAATTGTTTCACTTTTAACATGGGAAAAATGTCTTGTTGTGAAAAGAAAAAATCCAGCATTCCTCATCAATATTAATGTATATTTACTTTAATATCCTATTTCTATTTAAGATCCTATTTCTTGTTGAAGTTACTTTAAGTTATATTTTTCTTATTTATTTAATATATTCCATTGTTTCCCTATTGCAATTTTTAATTTGCAAATTTCCTCCACTACAGAAATTACTTTGCATTGCTCTAATTTTATAAAATCCCAGTAAAACACCATCAAGTTTTCAGTGATCTGATGCGTGAATCCTTCAGCAGGGTGCAACACGACTTGCAGTGCGTTGTGCAAAACATGGCCAGAATCAAAATAAAAACAAAAACCTGCAGACATGATACTGAAAAAGTGTTTTGCATGCAGCAGCCTGACGAGAACATGCAGTTAGGGGCGACCCCTGACCTCAACACGTCGGCCATTGTTGCCTGAGACAACTTGTCGTCCTGAAACGCCGGCTGCTTCTGAAATCCTCACTGGGAAAATAAAATAAAGTACTTATGGTATCTGTTCATACCATGGGATTTAGCAGCAAAGCTCCCGCAGCAGTTACATTTACATGACACTAAAAAAAATATGTTATTATAAAAATAAAGACCTAGATATTGAACGCAAACTAATCTGATTGTGAGGTATTAACATTTACAGAGAATATATCAGTTGTTTTCAGAGCTGGTAATTGTTGCTACATCTGATGCCGCCTAACTTCTGCATTTATTCAATTAGCCTTTGGTAGTTTTTTTAATTTATTTATTCTTTATGTTTTTAACTAGGGGCGATGTAACTACAGCTGTTTCAAAGTAAGTGCATGCTCCTTTTGCATAAAATTTAAACCATCTATTTAACGTCTAGATAAGTACAAAACAAAAAAAATAGAGCTATGTGTATTTTTAAATATGTGAGCGGTCCCGAGGGGGACATACCGAACCATTCTGTGTGTGTACGTGTGTATGCGTGTTTTTTATAGTGAGACTTTGTGCCAAAGTGCAAATTGTAAGCCGGTGGAGTTTTTTCCCCCCACAAAGCTTTGACAACGAGTTCAGAACCGAGAATCTGATCCGTTTCGCTTTTTTTTCCATGTCGGATGGAGACGGCGGGAGCTGTTTTCGTTTCTCCTTCATGTGGGTTGAGGATAGTGCAGATCCGCGATCCCCCGCTGACCCCGCTGGCCCGCCGCCCTCAGCTCCAGCGGAAGGAGACGTGTCGAGGGCGGTCGCCACCCTCCTTCACCAGCGGCTTGTGGAACTCGCGGCCGGCCCGGGAGTGGATGCTGGCCCAGCAGAACTCGCAGTAGTACTGCAGGCAGGTGACGTTGGCACAGAAAAACGGGGCGAACTTGCCGCCGCAGCGCGCGCCCTGGCACTCGTCGCACATCTGGTCGTCCAGGACGTACGGCTTCACCTCCACCTGCAGGGGGAGACGCAGAGAGGTCGTCAAGAGTTCAACAAATCCTGGCAAAATCAACAAAAAAAAAATGCAAATTATGATCACAATTACTGCACAAATACAAAATCCTATCAGGTAATTTTAGTCTAGTTTCTATCTTACTACGATTGAAATCAAGAGAAAAATTACTTTTAAGTAACTTTTCAGCTAAATATAAGAGCTTGTTTTGATAGCAGGATAAAATTACTCACATAAACAAGGAAAAGACTCATTTTCAATCAATTATAAGCAATTATTGATTTAAAACAAGATCCTATCTCTTGTTGAAAAGCTACTTTTCAGGTACTTTTGTCTTATTTCAAGTTATTTATCTGCATTAGAATCCAGACCAAAAACACATCATCAGATGTTTTTGCACTTTTCTCCCTTAATTGTTGTTATTGTGCCTGACTTGTGTTCATAATGAAGCCCTTGCCGCCCCCGACTGAAGATAAACGACGTTAGCTGAGGTGGGCTGGGCCCGGCTGGGCCCGGCTGGACCGGGCCGGCCCGCCCTCCTGGCTGACGCCCAGTCTGTCTCGGTCTCAATCGGCCGGTGCGCCTAAAATAAGCGAGCTGCAGCGCGGCTGGATATTCGCGCATGGGGAACTACTATAATTAAACCGGCTCTATGTGTCTGCAACCTGAAACATCTGTCGGGACGCAGAGTGATTACACAGCCGGGCCGGGCCGGGCCTTCCGGTTCTGTAGGCTGCAGAGAAGCTTCTGGTAGAGCAGGAAATACGTTTACTCAAGTAAAGTATTTGGTAAGTAGTCCACTCAACTACTGAGTAACCGATCAAATTATCAATCATTCAATATTTAAGGATTACATCATCAGATGGACAGAATATAAAGTGGAAATTTTCTCTCTCTCTGGTGAACTCGCTCACCCTTTTGTCGATGTCGTTGTGCTGCAGCTGGACAAAGCGGGCGCTGATGGCGGCGATGTAGCTCTGCTGGTTGGAGAACGCCACGCGCCCGGCTCCCTTCGGATATTTCAGCTCCGGGTCCGTGTCGATGCCGGCGTAGCAGACGCCTCCGTACAGCCGGTCCATGATCATCGCCAGCTCCACTGGAAGACGAGAGGAAAACACAGAGCAAACAATGAGACTGGGTTTCCTCTACAATACACTGCAAAAAAACACAAAGTACTAAAACTCTGTATTATCGGAGAAAAATGTAAACGTATCCAAATACTTTTAGAGCTTCAGCCAAAACATGAAAGCGTACACTGTAAAAAAGGCAATGCAACTTTAACGATTAAGAGCAGAAAAAAAACATCCAGTTTTATTTTTAGAAGTTGGCTGATTTCAGCATCTACAGTTTTTAGAACAAATTTTTAGTTTGTTTCTAAAATTGAACAAAGGTGTCCACCCTGCCCCCCACAAACAGCAGCAGCAGTTTCAACCTGCTGGGTGATTATCTGGGGTCAGATTGCAGACAAGCTAGCAAAGCTAATCCCGCTGAGAGAAAGGCTCAACCTTCCATTAGCTCATGAATTCCTAACGCGTTGACCTCTGGGTCGCCCTCCTGGGAACCCAAGACGAGGATTGCTTTCTCACCGGGAGACGTTTCATTACCGCCTCCGGCTGCGGTTCACCTTATGAAGCGCATTTGGAGGCTTTAAGGGGCAGAAGCTGCAGGATTCGTAACGCAGGGCTACCTGCACGCAGGGGCCGGGGAACTCCCCCAACGAAGATGGTTTTGCGCGGATCCAGAGGCTGGGAGCCGTCCATGACGAAGTCGCTGTCGCTCAGGTTCCAGGGTCGGATCTGGACCTGCAGAAAAACAACAAATAAATAAACAAAATCTAAAATATTTGAGCTAAAACTGAAATTTTGGGAGAGCAAAGGTCTACAGAGTTAGAATGAAGCTGTGTGATGAGGAGAAAATAGGCAGAAGGTAAAAACTTGATCTTAATCAGCCTCAGATTATCATCAGTACACTGCAAAAACACAAAATCTTATCAAGTATTTATGGTTTTATTTCTAGTACAAATTTCAATTGACACCCAAAAATTGTCTTTTATTTTTAAAATAAGGCAACAGTTTGAAGCCCTGTTTACTTCTTAAATAATTTATAGATTTCATAAATACATTTCATGAATAGAAAAAAATTGCAGTAAATTAATTTTTGCAGTTTTAATTGAATAAATTTTGTGAACCACCAGTAGTTTAAATTTGCAGTTTTTGATCCCCAGTTCAAACATAACACCAGTAAATTAGACTAAACTAACTCACAAGTAACCTTTCAGTTTAAGACAATAATTCCTTAATGTTCCAAAGGCAGATTATTTCACTATTAACTTGGAAAAAATGTCTTGTTGCAGGTGAAATAATCTGCCAGAGGAACCAGTAACAGGTGACCAGTAACACTTACTGGTTTGTCCTTGATGGTGGGACTGGACACACACAGGTAGAGCTTCCCGTCCTCCTCAATGCAGGCGTCGATCAGCGCCTGGACCGAAGCCTCTTCCTGGAAAAGCAGGAAGGCGTAACCTGGAAGGGACCAGAAATGATTTTAAAGATTTAAGACCTTCAGGGGGAATAAAAATAATCATATATTCAAATAATTTAACAGTTTCAGCAAATACATGCAGGCAAATACATAAAGTCTGGTTTCTAGAGCAAATATCTTAGTACACTTGAAATAAGACAAAACTAATTTAAAATTTGTTTTCAGTAAATAATTTCTTAATATTGATGAAAAAGTTTAGTTCTACTGGCCGTTGTACAACAACTAATAGTTTAGTTGTTGTACAACTTTATTCTCTTATTATTACCATTTATTCTGATAATATGACTGTAAGATTTATTCTTGTAGAACTATGACTTTATTCTCGTACTATTACAATTTTATTAGGGACTTTTCTTGTATTACGACTTTATTCTCCTATTACAACAAATTTATACTTATATTATTACAACTTAATTCTCATAATATTTTCTCGATTACAACTTTACATTCATTACTTTTTGTCGTGTAAATGTATTTTTGTATTATCACAACTTTATACTGGTAATATTGTGACTTTATTCTCATAATATTATGACTTGTATGACTATTCTTGTGTTATTAGGTCTTTATTCTCGTGTTACTACAACTTAATTCATGTAACAACAACTGTCTTCTGGTATTATTACAACATTCTGATAACATGACTTTATTCTCGTCTTATTTTGACTTGGTGTAGTGGTACTAGTGCGTTTTTCATCCATATTAAGGGATTATTGACTGTAAATAAACTCCTATATTGTGCTAAAAAGTTACTTTTAAGTTAGTTTTGTCTTATTTCATGTGTCTTAAGATATAAATCACCAGAATCTAGACCAAAAGCACTCTGTCATATTTTGTGTTTTGCTTTTCTTTCCTCGTTTGCCTGCCAGCGCTTTGCTCCTCAGGGAAACCATTCAATATTTAGCAGTCTGACACGCGCTGAGTGATGGGGTTTTGTGCAGCAAAGAAAAAAGGAAAACTTTCTCAGACCGTCTCTGAGCGCTGCTGCATCACTTCATGTTGAGAGCAGATTAAATGACCTTCCTTCAAGGTCAGAGCGACAGAAAACCGATTCAGCATCCATCCAACGCTATTAGAGGCACCAAAAAAAGACGGAAAATCCATCCGAGACGTGAACATCAGTGGAAAACGATAAATTCTAAACATTTATAGCTTCCACTTTTTTATTCACAATGTGATTTTGCTCCTCGTTATTAAAATTGGTGAATTACCATCTAATCTCCTCCTGACCCACGTCTAGTTCAGAGTCAATTTTCTCAATTTGATCCTAATCCAGAATGAGAAAAACTGTATTTATTAATTGCCTGTAAATTACAGGGTTTCTCAAGCATTTATAAAGTTTCCAGCAAAAACAACACAAATGAACTAAATTCACAATTACATAATAGTATTTATTGATTATTTAATGTTTTGTGTTTATTCTACATTCAACAGTAAGAATGAAGTAAAAAACAAAATTTTATGTTTTCAAAAATCCTGATTCGAGAACAAAACACTAATTTAACACAAGACATATATATAATATATATTGTTTAATGTAAACAAATATAAACCAACATTTATCTCAATAACAGATCAATAAGTCATTGAGAAATTAGGAATAATAAATATTTATTACATTGAAACAACCCAAACGAATTGTTTCTACTCCTCAAATTAACTTCCAGACAGCAAGAAAAAAACAACAACAGATTAACGATTAATCAGAATAATCATAATTTAAAGGAAGGAAGGAAGGAAGGAAGGAAGGAAGGAAGGAAGGAAGGAAGGAAGGAAGGAAGGAAGGAAGGAAGGAAGGAAGGAAGGAAGGAAGGAAGGAAGGAAGGAAGGAAGGAAGAAGGAAGGAAGGAAGGAAGGAAGGAAGGAAGGAAGGAAGGAAGAAAGGAAGGAAGGAAGGAAGGAAGGAAGGAAGGAAGGAAGGACAGACTTTAAGGACAATCCTGAGTTCTATTAAATGTTTACAATAATCCAAAAATATCGAATGAATTAAAACCATTATTTACGCAGCGCAGCTGAAACACAAACCGCTACCAGCTGCTTCAAACGTCCAAATAATCTCTCTGCTAATTGGGTTCACACACGGAAAGCTGCCTCATCATCGGCCGGCTGACGCTTACGTAAGGACGGGATGTCATTCGGATAAATCTGAGGTTTAGGACAACAGAGAGAGAGACAGAGAGAGAGACAGAGAGAGAGAGAGGGAGAGAGAGAGAGACAGAGAGAGAGAAGAGAGAAGAGAGAGAGAGAGAGACAGAGAGAAAGAGAGAGAGAGAAGAGAGAGAGAAGAGAGAGAGAAGAGAGAGAGAGGAGGGGAAAAACTTAAACGGGGTAAAAATAAGGCATGAAAAGGCAGAGCGAGCCAGCAGCTCTTCAGTCTGAGAGAGAACAACATGTTCTGTGACCCGGAGGGGGAGGGAAGAGAGGCAGATGGAAAAGAGAGTGAAACAGGAAAGGAAAGGTGGGAAGAGAATGAATGAGGTCTTTACAAGCTGAACATTCAGAAATAGGCTCTGCAGACGCTGAAAGTGAAACAAACTCCCGATTTCAACTGAACTGACCCAGCGACTGAAACCAGGCCGCTTCACAGAGACGATATTTGCACTTTTCTTGGCTTAGACACGGGACTTGGTACTCAAAAATTCCCAGTTTGAGCGGTTTTGTGCTTCCAGTTGGGTCTCAACTGCTTCCACCAACAGAACAAGAGCTTTAAGAAAAAAAAAACAAAAAAAAACAACTAAACTTTTTTGGGAATAAATTCATGTTTTTAAATAAAAACACATTCAGAATGTAACGTGACAAATCAACACGCTCTGCCCCTCACCTAGCAACCCTGGTTGCTAGGCAATCCCAACCAAGCCCAGCCCATCACCTAGCAACCCAAGTGGAGCTCCAGCACATTTGGTCAGCTGGATTTAAAGCTGCTACAACTTATTTGGATTTAAAGTGGCAAGACGCCTAAAAATTCAGCTCATTCTGAAAGGAGCTCAAAGCTGAGGATACTGAAGTTGTAATGAAATGCGGTAATTGGTGGTGAGGATGGCTGCAGAGGACCCAGGTTGTGGCGTGAAAAACAATGATTTAACTAAAGCTCTTACAGATCAACAGAGAATCCAAGCAGCACAGGTGAACTAGAAAGCAAGGAACTGAAAACTGGTGGCTCTACTAGTGAAGATAAACAGCAACTTGACACTTTGGCAGGGATCCAACGACGAAACACGGACACAGGTGGGATTAAATACACAAGGGAGTAATCAAGGAAACAGGACACAGCTGGGATCAACCAAGGGGTTGACAAGACGACACAGGAACCAAATTGACTAGAAAACAAACACTATGGCCTAAATCGAAACAGAAATCTCGTTATCTTAGGATTATTTTGTGCAAAATAATGTACAAATAGACATTGTACAGCACATACAGCGGTAAAACCAGCTGACCAAACATGCTGGAGCTCGGCTTGGGTTGCTAGGTAACGGTGCTGTGCCCCCGGAGTGTGACTTAATCAGGAGTTTTTTGAACCAGGTCATTTTCCAGTAACCAGAAGGTATGAACTTACTGGCTGAATGTTTTTTCCAAGCACTTAAAAATCATAATTTGAAAGTATTTCCTATTTGTTTCTCCAAGATGTAATGGCTTCGTTTGATTATTAGTGAGAAACGACAGAAGGAATAGACCTGTAATGGTCTATTGCAGGGGTTCTTTATAGTGAATATTAATGTTTCTCCAGATCGATGCGAGCCCACTTCATCTTCTATAATGTGAGCGAATGAACTGATGTTCCGTCCGGACGGTGCTGAGGACGTGTCTGCCTCCGTCAGCCTGGCGCAGTGCGGAGGCTGATGCCACGGGAGGAGAGCGCAGGTCTGCAGTGGCTCGTGCCTGCGATTTAGAAAGCTTTCCTCCTCTCAGCGTCGTCCGCTAAGTGAGGCAATGTGTTCACCATGAAGGAGCAATGAGCTGCGAACAGGACGGATGCTTTCCTGACTCATGGGGAGGCGACATATTGTCCGATCACCGGAAGATGTCTCTCTCAGCAGGCACTTCATTAGTCTTGATGTGTTCAGAGGTAACAATGTTCAGTATTTAACTGTTTCTATCCATTTTGCAGCAATAATAGAGCGACAGTAATGAATTTTACCAACAAGTACTTTGCGTGCGATTACACTAAAGTGGGTGGAGCCAAGAGAGACTGAGGCAATGAGTGAAGAATTAAAAAAAAAATTACTAAAATCTCTAAAGTAATTAAGATTCAGACTCTAAATGAGTGTATTCAAACTTCAGATCAAGGTCACACACCCCTGTTGGCGTTAAATGAAATCTTTTGTTCATGTTTTTGATTGAAGTCTTTATGTGTAGGTAGGTTACTCTGCTGCTCCCCTCCTACTGCACATGGCTCGCTCGGTGCAAACGACACCCAAGTCACCAAGGGGTCAGTCGCTTTGAGCGCAAACATCTTTCCACTGGCACATCAAAGCCCGAGATCGAAATCCAAGTCTTCCCTCTACCTCATCAAGTGAAAGTTATGTTGACTTTGCAGAAATCTAATCCAATGATGACCAGATACGGCGACTGACCGAGTCATGCTGCTGGCTCCTCCGGCTTAAATGGTGACATTTAAGTCCAGGGTTATCTCAGCAGCTGAGACGCGTCTGCGGATTGGTTCCCAACGAGCACAAGGCCCCAGAAAGCGCCCAACCATCAGAAGTAAAGCCACCTGAACAGCACGCTTCTACATGCTATGATTTTTTTGAAGGGGACCCGTTATGCAAATTCACATTTTTGTACTTCCATTTGCGCCTCTCATGATTCTTAAAAAAGCCATTTCTTTTTTTTTTTGGTGTCTGGAAAATGAGTCGTTTCAAAAACCTTACGAATGTAACGTCACAAATCAGCCTAGCCAGTTACCTAGCAACCCCAGTGGAATTCCACCCGTTACCTAGCGACCCAAGCGAGGTTCCAGCATGTTTGGTCAGCTGGTTTTACCTCTGTATAATGGCTGCTGGAGAAGAAATGGGTTTTGTTATTGATTAAACATCCAGAAACAGCTTATTGCACTCGTGTTAGTTGTGCAGGAGGCTCTACTTCTGCTTTTCAAAGATGGATGGCTGTATTTTTCTGCAAATGTTTTCAGTCATTTTCACGTGACTGAAAATGACTGAACGCCCCCTGACTGGCTCATGCTCAGTCAGGGGGTGTGGAAAGAAGCAGGTTATTTGGATTTAAAGTGACGAGACGTCCAAAAACGGCTAATTTTGAAACTAACCGGAATAAAATCTCACTTTCCAAGAAGAATTTTGTGCAAAAAATGTGATGAACATGTCTTGTTTAGCCCATAGACTTATTCTAATCTTTAAGTTTTACTTTACTGGAGACAGAATAACCTTGAAGAAAGAGAGCAGGAGAGAGGATGAGAAAAACCTCAAAGGCTTAGAAAAACTTGAGTACTTGAGGATAAAGCAGAGAAATCAAGCATTGCTAATCATCTCAATTTGAAGCAGTCACTCAGAGTGTAATCCCAACACAACTGGGGAAAAGATAAATCAAGGCCCGGGTAATAGAGGAAGACTTAGCACTGAAACTGGGGCACTTCTCTGTATTCAAAGAGCCTTAACAGTACACAGAACAGACCTCTGCGCCGAATGACTCATGGTGTGATAAAAACAAAATTATAAAACGCTGATCATGACCATCTGCAGGCAAAGGACACTGCAGTTGTAACCTTTTCAAGGTACGGTTATTGCTGTGTGACGCAAGCGCTTCTCAGGAGTTTACAGCAGTTCAAACGACGCAGCACACATAACGAAACCTTCAAGCCTCCTGCTCCTTTTGCCCCAAGTCACACACCAAAATAGCTCCCCCATCTGACGCTCATCGCCAACTATAGCAACGAGTGTTTGGATGAGGGGAGGCAGTTTGAGCGACAGCAGCATGACGACTACAGAGTCTCACTTGCAGTTTACAGGAATCGGTTTTGAGCATCAGTAGCTTCAGCGGGTTCCCAGTCTGGTTATTCTGTGTTTCAGATTGAGTCATTACTCCCGTTTCCATTAATAATTTTTGTTTATATTCTGCCAACATCAGAGGGGAACCAACAATTTCACAATTGCAAAGTTTCCATTAAATCTAAAATTAAATTAAAATCACGTGAATAAGCTTGTTCACGGTGGCGATGGATGTCACAGTCGCATGAGATGTTTTTGTGATTCAGCTATCAGAGGAGACGCCGTCGGAGCGATGGGCGTTAAACTTCGGATCATGTACAGAAGAGCTTTAGATTCAACGCGTTGGAATGAACTATGAGATGATTGTCCGACAAAAAAAACAAAGACAAACCATCGTCCTCCGACCACTTCTTGTTTGTCGTTTCTGCCAGTAGTAACAGCTGGCTGTTGATCGTGACTCAAGTGATGTGAAAAGTGTTTGTTGTTTTATTTGTTTTTTTTTGCAGTTTTGTCAAAATAAATCTAATTCAAAACTACTTCAACCAAGGGTAAAAACTTCTTACAGAAAAACAAGTTTTTGGGAAATTGGGTTGTTCCCATTAAGCAAATGGTTAAATTGAGGTTGTTAGCAATTTAGCATTAGCTTTTGCTAAATGCTATTTTGGCTCAGCGCATTAGTGGAACAAATATAATATGATTAGCGCTTTTGGGTTAGCAGCCATGAATTCTACTGTACATATAAAGCAGGATGAATCAAACATTAATAAACTAAATGTTTATTAATGTTTGATTCATTATTAGTTTGGTTTGGAGTCGCGGTCTTGACCTGCAAATGAAACTCGATGTTTCCTCTCATTTTCAGTTTCATCTGGCTGTACTTTAAGAGCTACTTGTTGCTCCAACCAGCAGCTAAATTTGTTGTTGCCTCCAGCAAACAGTCGTCCTCTAACGCTGCTTTTTTTAATGCCCCAGGGCAGCTTGTTGTGTCTGTAAACAGAAGTGATGGATGTCAGGGAACGGGAGGCTGGGCCAACAACACGAGCCTGCAGACATTTTGAGCTGCATTTAAACTTCCTGCATTTTATCCGAACAAAACGGCAGAACATTCATCTGTACAACCATAAAACAATCTTTTCTTACATATAATTATCTCCATATTAAACGGATCTACATCAGAGCAACACTTTTTATTACATCTTTGGATGCATTAGTGAAGCGTGTGACAATATTAGCAGAAAGAAGAAGCTGAGGGGGAAACAATCCTGCCTTGGCATCAACTTTCCGTTTCTGCCTGACCTTCATCCTGAGCACCAAAACTGTCCAGGCCCGGCCCCCGAATCCAGCCTGAGCCACAGTATGAGTCACCGCTGAACAAAAAACACTTTCATAACGGCACAGGCGCACGCTGCTGGCAGTTTAACGAGGAGCAGGGTGGAAAGTGACAGTTATCTTCCATTCGGTCAAGCCTGGACGGACGCTCTGCAGGCCCTGCAGAGCGTCCGTCCCACATTCTGCAGATCGCTGGCAGAGAGAAACCTTTCTTCTGTTTTCTCTTCGTGTCGCACTTAAACGTTGCAGCAATTTATTTTTCCTAAATCATCTTCTGGCAAAGAGTAGAGATTTTTTATTTTAGGTATCGTTTTTGCAGAAAAAGACAAATAACCCTGTTCCTATGTGGAAAAGTAATTTCCATCTTAATACGGAAATTTACGGGAGAACATTACGGCCACATACACACAAAAAGTCAGAATTCAGAGTTGTTGTTTTGTTCAGAAAATTCTGACTTTTTTTTCTAATTAAATTTTTTGTAGAATTTTCATGTTTCCCAGAATTGTGATTTTTTTTCCTCGTAATTAAATTTTTTTCATAAAATTTTGATTTTTTTCCCCTCAGAATCAAAATTGTTTGGCATGTTTTTGCGCCATGAGGCAAAACTAGTCTAAAAACTGGATAAAGTTTACATTTATAAATCCTATAAAATTTATGGACAAACATTAACAATATAATTGTTGCATGTTTGACCATTTAAGTGATTTTGACATAAATTTACACAGATTTACACAATTAGAAAGTTTGATGTCAAAATTATAATTTTTTTTATTGGCTCTTATTTTCTTCTGTTGTGATTATCCAGATTTTTTGGTTTTTTGTCATGAACCACACTGGCCTGTTTACTGCCAGACCCTCAAATCTTAATCAAACAATATTTCTCCATCATAAGGTGGCAGAAATACATTAAAATCTATAGGTGGCGCCATTATTACATCCATAAACACATCTCCTTCTTCTGCGCGTTGCACAGATTGCAGTCGAATTTAACTAGTAGTATAAACAACCGAGCAAAAAAAATAAACTGCTGGTCGAATCAAACCTGAGCTCCTGTCTTTGCTTTGACATGTCAAATTGTGTTTGTTATGTTGACCCAACCCAGACTGCAGAGGTAATGCACTGACCCATCTGGAAAGGGTTACCAAGCCATTTCTAAGAGCTTCAGCGAACCACAGCAGGCGCCATTATCCAGAAATGGAGAAAACGTGAAACAGCGATGAACCGTTTAAGGAACGGCAGACAAAATGAAATCAGTAACCCATCACAAAAACGAAAGAACTCCAGGCCTCAGTTAGGACCAGATGCAACAATAATAGGAAAAAAAATCACCAGTCTGAGACTGTCTAACCAAAAAGAACATGAAGTCCCATCTCACAGTTTCCACAACACAGCTTAGTGAAATATTCCAAGACGTCCATATGGAGTAAAACTATCAGCAGCCTCACACATTCAACGGTGCAGCAAACAGCAAAACGAGCTCTAAACGTACAAAAGATACAACAAAAAACAAATGCAACAAACAAACACAGCAAACTAAAGTCCTCCAGGCCACTAGGGGGAGTCCACCACCAAAACAAATGGGACTCTGTCAAGATTTAACGGAACGAACAGGAAGAAAAGAACATTACACTTCACGTTTTATTTTTTCAAGCATGCAGTGTTACATTATACAACACCAACATGTTCACATAGGTAGTATTGCTCCCCCTAGTGGTCTGGGGGTTTGCAGTTGTTTTTTGCTTTTTGTTGAATTCCCACTTATTGCGTCTATTTTTTGTTCACAGCATTTTCAGCTGCATTTGAGTTTTTGTTAAAACCTTAAGATAAAGATTAAACAAAAAAGTGGCCTAATCAAAGTCGGATCCAACTCTGACTAGAGAGCCCAGATTCCTCTATTGCAACGTAAACGACTCTGTTGGATCCAATGCTGGACGGCAGTTTAAACAAATCGATTTGGAAAAGCAGCCATTATTTAAAAACTGCTTCGTTTGTCACAACATGGGGAAACCAGATGAAACCAGTTAAAGGGTCAGACGTGTTTTCACAGCTACGCTTGTCTCAGTCCCACAGGCGTTGGACGCACTTTGCTCCAAATCCCAAAGCCTTGAGCTGCAAGGCTTCTGTCACCTTTCCAAGATGGCTGTCCGGATAAAACGGAGAGCGAGACGCTAAACGGGAAGTTTGAGAAGCGAGAGATGAACACTGCACAGACGAGCGCAGCCATCCGCCTCCTCCCTTACATGGCGGCGTCCTCCAGCTGCCATAAGCTCATTCATTCCCCTAAAAGGATGCCGCATTCCCCCCCTCTTGGATTACAAGAGGCGCTTCAAAATAATCCCTCTGAAAATAAAAAAAGGAGGTAAAAATAGTGGGGAGAAAAAACTGGCAGACATATTCCCAGGTCCTCACAGCGTTATTACCATCTGCCGATGGAATTCCAATTGTTTCCAGAGTAGATTCATAATATGAGACAAACTGCAGCCAACAGCAAAACGGAGAAGCACAGAAGCTCAAAGAGCTCTAATAATGACAGAACAAACAGAACAAAACGGGCAAATTTCAACCAAAACGCTCAGAAATGTTTAGATTCATCTCAGGAATTTTCTAGAAAACAGAAATTTCTGACATCTAAAAATTGAAAATTTACGACAAAAAAAAAAAACAGAAATTCTGAGGTTTGTCTCAGAAACTTTCCACAAAAAAATATTTGAAATTATGAGCTCCAAAATCCAAAATAAAAAAAAATTTGAAAGTATAATGATCTGAGAAATTTTCTAGAAAAAAGACGGAAATTTCCGAATTTGAAAATTTCCTAGAAGAAGGTCCAGAAATTTTGACATTAATTTGACAAATTTTCTAAAAAAAAAAATGGAAATGTTGAGTTTGGAAGGTTAGAAAATTGCCCAAAAAATTCAGAAATTTTGAGATTTCACACATTTTCTAGAAAAAAAACGTGGAAATTTCTGACATTTTTGACTTTTGAAACTCAGAAAATTTCCAAATGTCAAAAATCTTAAACAGGAAACCTTTTTTTTCTAGAAAATCTGAGAATCACAACAAAGGAGGAATAAGTTTCCTCCTTTTAAGCACATTTTTGGCTTTTTAAATGTTTTTATAGAAAATTTATCAGATCTAAAATCTTTTTGGCGGATATTTACTCCTTTTTTTCCCGATCTACAGCGGGCCCAGAACTCCTTCATAGCAAAAAACAAACAATCTCAACGTAAAAGACAAAAAATATTTCCCAGCTTCTCAGGAAACGGATCCTGAATCCAAACTCCAGCTGGATAGTTAAATCCTGCAGGAGTGAAACCTGCATCGCCGCCCAGCTTGAGCGGCGAACAGCTGAGCGAAACGAGCCTCTGCAAGCGATTCACACACAGCAATATTTATTGATACACATCTCTATGGAGAGCGACCGGCGCGACAACCTGCTGTTACCTTTAGGTGGGAAGTAGGATTTGCTTTCAGCTTTGTGGGGCCAATCCACCACCAGGTGCCCGTAGCGGCGGAAACTGTTGGTGATTTCATCTGTGGGGAAAAAACAAAGACGAAAATGTGAAACGCGATGAGTTTTCTCATACGGTATTGAAAACAAGAACTCGATGTGGAGCGAAACGGCACATTGAGAGGGTTGTTTTTCTTTTTCCCCGGTTCTGGAGGCAAGCAGCCACTGCATTAAACATGAAATGGGCCGAATCGGGCTGTGGAAACGCCATAGAGCACGTAATGTGCCTTTACTCCGCAGAGCACGCTCTTAAACATATGAAAGCAAACCGGGCCTCTTAAGCTACACAGCTCCGGATGGAAGGTGACGAACTGCAAAAACAGGCAAAGTATTTTAAAATTGTTTCTATTGCAAATATCTAAATTCACCTGAAATAAAACAAAACTAATTTTTCAGCCGGTTTTAAGCAAATAATTCCTAAATATTGAAGAAAAATATCTAGATCCACTGGCAGATTATTTCACTTATTTCACAGTCGTTACCGAGCAACGCCAGCCAAGCACAGCCCGTTGCCTAGCAACCCAGTTCTAGTTCCACTGGCAGATTGTTTCACTTGTAACAAAACGTTTTTTTCCCATGTTATATGTAAATTCATCTGCTGATAGAAATAGTTATTTTTCATCAATTATAAGGAATTATTTACTTAAACTCAGGTATTTTGTTGCAAAGTTATTTAGCGCCGATTGTACACATTAAGTACCATCATCCATATTGAATATGAAAACAGAACCAATTTGAGATGTGGCTCTTGTGTAGAAAACTAATGCCACTGGTGTGTGTACACTGCAAAAACACAACATCCTACCAAGTATTTTCATTTAGTTTTTAGTGCACATATCTTAGTACACTTGAAAATAGATGAAATAAACTATTTAAGATTTTTTTAGGTCAATAATTCTTGAATATTAATCAAATGTGCGAGTTACATGTAAAAATGTTTTGTTTTTTTGTATTTTTTACTTGTTTTAGGAGGGTATTTTTTGCAGTGTAGTGTCAATGTGTCCCTAAATGGAGTTGATAAATGTCAGCGTGATTGTAACAGGCAAAAAGTCAAACTACGGCTCGTGTTCTGGGACGTTTCCAACTGGGAAAAATGAGCAGAATATGTAACAGGGTAAAACTTGCTGCAAAAATGAAAATAAAAAAAATGCAAAATAAGAAAATAATTTCCTTTACCTTCATCTATGTCGGGAGGAAGACCTCCGACGAACACTTTCCTGGAGTAGCGCTCCATCCTCTCGCCGTTCTGACAGCGGGTCGGCGAGTTCAGGCCCTGGGTCAGGGAGGGGTCACCATGGCCGTCGTCAAGGAAACCATCCTCAAAGGGGAAAAGACAGGAACGGCCTGGACGGGGGCGGAAAAGTGAAAAGAGCAGCAGGAAAGATGGACAGAGGAGGAGCGGGGAGGTAAAGAGAGCGTGAAGTTTTTACTGCCTGAACTACAAAGTTTTTTCTAGGTATCAGATCATTTTGCTGCGTTTATTTCCATAAAAGTTATTGCAAAATAAAGAGACGCTATGAATGAATAAAAAAGTTAAGAACAGATAAAAATAAAAGTAAATCAACATCCAGGTAAAATTTAGTATTTTCATTGCAGTCACTGTGGCTTTGTAGTATTAGCATTTGTTATTAAAGGCTAAATGTTATAATCTTAGCACCAGTTAAACACAGATTTGAAGGGGAAATGGAGTAAATTCATAATATTAAGAGAATAAAGAAGTAATTTTATTAGAATACTAAAAGTAAAAAATTGATTATCGAAGCTTTTTTTTCTCAATTAAAAAAAAAAACCTGCTAACTTTTTAAATTGCATCTTTATTCTGTTAATATTTTGACTTTATTCTGAATTAAATAAAAGGTTTTGGAGCCTAATACTCTGCCATAAACCTCACAGAAGGGACGACTGAAATAAAAAGAAAATAGATGAAACAAATAGGAGATTTTATTTTTAAAATCCCATCACCCAGCTCTCTAATGGTTTTAGACTTTAATGTCATCAATTGTACGTTTAAAATGCTTCATTGTGTTTCACATAAGGACTGAAGCCAGACATTATTTGGTGCAAAGCTTAAATCCCTGCAGGATGGAAATGTTGCGTCACGCAGCAGCAGCAGCAGCAGCAGCAGCAGCAGCGGCAGCAGCAGCAGCAGCAGCAGCAGCAGCAGCAGCAGCAGCAGCTTTCCTTCTTAATGAAGAAACACAAAAAGCACAGCAAACAACCGACGAGCCGAACTGGACGATCCCTGCAGATCATTTCTGATTTTGACAGTTTTGGAATCAGTCCAAACGAAAAGATTACAAGAGTTTAGTTTGTCATTGTTTTTATTCAAGGCTGACTCAAAGAGAGCAGATTCGTTCGCCCCACTCAGCGCCCAACACAAGATTCATTCAAGCAGAACCGATGACCTTTCACCCCCTCCCTGATTAAAGACACAAAATGGAAAACAAAGTGTCAAAATTTGCATGAATCCATTCAACCACAGCACAGATGAAAGCCACGAAGTGACACCACAATTAGACACCCCCAAAACAAATCAGCCTCTTTGCAAAAAAACAAAACAAAAAAACAAACATGGCCGGCTCGGGAAGCAGAACACGTTACCTCGTCGGCGGCCATAACTCCGGCCTGCTTGACGGCGCCATGGAGGGGAGAGAGGGAGGAAGGGAAGGGAGAAAATACAGAGACATGGGTTTTGTTGAACTAAACCAAACCAGCAACATCGCTAAGGTAACAGTGGCGGGCCGCGCCTAAACCTCGGCAACAGGACGGGAGCATCATTACAGCCACGGGGAGGGATACGGAGGAGGGTTAGTGCCACTGAACAAAATAATTATAAAAAATTCTGACTTTTCTCTGAATTCTGAGAAATTTCTCAGAAATCCTGTGAGGTGAAAAATCAAATTCTGAGAAAAACATTAGACATGAATTTCTGCAAAAACAGCCAATTTAGAGAAAAAGAGTCAGAATTTTTAGAGAATATCCAGAAATCTGAGTTTGACTTAGGAATTGGAGAAAAGACATAATTTGAGAAGTAATAATTTTGGGGAAATAGGAAATTGTAGAAATTTGAGAAAAGTCAAAATTTGGAGAAAAAAGTCAAAATTTTGAGGAATACTTCAAAATTCTGAAAAAATTTCAGAATTCTTTTTAAAATGACATACATTCTGAGAAAAACATCAGAAAATAATCTGAAATCTTCTGAGATCAAAAGTCAGAATTCTGAGAAAAGTAAAAAATTATATTTTTCTTCAGCGGCTCTACGCCTCTTCCACGTATGGAGGACCAATCCTGCCATATTCAGGAATAATACGGAAATAAAGAAATTATTCATTAATATAATTTCAAATAACTTAGTGTGCCATTAAATACAACAAAATATTAAGAGATTTATCAATTAGGTGTAAATGTCTATGTTTTAATGCATATTTTTAATCAAAACTGATAGTTTTCACTGCTATATTTTTCTTTTGTTTATTTTTTTTTCAATGGATCATACTTATTATCACCAAATTTACTTAAAACATCTTTTCAAATTATTTAACTGTTTTGTTTTTTTATTTCTTAAATGCTGATATATTTTCGATTACATACTTCTTTGTATTTTTTAAATGTTTTTATAGAATATTATGGATTTTTTTTGTCAAAAGCTTCAAGCTCATGTGACAAAAGACTGAGTATCAATGTCCATCTGCATAACTGGTAGAAATGCACCAATCAGATATTAATATCTGTATTAATACGGATATTGAAAATAAAAATCCTAGATCGGGTATCAGTGACAATTGCCCAATCCATAATGGCAGATCTATTCAGTCTATTCTATGGTTTAATGTTTATTTTGCATTATTTAGAATTCCTAGTTGCACTTTTTGAACTATTTAAAGGTTTGTTGCAGTTTATTTTTTACATGGTTGACCAAGCTATTGTTTTTTTCCAGTTTCAGTTTCTTTATTATTTATTTTGCATTAGCTGTTACACTCTTGATTGCACTTATTGGACAAATTAAAGTTCCTTGTACATGTTTGACCAATAGCTTGTCAGGCTATTGGTGTATTTAAGTGTAGCAAATACAATTGTAATTCAGTACATTTATTTCTGTAAGTTTTTTTTTTAAAGAAACATTTTAGTTGAGCACTGTTTTTCTCTATACATTCTGTTATTCTGTTTACAGTAACCTCATATAGAAATATCGGTAGTGACAAAAGTGACTCGGTCGTTCCCTAGTTACAACAGTTTCAAACAAATCCTATAGAATCTAAACTTTTAAATGAATTAAAGATGGCAGGATCGGTCCTCCGTAAACCTGCTGCACCTGCCTTGGCAACAGAGGCGCAGCAGCATAATGCACGGCTGCACAGCCCTGGTGATTGTGATCTGAGTTTAATGAACCTGCAATAGCTGCACTTCCTGCTAATCCTCTGTGAATATTCACAAATGAGGCCATAAAGAGGTGTTCTGCTGGCCGGTTTAGTCATTACCGTCGCTCTGGTGAAATATTAAGAGCAGGTCGACAGGTCAGATGGAGCAGGCCAGGTGAGAGTGGAAACTTCCCGATGGTGCATGAATGTGGCCGGCTGATAGCAAGGTACGAGCAGAGAGTTTGAACTGGACAGAGACCAAATGTGACCCCATCATGACCTTAAGCAAGATGATTTCATTGCTTTGACTTAAATAAATAAATAAATAAACTTCAAATTTGTGTTTTCTAGCTCACTCTGGGGATTCAAATGACCAATTACACTAAAAACACAAAATCTTACCAAGTATTTTAAATCTAGTTTCTACTGCAAATATCTAATTACACTTAAAAAGAGACAAAACCCAGAAGAATCTATTTTAGTAAATAATTCATTAACATTAATAAAAATTTACTAGCTCAACTGGTAGATAAATTTAGTAATAAATGCCAATTTCTCCATGTTTTAAGTGAAATAATCTGCCAGTGGAACTAAAACTGGGTTGCCTGGTAACGGGCTGAGCTTCGCTGGCGTTGCTAGGTAACAATTGTGAAATCAATGGAATAAGAACTTTTTCATCAATATCAAGGAATTATTTACTTAAAACAAGCTTCTATATCTTACTGATAAGTTACTTTAAAGTTGATGCACTTGGATTAAGGCCAAACTGAGATATTTCCAGTAGAAGTGAGACTAATTGGTAAGGCTTTGTGTTTTTGTAGTGTAACGAGTTAATCGAAAGTTGATTATCTTATCGATCGACTGACGATTAATTAACGTCCACCAGCCATAACATAATATAAGCATAACAAGAATGGTTACTTTTTTTTTTTTAATTATGCACATTTTTATACTTTTATTTGGATTTCTACTGCTTCTAAAATCAGCTCAAGCACTTAAAAAAAAACATCAACATGGTTAATAAGTTAATATTTTTGTGTGTGTCTGGAAAATTAACCATTTCAAAAACCTACAGAATGTGAAGTCACAAATCAGCAGGCACTGTTACCTAGCAACCCCAGCAGAGTTCCGCTCATCACCTAGCAACACAAATGGAACTTCAGCACATTTGGTCAGCTGGTTTCACCGCTGCATGTGCTATAGTTTTGCTTTTTTATATATTTAGCTTTTTTATGCGAGTGTGTGAGTGAATGGAAACTGGCTGATTTCATGGAAAGAGTGTTTGCTTGTCTTCTTAAAGCACTATACAAGTCTGATGTCATTGAATTTTATTTAATTAGTGAAACAAACTCTCATTTTCAAGAAGAACCTAATCAGAAAAAGTTAAAATGTTCTGTTATTGACCTTTCAAAGACGTATGGTTGTATAACTTCACATCTCTTTGCATTTTCACACTGAGTTGAAAATGCAAAGCAGCAGCTTATTTGGATGCAACTTGACAAAAGTCCCTAAAACACCTGATAGGCGGAACTGGCCAGACTAAAATCTCATCATCCACGAGTGATTTTGTGCACAAACATGTTCTGTATCAATCCTGACCTGTTCAAGAAGACATAATAGATCACCTTTACAGATAATCCTGCTGTTTGAACGTTAAAGCACAGAAGAAGTTAAATGGCAACAAACAGTAGGGGGAGCAGATCCTCTTGTACCCCTAACTCATCGGCCACAATAGCAGACTTGTCTCCTCAAAACCCAATAAGCGCCTTGGCTTTGTCAGACCACCGCTATCCGACTGTATTGTCTCTTCTGCCTGGCTAAGTTTTCATTAGAGAAACCTGGGAAGTCTCTCTGCAGCATCGCCCTTTCACCGCCTGGCCTCAGCAAAAACAAAGTCGCCTAGCAACCAGGGAGAAACGGAGAGCGCTCCGGGCTGGGAAAGCATTAGATGCCTCCGCGGCGGAGACAATGCAAGCCACCAGGGAGAGGGGTTAGCAATAAGCACGAACTTCAAACTGTGTGCTGCCTGGGAGGGAGAGGAAATCTGGGTGATCCCTCCTGGGTGCCGCGGGTTTGAAGTCAGAGTCGAACCGCGACAACAAAAAACCTCAGAGAGGAGGACCTCCGCATGCTTTCTTCTTCTCTATGGAAGAAACGAACGCACCGACCCCAGAGATCCTCTCACAGTGTGACGCCTCGGCGCTAACGGGAGGAAACGAAGCAGGAATTCCTAAAAGCTGAAGTTCGTCTCTGACATGTTTAGAAGGTCTCGAGTGGATAAAAGAGAAAATGGGGCCCAGAAAACCAAAAGCCCGACTGGACAAGCCCAAAGTAGAAACCAGAGCAAAGCTGTCCAAACGTTTCCCCCAGGGGCCACGGTGGGGAAATTTACCCTGCCGGTGGGCAACAAATTAAATTAGTTTGTGATTTTTTTGTGCTCAACAATAAGCTTTAATCTTAATAAAAGGAAAACAATTTCCAAATGTTTCTGCATCACTAATTGTTTTCTGGTTTGTTGGCCAAACTTTTTACTATTCTTGGCTTGTGGTCAGGGGTCAAACAAAATGCTTTCAAGGGCCACAAATGGCCCCCGGGCCACGTGTTGGACATCCCTGAACTAGAGCATTATTAAAATAAGTGCACCTCAAGTAGAAAGTCATCAACCCAAATAAACATGTGGCAATTAATCAAATTAAAATGAGAAAACGAGCCGCTAAGCCCCGCCTCCTGGCTCTGATTGGCTGTTTTTGCTCAGGGAGGAAGTGGAGGACATCGATCTTTTCACAGATTATTTGTCTCATATACTGTCACAAAATGGTGACAATTTTAACAAATAAGTAAAAAAACGAAGAAAAAAAATTCTAAAAGTTGCGTAGTGCAGCTTCAAGGCCTGGACGGGTTCAGCTGTGGTTTGGATCCAGCCGGGTTTCCTTCCTGGCTCTGGTTGGGTCACAGCGGGGCAAACTAGTTTTACATGTGGGGTATTTTTGGAGGAGCTACTCCCACAGTCAGGAGTGGTTCCCACCGCGATCCGGGGCCCCTGTCCAAACCTTTGGTCACATGGGCCAAAAAAATCTATAATCTATAACAATAAACTAAGTTTACAATAATTAAAATAAAGAAGACTTCTGTTAAAACTGATGTGTAACTCAATCAACGTATCCCCCAAATTAAAAGAAAGGCATCCAAAATATACTAACAATATTTTGATATATTTAACTGGGTTTAATAAAATAAAAGCGGATTTTCATGCACCAAAGTCTGATTTTGAGTGTAAGTCCCTAAACAGATGTAAAAAACAGAACATTTTTAATTTATTTGGAACAAAAACAAAAAACTCTCCTTCTGCATTAATAATTTGTGCTGGCTGGCCAGACTTGTGTAATTGTTGAATTGTGGTAGCAGGGCCACACATAATGTTTCCAGGGGCCACATTTGGCCCCCAGGCCGTACTTTGGACACCCCTGATTTAAGGTGTTCGGGAATCCAAACCGCAGTACTCAGTTTAACTTTAACTCAGAATAACCAGTAAAACTAATCAACTAAAACTGGAGAAAATGTTATTTCCTCACACAAACAGGACTTACTGTTCAGGGGCAAAATGTGTTCGGCTCCAGGATGGTGAAAGTTGAGTCCAATCCGTCCTGTTAAAGAAACATAAGAAACTGTTATAATCTTTATTTGATCCTCGATTATGAAAAACGTGCAGAAACGAAGCGACATGGAGAAAATTAACCAATCGAGAAACAGGAAACCCTGGTGTCCCGTATCTGATACGTTCACCCAGACAAAAGCAGGTGAAGGGATCGGATCTCAGCAGGGACAATGTCCCCGTCTCACATGGACACATCCGTCAGTGCTTTCATGGAAAGCAGGTGTAAGATGTCTAAACAGGAGACCTTCCTGATTATCTGTCTCCGATGTAACATTTGGAAAACGGCAAGAAAAATACACCTGGCAACCTGGTTTGGGAGAATCAGCCTATTTACTCAGCAAAGACACAAAATATCACCACGTATTTTTGATCCAGTTTCCAACTCAACGTTTACACTCCCACATGACTTTAGTTGCAACCAGATGAGCGTTTAAACAACCATGCATCTCTGCACAACAAACAATAATGCAGCAAGTGGTTTCTGTTGCGTTTTTGTCAGCAACAAAACGTTTATCTTTTCCAGCAGCCATTGTACAGCAGTAAAACCAGAAGCCAAATGTGAAGGAGTTGCTAGGTAACGGCGGAGAGCCCGTCAATTGTGACTCA
This sequence comes from Poeciliopsis gracilis, assembly GCA_911649635.1. Classification (NCBI taxonomy): domain Eukaryota; kingdom Metazoa; phylum Chordata; class Actinopteri; order Cyprinodontiformes; family Poeciliidae; genus Poeciliopsis; species Poeciliopsis gracilis. The sequence continues at coordinate 6,618,044 of CAJVRI010001154.1, forward strand.
ACATTCAGGAAGCTCATTTTCCAGCCATCACTAATGACCACAAACTAAACGACGTCTGGGTGGGTTTTTAAAGTCTGTTTTTAGAATCCGTTGAGACGGCACAACTGCTTTAAGTTTTTAACTTTTATAATAACAGATTGTAATATACTTTGATTTAAAACTATATTACACTCTGGCTTCGTCAGCCATTGTTACAAGAACAAAAATCCCCCCTCCAACCGGCATGTGGTGGGCTGCGAAGGATACCAAGCTAGTCTGGAGGGATCTTCATCACGTCGCTGTGTTCATCAGGCAAAAGACATTGTTTCCACAAAATCAGGCGAAAGACATTGTTTCCAAATCAGTTTCTTTCAATAAAAAACTTATGAAACTTTAACAAAAACTGCAGCTGTGTGTGTCTGAATGTGGTGAATTTTTTAAAACATGTTTGTTTTTCATTCACTGGGTAGAAAATTCTACTGGGTAGTAAAAGTAGAAATACTTCATAATACAATTACTCAAGTAAAAAGTACACCATAGAAAAAATATTAATTATAGTATGTTTTTTCATAGTATAGTATGTTTTTTCAAAAAAGTTACTTAGGCAGATGTAATGCAATGATGAAACCTGCAGCCTGAAACCAGATGATCTCCCTGCAGCTCCACCTGTTCCAGCCCCATAATCCAGGCAAGCCTCCACCTGCAGCCTCCGGCTCCCATGAATGCATGGATGTGTTCCACACAGAAACAGATTGTGTCACACGCTTTCTGAGTCAGAAAGACGTAAACACCACATGATGCGTGTTATTTAACTCTCCAAGCAGCCGATGCCTTCCCATTTCAGTGGCCCGACGTCTGCGGGCCGCACCGGGCTGCGGGTCGCACCGGGCTGCGGGTCGCACCGGGCTGCGGCGCACCAGGCTGCGGGTCGCACCAGGCTGCGGGCGCACCAGGCTGCGGGCCGCACCAGGCTGTGGGCCAAGTTCAACAGCCCCGGGAAGCAGCAGTGCAGAACCACGTATCGGTAAACGTGTGGGTGGTCTGTTTGTTTCGGCTCCAAACATCTGAGCGGCTGGAGAGAATCAGCGCACGTTGTAAACTTTAACCCAACACCACTGCATTCAAAACAGAAGACTGCTTTGATCAGTGAAGTGGCGATTGTCCCAACAACATCAGGCTTTCCTTTCTGTCTGCATTAGTCATGTTGGGTGACAGGGAGACAGTTGCTTTCCTGGAGGCTTTAAATAGCTCTGGGCTCGTGCCATCTGCTTCCCCTGAGGAGTTGATTGGCAGGTTGGGGGGGCTGCTGCTGCTGCTGCTGCTGCTGCTCTTGCTGCTGCTGCTGCTGCGGCAGCGGCTGCAGCTGCAGCGACATTTCCTCTGTGAGCTATTCTCAACATCTCCAGCAGCGGCGGCTCAAGGGATGCCATCCATGTCCTCGTGGACCCAAGAGCTTCTCAGTCAGGCACCCAGTTGGATCTGAGTTTGGCTGTCCTGGTTCTTTCTTTTTACTTTTAAAAAGGAGACACAAAATGCTAAATTTACATTTTTGTATGACCATTTGCATCTCTACTGATCCGCCCTCTAGTTTGTTTTTTGGCATTAAGTTCATGTTTTTTGGTGTCTGGAAAATTTGTCGCTTCAAAAACCTCTGGATTTTAGCATCACAAATCAGCAGGGGCCGCCCGTTACCTAGCAACCCCAGAAGAGTTCCGCCCGTTACCTAGCAACCCAACTTGAGTTCCAGCACGCTTGGTCAGTATGCAGTATGCTTATCTAAAGAAGACAAGCATTTTGTTGTCGACTTAGCGTTCAGAAACCACTTGCTGCATTCTTGTTGGCTGAGCAGGAGGTTTTACTGATGCTTTTCAAAGACGTAGGGTTGAATTATTGCACATCTGCCATTTTCACATGCGAGTAGCTTTATGAGCTACTCCATAGTTTCATGGTTGTGAAGTACTTAATAACTATGAAGTCCTTCTCAGTTATGAAACAATGAAACGTGTTAAATCTCACGCCGTCAACCAGAGGTTCTCCTGGCCTGTAGGGGGAGCCGACCAACAAATCTTATGACACAGTGGTTTCAGTAAAGATCAGACAAATAGAGCTGTTCAATATACGTTCATATCCATGTTTGTTTCAAGTCCGAATGCCTATAACAGGCAGACAAATGTTGTCGTAATTAGCAAGTGTCGCTAATAATAGTTAGCCTGGATGAAGGTTAAGCTGGGTGTGAAGGCTTTCTGAAATCCAACTTCATTCTGCACCTTTAAACCGCCCTATTAACATCTCTGGAGGAAAATCCCAGTTGCAGTTACGGGTGTGTCGAGAGCAAGGTATGAAAATAAATAATAGCTGTGATTAGCAGGAGACAAAAATAAAAACCTCCTGTCAATGCTCTTATGTCAACGCAGAAATGTGCAGCCAAGCCGTCTGAAAACAAGACGAGAGGCCACAAAGAGGCGCACAAGTAAAAAGCACCACTAAAGCTCAAAATCAACTCAACAAGTCGCCGCAAAATAATTACAAGCACACTTAAAGGTCTTTTAAAGATTACAGTAAAGCAAAGAAAATTAGATAAATTCCCTAATTGAGTCAACTGTATATCCAGATCTCACATTAAAAGCATTCCTACGCATTTTCTAAATAAAAATAAAGACTTGCATGAATCCAGCTTAACCTTAGATAAGCTTTTAAATGCATCTATGTTGTGTGAAATCTGGATAAACAGCAGACATCGTTTCAAAAGTACATAAGAAACAGGCCTGGACTTGTTTTTAAACTGGAGAAGCTAAGTCATGCTAACAGCAGCTACGGCCAACTCACTCAGATGAAGCTGCTGCTTTCAACCTTTAACACAACCAATAAATGCATCATCTTATCTCTGCGGAGTCATTACAGGCAGTTTAAAGTACATGAAATCGTTTCACACTGTGTTAATTATGTCAGCTGAAAAGTTTAAGGGGTCAAATCAAACCTGTCGATTGAACTTTGACCCTTTCCTGAATGGAGACGCTCGTTTCCCTGCAGTGAATTTACTTCAAAATGTCATCCTGCTGCTTCCAGGCGCTACTTAAATAGATCATGCAGCCAAAATAAAATGTTTCCAAAGTCTCCAAATCTTATAACACTTTAACAAAGAAAAGTGGATTTCTGATAAAAAATGTTTTTTTTATTTTATTCAAGTGAGAGTAGAAATACTTCATAATAAAATTACTCAAGTAAAAGTAAAAAGTACAGCGTCATCATAAAAGTTTTCTTGCAATTGAGTAAATGCAACCAGTTAAGTGTCATTTGGTGAATAATGACATTTTTAGCTCAAAGTTTCATTAATTCTTGCATTAAAAGTCAACTAAAAGTGTTAAAGTTGCACGAAAAGTGGTTTTATTTAATGTTTACACAGACAGGTGTTTTATGCACACCCTTCAAAAAAAGAGTTACCATCAATTCTTCTCCATACAGAAACGGAAAAACTGAGGCTGACGAAGATTTTAACCCACATCACAGCTCAGGTGTGTTTTCATCTTTTAAAAACCACCTTCCTCCCTCGCTCCCTCCCTCGTTCCCTCCCTCCCTCGCTCCCTCCCTACCTCCGTCGTTCCCTCCCTCTCTCGCTCTCTGACTCATAAAACACGAAAGGAAGAGCAGCTATTCCAGGCACAATGAGAAGTATGTGAGAAATGTCAGCGATGGGACGGAGGTGGGTGGTAACCGTTCAGTCAGGAATGCAAAACCGGGTCTATTGCATTAATTGGTTTTGACTGGCGGTTTTCGGCCTGTGAGGCGTTTCTCTGCAGACTCAACCCTGAAAGTTGGAGGAAAGTCTCTGAAAACTACCAGGATTTTATTACTGGCATCATTACCTGCAACTCAGACCAGGATGAGCATTTATGTCATTCAATTTGGGCTTTAAAGGCAATTTTGAGAAGGGCAAAACCTTTACGTTAGAGCTAGATTACAACTGTTTAATCCATATATTAGCTATACATAATCAATACATAGATCATTCTTTCCATTAATAAATCAATCACAGATTTTTCTATCAACGTTTCATAACTAACCTTGTTCCCATAACAACTGGAGCTAAAATTGAATTTCTTTTTATCCTTTCTTTTTTGATAACCTTATCGGGTAGAGCTGCACTCTGTTACCATGGTTACCTCAACGAGAAACATACCAAAATAAAAGCGTGGTTAATGGTAGTTACAATAAACAAACGTAACTTTACAAAAGGATTTGTGTAATTGCAGTCGAGTGATTACACAAACACTGAGGGTAAAAGTTTGACATTATTTGTTTTCTATGATTTATGGTCAAAATTATACATACAGGAACCAAAGATTCACAGAGTGCATCAATATCTGTAGGAATTAGGGTTGGACGATATGCTTTTGTCATGATATGAGTGTTTCCTACCAGCCAGTATCGATGATCATCAGTTTCTTTCAATAAAAAAACCTATGAAACTAACAAAAACCGCAGGTCTGTGTCTGGTCAATTTCTGTTTGTTTTTCATTCAGTGGGGAGAAAATACAGAAACTTTACTCAAGTAAAAATACAAATACTTCATAATAACTCAAGTAATAATAAGTCTACTCAAGTATTGAGTAACTGATCAAATTAATCATTTAATATTTAAAAATTGCATCATCAGACGGACCAAATTATGAAGTTACGAGGAAATTTTTGGTATTTTAAGGACAAAAGTGACAATAATTCATATAACAAAAAATAACAAAATCTGGCAAAGGTTTCAAATCAGTTTCTTTCAACAAAAATCGACCAGCTTCATTTTAACAGTTCAGATTCTCCGGGCCCAACGGTTCTGCCAGCAGGGTGAAGGCGCTTTCTGCTGCACCTTGCATTCTGCATTATGACAACACAGCGACGCATGCAGGGAACGCGCAGCTTATGGTAAAACGCCAAGCCTGCCTGGCTTTCCTCATATCTCCCTCTGTGTTTGTCGTGCTCCTGCGGGACGTTACGACACAGCGAAGCAGATAGCGGGGGCCCCGAAGATCACGCTGTCCTAACAATGTTCACTCAGCGCAGGACTGGAAATAACTCCGTCTGCAAACGGGAAAAACACGTGCGCACCCCTCCCACCTTTACGTTCCCATTGTTGGGGCGAGAGCAGAAAGCCAAACCTCACCAGGCCTCATCCTGATTCGTACAATGGAGCTGGAAAAACAATGAGTTCGCCCCAAGACCGAAGACAGACTCTTGTTTTTATGGTGAATCAGTTCAAATATTATTTTTGAAGCTGTAAATAAGCAACGTATTTATAGGAACAATCAAAAAGAGTGTAGAAGATCGCAGTATAAACTGTTCAAGTGTGGAAACAATCCTAAAAATCAGCCTGTTCAGCCCTGCGTTTTCCCCGTTAGCCACCTAAATTTCAAGATGGCCGCCGTTTTGAGTTGTTTAAAACACTTATTGAAACAAACGTGAACCGTTTCCATGACTTGTATGATCTTTATGTCACTTTGCTAATCGTGTAGCTTCACACCAGATGTTTTGTGTTTAGCAGTTTAGCGTTAGCTTCTGCTACTTTTCATTCATATGCGAGCCAAGATTCACCACTGGCAATAATAACTACTGTCAATTTTAGTGCAAATGTTTATTTTCAATGACAACCATCTTGGAAAATGTCCACCAGAAAATGGGAAACACAAGAACAAAATATATCTGATTCATGTAGTTCTAAATATGAAGTCTATGATGGCGGCCATCTTTTTAGAGCAAGCCTTTGGGTACATCTGTCAGGATTCTGTATCCACATTTGAAATATTTTGCTGAAATATTCAATTATCTCCTGCAGTAGTAAGACAGAAAAGGTTTAAATTTTGCAGGGATTTAACTGATCAACTGATTAAAAAGTGATTTTAGCTCAGGAAGCAAACAAACAAACAGATGCAAACATGTGGTAGCAACAGATGAGTGAATATTCCTAACCTGCAAAATGATTCCTCCATATAATGTCAGCGATAGTCACTGGTGGCCCACCGGCCGGGTGTGGTTTACCTTTGTCATGGTCAGTCTTTATCATATCCATTAATGGATTCTCCAAAGAGTTCAAGTTAAAAGGATCAAAGGGCCGGTTCCGGTCCTGGAAAACAGCAAAAACATGCAGACGTCTGCAATTAGTCATCAGTTAGTCATGGAAATGAACAAAGACACAAAGAGGCAGCAAATCAATATCATAATAGATCGGACGTGATATTTGACAAGACGAGAGTTATCAAATTAATTTGTAATTCAGTATATTCATGTCGGTTCAGGTTTCTGCTTTCACTGCGTTTTAGAAAACCTCAAAATGTTCACCGAAAGGAGGATTCGGTGAAAATAATGTCCGGGTTCCAGCAGTTGTGTCAACGCTGAGTCTGTCGCTGGGGGTGAAATGACTGAACTTCCCTCGTTTGTCGACGCTTTCATCTGAGAAACATGAGAGAAAAACGTCCAACCAGAGCTGGAAGGCTGCGGTCTCGGCAGCTGTGTCCTGTGTTCGCTGCGCGAGTCGGGAAGCCGCATTGTTTGGACACCGCAGCTATTGTTGTTGCCCCGTTCGGCTGAGCATTCAAAAGTGTTGCCCCCCCCCGTCGCCACTCAGGACCCGACAGATAAAAATCTGCCCACTTGGTGCAAACGGTAAACACTTAAACCGCTGAGCTGGTCAGTTTTTCTTTTCCCTGATGGGACGCAGCTGGAGGCGGCGTTTACGAGCTCAGACTCTGCATTTGAACACATCGCAGCAATGGAGGAACGCAGGTTGACCTCATTTATCAGCTCACCTTCCCCCATGACAACAAGCAAAGGAGAATTTGATTCGGACAAAAATAAATCAATCAAGACGAGGAAAAAATAAGGCAAAAATAAAAAAACGGTTCTGGAACAGGTGAGATATTTTTGTTCAGATTGGAATAAGAAACTCTAAATACACCAAATTTTAACTATGTGTAAAAATTAAATTCATGGATTGTTATGCTCGTTTCTAACGCAGCTATTTAACAGCTTTCCCAGATTAGCAGGTAAATTACTGAAACATTAGTTCATTAAATGCTTCACAGCAGATGAAAATGGTTTACATATGGACCAGAAACAAAAACACAGCAAATTAATCAAAAATAATGAAAGTCTTGCAAATTTATTGGACTCTGAGTGATAAAATTTAACATCCTTTCTGTTAATTATGAGGATAAAACAAAACTCTGTCTGGTGGTTTCAGAGTTTTTAGCAGAAATTAATTCCTTTCTTCCCTCCATCTATAAGACTATCATGAAAATCCTTTCATATTTTGTTTCTACAATAAATATCGGGCTACTTTCAATGTCAAATTAATCTATATATTACTTTTAAAAACAGGGTGAAATGCACCAAAGTGCTGGACCAAAATTATAACTATAGAATAGATTGAAGAAAGAAAAAAGAAATAAAGTACAAAAATAAATAAAACATCAGAAGAATGAAGTTACAGTATCAGGCTTTAATTAAATGCCAACAAATAAAAGTTTTAAGAAGCGATTTTAGCTTTTTTTTTCCTGGCTGCTCTTAAATATCCAAAGTGAAGCGAAACTCCATTTCCTGTCGCGCTCCGGATTTGGAATAATATACGAAAAGTTCATAAAATCAAATCACTCAGATTTTAAGAGTTTCATTCAAAAAGCAGTAAAAAAAGGAATGCTGCTGCCTGAGGTCAAATCGCCGCATTTGCTATTTATTGCGTTTTATCGACTTGTTCCAGCTTTGCGAGTGTCGTCTTGCTCAGGTCTCTCTTCTAAAACGATTTCTGGAGCGGCGGCTTCCGCTGCACCAATTTAAGCAGGAGGCTATTCCTGTTCGCCTGCCATCTCGCCTGCCATCTCGCCTGCAATCAGAAGACACGCGCGATAATTTCCACCAGCATCATCAGATCTCCTGAGACGCCGCCACGTTGGGTCGAATTCCTGGCATTCCTCTGGCTCCGAGGAGGCAGCAGGCAGGTACAAGCTCATAACAAGTTGATATTCGAACCCGGGCGGATTTAAAGAATGAGCTGCCAGCGTTTTTAGGCCAGGCAGTGATGCACCTGAGCTTCGTTTACATAAACAACAGCTGACATCCAGAACCCTGACTTTGCATATCGGTGCTACTTATCTCTTCAAGGTAGAAATTTAAATCAACTTTCTGTGAATCGTGCAGCCTGTGTGGGTTTATAAGTACAATTTGAGCAAATAAAAAAAAAAAAACATGAGCTTGAAAGTTGGTTATTTGAAGAAAATGCTCCAATTTTTTCCATTTCAGAAGTGGGGAATTCATGCACTGCAAAACCACAAAATCTCACCAATTTCTAGAGAAAATATCTTAGTTCACTTGAAATGAAGCAAAACTAACTTACAAGTAACTTTTCAGCAAGATATAGGATCTTGTTTTAAGTAAATGATTCCTTAATTTTGATGAAAAAGTGCTTTTTCACTATTAGCAAGAAATCTTGACCTGATTAAAGTGAAATAATCTGACAATAGTCTGACTAGGACTTTTTCACCAATATAAAGTATTTATTGACTCTTAACAAGCTTTTATGTCTGGCTGAATAAATTAGTTTTGTCTTATTTCTTTCTATGATATTTGCAAATAAACTAGACAAAAAATACCAGGTGAAATTTTATTTTTCCATGTGTATTTTAATGTGTACATTGCAAAAAAACCAAGTATTTTCTTCTAGTTTGAAGTGGAAATATCTTTCTACACTTGAAATAAGACAAAACTAACCTACGAGTTAATTGTTTTAATTAGTAACTCTTGATTATTGATTAAAAAGTAGCAGTTCCATTTATATTTTCATTTTCAGCCTGAGAAAAACATTTTGTTTCCTGTGTGTTTTAGCAAATTAACTGCTGCTGGGCACACCGGCCGACTCAACGTTTACGATCGCGCGTGAAAATGGCTGCGAACAGATCCACGATTATACAACAGCACATCTTTGAAAAGCAGAAGTGAAGCCTCCTGCACAGCCAACAAGAACGCATTAAGTGGTTTCTGGATTGTAAGTCAACAAGAAAAAAACACTTCAGCGGTAAAACTGAAAGACATAACTTGGGTTGCTAGGAGACAGACTGAGCTCCGCTCGGGTTGCTAGGCAACGCCAGCCGAGAGGTTTTTAAAACGACTCATTTTCCACACACCGAAAAAAACAACAGAGTGACATTTTTTAAGCACTTCAGGTTGGTTTAAGAAGCAATTGAGAAGCAAACTGAATTATAACAATGTGACAAAATATGAAATTTTGCATTATATATCATAAAACAGGAGGGGTCAAGTTACAACCCTACATTGCATGAACCTCTGTTGGTTCTCAGAAGACTGTTTAAATTTAATAATTGATTTGTTTTATCTGCTTTGATACCGCATGTCCCTCTTAATCCTAGAGTTTCATCTAGCAAAGCTGGACTGGATGAGAGAGGGAGAGCGTTGCAGTTCCTCTCCGCTTCATAAAGCGTGACATGTGACCCCCTGACCTCGTCTCCAGGAGATAACTGGAGCTGTAATCCGGCTGAGGCTGCACCGACCGACCGACCGACAGAGGAAAATGTGTCACTGACATGGACTCAAACCGGCAGCCGGGTACGTTTCACTCCGGCTGTAATCCCAACCAGAGCAAAGCTGCGTTTTTGCAAGATTTCAGCTCAACCTTCGCTCTCTCCCGTCGACTTTGTTTTTATAGAAGTCGGTGACATTGTAAGGGGTGGGAGGGCATCCTGTTGGCTTACTTTACGCCTGTTTGTCAGTCAGCTAAACATAGATCACACACGTGACTGACCAGACGCTACGAGGGCTCATGTTTGTTCGCTCAGTCGAGCTGGAAAGGCTTCCTACAGTGAATCCCAGCAGCTATAAGGCATTTCTCAGAGTCCCTGCTGTGAATAAACAGCGTAGCTCTAAAGAACTATTTGCATATCAGTGTGGGAAATTGAGGAAATTGCATTATAAATGCAGTTGCAGTTCACAATGTTTGTACTGTCTCAATTCAAATTCAAATTCCAATTTCCTTGTTAGCCAGCAGTTTATTTCCTAAAACAATTTATAAGCTAGCAACACGTTTTACCTGGGAATAAAGACGGCTTGTGTACGCTCACAAAAAACCTTCTTACAGCAGGAAAATAAGCAAAGGCTTCTGTGTTCCTCCCAATATAATACTGAACATTTAAAATGTGAAATGAAAGAAAAATACATGGTTTTCCATGCACGACATGTAAATCTGTACTCTGACCCTTAGTGACTGTAGATGCACTTCAAATAGCTGACGGCAAAACAAAGATCAATAAACTTTACATTCTAAAGAACGTTTAACACTGGAAGACATTTTAAATGTCCAAAATAAGTAAAAAAAAAACAACAACAAATAAATCAAATTATACTTTTAAAAAAAGGGCGAGTTGAGACCAAAGCACCAGACTGAAGACTTTTATTACCCAGTTTTTCAGAAACGGAGAAAAACTATTTTAAAAAATGCAAATGGAAACTTTTGAGCTCATTTTAATTTACTGTGTTTTACTGATTTATTGTGAGCTACATCACAGTTGCAATCCACACAATCAATAGCAACTAGCCCTGCCACAATAAGCTACAGATCAGTTAATTGCGTGACAAATTAAAACAAGATCAGTAATTCTCATTTTTCTTCTTTTGTCACTTTTTACCAAAAACTGGATGATAAAAGTTTTCGGTCTGCTGCTCTGGTAGAAACTATCACTTTTATTCAAGGACAATTTTGTTTACAGAGTTCATAATTCATTTTATTTGTAGTTTTCTTTTTATATAATATTTATTTAAAATGTCTTCCAGTTCCAGTGCTAATGTTTATTAAAATTTAAAGTTTATTGAGAATCTTAAGAAAGTGTTCTTATTATATATTATTATGCTATTATCATTTTATTACTTGAAAATGGTTCCAAAACAATTTTATCTGACATCAATTGAATTGAAACCAGTCGTGTTTTGTCTGCTTTGATCAAAGGAGTTTGTTTGTCTAGAAAGTCCGGTTCGTTTGGGGAGGTGTGAACGCCTGACTGAACTCTGATACGGATCAAAAGAAGCAAACTCTGGTCCGCCTACAAACCTCAGTTTTGATTTGATTGACGTGAACGCTGGCGCAGTTTGAATACATATGTGAATGGCAGGCGGACCGGAGTCGGGTCCAAAAGCAGGAAGTGGACTACAGCGCAGGGCATTCTGGGTAAATACAAGCCAAACAAATGTGGAACAAACAAAGGAGAAATTCTACAACAACTAAAATCTGCCACTACTCCATTTTTGTAAATTTCGTGAAGAAAAAAGTTGCGCTCAGTGTCTTGTTCAGAGGTTGTTGTCATTTCCTTGTGTATTTTCTGGTGCAGCGCCCCCACAGGCGAGGAGGGGAACATGTCAACTAGTTTGACAAAATGAACGCAGTAGCTGGAAACATAACAAATGTTGCAACTTTGATTCCCAAACAAACTGAGTCTATAAGACGGTATGAAAGGTGGGCATTGCACTGAAAAATGTAACTTAAGCAGGAGTAGAGTTACTTTAATGTATCTGTACGAGAGTAAAAATAAGTAACAAAAACTAAAGATTTTTTTCTACACCAGTTTCTTTGAAAAAAAAAAAAAAAAAGAAACTTTAACAAGAACTGCAGATGTGTGTCTGTGTCTGGTTAATTTTTAAACATGTTAGAGAATCCAGACATTTTACTCAAGTAAAAGCAGCAATTCTTCATAATAAAGTTACTCAAGAAAAATGTTTCCATACAAAGTTAGTAGTTCCTACTCAACCCTAATAGTTTGAGAATTGGGAACAGAAACATGACCACCTTTTGGGATCACTGTAGAGAATAAACAGCCTCATTCAGGGGTTGATCTCAAATCTTGTTACCTGGAAAGGCAGAATGTTGTTGCTGTCCTCCATCCAGGGCTTCTGAGCCAGAGGACCTCCGGGTCTCGGGAATTTGGGGGGCGCTATGACGTTGCTGGTGTAAGGCTTCTTCATCGGGGAGATGGGGTTGAGCGGAGACGGCACCCCAACCCCAACCCCGACCCCGACGCCCACGGCGCGGCGCGGGTCTCTGCCCGGCTGCAGCCCGCTCCACGGGTTGGACGCGGAGCTCCACCCGGTGTTCTGGTGGTTGTTCCAGGCGGAGGAGGAAGCCGGGGAGGACGACGAGGTCCCCTTGCTGTTGTTGATGATGGTCTGGTAAGCGTTTCTCTGGGGAAAGGGGCCTTGGCTGGGACTGACCGGGGATCTCCGCTGCTGCTGCTGCTGCCCGATTTGCGGGGAGAAATTCCCCCCCAACACCGGGTTGACGTGCGGGAAGTTCTGGAACAGCATCGTCCCATTCACCGACGGTATTCCCTGGAAAAAGCTGTCCTCCACGGCGTTCGTGGTCCCCGTGGACCAAGTGCTGCCGAACGACGCCGGAGGGGAGCCGAGCGGCCCGCCGGTGTCCTGGAGCGGGTGCTGGTGGAAGCCCAGCCCGGGCAGGACCGGCGACTCCATCGGGACTCGGTCCTTTCCGCCGCCACCGCCGCTGCTGCTGCTGCTCAGCGCGGAAGCCGCTTGGCTGCTGCCGGTCGACGGGCTCTCCGACTCGGATGAAGATGAAGTGGGTTCCGATGACGGGGTCGGCGTGGAGGGAGGAGGGTCTACTTGCTGCTGCTGCTGAGGCTGGGCTTTGTTTTTGTCCATCAGTAAATCATCCTGCATGGTTTGCTGAGCTGCGACAGGAGGAAACAAACACTTTGAGTCAAAATGAAGATTTCTATTTCTAGGGAGATCATAGAGAGAACTCCTACGGCAGCCGAAAGGGAGTAAAACATCAAACCGGATCGCCCTCCAAATATAAAACCCTAAAAATGACTCTTAAATCTCCACGAAGAATATGGCAGCAGATAATCACTGGATTTCGCCACGTCTCGTTTTTCCTTCCACGCAGGAACTCCAGAGCTGCAATGTGAAACTGATTCTGTGCTTTTTCTGGCATAAGGACCTCCCCTGACACTCATTTGCATACGTCAGTAAATACAGCTGTCCTTCACCAAGGTGAAAAGACACCTTGACACTTCTGCCTTATAGTTAACGACTTCCTAAAAAGAAAGAAAGAAAGAAAAACATTTGTCAGTTCTTCCTTTCTTTCATTTTTAAGATTCACTTGCAACATCTTTTAGACTAATAAATTAAGTCACACAAGCCAAAAAGAATTGCATTTTTAATCAAGTATTTAATAAAAAAGACAAACATTTCAGATTCAAGCCACTGCATTTGATCCATATGTTTAAATTAAATACCTAAATATTAAATTGTGTCCCACAACTTACAAGAGGGATGTTTTAAAAAAGCAGAACTCCGCATTGACACGAATTGGCTTTTGCATAATATTTCTACGGCGCATTTTAAAGCGAACAATCCGCAAATCTTACAAATTGTTCGGTTGTCTTGGCAACACATTGCAGAAAAACTAATGTTCTTTAGAAATTAACTGAAAATTGAATAGAAAGCGTTTGGTTATTGCTAAACATAAAAACACCAAGTTTTATCAGAGGTTAAACATGTAGATAAACATACTGACAGTGACGCTGTGGCCTCTGAATAATAATAATAATAATAACACTATAAAGCTGGCGTGACACAGACCTTCCATTCAGCATGATAACCACTGATATGAGTCGGACTTTAAATATAATCGCAGTGGTATGAGATCCAAACGCCCCACCGGTTATAATCCGTGTTTTTTCCTCCAACAGAACCGCTTCCAAGGTCATGAAAGAACCACAATCTGCAGCCCACAGTGGCTCAGTCCACGCAGCCCCATAAAACACTGACCACCAACCCGACCCCTGGTTTCTGTCGCGTTGGCCGAGATATCCCGGTGTGCATATCTATCTATCTATATCTATATATAGATATATGTGCATGTCATGAAGCTCACTTCCCCACGAACATCGGCTCCATCTGTGTCCCGCTGCACACGGCAGAACGACATGCACACACGCTGCGCCTCTGCTCGAAGTGAAGCGGAAATCATTACCTTTTATCCTTCACCTTTTTCAGACTGAATAGATATTTCTGTTTGCCTCGCCTGGGTAGGGAAATGACAAACGAGCTACGCTTGAGCCGAGGTGGTCAGCAGTTGCCTCAACAGCTGATTGACTGCGGCGCATGGGTGATGGCCGAAAGGGCTTGTGGGAGTTGGAGTTTTATCTCGGTGCGGTCGCTTGTCACCCAAAGCTGCTTCCAAATAAACCACTGGAAACTGTTTCCATTCAGCAGCAGACGAAGCCGTCCAAGTGCTCAAATAAAGAAACCTCTACTCAAGTATTTAACTGATCAAATGATCAATTAAAAATTACATCATCAGATGAAGCAAAATTAAATTTTAGGTGGAAATTAACAATAATTTGTATAAGAAACAAAAAATAAAATTAGGCAAGAGATTTTTCTTTCAAAACAAAATTCTTATGAAACTTTAACTTGGGTTTTCATTCAATGGGTAAAAAATATAGACATTTTGCTAAAGTAAGAGTAGAGATACTTCATAATAAAATTACTTACGAGGTAAACGTAGAAAGTAAGTACATTTAAATAAAAAAGGTTGCTCAAGTAAATGTAACTTGTTACTACCCAACTCTGCGAAGTAGTTGTTTATCACACAATACATTTCTTATCACAACGATAATTTTGATTTATTGTTGCCATGATAATTTCTAATTAACAATGTTTAAAACCGCCCTTACAGTTGGGATTGATAGTTTTATTATTTTATCCACTGTTTGCTTAACAAAAACATCAGTAAATACCAATAAATGTTACAAATGAGAATCTTTTTCAAGATCATTAATTGTGTTTGTGAGACTATGGTTGGTGTGACACAGTGATAGTTGTACAGTTACCTAAAAATAACTAATAACAAGCTATTAGTTATACCAATAAAATAAATTGTACATCACTTATAAGCATATGACGATTTGCCTCTATATTTTCTGAAAACCCATGACTGAAACAGAGATTAAATGAATACTTTAAAAAGCTTTAAAGAGGAGCAGCAAAAACAAATGAGATAGGTTAGCATTGTTTACCAACAACTGATGATTTCCCTTTGGTGATAAAACAAAAAAAAAAGTATTTTTAAATTGAACTGAATTTACAAGGCTGCAAAATGTCCTTATTTTATCAATATAATATAATATAATATAATATAATATAATATAATATAATATAATATAATATAATATAATATAATATAATATAATATAATATAATAAATATAAAAGTTTAAGTGTAGAGGTTGTAAAACTACATTTCCCATGTTTACCGGAAGTTGCGCTGACGGTGTGGTCCTTGTTTTGATGACGTAGTCACGGCCAGTCAATGGAGTCAAACGGTCAGAGGAAACGAGGCCATAGCAGATTTAAAGTGTATTTTATCTTTAAATAACCACCGGGAGGAGATAAATGCTATTTTGATAATCATGGCCGTCGGGGCGTAGTTTTACTCCAAATACGTGGCACGTCTGCAGCCGACGGTCCGTGTCAACAAAACGGCCTCTGTGGGGCTAGTTAGCTAATTTGTTAGCTAGTGATTTTTTTTTTTTTAAATCCCCCTTCAGCAGATTATCAGGTGTGGGACTATTTTTTTATTATTATTCTGGTTTCGCCTCTCATTCTTCGCTTTCAATAAGACAGTGTCGCTCCACAACAATGGCGGAACCAGGTCCGGTGGTCGCACAGCAGAATTTGGACAGGTGAGCTGAAGTTTTAGCAAATAAGCTAATGGCAGCTACGTAGATCACTTACATTAAAGCGTTTTTGTCAACAATACAGGGTGTATTCATTAGATATTCGAGGATTTGTTCACTTAAGTCAGAAATGTAGATTTGCGTTGCCTTTTGGTGTATTTTAACATGTTTTTGGAGTCTCTGGTGAGCCTGAGATCTGCTTCTGACAATGATCTGATTGATGCCACCTGGCCGATGACCCCGTAACACCTGACGTTATGCAGAGGCATCCATTATGGATGGCTAATTCTGAACCGCTTTAATTCATTGTTACGTGAGCATGTTAGTTTAAAACGGGGCACAAACTAAAACCTCTTCAAAATAGTAGCTTACACTCCAGGTTATTTATCCATCATGATTATCGTTGTCATAATAAATTCCAATTAGTGATGCTTAAAAACCTCTAATTCTTTTCTTCACTAGTTGTTAAATTGTTTCAATTAATTTGAAAATATCATTAAATATTGTTACTATGTGCATTCTGGTCGTACAAATCACACTTCTTTGTGTAACTGGCATCCTAAAGAGGCATATTACAAATGTGAATGTTTTTCAAGAGTAGCATTTGTATTTGTGGGGCTATAACTGCTCCCCATCATAGTCAATTACCTAAAAATAGTAATAATAGTTTGTATAGCTTGTATTTTATGGTACTATTGTACTACAAAATATACCATCCCTACTCTAGACATGTTAGTAAACTGTTTAGAGGTTGTATATTAATGTCTTTCATCTAAAAAAAGTATTGAATTAACTTTCAAATCTTACAAATAAAATGTGTTTGGGTTAAAAATGAAGACCGCTATAGCATTATTAGATGTTGGGCTTGCAATGTGTTAAAAGCTATGGTCCAATTATCAGAAAAATGTTGCTGGATTTCCAACATTTTAACACTTTACTGGAAGAATAAATGTTAATAATGAACTCTTGGTGGGTTCCTCATTCACCCGAAAGGTCACACTCATTACAAAATCTGATATTTTCATCAAAGAGATTTTCCTTTTCTGCCTTATAAACATGAATATTTATATCTTGAAATTAACTTTATTTTTCTAGAATCTTGGGTAATGAAGGATGTACTCATGTCCTAAATTTGTTGATTTTTCAAACACATTGGCTTGGAAACTTTAACCTGAAGATAGTTTGATTAATTTATCCAATCTTCAGGTAAATCAAACATGATTCTGTTGGTCCAGCACTTAAACAAAAAGCTCTTGTTATGCTGCCAAAGTTGAATTTATTTGAAGTATGGACTTCCTTAAAGCATTTTCTTTTAAACAGGAAGAAGCGTTGAGGTTAAGTCCGTACATATCTCACATCAAAAAAAACAACAAACATGGAGGTGGCGCAGAACAGAAACTCTGCATTTAGAAAGTAAAACTGTCTCATGACTGCATCCAGTTTCTCACATTCAGCGGTTACACCTGTCCAACGTTATGACCTTAAATTTATTTTTAAATTTTAGAAGAGTTTGGTAATATCCTCTACTGTCCCTCAGTGAGAAAATTTAGCCTAAGAAAGTTTTATATTTTGAGAACCATAATGCTTTTTTGGATTTATAGTATTACCAAACTATCTTAAAGGAGATGTACTTTCTTGTAAATTGTTCATATTTGGCTCCTGGCAGTGGAATTGAAACATTGTCTTGAAAAAACGTCGCTTTTATGTACCGATTAAAAGTATGTAGCATTTTTAGCACTGGTGCATTGAATTGGAGAAGATTAATGCCCTCTCTATTTACAAACCTACAGTAGACAAATCACATTTTTCACACCCCAAAGCTTTCCAAATCACACTGTGACTACTTGCACTATCTATGAAGTGTTTTGTTTTTTTCCCTCTGATTGAAATTCTTCACACAGGCTCCAGATTATAGGTTAAGGTTTTCTTACCACATAATCACAAGAAAATTTGGCTCGTTGGGGAAAAAATGTAATACATTTGTAATACATGTATTACATGTAATACATTTTTTATTTAAGTTGGCTAATCTACTGCCGTTGTTAGCTTAGCTAATAGCAGCGGCAGCTAATTTACCGCAACAACATCACTTATTAATCATCTTAAAATAAAGTCAAAGAACATAAAACTGTAACGGACTGAATGTTCTGTTCTTCGTGTGGGAAATGTTTGGGGTTGAATCCTGATGCACTAGTGGAGCATCAGTCAGTTGCCCTGGCAACGGTCCTGGGTGTAGCGTAGCGGACACGGAGAGCGAGGATAAAAAGAATACGAGTGGGTTGCTCAGCAATTTTTCTGCATTATTTTTTTACTTTGCCATGGTGCATTGCACCAAATTAATAAAACCTGCATCTCCAGGTTTCATTTTGTTAATGAAATCGTTGTACGAAGTGACAGAATCGTGTCCGGATGTAAACGGTAACGTGTCCATATGTTACAGTTGGCTTGTTTTGGATTCGGGTCAAGATCTCCAACACATGCAATCTGTGTCAGTGAGATAAAATAGTTTATCATCTGCTATTGCCTGATAAACATTTGAATTTATCAGGCTAAGTATGAACATTTAGGACAGCTAATCAGGTGAAGAGAGTTTACGTGGAGGTGAGGAGATGCTGCAACATTTCAGTCCTGCTTCCTCCTAAACAAAGACCAACAGCTGATAACATCTGCAGTGAGTGTGTGTGTGTGTGCTTGTGTGTGTACAGGGAAGCGTTTGACACTGCATTTTCTGTCAATATTGATCTTTGAACTTTGAAACCATTTCCCAAAGAAAAGGCGGGCATGCGGGTTTTGTGAAATGTGCCCCAGCTACGTGCTGCTGTGTGTAACCCTGACGCTGTTTGTGGAGCAGATAGCTGAGAGATGTATGCCAGGTCCGGTTGCTGCTACGGTTATGTCCCAAGCCTCTATCGCTGGCAAACATAAGGCCCAAAGGTTCTTATCAGAACCAGCCACAGGCAGCCAGCTTCCTTCGCAGTGCAGTGTTTCACACATAGGTGTGAGGAAAATGTTTTTTTTTCTTATACCAGATTTAAAGCAAACTTGTTACTTTTTGTGCTCCACATTTAGTTTCTTTGTTTTTAGGACTGTCAAGGTAATGACATTTATTTATTTGTTCATTTTGTTTATGGTTCAAACACAAGTTTTGAGTGAAAAGGAGTAATATTAAGGAAAACAATTGCATATAATTTACTCACTTAGCTTATAATTTTCACCAAATAGCTTATGTAACTATAGCCAAGTATTTGTATGGAGAACAAATACTCCATTGTGAATTAATGTAGAAATAAATGCGTGACTTGATAAAGTAATTAATGTGCCAAATGTTGCATCCAATAATTAAATATTTCCAGTTTAATTGATTATACAGTGTAACATTAATGAATATTCATCATTTTGAAAGTATTAATTTAACATTATTGGTATTATTTTATTTTCCATTTTATTTCAAAACTTGTTTCCACTTTTTTTATATCATAATCTTTCTTATTGATGTTGCACTGTAGGTAATATAAAGAAATAAAAAATCTAAGGTGAATTTTAAATGTCTGAATCCCATATTTCATACATTAATTACTTTCTCAAGTCATTCATTAATTGCCAATTAATCTTAGTTATCAAAAATCGCATCAACTTCAGTTTATTATTCCAATTAGGACAAAAAAACAACATTATTTTAAAAAAGGAAAGAGTTTTTATTCTTTCCATTAAAATAAAAGTGTTTTATAATATATGCTGGATTTAAAAAAAAACAAAAAAAACTGGTGAAACTTTAATGAACTTGTTGCGTGTTTATATTTCAAAACAAAACTGCATAAAAAGCGTTTTGCATCCCAGACCGAACTGTTTGTGTGTCCAGTTCTGGGATCTCTCCGCCATCTTTATTTCTGAATCAACTGGCTCCACTGCAGTACGAGCAGTGGCGCCCTCTGTTGGATGGCGGCCAAATGACAACACCAAAGAAAGGTCTAAGCAAGCGGATGTTGTTGACTGGAACTCATTTTAATCTAATAAACCATTAATCGACAATCGTTAGTCAAGTAATTGTTTCCATCCTTAATTTGAACATTTAATAAAAGTCAATAAATTGGTTCTGGTTGACTGGATTGGTGTCGTTTGTCTTGTTTGAAGAGCAAACCCGTTTTAATTTTTAGATTTTCTGAGTTATATATCGACCATTTGTTTTGGAGGATTGCATTTCAAGGCTGTTTCTAACGTCGTTCTCTGCGACTGGGTTACAGGAAGAATGCTTTTTGAATCGATAGCAGTTGGTTTGGTTCGGTTGTCAGGACATTCGTCTAAAACCGTTTTTAGTTTCCCTTTCTTCAACTTTCATCAGTATTCGTCTCTGCGCCGCAGCAATCTGAGCTCATCCCATCGACATATTGGACAGTAATCATCTAATTTACGCCTCTCAGTTTGGCCGTTAAAGGAAAACCAATCGTCTGATTTTCTTGGACGGTTTTTGACAAAGTGTCGTCTTATTACCTTTATTACTTGTCTTGCTTGGAGTTGGGTCTTAATCTAAATCAGACTGTTTGATTAGATGTAACTGGGTGTCAATGAACCCATTTTGTTCTGTAAAGTTCATATCTGTGGGGCAATAAATACATTTAGCAAGAGTTTCTGAAACAGAATATAACAGGTTTTTGTTAAAATACAACAAAAATTATTAAATCAACTTTTCCCTTAGTAATAATTTTAAATTTAAAAATGCATAATCAGTTATGAAGCACAGTGTAGCAAAAACTACCTGAATCAGATTAAATCAGTGCAGCTTGGTGTGTTTATATTAATTTATTGATAATTCTGCCTGTTCTGTGGTGTTCATATCATACTATGTATTAAATACTCATCAGTGCAGAATGTCTTTACAAAATGTTAGCTTATATCTTATAAATGCATATGGATGTATTTTTGTAC
Source organism: Poeciliopsis gracilis (assembly GCA_911649635.1). Classification (NCBI taxonomy): domain Eukaryota; kingdom Metazoa; phylum Chordata; class Actinopteri; order Cyprinodontiformes; family Poeciliidae; genus Poeciliopsis; species Poeciliopsis gracilis. Next base: position 6,638,691 of record CAJVRI010001154.1, read on the forward strand.
AATTCTGGTTTAGTTTCTTTAAACAAAATGCCTTTTTTGAGTCTTTACACTCCAGTTAATGATTAATTGATTACGAAATGAGTTGATGATATTCAAACAAATCGATTAATCGTGTGCTTTTGTAGCATAATTTGAAGTAATTAAGCTAAAGTTGCCACTTCTGGTTCTGGTTCGAACAGTTTACAGGCAAATGTTTTTTCTCTCATTTTAACTTAAAAATGTACATTTTTTATGTGAAATTTTGACTTAATTTCTGGTCGATTAGTTGACGGTTATCCAAATAAATCGATTATTTGCGATTAATCGATTGAGCTGTACTGTGCGCTTGTCGCCTCAGGAGCTGCTGGGTGTGCTTCGCCACAGACGAGGATGACCGCACGGCGGAGTGGGTGCGGCCGTGCCGGTGCCGGGGCTCGACAAAGTGGGTCCACCAGGCCTGCCTGCAGCGCTGGGTGGACGAGAAGCAGCGAGGCAACAGCACGGCGAGGGTCGCCTGTCCGCAGTGCAACGCAGAATACCTCATCGTCTTCCCAAAACTCGGTGAGCAGGAAAAAACATTGAGTGTTTAGGTTTGACACGCCTGATTCATGATTCATCAACAGACATGTTCAGGACTAGACGACATGTTGAAGACGTTGTCCAACTGTTTGAGTCAGAAATGTTGAAACAGGAATGAAACTTGCTGCAGACAGATCAATAAGGACAGGAGTTGGACACTCCTGGTGTGAAGCTTTGTCTACTTTCATGGGCGGCAATGTGGAGGCTGCATGATTCAACACAAAAATACACACACCCATTCTACTTCCTGAGGATTTTACAGAAATGTTATAATGTTATTCCCTCAAAAACAAACATGGAGTGAGGCTTTGCTGTTTTCTTTTTAAAGAAACCCTTAAATCGAATCATTTGGTTTTCAAAACACCTGGGTGAACCTGGGCCAAATTTTACTGGGCGATAAATTATCTAATCTGGCAAATTTAGGCAAATCTCTTGATTTTAGAAGGATTTATTAATCTGCAGATGCATCTTCTGCTACAAATCGTTAAGTATTCACTAAAGCAGTGCTATGTTGCAATAAAATGTTTATTTTCTTGCTTAAAAAAATCAATAATTTAGTAGTATTTCTAATATATAAAAAATATTGAAGTGGTTAAATACATTTTTAGAATAATCAATGGGACTAAAATAAAATATTTTTCATATACAGCATTTTTATAACTACTGATTGTCCATTTTATTTGTTGTTTCAGGTGTTATTTGTTTTGAATATTTAAAATGTTCCGGTGCTAAATGTTCATTAGAAATTAAAGTGTATTGATCTTCTATACATTATAGAAGCATTATTTATTATGCACAATGTTTTCTGAACATAGGAAACTGTTCTAAGTTTGAGTAAATAAACCGCTGCTGTACTTTGAGGCTCTGGGGGAAATAGAAGCTTTGCTTGCAGCTGGAAGGACTTTGTGTGGGCCATTAGAAATGGGATTAGTTGTTTTTTCCATGAACTGCGTCTTTTGGTTTCAATCAATCATTGTTATTACCGTAATTAAGAGAGTAACTCATAAAAAGAAAACCAGCGATCTATTAAATTCGTCCAATCGCCCAACCTCTCTGCCTACTTGTCAAATGTTCTGACCAACTTAACCAGCTAATCCCAGCTTGTTAAACTGGTGCAATTCCCTAAAGAGCCAAACAGCAAACGGCTCCAAAACTCACCGGGTTTTTGGGTGGTTTTCGTTGGCTTAAAAACCCGTTCCAGCTGGTTGTAGGTTTGGCAACGCCTTTGGAGCAGCGCGTTGGTAGCGGAGGCTGCAATCTGAAACTGAAGCCAGACTAAAACAATGTTAAGCCAGGGGAGTGTTGGGCCCAGCTGGTAAACAGGTTCATCCATATTTATAGCAACCAGGGCGTTGCTGCCACTCAGTGCAGAGATAGATGTTTCAGTTAAAGTGATTAATCATGGTCCTTCTTTTGTCCTTTTTAGATTACAGACTAAAGGTAAATTGAAAAATGGAAAGAATTTACATTTTTACTTTGAGAAGGTTCTAAGAAGAGCTTCAAGATGCAAACAGAGGAAATGTGGGGTGAAACAATCTGATCGATAATCGATCAAACATCTTGTAGAATATTCACTGAACTCCGAGCCAGAACCGCACAGCATTCTGGGAGATGTAGGCAAAGCAACGACTTTAGTCGCGCAACCGTTTTTTCAAGCCGACTAAGGTTGATGGAATCAACGCACTCATTCTTTTGGTTACCTAGCAACTCACTCATTCTTTGGTTACCTAGCAACTCACTCATTCTTTGGTTACCTAGCAACTCACTCATTCTTTGGTTACCTAGCAACAACCTGCTGAGTAACTGGCGCAGCAGCACTTTAAGGTTTCGCCTCATAAATGCTTCAAAATAAAAGCTGTGAATGAGAGTAATAACAACCCCAAAAAAACCCTAATCAATAATTATTGATATTGACTGATGACTCTTATATCTTTAAGAGTTTTTCAGCCTTAGCACCCAGCCATTAAACTGAAAGAGGCTGTTCATATCATTTCCCTCACAGCAAACAGTGATTCAGAAAAATAAGTTGGTTCCCATTAAACACCAGCTTTGGTTTTTCTGGTTTGGTCCCAGTTCAGTGTGATTATCTCCAAGATAAACAAACCGGAGTTTATTGTGAACACATTAAAACCATCAGCAGTGAAAACATTGATACACTTTTAGTTTAACAAGTCAAACGAAGGTTTGTTCTGAATTTACATAAATTACTTGGTTACAAATATATTTGCTAACTCTGTACCAGCCAAGCTGAAATACACCAATAACTTCACAGGCTTGATCAAACGTTCAGAAACGTAAAACGGCAAACAAATCAACTGACAAAACATAAAAATAAACTGCAACAAACCTTTCAAATGGTTCAGAAAGTGAAATCTGAATATGACGGCAAAAAGCCTAGAACTAGACTGAATAGATCTGTTCTTATGGATTGGTCACATCGTCAGTGATGCGTCATCTACAATCTTTTTCAATATGGGAAAAAGTGAATCGTTCGTCCCTAATTTATTGCCATGTACAGAATATTGTGTCGTTGGTATTTTAATTCTGTAAACAAACATCCTGGATTTCTCTTTTGTTTTGGAAACAAACATTTCTGCTTCTAGCTTTAGACTCATGTTTGTTTAGCTTGTATTTACCCAGAATGCCCTGCTTTGTAGTCCAGTAGACTCAGTTTGCTTGGGGCTCAAATTTGTAACATTTATTACATTTTCAGCTGGTTTTAATATCTTTCATGCTGAACTGTGTCCAATGAACCAAACTCATTGAAAAAGCTGTTCCCCTCCTCGCCTGTGGAGGCGCTGCACAAAGCATCACTGGAGGAAATGACACAAACTTCTGAAGAAGACATTGAACACAACTTCCTTCTTCAAACAAATGGAGTAGCGTCAGATTTTAGAGGCTGTATTTTTCTTTTGTCTCTGCTAAACAGAAAAGTCATTTCTCCTGCTAGCGCTAGGCTAGCCCGTTTCCTTTGATTGTATTTACCCATAATGCCCTGCGCTGTTGGTCACTTCCTGCATTTTTAGCAGTTTGCGTTCACACATTCATTCAGACTGCGCCAGCGTTCACTTCAACCAAACCGTTTTTGGGTGAACCAGAGTTGGGGTCAGAGTTCGACATCGTGTTCACTCCAGGTAGAAAAACCTGCAAGCGGGTCGCTGTGTCCTGCTGGGTTTCTCCTCCCACCAGCACTCGCTGCAGAGCCACTTCCAGCCTTTCACACGCTCTGAGGACGGTGTGTCCTTGCTGCTCCGTCTTTGCTCAGAGTAAACAAACCTCCGGGAAGAGAGGCTGCCAACGCGTCGGTCCACCTTTAAACTGTAGCTGCACTCCTTCTTCCCTCCCTCATGTTTAATTATCTTAATTATAGAATCTGCTGCCAGTGGCTAAAATGAATTGCTCCTTTCTCCGTCCTGTCAGCGGTCATTAGCGGTGACCCAGTTCCCTCTGGCCGTAACGGTGCAGCGCTTTGGCAGGAGCAAAGTGAGAGTCAGGCTGTGGGAGGTGAGTCCGGTCAGCAAACACAGGTGCAATCTGCAGGGGATCAAAAGCCTGGCGCCGGTCCAGGCGGCGGTTTCATCAATAACTACTATAAAGTTGTGAGTTTAAGAAGCCACAAAGTGATGAAGTTTAATGAGGTCTGCGTAAAAAGACGCAGCTTGATAAAGTAAAAGCTGCTGTCACTAAATTGTGCAAACAACTGATGGAAAGTGGCTTTATTGGGACAACACCTGTACAAATATCCTGCATGTCCTGCAGCAAGCTGCCAGGTGATTGAAGACGGAAAAGTCTCCGGAAATGACGACGCAAACTATAACTTTGACATCAGTGTTCAATGCAAACCCTTTTTGTTTTATGTCTTTGAGATGTTTGGCCAGTTTTCAGGTGACTGCACACGTTGTGTGTGTTCAGTTTGGCCCAGTTAAAGCCTCATCGCGCTTCAGGGACGAAATGGCGTCATAAAAGTTTCTTTTACTGAAGCGTCTGAAGTTTGGGAGGTTAGTGGAGCTTAGGGTTTAGATACGCAGCACAGTAGCACAGGTGAGCTGCAGAAAGAACCACACATCCACCAACAATAGTCTCTAAAAAGACAACAAACAATAATGGCTTAAACAATTAATCAATCAGTAAATGATTAATCATTAACTGAGGTAAACATTAACTGGAGGATACACTCATAAAAGGTCAATTTCTGGAAGAGCAGCAATCAAGCCAGAAACTATAGATACATTTTGCATTTAAGATTGAAATAAAACCTTCATCTGTAATTATTGTCATTTTTGTCCAAAGTTTCCACTTTATATTTCGTTCCGTCAATTGATGTAACTTTAAAATATTAAACCATTAATTCAAATTCAGTATCGGCCAAAATCTGCACTTTTAAAGATCAGCAATCAGCCAGAAAACTGCAACATGTTTTACTCTGAGTGATTCCCTGGACGGCTGCTCTTCACTTTTACTCCAGTGAAAATATCTAGAGTTGGTCTTGAGCTGTAAAGTATCTGCAGACCTCAGCAAGCGCGCAGTCGCCCCCTGCGGCGCGCAGTCGCCCCCTGCGGCTCGCAGTCGCCCCCTGCGGCGCGCAGTCGCCCCCTGCGGCGCGCAGTCGCCCCCTGCGGCGCGCAGTCGCCCCCTGGGTGCGCCGCGCAGTCGCCCCCTGCGGCGCGTCGCCTCTGCAGCCGGACGGTTATTAATAGCTTGTGGATGAGTGAGGAAATCAGGTTGGCTTCCTGTAAATATTGCATGATTTCCCTGGAGTCGCTTGAAATGCCAGATGGGAGGAAGATGCAGCAGCAGAGAAACTTCTTTTTTTTTTTTTTAATTGTCACACAATTAAAAACAGGATCGATTTTCAGTCGATCCTCGCGTCATGATTGTTGTTTTTAATCAGAGAAGAAGAAATGAAACGTCCACAGGGTTCCAAACGTTTTGTCACGGCCAAAATTATTGTGTCAAAAGTCAAATAAAATAAAAAGATTCTAAAATCAGGCAAATAAAGTAGCCTAATTTCATAAAAAAATAAATATTAATTGTAATTTCAGGGCTATTGGGGTCATTAAGGACAAAAATGTTGATAAATTTCCACCAAAAAAAACTCAGAAATTGAGTCTCAGAAATTTTTTAGAAAAAATGTCAAATTTTCAACTTCTGGAATTTTCTGAGTTTGAAAAGTCAAAACATTTTCAACATTTGAAACAGAAATTTCCAAGTTTGTTAAAATTTTAAAGTTTTATTGTGAAAATTTACTATTTTATCTACCAAAATACTCCTTTGTAAGAGTTTCATGTTTTCTGTGGTTTTCAGTTTTTATCTGTCAAACAAATTTATCTTCAGTGATAAGAACAGGATTTATGTCACTTTTTCACAACGTTTGCTACATTTAATCAAGTTTAATAATTTAAATAAAAGCCGATTTGTGTGAACCGAGGTGGAGATCCATCTTATCACAGATTTCCTGTAGCTGTCTGTGTCACAGTGCATTTGGAGATCCCTCTGACTGAAGATTCTTTGAATCTACGACACTGAAATGAAAAGATAAAAATGGGAGGTTCTCTCGTTTCCAATGATTCTGGGTGGAAACAAAAATCTCTAATTTCCTGTAACCAGGCAACCGTTTCCTGTCTCCATCAGGTCCGATCGTTTATGTTCTGGATCTGGCCGACCGGCTCATCTCCAAAGCCGGCCCCTTCGCTGCAGCCGGTATCATGGTGGGCTCCATCTACTGGACCGCCGTCACGTACGGCGCCGTCACCGTCATGCAGGTCCGTCCTCTGATGTTCACCATCGTATCGCAAAAAGCAACAAAAAAGAAAAACTCTGTTTTTTCTGGGCTACTGCCAAGCCTTGGCTTTTAAACAAAGTATTTCTCAGTAAACCTGTATTGTTTTGATGATTCCAGTGTTTTGTGATGTGCAGGTGGTGGGCCACAAGGAGGGCCTGGACGTGATGGAGCGGGCCGACCCGCTCTTCCTGCTCATCGGCCTGCCCACCATCCCCGTCATGCTGATCCTGGGGAAGATGATCCGCTGGGAGGATTACGTCCTGCGGCTGTGGAGGAAGTACTCCAACAAGCTGCAGATCTTCAACAGCATCTTCCCAGGTCGGTCGTTCGGTTTCCGACGTCAGACATCCTCCATGTTGTTGTTTTTCATCAGCTGACGGCCCAAATGTCGGAACCGCAGGTATCGGCTGCCCGGTGCCGCGGATCCCGGCCGAAGCCAGCCCTCTGGCCGACCACGTCTCCGCCACGCGGATCCTGTGCGGCGCTCTGGTTTTCCCCACCATCGCCACCATCGTGGGGAAACTCATGTTCAGCAGCGTCAACTCCAACCTGCAGAGGACCATCCTGGTGGGTGCTAACAGGCTACTGATGCTAACGGGGATGCTGATGCTAACAGGGCTACTGATGTTAACAGGGCCACTGATGCTAACAAGGCCACTGATGCTAACAGGGCCGCTGATGCTAACGGGGCCGCTGATGCTAACGGGGCCGCTGATGCTAACGGGGCCGCTGATGCTAAAGGGCCACTGATGCTAAAAGGGGCACTGATGCTAACTCTGAAGCTATGTTCATTCCTTCCTTCTTTCCTTGTCTCCTTTACATTCTCTAACATTAGTTGCAGTCGTAACGTTAAATTTTAAGTTTTCCAAAATCAAAAATATGTTTGATTTCGTTCTGGGAAGTCAAATCTCTTTTAGTAAGTCAAATTATTCAGGATTCTCCAGAGTTGTTGATGCTGTGGGCAGGAAGGTTCTCCTGTAGCAGTCTGTGTCACAGCAGCTTTGAAGAAGCCTCTGACTGAAGACATGCCAAGTGCCGTCTTTAAAGCCTGCCTGCTTTCTGGCTCTCCCCCCAGGGCGGCATCGCCTTCGTGGCCATCAAAGGGGTGTTCAAGGTCTACTTCAAGCAGCAGCAATACCTGCGCCAAGCCCACCGCAAGATCCTCAACTTCCCCGAGCCGGAAGAGGCCTGAGGCGGCGCTCTGCTGTCGGTGAGGATGAACCCCGCCCAACACTCAGCTTCACCCTTACTGCAACAAGCCCCGCCCCCTCCCAGCGGTTGCTACGGAGACCGACTGTGTCGCCGCTTCCCGCCCCGGGAGCAACGGCACGGGAAGCGAACTGGAGCCTGCTTGCAGTCAGTGTGTGGCTACGCTAACACCACACGGCTAACACACCCACTGCTATCTGAAATAAAGACGCAGGGCATGCGTGAAGAAGAACTTTTTTTTTCTTTCTTTTTTTTTTAATAAAACATTTGTTTTGGTTTAACGTCCCTCCCGCCCTCGCTGGGATCCAATCAGATGATCAATAATTTATCACGTTTGGAAGCAAGCAGGAAGAAAAGCAAACACAAATCTATATTCTAGCTTGAGATGTTCCAATGTTTATTTATTCAGCAGCTTTGATTACTTCTGAACTCTGTAAAAGTGTTGGCACCCGTCACGGTGCTCCGGTTCGGTCCGGTCCGGTCCACAGGGGCTGAACCCAGTGGGACATGGAGCGGTTCTGTTCTGGTTCAGGTCGGGACGGGTTGGCAGACGTCTTTTCCCACAAACTTCAAGATGTTTTATTGGACAAACCGATGAAAGCTGAAAATGATGCATTAAAAAAACTAAATCGGGTTTAGTTCTGGACTTTAACTAGACCATGCTTTGATATGAACTTTGCCAAATTGTGTGCCACAAATGTCAGTTTTTCTAGTTTTATCTACTTAACAGTAAATGCTTTTCATAAAATCTCTAAAACATTAAAGATCCTGAACATAAAAAATAACCTTCAGATTGCCATTATTTAAAAAAAGTAATTATTTGGGTCAAATGTTTTATATTTTATTGGCCAAATTTTTTACCATTCTTAAATTGTGGCCAATTAATCATTTCAAGGGCCACAAATGGCCCACGCCCCACACTTTGGCCACCCCTGATCTAAATCTACTGTAGCTCAGGCTTCTTCCATTTCCCCTGTTCAACTCAACCATTCCCCACAGTATTTCTGCCACCACCGTGTTTCAGTTTGAGAATTATGGTGTTTAGAATAAAAAAGTAAAAGATTACAAAAGTTTAATTTTGGGTCTCATTTTTTTATTCACTTCCCTAAAAACTTTGCATCATTTTCCTTCCACAATCTGTCGCAATAAAATACATTAAAGTTTGTAGTTGAAATGTGAAAAATTTCAGGTGTTATAAATGCAAATTAACTGAGGGTGAAAGCTGGATTCTGGCCGTTTAATCTCTTCAGTAGGAAAAATAACCATTAAGCAAGGTATTTTTATTTAAATAAAAAATGATCTTAAACCTGTTTTTAATGCGTCTTCAGGAAAAACTATGAAATTTTCATGTGCATCTGAAATGAAAACTTCTGTAATTCTAAAGTTTTAAAAAAAAATTGGATTTTAGTAAAGAAAACTGACTTAACCAGCATATAAACGCACAAAAAGTAATTGTTAAAGCAGTTGGCTGTTTCTATGCTGATATCCAAAATTAGTGGAAAGTTAAGTGGAAGGAAGACATCACCCAACAGTGACCAGCTTTTATGAGAACCTGGAAAACATTTATTCCACAAAAACTCTTGAAAATTTCAGGTCCATTAGTTTCTGGTTTTGAAATAATTATGTCTGGAAAAAGCTCAAACTCTGCCTGCGATCTACAGCATCTCTCTACATTCATCATGAAGTCTCTGCCAAAAATAAAAAATGTTGTGAACTTTGACCTGTGGAGCATCATCTCTGTGAATAAATGTGTTTTTGCAAATGAGGAAATTGAGTGCAGTGGTTTTTGCCATTCACTTGTTTATTAATTATTTAGAAACACACAGAAAAAAAAAATAAAACATAAAAACTTCAAACCTAAAATTATCCGCCCGGAAACCCAGCCAGCCAATTAGAGCCGAGCGTCGACATTCAAAAACATCTAAATAGAAACCACTCTCTAAGGACTTCACAACGTATGTGCCCCTACTGCCCAAGCCTGATATGTAATGTCATTAATATTTTCCTCTGCTGCGCTGAAATCTGCTGCCGCTGCCATCTTTGGGTTCAACCACGAAGGAACAAAATAATCCCAGACGAAGCAAAATGTCGAAGAAGATCTGATGCAGAACAAACACATTCGAAGCTCATGTAATCCTGGACGAGGCGCTGACTGAAAAAATCAAATAAAAAGTCGGGACAAAGTGCAGCAAGCACCTGAGAGACAGAGATAGAGACAGAGAGAGAGAGAGACTCCGCTCTCACCTTCAACAATCACGTTTATTGCTTGGTGAGAGAAGTGCATATTTTTCAGGAAATACTTTTAAAACTGGAGCCGTTTACTTTCAGCTCCGTTTGACATCAAAGTGACGCGTTTGGAAAGAAACGTGAGAAAAAAAGCGCGAGTTGACCGACGTAAAGGCGCACGCTAACGGATGCACAGTACAGGGATCGCCATGGAAACGTCTCGGGGTTTGACGCGTTTTATTTTAAAAAAAAAAAAAGAGACAGCATGGATTTACCCCTGAGGTGTTTCAATCATAAAACCCTAAAGATGACGCATGATTGAGCGGCTAAGAACGTCTCCGCAAAACCTGAGAGAAGTCGGCCGACCGTAAAAAAGAGAAGAAAGTCAGATGAAACTCGAGTCAAATGTTTTGGCAGCACAAAATTTGTGCTGCTGTCATTTAAAAAATGACATTTCCAGGGGTTAAAGGTCAACCAACTCACATTTCCTCACATTTACAAAATCAAATGAAGTTTGTGCTGCTGTCACTTTAAAGATGTTTCCAGAGGTCAAAACGCGCCACAACATTTACAAAGAATCTAATTTTGTGCCTGTCAAGGAGTGTGCTGCAAAAAGCTGCACAAACAAACAAAACCAAAACAATTTAGCAATTTTGAGTTTTGTTAATGTGGAGTCCTGGGCAGGTTGGTCTCTGGAAACCTATTTTACAATCCTCAGAATTGTAGCAGCACAAATAATAAAAAGAAGAACTAAAATTTTGTGGTTAACCTTTGACCTCTGAATCATTAATAGCTTTAAAATCCTTACAGCACAAAACAGCAGAAATGTTTTAAAAAATGCAGGAAGTGCATCAGTTTTGGGGGATGGGAGCAAAGTGACCTGGAAACTTTTTTGATATTTTACATTTTAAAAACTAACGGCACAAATGAAACTTTTTGCAGCACAAACATTAAAATGATAGAAATTTTGTTTGAGTTGTAAAAATGGGAGGAAGAGCAAGTTGATCTGAAACTTTTAAAAATTATACCTCCACAAATCTGAACATTTTTGCTGCATAAATGAAGCACAGTTGATTCACACGTTTCATTTAATTTTGTAAATGTGGGTTGACCCTTGACCTCTGGAAACAACATCATCAAAATGAAAGAAGCACAAAAATAAAATTATTTGAAATTTTGTTTGATTTTAATGAGAAGAGAGGAGCAGTCGAGTTAAAAATGTTTAGATTATATAAATTACAACTGAAAAGAGATTTAGTTCTTTTGTAAATGTGGTGTGGTTCCTTAACCTTTGACCTCTGGAAACATTGATATCTTTAAAATGAAAGCAGCACAAAAAGTTCAGTAGCAGAAACACAGAAATTAGATTTGACATCATTTTAGTTGAAGTGTCGGGAGGAGAAAGCTGATCTCTCATGTCCAAATTTTATGACTTACAATTGAAAGGAGATTTTGTAAATGTGTGTCGGGGCTCGTTGACCTGAAAATATTTACTAATATCTTTAAAACGATAGCAGCACAAAGGTTTGAGGCCGCAGTGCCGACTTCACTCAGGCCTCCTCAGAGGCGCCAACAGATAAAACCCCCCACCAAGCAAGCTTTAAGAACGACAGAATAAGGCTTCGTAAAATGCATACATTTGAATAAAACGTCGAAGTGCCTCGGTAGAGCTACTGACTTGGACTGGGCTGCGCCCCCTAGAGGTGAAGTGAAGCTCCTGCATAAAGTTTTCTGGTTAACGTGGTTCTACTTCGCCTACGCAGCGCTGCAGCGTGAGAGTGAGGTGAGACCGCTATGGTAGTCACAGCTAGTTTAAAAAACAACCACAGCTAACTTTGGGGGTTCTTCGCTTACTGAGCATCTCTTCTTCTTCTTCTTCTTCTCCTGCTTCTGGTGCAGTGGCGTGTCGCCTGCACACACATTCCACACACACACGGTCAGGGGAACCTCAGGAAGGCGAAGCTTCGCCCTCGCTCACAGTTTGGCAGCCATGAAGTTGATGTGCGGCTTCACCAGCGGGAACAGCGGCAGGCTCCTCTTGAACTCCGTCATGTCCTGAATCAACGTCGGCTGAAAAGAAAGACAACAAGAAGTTTCATGTGGGAACAGAAAAAAAAATAGCTGAAGGTTGTTTTCACAGCTGATAGTCTGGTGGATTTCATTCAACTGGGGATGAAAGTCGCAACATTTGTTGCAGTTTTTTGGAAAAACCTGTTCCCCTCCTCACCTGTGGCGGCGCTGCACCAAAAACCACCGAAGGAAACGACATGAAAACCTCTGAAGACACGCAGAGCAACTTTCTTCTTCACAAAATGCAAACAAAAATGTTGTGGCGTCAGATTTTAGCGGTTGTAGGATTTCTCTTGCCGTTCGAAAAATACGATTCATTTCTACCGTTTTGGTTGCATTTACCCAGAATGCCTTGCGTCATAGTTCACTTTCTGCTTTCATACCTCCCCAAACGAAACAGACTTTCCAGACAAACGGACTAAAACTTGATTAATATAGAAAGTTACACGCAGAAAAAAATTAAAAATGTTTTCTGGTATTTAGCAAATAGGAATAATTTTGTCAATTCTAATTATGCTGGATCCAGAAAAGATGAGTTTGTTTTAACTTCAGTGGAAAAATAAAACCAGACGTGTCGTTTACCTGTGGCAGGGACGGAGCGGGGGCCAGGTTGACGTCGTTCTGGGCAGGAAACTCTCCGACTATCGGACCTGTTGCACAGAAACGAAACGTCAAGGCGACCGAAGCCGACAGGAAACGGAAAGCAAACCAGGAAATCGTTCAGAGACTCACAGGAGTCCATCTCTCTGGACAGAACGTGAACCGACACTTTGTGTCTCTTTGCAGCTTCCACTGTGAGCCGCTCCTGCAGACAGAGACACGTCAGCATCAACCCTGAAGCAATACGGTTAAAATAATATAACATTTTAAGACAAAATGTGTATAAATATATATATATAATCAGATACCCTGCTGGAATAATTAGCTGGCCAAAGGAGGAGATAAAAGCCACAGATATTAAGACTGGTAGAGGATCCCGAGCTCAGAGGATCAGAACCACAGAACCACCGCGGTGGGTCAGACGGGAAGATTTTATATATTACTAACAGATTACTAGCAGTAAAGAAAGACCTAAACTAGAGTAAAAATTAAAGTGTAAAAATGCTTGAAGAATTTATGTTTCCGTCCGATTTAAAATGCTGATTTTAACTCAAACCTGTTGTTACTCACGCTGTAAAACTGCATTATGTTTTCTTTAGTCAACGTCTTCAGATGTGAAACTTCAATGTTGTCTGAAAGGCAAACAGAAGTTTAAACATAAATAGCTTGAAGCATTTAGAACTGCATAAAACATCAAACCTGCAGAAAAATCGTGTCTCCAAGTCAGAAAATCATGAAAACTGAGAGTTAAAACATGTTAAAAATAAAAACTTTGATGTTTTTTTATTGGTTTTATGTGAAAGGTGCTCAACTTGCAATCCAAGTGAAAAAACAGCACAAAAAACGTTTTTCATTTTTAAAGTAAGAATCTGAGATGTGCGTCGTTCATTTGTATTCAGCCTGATTCTGCAGATAGAAAACTAGTAAATTTTCACCAAAAATGCTGAAATTTTGAAGAGAAATTTTTTTAAAAAGAATTTGACATTTGAAATTTCCAGCTTTTTTTTGTGAAAAATGTATTAGTATGAATTTTTTTCTCACTCTTTCCCAGAAAACATTTTCAAGAAAAATGTTCAAAAGTAATTTTATATATTTGAAATTCAGAAATTTCAACATTTTGTGTAGAGATTAAAATTAATCAAAAAATAACATTTTCTAACAAATTTTATTGTTTTTATTTTCCTACTACAATTTTAATTTTGCATTAAGTTTGGATTTATTTTGGGCTCGATTGAATAAATCAACTTCCAGTAACAACAAGATTTGTGTCACTTTGATTCAAAACATTTGATCCAATTTGCTTCAGAAGGAAAAAGAGCTGATCTGGGTGCAGCTTTTCAGTAAAACTCGGTTTTTACTTTGTTAAAACTTCGTAATAAAAAGACGAATACTTTGTGTTGCACAAATTACAAATTAAAAGTCCCCGTCTGTATCTACTGGCCAAATTCGTATCAGTTTTTTAACCGCAGAAAATTAGTCGTTGGGCCACAAATGGCCCCCGAGCCGCAGCTTGGACAGCCCGACGCAGCCTGCGTTACCTCTGTCGAAGTTGTACTGCTGGGAGATGATCTCCCCCCAGTACTTGGCGCACTCAGCGGACAGCTTCTTGGGTTTGTCCAGGCGGCGGATGGCCAGGGCCTGGATGTGCTTCTGGAAGGCCTCCTCGCTCATGTCCTCCAGCGCCTTCTCCATGGTGCGCAGGAACGCCTCCACCCGGCTCTCCAGGTAGTGGGGGGCCTTCTCCGACTGGATGATGAAGCGCAGACCCTGCACCCCGTTGGCTCGGCGGGGCCCGCTGAACACGATGTAGCCTTAGAGGGAGGAGGGGCGCAAACAGGAAATCAATTAATAATCGGATTATGATTTAAAATGAGCTTCAATAATTTGCATTTGTGAAATTCTTTTGGTTTAGTTTCTAAAGAAAATATCTTGAAATTAGACAAAACTAACTTAATTAATTAAATAACTTTATAGCAAGAAAATATTATCTTGTTTCAAATCCACAGTGCTACTAATATTCAGGGAAAAGTTCAGTCAACTGTCCCTGCGCCGTTACCTAGCAACGCCAGCCAAGCCCAGGCCGTTGCTTAGGAACCAAATTCTAGTTCCATTGACAGATTATTTCACTTGAAACAAGAGAAAAATGTCTTCTAGTGAATGAATTAATCGGCCAATGGAACCGATATTTTTTAAATCAATATTCAGGAATTATTTGCTTATAAAAATCTCCTGTTTATTGCTGAAAAGTTGACTAAGATGCTAACGCTGTAAGATTTTGTGTTTTTACAGTGTTTTTCCCTTTCTACAAAAAAAAAAAAAAAAAATCTGGATGACAAAAATCTTCAGTTTGGTGTTTTGGTTTCAATTAGAACAATTTTGTTTACAGAAACTTTATAATTCCTTTTATTTGTCGTTTCTGCTCTATTGTGGACATTGAAATGTTTTCCAGTTTTATTTGTTTTTCTTTAGCTTAAATGTCAAATTTATTTCTACAGCTTTGGCTAAAATATATGGTGCTGAGCAAGTTGTTCTTTCAGCGAACTGCATTTTTCAGGTTTGTACGAATAATCGATTACTAAATTAGTTGACTATTTTAATAATTGATTAATCACGATTAATTTGATTAATCGTTTCAGCAAGACTATTATTACAGAATATATATTTTTTATCATTCCCACAGTGCTGCATAAATCTCACATGAATGAAAACAGAGTATTAGGTGGTAAATAAATGAACTCGTCTCCCTGACGCTGTGGTGGGCGTGGCGGGAACTGACCCAGCTGCTCTTTGGTTCTCAGCGTGTTGAAGCAGGGCTCAGAGATGATCTGGCAGAACAGCTCCAGCAGCATGTTGTCGTTGGTGGTCTGCATGTCCGTCTGGTAGTAAATCTCGATGCCGCAGTGGTTGTGAACTTCGTTTCTCTGCTGGTAAACATACCAGCCACCTGAGAGAAAACATGTTGCACTTTGAGACAAATATTATAAACATGTGATAAAGCCAATATTTACAGCTCTGCTCACTTTTCATTGAAAATCAGATCCAAACATTTCCTCAAAAATTTACTTGGTTACCAGCACATAATTCAATGTACTTCAAAAATATTTAATATTGAACTTTTTAAAATTTGTAAACCCCAAATAACAAGGATTTTGATAATTGATTGATCTACTAAGCAACAAGCTAAACTGAGGTTTGTGGTTGTGATGTTTCTCTAATTTCTGCCTCTGGTTGAATCTTCCTGATTCAATAAGGATCCAAACCGGTTCACTTCCTCCGTTTAATCAGATCTTCAAACACGCCACGGCGTCTTCAGCGCGGCGGCGGTGAGCGGAGGTCGACCTACCGTCCGGGACCTGCACCTCCCTGTAGCGAATCAGCTGGCTCGGGAGGAGGGGCTTGGTGTGAGCGTGCTCAATGAGCGTGTCCTCCACCATCTGCATCATGCCGAGAGCAGACTGGGACAAACAGAAACAGAGGGAAAATATTCTGTAAATCACTGAGCGCCGGTTATTGATCCGTCCCTTTAATGCCGTTATTCTTGATTAGTGACTTTTCTAGATTATTTATAACCATTTATGGTTTTCTCAGGTAAAAAGCTTCAAGTGGGAAGAAGTTACAGATTGTTCAAGATATAAAATCAAATAGTATTGTAATAAGAATACAATAACACAACAGAAAGTTATTATAATGAGTTATTATTGATTAATCAGGAAACAAGAAATAGTTTTAAAACTGAACAAACCTCCTTGGTGATGTTGCCATGGAGCAGAGCCTCGATGTGTAACCGTGACAACAGCTGAGGTATGAACGCCCTGAGGCGGGGGAGAGTTACGTCTGCAACACAGATCACAGACATTAGTAATCGATCACAGAGCAACTCCATCAAGTTTTCAAACTTTTCCAGCATCACTTTGCAAATAAAAAACTATAAATAACTTCACTTCACTATTACATGACACAATTTATTACCGTTATCAACAATGTTTTGTGATATTTTCTAGTTTCTACAGCAGGAATGAAATGAAATAAAATTTTATGTTTTGGTCTAAGAAACACAAACGAAAAAAATGCAACAATTTCAATAACTTTGTTTAAAACATAAACAGTTTCACCGATCGATAAGTCATTGATCCATTAGGAATAATTAATATTCATTACATGTTAAGCAAAAAGTCACAAAAACCTCTCGCTAATTTTTAAAACAAGAAATAAAAATAATTTTGCATATTTTAACCTGAAAAAAGAAAAGTTTAATCTAATTTAACTTCAGGCAGGAAGCCAAAATATGTTTCTTTCATTAGATGTATGATAATTACAGGTTCCAACTGTAAATAATGTTTCTCAACTTTAGGCTTTTAAACAAACGTTAGATTGAACTTTCTTACAAAACTGCGCAGTTTGAAAATCAAACATTTTCAAACACTTTTACAGAAAACAAGCAGTTTCCAAACACCTAGCTGAAATTCAAGAGTTTAAGGGTTTTAGGCGTCCGTACAAATCCTGAAATAAAAAACAAAACATTGTTTTTAAAGGAGCAGTTTTATTTATTTTAGAGAACAATCAAGCAATTTAACGGCTTGAAATTGGGCCTCTGTCTCTTTAAGAAGCACCTGTTCTTTCTGAAACTCCGCCTTCAGGAAGTCATCATAATATGGCTCCTTTACTAACCTTTTAACTATGATTTTACTAGAAACAAAAAAAACAGAAAGTAGTGGCTCCTCTGATGAGCTCAGCAGTTCCACCAGCTGTTTGCTAATTGCTGCTGGCTAGTCTGAAGGAGCTGAGTGGGGGAGGAGTTTACCCCTCTCAGGAGGTGGAGCTACATTCACCCAGACGTTTTGCTCAGTTGAATGGTTGCCATGGAGATTAAATGATTTCTGAATCATGCATGAATCAGAATCAACACTCCAGGTATGTTTTCGATGAGAGAATAGCGATACGATGTAAAGCTCGATTTTACATGACGCTGTCCCTTTAAAGGAGAGTAAACAGAAATACAGGAAGTGGCCCACCATCGAGCGACTCTCTGAGCTCGTCTTTGGTCCACCCGACCTCGGTCATCAGCAGGCGGAGGTAGTACATGGCGTGCTGGTGAGGCTGCTCGGCTCGGAAGTTGTTCAAAGATCTCATGTACTGGAAAGAGAGGGGAGGAAGAAATCACACAAAATGGAGGCAAAAAAGTCAGATAAACCGCGGCAGGAAGTCTGGACTTACTGCCTCTTTGATGATGTCAAAGCGCTTCTCGTCGATCTCGAAGGTCGCCATCTTCTCGATGATCTTCTTCAGCAGGATGTGCTGCTTGTCGTTGTAACCTTTGACCGAAAGCTGCAGCAAACGGCAGCAGGAAACAGGAAGTCCAGAAAGACAATCTTTCAGTTTAAAGAGCAGGAAAGCTTGAAGGTTTCAGGCCGTTTTCACATCGGCTCAAACCCGAGAGTGAATTTATGACCGATGTGTCCCGAACGACGGAGGAGGATCGACCAGAGGACGAGACGAGGGGTTCGGCTTTCGGCCTGCCAACATTTTTCTTTCTCTAATCAAAACACAAATTTAATCTGACACTGTAAAACCTCAACACTTTAGTCTAAATGCATTTCTGAACCAAACATCTCTTTTCTTATCTTTTCTATGCATTCACTTCTTTTTTGTTTAGTTTCCTTCATGCAGATTGATGAATGCACTTTAAACATTAATAAACATATTGATTATATCAGGATCAATATTTATTTTCCAATTGAGACATAATCTAAAACCAACAATGAATCAGATTCAAAACTAAAATCTGTCTGAGGTTGTTAATTTTCTTCATGACTCTGCATATCCTGCTGCCACAGCGCCCCCTGTGGTGACACCTGGTAAAAGTAACGCATGCTGACGCAAAGCAAAGTATAAATAATCCGACATCCAGTCGGCGAGCGGGACAGCGCTCATAAATTCACAGGAAGCCGATGGACGCTCATTAAGATGGAGCAGAACGTTAGTGAGGAAAGCAGGGAAATGGAGAGCATAAAAATAAAAACACAAACACGCATGCAAAATGCCCAGAAATATAATAATAATCCAGCACCAAGAATCCCAATCCGAGCAGAACGGAGACTTATCCCGAGATTATTATGGATTTAAAATTAATAATCGAGCTTTTTGAAGCAGTTGAAAGAACGTTTACTTTTACCAAAATAGTCCACCTCTTATTGTGGCAGTTCCTTTTATTTTTACATCACTTGTGTTTCTCAAAAAGTAAAAAATATTTCATGTAAGTCAAGATGTCGGCATGTTAGAGGAAGTTAAGACTTTAAATCCTTTAAACAGATAAAAATAGCTCTGATTTGATTAAATTTCTCTCCAATTTTAAAGTTTGATGTTTTTGCAAAACATAAAATCAGATCAGAAAAAGGATAAAATTTTAAACTTACAACAAACATTAAGTTCAAACAGTTTCAATTCGTTTCTAAAAGTCTCAACAGGAAGAAATGTTTATTATCGACTTTAATTTTCACTTTTTTTTTCTAATTATTTAACGTTCTCAGTGTGTTAAATATAATCTTGCTTCCATGTTTCTGTTTCGCTGCATCATAACGTCATTCTCCTCGTTAGCAGTTTATTTGTTTTTCTTGTTTGTTTCTGAATTATTTAGTCTCTTTCGGATCTCAGCAGGTCGGATGTTTCCTCTCTGTCATCCCATGCTTGTCTACATTTTACATCAAAGACGAGTTTTTGAAAAACAAATCATTTACAGTTGAAACCAGATATTTACATACACCGTATTAAAATAAATTTTAGTTTTTTTTTCCCTCCATCGTTTCCATCGTTCTGGGTCAGAAAGATTTACCTAAACATTTAGAGAATTTCCTCTCATTTTCAACAAATTCACTCCTTTACCGACATTATGTTCATATTTAGTAGCATTGCCTGGCTGATGTCTCTAGATTTCCTGGTGAAGCGCAGCAGTCTGTCCTGTAACGAAACGCCACCACATCATGATGCCACCTCCACCGTGCTTCACAGCGGGGCTGGAGTTCAGTTCAGACCAAAGAATTTATCTCCAGAAATGAAGGTCTCGTTTTAAACGTGTACATTTAAAAACTAATTTAGGTTTTTATGCTTAGGGTTTCTGCAGGTTTCACCAAATTTAAGAAATTTAGAAAACAAAATGTTATATAAGATTTTCTTAGCATCAGAAGCGAGTCTATGGTGAAAACGACAATTTACACTAACCAATGATAAATGCAAAAAAGCTAGCTGCTAGCTAGCTAGCAGCTAGTTAGCACTAGCCTCAGCCGCGTAAAGTTGGAACATAAGGCGTCTGTATGAAACTCAAAACTTTTGCCTGCCAAACAGTCCAAGAAAAATAAACTACGGGACATTCAACAATAAATAGTCGTATTCCAGACCTTATTTAACGTATTTAATGCCATCTTGATATTTTCTAATGAATTTAAGACATTTTAGGCCTCAATTTTAGAAACAGGAATTTAAGGATGCACAGAAACCCTGATGTTGCTTTTGCAGCAATGGTTTCTTCCTCTCTGAGCTGCATTACTGTCACTGCTAGCAGGGAAACTCTGGATCATTTCCAGGATTAAAAAAACTATTTCTCAGGAAAATCTAGAGAAACTCATCCATGGACTTATCTCTGGTCAATTTAAAACACACACAAAAAAATCTAATGTTGCTTTAATTTAACTCAAAAGAGATAATTACGAAGCTCTGACATCAGCTCAGCTTTCCCAAAAAGTTTATTATTATTGTTTATTATTCTGGGCCAATGATATTCCGGGTAATCCCAACTGACCCCAAAACGGCAGAAACCTCTCTGGTGTCTGTAAATACCAAGTTCAGCTGGAAATCATGAGCAGACTGAGGAGCATGTCGATCAAAACCTGCGTAGAAAACCAAGCCATTTGCGTTTTGTTAAACCCCTCACAGGCGACCTTTGAACCAGCCCACACACTCCAAACAGCTTACTTACGGTGAGGGCATTCATCACTGAGGCTGTGTCATAGACAAGCCCGGCCAGGCGGGCTGGATATGCATACTCTCTTAAATTATCCTTCAGTAACCTCAGAAACAAGTAGGTCATGTTGCAGTGCACAGGATCTGTATAAAGGTAGCGACTAATGGAAGAGGAGAAAAAACAAAAAGGGAAAAAGTAAAAAAATAAAGTTTTTTGTTTTGGGAGGAATGGAAAAATATAAGAAAACAAAAAAAAAAAAAGGGAAGAATGATTTAACCAAGGAACTGAGTATGTATATGCAGCCGGATGACCAGCTTTGTGTCGCAAAACGGAAAACGTGTCTCATCAGATTGTGTTTAAAATGATGTGGTTGAGAAGCAATGCAAAAGCACAGATGAAGGAAGACAGAGGCGAGACGGACCAAGCCTGGGTTGGAAGGTTGGAATAGTGAATAAGTCGCTTTCAGGCGTCAGGAATCCTAAACGGACGCTGCGGAAACACAAAACCTTACCAAGTAATTCCGCTCCACGTTTCTAGTGCACTTGAAATACGACAAAACCAACTTACAGCAAGAAATAACAGCTTGTTTAAAGTCAATAGTTCCTTAAAGACGCAGAAAAAGCACTCGGTGCAGATTATTTCTCATGTAACAACCTTTTTTTTCCTCATGTTACAAGTGAAATGACCTGCCAGTGGAACAGAACTGGGTTGCTAGGCGACGGGCTTGGCATGGCAGGCGTTGCTAGGTAACGGCGCAGCGGCAGTGGACTGAAAGGAACTGGAACTTTTTCATCAATATTAAGGGATTACTGACTTAAAACAAACTTCTATATGTTGCTGAAAAGTTATTTATAAGTTAGCTTCGTCTCATTTTAAGGGCAGCAAGATATTTTCAGAAGAAACGACACCAAAAACTTGGCAAGATTTTTTTTTTTTCTTGCAGTGAAAGTCTTAAAATTTTATGCTAAAGAAGACTAAATGTTTCAAATGATGACACCAGGGACAGTTGTCCTGGTGCTGCGTCGTTTTTCCTCACAGGAACAAAATAAAAAAGGTCAAATCATCATCATCACCCGTGAACCCAGGACAGGTTGAGCCAGTCTAACGGTGAATGAGGGAGTGGCGGCGGAAACATGGAGTCTAGGATGCGACGGGAGGTTGGAGGGGGGGTCTGCATACTTACATACATCCCATAGACGGTATTTTGGAGGTCATAGTTCAAGCCTGCTAGCTCGGCTGCATATGCATACTCGTTGAGGGAGTCCTTGAGGAGCTCCAGGTACAAATACGCCATGTTACAATGCAATGGGTCCACGTATGCAAACGGGCTGCAGAAAAAATTACAGCGATCAAACATTACATGCAAACAGTTCCACTGCAGCAGGGGTGTCCAAACTTTTTGCTACGAGTGTTATAGACTCAAAAATACAACCTAAAATCAAGCAAATAAAGTTGCAGTGTATTTACTGCAGATACTCTTTAAATAAAATAAAAGGAGTAAATTTCGTAATTAATTTCAGAAATTTATTAGAAAACTCAATTTTCTAAAAGATTTTTCACAAGACATTCTAATTTCAGAAATGTCCAAGTTTTTTTGACATAAATTTACTGCTTACTTGTTTGCTGCATTAAAAGAAAGACATTTAGTTTCCATTTCTTTTGGGTTTGATTGAATAAATTTATTTTCAGTAATAAGGACAGGATTTGGGTCACTTTATCTCAAAGGTTTACTACATTTATCCAAGTTTAAAAAAAGAACAGAAACTGATTTAGGTGAAGCAAAGTTAACTTTTCAGTAAAGTCTTAGTTTTATAACATTTCTTATAAAAAGAGAAAAACTTTGTGTTGTACTTTACATTTTCCTGTGTAAGAAATTAATTTTTTTTCCCTGATAATAAATTAAAAATCTCCATCTGCATCTACTGGCCAAATTTGTATAATTTTTGAATTGCAGAAAATCAGTTTACGTGCCACAAATGGCCCCTGAGCCACACTTTGGACACCCCTGCTATAAAGCGACAGTTTGTTTTCTCCATTATCAGCAGATTCCCCTAAACTGGATCCGGTGGAAGATATTCCTACTTTCCCCAACATTAGGATGCTGCACTTTAGCTAATAATGTGTAACTTGAGAATTTAAAAACAGAACATGACCAACATTACCATAAATCAGAACAGAATCAGAACATGAAGCCAAAGTTGCTCTAAAGTTGAAATCCTTGTAAAGTTTTAAAAACATACCTGAAGAACTCAAAGTTCAGGCAGGCCTTTGGGAGGAAGAATTTGTCGTCTTGTTTAAACCACACCTTGCTCATTGCAGTGTCCTGAAAAAAACACACAAAACACAGAATTATTAGTTTTATTTTTACTCAATTATCATTCTGTTAAATTAAATAAAACCTTCAAAGCTCAAACTGAGGATTTTAAAAAAGTATAAAAGAAATGTGCAATGAAAACTTTTAACACCAAAATGACCAAAGTTTATCCAATGCAGGCTGTGAATGTTTACAACAAACTGTGATTAATTGTCAATTATTGATTATTAGATTAAAATTGATTAACCAATAATTCAGCAACCTAGGAGTTTCCTGTTTTGCTGTAATTTAGAGCAAAATAGTTTGTTTATTCAGTCAGTATTTAACACAGCTGACACAATATAATTCAGGATAGTATAAAAAATTTAGCAAAGACGTTCGGCCTTCCTGATTCAAGAACAAACTCTGGTTCATTTTTACATCAATCAACATTAGATTAACTCACTAATGGATAATTTGCATATTGAAAATACCTGGATGACGGCGCCTCACCTTGATTAAAGTCGGAACCGAAGGAGAGTCTTTCTCCAGAGGGTAAATCTCAAAGTTGGTTGGGATGAACTCGTTTCTCATCGGCAACTTGAACTTCCCGTTCAGGTCTGCATTTTCCCAGTTCTAAAACAAAAAACAGGACGAAACATTGACCAGCAGGAGCCTTTAAACTTAATCCTGATGTTCCCGAGGCGGCAGAAGAACCGGAACCGATTCAGTTTGACCGACTCTCTGCACCTTGATGCTTTCTTCAGAGATGGCTTCCTGCTTGTACTGCGTGCCGTACCACTCCTCGGTTCGGTCCGTCTGCCCTTCGAAGGACTTCGACACCACAGCAACTCTGGAAAAGATAAATGAAAAAGATCAGGCTGGAATAGAGAAAGACCAGCCAAACATTAGGAAAACATGCTGTGATTTCCTTCATCTTTTGAGCATAAAAGATGTTGAAAGTTCATCCAATTGGCTGCACTTATAAATAAAAATGAAGTATTTTAGCCCAACACTCAGAACATCCAATCACTCCTTTAGGATTGTAGTGATTTAAAATATTGATTAATTAATTAGCGGTGTACTGACTGTAGTTTTCTGGTCGACTGCTGATCTTTAAAAACCTGATGTGTGGAGTCCAATTTTATTGTCTGAAACGTTGCAAAAGTTGGAAACTTTGTTGTTTTGTCGTCTATTTTGTATGTTCAGACTTAACCACACAAAATTAAAGAAACTGGGCCCTGATTAATCAGTGCACCTGGAAAAATAATGACAGTTTTTACTAAGGTTGGGCAGTTATGACATCGTTTATCGCTTATCGTGATACATTTCTTTTTAGATTATTTTGATTTATCGTTGTTACAACAAATTTCAATTAATGATGTTAAAAATCCTCTGAAACTGTCCGCAGTTATTCAGAATATCGATAAATATGATTAAATGCAGTTACTGTGAGCAGTTTACTGATACAAATCACACTTTTTTATGTGAATAGTGAGCAAAATTTGTTGACAAATATTCTTTGATGAAAGCAGAAAGAAAACCATAAGAAGTTCTGTTCTCCGTTTGCTACAAACCAGGATGACGAAACAATAAATATGTGGAGGAATGGTTTCCAGTCGCACCCAACTGGAGGGAAATTACCTGCACCTCCTGCCTATTGCCTCTAGGTGGCAGCATCATGCTGTGGCTGTGCATTTCTTCAGCACAGACAGAAATCTACTCAGATAATAAACAGGATAAAGATCCTAAACTGGTTTAAGTGGCCTAGTCAAAGTCCCAAATACAAAAAATAAATTCTCCATCTGACCTGACTGAGATTGAGCAGTTTTATAAAAAAGAATAATTTCTCAGCTGTAAATGGTAACCAAGTCAACACAGGTGTCAAACTTAAGGCCCGCGGGCCAAATCCAGCCCACCGTAGCTGTTTATGAGGGCCACATCCATTGAGCTTTAAGATAATAGTTGTGTGCTCACGCTGCAAAAACACAAAATCTTCCTAAGTAACTTAGCACACTTGAAATAACACAAACTTAACTTATAAGTAACTTTTCAGCAAGACTTAGATGTTTGTTTTAAGTAATTAATTTTTTAATGTTTATTAATATAAAGTAAATATACTTCAATATAAAGTCTTGTCACACTAACCTGACGTTTTCTGGCCGCAGTTTATCAAGAACCATCTCAATCAGATCCGGCCTGAAGTCCTCCAGAAGATACTCGGCTGCAAGAACTTCCTCCAAAGGATAATACTGCAACACAACGACATCGTTTCAGCTACAGACACCACAAAACTAAAGGAGGAATTATAACGTCAACAAGCTGGTTGCTTAAATATAAAGGATATAAAGTTCAGAAAATCATTTCTCGTTCTGTCAAGATCCATTATTTTCCTTTAGTCCAGCTAAATCTGTTCAGAACCACAAATGCAAAATGACTGTTCGAAATAAAATAGCTTCATTTTATAAGGCATATTAAACAAAATAAGTCTGGATTTTTTTTTAAATCTGTTTTTAGGTGCAATACATTTTCCATAAGAAGTCATTTATGTTTTTATAAAAGTAACATCCAAAACAGTTTCCATGGAAACAAGATGAGGAGAACCTACATGCAGCAAACCGGCCACTTTGGAGGTGTAGCCGCGAGGTCGCTCCTTGTCCTTAAACCTGAAGGCGACTTTACTGAGATCCTGCAGAGAGAGAGAGAGAGAGAGAGAGAGAGAGAGAGAGAGAGAGAGAGAGGATGGAAGAGGGAGAGAGAGAAAGAGAGGGGGGGAGAGAGAGAGAAAGAGACAGAAAGAGAGGGGAGGGGAGAGAGAGATGTCAGAGAACATAATTTAAAAAGAATTCCACAAACTGTACTTTTAACTTATTGATGTTACTGTAAAAATAATTTAAGTGTAAAACTGCTGACAGTATCCAGTTCAAAGGGTCGTTAGAGCTTCAGACACACATAGAGCTAGATATATAGAGCTGTAGAATGACATCTTTCTCTTTGTGAACAGCCTCAAAGCGTCGTTTGTTGTGAAGTGAATCAGAACCGACCTTGCATTCGTCAAACACCCATTCCTGAGGCCCTTCGGTGCGAAGCTTCTGGATGTACTGGAACATGTGGAAGATGATGTCCTCAACATGCACTGCAGCGACAAATCACCCTACAGTCAGTCAACACGCCCACTTCCTGTCAGACACGCTGAAAACATCTAGAAGTTTTGCACGGGTCAATTTGCCCAAACCGGCAAAAGGTGTTTAGTAGGAGACTTTTAAATAGTTTTACTTTTTAGGTGGAAATAAAACTGCAACTTCAGGAGCTCTGGGTTAACATATTTACAGTTTGTTCATCTTAAATCCAAAATATTTATATTTCTTGCACAGTTTTGGCTTAATTAGTTCTCTCAGTGTGTTGTTTTAGCAAACAGCAGGATTTAGAGTCTGTTTACTCCGGTTGTAAAATTAGTTGTCAATTATTTCAATAAATTAATTAATTGTCTAGTTAGCAAGTCTTCACACAATCTCTTATTTTATTACATAATAAAATAATTATTTTATTTTACTTTTAAATATATCTATTTAAAAATAAATATTTTAAAATAAAGTATTTTATATAAAATATTTATATAAAAAATATTTCAAAATGGAATTTTTTTTTAAAATAATCTTTATTTTTAAATGGATATTTCAAAATACAATAAAAAATATATTGTATTTTAAAATATTTATCTAAAAATAAACATTTTATTTTTAAAATAAAATTTTAAAGTATTTTATTTTTGAAAAATTAAATACAATTTTAGATTTTATTTCACAATATTTTTAGTATTTTAAAATAAATAAACAATATTCTTAAAAAACCCAAAATATTTTGTGTTATATTTTGTTATAACTCACAGAGCCCCTCCTCCGTCAGGTCGACGTTGATGATGAAGAACATGAATCCTTTGGCTCCTTCCTTCTGCCCTCCGACCAGCGTGTTCACCCAGCCTGGACAGGAAATGCATTTCATTCGAGTCAAACAGGAAACTCATTCACCGTCTTTCTGTTCGGATTTATTCTGGATTTAAACTCGGCTGCATATCTGTGTGCCTGCTTTTGATTTCACTTTCTACATAAAGAGCCAAACGATCCAACACTTAAAACTATCAGATTACACCGAGAGTTTTATCACTTTTAGTTTTATTTCTTGACACAGAGAAGCTGCAGCTTTGAATTCGTCTCTCCAACCATCCTGCAGGTAAGAAACTGAAGATTTTAATCAATTAAATGTGTTTAAACTGAATCCGGATGAAAGAGGAAAGTTGCTGTTTATGCATTGATTTAGATTTTCTGGTTGCAGGAATATATTTAAAAGTGAAATCAGTGTCTGCTTTAGTCAGCTTCAGATTACGTTATTTGGTAGATATTCAGTGTTTCAGAAACAGAGGAAGAGGAGAAGAGAGAGAACGATGCGATGGTAATAAGAAAACTTAAAGTGATTGAAGTGACAAACAGATTTTCAAAGTTTTAATTATTAAATATATGAACGAGAGCAACTTTTATGGAATTTAAACAGTGACAGAATAAAGTTAGTCAGGAGTGAAAGAGAGCAAAAGAAAGAAAAGAGATTGAAAGAGCAAAAAGAATGAAAGGAAAAGGAGCAGAAGGAAAACATTTTTAAACCTCATCTCAGACTAATGATGATAAATAAGTGAGAACTACTTCATCCAGAAGCTGTGAACAAAGAACTTTTAAGAAGTGAACTATGAATATGATTCAGTTCATTTGAACCTGACTGACTTGAGTCGATAACTACTTCCTGTTTGGGGTGAACTAGAAACAAACCCTGTCAGAGGTTTTAATTTCTCAGCTTCCTTCATTAAAAACTGGAAAACATTTCAGATTTTTCCATCTGCTGCTCCCAGACGTGACAATCCAACTTCCTGGTGCCCAAAAATCTAATTAACATCTGCATAGGGTTGCATAAATGTGCTAACTTGAATCTAAAACTTTAACAGAAGATCAAATCTGAGCTTCGGATAAGAATAGGATGCAGTACCTTTAGACTTGAGCTCGGATAACAAACTGCCGGGTCCTTCATGGCCGATCAGGTGACCCAGATAATGACCCGGGTTCGACTTGTAGTACTTCTGCAGGTCTGGGATGGGGAAGGTCACATACAGGTTCCTGATGTCTTTGACGGGAACTACTTTGTAGAATTGCTTTAGCACAAAAAAACAGAGAAAGGGAAGATTAGCTTAAGTGTTTTAAATTTGTAGGAAATATTGTGAAAGATGTAAAGACCCACTTTAAGGTGCTCTTCCTGAAACGGATGTTCAGGGAATTCTGGGACCGGCACGTTCTTGTTCTCCACTTCTCCAAACAGGTTTTCCACCATCGTGGTTAATTCATCAAGAGACTCTGGAAAGATCAAAACAATTATTATTTCAACAGACCCATATGTGTGCTTTATGTATTACAATGGAATATCTACTGTAAAAAAATAGTCAAACAAAATCAAAAATATCTCAAGACTAAAATCAGGGCCAAACAAAAAGGCTTTAGCAGGAACACCAACATGCAGAAGCATTATCTGACCTGCTTTTTATCCTTCTTTATGGGAGCAAATCCTTTTTGCACAATATTTATCAACTCAGACTGGATTAAATGGCTGAATCTGTTCGTTTTATTGAATGGACTGAATAAAATTATTCCCTGGTTAGTTCATACCTCTTCCCAACACGCAGAGTCCCATCAGATTAGCAGAATAATACGTAAAGTGAAACTTCAGCAGTTCCTGACGGATATCGACCCCTTGTTTAGAGGGTCTGGTTTCAAGTGTTAGCTTGTTGCCTGCAAAACAATAAAAACAACACAAGAATAAATTAATATCAACTAAAGATAAAAAAAAAAAAAATCCAGGATTGAATTATCTTTACCACGACATTGCAGCTTTGTGATGATATTTATGCTAGCTGTGTTTCCATTACAAATGTGGGCAAAACTTTGTTGGTATTAAACTAAAAATTAAAAACCATAATTCCGCAATCGCTGTGTTTCCATCAAAAAGGAAAGAATTAAAAATGACACATGAATAAGTTTGTTCACACAATAAGTCATAAAAAAACATGCAGTGAATGTTTCTTTTTTTCTTAAAGTATTATGCAACAAAATAAAAAGAAAAATTATGAGTTAAAACAAAATGACGCTCCGTCACCTCCAACCACTTCCTGTCGATTTCTGCCAGTAGTAACATCTGGTTATTGATCAAGTGACTCATGTGACGCAAAAAAAAAGGTTCCATTCCTGTTAAATGTACTAATTTTAATATAGCTACAGAACCTAGGGAAAAAACTATTTATAGAACTTTTTTTTTCTAAATTTTTGTGTTTCCATTAAGTGAATTTATTTTCAGAATTCCAATTTGCACAGTTTTAATAGTTTCACTTTTCAAACTAATAAATAAAATAACTTCTATTGAGATGGACCCATCGTAGTTTAATTTACCATAAATGTAATGGTGACAAAACAAATCCAAATGGAAAATCTACTGATATTTAAATGAGTTCAGGAAGGGCTCGGCGCGGCTTTCTACCTGTTCCAAATTTACTGAATGGGTGTTCTGGGTTTCCTGTGGCTTTCTCCAGCTGAAACAGCCTCCAGGCGTCATTCATCAGGTTCTTCTCGTGTTCGGAGTCGACGGCATTCACTTCCCGGTCCTTACAGCTCTCATCGAACAGAGGGCACAGGAAGAACTGGGCAAACCTGAAAACATTATTCACTATTCAGACCCGGCATAAAGCAGCAGATCTGGCTTTGCATTTCCCACATTGTTAAGAGTTTGTAAACAAAGCAGTGGAAATACACAGCCGCATCATTAGAGTGTAAAGCAGAGCCATCTGCATTTACACAAAGTGATAATAAATCATTTCCATGAAGACAAGGTCAGAGCAACTGCCATGCAAATGAGGAAACAGAAAATACAACAAGTGACCTTCTTCACTCAGAGAGGATTATTCTACTGTGTTCACAACCAAAACAGTTTTAAAGTGTACTTATCTAAAAATGGTTCATCACTACTGCAGACTTGAAGGCCTAAAAGGCCTTATTATCGGAAGAAAAGGAGTACATTTCCACCAAAAAATCAGAAATTTTGAGCCCAACCTCAGAAACGTTCTATGTGCAACAAATACATTTCTGAGAATCAGTAGTTGAAAATTTGCTAGAAAAAAAAAAAAAAAAAAAATTTTTTGGAGTTTCAAGAGATGACAAATTTCTGAATTTCTGAAAAACCTTTTTTTCTTGAAATTTTCAGAATTTCTGAAAGCCTCTAAGAAAAACAGCTGATTTGTAATCGGAAAGCATAAAAATACAAAAATTTACGTTAAGTAGAAAAATCTAAACTTTTAATAAAATTTAGACTAAAGCACCTTTTTTCCTTTTACATGTTTTTGTCATTTTCCAGCAAGAAAGGAAGGAAAGACATAAACTTCTCTTGATCAGATGAAAAACACTGAAATCAAACTTTCCCAGACTGCACTGGGATTCCACCTCATGAGATAAAAAGTGAAACACTTGATATCAATTCCGACACTTATGCAAACAGATACCATCATCATCACGATGCATCAAAGCTCCATACATCACAGAAAGCCCTGCTGAACCTGGATGCTAACCGGCAGCTACCTGTCTAATGCTCCTTGCAAGTGCTCATGGGAAACGTCAAAGTAATAGTTGGTGTGCTCGCCGCTGGTGAAGGCGTTGGAGCTTCCTGCGTGCTCGCTGAGGAACTGGCTGTATTCGTTCTCCTTGGGGTATTTTTCTGTTCCCAGAAACAGCATGTGCTCACAGAAATGGGCCAGGCCTGAGATGTTCTCTGGGTCAGACAGGGAACCTGGGAAGGAACCACAAACAGTTATTAATTCACCAAATTAATCAGGACGATGGGTTATGAACACTGCAAAAACACTAAATATTACCAAGTATTTTTGGTCTGGCTTCTAGTGCCAAAATCTTAGTAAACCTCAAATAAGACAAACTAACGTAGAAATAACTTTTCATTAAGATGCAGAAGCTTGTTTAAGTAAATCATTTCTTAAATTGGATGAAAAAGTTTGAGTTCCACTGGCAGATTATTTCAGTTATTTCACAATTGTTACCTAGCAACGCCGCTCAAGCCAGCCCGTTACCTAGCAACCGAGTTCTACTTCCACTGGCAAATTATTTCACTTACAAGACATTTTTCCCATGTTATAAATCATAATGTTATGAATTACTGACTTAAACAAGCTCAGTTTTTGCTGAAACGTTACCTTAGTAAGTTAGTTTTGTCTTATTTCAAGTGAACTAAGATTTTTGCACCAGAAACTTGAGCAAAAATACTTGGTAAGATGTTGTGTTTTTGCAGTGAAGGAGCAGGAAAAGTGAAGCCTTTACCTATGTGCACGTCCAGTGCGGCTGATGATTTGTCGGTCGTCGGGTCGCTGATGAGCATCGCTTTGAGTCCGTTTCTGAACTCCAGGCCCCGGTAGTCCCGTCTGTCTTCAGGGGACCGAATTATATCGGTGATCACCCTCCTCACAGCTGGTTCCGTCATTCTGAGAGGTAAGGATGACACCAGCCTGCAGGGAAGAAAAACAAACAAAAATGTAGCACAGCGTTGTTCAACATGTGGACCAGGGGCCATTTGTGGCCATTGGAATGATGTTGTGTGGCCCCCTAACTGCAGTTCAAGAATTCTCAAAATTTGGTCCTACAGTGGGAACTTATTTCTCTAGCACGAGAATTTCAGTTTCAAACTTTTTTTTGTTTTATTTATTTTTTTTAGCAAACTTTATGGCCTGAATTTTGCTCTATACATACCATTTTTCCGACTTCAAAAGCAAAAGAATTTTGTCATCAATAAGTTAAAAATGCAATATTTTAATTAAACAACGCATAAACTTTTGTCTTAATAAAAGGCAGAAGGTTTCCAAACTTTTTGGGTATTTTTTTCAGATTATTTGGTAGAGAAAATCTTTTAGTCTACTCCAAACAACAACAAAAACAAACTTTCTTCAAAAAAAAAAAAAAAAAAACGTTTGTTGAGGAAAATTAATAAAATAAATGTGCTCCAGTCTTCTTACTTTAAATAAAAAGTATCTGCATGTTTACAGTTACTTTTTATTAAGTTAAAACTAAAAAAAGCATGGCCAGTAAAAATAACTATCGGTGCCCAACACATTGCAGTAAAAAAAACGAATGAAATTGTTTACTTATTTAGAGTTACTTTTAAACCATAATAATGATACAATTGTTGACTGTATAATGTCTTTTATGCTTTTGCATTTGTGCTTTTGTAAAGCACTTTGAACTGCGCTGTTGGTGAAATGTACCATACAAATAAACTTGATTGCTTCATAAATTTGTCTCTGAAAAGAAAACTTGAATATGAAAGTAGCTTGTAACATTTTTTTCTTCTTCAAAATTTTTGGTTTCAATTATTTTTTTCTTTTGAACAATTTTATGGCCACAATTTAAATTCCACTATCTCCGACTATTTTCAGCTATGGGATCCTGGTCCTGGAAGCAAAAAGATGGACAGCCCTGATTTAGAGCATGTTTACATCCATTTCAGTGTGCGAGTATCCCAAAAATAACCTTACAATCCAGAAACTCTTAACCAGCCATTAGATTATGATGAGTTATTATCCTCCCAGTTCTGTTTCAAGTTGTAATAAATCCCCGCGGGGTGAGCTAAGTAGAGCAGCATCTTGAAGGACACATTTAAGTGGATGTTGGAATCAATAAGTCCAACATCCACTACAAAGAGCTTTATATTGTTGCAGTACAGTGGAGTTACAAGAAGACCCATTAGCTACACCTTAATTGTTTTATTGATTTAAGTGAAACATTTGCATCAACTGCAAAACTGATAAAACCACGTTTGATCTACCTGAAAAGCTGTAGCTTTCCCCCCCCTCTTTTTTTAAACAAACCAAATAATTTGGGTTATGGTTGTCGTAACACAAATGATAGTGAAACAACTCTAAACAAAAACTGGATAACAGTGCGAAGGTCACATCACTAGTTTGGCAGTATTTATAATAGAATAGAATATACTTTATTGATCCCCCAGAGGAATTTGCTTATTCATTGACAAATGACTCCATCTAAGGAGTTAAATATTAATAATACAAATATGACCATAAGAGATCAAGTTTATAATAATCAAGTTTAGAATATTGATAATATTGTAATTTTTAGACCATTTTCAAGTAATATATTGATGCTGGCATAATAGTGCAAGTTTTATCCCTCTCAAAGATTAATAAACTTTAATTGTATAAAAACACCAAACACTGTTAGTAAAATAAAACTCATAAAACACAACAAATAAATCCTGAAAAAAAGCACAATTTACAACGAAAACTATAAATAATGTGGATTATGACATTTCTGTACAGAATGATGATTCTACAGAATGATGATTCACAGCTTAAACACCTGATGCAGATGACAGCAGGTCAGTATCAGCCTGTTAATCAGGTGTGCTGAAACTGGGGAACGCCTAAAACATACAGGACGAAGTGCGTTGGAAAACACTGATTTAAGGATTAAAATAAGACTTTAACGTACGGATTATTTTTTAAATACTAACCGCTTGCCAAACTTGTCATCCGCTGAAAGGGTATAAATACCAACGTGTATCGAACTGAAGTAAAAATGATATTAGTGTGGTTAAAAGCAAATGGAGGAAATTAAAATAGGCTAAAAGCAGAGGTTTTTAAAAATGTATTTGTCTGATATGAAACATCGGGAGAACATGTTTAATTCCTCTGTCTCACAAAAGGAAGGCTAGCATTAGCTTGTTCTAGTTAGTACATGCCAGAAAAGTTAACACGTGCCAAGACACCACCGACTTCAGCCGGCGGGTTTGGAGGAATTGTTGAATAAATTAGGAAAAGTTTCGTATTCGATCATGTTACATAATTGTTAAAACTGCATCTTAAAATAGCAACGAGGCTAACAGCAGTTACCTGAATCGCCTAACCAAATTGAGCGAGTCAGCTAGCTAACGTTGCTCCGGAAGCTTCACCGTCTTGTCGTGCTAAACCGGCGTTACTTTTATTTGAATTTTTTTATGTCAGGCCTAGAAAATGAACCGGCGAGTCTTACCTAAAACCTTGGTTAACACAGACGCTGTTTCCTGTTGACTTGAGATATCTGGTGATCTGGGCCGTCCGGTTAATGCACTTAAACATACTTTGCACCCATCGAAAACAAATCATGGGCTTTACAGCGCCATCTTTAAACAGACTCGACTAGTCGAGCGCGGAACTGGCGGATATTTTGTGTCGTAACTCGCCGGTTAAGCGGTAAATTATTTCAATCGTCTACTCGGACACAACAGCAAAGATCAAACAGCCATAAACAGCCAAGTTAAAACATTTGTCAAGAAACAAGCAATCTGCAGTTTATCTAAATATTGTCTTGTGTCATTGATTCGGAAATTGATTAAACAGTCTGCACAGAGATTTCCTTTTAACGTCAAGTCGTAAGCAACGTCATGCCAGACTTTTATTGGTGCGTCCATCGCCGGGTGCATCTAAATAATTTAGACTCTACTGGAGCCAAAAGCAACAAACATAACTATATTATCAGCCTCTAATAATACTCTATTGGAAATACAGAAGCACAGATATAAGTCTAGTGATGTTAATTTATTCTCTAAAGAAAAAAAAACTTTATTTAAACATCTAATTTTATATCTTTGCTTCTGTTCATTCCTGTAAATGTTCATTAATAATTGGCCTTGTGTTGATTAAGTTTCTTTCTATAGAGTTTTTTTTTTTTTTGGAGGAAAGTTAGAATATCACAGAAATGCTGTTTTATTTCATTAATTACATTTTTTAAAAGTGGAGTTGACATATGTAGTTGTTACACAGAGTTTTAAACATTTATTTCAGTTCCTTTCTATGGTTGTGGATCAACTATTAATAATAAAACAAGTTTTAGTCTATCAGAAGATTTAGATTTTAGATATAACATAAAAGCAAATAATTTTTTATACATATTTTATATGACAGCAGCCTAACAGATAACTTGTGAAACCTCTACAAGAATAATAAATAAATAAATAAAACTGGCTCTTTACAGAGAAATCCATCTTAGCATTTTGATTTAAAGTTGAGTGAAAGGAAAAGTCTTTGTGTGTTTAGTTCCTAATTTTGAACTGCTGGATTTATTTTGCGATTGAATAATTTCAAAATATTGAAATTTCAGTATTTCAAAATATTAAAATTTTGAAATTATTTCAAAGCCTGGTAAATGGACCATTTACCAGGTCCATTTTGGACATGGTCTCCATTTACCAATCCTGTTACATCTGAAGGAAATAAATTTTATTTATCAGAGTGTCAATTATACAAACACTCAATAAAAGAATATTTTCACAAGGAGCTAATACTTCTGTATTCTCAATTTCTTGTGACTGTAGAAACATTTCCTTCTGTTGAATTAAAACAAGTGAATCAGTCTTTAATGGTGACTGATTTTGTTATTTTAGCTCAAAGTTCCTGAATGTTTTTCAGTTGGGCTTGAGAAACTGTTCGTGGCTGCAGGAGCCAATCTTCTCCACTAGATGGCATCAGAATCCTGTATTTGTTCAACCTTTTTTCATCATTTCACCTTTCATTTGAGGCACAGATGTCAAACTCCAGTCCTCAAGGTGTCCTGCAGTTTCTATATGTGCCACAGGTACAAAACACTGGAATGAAATGGCTTAATTTCCTCCTCCTTGTGCAGACAAGATCTCCAGAGCCTCAATGACATAATTATTCTATTCAGGTTTGGTGCAGCAGAGGCACATCTAAAAGTTGCAGGGCACCGGCCCTTGAGGACTGGAGTTTGACACCCCAGATTTAAGGCATGACATGAAACCCAAGAACCTTCACAATTTTGTTTTTATTCTAACACAGGTGTTGCAGCAACAATGAACTTTGGAAGATTCTCATTTGCTCCAATGTAAACCAGACATTTCCTGAAACCTTAAGAGTAATTGAAATCCTATTTGCTAACAGGTTGAGACTTTCACCCTTAAAATCTGTTGCCTGACTGCAGCGAGCGCCCTGTTATCTTCCGTTTCTGTTTGCATTGAAAGAGGAACTGATAGTTAGAGTCATCAGACTGTAGTGGGATTTGCAACGCCCCTCCTCTTTTAAATCAAAACTCAGCAGTTGTGTAAAGCTCTTTGAACTGGACAGAGAGCCGGGTCAGACCATCGGGGAACTCTGCTGAGCAACATGGAGGAATCAGCGCACCGACGAGGAGACAAGAAAGTGGTGGCAGTGGTGGGAGGCGGTTTGGTAAGAAGGGAAAATGAAAGTGAAAATACTGTAAGAAAGGTTAAACATCGCTAAATTCTATCTGTGCCAGAGCTAGAGGCCAGAAGCCGCACAGTTCTTTTGTGAGAACAATCCAGTTTTTGTTATAATTCATCCGCGTGCTGGAAGGAGTAAAGTTTCTGCAAGAGACCCTTCGTTTTTGTCGTGTATCTTCAATTACCGACACGCCTCCTTAACAACGGAAACCAAAAGCACGACATCAACAATTCAATGTGTATACAGTATTTAATTTACCCTGTCTGCGATCAAATATGGGGATTGTTTGGTTTTACAAAGCATTACTCTTTCATCGTGTCATGTAGGAAAGTTAAAGTACAAACAGAAAGCACACAAAAGGCATTTTGAACTGTGTTGACATTATTATCAAAGCACATCTTTTCATCTTTGAGGTGGGGGCACTCAACGCCTGCTTCTTCGCCAAAAGAGGCTTTGAGGTGGAAGTCTTTGAAACAAGAGAAGGTAGCTTTCATTTACAAATCAAAACAAAATAATAATAAAAAAAAAAACACAACTGATGAACAAATTATTCTGTGTTTTCGGTCAGATATTCGGAAAGCCAAAGAAGTGAAAGGCAGAAGCATCAACCTGGCTTTGTCCCACAGAGGCCGGCAAGCCCTGAAACATGTTGGGATGGAAGATAAGGTATGTTGATTGAATGAAGTTATTCATGAACAAGTGGAGAAAAGGTCAGCTGTGAAGATTCGCATAGGCTTTATAGCACTGGAGGGGCAAAGAACAGTTGACATGTTTTATTCACAGGTGGTAAAGTACCCAAAGATTGCACTCATGTAAAACTTGCTCAAAATATTTATACTCAAGCAAAGTTACTTTTGGACAGTAACAGTAACTGTCCAAAAGCGTACTCAAGAATGAAAAAGTATGTGGTACTGAATAACCGATCTTAATCTGATAAGATGTTATCAGATTAACATGTAAAAATATGTCTAAATATTTTGTCAAATCTAATTTATTTATTTAATTTATTTATTGCCGTGGTCATTCACACTTCCAAATGCCCCTTGTTTGTGATCTCCAGTGTAAACTATAAACAACCTGAAAGTGTCCCGCATGCGCAGTATAGTGCGCAATGACGTCACACAGAGAGCGTGCTCTGTGTTTGCGGATGTAAACGTGGATGCTAGCAGTAGAGCTTATTTTACGATTTTAAAGTGGTTGTACTACCGGAGTCGGCACATTAACGACTTAATCTTCATTGTTGTCCGTCATGGTTTTTATCAGGACGCAGTTTGTCGAGTATCAGTGCCGTTCGGGTTGGATGATACTTTCGGGTTTAGGGTCTCATCCGCGATAATCCGATCCGTGTTCAGACTGTCATGAAAATATCAGCTACAGGTCGCATAAGAAAGAAAGATGGCATTTGGGTCACTTCAGGCTGCATTGTGAACGTAGCCGCAGTTAAATGAAAGGAGCTCATTCAGTGTTTATATTAAAAAGCAAAAATGCATTTTGAATCTGTTTGGACTGTTTCTCTTTCCCGCTCTGTTACGGCCGCCATCTTTGTTCTGTATCAGCTGATAGCAGGTAGAAAAATACATTAGAAAACAAACTTTGTGCTCAAACAAGAGGTCCTACTTTAGCTGGGAGTAAAGTACCTCGACATTTTACTGAAGTAAGGACAGCAATACTTTATAATAAAATCACTCAACTAAGTAAAAAGTGCAGGTCAGTAAAGCTACTTCTAAAATACTTTTTTAATACAAATTGGTTCATATTGTCCTTCCTGAATAGTTCCGCCTCATTGTTTGATTATTAATTATTCAATTTTCTTTCCCCAGATTGTTTCCAAGGGAATCCCAATGAATGCCAGGATGATTCATTCGCTAAGTGGGAAACAATCTCCGATCCCGTATGGGAAGAAAGGACAGGTAAATCTGCAGGACCGCCGCCGTTTCCCAGCTTTGGTAGATATTTAGTTTAGGAGTTAGAAACGTTTCTGTTGCAATAAAATCTGTTAAATAATAAATACATAATAATAAAATAATTCAGATTTTTAGAGAGTGCTTCCCATAACGAAAGACAATTTCTCTACAATACTATTTCTTTTAGCACTGCTAATTTGACCTTTAAGTGAGTCTTAACGTGAAATTAGTTTCACTTAATTAATTCAGCAGTGGACACCTTAAATAAAATTTTCACAAACCACAGCTCCTTTTGTAAGGTTATTGCTGATGTCTTTCTTCCTTGGCATTGTGTTCAATCTTGTTGGGGAAAAAGGTTTGTAAGGATTGCATCAGATGTACAAATTCACTTTCAGATAAAATATTAATCGTTCCAGAGTTTGGACTAACATTGAGGTCACTATTTAAAATATTGTGGTTAGAAAAAAAGCATGTAGTCTTTTAAATTAAGTTTAATCAATCAGGATGTCATAAACTTGAGACAAAATGTAATTCTTCACTCAACAAAGATGAAGCAAAAAAAATGGAAAAACGAGATTTTTGTGGAAAACTAACACTATAAGTCGCCCTGAAAAAAACCAAACCAACACCCAGGCATGGTGGTGGCAGCATCAGGCTGTGGGGAGGACACACATTAGTTTCTGCAACTCCATCAGTGATGTTCAATCACACTCGACAGTTGCAACACCTTTGTTAATTTATCTTGCTCCTGTATGTAAGCCCATATCACCACTCCACCACCACTGTGTCTGAGAGGTAACAGACAAATATGTCCACAAAAATACTATTCTTCCAGAGATTTTCAGTTTTTTGGGGAGAGGGGGATTTCTTTTAGCACTGCTAATTTGACCTTTAATTGAGTCTTAAGGTCAAATTAGTTTCACTTAATTAATTCAGCAGTGGACACCTTAAATAAAATTTTCACAAACCACAGCTCCTTTTGTAAGGTTATTGCTGATGTCTTTCTGCCTTGGCATTGTGTTCAATCTTGTACTTTTTCAGAGATGAATGATAAATAAATACACTGTAAAAACACAAAATCTTACTAATTTCTAGTAAGTAAGATTAGTAAGCAAATATCTTAAAAAGAGAAAACTAAATTACAACATATAGGAGCTTGTTTTAAGTCAGTAATTCCTTAATATTGATTTAAAAAAAGTTCTAGTTCAACTGGCAGAGTATTGCACAATTGTTACCTAGCAACGTCAGGCCAGCCCGTCGCTTAGCAACCCAGTTCTAGTTCCAACATGGGAAAATAATTTGTTATTGGAATTAATGATTTAAAAGTAGCTCCTAAATGATGGTTATTTGTAATTTAGTTTTGTCTCATTTCAACGGTAATAAGATATTTACACCAAAATTATTCTGTAAGAGTTTGTGTTTTTGCAGTGTATGACAAATTAAAATTAAAAAGGCGTTTTTTGGGGGGGGGGTTTAACACATATTTTTACTAAATATAAATGTGAGCCTCGTCTGAAAATAGAAATGATTTCTCTGCTACCAGTTTGGCGGCGGATCATAATCCCATTAAGGGACCTTCATGGTTAAATAAAACAAAAATATTCCAAACAAACCCTGGAGTCTTCCTGTTCCCATTTTAAAGGGATATGTTCACATTTCTCTTCGGTTGGACTACATTAAATATTGTTCTCTTTTTAGTACATCCTGTCCGTTGACAGAGCCAATCTGAACAAAGAGCTGCTGACAGGTAAGAATGGAAAATGGATGAATCGCATCCAGTTATGACACATTTTTTGTTCAATCAGCTGCAGAAAGAAATTGGAGTAAAAGCGGTTTACAGATGCATCTAGCCACATTCCCAGTGGGGAATGTGGCTAGAGGTTAAATTATTGTTGAATATTGATAAAATTGTAATACTGGACATATTTCTGCATTAAAAGGCCAAATGTGTTTTTTTTTTTTTATTCTTTCAACTTCATAATTAGCATTGCTACTCAGTTAGGAATGATATTTAATGTTCAGATTTGTTTTTCTTTTAGCTTAATGCTAAGTGCATCTGAATGTATTGTTTTATAACTAGATGGGATTGAACTGCTGCAAATAAATCCGTCTGTATTTTACTGAAATTAGTCAAACTAAACTGAATTTAATTCACTTGAACTCACTTTATTTAAATTGGCCTAAAATAAAATGAATTTGTTTAATTTGTATTGACTTGAACTAAAGTCCATAAGTTGAGTTCAACTGAAGCGATTTCTTTAATTAATCAAATTTATTCAAACTGAACAGAATTATTTAATTGAAAGTAAATTGATTTAATGAATTAGTTTAAACCAAACTGACTTCAGTAAAACAGGATTGAACTGAACTGAATTGATTATATGTTCATAAATGAAACGAAGTGGACCATTTAAATCAAACCCGAGTCAGTGAAAAAAAAAAACGAGATGAATTCATGTAATTTGAACTGAACTGATCTGAATAACTTAATTTGAATTGAAGTAATTATTTTTAATTGAACTAAGTTTATTTTAGCTGAATATTTTAAACTTAACTGAATTGAACTGATGTAAACTGAACTGAATTTAATAAATCTGAGCCAAATATGTTTTAACAGAACTAAGATAAAGTGAAGAAAACTGAACTAAAATGAATTTGAACTGAACTGGATAAGCTGAGCTGAAGCGATTATTTTTAACTGAATTTTTCTGAACTGAACTGAACAACTTCAGTTCAGTTCGAGTAACGAATATCAAAATTACATGTAAAGTAATGAAAAACCTGGTTTATCATCTAAGTTCAATATTTTTTGTTTTGTCATTTATTGTATAAAGTATTTTCTCTTTTATCGTTTGTCAAGATTTTGGCACTTTTCTCTCCACTTACATTTCCTGGCATTCCTTAAACGGGCGACATTAGGGGATGTTTTCCTTTCTTTTTGTAGCTGCAAGGATTTTTTCCTAATATTTAATGAGGAGCTTCTGACAGATAAAGTGTGGCAGCTTGGCTCTGTTTTTAATTAGATTGCCTGGATGCGCAGGGAGAGATTGTCGCTGCTCTTATCGTGGTTGATTCAGGCGGCTGCCGCTCTGAACTCTGAAGATAAAGAGATTTCAGAGTGAAAACCCAAAACCATCAGTTTGCACAGAACCCAGCTGCAGCTCTGCTGCTCCACTGATGGTCGTTCAGTTTTTGCTGACCCTCTCTTTCGCGGAGTAAAAGTTTTGGGTGTATTGCAAGAAGAAATGGCAGCTGTTTTTGTAACTCTCACAGAGGCAGAGACGTATCCAAACACAAAGCTGAACTTTGACCACAAACTGCAGGACTGGAGTGCTGAAACCGGACTATTGACCTTCGCCAGGTAACTAGTTAGCGATCACATGCAGAGACCCAGAGGTTCACTTTCCATGGCAGGAAGTGGTAACAATTTAACTCTTATAAAAGTAAAAAACAGCTGTCTAAGAAATTACTCAAGAGTAAAAATGTATTTGGTAAAACGTCAACTCAAGTAGTGAGAAACTGATCAAATTATCAATCATTTAATATTTAAAAATTATATCATTGGATGGACCAAATTATAAAATTCAGTGGAAATTTTAACATTTTAAGGACAAAAATGACAATAATTTATATAAAAAACAAAAATAACAAAATTAAGTAAAATATATTTTTTACAAATCAGTTTCTTTCAGTATAAAACTCATAAAACTTTAATCAAAACTGCAGGTGTGTGTCTGTTTCTGGAGAAGTTTAGGTTCAAACATGCTTGTTTTTCATTCAATGGGTAGAAAATTTCTCTCAAGAGTAGAAATACTTTTTAATAAAATTTAATAAAATTACTCCAATAAAAGTAAAAAGTACAGCATACTAAAAATACACTGTACTTGAGTTTGCCAGGTAAACTTTCAGACACAGTTACACATTTAATTGAGTAACGTTTTTTGAAGACATGGACTGAAAATATACAAAAACGTACTGAAAGTATATTTTTCGAAAAACGTTACTCAACTAAATGTAATTGAGTAAATGTAACTAGTTACTACCCAGTTCTTGTCATCACCCCTCAAAGAGGATTCTTTTTACAAATGTACAAAATTATAAAATAAGAAACAAAAAGTTTTTATTAAATAATTATTACATTGTGTTAGCATAAATGCTAACCTCATTCACTCTGATTTTAAATGGCCATGAGTTCTGTGGCAGATATTTTCATTATTAGATAATACATCATTCCTTAATCATTACAATCCTCTTTTGATCAATTGTACCCTGATACCAGGGGTATAAGATCCCGCCCCCAAAAAGGACAAACTGCTGCTGCCTATGATGACTAGCATTGGCTTTAGCTGTCAAGTTGTCGACGTAACGCGCTACATCTTAAATGCTTGCCTGATATAGGAAAGAACAAGGGGCAGTGTCGTCAACACTTCAACAACTAGATAACCAGGTCAGAAAAATGTTTTAAAAAAACAGCGAGGGAGGTGAAGAAGGTCAGTTATGCTAGCTTGACTTTGACAATCTTAATTGTAGCTGTGCTGCAGAATTTGGTGTGTTTGGGTTCAGCAAAGATAGAAAGAAAAAAATGTTGATCCATACACTAACTCTGACAGATCATGATGTTTTTTTTCTCATCTTCCCTTCAACTTTCTGAGCGCCCCCTGGAGGCACCACTTTGAAAAACACTGTTAGCTGACGAGGGTTTAGAAATGTAATGGACTTGTTGTGTTTTTAACGGCTTGAGTAATTAATTTTTTTTTTTTTTTTATAACTGAGTGCCCCGAGGAAAATGTGACACACAATTTACAATCCAATTAACCCTGAAACACCTCCAGCTCTTCTCGGGAG
Source organism: Poeciliopsis gracilis (assembly GCA_911649635.1). Taxonomy (NCBI): domain Eukaryota; kingdom Metazoa; phylum Chordata; class Actinopteri; order Cyprinodontiformes; family Poeciliidae; genus Poeciliopsis; species Poeciliopsis gracilis. The sequence continues at coordinate 6,681,465 of CAJVRI010001154.1, forward strand.
GGAGGATTCGCGCTTCAGCTCATGATTAAAGCACCAGGCAGAAGCACAAACTGTTGTACACAAATTCTCTAATTAAATGCAGTCTTATCTGGAAATTAAAAAATATCCATTTATTTTAACGCCCACAGCTCCATGCAGAAATTTTCCAACTCCTTTTAACTTTTTCCATTGTTGTTTTTTACTGGGATTTTATGAGGCAGACCAATACAAAGTGGAGGGAAAATCTAGCCTAGAATATCCTGAAATGTTTGGCATTGATTTGCATTGACAGGGCCGGCCAAAGCCTTTTTGGGGCCCTAAGCAGATTTTCATTTTGGAACCCTTTGAGTTACGTTGATTTCCTAAACCAAATTTCTTGTGTTTAGTTAGTAATAGGCAACATTGGTAACTGAGTGGAAATTGTTGCCTCCATCAACAAAACGTGTACAGAGCGTACTTATGTTTATTTATTATGGGCGCAAAAAAATTTTAAGTTGTGGGAAAAAAATGAACCAGCCATTTTTTTAGCAATAAGTTTAAATGAATTTCGTTAAAAAGCTTCGGAATGTAACAAATCAGCAGGCAGTGCTGGTTACCTAGCAACCCCAGCCAAGCTCAGCCCGTTACCTAGCAACCCGAGCTGAGATCTTGGTGTTTCGTTGTTGACCTGTCATCCAGAATTCATTTTCTGCATATATTTAGATTTAGGGGGCGTGGCTAGCAGCAATTTATTTTTATTTAAAGTGACAAGACGCCGTAAAAGAACTCATTCTAAATTAACGAGATAATATCTCATTATTTAAATTAAATGAACATGTTTTCTTATCGCCCATAAACCTATCATAACATGACCAAGATCAGCTTCAGCGATAAAAAGGCCTGTTTGCTGGTGCTTAACTGTGTTAAAATGATGATTTAAAACAAGCTGCAGTCGACAGAGCAACAGTGACAACCGTTCAAGTCGATTTCCAAAGTTCCTTCCTCTTGAGGTCGGAGCATGCAGGGCTAACAAAGCCCACTAATTCATTTCAAACTCGACAGGCTCCAGCTAGAGAGGTTAAATCTAATGGCTGTGCAATTAGAGAAAAAGACAGAAAAGGTTTAATTTGTTTCAAAGATTTCTCATAAAAAAAGAGAAAATTACTACTTATTAATTATGTCTACTGGCTGCTGTAATTACAATTTTATTCAACCCTGTAGGAATGAAATGAGTTGTCTGCAGAAGTAGGCAGATATATGAACACCCTTTGAGTTTTGCAAAGTCAATTTTGACAGATTTTCTGTGTTTCTGCTCTTTTGTAGCATCTGACAGATAGACAGGTGAATTTTTGCTTTACTGAAAGTAGCAAACTTTGTGAAATAGAATATTTATGAAGCTTTATTGTGTACAATTTTCTATCTGTCTTGCTATTTACCACCTATAGAAGTGATTTTTTTATTTTTTTTATTTTCACACCTGAAGCGACTGTGAGGCTTGATGGAGCTGAAAAAGGTGTAAAAGAAAGAAATGCTGTTTGTCTAAATATAAATGAACGACCAAAGAATCAAAGTAAAATCTGTAATGGAAAAAAACAACAGTTTAATCCTTTGTATCAGTTTCAAGAAATATAATGCTGAGCATGTCAAGTACCATTTTCATAATTCAAGAATATTTACATGTTCTGAAAATAAGTCTCACTTCTTATTTGCATAAATAAAAATTGCCCTGTAATAAGTGAAACTACTTTATTTTAAGGTATTTTTACTTATTTTGGAATATTTTGACAAGCCTCATTTTATTGTTCGGTTTCCAGAAATATTTTCTTATTTTACATAAAATGTACCATATTTTTATACTTTTTCTTGGTTTTTTTAAAGGTGACTTTTTACGGTGTGGTGCTTTACAGTTTCACTTTTCCTCAAACTTCAGTGTACATTAGTAGTTGCTTCACGAGCAAAAATAAAAAATGTTAGCGGTAAGCTGTCTGTGGTTTAGGTTGAAGAATAACTGTGTGTTAGAATGGCCCAGTCAAAGTACAGACAGACAGAATCTGATCACATCTCATTCAGTCTGAGGCTTTTTACAAAGAAAAAACTGGAAATAATTTAGTAGAGACAAAATCTGGAAAGCGTTGCTCATGAACTGTTTGTCAGTCATTAAAAACTCAATAAATCTATTAAAATATTACAATAAAATAATGCATCTGTCCGAGTTTGCTCGTTCCATTCCTCATTAATATGCAATAAAAACAGTGTGTCAGTCTGTTTATTAATGAGGCCCCAGGCTAAAAACAACAGATTGTTAAAACATGTAAATTCAGGTGAAAGAGTTTCTCTAATTCAGGGCTGAAACAATTAATCTGAAACAATTAATCTGAAACAATTAATCTGAAACAATTAGTTGTTTCTCAGAGCAGCAATTTAGACAAAACTGGACAAAAATATATACATTTTCAATTTAAGACCAAAAAACAACCTTTGCCTGTAAATATGCTCTATTTGGAATGGATTAGGGACATCAAACAAAAAGAAAATTAATTTTTTTTCTCATAAATTTTGACTTTTTTTCTCAAAATTCCACATTTTTCTCAGATTTTTAATTTTATGTCAAAATTCAAATACATAACCAAACATTCTTAGGTGTATCATGTCAATTATTTTGTTAGCATATAAAAATAATCGCATAAATATTTCTTCTTTGTTCTGTGATTGACCCAGTTGATTTGAGTCTTATGAATAGATTTGCCTGATTCTGCATGAACAATTTAAATAATTCTGATTCTGAGGGAAAAATGTCTGAATTCTGAGATTAAAGTCAGAATCAAATTTAAAGTAAGGCTAAAAATCGACAGAATGTTGGCATTTTTCATCCGATTAATCGACAGAATAATTGATTATTAAAATAATCGTATGTTTCAGCCACGCCTTGATTCTATTTAAGTGGAATTATCTGATTCTCAGGCCGGACGGATCCAAGACGCAGACTCAAGCGGACCTGATTGTCGGTTGTGACGGAGCGTTCTCCGCCGTCCGGAAGCAGTTCCTGCGCCGCAGCCGCTTCAACTACAGCCAGACGTACATCCCGCACGGATACATGGAGCTCACCATGCCGCCGAGAAACGGAGAGGTCAGACGGGTTCACGGCGGCTTGAGGCTCAGATTCACAATCAGGCTTTGCTTTTTCACGTCTGAGCTCATTTCCACCTTCATCATCATCTGCAGTTTCGCGATGAAGCCAAACTACCTGCACATCTGGCCCAGAAACACCTTCATGATGATCGCTCTCCCCAACCTGGTGAGGGAGAAGTGCATTTCTTCATCATTCTTTTTTATATTTTTGAATGTGTACAGGAGAAAAAACGCAACTAAAAACAGTTTATTCGTTCATTGGACAAATTTCATCAGTTTCAGGCAGCAGTTTGTAAAAGAAATACTGCCACCTGCAGGTGGGAGTTTATATCACTTAAATTAATGTTTTTGATTATTTTTGCAGAAAATGTGCAAATAAAAGGTTAAACTAGATGCATTTCTTTTAATACAACAAACCTGCAAAAAATAAAGTAGAAGTAAGTTGTAAATTTCTGCCGGAAATTTTGAGAATAATCTCAGAATTTTTCTGAAAAACAAGGAAATTTGCTTTTAAAAAAATAAAATTCTTAGATTTCTACAAAAATACTTAGAAATGTCAGAATTTTAAATGTTGAGATAAATAAAAAAATTTCAGGTTTTGGATCCACATTAAATATTGGTTTACTTTCAGTATCAAATTTATTGATATATCACTTTTAGAAACAGGTTTAACTGAACCAAAAACAATAACACGAAAAGAAAATGATGAAACTTAAAAAAGTAAATAAATAAAATAAAACATCACAACAGAAAAGTTGCAGTATCAAAACTTAATTAAATGCTAACAAATAAAAAAGTTTTTAAGAAGTGATTTAAACTGACCATTGGTTGTTTTGTTTGTTTTTTTGGTTTGTAATTAATCTCTTAATTTTAATCAGTTATTTTTTCTCTGAGATTAAAGTCATCATTTTTTTCTGTGGCCTAATCCTCTTCTGTACTTTTGTCCCATGTGGCGCAGAGTTTGAGCACCTCTGGTCTATAAAAGGTTAAATGTGTCTTAAGGATAATATTAATGCATCTTTTGTTTATTTTCTAATTTAGGACAAGACGTTCACCTGCACCCTCTTCATGCCCTTTGAAGACTTTGAGAAAATCACCACAGGAGACGAAGTCATCGAGTTTTTCCAAAAATACTTCCCTGATGCCATCCCGCTGATCGGAGCGTAAGCAACCGTTCTCCGTCTGTGTGACGCAGCGTCTCCTCTTCCTCCTTCCTGCCTCTTCATCCCGACCTGTTGGGTTGTCGTCAGAAACACCTTCACCCCACCCAAAGCGAGCGCATCATCAGCGGACTGTGAAATTGAACGCTCACACAGATTCCTGCCACCGCAAGGCTTTTAATTTTCGGCGGGTGACGGATGGACGGCAGGATGCAAGTAGCCTTAATAAAGTCTGAGACTTTTATTCGGAGTGGTCAGGCATGAGCAGCCCAGCTTTCCTCCCGTTACCTTTTCATGAAACCACAGCGGACAGATCCTGCCGCTCTGCAGTACCCAGCTGTGACAGACGTTTCCACCGCAAGCAGGCGACTCTGTTGTTTAGCAAGGAAACATCAGATTAGATCAGATACTCTGAATAAATTTGTAATTGTTTTGTTTGCTGTTGTCCTTTGCAGCGCCGCCCTCAGGAGGGATTATTTCCGCCTGCCTGCTCAGGCCATGGTCTCCGTGAAGTGCTCTCCGTATCACATCGGGGACAAATGCGTCCTCATGGGGGACGCGGCCCACGCTGTGGTGCCTTTCTACGGCCAGGGGATGAACGCCGTGAGTACCGCCGAGTACAGGAGGCGAGCTGATGGAGAATCACTTTAGAGCCGATCAAACCATGAACAAAGAATCACTTTAGATCTGTTCAAAACACCCAAAGCATCACTTTAGATCTGTTCGAAACTCTACTAAAGAATCTCTCATATTCATTCTTTCTCTTATGCTTTCAGGGCTTTGAAGACTGCATTGTCTTTGATGAAATAATGAATGAGTTCAATGAGGATTTCAGTGAGAGTCTTTATGTTTTTTAAATAACAACCACTGGTGCAGAAAGAGTCTGGAGTCGGTAACAGAGTCATTCTGGGTTTCACCTGCACAGGTGCCGTGCTGCCGGAGTACACCAGGGTCCGGGTTCCTGACGACCACGCCATCGCAGATCTGGCCATGTACAACTACGTCGAAGTAATTCAGTCCAGTTTCTACTTCACTTTTAATAACATTAGTTTTATTTAGAAATGCTTCACTCCAGATGTTCTGTTCCAATACAGATATTTGATTCTCCAGCCACACTATTTCAGATACTTTATTTAATAGAAAAAAAGAAGCTTTTTTACATTATGTTTTTGTAGATATTTGATTCCCAATATTTTTATTGATCCAAAACAAAAGTGAATACAAGGCGAGTATCACCGATATTCATATGGCTATCAATATCAATACCAATACAATACCAATACGTTTATTATTTATGTTTATCAAACTTCTGCTCTTTTGAAGTTTTTATGGATTTTGAAAATCTTCCCAAAACTTACTCACTCTCTGGTAACCTAGCAACCACTCACTTTTTGGTTACCTAGCAACTTATTCACTCTTTAGCAACAACCAGTGGAGTAACTAATAATAAATATCAGTTTCATGTTTTGCCTCAAAATGACTCTGAAATAAAAAGATGGAGGCGGAGTGAAAGGAGAACATGAGGAACTCTGGGAAAGCTTTTGCAGAATTTATTCCTTAATATTGATGTAAAAGTTCTAGTTTATGTATTTAAGGGAATATTAATCGATTGGTCGTCAGAATAATTGATGAATAATATGTTAAGTAATACTCAGTTGCAGCTCTAAATGCATCAGTGGACGAAACATGAAAATGGTCCATTTCATCATCTGAAGCAGAAATAAATTTATTAATTTTTTTTTTTTTTTACATAAAAATGGAGTTCAGCAGCATCACTGATTCACCTCAGAGACACATTTTCTGTTTAACTTTCCAGATGCGGGCGCACGTCAACTCGAAATGGTTTCTTTTCAGAAAACATGTGGACAATCTGCTTCACCTCCTGATGCCGCAGATTATTATTCCACTTTACACAATGGTAAGAGTGTCTCTACAGAACAATAACGTGATTTCTTATTTTTTAAAATCACGTAAAAATCTTACACAAATTATGAAGCTCCCTTCATATTGGTTTTTCCTGCTGCTGCCTGCGGCAGAGTCATTAGTTTTATTAGTGTGAACACAGAACAAACAGAAGATGTCAGGAAAAAGGACAGAAACTCGATTCATGGGGCAAAATTGTCTCTTTTTAACTCCGTTTCTCTGGCATATCGAAACCAATAAACAGAAACAAAAAGGAGCAACAAGTTGAGATGAGAAAATATGAATTATTACGTGTCGCTGCAGCATATTAGCTGCTGTTAGGGCTGGACAATTCAATTTATCTGCTAGCTAGCAAGGTTGGTCGAATCAGCTAACTAACTCATTTACTCACCCTGGTTACCTAGCAACTCACTCGTTCTTTGGTTACCTAGCAACAACCTGCCTCAAAACTGCTTTAATATAAAAAAAAAATAAGGAGAAAAAGGAGAAAATGAGAACTTTTGGAAAGGTCACACCACCAGTTTGGCAGAATTACTTAATATTGATGAAAGAGTTCTAGTTTATTTATTTTAATGGAATACTTTCTAACTTTTTTAATGACATTATTTATTTAATTTTGAATGAAGTGTCTCTCTATAGCTGATGTCCTACAGTGAGAGTAACTGGATTATTTGTGGATGAATGTTGTAAAATTTTACCAAGTACTGCCTCTGAAAAACTCTCACTTTGTAATACACTAAACTCCACACAGTACAGTTAATACATTTAATAATATTTTCAAATTTATTTGTATTTAATCTTATTTAACAAACTGAAAAAATAGGAAAACAAATGACCATTTTAACAATATGGACAGTTTTTTTTTTAAATCACAATTGGAATTTATCATTATGATGACAAATGAAAATTCTTACCATAAGAAATTAATCACGATAAATGATACAGTAAATGCTGCACTCATAATCTGAATGAATGAGTTTCAACATCATTTATCTTCCTTTGGGTTCAATAAAGTACTTTTTTAATAACATTGTGGAACTGGAAGTGTGTTGCTAGGTGACGGGCTGGGCTTGGCTGGCGTTGCTAGGTGACGCCAGCCAAGCCCAAAAATGCTTGGTACGATTTTGTGTTTTTGGGGTGTTTTAAGACTTTTTCTGCATTTACAGGTTTTGGTTTCTTTCTGGTTTTTCAGGTGACTTTCACCAGGACCAGATACCACGTCGCTGTGGAACGCTGGCATTGGCAGAACAAAGTGAGTTTTTCCTCCTTCTGTTTAATTTTCCTCTCTAATCCATCACTGTTGTGAAGTCACAGCATTCAAAATGCGATTCTCCACCAGCTGGAATATATTAGTGTGTGGAGCAGAAATGTTTCTGATTGGAACCAGGAAGCGTCTGAGTCGTGCTAATGGTTTCTCTGCCGATAGTCAGAGACATCAGGGATTTCACTGCCAACCTCATAAAACGTTTCAACCCCAAAGTGAATAATTTGGTGAGGTTAAAATGGATGTGATGAAGGGGAATAGAAAACGACCTCTAGAAGCCGCCTGACCATGAAGGAAGATGGAGATAAAACAGAAATAATGTAAAGTCCATTATGTTTAACGGCCAGGTCTCAGTGAGGTTAATCTATGAATCATGGATCATCAATTTATACTGCTTGAATTTTTTTCCCATTTTGCAAAAGCTAAAATGTTATTGGGATTTTATGTGACGGATAAAAAAAAAAAGTATTCAGTTTTGTGAATATGAATGAAAATGTGCATCTATTCCACACCTTTGATTCTGAAATCTGTAAAACAAACCGTCAATTTTTAAGTCGCCTTTTAAGTCGTGTGTAATTTGATCTTTAATCTTGTGCTGATTAATGAAGCATTAACCACTATGAAAACACAGTGGTGGCAACATCATGCTGTGTTATTGATGAATTAGCTTAACCTGTATGGCAATGAAAGTGGCTAAAAGAAGCAATTTTTGGAAAAATATCAACATTTTTCAAAATAGTTTAATGTTGCACCACAAAAAGAGCAAATGTTTTGTCTTCAGAGCATATTTCCTTTAAAAGAATAACTGGATTATTAATAGACAAATGTTGATACACTGCAAAAACACAAAATCTTACCTAGTGTTGTTTGTCTTGTTTTTAGTGCAAATATCTTTACATGCATGAAATAAAACAAAATATCACAAGGATTCTTTAGCATTGATTTAAAATGTTCTAATTTTATTGATAGTTTATTTCACTAAACCTTTTTCCTCCATGTTATAAGTAAAATAATCTGCAAGTGGAACTAGTTCTTTTTATAAATATTCATAAATAATTTGATCAAAACAAGCTCCTACTTCTTGCTGAAAAGTTACTTTTAAGTTAATTTCATCTCATTTCAAGTGTCCTAAAATATTTGCACTGGACACGAGACAAAAATACTTGGTAAGATTTTGTGTTTTTGCAGTGCATTTGTTGAACAAACCCAGCAGCTCACTCTGGAAAGATATATATTAACAGAGAATTACAGTATGTTAAGGAGTGAATCAAAGCCAATCATTATTATTATTATTATTATTATTATTATTATGATGATGATGAACATGTTTGTTTCCCTGCAGGTGATAAACCGAGGCCTGCTGCTCGGAGCTGTGGGAGCTGCTGTCGGCGGCTCCTACCTTATCATTAAAAATCCTCCAGACACCAACAAGCTCGTTATCACAGCTGAGAAGATCTGGAACAAGATGGCCGCCCTGAAGATGCCGCCGCGTGTCGGCGCCGCCTCTCAGATCTGACGGACAGGAGCCTCAGCACATGGGAACGAACTGAGCGCCGTCCAAATTCAATGATCAGATCTAATAATGGAGCAGCAGTGGACGTCAGATTTGACTCATTAGGATGTTTCAATTAAAGCAAATGAACAGATTTCATCTTTATAACATTTTCACATTAAAATAAGTCCTTTTTTTATTTGTCACAATAAAATTGCTGTACATTGATGTAGATTTATTTTAAATTATTTGTTAATGTAACAGCCATATAATTTGCATAAATTAAAGCCCAAATTAAAAAATTGTAGAAAAATAATTTTTATTGACAGAAAAGTGTCAAGTTATTAAGATGTAATCAGTTCATCTGATTCTGACGTGTTAAAAGGTTATTTCACTGAGCTATTCTCATACAATTAGTGCCTTATTATGCTAAAATACGACTTTATTCTAGGTGTTTAATGGATTTATTGTCATTGAGAAAAAAATTCTAATAATGAGAAATAAATTACAACATATGTAGGTTAGAATATTATGACTATTCCTGTTTTATTATGGCTTTATTTTTGTATATGTGAATCTTTCTCACATAATTACAACTTTATTGTGTTATTTCAAGGTTATTATTGTAATACAAATTTTATTTTCATATCATTGCGACTTTCGTCTTTTATCACCACAACTTTTTCTTCCATTACTTTCATCAGGTAAGTTACATTACCTGAATAAAGGTGTAAAAAAGTTGTTTCAAGAATAAAGATATCATTTTATTCTTTATTACAATGTTTTCTTGTATTATTTTATGGCAACTTTTCCTCTACTAAGGTGATATAATTACTTTTTCTCACGTCGTCCCAACTTTTTTTCACATTTTGATTTTGTGACAACTTTATTCTTGAAATATTACAATGTTACTCTTGCAATATTGTTTCTGTTCTCTCATACTCTCACATCATTACAACTTTGTCGTATCTTGATTTTAATGTTATCAGTTCAGCAGCTTCTGCTCCTGTACATTAAATACAATAAATAACGCCAAAACTACAGAGCAGCTTAACAGAACTTAATACGCCAATAAATGTCTGAAGAAACAGCTGGTTGACTAAATAAAATAAATTCAAAGAATAAATAATCTCATTTTGACCAACTTCCTATTTATAATATTGTTCTAATACTGTTACAGTCAGTGCAATGTGATAACGTTTAATGAGAGTTTTTGTATGATTTTCTGGTTTCAAACTCTAAACACATCTGAGTAAATAAACTATACTTCTTTTAGCCTCAGCTTTTCCCCCAAACATTAAAAAACAAAGAGGCCACTCAATCATTCAGGTCCACAGTGAAAAGGGATTTTATTAGACATGGAGATCCATTCATTATGTCTATTCATAGCTGACACCCAGGAGGTTATGAGCGCAGTGTCACACCCTGATCTCATCTCCTTTTGCCTAATTACACTCCTGCAATCCTCACATATTCTCACCAAAAGCCACTTCAGCGTCGGCTCTCATCGCACTGGATAATGAGATGAAGTTCACAAACCTGCTGGCTTAAAATACAGTCTCTTTCCTGAATCCATACAGTAATATGTATTTATGGGTAAGAAACTAAAGCTTTATTTCTTATTTTCTTTACACACTTGCAGTTGGGTACCAACCAAAACGTATCACCATAAATCACAAGCTGACCTGAACGTCGCCGACCTCTTAACCTGCAAAAACAGCAGATATTACCAAGTATTACCAATATCTGAATACACTTCAAATTAAAGACAAAACTAATTTACTAGTAACTTTTCAGCTAAATAAAGGGGCTTGTTTTAACTCAATATTGATGAAAGAGTTTTAGTTTCACTGGCAGATTATTTCACTTATAACTAGAGACCCAACATGAATATAACGTTTTATCTGGAAAAACAGAATATCTCCCAAAGTATTTTTAGTCTAGTTTCTACCGCAGATATCTTAGTTCACTTGAAATAAAACAAAACTAACTTAAAAATAACTTTTTAGCAAGATATATGAGCTTCTGTCTAAGTAAATAATTAATAATAATGAAAAAGTGCTAGTTCTGTTGGCAAACATTTTTCCCATGTTACACGTTAATTTATATGCCAAAGGAACTGGTACTTTTTCAGCAATATTAAGAAATTATTTACCTTAAGAAAGTAAATAATCTTGCTGAAAAGTTATTTTTAACTTCATTTTCTCTTATTTCAAGTTTGCTCAGATATTTTGCACTACAAAATAGACAAAAATACTTGGTAAAATTTTGTGTTTTTGCATAGTATATGTGGTACTGTTGCTACACCATAAAAGTGACAATAACAACCATTTATTACTTATTTTTTTAGGTAACTGTGACTGCATAGCCCAGCAATCAAAGCCTCACAAACACAAATATTGCTCCTGAAAACATTCAAAACTTTCCACAAACTTTTACACAGTCCAGTTAAACTCCATTTAATAATATTTTCAAATGTAATTTTATTAATGAAACAAAATTATTATGATAAGAAATTCATCACAATGTCATGAATGCCCACCCGTACTTGGAAAAATGTCTTGTTACAAGTGAAATTATCTGCCAGTGGAACTAGAACTGGGTTGCTAGGTAACGGGGTGGGCTTGGCTGGCGTTGCTAGGTAACGCCACAGGGACAGTTGATTTGAAATAATCTGCCAGTGGAAATAGCCCTTTTTTTGTCAATACTTAGGAATTATTTACTTAAAACAAGCTCCTAGGTTTTGCTGAAAAGTTGCTTGTAATTTAGTTTTGTCTTATTTCAAGATATTTGCAGTGGAAACTAAACCAAAAATACTTGGTAAGATTCTGTGTTATTGCAGTTAAAACTGAACATAGTAGCTGTGTTTCCGTTGATAATAAGTGCGCAAACTGGAATTGCAGAAATAAATTTGTTTAGGATAGAATTTGCACCAGGATGAGGTGGTTTAGTGTATTTTGCAAAACTATAATGGAAAAACTTTTTTCTCATGTGTTCAACTTCCGCATGTGTTCAACAGCCTTCCTGTTGTCTCATAAATTAAGAAGACAACAGGAAGTGGTTGGAGGACGACGGCCCGTCTAGGCCTGTCACAATATATTCTAGAACACATCTTGCTGGACGATAAATCATCCCAGAAGTCATTGCGATAAACAATAATGTTATTTTGATGCCATTTTCAAGTAATAAAATGGTAATCAACGATTATTAAGCTTTAAATTGTAATGAAGATTTAACACTGGAAGGCATTTTAAATATCAAAAATAAATAAAACAACAGAAACAACAAATAAAATGAATTTTGAAAACAAAATTATCCCTCGAAATAAGAGCTAATTGAGACCAAAACACCAAACTGAAGATTTTTTTATCATCCAGTTTTTGGTAAAAAGAGAGAAAATAGAAAAACAATAAATCATGCAATTGGAAATTATTGATATCGTTTTAATTTATGAAGGATTAATTGATTATTACTTATTACGACAGGCCTATAAAGCATGTTTTTTTAATGCCGTTTCTCATTTAACTTAAACGCCACAATTGCAAAATTGTGTTTTTCCGGCAAAGTTTTGAGCTCATTTGTAACGGAAACTGCATGACATAAAACTAGTTAATCAACTATGCAATTACCTACGTAATATCACCAAGCCGATGTCTGATGAGGATGTCCCCCTCTTTGCCACTCGTTTAGGTGTTGTTGGGTATTTACAGACAGTTGTAAAAAGTCTGGGGCTGCGTTCAGACACAGAAACAGCCGTGGAGGTCAGGCGGGGTTAGTTTGGCTTGGAATTGTTTGGTCATAAGGCATTACCCAGAGGTCAAAGATCACAGCGGCCTCACTTGGATGACGTTCACCTGCGAGGAATCTCGGGCCCTGGAGGTGACGTCAAACTGCTGGAAGTTGTCGCTGGTGATGATGAAGACGATGGAGGAGGAGTTGAAGGTGACCCTCTTCTTGGGCCGGTCCCTGGAGTCGCAGGCGTTGGAGACGACGATGGGGCGGATGGGGCGCTCGGCCGGCGTCCGCGGCCGCTCTTTGAGGTTCTGCTGCAGCCAGGAGATCTTGTGGAAGAGCCGGGAGCAGAGCAGCTGCAGGAAGTAACGCCGGAACTGGAGGAAGAGGATGAAGAAAACAGATGATGATGATCACAGGTCCGTAGAGAAAGACTAATTTAGAGGGTTACAAACCTTTCTGCTCATGAACACGTAGATGACGGGGTTGTACGCCGTGCTGGACTTGGCGAAGAAGGACGGGATGATGGCCACGGTGGGAGAGACCATGGACTTCCTGCCGAACGCCTCCATCATGGAAACCACGGCGTACGGCGTCCAGCACACCAGGAAACAGGAAATCATCAGGAGGAACATGGCCGCCACCTTCTTCTCGTAGCGCAGGATCTTTATAATCTGGACCGTCTGCAGGTCTTGGAGGGAACGCAGCTGCAGAAAGAGAAACTTTAATGTCTTCAGCTGCAATGTTTCATGTCAGAAATATGAGGTTTTGAATTCAATTCCAGTTTGTAAATCTAATTTATGTTTTTTTGCAGACCGACAAGGGATGTCCAAAGTGTGGCCCGGGGGCCCTTTGTGGCCGTTGCACTACTTTGGTGCAGACTTTTAATTTGCAATCACGACAAAAAATTATGTCAACATAATTTTCCTACACAGAAACATGTAAAGTACAACAAGTTTTAAGAAAAGTTAAAACAATAACAAAAGTTAGAACTGAGTTTAACCAGAGACTTTAACTTTATAAATCTCACTTTATTATTTCTTAAACTTGGCTAAATTCAACAAATATTTTGAGGGAAAGTGGCCCAAATCCTGTTCTTATAACTGAAAATACCCAAAAGAAACTGGAAACTAGACGTCTTTTAGCATAGCAAACATGCAAAATCAGCAACGGAGCATTACGGCAAGACAAAAATGTTGTAATTTTCAGCCAAAAAACGCAGAAATTCTGAGAGTAACCTCAGAAGGAAATTCACTAGAAAATTATTTTGACTAACCTCAGAAATTTTCAAAAAAAAAAAAAAAAAAAACGTGGAAATTTCTGAATTCAAAGGTAAAAAATTTTATTTTGAAAAATCTTCTAGAAAATTTCTGAGATTAAGAACAAAATTTCAAAGTTTTTGGCAGAAAAAAAACAAATGAGCTTTTATTCTTTCTTTATCTTGGCTAGATACAGAAAATGTTTTGAAACAAACTGACTCAAATCCCGTTCTTAATATTCAAAATACATCAAACCCAAAAGAAACTGAAAATGAGATATTTCTTTAATACAGCAAATTTAAATAAGTAGTAAAAAAAAAAAATCTGAAATTTTCTAGTTTTGGCCAATGTGGTAAAAAGTTTGGACATCTGGGCTTTTCTAAAGGTTTCAGTCTGCTAATGACGTTTGAAAGGTTTCGCCTCCAAAGTGTTTTCTTCTATCTTTGCATCATGATGTGGAGTCGATGAGTTTCCTCATCGACTCCACATCATGATTCTGCCACCACCAGAATCCCAAGACCATCGTATTTACATAAAAACAATATTATTGCTTATTGCTATAACTTCTGGGACTATTTATTGATATTAGTTATTGCAACAGGTGTATTAATAAGACTGCCTTAGAAAAACAGACCATCTTTACTCAGAGGGTTCTTCAAATGTGCTGCGATGCAGACTGCTACAGCCGATCTTTGAAGAATTTTCAATTAGTATGAATTCAACATTAAAAATGTTTTTATTTAAATTTGAATTAAAAAGTGAGCTTCTGTAATCATTTAATAATAATTTTTAGTGGTTTAATTCATAAAATGTTTTTATTGTGTCTCCATCTCCATGTCGGCGATCGGCTGCTCTCTCCAGGTCTTCGGACGCCTGACGGGTTTTTCTGTGTCGGGAAAAGCAGGCCAGCGGCTCTGGAGTGAAATCTGAAGCATTCTGTGTTTTTTTTTGTTTTTCCTTTGAAGATTTTCCCGGATCGCCGTGAAGTGCGATGAGACTCCTCTCAGGCTTCGGCGGCGTTCTGGGAATTTTCCGCAGCTCGAATTCGGGGATCTCAGAGGAGAGAGCTGCTCACACTTCCAGCAAAATGGTGAATATTTAAGGGAGGGAACTGATTCACAAAGACATGTGGGTCACTTGAACTGAGTTAAGACTGGTTTCCTTTTTTTTTTACATGCAGATTTAATGTAATGAAAGAAAGTTAGAAAGAGTCAGCATAAAAAAATCCATAATTGAGTCCATGTTTTCAAAACAACAGCTTAACCTGAGGTTATATCAGGTAAGATTTTCAATCTGAGCTCACTGTGGGAGATACTAAGGCAGAAATGACGAAACGAACACAACGAAGTGGAAATGTTATCCGAGCGCAAACAATTAGAGGAGCTGACCTGGAAGACGTGACATTTAAAGTCGTTAAATCAGAGCGACAGGAAGTGATGCGATGTGGTATTTGTGCTTCAGGCGTCTAAAAACTGACCACAGCTCATGAGCACTGAAGGTTTCTTGTTTATGTTTTTCATCTTTACGTGACGGTGCCTGGTGATGACTGTGTTTTTTCTTTGGGTGAAATGGCTCTCTGCCCTGGGCGGCACAATATGTAGGGCAGCAAAAGGCAGAAAATATCACCTGAATCTGATTTTTCTGTTGCTTATTTTATGTGGGATTTCTTATGGTTCCTTAAACAGATTAGGACAATTCAATGGCCTAAACAAAACATGTTCCTCATATTTTTTCCACAAAATCATTCTTAGATACTAAGATTTTAGTCAGATTGAGCCGTTTTAGGGTCTCTTGACACGTTAAATCCTAGAAAGCTGCTGCCGGCCACGAGCCCCAACTCAACGTTTACAGTCGCACCTGAAAATGGCTGCAAACAGATGCGCAGCTGTATAACCATCCAGCTCTGAAAAGCAGAAGTGGAACAAGAATGCAGTAAGAGGTTTCTGAATTTTAAGTCAACAACAAAACACTTGTCATTTTCTGGCAGCCATTGTATAGCGCAAACAGAGGTACAACCAGCTGACCAAATATGCTGGAGTTCCGTTTGGGTTGCCTGGTAACAGACGGAACTCTGCTGGGGTTGCTAGGTAATGGACGGAACTCTGCTGAGGTTGCTAGGTAACGGACGGAACTCTGCTGGGGTTGCTAGGTAACGGATGGAACTCTGCTGGGGTTGCTAGGTAACAGTGCGGTACTCTGCTGGGGTTGCTAGGTAATGGATGGAACTCTGCTGGGGTTGCTAGGTAACAGTGCGGTGCCTGCTGATTTGTGACTTGGCAATCTGGAGGTTTTTGAAACGGCTCATTTTTTTTAAATGCTTGATTTGTTTTTAGAAGTAGTTGAGACCCAAATGGAAGTACAAAAACATGAAAAATGTAAGTTTTGCATAAGTGGGACTCCCTGTGGTGTACCCAATGTTGTGATAAATTATTGCTGTGATTAATTAAAGCTATTTTAGTATTTTTTAAAGGAGTTTGAACCACACTTAAACATCAAAACAGACATATTGATACTGTTCAGACCACATCTGAATTACTCCATGCCAAACAGATTCTGTCAAATGATGTTTGCAATTTATGAACCTTTAATGTGTTTGTGAAAACACAAAATCAAGGACAATTTCAAAACTTTCTTGAACTGATTTAAATAAAACAAGCATAGAAATGCAAAACATACACTAGTTACAGCCACATGTTTTATGTTTATTTTAATATCAGTCTATAATTTCAGTTGCATAATAATGCCTATTTTTACAGTAGTTCTTGTTTGGTTATGAAATAGCAGACTTTGAACAATAAGCGTACTTATATACAGATGGATGATGAGTTTATTTTATGTGTTCATTTCCTTTGCATGTCATTACTTTGTTTGGTCAAAGCTTCATTCTTGTTCCTTCCTGCTGGTTTGCAACTGTTCATCCATCATTATGTCCCTCATGTTAGTTTAAAGCTTCACACCTGCTGCTTGTCTGGATGTAATTTGGATCATTTTAATTTTTTGGGATTCTTTTCTTTCTGCTTCTGCTTGATGACCCTTTCATTTTGGGTCTCTCCTGCTGTCTGCTCTCCTGTTCGGTCCTTTATTGTTGCTCCGGTGGCAGAAGGAAACCTGCGCTTTAATGCAAAACGGCGTCCAGCAACGTTATGATGCTGAAATCCTGATCATAACGTTCAAACTGGAGGTGGGCGATTATTAACTTCATCAATTAATCACATTTTTGGTTTTTGAAGATTTAATTTAGATATTTTCCCCACCAGTGATCTTGTTTCTAAAATTTAATTCAAAACTAATGTATCCCTGTTTCTATATTAATGAGTCAGGATGTAACTATTTCAGGTATTTAATGGTCAGAATTATGGATTTTTTTTTTGGTTAACTTTAGGCTTTTTATTGTTTTTAGTTTGGTTTAATGCTAGATTGAGTATTGAGGAGACAGACTTTATTGTCAATTTGTTGGGATTAGAACATAAAACCAGAAAAGCTTTGAAATGTCAGCTTTAGAGAACCAACGGTGGATCTGCCGTTTCAAAATGAGGAATTTAATATGATTGAAATGTCACCTGCAGGGAGAATTTATTCCAGCAGAGCAGAAGGTGTGTGTTCATGCAAAACAACGAAAACGCACATCTGCAGCCTTACCATTCTCACTGTATAAAGGATGTTGCCATAGCAGTAGACCATGATGCCCACGGGCACGAAGAAACACGCAAAGAGGAAGAAGAGGATGAAGGAGGCGTCGTTTGGGTCTTTGGACGCCCAGTCCAGGGAGCAGCCCAGCTGGTGGATCTCTAGCGTGTAGCGGTTCCAGCCCAGCAGCGGCGCCCCGGTCCAGGCCAGCGAGTACAGCCAGATGTGGGCGATGGCCCGCCATGCCCAGGGAAAGTCCACCACCTGGGCGTGCACCACCCGGATGTAGCGCTCGTAAGCCAGAGCCGCCAGCGTCATGATGGAGACGATGCCTGGGAGGAGAGAGAGCGGCGACTCAGCGTCTCTTTGGTCCGACTTTCATCACAGTCGTCATCAAACTCGAGGTCCAAATCTGGTTTCAACAACACGACCTGGCGCAACCGGCCCTTTAAGAGGATTCATGATTTTGATTTGACCCAAAAGGAAAATGAGTTTGACACTCCTGGTGTAAACCGAACACCCAGCAGTCATTTCAGAGCATAAGCTCTGAAATTATGAAGCTTAAAGCTGTTTTAAAGGGCCAGCATGATGCAAAATCTACGTTTTCATTCTCTCATCAGAAACACACCTGGAGTGTTGCTTTGATTTTTTTTTATGAATGTTTGATTAGTCCTTTCATCTCCATGGAAACCACTCAGCTGTCCAAAACACCTGGGTGGACGTAGCCCCGCCTTCCAGGTGCCGCTCCACCTCTGAGCTGCAGTTTCCGAGCTAATCAGCTAATCTTTTGATTTATATTTTGGCTGAAACTATTAATAACTGGGAAGCAAAAGGTGTTTATTTTTAACAAAAACTCAACAAGACGAAGCTAAATCTTAATCTTAAATGAAAAATGTGTACATTTTTTGCACAGTTTTGACATAATCGTCAAATAATTGACGATTATGGAATGATTGATCGTGACCAGTTACGATTAATCGTTCCAGCGCTAATTGTAAAAACAGATTTTCATCTTGTAGATTGTCATTTATCAATTTTAATGTTTCAAAACTGACTGAAAAACTTGGATTCTTTTAAACTAAAATATCTCAGTTTGAGTAAAAATCTACTGGATCCCAGAGCATTTAACCAATGAAACCATCACACACAGAGTGATACATTCCGAGCATCATTGACGGTTATTTCACTAATCGATTAATCATGATTAATCACTTCAGTCTTACTGTAAAGAATATCCATTTTTTAAAATAAAAACATCTTTCAACTCCTTTTAGTCAAGAAAAAATAGAGATTACAAGACAAGGAATTCAGAAAAACATCAATAAATAAATAAATCAGATTCTCAGAGCTTTTTTTCAGTTTTACAAACTTAGTTTCTTTTAAGATGATTTTTTTCTTGCAGCTCTTTAATCCGTGTGACTTTGGATCGTAAGACAAAAGAATAGATGATTCTCAGCTAATTTATGAGTGAACACTCATTAATTTAGCTTAAACCTTCATTATCTTCCAGGTTTGCTTCATTTTGTGAAGCCAGGTTGCCACATAAGATGTACAGTACGAGAATCGACGTGAACATCAACTTTGCATCTTTTTGATCTGCAATGTCTCCTGTGACATGTTTGAAATGCAAACATGAACAAAAAACAAACACGTCGCTGCAGTACTGCGCGCTGGCAGAGGCAGGCAGACGCGCTCCTCACATCCTGCAGGCTCGATGCAATGTCAGCTAAAGGACGGCAGGATGACAGGAGTGGAGGGCAACTGTCCAGCACTCCGAGGACGAGCAGCAACAAAAAGCAAAAAAAAAAAGAAAAACAAGGCTAGAAGGGTTTTTCTAATGAGCTCATTATCACTCGGCCTTCCTCTGGGGCTGCGGGTCGAACGGTGGTGGGAGCCAAAAAGTGCCTGTTCACACTTCATTATTAAATACAGCTCTGCTTATGGTAATGAGTGGGAATGTGTGTCATCCCAACGAGTCGGCAGCTGCACAAAAACAGGCAACTCTTCCTGACAAGGTGACACATTTAGGTTGCTGGATGCTCCAAAAAGCTTTCGAGGCCTTTTAATGTTTTATACATTATTAGATAATAAAAGTATAAATAAACAAATAATTCATTTTTGTTCAATAAGACAGTAAGCATTATATCTGCACCATGCAATGACCTCTATAGTACAAAGAAACGATTTTTGTTAAAACAACCAACATAATGCAACGCTTAATTTTAATTAAAAAAAAATCATTTTGAGCCTCTTTTATGCAGTATTAGAAATATATAAAAATGCTAAACAATTCAAAGTCTTCTTGTTAATTAAATAAGATTACATCTGCATGAAGCAGTGATCCCTAGTCATAAAAATATCTGTTTTAATTAAAAAAACAACTTTACAAATCATTTGATAGAATATTAGAAATCCATAAAAATGACAAACAAACAGATTATTTTGTAAATAAGACGATAAACATCTTATAATACATTTTAGTCAATTAAATGTAAGATATTATGCATTAGGCACTATTTTGGATGTTTGTGGATGTGAGTTGACTCTGAAATAAAGCATCGATTAGGAGTATAATCAATATCTGGTCATATAAACTAATAAATAACTGAAACATAATAATAATAATAATGAAACCTTTCTTCCCAGACTCACCGAACAGGCTGTTGCTGAATCCGTCCCAGACGCAGGTCGCCTGGCTCCAGATCCACCTGCCTTTGACGCACGACGCAAAGGTGAAGTTGATCCCGATGACCGACACCAGAAAATCACTGAGGCTGATGTTGACCAGCAGCAGGTTGGTGGGCGTGCGGAGCCTCTGGAACCTGCAGTAGAGTAAAATCACCGCCACGTTGTTGCAGAACCCGAACACTCCGATGGTTCCGATGGCGACCGCCAGAAGTTTGTAGGTTCCGGCCGCGAACAGGTACCGGTCCGCGCTTCCCTCGGTCTCGTTGGCCGGATTCATCTCGACGTCGCAAACTTGGTTTCCAGCATTGCGAGACGCGCGAGAGGCGAAGTGGCGGAGCAGCGGGCGGCGCGCGCCGCTCATTCAAACGGCGAGCGGCGCGAGCGCGAATGAATGAAACTGGGTCAATGTGACGAAGTCAAGGTGGACCAGAACCTGAGCGTTTCCTTTCCGCGATACCTTTCAAATTAAAGCGCACAGTTTGACCCGCGTGCTGTGTGACGTCATAAAGGTGTTGCAGCGCTGACAGTTCGACTTAAATGTTTCAAATCTTCCTGCAAAAACGCAGAAATCAGAGCTTGTAAAGTTACACAGTAAAAAGTTAACGGTAAACTTTATTTCATTACAAAGGGAAGAAACTGTTGGTGTTCAATTTTCAAAGTCATTATGTTATTCATAGATTTACAAATGTTTAATTCACACACTAAATGTTCAGCTTTCACATTAAATACTTAATTAGAAATCTAAATAAATAGTTTATGAAAAAATATTTAGTTTGCAAACTATTTAGCTCCAAGTTAAATATTTATTTTGCTAACTAAATATTAAATTCTAAACTAAACATTTCAAAGAAAACTAGAGAACAGTGACTCTGTTATCTTCTGATTTGTTTGTTTTGTACCTCTTTTCATATTTGTTTTGGTCGAAGCGTTGTTATGGATACTGTGCACCAGGGAATCATGACAAGCAGGACTCATGTCCCAGAATCCCTTTCTCTCCTCGTCTATCAAACCACCGAACCAGGAAGTGACCTAGAAAGAAGCAGCAAAAGCAAACGAGGTGGATCAGCATTGTTTGATGAAGGTGTCATTCAGGACATGTTTCTGGGAGATATTATCTTGGAGCTTTTAGCAGATCAGGTCAGTCATGTGACTTGTGGAGTAACAGTCTTCAGTCAGAGGCGCCGTCTCAGTCGTTGTAAGACTGACTGCTACCAGAGATCCTTCACAATCCACAGCTTTTTGCATGAATGACGTATTTCTGATTTGATTTGCAAGCAAACAAATCAAATCAGTGATTTAAATCTGACATAACAAGATTTAACTAGTTATGTCACTTGCATGAGTCTCTCTGTGTGTTTTATTGGTTAGCATAAAATGCTGTTTATGCCTCAGTATTTCTTATTTTTACTTTAAAATCAGGCGGCGTCGGCCGTCTTCCACTTCTGGCTTGAAACAGTGAAACTGACGACAGCCAGAGCGTCTTCATTTTCCAGGCCGCAGCTTCATTTTCCGCTTTTGTTCCCATTAAAGACGTAATTACAGCCCACATAATGGGCTTTAAGCGTTTAATTACATGTACCACAGTTTCAATAGGCCACAGTCTGCCTATCCAGGGGAACTGTCCCCCAGTGTCCATGCGGTATTGCAGAGTCATGTTAGCCAACACAACCCTACAACATCCAGAGCATTGAGGAACTCTGGGCCAATCTCATCCACCCCTGAGGAGATCTTTAATCCCCTCAGCGACCTCATCCCCAGAGATTGGAGAGCCCAACCCAGAGTCCCCAGGCTCAGCTTCCTCAAAGGAAGGCATGTTGGTGGGATTGAGGAGGTCTTCGAAGTACTCTGGCCACCGGCCCACAACGTGGTCGGCAGCACTGCACTGCTTCCCCCCCTCCGGAGACGCCGGATGGTGGACCAGAATTCCCTCGAAGCCCTGCAGAAGTCTTTCTCCATGGCCAGTCCATAATCCTCCCATGCCCGAGTTTTTTCCTCCACAATCACTCAGCAATCACTCGAGCATAACCCTAGAACATCCTGCATGCTGCGTCGCCAGCCGGCACCCGTCAGCTGCAGGACCCCCCACCCCAAATACCCAGGCTCTCCCCACATCCTCCTCAGACGCCATCATTCCATCAGTCCAGCACAGGGGTGGGCAATCCTGGTCCCCGAGGGCCGGTGTCCTGCAACTCTTAGATGTCTCCCTGGTCCAACACACCTGAATCCAGCAGCTGAATCACCTGCTAAATGCAGTCAAGTTCTCCAGAGTCCTGCTAATGACCTCATTATTTGACTCAGGTGTGTTGATTTAGAGGTACATCTAAAAGTTGCAGGAGACCGGCCCTCGAGGACCAGGAGTGCCCACCCCTAGCATAAATAACCGCATCCTCTTACTTTTTTCCCTTTACATATGAACTGATTCGAAGAGGCGGTAGATAAACAATTTTTCGGGGTTTCATCACAGTCTTTATGTCTGTGTCCTCAGATTTCAGTTTGAAATTTTTTGACTGAATCGGCGGAAGTATCTCCATCTTCGAAAACGAGATATCTGTAAGCTTATTTCTCATCTTTTTGTTGTTCATTTCTTGCATTCTTATTTTTGATACACATGCACTTATCTCTGCTTCTTGGGCCTGTATCTGTCTTTTGAGTTTTTTGACGTTCCTCTGACTCTCCTGCACTGTATCCAATATATTTTCCGGCAGCTGGTCAAACTGAAACCTGAGGTTGTGCACCAGGCGCTTCAGTTTCTTCTGCTCGCTCTTGAGGTACCTAATTTCTGCCTCTCTCCTCTCCAGGAGTCCGGACAATCTCTGGTTCTCAGAGCGAAGCAGTCTGAGTTTTTTCTTTTTCCAGTCGTCGTTGTCTTCTGGGAGAATTATAAAATCTCCTGTCTCTTCATCAAGCCCTAGCTTCTCCACCTTAGAATAAGTTTCTTTAACCATTTTGAATTTCTGCGCGTTCCCATGGAGTCTCAGAACTTCCTTGCATAATTCTGTAATTCTACACTCCTGTTCGCGAATTATATCAGTCTGCAATCCAATTTTCCGTTCATTAGAGTGTAGCGCTTCTGTGGCTCTTCTGTTTTTTGTCAGAGCGTCTTCTCTCTGCCTCCTCATTTTCATATAATCCACCTTTCTTCGCAGGAGGTCTTTATCAAACTTGATCTTATTTTCCTTGTTGAGCTTAATTGAGTCCGACAGCTTTATCTTCACCTTCTCCATTCGATTCCTAAGAAACCGTTTCTCTTGCTGGGACTTTTGGAGGAGTATCTGGGTTTCAACAATCTCTCTATCAAGATTACCTGTAGAAGTTTCCAGGGCTTCGTTAGTTTTCTGCAGTAATGCGTTTTCGGCCATATTTTTTTGATATTTTTCCTGGAGCATGTGGATTCTCAAATCTTTTCTTGCCAACTTCCTCTCAAACTCAAACACAGCCTTGTTTAGTGACGTGGTTTCCTTCCGGAGGCTCAAATTTTCGTCATCTTTGTGCTTCAGTCGCTTCATCAATGCCTCTTCATTCTGGCGATTTCTTTTCGCCTCCAGTTCTATCTCTTGCGCAAGCCTGTGCTGCCTCTTAAGCTCCTCCTTCTGATCATCGATTTGCTTTTGCTTTACATCCAATGCGATCTTAAGAGCGGTAATCGTGTTATCTCTATTTCTTACTAAATCCATCTGCTTTTTAAGCTCGACTTTAAGGGCCTCCGATTCATTTTTAGACGAGTTGTTTTTTGCAGAGACGTGTCGAGTTGTATTTTCAGTCTATGGCTTTCCTCCGAAAGCTCTTTCACTTGTTTCTCTGCATCCAGCGCTCGTTCTTTGTACACCTTCAGTGTTGTCACTTTGTCAGACAGGTCGCGGCGCCGCGCGGTTTCTGCCATCAGAGCATATGTCTTCTCTCCAAGACTTCGATCCATGGCTCTTAACTGACCTTCCAGCTCCTGAATTCTAGTTTCACTCTCCAGAAGTCTGGTCTCAAGCCCTTTACATTTGTTGGAAAGTTTGAAAAAATTTTGCTTCTTGCTGTTTCAGCTCTTTCTTCAGCTGAGTTGTGCTGTCTCTTTGTGCCCGTAAATCTTTTTCATTACGTTGCACTTTTTCCTTGGATGGAACATTCTCTGTTTGGATGTCCTCCTGCTGTTTCTTAAAGGATCGGGGAACCTTTTCAGTCATCTGATCTGACCTGTCCTTGGTCTCCGATTCTTGGGTTGGTTGGCTCATTTTCTTCTCGTTTCACGTCAATCGTTTCACGTCAATCGTTTCACGTCAATCGTTTTAAGTCAATCGTTTTACGTCAATCGTTTCACGTCAATCGTTTCACGTCTACGAACGTATAATCTCAGAAAGTATAATCTCAGAAAGTACAATCTCAGACAGTACTCTTACCTTGAAACTCTCGGAACGCAATAACTTCGAACGAGTCTTTGACAGAGTGAAAGTCCTTCACTATGACATCACTATGTCGTGAGTGATGTCATGTTCATTGTTCACTGTGACATCACTGTTCCTGCGCCAGCACCCTAAACAATGAGGGTTAAAAAAAAAAAAACAGTTAAAAAAATAGTTGAAATTCAAAATAGATCAGATCAGTATCAATGAGAACCAATGATGTCGACACTTACTGTGTATGAGCATGAAACGTTTACTAAACTGGATTTGGAATTGGTTGTTTGTTTGTACGACGACGCTGAAAGAGTTAACCCGCTTCGGATGCCACCGGCCTGGGAGGATCGGTAGGTTACAGCTTATCGCTCACAGAACTATTTTTTTAAAAACCGTTCTTGCAGATTCCAGAAACAAACACTCCCGTCAAACAGATGTAAATAAATGCCTTGCTTTGTGACCAACTGACGCGAAAAAGTGGCAATTCATGCTATTATGGTACGCACTGTTACATTTTTAAGTCAATATTTTGAAAAAATTTCAATATTAAAAAATGTAGTGTTTTTCTGAGTGTCTTTTTTTTGTTGTTGTTGTTAATATATAACATAGCATAATATTATGAAATATCCAAACAAAGAAATGAACTATTTCTCTCGGGTGCTTCATCTGATCCAGGGGGAGTTTTAGCACCCCCTAGCGCCTCCCTGGAGCCACCACACCCACATCGTCGTCTTTATTTTTCCTCCTGGATTCGCTCGATTGTAGCGGCGCCAAAAATTACACCATACTTTAACTACAGCACCAATAAAACTGTGTCTCTGTGATGACATTAGTTACTTTGCTGTGAAAATATTTCAAGTATGGATACAAACATAAAAATATGCATTCTCACCCCTCAGGTTGTTTGTCATTTTTTTCCATTAGTCACTTGAATTTCAAAATGGACGCCCAACTTCAGCCCTTGAAACCAATAAATGTTTCCTGTTTTTATGACTTGTTTGAACTTTTGTTCCCATTAAAGACACATTGAAAGTACATAGATTATGATTAGACTCCAAACATCTAATTGGTGACATTAGTGCAAAAATCTATTTTTCATGATATTTATTGTGGCCATCGTGGAAAACCAAAGAATTATCAGTAAATATTATTTCTATGAATCCAATTATGTAATATTTGACTCCAAAAGTAATTATCTGGAAAATTCTCACGACTAACGTTCAGGACATGTTACAGTGACCTACGATAAATATTGGCAGTTTTACACAAAAAAACCCAACAAACTATTTTCCTTGATGAGAATGGCGGCCATCTTGAAATTTTCAAAGAAGAATGCGTCTGAGATCATCTGTTCCAAGAGAAAGATTTAGCTGAAATATTAAACTGTCTGATATTCTACATGTGCTGACAAAACCTAACACTCCTGATTTTCTGACATTTCTCCGTTCCTCCGTCGCCTCCTGTTGTTCAGAGAGAAACGTGTCACAGCGACATTGTTGATGTGTGACCCCATTTCTCTGTGCCTACAGGTGGGTTAGAAATAGCAAATCTTCCTCACACACACACACACACACACACACACACACACACACCCCCACACACACACACACACACACACACACACACTCAGAGGCAGCAGATAAAAGAGAGCGGGTTGGGAACGTTTTAATTATGCTGCTCTGACTCATTCTGGCTCATTCTCCGTTAAAGGCTTTTCACTGAACGTTCAGACGAGGCGCCGCGTGGATTTACGTTCTGCTGATGCGTCGATTTCCACCAAGGACACTCAGAACGATTCGCCGCACAACGCTGCTCTGACACGGACCGGGCTTTAACTGAGCCACTGCAGCACCTAGAGGAGCTGACAGGAGACCAGGGGTTAGAGCAGGCATCCAACCAACAAGCAACCATCCAACCGCTCATCCAACCCACCAAACATCCAACCAACAAGCAACCATCCAACCCACCAAACATCCAACCAACAAGCAACCATCCAACCAAACATCCAGCATCCAAACACCAAACAAACATCGAACCATCCAATCGTTCATCCAGCTAAGCAAGCATCCAACCAAACATCCACTTAACCATCCAACCGTAATCCCACCAACCAACTAGCCATCCGTTTGTGCATCTTTTAATAAATTTTATTCTCTCGTCCGTCCATCATTTTTCTCTGCGTCACATTCTGATTATTTTTTAGATATTTCTCCTGTGATAGTTGGAACAAAGTTTTCCAAATAATATGAAAAAAGCAAAGTGATTACTAGTGTTAAAAAACAAACATTTTCTCCTTTAACTAGACCATCTGATGGAAAGATTTCTCTCTGAGCTTTTCTTCTTCAGAAAAGCTGGAAAAAGAAACCAGTTTTCAAATGGTTGCTTTATCTGAGCTTCTGAGTTTTAAATGTTGGTCATTTGTTGTTTCCTGCAATTTCTAATCAAATGTCACTTCCTGGTATCGTACCTCCCTTCAGCATGAATGCAAATAACCCACCACTGCTGCACCCTGAGAGGCCATTATTGTTATATTAAAGTCACTGTACTGGGAGTTGCCCGTGTAATGAATATTTAAGTAGCTTTTCATTGTCACAAACCTCTGCACCGCTGGCATGACAGCCCTCTAATAAGCCAGGCCTGCCATCACACATCTAATTATCACCATTGATATGTTTCCTGTTTCTCTGCTGAGGATTCAGTTAAACACCATCCTGTCTCTTTGTAAGATGAATGTGTGGGGCTCCAAACAGGCTGTGAAATTAAGGCTCACTTAGTTAAACACATGGTGTCACAGCTGCAGGCAAAATACGACGGACTAGATGGTGTTTAAATTCTAATTGGAAGGCAATTTAAGTCAAAAGCGTTTGTGGCAGAGTGAATATAAACAAGCGACCAAAAGATGTGGGTGAGGAAGATTGAGACCAACAGAGTGATTTAGATTATTTTGTTTTTACAAATGAAGTAAAACAAAAATGATCACATTTAGATGCTTCAGTATCTCAACTTGTATCTTAGTACAGAAAACATTTAGTAGGTCATAAAACTATTTTTCTGTTAAATCTTATGACAACAACATTAATATCAACAAAACTTTTTCAATTCTCGATTATTTTCATCTAGCAAACTGAAAACATCATGTTTTAACAGCTGCTGTTAAAACATTTAGAGGAAACAACGATACTTGTCTCGACAGCATCAAGAGTTGGTATCGAAGTCTGCAAAACACCGCTTTTATTTTGATAGTCCACTTCCGCTTACCTGCAATCCAATTTGGATCGTAGCTAAATATTTAGCTTCTACCTAAATATTTATTTAGCAAGCAAAAGATATGGCTAACATCCTGCGTTTAGCTTGTTGGTAACTAGATATGTAGCTTAGTAGCTACATATTACCAAGGTAACTATTTAGTTTTAAAAACATTTCATTTGGAAACCAAATATATAATTAGTAGCTAAATATTTAGATTATAAACCAGGTATTTAGTTTAGAAATAAAATATTTAGCTTGTGAATTAGTTATTTTATTAGAAACTGTGACGTTTATAAATGTATATATACCATGATGAAACTATGACTTTGAAAAATTAACTCCCAAATTATTTCTTTTAATTCTTTTATTGTGTAACTTTTCTGCCAGCTACTAAATAACGGTGTTCCTTAGTTTTTCACTGACAACATTTCCCTTTTTGCGGTGCCCGTATTAAATGTGCTGCTAACACTTTAGAAATGTTGGATTTATTCATTCTCACAATAAAAAGTGAAATGTTTTCCATTTTCCAAGTAGCAACAACATGCAGGCAGAGAACTGCTGACATCCGTTCTCCCAGTTACGTTACTTTTGTTTACGTCAGCCCAGAGCAAAGCAGCGACCCCGTTTCTCCGTGGTTCGGCAGGCAGGACATTGTGCAGGCATGTGAAAAACATTTCATTTGGCTATCGCTTTATAACTCTGAGCCAGGCATTTTAAAGGAGCGGGTCACGCATTCTGATCAGGCAACCTGGGATATGTGAAATAAAAGAAAGTAATAAAACAGGCTGGAAGGAGAAACATTCCTTTGCAGAGAAATGTGAGCCGTGTGAGTGGAAATTTAAACGTGCCTGTTTAAATCAGAATACTTTCACATTTATTTATTTATGAATGCAGAAAAGGTTTGGAGAATAAAAACCTCTGTTGGCTCTTAAAATGTGATTTTTAAGACGGAAACTCAGCGTGATACATGGTGCTCACAGTTAACGAATGAGCAGCTTTACAGTGGAAACAGGAGTGTGTGTGTGTGTGTGTGTGTGTGTGTGTGTGTGTGTGTGTGTGTGTGTGGGGGTGTGTGTGTGTGTGTGTGTGTGTGTGATTATTCCACTTTGTAAAATCTAACCAATGTATTATAAGAAGGCAAAACGTGTTTTAAGTGTTTTGACTGAAGAACAGTTTCTTCTTTCCCAGTTACTTAAAACAAGCTCCTATATCTGACTAACAGGTTACTTGGATGCTAACTTTGTTTCACTTTAAAAATACTTCCAAGTTCATTTTACTCTCTTAAAGATGAATTTCTACATTTCCAAACAGATTAAACAGTCTTGCAATACGTTTCTTTTTCTTCCAGGTCCGTCTTTAACTCCTCCGTGTAATGATTCTGGCCCCCGGTCCTCGGAAACAGCAAACATTTGAACTGATTTCCCAGTGAGAGCTTAGCGTAAAAGCCTCTTGAATTACATTTGGACCACATTCATGGCCGTCACAACCGGCGGCGGCTCCGTTCTCCAAATGACAAAAACAAACATTGTGCCAGCTCCTCTAAATGGCTGCCTGCCACATCGGCTCCACTCTGCAGAGATTAACAGACCAGACCATGGAAACTTTGGACGTGGATGAAGCTCAAACATACACATTTACACATAAATTCCCCACTTTTTACTGCAGCTAATATATTTTGAATCCCTTTTTAATTGAGAGCAGAATGTAAATTTGTTCCGGGTTTGTTGTGAAAACATTTGATTCTGGCTGTGATGAAACCGTCGTTCCTCTTCACTGCAGAGTCTTTGAGAATTAGCCGAAGGAGCTCAGCTGTCAGTCTGAATTAAAACTTTCTCACCGCCTCATCTGTGCTGCATCTGTCGTTGACGAGTGAAAGATGCAGCCAAGGTTAATCCTACGGAGGCCCTGAGGTGCAAACCACTTCAGCAAATTCAAAGCACAATTACAAATGACAAAAACTACAACATGAACGAAAAATGCCTGAAATTAACGTTGATTTTCCTAATCCAAACTTAGATTTTATACATTGAGTTTGGAGGGGAACAAATCCAACAGCATGTGACCAAATATTAAACGAATAATTAATGTAGCATCAGCAGGGTTTCATAGTTCTTGGTTTTTCAGTTTAGCTTTGTTTTAGTTCATTGTGATTGTTTTTGTTTGCTATTACTTGTTTCAGATTGTTTAGTTTCCATTAGTTATAGTAGGAGTAGTTTTAGTTTTTTTCATTCTTTGGTTCTTTTTTTAGGTGCAAAATTCAAAAAGTGAAAGTATTTTTGATTGGGTAATGAAATAATTCAATTATTGTTAAAAAACAAACAAGTGACATAAACTGGTGTAAACTGCTTGTGTGGAATATAAAATAAATTCCACATCAAAAGGCGTATAAATAGATTTAAAAACACAGAAACAAAAGATATTGTGTATAATTTCAGTTTGTTTTAGTTAATATTATAAACACATGATACAATTAGAGTTTTAGTTACTATAACTACAGAAAATCTTCTTGAAACGCGTTAAACTCCTTTAATTTAACTCGGGGTCGGAGTTCGCACCAAGGACGTCCAGAATTAAAACACTAATCACTGACAGGCGGATTGGACTCCCACTTCCACACGTGCAAAAAGGCAACTTAATTATGGGATGTCGGCTGAAGTTGAGCAATAATCTTTCAAATGGATTCAGACGAGAGGCCTCCGGATTTACACTCCAACCTTTGTGGTGTGTCTCCGTTGGGTTTTGAATAATTCATTATGCTAAACCGTGTCTTGTTCTCCCAGTAATTGGATGAGATTCAGTTGATTGTGTGTGTGTGTGTGTGTGTGTGTGTGTGTGTGTGTGTGTGTGTGTGTGTGTGTGTGTGTGTGTGTGTGTGTGTGTGTGTGTGTGTGTGTGTGTGTGAACGTTGGAGGGGCGCCGTGGCGAAGGATATCACGTTCCTCTCAGCCGGGAGGTCGACCTCCTGGGCGGGTCGGGTCCAAAACGGTTTCGCTGTCAGACGCAGATCATGTGCCTGATTGGGAAGAAAAATCCTGGATATTCTGGTGAAACAAGTAGAAGTGCACAAATTTATACCAACTATTTTCTAGTGAAAACATCTTAGTCCACAAATTAACGTAAAGACACAGAGGCTCATTTTCAGTAAGTACTGGTTCCATTAGTAGATAAATTAATTTATGACGTGGGAAAAATGTCTCGTTATGAATTAAATAATCTTTTAAGATACATGCTCTAGAAATGACACCAAAAATCAGTAAGATTTTGTGGTTTTGCAGTGCAGAACAAACATCCATCAGATGGATACAGTACATAAAAAATGATGCTCAAGTTACCATCAGACGGACCAAATTATAAAGTTAAGTGGACATTTTGATATTTTAAGGATAACCAACTAGTTTTTATAATAATAATAAACATAAATAGAATAAAACATGTTTTAGTCGACTAAAGTCACATATTAAAACGTAGTAAAGATGTTAATTAAACTTTAGAAGTAAAAGTTGCTTTT
The DNA here is from genome assembly GCA_911649635.1 of Poeciliopsis gracilis. Lineage (NCBI taxonomy): Eukaryota > Metazoa > Chordata > Actinopteri > Cyprinodontiformes > Poeciliidae > Poeciliopsis > Poeciliopsis gracilis. Next base: position 6,712,836 of record CAJVRI010001154.1, read on the forward strand.
GTTTAAGTCGCCTTCCTGCTTCTGTTAGATTGCAGCGGTGATGTTTACATCACCTCTCTGAATGTTGCATGCTTTCTGCTCGATACGCAGCATAAATACTCTGCTGTAACTTATATCTGCAGAACATTTTCTGTCAGGGATACTTTTAAATTTTCTGTGTGTTGTGCCTCTGGTAAGGAGAGATGAAATGCTCTGAACTCTGCAGGTTCACATTTATGGTTCAAGGCTTCATGATGGGGGAAGAACTAGAAGCTGAGCTTTGAGAAAATACGCAAAAAACATGTAGAATTAAATATTTTACCTTTTTTTGTATTCAGCTGAATGTGTAAATGTGATATAACGCAAAACTCATTTTGTATTTCTGCAGTTCTGCTTGCCAGACTTTGCTTGTTTGATCACAAACGTTCAGGTTGTTGACACAGTATCTGTAAATATTACCTTCATCTTTCCAGAAATGCATCCGTGTTCCCCAATGCCAGAATAGATATTCTGCTCGTTTTTTCTTCCCCCGCTCGATAAAAGGATCTATTTAAAGCTGCTGTGCTTCCACATTCGCCTCACTGCGCTGAGATGTTTCTCGTCTCTGTTCATGCTGCCCTTTTCCTCTCCGCTATGTTTCTCCATTTTGCCTTTTTGTGTGACTGAATTCTCAGGAGTTTTTGAAGACAATCTTTATTTTAATATCCTATTTTCACATGGATATTAAAATAATTCCTCACACATTCGTCTAGTGCAAAATCAATGCATTTTGGCTGCATTGATTTTGTGCAGCCCCCCGACTGCAAATTGAACAATTGCACCAAAATGTAAGAACTTTTTCATTAAAACCAGGGCAAAAATTATTACCAACATAATTTTCTTACACAGGAAAATGTAAAGTACAAGACAAAGTTTTCATCTTTTTATAACCAAGCAAAGGTGGTAGAGTTCCCAAAAACCTCAACATGTTTTCACTAAAGTAAAAAGTAGCCATCCAAGAAATTACTCAAGTAAGAGTAAAATATTATTTGGTAGAAGGTCTACTCAAAACAGATCAAATTATCAATCAATTAATATTAAATATTACACCGTCAAATGGATCAAAATTTAAAGTTAAGTGGAAATTTTGGTATTTTAAGGACGAAAATTACAATATTTCATAAAGTAACAAAAAAATAACAAAATCAAGCAAGAGAAAATTATCATACAAATTAATTTCTTTTAATGTAAAACTTATTAATCTTTCACAAAAACTGCAGGTGTGTTTCTGTGTCTGGTGAATTTCGGTTAAAACAAGTTAATATTTCATTCAGTGGGTAGAAAATCCAGAAATTTTACGAAAGAGTAGAGATATTTCAGAATAAAATGACTAAAGTAAAAAGTACGGCGCATTAAAAACACTTTGTGACCAAAGTTTTAACAGAAGTTAAAACTGAGTTTATCCAGACTTTTACTGAAAAGTCAACTTTGTTCCACCCAAATCAGCTTCAGAAACAAAACGACCCAAATCCTGTTCTTATCACAGAAGACAGATTTATTTAATCATTCCCAAAATGAACGGAAACGAGATGTTTTTCTCTAAATACAGCAAACATGCTAAATCTGCTACAGAGTTTTGTAGAAGAAAAGGAAAAGAACAAATTTCTGCCAAAAATCTCATAAATTTTGAGAGAATCAACAGAAGTTTTCTCAAAAAAAAATTTTTTTTAGGATATCAGAAATTTTCTACAAAAACTTGAAAACTTTTGAATTTCAAATGTTGACATTTTTGAGATTAGGCAAAAAATTTACTCATTTTTTTTTCTATCTGCCCTGACACTCTGTCCTGAAAATCCCCTTCATGTTTTAGATTTGCAATAAATATTTGGTTGCCATATTTGCTTATTGTTTGTTTTTTTATTTATTTTGAGTCTCCAGTTTTGGTCAACGCAACCAAAGGTTTGTCCCTGACTGACCTGGTGGGACCCGTCACTGTCAGTAATCTGTTCTGCTCATCCCTCTCACCCGACGTCATCGTATTTAACGTCCTGCCAGTCGGACTCTAAGCCGCTCTGCTGCATCTCTGACTAACTTCTTTACTCAACACGGACATCTGCATCTCTGCAAATGAAGCTGCATCATCATCTGACTTCGAAATGTGCAAAGCAAGCAACTCAAAGTGTCATCTTCAATGTCCTTCACCGTCATTTTGAGAAATAAGTAATCTGCAACCGGTGCATTCATAAAATTAACTGGAATCAGGCTCCCAGCTCGCTCACATTACAGTGGTAAGTATCCCATCAGGATCAGATTTATGAAAATCCACTGCAAAAGTCAAAAGTATTAAGAAGCAGGATGAAGTGTGCTGGTTTAGACTGACTGGCAGCGATTATACCACCCATTATTTATGCTCTTCTGAAAAACACTCAAGCCTGAATATCGGGAAATCAAATTATGTGAAAGATGTGTGCAATATTTCTTCAGCCAAGCTTCATTTTGCAGAAAGTGAAGCAATGACAAGGAGTTATGAGCAGAGAAAGAACAAATTGAGATGAATCAGGAGGAGATATGTCAAAGAAAGTAATTTTCTTTAAACCGCTGTACTGAGTAATTGCTTTAATTTGCTTCTAATCACAGAGGGACTCATTAAATAGCTGGTTTAGTGCTTTAATAACATCTTTGTTAAGGTGAAGGCACCAGCATTTAACAGTTTGATCCTATCTATCTATCTATCTATCTATCTATCTATCTATCTATCTATCTATCTATCTATCTATCTATCTATCTATCTATCTATCTATCTATCTATCCAGCTAGCTAGATAGCTGGCTAGCTAACTAGCTAGCTAGCAACCTAAAGAGCTAGTCATGGAAAGAGCTATCTTGCTAACGACTGAGATAAATATGTCTTTAGATCACTATCCACCTGGCTAATTTATCGAGCTAGCTAGATAGCGATATAGCTAGCTAGCACAAGTTGTATTCTCCTTCAAGGCAGCATTGCGAATGATTAATCCAACAGAAGCTAATGCTAACATAATTCCCTATCTGCTAACGACTTGACTTACTTCCTTATGAGGTGAATTGCCTGTTCAATCATCTTGAGTTTTTGTCTGAGAATTTTAAATATGCGCTAGGAAAAAAAAGTTAAACTGCAAATGCCATCTCAACAAGTTTATATTAGTTAGGAACTATTAACTAGCCTTAAAAATAAAAACAAGGAAAACCTTTTGGAGTTAAAAATCTGCTCTGTTAACAAGGGTCAACCTAAAAAGACAAATCCTTGGAAAATAATCTTTTGGTCTGTAGTTTTTGCGACGCTAAATGCCACATTTTCAAATGTCAGATTTAGTTCTGCTTCTCAGACCAAAGTCTATTGATTCTGTTGTTTTAGCAGTTTTGTGAAAATGGTTTTCTCCGGCTGGTTCTGCTCCCTGCACTTCACCACCTGATCAAACTTTTGCCAAAGTGGTTGGCTGTGGGACAAACCCGAGAAGACCATGGAGGTCTGCACCTTCCTCATCTCCTCCACTACGCCTGCACTCTCTTAACAGGCCCAGTGGTTTCATTTATTCTCACACAAATATATTAATCCTCACTGCTCACAGATTGGCTATAAAATATAAAGCATGTGTGATTTAGTCCAACAACTGCTGTGTTTAGTGAAAAAACCCCAATATGTGATATTGTTTTTCACAGAATTGCTGAATAAAAGCTTAATAAAAATGCTATTATATTTGAAATAATAGCAAATCAAGTGAGATATTTGCAGAGGAAACAAGAAGCTGTGATGGTTCAGCTGCACATTAGATTATGATGGTACGAATTTCTTGTGTTTTAAAGTTTAATAGTCTTTACTTTTTATTCATGCAATAAAAGCTTAAAGTTTCCAGAGGGTGTACTTTCTTTTTACCATAAATGAAGGTAGATTCAGTTTGATTTGTGACCAAAATTGCAGCATGTTACATTTTCAGTCGGTGCTGTTTGCGTTCACATTTTTGTCAAATGAACCAAACCTAAAGAAAAACCTGTTCCTCTCCTCGCCTGTGGGGGCGCTGCATCAAAAACCACTGAAGGAAACTACAAAAAACCTCTGAAGAAGACGCCTAGCACAGTTTTCTTCTTTACAAAATATAAACAAAAATGGCGTTGGATTCATTTTGAGTTATTTCTCCAGCTAGTGCCAGACTAGCACATTTGTTTTGGTTGTATTTACCCAGAATGCCTTGCGTTGTAGTCTGCTTCCTGCTTTTGGAGCGCTTGGCGTTCACATATGCATTCGAACAGCAACAGAGTTCACTTAAACCAAACCGAGATCTATAGCGGACCAGAATTTGCTGTTTTGGTCCGTGTCAAAGTTTTATTACACATTCGCCAAATGATTCACCTCAAAGATACTTTAATGATCAGAGGAGGATTCCTTTAACAAGTGGCTGAAACCATAACTTTGCTCACTCTTAGTTTGTTATTTGTATTCATAGTTTGTGTTTTTATCCAAGATGTTGCCATGTATTTAGGTCAGACATCATCCCTGGGGGCTCCTTCTGTTCAGAAGTCAGAAAAAAAGTTTAGATGTAACATTAAAAACTGAATTTATGCATTCAGTTTTATTTATAGAGGAGATTCTGGCTTTTCTACTTGTCATTTGCCCAAACGGGCTGATACGGGAGTTGCAGATGAGGCTTTGCGTCAAAGAGCTGCAGCGACTTAATGTAGCGTTAGTGAAACAGAAACGCAAAAGATTTTTGTTTTGGCAAAAACAAAAATTTAGAACCAAAAACCTACAACCAACATAACAGATGGAACCACAGAAAACAGCAGCAAAAGTGAAAATGTTGCAAAGAGTTAAGACTAAATGGTGTATTAGGGCCATTGTAGATAAAAATAAGTACATTTCCACCAAAACTCATTAATTCTGAGACTAATTTCAGAAATTTTCTAGAAAACAAGAAAATTTCTAAATTTTGAAAGTCAAAAATTGCTGGGAATGTTGCTAATATTTAAGACTAGATGGCATATTGGTGCCATTGTACATTAAAATGCATTTCTGCCAAGAAGTCAGTATCCCAAAATGGAAGTCCTCCAAACCACCAGGGGGAGTCTAAGAACAACCCTTATGGTGCCAGACTCTCAGTAAAGATGGGATATCCAGAGAAAAGTTGGAGGAAAGAAGAAAAGTTGCACGATGGTTCATGTCTTATTACATCTGTAATATTATGCACTCCAGACTCCCCCTGGTGGCCTGGAGGACTTCTGTTCTGGTGAGCGAATTTGCAGCTTTTCACACTTGAATTTGTTTCTGCTCTTTGTGGCTTTATTCTGTGGCCGCAGAAAGTTTTTGTGTCATTCATGTGGTTGCAGCTCGTTTTGTCGTTAGTTTTGTGTTTGCGCCTGTTGGCCTAATATTTGCTGTTACTCCTTCAGTTGGGATGAAATTAAAACATCCTGAGTTTCAAAATCAAAATGTTGCTCCAGCTTTATGCCTTTTTTATTCTCACTAATTTTTGTAGTGATGCTATTATATTTTCTTTTAGTTGCTGGATGTTTTAATGTTGAATTATTTCTTTAGTAATGTGAGTCTTGATGTTTGAGTTTTATTTTTTATGTCCTTGCGTTTTTTTTTATGTTTTTTTTTTATGTAATTCATGGACACATTTCACCAGATAATCCTTATTTTCTGCAACACGAATCAACCTTCAGATCTTAATAAACTTGACATTTATGATCTGTAGCATGAAAAATAATGAATAAATTCTGAAGTTTCTGAGAAACGCTGCAATATAAATGTTTTAGCGTCTGTTAAAAATGTTCCAGCACATATTCCTCTGCATTGAGGAGTCATAAGCAGCAGAGGAACAGCACTGCACCAAGACTGCAAAATCCAGGATTATACGTCATTACCAGATAATAGATTTTATTTTCAACCAGAGCTGCTGAAAGAAGGAGGCAGAGGATTGGAAATCATAAAGAAAGTGAAGCAGCCGGGTTTTAAAAAGCCAGATAGAGGTCACTCACCGACTGCAAATGGGAATATTTCATTACTTTTCTCAACATCTAAACAGTCTATTCTTCATTTTAATCTGTTTATATGTGCAAGGAAAATAAATCGCTCAAAGTGGTAAAATTATTAAAGTACAACACAGTGTTTTTATTACTAAGCTTTAACAAAAGATAAAATCACATTTATCCAGAGATTTTTACTGGAAAGGCGACTTTGATGCACCCAAATCAGCTTTGATTTAAATGATTAAACTTCATTTAATGCTGCTGAAAGAACGTGGCCCAAATCCTGTTCTTGTTACTTAAACTAGTTTTTTTCAATCAAGCCCAAAAGAAACTGAAAATTTAAATTTTTTCTCAAATACTGCAAATGTGTTAAATCTGTGATGCCGAGTTGGAAAAAAGAAAAAAAGGAGGAGTAAGTTTTCACCACAAAAAGTCTTTTAGATTAATCTAAAAAAATTTCTACAAAAAAATTAAAACTTTTAACTTTTGAAATGCAGAAAAAAAATCCAAAAAATTTAAACTTTTTGACATTTTTTCAGATTTTTTTTTTCAAGCTAATCTTCAAATTTTCAAACTCAGAAATTTCTCAGAACATTTTTTGAATTTCTGAAAATTTTGTACTGTTTTCTTTTTTTGCAACCAGTATCCATTTTGAAAAAAAAAAATTCAGACAACTCTATTTGCTTGATTTTATTTTAAATGCCAACATTAAAAGTTTTAATATTGATGAAAACATATTTGTTACTTTGGCAGGTTCATTCATAACAAGACATTTTTCCCATGTTACAAGTGAAATGACCTGCCAGTGGAACTAGAACTGGGTTGCTAGGTAACGGGTTGGGCTTGGCCTGCGTTGCTAGGTAACGGCACAGGGACAGTTGGTAGCAGAAATAGAACTTTTTTCATCAATATTAAGGACTTATTGTCTTAAAAGAAGCTCCTGTCTGTTACTTGTAAGTTAGTTTTTTTTTTATTTCAATATTACAATAATTGCTCGAGAAAGAAGAATAAAAATATTAAAGATTTTGTGTTTTTTTGCAGTGTGGTAGCTTATCTGAATGGTGACATTACCTCTAAACAGAAACAGTCAGTCATTTGATCTGGCAGCGTCGGCTTCACGGACAGATGATGAAAAGACTTCAGACTCCCAGTTTCACCCGTCCTGCCCCCTGCACACCTGTCGACAGGTGGGGGTGAAACTGGAGCCGCTGGAGGGGTCTGACCGATTCAGAGGCCATCCGATCCTCCCAGAGTCATTCTCTGTTTGCTCAGGGTGAGAACTGACCTGCAGCTAAGCTACATGTTTACAATACTTCTGACAGCTTTGAGTTTAGACCAATGTGAGTGATCAGTGGTGAACAACATTAATCGCTTCCTTCAGCTTCCACATCCTTGCCCCATGCGGGTCCGGTGGGAGCTCAGAGGGAAAAATCTGCAGGGTTAAACAGACACAAGCGTGAAAGAATCCAATTTATCTTTGGTTTTTAACATAATGACAAGCTCTCTTTGTGTCTGGACACACACAAAACAGCAAGAAAGACTTTCTCCTCGTTAATTTCCTCTCTGGACAGATTAGCGGGCGTGCAGTGAGCATGCCATTCAGCCTTACAGCCTTCCTGGGAAGTCGGAGCCTGATAAGCAGCCTCCGATTGCTGTGCAAATGTGGATGGATCGCATAGAGCTGTAATCACTTGCAGGAAGCAAGGTGGCTCAGTTATTAGTCAAGCATTCATGCGGCTCGGTGTGCAGGAGTAGAACGTTTTATCCCAGGGGAAGAAAATGCTGCATTTCTTTCTCCAAAAACATTTTTATGGTAGCTAGTAGTAGTACCATAAAAATAGTTCAGTACATTCATTTCAATTGGGGGCCAAATTTGCAACTTTTGTTACATTTTCAGCTGCTGCGATTCGCTTTCACACTGCACTGTGTCAAGTGAACAAAACCTGTTCCCCTCCTCGCCTCTGGGGGCGCTGAATCAAGAACCACTGAAGAAAAATACAGTAAGTCAAAACAGCAAACTTCAGTCCGCCAACAAACTTTGGTCTCAGTTCTGTTGAAATGAACTCTGGTGAGGCATATGTGAACGCCAAGCGGACTGGAAAGCTCCAAAAGCAGGAAGTGGACTATAAGTGCAGGGTGTTCTGGGTAAATACAACCAAAACAAACAAGCGAGTCCAGTGTTAGCGGGAGAAACGGCTTGTGGTCTTTAACCAAAAACGAGAGAGAAATCCTACAACAGCTAAAATCTCATGCTACTCCATTTTTGTTTACATTGCATAAAGAAGGAAGTTACTCTCATATCTTCTTTGGACGTCTTTGTGACATTTTCTTGCTGTAGCGCCACCACAGGCGAGGAGGGAAACAAATGAACAATTAGCTTACCTTATTTGTCCCCGTGCAGTGTGAAAGCAAGAAGCACACCGCAAAAACAAAAAATCTAATCGGGTATTTTTGGTCTAATTTGTAGCGTAAATATCTTAGTTCACTTGAAGTAAAACAAAACTAACTTACAAGTAACATTTTTGCAGGATATACAGGCGTGTGTTAAGTCAATAATTCTTTAATATTGCTGAAAAAATTCTAGTTCCACTGAAAGACTATTCAACTGGCCCTGCGCTGTTACCTAGCAACGCCAGCTAAACCCAACCTGTCGCCTAGCAACCCGGCTCTAGTTCCACTGGCAGATTATTTCACTAACTGGGAAAAATGTTTTGTAATAAGATAAATAATCTGCCAATGGAACGAGCAGCTTTTCATCAATACTCAGGAATTTCCATGTCGTTTCCTTCAGTGGTTGTTGGTGCAGCGCCCCTACAGGCCAGGAGGGGAACAGGTTTTTCATTTAGTTATGCCTGTTCGACACAGCGCTGTGTGAAAATGAACTTCGCCCTCTGAAAATGCAGGAAATGTTGCAATTTTGGTCTCCAGTTGAATCGAGTCTACTGGACTATCAGATATGAAAACAACTTAAAACAGATTACAACAATCATACTGACTCATATTTCTCAACTTTGTACATAATAATTTCTACAACTACAGTGAATTACAACATCATGTTTGTCCTTTAGCTTATTTTTCAACATGTTAGGTCCAGTTTTAAACTGTCTCAATGTCTTTGAAAGTGTTTGAAGATTGAAAACCAATAAGGTTGTAAAAATAGACATTTGAATTGACTTTTAATTAAGTTGCTCTAACTTAATTAGAGCAACTTAATTAAGTTAGAGCATGGATAATAATGGTGCAGCAGTAAAGGTGTTTTAATCTAAAACGTGTTTTGTAGAAGATATTTTGATTGTTCCACTCAGAACCTGGACAGATTGCTGACATTGCGATATTTAGACGTCTCCTTGTGTTTTACTGTTGCGTGTGATTCTGGCTTTCCTTTACAAATATCCCATTCTCTCTGTGAGGCTGTTGACCTACAAAAATAAGATACTATTCTAACATCAGCTGCTGCTGAATTATTCAAAAGCTCCCTGTAGTTTATCGTTCTGCAGACGGAGCTGCGGGACAGAGATGAATCTAAACTCTTGAATGAAAACTGAGTGTTTTCAAGTGACAACAGAAAAACCCAGAAACAACAAAATCATTCCTGGTTGGGTTTCATGATCTCTGTTTTAGATTCTGCACAAGCAAAAGTCCATTTATTAAAGTTTTTATTTTGATGGAAACCCATGCAGGCTAAAAATACAGAAAACTAGAAAAGTAAGATTGTATATATGTGTAAATAGACAGCGCTGTGTCATTGGATATTTTTTAAACAACTACAAAGTTAACACAACTTACATTTACTTGAGTTGCTTCTTTGAAAAAATATTTTCACTATGTTTTAATTCTTATTTTTTACACTTTAACATAAACACACCTGCAGTTTGTGTTAAAGTTTTTTATTGAAAAAATGTGTTATTTTTATTACCAATATGAATTTTGTACTATTTTAGTTGTTTAAATACCAAAATTTACACTTATCTTTATATTTTGGTTTGTCTAATTGTGTAATTTTTAAAAATCAAATGATTGATCAGTTACTCAGTGCTTTTTTTACCTGAGTAGTTTCTTGGATGGCTACGTTTTACCTTTATTTGAGTGAAAAAATGGTGATTTTAGTTTCTGCCCCGCTGAACATTTGCAGGTGTTACCTAACAGCAGAACCAGGATGTAGGCAGAGCAGCTGCAGACTTGGCTTCAGAGTAAAACCTTCCCACTCAAAAGTCTTCTGAGTCGAGGAATGTGTTCAAGTGGAAAATCTTACACCTCTTCCAGCTCACCTTTGGGAGCGAGTTACTCAGAAAACAGAAACCGTTTGAGATGCTTTATTTGGTTCTGTCACGTTGACTGGCGCCGTAATGCAATGTGAGCATCAGCAACTTCGGTGAGGGAAATTTCTGGAGATCTAGAATTGTGGATCAGCCGAAGAAACTGTCGTTAAAGCTGCAGGATGTAACTTTTCTGAAATATAAATACCTATATTTTACATATTTAGTAAAACTGTCACTTTGTTGTGTCTTAGTGCTGTCAATCAACCTTAGGTACTCGCTACTAAATGTGCTAATGCTAGTGAAGCAACTTACCAATACAGGGCAATTATTTATTCGCTGTCATCAGTCGCTATGATAACTAGCCTTAGCATTCACAGCAGGCAATGCCAGCTCCAGCACCAGCAGCGCCAAACGTAGGGTGATTGACAGCGCTAAGACCTCCTGAACTTTTCCATATTAAGAACTGAAAAGTGTGGTGTGCAAAAGTATTCAGTTCCGTTTTCTCTGAGTCGCCTGATGACTGCTAAAAGCCGGATACAATTCAACTGTGTGTGATTATTTCTAAAAAAACGTTTTGAATCATGTTTAATCCTCGTTCTGCTTCACTTTATTTTAATGTTTCACATTAAATTAAAAAAAAATTGAAGAGGTATGAAAACGTTTCCAAGCTGAGTCGGAAGCTGAACAATTTTGGACTTTCTGAAGATAAATTTTAATTCAAAAAAACAGCTAAGAACCTGGACAAGAAGGTGAGTTTAAATTCAGATACGATAGCGTTGATGTCTGACTGTCAGCTTTTAGCCTCGTTAGCTGCAGATGGACGACCTGCATGTCCCCCTGCAGTGTCACCTCCGGTCCATCGCCCTCTGAGCATGGATAGATGGCTATTGATTGTGTCCAAAACCAATCAATCGCTCTGGGCGTCCGTCAGCAGAATCGCCAACCTTCTGAAGCCACAGAAAATGTCTGTCAGTTTGAGTGGGAAGTGACAGTGAAATAAAACTAAACTATAATAATCATTTAAAAAACTATTTCTATTCTGGTCCTCAGGGATTATGCACTTTATGTTGTGTTAGCAGACCTTATTACCTCCCAAGGGAATTCACTTCGATTATTGTCACTGCTGTGTACACCCTCGGATGCTAATGCCAAGCTAGCCATGAAAAGAACTCTATGCGGCCATTAGCAAACACCAAACTAAACACCCCGAGGCTGCTTTTATTGTTGCGGGTGACTTCAACCACTCCAACTTGAAGACAGTCCTCCCCAGATTCCACCAACACGTCTCCTGCCACACCAGAGGAGACAAGACCCTGGACCATGTCTACTCCAATCTGGCTGGAGCTTACAAGGCGACACCCCTCCCCCCACATCGGACAATCAGACCATCTCTCCTTGTTCCTCACACCGCGGTACTCACCACTCATCCAACGTGTAAAACCCACTGTGAGGACAGTAAAGGGTGTGGCCAGAGGGCTCAGACGCTGTGCTCCAGGACCAGTTCAGGAATACAGATTGGAATACTTTCCACCACACAGACTTGGATCAGTACGCCTCATCTGTACTGGACCACATCTCCCACCACCATAGACTGTGTCACCATCCACAAACGCATCACCATGTACCCCCAACCAGAAGCCCTGGATGAACCGAGACGTTCGTCTCCTGCTGAAGGCCCGTAACATCGCCTTCAGGACAGGGGATGCACAGACCTACAGTGCAGCCAGGGCTGAGCTGAAGAGGGGAATCAAGAAGGCCAAACACCACTACAAAAGTAAGGTGGAGGATCACTTCTCCAACTCCAACCCCCGACGCATGTGGCAAGGCCTTCAGATTCTCACAGATTACAAGAACTCCAACACCTCCACTGCCTCTGCTGATGTCTCCTTCCTCAACGAGCTTAACAACTTCTATGCTCGTTTTGAGAGAGGGAACACTACAACTGCAACTAAGACAGCCACCACCCCCAGATCAACAGCCACTGACTCTCCTCTCCTCTGACGTAGAAGCGGCTCTGAGCAGGATTAAATCCAACAAGGCTGCGGGTCCTGATGGCATACCTGGTCGTGTCCTCAGAGCGTGCTCTGGGGAGCTGGCAGGAGTGCTGACGGACATTTTCAACCTGTCCCTGGCCCGCGCCGTGGTACCGACCTGCTTCAAGTCTACCTCCATCGTCCCAATTCCTAAGAATTCCAACCCGACCAGACTCAATGACTATCGTCCGGTAGCCCTCACTCCCATCATCACCAAGTGCTTGGAGCGGCTGGTCCTAGCACACCTCAGATCCTGTCTACCCCCCCCACACTGGATCCCCACCAATTTGCATACAGGCAGAATAGGAGCACAGAGGATGCAGTCTCCATAGCACTGCACTCTGTTCTTTCTCACCTCGACAACAAGAACACTTATGCCAGAATGCTGTTCTTAGACTTTAGTTCAGCATTTAACACTGTCATTCCATCACAACTCATTACCAAACTCACAGACCTCGGCATCAGTTCACTCATGTGCAACTGGTTGCTCGACTTCCTGACCAGTCGACCCCCAACACGTCCGGCTGGACAATCACTTCTCATCCACCATCATCATAAACACCGGAGTGCCACAAGGCTGTGTGATGAGTCCCTTCCTCTACTCTCTCTTCACCCACGATTGCAGACCTGTTCATGGCTCTAATGCCATCATCAAGTTTGCCGATGACATCACGGTGATCGGCCTCATCAGAGACAACGATGAGGCCGCCTACAGGGAGGAGGTGGACCGTCTGGCTGAGTGGTGCGACAAGAACTACCTGCAGCTGAACACCGAGAAGACCAAGGAGCTCATCGTGGACTTCAGGAGGAGCGCTGACCTCCACCCACCCATCCACATCAAGGGAATAGCGGTGGAGCGTGTGAACAGCTTTAAGTTCCTGGGAGTCCACAGCTCCGAGGACCTGACCTGGGACGACCAACTGCTCCAAACTCATCAAGAAGGCGCACCAGCGCCTCTTCTTCATGAGGACCTTGAGGAAGAACCACTTGTCCTCAGAGATCCTCACCAACTTTTACCGCTGCACCATTGAGAGCATCCTCACCAACTGCATCACAGTTTGGTACGGAAACTGCTCTGTCTCCGACCGGAAGGCGCTGCAAAGGGTGGTGAAAACTGCCCAGCACATCGCCGGGGCATCGCTTCCTGCCATCAATGACATCTACAGGAAGCGGTGTCTGAAAAAGGGCCGGCAAAATCACCAAGGACTTGACTCACCCTGCACACACACTCTTCTCTCTCCTGCCCTCTGGGAGGCGTTACAGAAGCTTACGGACCAGAACCACCAGGCACCGGAACAGCTTCTTCCCCACAGCTGTCACGCTCCTGAACGCCTCCTGACACAAACTATAAGGACTGTCCCCCCCCCATCCCTGGACTGTTCCCCTCACACACATACACATACAATCTTTATATAATCTGTAAATCTAATTTCCCATTATTTATCCTGTATTATAAAACAACTAATATATATACAATCCATTCTTCATATTCCTGTATATTCTGTATAATCTGTGTAATTTGTATAGTATGTACATAGCTCTCATCTATATTTATATTGTACAAAACATTTTATTTATAGCACGTCAATATTATTCTGTTTATATCTTCATACATCTGTTTATAAATATTTATATCATGTATAGCACTTCTGGATAGATGCAAACTACATTTCGTTGCTTGTACAAGTGACAATGCAATGACAATAAAGTTGAATTCTATTCTATTCTATTCTATTATAAATTCTGAAAAAAACAAAAACAAAAACATTTTGCACGTTTTTTGCATTTCCATTTGGATTTCTTCAGCTTCTACGAACAATCCATGCATTTTAAAAAACATCCAGCTGATTTTTTTTGCAATAAATTAATGTTTACTGCAAAAAATTAGCTGTTTCAAAAATCTACAGAATGTCACCAATGAGGAGGCACTGCCCGTTACCTAGCAACCTCTGCTGAGCTCAGCCCGTTACCTAGCAACCCAAACGGAACTCCAGTATGTTTGGTCTTCTGGTTGTACCTCTGTTTGCATTGTACAATGGCTGCTGGAAAAGACAAACGTTTTGTTGTTGACTCGCCATCCAAAAGCCACTTGCTGCATTCTTGTTGGTTGTGCAGGAGGCTCCACTTCTGCTTTTTAAAGGTGTACAGTTGTATAACTGTGCATCTGTTTTCAGCCATTTTCACATGCGAGTGTAAACGAAGAGTTGAGGGCGTGGCCAGCGGCAGCTTATGTGGATTTAAAGTGACAAGATGCCATAAAACAGTTAAACATGCAAAAAATGTTATGAATCCTAACTTGTTCAAGGAAGCATAACAGGTCACCTTTAAGTTTTGCAGCTGTGATGATGTCTGAGCAGAGGGTCAATGATTCACCAGGTGTGATTAAGTCAGGTGGCGTTGCAGAAGCATTTTAGCATGGATGACATTTGACCCCTATTCTTCATCTGTCTTTCAACCAAAGTAAGGGGGAGGCTTAATCAAATAAAAATCCAAGTCCAATGTCAGAAAATGGAAAGCTGAACTTGTTTCAGTGCCAAAGCAGCAGAAAGCCAGGTTGGAGACAATCAGCTCATCTTTAATGCATTACGCCTCGACTTCCTGGATGCAGCGCTGAGTCAGAGTCTCATCTGAAGCTCATAACCTCGTTAGGAACTTGTTAGGTGATGGAGGATCAAAGCTTGAGTCGGGAGCGTCTGTGTGGAGAACAAGGCGCGAAAGCACCAACTCTGGAGGATCTTTTGATGTTTTCTCATTTTCTCTGGGGAACATGAGCTGCTTGGCATTATTCCTGGAATTTCATCATCAGAAACACCAGACAGCAGCATAAAGCAAGACTTCCTCCATTAAAGCAGGCAGAAAAATGTGTTTTAACCAGCGTACACAGGTAACATTTAAGCACACAAGTGTTAGCTAAAAAGTTCCTTCAGCCCAAAAGACTAAAAATTCACATGGATCCAACATTTAGAAACATTAATTAACCGCAGAATATTTAATTAGCAATTTGACATTTCGAAAATAAATGTGCTTTATGGAAACACGAGAATTTTGAGAAGAAAAAATAAGTTTTGCTGCTAAGATCAGGTGTCTATTATTATTTTATGGCCGTATCAAAATCGGTTTATTTTCAATGGAATCATATCAACAACCAGGTGTTGCTACTGGCAGAAACTGCAAAGAGGACGACAACAGGAAGGACTTGAAGAAGGATGGCAACGCTTGTTTTTACTGACTTATTCATGTCACCAGTGTTATGGTTTTAATTGTGTTTCTTCTTTAATGAAAACAAGCTGATTTTGTTTTACATATATTGACAGTTTTGCACAAATTTGTCATGGAAATGCCGCTGCTTTCACAGTTTTGGGGAATTGCTCTCAAATACACAAAGACAAAAACAAAATACAATTAATTTGTGCTACTTGTATGGACTTGAACAACCAAAAAGTTAAATAACTGGAAGTGCTATTGGTAGCAGCCAAAAATGGTCAGAAATACGACTTTTAATTGTAACAGAAAACCTTTGAATGTTTTTTCACGTAACTTTGTGAAAACTTTGACACAAAAACATATAAAACAGAGACTGTATGTTATGTCAAACTCCTGCTGCTACTTTAAGAAAACAATTTTCAAACAGTTCTTTATTGTTTCTTCACTTTGCCATCTGTCACCGGTGAGAAAAAACTCATCAAACTCTCACACGTTGGTTTGTCAGGGAGAAGCTGAACTGCAGATGGTAATGGTTGAGATCCCACCTGCCAGTCACAGCCTGCAGAGAAGAAAGGTAGACACACACACACACACACACACACACACACACACACACACACACACACACACACACACACTCTCCTGTATACAACTCTGATGATAAAACACACCGAAGATGAATAGCCGACATTACCGGTGAAAACAAAACCAAACAGGAAAAATCTATGGCTAGGTTCACACAGCAGGTCTTGATGCTCTTATGTTCTGCAGAAAACCTTTTTTTTTTCACACTAATTAAGCCAGAAATAATCTGACTTCTCTGAACGCTTTACGTGTTTTTCAGACTGCCATAAAAAAGCTAGTCATTGGTCACAAAAAGGCAAAAAAAGCAGATTTTGGTTGCATTTGAAACCTAAAAGTACAAAAATAAATTAGTATGGGATACCATAAAGGCAATTAATCAACAACAGATTCCAATTAAAAACCAAAAACAAAACAAATTATGACAAAATGGAAGCAATGCTGAACATTCACAGGGAAAGTAAAAGCTCTTTGCACCGTTTTCATCACAGCTGCACTATATATAGATGTGCAATCATCATAAAAATTTCAAAGTGCACATTATTACAATTGCAACACTTCGTAGGCTGTTAGATTTCAGGTGCTGTGCATGCAAAAGCTACTTTACAGCACATTTGGTGAGTTATATAAACTTTTATTGGCTTTAATACCCAAATCTGATGTAGATCTTTGTGACCAATATAGAAAAACGTAGAAGGAAATAATGATCTTGTATAGTTGGTATCATTTCCTTTCTAGTGAAGTCATTCGCTCTAACAGCAGGTGTGTGTTCATGCAAGGTACATTTTTAATTTCAGCTTGGCTTCTGAATGAAACAAAGCAATGTCTGTGCAGGAATAATGTGCTCAAGCAAATGTGAAGCTGCTTTGTGCAGGAAATAGTAACACAGTTCCATGTTAAAGATAAATGTTGAGCGAGTCTTTTAGCAAAAATAAAGCTTCTTTGATGCTGAGTGGTTAAGTTTGAGTTTCATGGTGAGATTTTAATTAATTGAAAAATAAGAATTAAACTGTTGTTATTTCTCAGGGTTTTTGTTCCTCCTCCACTGTTGTCGATCCAAGGCTTTGTTCCAGTTTTATCGGACCCATCCAGATGATTGCCACCGACGTTGATGGAGCAGCATTAACTTCTGGAGGGATAATGCTGCGTTTGTTTGCCGTGTTCTGTCAGCAGGCGGCAAGCGACAAACGCTTCACTGCATCAGGAGATTCAGGCGCCTAACAAAGTAGAAAGCTCTGTCTGAAAATTAAACAACAAACGTTAAGAAAAATCAAAAGATTTCCTCAGAAGTGTGATATTTATCTGGTTTTTAGTTAGACTGCTGATATTGCTGTGATTCCTGGGGGTTTTTATCATTAGCTTGTTCAGTCATGTTCATCTGATGGCGTTTCTAAGGTCGTTTTCATTCCTGAAACTCAATACAATTGGGGATCAAAGTTGTTTTCTTTTTCACGCTGCACTGGGTCAAACCAACAAGCTAATTTAAAAACCTGTTCCCCTCCTCGCCTGTGGGGGCGCTGCACTACTGAAGGAAACGACACAAAACCTCTAAAGAAGACACTGAGTTTCTTCATCATAAATGTAAACAACAATGGATTAGCATCAGATTTTAGCTGTTGTAGGATTTCTACCATTTCTCCTGCCAGCGCTAGGCTAATGCGTTTGTTTCAGCTGTATTTACCCAGAATCCCCTGCTGTTTAATTTACTGACTTGAGTTTAAGGCAGTAAATGAAAGACTGAGTTAATATAAGAAACACTTAACACTGAGACAAAGGACATAGAAAATGAAAAATGATTGTTACTAAATAATTGTTTCTTTATTTCAACGCTTAGACCAATAATCTCCCCTCATAATCACAACATCAAGCTCTGCGTCAGAAAATTTTTTTCTCATTTCATAGATGAAAATGAGCAGCTGCGATTTATTTAGGTTGGTATTACCAAGATTTGGAGATTTTCCAGCCTGGAAAAATGATCATTTTGATGCTGACGCTGCGTTTGGCTCCCTGAATGCGACTGCAGTGCTTGTCATTCCCATCATGTCTCCTTGGCCTGAGTGGGAGGTTAAATGCATTTCCATCTGATGAGTTTATGTGTAGGCTGCAGAGTAGGTGACACTTTCAATATGAAATTAAGCCCATGTGTGATGTTCCACCTACATCTGAATCCCTGCACAACAACACCAAAACATTTCCCTGCAGGCTGTGATGATGATGCGCTCCGACTGGATGAAGTGTCTGACAGCGCATTAGTGCCGACTTTTAAAACTACGGAACTTCCAAGATTTTTCCTGAAGATAAAACTTTAAAATTTTCTTAGGGGTTTTTTTTGTTTTGTTTGTAGTTTTTTTGCAATTGTTTTTACTTTTGAAGCTCACAAAATTCAGTTTAGTTTCCACAATTAAAAGACAGACCAAAAACATTAAGAAAAAAAACTTCCACTCTGATAGAAAAAAATACATTGAAAGCATAAAATCAATTGATCATAAATGTAGGAATAAAGTCATAGAGATAGAAATAAAAACAAATGAACTATTTAAATCTTACCGAGTCTCCTTGATCTGGTTTCTTGTGCAAATATCTTAGTTCACTTGTAATAAGACAAAACTAGCTGGTTTCACAATCATGAAACTCGGTTACCTAGCAACTCCAGCCCAGCCCACCTCGTTACCTAGCAACCCAGTTCAAGTTCCATTGGGATTATTCCATTTCTGAGATTTTTAGAGATTATATGCCTGAAATAATCTGCAGTTTGACTTGAACTTTTTCAACAATGTTAAAGAATTATTTACTCAAAGCAAGCTCATATATCTTACTCAAAAGTTACCTATAAATTAGTTTTGTCTTAATTCAAGTGAATTAAGATATTAGCACAAGAAACCAGTCTTACTTGAGAAGATTTTGTGCTTTTGCAGTGTAATATTAAATAATTACAGGAGAGATTATCAGTGTTGTTTCTTTAAGTAAAGTTTTCAATAACATTTAAAGCCGTTTACAGACAACAAGCCTGTTGAAGCTTAATATCAAAATTTCAGGGGTCTTTTGTGTGGAAATTCACTCTTTTTTTATTTTTACTTTCATATCTGAAAAGTGTGCTCAGAAACAGCAATGTTGATATTTCACTTCCTTTGTGTGGTTTGAGGAATGTTTATCTGATGCATTTGTTCAGTTCTTTGCTAAATAACTACTACAAAATAAAACTAAAAAAGATTTACTAAATCCTGGATGGAAATTTGTAACATCATTCACAAAAACCACCAGGAAACCAGATCAGCTGTTTGGCTTCGGGTTAAATGTGTTGGGGTTTTTATTCTCTGCTGTCGTTTAGCATTGCGGTTAAACTCGCTGATTCCTGAAAGATTCTTCTATGAAGAAACGTTTTCAAATCTGAAACTCCCTGGGCTCCCAGCTGCTTTACACCAAACAAATGTGAGGCGCTTGAGTCCAGTCCACTGGGAGGTTTACATGGAAATGCAATTAGTGTGGAGAAACTGCGCAGGACCCCATTTATCCCAAGGCAGAAGCAGATGAGCCACAGAGAGAAGTGGCAGTCAAGATTTCCAGGAAGTGAAGTTGAAAAGGGGCTTGCATGCGCTCCCGTTATTCCTTGATTTTAGTTTCATCCACATATCTCTCTGAAACTAAAAGTGAGAGCTTGTGTCCCTGGGAACATTTGCAAACTGTAATCTGGTTTTTGTGTTGCTGTTGAGGAAATATATACCAGTTTCAGTGTGAATTATAGCTATATATCCATTTAACTCATTATTGCTCAACTGAGATAAAATAAATTCTTGTAAAGCTGCAGTATGTAAATGCTATGAAGAACATGTTGTTTTTACATATTTGTTAAAATTGTCACCATGTTGTGATAGTAGGCTTTTCAGAGATAATCTGTGAAAAGCTCATTTGCACCAATCAGAGCCAGGAGGAGGGGCTTAGTGCTATCAAACATCCTCATGTACTCACGGCTATGCTAAGTACACTGAGCATTTACAAAATGCGATGCTACTGCAGTGTAGACACAGGGAGAGGTGATTGACAGCGCTAAGACCCGCCTCCTGGCTCTGATTGGTTGTTTCTAGTTTGCACTAGGAAAAGACTTATACCATACTGTTACAAAACAATGACAGTTTCAACAAACACGTAAAGAATGAATTTTTATAAAAGTTACTGCAAAAACAGCTTTTATAACAGAAACACGCCAATCTTGAAAAAATAATTTTGATAAAAGGTTTGCGCTAGAGTTAGGTGATTTTCAGCTTTATCAAAATTTGTGTTTTTTCACAAAACTGTGATGGAAACACTTTCTTTGTGTCGTATGATCAATATCAGGATGCTACTTCTGGCAGAAACGAGAAAGAAGATGACGGGAAGTAGTTTTATGATATGATGATGGTGCCAGATGTTTTTTAACAACTTATCATATGAATAAACTTATTCACATGTGATTTTAATTGTGTTTCTTATTTAATTGAAACACCGTAAATGTGAAATTGTGTTTTTTTCAACATTAGTGAGTTTCAGCAAAGCTTTGTGTAAATTTGTAATGGAAATGCAGCGAACGGCTCCTTCACAAAGTTATTTGCTTGTTCCTGGTTTTACTATTTCCAGTCACATCATGTATCCAAGCCGAACAATGAATGGGTGAATGTGGCTGGTAGTGTAAATGTTGCACAAGATTACAGAAGCTATAAATATCAATTTATTTATTTAAACTTTAAAAAGCAGCAGCATCTACTGGTATGCACTATAATCTTTGAATATATGCTGATGGTCAGTTATGTGCACACATACTGCCTCCATAGGAAAAAATCACAGGTTTGTGTTTTAAAATGAGCGTTGAGCTGAGATAATTGGAAACTGTGTCACCGCTGCAGCGTCTTCCCCATATCCACACACCCAGGCTTTCACAGTAGGCTCTCCATAAACTGTGTGAAACTGGTGATTATGATGATAATACACTTTCCTGGAGACAAGGTCAGAGAGGAAAACGAAGCAAAGGGAAGTGGAGCAGAACAGACAGACAGAAGAGATAATCACTGTTTTTAAATATCAGTATCTGCATTTAAGCTGCAGTAACTTTAACAAAAAATGTCTTTTTACTTATTTGTTAAAGCTGTCACCATGTCATATGAGACAGATAATCTGTCCTCTCTGCGCTACTCTTGCTGTTTGAAGAAATGCACTGAAAACAACCAATCAGACCCAGGAGGCGTGGGCTTAGTGCTGTCAATCACACTCACGTTTGTGCAGACAAAGAAAACCATTTATCCACCATGTTCTGTGGCCATGCTAACTAGCCTTAGCATTCATGACAGGCACTGCTAGCTTCACTGTAGTAGAGAACTACACAGAGGGTGATTGACAGTGTTAAGACCTGCTTCCTGGCTCTAAATAACAAAATCAGGCAAAAGAAAATGTTTCCAAATCAGTTTCTTTCTATGTGAAACGCATAAACTTTAATAAAAACTGTAGGTGTGTGTTTGTATCTGGTGAATTTTTGGTTAAAACATGTTTAGTTTTCATTCAGTGGGTAGAAAATCCAGAAACTCAAATAGAAGTAGAAATACTTCATATTAAACTTCATAATTAAAAGTAAAAGTAAAAATTGTAATGCAGTAAAAATACTTCAACAAATATGTAGAAAAACATTTTTTTTTATATAAAAGTTCCTCAGCAGCTTTAAATAACATCAACAAATGTCTCCAAGTTTACTGCTGACCCACTCTGAAGACGTGGAGACAAGCCCAGTCTTGAATATGTTGATAACTTACCTCCATTCACGGCAGAGGCATCAGGATAAATCTTAAAATTATTCTGCATCCATTAGTTTCCCTGCTCCGTTCCTGTCAGTGTTTCTGTTTCCTTTCTCCTCAGATCATCCTCCTCCACCGGAGGAAGAAAAGGAGACGAATAAAAGTCAGCCCCCTGCTGCAGTTGCCAGCTTTCACACTTCTAATGAGCCATACACACACAGTCGCGTTTTCATCACTTGTGTGGACTTCACGTTGACGTCCATTAATTTCTACACCCTAATCCTTACCATAATCTTAATCCTAACCCTAAACATCACATACCTGATTACTAACCCAAAAACAACAATTTCCCTCATGGGGACCAAGAAAATGTCCCACAAGTAGCAATGGTCCCCATAATTCGACATTGTAGACAGAAGTAGGTTCCCATAAGGATACAAAAACCTGGTACACACACACACACACACGCACGCTTCGTTTGTACTTATCTAAAGTGATTTGTTTGTTTCATGTTTCCTTATCGCAGGTTTCTGCACATGAAAAGTTCAACATGAATTAATTTTAAGATCCATTAAACAGTTAGAATGTTTAATTTTTAACAGAATTATCAATTTGGAAGCAGAAAGTCAGATAGTTTTTTTTTAAAAAAAATCAGGGAGACATCAGAAATGGAAGCTACAATTCAGCTGTAATTGTATATAGGGGTGCTCAAAGTATGACATGGGGGCCATTTGCGGTACCTGGACTAATTGTGTGTGGCCTGAATTCAGTTCAATAACATTAAAAATTTGGACTCCAGTTCAAGATTTTTTTATCTTTAATTAACATAAACAAGTAAAATATTGGCTTTAACACAACAGATTCACTTTTTACAGATACTTTTACACCCAAATCTGAATTTAAAATATATATATATATACAGTATATACTATAACAGTGGAACGACGAGACCCGATGCGAGAAGGGGAGACAGGCAAAGCCCCCAAGGAAGGTTCCCTCCTGCACACCCCAATGATTTACACCAGGAAATATGAAGGCTGAGTTCCCTCCTGGAAAAGGAAACCGCCGGAAGGCGTAAAGACAACCAGAAACTGGCCTGCCTGCAGGAAGAGTTGGAAGAGATGGAATTTCAGATAAAAAAGCAGGAAGAGCTCAAAACAAGGTATTTCGATCAGGCCTTCCAGGCAACGACAGACCTAGAGAGACTAAAGAGGCTGAGTGATCCAGTTGTCCTTAAAGCCGTGGTTATTGCATCCCAGGCTCAAATAGATGTGAAAGAGATGGAGAGGGAGGATTTGGAAAAACTGTTTGAAAATTTAAAGGTGCCCCATTTCTATAACCAGGAAGAAATAGCGACCGAAATAAATGCTGAGAAAAGTAAAGCCTACAAAGAAGAACTAGATGAGCTAAAGGCTTCCTACGTAGAACTGAGCTCTAAGTATGAAGATGTTGCTCTGGTGAGGAGGGAGGCTGAGAAACAAGCGATTAGTGAAGCTAAGTTGAGACAGGAACAACGACTCCCGGAGAATTTGTGTGCAGAGAAGGACGACATAATTAAAGAAATGTCACAACAGATTGCATTGCTGAAAAACAGCAAAAAACTTTTGAAAGAAGAATTGCATCATAGCAAACACTCATATCAGGATCTGAAAAGCAATTACGAAAGTGATGTTTCTAAACTAAAAGAAGGCATGCAAAGATATCGGGAGGAAGTCAAACAGGAGAAAGATACAGACTGGGAAAGAGAAAATCAATGAGTCACTGCTCCCTATGCATTGCTATGGGCAGGCCCCAATAACTTGATAACTTTTGTTTGGCTGTCATAAATTAATGAGCTAGCTCAAAATCATGGCTGGTCTGTTGCCGCTTGGAAACCCTGATGGCTTATGGGTAATATTTGGTGTTTTGAAATATAGTAAAGATATCAAGATTGTTTTTTGTTGTGTGGATGAACTTAAAAACATAGGCTCTTGGTACTTAAACAATTTATCTTCTGAAATATATTTTGTATCTTGAACAAATAGTTTTGACCTCAAAGCTTCATATATTTGTGTAAAGATATCAACTTGAATTTTTATTGTTGATTTCACAGAGTCAGTTATGTTAAATGTATTTCACCACGGAATCATTTTTTGAGTGTGCACTGAGGGGCAATAAAGGTTATTTCTATTCTGTTAAATTTTAAAAGTGGTTGAATAGAGAAAGGTGAAAAGTCGTCCACTTAAAGTCGTCTCCTGATGTCCAAATGATGTTGAAAACTGGCCTCGACTGATGAAATAGTCCTTTTCAAGATAAAACCGAGCAGGTCGTGTGGAGTAAACAGATCCAATTTTTAATCTGTTTGGTAAGTGGGAACAGACAGGATGTTTTAAATCTGTCTAAAGAGCCCCATGAAAGCCATTCAGCTGAACTTCAGGGCTCAGTGTTGATAAGGTAAAGGAAAACAAACACCTTTTCCCTCCTTGGTCACCTGATACGCTGATGACCTTGTAATATTAACCAGAACACCATGTAGGCTTACAATGCAGTATTTAATAGGTGCAATTATAAATTTGCAAGTCAGACAGGATTGTGTCATGTTTCAATGCTAACTGGAGCAGCTTGATGTGGCAGCTTATTTATATAACACAGTATCTGTTGAGGTTTACCTTCGAGTTCATGACTTTTTTCCATGTCAGAAATAGTTTAAATATGTTATTTATCCAACTACACGTCCAAAAGAGTGACAACTATAACGCCGCATTCAATAAATAAAACAATGGGAACCTCAGGAAGAAAAATTTTAAAAATTAATTAGTAACGGTTTAGGTGAGAGAAAGTACACTGTAAAACATTTGAAGATGGTTTAGCTTGAAAATGAAAGTCTGCCTGCTGCCTTGAAAATGCAATTTAAGTCAATAAGGAAATTGTTTTGGTTTTAACTGAGAAACTAAAGTTCATGATGTCGATTTAACATTTAGACATTTTGTGTTGTTGGACACATAAGACATAAAAGATAAAATTTATAACAGCCTTTATCCTCACAACGCCAGCTCATAAAGTGAGTGTATTCTCATGTTTTATAAAAGGAGGATTCGGTGGATATCCTGCACAATGTAAAGATAATCAGCGGCTCAGTGAATCTTTCAGGTGCCCTGTGGCTAAACGCAACAGCAGGTCAATAAAAATAAATCAAATTAAAAGGAGCAGAATAAAGTCAGAAAATTACAAGAATAAAGTAAAAAAAATATTAAATAAAGTTGTAATATTACAAGAATAATCTATAAAATAAATAAATAAAAAAAATCAAAATGTTGCAGGAAAAAAAGTCAAAATAATGTTGGAAAAAAAATGACAATAAAGTCAAAATTATATGAGAATAAAGTCAAAATAATTCAAAAATACATTTATAATATTAAAGATAGAATAACGTCACAAAGAGAATAAAGTCAAAATATTACCAGAATAAAGTTGTAAAATTTTTACTTTATAGTTGTTTTATTTCTTTATACTATTTTCCTAATGACTTTACTCTCCTAATTAATTTTTTAAATTTGTTCTTAGTATGGCCCTAATGCTCCGTCATAATCTGGGTTCATCACCTGAAGGTGGAAGGGCTTTCTAACATCACCAGCGTTATTTTATTCAATGTGAAAATAATCCAGATTATGTTTTACACACCATGAATCAGACACAACCCGTCTGATTCATTCCACCCAATTTATCTCCTCCGTTCTGATTGGCTTTCACCACCTGCCTGTGTCACATCCATAAAGTCCTTTTTCAACTGGCTGCCAAAACGACTTCATTATCACAAGGGCTGATAATTGGGAGAGTTCAGAAATACTTCTCTTCACACTCGGGTGCTTTTCCCTTCGACCTGCTAACGCCGGGAGCTTTGACACGTTAAAGCGCTGCTCCCTCCCTGAACTGTCAATTAGTCCAGCAGGCTGCTGCGCGGCGTTGTGTTAACGTTTGACCTGCTGCACTGAACTCGTGGCTCCTTTGTTAATCCGAAACCCCTGAAGAAAGATATCAGGCACCTTTGTCTGACCGAGCTTATCGCACGCTGCAGGCTGGTGAGAGACCATTAAACATGTTGTACTCCTTCCAGGTGATTCATGAGAAATGCTCTTTAGCTCTTTTTTTCTATTTTTAACAATTTTTCTGGAATGAATGTGGCACACAGTACATACACTGCAAAAACATAAAACCTTGCCAAGCATTTTTGGTCCAATTTCTATTGCAAATAAAGTACACTTGAAATAAGGCAAAACTAACTTAGCAAGATAAATTACTTTATTTTAAGTAAATAATTTCTTGATATTGATGAAAAAGTGCTAGTTCCACTGGCAGATTATTTCATTTATTTCACAATCGTTACCTAGCAACGCCAGCCAAGCAGCCCGTTACCTAGCAACCGAGTTCTAGTTCTAATGGCAGATTGTTGCACTTAAAACAAAACATTTTTCCCATAAAATGAAATCATCTCCCAGTGGAACGCGTACATTTTCACCAATAATCAGGAATTATTTACTTAAAATGAGCTCCTCTGTCTTTCCGTGAAGTTAGTTCTGTCTTACTTCTAGTGTACTAATATATTTGAACTAGAAAAAAGACCAGGGGTGTCCAAACTTTTTGTTAAATTGGCTAAAATCACTGAGTCAAAAGGACTCAAAGGCCAAAATATATAAATATATATATTTGTATCAAGTCAATAAGATACTAACACATAATACTTCAATTAAACAAGCACAGTAGGTTATGCAAACAAAGTGATTTGTTGCTGGAAAAGGATCTAAAGTTTAAAACGTGTTCTGCAGGTTTCCATTATTAAAATGATGGTAATTTTCTAGGTATCAATTGGAAAAAAAACAAACAATTTTGATAAAGGACCCACAGGCCGCACTTTGGACACCTCTGAACTAGACCCTAAATAATTGGTAAGATTTTGTGTTTTTGCAGTGTATGCATGGATCTTTTTAATGTATTTGCCTCGAAGCTTCACCTCTGGTTCATTATATCTATAGTGTTACATTTACTGTTCCTCATTCTTTGATATATGAAAAGCTTTGATTCACTCTAATTTATTTTCATCGTTAACCTGTGAATAATTGCCCACGCTGTAGATTTTATTCTCAGGCAATTTATTGTGACCAAAATGTTCAGGCTGTTTTTCACTGCAAGCCATTTTCTCACCAAACAAAAGTGAAGCTCTCAATAAATTCCTTTAGAAGTGACTCATCAAAGATGTTTTCAGGCACTTCAGAGACTTTCAGTGCAGCTGGAGCCATTAGTGATTGGTGGAGGTGTTTGTTTCAGATAGTTTCCAGTGTAAATTAAGTGCTTTCTTTCTTAACTTTGGAGCATTTTGTACTTTCTGTGTGTTTTTAAATGTGATCTGTCATCCTTCCTGGACCAGGTTCGGACTGTAGCTTGTACAAAACATGTTTATTAAAAAATCATTCTTAGATTATGAGAATTTAGTCTGCTCAATTGGGACACTTGTCACTTTAAATCGAAATACAAACTCCCCGGAACTCAGCTTTGGTTGCTAGGTAACGGGCTAGGCTCAGCTGGGGTTGCTAGGTAACGGCGCAATCAAGAGGGGCTCGCTTTCCAGACCCCAAAAAACACTTCTATTTTTAAAAAAAGTTAGTTATTTGTTTTTTTTAAGCGCTTGAGTTTAAAAAAACATTTATTTGGGTTTTTCACCCAAATAAATGGGTTAGAAACCCAAATAAATGGGTTAGAAACCCAAATAAAAACATAAAAAGGTACAAAATGTGAATTTAGGATCTTAGTTCCCCTTTAAGAGAAATAATTTCAAAATGATTTGTATCAGATGGACTCATGCACTTTGTTATATTAAATATTTTGCTTATGTATTAGCTTTATATGAGAGTAAAACATGACTGAAAAATAAGATGTTCATATTTTGATGTATTTGCAGAAGTGCACAAACAAGCAAGGCAGCGGAGCGACGCTCACTGTAAGGAGCAGAACTTCAATTCGTCTGTGTCCTACTTTCAGGGCTCGTCTTTTAGTCGTCCTGCTGCGAGATTCTGGCTTTTAAAGAGAAACTGAGAAAGAAACAGAAACAGAGTGACTTGACATCTGCAGCTTGGCTTTTAGAGTAACACAGTATGTTTTATAGTTAAAGCCAAGGACATATAAAATCAAAAGACTCTGTACATGCTGTGCAGTCTGAGGTTATACTTTTTCTTTTGGCTTGGAAGCTGCATGCTGAACATTTGATTTGAACTGATTTTTGCCTGGAGTTTTTTCCCCAAGTGGCTGCATTGATTTCCTCCCCACAGGCTCCTCACTTCGAGATGCTAACTGGAACAGTGGAGTGAAAATAAACATGTTTAGGTTCTGAGTTTGCGATTCATTGGGTTGCCCGGACATTGCCTGGCATGTTCGGTGAACTCTGCATCGGCTGCTACAGGTTCGATGTGGAAAATGCGTAACCATAACAACCGTGAATCTTTGCGCTCCACGGTGTGAGGCAGAATATCACTCAATATGCTGTTGGGAAACAACTGCAGGTAAATAGTTGCTAAACCTTGAGATGTTGTAAAACTAAAAATTGTTTGACTAGAGAAAACCTTCGCCCCCATCTTGTTGATTTATCTAAAGGAACAATATTCTATACACTAATAATATGATAGAAATGAATCAATTTGTTTTCTTTGTTGGTGTTTTAAGCCATTGTTTAAATACAGTTTCTAAAACTCAATCTCAATATTTCCTTTCCATTAAACAATAATTATTCTGCCAAAAATGAAAAGAGGATTTTTGTATATTTCTCACGATTCAGTTTTATTTAGAATTCAAATAAACAATAATTAGAAACTAAAAGATGTGGATCTGAACTCATCCAGAACAAAGAGCTCAAACAGAAGACAATTCTCTCAGGTTATTTCCACTCAACGTTTTCACTCGAGCCTGAAAGTCTGTTTTTATTTTTTTAAGGGTTTGGATTGTTTTTAGAAGGAATTCATATGGAAGTATAAAAACGGGCAAAATATGAATTTTGCAAAATAGATTCCCGTTAAGAATTTACAAACATGTTTTATAACCCTGCAGAACATTGCTTCTAAATCCTCATTATGCCTATTTTCATAAAGGTTTTATTCGTTCCTACTAACAATCAATATGCCTTTATCAACATCATGACTTCCCATGATTTCTTTATGGATTTAGTGCTTTAACAGGTCAATAAAGATATTTTACTTCTGTTATTCACTAACAGGTGTTTGAATCACCCCATGTTTCACTGGGACCATGTAGTCCTAGTGCCAACTGCTCAGGAGATTAAATATGTCCCATCTACTGCGTACTCATGCAACATTAGCCAGAAGATTAGCTAATGGTGACAAGTATATCTCACCGCTTCACCTTGTGCACTCTACGGCCCCCGAGGGGAACTGACGTCTGTCATATCACATTTTCTTGCTGCCACAAAGCCGGAGTGGAAGTGGTTGGCAAACCACAGGTGGTTAGTCGGGGGGTTTGCTGCTGCTGGAGTGCAGGGGCTTTGAGAAGGAGTTCAGAAAATTAATCGGCCATGTTTCTGTCAGTCCTCCCTTCATCCGCCAACCTTGCTAATCTGACCGTTCACCTGGAGATGTGACATGTGACAGCACTTTCAAAGCTTTTGTCCTCGTTACATGCAGCTCTGCCTCGGATGCAGCAGGAGGAAAAGTGTATTAGCTTCAGCTGCAAAGTAGCACATTGTGTTTTGTGTGGCAAAATCTTTTTAAAAAAACATCCTGATGGATGAAAGTTGCAAGAAAGCATCCATAATTTATCAGATTAAAAGGTGAGATGCATGCACACTGAATTCCAACTAACTCTAAAAAGATTTGTTCCTTGGGGAGATTTTCTTACCATCTAATTACTGTTTGCCTTATCTGACAATTTAAATCACATCCACATTAACATTCATTAAGAAAAAAGCCTCCTTGGACTCAGATTGAACAGCTGTGCTTAAGCATTTCATGCGATGGGATCCTTCTGAGGATTAAGAGGGTTCAACATTGAATTAATCAAGATCTACTTTTTTTTTGTCCTGTTCTCTCATTTTGAATTCACTAATGATGGATTAAATCAGAATAAAAGAGCGATTCTGCCCTGCATTTATTCAACAAACTTTTAACTTTAGAAAGTCAAACGTTTCCAGGTTCTTTCCTATAAAATTTTTGAGATTATTCTCAAAATTTTTGTTTTTCTAGCAAATGTTTTGACTTTTGAAAGTCAGAAATTTCCAATTTTTTTCTGGAAAAGTTTTGAGAAAAAACTAACATTTCCAGCCTGAGAAGTTGGAAATTTGCTTGAAAGAAATCTGAAATTTTGAGATTACAAAAAATTTTACTTTCAGAAATTTTCTGACTTCCAAAAGCCAAGAAATGTCAACTCAGAAATTCTCTAGTTTTTCTGGAAATTTTTTAGATTACTCTCAAAATATACTGTTTTTTTTCTAGCAAATTTTTAACATTTCATGCTCACAAATTTCCTAGTATTTTTCTAGAATTTTTCTGAGATTAACCTCAATATTTGTGAGTTTTTTGGCCTTAAATTTATTCTATTACTTTTTCTAGTTATTGCAGTGCTAATACACTGTTGCAGTATGCAGCACACCAGCTACAGTGGCTGTAAAAACTAATTTCCAACTGTTTTAAAACATTTTAATTATCATTTAGAAACTGCATGTTATATTTACTCAGATTTTGTCTCCTGGACTCATCATGTGGGCAGATGATTAAAGTGAAACAAGGAAAAACTTCAGCAGAAGATCCAGACCTTTAATTTTTCCGTCTCCTTGCAGCTCTGCGCTGCTCTGTGTCATCCGCTGTGACCGATGATTTATGACAGCAGAGTGAGCTGGAGCAAACACACACTGCAAACGTTTAACCTCTGGCTTGTTGTTGCCGTGGAAACGGAGGTTGAAAGATGACCTTGAAGTGTTGAGGATTCACCAAGATCTTCCTGTCCACAAAACCTTTGATTAAACTTAACCACATTATTTTTAGTGTCCTTCCCTCCCATGATGTGGTTAATTAACTATTAGTTCATGGCTTTTAAAAAGGAATTTGTTTTAATTTACTGCATATGTTGCTCCAGACGTGTTATGATTTTTTTTTTCTTTAAATGTCTGGATAATTCCTACATCAGAACATTTTTAAATAGGGTTTAGCTTTGGGCTTTAATTAACCATAATGTTTATTCTACCACAGTTTCTTTTAACATTCCTGCTAAAGTACTTAGTACTCATAAAAATTGTTCATACAGTGTAATGAAGTAGACAATATGTAACCACATGGTTTGAGGCTTTTTAGCGACACTAGGCAACTATAGAATGGAAATGAGTAATACTGGGATTTCTAAGCAATATGATTTAGCTATCAAGAAATTGTAAATTCTTTGAACCAAATGATTGCTTAAAATTACAAAATATATGGATACATATTTACATATGCAGTACATCCCTAAAGCAATATATTTTTAATTGTTTAAAAAACTGTTAAGTTATTCCAGGTTTATAATAACGCACTTGAAACTGCCGCTAGTTTATATTTAGGTATGATGCTGATTAGATCCATTAGGCACTTATGGAATGACCTGAGTTTTCAAACCCAATATTTTGATTGATTTCTATTTATATATTATTAATGCTGCTATGCCTCCAACAGGACTTTGAAATTGAGTCAAAATATGTTTTTGAACAGCCATCATTGCACTCTGAGCTTTCCAAAAAGCAATAGTAATATTATGACTTATGAATTACATGAAAATGGTTTAAAAATTAACTGGTCTGGATTACATGGGGTTTGATAATAATAGTGGTAATCTGGATTAGATAAATCAGGTCTTGAGTAATCAAACTTGTTGGATAATTAGTGAATTGGAAATTTTAAAAAATTGCCAGGTGAAATTGAACTCTACTCTGATTTATTTGCTAAACTCCAACATTTAACATTTGCCGGTGAGAATGCTTGTGTTGTGTTTGATCAGCTTCTTGTACATTAAAATACATCAGCAGCTTTACATCTGATATTCGCCCTCTGGCTCAATAAACTGAGTCATTATTTAATCCCAGGCTGTAATCTTTGTAAAGGTGACCTTCACTGGTTGTTTATTGATCAATGCTTGGATGCAATCCATTGTTTTTAGAACTGATGCAATAAATTCAAAATAAATCAAAACAAATTTAATGTAGTGCTTAAAGGGGACTGTGTTGATTAAAACATTAGATTACACTTGGTTTTACATTTTTCTTTATATCTTTGCTGCTTTAAACACAAAAGTAAACTATTATGAAGTACATTTTGCTGTTATTGTTTTTATAGATGTAGAGTTCATGAATCCCACAGAAACTAGACTGTGTTGCAGGACGTCAATATGACCACTAGATGGCACTGGAGGCTAAAGATTTAGCACCACCATCCAGACAAAACTAGTTTTTTAAAAAACTTTTTCTCACTGTATTTTCCTCAGTTTTTAACACAGTTTCAAAATGAAGTCACTTAACTGTGTGAGCCAAATCCAGCGGAAACCCCAACACTGTTCAATCTGCTTTGAAAACTTTGCTTAGACCCAATAAAACGTGTTTTTATTTATTTCACTTTCTGGTACAAATATTTAACTCAGTCCAGTTTATTTATATAATGTCATTTCACAGCAGATGTCGTCTTGAAACGCTTTACTACAAAAAAAATAATAATAATTTTAATTGATTCTACTTATCAAACATTGAATGTTTTGTTCAGTTTATTATTTAAATTGGCTTTAAAAGTCTCTGGATGGTAAGTTAATAATAAAAGATTTCTTTTCCAGCATCCATTGCTCATACATTGGTAAAACCAGCTGACCAAATGGACTGGAACTCTCCTGGGGTTGCTAGGTAATGGACAGGTCTCCACTTGGTTGCTAGGTAACTGCGCAGTAGTTGTGGAATATGACTTGAGAGTTGTGAGATTTTTCAAACTGCTCATTTTCTAAACACCAAACATTAATTTATTACCTAAAAACTCCTGGGTGTTTTTTTTTAAAGTGCTTTCGTTGTTTTTAGAAGCAGATGAGACACAAATAGAAGTGCTTATTTCCATAATAAGTCCCCTTCAGCATTTAGTTAGTCCTTAATGTGTATAAATTAATTTACGAATAAATTTAACTTAACTTTGCATTCAGTGGTACAACTTAATTAATTAATTAAAAATTAACCAAGTTCCAAATTATTGCATGATATTGAACTTTTTACGTTAACATACACAGTGGTGCCATTCAGGTCAGCTGAAAACTTTCCACACTGCAACAAAGAGCTCTCAATGTCAAACTGCAAATGAGATTGTCATTATTTAAAAATGTTTTTTTGAGCTTGCCAAGACGATTTCAGTCATATGGCGCCTGTGTTGTGACTGCTCCACTTTCTGAGCTGCTAAACTCTCCTAATAAGGTTTATGTAATTTAGAAAAGCTGACTTGGATTGGATCATTTTTGAGCTTTAATGGATCAGTTAGCATGCAAGGATTTAGCTCCTGAGTAATATTCTGCAGCAATGCCAACCAGGAGGCCTTTTGTAATAAAACAACGTCTCATTGGGAAGAGCAACGTCTGAGTTTATTCATTAAAATTATAATGGGATGAGGGAAATGCATATGATGTTTGCTTCAACTCTTTGCCGGATAAAGATGATTAAAAGCATGAAAATTTATAGTTTATCTTAAAAATAAGATAAACAAGAGCACACTTAAAAACTAATTGTATTTTCTTGTGCCCTTGAATCAGTGCTGGTTTTAGGCTTCGTGGGTCAAAATTTTTAATTTATTAAAGTCAAAACAAGTCAAACAATTAAGAGGGAAAAAAACATAAAAACCGTTATTCACAGTAAATTCACTTAAAATATAAATGAATTTATAAGGAATCCTTTAACAGATTTTTGATAAAGCATTTACATCAAAATCTGGTTTTCTGGGGTATTTTAGGATCACAGTGTTCAACACATAACTATTAAACAATGGATTTGATTGTCGTTTCTTCTGGTAGTTTTATCTTTTATTTTTACTGACTTCCAGTAAAGTCAGATTTAGAGCCATAGGTAAAGATGCACACCTCCAAATTGCGCCCACTTGCTAGTTCAGTACGGTAAAGCACCATGCTGCAAAGCTCAAATCATCTCAGACATGACAATGAGCTTCCTGTTCTCCACATTAACCAGATTTCAATATCTGGAACATTTTTATACCACAAACTAAACAAAAGAGACCTGCACGCTCCAGCAATGATTGAATTTGTTTCCTCTGTATCAAACCAAGCTGCTCAGAGGACCATTATTGGGAGAGATTTTATTTCTTTCAACAGTTCAAGAGTTTTCGTGTATCGTCTTATTCTCTGAAATCAAAATACAGCTGAATAGAGAAGATCTCTAAACGTGATTCATGTCCAAAATATGTATTCTGGTCCAAAATTACTTTAATTTGACCGGCAACACAGCTATGTATAAAACATCTAAACTGGGTTATTTTGAAAGCATGGAAGTATGAAGGTGTTTCACAGCCGACAGATGATGACCTGCTGTCTTTATGTCAGGGCGCCACCCAGTGGTTGTTGTACAAAAATATAAAAAAATGAAAGCCAAGAGCAGCTCTTTTATAATGTATGATTGTGAGTTAAACTCCAGCAAAGGAGATAAAATAAATGGTTCTGATTGAGTAGAAAGCTGCTCTAAAAAACTTAACATCTGTACAGATGATGGGTTTTAAAGGTGACCTACTAAACTTCCTTGAACGAGTTAGGATTGGTTTATGTGCTAAATAAAACATGTTTCTTAATTTTTTTCCACAAAATCATCTAGATAATGACATCTTACTCTGCTCAGTTCTGCCTATGATCTTTTTTAGGGTGTCTTGTCTCTTTAAATCCAAATAAGTTGCTACTGGCCACGCCCCCAAACTCGTTGTTTACACTCACGTGTCAAAATGGCTGCCAACAGACAAACAGTTATTCCACCGTGCGGCTTTGAAAAGCATTAGCGGGATTAACCTTTTGCTCAGCTAACAAGAACACAGGAAGTGGTTTCTGGATGGTAAGTCTAGCTTGGCAGGGGTTTCTAGTTAACGGGGCTGGGGTTGCTAGGCAACAGTTCAGCGTTTGTCCCTTGTGACTTAACATAAGAAGACAATTATTATCCTGTTTGCAGAAGGAGTTGGATGATAACAAATGTGAAAGTATTTAAGTTGATTGCATAATTTAACAAAAAAAAAGGCAAATAAAAGCCAGTTGAGAGGAAAAACTTCACAAGCTGTCATGATGCGTAACCATGGCAACGTGTTGTCGTTTTACAACCGGGAGCAACTGATTAGCATCTAAAAAAACCTCAAGTATGATCTGAACCATGATTCCACACCTCAGTGGAGCTGAAGAGGAGCTTTTATGGATGCTTTGCCACGAGATTTCTTCCCGTCTATCATAATCGTCTCTCCGCCCGACTTCAATTGGAGCAACAAAAGCAAAAGAAGTGGATTAGCAGTGCTTGTTGTCATCCAGAAGATGTTATCTAGAAATCTAATCTCTGCTGCTCAGAGATTGAGCTGTTAGCAGGTTTTGACAGTTGCATACAGCAAGTCTTCAGCCAGAGGCCTTTTCATATACGTTGCGCGACTGACTGCTACAGGAGATTCTTCCTATGCACAGCATTACCATGTGCAGCGACTCTTTGAAAATACTTGAATTATATGAGTTAATTTTGAGGTTTTAACCATTTCTATAGTCGTTTCTTCTGGTAGTTTTATCTTTATTTTTGGCTTGCAAACGGAAAAGTAAAGAAAAAAAACTCAGAAAAATAAATAAACTTTAGCTCGACTGCGACAAAATGTGAA
This sequence comes from Poeciliopsis gracilis, assembly GCA_911649635.1. Taxonomy (NCBI): domain Eukaryota; kingdom Metazoa; phylum Chordata; class Actinopteri; order Cyprinodontiformes; family Poeciliidae; genus Poeciliopsis; species Poeciliopsis gracilis. Next base: position 6,748,495 of record CAJVRI010001154.1, read on the forward strand.
GTTCAATGGTTATGAATATTAAAATATGAACTATTTCACTGCTGGTTTTTTACGAACAGTATTGGTTTTTTTTTGTTGTTGTCATTTTTAACTGGTGTATGGAAACAAACAAGCTGCAAGGTGACAAAAGTTCTGGTGTGAATATTAAAATATTGGGTTGTTTACAGGCCTCTGCAGTTCGTTTTCTGGCTGGTTGTGGGGGGAAATGTGAGGCGTTTGGTCACCATTTCAGCATTTCAGATGGGGGCACTAATGATCGACTGGCACGCAAGCCGATTTAACAGGATGCATGCAAGGCCCTGGATCAGCCCACGACCACTAAATACTCAAGTCATTTTCATTCTTCGTCTCCCTGCCCTCAGGGAAGTGCGCATGCAGATAATCTCATTAGGGAAAACATAATATTTGTAAAAGAGCTTTGGAGCAAAGCCCCACCTCTGACTTGCCCTCAGTTTATTAAGACGTCTTGCTGATATGAAGTTGGTGACATAATCTGGTCCCAGCGGAGAAATGCGGACATTTGCAGAATTAAACGGGTCCAACACGCACGTATGTGAAGAATGTTTGTGTTCAAATCGGCTTAAACGCCAACAATGAATAAACAATCCGATTAATAGGGTTAAATCTGCAGCTGATAAACCTGGATTTAGTTAAATTAGGCTCTTGGAGTTCATAATGTGAGCAGCAGGGGGCGCTGTTCACCGTTATCTCACTGAGATTGATGTAGCAGCTGCAACGCTTCAGTTCTGCAGAAACAAATTAGTCTGAAAACTCATAACAAGCAACAGAATAAACAGTCATTTATTTCTAAATAATGTTCACTTCCTTCTTCATTTGAACATTTATGTGATGACAATAGTTTCATTGTGTGTTTGGATTGTTTGCAAACACAAATCACTGAGGTTATATTAGCATCATTTATGTTTAATCCTAAAAATATATTGCATAATTGGATTCACACACACGTATACATATTAATGTACTTATTGATTATCCTGAAGCAAACTTCTTTTCACTTCAGGCAACATGAAGATTATAAATGAGCTCAAAGGCTTGGTTGCACCAGTTTGTAAAGGTAAAATCATCCATTAACAAACTGTTTAAATATAACTTTCTCTGCATTTTATTTGGCCTTCATAATGAATAATATGTCGCATCTATTCACATTTATGTAAATTGGCCTTATACAAATAAAAACTGATTCAATTTGACAAATAAAATGATAGAAATTGTATTTCTGTGACCCTCCAGAAATGGCAACGGCGGGCCAGATATGGCCTGCGAGCCTCGAGTTTGACACGAGGTTTATATCGTCTAATAACTGCATGTTGTGGTTTTGTGAGCAGAAGCTTCGCCTAAAATGTGTTTGACACTCCAAAGAAACTCAAAAACAATTAAACACATTAATAAAATATAGATGAATTTTGTTGTTGTTTTAAAATCATGTTTATTTTCTTTTTTTGTGGAGACGAATATTTTTATCCCGTCTTTAGGAAAGCAACTCTGTGACCTGCGACTCGTGGGAAAAGGAAGTTATATGAGATCTGATGAAGTTTTGGATCACTGGAGTAGAAGCAAAGGCAAAAAAAATAAGGAATTATAATATTATTTTTACATGCTGTTCTCTGCAAAAGCATTTAAAATATTGAAGTTTTCTGATATTTTCTAACCATATACTAACATAGGGTAACATTCACTGTAAGATTTAGAAATAATAAAATTGAAAGTCTGAAATCTGCAGTTTAGCCCTTGACATTCCCACATAAATCTAGAGGAAATCTAAAAGTAAACAGTCTGTAGTTTAATCAATCTCAGTATAAATCCAGCTGTTCTGCGAATGTCTTAAACATCAGAAAGACCAAAAACACAGCAGCTTCTGACCCGTTTAAAGGGGACTACGTTTTCAAAATTCACTTTTTGCACATTTTTGTATTTGCACGCTGCAAAAACACTCATCGAGTATTTGCATTAGAAACTTCTTGATGAGCACTTTAAAAAATCAGAAAGCTGTTTTCTGGCAATAGCTTTGTGTTTTTGGTGTCTGGGAAGTGAGTCACATTTAGCAGGCTCTGTACCGTTACCTAGCAACCCCAGCCAAGCCCAGCTCGTCACCTAGCAACCAAAGCAGAGCTCCAGCACATTTGAGTTCTAAAACAATTCTCCAATTTTTAAACGTCTTACATTTCTGTTCATTCAACCTTTATCTGAGAAAGGGAAGATTGAGGTATGGATGCAAATCTGCCCAGATACAGATGATGCTACTTAGAGGAAAGTCAACTCTTAGGATTTAAAAACTAACACGGCACTTCAACTTGTTTTAGTTGTGATGTGGCAAAATGTGAAAACTTTGCGACGTACCTGTAGCTTTAAACAGATTTCAGACTTCTTCAAAAGGAGTTTATATGACTTAATGTTTTTAAAGTCTACTTTTACAAGCTGGTATTGTAAAATAACCAAACCTTGAATTATAGAGTTAACTGCTGGAATATCTGTATCCTGACTCCTTTGTGTCAGACACGAACGTAAAACTGTTTGGAAGTGTTGAATATTGATCTGGACACATTCTGGGACTCTGTCCAGGACATTTTTACACGCTGTTAGGGGTTGAGAAGAGACCCAGTCCTTAAAGATGATTGACACTCCAGTAAAAGTAGCTGAAACGTAAACATTAAAACCGTGTTCGTCCCCACAGTGTCCAGTGTAAATCTGATGGATTTCACAGACAGAACTGGTGTTTTTTTCTGGTGGAAACTCAACGCATCTCCTCACAGGTCACAACATTATGAGAATGAAAACTCCTTTATGGCTTTTTCTTTTTTCTTCCTCTGTGTTGCTTCACTTTCCTGGCGTGGCCATAATTCAGCTGCACTCGCCTGATGTGTAAAAGCTCACCCCAAACAAAGCATCAACTAAACGGCCGCCAGCTGCTGCTTCTTTTTTTGGACTGAAGGAAGGGAACCATGTTGGAAAATCCCTGCAGATCCGTTCGCTTGACTGAACGGTGACAACTTATCAGAAAGGCTCCAGAGCCCCCAGTGAGCCCCCTGGGGCTGCAGAGAAACATCTTGTGGTCTTACCTTAAAAGGCATATTCCTGCAGGCCAAACTACTGTTCTGCAACCAGAACCTCAGTTTACTGCAAGAAATCCACTTCAAAACAAAACTCCCCCCCTTTGGGAATCAATAAAATTATTATTTTATAAGTGTAACATTGAGTTTATTTTGGTGTTGTTTGTCAAAATTTGTTTTTTTATTCTTCAAATTTATTTCGTGTAGCCAAAGAGTTCATTGGTATGTAAGTTATGTTATGTGGCTCTTGGGAGTTTGTGGTTACCATGGCAACCGGTAACCGACAGCTCGCCCCGCCTTTTCTGTCGGCGTGTTTAACTGCAGCAATGCCATTTCTCCAGCGAGCGCTACACCAGAGCTACTCAAGTCCAGTCCTTTTAGACGTGCCCCTATTTCAGAACAGCTGATCCAAATGGTTGCATTGCTTGTTCTGCGTCTCCGCTCTGCTTACAATATGCTGACTGCACCATTAACTGGACCGAGACCAGGTTCGTAGACGGACCAGAATTTCATTGGGCCTCATCAGAGTTTCATTGCGGATTCACTCCTCCCCAAACGAACCAGACTTTCCAGGCAAACCGACTGGAGTTGGACCAAAAGCGGACTAAACGGGACCGGTCTGCCTAAAAGCCTCAGTCTCTACCGTCAACTGAGACCGCTCCAAAACCAGGAAGTGGACCACAGAAAAACAACCTCAGACTCAGTCCTCCAGATCTCAATCCATTCACGCTTCATCAAATCCATTACACTAAAACGTCTGACGCTAACATCTTGGTTCATGCCTGAACAAGTCAGGGTTATTTTGGCTACTTGCTGGTTATAATATTTTGCCTCGTCAGTGTCTAACTCTCATAGCAACCAGTAAAACTCCCAGGCGCTTCCCAGTGAACTCAGTTTGCTGAACATGTCAGGGCGTCAGAGAGGTTGACCCTTCAGGGATGAAGATGGTAAATGATGTCACCAGAATCTATAAGCAGACGTCCCCGTCCCTCCCAAAGCCTATCATTCACACGGCATCAAAGGAATTCCCAGGAAGCTGTCAGGAGGAAATAGACCAAAGACCAAAAGTAAAAATATCTCCTATGGATGAATACAAGCGGCCTGGCCTGAGCCGGTCAACGGGCCACGAAAGACGTTTCTTATTTTGGTCGTTTGATGTGATCACAGCTTTTCATTTCCGTCCTTTTCAAGCTGCCTTACAAGGAGAGGTCAGACGCTGCAAAACGTTTCTGCAGCTGTTTTTAGCAGAAAGACAGATTAAAAACATAAACAGATTCATTAATCAGGTGATTAATGAATTTATTTCACTCACAAGATATTTTTCCATTGTTATAATTGAAAAATTGGTAGTGAAACTTTTCTTTTTCATAAATGTTAAGGAATTATTAACTTAAAACTATTTCAAGTATTTTTAGTCTTAGTGCAAACATCTTGAAATATTACAAACTTAAAAGTAACTTTTCAGCAACATATAGAGCCTTGTTTTAATTAAATAATTCTTTAATATTAATTATATTGGCAAATTATTTTATTTATAGCAAGACATTTTTCCCATGGAGAAACGGAAATATTTACTTAAAGCAAGTTAAAAAGTTACTTATAAGTCAATTTGTCTTATTTAAAATATTTGGTAATATTTTGTATTTTTGCACTAATTATTGTACAAATGGGACAGAAATGGTTATAATTTTATGTATTTGCATGTAAATGTGTATTAAAAGCATTGGCCCATTTTTGAGGTGATGGCAGCCGCAGAGCATCGGTTCCAGGTCTGTGTTTTGTCCTGGAGTCTCGTCGAGGCGCCGCCGCTCTGTTTAGCCCTCATCCTGCCTCTGGCCTACATTCAGCTCAGATATGAAGCGAGCTCACCATGGTTACTGCCAGGTAAACAGCAGTCAACAGAGAGCTGGACCTGTGCTGTCCGCCTCCGGTCAGACTGAAGGAACTCGCTCCTATCGGCTCATTTCATTCAGACCTGAGATTAAAATCTCCTCCCTCTTTCCTGTTGTTGGCGTTTCAACCCTGAAATGCCAGATCAACGAAATTTCCACTTAGTATTTGTTTATTTAAGTATTTTTGAATTTGAATTTGAACATCTTACAAACATTGCAAAAGGATATCACAAAACCAAAGTTGAGGTTTTTTTATTGAGAGAAACTGATTTGGAAACATTTTCTTTTGCCTGATTTTGTTATTTTTTTTATTACTTAAATTAATTATTGTCATTTTGGTCCATAAAATACTAAATTTCCACTTAACTTTATATTTTTGTCAGTCTGACAATGTAATTTTTACATTTTAAATGATTGATCATTTGATCAGTTACTCAGTTCTTGAGCAGATTTTTTTTATTTTTACCAAATATTTTTTACTTTTTTGAGTAACTCTTTGATGGCTGCAGCTGTTTTTGTTTATTGAAAAAGTTGTTTCGAAGCAGCTGTGATATAAAAGTGATAATAGAGGTTCATATTAAAAATATGTGTATTGTCGTTGGGTAACAACTGTGAGAAAAGGCTAAGCGGTTTATGTACAGTCCAGATTTTGTGAAAAGAAAACATTGTCCCAGCGATAATGTTCCCAAGAACTTCTGCTACTAGAGTCCGATTATTATCTTCCAATAAAAGTTGGAACATGCGCAGCATATATCAACAAAAATGATATCTTATGAGAAGCTTAAATATTTAAGAATAATATTTATCGTACTCCAGATATTTTTCCCTTCAAGGAACCAACTGCTTCTGTGTTTTGGGCCAAAATAACGTTTAGTTTCCCTTTGGGGTCAGTAAATTCGAATGTGATTGAATTTGCTTCTGCTTCTAGTTCACCTGAAATGAGACAAAACTGGCATAAGTAACTTTTCAGCAAGATATGCACTTGTTTTTAGTAATTAATTCCTTAATATTGATTAAAAAGTTCCAGATCCACTGCCAGATTATTCCATTTACTTCCAAATAGTTACCTAGCAACGCCAGCCAAGACGAGTCCGTTGCCTAGCAACCCAGTTCTAGTTCCGCTGGCAGATTTATTTTACTTATGACAAAACATTTTCCCCATGTTTCATCACTAGTTTTTCTAGTGATAAAAAACTAGAACTTTTTCATCAATATTAAGGAATTATTTACTTAAAACAAAAAGGAATCCAGTGTTTTGGGCTCATTTTAGTTTTCAGCAGGTGAAGACAAAAGAGCTTCTGTCAAACTCCACGTCTCTAATGTCTCCGTCAAGGTTCATCAAGCGGGGAAGCGTCTTATTAAGATTTCTCCCGTCGTTCCTGCAGACACGATGAGTATGGCTGTGAGGAGCTCCTTCATCAGCAGCTTGAAGCACAGACTGAGCTTTATGCCGCTCTGCTGGTGGAAAACTTCGCTGGGTCATAGCGGTGTGTATCTTGGCTCAGTGGCTTCAGCGCCACCGGTTGTGAATATCTTATAGGGGAACTTTTATACAAAATTCACATTTTGCACATTTCTGTTCTTTCATTTGGGGCTCAACTCAGCTTCTGAAAACAACCCAGGCACTTAAATAAAACATCCAGTCGGTTTTTGGTTTAAATACAATTTTTTTTGCTGTTACCTAGCAACCGAAGTTGTGCTCCAGCATGTTTGGTCAGCTGGTTTTACTGCTGTAGGCTCTGTACAATGGCTACTGGAAAAGACAAGAGTTTTGTTGTTGACTTACTGTCCAGAAACCTCTTTCTGCATTATTGTTGGTTGTGCAGGAGGCCCAAAGTCTGCTCTTCAAAGATGTATTGCACACCTGTTTACAACCACTTCTATGTAAAGTTGAGTTGTGGGGGCGTGGCCAGGTGCTGCTTCGTTGGATTTAAAGTGACAGCCCTTAAACAGCTCATTCTGAAAGGAGCTGGAAATAGGCAGAACTGAGCAGACTGAAATCTCATTATCTAAGAATGCAACTGGCCGTCCATGTGTGGCTAAAAGCATAAAATAATCCACCTCTACACCTGGGTTTTGCTGACTATGGCAGCACCTTTGAAAACAGATTTTTAAATCGCTTTATTGGATTTTGATCTGTTTATAATTTAACTTCAGCTGAGTGCTGTGCAGTCCTTTAATAATAAACATAACTCACGGTCGTACACATCAATGTTCCAGCGATTTTTATCTCAAGAGATTTTCAATTGAGCTGAGAAACACATTCAAGCTGCACTAACGCAAGATTTGCCAGGAAAACAAGTGGAATATTGTTCTAAACCTGTGGGTGTCACACAATGAGCCGCCTGATTCTCCAGCTCTATTCTGTGTTGTTAACATGGAGGATCAGAGGCAGTCAGAGTCAAGGTTTCTTCAGGTCAAACATCCACTTTGGCCCCCTGTGTAATGAGAAACAGGCCACCACGACTATTCCTGTCTTCCATCTTTGGTATTTTCTCGTCTCCCCTCTGGCTCCCTGTGAGAGACGAGACGGGAGCGACGCAGCTTAAATGCAGATGACTCGCTATCTTAGCTCTGCAAAAAAAAACAAAAAAAAACAAGCACATCAATCTTACTTAAGACAAACCTCCCTCACAGCAAAAACACAAAATCTTACCAAGTATTTTTGGTCGAGTTTCTAGTGCGAATATCTTACAGAGTACAAACTTATAAGTAACTTTTCAGCCAATATAGATGCTTGTATAAAGTCCACATTGACTCAATATTGATGAAAAAGTTCTAGTTCCACTGGCACAGCCGTTACCTAGCAACGCCAGCCAAGCCTGGCCGTTACCTAGCAACCCAGTTCTAGTTCCACTTTATTTCATTTATATCAAGACTTCTTTCCTTGTTATAAGTGAAATAATCAATGGAACTGCAACTTTTTAATCAATATTAAGGAATTATTGACGTAAAACAAGCCTCTATATGTTGCTGAAAAGTTTCTTATAAGTTCGTTTTGTCTTATTTGAAGGGAAGTAAAATGTTTGCACTAGAATCAAGACCAACAGTACTTGGTAAGATTTTGTTTTTGCAGCGCTGCAAAAGGCAGAGTGCCAATTGACTGCTCAAACTCTTAACATATGAAAATTATTTACTTTGGTTTCAGCAGAGCTCTGGTATTTCCTGGTATTTTGGCTTACAGAACCTTTTAATATGTTACGAAACATGCAACGTTGCTGCGGTCCTGCACTTCTTTTTTTAACCAGTGGAAATGGGCTTTTTGGTTCCACCTGTCAAAATGGAGGGCTGTCATCAAGTCAGTGATGGACCTTTGCAGGTATAAGCATAGTAATTACCCCGGCGGAGAGGGTTCTCATTACTCGTGTTCACAGGCTGCATCCTTCAGCTCAGCATATGCAAACGCTTTGGAGTCTTAGCTGGGATTTTCCACTGGTCTCGGTTGTCTGCTGTGACACTGTTTCTTGTTTTTGTGTTGTTGCGTGGAGAAACAGTCGCGTCTGATTGAACATTTGGTTTTTGAAGCGCCTTTGGATGCCCCGTCTCGCCCAAATTGTTTACCAGAGGCCTTCAGAGAGGTTTGCCACATTGTCAGGAGAGGAATTGAAACCAGATAATTATTTGCATGTGAAATTAGCATTTTTATGAAAGCAAATTTGTATTGTTTTCTCCGTAAAGGATGAGAAAATGTCAAAGTGTTTAAGGGAAGCAAACAAAAGGCTTAGTAGTTTTGGTCTCATTCATCCGTTAAGCAAAATTTAAAATACATGTTGAACAGTGATGGCCTTCCAGAAACACTCAATAAAGGGTTTTGCTTCCAACGCTGAAGGGTTTTTGGGTTTTTGGGTTGCTGGTTTCATGTGAAGTATTAGGGACATACAAAGAATAAAATAAAAGTCGTATGAGAATATGAAAGTTTAAATAAAATGAGAATTAAATAAAATTACAAATACAAACACGAATGACTTGGTTTGTCTTTGTATTAATATTTTAGAATATAATATAATAATATGTTATAATATTACAAGAATAAAGGTGAAATAATACGAGAATAGTCATAGTATAATGAAAATGAGGTCGAAATAATGGAAAAATTAGTTAAAATAAAATAAATATAGTTGTATTATGAGAATAAAGAAAATATCAGAATAAAGTCAATATTTTGACAATAAAGCCATTAGACTTGTGACTTTATTTGGAGAATCAAGTCATAACATTATGAAAATAAAGTTGTAATATTATGACTTTATTCTTAAACATTTACTTTCATGTTATTTTGACTTTATTCCCATAATTTTATTTTCTTAGCATGTACCCTAGTAATCCCTGGTATCGCTATGCTAATGCTTATTTTTTAACCAGCATAAATAAAAGTGTAGCTCATGGCTCAAACACAGAGGTTAAACCACGGTGTGTTATGGTGTTATGAGTGTTTTATATCCTCTGCTCTGATGGATCACGTGTTCCTTCCTCCTCGCTTCAAACAGCTGATTTATGTCCGGTCCTGGACACTTGTGGCTGGAATCCAAGGAATGTGAGACGCTCCCCTCCACTGTGCGCCTGTCCCACGCTAACACACGGAGCAAGCGCCTCGCCGGGCCCATGAAGGCCCACGGAGGCTCCCACAGCAGGGCAAGGAGGCAGAATGTCAGGAATGTGAGAGGCAGCACAATAAATACGCTCTGTGGCTCCATCCCGCAGCTTGAGGCTTATTGGTTTCCTGCTGGGATTGTTTGTAAGTTTTGCAGCCTTTCTGGGTCCCTCTATGGTTGTAATGGAGGAAAGAGAAAGTTCATGTTTTTCTAATTAAAGCTGCAGCATGTAGCTTTTATAAAAAATGATGTTTTACATATTTGTTGAAACTGTCGCCATGTTGTGACAGTTTGAGAAAAGCTAAATCTCCTTTCTGAAGGATTATTGCCATCTGAAGAAATGCAATAAAGACGACCAATAAGAGGCAGGAGGCGGGGCTTAATGCTGTCAATCAAGCATATGTACTAAATATATATATATATAAAGTACATTTCCACCAAAAAAATGACATTTTTAAGTTAATCACAGAAATTTAAATGTTTGACTCTTCAAACTCAATTTTTATTTTTTTTCTACAAAATGTCTGACATTATTCTCAAGGTTTGCCTTTTCTTGCAATTTTTTAACTCGTCAATCTCAGAAATGCTCTTGTTTTTTCTAAAAACATTCTGAGATCTCAAAATTTCTCCGTCCAATTAGTCATACTTACATTTTTTCACTCGGCTGCATCGTTCTTTTGTCAGTGGATCTGTTTGTTCTAAGCACTTGACATAATATTTTAATAGATAAAAACCCCAAACAAAAACAAATCAAGGATGTACTTTTTTTTTTTTTTTTACCATGTAAACATTCACTGCAAAATAAGGACACATAATAGGAAAAATTAATTTATTTGTGTTACAATGTCAAAAACACAAATATGCATAGTGTTATGTGAAATAGTAAATTGGAACCATGTGATGAACAACAAAAAGTGCATTATTAGATAAACTGAAAATGTTCTCTGTTAATCCGGAGGTCAAGAGGAGAACATGAAAATCAGCTGAAAATCAAAGGCACAACGGAGGTGAAACACAAAGCACATGCATCCTGAACATGCTGCTGGGATGGAAACGAAACAAACAAAGACTCCATAGAAGCTAGAATACTTAGAAGTTTTGACAATAAAAACATAAGCAGCTTTGTCTACTGTAGCTGATTTTCATCTCAATGATATATCCAGACACCATTTTGATTACTCAGAAGTCTCCCTTCTCCTCCGTCGCGGCGCAGCTTAAGGCCGGCTCTTCGCTGCGGGTTTATCCATGATGTTGAGCACATCGTCCAGGATGGACGGGCCCAGGTCCAACTCCAGGGACAGGAGCGACCCCGTGATCTGGCTGAGGGAATCCTGCGAGCCGCTTTTCTCCTTGGAAAGCTCAAACTCAAAATCGCTAATGCGTCCCTCCTCCACGCCGCTGTCCCTGTCCACCCAGTCCTTGCCGCACTTGGACAGCTCCTGCTTGAAGCCCACGGTAATGTCCCTGCTGAAGTATCCGTCGTTGTTCTGGAAGTCCATCTTGTTGTCGAAGCTGTCGCAGCTGTCGCTGCTAGCGTTGCTGTTTAAGCTACCATTAGCTTTGCGCAAACTATCGTCGCTGATAAAATATGGCGACGGCTTTTCAAATCTGCCCTCACGCTTGTTTAGCTTGTTAGCCTTAGCAACCGCCTTCGAGGTTGACTTGTTTGCGCCTTCCCGCAGGTCCAAAAGGACGGCAGGTTTCGACTGGAGAGCGGCGAACGGCGACGAAGGCTCGCTGTCGAAGACGTCCATGGACCTCAGCAGGGCGTCCACCTGCAGCATCTCTAGCTCATCGGGGTTTTCGGCTTTCAGAGGCGGCGACGGACTCATAAAGTCCTCCAGCGGATCTGCTGGCACTGGGAAGACGGTGGAGGAGATCAGCGGGAGGGTGAGCGCTTGGCCGCCCCCGATGGTTGGGAGTGAGATTGCATTCTTTAGGACCGGCGAGGGAGTTTCGGCGAAGGAGGCGTCGCTTGTGCTGTGCGCTCGCAGATACTCACTTTGGTTGCCGTAGTGAGCCTGGACGTCCTTTTTTCCAGGCAGAAGCTCATACTTCCCCTGGAGGAAGGACATGTCTCCAAAGGCGTCTCGTTCTCCGCCTTTCCCGATGTGGATGGTGTGGCGGAAGTCGCCAAGCGGAGGGCTGATCATGTCCGGAGACAAAATGTCTCTCAGCCGACATTTTTTTCCCTTCTTGCTGCTGATGGGTTTCAGGTAAATGGGAGCTTTGGCAGGCATGGCTGATTGTTGGGAGGTGGATGTTTGGGATGAAAACGCTCTGTGGGTCTGAACGTCACGCAGGGGCTTCAGTTACATTCTCAGAAACACTCGCCGCGTGCAGGAGTCCAGGGAAAATGGCGGCATTGATCTGGAGACGCTCTCCGGTCGGCGGTTTTCAGGCAGGGGACGCTTCGCTGAAATCAGACAAAACACGGACAAAAACGTGAGTTTTCACAAGTTTACAGAGAAATCGGGGTAAAACTTTCACGACACTGTCATAAAACATGATGTAACACCATGACAGTCTTTATAAAAATGACTGTTTTAATGGAAATTTGCATTAAAAGTCCCATTGTTTACAAAACAATGACACTAATTGACTTTATTAACGTCATAATAGTTTGACTTTATTGTAAGATTATTATATTTAAAATGAATATTTTTGTAATATTTCAGCTTTATTCTCATACAACTTCATTCTTGTAATAAAGTTGAATAACTGATCAAATATTACAATTTCATTGTTGTAATATTATGACTTTATTCTCATTATTACAACTGTTTTCTCATTGTTTACCTTTTATTTTTATACAGTTTTATTCTTATAATATTATAACTGTTTTCTTGAAATCATGACTTTATTCTCCATATTTTGTTATTCTCATACAACTTTATTCTTGTAATTTTTTGACTTAATAGTCTAAATTTTTTTGACTGTTGTTCATTTCATCCCCTTTTTTACGATTACATATAAAATGCATTGATCAGATTGGGGATGTTAAAGTATCAGGAAGATGCTGCTGCAGTTTTTGCTACTGTTTTACAACAGTATGATGGATTTATTAGAAAGAAATCTTTACCACACGCCCCAGAAATAAACTTCCAGCATCCTTAAAGAGTGAGGAAAAAATCCTCTTGTCTTGTATTTGAGAGCAAAGGAGGATCAGGCCTAAATCTGCAGACTTTGCTGCTGCATTCACACGTCTTCTGGTCTGCGCCAGCTCTGGATGTGCTAATGTGGAACAGCTGGGCTGCAGATTGGGGGCGAGCGGCGGCAGAGAGGGGGATCAGATCAGGGCAGCCTGCTTTTGGAGCGAGCTCCTGCTCCAGCATGATAGAAAGAGCTGCACAGAGGAGGGCAAAGAGAGGAGGACCGGGGTTTAAAGGGCTTTATGGCGGATTGTGTGAGAGATAAGAGTGAAGAATTACAGAGCAAAGGCATCTTAGGAGGAACCAGGATGCAGAATGTGAACTGGTTTTTCTTTGAGGAGAAAATCTGTTGTAAATGTAAAATCAAAGGCAGGTAGAAAACAAGAAATTGCACTCAAGTTAGACTACTTCAGCATATTTTTATTCTGGTAAAAGTCAAAAGTAGCTGCCCAAGCAAGAGTAAAAGGGTATTTGGTCATAACTGATCAAATTATCAGTCACTTAATATTTAAAAAATACATTATTTATATCAATTATTGTCATTTTGGTTCTTAAATACCAAAAAGTTTACTTAACCTTATATTTTGTTCATATCATCTGCAAAAACATAAAATCTTACCAAATATTTTTATCTAGTTTCTAGTGCAAATATCTTATCAAACTTGAAATACGACAAAAAAACCCTGAACGAAACGTCTCAGCAAGAAACAGGAGCTTATTTTAAGTTAATAATTTCTTATTATTGATGGAAAAGTATTAGTTTAATTGGCACATAGATTAACTTATAACATGGGAAAATGTCTGTTTATAAATGAAATATTTTGCCAGCGGTACTAGAACTGGGTTGCTAGGTAACGCCTGGGCTTGGCTGGTGTTGCTAGGTAACGATTATGAAATAAGTAAAACAATGCTTTTTCAACAATATTAAGGAATAATTTACTTAAAACAAGCCTCCATATATTACTGAAAATGTACTTTTAGTTTAATACAGTTGAAATAACAGAAAACTAAGATGTTTTCACTGGAAAATAGACCAACTATACTTTTGAAGATTTGTGTTTATGCAGTGCAGATGAACCAAAATATAAAGTTAAGTGAAAATGTTATAAATAACAAAACCAGGCAAAGGTAATTGTTTGTAAATCAGTTTCTTTCAATGTAAAATTTATGAAACTTTAACAAAAACTGCAGGTGTGTGTTTGTGTCAAGAGAAGAAATACTTCATAATAAAGACACTAAAGTAAAGGTGAAAAGAAAAGCATAGTAAAATAGTCCTACTTAAGTAAGTGTAACTGAGTAAATGTATCTATTTACGACCCAACTGCATGGGATCACCAGCTAAGTTACAGAAATGGAGAATTTAGTAAAATTGAGGACATTTTCCATTTTAAGCCCATCGGAGAATGTGACCAAGTTTACAAACTAATGGAATAGAAGAGCAGAGTGAGTAAAACAGCTGCGGCTGAAGGGAGGTGACAGCCTGAGTAAGAGGAGCGCTTTCCCATTTATAGGCATATTTAATTAGCAAAGAGTGGCTGGCCACACTGGTCCACACCTTACATTTCACTCAGGAAAACATCCACATTCCTGCAGCAGCCGACCGAATCGCCGCTCCGCTCTTATCTGAGTCACTTAACAAGTTTGTGTTTGTTCAGGAGGCCCATTAAGGGATACACACAAACACAAACACACACACACACACACGCACGCACGCGCGCACGCACGCACACACACACACAGAGCTTTTGAATTCAAACGGCCTCCGCTTTCGTCACAACTCCTCCGTTATTTGAAAATGAGGTTTACGAGGCGAAATCTCAGCTTATCGCTCGATGAGCTCATTGGTGTTAAATATAGCTGTGACCGCCGGCGGGATGTGTGCGAGCGCGTTGAATGGGAGGGTTGATGAGAGCGTTTGAGAGAGGTGGCGGTGAGCGGTGTGACAAGTGTGAGGCAGAAAGTGGGATGAGGTAGAGGTTCGTATAAGGAAATACAGCAAAAACTGCACTTAGTTTTTAAATTCAAATTTTTATTTAGGAACAACATGAAGATGCGAATCATCTATTCACATCTTGTAAAACAATATTTAACAATTCTCTTTCCAGCGGACTGTATGAATCCTGATGTGTACTCAAAGCTCCAAGGCTGAAGCAGAAGTGACCTGCGCCATCTTGGTAGGCAAGTGCATGCGGTTCGAGACCAACAAAAACAAATGCCTTGACCAATGTGTGAGTGAAAGATACATGAACAAAATGGCTGCTGTTGGGACCGACCCGTATGAGGCGGAGAAGGAAAATATGTCAGATGACGGCGGACAATCTGTCCGATCTCCTGCTATGAAACACTTAACTACTCAGTGAACAGGAAGAGTACGTACAAAATGGAAAATGTTATGTTTGTAAAGGACTTACAAACTCTTTGTGTGAATAATAAGGTTCTGGTGACTGGCAGAGTAAATAAATATAGTAACAAACACATGGGCTATATGTCCGTCTTAGCTAGCAGGTAAAGGTTACGTCAGCCTTGCTAATTTTGCTAGCTTAGCAGTAGATCAGTCATATTTATATTATTATTACATACAGGCGGGTTAAACTACTCAAAAATTGTAATTGAGTAATTGTAACATATTTAATAATGTTATAGGAATGACGCGAGAGCTAGCTCTAAGTTTGTAGCTTATTCATCGTTGTCATAGCGACGCCATAGCAGCTGCCTGCCAAGATGGCTGCCAGTTACGAAGTTCATAGACATGTAACGTCTAATGAGAGCAATAAATACCCTTTCATGTGGTTAAAACAATGCAACAGAACAATAAATGCAATAAAACAGATGATCTTAACAGAAGAGAGAAGCTAAAGAACGTTTTCTTCAGTTTCAGATGAAAGTCTGCCGTCGTGTCCAACATTCCTCAAATCTGTCCTGTTTCAGTCTCAATGTTCCTCCATTCAAACGTTCATGTAGTTCAGATATTTCATCTTTCATTTCCGAGGAATTGCTTTTTGACTGGCAGTTAGCAGAATATTAAAGATATGTATCTTATCAAGCCCGTTTACACAGCTTGGTCTGAAACATAGCTTTAAAGTTTCAATCAATATTTAATGGCAGTAATTTTGAAAAGGTCTTGTAGTTCAAAGGAAGAGTAATCCAATATGGATGCTCTAAGGTTCCCACTGGCCGTCTATGGGAAGGCAACTGATGCAGTGAAAGCCTGAAGGACTGACCTTCGCGCCAGGCTTCATGCTGGAGGGTCAGCTGGGCTTAAATGGCAAGAATGAATGGAATTCAAGGGGACAGCAGCAAAACATGAGAGATATTATAATTAGGTGTCAGGCTTCAGTGCCTCAGCTTTAATGAAACCTTAATCTGTTTCATTAAAGCTGGTGTCAAAGTTTCCTATCTCACCATGTGAATTAGGTTGATTTAAGTGTAAATAAATGAAGCAGATTTTATAAGACATTCAGTTTGTTACATCTTTATGGTTTGATTATTACTTTATTCTTATATTTAAGAATCCTTTGACCATTTGAGGAGGAACGACTCCCCCCACTATTTAGTCAAATTATTGTTTATTGAATTAAACAGAAAGTAGGTCATGCTGCTGACAGTTGGAGGCGCTCCAACCTTCTTGGTGAACAGATTTTCCGCAGCACACACAGGCATAGAATATCATTGGATTTCATTATGTCTTTTCTGCAAGATTTAATGCTGTACTTGAAATTGAAATTTCTCCCATTGAAATTTGGGAGAAATTTAACGGTTAAATTTCAACCAAACCAAACTTCTGTGCTGTTTTAGCAGTGAAATCTGTGTGTAAAAATTAACATTAACAGCTGCACTGCAGGATGCAGTTTCTCATAAGCTTTATGGCGTCGAACTAGCGCTTTACGCTAGCTAACGTCGCTAACGTTTGGTATGTCACAGCCAACTGTTAGCGATTGGCTAAAACTTAAAATGGGGCTGATTTTCACCAAGCTAGTATTCAGTTAGTATTTTTATAAATCACATAGCAAACTTGGCAAAACAATATGTTTGAAAATAGTTTGCCAACCTGTTTGTCAAAATGCATATTCAGAATGATCAGATTGATAAAAATGTGACACTGGAGACTTCTATGCCGAATAACCCATAAAGTTAATGGAGGTTGCTGACTGAGTGGTTCCATGAGTCACTGAAGGCTGTTGATAGTTGAACAGGTGTACTCTAGCAAAACAAGGCCCAGGTTCACTCCAAGCTTTTGGAACGACTCCAAAACTTAAACCAACTCGGCACGCGCTGCGAAGTACAATCGAAGTGGCGTCGCCACCACAGACTGCAGCCCTGGGTTTCATTTACACCTCCTGGGAAGATGGAAAGCTGATGGCAGCTTCCTCTTAGAAATGCTTGCCCAAGCAGTCATGCAGTCACAAAGGGCGGGGTGCAGGGAGAAAACACTGTGTCATTGGGTCAGCAAAGTATCTGTCTGGACATGCAGGGATCTGGAGCCACTCCAGCCTCTTTAAAACTGGAAGGTGAGGCAATGCATGCGAGGTGATGAAGCTTTGAGTGTGGAGGCCGATAAATATAGAGGCGGTATCGGGTAATTAAGCTAATGGCTCGTGATCTGCCCGGGTATTTCTGGACACCTTGAAGGCGCTCGTGATCTCAGCGGCTCGGTATTATTCTGAGATGCAGCGTAATCTTACTGTAGTCTAAATAAACGCTCCAGTTTGCTGATGCTTTACAGTCTGCAAGCAGCTGCTACCTTCGTTTTAAAAATAGATACAGTGCACTTCCCAAAATATCCATCCAAAGATGACCAGAGTGACCTTTCACACACAAAAAAACCACTTTAGTCTTCATATTGCCTTTTTTGGGACCATTTGGAAGTTAAACAGAAGTCCAGCTCCTCCCTTTCGCTCTATAAAACAACTTTGATGCTACCAAGTTTTCCTCTTGATGTCAAACTATGACCTTGACTTGGATCACGATGCCTTTGCATATCAGAAAGACCCTCTCTTCGGGGTTGTTATAAAACCACACGCCACAGAGGGAATGGCAGTCTTACAAAATACAAAATGCAATGAGCTGTTTCCTCAATTATAGGCAAAGGCCTTGCTTTCAAAGAGTCCAGTGGCTTGGATGAATAGCAGGGTGGAGTATTTGTTCTGTGTTTCTTTCTCACTCCCCTCGTGCCACCCGCATGCACGGCCAGCGCTTGCCAGAGTTTTGCTTGGCAGATGCAAGCAGGGGAACTGAATCAAAGCGTTTGAAACATGAAGAGAATGTCAACATGTGCCGGCAAAAATCAACACTCTTCTTCTTGTGTATCACTAAAGGCCTCTTCAAAATCCACGACTTGGTAGAAATGAAAAGCAAAAGCAGCTCTGCAGGGCAAACAAGCTTTCTTTACGAGAATGAAGCTGGAATATCAATGTCTCCTGGAAAACAGGGAGGCTAGAAAAACTGCTGTTTCGCAAGAAACAGCCATGAGATGCTAATTTGCTGAAAGAAGCTGCTGAAGTGAGCTGAAAACAGCTGAAGGGAGACAAACCGAGGACAGCTGACGAGACGGACAGCCGAAAATATTTCATATGGAGCCCAGTGGAGGAAGAGGTGACATGCCTGCAGTCCGGAAGTGCTTGAGAGTAAAC
Organism: Poeciliopsis gracilis; assembly: GCA_911649635.1. Lineage (NCBI taxonomy): Eukaryota > Metazoa > Chordata > Actinopteri > Cyprinodontiformes > Poeciliidae > Poeciliopsis > Poeciliopsis gracilis. The sequence goes on from CAJVRI010001154.1 coordinate 6,766,829, forward strand.
CATAAAACCTACAGCACTGATTCTTATATTCACTCAAAGCAGACACCCGTGGCTACATTTTGATGCATAATTTATTTCTGTAGAGTGAAATATGTACGAACAGCAGCATTTTGTTGGTGAAAAATTATTAAAAGCGCAATTTGCTCTGCCAGTTGAAAGATTCCGCCACTGGATTTCACTGTAAAACTGAAAACAGCGAAAAATTTGCATAAAACTTAAATAGTGAGTTTAGAAAAACCGTAAGAGATATCGAAAAGCCGAATAACATGAATATAGCTTTACATCTTGTGACTTGTTTAAAAGTTGAATGGAATTTTTAGGTTGAAGTTTCCATAAGTAGGAAAGTGTTAAAGAGCAGAAAGTTTCTGCTGGATTTTGTGGAATTTTGAATATTTTACATGGAGCCCAACAGAGGAAGGTGTGACAGAAAGAAAGAAAGAAACCCTAAAACCTTCAGCAAAGAGGCTCATCTTTAGTCAAAGCCATGAATGCATGTTGGTGTATAAATTATTTCTGTAGAGTCAGATATGTTCAAAAGCAGCATTTTGTTTGTGAAAAAGCAGTGAACATTGAAAAAGCGTCAGTGTTAGTTAAATAATTCTGCCATTGGGCTACAAAAAATCTGCATAAAACATAAATCACGAGTTTAGAAAAACTCAAATCAAAAAGCTGAATAATGTGAAAACAGCTCAACACCTTGTGATTTGATTAAAAGTTGAATCAAGTTTCTAGACTGACGAAGGCAGAATTAACAGGCTGATGAAGATCAAGTTTTTACTGAATTTCAATGCAGAAAGTGAATATATTATAAAAAGCATGAAAATACAAAAAGATACAGCAGAATTTTCCTGAAAACGTTTAGATATATGAATTGTTGAATGTGCAGAACTAATATGAAAGCTGTATAAAATAAAAGCACAAGCTGAAGAATCTGGTTCAGAAAGCAAAGCAGAGATTTTCATACATGCTTGGTTTTATGTTTCCAACCATTTTCTCAGAGGAAACCCCACAGACATGCATGTCAGCAGCAAATCTGCAGCAGCATCACTCGGATCATGTTAGCGTCGCAGCGTGAGGTCAAACATTTCTCCCTTACCTCGGCTGGATCTGAATCCCGGTCCGGTATCCCTCTGATTCTCAGGACCAAGTGTGTGTGTGTGTGTGTGTGTGTGTGTGTGTGTGTGTGCCGCAGTGCTGCTCCTGCGGCGCGCTGACACTGTATCCGCCTCCAGGCGCTGCACTCCGGATGACTGGGACGTCTGCTGGACAGCTGTTTGGGAATTGCTCTCCCACTCCTTTTTCCTTCTGCAGTCTCCTCCTCCGCCGCTCTTCCCTCCTCCTCTTGTCTGTTTCTCTTCCTTCTCGGTCGTCTCTCTCCTGCAGCACCTGTGCACGTCCTTCCACTCTCTTCCAGGGCTCTTTTTTTTTTTTTAGCTGTTCATCAGCTCTGGTTCTGCAAAATAAATATGTTATTGGTGCGTTCTCTGACTCTGTCCTCGTTTAACTTCCCACATCTGATAAGATCCAATCTGGGACTCACCCTGTCTGTCTTTGGCGCCTGTCCTGATTTTCCTTATCTTTGTAAACACACACACTCATTATTTTCTCAAACTCTTCATTTTGCAAACTCACTTCATGATGAGATCTGATTGTTTTTTTCTCCCTGTAAAAGCTGCAGCACAACGAGGCGTCATGGACTGAACAGACTGATTGTTGCAGAATACTGCAGCGCTGCAGCACGTGTAGGAAGAGCACATGGCCAGCTGCTGCATCACAGCAGGCTCTCGCGCTGCGCCTTGTGTCGAAATGAGACACAAGGTGGGAAAGAACGGCCTCAGAATTAACACAAGAACACCAAGCAGAGGCAAATCCACTTTCTCTTATCCTGAAAATCCCCATCGCCGTGGCAACGCCTCTGCATCAGGGGTTATGTGAAACAATCTTTTTCCTGCGAGAAGGCCAAAGGAGAGGTGTGAGACTCGGCTTGTTCTACATGCTGGGGGAAGGGTGCCAAAAAATTAACCGCTCCACATCGTCGCCTTCCTAAAGTAAAGGCCTGAGTTATTCTTTGCCAAAAGTGATTTTGGCTAAAGAAAGTGACCGGCCATTATTTTAGGAAGGTGACTGCAGTTTTTCTGCTGTCTAGGTTTTGACTGAAGGTGGATTCACACCAACCCTGCCGGGTCCACTTCAATCCAGTCCATTTGCCTAGAAAGTCCAGGTCGTTTGAGGAGGAGTGAATAAGGGATTAAACTCTGATGTGGACCAAAAAAAGCAAACCTCGGTCTGGATTCGGTTGCAGTGAATCCTGGTGTGTTTTTAATGGAAAGAGGACCTGAAACTGCTCCAAACAGAGGAAGTGGACTGCAGCAGAGGGCATTCTGGGTAAATACAACCAAAACAAACGCTAACCAGCGCTAGCTGGAAGAATCCAAGACAAAAGATAAATCCTCCAATGGCTAAAATCTGACTTCACTCCATTTTTGTTCACATTGAAGAAGGAAGTTGCGCTCGGCGTCTCCTTTGTGTCGTCTTGGAGACGTTGGGAGTGAAAACAGCCTAAAACTCTTCATTCGTCGTTCAGACTGACGATATGGAGATATGGGGAACTTCTTTACTTCATTCATTTCCTGCCTTACTTGAATACTTGTTACTTGTTTTTCATTTTGGAGATTTTCAAGGAAACGTTTGATTAATAAGAACTCAAAAATCTCAAGTGTCTTTCATATTACAGAAACGTAGAGCTATAAAAATATTTCTACGTTATTTTTATTACTCTACATTTTCCCCTTTACTGAATAAATATACTTCGATTTAAAGTATGATTTTTATTTTTGTGTAAAATTATTTATTTTAATAGTTTTTCCTGTCTTTTAACAGGTAAGCCAACATGAGGAGGTCATGTTATTTCTTACTCGATCAGCCCTGCATCCTGGGCCCGTCTCTGTTTGTCCTCAATGCATCCTCTGTTTGACACCAGCATTATTTACCGCCAGTTAAAGACCAGTTGTGAATGGGCTGCTTTGGTGTTGTCAGATTGCCCCGCGGTGATGTCATCGTGGCCGCCACATGATCATTACGGCGGATGTGCAACGCTGTCCTTTCATTTGCTGCAAGAAGCGCGCTAAACCGTGGAAACTCCGGCATGGCGGCGGCTCTAATAAGCAACATCTTCAGGAAGATTAATCCCTGGGAGATTTTGTTCCTCGGTAAGACGGCGACACACTGATCATTACGCAGCTTTAGAAAGTTACTACATCTATTTATTTGTTGCTTCTAGACAATTTGTGCTTGTCTAGCTGCAGGGTTTTCCCTCAGTCTAACCAATAAAACTAATTTAAAGCCTCATGACCTTTTAACAAAGACAACATGGCTCATAAACATTGTCCTTGGAAAAGTTGTCATTTTTAAAGATCTGCCATTTTGTTTCTGCTTTGGGGTCTTAAAATAATGAGAAAACACATTTTGTAAAAAGAGAATAGAGAACAGCTTCTTCATATTTGTTTAAAGGTGATTTATTATGTTCATTACATTATTTTTGCACAAAATTGTTTAAATCTGCTCAGAGCTGTTTTAGGGCGTCTTGCCACTTTAAATCCACTCATTTGAAAGCTGTTGGCCACCAATTCAACGCTCACGCTCACATGAAAACGGCTGCAAACAGACGAGCAATGAGACAAACTTACATCTTTGAAAAACATTAGCAGAGCAGAAAGTTTGTCTTTTCCAGCAGCCATTGTGCAACTACAGAGATAAAACCAACTGACCAAACATGCTGGAACTCTGCTTGGATTGCTCGGTAATGGGGCTGAGCTTGGCTGGCGTTGCTAGGCAACGGTGCAGTGACTTAGCAATGGGGAAATTTTTAAATGGCTAGTTTTCCAAACGCCAAAAAACACTAACTTGTTGCCAAAACACAGCTGTTTATAAGTCGAAACCAAATGAAAGTAGAAAAACGTGCAAAACGTAACTTTTTCATAATATGTCCCTCTTAAAATGATGTAAACAGACTTTGTTTCCAATCTAACAGGACAAAATAGGGATATAAAAATCACTGCTGGTACTTTTAGTGCCATTATAATGTGGAAATTAAAATCTACTAAAACTGCAAAACCCTCGGTTAGTTTACCAGAAATATAGAGCTTGGCTCAATCAGCATAACTGTGAAAATGCAATTATGTGACGGAGCAAATTTTGCTTTTTCACGTTATTTTAGATGTAGAAATTGTGCCACTTCCTGTAAGCCGTGGGTGATCCACTGCAGTTGGATCCTGGACGAATACAGGGACGCTTGATGCAAGATGGCAACAGTAACAGAAGCCTCAGAGCAAAAATAATAATTTATAATTAAGTTAAAGTAAATGTGCTTTTCCACTCTTGCTTTGTGGTCTTTAGGGATTTGGAGAAACTCATTTTTCTTGGCAGCCTAATCAGAACCAGAACGTTTGTGCAACTTGCTGCAACGTTTCACAACTTGTTCTTCAACAGATTCCTCCAGAGGATCCAGGCCTGAGCAGCAGAATGGAAACTGCATTTCTCTTTTATGCTCAACAGGGGGGCCCTTAGTTTCCTTCAAACCGCCATTTACATCTTAAGTCTCTATTATCACTTATACGGTTCCTCTGTGTGAGTACAGAGGTTGAATATTTGGTTCACAGCAGTCAGGCTGGGTCAGAAGTTTACATACACCAATAATGGATATTAATTTTTGGCCTTGAATGATTCATTCTAATAGTTTTTTCAAGTTGTGAATACTGCAGATCAGTGGTGTCAAATGAATTAGTTTCCATTTTGGACCATAACAAGAAAACAAATGTCTTCATTTGCTAAAATATGAGTAAATAGCTTTTTCTGCATTTGATTACTCCTTCTTAAAGTTAAATAATATTAAAGATAATTTCCCTTGGATGTAATTTGGCAATATATAGATAAAAAGTGCTTTAATTTGATTGATGTATATATTTAAGTAGTAGTTGTATGCTAGCTCTCTAAAGGCTAGCATACAAGCTCTAATTCTGGCAGGATATTTGACCCCTTTTCTTGCAGATTTGACGTCATTTCTGTGACCTGCTTGTAAAAGTTCCCAGCTGTTTGTATAGATCAGGTAATGTTAACGTAATTTATCCAGGTCTGATATTGAACACCCAGTTTTATCCAAGATTCAGTCTTCCTCTCGTTGATTGGAGGTGAGACTGAACGCCTCACGTTTGGCATTTCACACATTTTTCTTGTCGTTTGCGGTTGAGCTGCTCCATGTTTGTCGGGACATAAAACTTTTCCACAGAAGGCATTTTGTTTATCCAATCTTGAAGGTGGATCAACGGCGCCTTTCTTGAATGATTCACACTCTGATCATTTTAAAGAGACGCTTGCAGTACCCAGTTCTATTTTCATCTTTTTTAAGTGATGAGACATCAGAAAAACTCGGCTGAAATCTGCAGGTGTTTCCAGAAAATTTCCCAACTTGCATCAGTCTAATTATTCTGAGTGTTGGTCAAGCCAATCGGTTTGGATGATTGCAAAGAAGCAAAAACCACCGGGTCAGTTTGTTGTTATAGAAAATCAGGAGAAATTCAGCAATGCTTATATTACTGCACGTAAATAGTAACGTCTATGTGTTTAATTTTGTTACAAAATAAAAAGACCCACAATAAAGGTAATGTGCACATTGAGTATGAGGTGCAAATATTGTACACTGCAAAAACACAGAATCATGCCAAGTATTTCTGTCTAGTTTCTGGTCCAAATGTTTTATCACAGCTGAACTGAGGAAAAACTGACTTAAAAGTAACTTTTCAGCAAGTTTTCGGATCTCATGTTGAGTCAACGATTCCTTAATATTGACAAAAATATAGAACTATTTCCAACGGCAGATTATTTCGCCTGAAACCTGGAAAAATGGTTTGTTAGAAGTGAAATAAAACTGGGTTGCTAGGCAACGGGCTGGGCTTGGCTGGCGTTGCTAGGTAACGACGTTGGGCCCATTGATAGTGAAACGAGAACTTTTTTTATCAAGATTAAGAAATTATTGACTTAAAACAAACAAATATATCTCATTGAAAAGTTTCTTGTAAGTTATTTCAAGTATTCTAAAATATTTGCACTATAAACCAGACAGAAATACTTGGTATGATGTTGTGTTTTTCAGTGCAATCTGGCAAAAAACAGTACACTTCTTTTTGCTTTTCTTGTAAATAATAAATGGATTATAACTCCAGTATTCGTTGTGAAATTCAGTGGAAGAAGTTTATCATTTTCTTCAAATAAAAGCTCTCTGTCCGGTTTTAACCTCGGGTTTTCTCTTTTCGGTCCAAACTGTTCCACTGATGTCACCGCTCCAAACGGAGACGCTGTGAACTGGACGCCTGTCAGGTAAACAAGCCTCTCCTTGTCCGGTGAAGTGAACACACAAAACAGAGACCAGCCTTCAAAAACAAGGCACTTCTTGTCATTTTCTCCACTTTTACTCGTGTTTTCACTCACAGGCTTCATGGTGGCTCATAACTCCCAGGTTGAGCTCCAGTTGTGTGCAATGTTGACACAGGGCTTCGCCCGCATTCGCACCCAGTATTGAGTAAGCGGCATCATTATCACTCTGCGTCTGCAAAAGCTGGGAAAGCGAAGTGAGGAAATACAAAACAGAAAAGTTGTCTCTATTCAAAATGTATCACAAATGCAGATCTCTTACCCGTTTTTTTTGCTTTAAAATGAGCAATAAAGCTTCTTTCTCACTGTCTGACGTTAATTCAGACTAAACATTTTCCACTTTAGGATTTCCAACATTATTTTTTAGCAGTGTGAAATAAATTTCAGTGGAGATGGATACAAAATATGTGTCTCGGTTTACATCTGGTAGGACGATGTTTGATTTGCTTTTAGAGGGGATTTTATTGTGATCCATCGGGGGATCTTTGGGAACTTCTGCTTTAAATGTGTCATCAGTTAAACATTGAACTTTCAGCTTGATCAGTTCTCAGAAAGGTTTTCTTTCTGCGCTGCCTCTTACTTTTTCCCCTGCTGGCTCCTTAAGCTCATTTATTTTCATTTTGACAGTAAAGGTTTCGCAGCGCTCGCAGTGCGCGGGCACAGGCCGAGCGTCTGCCTGCGGGGGGAAGAGCAGGATGGGATTGTGGGTAGTCTAAACACCGTCTTGCTCTGTGGCTGTATCTCAGAATGCGTCTGTGTGTGAGCGTGGGCGACGGGCCGTCCTGAATTTCAGCAGACCACACGCACCATGAGGTAGCGCCTTGGCCTGTGTGCCTTATTTAGCAAGTGAACAAAGTTTGGTCAAGGTGAAGGCTGGAATTTGGGAGGATGGGATGGCGAGAGGCCAAGAGTCATGATGTTGCCTCCATTCTGCTCCTCTGGCTTTTTACTTCCTATTAACAGAGTTCGGTAGTAACTAGTTACAAAAAAATTACTTTTAGGAGTATTTTTGCTACTCTGTACTTTTAACTTTTACTTGAGTAACTTTATTATGAAGTATTTCTTCTCTTACTTGAGTAAAAATTCTGGATTTTTGGTTAAAACAAACACGTTTTATCCAAAAATTGCCCAGACATCATCAGTTTTTTATCGAAAGAAACTGATTTAGGAAAAATTTCTTTTGCCTGATTATTTAATTATGAATTGTCATTTTTTTGTAGTTGCCTAGCAACCCCAGTCAAGCCCAGCCCTGTTACCTAGCAACCCAGTTCTAGTTCCATTGGCAGATTATTTCATTTGTAGCGACATTTTTCCCCATGTTTTCGGTTAATTTATCTGCCAATGGAACTAGTTATTTTTCAGCAACATTAAAGATTTATTTACTCTGAAAAGCCTCTACATCTGGCTGAAAGTCGCTTTTAAGTCGGTTTGTCTCATTTCAAGTGTGCTGAGATGTTACTTGGTAAGATTTTGTGTTTTTTGCAGTGCATCGTCTAAAGTCATGATCCCGTCACTGAATGAAAGCAGAGCATCATTTGTCTTGCCGGTGCAGATCTTCAGATCATTTGAGATGTCCTGTTTGCTTTGATTCGTCCTCTGCCCTCTGGCAGCGCCTGTACTTTCTTACAAAGGGGCTTCAAACTCCAGAAACTTGTTCCAACAAGCTGGAATTCGGAGAATGTTCACAGCGGCCGTTATGTAATTCTCACTGTAAGGTTTAATGTGAATAAAATGATGTTTGGATGGTGTTATTGAGCAACAGCTGAATATTCGCCGGTCACAAGGGAAATGAAGACATTATTCCGCATTTCTGAGACATAAAGTAAACAGCTGCCCATGCGATGCTAACGTTACATCAGCAGTGCATGACCAGTCTGCGAGGAGAGTGACCTTAACTTGTTCTTGCCTCCAATCTGATCAAATGATTGCTTCCTGTTGTTCACTGGGAACCAAAGTGTTGCTGCTGCTTGGTTTATAAGAGTCTTCTTATCTGCTTGCTCAGTAAATAACATTCCAGAGAGTCTTTACTTTCGCTGACGCACCGACGTTTTAAACGTTTTCAGGAGAAGAAGCGTGACGTCAGCATGAGGCCATGAGGTTATGCTTCTGATTTCATTGCTGTTGCTAATTCTGGCAGTAATGATAACCAACTGAGTGGTTTTAGGAGTCTGTGTGTTTAAAAAGGCAACGAAAAAGTTTAATTAAGTAAAACTTCTTCCTAGCGACGGAGAGGAAAGTAGGTCAGTTATTCCTGTTCGACTTTAACAACCTTAACATGTGGGTGTGATGAGGAATTTGGAGACAAAGTAAATACAAAATAGGAAACTGATAGATAATCAATACATCAGCTCATCAGCCACTGCTGTTAGCTTAGCAAATAGCAGCTAAAAGCAAAATCTTATTCTTTAGCGGTTATTCTGTGTTTTCTGTGGCTCATTGCACTAAATCAATAACGCCTCCATCTCCAGGTTTCATTCTTTGCTACTATTAAATATAACATCAGTTGGCATTACATTCCAGATTTGAACAACACATTTGTTTTCTGGACATCAGTTCTAACTTTGACTGATTTATTGATGTGTGTATTTATTTCCAGAAACAGAGTCGTGCTTCATCAAACCCCCAAAGCTCGGTTCGTTGGACGACTCAAAGGTTTCCAGCTGCTGGTTCAGCAGGACTTTAATGAAGCCGCTCAGTTGTTTGGAGTTGGAGTTCGTTTAATTGTGTTGTTTGAAATGTGAAACACATTCTTTCTGATTTCGCACATGACACGGATCGCTCATTAAGGCGTGTGATTAGTTTTATAACAAGGCAGCAAATCAAAAATCCACCGTCTCCATCTGCTGCCCTTATTATCTAAATAGATTTAATTTGATGATTTCATCATTTATTCTGTTACTTTAACTTGGCGTACACTTCATAACTTCACTAAATGGCCTCCATTAATCACTGATTGGTTTCTTCTAAAACAATAATACTGCATGAATGATGTTTCTTGCTTCTTTTGTTCACGTTCTGAACAAGAATGTAATGAAATTGTGAAAGAAAAAACCTGAAAAGCATCATGTTGTTGTAGACCAAGAGTTATTTAAAGCTTTTTGAAATGTGTTGGCAATTCTGCCAAACTCACAGCTTCTTGTGACATACATACGAAAAGACCATTGTCCTTACTTTGTGTATTTTCCATGACTGGATTTGTTTACATTTTTATTTTTAGGTTGTTACATTTTGCTTCTGTGGTTCACTTTCACTCTCAGTTGAAACCTGTTCCCCTCCTCGTCTGTGGGGGGCGCTGCACCTTGAAGGACGCAACACAAAAACCTGGAAAAGAAAAGTCATTCAGCACAACTTCAGTTTTCACAAACATAGACAGAAATGGATTTTTGCAGATATGATATATGTTAGGCTATACTAGCATATTTGTTCTGGTTGTATTTACCCAGAATGCCCTGCGATATAGTCTTGTTCCCGTTTTTGGAGCGGTCTCCGTTCACGTATGCAACCGCACCAGAGTCCACTTTAATTGAACCAAGACTGAGATCTAATTAAAGGGAGCCAATCAGGGCTGGAGTGAATGCAGCCTTAGAAACATACTAAGAGAATTACATTATTATGTTTTCAGCCAGTTTGAAACACGTCACACCTGACCAAAACGAAACCATTTAAACCTTTTTTAATCCACTGTAAACATCTTTTCTATTGTTTAGAAAAGATGCCACTGTAATTTAAAAGTGTGAATCTGAAAACTCGGATCCAGAGTCCACCAGCACCACTGGTTTGTCTCCTGAATGAAATCCAGGACATTGAAACATTCCTGCCCTCTTATTCAGAGACCTTACAGTTATTTAACAATGCATGCAACTCGCAGCACCATATTTTCTGAACTCAAACATAGGAATTACCTCAGAAAGGACAGTGCAGAGGTCTGCAGTAACTGCCTGCATCCTTGGCATGTGTGACAGGAACACAAGGGAGACGTTTGCTTTGGTTGTGTGCGAAGAAACTGAGCGATCTTATGAAAGGAAGGATAAGCTGGAAACGAACCGTGTGCTGTCAACATAAAGAGCATCAAAGAGAAGGCTGATAATGACTCGGGTTATGATCTAGTGTTCCCCGTAAACATCCAATATTCTGCATCAAGAGTTCAGTTAATGAACATCCTAAAAATGCTCCCAGAGCTCGTTGCTATAAAAACGCCTCACTCGCTCGTTTTCTGCCCTCTCAGGGTCGCGGGGTCATCGAGTTTACCCCAGCCAATCAGAAAGAGGCGGACAAAACCTGGCCGAATCACCAGTCCGATGCTACAAAATAAAATAGAACAGGATTAAATTAATTCACTTCTAGATGCTTTTACTGGTGGAACAAAAAATAGATTTTACACGTCTGTCAAAAATCAAGCTTCTCCCAGTGCAGAGGCAGGAATCAGAGCCGTCAATCAGGCCAATTTACTTGTGATAGTTTCTTCCTCCGCCATCAGCGTGTTCACTAGGATGATTGACAGAACCTCACGGCTCTGATTGGTCGTTTTTGGTGCATTTCTTCAGACAGCAGTAGCAGCTCAGGGAGGAAGTAGAGAAAACCTTTCCAAAGATTATTTGTCTCATAACTCATACTGTTCGTGTTGTGAATGCTAGTTAGGCTGGTTAGTTGTGAACTAGCACAACTAGTTCACAACTGGCCTGTGAACTCGAGGCTAGTTAGCCTTTTGTTGCATTCACAAGGCTAACTAGCTTTGTGAATGCTAGTTAGCCTGTAATTAGCATGACCACCATTGATGATGGATTAACAGTGTTCCTGTGACAGTAAGTTGTTTCTCCACCATTAGCACATTTAGCAGCGTGTTCATGAGGGGGGTTGACAGCGCTAAGCCCCTCCTCCTGGCTCTGATTGGTTGATTGGTTGCATTTCTTCAGACGGCAATAGTAGCTCACAGATTATATGTGTCATATCAAACCATCATGATTAAATTGTCATAGTTTTAACATGTAAAAATATATTTTTATTTTAAAAATTTATCACGTCTTCATGACTTGGTTTTGATTTGACCTTCTGACCTTGGAAGATCAAATTAATCAAGGTCCAATACAGATGAAGACATGCCAGGGAGAAACAGGCTCTGCAGTGATAAACTATTCTTGTTTCTGAAAGTGTTTAAACTGTTTAAATATTAAATATCAGTTTACAGGATACTCTCCCAACTGTACAAATCTATAAGTTCATGTTTTCATGGATTTCTAAGTCGTGTTCCAACCAAATATATTTAACTCCTTCATTCCACCGGCTAACGAACCCTGCTAGTCAGCAACCGTTCAGCAGACTCAGAAAGTCTTCCCCTCTCACGGTAGCCGGGTCACCCAGAGGTTGAGGGCCGTCGGAAACCACATCTGGAAATCCTGATTCCCACGCAGAGCAGATCAAAAGAGATCATGCGAGTGATGTACACCTCTCCCATGTGGCAAGTGTTTGACATGGTCGGGGGTGAGGACATTAGCTCGGTTCTTGTCCCCGCTGTCGTCCTCCCAGACTTGTGGCTAAATCATGCAGACAGGCATATCTGACCTGCTCCATCTGGGCCTGCTTATCCCTTTACGTGGCGGACCGAGATGAGCCATCAGCCGCCGCAGACAGACGAGACTGGAATGACGTGGAGGATGGATGGCTGGAAGAACTTCCCGTTTTCTAGGAAATGCGTCGGGGTTGACAGAATGGACAGTTCGGGTCATGTTGCAGTCTGAAAATCGGTTGTTGCTGCTTCACACTTTATAAAGTAGGGCTGGAACAATTAATTGAATTAACTGCGATTAATTGATTATTGAATTAATCGTTAACTGTTATACAGGTTTTAAAAAAAGCTTGCTTGGTGTGAAAAAACATAGTCAGAGCAGTAAATGAGCCAAAACTACACAGAAAATATAAACATTTTGTCTGTTTTAGCCAAAACTATTCAAGTGGCAGATTTTGCTTCAACGAGTTAAGATGTCTCCAATAAATCTGCTAACTGGACCTAAAACATTTATTCTAGTAAGCATTGCCTAAAATGGCAAAAATAATTAATTTTAGTCAATAAACATTGCCTAAATTATTAGACAATTCCCTTTATTTCTTAAAAAGAATTATTTGTTTATCTGTATCTTGTATTTATTCCCATTGTATAAAAAGTGTACGGCTGAAATGACTAATCGTGATTAATTGATTATTTAAATAATAGTCAACTATTTTAGCAATTGATTAATAATTAAGTTTACAGAAAGGTTTAAATGGTTCAATTAAAAAGCTGTAGAATGAGCCACTTTTATCCGATTAATCATCAGAATAATCGATTAATCGGTTACTAGAATAACTGTTAGTTGCAGCTACTTCCTTCCTGTTAAAGGGAACAAAGTGTAAAGTGAAACGAGGATCAGAGGACGGCGACAGCAGCGCGCTGAGCTGCAGCAGGGCTTTACGGTTTCCAGCAGACATTCCTTCACGGTGAGAGTGTGCGTTTGTGTTTCACCAGGTGCCTGGAATGCTTCTGGACAAACAGACAATAATTCACTCAAACAGCCTTTTGTGTTTCTCACCGCTGCACATTTAAGTCGGCGAGGAAGACAAACGTTGGGCTGTTTGGGCAACAATGGAAATCTCTGCACTGCTGCAGAATTCCCCAACAGTCGGCCATTACATTGTTGGGGATTTATGTTCCCCAGCGGAGCAGCTCACCCCAACGTTCGGATACCAGAGCTAACAGGAATGTTCAGCATTTCGCTCCAATATTCATTAGTCACTGCGTTTGACTTCATCAGTTCAACATAATTCAGTGATCAACAGCAGTAATGTGCCAGGAATGTCGTGTTACCGCTGACTGACGGCGTGACTGACGGCGGCACCACGGCTTGTGTTTATTCTCACAGCCATAAATAGTCCTCGACTTTCACCTCACTGGATGTAAAAGAAAATAACTGAAGCTACTTTCAGGAATTTTTAGATAACTAAAGCTACATTTTAGGCATTTCTCTACGCTGAGATATTTCACAGCAGTGGAGATAAGTATCAGTCCGTCCATAGTGTTACATTACAGAACCGGGCCTGCGTGGATACAATGTTGGATCAGAACGTTTTCCACAAAGACGTTCAGTTCATGATAAATTAACAAAATAGGTGTCAAGAAAACAGGCAGAGGGTTTAACTTTTTATTTCATAGTCCAGTCTTTGGTTCAGAACATCTCAATGACAGCAAGCTGCTCAGAATAAACCCACATCACCACTACTCCACCACCGTGCCTGGCTGGAGGCATTCGGGATGGATGGATGGATGGATGGATGGATGGATGGATGGATGGATGGATGGATGGATGGATGGATGGATGGATGGATGGATGGATGGATGGATGGATGGATGGATAATTAGCAAATAGATGGATATTTCAGATTCTATACTTAATCAATCATTAATATCAAAAACTGTCAACCTTTCAAAATAAAAGTCTTAGTATTTTAAGTGATTGTTGTCTAAACAGGTTCCATGTTGCTTATAAATAAAAACATTCTTGGAAAAAGGGATTGTGTAGACTTTTCAAAATAAAACTGTTCAAAACCAAAATAAAAAATCATTTTTTCTTAAAATTTAGTCAGAAGCTTCTTCAGATTTGCTACAATACAGACTGCTGCAGGAGAGCTTTCCTGCCAAAATCCATCACGATCCACAGTAACTTTGAAGAATTTGAATTAATGAGTTACAACAACATTTAATTTCCCTTTGGATTAATAAAGTATTTTTGAGTTTGAATTTGAAAACCAGCTGATCAAATGTGCTGGAGTTCCGCTGGGGTCGCTAGGTAACGTCTGAGTTCCGCTGGGGTCGCTAGGTAACGTTCGAGTTCCGCTGGGGTCGCTAGGTAACGTCCGAGTTCCGCTGGGGTGGCTAGGTAACCTCCGAGTTCTGCTGGGGTTGCTAGGTAACGGGCAGTGTCTGCTGATTTGTGATGTTACATCTTGAAGGTTTTTGAAACGGCTCATTTTCCAGACACCAAAAAAACAATAACTTATTCCCATAAAGCGGCTGGATGTTTTGTTTTTTTGTTTTTAAGATTTTAGAACCAGGTGAGACCAAAATGTAGGTACAAAAACATGTCAATTGTTGCTCAGGTTTATACATCTAGAACAGTTGGCATTGCTTTAATGCTCCATTATGTTGTGAGATACTTGTCATCTCCCAAAGGCGGCCGTATGAGAAAAGAAGAGAAGCTAGAATTAGAGAGTGGCTACACAGAGGAGGACAGAAATAGCTGAGGGTGTGTAGGCCCGACTCCGACCACTGGCATGCACGAGGAAGCAGCCTCCATTCCACAGGCTAGCAGATGGTTTAGAGACGCTACATCCCACATGCGAGCGCCGGCCGGCCTTCCCCACCCTCGGCTATTCTGGGCCTCTCTGCCACTGTGGTGGCTTTCACTCAGCAACCGCACAAATAAAGCCTGAGCAGGAAAAGCTTGAGAAACAGGAAGGTCTGGAGGAGATGTTTGTTCTGCACGGCTTCGTCTTTGTTGTTGTTGTTTTTACTTTAATTGTGACGTGTGAAAGCCACTTCAGGGGAGTAATGCTTCAATGCACTGCAAAAACACAAAATCTTACCAAGTTCATTTGGTCCAGTGCAAATATGTTAGAACATGTGAAATAAGAGAAAAAGTAACTTTTCAGCTTGTTTTAGTCAATAATTCCTTAATATTGATGAAAAAACTACTGTTTCCACTGGCAGATTATTTCTATTAATTAGAAGACATTTTGCCACATTAGAACTGAAATAATCTGCAAACGAAACGTTTTTAATCAATATGAAGGAATTATTGACTTAAAACAAGCTTATATATTTTGCTGTAATGTGAGTTAGTTTTATCTTTTTCCAAGTGAACTAAGATATTTGCTCTAGAAACTGGACCAAAAATCCTTGGTAAGATTTTGTGTTTTTTGCAATGTGAAGCAGAAACTTAAGTTTATTTAATGAGTTTCTGTGTTTGAGGAAACTTCAGTTAAACTGTTTGCTATTAGTGAAGTTTTTCCTAAATTATTCAGTTTCATTTTAATGAGGCTAAATACCCAGTTAAAAACAGTAATCTGCCTTAATCCCAAAGATATTATTGGTGAATTAGTGAAAGAAAAGAGCTAATCTGTCCAGTATTGATGCCATCTATTGATAAATTGCCCAATTCTTTATAACTTTAGTAAGAATTTTGTTTAGTGTAAAATAGGTTTAAAATGTAGACGTTGGACTAAATGGAGAAGATATATATTTATAGCGTATGTAAATATCTAGTTTCAACTTTATTTTCTACACCGGCTCAAACTTTAATGTCTCCAGATTTAAAAGTAGAAGAATCGAAAGTTTCATCAGAGTTTAAAATGGGATAAATGGGGAGAAAGTCTGGATCAGAACCAAACGAGGCTGCAGCCTGTTTCTCTGCACCTGCATCCACTGTTTCATTTAAACACCTGAGAAACTTTGCATTTCATTTGAATCCCAAATCCGGGACGAGACGCAGCCGCGCCCAAATCCAGCAGCTTTCAGGTGTTTCCTCATAACGATTCGAATGATGAAAGTTTAAAATCCAGTGGATGCAGTGAATTCTTGCTCTCCTGTTTATTAGTGCAAAGTACTTTCATGAAACATGAAAATTGTTGTTTAAAACAATCTTCCTTCAACTTGAAGAAGATAGTAATTTTTCTGTGAAAATCTTTTGGATCAGTCTTGATTTGGATGCAAAAGAATCATTTCGGGAACAAAATGGCCGCCAGGCTGAACTTTGAACCGAGTCTCTCTGTTGGCGTTGGACCAATGGGAGAACACATTTATTCACTGTTTATTGAGGAAAATTTTTTTTACTTTGTTTGAAAACCTAAAAATAGCAACAACAAAAAAATCTATCAAAAAACTTTTTTTTTTTCCAGATTTCTTATTTTTTGTGGCTTTAAACGAATTTTGTTTAGCAAAAAATATACATTTTTATTTATTTTTCAAAAAGATCTTGTAAATTTTGAGATTTTGCTGTTTTTTTTAGCTGGATTAAAACCTCAAAATAGTTGGTAATATTGAAAAATTATCCTTTTTTATGAAGGATTTTGTATCCTTTGTGATTATAAATTGGTTTTATTTGCTGGATTAAATGTGAAAAATGTTAAAATAGGTTCAGTTTGAGTTTCTCCTTTAAGGCTAACTAAAGTTACACAACAAACAAGCCACACAAAACAGCTTTAGATGAAGACATTAAAATCATTCAGTTGTGTTTTTTCAGACATGACTCACACTCGCGCTCACAGGTGCATGCTGGGTAATGTTGTCTGCATAACTGTGTTTATCTTAATCTTTTTATTCCTGCAGAGATGTTGCGTCTCGTTCAGTCCAGACTGCTGATGAAACTCATCATTTCCACCAAAGCAAAGACAACATGTCTGCCTCTAACGCGTCATGATCCCAACTCTCACTCTGACGGCGCCACCTGCTGGACAGCAGCTGCACGACGACAGGAAGGAATCCGTCTTTTTTATGGCTGCATGTGGAAATCCTTGGAGAATTTAAATGTAAATTGTTTATTGTTTTGACAAAATGTTTTGTTGAAAGGTTTAAGGATCTCTGAGAGCAGATGAGTGCAGGAAGTTTTTGTGTTTATTACTGAACTCTGGGTGAAGGACAGAAGGGCAGATCACGGCCGAGGATGTGTTGATATTACATCTGAAAGGATTTTTCCAACAACTAAAGTATCATTTTAGCTGAAAAAATCACATCCGGATGTGGCTCAAGGTTCAGTAAATACACACTTTTCTGACTTTGTGATGTTTTAAAGACAGAAGAGGAAGGAAGAGATTAAACCCAGAGCGGTTCTCTGATGCAATGTCACTTTTTCTGGACTGTTAGTTTATAAATCACTGAACGGCTTAAAGACCTGCTGTTGTATGAACCTTCCAGACCTCTTGGGTTTTCTGGTTCTGGTTCTGCTCTACATCCCCAGAACCAGAACTAAACATGTGGTGCTTAGCAGCATTCAGCTTCTATGCACCACGAATCAGAAAACTGTAAAACAGCCAAACACCAAATTCCTTTAAATCTAAAAACCCTTCAGAGCTGCTTGAAATACAATAAACGAAACATTAATCAATAATCTGATGGCAAAATGTAACGTTGAATTTCTGCGTTTGTCTGACACTTTGCAAAGCTTTGTTGCAAATAAACTTGATTGATTGATTGATTGATTGATTGATTGATTGATTGATTGATTGATTGATTGATTGATTGATTGATTGATTGATTGATTGATGTTCTGCTTGTATCTGATGCAGATCTTAGTTTCTTCCTGCTCATCTGTGACTGAAATTGATACTGTGTTTCATAAGGATGTGACGACAGCTTTTGCTGCTGCAGTCGTTCCGGCTGCAGTCGTTCCTGCTGCAGTCGTTCCTGCTGCAGTCGTTCCTGCTGCAGCCGTTCCTGCTGTTGCCGTTGCTGCTGTTGCCGTTGCTGCTGCAGCTCCCTCTGTGTGGCGTCCAGCCCGGAGAAGCCTGCCGACCGTATCAGTTCATCTTTGACCCAGAGGGCGAGGCCTTGCTGCCTTATCAGCACATCTGCAGGGCCAGCCCCAGGTTTGTCTTTATTTGAGTTTTTTTGTGTGCCGCCATGCCTCTGGGTTTCAGGTGGGCTTTTTGTTCCTGAATGCAGGCTGTGGGCACGAAGAACAATGCCGCGTTCAGAGAGCGAGGCAGAAACCGCACGTAGCCGTCCCAGCATCATTATGTAAGGAAACTCCCGTCACCTCCCTGCCTTCATTCCTCTCTGCTGCTTCGTTTGCATCTGTCAAAATAAATAAACACAATTAGAAATACCTGTTTGAAATACGGTAACTGTTGGGTGTTTGAATTTCTCTCACGTACAAACGAGATAAAAATAGCAGAAGGAAAAAAGATGAAACTCTCGAAGGAACATTTTGAATTTCATGGCAATAAAGTCAAACAGAGTAAAGAGTAGTTCAAAGCTAAAACAATTATCTTTATTTATTTAATTCATTTATCTATTTAATTATTTTTTCTAAACATCCCAGGTGTTTCTGTGTTTTTACTATATTTTTATATTTATTGAAATATATTTATTAATTACTATTTTATTCAGTTATTTGACTTTCCTTTCAGAGTTGCTTTTAATTTAAAACTTTGTTGCACTTTTGGAAACTGCAGCTCAGAGGAGGAGCTTCATTGTTGGAGGCGGGGCTAAGTCCACTCGGGCGTTTTGCACAGCTGATTGGTTGCCACGGACATTAAAGGATTTCTCAAACATGCATGGAAAAAATCAAAGCAACACTCCAGTTTTTTTTTTTAAACTTATTTAATTATTTATTTTTCTGACTATTTTCCCCCCTCTCTGAACTTTCCTCCACATCAGATTGGACTTAAATCAGCCGGAGCGAGGTCGGCTCGCTGCTCTGGCTGCAGGTCCAAGGTTGCTGCGATAATGAATGTGTAGCAACAGTTCAGGCCACATTAAACCAGAACTCGGTGCAGAAACGTGCTCAAAGGAAAAACTTACTGACGAGGTGAGTCTCTGTTTCAGCTTCATACTGCAGAGTTAAACTCAGAACGACTAAACTGGATCATAACAGCATATATGAATATATTTAGTTTTCATCCAAGGGAGGAAGGGAGAGGTTCAAATATAAAGTTAAAGGTTTTTCTCTGTTGATCAACTTTGTGCTGTTGCTGTTTGGATGACCTTTGATTGTCTGGTTTCTGATTAAACATGAATTGCTGCAATGCATGGAAAGATAATTAAAAAAAAAAAAAAAGGGTTAGTGGTTGACAGAAATCACGGGACAAATAATCTGACATGGAAAAAAAGTTTTTAAAAAAGTGGAAGTAAAACAAAAATAAATTAAATTTTTACTTTTGGCTATTTTCAGTTTAAAAAATAATTTTACTGTTGATCAAATTAATTATTCAGTTTGTTCTTTTATTTTATGTGTTTTATAATATTAGATTCTCTTTCACTTTAATTTGAATTCATCCTTAGATTTTAATTTTATTTAGCAAAATGTGTAAGCAAAACACAGTTTCTGCAGTTTCTATGTGTTCCTAACACAACAATAATAGTTTGGAGAGACCTGTTGTTGTGAAATTCCCGTTTATCATGAATACATCATGGGAGAATAAAGCAACATTACCTGAAAAGACTAACATTTACATGTATATTTTTACTTCTTAAAGTTTGTCAAATATGTTTATTTTGTTAATTAATTAGTCTATTGTTTGATTTTATTTCTACTTAAACTAATTTGCTTAATTTTATTTCATTTTTGTAATTAATCCATTCGGTTTTTGTTTTGTTTTTAAATCATTTTTTAATCAGTACCTTATGTCTCTTGTTGTATTATTGTATTGTTTCTATTGTATCTTATATTAATTAATTTACTTTTTATATCATTTTACTAAGCAAAATTTTATTTATCATTGATTGTTATTATTATAATATTATTACTATTTTTTAACTTAATTTTCTTTTATTTAGCGCTTAACTGGAACCTTCTATTGCGACGCATAATTCCACACGGAACGTTTTGATCGTTGCACCCGCGAGCTGTCAAGTCAACAGCTCCCGTCGTACCGGTCAGGTAAGACGTGTCATAATGGAAACTTTCAGTTTTTGTTGTAAAACTCCCAGTTTCTGAGTGAAGATGTTGTTGTTGGGTCTAACTGGAAGGAAACCAGTATTAACTGGTTGTATTAAGCTAAACGGGGGGCTCCAGTGAAAGCTTTGACTTTGCTAATTAACGCACCTAGCTTGTTTTGACGCTGTTAAGACTTTGTGGAGAAAACTTGAGAAGCTTGCAGCAAAGTTCAGACACCGCTTGAAATATTTATTTGAATGTTTCTGAGCTCTCGTGTCAGCGGAGGCTAACAGCCCCTGGTTTATGGTTAACATGGTAATCCAATTATCTCTGCTAACTGGCCCGACACAACAACAACACCACAGACTACAGAGATTACTCAGCGAGGTGTCGCGTTATTTTTAGACAAAGGTGTCGGAAAGTAGATTAAAATTCATAAATATGGATCAGTACTGCAGGGATTTGATGGGAATTCATAGCAGTATCTGGTTGAAGCACACAGTAGCCAAAACAGTGACAACGCGATCATTTTAAGACATATTTTACCAACAATGTGAACAAACTGAGCAGAATAGAAATCTCCTTTATTGTCCCACAGTTGGGAAATTCAGGTGCGAGAGCAGCAAGTCAAAAGGGAAATAAAAGATGATTTGGAAAGATGTCCATCTGTTGAAATGTTCCTGAATTTATGTCTCAGTAAAGGTTGAAATTGCACAAAAGTCCAATGAGCTCAAGTGATTAAAAGTAAATATGTTTCACCATATCATAGTATTAATGTTTATGCTTTTTCTTCAAGTGTGCTACAGAAGTTCTTCCTTGCCAACAACCATTTGGATTAATATGAGCTACAACATTTAGGTTTCCTCTGTTTTGAATTTATTTTCAACTGAATTTGAATAAGGATTAAGTCAATTAGTCATATGACAAATTCAAACAGTGCAATATCTTCCCTTTGCATGTTTATTTCTCCCTTTCTTTCTACAAAAACTTGATGATGGAAATCTTCAGTCTGGTGCTTTGGTCTCATCCATGACAATTTTGTTTACAGAGACCCCATAATTAATTTTATTTGTTGTTTCTGTTCTCTTGTTTATTTATTTTGGCTTTTTAAAATGTCTTCCAGTTCCAGTGTTAAATGTTCATTAGAATTTAAAGTTATTGAGAAACATTAGAATGTGTTCCTGCATTATTATTATTTCATCACTATTATATTAAGTGAAAATGGTCTCAAAACAACATCAGTATCATCCAGTTGAATTTTTTCCTCATGACAGACCTAGTTTTATAACAGCTTGAACCTGATGTAAGCAGACTTTCACTGTGACGCATGTTGCTGGACAATAAATTGACATTTTAAGAAGACATTTTAAATATTCAAAATAAACAAAACAGAAACAAATAAATAATAAAGTCTCTGTAAACAAAATTGTCCAAACTGAAGACGTCCATCATCCAGTTCTTGGTGAAAAGAGACAAACTATTGATCTATTGATTATTGTGACGTTTTTTTGATTTTAATAACAAATTGTGTGTTTCCCTTTAGGATGGCTCAGACGGACAGCAAGGTTCTGGTGCTGGGAGCGCTGGCCGGAGTGGCCGGCATCAGCCTGGCCGTGGTGTGTTACCGCGGCTTCAGATCCAAGCGAAGAGTCTCCTGGCCGGGATTCCCGGGATTCTACCAGAACCGCACCAACGACCCGGGATCCGGCCTGCTGCTGGTGGACGGCCCTGCTCTGCCCAGGGGTCAGGCCGAGGTGCTGGAGCGCCTGGAGGCCCTCATCCAATGTGTGTCTGAGCTGAAGGAAGAGATGAAGGCGCTGAAGACCGCGCTGCCCGCCCTGCCAGACCAAGTCAGGGAGGAGCTGAAGGGCCACAGCGAGGCGCGGCGAGTCAGCGCCCAGCACAGGACGGCAGCGACGAGGAGGAAAAAAGCAGCGGGCGCCGCCAGCAGCCCAGACAGACGGAGCTCAGAGGACGCAGAGAGCGAGGGAGGGTGAGTCTGTCAGGGGCAAAATGATCCAAATATTAAGACATCTCTCCAAAAAGGGCCTAAAACTGAAGACCTGGAATATATGAATATCAGTTAAATATAAAAGAAGGAAATGAAACAGTAAATGAGAATAAGTAGCAAAATAAGGAGCTTCTACACTGCAAAAACACAAAATTATTATTGTATTTTTTGTTTAGTTTGTCGTGCAAATATCTTATTACACTTGAAATAAGAGAAAACTCGGTTACAAGGAATATTTCAGAAAACTATAGCAGCTTGTTTGAAGTTAATTAATCCTTAATATTGATTTTAAAAGTTTTAGTTCCACTAACAGATTGACTTTCAACAGGTCCTGTGCCGTTACCTAGCAACGCCTGCCAAGCCCAGCCCGTCGCCTAGCAACCCAGTTCTAGTTCCACTGGCAGATTATTTCAATGCAACATTGGGAAACATTTCTTGGTATAAGTGAAATAATCTGCCAGTGAAATTAGAAGTTCTCAGTGAAACGCTGGTAAAAACGTCAGAGGGTTAATGGAGGAGCCATGTTGTCATGACTTCCTGAAGGCAGAGTTTCAGAAAGGACAGGGGTTTTAAAGAGACAGTGGCCCAATTTCACGGTGTCACATGACAAGTGAAATTTCTTTCATGTCATATTTGACAAATACATCAACTGAAGTTAACATTGTTACTTTATTTCACTGTAAAATGGCAACGTGTGCCTGGAAAACATTTACTGCTGCTGTTTTAATGTTGCTGAAGAAACATGTCCCTTTGAAAAATTAACTAATTTCATTATACAGACTATGACATAATAACAATAACCTGCACTTTACAATGTTTTAAATGATTCGAATACCTTGGATGAACAAAAACACACAGCAGATCTAACATTGTCCCATTTTTTAAAAGTTGGAACAAAAAGAAAAAAAACAATTACAGCTGGTTGTTCAGTAGTTTAAAGACCCATTTTAACACCAGTGCTGCTTTTCTGACTTTATCAGGCGCTAACAACTTTGTGGATAAATTTTAGCCACTTTTTCCCAACATTTTATTGAGGTTTACACAAATTTATTGTTGCTTGACTTAAACCACTGAATTCAGTGGTTTCATGTCAGTACATTTTATTTATTGTTAGTTTTGTCAGTTCCAAGTTATTTCAGTGACCATTAGCAGGTTTATCCATGAGTCTGAATCTGAATATAATTCCCATCTTAACTTTGTTCAATCAGATTATCAGCACTTTGACCTCTTTATTACAGCAGACTCCAGAACTTAAAACATAAACAATGAGACTCGTCGTGTCCAATTATGGGGGAAATTACAGCTTCTGTTGGTTATTTCCCCTTTTTAATTCAGTATAAAGGTAAATGGATTTTCTTCCCCACCTGTGGAACCAGTTTGATCGTTTTATGTTTCAAATTACCCTTTGACACATTAGCCTAAGGTGCTGGATAGAAGTGGCAGAATAATCAAGCAGCTTCTTCAACCGTGAACCAGCCCTTGAACCCACGCCAGCCTCCCATGGGGTAAACAGCAGATGGGTTTCGTTTTTCCCTTTTAAAAGGTTCAACTTATGAAAACAAACACCAGCAGCAAAATGACAGAGATTAATCCAAGGTCTGGAGGCAGGATTGGAGTTTCTCTTGTGCTTGACTTGATTTATTTATCACAAACTGCACAACTGAGAAAACACGTCGGAAACAGTTTTTCTCATAAACAGGGATAAAAACACAGTTTTGTTAATTATCTTACGGACCTCTTGCAGCCTGGCGTCATGCGTGGACGACAAAAAGCTGCTTTTTATATTAATCCATCAAATTTTATTTAATCTTCATGGTTCAGTTTTTTTCCAGCAGCAGAGATTCTGATTGGTTCCTTCTGTCTTTTTCCATTTCTAGTTTAACGAGAAAAACAACTTTATAAATTTGACTGGGATAAAATAATTTACCAGTGGATTTTTTTCATTAATAATAAGGAATCATTTACTTAAAACAAGCTCTGAAAAGTTACTCATAAGTTAGTTTTATCCGATTTAAAATGTACTAAGATGTTTGCGCGACAAAAATATTGCATAAATTTGTGGTTTTGCATTGTGGTCATCACTTTTAAAGCACATCATTAACCCCCAGTTATTAAATCTACTGTTGGAGTCGAAGTTTACGGTGAAGAATAAAGTATTTTCATTCGAATTGTTTGGAAATCTTCTCCCTCATGGCAGCAGATTACCAACAGGGGGCGCCAGTGAAACAGAAACGGCAGCATGTTGTGTTGTTGCTGAGAATGATGGATGTGTGTGAAAGCATGACTTTATTACGCTCTGGAAGTGATCAATTATGCAAGCCTAATGGTTTTTGCTGCCTTTTTTCTTTGTCTGTTTAGACAAGTAGTAATGATATGTCATTATTATTTCAGTTTGTCCTTCATGTTTGCAGAGGTCGTTCCACTGTGACAGTTTAAGCCTAACCACAGGGTCGCGATGCACATCCGATCTGCAGAACTTGTAGCTGTTTATGTCACAGAGACTCGCTCTCTGTTCGAAAGGAGATCCATCAATCACGCCGCCCGTGAGCCAAGATGCCAGCACCCTCATATGAAGACGTCTTGTAGGAACTTGTAATTCGTTAAACAGTTCCCGCTGAGTTTATTTGGATCACATCGCCGTAGCTCAAGGACTCTCTCTTTTTTTTTAGTTTGTTTTTTATCTCTTCCAAAAAAAATAGCATTTCTGACACTGGATAGTTGTTGATTAAAGCAGATGTTAGCAGAGTTTTGTTTGTGCGTGGGACAAGTCTGTTCAGAAATGTTAAGTCGGAGAAAAAAGGCGCTCATTGTCTCCTTTGTAATTAAAAGCTTTAGCCGAGCTTCCACATGACGTCATTCAGGCTTTGCTCCACACCTGTCAGTTCGCGAGACGTTCACGTCCGTGTCGTCGGATTAATCGGAGGCGCTCAGCCAAACAAACACATTTATTCAGCTTGGTTTTTCTGGGAGGAATAACACGTTTGAAGAGTCTGACCACCCACAATTGTGTTTTTAATTGATTACTCAACATTCAATTAGGGCCGTACAATATGGCTTTTTATACCAGAGCCAATTTCCAAATGTAATTGATTTTTTCTTGTAATTTTAGTTTTTTGCAAAAGACTTGCAAAACTGGCTTTTATTATAGTCATCTCTCTCGTCAGTGGTAGGACAAAGTATTAGGATAAGTCTGAAAGAATTATGCTACAGTCATAAAATTACAAGAAAAAAATTGTTTTGATGAGAAAAGACCTTCCATAAAGTTATCAAAATATGTTCAAAGATCATTTCAAAGTTTTGCTGCAAATAATAATTTGATGAAGAAGTAAACCTATTATGCATAATTTTTATGCTTCCATTTGAGCCTCAACTGTTTGTAAAAGCAGCCCAAGTGCTTAAAAAACAGTTTCTGGCAATTAATGAACGTCTTTTGGTGTCTGAAAAATAAGCCGTTTCAAAAACCTCCTGTTTATTGAGTCACACTCTGCCGTTACCTAGCAACCCCAATGAAGCCCACCCTGTTACCTAGCAACGCAAGCTGAGCTCCAGCACTGTTTTGTTGTTGACTTTCCATCCAGAAACAACTCGCTGCTGTAGTGTTGGTTGTGCTCCACTAAAACTTTCTATCTAAGAAACTTTTTATTTTTATGAAAAATTTCTTCAGTTGACTCGAAAATAATTGGAAAATATTATTACTTTAAATGTTTTGGATCTACGATGAGTGTAATCCCTTTTCAACATCAAGAAAAAGAAATATAAGTGTTAATATCGGGTGAATTTTACTTTGTTTTTTTGATCTTGGCCTGTGAATACTTGACTCTGCAGTTTCGCCCACGTGACAAAAAGTTTAACAGATTCTCGTTCTGCAGGTGGACGTCAAGAGAAACTGACACGTAATTGCCACAGGTATTTTTTCATGTGTAAACTGAGTTTCCACTTCGTTTTCCCCCCTTCGGCTATTTCTGGAACAAAGTTTCACCACATCCGAGCGGCGATGCTATTTATAGCCGTATAAACGCTGCTTCCTTCATTACCGCCTTGTAATGTCATCTCAGACAGGTGACAGCTTTCCTGTTCGCCTGCTGAGGCAAACAAAAGTTTCTGTTTCAGAAAACGTTTCATCGGTTCGTTTATACTCGTATTAAACGAGTGGCCTGAACTTTTGGATAGAAAATGCTTGATAAATTAATCTTTTCAAGTTGAATCAATGTGGAAAAATATTAGATTGTTCCACAACTAATTAAGCCACTTTTTAAATTTTGTCACAGAAATGTGTTTTAAGATGTTTAAGGTAGACTCCAAAACTTTTTGTCATGTATCTAAATTGTCGAGTCAATATTATTTACAGGAAGGGAAAAAAAAACTAAGATAAAGCAAAGTTTTTTTTATTCTAAAAGGATTTCATCCAAAATATTAAAACAATTTAAAATGTTTTTTGTATTTAAAAATGCATCTAAATGAATAAATTTATACATTTGTTAAAAGAGTTGAAATTTTTTTTTAAGTTTTTAAGAAACTTTGAATAATTAATTGAGCGTACTGCACTGTTTGATAACAAGGATCACCTGGAATTTATAATTAAATTTAAGTAATATATTTTTTGTTTGTGTAGTTCCTCGTTAAATTAACTGAACTGAAATGAAATTATTTCCAGTTATAGGAAAAGGATTTGAGTCACTTTCTCTCTAAATGCTTTGTTCACCTGGCCAAGTTCAACACGTTTTAATAAAAGCTGATTTTTTCAGTAAATTCTCAACATGAAGACAATTAGGTAACAAGGTCAGGAAAACGTTTTGATTTAAAATAAGCAGCGAGGGAAAGGGCTGTAGGCCAGTCATGCTAGCTTGACTTTGACAAACTTGACATGTGGATGTGCTGTGGAACTTGGTGTTTCGGTTCATTTAAACTCTTATCTGTGTCGCATCGCAGAACCACAGATGTTTAAATTGGCTAATCAACCTAATCGCTGTGTTCGATTAGCTACATCAAGCCTAAAAACATAAAACTGTGACTGTTCAAAGGTTTCCCTGTTTTTGGGTGTTGAATCCCGACACGCTAGTGGAGCTGTTATCAGCCTGTTGCTATGGCAACGAGTATGTGCGTAGCGTAGCCGACACAGAGAGAGAGAAAAAAGAAACAGTTTTGAGTTGTTTTTCAACAGTTTTTCTGCGTTATTTCTCCCTTTGCTGCGGCGAATTGTACTGAATTGGGTATATCCAAAGGCGTTATTTTGTTAACAGTTGTTCCACCACAGCAGCGCCGCTACGGACGGATGAAAGAAGAAGCGTGAAATTTCCGGATGTAAAGAATAACATGTGACGTGTCTATAAGCAGTTTCGAGTTTAAAAAATGAAGCTTGTGGTGTTTAATTTGCAACATAGTCAAATTTATTAAGTTATCCTCACAAGTTACTAGAACTCAGTTAAATTAAGCTAAACGTTTTGAGGCAACTGGTTTGAATATATTTTTTAAGTCAAGACAACAACTTTTACAGTCGTTAAATTTTATGTCATTAAACATGAAATTATCAATTTAGTCAAGTTGTGTAAACTTAAGAAGTACAGCTTGAACTTACTAACAGTTTTCTAGGCACCAATTTTGCATAAGCTTTGTAAGTAAATTCCACTCATTATGTTTTACAGTGCAGGGGTAAACCCTGCGCTTTCTGGAAGGGATGGAGGCAAAATAACTGGACTCCCTCCAGTCAGGCAGGCATTGTTAAAGGCAGCCTTTCATTGATCCTGTCAACAGAAGATGAATAAGTTGGACGGCGTGTTCCCGGGCCCAGAGATGTTGGGATGGTAACTCTTGTTTGTTTTGTGGGTAACCACAGAGACTGGCACCGCTAAGCTCTTTCCAGACATCCTTTCTTTGCCCCTTGGGGTCTTGAAACCGAGTGGATGATTCCCGGCACCGGTAGAAAATGAAAGTGCAGCTCTTCTAATCCTCGACTTTTTACAAAAGGTGGAGCGTTGCGAGGCGACATTTTGAATGTCTGCTTCATCTGAATACGGAGCAACAAACCGGGATGAAGAAAAAAGAGTTTTAGTGACTGAAACCTGAAAAGGGCAATAAAACAGTGTTCAATATCAATAGGTAATAATAAAATCTGAACCGTAAATGATCCGCGCTAACTCAATAGCCAAATGCATGTGCTTGGAGACAAACGGAAAGAAGATAAGTGGACACTGTTGAGAGAAATATACATGAACAAAATCGACCCGCATGAGAGAGTAGAAAAATATGTCAGACGATGTGGACAAGCTGCCGCCGACCTCCTACCGCGATATGATTGATTAATTAGTGAACAGAGTGCGTACAAAATGGAGGAGCTTCACGGCCTGAGATCCACTGGTTTACGAAAGCCTACACTGCAAAAACACAAACTCTTACCAAACAGTTTTGGTAAGTTTCTAGTCTAAATATCTTAATTTTGTCTTATTTTGAGTTTAAAAGTAAGTTTTTAGTGACATATGGAGGCTTGTTTTAAGTAAATAATGAATTAAAAAAGATTATTTAACTTTGCCATGTTTTAAATGAAATAATTAGTGCTTTTTCATCATTATTTAGGAATTATTTACCTAAAACAAACCTCTGCATCTTGCTATAAAGTTGTTTTAAGTTAGTTTGTCTTATTTCTGGTGTGCAAAGATATTTGCTCTCGAAACTAGACCAAAATCTTTTGGTAAAATTTTGTGTTTTTGCAGTGTATGAGGCAACAGCATTTCTGAATTTTTTTAAACTGTTGTGAGCAAATTATCTGTAGATATTTGACTCTGCAGCGGAAAACTGTGTTTTAGATGATGACGATTCCTATTTTGCAATATTATGACATCTTCGTTGAGAGGCGGTCACTTCCAAGGTCTCTGCAAAGAAAATAAAAAACAAGCTAACGCACATTACATAAACACGGTGATACAAAAACATCCTTAGTGTCTTCTTTCTTTCAACATACGAGATTCATGAGCCGTGCAATAATGGCGTGACAGGAATGCAGTGATCGCTCAGTCCTGCGCTGCGTGTCTCTCCAGCTCCACTAAGTAAATAATTGGATGGTGGCAAAGCCGACTGCTGAATGAAGAAACGGTTCAAAACATGAATGAATCAGGGGATGAATGAGCAAACGATGCAGCTCGAAATAAGACCGGCCACATTTGTTGCAGCTCTTTGTGATTTTGTGCGACTAGACTAAAAAGGAAAAAAAAACGACCACAAGAATGAGGGCAAACAAAAAAGCACGCCCATTCAGATGTCTTTTAATCTGAGGTGTGTTGGCCAACGAATAATTTGAGTTTTGGGTTTGAGGGTTTATTTGGGGAGTTAGTATAAAGCGGAAGGCTGTTAAAAGGATTTAGCTCTTTATCCTAAAATTATAGAATGAAAACAGACGGAGATTAAAGTTGCCGATAGCGTTAAGTCTGGACGCTCGTCCACGTTTCTGCAGAAATGCTGCGTGTGACGGAGGGCCGGCCAGGAATTACCTGCTGTTTCATCAATTTAACGTGTTTTCTTTTACAAATATCTATCTTTGAATTAAATGACGCAACTTCAGCTTCCTGACACTTCCCACAGCATTTCAATCGGACTAAGGTCTAAACTTTGACTGGGCCATTTCAAGACATCGAGTATATTTGTTTCAGCCATGATGTTGTCGTGTTTCTGTATTTGGGATTATTGTCCTGTTGATGATCCAGTTTGAGTCACATTTTCCTTTAAAATGCTGTTCAGTACAGAGAAGTTCATGGTTCTATGGCAGCACAATGAGCCCAAATCATCACCCAGCCACCGCCGTGCTCAACAGGAGGAATGAGGTGTTTCTGCTGATATGTTGTGATTAATTTCAACCCAACACCAGGCTTTCTCCTCACAACCCTTTCCACTGTACCAAAGTAAAACTTTACTGTTTAACATTCCAAGTAAAACTCAGAGAGTCGCGGATGAAGCTCTGATCTGTATTTATTGGGACTCCTGTAAAGATCGGCTGCTGACCTCTAGTGACTTTCACTCATTATTCTTTGTTCACAAAGATATTCATATCCGTCAAACTCAACGCAAACCTCAACAAGTGCGTCTACAAATCTTTGCGGTTCTCGTTGAGTGGGAGAGCCGAGCGAGTTGGTGCCTTACCTCCGAAGAGTCAGCCTTCGCAGCGGGACAGGTGAACTTTCACCTGCTAATCAGACCATTTTGAGTAAAAGGTGACGCATTCGATCTGCGCCTCATTCACTGTGTCACCTGTAAACCTAGCTTAACCTGTCTTTACCAGTACTGGTACTGATGTTTTGGGGGTTTTTAAACTATAAAATAAACAAAGAAGGGACGCTCAGCCTGGCGGGGGGTCAACTAAAGTCTGGCAGCCCGCCAGGCTGACGATACTCTGGGGGAAACCCTGAATGTTAGTAACTTTAGAACCTGCTGAACCAGATTATTTTATTCTGCTCTGATTTGTAATCCAATTTAAACTGGATGTACTTTCTACTTAATCATTTGATTGTTTAGATGTTGAACTCTGAGGTGATTCCGGACGTGTTTCCTGCTTGGCATTGTGCTAACACACCTCAGAGCTCCACAACGGCAAGCTGCCAAAGCGCCTTCGTTTATGAGGCGGTCCGCTTTTCTCATCAGTTAATAAAAGGTTTTAATCAGGAACATTTGGCTGCGACTTTCCATCTTTAATCCAATAGAAGCGTTTCCATTGTGGCTCTATTGTTGTTTAACAAATGAACAGGATTTCTTGATCCCAGAACATGTCTCGATTCGATTTGAATAAAATCTCTGCAGTCCACACAGTCGGAGTGTGTGTTATTGGGTGGAGTTAGCGTACGCCGTTTGGTATGAAACACCTGTCGGACCTACGTTGTTCCTGTCTGCGACCCGCTCTGACACATCCCCTCTAAACCATGCCTCACGGCCCCAAATATTCTCTAACCACCTCTGACGCACATGCAGCTGCTGCCAACACTTAATAGACGCTTTTCATGGTGTCTGTATCTTTGATTCTTACCTTTAACTTTATATTTCTACCTCTGGCTTTCAAGTGTTGGCGTTGGGTGTTGTTGCAAACTCGCGCCTCCGATTGAAAAGGCTCCATAAAACGTGTAATGCGAGCGTTGCGTGCCATACCCTGCTGAACAAGTTCCCCCATGTTCCATGAAACTCTTCAGGTGTCAGACGTCAGCCACTAAAAATTATAAACAATTAAGTTCCCCCACTTATGTAAACATACCAGGTGCCGCTTTTGTGTGCAAACAAGACGTGAAGATTGATCTGGTATAATCACCACCTGGTAACATGTGGTTTATTAAAAATGTTCACTATGACAAGATTGCTCTGAATGAAGAAAAGCTCACAAGGAGATTATTGTTCCTCCATCGAGAGCAAGAAGGTGGAAACTTTCCGCCTGTTTGTTGGTTTGCCAAATTTGGCATCCTGCCAGCAAAAGGTGTTCGTATTAAATCAGTTTCCCAAACGTTTTCACTCACAGATCACATAATGTTAAGTTGTGATATAACACAACATCTTAATATGCACAACTTGAAAAAAACTTGCTTTCTGTGTTTGGTAAATGTGACAAAACAAAACCATTGGTTCTTAAAGTTTTCCAGTGAGAAATTAATTTTCATGTGTTTGATAAGTTGTTCTTTACTGCCAAGTTTTGTGTGTGAAACATTTTAGGGCCATTTGTAACTTAGAAGTGCAATGAAAGAAAATAAAAACAAACTTGAGTTGCTTTGCCAGAAACAAAAATTTTCTTCTTCTTTGTCAAAGACAAAAATTATCCATCCATTTCTGTTTTGTATTTATCTGTTGTATTTAAGTTAGTTATTTTTAAATAATTAAAAGTAATAGGCGATTAAGTAATCCTGGAGTTGTTTTCTTTTGAGAGACCAGGTTTCATTATTATTTTCAAACACAATCCTTTGGTAAGCTAACTGCAGCGTCGCAGGTCGTTTACATGCAGTACCTTTGTGACCACTGGGGGGCGACGAGAAAGCCTGTATATCCTGCTGTATTGATTTTTAAATTCTCAATATAAAAGAGTACAAGTCAGTTATTGTCTAGAACCTTTTTATTATTATTATTTTTAATATGTATTTTGTTCATTTCATTGTAAGATATGCAGAACAGGAAAATATGCACTTTGTGTTCACTTAATGGCTTCTGTCCCAGTTCAGTCCCATAACTGTCCCAGTTAACTGTCCCAGTTTAGTCCCAGTTCAGTCCCATAACTGTCCCAGTTCAGTCCCATAACTGTCCCAGTTCAGTCCCATTAACTCCCAAAATAATCACATGCAGCTTCAAAGTATAAGAAAACCTTGTTTTAATATCACCAACTTTCAACTGGGAAATGGTCCAATTACCTTTCACAATGCCAAAAATAATAACAATGCACATTTCTCATCTACATTAGCTACAAATTGCAGCTTTGAGCCAACAAAACTTATTTCATTGATTGATTGTGATCACAGGTACATCACTGCACTGACAGACTCCGAGGATGAAGAGCAAAGCGATGAAGAGCAAACTCCAGGCAAGCTCTCCGTCCTCCTCGACAGAATCGACCGCTTGCGTCAGGGCGGCGAGTCGGACAAAAGGGAAAGTCTGAGCGTCCTTCTGGAGCAGAGAGACGAGGTGAGTTTACTTTCTCTGCCAGTGAGGCAGAAAACATGGCGGCGTCTCATGATGACGTTCTCTGCTGCAGTTTGGGCAGAACTCAGAGTTCCTGTGGCGGCTAACCCGAGCGTACTGCGACGTTCACGACGTCAGCGGCACTCTGGAGGAGAAGAAGACTCATGCAGAAAACGGTAACCTGCAAACATCGCTGCACAATTTTACAGAACGTCTCACTTTGAACGCTTAACATTTTTTAACAGTTATTACATCTAAAATGTTAATCAGCAGTTCAGAAGATTATCTGAAGGTTTTATAAAGATTTATTTGGACTTTGGCTCAATTTCCAAAACAGTCCTAACCAAACTGAACAGATTCCTGATTCTGAACAGATGAACTCTTTACTCTGAGTTGAGTCCTCAATCTGAACTGATTCCTTTTAGAACAGATTCTTTTCTCAGTGATCCTTCTGGTCATTTAATTTCTATTTTCCACAGCTGAGCTGAAACGTCTGGAACTATTCATTTTCAGTCCAAGAAAAGTGTGGAAAATATTTAAATTAACTTTGGAAAATAATCCTGTATTTCTTCCATTTTCTCAAAATAAAAATTTAACAAATCCTGAACATTGTATCTTTGATTTGCCTCATCATGACTTTTATAACTTTAACACTTTCATTTTTGACTGAATTGATATTCATTTATATGTTTAATTTTATTTTTTGAGGCTAGAAACTTAAAACTGAGATTGCTGTTTCTCTAAATCTGGTTAAAATGCTGAGCAAAGTATTAAAACTACCATTAAATGTGTGAAATTAGGAATTTTAAAATATGGTTCACTTCACTGTTCCACGTTTTGTTCTCCATCATCCGCAAATAACAGTGCATTTTATGGATTTATACCTAATTTATGGCATAATTATATATTATTAAGTCAAAGGAAAACGATGCTTTTTTTATTTCCATTGAAGCATTTATGCAAATGATTGAATCTGAGTTTTTTCCAGAGTCCATGACGAAACCAAACTTTTTCCAGTCCCTGAATCTTTTCCTACACAGCAGCGTTTGTTTTTCTTTTTTTCTCTTCATGAACAGAAGCTATTTTTACGAGTCTTCCCCGGTCCAAACTGGACGGGCCGGTTCCGTTGATCTTTAATCCTTCCTCATCACGGCGCCGCTCATCAGCCCGCCGACACCTGTGGCTATTTTAGGAACATTTTGACATTTTTGGAGCTGATCTGACATTTTCCACGGCGCGGTAACAGATTTGAAACTCCTCCTGGATGCCGTTTCATCATCTAACTATTGTTTTCGTCGCTTTCATCTAAAGCCAAATTTTTTCTTTTGGTCAACAAAGCATTTTATTTCACCAAATATTCTTTATTGATACATAAAGTGAAATAATTCATGCATTTAGGCGTGTTTATAAACATTTTTACTGATGCATCCATTCCAGAAATAAATGTTGAATTTGAGTTTAAATGGAAGTTTTACTTTTTGTTTTAGGTAAAGCGGTTGGCGAAGAGGCCATTAAAGTGAATCCCAAATGTGCTGAAAGTCATCAGTGGTAAGTTTTTACATTTTCTCACTTTTTTCATCATTTTATTCTGGTAAATGCTTGTGCATGTCATATTAAAATATAATTGAGTTTATTATTATCTTAATTAAAAATAGGAAGCTCATGTATGGAGGTGGCTAGAAAACCGAGTAACTGATATTTAAAAATTACATCATCAGATAAAGTGAAGTGGAAATTTTGGACAAAAAGGACAAAAATTTATATTAGTAAAAAATAAGAAAATTTCTCCAAATCAGTTTTTTCAATAAAAAACTTGTTTTTCATTCATTGGGTTGAAAATCCAGAAATTTTACACAAGAAAGAGCAGAAACACTTCATGATAAAATGATTCAGTAAAAGTAAAAACTGAATATTAGTGAAAACATATTTTTTCAAAAAAATGAATGTAATTGAGTAAATATTATCCAACTCTGCTTATGTTTATTTAATGACGTATTTATTGTTTATTTCTTCTTTTTGTTTTTGGCTTAAAAATCCAAATGTCAGGTTGTCGGAAAAAAATATTTTCAAGACAACAATTAATGCTTATCCACTTCTTTCTCAACCACACGTCTTCCTTCCACTTAACTTTCCATTATTTTTTTTGTATTTGCTGAGATTCCATCTGTTCTTGTTCTGTCAATCTTCATTCTGTTGATTGTTTTAGAGCCAAACTCAAGCACAAGATGTTCCTCTGAGTTGGTGAAGCAGAAACTTTAAATACAGTACCTGATGAAGATATTGCGTTTTACAAAACAAGAGATTACCCAGAGAACATGGATGAATGCTGGGTGGTCTTCCAGCTTTTCTTTCAACCAAGTAGTGAAGAAATAAGTAAATAAAGAAACATGAATTCTCAGGCAATCCAGTCAAGCAAATTTATGAGATAATGTCAACGAACTTCCCAAACATCAATCTGATAGAATCACATCCAGTTTCAGGAATGTAAACAGAGCCAGGGTTAACCCAGCTCACATATATTGACAGTTATACTGGAAGAACTGGTGTGATTAATGTTGGATTTTACGGTTGTAGTTCTTCATTCACTGTTTACACCTGCACAGGTGAACTGCTTTGGGATATGAGGGAGAAAATGTCATTTTTATCCAGAAACATCTGCAAATCTGCAGATGTTGCATGTTAGTCAGTTTTACAATGACTAAATATTTTTGCGATGTGCTTGTTGCAAAAAAAACAAAAGTCTTCTCTCCTTTTAATTAAGTCTGGAAGGAAAAATCCTGTTTGCAGACTCTTTGTGTTTCACATCTAAAAAATCTGGTCATGTCAAAACTTGACTGCTGATTAGATGAAGAATCTTCCTGAAATGTGTCCCGTTACATAAACTGAATAAAACGACTCATCGGCTTTTCCTCGCTGTCTGAACTAAAATCAGAACAAACTGGTTTTAGTCTCTGAGAAAATCTTTTACAATTTAAGCATTTTTGTTCCCTCTGTGCCATTATTATTTATTTTTCCTTTTTTACTATATGTGTATTTTCCGTATTTTTATTATTTTCATTTATATATAATTTTATATTTTACTTTTTTACATGGAGATTCCTCTGTTCTTCTTTTATCTCTCTCCTGATCTTTATTTTATTTAAATAGTTTATTGATATTGATGGAACAGAACTAGTTCCAATGGCAGATTATTTTGCTTATTACATGGGAAAATGTTTTTAATGTGTGAAATAATCTGCCAGTGTCACTTCTGACTCCAAACAAGCCTCTATGTATCTTGCAGAAAAATAATTGAAAGTTAGTTTTGTCTTATTTCAAGAATGAAACATTAAAATCTCTGATGGAGACACAGATCAACTTCCTTCTTCACAAGATATAAACAAAAATGGAGATTTTAGAGTTTGTAGGTTTTCTCTTTTGTCTTTGGTGAACAATAAAACCGCGAGCCTTCTCTCCCACTAGCGCTCGATTTGGGTCCATTTACCCAGAATGCCCTGCGCTACAGTTCACTTCCTGTTTGTGGAGCGGCCTCCAGTCCGCTTGGCGTTCACATATGCACTCAATCTGCACCGCGGTTCCCTTCATCTGAATAGATTCAGAGGTTTGTAGCTTTTTTGGGGTTGTATTGCGTTTTCACACCTCCAGAAGAAAAAAACTAAACTTTCTAGACAAATGAACTGGACTTCAATGAAGGTGGACTCAACAGGAACGTGGAATTTCCTAGTTGACGCTGAAATGGTTAAAAACTTTCTAACGCGGCGCCTTGAGTCAAAGAGAAAATTACTCCGAGTTTTGCTGCTACTAAATTCTGCTGCTCAAGCCTTAAAGGCATCACTGTACTTTGTATTTCCAATGAATTCTTTGTTACACAGAAGATCCTCCTTTGTACTATTACTGCTTACAATAATAGTATAATTTGCTTGTTTACACAACATGAATTCTTCCTCATTCTGCGTGTCAGAAATTCTTGAAACATTTTTGTTTGCGGCTGAGTTCATGCAAGTTTGTTTGGTTTTTGCAGACGTTTCTTTGTCTGCAAGACTGAAGCCTTGTTCTCTCAGCAGACTAGTGAACAACTGGCCTCGGCTCGCGATGTCAACCGAAACACAAAGCCTCGTTTGTTTAGCTAATAAAGAGAAACGGCTTAATGGGTAATCTAATTTTTGCTAATGGGATTAGCGAGATTCTGAAATGAAGCAGTAAAAGAGTCGGACTTGAATGAGCGGGTCAAATTAGGTTAGAGCTGCTCTGAGAGCGGAGGAGGGTGGGACGGGCAGAGCGCTGCCAGGTGTTGAAAGGAAGTTTATGTTGCAGGTAACTGTTTACTTAGAGCACCAATGCCGTGAGAAAACTTGTCACCGTTTTTTTCTTTTTCTATGAATGCTGTTCATCTTGTCACACTTTGGCAGCTGCTGTTTAGTTGCAGCACAACTCACTTCCTGCTCCACCACTGAAACTACTGGTTTTTTTACTCCCTTTGCCCAAAAGCACAATCAGGCATTAAACGACACCTAATATGGGACTCTCTCACTTTAAATTCAAATAATTTTCCCCCCCAACTCAACGTTTACACTCACACCTAGAAATGGCTGCAAACAGATGCACAATAATACAACTGTACATCTTTGAAAAGCATTAGTATATCCTCCTGCACAACCAAAAACAATGCAGCAAGTGGTTTCTGGATGGTAAGTCTACAACAAAGCAGTTGTATTTTCCAGCAGCCATTGTACATCTGTAAACACGAATGTACTAGAGCTTAGTTTGGGTTGCTAGGTAACAGACTAGGCTTCACTTGGGTTGCTACACTACAAAAACTCAAAATCTTACCTGTATTTTTGGTCTAGTTTCTAGTGTAAATATCTCAATACAATTGAAATAAGGCAAAACTGACTTACAAATAACTTTTCAGCAAAATATAGGAGTTTGTTTTTGGTTTCCTATTCCTTAATATTGATGAGAACGTACCAGATCCACTGGCAGATTATTGCTATATAGTACTTTTTTAAAGAAAATCAATATTAAGGAATTATTGACTCCTATAGCTTGTTGAAAAGTTTCTTGCAAGTTAGTTTTGTTTAATAACAAGTGAACTAAGATATGGTACTGGAAACTAAACCAAAAATACTGGGTAAAATTTAGTTTGTACAGTGTAGATAACTGGCCAGGCTTTGCTGGGGTTTTTAGGTTACGAGTGAAACTGCTGGGGTTGCTAGGTTACGAGTGGAACTCTGCTGGGGTTGCTAGGTTACGAGTGGAACTCTGCTGGGGTTGCTAAGTTCTGGCCGTTGGCTAGGTAACGGCCAGTGCCTGCTGATTTGTGATGTTACATTCCAAAGGTTTTTGAAACTGCTCATTTTCCAGACACCAAAAAATTTATACATTTTTTATTTTATTTTTTTTAAGTTGCTTGTTGAATCAGTAGAAACCCAAATGGAAATACAAAAAACAGGAAAAACCTGAATTTTTGCGTAATGCCTGTCCTTTAAACTCACGCAGTTAAAATGAAACACCGCTGGAGGATTGGGAGGAAATTAACCTGTAAACTCAATCACATAAAATGACGTTTAGATGTTAATGAATGCAGATAAAGAGGGAGTGATTGACAGCTTAATAGGCTGGGTGAGGAAGGCTAGCTGAACAAACCTGCTTTGATGATCTGAGCGGAGCAGCGGCTATGAAAGGTGCTGCTGTTCTGGCTTCGCACCGCTCCTGCGTCTCATCTTGCCGATGAAGCTCAGATGTTCTTTAAAAAAAAACGAGAGACTTGTGAGCTCTTTTGTTGGCGCTTTAATGGAAGAAATGGGTTTGGCATAATCAGTGAGTCAACTCATGTTCTGCACCTTTTTACACTCGCTTTTATTCACACTGCAAAAACACAAATATTACCAAGTATTTTTGGTCTAGTTTCTATTAAAGACAAAAGTACAAACCTACAAGTAACTTTTTGGCAAAATATTGGACCAATAATTCCTTAATTTTGATGAAAACGTAGTTCCACTGGCAGATTATTTCACTTATAGCATTGGAAATGATCTGCTGACAATATTAAAAAATGATTTACTTAAAACAAGCTTTTTAATCTTAATTGAAAGTTAGTTTTGTCTTATTTCAATTGTATTATTTGCATTGGAAACTAAACCAAAAATAGTAAGACTTTGTGATTTTTCAGTGGAAACATTTTCGTGGATGCTGTCCTCATGTTTATTGCCAAGCTTTGCAGGAATACCTGTTTCTTGCTTGCACGATTGTAGCAAACTAATAAAGTATGCAGTAAGATGCATATTTTGCTTAATTTCACAGGTTTTCATTCATTTTGGTGCAAAGACTTGTAGACTTCACTCGCAGCGATCCTCTTGAGACGGTGGGGAAAAAAGTATCGCTTTGTTTTTGTCCTGAGCTAATTGTGTCAGCAAGCTGTACACACTGCTCACTGAAACATTTGGCAGTTCCTCATCCTGTTTCTGTACAAGTTTTAGCCTGGAGTCCCATCTGGCAACTCTCTGCGTTTGGCTGTTCGTGTTTGGATCTGAAATCTATCTGCTGTTTCCGCCAAGCACCTGTCTCTTTGGGCTCTTTGTTTTTGCCCAGTGGACTAGGGGATTTCTTAGAGATGTTATTGGAACATGTGCACCAACTTTACGCAACAGAGCGCTCTTTCCTTGCCTCATCTTCCCCTGTCATTTATTGCAACTTCTCTCCTCCCCTTTTGATACTTTCCTTTTCTTATTAGCCAGGATAGAGTTTCAGCTCTCAGTTAAAGGAGCGGGTTAGCTTCAGCAGTTGGGGCCCTGAGGCCAGTCACACCTCTACATCCATTTCTCTTCCTCTTCCCTGCTCTGTGCCTCTGAAATAAAGCAGCATTGCATAAGAGCAGTCCTTTTAACAATCCAGTATTCATGTTCAAAATGTGACTCAGCTGCTTCTGCATGCACTCTAAAACATTTAAAGTTAAACGTTTGAAGAATGTTGAACTTGAACCATTGAAGTTTCAAGTTGAACATTTTTTAACTTGAAAATAAAAGTCCACCTGCTGCCTTGAAAAGGCAAGAAAGTTGTTTTAACTCAGAAATTAAAACGGGACAGAATCGCTCACCCAAGGAGAATTTAGAGTCCAATTAACCTGACAGTCGTGTTGTTGGGAGGAAGCCGGAAAACCCAGAGAGAACCTGCCATGCACAGGGAGAACATGCAAACTCCGTGCAAAAAGACTCACTGTAGAATAATTTAAATTCTTGTTTCAAATTTCATGAACAAATTCTGATAATAAATTTTATAAACGTCACAGTGAATTCTGCTCAGACATTCAATGAGAACAGGACATTAAAATGAACATTCGCCTTAATAACACCAGAGTCAATCAATGTTCCATCTCAGGATACAAAACGTGCCGCTGAGCATTCTGGGAAATAGTTCCCACTCTTTTCTTTTTCTTCTTTCAGTTGTTTTATCTGCTAACTGAAAAACTCTTGGAGGTTAATAAAATATTAAAGCCACTTACTGCTGTAAGTTTATCCTTCACAAACTCACACATTTAGGTTCAAAATCTAAAACTCACTGAATTTATTTGACTTAAAGTGCAGAAGATTGTAGACACAGCTAAATACAGCTCAAATGTTTTACAGTGCAGTTGCTCTTTGACCCTTACTGGCATGCCAGGAATGCTAACAGTGACAGAAAAACGGTTTTCCTGCAACAGTAAGAGGAATCTCCTCCATTAGCACATTAGCAGCAAGTACATGGGGATGATTGACGGCACTAAGCCCCGCCTCCTGGCTCTAATTGGTGCATCCATTGAGTCGGCAAGAGTAACTCAGGGATGACATGGAGGAGATCAATCTTTTCACAAATTATTTGTCTCATTTTGATACAACATGGTGACAGTTTTAACAAATATGTAAAAAAACATATTTCTGTAAAAAATACGTACTCCAGCTTTAAAGAGTAACTAAACCTCAAATCAACTGTCTTGCAGATAATCTGCCTTAATTTGTTTGTAAAGGTGCTACGTTTTGACATTTTGTGTAAATTTGTTTAATTCTGCAATATTCAGCCTAAAGACTTTTTTCTTTTTCTTTTACTATTACTTGAGTAAAAATATGTTGAAGTAGTGCTACTTTTCCTGAAGCACATTTTTGGGTTCTCTACCAAATCTGATCATAAGTAACTTTTCAGTAAGAAATAGAAACTTTTTTTAAAGTAAATAATTCCTTAATATTGATTTAGAAACACAAGTTCAGTTGGCAGATTTTTCCTCTTATAACAATGGAAAAATGTTTAGTTCCAAGTTAAATAAACTGCCAGTGGAAATAGAACTGGGTTGCTAGGCGACGGGCAGTGCATGGCTGCCGTTGCTAGGTAACGTCACAGGGCCAGTTGATCGTGAAATAATCTGGCAAATAAGTAAAACTTGTTTTGCTGACGTGAGATTAGTGTCTATATCTTGCTGAAAAGTTACCTGTAAGTTATTTTTGTCTTTTTTTCAAGTGCACTAAGATATTTTCTCTAGAAACTCGACCAAAAGTACTCGGTATAACGTTATGTTTTTGCAGTGCAACGTTTTCTCGAGCTAAAGTTGAGAAGATCTGATGCTCACGTTGCTAAACTCTCAGCTACGTGCATGAAAAAAGAATCTGGGATTAACACACGGAGGCGAAGGAGAAGCTTTCAGCAGATCTTTAATCAGAGGTGATGGATCTGTTCAAAGCCTTTGCATCCAGCTGCCTGTTTTCATTGGGCCTGCTGGTGACAGATAGCATCTCTGCTGGAAACCCGCGCAGCGCAGCGCCGCAGCAGAACCAGCCAGCGGCTGTGTGGGCTCGTCCCGCGCTGCCTTCGCTAAATAAACACAAGGCTCTTTAGTCACAGGAGCCCACAGTTCCTCATCTGCTGTTTGCCGTTCAGGGTAATTTGAGGCAGTATTTGTCTGATCCGTGGTGATTTTCCATTATTGATTGTTTCGCTGGTGTTTAATTCCCCTTCACTTCACTTGAACATGTTATTTAATTTGCATCTGTCTGTTTGGGGTTGAAAGTCTTGAGCCGTCATGTTTTCTAGCAGAGCAGGAGAAGCTTTAATGTTTACTGAAACAAAATGGAGATTAAGACATTAAGGGGAATTTGCAAAGCAGCGCAACATCTTCAATGTTTGCAGCCTTTTGGCACTTAGTACGGAAGAAAGAGAGTATAATTAGAGTCTGATAGTTTTAGGCAAAGGATTTTAATCCTTGTTATTCTGTTTTTACTTTAAATTCAGCAGCAAAATATTCACCTTAAGGAATTTGCCTATAAAAATTTGTTGATAAAAATTTACCTTCAAAATTTCACCTTCAAAAATCTTCACCCATAAATGTTCGCCTTACATTTTTGTGCATTTTATTCTTTAGAAAGAAGCCTGAATCATCATGTTAGACCTTAAAAACAACCAGAATCTTTATCGATAAAGGCGTGAAAGTTTTATCGATAAGCCTTTATTGATAAAGGCTTATCGATAAAGGCGTGAAAGCAATCACGTTACAGGTTTTTTCGACGTTGTTTACCTTTCTGCTCATCGTATTTATTTAGCATGAAAAGCTGCTTACAGAAAAACTGATTTCTGAGTTTTATTTTGTGTTCACAGGTACGCCATCATGTGTGGAATCATGGCAGAATACGACTCGATACAAAACAAGATAAAGAACGGTTACATCTTTAAGGTGAGCTACACAGACATAAAACTATTCCAGCATTTTCACATTTTGCAAGCAAAAGTCTGAAGGTGTTTAGTTTCCCTGGATCTTGCTGGGAAATTAGTCGTTTAATCCTGGAAATGTTCTGGTGATAGAAGGCCAACTTTATAACCGTCTTTATGTGGCTCTGAAGGTTCAGGTTTCACTCATCCGCTTACATAACCAGAGCTTGGAACAACGGCACGGAGCATTTTATCTCCTCTCAGCAGTTTTCCCAAACACGGTGTCCCTTCAGAGCTCTGACAGGTGAATGAGAGAGGGAAGAGAGAGAGAGAGAAGAGAAAGAGAGAGAAGAGAGAGAGAGAAAGAGAGAGGGAAGAGAAAGAGGTGAAGAGGGCAGAAATGAAAAGAAGGGGAGGGTCTGCGACAGCGGGGGAAGTGTGCGGCGCTGCGGCAGGTTTGCGTGTGAGAGGTGTTTGTGAAATACTTGTGGGTTGGTGAAGCAGGACAGATCAGGTTGGGACAGCAGGCGGTGAAAACAGCCGCCGTACCACGAGTCAGCGTTAAAATCCGTCTCTGCTGCACCATGAGTCGGCGTTAAATCCTCTTGTTTCCCTGTTTCTGCCCCAGGATCACCTGGATAAAGCCATCGAGTTGAAGCCGCAGGACCCCCTGTCCTACTACCTGCTGGGCCGCTGGTGCTACGCTGTACGTGCTGACCTTTCCCTCCTGTCTGACCTCAGAGAATATGGCAAGCCGTTAGTATCAATAATGAGACGTTCTGAGTTTGAACGCAGAAAATGTAAAAATGTTACAGGAAGACATTTCTGTTAAATCCCGATTAAGTAATCAGATCTTAAAACGTTAATTAATGAGGGTCTTATTTAGAGCATAAGTGCTCGAGCACAAACGCTGACATTTTAACACAGAGCATAGATTTACAATTTTAACATTTGTTTGTGAATGCTGAATGTGAATGCTGCGAAATCATTCACAGGTAATATATTAACTTGATATTGACAAAGGCACAGCGGGACGGATCATCCAGGAAATGATGGACAGAAACAGTCTAACTAAAACAAACTGGATGTCAGAGAAATTCTGGGATTTATTATGAGTCTCTGCTTATTTAAAAGCCCAAATGAGCAACTTCACGTTCAAACACGAGCCCAAGAACTAAATATCCTTTTAAAAAAAAGAAAACTCCCAAAGCCACTTATAATTATCGGACTTGGCGACAGAAACTCAAAATAGTTCCTGTTTTTCCCCCAGCAAAATGTGCATCTCCCTCCTCCCTCCATTGGCTGATAGTGATGCATAGAAACGTCGGTCACTCCCCAAAACGCATAGAGGAAATTAAATTACATTTCAAAGATAGTAACTTAAAGTGGTTTCGATAAGTAACTGTAGTGGATTTGAAATAGCAACGCGTTAGATTACACGTTGCTGAGAGAAGTGGTCACTGATTATTACCATGGTTACAGTGTGAGGCTCAGAGTTTAGTCTTTGGGTTTGAGCTTGATTTTTTTTCATGAATTCATGTCAGTAAGCTACAGATTCTGCTAAATCTGTAGACACGTAGAAATTATTAGCTAATTTAAACACCTGCTGTACTGAGGACCTGTCAGAGTTGGTGTTTAGATCGCCTCGTTTTATTTTTTAACTGAACCGAAACACTGAATTCTGCTCCACATCCACATGTCAAAATTGTCATAGTCAAGCTAGCATAGCTAATCTACTTCCTTCTCATTTGCTATGTTTTATT
Source organism: Poeciliopsis gracilis (assembly GCA_911649635.1). Taxonomy (NCBI): domain Eukaryota; kingdom Metazoa; phylum Chordata; class Actinopteri; order Cyprinodontiformes; family Poeciliidae; genus Poeciliopsis; species Poeciliopsis gracilis. The sequence goes on from CAJVRI010001154.1 coordinate 6,810,949, forward strand.
AATTAATACTTTTTCCTGATCTTGTTATCTAGTTGTTGTAGTTCTAATAATTAGTGCCAAAGCATTGTGTCCCTTTTCCTTTATACACTGCTCAAAAAAATAAAAAGGGAATACTCAAACAACACAATATAACTCCAAGAAAATCAAACTTCTGTGAAATCAAACTGTCCACTTAGGAAGCAACACTGATTGACAATCAACAATGATTTTGTTGTCAACACATTCAGCTTTGTACAAGACAAAGTGTAGTGCCAAAGCATTGTGTCCCTTTTCCTTTATATATCAGGAGAACATTTCAGATTTAGTCCGTTATGTTGACAATTTGACAGCTAATCCTAATGCTAGTCCTAATTGGAAAGCAGCTTTTTTGGCGTGACGTTGTATTGCAACGTTTCTACACCGAAACGCTGTCAGTAAAACTGAGCTTTTCCATTTCGTGACTGTTGAGTTTTTATAAAAACCAGTTTACAACAAGCCGTTAATCTAGGTCTAATTATTGATGGTGACGGCTTGCCGTAGCGCAGACGGTGTTTTTTTTTTTTTAGCAGGACGCTCCTGGGAGGCTAACAGCAGCCATTGTTAGCTTTAAATCAGATTGCAGCGGAGTGATGGCTCCATCCTTTTTCTGTTCGGCTCGTGTTCTTTCCGTTCTGCCGTTTGTTTTTGATTCAGATAACGGCTGTTTTTATGGCCATCACGCCATGTCTTTACTCACTGAGTATATATATAAGTGCTGCTATATTTGGACGTTGGATCTGATTAGGGGGTTTATTGGTACATCTTCAGATTTTGTTTTCATGCAACGTGTTTTAATGTGCTGTTTAAAAAATAAAAACAAAAAATGTGAACTAAGTTTTAGTTGAAATGTAAAAAAGTTGGTAGATTTTAACCTTAGAAATGACTTCCTGGGAAAGGAGGGGGAAAATAAATTAATCTTATTTTCCCAGCAGAAACACTGGTGTAATTTTACTCAGAAAATTTGTGTATAATATTGACTTTACTGTAATGCTGGTTTACAAAAAAAAAAAAAACAAGCACTATCCATGCTTTTATTTTGAAATCCTTATAAAGGAAGCTTGATATTCAAACTGCACAGTTTGTAATAAAGTGAAATCCATTGATTAAATTGGAAAACATTATTTACGGTGGAAACCATGTATTTTCATACACCTACCAAAAAGTTAAATCAGCTTAAACTTTTCTTGTTTTAGGTTAATTATTATATCCCAAACAATGTTAAAAATTACATTTAACATTAAAGACAAGAAAACATGATGATTAAGTTTAATGTAACTTTAATTTTGTTTTTTTAATGGAATTATTTGTTGAAAATTAAACTGCAGCTTTGAAAGCTAAAAACGATGATTTGCAAAACAGCCAATCCAGGAAACCGTTTCATTTTCCTCGGCTCTGATTGGCTGAACGCTGCCAATAAGAAATAATAGAAATTTTAATGATTTCAATTAAATTGATGCTAAAGGTTGTAAATTACTCTGTATCTTCCTTCTATTCCTCTTATTTTTTGCCTGGTATTTTCCTGTTTTAACGTCGTTATTCGGTTGTTTCCCAGGTTGCTCAGTTGTCGTGGATTGAGAGGAAAGTTGCTGCAACGCTATTTGGAGAACCACCAAGCGCCACAATCGAAGACGCACTGAAGAATTTCCTGAAGGTAAAAACAAAAGCTTTTTTTTTTTTGACGTCCTGGAAAATGTTATTTTGGTGTTTTTAAGGTTTGGAAAGTTATTTATTTAAGTAATTTATAGACAATAATTAGTAATAAGATCTAATGTTTGGTTGAAAGCTTAAATGTGGACACCAGATATTTAAAGATTAGAATTTTTTTCTCACTGTTTGAAAACAAATCAGATAAAAATGTTATTGTTTTAGATTAGCGAGAATATCTAAAATTATTTCTATTTGCTTTATGTCAGAAATGAGATTTTTTTTCAGTGTGAGTGAGAATTAAAAAACTTAAAATTTAGTTCCATTTTAGTTTCTCACAAATTATTAATGACCATATTAAATAAAATCAAGTAAAGGTGAATTGAAACAGTCGTTCTTAGTTGATTTGTATTGTTTTTGTCTCCAAAGTGGTGCTGGAAACGTTTGAAACTTGCCTTGAAAATGCTTGAAAATGCTTTAAAATGCTTAAAAATGTTAAAAATCTTGGATTTTATGTGAAAATGTTTGTTATTTTTCACAAAGTGAAGCTGATGAGTGAAATTTAACAATTAATAATGCAAGAGAGTCTATTTGAGGGCCTAAATACTGAATAAGGTGATAAAATTATTCATCTTAAAGTAGAGCTAAACGTTACATTTAATTTGAGGGAACTGCTTGAAACCCATTATTGATATAGTATTGGATATTGATATTGTTGTATTTTTAAATAAACAACCTGTTGGATGAAATTGGGTTAATCGTATTTGGTTGAAATTAATTAAGAAATTCTCTTAAATAGCAGAGAAAGTTGAGTTTTTATTTAGTTTTGTTAGTTTTTGTTTTCACAATCAACCAGAATCGAGTTTATTTTGCGCCACAGTAGAAATTTTCCCTCCTTTTTAATCTGTGTGTTTTCAGAGCGGTCTAATCTGTGTTCCCACATTTCAACTGTTTATACAGCAGAGAAAATACTTTTGCTCCTGGCCAATATTCCTCTGCAAGCCTCTTCTCATTAGCTGGGCTTTAAGTGAGTCGTGCTGCGACTCGCTGGCGAAAACCTTGGAGCACGTCTGCAGCTGGAGGGAAAAAACCCAGCGCCAATTCAAACCAGCCACGGTTATAGAAGGTGGAGTAAAGGTGGGACAGGTTGCCATGGTTACCATAATTGCACCTGACCAATCAGCGTATTCTTTTTACGTAAAAAAACCCCCAGATCCTTCCTCCAAACCGTCTCCAGCTGCGCGTCCATTAACTGTAAAACTGCACAAATTGGAATTATGAAAATAAATTTGCTTGATGGAAACAAACAGTTTAAAAAACATGATTTTTATTTTCAGTGAAAGGTTTGTGCGCTATTGTAAACAGTCTGTTGTCTTTTTGTATTTTGTCCTACACTGCAAAAACATAAAATCTGACAAAGTATTTCTGGTCTAGTTTCTTCAGTTACTAGAAATAAGACAAAGTAACTTAAAAGTAACTTTTTAATAAAATATGTGAGCTTGTTTTAAGTCAGTATTTTATTAATATTGATGAGAAGGCAGTAGTTCCTTGAACTGGAAAAGATTATTTTAATTTTTTTCACAATCGTTGCCTAGCAACGGCACCCAAGCCCAGCCTGTTGCCTGGCAACCAAGCTTTAGTTCCACTGGCAGTTTATTTCACTCATAATAAAACATTTTCCCCATATTGTATGTTAATTTATCTGCCAGTGGAAGTAGAACTTTTTCACCAACATTAAGGAATTATTTAGTCAAAAAAAAAAAAGCTCCTATATCTTTTCTGAAAAGTTACTTTTAAGTCAGTTTTTTATCTCTTTTTGTGCTGCGATGCTGCTGTTGTAGTTTTTCACTCTGTGGGACAATAAGGAATATTTCTGTTCTTCTGATCTGTTGGATAATCTGTTTTCTGCCGAGGTAAATCCGGCTCAGAAATGAACCAGTTTTGTATTTTCTCTGTTAACGCAGGTTGAAGAGATTCATCCTGCGTATTCGAAGCTGAACTACGTGTTCCTGGCGAAGGTCAGTGATGGTTTCTGATGATCCCGTTGGCTGTAAAATGGGGTTTATCTTTACTTTCCTGTTTTTTGTGGCAGTGTTATAAAGCTTTGGGGCAGAGCGAGAAGGCCAGGAAGATGTGTGAAGCCGCATCGTCCATGAACACCGTCTCCAAAGAGGTTCGCTTCACTTTAGTTTCATTTTAAACCCAAAACATTTCCATTTTAAACCAATAGAACGTGAAGTAAAAAGAATTTCATTCTAGAATTTCATTCTAGATGGCTCATCCCTCAATCATCTAGGTCTGGACTTTGACTAGGCCAGTCTACCCTCCATTTGTCTTTTCTCTAAATTCACCACAGAGTAGTAAATGTGTTTCACCCAGAACTCATCCAGTTTTAGTTCTGTGAAAAAATCCTTTGCTGTCCAATTATTAATTGGTTTATCCAGAAATATATTTATTTCCAATGTTGGATAAAACAGAGTTATTTGAACAACCAACAGAATATTTTTTATCAGATTAACTGATTAATTGTCAGGCATAATTGGTAGATTAATCAGTAAGTAAAATCATTAGTTGCAATTTAGTTTTATAGTTTCATCATCAATATTCACTTTTCTCAATCCAATCTGAATTGAGGGTGAATTTGGGTTTTTTGTGTGTGTCTCTTATTTTGTTTAATCTAATATCAAATAACAACCAAAACTAAATTTGTTGATTTATTTCATAAAGTTTAAAGACAAAGTGCTCGGGGTTTTTTGGTGACATTTCTCCTTCTTACCAGTTGGTGGCACTAATGCTCCACTATGATGATTGAACGCGAAGAAGAAGAGGAACTACTCACTAAGACTTGTCTATCAGTCATTGACCAAATACATGCGCAATTTGACATTTTTTAAATAAATTTGCTTAATGGAAATACGGCAATTTAAAAAACACAAATTTGTTTGATAAAAAGTTTTGCCGGTTGGATGAGCTGTGTTCTTTTGGCTGGATGTAAATCAGTTTCCTTTACAAAACTGCAGTGGAAACACATTTTTCACTTCACGAATCACATAATGAACAACTGGATGTTACTACTGCCAGAAACAACAAACAAGACAACAACAGGAAGTGGTTGCGGATGATGCCGCTGCATGTTTTTTAATGACTTGTCACCTGAACAAATGTATTCTTTGTGATTTTAATTGTTTTTCTTATTTATTGGGAAAAAAACACAACTGCAAATTATTATTATTATTTTTTATTTTTTTAACATTAGCAGAAAATTGACAAAGTTTTACACACATTTCTACTTTCGCTTTACAATAACGCACCAATGAAAACCGAATGGAAAAAGATATAAAAAGACAGTTTGCTTCAGTTTGTGGCTGAAAAGTTCAAAATGAAAAGTTCAAAATGAGCCAACAATGACTTTGAAATATTTTCCTTTATTCAGGATGAAGAAGCGCAAAAGGAGCTGGATTTACTCTACCCTTCAGTCAGAGTGTGAAAACGCGAAGGAGCCATTCTGAAGTTATTTATATATATATGTTTATAATATGCGGGGGGAAAAGTGGGTGAAAATATGTTTGATTCACTCTGTGAGTGTAACAATATCATATATTTTTATTAGTTTTCTTATTCTATCGGTTAATTCTCGTTTCTAATCATGAAAAAGTTCATATCGGTCAATTATTATGTTATAATCTGAGTTTATTAACTTATTATGTATGTGATTTTTTTTTTCTTTTGCTCCAGACTTTATACGCATGGGTGACACTATATACACTACAAAAACAATCTTACCGAGTATATCTGGTCTAGTTTCTGGTTCAAATATCTAATTACACTTTAAATACGACAAAACAAACTAACAAGTAACTTTTCAGCTAAATGAACAAGCTTGTTTTAGCTCCTATATCCATATTTATATCATGGGAAAAATGTTTTATTATGAGTGAAACAATCTGCCAGTGGAACAGAACTGGGTTGCTAGGCGACGAGTTGTGCTTGGCTGGCGTTGCTAGGTAACGATTATGAAAGAAGTGAAATAATCTGCCAGTGGAACTAAAACTTTTTCATCAATATTAAAGAATTATTGACAGAAAACATGGTCCTTACTGAAATGTTAGTTTAGTTAGTTTAGTCTTATTTTAAGTGAACGAAGATATTTTCACTAAAACTAGACAAAATATAAAATGTGTTTTTGCAGTGCGAGGCTCTGCCGCGAACGATCATTTCATGAAATCATCTTCAGTTTCCACCTACGCTAAGAGAAACGGGTCATATTTCAGAGAAACCCACAGAGTTTGAGGCAAATTAAAGCGTTTACCTGGAAACAGAACTGAACCTGAAAGATCCTGCTTCACTGTAAAAAGTCATCCGTTACAGAATCTCAGCAGTTTTCCCAACAACTTTTATTTTGTTGCGCCAGATGAATCATCAGCTCTGCTTCTCACTTTGGAAAACTCACTGTAGCGTTACCAAACATTTCTGATGTTTTTATGCAGAAGCAGTGAAGGTTCTGCTGGATTGTGGCTCCGCCTGTGTGAGGGATTAGGCAGTGGCGGTAGATTATCACTAAATCAGTTATTCATTTAAAGATCAGAAGATTATTTTCTAACAGCAGTATAATAATGATTGATGGAAAAGTCTGAGCGAAGATGAAACAACCACTATGGACAGAAATATAGACAGGAGCAGCAAGATTCAGGAAACTCTAAAAGTCAAATTAATTTCAGACATTCTCTCAAAAAAAAAAGTGGAAACTTTTTCCAAAAAACAATGATTTCCAAAAGTCAAAAATTACCTTGAAAAATATGTGAAATTTTTATATTAACTCAAGATATTTTCATGAAAAAAAAATTTTACATTTCTGAGTTCCAACAGCTGAAAATTTGCAAGATAAAACTAAAAAAAAATTTATAATTCTTTAAAAAAAACCTTGGAAATTTTTAATTTTCAGATTCCTAATGTTTTTGAGGAAAAAATGCAGTAATTTTAAGTTTAATCTGAGAAATGTGAAACTTTGGGTCAAAAATCTGCTCAAAACATCTCAAAAAGTTTAAATTCAGAAATTTCAGACCTCCAAAGTTTGAACATTTTCTCAGAAATAAACAGAAATGTCTGAAATAAAACTTGGAAGTTTCAAAAGTCTGAAACTTTCATTCTGAATCCGCTCACCTGGGTTCACGTGATCAACGTGAACTCTCCCATGTTTTTAAATTAGTTGGTGTTTGTGGGGGAGGCGGCGAGCGACGGGAAAAATCCCCCAGGATCTGTGGGAAAAAACACCTGTGAATCATCTGAACCCTGATTTACATAATTCCTCCTGAAGCAAAAGTAGAAATTTACGGAAAGTGATGAGGGAAACTGAAAGAAAAGAAAATATTGACTTTATTCTCAGAATTCTGACTTTAATCTTCTGAGAAAAAAAGTCAAAATTCTAAGAAAATTATCAAAATTTTGAGAGTATTCTGAGAAAAAAATCTGAATTTTGAGATTTAAACAGTTCAGAACATAAAAAGTCAAGTTTGATCAAAACGTAACCAAATTCTTAGAAAATTCAGAAAAAGTCTGAATTCTTAGAAAAATCAAAATTTTGTAATGATTATTTTTCAGAGACCCGAATCCTTTTCTGTAAAAGTCAGACTTTCTTCATTTTACTGTTGTTGTTTTTGGGTAAATTTTTTATATAAAGATGATTTTCATTACATTTTATGTATAAAGTTCAAATGATGCTGTTTGAAGTCACATTACCTGTAAATAGTAATTAGTTTACAGGTGATGTAAAAAATATGTAACAAAAACATGAATATCAGGAGTTTCTTTGTTGTATCTGTTGGTGTTTTGCTGTTTTTATGAATCTGAATGTATCTCAGAGACCATCACTGTTGGATTGCTTCATGCTGTTGGATATTCCTGGATGCTTTATTTATGTTAAATCTCAGACTGATTTTAATGCTGACATATTGGCACCCAGATTATTATGAATCTTTTTGGTATTGAATTATGCAACTTCCATATAACTTATGTTTGTTTTAAGGCTTTTTATCCAGCATGTACGGAGAGCTTTGGGTCAAATGTACGACACCGAATCAGGACCTTGTAGAGAAAATACAAACGAAGAATCAAAAAGTTTAACATTATTCAGAAGCAAAATCTGAAATTTTGAAATTAAACTCCGAAATTTTCTAGAAAAAATATGGAAAAGTCAAATGTAAGAAACTCAGAAATTTTATTGAATTTTTTCACTTTTTAAACTAAGAAATTTCCTTGTGTTGTTTTAGAAAATTTTAGCAATTTTTGATGGAAATTTAGTCATTTTTGCCGCTACAATGACCCTAAAACACCGTCATGCAAACATTCACATCCTTTTAAAGCTTCTTTTCTTTCCATGTGTCTTTGTTCTGTCCTTTTTTACCAGCTGATTGTACGTGAACAATCTAAATATTTTTCTGACTGGCTGAAGCTGCGGCTCAGTCATTACTGGAAAGTGTTAGTAAATCTACAAATTACTGACTAGAGGAATCGTTTTCCTGCCTTGTTTGTGTTCTTTTCTGTTTTATTGGTGTTTATTAAAAAAACAGTAACATGTTTTATAATCTCCAGCGTATAATTAAAGTAATCATTTTTTTATATTAAACCAAATTGATCTTCATCCAAAGTCATCCTGGAGTAACAAGTTTGGTCGTGTCATGCAGAATTCGCCTCTGAACATTGTGTGCCAGCGCAGCGGGGAGTTTGTTCGCCTCCCGCTGGTCTCGTCTTGTTTCATCTGTTTTTCGGTGCTTCCCAAATCAGTGCAGGTGTTTGTTCATGGAAACTTCACCTTTCCTGCCTGTTTTTATAAGCCTCCTTTAATCAAGCGCTTCGGTCGAGACAGCTGTGCTGTCTGCACATGCAGATGTTGCAAACAGGTTCAGAAGCTGCACCATTAAACGCTTATGTTCAGTTTTTTCTCTGCTGCTGCACCAAATTTTCATCCAGAGGCCATATTTGATCAATTGTTTGAGGTGGCGGTAAAATCCTACATTTGCTGAGTCAACTTGACTCATTTAAAGGGGCAGCGTTATGTAAAATCCTCTTTTTTAGCTCCACGTCATGTTTTAATGTTATTCCTTCAAGAATAAACCTTGAATCTTTCACACATGTTTAACAAATCCTTTAATCTCCATGGCAACCACTCAGCTGCGTAGAACGCCTGGTTGGCTTCGAGGCGCAGCTCCTCCCCCTCTCAGCTCCATCAGACTAGCCAGCAGCAATTAGCAAACACCTGGTGGAACTGAGAAGCTTCTGAGCTACTTCTCAGAGCAACACTGGTAAAAATGTTGATGAAGGATTAATAGAGGAGAGACGTAGGGATGACTTCCTGAAGGCAGAGTTTCAGAAAGAGAAAACATTTTTAAAGAGACAGACGCCCAATTTCAAGGCATTTAATTACGATGTCAGATTTCTTTAGTCATATTTGGTACATGCAGCATTTTTAACTAAAGTTAACATACTGACTTGATTATGTTATAATTGATTAAGTTTTTACATTACTACATAAAGTTGACTTAACATTAAATTTCACATTTTTATCCCTGTTGAACTAATTTCCAGTTTAATCAACTTTGTAATTACTCTGAATTTTTTACAGCTTTAGAACGTTTATTTTTTTGTTGTAAATTGGGTTTGTGAGTCAAAATGTTGTGCAAACTAAGAATTTTACAGATTCCTACTAGAAAACAAACAAAAATTCATTTCTGAATATTGAAAATTCATGCCTTCAAATATGTTTAAAATATGTTTAAAAAATAAAAACAGTAGACCTAATTGCATTAACTCTTATTAGTACTGAAAATGTTTACAATTTTCATAAATTTTCTAATTTGTTACAAACATTCTTAAATGTTTAAAGGTTTAAAATTTATGTTTTTAAATTTAAAAGAATATTAACTTTAAATGCTTTTATTTGTTTAATGGTGTAGTTTGTTCTGTTGTTGCCAATCTTATTGTCAGAGAAACCAACATTGGAGCCATACGAAGAAAATGACAAAATTACAAGAATAAAATCGTAATAATATAACTATACTTTTTTTATTTTCAGGATCTATTGCGCATTTATATATTTGACTTTATCTATATAGTTTTATAGTTTATGTTGAAATTAGTTACGATCAATTAAAAAAGTCAATTTAGATCTTTTAGTGTTGCAGTTTGGCCGCCGTCCAGCAGAGGGCGCCGCTGGTCATCATGAAGTGAAGAAAGACCAAGATGGCGGAGGCGCCCAAGCAGAACAGTTCAGAGAAATGGTCCAAACAGAACGCAGTGGGGAACAACATGCGCTTTATACGGTTCTGTTTACAAATAATAAAACCTCAAAAAGCTCCTTAAGTTTCTCCTTTATAGCGCCGAGCTGCATGATGGAGTAGCATTAGCATGTTATGGAAAATGTTGTTAGCATTAACATGTTATTTAAAATGTCGTTAGCATGTTATTGAAAACGTCGTTAGCGTTAGCATGTTATGGAAAATGCCGCTCTGTTATGGAAATATGGTTTGCTTTCTTGACGAAAGAGAAAACTGACTTTTTAGAAAATGTCCGCTTATTAATTAACGGTCAGTCGGTCGATAAGATCAGTCCACTTTAGATTAACTCATTAATTATAACTTACATCCCTAATTATATGTAATTATGTCTTTGTGTGAACCAGAGGAAGTTTGCCTTTGTTTAATCACCCCACCTTGAGAAATAATCACCCCACCTTGAGAAATAATCACCCCACCTTGAGAAATAATCACCCCACCTTGAGAAAATAGCTGTGCAAATAAAATAAAATAAAATGTGACAGTAATGCTCATAACAAGTTCATTCACGCATTGAACTTGACCCAAAGTCAACCCCTCTGCTCAGCTTTGGACTATTTCTGGCGAGACCTGCTGTTTGTTCAGGACTCACTTCAAATAATCCCAGTCTCAGCCCTGCTGTGACATTTCGCTGCCTGAATACCACAACTTGAATACCCTCCATAATTCATAAGCTGCACATCCACACATTCATTCTGCTGAAGTTACACAACTTGCATGCGTTTTATCTCCAGCCAATGCAAGATGTAAGCTATCAGAGTCTCATGCTAATCTGGCTAATGCAGACTTGACAGGTTTAAGCTGTAATGATATAGAATGTATCTAACAACCAATTCATGCAACATGTCAAGTTGCTTTGCAATGTAGCGCCAGAAAACGGCTCTTTCATGATTGGTGTCCAAATGCTTTGCACAGCAACATTTTGTCTGTAATCGCCATTGGGGCCAGGTGCATCAACATGCTAGTGACTCAACATGCTAGTTACTCAACATTCTAGTGACTCAATATGCTAGTGACTCAACATGCTAGTGACTCAACATGCTTGTGACAACATACTAGTGACTCAACATGCTAGTGACGCAACATGCTAGTGACTCAACATGCTTGTGACTCAACATGCTAGTGACTCAACATGCTAGTGACTCAACATGCTAGTGACTCAACATGCTAGTGACTCAACATGCTAGTGACTCATGCTAGTGACTCAACATGCTAGTGACTCAACATGCTTGTGACAACATGCTAGTGACTCAACATGCTAGTGACTCAACATGCTAGTGACTCAATATGCTAGTGACTCAACATGCTAGTGACTCAACATGCTAGTGACTAACATGCTAGTGACTCAACATGCTGACTGAACATGCCAGTGCATCAACATGCTAGTGACAACATGCTAGTGATAGGCCTCATGCTAACATTAGACTTTCAGCTTATTTAATGCTATGTTGTTGGCACCACACATGCTACTGACAGCATTTCAGCTAACCTTAGCATTTTGGCTAATTGTATCTTATTCACTAATGTTAGCATACAGAATGGAGTTAGTCCATGATTTTACTATTAAGATTCTGAAAATTAATTAATCACATGATAAACTAAAACAAACTCAATAATTTCAATTTGCATGACTTACATTTTTCTGTTTTCTCTCTTTCTACCAAAAAACTGGATTAAAAAGGTTTTTAGTCTGTTGCTTTGGTCTCAACTAAACCTTTTTTTATTTATTTTACAGAGATTCATCATTAATTTTATTTGTTGTTTCTGTTTTGTTTATTTTGGATACTTAAAATGTCTTCCAGTTTCAATGTTAAATGTTAATTAGAGTTTAAAGTTAGAATATAGTGACAGTTCCAAGAAAATATGCAAAAAAACATCTCATTAAAAGTTATTCTGCAGCTTTAACGGAAACTCTAAGTAGAAAAATTTTGAAATAGAAATGCAGCTTAATACCTTATAAACACACTAAATACAAACAAAGTGCCAGAAAGTCAAAGGTGTGCGAAAACTTTACCATCCAGAGTAAAAAGATGGATATGTTTCAGCTCAGCATTTTGTAATGTTTTGCAGTTTGACTAAAGGAAGCAATGATTTCACTCCCATTCATAAAGGTTATGCTTGGAGAGCTGCCACACATTTCTCCAGGGGCTTTTTAGTCCTGGGAATTACTTTGGATTTGTAAAAATGGGAAAAAGAGAGAAAGAGAGAGTTGGTCGGTATCAGCAGCCATCTACTGTCTGATTCTGTCACGCTCTGGTTAGTCGGCAGCTACGTGCCTCACTTTGAACGAGTACAGGATGTTCCAGCAGGCCGAGATAAAAATCAGAACAGAAAGAGGCAGAACAGGCAGAAGGTTCTTAGAAACATTTCTCTTTCTGCTCCCAGCTGCAGCTCAGCTCTTGGAAAGCATCGAATGGGACAGTTTTGGTTTATAACATCTAAAACATCTAACAAGCTGGATAGATTTATTTGGATTAAAAGCAGTAGACAGAACTGACCTACACTGCAAAACCACAAAATCTTACCAAATATTTTTGTATATTTTCTAGAGCAAATATTTTAGTACAATTTTAAAAAGATTAAATTAACTTGCAAGTAACTTTTCAGCAAGAAATGAATGCTTGTTTTAAATAAATAATTCTTCAATATTGATGGAAAAATGTTTCTATTGCCAGATTATTTTACTTTAACATGGGAAAAATAATCTGCCAGTGGAACAATTTTTCATTTTTTATCAATACCAAATAATTATTTACTCAAAATAAGCTTCTGAGTCTTTCAGGAAAGTTATCTTTCAAGTTACAAGTTGGTAAAATTTAATAACACGTTTCAAAAACCTTCTGAAAGTAAAGTTACAAATCAGGAGGCGCTGAGCCGTTACCTAGCAACCACAGCAGAGCCCAGCCCTGTTACCTAGCAACCCAAACTGAGTTCCAGGACCCTCAGTCGGCTGGTCTGACACTTTTTGAATAAAAGCACATTTTCTGTTAGCGACATCTTTAAAAAATGTCTAAAGTGTTAGCAGAGCCGTAGCTTAGCTTCACTCGGGTTTCAGATAAACTAAACAAAACATTTAAACTTGATAAAAAGCAAATTGTGGACTTCCGGGTGGCGCCATGTTCTAGAAGGCACGAGAAAAGACTGCTCTGTTGGACACGTTTAAAACTAACGTTTAAACAAGGTAAAAACGATAGAACATAAGGAAAGCTCGCTCTTAAAGCTATATAGAACATCCATGGAAAATATGGTTAAGAAAGGAAAGAACACGGAAGAGAAAAGCGCAAAAGAAAAGAGTACCGGAATGGCGAAAGCACAGAGCCATGAAGTGGAACACTCAGATGCGCCGAACGAGGACCGTGACTCGGCCATACTTCTCGAGCTACGAGGGCTGCGGAAAGAACACGCGGAAGCGGTATCAGACAACAAAGAGAGCACTAGCAAGGCTCGAAACGAGCATTGGGGAACTTATGGTCAGGACAACGTCCCTGGAACAGAAGGTAATCGATATGGAGGAGAGATTGGGAAATAACGAAGATAAGATGACGCGGGTGGAGCGGGTGGCGTCATTTCTGCTTCGGGAAACGACTAAATTATCAGAGAAATGCAATGACTTAGAGTCGAGGATGAGGCGCAATAACATAAGAATCCATGGTATTCCCGAGGGAGCAGAGAAAAATGACACCGTCAGTTTCATAACACAATTTATTAAATCTCAGATTCAAATTGTAGACGAGAAGGACTTGTGTATTGAAAGAGCTCACCGCTCACTGGTGAATAAGCCAAAGGACAGTACAGCCCCCCCGAGAGCGATCATTGTACGCTTCTTGGACTATAAAGTAAAGGAACAAGTGATAAAGCAGGCCTGGAGTCAGAGGATTTGCTATGAAGGTCGGACCATTTACTTCAACCAAGACTACACAATGGAGGTCCAGAAGAAAAGGAAGCAGGCGAGAGAAGTCATCAAACAGCTGAAGGAGAAGAATGTGAAGGCGCAGTCCCCCTATCCGGCCCAACTCAAAATGTTTCTGGACACAGGAACAAAGATATTCAGCACAGTGGAAGAAGCGGCGCCTGTGCTGAAGGAGATGGGCATCGAGGTGAAGGAGGACAGAATGGAGAGAATCCACCACATGATGGCGCAGAAGGCAAAAAGGGACCAGACACGGAGGGAAAAAAAGAGACAATCCGAAATCACAGAGGCGGATCTGAGGGCTCTCCTGGAGTGAGAAACCATATGTAGAGGCATTGTAACAATGGTTAACATATGTAAGTAGATACATATATATATGAGGGGAGTAACTGTCATAATTTGCAAAGAAAGGAGTGTGATAGTCATCTTAGTAAACAAAAAAAAAAAAAAAAAAAAAAAAAACAACGTTAGTCATAAAACGACGTACTAAACTACAGGATAATCGTGTCCACTAGAGAGTAAGATTGAGGAGTTTTAGTCTTTAGGGCTTTAGACAACTATTAGAAGGTTGTTGATGCACAAAGTGCTTGTCCATCGGAGAGAAGGCCACAGCTCTCTGATGTTGAGATTCTTGGAAGACGTTTGTTCATGTTCCAGTCAATGTTTGGGGGTTCTTGTCCCAATAAGCGTGTTTATATTATGGTTACGTTCTTCAGTTTCGGTTAAGGTTTTGTTCTGTGTAGTACTTATCTATTTATTTATTTATTTTTTTTTTTTTTTTTTGTCAAAGAGGTGTCAGGTACAGTGCAGCGCCAGATAGGGTTGTAACATGAATGGGCTAAATATAATATCCTACAATGTTCATGGTATGAATCACCCTATTAAACGGAAGAAGATCCTGACTCAATTAAAAAATCTACAGTGCTCAATAGCTTTATTACAGGAGACACACCTAACTGAGAATGAACACAATAAGCTGAAAAGGGAGTGGGTTGGTCAGGCATTTTACGCTTCATTTGGTAAAAGGAGGGGGGGGTAGCAATTTTGATCAAAAAAAGGGATATTATTTGAAGTTGAGAAAGAGATTAAGGATAAAGACGGAAGATATGTAATGATAGTAGGACGAATCAGAGATATGACAGTTTCAGTAATAAATGTATACTTCCCAAATGAGGAGAAGGACAGTTTCTTGAAAGAAATAGTCGATATAATGACTAATGATGCAAAAGGAATGATAATGATGGGGGGAGACTTTAATACAGTTCAAAACAATATTCTAGATAGATATCCTTCTGATTACGGGCCACCGACAACAAAATCTAGATTGCTGAATAATATTACTAAAGAGTTTGGTCTTGTCGATGTTTGGAGAAACGCCAACCCCCAAAAAAGAGACTACACCTTTTACTCAAACCCACACAAAAGCTACTCTCGAATAGATTATCTATATATATCTCAGCCACATATACATAAGGTATCAAAATGTAACATAGAAAGTATAACTATAAGTGACCATGCACCTATAAGGCTAACTTTAAATATAAATAAGGAACCCTGCTTCAGATATTGGAGGATGAATGTTTCAATCATGTCTAATGAAAATATGGTCAAAGAGATCAAGGAGTCACTTATGGAATACTTTGAAATAAATGATAATGGGGAAGTTTCACCAACAATACTATGGGAAGGAGGGAAAGCAGTGATAAGAGGGAAAATAATAGAAATATCATCCAGAATGAAAAAAGCCAGAATGAAAGAACAGAAGGAGTTGGAAAATAAGATTATAGAATTGGAAAAGGAACACAAACTAGGGAATAAAAATGTAATGGGAGAGCTTAAAAGGACAAAAGATAAGCTAGAGGAGATACTCACTGTTAAAGCAGAAGGTTCTTTACGTTTTACAAATCAAAGATATTACGAGATGGGCAACAGGGCGAGTCGCCTCTTGGCATTTCAACTTAGGAAAGCTCAAGTAAATAGGCACGTCCCCAAAATAAAACACCCATCAACTATGCAGACTAAAAACACAACCCAAAGAAATAGCTGAAGCATTTGCAGACTACTATAAGAAACTATATGATGACTCAGACAGAGATGCTCAGGACGATGAAATGTCCTCTTTTTTTGAGGAAAATTAACCTCCCAACTTTATCAGAAGAAGAGTCGATAGAAATGACCCGACCTATAACCCCCACAGGAAATTCTGAATGTTATTAGAAAACTTAAAAACAATAAATCCCCCGGGGGACAGACGGACTGCCAGGGGAGTTCTACAAAACATTTAAAGAAGAACTAACGCCAGTATTATGTAGGGTGTTTAACTATGCACTAAGGACAGGTGACCCCCTAAAACATGGTCTGAAGCCATCATATCTGTAATCTATAAAGAGGGTAAAGACCCAACTATGTGCGAAGGATATAGACCCGTGAGTTTATTATGCAATGACTTAAAAATACTAACAAGTATAATGGCAGAAAGAATGCAAAAACATATAGCGAAATTGATTAACCCAGACCAAACGGGATTTATTCCAGGCAGGCAGGGAGCAAACAACATTAGAAGGACACTAAACGTGATGTCGTATGCAAAATCTAAATCACAAACCTCCCTCTTGGTTGGTTTGGATGCCCAAAAAGCTTTTGACAGGGTAAAATTGAGTTTTCTATACCAGACATTACTAAGATTTGGATTTTCACAACAATTTGTTGAATGGGTGAAAATAATTTACAAAAAGCCAAAATCACGAATTCGAATTAATGGATATTGTTCAGAATTCTTTGATCTTAAGAAAGGAGTCAGACAGGGGGACTGCCTGAGTCCTCTACTATTTGCAGTTAACATTGAACCAATGGCAGAAGCAATAAGACAGAATAAACAAATTCAGGGAATAAAAGATGAAGGAGGGGTGGAACATAAAATATCACTGTTTGCCGATGATCTACTAGTATTCTTAACAGAACCACTCCAATCAGTGCCAGCTCTATTAGAATACATTAAAGAATATGGGAATATTTCTGGATATAAGATTAATGAAAGCAAGTCGGTAGCAATGATGCTTTCAGGTGAATGCCCAACACAGCTAAAAGAAAAAATAAAGTTCAAATGGACCAATAAAGGATTTAGATACTTGGGTATAATTATTACACCCCAAACTTCACAACTATTCAAAGCAAATTATGAGAAGCTGAAGAAGGAAATTATAAAAGACCTGGAAAGATGGGAGATCCTACCACTAACCCTCGGGGGGAGAGTGGAAACAATCAGAATGAATATCTTACCAAGACTACTGTTTGTATTCCAATCACTCCCAGTTTCCATTCCCAACTCCTTTTTCAAAGAGATGGATAAAAGAATATCAAGGTTTGTATGGCAAAATAAAAAAGTAAGAATTAAATTTAAAATACTTCAGTCCTCAAAGAGTAAGGGAGGGTTGGGTTTGCCCGATTTAAAAAACTATTATTGGGCTGCTCATTTGAGAGCCATAGCTTTATGGTTAGCAAAAGATCATGAGGCAATATGGGTAGATATGGAGCAGAGAGCCTGCCCAAACCTGTCCCTAGATACACTGCCCTTTACAACAAGGATGATTCAAAGAAATCTCAAAATTAAAAATCAATGGGTTAAGGAAACAATTAATATTTGGTCAAGAATAAAAAAGAAATTTAATTTTCCTGACTCTATATCGAAAATCCTAAAAATAGCCAAGATTCCAGATTTTACCCCAGCTTCTATGGATACAGGGTTTGAGAGATGGACAAAAGGAGGACTGGTATTTTTAGCACAGCTCTTTAAAGGGCCAACAATGAAATCTTTTGAACAAATCGGGAGGAATTTAATCTACAAAAAACTGATTTTTATAGATTTCTACAACTTAGACATTATATACAGAAACATAGGGACTGGCAGAAAATCTCAGCAGACATGACTAAAACGGAAGAAATACTATTATCAATAGCAAAAGGTGAATCAAAAAAAGGACTCATCTCAAAAATATACAAAAGCCTGCAACAGGAATCCAAAGTTAACAATAAAGAAATTAAGGAGAAATGGGAATTGGAGGCTAATATAATAATAGCGGATGAGGATTGGGAAGAAACATTTAGATCTGGACACAGACTAACTAACAGCCCGACATGGAGGGAGTATGACTGGAGGGTCAAGATGCGTTTTTTTAGCTCTCCAGTCATCACATCTAAGTACGGTGGAACATCCCAGCTTTGTTGGAGAAATTGTGGAAAAGTGGGGGATTTTACTCATATATTTTGGGATTGCCCGAAGATAGTCGAGTTCTGGAGAAATGTTCAAACAGATATAAAGAATATTTTGGGCATTCAATTAGATCTGGAGGTATCCGTCTATATTCTAGGAATAATATCCTCTGACATGATCAACAAAGATAATAAATACCTGATCAGAGTTCTGCTTCTGATTGCAAAAAAGTGCATAACATGTAACTGGTTAAGGCCACAACCTCCCAATATAGCACAGTGGCGGGATAGGATTAAAAAAGTATATATAATGGAGAAAACAACATCAAGACTACAACTTAAGATGGGGACCTTTGAAATAAGATGGAGACCTATAACTAAATACATAATGTAACCTTGACACCTCTATATATACATATATATATACATATATATATTCTTTTTGCGTTTTATGCTACGTACTCTTCAAATTGAGTTTGTATTATTCATCATTATTATGTATTCTCGTTACTTGTGTTGATATTCTCTATATGTCTATTGTGTGTATATGTTGAAGGAAAACATCTATTGAAAATAAAGAGTTCAAAGCAAATTGTATCTCCAATATTTTACTTTTGTGCAGCATGGGTCCAGAAAAAAAGAAGCTTAGCAAACTGGCTGTGGATAAAAACATTTTATTTGGTTTTCTCTACACCTGTAAATGTTTACATGTTGCAGTTACATGATTCAGATTCCTGCGCAAACATACCCAAAATAAGCCGAGGTTTAGCAAGGAGGAGAAATAACCAGGTTCCAGTTTCACATTTTCTATCATACAGTTTCTGCAGTTTAATGCCCTGCACTGCAAAAAAAACCCAAACTCTTACAAAGTGTTTCTGCTCTAGTTTCGAGTGCAAATATCTTCGTAAACTTGAAATAGAACAAAACTAACTTACAAGTAACTTTTCAGCAAGAAATAAAAGCTTGTTTTTAGTCAGTAATTCCTTAAAATTGATTTTAAAAAGTACTTATTTCGGCTGGCAGATTATTTCACTTCACAGTCGTTACTTAGCAACACTAGCCAAGCTCAGCCTGTTGCCTAGCAACACAGTTCTAGTTCCACTGGCAGATTATTTCACTGTAAAGTCTTGTCAAGTGAAATAGACTCCAAATGGAACAAAAACTTTTTTTAAAATAAATAGTAGAGAATTATTCACTTAAAACATTTTTGTTTGTTTTGATGAAACGCCACATGTAGTTTTGTTTTGTCTAATTTCAAGTTTACTCAGATTTTTACACTAAAAATTAGACCAGAAATACTTGGTAAGACTTTGTGTTTTTGCAGTGTAATCCTGTCTCCATATACTGCTGCACACTGTCAGCCAGCTGGCTGAAAGAAACATACTCCACATTTCACTTGAATCCCTCTGATGCTTTATAACAGCAGCAAGAGTGATTGTTGTTTTTCTCTTTTAAACCAAAATAATTTCAACATTTTTGCAGTGAAACCCGTAGATATTTATTTTCGTCGAGGTCGTGAGCAGGTGAGAATTTCTAATCCTGCACTGCAAAAACAGGAAATATTACCAAGGGGTTTTTTTTGTCTAGTTTTAGAATAACACGTTTTATTTACATAGTGAAAATATCTCTGTATTTTCACTTAAACTAACTTAAAAGTAACTTTACAATAAGATATAAGAGCTTCTCTCAACTGAATAAAAACTAAAAGTTCCACTTATTTCACAGTTAACTGGCCCTGAGCCGTTACCTAGCAACGGCTCAGGCCGTCGCCTAGCAACCCAGTTCTAGTTCCACTGGCAGATTGTTTAACATGGTAAAAATGTTTTTCTTACATGTGAAATAATGTAGTTTTCCTCTAAATCTTGCTAAAAAATTTGTTTTTAAGTTAGTTTTGCCTTTTTTCCAGTGCGCTGATGTATTTGCACCAAAAACCCTTGGTGGTGTTTTCTGGTTTTGCAGTGCGCGTCTGTAATGTCCTTTACATTTTCCTGACTCTGTGAGCATCCGTAGAAATGTCTGTTCACATGTTAAATCTGACCGTCTCTTTACAACAGCATCTGTGAAAAGTTAAAGAATATATTAGATTAAATAGTATTTTAGTCTTTCTCTTCCTGAGGAATACACTGACATATGCAATATATTAATTTACACGTTAACATGCAGAGTTAGCAGAGCTGCAGCTAGGAGCGTATGCAGCTGCAGCGGCTTGTTTATGAAACACGGTTATGAAGATACGATTGAGAAACATTTGGTTTGTTATTTAAGCAGATAAAGTGTCTTTTCACCAGGCAGCAAAGCAGCAATAAAGGCTTCAGTGTGCAGGTTTTTTCCACCTTGCAGGGAAACGTTGTGCAGCAGCTCAGTATCAGGTCCTTCATTGTTGTGTTTTTCCAGACTGTTTTCTGGTTCTGCAGCAGCTGGCTGCAGGCCTCGGCTCTGACCAGTCAACGCATCGCTGCGGCTGGCCGATGTTGGGAACAGATGTGCCGTCGCTTTCTGAGCGCAGCTCCAAATTCAGGTGCAGACGCGTTTATCAGCTCCTCTGGTTAAACCTCAGCTGAGTCTAAAATCTCTGCTACTGCAGCAGCGAAGAGATTTAGAAAAATCCTTCCCCCGGCAACCAAATGAGCTTTTTAATTAAATCAAACAATCAATAAATTAAAATGTGTTTTAGGGCTGCAATTAAACACCCTGGACACTTTGTTAGGTTCATGCAGGATTTCTACAATATCAGGGGATTTTAAATAAAAAGAACTGGACGATGATCTGAAATCTCTGTGTGAGAAAAACCAGTAAAAGTTTCTCTACACTTTCAAATTCGATCATGTTCATATTTCAAATATTTTTTTAGGCTGTTCACATATATTTACTCGAGGTGTTGATAAATATGTCTGCTTCCAAATATCTACTGCATATTTAGGCACAAACCAAATCTCTGCTCTTCCTTATTCTTCATTTTGTGAGTCCTTAGACCAGGAGTCTGTTGCACGACTTGAAAAAACAACTAAAACATTTAGACAAATATCTACTTTAGGAAACTTGTCATCAGTTTAAAGAGCCACTAATTTATTTATATGTTTAGTATTTAAAATGAAGCTGATGGATAAACTCTTTTATCTGATGGAAAATGCAATAAATCACATTTTAAAAAACTAATCAGGTATTTTAGTTTCGTTCTGTTTGGAAATCCATACACTGCAAAAACACACAATGTTACAAAGAGGTTTTTTTGTCTAATTTTGTCTTATAAGTGAAAAACTCTGCCAGTAGTTTTGACTTTTCACTGAAAAGCTTTTATATTTTACTGAAAAGTTGGTTTTGTTTAATTTCAAGTGGTGAAATATTTGCACTTAAAAGGAAACAAAAACTCTTGGAAAGATTTTGTGTTTTTGCAGTGTAGCTTCTAGCTACAGCTAGCTACAGCTTCAGCTAACTTCTTTTCTCCATTTTTGCAGGAATAAAATGGAAACCTATAAAAAATTCAGCATCTGTTTTTATACTTATACTAAAACGATTGTTTTTAAGTTTTGGCTGAAGTTTTCAGGTCCGATGATCCATCTGTGGCTCCGGCGCCGCAGGTTGCTGACCCCTGCTGTGACCTTTAATCTTTAATCTTCTGCCTGTGATTCTGCGGCTGCCTGCGCCGCGCCAGCGTCCAGCAGAGTCACGTCCTCCCGCAGCCACACGGCGATGGCGTAGTCCTTCGGTTTCAGAGTCAGGCCGTACTTGTAGTCCAGGGTCGGCGTCTTCGCCGGGTCGGCGCCGATGCGGCACTGATGCGCCAGCAGCGCCGTGAACAGGAACAGCTGCATCTTGGACAGCTGCTCGCCGATGCACCGCCGCCGGCCCAACGAGAAGATCAGCACGTTGGCGGCCAGGTCTTTGTTCAGCGCCCCCTGGGGGTCCAGGAAGCGCTCGGGGTCAAAGGTCCCCGGGTTGGACCAGGTGGCCGGGTCGTGGTTGACGGACCACTGGTTTATGAAGATGACGGTGTTCTTTGGAATGGCGTAGCCCATGATGGAGGTGTCTGTGACGGTGGAGTGGGGGATGGTGAGCGGGATGAAGCTGGTGAAGCGCATGACCTCGTAGATGAAGGCCATGACGTACGGCAGCGCGGCCTCGTCCTCGATGGACGGCAGGCGGTCCCGGTCCACAACTCTGTCCACCTCCAGCTGCAGCCGCGTTTGGACCTCAGGGTACCTGACGGTGAGACATCAGCTTTTTTACAAACTTGTTAACGCTGCACCACTTCAGACCAAAACAACCAATCAGAGCCAGGAGGCTGGGCCTTAGGCTGTCAATCATCCATGTGAATGCGCTGCTAAATGTGTTAAAATGTGAAGCTGTAGTAGCAGTAGAGGAGCGAGGTGATTGACAGCGCTAAGACCCGCCTCCTTTCTCTGATTGGTTGTTTCTAGTTAGAAATGGTAGGAAGAAGCAGAGGGAAATATGTTTTTATAAAAGTTTCATTCTGCAGCTTTAACCCGTTTTTCTAAAACCATAAACGCGCCAGCAGTCACTCTCTGCAAGCCGCTGCTGTTCGCTTTCACCAGGGTTCAGTTTCACTCCTTACATAACACATGCAGCAGCACTTCCTCTGACTCTGCAGGTCAAACGGAGCCGGAGCCGATCAGCTGCTGCTCCCCTCAAAGTGAAAACAAAAAGACTGAAAAAATGATGAAAAATCTCTTCAAATGAGTCTGAAGTTTATAAAATCAGGCCTGACTTGACCTGCAACGACCTTCATCTAAAACACATGGAATTAAACTTTTTTAGTTTTGCAAAAAGTGGCGCAAAAAGTGAGTATCAGTAAGTGACGCAGAGGGCGCTGCGCTGCAGGGGGCGCCAGAAAAAAAGGTTATTTGATTCCTGCTGAGGCAGAAAAGAAAAACGGGAGGAAAGAGGAAAAGAGATGTTTCAACACAGACAGTAATTAACTCGTAAATATGACAGACGCGCTAAAATGTGTCACTGAGGTGTTACATTCATTAAACCTTTCAGTGTTTTGGTTTGCTTTGCATTTGGACTAAATATCTTTAAGATGCCAAATTTAAAACACCTAAAAACTTAAAATCAGGATAAACTTTCAGATTTTTTTTTCCTTCTGTTTTAATTTCCTCAGTTCTGGAAACTGAAGCAGGTAAAATCTGACATTTAAACCAAACTTTGATCAGTTGATCCTTAATGTTCATGTTTCACATGAATCCGGTTTTAAAGCTGAACAATCACTTTATCAAACAGGAGGTAAAGGTTTCTTACTTCACCAGTATGAGGACGATCCACTGCTGCGCCGTGGACAGCGTGTCCTGGCTGGCCCCAAAAATGTCCCCTATGGTGGGGGTCACGTAGTCCGTCCCGGAGGAGAGCCCCGCGCCGTCCGTGATTTGGTCCAGAGCCACGATGAACGCGTCCGTCATGTCCCTGATGGCGCTGGACTCGATGGACTTCCTGTGCTCCAGGACTTTATCCCGGATGAACACGCCGAAGTCCCGGTTCAGGTTCTTGAAGTCCTCGAAGATGGTTTTGATTGGGTTGGGGAAGTACTGGAGCCACGGCATCACGTCCACGATGCTCCCCGCTCCCACGGTCTTGGTGAACTTGTCGTTCCTGCCCACCACCTCCCGGAACTCCGCATCCTCGTAGTTGTACCTCCTCCCGAAGCAGACGGCGCTCATCACGTTGGCCGTGGACACCACCAGGTCGGCGCAGCACTGGAAGTACCGCTCCGCGCGCGTCTTCTCCACGAACCGCCGCAGAAGCTCCCGGAACTCTGCCTGGACGTGCTGCTCGAAGGTCCGCTTGGTCTGCGGGTTCCCGGTGGAGAACATGCGCACGGTGGACTGCGCCACTTTGCGGTGCGTCTTCCACCAGTCCGAGACGGTGCTGAACGCCATGCTCTGGCCGTCGGCGATGAACCGGAAGGAGGTGAAGTCCGGCCTCCCGGCGAAGTCCAGACCCTGCTTGATGAGCGCCGGGCGGATGGCGTCGCCGTTCAGAACCACCACGGTTCGGCTGCCCAGCTGGATCTGGAACACGTTGCCGTACTTCCTCGCCATGCGGGTGCAGTACAGGTGCGGCGTTTTGCCGAGCTGCGCGGCGTTGCCGATAACGGGCCAGGCGAAGGGCCCCGGGAGGCCCGGAGGGGCCCCGCGGCGCAGGAGCCACACGGAGAGCAGCAGAACCAGGCAGGCCGCCAGCAGGGCCCCGCGGGCCAAACTGAGCCCCACGGGGGGCAGGAAACTCTGCAGGGACGCTTCCATCACGCAGATCCTGCGGGACAAAAATAATGAGGTCATTACTATTAAATAATAATAATTATTATAATTGTAACAGATTTTCTGCAGGTAATTCAGCTCGTTTTTATCTTTGATGAATTACCTTGAAAGCAACAAAAACCAGATGATTCCTCTACATTTCTGCTGCGGAGGTTTTGCAGCCGCAGACTCCCCGCTGCGTGATTTCTGTCTGCGCACTTCCAGCTGCGGGTCTTTTATCTGCGGGCGGCTGCAGCATCACGGCCCGTCGGCGGCTCCTGTGCAGGGGGGTGGGGGGCCTCGGCGCTCCGCTTCTCCTCCCACCATCACCACCACCTCCTCCTCCTCCTCCTCCTCCTCCTCCTCCTCCTCCTCCTCCTCATCATCATCATCATCATCATCATCATTATTATTAGCGGTTGTTGTTGATGAATGTTGCCTGTTTATTGTTATAAACCATTTGGGTTTTTGCAGAACAGAATCTGAAAATTCAAAGCAAAACAGAAAAAATTAGTAAGAAAAAATAAATTTAGCCTGAAGATTCATCTCCAAATGCAAAACATTCTGTGGCAGCACGTCGTGTTTGATTATTTAAAAGAAACACATTCAGATGAATTCAGTCGATCATAAATGGATTTTTAAAAGAATTTTCATTATTATCAAGGTGAACAGTTACTGCAAATAATAAAATATTGCAGAATAATTTTCTTAGAATAATGCATTTAAATAAATTAAAATCAATCACGACAAGAGCATTATTATTATTATTATTATTATTATTATTATTATTATTATTATTATTATTATCCTGATGACGTATTTTGAGCATAATAAAATGTATGACTTGAATAAAATCAGATTTTCTTTTTTATTTCATCACATGTCATTTGCTGGTTTTTTTGTTTATTAAAGAGAAAACATGAACCTGTATAAACCTGAGACTCTCAGCAGAGTTCATCCTCTCATCCTCTCATCCTCTCATCCTCTCATTTTTCATTTTTCTCATCTCGACAGAAACGTTTAAAATGCTTCTTTTTTTAGTTCTCATTTCAAATTAAAAGCTTTGCAGATGATTAAAACAACAACAAACTGAAAATGTCCTGAACTCTAAACGTCTGGATTGTTTAATATTTATTTATTCATGGAAACTTTACTTTTATAGAGCAACTATAGAAGACATTAATAAAAACAAACCTGAGAAGATTTAAATGTTACAAATAAGGAAGCCGTGAGAGCCAAAAAGGATTTTTAGTAAGTTTGAGACCGATCCTGGCTGCGCTTCCCTGCGGAGCCACAAGGGGGAGAACCCGCAGATTTCCTCACTAACATGCGGTACCGGGCGGGAACGAAACCAGAACCCGACCCGACTCAAGGATTAATGACGTAGAAACCAAAACACGAAATGTTTTATCATCAAACATTCAGAAAACTGATCAAACTCGCTGCGGAGCATCAATATTAAAACCTGCTGATCACAAAAATCTGATCTGAACGAGATTTAATGTGATTTCCTTCTCGCACTTAATTACTATTATTATGATTATTATTACTGTTTGGCTTCATGCTGATCCTCTGAATGTTCCCTGCAGGATTCATGTTTGCTCTGCTTTGCTGCAGGGATGTGATGTTTGTGGAGCTTCAGCACCGCGGACAGCGGCTCAGCGCGACTCAACGCGTCTGACCGCAGAAACACATTTTACTTCAGTTTTCACCAAAAAAACGAACAAAACGAACATGAACCCGTTTAACATAAAACTGCATTAATGTAGCGATTTATCCCGCCTTAAAAATGGTCATAATAATTATTTTTAATATATTCTGCTGTAAGAAATAAACAAATGTGTCTTTTTGAATAAACATAAGTTAAAATATTTACTCTTATTAACATTAATCTATTTAAATTCATTAACACTAAGACTTTAATGTATTAATCTAATTAAATATATGTATATTTTTTAAAGTTACCATAACATAATTATAATTATAATTGAGTTTTGTTTTTTGTTTCGTGAAAAGGACGAGGAATTTGTCCTTTTGCATATTTCAGTTTTTATCTAATCAACACTAAACGACACATTTATTTTTTATTTTTTAAACACATTTAATAGAAAACGAACTCGCTTCGTTCGACGTCACTCCGATGACGTCACAGTGTCCGCTGCTGACCCGAAGCTGGAGACAAACCAGTGGAAATATTTATTTATTCTGAATCTTCGTAAGAGAAACCTGTCATTGTCCCTTTTACTGTTTTATTTCTAATATCTCAAACAAACATTTTCATGTTAAACATAAATATTATTTATTTCAGCAGCTCAAGTCAAAATGTGGATCTGACAGAAAACATGGAGGAAACAAGAAAATTAATGTATTTTTAATGCAGAAATGTTCTGCTATGGCCTCATTATCACAGTGAAGGCTGCTGAGTCAGTTGGCACGCTGCACAAGGAAAGTTTAGTGGAAGGAGAATCTGTGAGGAAAACAGTTTAAAGGGTTTGGGGAAACGGAGTCAATTTTGGGTTGAAGTTCATTTTGACGTTTCCATATTTAGGAAGAATCATAGATATAAATGTTCGTGTATTTAATCTGTTTAATGAAGGACTTTTCCTTTTACAGTTGGGAATCAATGGCAAAAAATTGTTTTCATTCGTTTTGGTTAAAATGTATGGAGTTAAATTCTGTGAACCTTAACTTTCATCATTTTCTTTAACTTGTAGCATTGGCGACCCAACGGGGTGCTCAGCAGGGGGCCATGGCCCAATAGATAGATAGATAGATAGATAGATAGATAGATAGATAGATAGATAGATAGATAGATAGATAGATAGATAGATAGATAGATAGATAGATAGATAGATAGATAGATAGATAGATAGATAGATAGATAGATAGATAGATAGATAGATAGATAGATAGATAGATAGATAGATAGATAGATAGATAGATAGATAGATAGATAGATAGATAGATAGATAGATAGATAGATAGATAGATAGATAGATAGATAGATAGATAGATAGATAGATAGATAGATACTGTATTGATGGCCAAAGGGGAAACATTTTCCCACTATACCACACAATGATAAAAATCTAAATATCACAAACAATAAAAATTAAAATAATTATTCATATATTTTTGGTTTATTTTTTTATTTATTTTATCTTAAAATAATTTCTCTTTTATTGCAGTTGCATAATCTTGCAATTATTCCATTCATTCATTTATGTATGCAGTTCATGTCAGCCTGTTTAAGTTATTTAACCTCCTGACAGTTTCTGCTCATTAAATGAGTCAAACACAGTAATAATATTCATCCATCTTTTAGTAGATAAAACATAAATTAGATCAATTCCACACTGACTGGCTTTTCCAGTCTATGTAAAGTTTTCAAAGGGGATTCACCAATAGTTTTCAGCAACGAACAAATTCAAAGTCTTTTACACAAATTGAAAGGAAAACAGAAAAAATCATATAAATAAATAAACCATTGCGCCCCCTTTTGGTGGCGCCCATTTTCGGGAGGTCCCAACTCCTGGCATTACCATCTATTATTAGTTATTGCTGCAGTTCCGCTCCTGCACTAATCGCCAGGTAAACTCTGCGTGACCCCTGAAAATCCGCTCATTTTCTGGAGTTGGGCGGCAGAGCGGTTGGGTCATTGTGTCCGGGTTGGCAGCGCGGTGACCTCCAGCTGCAGCGACACCGTGACCCCGCCGGGTTCCCTCCCTCCGCCGCTCCGCCGTTCATCGCGTGTGAGCGGCCTGCAGGAAGGCGTGTTGCAACTGACAGTTTGCGCTCACGCTATGAATAAAAAAAGAACCGGCGCAGAGTTGGATTGCAGAAATTCCAGCCTGATGTGGTTTCATCATTCCTCTCTTTCTCTGCATGTTTTCACTATGAGGAAGTGACGTCATCTGCAACAGGCTGATTTATGAACGTTATTAGCTGAATGTTTCACAAGACGACATTATTTTGGTAAAACCTGAGGTCATAATCTGAGGTTGCAGGGCCGTCACGCACATTACTGCCGCTAAAAAACACGCAAAACACGCATGAAGCGTAAACTTATTGTTAATTTATCAAAAGGAGTCAAATTAAGTTTATTAAGTTAATTAAATTGTCAAAATAACATAAATAGACTTTGTTTAATTAAGTTGGATCTCATGTTCTCTTTGTTTTCTCCCTTCTTGTAAAGATAAATAATCTTAAAATTAATGAATATTTTATTGCAGTTGAATAATCTAGTAATTATCTAAGTACTATTTGTGTCTGCTTCTCTTTAAAAAGCCAGTAGCAGGAAGTTATTCACACTTCTGGCAGTTTCCGCTCATTAAATCAGTCATAAATAATAAAATACACATACATATTGATGGTTTAAGCCTTTATTTCTGTAAATTAAGTTGATTTTTCTGCTTACAACAATAAAACAAACAATGAATAATTAGAATATTAATTACATTTAACCATAAAAGGTTTAATAAGTGAGGTCATAATGTTTAATATCTGCTTAATAGTCTGTTTTCTAATCTATGACTGTGAAGCTGTTATCAGCTCAAAATATGTTATTAGCTTTTATGGCTAACTGTATTTAGCCTGGCAGCAGTTTTTCTTCATGTGATACAGGCTGAAAAATGGCTCATTTGTCATTAATCGATCATTCAAATAATCCTCAACTAGTTTAGTAATAAACTAATCATTATCTGAAGTCAACAGACTAAAAGAAAAAGACCATTTGCTGAAAGAACATCGTCTGAGCAGAAATGAATCTGAAACCAAACAAAACAAACATTTTGCATTTAAGATGAAAGAAATGAATATGTTCTAGCTAGCAGTTACAACCAAGCCCAGTCCATCACCTAGCAACGCAAGCATCATGTTACCCGTTACCTAGCAACTGTAACGTGCTCTGTATAATGGCTGCTGGAAAAGACAAGTGTTTTGCTGTTGACTTACCCTGAAACCACTTGCTGTATTCTTGATTGTGTAGAAGGCTCCACTTCTGCTTTTCAAAGATGTACAGTTGCATTATAACCCATCTGTTTGCAGCCATTTTCACTTCTATATAATTTATTACTCTTATTAATAACTTGTGATTCTACAGCAGGGAAAGAATTAACAAAATTTTATGTCTATATAAATACCTGGTCTGAGAACAAAACAATAATTTAACCAAAACAATGGCCTGATTTCTATAACATAACATAAAACTTATTGAGCTCAGATCTATAAGTCCTGAGAAATTAGGACAAATAAATATTCATTACACTGAAACAATCCAAACAAATTCATTTAAGGTGAACAACTTTACTCAAATTAAATGCTTAAACACAATAAACAAACAATGTTACCAAAGAATCTGGAGTAAACAGACTAAAACACTTTTTGGCGTCAACTTGTTCAATTCCACTTTAGGCACCCTTTTGGTGGCCAATTATAAATCAGTCAATTCAAAAATAGTCAAAGATTTATTTCTACTATTCTATTGAACAGGCTTAAATTAAAAATCAGGAGAAAATGCTTTTTAAAAAAAATCCAATTAATGATAAGAATAATTGATAGAATATTTGATAACTAAAATACTTGGAACGCTGCAAAAACACAAAATCTTATCAAGTATTTTTGGTCCAGTTTGTAGTGAAAATATCTTAGAACACTTGAAATAAGAAAAAAAACCAACCCGTAGCTTTTCATCAAGAAACAGGAGCAATAATTCCACTGGAAAAATTCTAGTTTATAGTTAAATGTTACCTAGCAACGCCACCCAAGCACAGCCCGTCGCCTAGCAACCTGGTTCTAGTTCCACTGGCAGATTGTTTTACTTACAAGACATTTTTCACATGTTAAAACTGAAATAACTAGTGGAACTAGTACTTTGTCACCAATATTAAGGAATTATTGAAGCGAGCTCTTATCTCTTGCTGAAAGGTTCAAAGTTAATTTGTCTAATTCTGAGAGTATTAAGATATTTGCACTAGAAACTAGACCAAAAATCCTTGGTGTAAGCCCCAATTAGGTGCATGAAAATATCTGGTTTCAACTGTAAATAACATTTTCCAAATTTAGGCCTTTTGGTCAAACATTGTTTTGAACTTCATTTTAAAACTGTGCAGTTTGAATATTAAGCTCTTTCAAACCTAGAAATTTAAAGCACTTCAAAAACACACACATCCTGTTAGACGAAGAGACGAGCAGAAACACACACACACACACACACACACACACACACACACACACACACACACACACACACACACACACACACACACACACACACACACACGTCAGGAGCGTCTGTACAGCCCTGTCATGTTGATTACCATCCAGTAGAGATGAATCGACCTGCCGCCGCGTGATTGGTCCGACTACCAAACTAAACCAGTTATTGGCGACGAGTCAGAGAGTTGAGCGGCGGGGCAAAACCTCCACTTTGGTCCGACCGCGAGAGCGCCTCATTACGACTGGATGACCCCGGCGACTTCAAATGTCAAACTGTCCCACAACAACCCCCTCCTCCCCAAAAAATGTTCCTTAAATCCTGCTGTTCTGTGAGGTTTTCCGTCCAAGTCCATAGAACGATGCTAATGAGAGCTAATGATCCTCAAACATTGAGGTATCGCTGTGTTTTTTGTTTTTTCCTGTCTGAATAAAAGCGTAGTCAGCAGCCCGTGAAGGCGTCTCCCCTCCGTTCTCACACTAAAAGGGCATTTTGCCCTTAAATCCTGAATCGGCGAGCCTGTCCGAGACCCGCTCCGGGTCGGTCGGGTCCGCCTGAACTGCTGGTGCTGCTTTGAGAAGAATAGGGAGGCTTTGACGCGTTTCGCCGCATGACTGCGCTTTTCAAATC
Source organism: Poeciliopsis gracilis (assembly GCA_911649635.1). Classification (NCBI taxonomy): domain Eukaryota; kingdom Metazoa; phylum Chordata; class Actinopteri; order Cyprinodontiformes; family Poeciliidae; genus Poeciliopsis; species Poeciliopsis gracilis. The sequence continues at coordinate 6,842,155 of CAJVRI010001154.1, forward strand.
CGGGCTAACGGAAAACAGCCATGAACTCTTCTTTGGCATTTTTCCTGGGAGGAATCCAGTGGAAAATCGGGCCAGAACACTGTAAAAATATAACAATCTAACCAAGTATTTTTGTCTGGTGTTAGTGTGTGACTCAAATAAAACGTCTCCATCAACTGATTAAACTGGACGGATCAAATTGGTGTTATTCTTGAATTGCAGTTGGGATGGGTCACACAAAGTCAGTCCAAGGTACCCAAATGGCCCCCGAACCTCACTTTGAACACCCATTATTCTAAGTGAAAGGGGAACAGGCACCTTTTCATCAGTATTTAGGAATTATTTAGTTTAAATATTGCTGAAAAGTTTATTCTGAGTTAGTTTTGTCTATTTCAAGCGTACTATATTTGCACTAAAAACCAGATAAAAATATTCTGTAAAACTTTGTTTTTGCAGTGAATGATTTCTAATTCAAAGCAGACAGTTTTATGTTTGAGTGCTAAGATATATTTTCAGTTTGTGTCGACGCATTACTGCACAAATGGAGATTTTTACTGTTCTATAAACTGAATTTTTCTGTCTGAGCGCCGCGCAGCGAAAGCCCCGATCTCAGCCAGACTCTGCAGGAAGTCGCTGTTTCAACCCAAACCGGGTCGCTCTTTTAAAGTCACTGAAGCTTAGAAGTCCCCCCTTCGTGTTTATCTCTTCCCCTCTGAGAGACGTCAAAGGTGAAGAAGCACTCAAAGGGAGGATAAGCCTGTTCTCATACCCCCTCCTGAGGCCTGTCTCTGGTGTTTGCACAAGAGATTAACGACGACAAACCGTCATGGCCGACTGGCTGAGGCCTGTAGAGCTGGAAGTCACGCAAAGTGCCGCCTTTTGTCCCATGAAAACCTTAGGATGCAATTAGTGTGGACAGGAAATGATTAGGACGTCTTTAAAATGGCTTGATTTATTATCTTACCCCAGAATAAAATGTGTTATATAAGGTGTGTTTTCCAGTATCCTTTCAACAGATTCCAGTAATTAAACACAATGAATAAAAACATCCATATTTTTTTCTCACTCAAGTTAAATTAGACTAAACTTTAATTTAGATTAGTTAAAATTACCCAAATGATTTCTCATTGTTTAAAGAGACGATAAACATTCTGTAAAACAGAACTTCTGATTTTAAGACTTTTAACAAGTTAATACAAAATAAATACCTTTAATATGTTGTTTCTTTCTTTATTGTGGCTTTTAACATAGAAATACATCTGGTCATTCAAACTGACCTTAAACAAGAAGTTTAGTGAAATTTAACTTCAGAACATGAGAAAAAAATATGTCATTTTATTATATGTATGGCTGAAATGATTAATTGGATCAATCGATTATTGGAATAATCATTAACTAATTTATTTTATACATAAACTAAAAAATGTTATTTGCTGAACAATTAACATCCTAGGAGCAGCAATCAACCTAAAACCGCACAAAAAATACACACATTTTTCTAATGATGTGTTTTTATTCAATGCAAGGTTTAAATGATTAATCAGATTGATCGTGATTAATTGCTTATTGAAATAATCAACTAATTTAGTAATTGATTAATCATTAACTGGATTATACACTCAAAAAAAATAGCTGAAACAACATCGTCAGAACAATAATCAAGTTAAAACTGCTCAATAAATAATCACATTTTTGCATTTATTTTTGTTTATTTAGTGTTTGTAAATTTCTGCTCTCCAGACCCAACTGTGAAACTTTTTGTGTCTCTTCCCTCATTTGATTCAAACAGTAGTTCATTTGTGAGTTTGCAGAAACAAGCTAAATGAAAAAAGCTTCTGTTCAAACGTGGGAAGTTTTCAATGTTTGTCTGAATTTATCAATATAATTTTCAGGTTGTAGTTACAATTTTTTTCTAATTATCTTGTAGGAATATGTGACACACTAGCAGCAGGACAGTTGTGGGTTTTGTTTTCAATGAAACCCATTGGAGGCATAAAAATAGAAAATGTGTGGTGTGATGAAGTAAATCGGGTCCAAGGGCATCGTGTTCCAGCGGGCCTTGAAACAGGAAGTCCCAGGGGCTGTGAACTGTAAGTCCGTGGCTCATTGTTTCATGAGGTTGAGGTATTTCCTTTGGGCGTGTGGCTGCTGCTGATACAGCAGTCACAGTTTGTCACATGGGAAATATGAAGCCAGATTACATCATGTTGTAAAGTACCTTACTTCACTCCAACGGCTTGTAAAAGCATCTCCTGTCTTGACCTCTAAATGTTTCCCCATCACAAACGTTAATGTTTTACAGCGTACATTTACTCAGAAGCTCTCAGCAGGCCCACAAGAACTCGATAACTGTAGTAGGAGGCAGCTCATCCACATCACCCGACATATTTTCCTTCCTCGTCTCACCTGGTTGATCTCGATTTCCTCCATTTTGCTCCTGTATCTTTGTGGACAAGTTTCTCTATATTTTGCTTTTGTTGGTCTTGAAGCTGTAGGTCCGCGATGCTTTACGCCTGGGTTTGCCTACTAAGCCGGCGCATTTTACTTCCGGTTCAGACTTGTGGGAACTATGGATACGAAATGGTTTCCATTCATCCATCCATAGTCCAGCAGTGGTGCTAATGCTTTAATAGTGGAGCTCATTTTAAACGTTTAGCGCACTTAGCTTCCCATAAATAAATTTCCCTAGGAAAAATTCTAAAGCACTGATTTATTTGGCTATTTTATGAACTTTTAAGTTGGGTAACATTAAACATTTGTGTTTCTTTAAGTGGTTAGATGTTTATAACCATGCTCTTATTTTGAAGTGAATGAGTTCCGTTTCCTCTCCTCATGTTTTAGACCTGTACTGCAGGTTAGCGTTAGCATAACTAATGTTAGCGCCACTAAGTTTTTAGTTAGCGTTGCCCACCACTGTACATAACACTTTCACCAACTTTAATTTAACACGTATAATAAATTTAACCATGTTGAAGATGATGTATTGTGCTGTAACACATATTGTGTCAACATGATGAGCATTAGCACAATTTAATTTTGCACTTTAGCATTAGCTCCTGCTAAATGTTATGTTGTTATCTGGTTAAATATCCGCAAAGCTAATGTTTATGATTAGGGCTTCAGGGTTAGCATAGCTAATGTTTTTGCTAGTGGTGTCTACCACTACTATTTATTACCTTTAATTTAATGTCCATTTTGTGCAATTTCACAGAAAAAAATCCAAAGCTTCTCTCCAATATTGACAAATTTTTCTCATCATGCTCATATAAATATTCACATGAGATGTAAAGAACATTTTTTAATTGTTTGTAAGCATTTTAATGATTTGATACCAGAAAATTATATTGGAATTATTTTCTTATTATAAATTTTCTTCATTGTGCATTGAGAGCTTTTGTCATACAGAGAAACGTCCTTTGTAAAGCACTTTGTTGTTTTCTTAAATCTCTTTAATGTCATTAGGACATAAATAATTGACAACATGTGAGAAACAAAAAAGCAAAAGAAAAAAGTGAAACCATTAAGACTGCGACTGAAAACACCAACCTGTCCTGGAGGGAAACGTCTTGCTCTCCATCCCAAAGAAAAACATGAAACCCTCTGACAGAAATAAAATCCGGTCCCTGAGGATTTGATTTTTATAGCGAGGAGGAAAGGTGGAGGAAAATCCCTGTCAACCTTATTATTGGCACGAAAAACAAAGAACAAGCTCTGTTTTTATTCTCCCTTCAGTTACCACATTACATATGACTGATTAAAAAACTAAACATTTTTCCAGATATACTATGATATGTTCAATAGCTAAATTGGTCATCAAAGAGTCTGGATTACAGATCTGCTTTTCTGATCAATTTCCTTAAATAAAATAAATACAAATCTAGACTTCCTTACATTCATCTATTGTCTGTTTATTTTTGCAATTCCAGCACAAAAACACTCAGACGTAAGGATAATTTACAGCGAACAATTAACCGAACAATTACAGAGAACAAATCAACTCCATGCAGAAAGACGGCCTGCTGGGATTTGAACCAAAGACCTTTTTGTTGAATGGTAACAGCTGCAGAAATAAAATCCAATTTCCTCATCAAATAAGTGTTCTTCTTTTATTTCAGATTTTAAATTTGTTGGTCACTTTCATTTTTTTCTTCCTTTTTATTTTTTCCCATTCTAATAGCTTAAAGCTAATCTCAAATTACTGAGGCGTGTTTTTAATTTAGCCTAATCTTAAATTATAGATTTATCATTTCAGATTGAATAAAATTACACCATCTTTACTTTTGAGTTTTAACTCTCAAAAGTCATCAATCTTTTCTAATGTGACACTTCAAAATGCACGTAAAAAAACCTTGAAATACAAAAAGAACAGGTCCGAGGAGAGAACCCTGAGGAACACCTAAACACTAATCTATCACACACATTGTTTCTGACAACTATTTTAATCGAAACAAAGTAGTTGATGCAACTCGGAATTATTTTCCCATGAGGTTTTTGATTCATCATTACGACTGTTTGTAAAATAATTAGTTTTTAACATGTAGTATAAAAACAGTGAAGTATATTCCTTGTTTTAATAAAGAACATGAAATCAACTTTCTTGTGTCCAATCTGTCGGAAAGTATGTCCTTTGTAGACAAATCTTTGGAGCAATTTTCGTGGCTCCAGTTCAAGCTGAGGCGCCGACAACAAATCTCTCACCCATAACGTTCTCATGATGTTGCCACAACAGAATCCCTCTAACCTGCTGCAGATTGATGTCACACTCAAACGGGGGGGGATTCTGTTGCTCTAAAATGTAAGAAACGCTAACTAGATGTTTTTATGAACAGAAGAAAGAAATGAAGATAGTTTTTGATGATTTCTATCACAGATCTCCTTTTCAGCATCGAGCACCGACGTTCGGTTAATTCCTCACTGATCCGCAGCGCTGAAAGCAGAACATGAGTGGTTTGGCAACTTGCCTCGTTGCACTGAGTCAACGAGGTTTTGGCAGGTCTAATCGTCAAAGTTTATGTTTTTACAACAAGGTACACGTGTGAATCTCGCATACGTTTCAAAAATAAAAAGTGAAAGCCCCTAAAGGAGCCTGCGGCGCCGAGTAAACGGGTGTGCGAGGTCAGACGTGTGCGGACGCCGCGGGTCCAACGGCCGACATGCTCTAATAACTCAGACTGGACTCCAATTAAACCCAACGTTGTCATCTGCAGGGACACAACCCGCCCGTTAGCTTCCACACAATGTTTATTTCTCTGAGTGGCTCACGGTTCTTAACGATGTGATAAACAGTCCGACTTTAGAATATGTCAGGAAGAGTTGGAAAAACTCATCACCACAGTGTCTTCACAGGTCTGCCAGAGTCCCTCCGCTGGTTCCCTGCGGCTCAGACAACAGACTTTAAACGGGACATTTTTACATTTCACCTGCTTCTAAAAACAGACTCAACACTTAAAACAAAGAAACACCCTGACATTTTTGGCAATAAAAATGTTTATGGTGTCTGAAGAATGAGCTGCTTCAAAACCTTCCGAATGTAACGTCACAAATCAGGAGACACTGTCCGTTACCTAGCAACCCCAGCCAAGCCTGGCCCATTATTGAGTATCCCACCAGAGTTCCAGAACATTTGGTCAGCTGGTTTTACCGCTGCATCTGCTGTATAGTGGCTGCCAGAAAATACAAGTGTTGTAAATAGCTGGGTGTTTAAAAAAAAAACAACAAAAAAACAACACTTGGCCTTTTTTTTAGAAGGAGTAAAGTCGAAAATAGAAGAACAATATGTCGCCTTTGTACTTTGTGTTTTTGTGCCTGGTGCATGTTAAAAGTTAAAATGTGTTTGTTTTTCGTTTTCATAACTCTGGTTATTCAGTAAAATAACCGTGCTGGAAAAGTAGAGAAGTAGTACTTCAGATAATAGTATTACACTAAGAGTAAATGTAACTAGTTACTATCAAGCTTTGGAGAGGACCTTCAGTTTTCCAGTTTGGATTCAGTTGTTCCTTTTCATAAATTCACATCTGATTTATGAATGGTAAGTGAGAACAGCCTCTTTCATTCATCAGAAAGAAGAGACGGCGTACGAGTCGTCTCTTCTTGGTAGTTTACATTCCTGTCTGAAGCCAGGTAATACTGGGCTTCAGACAGGGCTGAACAGAAGAAACCAAACAGGATCAACAAGCCTGCAGCGGCTGAAGCACGCAATGCTCCAGAGATCATCCTGCAGCTCCAAATGCACTCAAAAAAACAATTCTACGCATACACATTCCTGTTTAAATAGTGAATTTAAATTAATTCAGGTTGAATTTCTTTGCTTCTGTGAGGCGTGAAGCTACCTGTGCTCCCAGAAAGGTTTGTGTGAGACAGAGGGAAGCGCTGGGTGGTAAGATGAGCTGCAGAGGATTTATTGTTACAGTGCAACCATCACGTGTCGAGGTTCTGCCCCGACAGCTCTGTGTTGCTCCGACTTCTCACGAAAAGATCGAGAGAGGGAGGGAGAATTTGCAGAGAGGATGTCTCTAAATGAAGAAACCTTCAGGAGCCGCTACAAAAATCAGATAAGAGGCTGAGCAGATAAGCATTTTGTTATCGAGATACACTCATCATTAGATATGTTTCAGTGAGTTACTTTCAGGCGTGGGAAGAGTAAACACAAAAGAGTACTTCAACACATTGTTACTCAAATAAAAGTAGAAAGTACTTCGTAAAAATGGATATTCAATAGACTGACTTGAGTGATTATAACTTAAATAAGATTTATTTAAAAATTAAGGGTCATGACAAATATTGAAGTTCTGTGTTTTTAAAGCATAATCAAGTAACTATTTTATAAAATGAGTTAAAAGAAACTTTACTTCCTCAATAGACACCTTAAAATTGGCCCTTTGTTTCTTTAAGAAGCTCCTGCTCTTTCCGAAGCTCCGCCTTCAGGAAGCCATGACAACCTGGCTCCTTTATTAAGGCCCTAGAAACGTTTTTACCAGCGTTGCTCTGAGACGTAGTTCCTATAATGAGCTCAGCAGATACTCAGCTCCACCAGGTGTTTGCCAATTGTGTTTGGCTAGTTTGAAGGAGCTGAGTGGGGGAGGAGCTACGTCTTGAAGGCGGGGATAAGTCCACCCAGGCGTTTTGAACAGCTGAATGGTTGCTATGGTGATTAAAGGATTTCCCAAACATGCTTGAGATAATCAAAGCAACACTCCTGGTATGTTCTGATGAGGGGAAAACATTATAACATGATGTAAAGCTGAAAAACAGTCGATTTTACATGATGCTGCCCGTTTAAATACAACTGTACTTCAATTAGAGGGATTCAAATGTGGAACAATTGTTGTGAGGAGTTAAAACTGTTTTTCACTCTTAAAATTAAAAAATAATTTGCTAAACAAATCCAATAAGGTTTGATTGTGTTTTATTTTATGTTTACTTAAAGAATTATTGGAGATATTTTAGAAGGTTTAAATATTTTATGATTCTTTCTACACTTTGTGTCCGTGCCATGACGGGAATTTAGATATTGTTTACCTTTTTCTGTACTAGTTTTGCCTTGTTGTTTGATTGACCAAAACATCAACAATTTAATATTTAAAATCTGTGTTTGGTGAAACTTTGTTTGAAACAAGATCATTTAGTGAAGTGACTTTTCATAATGAAATTACTCAAGTCGAAATAAAAAGTAAAGCATAAAAGTTTATTTTTCCAAAAAGTTACCAGATAAATGTAACTAGCTACTATCCAACGCCGTTTATTTTATTCTGTCACATATAAACGCGTCTTAAATGTTATCGGCTCCTAATTGTTTGCTTATTGTGCACTTATAACTTCATCAAAGATCAGCTGACTAAATTATTATTATTATTGCGACTAAAGTGGTGAAAATCATGATGTTTTTCTTCCGTTTTACAATTATGTGCTCATGTATGATGGTTTATTACAAAATCATAGTAATAGTAAATCATTGTTGAATTCCTCAAAAGGAATTCAACATGTGGAAAAGAACAAATACTTTTTAAACCTCAGAGTCTAGACATATAATTAAAACCACAAGTAAAGCTACAGTGAGGTCTGTAATTTTAATGTGAGTAATATATTTGTCTGTGGTGAGACTGAAAACATAAAGTTAAACCAAAGCACAACTTAATTAAGATTTTACCTTCTTTGATATTATCTGCTCCACTGGCAGACTTAGAAAAGAAAGAAAGAAAGAAAGAAAGAAAGAAAGAAAGAAAGAAAGAAAGAAAGAAAGAAAGAAAGAAAGAAAGAAAGAAAGAAAGAAAGAAAGAAAGAAAGAAAGAAAGAAAGAAAGAAAGAAAGAAAGAAAGAAAGAGAGGAATCTGGAATCGATCATACAATCGCTCAATTTGACATTCTGAAAATAAATTCAACAGAAACAACAATTTGGAAAAACTTAATGAAAAATTTTAATGCTGGGATGACGGATTTTCTTTGGCCGTATCAAAATTTATTAATTTAATAAAACTGCAATGGAAACAGTTTTAACATCCCAAAAGTCACATAATGAACAAGAGGAAGTTGCTACTAGGAGAAACGACAAAGAAGATGACAAAAGGAAGTAGTTAAGAGGGCAATCGTGTGGAATGTTTTTAAGACTTATCACGTGAACAAACTTATTCACATGAGAGTTTAATTGTGTTTCTTATTGAGTGGAAAATACAAAGTTCCCACTACTCTGATCTGTAAGTGATTTGCGCCATCTTGGTAGGCAAGTGGAGGGCAATGCACAGCAGATTCATGGCTTAGCAACCAATGAAAATAAAATGCATGAAAATTCTTGGCCAACATGCAAGAGAAAGATACATCAACAAAATAGCGGCTGCCGGCATCGACCGGAATGAGTCGGAGAAGGAAAGTATGTCAGACGATGTGGACAAGCTGCCTCCAATCTTCTTCTACGATTTGGTTTACTAGCTCGAGAACATGAAGAGTGCGTACAGCATGGACGCATGCAATCAGTGTTTGAACAGATTTATCAACAGCGTATGAACTGTGTGAGTCTGGAGACTGGCAGACTGAGCAACAAACACGCAGGCTACATGTCTGTCTTAGCTAGCAGATAAAAGCTACATTAGCTAAGCTTCAGCAATAAGTACTACAGCAAATATCACTGATATTTATTACACAGAGGAGGAGTAAGAACTGTAATGTTGCAGGTTAGATAGAAACGAGGCGAGAGCTACTTCAAAGCTGTGGCCTTTTTATTGTTGTCATAGAAACTCCCTGGCAGACGGTTTGTGCACATCTGTAATGGAAATGCAGCTGCTATTCGCTACAAGAACACAGAACATTTCTTCAGAAATCCTCTGGTTTCTCTGGAAGTTGTCCTTGTCAGATCTGAATGTGAGTAACTACTTTAATTAGGCCGATTTGAACGACCAGTGCCGCCGCTGTCCATTGTGCTGTCCGATTCCCTCTGGAGCTAGCCTGTGCTAAATCTGACACTTTCCACAGATGTCAGTGACTCACTTCTGTTTGCGAATGTTTGCTGGTTGCTAATTATTTGTACATATTGTTTCCATTTTGCTTAAAGCCGCGGCTTCCCAGGAACCATGAACGTGTTTTTTATAGGTCTGATCCACCCTGTGAAATTTGGCAGCGCAGCTGAAGTGGAACCTGCTGCGAGAATAAAATTATTTGTATCTCTTGGCATCCCACCCACTTCACGCATCGCTTCATAATGATTGTCTACCTGTTTGGTGCTACGTGATTCAACTTTAGGTTTATTTTTAACACTGGTGCATGGCTGCCATTGTGTCTGCGCTCTTGGCTCCGTGCCTCTGGTGTTTCGGTTAGAATACGGGGAAAAACCAGGTTATAGGTACGTTTCACAACAATGTGGTGCCATTTTGTCTGATTGTTTCTTGTTTTTTTTAAATCAACCCATTTACCAGTTTCCTGGTTTTGATTTATCTGTGGATCTGGAAAAACAAAACTGTTTATCAATCTGACATGCCAAGCTATAAAAGTCTCTGAAGCTTCTGTGTGCATTTGAAACTAAACAGTTTTGACCTAAAACGTCTCATTATGACTGAATTTCCAATAGAAAACAGTAGAAACAAATGTTGAAACAAAAACTGTTCTCACTTTTAATGAATTTAGTAGTTACATCAACATTTTATAGGTGGAAAAGTATAAAAAAAATAATAGCTTATATTATTAATTCATGCAATTATTATCAGTTGTGAATTAACTTATCAGAGGCTTACAAATCCATGACATCATCATCAAAATTTTCCCAGATAATTCTGTGTAAATATTATTCTAAGAGAATCTCTCTCACTGTTTTGGCATAATTTTGATTAACTTACAAAACTTAAAATAGAGGAGTTTCAGTCTGATTTAGGGCAGTAATTAAGGACTATTTTACTACTCGATTAATGATTAATCAGATTATTCTAAAGATTTTTTATGTCTTCATGTGAGCTTTTCATGCAATATTAGAAAGATGCAAATAAACAATTCAATTCCCCTTTAAATACGATTGTAAACATTTTACAACATATTATTCCTTCAGTAAATCAGAACCGGATGAAGCTAAAACTGCCTCTTGAGAAGTTTTGGCTAAAACATATTTACAGAACCAGGTTTCTGTTATCTTAATTAATTCATTTAGCTTTAAATATTTCTAATACTTTTTATGATAATTGTATTATAATTTCCTTATTTTGTATTTGTTTGCATTTATATTTATTGACAAAATGTGTGCAGTTAAGTCATTTTAACCTCATTTATATATTCTTTGTTTTTAGCTAATTCAGAAATCCTCTGACAAATAAATAAAAAATAATTAAACGTAAAATGTATTTTTTTTCATGCAGTTTTGCAGCTCTGAATATTTTTTCCACCACATGGAAATTTTTTGAGTCTGTGTACTTCTGTTAATTAATCGACAGCTACCTTAGTTGACGATTAATTTAATATTCGATTTATTGCGATTATTTGTTTAAGTCGTATTCTGATTTTCTGTCAGAAGGAATCAGGATAAAGCTTACGTGTTGGTTTGTACAGTGTATGTAGCTCTGGCTGAGGGCCACGTTGAGAATATTTTGAAATGATTTATCGAGACCTGGCACTAACAGAGGTTTCCACCTTCCTGGTCGCTACCAGTAGCAGCTAATAAGAACATGATGTTCTTCTGCAGAACCATTTGACTCACTTCCATCTCACTAGAAATGGTGAGTAGTTTGCTCATCACAGCACAACCCCTGAGGCTGATGTTACACATTGACACCACGTTACTCACCGTTCCTCACTCATGGAAAACGGCACCAAGATCTGACACTGTTATAAGTTTTTTCTGTCTTTCTATGAAGCACAACTCATCCGCCCACACATTACACATCTTTCCCAACAACACAGCTAATGCTGACACAGAGTGAAAATGAAAGGCTGCAGATATTTATGTCCGCACGTCAGCATGGAGCAACAAATGGGAGTCATCTCATAACTTTAGGTGAAAACCTGAAAATAAAAATGGTTATTGATGATCAAAAATCTGTATTTGCTTAAAGTTTTAAACAGGTAGGTTGTAAAAACTCCAGTTTTGGAGCATTTGGAGCTTAAGCCTAAACAAGCAGAGATGGAGAATAACCAACGGCGGCCATTTTAGTTTTGACCAACAGGGGAAGTAAGAGGGAAACATCTGTGATCGACTGATTTAGGTAATCAATATGACAATTTAATTACCACCAACAGCTGCTTGCCAACCGCAAATCAACTGAGGATGAAGAAATGTTTTTATGACACGATAAAGCGACAGTGCTAGCTGCTACCATGGAGATATAATGGATGCACAGGCCTTTTCAATTTCATATTTAATTGGAAAAATGAATCGCAAACATCATGAATCAATATTTTTACTAAACCAATTGCAAGCGGGAACTTGTCAGGCGAGGCCCAGATAGCTTTGTGCTAGCATATGCTAACAACGGCACAGCCCGTAACCAGAAACAAAAACCTTTAATTTAATCCAACGCTGCCTTCTTCATGAATCCTCTGAATTATTTAACCGTCGTTTAAGTTTCTCTTCATTCTGCACTGAACAAAACTAATGAACGAAGCTCCAACCTTATGCGCTCTTCATTTGTAGCCCTTCTTGTTTATCCGAACATCCGGGCATCAGTGACGTCATTCGCGACTAGAGCCAGAACATTGAGTATGGAAAGCCACAGGTGCCATAATTTAGTTATTTTAAAAGTCCCAGATTTCATATTTATTCGTGGTGGGGCCTTAATTAAAAGTTTGAATTGCTTTGCCCTCTCAGACTTTTATCAAAAGGGGAAAAAATGTTTTACTCAACAAATTTTTATTTCCCTTCAGCATTGAAATAGAGGAAGGACGGAGGGGGAAGGAACACATTTTTTTCCAAGCTTTTCAAGAAAGCATAAAATAAAAAACATAAAATAATCAAATGAATTGTAAAATCACAAATAAGATGATTACAGCTTTTTTCATATATTTTTTATATCCCAGCTCCGAATGTCCATTGGGTTGGACATTCAATTAAGAAAAAAAAATCCTACAATTTAATAGTAAATTAAAATTCTAAAACAGGAAATATTAAAATTACACAGAGCAAATTTATTCGACTACTATGCACTTCAATTTGTATTTTTAATTGAAAACAGACATTCTCCAACTTCTCTAGTTTCAGAGCAATGTTTGTGCTGAAATAAATACGATATTTAACCTCACTGTTATTGGTTAAGAAGAAACCATCAACAAGAATAATTAAAATGTATTGTTTTAAACCTAGAAATATACAATGTACGTTTCAGTGGACATTGGGTCTGAAGCCATTAATTGAAGGATCTGTAATTACGGTAATTAATTACAATTAATCTAAAATTAGATTAAGGAAAACCAGCTATATTTTTCATCACTGTTATTTGTGGACGTCGCTTGTGCTTTAGATTTAGATTTAATATTTACTAGAAACACGCACATACACACACTCTATATGTTAAAAAATACAATTAGCTGCATCAAAATCTGTGCAATTAATTAATCAAAATTAACAAGTTGAAGTCCTGGCCCCAATATTTAAGCATGTGAAGTTTTTATACATCAAAATAAGCTAAATATTTTTTTGTATATTGTTTACATTTTTCTTATATACGTTAGCCTTTCCATTGACTTCCAACACAGTTCCATAAAACTGAAAATTGCACAAAGACATTTAATTTTCTTTGCAAATAGATACATCTGAACAGATCCAAACCCTGCAATTGGATGATTTAATCTACATTATTTTATACTTCCACATGAATTTTTAAGTCCAAGAGAAAATGGGCATTTCAGGATTTCCATACATCACATCCAACGTCCCGACTAAATGATCTGATCACCTTAAAATACTGCTGTAGATAATTTCACAGGACAGTGATGATCTCAGTTGTAAACCATGAGAATAAACAAGCAGGAATGACGCATAAAATCCATATGAAGTCATGTCTTTGTTTAAATCAACATCTGGAAAGCCTCTATTTAACTTCTGCAAGGGATCCGACAGTCAGAGGAAAACAACAGTAACTGACACGAACGTATGCTTCATGTTTTAGAAGTATGCAGACATTTGATTTTTACTTGGTCTGCAGCAGGAGAAACTTTAATCCTGCTCCTCGTGTGATTATCCGGAGGAATGCGAGGTTGCACAGCGGGAATATTGGGAATGCGGCTGCAGGAACATATTTTCAACCCTAACGTGTCTCTGCAAAGCAATCAGGCAGATTAAGTAGCGGGAGAATGAGAGGAGACATTGTATGAAATGAAATGATGTAATCCATGACATGTTAATAAGAGAGCAGCTCTGAAGGCCTGATATTCAACTGTTGGCTGTGAATTATTATTGTTTGCAGAGGGTCAACATGTCCAAAGCTGAAAAACACTCCAATAAATCCTTCTGCAATGATTTGCTTCTGCGTTTAATCTTGGATCCATTTATGTCGAAAAACACAATATTTAGATTTAAGTTTGGAAACGGATCATTAATGGTCCAGATTATTGAAGTTGTGTAAAAAACCTTTAAATTTTGTTTATTGGAGATGTACAATTTTCAGTAAAATCCGACTTTTTCTTCCTGTTGATTCATAAATATAATCTAACAGAATCCAGCTTCTTCTATCCACTCTTCTAAAGAGGAAAGACAAGGAAACATGTAATACATTTGGAGAGTAACTTACAATATGTTTTCAGCAAGTGAGCCACATTTATGCAGTTTGCTATTTTTTATATTTAATTTTTTCATCTTTCTCATATTTAATTTTTTTAATTAGTTTTTTATTTTAATTTTTTTAATTTTTTCAATTTTTTTTTTATTTTCCAGTTTCTCAAACTATTTTAAGTCATTTTCTGATATTTTATCTTGTCTAATTATTTTTCAAATTTTATTCTTTAAATATCTTTTTCAGATTTGATTTCTTTTAAATAATATTTTTAAATTAATTTTATTCAAATTCTTTTCCAGATTTTATTTAATTTTTTCCTAAATATAAGCCATAACTAAAATAGTTGTTGGTTGCAGCAGACTCTGTTGCCTCTGCAGATCAGTGGCTGATCCTCCACGTTGCTTCCCGCTGCTGCGGTTCAGTCTCCGGTCAGAGCAACTCAGGTGCATCAGAACAGCAGTAATGGCAATCTGCCCGAGAACCATGGGAGGTCCAATCTTTTCACTGGCAGGAACATTCCCTCTTTTTAGATTACATCTATCTGCTAAGAAGATGTGCAACTTTAACGCACCTGGACTTGTGCAGCTACTGATGCATGCAGCTGCAGCAGATTTAAACATTCACGTCTCCAACAGATGGTTTATATAGACCCAGCAGGGAAGGATATCACCAGAGAGAGCGTTACATAACCGTGCTGCTTCTGTTTATGTGTACGTGCAGGTTGACGAGTGCATCCTACACACCAATGCTTCTGTATTTAAACAGTAGACATTCCCTAACTTTGATTAAAATCTGACATCCACAGTGTGTGGCCAGAGTTTGTCTCTCTAGCAGAATAAAGTTCTGATTGGGCAACAAAATGGCTGCCAGAGTTCTGGTTATCAGACGCTATGCAGGCGGCAGAGAACCCAGAAATATTTCAACTAATTTTTACTCAAGTAAAAGTAAAAGGTAGCCGTCCAAGAAATTATTCAAGTAAGAGTAAAAAAATGTATTCAAGAACTGAGTAACTGATCAAATTATCAATCTTTTACTATTTAAAAATACATCATCAGTATATATTCTAAGGACCAAAATGACAATAATTCATAGAACTAAAAAATGAAATCAGAAAAATTAAAAGCAAGTCAAAATAAGTTTCTTTCAATAAAAAAAACCTCATAAAACTTTAACAAAAACTGCAGGTCTGTGTCTGGTGAATTTTTGGTTAATGTTTGTTTTTCATTCAGTGGGTAGAAAATCCAGAAATGTTACTGAAATAAGAGTAAAAATATTTCATAAATAAAATCTGAAATTATGTTCAATTTAATAATAAATATAATACAGCACAAGGCCGACAAATATACTTTAGACACAGAAAAACCAGAGTTGCCAGAAAACGTTGTGCTAATAGCACTTAGCATTGAAGCGTTGTGCAACATATATAATTACCCGGCCGGAAACACAACACTAAATAAAGAAGTTTCAGGGAACATTCGCCGAATCATCGCAGCTCTAAACCATATCTTAAGTTTTTTTTTTTTTATTTCTTGTTACACACACAAGATATAACCTGTAACATGTACAGCAGGTGGCGGTTAGCACCTGTAAGTTGCTTGCGATTCGCCATGATAGAAAATAAGAAGCGATTACGTGAAACTGGCCGCTCACCGTGATAAACGCCATTTCAGATCAATTTAAAAATAGGTTTACAACACCAGTTAGAGCTTTAGTGTACTAGTGAGCAATTAATATTTACACCTCTGTATGCACAAAAACTAAACCCCAGAAAAACGATGAAAACCCGGGATTAAAGAAGATTTATTTGATGCTAATAGCACTTAGCATTCTTCGGCGGAAATGAGAGCAACAAAAAAATAACTCCGGCCGGAACACAAGGCGCTAAATAGTACAGCGTAAAATATGATTTAACAAGGTTTCAAGGCAGATAATTTTCCTGAAGGAATTTTAATCCTCTAATAATCCGATTAATTGTAAATTATACCTTAAATTTTGTCATTGTTGAGCTGCTGACACACTTCCAGCTGAAAGGAACCGTGAGACTCAAACTGAGAGAAGCAGAAACGTTCCGGACCTAAAAGTTTAACAACCTCAGCTGAACAACATTTACGCCACATGTAGATAAATGATAAAACAAAAAATAAAATTAAGCTTGGTGAAAAAAAGTGACACTCATAAATGCCAAAAAATGTTAAACTCTTTCTTGGAAACATGAAGGAAGTCATCTCACTTCTCTTTCCCCTTCACATTAGAGGGGAAATTCCACCTTTACAGGTTTATGTTTTCTTTTCAAGCATCCACCGTCTCATCTTTCACTTCCATTTTTTAAGTATTATTATTTTTTTTATTAATGTCAATAAAAATACAGCTTTAATTTGCAGCGCTCTGTCATTTAAAGTTTCCTTCCCTTGCAAGCAGCAGGTGTTTGCAGAGACATTTAGGCCAGTCTCTGTTCTCCAGGTAGCTGCGCTGGAAGAACAGCTATTTAATGTGAGAAAGGCTTGTTGTGGTATCTGATTGGAAGGTTTTGCAGCTACTCTGCACGGCGTTGCGTGTGAACCTCTGGCCCGCTGCCGGATAAGAGGCTGAGTTAAAGCGCAGGTTGCATAAGAGCTCAGGAATGTTTTTATTTTGAAAGGCTGCGTGTCACGGAATATGCTGTTTAAATTGGCATTATACGTGCTCAGGAGTCACGTAGGGGTTTTTATTATTACTGTTAGTAGAATTGTTCTTATTATTTACAAAAGCGAGACTAATTCTTCCAAATCTCGGACAGTCTGAGTTCCTCAGTCACACAAAAACCAGCTGATTCATTGTTAAATCCTGGAAACCAATGGAAATAATAGTTACCTTTCTAAACTTTAAAGAGTTTCATGTGGTAATTTTGTTGATTTTTTTTGTCCAACTCAAAATGTTTTAGTTCATTTGTTATGTAATTTATTTACATTTATTTAACATGAGGTGGACAGAGAACCCAACCTTTGTACTCAAGTAAGAATAGTTTATAATTACTAATAAATGGACCTTTGATCAACATATTTGATGTTTATTGAGTATTTTGATGATGGCAATCAACAAAATGTTTGTGACTGTATGATGTTTTCATGAATAAAGCACTTTTTTGCTTTCTTATAACAAAATTAACCCTTTTCTTTCTTTTTGGTCGCCTGTTTTCTTTGGGTTGTTTATTTAGGGATTCGCCACAAATTCTTAAAAACTTCAAGAGAACTAGCATGATAACTAAATATTAAATTTTAAATATTTTAATCCCAAACCTACTTAATTACAACCTTTTAAAATATATGACTAAATCAAGTTTTCTTCTTGAAATTTTATCAAAATTAAGGGTTTGTATCAATTCAGGATAAAGAAAAACTGGTGTATTTTAGTAGTGTTAAATTATTGTAATGGTGTTTTACTAATAGTATCCTATAATATTTCTGTCTAGCTGTTTAAATATTCTCTCTGTAGCTAGCTAAATATGAATACATATGTATATATATATACATATAGGTATAGCTAGCTAAATATTTAGTTTCCAAGCTTCATATTTTACTCGCTAACCAAATATTCAGTTAGCAAAATAAAAACTAAATATTTTGTCTGTAAACTAAACAGCTTGCAAACTAAATATCTAGTTTGGGAGCTAAATATTTCGCTTGCTAACTCCAGCAAACTATCTATCTATCTATCTATCTATCTATCTATCTATCTATCTATCTATCTATCTATCTATCTATCTATCTATCTATCTATCTATCTATCTATCTATCTATCTATCTATCTATCTATCTATCTATCTATCTATCTATCTATCTATCTATCTATCATCGTGGCGCCATCTAGAGGAAAAATTGTGAAAATGCGTCATTTTGCCTCTAGAACTGCAAATCCCATGAAGCACTTCATTTGCACCGCTTCCGCAAAGCTGCGTTTGTTTGCCTGGTTGGCGTTGGATGACGGCGTGCTTCAGCAATGGAGGATAAAGCTGTGAAAGCGATCCTGTTTGATTTGGACAACACGCTGGTGGACACGAGTCGCGCCGGCGAGGAGGCGCTGAAGAAGGTGATAAAACGGTTTCCTCTTCAGTCAAAACTTCCGCTGATTGTCGACGTCTCCAGCTAAAGTTCTCGGTTTAAAGTCTACAACGCGAAGGTTGTAGACTTTAAACCGAGAACTTTACTGCACTTGTCCGCTGACAAGTGCAGTATTTTATTTATTTGCACGCCGTAAATAAGGAAGAGTCGATATTTAAACGATATTTGGGGAGTGAATGAAGACTTGGTATCCGCTCCTTAACAGACTGCCGGCGCACGACCTGGAAAGGAGTTATGAAGACCGGCAAGGGAGGAGTTTTCCTCTCAAAAGCCTGGAAAAACTCTTGTTTTCACGATAGGTGATGGCTTATTAACACAACCCAAATTATACAGTTATATCTATATTTGTAAAACAACATTCTAAACAGTTGAAATAATTTAATGCAAAAATACATTATTTAAAATCAGCTGTTAAGACTAAAACCATCCTGGTTGTTATTTTAATATTTTTTTCATATTCTTGAAAATAGTTTTTTGTAACGCAGAAATACACAAGTAAATTTCTTTAAACAAAAATTAAACTCAGTGGAACATTTCTGTAGATCTAAGTATTCAGTTTTTTCTCTCATGTAAATTCGCCCTTTCTGTGCTATTCATTATTTTTGTCACGATTAATCACTTCAGTGCAAGTTTGATTTTCTGTCAGACAGAATCAAACAAAGGATGTGTCATCTTCTACTACTGTGTATCTAAATATCTTTCAGAAAAGTTCCTTCGTCTTTTTGTCCATTTGATGATTGATTACTAAATTGAGTTATTTAAAAAATCGATTAATCACAATCGTTTCAGCCCTAATCTGATTTCTGTCAAACAGAATCAAAACAAAGCTTAAGCATCTTCATGTAAATATCTTTCAGCAAATAGAAATTTTCAGTACAACTGACGATTGATTGATTACTAAGTTAGTTGATGATTATTTTCATAATCAATTAATCGCGATTAATCGTTTCAGACCTATTGGTTTGTGTATTTTGCAGACTGGGGAGCTTCTGAAGTCCAAACTGAACCTGGACGACGACACAATCCGCAGCATTTGTGATAAATTCAAGCTGAAGCTGCTGTGTGAGAGCCCCGCCCGGCCGCCCGGCACCTCGCAGGACGACATCCGCGTGCGCCACTGGACGGAAAGCATCGCAGAGACGACAGGACGCAGCGCCGCATCCGATCTGGCTTCTCAGTGCTACTATTTGTGGAAGAACAGCCGGCTGGAGCTTCTGTGTCTGACCCCGGAAGTGCGCGACCTGCTGAAGAAGCTCCGCCCCCAATACAAGCTGCTGCTGCTCACCAACGGCGACGCTCGGACTCAGAGGGAAAAGGTGGAAGCGGCCGAATGCGAGGAGTTCTTCGACGCCGTGGTGATCGCCGGAGATCACGACGAGCAGAAGCCGTTCCCGTCCATCTTCCAGCTGTGCTTCGGGATGCTGCAGGTGGAGGCGCAGGACTGCATCATGGTGGGCGACTCTCTGGACACGGACATCCAGGGCGGGGTTAACGCCAAAGTTCGCGCCACGGTGTGGATTCACAGAGCGGACGGGTCTGAGCTGGACGGTCCGGTGAAACCAGACTACACTGTCCCGTCTGTTCTGGACCTGCCGGCGGTCCTGGCACAGCTGCAGTGATGTGAATGTGAACAGATTGCTTCTTAAACCTCCATATGTTTACAAATATTTTATCAATTTTTTAACACCATGTTAAATTTAAGACATTACAATGAGTGAAGCGTGAAGAGATGTGCAGAAGTTTACCTCCAAAAAGTAGGCATTAGTCATTAACCTGAAGATTTAGTTATTTACTGTTTTTGATCAGTGGTCAAGTGATTATACAACATAGATCAGTAAATAAACTAGAAGTAACAAGAATGGAAGAGTTCATTTGAACTCGTTAATTTCCAGGGAGGTTTTATATGCAGGGTTTTCCCTCAGTGTATTATAAGCCTGGCGGGCCACCAGGCTTTACTTGTGCCCCCGCCAGGCTTAGCATTGCTAATTTATTAGTTTTATTTTTAATGATTGCCCTTTTATAAGACTTCATAGTTGGTGTTTAGGTATTAAATCTTCCAAAAATGCATAACTATCAAAAGATGTTATTAAATGTCATTTTAATAACATTTAATCTGATTAAAATGTTATAAATTGATATTGTGACTAAATATTTAATTAGCAAGCTAAATATTTGGTTTGCCAACTAAAAAGTTTGTATTTAAATGTTTGGAATTGCAGCTTCTGAAATGTTCAGCTCAACAAGCTGCTACTAACAACCATTATGTAATAAAACTGCCACAGTTAAAAATCTTTTATTTAAGGGTCAAAACATTCAAACTTTAGCGCTACCTGATAAACAGCCGCAGAGGAAAACAGGCTTTGATTGTTCCTTTCACTTCACATCCAGTTTCACTTTGATGTTCATCGCTGCCAGTTCAGCCGCAAAGTAACGGAAAACGTACGGAACAGACACAGAGTCCACGGAGTCGCTCTTCCCGCACAAACTGCACACCGTCTTCCGGTGGCGCATGGCCGACCAGTACGGCGGCGGCTTCTCCAGCAGCGGCGACAGCATGCTGCCGCAGTCCAGGCACACCTGCGCCACGGAGCGGTCCGAGCAGTTGAACAGCCGGTCCTGCAGCAGGAAGGACGAGCCGTGGGCCAGCAGCGCGTCCCGCTCCATCTCCCCGAACCGAATCCCGCCCTGGATGTTCCTTCCTCCCACCGGCTGGTTGGTCACCTTATCCCGCGCTCCTGTCGTGCGCACCTGGAACTTATCGGACACCATGTGGCGGAGCCGCTGGTAGTACACGACGCCGATGAAGATGTCGGCCTCCAGCTCCTGGCCGCTCAGCCCGCTGTAGAGCCGCTCTGTGCCGTAGTAGTTGTAGCCGCCGGCGCGCAGCATCTCCCCAAAGTACTCCAGCGCAGAGTTCTGCTCAGAGAAGGTGAACGGCGTGGCGTCGTGGCTCAGGCCGTGCATGGCGGCCGACTTCCCGGCCATGCTCTCGATCAGCATCCCGATGGTCATGCGAGACGGGAAGCCGTGCGGGTTGAAGAGGATGTCCGGGCTCATGCCGCTCTCGGTGAAAGGCATGTCCTCGGCCGGCCACAGGCGGCTCAGGATGCCCTTCTGGCCGTGGCGACTGGCGAACTTGTCGCCGATCATCGGGTTACGCGGCACTCGGAAGGTGATGCAGACACGTTTGAAGAGACCTGATCCCGTGTCATTGCCGCAGACCTTTATGTTGTCGACGACACACGCCTCTTGGCTCCTACAGACACAAAACAAACAGTTAGTGGTGTTTTCACATCTGATCGTCCGGAAATTAAAGCATTTGTCACATTTCAACTGCTGTGGTTCTCTCCAGAGTAGCACTACTTCAACATATTTTTACTCAAGTAAAGGTTAAAAGAAATTAAACGCTTAAGACTGAAAAACCATTTGGTAAAAAGTGAATTTCTGGCGGTGACCTGTAGAAGATGACGTGGCTTTGTCCCGTGTTCAGGTTGATGTAGCTGTAGAACGGGTCTCCGCGCTGAAGCACCGACCCGATGTGAGGCAGCCCGTCCGCGTCCAGCTTCCCGTTCACCTTCGGGTCGCCCGGCTTGGCCCCGAACACCACGCCGTCCTCTCCCTTCACCTTGTCCGCCAGGTCCACTAACTCCGTCTTGTAGATGCTCCCGTGAGCGAAGCCTCTCTCCCACGACGACTTGTTCACGATCTAACATTGAGGAGCGTCAAACTTTTTCAGGCTGATTAACCCGTTTAACAAACAAACACGGACCACCTAACATGAAACGACCCCACAACATGTTCATATATATAACCTGAAATGAGAATAATAGTTCTTAAATCAGTTACTGACCCGGCTTTAACCCTTTTGCCCATTATTTCTTCTAAACACAATTCTTCGGTAAGCTAGCTGTGCGCGTCGCATTTTAGCTGACGTCATGGCCAATAAATGGTTGTTTACATGCAGTACCTGACAGACCACTAGAGGGCGCCCGGGGACCACAGCTTGATAAAACTGCTACAGAAACCAGTGGCGCTTACCATGGCGTCCTCCATGTCGTAGCCCGTGTAGGAGATGACGGCGACGACGGCGTTGGTGCCGCTCGGGTAGTTGTCCAGGTTGTAGTGGTCGTACATGTAGGGCCGGACCAGAGCGCTCTGCGGCGTCTGGAGCCGGTACAGCTTGTTGTCGGAGCGATCCGTGAAGGAGTGCAGCGGGAATCCCATCGTCTGCTTCCCTGCAGTGGAAAATGGCCGATTAAACAATGGCTGCGCTGTCCCTCCAGGATGGTTTATTTATGATTGTTGCAGCTTAAAATTAGGGATGTAGCCGACTCACCCATCTGGCACTGGTACATGTTCCTGGGACTCTGGTTGTGGTCGGAGTAGGGGATGAAGTTGGCCACCACGCTGAGCATGCTGTGGGGGAAAAGCTCCTGGTGCGTGCTAACGCCCGGCTCTATCTCCGCCTCCAGGATCCCCACGTTGAGGTAAAGCTGCAGGCGAACAGCGAGCAGCTGGTTTAGTGCTGCTGGTTCCCCAAACACAGTTTAAAAATATGTTAATAAGGCATAATTTACCTGTTCAAACGTGCCAATCAGCTCCTGCTTCCCAAGAGCCAAATTCTGGACGGGCCGCATCATGCGGCACGGCGTAGTGAAGAGGAACAGGCCCGGATACAAACTGGGCTTCCCGGTTTTAGGAACCAGGACGATCTCAGTCCAGGGAGGGACTTTCTTCTGTCCCAGAACCTTAAGGAAGAGTTCAGAGGTCAAGTTTAGCTGGAAAAACGACCAGGAGGACGAGAAATATTCATCCAAGTCACCTTAAAGCGGCGCAGCGAGTCGGCGACGGACCGAGCCAAATCAGCTTCAACCCAACCGACAACGGACCCATCCAGAACCACCGGGTAGCAGTCAGAGAAGGCCTGACCCGGAGGACCGTCCACCGGGGTGACACCTGGAGGGGAGGAGAGAGAAACATTGGGAAAAAAAAGAAGACAAAAGAAAAATGGCAGATTGAAAGAAACAGAAAAAAAAGAAGGGAAGAAAAGCAAAATAAATAAAAAAGAAAGAAAGAGTGAACGAAAGAACGAGAGACAGGAATAAATAGAGAGAAACAAAAAGAAAGAGCAACAGAAACCAGCAGTGTGTCCTCACCCAGCGAGCAGAGCAGCGCCGGCAGTGCGGTGGTGTAGGCGGTGACGGTGATGACCTCACAGCTCGCCGTCAAGTGGTTCATCAGGCCGCAGGGCTCGCCGTCCGGCGTGTGGACCGGACACAGGAAGCCCCAGGACTCCGGCAGCAACTTCCTGACCGACGTCGTCCTCATCTTGGCGAAGGCGGCTCCTCTGTGGACGCAGCGGAAGTGCGACAGGTAGCGGATGAAGTTCAGCTTGTCGGCCACGATGCACAGGCCAGTCATCTGCATCATGCCGAGACCTGGAGGACGAAACGACCTTTAACCCCACAGAAAGAGCTTTCCTCTAATGCCACTTCAAGTGACCTTTTAGATTTAAAAGTAACCATTAATTAGGTACAATGAACCAAAGTCTTAAATCAGAACTAGTCGGATTTAATTTTAGCATTTTAGCTCAACTGAGCTTAGCAAACTAAACATTAGTAAACATGCTAATGATAGCCCTGATAGTAATGTAGCACTTAAGCTAACATAAGCATTTAGCTCATTTTACCTTCTGAACAGATGTTTGCATTCTAAATGGAGTGAATCAAGTTAACATGTTAATGATAGCCCACATAGTAATGTAGCATTTAAGCTAACATAAAGGCATTTCTTTGTTTCAACTCGTCTGAAACATGCAAAGAATTGAACCACAACCTTCTGTTAGTGCAGCAACATCTCTGGACCACTTTCAGGAACTCCTCTTTTCAGTGGTAGCAGCTATTCTGGTGGCTGCTAAACTTTAAATTGACTACTCATCCTCTCCCAAACATTAAGATAATTTCTTTAATCTCAAGTTAAGCTAGTCAGCTAGCTGCTTTTTCTGGTTGTTGTTGTTGTTGTGCGTACCCGTTTTGGAGTGCAGGTTCCCGGTGGCCAGCAGATATTCAAACGGTTTGGTTAAATCCGACCCCATGGATAACAACTTCATCACATTCTCAGTGCTCAGTTCGCCGGTCAGCTTGGTCCCTCGCTTATCAAAGGAAATCTTCACCGACGATAGCCACGTCGTTAGTTTCTCCTGTGGGAGAGATTCAACGAAGACGAGGTTCACACAGGTTTCCTGAATTTACAAGTTATTTGTGGGTATTTTCAAAGGAAAGAAAACAAGGTAACAGAAGGAAAGGAGAGATGAAGGAAAGAGGGAAGCATACAGAGGAGACAGGAAGAACCCAAATAAGGGTGGGTGGGTCTGACCTTCAGGAACATGAGGTAGAGCTGACCTGGAGTCAGAACCTCCTGGCACATCAGGCTGTCCGGGTTCTCCTCCATGCACTCCTGCTTGGCGAAACTGAAGAGCTTCCGGGTCGAGAAGCACAGCAGATAGAACTTCTCCAGGTCGGACTTCAGGTGGATGCAGACGCATTCGCTGCACACAAAACACAGTTTCACCATCATTTTTATTTAACAACGTTCCTGCTCTTCCCAGGGAGATGATGTCACCGCATACGACGCATAACTCAACACTGCACCTCTACAACATTAAATGACACTTTTTAAAAAAGTATTATCTGATAAACTGGCTTGCCATACATGAACATCTAGAAGGATCCGAGTATTGAGGAAAAGTTTAGTATCTTGAGTCCCTCGTTTTGGGAAGTGAAACTCATTATTAGGGTTGCGCAATAAATCAATAACAATATAACATTTGATCAATATCAATACATAACACATCAGATAGGATATTCAACAATTAATATGTAAACTATTCACTGAACTCTGATCCAGAAGCTAGCTTGGTGGAATCAACTGACTCGCTCGTTCTTTGGTTGCCTAGCAACGACCGGATGAGTAACTGCCACAGAAGCAGCTTAAAGTTTCTCCTCATAATTGCTTAAACTGCCACACATTGGACACCCCTACTTTAATCAGCAATACTCAAAATTTAAATAAAAGACATGAAAGCTTTCTATAGGGGTTCTTTGTACATAATAATAATAAGTGCTTACTTTAGCAGGAAGTTGGCGCATTGCTCGTTGGTGTACCACTCCGGTGTGTTCAGCTTGACCCGGAAGCGGGCGCCCAGGTAGTCGAGCACCTTGCTGCGGGTGGTGCAGCCCTCCTCCGACACCATGCGCAGCATTTCTGACACGCACGTCTTATAGAAGGAGTTGTCCTCGCTGCCTTTGATCAGCTCCTGGTAGATCTGAAAATCTGTGAAGTCCACCAGAGCCTGAGCAAAAATACAAACTTAAAATCAGGAGGGCACCGACCCACTTTTTACAATACCGATACCTGAGATCCAGTATT
This sequence comes from Poeciliopsis gracilis, assembly GCA_911649635.1. Classification (NCBI taxonomy): domain Eukaryota; kingdom Metazoa; phylum Chordata; class Actinopteri; order Cyprinodontiformes; family Poeciliidae; genus Poeciliopsis; species Poeciliopsis gracilis. Next base: position 6,867,836 of record CAJVRI010001154.1, read on the forward strand.
CTGCTTTATTTGTTGAAAATGTTTTGGACCAGTCCCAAAATTTCAGAGTTTTTCATAGCAAACTTTTGACTTTTGAAACTCAGGAATTTCCAAGATTTTATTCTACTTTTTTATTTCTGTGACTAAAAATTTCTGAGATTTTTCTAACAATTTAGCAAAACATTTCTTTTTGTAAAACACAGACATAAATATAAAACGCTTGTTGAGAGTCTCTGTTGTTAAAAGACTGAATGGATCTGCATTCATGGATTTGACACATGTAGTAGAATTTTATCAGTTCTGATACGGTTATCGGATCGGTACCGGTTTCGGATCGGTACCGGTATCGGATCGGTATCGGCCTGGTGCGTTACCTTCAGAGCGAAGCCGAGCGGCAGGAAGAACAGCTCCTTCTGATAGATGAAGTTCAGCATCACGGTGCCGTTCTCCAGGTAGTGGAGGTTCATGTTGACGGCCGAGTGCTCCTCCCTCACGCAGTGCAAGGAGACACCTGCCAGCAGGGGGAGGGGCTCGTTCTTAAAGGGCCGGCGCTTGTTTTTAAAGGGGCTGTGGCTTTGCGTCCTTACCGTACTGGGTGTATCCCTGACCGCGGCTCTTCCACTTGGGCCTGCACATGGCGACCGGAAAGTTCCTCCTCTGCTGGATCAGCATGCGGACGACCTTCTCGATGCCGTTCATGATGAAGTAACCTCCCATTTCCTGCCAAATCAAAGACAATTAGCAGGATTTAACTGGAACAACTCCTTTGCTCTTAAAGTCACAGCTTTACTTCAGAAAATCTGGACTTTTAGAGATTTATTATAATATGAAATGATTATGGATGTCAAATCTCCCCCACAGCATGATGCTGCCACCACCTTTGCCACATAGTAAGTTGTTAGGTATGAAACTCTCTAAGATGGTGGTATAAACCTGACTGCATGCTTGATGAATCTTTAGCATTTCATTCACTATGATGCTGCCACCACTCTACTTTAAAATTAGCATAGCCTTCTTGTTTACATCTACAAACAGAGTTTGGATTTTCTGCAACAGTTTGCTTAGTGAGTAATCATTCCACCATTAAAATAAATCACTTAAAAGCTTGAATCTGATTGGCCGTCATGCTTGATGATGACATCACGGACAGCATAACAAACCTCTGCCTCTTCATGATGCTTTACGAGCTCCTTAGGCGACAAGCCATGGAGGTTGCAAAGCTTGGACTTCACCATGATCGGCACCTGACCCAGGGACTGCTTGATGATGCCTTTCGGGATGCCGTTGATCGCCCAGCTGATGTCCGCCTAAAACAAAACAATGCACCTTCAAACAGAGGTCAAAGGCCTCCGTTTTGATCCCGGTCTGAGGGACGGGGCCTTACCACCAGCTTTCCTCTGTAGGAGCACCTCCTGCCTCGGCACTCTGCGGGGTAAACCTTCATCTCGGTGCAGACGCTGCCCTTGCTGACCATTGGGTTGTGGATGGAGGCTTCCACGAAGGCCAGGGTCACTTTGTCCTGTCTGAACATGAACTCCAGGGGTGGGATGGCCTGAGAGGAAACACTGGGTAACATCAAACATGGCCGACACCCAGCTCGTAGCTAATAGCAATACATCAACAACAATATGTAGCGGGATAGACATAATGTCAGTATAACACGTCTAGAAAATATTCAATAGTCACTGAACGCCAATTCAACAAATAGAAATAAATTTAATTAGTTAATTTTAGTCTGACAGAGGAAACTCTTTATGAAAAATTGGGTATTAATTTGCTCTAATTTCACCCAGAATGACATAAAACTCCAGCTGAGTCGATATAATCCAGGACTTAGTGATGTAAATCGCTGAAACTTATTTCTGGGTCTTAATGCCGGTGACCCACCAGGACGAGCCGCGCGAGCCCCTCGGTGACGGCCAGGTTAAAGGACTCGATGTGGGCCTTCGTCAGGTCCTGGACGGCGGCCTGCTGTTCGTCCCTCAGCCTCCCGAACCCTCCATCCGTCAGGTTCTTCAGACTCGGTCCCTGAGGCAAATTCGTCCACTTATCAGAAGGCTCCATGTTTCTGCTTGTTTACCACATGGACCTGCTGACACCGGAAGCATATTTCTGAGGCGCCGGAAGAGAAGCGGGAAGTGTTCGTTGTACCTTTTCTGCCACCTTGTGGTGGTTAATAAACTTTCGCTCACGGCTCCATTCGGTAAATTAGTTTACAGTGGAAACAAGTTGACAAATAACTTTATAGTCAGCGAGTTATAGCTGAGAATGGCTAACATTTTTGGGGTTTGAAATTTGATCAGAGTGTAACTTCTTTGTTACAAACAATCTTTGTTATATTGTATTTTCAGAAACATCAGCGGCTTTTCTGCATTTTCTGCACTAACTCATTAATACCTACAGCTTCAAGTTTCACTTTAAGTTATAATAATAAGTCACTACTTGAATACTTTTTACCAAATTCTTTTTACTCTTACTTGAGTAAAAATAAGCTGAAGTAGTGCTACTCTTACTTGAGTTCTCTGCACACCTGTGATATTAAGAATATTAAGAAACACTGAAAGTGTAATCGTTATACCTTTAATAAATGGTAAATGGACCGAACTTGTATTTTGACCACTCAACGCGCTTTGCACTAGAGTAAATTCACCCATTAATATTGTTAATATCAGATGAATACTAATTAATATTAAACTAGTTTTTAACGGACGCGTGTTCTATGTTCTTTTACATATTTGTCAACAATAAATATTTTTGTAAGGATATTTGGAGAAAAGCAGTTTGGTTGTATTGATGTGGAGTTGTGGTTATTTGCGATGCCGTCCAGTTGGAGGCGCTGTGGAACCAAGACGCTGTCGTGGTTTTGGGTATAAAACGTGAGGTTCTTGTTGCTCCTGGACGCTTTACTGCTGAGGTTGGGTAGTAGATAGTGGGGCGGTGTAAAAAAGATGAGGCGTGGATGCATTAAAAAGACTGAGTCTCGCTGTATTACTCAGGCTGCGCTACAGCGTCTATTCACAGGCGCGATCCCACTACTGATCGGCACGGGGGCTTTGACCTGCTCCGTTCCCGACCTGAGCCGATGCACCCCTCCTTAGGCGACCTGGTGATCCCGAGCTCCCCCAGGAGCACCATATCGATACCGAACTTAGTGCGGACACCCGATCGGCATAGTCCACTGCAGCTCAGAACTCCTGAGCTCAAACGATCCGCCAGCCTCAGCCTCCCGGTAGCTTGGATTACAGGCGCGCGCCACCGCACCCGGCGAAGGCTGTCCGCGCTCATCGGATATTTATCCTTTAGCACGGTGACGTCATCGCGTACTGATCACGACAACTAAACGTTTTTCTTTTTCTTACTTCTATCGGTTGAAACAGGAGACTGCTACTTATTTTATCAGTCATTAGAAACATCGGCCCAAGCAGCCTGACATGCAAGAGAGCCATTATGAACAGAAACATTTGTACATTTCCGACAAAAAAAACTCAAGATTTCATTAATCCGAGAGACGTAAAAATTTTAGTTTGAAAAGTCAAAAATTTACTTGAAAAAAGAGAATTTTTTTTCTACCAAATATTTTACGCTGTGGTATGTTGAGCGTCTTTAATAAAACAAGTACAATGTTTGTTTGTTGTAACGCAGCAGACGGCGGCAGTACGCGATGACGTCACTGTGCTAAAGGCTAAATGTCCGATGAGCGCGGGCAGCGTTCGCCGGGTGCGGTGGCGCGCGCCTGTAATCCAAGCTACCGGGAGGCTGAGGCTGGCGGATCGTTTGAGCTCAGGAGTTCTGAGCTGCAGTGGACTATGCCGATCGGGTGTCCGCACTAAGTTCGGTATCGATATGGTGCTCCTGGGGGAGCTCGGGACCACCAGGTCGCCTAAGGAGGGGTGCATCGGCCCAGGTCGGGAACGGAGCAGGTCAAAGCCCCCGTGCCGCTCAGTAGTGGGATCGCGCCTGTGAATAGACGCTGTAGCGCAGCCTGAGTAATACAGCGAGACTCAGTCTTTTTAATACATCCGCCTCATCTTTTTTACACCGCCCCACTATCTACTACCCAACCTCAGCAGTAAAGCGTCCAGGAGCAACAAGAACCTCACGTTTTCCACCCAAAACCACGACAGCGTCTTGGTTCCACAGCGCCTCCAACTGGACGGCATCGCAAATAACCACAACTCCACATCAATACAACCAAACTGCTTTTCTCCAAATATCCTTACAAAAATATTTATTGTTGACAAATATGTAAAAGAACATAAAACAAGTGTGATTTAAAAAACTAAACGTCAACTATTAAAGGTTTAAAGATTTATTAATATCCTTAATATTAACAGTTCATGTTTATTAAGTGTTCACCTAACAAATAAAAAGATGCTGTTATGTGTTGAGTTATAAATAGTCAATTGTAGCCTCTTGTTGGTGGCTGTAACAGTAAGAAAGAAGAAAAATAATCAGTTATTTATTTTACATTTATAATTTACCTATTCTTTAGATTTTTAAATTACAAAGTAGCAACTTTGCTTTTGTTTTTAGATTTTAATGCATTTTCTTCAATGCACTCTTGAATTTTAATGACAATTAGGTGATGGGGAAAAAAAGCTAATAAAACAGAAACTCCCGTTTTATCCTTTTAGGGTTATCTTATCTTTTAAATATCATGAACATATTGCATGAAAGCACCTAAAATAGCTACAGCTAGCATTTTTAAATTACTTTTACATTTTTAAATTACTTTTACATTTTTAAATTACCTTTTAATGATGCCAACAAACACAGGAGACCTAAAGATTACTCAAACATGCCAGAAAGAATCAAAGCAACAATAATCTGAGGGAATAACATAAATGACATAAAGGCAAAAAATTATTTGGCATAATACACCCCTCTTTAATCTGTATTTTATTGTTAGAAAAACATCACTACCAACAAATAATGTTTTAGTATTTGCAGCTGATATGTGTTGTATAAAAAAAAATTGGTTTCATCATAAGCAGAGATTTGAAGAAAATATGAATAACAAAAATGCAAATTGTCTTGCGCTCAGTTGACATAGATCAGCAGCAGCTGTAACCCAAATAGAGTAATGTCTAAACCTGAAACATGAACATTTAATATCAAATTCACACCAGAGAATGAAAAAAATATAAATCACATTGAAACTGTAGTTTATTTGAAAAACAAAACCATTTTAAACAGAAGTCAGCAGCACAAACAGCTGAAATAGCTGTTTATTTTAAAAGACGAGAGAAATACAGAAAAAAATGTATTACAGTCAACGCAAAGTTACACAAAACATTAAAAATAATTTCCATTTTGATTTTATCACATAAAATATGGAACATGTCATATTTATACATCTGGAACAGAAACATTCATATCCATACATTTTTTATAGCATAGACACAAAGTAAATATTCATAAAAGGTAGAAACTTTAGCAGCTGAAGGCCTGAAAACAGCAGGAAGGAAATACTTAGAGTAACGATAGATAGCGTTTAATGGTAATTAATTTAAATTTCATAATTTCTGAACTTCTGCAGCAGAAATGATGGAGAGTCGGAGGCCCAACGGAAACGCTGATGATAAAAATCGCCTGATTGAAAAAAAACATTAAAAGATTATTTTAAGGGAGGCAATGATGTGAAAATTAAGATAAATATCCCTTCATATTTCCATTTTTATGTATTTTATTGGGATTTTGTCTGGTAGCGTCTAACTGTGAAATGGAAAGAAAAGTACTCATTGTTTTCAAACGTTATGTGACTATTTTCAAATTAAAATCTGAAAGGTGCGGTGTGCATATCTTAAATATCACCCATCCACATTTATTCTTTGAAGACTCTTGGTTCTTGGTCCCAACATCAATTTGACTTAAAAATAAAATCTCAGATTTTTTGTCTTATTCTTTTCTAAAAACAAAATAAAAAAATGACAGAAACACTTTCAAAAAGTGGCTTTTATTTCAGTCATCCATTTTATGGAATATATGGTGAAATATTAGTGCTATACTATGATAATGTTTTGCTGAATTACAAGAATAAAGTAATAATATTGGAGGAATAAAGATGCAATTTTACTAGAACATCTAAAAATTTTGAAAAGCTTTGATAGAGTTATCAAGATCTAAAAAGGCTCAGGAGTTTACAAAATTGTTTCCAAGTTATGCTATTGATAATAATTTTATTCTGATATGTTAGAAGATGGAATATTTCCTGATCTGTAAAACTGATACCAAAGCTTAACTTCACAAAATACTCAACATTTCTCATTTTTAGTTTTTGTTGGTTTTCACACTGAAGTGCGACTTTATTCTCACATTATTTAAAACATAATTATTACTGTATTTGACTGTATTTTTGCAATATTTTGACTTTATTGTCATAGTTTTTAAAAAAAATGGAACCTGGCCTTCACATTTTGTTGTAGAATTGACCTTAATTCAAAGTCCATATAATCAGAACAAACAAATCGGCAGCCAAGATGATTCGTTTTCTATGTATTTTACTGTCACCTGTATTAGCAGACAAGTTTAGATACATTATTAAAGTATTGTTTTTTAAATACCTGATGTTATTTACTTACATAAAGCTGCTTCATTTGAAGGATTCTCCAATGTTTCGTCGGTCTGTGAAGCAGCCAGATCTTCCGGTTTGCAGGACTCCAGCATCGGTTCCTTCTTGGTTCTCACAGCCCAATGCATCGACTGCAGACACACAAATAAAGCTGCGTTGGTTTGTTTACTGCAACTGCAGCAAAACCTGGAAACCTGCAGAGATTGAAGATGCTTCGTACCATTTTTACCGAATCATTCAGGGCCCGCCATTCCTGGAAGGGAATACTAATCCCGCTTCTTTTCCACAGGTCGTAGTTTTTCCGTTTGGCTTCGTCACACAGAACCTCTTTGGCTTCTTGCAGCTTTTGGAAATCAGCCACTGATCAGAAGAAAGCAAACACTTAGAATAATTATATCTAAGACATATTAATAATAATCTAGAGTGCTAAAAAGAAAAAAGAAATGGAGCCTCTTGTCCTATGCTATTTTCTGGAAGCACTTAAAAACTTTGACTAAAATGAGAAGGTTTTCGAAATAGATGTGATAAATGCAAGTTTTAGCTATTTTTCACTTTTTCATGGAATAATTTCATTTTAAACAGAATGACACTAAAAGTAATGTATTTTTTATTTATATCTGGTTTTCTTGTTATTAGACTGGAAACTGTATAGAAATATGAAATTATTATTTATTATTATTTAAGGTCCCTTTGGGATTAATAGAGTATTTTTGAATTCGAAAACTCCATATAAAAACCTAAGAAATAGTAATAAAACGGTGGTTCTTTTAAAATCACAGCACATTTACTGCAGTTGATAATTTGTCAAAAATTATACGATGTCTTTTTTCAAGGAGCCTGGATAAACAAGGGAATTTCTGTGAATTAAACATGTTTTATTTAGCTGGACCGAGTGGAAAAGAGGCTCTTTGGAATGCAAAGGTTGCAGAACAGTGCTTTATCTCCCACAATCGCAAGACAAAAAAACATTTAATTAACAGATGTTTTCAGTTGAAGAGAAGTTAATCTGAGATTCACCTGCTGTTGGGTTGTCCTGGTGTTTATCTGGGTGACATGCTAAGGCTCTGATCTTGTATTCATTCAGAATCTGCTCAGTCTTTAAGAAAACATACACAAAACAGAAAAATAAATCAGATACATTTCAGTAATATTGTGGGATATTGACTCTGAGACCTGGGGGAGCCCGGGCCCACCAGGTCTAACTGTCTTCAGTTAGAGGCCTGTTCAGGTCGTTGCAACACTGACTGCTACCAGAGATGGTTCCTACACAGAACACCTCCATCCACAACGACTCTAAGCAGATAAATTCAAGCTCTAATTTAAAAACTACAAAATGCAGACTCTTATAGTCTAATAGCAGAGTCTTTCAAATTCAGTTTTTGATCTGAAAAAGGTTTAATTGATTTGCGTGAAGCAACAGGTTTCACATAAATTTACCTTGAACAACAAAAATGAACTGAGTCTTTAAATAATTAATTTATCAATAATATCCATCCAATACTCTGTGCTCCTGAATTAGTATTTAAAGAAACGTTTTTAAAATTATCATGCGAAGATGTTCCAGTAAATAGACAGAGCCTCGACTCATCCACTGGCAACTTACCGATGACAGTTCATCACAACCTAACAACCCGTAGTAATCCTCCAAGTCTTCAGCTTTGCGACCCAAAATAGCCTCCATGTATGAGTTGCTTAGAAAAGCGTTTATGATCGCTTTTTATCGCAACCTGCGTCAGATTACAACTGTTTATTTCAAGGACTGGTCCAGCTCGGCCTCTCCCCAAACGTTTTATAGCATTGCTGATAAATATTTTTACACTAAAGAGACATTAAATCGATAAGAATGCCAATCAAATCTCTTCAGTCGAATAAACGTGTCTGTCCTTTTCTCGCGTGACGTCTGTTGCATTCAAGAGTTTCGGTAAAACCTCTGAGCTAAAAGTGCATTTCAGATAAATATGTATTTGTCATTAGTTTTATGATTAGAAAACCAATGTACATATCCAGATAACTGAAATAAACTAAAATATAGTAACTCGATCACTATTCACTCATCAGAAGGCTGGAATTTTGCGATTCATTCCCATTTTAGCACAGTTTTAGCGAGTCGTTTCTGGTTTTAACGTATTTTTCTGTGAGTATCTGAACGCAACACCAATTTGTTGTGGTTTAATGTCACTGAGGCACAATGGGAACGTACCGCTCATTCTTACTGGCGGAGAGCAAGTCACGTGATGCCAGCTGTCCGAGACGAAGGAGCTGCGCAGCGGGTCTGTGGGCTGAAGATGGCGGACAGAGAGAACGCTCTCGGAACGGCTTACACAGGCACCTCTGAGATGGACGAACCTATCGCAAAAAGGTCAAAAATCAATCCGGTGACCAACCACGGACCCAGAGCCATAGAAACGGGCACAATCTCGTGCGTTTCGCCGGCCATTGGGAGCCGGGAAGAGGCGGGGAATTGTGCCGAGCCAGCGGAGAAGAAGGAAGCGAAGCCGGTGATGATGGCGGTAGAGCAGGCCCCGGCTTCGCGAGGCGGGGACAACAATGGACTGAGTCTGCCGGTCTCCGAGCCGCACAAACCAGCTGGGAAATTAGGCGACAGTACCGCGTTTGGTGCAACTGAGGAAGGTGCCGGTATGTAGAGCGATGGACGTCCCTTCTACAGCAACGCTGGGTGGCTTACCAACTCAATCAAATCACCGGCTAGCTACTTAGAGCTTTACGAAAGCAAATTAGTGTTTATTTTCTTCTCCGAATTAAGGATTATATTGGCCTTTTCATTATTTTTATTAGGTGTTGTGAAGACGAACAGAAAGCTTTCAGCTGCGCTGGTGAATTAGACAACTTTTTTCAATGGCAATAAACTTGGATACTAAGTTTGCGTCAGTTAGCCGGTGTAGCGCTAAATCTTGTACACCATTCATCTGAGATCCGCCTTCTTTAAGGCATCCCGCTGCACTGCCTTTGCATAAAAGTGTTGTAATTCATTCTCATAATTTGGACACTTTTAAGATTATAATAGTTTTTATCTATTATAAGACTATATTACTGTATTTTCTAATAATATGCTTCTGCTTAATTCGCCTTTTTGTAGCAGTAGGTGAGCCATTTTGTAATAGATTAAGTTATTTCATTGTATCAAACTATGAACATTTACCAGTCAGTTTCAGCCTTTTTTCCCCTCTCTTTTCAGATTTTCTTGGACATGACGATCTGCTTCACAATGGTCTTGCTGTCACACCAGAGCACATTGATGAGGAAGATGACAGATCTTCACATGCAAGCTCCAGTGACTGGACTCCTCAACCGCAAATAAGTAATTTGGAGAATTTTACTGTCACTTCATACCATAAAGTTCTAGTTATTATGTTTATTACTAATCTAAATTACATTAACCCTTGTTTTTCTGTCATGTTTTGCCTGTTAACAGGTTCATATAGTTACATCCAGCAGCACATCAGAGAGACGGATCCACGGGCCATTCTGAGGGATCTGCTTCCTGAAACCATCCTTCCCCCAGACCTGGATGATATGACGTTATGGCAGATAATCATCAACATCTCTGAGCCTCCAAAAAGAAGAAAACGAAAGGATATCAACACCCTGGAAGATGTGGTGAAGCTGCTTCATGAAAGCAAAAGGATCCTAGTCCTGACTGGCGCTGGTGTATGTATTTGTACTTATTTTAATAAGTTATTTTAATAAGTACAAAATAATTTAAAATGTCATTATTAAAAATATCTATTTTGTGTCTGTTTTTAGGTGTCCGTTTCATGTGGAATACCAGATTTTCGCTCCAGAGATGGAATTTATGCGCGACTTGCTGTAGATTTTCCTGATCTTCCAGATCCTCAATCAATGTTTGATATTGAATATTTTAGAAGAGACCCTCGACCCTTTTTCAAGTTTGCTAAGGTTTGTTCATGCCTTCTCATCTTGTAATTACAATGACAAATGATAGCTGACAAGTTTCATTCAGCAACTTAGTAACATTTTTAAATGTTAGAAGCTAGTAGAAGGTAAATATGGGCTTTTATATTCAGTTAATGTTGAAATTTGCTCCTTTTCTTGCAGGAGATTTTCCCCGGTCAGTTCCAGCCGTCGCCCTGTCACAGATTTATATCCATGCTGGATAAACAAGGGAAAGCTGCTTCGAAATTACACTCAAAACATTGATACGTTGGAGCAAGTTGCCGGAGTTCAGCGAATCATCCAGTGCCATGGTGAGTTTTTATTTTGTTTCTTGCTCTATAATCCATTTCTGTATGGTGATTTTAAAAAAATACACTGCTTTTTGTCCTTTCAGGATCATTTGCTACTGCATCGTGTCTTGTCTGTAAACACAAGGTGGATTGTGAGGCGATACGGGCTGACATCCTCAATCAGGTATTTATTGATTAAAAACCGGTTCCAGTCTGTTCAAAAATGGCGCCTTAGGCATTACAAGTAAATAAAATAAAATAATTATTTATGAATTTGGAAATAAAATGGGTCAAAAATTGAACTTCAAATATTCATATGCAGTTTGGAAGAAGTGAGCTGTAAAAAGTAACACAAAAAGGTAAATTCATAGACATTTTGAATTTACCTTTGCTATGCTGCAGCTCGCATATCATGTTATGAATGCTAAGGCTAGTTAGCATAGCTACCAGTGTTGGTGGAGAAATAGCTTTCCTGTAACGGTAAGTTGTTACTCTGCCATTTGCACATTTAGCAGTGAGTACACCAGATTTATTGACGGTAATAAGCCCCGCCTCCTGGCTCTGATTGGCTGTTTTTAGTCCATTTCTTCAGATGATGATAGCAGCTCATTGAGGAGATGGATTATTTCTCTCATGTTATAACACCAGAACATAGTACAGTTTTATGTTAGAAACATATTTTATATAAACGTTACATACTGCAGCTGTAACCAGCATGGAGCTCTTAATTAACTGAAATGAATAACCAAAGTCTTCCTGCAGGTCGTCCCCCGCTGCCCCCGGTGTTCAGACATTCCTCTGGCCATCATGAAACCAGACATTGTGTTTTTTGGAGAGAATCTTCCAGAACTTTTCCACAGAGCCATGAAGCAGGACAAAGACGAGGTCGACCTTCTGATCGTCATCGGGTCGTCTCTAAAAGTCCGGCCGGTCGCTCTCATCCCGAGTACGTCTTACCGGAATCTTCTTCCTGTTGTCCATTAAAGGTTTTTGGTGCCGTAATTTCAGTTTTTTTGTTTCCCGTCTTCGTCCAGACTCCATTCCTCATGAAGTGCCTCAGGTTCTGATCAACAGGGAGCCGCTGCCTCATCTGAACTTCGATGTGGAGCTGCTGGGCGACTGCGACGGCATCATCAACGAACTCTGCCACCGGCTGGGCGGAGACTTCGAGCAGCTCTGCTTCAACACTCTAACCCTCAACGAGATCACAGAGAAACCGTCGCGGTTAGCAGAGCCGCCGCCGCCGCCGGACGAGGCTTCCACTGACCCGGCGGACAAACCACCAGAGGACACGGAGAGCGAGAATGTCAAGGAAACCGTAACGCCGTCAGAGCCTTGTTCGAACGCGCGAGTCGAAGCCGGACAACGGCGAGTCGCCGGAGCCTCAGAGAGAGGACGCGGCGAAAGACGAGGCAGGCGAGGCGAAGAGCCAAACCTCAAAGCCGGACAATCGAAAGCGATACTGGATGAGTCGGGTCAGCAGGAGTCCAATCAGCAAACGGCTTGAAGGTGATTTTGTAGAAGCGCTGTCAATCACCCTCATGTATCCCTGATAAATGTGCTGATAGTGGAGAAAGAACTTGATGCAGAAAAAACATTTATCCGCTGCCGTCAGCATCTATGCTAACTAGCCTTAGCATTTATGACAGAGGAGAGCAGGAAACTAGCAGACAGAGTGATTGAAAGCACTAAGACCCGCCCCCTGGCTCTGATTGGCTGTTTCACATTAGAACTGGAAGAAAGCAGAGGAGCTGGATTTTTTTCACAATTTTCTTATACTGTCACAACATGGTGACAGTTTCAACAAATTCATGAAAATATTTTTTATAACAGTTACTTTCTGCAGTTTTAAGGGAATAAATAAAAAATCTTCAGAATTCATCCATTTAATTATCAAAATAATGACTAATGTGCTGTAATATGATGGATATTTTAGCCACTTGGATGGTAATATTCATGAAGAGTTGTAATATTCACTTTGAAAAATCCAGATTATCTCTAAATGTCTCTCTGGGCGTTGTGTTGGTCTTCTGCAGGCGGTCAGTACCTTTTCCAAGCACCGAATCGATACATCTTCCACGGCGCCGAGGTCTACTCCGACTCCGAGGAGGACGAGACGTCGAGCTCCTGCGGGAGCGACAGCGACGGCTCCGACTGCAGCCAGGACGGGCCGGAGGACTGCAGCGAGGCCGAGGACGGCGCCCGGCCGGCGGGCGACGAGGCGACCCACAGAGACACTTTACCACTAAACGAAGAGGCCACGCCCACTCTGCAGACAGACTTCACATCAGAACATTCTGAGAGGACCACATATCTCTAGGCATACATTTCACAAAGCACGAACTGTCTATACATATATATATATAAATATATATATATATATATGTCATACTTGTTATTTTTTCATAAAGCTGAAATGGCATCACACACGTGTGCGTAAACATAGCAGGTTTCTTCTTGTTCGGGTTGGTCGTTTGTTTTCGTTTCGTTGCATCCATTTTTTTCTCTTAAATTCGCCCACAATGTTCCTGCAACACTTTGTTCTACGACGGCGTTTTGAAGCCACTGTCGATGGGGAAAAGACAGAATTTATGTCAAAACAACTCAACAATTTCTGAGTTTGGAAAGTTTAAAAATTGCTTTAAAGAGATTTGGAATTTTGAGATGCATCTCAGGAATTTCCTCGAAGAAACTTGAAAATTTGAGTTTTAAAAGTTGAAAATTCTTATAGAAAATAAGAAATTTTGAGATTATACAATTTTTCTTTGGGAAGTTGAAAAGTTGATAGAAAATAATTTGAAACTTTCAGATTAATTTCAGAAACTTTCATGAAAAAACTTGGAAAATTGGAGAGTTTTTAACTTTAGAAAATTTTTGTCTGAATTCTAGACATTTCTAAGTTGCTTCTAGAAAAAAAATTGAGAATAATTTAAAAACGTATGACTTCTTTCTAGCAAATTTTCAACTTTTGAAAGTCAGAAATGTCCAAGTCTTATTATTTATTTATTTTTTTTTAGAAAATTTCAAAGATTAATCTAAAAATTTCAGCATTTTTTTAGCAATTTTTTTTACTTTTCAAACTCAAAGGTTTTTTTTCAGATTAATCTAAAAATTGGAGTTTTTTGGTGAAAATATACTTCTTTTTTATGGTTTTTTTACCCATCTACAATGGTCCTGATTCGCGGTCAGTGTTGAGCTTTGGCTCCTAAATCACTCTGATTATGACGGTGGTTTCTGATTAGGCAACATGTACGTTTAGAAGCCTGCTGCCTGTTTATTACTGGATTCTCAAGAGTTTCAGGCACATTTTCTGCTGATTTGTTAACCTGCATGCGATAAAAAGTTCAGTTTTCCCCCTTCCTTTGGGTAAATTATGGAAATAAGGAACAGTACTCTTTAATTTCAAACCAAAGAACATTACCTGCACATTCATCTGTGGTTTTGTACGTCCTGTCCTTTAAAACCTTCATTGGGCAGCTACTTTTCGGGTCAAGCCTCTTATTTTTATATTTGGGAGTGAGACATACTCATCAATGGGTAGATGGTAGTTTTTAATTTGTATAAAGTTGTACTAGAGGCTTTATAAGGAGGAGAGGTCTGGCTATATTGAGCTGAAAGCTGTAGAAATATACTCTAATCAAAAACCGGCACTTTTTCCTTTCCTGTACGACATCCGGTTTTGTTGCCTCTCTTTGTTGTAGAGGGAAACAGAACTAAAATCCTGTCAGATTGGCTACAGCAAAACATTACATATGCTTTTTGGAGGACGATGTTTTGTAAACCAGATTTTAAGAAATGTTTTTATATCATAACTGTTTCTTTTCTGGGGTTCTAAGTAAAAAACAAAGAGAAAGCTATTGCAGTTTTTTTTTTCCATTGAAGGCATCTTTTCTCCGCATGAAAAATAAAAACTTAATTAGAAAATGTGACTGAATTAAAACAGGGTATTCGTGCATCCTTGAGTCTTAATATATCTTAAATTAAGACATAAGAAGTCAAATTTTAAAATAGTGGCTGTTATTTTCTTCATTTTCTGTCAGGCAAACGTTTGAGTCGTACCCAAGATGTGACTTGAGATCGTTGAGGCTAGCTAACTAACTGCTAACATCAATGCTAACTAGCTGCTAATGTCAGTGCTAACTAGCTGCTAAAGTCAGTGCCAACTAGCTGCTAAAGTCAGTGCTAACTAGCTGCTAACGTCAGTGCTAACTAGCTGCTTTGCATCTATTTTGGCTGGAGGACGTTTGTACATTTCTGTAGAGATGCTAGTTTTTATTTTTATTCAAAATGGTCTTAAAATGTCTACAGAAACCATACAAAACCATGTCATTATTAATGGTTAAATCAAATATGATTTTCAGCTTTGACAAATGTTGATTCTTCATACTTTAGAGCGGTATAAGTGAACAAATATGGAGGTAACGTGTCTGCGTCTTACCATATTAGGGATATTGTAGATAAAAGAAGAATCAAAACTCTAAAATGTTAGAATTAACTAAGTACAAAATCCAACTCACATTCAGGTACAGCGGAGATACTAGGTAGTTGAAACACCAAAACTCTAGAAATAATTTTGTCAAATCTTCAGAAACAAATTGGGCAACACAATTAGTAAGCTACAACAATCTTCACTTTAAAGACAATTAAAAACTACAGAAATAAACCTATTTTATTCTCAAATATGGGCACAGTTGTGTTAAAAATCATTTATTGTTTTAAGGTGCTTACATTGTTCTATAACCCATTTATTCATACACTGGCTATGTCTGCTTATCATACTGTATTTGTTGGAAGACATCAAACCAAATCTCCAGTTCTATACTTCCCACTGCATCAAGTTTTAGAATATAAATAAGAAAATCTAATATTTATTTAATAAAAAGATTCTTAGTTTACTTCTGACCAAATAGAAATATTTATATTTTAGTTTTATTCACTATATGTATATAATGTTTTCCCTCATTTTTGGTTTTATTATTTTTATTAGTGTTTTGTTATATTTACAGGGGTAATATAAGGTGCTCGTCCTGGGTAAGTAACACTGCGTTACATACTGATTTAATTTGATTCATTTTCTCCTTTTTTGTCTCTTTTATTGTACTATAATGAAAATAGTACAGTAAAACAAGTTGGAACTACATTTCCCATCATCCTCTCTGCTGTCCTGCGACGCAAACTGTCGTAAAATGTGAGCTTAGAGCAGAAAGGAGGATGCACAGCACCGAGCACGGCTGAGAGTTTTTGTTTGTTTTCGCTTGTTTCTGTCGGAATGTGTCAGTAGTTCTGCTCGGTTCTGGCCCGGCTCAGTTGCTACCGTCAAGATGGAGGCCATGGAGGACGACAGCTCGGAGGTTAAAGACGACCACAACCACAACTACTGCGGCGGTAAAGTCGGGGCGGCGCTTAGCAGCCAGGTACCGGATGGAGTAGGAGCCCCTGAACCCGTTTGTCCAACGGTACCGGGGGCAGAACCGGCGAAGCGGCAGGCGAAACCGTGGTCCGGTAGTCCCCGGACTGTGTCCGAGTTGATGGACTCGGACACAGGCAGCGAGAGCAGCGAAGTTAGCGAGCCGGACTGCTCGGCTGCTAGCGCCGAGGACAAATTCAGACTCGACTCCACTTCCAAGTTCCGTAAGGGCCCGAAGAGCCGCGGTCCGTCTGCAGCTCGGTTCCAGGTTCTGCTTTTACCACTAGAGCGGTGCTTTCAGGCGACTGACCGCCTCTCTCTCTTGACCCAGTGCTGAATGCGATGGCAGTAGAAGACTACCGGAAGAACCACTGGCCCAACCTGGAGGAGGCGATAGACCGCCTGCTGATCCAGAACCTCTCGGACCACATCTCGGTCTCCTACGCGCAGATCTACGGGTAAGACTGGATCCACTCCAGGGCCAGTCCGAACTACCGCCAGGCCCCGGGCAGGGAGGGCGTTGATTTGTGGTATTTATTGAAACAAATAGCAGTAAAAAAACAAAATAAAATCACAGCTCACTCCTCCAACTTTCTGAGAGAGTACTGGTACCAAAGTGACATTAAAGCTGCAGAATAAGTTCTGATGCAGTGAACTTTCCAACCTACTGGCTGGTCTGTGTCCTCCCAGAAGCATGAAAATTAGCTGATTTAACTCTTGCATGTTTTCTTTTTTTTTTTTTTTTGCACCTTGCTGGAGGGCAAAAAGACGATTCTTTTACATTCTGTTCATATCCACAAACAATCCGGTCAACAAAATGAAACCTGGACATGTTGGTATTATTGCTTTAGTGCACCACAGCAAAGGGAAAGATAACAAAACCATTGAGGAACAACAATATCCGCCTCCTGGCTCTGATTGGTTGTTCCTATTTAGCACTGGGAGTTGTTTTTTATTTCAACGATTATCTTTCTCATGTTGTACTATCATAGTTTCAACAAATATGTAAACGGCTCCAATTTCAAAACTGTTACAGAACCACACCAAGATGTACATCTCATTGTTTTAAAGTTATTTTAATGAGATGCTACAGCAAGGATGTTCAAAGTTTGGCACCTGCCATTGATTTTTAGATTATAATTCAAGGATTAAGCAAATTAGGACAAAACTACAACTTTTCAAATTAAAATTTACCTGCAAAAATGTTAAATCCAACATAAAACGATAATCTTTTCCAAGCTTTCTGGTGTCACATATGCTCATTGATTTATTTGTTAAAATGTAATAATTAACTTTATTTGTTTAATTAAATTGGTTATTAGATTGGGAAGTAAATAAAATTCCAACATCTCATGTGGATGAAAACATTTCTGAAGCCGATCTTGTACAGGTATCTACAGGTACGATAATAGTATTTTTAAACAAAATGGTGGCGACATTTGTTTTTAAAAAGACACATGAGAGATTTTTTCTTTTTTCCTTTTTAGAGAATTGGGAGTTTCTGGTTGAACAGATTTATAAACAAATGCTTTTTGGTTTTATCTTTAATGCAAAATGTTGATATTTTTTGTACTATTTTGGCTTATTTTCTTCAGGTAGACAGAATGCTGGAAACACTACTGCAAAGCATTAGTTAAAGATCTAAACATTTTGCAACTGCAGACACTGCAGGTTTCTTTATTTTTATTTTCTGGTATCAACCTGCTTTGGCCACCAGGGGGCGCCAAGCTGTTTCTAGATGCGGCTCTTTAGCGCCGCCCTAATGGCTCTCTGGAGCTTTTTCAAAAATGTTTGAAAATGGAAAAAGTTGGGGGATAAAAATATATTTTTGGTTTTCATATGGTTTCTATAGAAGGACAAACATGACACAATCACTCTTAATGTTTTCCAAAACTATGAAAATGTGTAGAATAAACATTAAATTCCAACATTTCCGTCAACGAAGATTTGCATCATAGCCTGTTAAGCACGTTCCGTTTTGCTGTTTTCTCGACACCCACTTAACGTAATTATTTCCAAGGAGCGATCGTCGTTATGCAAACTGCATTTGGAGCAGATTTTCCAAGTTCCAAAAGGACAAATATCTTTCCCTGTCGATCTTCTTAATAAAAATGACATCAAAAATCTGATTTTTTTTATTGCATTTCTTTAAGTTTATCGATGCAACAAAACACAACAAATTAATATTGTATCAGGAGGTAAACTTAAAGCGCCATCGAACAACAGAGCGGTCACATCCGTCCAGCAGGCACTGCAGGGAAAACGATTAAACATTTAATCGTGAATGCTAATTATGTATTTTGATAATAGGCTAATATAAACACTTAAAGCTTGTTTTGCCTTCATTGTGAACCTTATATAAGGCTTTTAATTTTTTGTAGCTCCAGACATCTGTTTTTTGTTTTTTTGGGTTGTTCTAAATCAACTAAAATGTAGGACTTGATTGTTTCCTCTGACTTGTTTTCGCAGCTACGTGTACAAGTGTGTTTGCCAGCAGCACTCTGAGCTGCTCTACAGCGACCTGACCTCCAAGATTACGGCTCACCTGCAGCAGGTTTCCACACAACTACAGGTGAGAAAACCCAAATCCAGCCAGTTACCACCAGGTAAACCTAAATAAAGCTACAATGTGTTGCTCATTGGCAGGCCAGCCCAACTGAAAACCTGATTGAAAACTTCAACATCGCTCTGACTCAGTACCTGGCGTCTCTTCAGTGTATCGTTCCAGTGTTTATATACTTGGTAGGTATTATCTGTAACAAAAGAGAAACTTTTGTAAAGCTGATTTTAATGTTTTTTTGTTCAATGTTTTCAGAACAAGTTTTATATCGAGTCAAAACTGAACCGAGACCTGAAAGAGGATCTGATGAAGCTGTTTGCAGACCATGTTGCAGAAGAACATCTAAGCAAATTGATGCGTGAGTCAACATGTCTGTTGCAAAAATCTTCTTTAAACTTTTTCACCATCACACTAAAACAAACTTTTTTAAATGATTTTATGTGATGGAACAAAACACAGTTGTGTGGTATGCTGTGTTCCTTTCATATGGAGCTACATTAGCGTCGTAAGTTTGTTCAAAAATAATTTTGAAACAAAAAAAAGATTTAAAAACTTCTTGCCCTGTTTGAGCAGAGCCCTAAAGTGTTGGAGGTTTGAAGTTATGATTTACAGCTACGGAGCTAAATTGAGATCATAAAGTTTGTGGGAAAAAATGGGAAATTTAAATAAATAAAAGGAAATTGAAAGAATTTTGAAAATGAGAAATATAATTTGTAACAGAAAAAATATTCTTGATTCTGAAAAGTTTCCTTTCAGTTTCAAAATTGTTTTTTTGTAATATATGTCCATATGCTTATGGATATTATGATTTGAAGGACAAAATCTGAAACTATCATTTTAGGTCCATATTACATTCATATTATGGACCGTATGTGGGGCTATAAAGTCTTCAAAAAATAAAGTATGAAAAAAACTGAAAGAATTTGGAAACAGGAAAAAATTACAGTGAAAAACAAAATAAATATGACTGAAAATGAAAACAACTGTTGACTCTTAAAAGTAGTTTTGATTTTTATTTATTTATTTATTTTACTTTTTGTTTGTTTTTTTTGACAAAATTTGCTTTTCTGTTTATTTTGACATTAAAATAAAGGAGCAAAGCATGTGGCCCTAATTTACTTCCATAGATTTTATGATGCTGTTTGTTCTCCAGCAAACCTTATTAATATCTAGGACAGGGGTGTCCAAACCTTTTGGGCAGCAGTTGAAAAGTAATTCCAGCCTCTAAAAATCAAATTTTTAAAACATAAAAATGTTTTTAATTTGAACCTTCTCGATAACAAAGATGAAATTATTTTTTTGTAGGAAGGGGATCACAGATCAAATGTTTTTTTCTACCTAAGGAAGTGTGAAGCACCAGCCGTCCTGTTAATTTTGCAGTTTTTGTTTTTTTCCAGCTCTGCTCATCAAAGCTCACTCCATGCCGTTCCAAGTGCAGCCGTCGACGATGGCCAGCGTGGTGAAAGGCCTCCACAGCCTGCGACCAGGTGGCCAATCCACGCCTTTAACGGAAGAGATCAATAACTTCAACGTCTTTCTGATCGATAAATGTTTCTGTTTCAGAGTGGGCCCAGCTCGCTCCGGCCCTCTTCTCCAGCTTCATCCCACAGATCCACCCCCCCGCCGTGGAGTCCCAGCTGCCCGATTACGCCGACCGCGACCGGAAGCTGCAGATGGAGCTCTCCATGAACGGCTTTCCACGGCGAGTTTCCCTCCACTTCACACCAATCAATCAATCGATCAAATTTATTTGTGTTGCACATTTCAGCAGCAAGGCATTTCAAAGGATTCTATCATACAAACACAAAAATAAAAATAATTAAAAGCAAAATGCAATCCCCAGAAAGGTTGTTATAGTTAACAAAAAAACATTTTTGTGAATTGAAATAAATTCACAAAAAAATTCAACAAATTACGGCATTCCATACCGGCGTCAATTACGCCAGCCCACAAAATGGCGACTGCAAAAGTTGGAAAAAATTTATTCAACAAAAATGTAATTTATTTTTTGAAAATGGTCTCTTCTTCCAAGTGTTAATTACCCAAACATAATCATTATGCTGTATTCATTTTTAGGTGTGGAATTAAAAAGTATAAAAAAAACTTTATAACTAAAAAATATTTAACAAATGGTTATTTGCACTGTAAAAAGACATTAAAACTATCTGAATTAGACAAGAAGTCATAAAAATATAGGGAAAAACCCAAAAATATTTTAACCCTAGACACCAGTTAAGGCCTTGAACTCACAACTCACATCTATGGAGCTTCATTTAGGCCACAATGTTTGTGAAAACTTCGAAAGTTGAAACTGAAAAACAAATTTTAAACAGGGAAAAAAAGGATTTGAAGGAAAAAAATCTGAAACCGTTTTTTTCTTTTTTGTTGGTTATTTGTTTTCCGTCTCCAGGGGCGACCAATCCCGCAAACGCGCCAGCGAGGACTCCTGATGGCGCTGGCTCTGTTGCAGAACTCTACTGTGCCTCCTACAGATCGATCCCACTCGCTGCTCTAAATACACATTCAACAACGCCTCACCTTCGTCTCTGTTGACACGAGGCCACGAAAACACTGTGAACGACACAACGACCGCAACATTTTCCAAATGGAAAATCGACACTCTCAGACTTCCATACAGGTTCTTCCCTCTCTGATTCCAGCTGCTGTGATTTGCGTCTGCAGCTGGAAATCCTGTGAATGTTTGATACAGAAGGGGCTAATAAACACTTTCTAGTTGCTGCTAACCATAATCTTCGTGTTTAAATCCCACGAATCGCTTGTTACAGGAAAAAACAAAACGTAAGACCTCTGTTGTAATTCTCTACTTTTACGTTGCCTTTAACACATTACTAACAAAATAAAACATTTGCCAAAGACTAGCAGAAGATATTTCACTTTTAAATGTGATGCTTTTCATTCAGGCTGCTTCCTCCCTTTAACGTTTGCACCAGTGCATCTTAACATCAGCTGTTAACTTATTTCTGTAATTTAAGATTAAACTCGTAAATTATATTGATTCATTAATTACAGAGTGATGGATGTAAAGAGTTTAATTCTGCTGATTTAATGAAAGTGTCAAATTAGGTTTTTCTGAAAATTACAGCTATTTTTTTTAAAACTCTCTCCTGTAAGGTTTTTTTTTTCCTTCCACTAAACTTTCTGTTGAATGCAGGAGCTTCTTTTGTGCTCCTCTACAAAAACACAAATTTTACTCAAGATTTCTGCTCTATTCAGTGTAAATCTCTTATACTGTATAAGACAAAACTAACTTACAATTTACTTTTCATCAGGAAATTGGAGCTTGTTTAAAGTTAATAATCCATCCAAAAAGGGAATTATGACTTTAATCTCAAAAGGTTTTACTTTTTGCAGAATTCTAATTTTAATCTCAAAATTTCGACTTTTTCCTCCAAAGATTAAAGTCTGAATTCTCTGTTTCTTTTGTGGCCCTAATCTCCTTCCGTACCATCCAGACCGTTTTTATTTATTTTTGTCCCTCGGCTCTGCTTTTAGCCTTACCTGCACGATTTGCAGATTTTTCCCAGAAAGTGCCAGAAATCCTTGTGAACCTTTTGATATCCCAGATTCTATGTCTTCATGGATCCGATGAGTCTTTATGCAAATGTTAAGATGTATAGCTTGTTTATAATGTAAATAGTTTGTCACTGCTGCATTTTCCTCTTTAATAATCTGATGAGTATTTTGATACAAGTTCTTGCACTGTTTTAAGTGTAAATGGACAGTTTTCTCTTTCTGTCTTGTTTTTCTCTAAAACTTTGATGAAGTAGAGAAAGAGTAAAGTTCCAACACTGGATGTAAACAGTTGTAGTTTTTGCTCCAACAGAATGAGAAAAAGTTTTTGTTTGTGGAAAATGTCTGCAGAGAAACCGACCTGCACGGGAAACTCTTGTAGTTTCAGGAGAAAAACAACGTTTGAGTTTCCAGATGTTTGTGTTTTTTTCTCTCAGCTCTGTTTTTAAACGATAAATTAATTTCCGATGATCCAGATTGTTTGCTTTTTTTCTGCCAGGTTTTTAATAAAAGATGCACAAAGAAACTGATGTTTTGGTTTTTCTATCAGTTTATCCAGGAATACTTCTGTCATTTATTCTCTCCATTTACACATCCATCTTTTCGTCCATCCATCATCCACTCATCCAAAAATGATCCATTAATCATTTTCCGTCCATCCATTTAAATTTGAGTCCTGAAATGACCAGAGCATTCTGGGAATCTAAGTTTGTTAAACTGTCCAACTGGATGTTTAGTAGGACGACCTCTGACCTCTGCGGTTCATTCAGAGTACAGGGGCTTCACCCCCCCTCTCCTGCTCCGTCCAATGAGGCGGGTCGCCACCCAGAGACACATGGGTCCCATCCGGCCCCAAAAATAACCTGCAGCCGCCGCGCTGTCAAAAGCTGGTCGCGGCTCCTGCGCTGCTGATTTCTGAGCTGCGAGCCGGTGGCGGCGTGAGGGAGAGCAGCTGCCGAGTCCGGGATTTCTCCAGGTGGCCGTTAGACTGGGACCCCCTCCAGCAGCAGCAGCAGCAGCACAGGTGGTCAGAGACCAGCCGGGTCTATTCTGAAGGTAAACCCGACCCGACCCATGTTCTCTGTCTCTCTTTCTCTGTGCTGATCTCCCCTCAGAAACAAGCTTGGCTCTATTTCTGTGATCAAACGGGACGGGTTTGATCAATAAATCCCTGTTGGAGCTGATCAGAATCAGCCCCAACCCGATAAAACCGTTTTCTGTGTGGTAAACCGACCCCCCAGCCCCACTCTGCTATTATTAGACGTGACGCGCCTGTTTGCAAAGTATTAATGCTCATAACAGCTGCAGCCTGTTATGAGCAGGGCATCGCTGCTCCTCCATTTGAGATTTTCTCTTTTGTTGACTTTTTTTTCCACCTCTGATTTCGGTAACCTGCATCTCGCCTCACGAGGAACATCCGCTCTCAGTGAAAACGTCATCCAGGTGCGAGGTGGACAGAGGGAACCGATCCGGTGTCGGGAACCCGAACCTCCCTGAGGGAGGCCGCAATCCGGCCCAAATAAAACACCGGCTTTACTGCACGCCTTAATTTCAGGAGTAATTATAAGATTATAAGGTCATTGTACTTTAACTTTTTAATATTTTGGAGTTTTAGGGATTTTATGCGAAAAACCAACAAACTGTGTGGCGTTTAATTGAAAGAAAGAAATGTATAAATTAGGACTACAAATAACAATTAATCGAATAACAAAAGCAGCATTCTACATATTCGAATCATTTTATACAATATCAGAAATGTATTTTTTGTTGTTATTTTGTTAGTTTGGTTTGCTACTAGGGATAACTTTGCAGAGATGCTGTCAGCTGATCGATCCAAACAAAATGGAAATGACAAAAACAAATGAGTCAATGTGGGAGAACATCAAGGAAATGTTTGAACTTTTTTTTTTTAACACCCTGACTTCATTTCTGAGTGTCAGGATGTGATGTGTGGTCATTTCAGCAGCATGGAGGACGAGCCGCAGCAGCCTCCCTCTCTCTCCCAGCTGCTGAGGGTGAGCTACGAGGCCCGGGCCCAGCACCGCCACGGCGAGACCAGCCGCGCCGAGACCAGCCGCGCCGACGCTCCTTCCTCCCGCCTCCAGATTTACGGCTCTCTGAAAGCCAAAGGCGACGAAACCGTGGGCCACAACGACGCCCCGTTCCCAGACCTGTCCGCCTTCCTCAGCCAGGAGGAGCTGGACAAGAGCGTCAACTTGGCCTGCCAGGCCATCGGACACGAGACCCGAGACGAGAGAGGCGACGTCAAGGCCGCTGTGACGTCAGGAAGTGACGCCACCAACCACCTCTCCCAAACCACAGTTTCTTTATCCACCGTGGCTCCGGTCTCGAACCACTTACCTTCATCCTCCAGGTTCCCACCTGACAGGAAGACGCTCAGCAGGCAGAGGTGGGTAGAGAAGCCCAGTGAGAGCAGCGTGTTTCTGCTGACCATCCGCTGCACCGTCACACTGCAAAAACAATCTGACCGGGGATCTTTCCATAGAGCAAAAAATCTTATCACACTTGAAATAAGAGGGAAAGTAACTTTTAAGTACCTTTCCAGCAAGATGGAGGAGCTTATTGTAAATAAACCATTTCTTAATATTGATGAAAACTTTCTAGTTCCACTAGCAGATCGACTATCAAGTTGCCCTGCAGCGTTACCTAGCAACGCCAGCCAAGCTCAGCCCGTTACCTAGCAACGCCAGCCGAGCTCAGCCCGTTACCTAGCAACCCGGTTCTAGTTCCACTGGAAGACTGTTTCACTTATAACGAGGTAAAAATGTTTTGTTATAAGTGAAGTAATCTGCCGATGGAGGCTGTAATTTTCATCAGCATCAGGGAATTATTTAAAACAAGCTCCTGTACCTTCCTGATAAGTTACTTTCAAGTTAGTTTTGTAATAATTCAAGCAAACTAAAATGTTTGCTCTAGAAACCAGACCAACAATAGTTCGTAAGATTTGGTGTTTTTGCATTGTGATAAAAAAAGTCTACTCAAGTACTGAGTAATTGATTAAATTATTTAAAAATAACATAATCAGACAACAAAATAACTTTGGAAATTTTTGTATTTTAAGAACCAAAATGACAATAATATAAGTAACAAAAAAATAACAAATCAGGCCAATTCATTTATTCATTTATTCATTTTTTCCAAATCAGTTTCTTTCAATAAAAAACTTATGAGACTTTAACAAAAGCTGCGGGTCTGAATTTCTGGTTAAAACTCGTTTGTTTTTTATTCAGTGGGTAGAAAATTCAGAAATTTTACTCAAGTAAGAGCAAAATTACTTCATAATAAAACTGTTCAAGTAAAAGTACATTCTTTCAAAAAAGTTACTAAAGAAAACATAATTGTATAAATGTAACTAGAAACTACTCAACTCTGCTCTGGTTACCTAGCAACAACTTTCTTGGCCCCAAGCAGTTTCAAGTTCCCCCAACTCCGGTTACCTGACCAAAATAGTAAAATACTCTGAAAAATTAAAGGAGCAAATGTAATTGAGTAAATGTAACAGGTTCCAACCCAATTCTGGCAACAGGCAAGACAACATGACGAGGATCAGTGAGGACGGCAACCAAGGACTCAACGACACCAACAGTCTGGCCAAAAGCTCCCCGTACGGTCCGGAGACCCAGTCCAAGAAAGAGTTCCTCAACAAAGCGGCGGACTTCATTGAGGAACTCTCTTCCCTCTTCAAGGCCAACAGCTCCAAGCGGGTCCGACCGAGAGCTTGCAAGGCTCACCGGACCAGGATCCAGAGCAAAACCCAAACGGACGATCCGGTTTACCCCATCAGCCCTGACAACAGGGAGCGCGCCGCCGTGCCTGTGGAGGTGGAGCAGGAGACTCCCGGCCCGGCGGCGGCCCGGCAGGACCCGGGGAGCGGGCGACTGGAGTTTCAGGACTGCACGGTTCCTAAAGAGGAGCAGTTTGACTGCGTTTCTCAGGAAACAGAGGATCTGGACGAAAGCCTGGCGCTGACAGAGAGTCCGAATCACACGGAGCCGGCGTGTGAACCTCCACATTTCATCCTGAAGCTGAAGAGCAGGGAGGTTCCTGAAGGCACCAAGGTCCAGCTGGACTGCATCGTGAGGGCGCATCCTGGCCCTGAAGTCCGGTAAGACAAAATAAACTGCATTATGTGCTTTCCAGGTGTACAGTGCCATATTATAGCATGATGGAGTAACTGTTATCGCCAACTGTTATATATCAAATATGACTTGAAAGAAATTTTACATTGTAATTTAACCCCTTAAAATTTGGCCTCTGTCTCTTTAATAACTCCACCTTAAGGAAGTCATCCTTAAGGCGGAGGAACCAACATGGTTCCTCTATTAACCCTTTATCAACATTTTTACCAGGGTTGCGCTGAGAAGTAGCTCCAATCATGAGTGCAGTTCCAGGTGTTTGCTATTTGCTGCTGGCTAGTCTGAAGGAGCAAGGGGAGGAGCTACGCCCTGAAGGCGGGTCTAGGTCCTTCCAGGCAGTTTGCTCAGCTGAATGGTTGCCATGGAGATCAAAGGATTTCTCAAACATGTGTGAAAGAATCAAATCAACAATCCAGCAACACAAAGGACCCAGAAAGTATTACATATTTACATATACATATTGAACAAACTATGGCCCTAATGTAGCTCCATATTAGCCAGCTTTATGTAACTTGTCAAGTCTCCCATCAAAGAGAGAAACTGAGAATGTTTTACTGACACTTTCAGAGTTGACACACATCTCTTCCTGTGCCAGCTATCAGATAATCTCTGAACGGATCAGGAGCTGGGAGGGAAGATGCTGTTTGTTCCTGGGCCATCCGACAGAAGTGACATGTGATGATGGCCAGCAGCTGGTCCTGGTTCTGAATGGCGTGTGTGTGTTGAGTGAAGTAAATTGTGAAAGCAATCAGTCAGAGTTGTCCACAGATCTCTCCTCCGTACAACTAATCATCAGAATGCACTAACATGTGACGGGTCGTTATTTCTCACGCTGCGTTCAGCTGGTTTCCCGTCGGTGCCGGTGTTGTTGGGTTTCCTCCCAGAGCTGCGGCGGGCGGCAGCTGAGAGGTCGGACTATAGGGGGCATGTTCTTGTTGGTCCTCCTGAACATTGTTGAGCCTCTAACTTATACGTGTCCGTGGAGAATGTAGCTGCCGGCCATTTTTAGACCGGACTGGCAACGCGAGCTGCAGTCCTGTCTGATAATGGACCGGCTCGGCTCCTGACGGAACTGTGAGGCGCTCGGTGAGATTACTTGAATAGTTTTTGCTCAGATGATGCATTTATGAGTTTGTGTTGACATTCATGTGACCTCTGTTTCCCAGTTAGCTTGTTTTGTGTGGTTCATGGTGAAAGTTGTGACGTTGACAGGGCAACACTTCGCGATTAATCGTGTAAAAAAAAATCACATGTTCTGCAGAGTTTTTATTTAATTTTTATACATCAATCAAAATGTATTTTTGTTCAGATTTGACTTAATTACTGCTATGACTATGTTGTTTTTTCACCAAATAAATAATTGCTTACTAAATTTAATAATAATTACTTCAGTAATCGATTAATCGTGATCAATCATTTCAGCTCTGCACTGAAGCTTTTTTATGCATTTAAAATACATTCAAAGATGTAAATATCCATGTTTAAATAATAAAGTAAACATTTTATTGCCTAAGATGCAACAACATAACATTCTTTAAGTGAATGTTTGATGATTAGAAGTAAAGGATTCATCTGCAGCTAAACAGATACTTCAAACATTAACATGTGAAGAGCTCGGCTCTTTCTGCTCCACTTAACATTGATACAATGTTTGGCTGATCTGTTATGTTTTGAATGAACCAATTAATAGCAATTAAAAGATTTTGATTTGTGAACCAGGTGAAGATAAAACTGCAACTTGAAATCCTATAGGTGGGAAAAAAAAAAGGATTTCCTTAAACTTAAATGAAACAAATTTGGTATTTTTGTAGTTTTGGCTTAAATACCACTTTGTGTTGTTCTTTCAACAAATTGCCTTTTTTGAGTCTATATACTCCAGTTAGCAAATAATCAATTGATTAATCATGGTTTATCCGATGAATGGTTCCTGTCCTAGCTGGCTGGTTTTGCAGTTTTAGCTGTGATTTGTCTCACTTCAAGGCGCCGACGTCGTTGTAAAGTGCTGCACTGTGTGTCCACATTCTGCATTGTGTGTACTCTGAGTCTATGTTTAGTGTCGTGCGTAAGGTCAGTGAGTCGGAGAGGAAACCTCCTCTCTGGTTCTGATCTCAGGAGGGAAAATAGCCCAGACAGGTGCAGCGGGGCCGGGTCTTCGCCTTCATGGGCCAGCCGCCTCCTCATCTGCTACTCATGCTTTCAATTTAGCCCCTTACTCATCAGAAGCGGCTCTGCTCGGCGCCTCCAGCTGTTGTTTTGGGATTGAAATCCCGCGTGTGTGGCTTTTTCTCTTCCTGCTACCACACAACCGTAAAAGCTTGGATCACTGTCCGGGTTTTTGCGCGCAGACATGTTTATTGCTGAGCGTTGACACCAACAGCAACCATCATACGCTTCTTGATCAGCCATTGGCTGGATTTTATGAAGTATCAAGGCCTCATCCTCTGAAAATAGACACACGCTGACGTAGAGGTATGTTGCTGCTCCGGACGGAGGAGTTTGATGTTTACTGTTGTAGATTTACAACTAAAATGTTGCTTTACGCCACATTATGTCGAACTACGTCAATGTTTCTTCTTCTTTTCTTTCTGATTTCACTTGGTTTCCTGGCGCCGGTAAAGATGCGACTTGTTCATGAAAATCTTTTAACTGTTGGCCAGGTGATGGGATCCAGACCAGAAACAACAACAACAACCAACACCTTTATTTGAGACACAAAACTGTCCAAAAAAATAAAAAATGTGTTATGTGTTTGTTTTTTGTGTTGGAGTTCTTGTTAAATTATTACTTCATTCTTCAAATATTCAGATTTTATTCTCATATTACTATGATGAGAATAGTCACAGTAATACGACGATGACATTTTCACTTTATTTTAAAAAAAAAAAGAAATGCATTTAAAACACAAATATTTAATTGTAGATTTGACCTGAAATAAATACAAACTGTAAAACATGGTTCTCAAACAAGATGGCTGCCTTCAGTGCTGACATCACCGGAAACCCAACGAGTGCATTGTTTGGGGAAAAAACATCAATTTTTCAAACAGTTAATCTTCAAAAACCAAAAAGGATTAATTGATAAAAACCTATTTATCGGCCAACTCCGCCTGAAGCGTCAGAGTGAAAGAGTCTACAGTTCCTTCCTGCTCCTCCAGGTGGTTCTGCGAGGGAAAAGAGCTGGAAAACAGTCCTGACATTCAGATCATCTCCAGCGGCGAGCTTCACTCTCTGGTCATAGCAGAGGCGTTCGAGGAAGACACCGGCCGATATTCCTGCTTCGCTTCCAACGTCTACGGGACGGACTCCACGTCGGCTGAGATCTATGTTGAAGGTGAGGCTCGCGTTTATTTAAGGCCTCAGATAATCGCCTCTTCAGAGCTTTGTTCTCACGCCTGTCTCATCCTGCAGGTGCTTCTTCTTCAGACTCTGAGGCTGAACAGCGAGTTGATCATGGAGCCCAGTGAGTTTCACTGTCATGACTCGCATCAATCTGGTCAGAAATTTACCTTCTGATGACTAAATATGTATTTATTTAGTTTTTATTTAGCTGCCAGTTTTTATTCATTAATCATCATTTGTCATAAAGTAATTAACAGTTTATAGGAGGGATGTAAACATGTTTGAGTTCATGGGGAGCAGTGATGGTTGTAAAGTCTAACAGCTGGTTTATTAAATTCAAATTAGTTTCAATCATTAGACCTTCTTCCAGTGTTGCAGTTCGGCCGCCATCCAGCAGAGGGAGCCGCTGGTCATCCTCCAGCGCAGCCAGTGGATACAAGATGGCGGCCGAACCAGAACGTGAAGAGAAAAAAAATCATTTAATGCGGTTCACTCAACAAACTTCTTAAGTTTCACTTTAAAATCGTTTAATCCAGAAACTTTTGCTAAAATTAGAGCTGCGACGACTTCTCCACCAAATGTTACCGATGTTCTACGAAGGTTAATAATGTGAGAAAACCACAATTTTCTGCTTATTCAGTGAATATGTAAAACTCCTGACACAAAATAATGTTGAATTTAATTATGTTTTTGTTAAATTTAGCATCTTATGACAAATTTAACGTTTTGTGTTTTGATACAAGAACATATAAATTGCATCTCTAATTATGTAATTTCCAAAAGTGAGAAAGAAAGTCTAAAATAAAAATACATTTCTGCTTTTAACAACCAAATCTGCAAAATCTTATTGTTGCCTCACATCTGTTTGTTTGTTTTTTAAGGTTGCAGCAGAAACCAAAGTCATCAAGATCTTTCCCTCAGTCGTCAAACCAAACTCGGCCGGTGAAGGAGGACGACTCGGCATCGTCTCCGCTCGCAGTGGAACCGCAGGAGGATCTGACCCAAACTGCTCCAGAAGCTCCTCTGCCGGTCCGGACATCTGCCACCATCCTGCAAGTCCCCGAGCTCTCCAGAGTGACCCTGGCCCCTCCTGCTGGGGAGGAGCCGAGACCTCTACCTGTGCAGGTGTTTCCCACTTCAGCAGAACGAACAGAAACTGATAACGCATCAACATTGGCTTTAAATCCAGCCGGGTCGTCCATTCTGTCCACTGCAGCAGAAACGCCACAACTACAGGTAAACAAACCGCAAGGTTTCCAGCTGCATCCAAAATATTCCAACCCACACGACTTCCTGGGACGTTTTCCAAAACAGGAAGCAAAACATGTGATTATTGTTGCTCCAGAACTGAGTTCATTTCTAAAGATGTATCAGTTCGAGTCCAGCAGCATTTCTATTTCAGCGTTTCTAAATATTTGTTTGGATGTTCAGCAGAGGAGGGCAGAGTTCCCAAACATGTCCTGCAGAAAGAGCAGCACTAATCACTCAAGTTACAGAAAACAGGATTTGGTGAAACAGTACTGATCAAAGCATCAATCATTTTTCAAAATTACATTGTCAGACGCACCAAAATATTGGTAATTTTGGTATTTTAAACAGTAAAATGAAAATAATTATATAAATAACAAAAGGTTGGAGCATTTTTCCCCCAAGTCAGTTTCTTTCAAGTAAAAACTTCTGAAATTTTAATAAAAACTGACAGTGTGTCTCCATGTCTGGTAAAATTTAGTTTGTTTTTCTCTCAGTGGGTAGAAAATCCAGAAACTTTTACTAAAGTCAGAAAAAAGATACTTTATAATAAAAATACTCAAGTAAAAGTAAAAAGTGCAGCGTAGTAAAAATACTGTAATTTTAAAATAAAGTAAATGTAATTGAGTAAATGTCCGTAGTTTCTACCCGGCTCTGTGTTTTCCTGCAGACTCCGACCTTCAGCCAGATCCACTCAGAGGAAAGAAGCGGGCCGCCCGTCATGGCCGCCCCCACGTTCACCAAGGTACAAACCAGAAGTTTACATACATCTCATCAGTAACACTTGGGTCAGAACTGCTGGGTTTCCTGCTGCAGAATTTAGCAAATAAACATAACTTTGGTAATTCTGACATAAACGCTTATGAGAAAAAAATGACTGTGTGCAGGTAAATATGTGGCTCCAGCTGTGTTTATGTATCCCTCTGTTTCCTGTTTTGTGTGAAGAGCCTCCAGGAGCTGAGTGCGTCAGAAGGCCAGCTGGTGGTGCTGGAGTGCCGGGTGAAGGGAGTCCCGTCTCCGCGGGTCGACTGGTTCAGGGACGGAAAACTCCTGGAGGACTCGCCTGAGTTCAGGATCCTGCAGAAAAGTAAAACCTGCTTCCTGTTTTCATAGCAGGAGGAGAAAAAGTGGAGGCATGAAGAGCAGCTTGTTCTTTATTTAATGTGATTTTCAAATGTTCACACTTCTGTGAATTTTATTATCTGTGAAGCAGAGGGAACACGGATGACTTACCAGAAAAAAGACTGAAAAGTGTGGCATGCATATTTGTTTTAACAAGCTTCTTGTTCTAATGAGACAAGTTTTAAATCTCTTCATAAAGGGAAACTTTCTTGTTGTGATGATAAGTTTTATAAGTTTTTTGGTTTAATGGTTTTTATGGGATATTAAGATACATTTTATATGTCGATATAACGAGCATGTTTACCGTTATAACTCATGTTTCTTATTTACATGGTTTCATTTTGAGGTGAGTTTTATTGAGTCATAATAAGTTTCTCTTTTATGACGCTATTTGTTGTAAATATTGAGTTTCTTGCTGCTTTGTAATGAAACAAGTTTTATGTGCCGTTATAACGACAAAGTTTCTCTTTTTGAAGTGAAATTTGTAACTGGACAAAATGAACTTTTGCTTTAACTGCAGCTGGAAAAGGTCAGAAACTAAACAGGAAACTGAATGAGCTTTGTGTTTATGTTAAATTGATTTCTCAAACAAAAATCATCATGAATTGGTTAAAAAAGCTTCTTATAGATGAGTTTGTGACTGAAGTTGGTTTCTGTTCTTGTTTCAGAGCCCAGATCTCCAGCAGAACCAGGTATGAAACTCATTCAGTCTGAAACACGTGAGCTCAGCTCAGCAGAGCAGCGTTTAGAGGAGCTGCAGTGTTTACAGTCCTCGGCTCTTCTGTACATAAGCCAGGGCTGCTACTCCCACAGACTGGACCTTATAAGGTATCCCGCATGCATGGCTGATGGTCCTGCAGCAGCTGCAAACCGACTCCCAGCTGAAACGATGCGCAGAAAAACACGCTGCTGATGCAGGGTTCTTTGTTTTGCTTTTCTTGCAGAGGAAATCTGCACGCTGGTTATCGCTGAGGTTTTTCCAGAGGATTCTGGGATGTTTACTTGCACAGCCAACAACAATTATGGAACGGTGTCCAGCTCTGCTGCGCTGAGGGTCAAAGGTAAAACTCCCCTTTCTTTCAACACAATGAAACATGAGAGGCTCAGAGGGTAAATGATTATTTTAGTAATCGATTAATCTATTTATTATTCTGATGATTAATCTGCACATTCTAGAGATTTTTTTATTTAACAATTTAAATCTTTTTTTACACAATATTAGAAATACATTAAAATGCAAATAAATAATTCAATTCCTTTTTAAATAAGAAAATAAACATTTTATTCCCTGAATTTATTCCTTTTGAAAATCTGAACCAGGTGAGGAAAAGCTGTTTTTATCTTAAATGCACAAAATATTTATTTATATGCAGTTTGGCTAATTTACTGCTGTAACCAAGTGGCCTTTGTAAAAATCTGTATACTCCAATTAACGATTAATCGATTACTAAATTAGTTGACCATTTCAATAATGATTAATCGTGATTAATCGTTTGAGCCCTAAAGTATTTTTGGGTAAATTTACACGTTGTTTTCTCAGCTAACAGCAGCAGCAGCAGCAGCCACGCGAGGCCTTTCAGCGGGTCCCTGACTGAGTCCCGCCAAGGCCAGGCCTTCACCCCGCCGGCTCCGGCTGTGACCTCCCAGCCAGAGGTCACGGTGAGCAGCAGCATCCGCCTCGAGCGCTGGTTTCCAGCACGTTACGCCTCGACCCATTAAACACCAGCACGCCCGTCCTGAACCTGGACGGCGTCTCGGGGTCCAGTGGTCCAGGCGTCGATCTCCAGAACCCCAGGCAGATTTTCTCCAGTCAAAAGCCTTTCACCGTTTCTCCTGCGGCGGCGAATACGTCTGAGCAGAAAGCGTCCAGACCGTCGGATAGAAATGCCAAGGCAGCCCCAAACTGGCCAAACGGCGGCAGCGGCGTGGTTCCCCTGCCCGACCCGCCGCCCAACTCCTGCCTGAAAACAGGAACCCTGGCGAACCACAGAGACTCCCGATCCGGCGCTCGAGTCGGCCTGCGCGTCCACTTCAAACTCCCCGAGGACGAGGAGGACGAAGAGCAAGGCGACTACGACGAAGACCTCAGTCTGGCATTGTACGGCAAAGAGCCGCCGCCAGTTCTGGCCAAACCCAAACTGTAAGTAGAGCCAGGATGAAGCTGATTTATCAATTAATGACTCATTTACAGGCGGCCATTTTCTAAAACGGGTCAGTTTTCTCTTGTATCAAGAGGGCCGACCGTCTGTCCACCACATGAAGGGCTGCATTTTTATAATGAGATGAAGTTTTAAAAAAGAACATAGTTAAATGAAAAATTGTATCAGAAAAACAACAAACAGAAAATTGTGGTTTTCTCACGTTATTAAATTTGAACCTAATTATCAAGTCAAAGTTCATTTTTGTGGCACATTTACAACATTTCAGCTGCTTAACAATAACGTGGACATCAAAGGCAGATATGACAGAACAAGAAATAAAAAATAATAAAATTGGCAGTAAATTAGCAAAAAAACATGAATAGAAACCAAAATTTCCCAAAAACTCGAATCAATTAATAGTAAAATATAACAAATCAGCCTTTTCATGTTTAATAAAGGAGATTTTAAAAGAACAAAACATGTTAAACTGTTAATTCCCCATAAACAGAGATATTCATACAGAACTCCAGTCGGTTACTGATGTTGAAACTTTCGCCCTCAGAAACAACCTGCGTTTTGGCGCCATGTTTTTTCATCATGTTGCGATTAAATCCGCCGCGTTTCTGTGACACATTTCTCACCTTGTAGCACATCATCTGGTTTTGCTGCGTCATGCAGCTCGGCAGGCCGCCATCTTTGTTTTCCGTATTTACAGCTTCCATCCAGCAGAGCGGCGCCCTCTGCTGGATGGAAGCCAAACTGCAACACGCAAACAAAGTCGAAACGGGCGTTATTAGTTAATCGATGTGAACTAAGTTTGATCTAATAAACCATGAGTCGACCATTTGTTTGCATTCGTGCCTGAGAGTTGTGCGAGTTATGCAGAGGGACGCGTCAACGCCGCAGAGGAGGCGGCGCGCTTCCTCCTGCTTTCACTCACACAGCAGCTGCAAACATTTCAGTCCTTAAACTCACATGCAGACGTGAAAATGTGGATCTTCAGGCTTTCTAAAACAAAGGATGGCGTTTTTTATTTGTAAGTTTACTTCTTTTTGTTCGTATTTGCAGAAACTTGCCTTTTATTGATTGTTTATTAAAGATTTCAGCTTGAAAATATAGTTCACTGTTTTGCAGAAATGCAATAAGTTATGTTAAATAAGCTGAAAGCTGCTAACCCTGAAAGGTAAATTTGTTTGGAAAAGTGCTGTTTGTGAGCCACTTGTTTTGATTCCATAAAAGGAGAGCTCGGTTTTTCTCATGCATGCCCCACTCAGCTTCCCTGCATGCACATAAAAGCACAGCGACTCTGCAAAGGTATTCATCCCCCCTCAAGTTTTTTACGCATTTTGTCACAAAGTTTACTATGTCTTACCGTTTTAATTAAAAAGAGCGACCTTAATTTGCATTTATTTCTTATCCTGATGCCTGTAAATCCAGTGAAACCAGTTTAGAAATTTCCTAAACAGTAAACAAAGTCTATCAGTCTTTAATTTAAAGAGAAAATTCACATTTTGCATGTTTTTGTGCTTCCATTTGAGTCTCAACCGCTTTAAAAAACTGTCAAACGCTTAAAAACAAAACACTCAACTTTACTGGCAAAAAGTTAAGGTTCTTTGGTGTCTGGAAAACGAGCAGTTTCAAAATCCTCCAGATGAAATTGCATTTGGACACTGCACCGTTACTTAGCAACCACAGCAGAGGCCAGCCTGCTACCTAGCAACGCAGGTGAAACAAATTCAAGTCAAACCTTTCAGGTATTATATGTAAAATCTTTGAAAAATGTATTTTTCCATGCAGGACTTTGTTTTGTCGGTTTTCGTCCCGACAGATTTAAAACTTGTGTTGCTCGCGTTCGTTTCCGTCAACAGGGACCCGGCTCAGCTTCAGCTTCTGCACAACCAGGTCCTCATGGAGCAGCAGCAGGAGAGCGAACCTCAGACCAAACCCCACACCCATCACCGGCCCCACCACCCATTCCAGACCCAGCCCCCCTCTGAGGTCCAAAGTCCCTCTGAGGCTCCTCTGTGGTCTCCCAGAATGCACCGTGAACCTCAGATTCCTCCGCTGAGCGCCACAAAACCTCCAGCTCCTTCGTTCAGCTCCGCCCCAGCCCTCAGCGCCGCCTCCTGGACTCCTCCTGCTGCTCCTCCTGCTGCTCCTCACCTCAACACGTCCCCCCTGGTGACCAGTCTGACCAACACCATCCACGCCTCCCATCTGAACCTTTCCCCTGCGGCTCTGAGCAGACCCGGACCCAAACCCCAGTTCAGCTCCCCGCCGGCTCCAAAGCTCAGCGCCGCTCCACCAGACTCATCCGTTCTGCAGATCACGTCCCCGACTCCTCAGCTCCGGAGCACTCACGCCTCCCTGATGAACCTGACCGCCGTGTCCTTCAGCTACACTCGGCCCAAGGAGTTCATCGCCGCTCAGACCCTCTCGCCCATCAGGAGTCCGTCTCCGACAGAATCGCCGGTTCCGCTGCTGCAGGAGCTGGCCGCCGAGCTCAATTCGTCGGCGACCAGCTCCCCGACCCCACCGCCGTTCTCCCCGCCGCTCAGGTTCTCCCCCACCAGGGTTCTCAAGTCGCCCACCAGTCCTCCGTCTCTCTTGTCGTCTCCCACGTTCCTGAACAGCGGTCTGGGCTTACGGGCCCAGTCGCCGCCGCAGGCATCCTCCCCGACCTCCAGCAGCTCCTCGCCCAGCCCCATCCAGAACCCGGTGGCCTTCCTGAGCTCCGTCCTGCCGTCACTGAGCCCGAGTCAGCCCACCAACTCCATGGGGCTTCCCAAAGGAGCTCCGTCCGGGTGAGTTCCCTCTACGGCGCAAATGATTCATCTGATTCATCTGATTAATCATCTAAAAAAAAAAAAAAATTTTGTGAAAAAAACCCCCAAACATATTACGAGCCGCAATTAATCTAAAATTGTACAAAAATATATTTTACATTTAAGGTAAAAACACATTTGTCTGTAAATGTTTGAGCCAAAATTTTTATCAATTTTAATGTATAGAAAGAGCTTAAGTGGTTAAATGACAATGTAAAATGTGCAATTTTTTGTTACCTAATTTATTGTCAGAATAATTAAACATTGAAGTGATTTAAAATAACCACCAGTTGCAGCCTTAGTTCCTTCTGATGAATGTTAGCATTACTACTAGCTAGCATTGCTACTTGCTAGCATTGCTACTAGCTAGCATTGCTACTAGCTAGCATTGCTACTAGCTAGCATTGCTATGAACAAACACTGTAACCAGTTGGCGCTGAACAACATGGCTCAAAAATAGAATCTTGATTTACTTTTTTAATACCAGATTTGATTTTTTAAAGAATAGAAAGCGAGAAAACAGTAGATTTTTACCTTCATTGCATCTTCATCCTCTGCAGGGTCAAAAAGAAAACTCCCAAAACTCGCCTGCCGTCAGCTGAAAACATCCGTGAGAGCAAAGAGCTTCTCCTCCAGGACATGGAGAAGACACTTCGGTTAAAAAGTGATGCTCCTCAGTTTGCACATCAGCAGGTACTGTCAGAAATCTGAAACCTTTCTGTGCAACCAACTTTATTTTTAAAGTTTAACTGTGTGAAAGAAAACCACCGAACAGAAGACAAATGTTACAACTTCTGTTCTCCTCCAAACTTATCAAATAATATAGAAAAAGAGTAAAAGCGGACACAGCTTTTCATGTAAAACAAAGTATTTCTCTACAAAGGGATTGTTTTACACGTTTCCACCAGGTGTGTGAACATGTGTAAAAGGATGTTGCATGTAAGCATTGTCCCCTCATGTTTGGATAAACATGGATTCAGACTAATTCCCACACGTATTAATCTTCCTCCATATCAAGGTGCTGCAGCCACCATCATCCATGTCATTCACAGAGTAACAACACACAGTTTGCACGCTCAAACCTGCAGCTTGTGTGTGTGGTTGTTTTTTCTCAGCCTGTAGGATTAGGCCTGTCACAATAACAAATTTTCTCTTAAGTTATTGCGATAAATGATAATATTTTGTTTTTGAGACTATTTTCAAGTAATAAAATTTTAATAATTTTAATGAATATTTGACATTGTAACTCGGAGACATTTTAAATATTCAAAATAAACAAGACAACAAGTAAGATGAATTATGAAGCCTCTGGAAACAAAATGATCTCCCAAAAAAATCAAGTTGACACCAAAGACTTTTATCATCCAGTTTTGGTGGAAAGGGAGAAAATGACAAATCGTGCAAACAGAAACCAGTGAGCTCTTTTAATTTATCATGCAGCTAATAAAAAAAACTCTCATATGACGTCACGCTTCCGTGAACTTTGCCACCTTGGCAGGCGGTTGCTATGGAGTTGCTATGACAACAACAAAAAGCATACAAGCTTAGAGCTAGCTCCCGCCTAGTTCCTAACGTATAAACAACACAAATTACAATTATTACACCTCTGGGTAATACTAATACTATCGTACTTACTGTCGTACTAGCTAAATTAGTTTAGCTAATATAGCTTTGATCTGCTAGCTTATACGGCCATGTATGCTGCGTGTTTGTCACTACGCACTGACTCCGTCAGGCACCAGAACCTCGTCATTCACATGAGGAGTTCGTAAGTTCTTTACAAATCATTTTAAAAGTTGATTGTTCAGGGCTCGAAGCTCCGCTGTGGAGTACGTCCTGTTCGTGCTCACTAGCTAGTTAGCTAGTTAGCCACATCGTAACAGGAAATCGCTTGTCCACATCGTCGGACATATTTTCCTTCATATTCGGGTCGATCCCAACAGCCGCCATTTTGTTCATGTACCGTAATTTACGGCGCACTGTTATAGAATGCTCTATTGTCGATCTCTTTTCAACAAAACAGTCAGATAAGTCAGTCCGTCAAAGCGCAGAACTATTAGTCTCCAGTCTACGGGAGCCGTAATGTAACTAAAACATTTGGACAAAATCGCTCCAATCGGTCAGTAAGAGCAACCAGAACTGATTGTTTTAATCTAAAAGGATTTTAAGTACCTTTCTCTTACAAACATACAAACGGACTCTTGGCTTTCTCTCGAAGCCAAGAGTCCGCCATGCATTTACCTACCAAGATGGCGCCAATCACTTCCGGTTCAGACCTGTGGGAGCTATGTATTGATTTCTTATTGCGACAGGCCTGTGCAGGATGTTTGTACCATCTGTGTGTCGTTGGTGTTCATCCATCCCTGTCCTCTCGTAGAAGCTGAGTGTTCAGGGGAAAACAGCCAGCAGACTCCTTGGACCAAACAATGCTGCTACTGTCATTAACTATGATGAGGTACAAGGATCTTCCACGGCTCTGCTTTGCTCCAGGCTGAATGAGTTACCGTCTCAAACCAGAATCTTTCAAAATACCACTCATTATTCTGTTCTTTTACAAATAACCACTTTAATTAATATCACAAATCCAGCATTTAAGCTTCTGTTCACTAATGTATAACATGCACGAAACATTCAGTCAAAACTAATTGTGAAAATTCATTAAATTTTCAGCTTCTTATTAAATCTACATCTCAACTTTCCACTTGAAGCTTTGGCAACAATTTTTATCTCAACTAATTTGTGGTTTTATTTGGGATCCGAAGGATGAAAAGAAACTGGGCGATTATTTCTCTGTTTACTCTGAACTGTTTGGCGCATCAGGTTTTCCACCACCTAAATTAACTCAGATTTTTTATTTTATTTTTTTCAACTATGAGAATAAAATCATATTGTAGAATAAAGACATAATATTTCCAGAAGAAAGTCATAAGAATACGAGGAAAAAGTTTAATAATCATTACAAAGTTCTGCTGCTGATGATAATCTGATGCTGATGTGTTAAAAGTTTAAATATTTCCTATTTGTAAAAATGATACCAAAGTATAACTTCACAATATTCTTAACATTCCTCATTTTATTTATTTTGCAAAGCAATTTTCATAAAATTACTAGTTAATTCTGATTTATTGTTACAAGTTATTACAACTTTATCCTGGTAAAATTTTGACATTTTTGTCGTATTATTATTTTTTTTTTTTTGGGATATGACTTTGTGTCATATCTTATAACTTTTGATGATTTTTTTTATCTTATAACTTTATTCGCACAGCGTGAGATTATCCGGATAATATTATGATTTAATTCTGGTAATATTATGAGTTTATTGTTTTATTACAACTTTTTTCTCATAATTTTGTGACTTTTTCTCACATTATTTCTCACATTTCTCACATTATCGTAAAATGACCTTTTTGTCGCATGACTTTATTCTTATTCTTGTATTTTATCTTTTTTTCTTAGCCCGGTCCTGATACTCCGTACTGTAGGACAGACAGTCAAACTTCTCTGCATGAAAGTTCAACATTGTTTGTAAAAGCTTCACCAATTTCTAAAACATAACAGAAAACAGAATTTAATGAATTATAAATTTGTGTTAAAGTACAGCTGACTTTACGTGAGGAATAAGTTTGGATGCCTGATGATTCCTGCACATGTTTTTGCATGTGGCTGCAGTCGTCCGTTTTTCAGGCAGATTTGATGAAAATATGGAAACGTCGCTCCAACCCGACTGCCCGATCACTCGGACGTTGTTGCTTTTCTTTCTTCAGGAGTACAAAGTGTCCAACTTTGAGCAGCGGCTGATGAGTGAAATCGAGTTTCGCTTGGAGCGAACGCCGGTGGAGGAGTCGGACGACGAGGTTCAGCATGACGACATCCCGACCGGGAGATGCATCGCCCCGGTTTTCGACAAGAAGCTGAAGAACTACAAGGCGATGGAAGGCGTTCCCGTCACCTTCACCTGTAAAGTTCTGGGCGTCCCGCCTCCAAAGGTGAAAGGCGGCCCAGTTCTGACCGTCCGCCGTCGTTCCCTTCACACAGTCGCTCACATCTTTGGTCCTGATCAGGTCTACTGGTTCAAGGACGGCAAGCAGATCCTGAAGAAGAACACGCAGTACCAGAAGCTGAGGGAAGGCGACGGGACCTGCTGCCTGCACATCGAGTCCACCGCCGCTGACGACGACGGAAACTACACCGTCATGGCCGCCAACCCTCAGGTTCAGTTTCATCCTTCCTCTCTTGGCCTGGTCCCAAAACTCGCACTTTCACCCTGGTGGCCTTCAACTGTGCATTGATGCTTGGGCTGAAAAACTTGTGTATAAACGTTTCATCCAGGCTGATGTCAGTAATTAGGATGCTTCAAATATCTGAAATACTCCCAACCTGGTGAAATTACACTTCTGGTTTTACTCAGTTTTCACTTCATCACATTTTTTACTTTTAAACAGTGATGAGGTAAAACCTTAAAATGCTGCTGCAAGTTACTCAAGAGATTGTTGCTAGGGGTCGGGGGGGAGACTTGAAACTGCTAGTTACTCAACAGATTGTTGCTAGGCAACCAGAGCGCAGAGGAGGCTGGTTACTCGTTACATTTACTTGAGATATTTTTTTGTAAAAATGTATTGTAGGAGTATTTTTGCCACACTGTACTTTTTGACTTTTTTTTTTAAGTATTTCTGCTCTTCTTACCTGTGGAAAATTTCTGGATTTTACGCATACTTTACATTTAAAGTCGATTGCTTGTTGTAGTTCTGCCATTTTGGAATGAGGCTGTCGCAACTCTGTAATTGCTGCATGTTTGTAAGCTGCGCGCTCGAACCCTTGTGTTCACTTCGACTGAGTGTGCAGGGTGCAGAGCGAGTACTGGGAGTATTGGGAGTATTGGGCCTTTCTGTCACCACTGTCCTGCTGGGGGCTCTGGCTGATTTTGGATTTGCTGTTTGGTTGATCTCCAGGGACGAATCAGCTGCTCAGGACATTTGATCGTCCAATCTGGACCGCCGCGAAGCCGGCTGACGCCTATTCAGTCTCAGAGGTGAGCAGACCTTAGACAGATGCAATCTGACAAACGGAGAGTGATGAACAAGAAGTTACTTCCTGTTTCTGGATTTAAATACGATTAAAAGAAATTTGACATTGTAATTTAATGCCTTGAAATTGGGCCTCTGTCTCTTTAAAAACTCCTGCTCTTTCTGAAACTCCAATTTCAGGAAGTCATCTCCACATTTCTCCTCTATTAATCCTTTAACAACATTTTACCTGCGTTTAACACAGAAATAGCTCCTCTAATGAGCTCAGCAGGTCCACAAGGTGTTTGCTAATTGCTGCTAGCTAGTCTGAAGGAGCTGAGAGGGGGAGGAGGTTTGCCTCGAAGGCAGAGCTAAGTCCATCCAGGAGTTTTGAAAAGCTGAATGGTTGCCATGGAAATTAAAGGATTTCTCAAACATGTATGAGTAAAAAAAAAAAAAAAGTCTATTTTTATATAATACTGCCCCTTTAAACGTTTCACATTAGTGTCCTCTCACCAAATAATAGTTTCATAAGTTTAAAAAGCAGGCAGATGCGACCCATATCCAACTTTTTCACCATTTTCTAAAATGGATCTAATTCAGATGCGTATCCAAATGTTTTCAAAGTGTTTTCAGTCTGAACAGTTAATGTCACATTTTAGAGAAGACACAGGGTTTTGCTATTGACTTGCTATCCAGAAACCACTTGCTGTATTCTTGATAGTTGTGCAGGAGGCTCCACTTCTGCTTTTCAAAGTTTCAAGTTTGTATAATTGTGCATCTGGTTGCAGCCGTTTTCATGAGTGCACATGTTGAATTAAGGGCCAGCAGCAGGTTTTTTGGATTTAAAGTGACAAGAGGCCATAAAACAGCTAAAATCTCATTATCTAGAAATGATTTTGTGCATAAAACGTGATGAAAATGCTTTGTGTAGCTCATCGAGGTTACCTTTAAACTAAATGTTGCATACTGTAATTTTGCTGCTGCTGAAATGACAGAAATGTTCTGTAACATGCCTTGCTGATGATGATGCCAGGGTTCGCACTCGCATCCAGGAGGTGGAAGGCGAACAAACCCAGGAGCGTTTCTTCCGACCTCACTTCCTCCAGGCTCCCGGAGACATGATGGCTCACGAGGGCCGACTCTGCAGACTCGACTGCAAAGTACGCGCCGTTAAAAACACAGAGAACATTAGTGTTTTGTTCTTCTTTTAGCTCCACCTGACTGTTGGTGTCATTCCAGGTCAGTGGGCTCCCCAGCCCTGAGCTGATGTGGCTGGTCAACGGGAGGCCCATCTATCCAGACCTCAACCACAAGATGCTGGTGCGAGAGAACGGCGTCCATTCCCTGGTCATCGACCCGCTGACGCAGAACGACGCGGGAACCTATACGTGCATCGCGAGCAACAAGGCAGGACAGAGCTCCTTCAACCTGGAGCTGAAAGTCGTTGGTGAGGTGTCGCTACGTTAGCATTCATTAGCTGAGTTTCCATTCACCAGATAATTGGACATTATGAAAATAAATTTGCCTAATAGAAGCATGCCAATTAAAACTAAAAATAAATTCTAGAACTTTTTGGCATTTCTTAGTCGTATTGATTTTAATTTATTTCACAAATCTGTAATGAAAACTTGTTTTCACATCGTAAGAGTCACATGATCAACAACCGGATGTTACTACTGCTGGAAACGACAAAGAAGATGACAGGAAGTAGGCAGATGATGGCTTTTAATGACTTTTTGCGAGAACTATCTGTGATTTTAATTGCATTTCATATTTAATGGAAACAATGCAATTGCAATTTTTTTTTTTCCGACGTTAGCGGAATATCGTCAGTTTTGCACACATTTGTAATGGAAACGCAGCTTGTTTTTTGTTTTTGTTTTTTCTGCATTTTTTTTTTGTTGTTTTGCCATAAAATCTCCCTGCTTAGAGAAAGAAATGAAGCACCCGCCACAGTTCGTGGAGAAGCTGCAGAACATGGGTATTCCTGAGGGGGCGCCGGTGAGGCTGGAGTGCCGCGTGGCGGGAATGCCGCCTCCGGCCATCTTCTGGAAGAAAGACAATGAAACCATTTCAAAAACGAAGAGCAGAATCAGGTGAGTACCTTCTGTTTTTATTTCTAAGGAAATTATACTAAAATCATATTTGAATAATTTGTAACATAAATAAGTGAAGGGGTGTGAATATTTACTAGTGGCAGATTGATGTAGACAGGTCAGAATATTATAATTTTGCTACCATGGAGGAATTAATCTAAGGGATTTTTTAAACATTACGTTTGTCCTAAAGTGACTAGAAGTTGAGACGTGTTAACTTTAGCAATTGTTTTTGTATGTTTAGCATTAGCTTCCACTGTTTTGTTTTGTAGTTTAGCGTTAGCTTATGCAAATTTTTTATGTGTTTCGTGCTTGCCTCTGTTAATTTTTTAACATTTAGTGGTTCTGTTAGCTTTGATTAATGTTTTGTTTTAGCTGTGTAGTTTTACTTCCCTCTATCTTTAATGTGTTTAGTGTTACCATTGTTTTTAGTTTTTTTAGCAGTTTGGCATAAGTAGAGCTA
This sequence comes from Poeciliopsis gracilis, assembly GCA_911649635.1. Lineage (NCBI taxonomy): Eukaryota > Metazoa > Chordata > Actinopteri > Cyprinodontiformes > Poeciliidae > Poeciliopsis > Poeciliopsis gracilis. Next base: position 6,912,488 of record CAJVRI010001154.1, read on the forward strand.
ACATTGTTGCTCAGCAAATGTTAGCTGAGCAAATGTTAGCCAGTTATTTAGTTAGCTGGCTAATAATGACTGCTAATGTAAGGCAAACATATATCCTCCATTACAGCTATGGCAGCCATTTTAAAATATGAAGCCTAAAACCAAGGAAATATAAAAGATTTCTGTGGAGTAACTGCTAATTTTAGTGCAGAAATTAACTTTCCTTGACAACCACGGTGGCCGTTTTGAAAAAAAAGGAAATATGATTTCTTTGAGTCCAGTTATGTACAATTTGACACCAAAAGTATTAATCTATGATAAATATTGGAAAATTTAGTGCAAGGATACATTTTGAATGTATCCATCTTGAATTTTCCAGTGGGTAACTTTTTTCTTTTTTTAAAAAAGATGTAATCTCTGTTGACATCTGTGCCACGTTCTTGTGAAATATGTTGCTGAACTATTAAATTATCTGCTGGTGGAAATAAGTCTGAACTGTCTGTTATTATTTCAGCATGACGCAGGACTCCACAGGATATGTCTGCCTTCTTATTCATCCAACAACAAAAGATGATGCTGGCTGGTACACTGTGTCAGCTAAAAACGATGCTGGAGTTGTATCTTGCACCTGCAGACTTGATATCTATGGTAAATACTCTGCACAGCTGTCAGGTTTCTGAAGATATCCGCTGTGTAACTGTGTAGTAACTCCAGCTTGCTGCTGCGTCTTCAGCACAGTGGCATCAGAGTATCCCAGCACCAATGAGGAAAGCTCCGCGAGCGAGCAGCCGCTACGCCGCTCTGACAGGCCAGGGCCTCGACATTAAGTCGGCCTTTTCCACGTCAGACACCAGCCCCCTCCTGTTCGCCAGCTCGCCTCCGGAGGCCACCCTGGAGAGCGACGAGCTGTGACGCATCCGTCCGCCGTGTTCTGTGACCGCCAGGTCCAAACACGACGAGGCTAACGGGGAAAAACGCCAACAGAGCAGATTTTGTGTGGTACATTTTTGAAGTGTTGCATTCAGATTTCAGCAGCAATCAGCACTGAAAAGCTGCGTTTCCATTACAAATGTGCAGAAAACTTTGTTGATGTTTCGCTAAAGTAAAAAAAAAATCATAATTTCACAATTGAAGCATCTCCATTAAAGGGGCAGTATTATGTTTTCCTCTCACATAACACCATTTTTAGCACAATCAAGTAACTATCTTACCTTCAGTTGTTATAAAAATGCTGAATATATCAAATATAACTTTGACTTTGTAAATTAACGCATTGAAATTGGGCCTCTGTCTCTTTAAAAACTCCTGCTCTTTCTGAAACTTCAGGAAGTAATCCCAACATGGCTCCTCTATTAATCCTTTAACAACGTTTAGCAACCCTTTAGCTCCTATAACGTTCCACCAGGTGTTTGCTAATTACTGCTGGCTAGTCTGAAGGGCTTAGTGGGGGAGGAGCTGCGTCTCGAAGGCGGCTGGATGGTTGCCATGGAGATTAAATGGTTTCTCAAACATAATGAAAGAATCAGGGCAACACTCCAGGTTTGTTTTAGGAGCAGTAATAACATTATTACATGATGTAACGCTAAAAAAAAACACGATTTTACGCAACACTGCCCCACACAGTTAAAATCACGTGACAAGTTTGCATCGCCGTCATCCTTCTGTTGTCTTTTTATGTCCATAAATCTTTATTTTATTTAAACAAATGTCAAGCACACAACAAAGTATACAGAAAAATCACATTTAAACAAACGCATTCAATTAGATAAATAATACATGACATTGTTCTTAATTTAAAAAAAAAAAGAGAAAATGTGGCGCTTCATTAAAATATTAAAATAAAATAAAATTTAGCCAAAAGAGTTAAGGCTAAATTGACTTGTGATTTACCCAAAAAAGTTTTGCCATTGCAGTTTTGCAAACGGCACTAATTTTGATTCAGCTGAAAAAACCTCATCCAAGTGCAAAATATGTTTTAAAGTCAAAAAACTTTTTTTTTTCCAAAATTGGTGAGTTTCCATTGAGCGAATTTTCCATAATTCCAATTTGCACAATTTCAAGGTAAATGGAAACGCAGTTGAAGAGTTTTACACCATTCCTATTTACTCAAAGACATATGAACAAAGTTTTACATGCAGAAAAAAAAACATACGCAGTCTTAGCAAAGTCTCATGAGCCACTTGAGACGTTTTTCTCTTTTCGGTTTGATTGATTCACGTAATTTTTATCTTATAATTATCTGTGAAGACGCGATGAATGCTTAACGCTGCTGGTCTCCTTAAGGGCTTCTTGTGCCGCCTGTTTACCTGAGCTGCTTGTGCTGGTTGCTCATCTGAAGCTGAGCAATGAGCAAACGACACTTTCAGATCCTTTCCAGTGAAAATATGCCCTTTTTTCAGAATGCATGAATTAAAAGTGCAAAAGAAAATGCAAAATCTCTAGGTGCATTCTAAACAAACCAAAAAGAAAAGTTAATTTTGGTTTAAAAAATCTAAAATTTTGAGCTTAACCTCAAATTTTTATTTGAAAAAAAAAAATTATTTCTGGGCTCCAAAACTAAAAAATGTACGAGGGAAAAAAAAAACTCAACATTTTGAGATTAATCTCAGAAATTTTCTAGAAAAAAATAGAAATTTCTCAGTTTCAAAAGTTAAAATTTTTTGACTTTTCAAACTGAAAATTCCCAAAAAGTCAAAAATATCAAAATAGAATTTTCATATTTTTTTTCTAAAAAAAAATCATTCTGAGTAATCTCAAATTTTCAGTTTTTTTCTCTAGTAAATTTGTAACTTTTCAAACTCAGAAATTTATTTGTTCTTTTCTAGAAAATTTATGAGAATAAACTAAAAATTTCTGTTTTTTATTATAATTATTTATTTATTTATTTATTTTTCAAATTTCAAGCTAAAATCAAGCTAAAAAATTTCAGTGTTTTTTTCCTAGACAACTTCTGAGATTAATCTCAAAAGTTCAGAAATTTTTGGCGGAAATTTACTCGTTGGCCGAATATGGCGGTGTATGAAACGCTATTGGCTGCCAATAACATAATTGTCTTGTTGCTGATTGGCTGAACCCCAAAAAGCAAGAGATAATAGACTGAAGATGTTGGTGTCTTGGTGCTCAGACAGTTTCCACTGTAATGCAGAGACAGAAACTTCTGCTGTGATGAGTGAAATGTATGTGTAGAAGTAGAACTGTGGTTTGTAAAGTTGTTTTAAATCTAAAATATTCAGAAAGTAACACGGTTAGACAAACAAAATTGTTTTTTCCCCAACATTTACAAAAGTAAGAAAACTTTGTTGTGTGGAATATAATAAAATTTCACAATTTTTTTCCACTGGAAAATTAATTATAAATGCATCACTTTTATTTATAAAAATAAAAATAAAAGTTTAGAAATAAAATAAATAAGCATTTTTTCTCCTACAAATTAAGATAAATGACTTGGATTAAGTGAAGTTTATTGGTTAATGTTTATTTGTCTTCATTGGTTGTTTACTAGGATGCAAAGGGTTTAAAATGGGCTCAGTAAGACGCAAGTTTCTGAAAATATTTTTGTTTTCCTGCCCTCATCTCTCCCAGAAAGCAGAAGCTTCTACAATTTATGGAAAGCCAGAAGGTCCAAAAGTCATTCAGAATGTTTCTCAAATTCACATTGCATCTTTATTCTCTTTGTATTAAAAGCAATTAAAGATTGCCACAAGTGATTTTTCTATTTTGTTATTTCGAATGAAATCTGAAGAAATTTAATTGTTCCTCCAGTTGTTTTTATAGCAGCTAATTTCTGATGTTTTGCATTAATAAGCCGTAAAAGAAAATGTGTAAAAACACCAAAGTGTCTGAAAAGTGTCTGCGATTTTCCTTTTCTCTGCTGTATTGAAATATTTCCTGCAGATTTTTTCTTCATTCAACAAAATTGTTTCTGATTTTTTGGTTCACATTAAAGCTCCATATTTTTAATTTACATGCTTTTCTGCAGCTTATGGATAAACTCCAGCTCTGCTGATGGCTTGTTGTTGATCCACTGAAAATGTTTTCTTTTAATATAAATCTTCCTTTCTTTGAGTTAATTGAGCTTCGTATTGACAGAAATGTATCTATTGAAGTAAATCCACAGTAAAAGTTGGAAGTTTGGAGAAGTAAGATGGCATTAGAAATAAAAACATTTTATTTTCCTTTTCCGCTCTATGGTAGCGGAAACAGACTTTGATTAATAAAATCAGGTCTGGATGTCGAACAGAAGGTCACCTGATGTAAAGTTGCTGTAAAATACTTTTATCCATCTCAGAATAAAGTTATATTTATGCAAAGCAGTGGGATGTTTATTCTCCTCTGGATTTTGTCTTAAATTATTCTGCAAAATAGAAATAAATCCAGTTTGCAAATTTGAATTTTCCAGGTTTGATTGTTTGTTTTTTTTCAGTAATAAAATCCCTAAAATGAAAGTCATTTTGTATCAGTGACTCCACATCATTTACAGATTAACATGTTGGATGAGGAACGAGTGACTTTCTGAAACTTGATGGTTATTTTCATGAATTATGATTTTACTTTGTGAAACTTGCAGTTTTGTTTGATAAACTGTAAGGTTTAATTTAGAAGTTACTGGTTATATAGAATGTTACAGTTTTTTCAGATCCTTTTTGCTATTTATTGAACTTTGAGGTTACTTTTTTGAAACTTGCTGGTTTTGTTACTGGAACCTTAAAGTTACTTTCTTGAACTTACTGGCTACATTTCTGAAACTAAGTATGTATTTTTATTGACTTGTTTGTTTAGATATTTATGCAAATCCATCACTAACAGAAGCCTGTTTTCCTCCACTCATGTATCATATTGGCTCAAACTGATTCCAACAAAAAATGGGAAAACTCAGAAGCCAATTAAGCATCGCTAATCAGTCCAATTGGAGCGGATTGGAGTTCAAACAGGCATAAAATCACATTCACCTTACATGACCTAATTAGAGTCAAGGCCCCGTCTGACCAGCTGCTACTTGCTGACTGGGCGTTTCTCCTGCGAGCTTTGAGTCAGTGTTCAAATGTTTCTGTTTTAATCAATAACATCACATCCTGCATCTTCCTGCTTTATATTTCCAATCATGTAGTTTTATTATGGCAGCAGTTGGACTTTGATTTTAAAACCTAAACTTCTCCAGTGAGAGTTGAAGTTCAAAAAAGTGTTTCTGCTGTTTTTTGGAAAATGATTCTGCAGTTTAATCCAAACAGCTTTAATCCCTGAATCCTGGGTGACACTTTCTCTTCCTCTGAAGCGTTCGCTTCGCTCCTTCATCTCAGCTCCTCCATACGGAGACGTGTTTCTTTCAGGGCAGGCCGCTCGCTCCTCAGCTGTGACATATGGCATCAGTGCCTAAACCAGCCAATCACGCCAGAGAGTACGGAGCCACGTAAAGGCCTGACAGGACGAGCAGCAGCTGGCAAACTCTGTCAATCTGTAATAAATGAACCGACTGGTGGATGGGATTATATGCCCAAATGCACAGCGAACTGGTCAATCCCGAAATGACCAGACAGCACCAGCGTGTGTGCGTGACCCGCAACCAGCGACATGCATTAATCTGGGAGATTAATCTTTCATAACCTGCCTCTGGAGCCTAATCTGATGAGAATATGTTTGGTTTTAATAAAAGGAAATATTTCACTGATCAATTATAAAAAAATGTTGCTTATTCATCAAATTTTTATAATTTTCTTGTCTTAATTCATATTTTTTGCAGTTTTGAAAGTATTTTGGACTCTTGAGTGCTAAACATTGATTTGATTTTGTTACTTGAAACTGATGATTATTTTAGTAATCAATTATTCTGTTTATTATTTTGACAATTAGTCTTTTTTTTTTTAATGGCACATTCTGCAAATTTTTCATTTAAGCACTTTAGTCTTTTTTTATGTAATATTAGAAATATATTGCTGAATGCAAGTAATCAAAATTACAATTATTTTTCAATTCAATTATTGTATTTCAATGCAAAAGATGTATTTTTTACAGCTTTGGCTGCTCTGAAGTGGCTTTTTTAAAGTTTCTGTTCTCTAATTAACAATCGATCACTTTATTAGTTGACAATTATTTTAATAATTGATTCATGTGATTAATCGTTTCAGCCTTTTTTAACATTAGAAACACATTAAAAGATGCAAATAAAGAATTAATTTAAAGAAAATAAACATTTCACTGCTTAAAATGCAGCAACATGCCCTTTAACATGATCTGAACCAAGTTAGTCTAAAATTGCAACTTAAGGCATTTTGGATAAAACATATTATTAAAAAAATATTTTTATCTTAAATCCAAAATGTATATCTTTATGTACAGTTTTGGTTAAATTTCTGCTCTGATTGTATGGCCTTTTTTCAGTTAACGATTAATCAATTACTAAATTAGTTGACGATCATTTCAATAATTGATTAATTGTGATGAAGCAGATTAATCATTTCATCCCTTTAATTGCAAATACATTTTTCCCTTAATTAATGAATACTTATGACTCTGAGTTTTGATGTTAGAATATCGCCTGTTTTTAATTATTTCAGTGGATTAAATGATCTAAACGACAACAAGCAGCAATGCTAAAATGCTAAATGCTAACAGTTTGGAGTGTGAGTTGCTGCTTAGGCTTCAGCAGATGGAAACAGACAGACAGACAGACAGGCAGGCAGACAGACAGACAGACAGACAGACAGACAGACAGACAGACAGACAGACAGACAGACAGACAGACAGACAGACGTGTTACTGCTTGCACCACTTCACAGATCAATTATTCATTTGGCATCATGTGTTCACCAGCAGCACCAGACACATTAATGCGTCTCCTGAACTGTGAACAAAGAAACATGAAGGGATTTGAACCAACAGCTTTAAGTTTCTGCAACATTCACAGCATCTTGGTCCATATTGTGTAGAAGCAATAATCCTTTCATAATGTGCCGGTTAAATCCCTCACTTGCACTTCTGCTGCCTCAGGCTAATCTCAGATTATCACCATAAGAAGAACTCAAGTGAGAGTGAAAAGTGATGTCATCAAATAGAAACTATATTATGTGCAAATAATGAAATTTTAGGGACTAAAATTCAAAATAAAAACAGAATTTAGGCTAAATAAATACTTTTAAAACATTAAACTTCACAGCACTTACAGTAAATAATGTGTATATTAGAAAGTCCTAATGTAGTGACAATCAATAATAGTACTTTATCTTATTAATCTCAATTAGAACTGCAAAGCTGGTGTATTAACAAGAGGTCTCACTTTGGTTAAAATGTTTCTTTAAGTTGCCATATTGAACAAAGTATGCAGAATTTTCACTCAAATAAGAATAGCAGCAGTTTACAATTACAATTATTCCAGTAAATGTAAAAACTGCTTCTAAAGTACTTTTAAAAAGTTGTTCAAGTCAATAACTGAGTAGTTACAGAGTATTAGTGCGACAAGGAAAATTAAATAATATGAGAAATGGCAATATTTCGAGAATAAATACGTAATATTACTATTCTCAACTTTATTCTTCTGCAGTTCTCGCAGATTAGATCCCATTTAAAACATTCAAGTTTTCCCAAAGTTTTCCAAATAATAATAATAATAATAATAATAATAATAATAATAATAATAATAATAATAATAATAATAATAATAGATGTGATTATTAAATTATTATTGCTCCTGATTTAATTAGTGAAACTGCATCATTTCCAGTTTCTGCCTCTCTGTTTGGGTCATCAGCAGATGGTCGACTTTTGGTGTTTGTGACACATGGCTCCGAGTGAAGCCATGCACGGCCGGGCCGTGGTAATTAAAATGTCATTAGGGTTTGTTAGAGTGGGTGTGGGTCCGTGTTTCCCGTGGAGGGAGTCGGGGCTCCACCTGTTCATCCCCTCCGCCCTATAAAAGCCGCAGCAGCTCCGACTCACCACACTTTCTGGAGCTAAAGGCTCAAAGGCCAGCGAGGAACTGGAACCGGTTTTGCCTTTGAATCATGAAGTCCCGTCGAAGTGCCAGCTGCAGCGATTCCGGATCCGAGTCCTCGGAGCCGGATTCGAAGGCTCCGGAGAAACTGGAGTCCGCCTCCCGGCGGCGGATGGCGGCCAACGCCCGGGAGAGGAAGAGGATGCAGGGGCTGAACACGGCCTTCGACCGCCTGCGGAAGGTGGTCCCGCAGTGGGGCCAGGACAAGAAACTGTCCAAGTACGAAACCCTGCAGATGGCCCTCAGCTACATCGTGGCCCTCAACAGGATCCTGACGGACACCCGGAAGCCCGCGGCCCCCCACCGGCAGTGGCTGGACCTGCAGCTGGATGTTATGCAGCCGGAAAGTTACTCATGCCTGATGAGGTACGAGCATCCGGCAGGACAGGAGTACATCCACTCCTCCTTTTCTTATGAGATCGATCACGTCCACGCATAGGGCGCTGCGCGGGAGGGGCGCCATAATACAGGTGTAAAAATAGTTTCAAGTCAACTTTTTTTTTTTATAACAGTTTGTTTGTTCATACAAAATGGTGTTTTCTGTAACAGAGGCAGCCTGTTTAGTTTCAGAAAGTGTCAAGTTCTGCCTCTGAAAGTCGGCCATGTTGGACAATGTGAGGGTCTTCCTTCCAGGCTGGAGGGCAGTAAATACATTCGTATTGTTTCTGTCCTGTATTTATGTTGCAGCTCATTAAGCCTCAAAGAGGCTTGTTTTTTTTGGACATTTTTTTCAATAGAAAAGGTTCTGTTGTGTAAATTCTGTATATCATTAATGTAACGTGTTTTTAAACAGCCTTGCAAAAAATGTGGTGCAATCTGCGATAAATTGAGACAATCTTTGTGAGAATTAAGATGCATGTTTGTAGAGTTTAAATATAGATTTTATTTTTTACAAACATCTATTTTGTTTAAAAATGTTCATAAATAATAAAATTATTTTGTGAGAAAGCTTCGTCAGACTTTTAGTCACCACTTATTTATCAGGACATTGTACCATTGACACAAAATGATGATAAAATGTATTTTTCTTCATTCACTATATTCTAAAAAATGTAGCCATTTATCTTATGGAAATACTGTTGGCATCCTTGATACAAAATGTCTGCTTATCAATTAATTGTTAGTCAATCGATAAGATCAGTCATCTTTAGATCAACTCATTAATTGATAGTTATTGCATATCTAGTCCAGGTTGATTAATTTCTTCCAACTGAAAGGCTTTTCTGTTAAATAGTGCCAAAATGACACTAAGCGGCTAAAACAAGAGATAACATAGAGAGTGTGCAGAGGAGTAAATCATCCTTTGACCCAGAGCTGCTGGACTCTCAGATAACATATATTCTCTCTGTCACCAGAGGAATAAAATTAAAAATAAACCAGTTTAAAACCAAGTGCAACCCACTTTACTGAGGCGTCAGTTGGATTTTCTAAACTAATTTCAATATAGCCTATATAAAAAAATAGAACATTATTGAGATATTTAAAGAAATATCCAGCATCCTTGGATGTAGAAATGTGGAAAAAAAAGAAAGACTAAATAATTATGCTCAGGACTGACAGTTTTCAAAAAATAAAAAAAAGATTGCTAAACACATAAGCAAGTTATTCTATGAAAAGTAAATCAGATTGTTTCTGAAACAAAATAAGGTAGGCTTCTCTCAAAATGCAATAAATTAATGTGACAGAGGTATTTACATACCTTTCAAAACTCAAAAATCAGCTTTTATCTCATTTACTTTGATACAGCAAGTATTTTTAAAGAGAGACCCACATCTTGTTCTTATTGCTGAGAAAAATCCACTTTTTATTTCATTTTTTCCATCTGTACCCAAAAGAGTTTGCAAACTGGATGTCTTTCTTTTAATAACATGAAAAGCTATTTAAGTTTTGGATCTACAATGATTCAAATTTCAATTTTCTAGAAAAGAACCTGTCCAATTAGAATTATTGTATGCTTAGTTTATTGCTGATCAGTAAAAATATTCTTTAAAAACTGTAATTTTATTGTAGTTTTTAGAATTAACATGACAAAAGGTTTGGATATCACTGCCCTGAAAGGTAACTTTAAGCCATTTTGGGATTAACTCTAAATTTACTCCATAAGTCTAATGGACCCCAAAACGACTGATTTAATTTGATCAACTGATTTAACTTTAAGAAGTTAAAGGAAGTGTATACATATTTATCAAATCTGAGTCTTGCCTTCACTTTAATCGGGTCTTGTGGCCGTTTGAACGGCACAAGCAGCAGATGAAGGACGCATCCGTGCCAAGGTCCAAGCTTGGGAGGCGGGGAGAAAGAAATGAGACTCTGTTGCGTGATAATGGCCGTGTGTAATGGCTGTGTTCAGAGCCACTGAAGCATGAACACCCAAACACAGAACTCCCTACGCGCTGTGCATTAACTTTAACGTTCAAATAATGTCAATAATGTTTACTTTTTAATCAGCTAACAGCGGGTGGAGAGTTGCTTCCTTTTCCTCGATGTTTTTATCTGAAAATGTTCGTTAAAAGTCGAAAAAGGGAACACAAATGAGAAAAAGGAAACCTATTATGTAGCAGAGATTTATTTCAACAATATTATAGATGTGAAGTGTATTAAAATTTGGTTTATTTATTCTAAAACTTCGTATCATAGTTAGGCTAACTTTCTATTGACGGTTGGTGGTTACCATAGCAACCGGTAATGGTCGGCTCCCGTTCTCCTTTTGGAGGCTTACTGGGTCATACTTCCGGCGCACACCGGAAGTAGCAATATTTTATTGTAATTTGTAGAGTTTTTAGCTCATCTATATTTATGATAGAAGTTACATCTCTCTTTTCGGTTATAATACAATATTGACAGACACACAATCTGCTACCAGAGAGCTGTTCAGTACAGAACAGCATTGCAGTTTCTGTATCACCTGTTTTTCTTTCTTGGAAAAATACTTCTTAATTTTAACAGGTGTTACGTTTTCTGCCAAATTAAGTTGCTTAACATCCAAGGTTACAGCTACCGGGGGACATTTCAGTGAGTCTGACCCTCTGGTAATCAGGGTTGTCACTATTGATTAGCAGCTCAGGCTCTAACAGGCCTCCTCTAGGAAATCAATTAATTGCCTGTTGATTATATTCTCTGTCACCAGCTGCTCACTTGTGACTGAATTAATGAGGGGAGTAATTGAAATGTCACTAAGGGTCTCTGCCCCATTAGCATCAGACACCTTTGACATTCTACTCTCCTTTGTCTTCATTAGGTATGCAAACACTCATCCAGAGAGTTTTATTTCTGTTTACATCCTGTAATCTCATGTGTATTATCAACATTTGTGTCCAGTGGGATAGCCTCACAACAAACACACTCAGATTCACTCTTTTAATATGTTCAACAAGAGAAAAAAAACCAAGCTCAATTCAAATTCAAAACTACTTGATTGATCCCAAATCAGGTGTAATCTCAGTCCAGAAGTTTCAGGAAGTCATCTTGTTGGCCTTAATAATCCCAGATATTTCATTTTGCCTTGTAAATACATTTTGCTGACTCAATCATAATGATAAAGAATCAGATCATTTATTATCTGAGTTGTCATTTATCATTTTTTAAATTCAAACAAAAAATAAAATTCACATCACATGAAGCTAATATGGTGTTTTATACTGTTGGCACAAACCTGCAGTTCAGATCTCTGACCAGCTTCTCTGCTTTTCTCTTTATTCCTGTCAGATCTTCAGAGAAACAGCTGCTAGCAGCGATGCTAACAGCGATGCTAACAGCGATGCTAACAGCGATGCTAACAGCGATGCTAGCTCACGTCATTCAGTCACAAAACTTAACTCCCCGTGATTAAACTCACAATTGCGATCTTTCATAATATTCCCCAAATATTATGACTGTATTTTTGTAATATTATAACTTTATTCTTGTAATTTAAGAAAAAAACAATCATAGCTCAGCCTGATAACATATAAACTCCAATTAAGTAGAAGATGTAAAACAATGCTCGTCAAACAAGATGGCGACTTTGGGTATGCTGACGTCACTCTGAGTTATGGAAGCACAAGAAGCCAGAAATTTGTCAATCAAATTGATAATAAATCAGTAAATAGAAAGAAACACTGGCTTGACTGAACAAACAATAAACTGAAACAGAGAAAACAAACAAAGAAATTATCAAAACCTCTTTGATCATCCTTGTCCTAACAGATGATTTTGTCTCACAGGTAAAATAATTCAACTCAAGTAAAAATAAAAAGTACAACATAGTAGAAGTTTTTTTTTATTTTTTATTTTTTTAAGTTACTCAAGTAAATGTAACTACTTACGCAACTCTAGTTATTAGTCTGAGCTTTACAACAAAAGCTCCTCCTTCATCCCTCTGAGGTCATCCCTCCATCATCATCATTATCGTTCCTCCCGCAGGTGCTGAAAAGCCGCAACTTGCCGCCCGCACTCACTTTTCCCGCAAACTGCGAGTCCGGCAGCATGAGGAGTCTGAACAACCGGGCCGAGAGCCACCTGACGGCCGAGCCGAACCCGAGCCGGACGGAGGCCTGGTGAACCACGGCTACTGCGGCTCCCCGGCGCCGCTGGTCAGCACCATCTGCAGCCCGCAGCGGGCCTCCAAACTGGACCGCATCCAGGAGGAGCCGGGCAGCCCCGACCAGAACCCGGGGAACAAGACAAGAGGCTGCTGCAGCTTTATCAAAGGTGGGGAAACGTTTAAACTCAGTTTTACCACAAATATATCAACTTCTGTCTGATTATCTGTGGAAAAATGGAGGAAAGAGACATTTTCACCACAAAACAACATTTCCAATTTCCTAAAACCTGAAAGTTTCTGAGTTTGAAAGGTTGAAAACTTACTAAATAAAAAAAAATCTGAAAATTTTAGATTCATTTCAGAAATTTACCACAAAACACTTGGACATTTCAGTTTCAAAATTGGAAAATGTTTGACTTTTGCAACTTAGAAAATTTACTGATTTCAAAAATTTTGACTTTTTGAAACAGAAAATTAACAAATAAAACTGTCAACTTTTGAAACTCAGAAAATTAAGAAAAAAATTCTGTCTTTCTAGAATATTTGAGTTTTTCTCAGAATTTCTGATTATTTTCTAGCAAAATTTTCTAACTTTTCAAATTCAGAGATTTCAATGTTTTTTCTATTAATTTTTTTTTGACTAATCTAAATTTTTTTGTTCCCCCAGCGAACCTTAGACTTTTCAAACTGAATTTTCTTTTTTTTCTTGAACATTTCTGATATTAATCTAAAGATATCTGATGGATCCTTTACACGGTGACTGATTCGCTGTTGTGCATGTTTTTCCTGCAGCGTTTTGGGGAACAGCTTGGACCGAAAACACGTCCAACAACAGGGAAAAGTTCATCCGCACCACCCTGAGGGAGCTGCTGGTCTACCTGGTGTTCCTGCTGGATGTTTGTCTCTGTAGGTGCTTTGAATTTCTGAACAGGTTTGATGTCCTAGTTAAATCATAATGGGGTGTATTTACCACTGTATGCCTCCGCTATAGTTTCATCCTAAATGTTTGTTTTTAAATAAATCTAAAGGTGCAGAGAATTATTTTAGTAATCTTTTTAATGAATAAATCTATTAATTGATTAATCAGGTACAAAAGTGAACATTATTTGTTATTTAACCACTTAAGCCTTTTGACTTATTTATTTTGAGTTTTGCTAAAATATCAGAAAATACAAAATATAAGTATAAATACGATGACAATTCTAAAAAGATACGTACATAAGTGCCAAATTATTAAAATAATTTGGCACTTATGTGCCAAAAAGATTCAGATGAGACAAATATAAATATTTGTCTCATCTGAATCTAGCATATGGTGTCTAATGGTTGCTATGGTAACTTGATGAATCACGTCAGTTTCAGATTTATTTTTTTAACTCTGTCTTTCGCCTCTTCTTTAGATAAAGTTGAGTTCTGGTTCAATCTGCTGAAGTTAGAAAAACATCTGTGTCACGCAATATTAAGAAATTAGACTTAGACTTGTACTTTATTGATCCCTTGGGAAGACTCCCTCGGGAAATTAAAGACTAATTAATTACTAATACAAATTTTATATGAAGTTTGTTTTTATAAAAAAACAAAAACATAGCTGTATTTATTTTGTTGTATTTTAAGTACCTGAGGAGTAAAGTGGTATTATATGGTATTCATTTTTGACATTTTTCAGAGTATGATGAACTACTTTTCAGCATTTTTACACTTTTTTGTTTTCATCTCATTTCCATAATGAGGCAGAAATACATAAAGAGAAGAGGCAACGTAAAAAGAACAAACGAGAAAACACAAAAGAAAATATATACATCTTCTGGTAAAACTGCATGAATATGAAAAAGGAAAAACAAAGTATATATATATATTTCTTAATGAAATATGGTAAAGGAAGAGGAAAGTACTTTTCTGCTTCTATTTTTAATTTTGACAACTTTGGTCCTCCATATAAATCAGGGTTGCAAATTATTTTCCAACTTAGTTTATGTTTTTTGTTTCCTTTTTTTCAAATAACAACCTAACATTTTGTTGTATGTTTTTCTTTTTAACTGTTTTTTTTTATTAATTATTTGTTAAATCGACAGTAATTCTGAGACTTGAATTAGCATTAGCATGTAGGTTAGCATGAGAACACCTGGGACAAAAAGCGGTAAGAAAATAATCAGTTTGTCTAAACTCAATGTTAGCTCTTCATGGAAGATGGTTACATAATTTCCATGGGTATTTCTGAGAATTTGAGTAAATCTGAGGCTAATTGCGGATGGAAAGTTTCCTGTCGATGCGGCTCTTGTTGCTCTTTTGTCCCGCAGTGAAAGGAAACAAGCTGCTGCTGCTGCTGTCTTGGCTTTTAGCGATAAGAGCATTTAGCTCTTTTTCTGTCTTTGTGCGGGTTGGACTCTCATTGTTTGACGAGGCTGTTTGCCTCCAGCCGACATGTTTTATCCAAACAAATTACTGGGACTAATCTGGATCCTTTCAGCCGCAGAGGCGACCCGAACAAAGCCCGCGGTTCTCTTATCTGGGAGCCCGCCGACGCTAACAATGTGATTACGTTGATGTGCTTTCAGTGACCTACGGCATGAGCAGCTCCAGCAGCTATTATTTCACCAGAGCCATGACGGATCTGTTTGTGGGCTCGGCCAGCCAGAGTGGAGTCACGTTTCAGACCATCGGCAACATGGCCGACTTCTGGGACGTGAGTTTCTGTTTTTCCAGGTTTTGTTTGCTGACGGAAATGTAAGATGGCGGATCAGGGCTGTTGGAGATGGAAGAAAATAGAAGAACATTCCTGCCTAAAAACTGAGTCATTTTGACATGAATACCAAAACCTTTTTGGAAAGAGCAAGAATGTTTCTGAGTTTGAAAAGTGAAAAAAAATTGCTTGAAAAAAATCTGAGGAAAAAAAAAAAAAAATCATTTTCAAGAAAACTTATTTGAAATTTTAAGATTGATACAAAACTTTCTGAAATTCAAAAGTTAAAAAAATTCAACTTTTGGAGCTCAGAAATTTCCAAACGTTTTCTAGAATATTTATGAGAATAGTCCCAACGTTTCAAAAAAAAAAATTCTACCAAAATTTTTTAATTCTTTTCTTATTTTTCAAGCACAGAAAGGTAATTTTTTTTATAAAAAAAATTTAATCTCAAAGTTAAATTTAATCCTTTTTTATGTCTACAGTGGCTCTAATTCACTGTCAGACAAAAGAGAAAATGAGTTAAAGTTAAAATCAGTCTCCATTTTATTCTCTCTGTGACATCAGTACGCTCAGGGTCCGTTACTGGACGGGCTTTACTGGACCAAATGGTACAACAACCAGTCCCTGGACAGTGGAGACCAGTCGTTCATCTACTATGAGAACATGCTGCTCGGAGTTCCCCGGATGAGGCAGATTAAGATTAAAAACAACTCCTGCAAAGTCTATAAAGACTTCAAAGATGAGATTACCGAATGCTTTGACGTCTACAACGAGAAGAAGGAGGACGACCTCAGCTTTGGCCTCATCAACGGCTCTGCGTACGCCGATTCTCATCCCCTATATATATATATATATACACATGTTGCGGCAGCATTGAGAGAAGTAAACCTTCCCTCCTCTGTAGGTGGCGCTACCACACAGAGAAAGACCTCAAAGGTTCCTCCTACTGGGGCCTCCTGACCACCTACAGCGGAGCCGGGTTCTATCAGGACCTGAGCCGGACCAAGGAGGACAGCGCCAACATCCTTTCAGAACTGATGGAAAACCTTTGGCTGGACCGAGGAACCAGGGCGGTTTTCATCGACTTCTCAGCCTACAATGCAAACATCAACATGTTCTGTGTCGTCAGGTGAAGTTTTCCAACATTATCCATTAGGCTTCCTTGAACAGGTTAGGATGGATCTATGGCCTTTACAAAACACATTTATTCGATTTGTTTTGCATAAAGTCACTCTTAGATTATATTATACAACAGTACATTTTTGAAAAGCAGAAGTAGAACCTTCTGCACAACAAACAAGAACGCAGTAAGGGGTTTCTGGGTGGTAAGTCAACAACAAAACATCTGCCTTTTCCAGAAGCCATTGTACAGAACATGCAGCACTTTTAGAAGCAGGTAAAACCCAAATGAACGTATGAAAATAGGCTAAATAGTAGGTGCAGTACATCTGTTTTTTCTCATGATCAGAAGGTTTTCTGTGTTTATTTGGTTTCATACAAACTGGTTTTGGTTCTCTGACCGGCTGGTTTGCGTCTCTCAGGCTGGTGGTGGAGTTCCCAGCGACCGGCGGCGCCGTCCCGTCCTACCAGATCAGAACCGTCAAACTGATCCGCTACATCACCCACTGGGACTACTTTGTCCTTGGCTGCGAGTTGGTTTTCTGCGTGTTCATCCTCTACTACGTCGTGGAGGAGATTCTGGAGCTGCGGATACACAAGTTTGCCTATTTCAAAAGCATCTGGAACATCCTGGACATACTGGTCATACTGGTAGGATAAGGATTCAGTTCCAGATTCAGATCCGCTTTTCGTCCTGAAGGAAGTAACGGCGTTTTTCTCTCCAGCTGGCCATCATTGCGATTGTCTTCAATGTCTTCCGGACCATCAAAGTGGACAATCTGCTCGGGTCGCTGCTGCAACAGCCGGATTTATACGCCGATTTTGAATTCCTGGCTTTCTGGCAAACCCAGTATAACAACATGAATGCTGTGAATTTGTTCTTCGCCTGGATCAAGGTAAACTTTTCACATCTTTTCCTTTATTGTTACACTTAAAAAAGTTTCCAGGCTCCTTAATCTTTCAGATCAGCAAACTGATAAAGATCAACGTCTTTATCGTATCTTTATTTAGATTTTCATGAGAGAAAAAAATAGGAATTCATTTTAAAATGTCCTATTTTCACTCATTAATTTTTGTTCATAAATTTCACAGTTCAAAGGCGACTAAATACCTATATTTTAGCAAGCAAAATATTTAGCTTGCTAAATATTTGGTTAACAAGCTAACTCTGTTGCTTGCTCATAAAACATTTAATATATATAGTCCATAAGCTAAATAGTTAGCCCAGCAAGCTAACATTTGTAGCTATGATGCTAACTATTTTGGTTGCTAACTGAATATTTAGCTCTGAACCAAATCCTTAGTTAGTTAAACTAAAGATTCAGTTAGCAACCTATTCAAAATAAACATGATATGAATAATCACAAATTACAATTTTTAAATAGTTGCGTCATTTAATAAGAGAAAAAGCAACCAGTGTGGAAAAGTATTCGCCCCTAAACCTTGGAGGCGACTGTAAAAACGTACAAAGTGTTTTTGTCTAATTTCTCGTGCAAATAATTTTTTAATTTACACACAGACTATATCTTGCTGAAAATAGGAAATATACTTTATTGAGCCAGATTGGTTTGGATAGCTAGCTAGCTACGTTAGCATTCCACCTTATTAAAATTAGCCCTTAGCTGTAACTGTTCAGGGTAACAAAGGACAAAACGCATCTGGACAGGAACCTTTTGGTCTTTTGTAGATTTTCAAATACATCAGCTTCAATAAGACGATGACGCAGCTGTCCACCACGCTGGGCCGATGCGCCAAAGACATCCTGGGCTTCGCCATCATGTTCTTCATCGTCTTCTTCGCCTACGCGCAGCTCGGATACCTGCTGTTTGGAACCGAGGTCGAGTCTTTCAGCACATTCGTCAAGTGCATGTAAGTGGTGACAAATATCCAGAGCTGCATAGTAACTAGTTACATTTACTCAATTACATTCACTCTATTGAACAAAAATACTTTTAGGAGTATTTTTTACTTGAGTAATTTTATTTTGAAGTAGTTCTACTCTTACTTGAGTAATATTTTTATCCACTGCTGTAAATATTGTTACCAAACAGACTTAAGCTGTAAAAACTAAACCGTCGGTTTTCCTTTTGTTGCAGTTTCACGCAGTTCCGGATAATTCTCGGCGACTTTGATTTCGACGCAATCGACCGCGCAAACCGAGTCCTGGGACCCATTTACTTCGTCACCTACGTGTTTTTTGTTTTCTTTGTCCTGCTGGTAAGAATTTCTGCATCAAATGTTTGATTTGAGGGCTAAATCTGAGCGGCGGTTCATGAGTTTTTCCTTCCAGAACATGTTCCTGGCCATCATCAATGACACTTACTCAGAGGTCAAAGAGGAGCTGTCGACTCAGAAGGACGAACTGCAGATTACTGACCTCATCAAACAGGTACGGACCGGATGAAACCATCTAATATCCACTCTAGGATTACTAACGACACGGATTCCTTAAAACTCCAGAGCTACATGAAAACTTTTATGAAGCTGAAACTAAAAAAGGAGAAAATATCGGACGTTCAGAAAGCTCTACAGTCTGGATCTGGAGAAATCGAATTCAGGGATTTCAGAGAGACTCTTAAAGAGTAAGAGGCAGAAAATCATTACATTTTATTAGTATTATTATCAGACATAAATCGTGTCTCACAGTTGTGTTGAATCTGCAGGATGGGTCATGAAGATAAAGAAATATCCGCAGCTTTCTCGCAGTTTGACCGAGACGGAAACCAGGTTCTGGACGTAGACGAACAAACGAGGATGAAAATCGAACTGGAAGAAAAACGGGTTTGTTTCCAACTAAATCAATCATCTGTTTTTACAGTGTTTGGAAAAATATTCCATTTATTTTCAGGAAATGTGGGGGAAAAAACTAGTTGCTAGAAAAAACTCCCACATTTTGAGTTTAAACCTGGGAATGTGTGAATTTCAGAAGTCAAAAATTACTGAGCTTGAAAAGTCGAAAATTTGCTAGAAGGAAATTAGAAATTTAGACATAAATCTCAGAAATTTTCAATAATGTTAGGTTTGAAAAGTTAAAATATTTCAACTTTTGGAAATATTCTGACGCAAATCAAAATTTTGACTCGAGTCATAATTTTTACTTTTAAAGTCAGTTTAGTAGATAATCAGATTTGAAGTCATAATTTTGAGGGTCGAAGTTCCTCTTTGGGTTTTAGACCTTTTGGTTTGTCACAACAAATCGCCATAAATATTTTGAAGTTTGCGATTTTAGCGTCACAAGTTCTAAATAAATAAATTATTCTGTTTGATTTGTGTAAAAATCAGGATGCTCTTTCCACCGAGCTGAACAACTTGGGAAAGAACTACGGAAAAGAGTTTCCGGAGAATCGTTCGGCCTCAGACGATGAAAAGAGTCGAGGCTTCGTGGCGCAGGAACAGTTCCTCTGGTAAAAACGGATTTATGTAGGAGAAATAAAATGTGGCTGATGAATCGGATTAAAAGCAGGCTTTGTTCCTGAAAGGCTGAGCAGGCGGGTTCTGCAGATGGAAACGTCGATGGCGGCGCTCGCGTCCAGGACGGACCTGATCATGGAGAAACTGGGATTAACGGGAAACAACGTCAGTATTCAGATTAAACCAGATTCAAATGTTTCTCTATTAGGGAAAAGTTTTCTGCTTTTCTTTACTTTAAAAGCCTGAAATTTGAAGTAAAATTTTGTTTTTGAAAAAGGGATAAAAGCTCCTATTGTTAAAAAAAAATATATGTAACTTTTATTTTCCAAAAGTCCTGTAACTATGGAAACTCGTTTGAAAGTAAAATCCCAGCAGGAAGTCGCTTTAATGAGTTTCAGTTTAATTATGAAAGACAAAGTCACAGATTTTAAGTCAGAATGTTGTTGATATTTTCCAGATAAAATCTCTTTATCTAATTTTATCTGTTTTTCTCCCCCAGACCGATCGATCTTCCTCACTGACGTCTCGGATGTGATGAACCTGCTGGAAGCGATGAAAAACATCACGCCTGGAAACAAGTTGGCACCAGCAGGTTGTCATGGAAACGTGTAAATACTGTAATAATGATTGTAACAACGGCGCATCAGGTCAGATGAAGAGGAAGAAGAGTAAATTTCAACCAAAAAATTTTTAAGATTAATCTCCAGAATTTTCAAGGTTATGGAAATTTCAAAAATATTAAATTTTTGTAATTTTTTTTGTTTGAAAAGTCAGAAATTTGTTAGGCAATAATGAATCATTTTAAATTAAATTCTAATCTTCTAGAAAATAAATGAAAATTTGAGATTTATTTCAGAAAACTTGGAAAACAAATCCAAGGCTTTTGATCTGGAACAAAGTGCAAATCTGTCAGTTTCAAAAGTCAAAAATGTTCAAATTTTGGACATTTTCTGTCTTTAAAAAGTTTAAAATTTTATTGAAAAAACCCTGAAATTTTAATTTAAATTCAAATTTTCTAAAAGTTATTTGGAAATTTCTGAGATAAAATGTCATAATTTTTTTAATCAGAAATTTTCTGGAAAATTTTTTGAAATGTCTGCGTTTCAAAAGTTTAAAACATTTTGATGGGAAATTTTTTTGCCTAAAGTGAAATTCTCTAAAAAAAACCTCAAATTTTTAAATAAGAGATTTTCTTGGAAAAACTGGAAATTTGTTTCAAAAATGTAATTCTTTTTTACTTTTGTAACCCTAAGAACTTTTTAAAATT
The DNA here is from genome assembly GCA_911649635.1 of Poeciliopsis gracilis. Classification (NCBI taxonomy): domain Eukaryota; kingdom Metazoa; phylum Chordata; class Actinopteri; order Cyprinodontiformes; family Poeciliidae; genus Poeciliopsis; species Poeciliopsis gracilis. The sequence goes on from CAJVRI010001154.1 coordinate 6,933,453, forward strand.
AAAATTTGTTGACTTGAAATTCCCAAATTTCCATGTCTTTTTTTCTGGAAAATTTCTGAGACCAATTTAAAAACTTGACTTATTTTGACAGGAATTTACTGTTTCTCCCATCTGCAGCTGCCTCAATGCGCCGTTGTGCAGCAGAGACCAAAAGCAGATTAATGTTTAGCTGGTTCCAGTGGCACAGCCATGTTTCTGTAAACTAAGTACACCCTGAGCTGTAACTTTTCTGCACCACTGGTAGCAGAAAAGCTCCTGCTGAGCTGGTAAATTGTTCTGAGGTTATTCTGCTGTTAGTAAAGATTTGCATCTCTATCAGTTGTGCCAAAAAAAACATGGAGGGTGTCTTTAGTTTCTCCTTCAATTCTTATTTAACCATCGTGCCATCAATGCTAACAGTTAGCATTTAGCATACAGACATTTCCCACTTTATTTTTATTTGTCCTGACCAGCTGTAAATCAATCACTTGATGTCAAAGTGGCAAAAAGAATCTGAACTGTTTTATTTTGATGTGTGGAGCATTAGTTTCCACAATAATGGACCAATTAATATATATTTAGAAAACAAATTCTAAGAATTTGTTCTGGGTTGATTTAAGTCAATTTGGACAAGGAGGAAAAGAGAAATAAGAGAAATTTCTCACATTTGGAAAATGGTCCTTTAACGTCCAGGAATCGGCCTTATACCCACGGGTTCCATTTAGTTTTTATGAAGGTGATCAGACCAGGTCTGTAAAAAATTTATGCTGACAAAACATAAAAAAAAAAAAGATAAAAAAAAATTCATGGGTGGGCTGTGGTCCCCTTTGTCCCCCCTTTTGAAACCGCCTCTGCTTTTAACATTCCACAGACTGATACTCGGCAACAGCTGCTCATTGTTTCAGAGCAAATAACTACAAAAATGTATGGCTTTAATGGTGTTAATGCTAATAAATAAACTTAATTTCCCCACTTCACCCACACAGAAGCAGCAGGGGTGTACTTAGTTTCTGTCCCTGTGTAGAGATCAAAACTTTCTCTTCGCTATGATTGAACCATTTGAGTTGCAAAATAAATACCTACACAGTTAGTGAAAAAATAAAATGTATTTACTTCATATTCTAATCGTGTTGCTTTTTCAGAATGAGCACAAAGGGTCATTATATATTGGATAGTAGTTTACTTTGACTAGACCTACGAGGCCTTTAGAAGTGAGCTGCAAAAATATTGTCCTGCAAGTTAAAAATCTTTAGTTTGATTAAATCTGTTAATGTTGCATAAAATGCAGTTTTACAGTGTGTGTATTGCTGTCAGACTTGCTCATAGAAAACATTCATTATGTCTAATAAACGTCCTGAACAACGAGGTACAAATGCTCCTTTATTTGAAGTGACCGAGTTTCCTTTTCTGCTAACTTCAGCAGCTCCAAAAAATAATTACATTCACGTCCGAAGCGATTCGTTTGAGCATCTCAGCCACTTCCTGCTGCACACAGGAAATGGCACACACACAGATACGAGGAAAAATTCAACGTTTTCAAAACAAATCGGCCGTTTGACTTTATTAACAAATCAATTAAGGCATATTCATAAATTATGCTGCTAAAATATTCAAAAAGAATATTCTTCTAGAGGGTGTTAATCAACATTATGTACATTTTATAAAGGTTTAGGATTCCTTGAACACTTCAAAACTGAAAAGAACCAAAACATTTCGTTCAGCACAGAAATTGGCTTCTTAAAGGGCATATATCATACAGCAGAGGTTCAATCTACAAAAACTGAAAACAAGAACGCTCTAGTAGATTTTTAAAAGGATTTTTGTCAATAAAAACACCTTGGTAACCACACTGCTCTTAAACAGGAAGTGAATGCCATATATGAAAGCTGTGATATTCAGTTTTAGTTTTTTTTACTGAAGAAACGGTTTTAAAAAGAGGAACATGTTGAATGGATGTTTTATTTTCAGTATTATGAAATAAATTAAAGGAATAAAGTAAGAGGACACAGCGTTTATAACCCAGCTAAGACGGATCACCGCTAAGGTGGACATGGTGGTTTGTGAGCATCAAGTTTATCCAGAAATTAAATACCTGTTTTCTTTTTCCACCTGTTTTTATTTGTCCACAAAATGTTTACTGATTCTGCAGGCCGAATTAAATCCCCAAAAGTTCCTCATGCATGTTTAGCCCTGATAATTAATCATTACAAACCAGTATTTATTCCTCTTATCCAGCACTTTCAGGTCTAAAGAACTTGGCTTGGAAATAACAAACCTGAAGATAACTTTCTGGCGTGTCACAAAGCATTGTAGTAAGACATTTTATTTGGAAAAAGTGAGGCTTACACAATCACTGTACATTTAATTTAGCTAGAATCGCATCATCTGGCAAAATTTGTAGTCTATATTTGGTTTTTGTGGTGAATTACAGAAAGAGCAGATAAATCCCAAGGTAGGGTGCCGGATGGCTAGGTCTCCAATGTACCTCAAAAATCACCAAATAAATATTCAATTGATTTAAATTCAAGATGGAGACTTTTTTTATCGCTCTTGAGCAACTTTTAAGTTTTGTTTTGTTTTTTTTCCCAATTTTCATTGATTAATCTTCCTGGTGAAAATGCTGATATATGCCCTTTAAATTCTGACACACCATGCAGAATAGCACAAGAAAAACCCAAAACATCAGGATTCAAGTAATTGTTTTATCGTAATTTGACTAGAAATTAAAATGTAAAATCTTGCCCAATTTTGTAAGCATCAAATGAAAACTAAATAAATCCTGTTGCCAACCAGACATCAACATTTAAAAAGAGAGCTCCTCTGACCAAACTGCTTCAAAATGAGCACAAAGCCTGTCACCTCTACCAAGTTTTAATATTATTTACACAGGGACTATAAAGGTGCAGCCTCTTCCAGATTCAACAGCACAAATTCAAACTATCATCCAAAATAAAACAATCAACGTCTGAAAACGACAAGCCCTCCACTGCAAAAGATGAACATAAACTCCTTTAAAAAGATGCCGTTCTTAGGGGTTTTTTTTGTACACAAACTTTATTCAGGAAAACAAAAATTCCACTTAAATTTCTGACATATTTTAAAGAGCAACACGAAGCAGCCGAATAATAATCTTCATAAACGACTGATTTATGCAAAACTGCATCAAAACCCGACATGAAAAGGAGAAACTAAAAAGTTTGTTCTGCGTTTTAGAAAAACGTCCCGATTAGTGGATCCATTAAAATATATTCCTAAAAACATTTCCAGACTGGGAGGGAAGATAATTTAACATTCATGCTGCTAAATTCATCACATTCCCAACGTGTTTCGAAATGTCAAGTTTTGGATTTAAAAACAGTAAAATTAGTGACTATTGGATGTTTTTCTGTTTGGACTTCAAATGTTTAAAGTTTTGGTTTATCCTTCGGTATTCAGGCCAGGTTAGCTGCTTTGGTTTTCCTTTTCTAAAACATCAAAATTGTAAATAATCACCATATAAACAAAGTTCTGAGTCAGGAGGAGAGTGATTTATAAAACCGGTTGTTAACGACCAAACTCTGTATAAATACGACTCCTGTTCTCTCGTTTCTGTCCGGATGGAAAGTGCCGTTTTGTTTTTGTTTTTTCCCTTGGTGGTGTGTTCGGGTCGGAAACGTCTCACTGCATCTGGTAGCCGGCCATGTTGAAGTTCCCCACGTTGGAAACGACGGCGTCGGGAGGCGTCGGGGCCGAGGCGTAGCCGCCCATCCAGGCTGTCGACTGCGACTGCCTGCAGGCCGAGCAGAGCAGCAAATATTTACTCCAATATTTCAGTTTCAACAGTGAATTTTACCAAACGTTTAGAATAATACAAACATAGAAAACAATAAAAGAACAAACTTTTAACTTTACCTGTTGCAATAAATGAATTAACTGCATGATAAATTAAAACAAGCGCAATAATTTTGCATGATTTATTGTTTCTCTCTTTCTACCAAAAACCGGAAGATAAAATGTTTCATTTTGGTCTCAAATTCAGTTTAACCATGTTTAAAACCCCAAAACTGACCTTTTTATCGGGATTGCTATAATTACTATAGAGATGCACAGATCTGAACATTTGGGTTGATATCAATATGCAATATTAATATTTCCAATATATCTATAATCTGTATCTACTAAACTTATACAGATTTCATTACCATTTCAACACCTTTGGGGAAAATACAACCAAACAAAATACAACCAAAAAAGTAACTTCTGGTCGTTCATATCGGCCCATTTATCGGTTTCATTTATTGGACCGATTCCGATTGGTTAAAAAATGACTGATGTTGGTGCCGATATATCGTGCATCCCTAATTTACTCCTTTCCAACGGTTGGTCAATGAACGAATCAGTTAATTGGAAAATACAATTAAATTCAGTTACAATTTGCAGTTTAATTACATGAATCACAATGTTTAATGTGACATATTAGAAATGGGAACGTTCCTCAAACACCAACACCATTACATTAAAAAAAAGCAATAAACAGTTTTTTATTGTAATTTTTATTATGATAATAGTCCCACAAAATATTGTGATAACATTTTAATTGAATTTCATCCATTTTGAAGAATTTTAAAAACCCTGAATAATTTTGTTTAAATTATAAAAGAGCTTTAAAAAAAATCACAGAAATGAAAAACTAAATCTTCAAAATTCAATCTGTTTTCCATGTTTATCTGAACTTTAAAAACATTCCACAGGAGGAACTCCATATATGGTAAATTGTTGCCAGGGATTCTTCTTAAAGAGACGGCGTCCTAATGGAAGCGGAAGTGAACTCACTCGGCTCCGTATCCCTGCTGGCTCCATGTCTGTCCGTACATGTTGTAGGAGGGAACCTGCCAGCCGTTGGCCATGTACTGGCCGTACTGGTGCTGCTGGTCCCCGTACACCTGGCTCCACTGGCCCCACTGGCTGTAATCCACCTGACACAGGGACAAACCGCAATTCATCAGATTAACAATCTGATTCAATTTAAAACTGGTTTTTAAAAAAGAGGAAAATAAACATCTTGTGTCCTAAAATCCGATAATGTAACATTCATTTCGGACGAATCTGCAGCTAAAAACATGCAAAATGTGAAAAGTTCAACCTTTTCTGCTGAACAGGGCTGATCGATTGATTACTTTCTGGATTAACTGATTAATATCTAAACAGCAAAAGATGCTTAATAACGAGGAGATTTTTGTATTTTTACAGTATTTTAACTGGGTGAAGCTAAACCTGCCACTTGAGGATTTCTGGGTCGAACAAATTCTCAGAGGAAAAGTTTGTTTTTTTAAACACAAACGTCTATTTTTTCTACAGCTTCAGCTTAATTATTCCCCTAAATGTGTTTTATTTTTCACCAAACTGCCTTTTTTCTTTGCGCTTATGTACTCCAGTTAACGATCACCAAATTAGACGATAATTTCCGTAATCAATTAATCACGATTAACTGTTTCAGCTCCAGTGATTAATACTTCTAAAGGACGATAGAAATGGTATGAAAGACCAGTGATTGGAAATCTGTGCCAGATTTTTAGTTATTTATTAAATAAATCAAACTGGTCAGTTTTGCAGTGACCATGTGTCGTAGTTGGGAGGCAGAAACACAAACACACTTGAACTGAATCTCTTGCCAAGATCCTGACTCCACAATCTGTCTGCTGCACATTCACTCATTTGTTTGGCACAAATAAAACAATGATATCTGTAAAAAATGAAAACCACAATCACTGATGCAGCAGTAACTAACGGACAAATTTAGCTACAAACATCATTTTCTCAGGTGCTTTTAAAACAACTGTGTGAAAATAAACTCTCACTGTTGCTGGATTCATCATCAGGGAATATTAAATAAAAAAAAGTACAGTATTTATACCTCTTGGTCTAAATAAACCACAAACCTTAAAATATTTTATTGGGATTTTAAGTGATAAACATCTTAAAGTACCACATGACTGGAAAATGGAAGAAAAACAGGTTTCTAGTTTTCTAGCAAAGATTCCAGACTGTATTTAACAGTGGACTTTGAGTAGACCATTTTAACCCTGAAAGTGTTGTAATATAACAAAATCTCAACTTCTACTTTTTTATTATTTTATCTGACCTTAGAGATTGAACTCTGTAGTTCAGTCTTTCAATGCGATTAGATAGGAAAGTTTTAGACCAGCATATATTTACAGACAAATGTGTTTTTATCTTAAATGAAAAATGTAGACAATTTTTGTACAGTTGTGACTTAATTACTGCTCTGAGTGTGATATTCTTCCAGAAAATTGCCTTTTTAGAGTCTGTATATTTTAATTTTTAATCGATGATTGTCATTTCAGCAGTGGATTAATCACGATTAATTTGATTAATCATTTTAGCCCTATTCGTAATACTCTCTAAGAGGGTTAAACTTTTTTCTTTTTCTTCATGTTTTATATTTCTGGGTTTTAATTTTCACAAAAATATAATTTGGCCTAAACAACGCCAGCACAGCTCTGGCTTTAAGTTTAGGGTTGCCTCTTGTTGCCTCTGTGACGATGCTGCCACGTTCAGTTTAGGTGTCGCCTGTTTTCCGTCATTTAACACCAACCTGCTGCGGGCTTTTTGCCATGTCAGGAGACTCTTTGCCCCAGTAGCACTTCACCATCTGGCCCTCAATGACTGTCCCGTTCACAGAGACGATGGCGTGCGCAGCGCTGTCATGGGTGGAGAACCTTCAATACAAAAAGAACAAAACGAATCAGAACACAGGCAGTGTTACTGACCCCTAGAGGCTAAACGCTGCCATTAGCGCTAATAATACCTGATGAAGGAATATCCTTTCTCTGGAAACACCCTGACCTCCATGATTTGACCGAATGGTGAAAACGTCTGTCGTATCAGATGTTCTGGAAGAACCAGAGAGGAGAAACAATGTTATTCTGGTTGATTCTTCCAGTCTGGCAACTGGTAAGACACCTATAAGTATAGAGTGACGACATGCAGGAACAATGGCCTCCAGAGAATGTGGCACTCGCCTGTGAGACCCGACTGGATCCCGCCGCAGTACACTGTGCAGTTCTGTGGACTCGACTGATTCATCACGTCATCAAACCTCAGCTGCTTTGAGCCGTCTGACAAAAAACAACAACAGGTTTTAAAACAAACACAGAACTAAGAACCGATCCACGAAGAGACTGTTTTAACGCTGGAGGTGCGTCATCACAGCAGGAATGAAGGCTGAATCAATGATCAGGTTACCATTTTTAAATCTTAAGTGCAAAATGTTTCCCTTTTAACAGTTTGGGTATAATTACTTCTCTGAATGTGTCATTCTGCCAGAAATCTGCCTCTTTATGATTAATCAATTACTAAAATAGTTGATTATTTGCTTAATCGTGATTAATCGTTCAGCTCTATGGTAGATTACAGGGTTGTAATCCCAGATTACAATCCCCGCTATGGAAGCAACAGACAGACATCTGTGTTGGCAACATTTGTAGAAAGTTTGTTTCATTTTTAACAGAGTTTGTTGTGAACATGAATGAGTTTTAAAGTATAATCTGACTCATTAAATGCTATGTTATTGCATTTTAGGCAATTCAATGTTTATATTCTTATTAAAAACTGACAAATGAAAGAACCGCAAGCAGTTAAATTTAAAAATTCTGTTGATAGTGGAGAAAAAAAATCATATTTATCAATTAATCGTAGAATAACTGATTAAAATAATGGCAGTAAGTGACTTTAAATGAATAACTTCCTGTCGATACTCACTGTCCTGAGCACTTTTTGGGGCCGGGGGTTTACGCGTCGCCCAGTTGGTCCGGATCTGCCGCCCTCCGAGCCACTGGCCCGCCATGTGAGAGATCGCATTTTCTGCATCCTGAAAGCCAAACAGAGGAACGGCGCCGCTCTTCAGAAACGACAACAACAACAAAACTGCAGAAATTACAGTTTTCAATTCTGCAAAACTTAAAAACTGGCATTGGCAATGAGGAAACTGCAGTGTGTGACGTTTAGCGGCACTGGCTGACTATCATTTCATCTATTCTGAGCATTTTAAAAAGGTAGAATAATAAAGGAAAAACATAACCTTCGGTCTGTGTTCCTGTACTGAAGCCTTACCAGTTTGTTGTAGAAGGACACAAATCCATACCCTTTTGATTTGCCAGTTGTAATGTCCTTCACAACACGAGCATCACTGAGGGGAAAACCAGGAAACAAATTAAATCAGCAAAATTTAGAAAGAAAGTCCTCAGTAAAAAATAGGAACCACGCAAACACACAGAGTTTAACTCCTCTACTCTGACCTACAGTGGATTAAAATAGCTAACATGACCTACTGCTGACTTCTTCTAAACAAACATGAACAAATACATGCAGCCTACAGTTTACTTTAAATTATTTCACCACATTTTGGCTCAATCCTAGAGATTAAATTGACAGATTACCATGCATTCCTAAAATCTGCTGTAACTGCTATTCCTACAGACAGAAATGCAAATATATATATATATATGTATATAAATATATATGAAATATCAGAAGAAAAAAAGGAATTAAATGGCATACGTGGCCTGTTAACAGATTTCTGAATTTTCCTGGTCAATTCTTTACCACCATTATGCCGTTTGGACTTTGGGCAGCTGTAAATTTTGAGAAATTGACATTTTCAGAAAATTTTGGAAGAAGAGGATCATTGATCTACAAACAATACTACACAAATCAAAAAATGAGACAATTTAAGCAAAGCTGTCGAGGTTAAAAAAAAAATAACACTGTTGTATCTGCAAATAAAGACATGAGGGAATTAAAAAAATGTAATAAATAGAGGAAGAAAAAAAAACTACATCTGAGTCTCCAGAGTGCACAGCTCCTTGCTGTTAGCCTTCAAGCTGCTGTCCAATCCTATGAGCATCTCTGTAAAATAACCAAAGGGCTATTAAAACTTCACTGTGAAGAAGTACTTTTAAAGGCGGTTCAGGTTCACACACAAAGCTTGGATGTTGCTCTGAAGCGCTCGGTTCACTTACCGCGCTCTACATGACGATAAAACGCAGGAACCGGTTAAATGCACAAACCATAAAACACACAACCCCTACGACTGCTTAAATCTGTTAGAGTGGTTAAAAACACACACACTGCTTTGCAAAAGTCTTCCTTCATCTTCTGAAATCTGTCATTTGATAAATATTACATTTGGTTTTGAGGGAATTTTGTGAGAAAACCACAAATTAATGTACAATTTTATGCACTTTTTAACATTTCTAACAAAGAAATCCTTCATTTGTCTGGAAAAGAGCATCCACACATCATGATGCTGCCACCACTGTGTTTCAACATGGAGTTTGGGTGCAGTAGGAAATTTTCTGCCAAAATTGTTTCACCTTCTCTCACGTGTTTCCAAACTTTTCTTCTTATGGTTTTTAATATTGCTGTTCTTCCCACCTGAGCTGTGGGTTTCTGTTGCTCCTCCAGAGTTAACGTTTGATCTCATTCTTTGCTCCTTTAATGTTCAACCCTCCACACAAAATCGTCTGGCCCACAATTTTTGTTTTGCAGTAATTCATAATTGTGAGTTTATTTAAATTTTTTTCTCGAAATCATTAGATTAAAGAAATGCCAACTCTCACCTGCAGGTGGCAGTATTTATTATGTCTAATGGAGTCTGGGTAGAAAATATTTACAAAGAAGATTTTCATCTCAATTGCATGATGAATATATTTTTACTTAATTCTTGCTTTAAATATGCAGATTTGTTTCAGCAAATGGTTAATTTTAGAGCCTGTAAACTCCAATTAGTAATTAATTGATTAATAAATTTGATTATTTCAATAATTGAGTCATCTGATTAGTTGTTTCAGCCCCAACATGGCAACCAAAAGTAACAAGTTTACACAAGTGAAATATAAACAAACCACCTTTGATGCAGTCATTATTTTATTTAAGCTTCTTAAATACCTTTATCTTTTTTAATTTAAAAATGTGTCAGTTTGCTGAAACCAAGCGATTTTTCCAGTTTTATTCTTTTTTTAATTTAAAGAATAAAACTATTAATGTGTCCAATCTGTCTGCAAAAATATCACGATATCTTTGCAAATATTTCTAAAGTAATATGAAAAAATAAATAAACGATTTTATAATTTATCATTTTCCTCTCACTTCTGAGCTATGTGGTAATTTTAGTTGATTTATCAAAAGTCTAAATCCCAATAAAATACATTGAAATTTGAAGCTAAAGGCTGATAAAATATGAAAAAGGTTTGAGGGAATAAAAACTTTTGCAAAGGACTGCATGTAAACTCATATTTATAATAAAAATATGTATTAGTACCAGTAACCATGTCTACATGAAGACAATTACTCTTATTTAAACAACCCAAATCCAATTTGTGATGTCTACGGAGTACTTATAATGCCAAAATTGACAATAATTAAATATAAAAATAAATAATTGTGAAAATAAAATATATTTAGAATATAAATAGAGCAGAATTAGCATTTCTTGCCTCACAGAGGCAAAATTCAGCAGCATCAGGATATGTGGGTTAGGTGTTTATTTATGTCTACACATTTATTAATTTTCAGTTTCCTTAATTCTTCACTTATTTAGTCATTTTAAATTTTATTTTGTCACCAACTTATTTTCTTGTCAATTTTGGCCGGATCAGTCCTCCGTACAAAGCGAATTGAATGCGCAGAAGAACGAAAACGTCACAGCAGAGAAGTCGCTGCACGTTGTGTATGGAAGGCTGTTTGGATGCGCAGTCAGGACTGACAGCAGTGGGATTGTGATGTGATGAACTTCACTGACAGACTTATTTTATAATCTTATAATTATCATTTTCAGTCATTGTTTACGCCCATTTATCACTCATCTGGATTCTTCCCATGCAGAAGTACGATGCATGTCTCCCTTTTTAGCCCGGATAAGTTTCTGATTGATTAATTTCTGGATGAAAAAGATCAGAATTGGGCCGTTCAGATTGCCACGAAAATGTCAGATATCGGTCAGTGATGCCCTTAGTGGACATCTGTTTAGCAACACCAGATCTTCATCTTCTCAGAAAATGTTCTTACTTGTGAGCATTTTATTGAATCAAATCCCCAGTTGGATGCATGTAAACATGGTCACAGTTGGTCTTAGGCTAACAGAGCAGCTTCACAAAGCTCATTTTTACCCAACTTTTAACAGATCAAATGCTAAAACACGCATTTCATTATAATTATGTTTAAAAAATGAACTTACGAGATTGCCCCGAAAGGTGAAAATGCAGCCCTGACATCATCAGTAGTAATCTCTGGATTCAAATCACCCACAAAAACATGATAGTGATCTGAGAAAAAGCAAAAACAGAAGCAAATAATTTAAATCATCTTAAAAATTCAAAATAATTATTAATCTAATTTTAAAACAATGACGAAAATAATAAAAAATTTACTGGAGGTGTCTTTCTTCTGGCTACTGGGGGTGGTTGCCCAGTTGACTTTAACTTCCTAAAAGCAAAAGAATAATAGAACCTCATTAAAACTGCAAAATAAAAATGAAACCTCCCCCCCAAAAAAACGACCACGCACAAGAATCAAAATAAACTTTATTTAGATGAGTTGCCCATTTTATTTTATTTTATTTTAATGCTCTTCCTCTCACCTTTCCTAGAATCTTCCTGCCATTCATGGCTGCCAGGGCTGCAGCTGCATCTCTGCGCTCGTAGAACTCCACAAAGCAATATGGGTCATTGCTTGTGTGCTGCAGAAAAACGACGCCAAGCAAAATAAATAAATAAATAACATCAAAGAGTTCATTTATCAAAGATTCACTGCAAACACACAGTAATATTTCAAGTGTTTATTTAAAAGGTTGGCAATTCGGGGTGCAGCACCCAGGTATGTTCATGGAAAGTTTACTGGAGGGAAAAAGTGACTGGAACGACAGACAAGCAACAGACATTATCACAGCCTTATATGTAAGAAATAAACCATGACACACTAAACGATCTGTAGGAGTTTAAGTTATTCTTTAATAAATGAACATTTTCGTGATGTTTTCATTTTTCTCAGAAGGCCAGAAGCCAAACCAGAATCTTTACCTCTGTGATCATCTTGCAGCTTTTGCAGGGTCCTATCTGGGTGAAGAGCTGTAAAATCAGGATCTCTGTAACATCCCGGGACAGGTTTCCCACATACCTACAGGAGGAGATAAAATGTTAAAACAGTTCAGTCCAAAAACAGCCGGACAGTGTGATTCAAATTAACAAACAGCGTCTTATTTCTGTCGCTTTGAACTTCTTCAGGTGAGGTTTGGAGCGTAATTGTGACGTTATCCGCATAAAATCCAAGGCCTAACGCCAAAAACGGCTAATAGAAAGAATTTACCGTCCATACGTTCATCAAATTATTATTTAATTATTAATAACCTTGTTTAAACCTAGTGAATGAAGCTCCATAGGCTGGTTTTTGTTTAGTAATCGATGGTTGAGGAGCTACGTTAGCCACAGGTTTGATGTTAGCAAACGCTGCGAAATAAACCGCGCATATTGAACACTTAAAACTACTTACAGGGTTCTTGGGTAGCTTTCGTCGTCCATGGCCGATATCGACTAAGACTTACTCAAATATATTCGCTGATAGAAAGATTAATAACTAAAGACAAGCCCTGAAAACAACAACAACTCGTTAACTAGCTCAGAAGCTAGCTAACTGTGCTCATGGCTTACGTCACGCTACGACTTCCGGGTTATCCGTCGTAGTAAAAGCTAAGGTTTGTTTCAATTTTAACTATAAAAATTTGTTTTCCTAGGACATGTTCTGTTTCTGTCTGTATTTACCGAGCCATTTACAAATAAAACAGCAAATTCAGAGGCTCGGATAAATTTAGCTGTTTTTTCCAGCAAAGTAACTTCCGTAAGAGGCCTCAACTTCGGAGTGTGACGCGAGGAGCGCTTGTTTTTCACACCAGCGGAACATGGTGTTCACTAGAACAAGAACAGTTCTGGAATAGGAGTTGTTTAACATTTGACCCACTTACTTGACCCTATATATGTATAGGGGCCTTAAGTAAATGGTTATATGAATTTAATAACACAATGTAAATATAATATAAATCACTGCAGTAATTTATATTAACAAAGTTTTTAATTGAGTTTGAATCTGAATATGTCTGCATTACATTAAATTATACTATAAATCCCATTGAACTGACTAAGTTAGAGCTAAATTGAAGTCATCCTAAGAGCACAAAGGAGCATTATAGTAGATCCTTCCTCCAACAGCTACTGAACTCTAAACCACTGTAATCAACAAACCCAATAAAAATTGACTGTACATACTTGCAGGTATTTGCAGCAGTTTTATATTCATATATAATAAATAGTCTTTGTTTGCATATTTCATATATTGTTGCACATTTTTTATGTTGTAATTTTGCCCTTATTGGTGTATATGACTTAATTTTGTTTGTCTTTTATGCATTTGTGTGAACCTGCATGCATGTCCTGTCAGATTTGCAGTTAAGTTTCCCAAATGTGCGACAATAAAATGTATTTCTATTCTTTTCTGTTGACTCACATTGTCACTTGCTGCTATGCGAATACAATTTAGGTTTAAGGGAGCTGTAAAATGTGTTTGTTTTTGCCAGTGTTCTTATTAACATTCCCCCTGACAGAATAAAGAGGAAGGACTGTCATTAGAGGTGTCACCGTGCCTACACTCTTTCACACCAGCAGTTACATAATTGTGAACCAAATCCAAGCAAATCGTTGGACTAGATTCACCATCCTGTGGGAGTCTGACTCCCATCTATTTAGAGATTTGTTTTTATTTAGGAAAAATTAGGAATTCCCTTCTGTGTCCCGGGACCCATCGCGAGGGGGAATCCTGCTGCTCGTTTTTGTTTATTTATGTAACGGTGATTAAAATAACTAAATAAATAAGATGAATGTTATTCGCTCCGAGTCGTCTGTGTTTGGGGTCTGAGGAGCCAGCGCGCTGCGTCCGCCGCCCCCGACATTAACCCCTCGCTATTTCCAGAAACTTCCAGCCCACTCCCCCACGTCACCAGTGGGAATCTTTAAAGCGACCGTCGCCCCGTGGAACATGTCTCAATACTCGGCCGCCTGCAACATGAACGCCGTGAAGACGCAGTCAGCGATGCCCGCCGCGATGGCGCCCAACGACAGCGAGCCTCTGCCGCTCGGCTGGGAGGTGAAGATCGACCCGCACACCGGCTGGCCCTTCTTCGTGGACCACAACAACCGGACCACCACCTGGAACGACCCGAGACACAATGCCAGAAAGGTAACGGAGCCGGAACGATAAAGTTGGTGTGATTGTTAGATGTCGTTTGAACGCGGTTGTTTACGTTGGTTTTGTGTCTCCAGGCGCGTTACGCAGATTTTAGTGTTTTTAAATCCGTGCGCTGCGTTTTATGTTCCACATTAATATTGTCGCCGATAGGCCTTGTTAGGCAGCGTCACCTCCCCCTCACTGACAGCTCAGGAGCCTAATATAACAGATGACCATCGCCGTTTTATTCCCATGCCATGATCTAACTCTATTATTATTGTTGCTCGGTGAGTCACCGCGCTGCGTGGATCTGATCCCCGTGTTTGGAAAAACGGCGATCAGATCGTAATAAACTTTTCCCTTACAAGGATTCAACCAGCTCTCGCCTCATTAGTAGGCAAGAGAAACCGCCTGACCTGTAATTATAATATAAATAACGTAAAAATGAATAATAATGATAACAAGTGAGCAGAAAGTGATCGGATCTGCTGTGAAGTCCCAGCCTGCCAAGCTGGTAATCTTCCCTCCCAGAAACAGACTCTTGTTTTCCAAAGTTAGTGTGCTGAGGAATCTGCTGGAAAGACACAGCTGTTGGGGATAAAATTGGTGCAGGCAGTCTGCAGTGTCCTGTGCAAGCAGAGGGCAAAGGGTCGTTCACAGCTATTTCACCACGGAGGCTCCTGCTTTGCAAAGAGATCCAGTTTACTGTGTTTTTTTTTTTTTTTGTTTTTAGTTTTTTTGCAGGTTTGTTTAAAGTTTAAATGGGTGGGAACCTGTTGCTCCTACAAGGCCATAAGCCAAGTTTCATCTGTGGACCCACCTCCACTTAAAGGAGAAGTGTGATTTCTGCAGCAATAGTAGAAATGTTTGCAAGAGCAAGGGCTTTAAACTGAAAGAGAAATAAATATTCTCCATCTTAATGTTTTGAGAAGTTTGAAGCTCAAACATTAATTAGTTTTATTTTTTATCTCCAGAAGTGGCTAGAATAACTAACGATTTTACTCAAGTAAAGAAGCACTACGACAACATATTTTTACTCAAGTAAAACATAGCCATCCAGGATATTATTCAATTAAGAGTAAAAATTTATTTGGGAAAATCTCAACCCGAGTACTGAGTAACTGATCAAATTATTAATAATTCAAGATGTAAAGATTACATCATCAAATGGACCAAAACATGAAGTTAAGTGGAAAATTTTGTATTTTAATGACCAAAATGACAATAATTCATAAGTAACAAAAAATGAAATAACATCAAATCGTTTCGTTAAATTAAAAACTTAAGAAACTTTAACAAAAACTGCAGGTATCTATCTATCTATCTATCTATCTATCTATCTATCTATCTATCTATCTATCTATCTATCTATCTATCTATCTATCTATCTATCTATCTATCTATCTATCTATCTATCTATCTATCTATCTATCTATCTATCTATCTATCTATCTATCTATCTAAATTTACTTTACCCAAGTAAATATATTAAGTTGTAATGCTAAACAAATGTAAATTAAGTAAGTTTCACAAACCTGTTTTGATTAAATGTAACAAATAAATTTTTTCTAAAGTTCCTTTCTCTTCTTTCAGTTTATGAGCCGCCAGAAGGCCATAAAGTGAATCACCAATCAATTAGTGTGTTTACTGATCATCTCATCATGCAGCATTTGTTCAGACTAATGGGACTCTAGTAAAATGTTTCATCTTGTTAATTGCTGGGTTTGTAATTAATTGGTCACAATCATATTATAATCAACATAAGAAGCAACATTTTCCATTCCATTTATTGTTGAATAAATCGCTCAACCACAAAGATATTAATCGATTTTATTCTGTTATTTAGTTTATTCAGCAACCATATCAGAGCAAATTTGCTGTAATATCCATTCAGGTTTTAAGCGTTTCAGGAAATTCTCATCATTCAACTTGTTTAAAATAAAAAAGATTTATTTGGAAATCTGATGCTAACATTAGCATTAGCATCTGTGCTGCTGCTACATGCTACTGAGACGCTATTTTAACTCCTTAAAGTTCAATTTGGACGCAGTAGTAATATTTTCCAGCATTTTATCAGATAGTTAAAAAGCAGAAATTAAACCCCAGTGGGCCAAGAGACGCAGCTTTGTTTACGAACTTCACTTGTGCGTCAGATTTACGGGCGTACCAGAAACACAAAGCAAAGGTTCCGACTCTGCGCTTTTGCGTTAGAATCTTTAAACGCGTTAAGTAATTAAAAAATAAATCGTTTTTTCTTTTCCTTTAAAAGATAATCTTGTAATCCTTTTGTTTTCTGTTAGATTTAAAGTTTCTGTCTCTATGAAGGAACCTACTGCAGATTCTCTTTTATTCCTACTGGCTGCACCGATCCATGTTTTACCGGCTAATGCCGATTTTAAATTTATTATTTATTTCTTCTTTTAAAAGTTTGATCTGCTAATTCAGATTATGGTTGATTGCTGAGTAAAAAACATCAAGTTAAACTGAACAATATAGAAAACATTGACTACGAGTGCTGCCCCATGTTTATATTGGGCATATTTTAAGAGATTAGATGGTCAAACACTTAATTTTATTTTCCTATTCAATAAAGGAATTAAGATGAAAAATTCCCTCCCCTATTTTAGGCATGTAAGCACACCAAACATTATCTTCTTTGCATTGTTTTCAAGTTAAAAAATAAATGTAATTTAAAAAAATAAGCTTTAAATGAGGACAATTCCCTCATTTTCTGTTGGATCAGAAATGGAAGGTTTTCAGTTTTATATTCAGTTTTCACTACAGCTGTTCCTCATTATCGCAAAATTAAAGAACAAACATATTCATTGGAGTGGGATTTGTTTTTATTTGCCAACAAGATATATATTTAAAAAAAACATTCAACATAATAATAAAAAAATATGCATTACAGTTTTTTCCTATTTTGCAAGCAAATCTCCATCAAGTATATAAACTTTTTCATGGTTGAGTTGGGAAAAAAAGTAGCAAATTTTTTTTCAAGGCCCAAAATACAAAATATGTGGTGTATGTAATTAGTTCAAGACACAAAATTCTGTTGAAATACAAGAAATACTGGTTTAAAAAATCAAATAAATTCACTTTTCTTTTTCTGTATGTTGTAATAATCTGTCATTAATAAGCCAGAAGCGTCTTTTAAGCTATTGAGATGTAAAATATCTACTGAAATAACTGAATCTAAATGTAAATATTAATACAATAAAACACATTTTACCACAAAAATCATTTTACACTCGAAGGCTGACTGGCAGATGTTGTTTTCCTCTTTCCAAAGCACCTAAGTGAGACTTTTAGCATGACTCTGAGGAAATATTCAGTCTCTCCTCACGACCTTCTTTATCGTCTGAGCGAATAATCGGTTTGTTTTGTTCATGCACCTTTAAAAAAACAAATCAATTTGGGGACAGAAAAAATCGTGTGACAAACTCACGAAGACAGAGGAGGGAAAAGTAACCAAAATGTTAAAAAGTAGCTGTCCAAGAAATGAGTCAAGCAAAAAAGTATTTGATAAACAGTTTACTCAAATACTGAGTAACTTATCAAATTATCAATCATTTTATATTTAAATATCACATCATCAGATGAACTAAATATAAAGTTAATGTGGAAATATTTGTATTTTAAGGACAAAAATGACAACAATTCATATAAATAACCAAAAAAATATCTAAACCATGCAAAAAAAAGTTTCCAAATCAGTTTCTTTCAATAAAAAACTTATAAAACTTTAACAGAAACTGCAGGTGTGTCTGTGCAGCAGCATCTGTGTTACTCCTACATCCAGCTGGTGGATTTTTGATTAAAACATCTTTGTTTTTCATTCAGTGGGTAGAAAATCCAGAAATTGTACTCAAGAGTAGAAATACTTCATAGTAAAATTAATCAAGTGAAAGTAAACAGTGCAGCGTTGTGAAAATACTCCTAAAAGTACATTTCTTTAAAAAAAATGTTACTCAAGTCAATGTAACTACCAAACTCTGCACAGTGACGTTATTCATGTACTAAATATGACTAATAAATGTGGTGATCAGTATAATAATGACGCAGGTTTGTGCTTAAAAAGGTTATTTATGTTCAGTCATATGTTGGATTTTTATTACAAATGCAAGTAAATAATAAAATTGTATAATTCCAGTCAAATTTACTGTAAAATTGACATTTCAGATTCGAGAAGTGTCAGCAAACGGGCCCTGCGCATCAGCAGAATTGAGCCCTGTGGAGCCTCTGAAGACGTTTGTGAGAGAGATGAAGCATCCCATCCTCCGGCCGGGTTACATTCCCATCCCGGTCTACCATGACGGAGCCGACGTGAGGCAGCAGCAGCATCCGTGTTACTCCTACATCCAGCCGGTTGCTGCCCAGAGCGTCCGGACCGAGGGTCCGGCGGCGCCGCAGCCCTCAGGGCTCCACCACAGACCCAAATCGCCGCTGCTTGGACACTCTGACGCCGAATGTGGGAGGACCGGATCACCGGTTTCACCAACATCAGAGGTACTTTACGAGTTTGCGACGCCTTTTATAGTTAAAACCTGGTCGAATGACGTTTAGCCTTCATAGGGAGGCTGCAGGAAAAATGTAAATTTATTACTGATTTAAATGGAACCAATTATGTCTGTATAATCAGGTTTTCTATGAGTTGGTTCCACGGTTGAGCAGCATTGAAACTGTTGCGCTTTGCTGAAGTAAAACTGGTTAAATAAACATGTAAATGGATAAAATATGTTTCAGTCTTTAAGGGAAACAATGCTGTTGGTATTTGATGAATAATTTATATAACAAACAAAGAATTTTTTTCCAAATCAGTTTCTCTCAGTTTTAAACTTCGGAAACCTTAAAGTAAAAAAAAAAACTGCAGGTGTGTTTCTGTGTCTGGTGAATTTCTGGTTAAAAAATGTTTTGGTTTCATTCAGAGGGCAGAAAACCCAGAAAATGTTCCTCAAGTAAGAGAAGAAATACTTCATAATAAAATTACTCAAAGTCCAGAGCAGTAAAAATACTCCTAAAAGTTACTCCAGTAAATGCAACTAACTACCCAACTCTGGTACTTGACCCCCTTTACTCTGACACCTCTAAATAAATCACTTTACCAAGATGCGATATGTCTGTTAGGATGTTTTTGTCACAAACTGAATCTTTCTTTTTATTTCACTCTGAAGGTCAACATGGCCGCCCATCACCAGCCAGCGCGGCCCAGCAGCTCCGGTCTGCAGCCCGGTTACATCCCCATCCCAGTGATCCACGAGGGCGGAGGGGGCCAAATCACGCCTCACATGAACCCGTCGGTTTACGCCCAGCGCGTTCCCTACGCCGAACATCAGCCGCCGTTCCATCATCGCCTTCCGACGGAGGACTGGCCCGGCTACCCCGCCGCGGCGCAGCCTCCCAGAGAAAGGGCTTCCCCGACCACTTTCCCCCAACATCGCGACGCCACGTCTGCTCACCTGCCGCCTCACGTCAGGAGCCACTCACCTGTCAAGATACAGGTGATGGGGGAAAGGCCGCAGGTAATTTCACTTTTATTTGTGAACTCTGTAAACTTTTATGAAGAATCTGAAAATTGTCACCATGTTGTGAGAGTTTGATATGAGGCAGACGACTGGCTCACGTTAAATAGGCAGAAGATAAAACTTTCATTAAGAAAATGCAAATTATATGATACAAACAAACAAGATATAAGTAATGACAAAAATTTTAAGTACTGGGATTAAAATGCTTTCAGAAAGTGAATAAATCACTGAGAGATATATTATATTATCAGAAATTATTATATTCTGAAATAATCATCATCTGAATTTTTTTTGAATTTTCTGCGGAAATATTTTTAAATAAACTATAAATAAACAAAATAACTGTTCTGATTAAATGTTTGAATTCAAGGTTTGAAATGTTTGATATTTCTGACATTATTATTTTAAAATAATTGCACGTATTTAAGTTAGCTTGCAAAAATATTTGTATCCCTTGAACTTTTCCACATGTTGCTTAAAGCTGCATTCTGTAACTTTTATAACGAGTAGCAGGCAGCATGAGAGTGATTGACAGCGCTAAGATCCTCCTCATGGCTCTGATTGGTTGTTTCTGACTGAGTGGTGTATCTGTGCAGTTTGTACTGGGAGAACTGGGAGAAAACAGCCTTATATTATACTGTAATAATGATAATTTTAACAAATATGTAAAAAAAATACAGTCTTTATTTTTCATAAAGCTACATACTGCAGCTTTTACTCTTTTGGAAAAATTTAAATAAACCAATTTTCCAAAGTTGAGGAAGTTATTTCAAATTCAATAACCTTTCTACTTCAAGACATGCTGGAAAAAAAAACAGACTTTGATGAAAACAGTGCGGTGGTCATGAATTAAATAGCTTATTCTTCTGTTCCTCTCAGGCTCCACAGCGAGTCCTGTCAAGAGAAATGCCCCAGCGGACGGAGCAGGAGCATC
The DNA here is from genome assembly GCA_911649635.1 of Poeciliopsis gracilis. Classification (NCBI taxonomy): domain Eukaryota; kingdom Metazoa; phylum Chordata; class Actinopteri; order Cyprinodontiformes; family Poeciliidae; genus Poeciliopsis; species Poeciliopsis gracilis. Next base: position 6,954,162 of record CAJVRI010001154.1, read on the forward strand.
AAGTTGTGCAGCAGAAACCCGAAAGCACACCGGTTCCCCCAATGCTGCACACAGAACCAGACGTCCCCAAGTCGCCGCAACCACAACCGTTCCAGCAACCTCAAACGCATCACGAAGCGCCTCCGCAGGCTCAGAAGCAGGAGCCGCCATCACACCACATGTCCGACATCACGGTTCAGATACCTCCGAAACCAGAAGCCCAGGAGGCACCAGCTGACGTCCCGCCTGCGCAGACTGAGGCAGACCCGACGGTCAAGTGCCCGGTACACCCAGGGCTGGCCAAAGTGCAGCAGATCCTGGAAAGAGTAACCAAGTTGGAGCAGGATGTGAGAAGCTTCAGCGGAAAGAAAAATGATAAGAAATACTTGCTACTGGAGGAGCTCTTGACCAAAGAGCTGCTGGCGCTAGACTCTGTTGACCCTGAAGGCCGTGTGGACGTACGGCAGGCGAGGCGGGACGGCGTCCGGCGCGTGCAGACCATACTGGAAGAACTGGAGCAACTGGAGGAACATTCTGCCAGTGAGGCTGCACTGGATAGAGACAGTCTGACACAGAAAGGAGAGCCCAGCATGATCACTGAGAGCCTGGAGATGGCGAAGGAGAGATTATGACTGAACACCTCATAGTGAAGAGATTCCTCAACCTACAGCATTTGTGGAAGTTGCATGCATTGATTCAAAGTGTTGCTATGTCCATTCAGCACATAATCGATGGTAGCCCAGTGGAACTGTATTGTTCAAGCCATTGTTGTTGTCCAGTATCTTCAAAGCAAGACTGCACTCATCAGTGAGTTCTTCTTGATAACATTGTTAAGCATATTTTTGTTTCAAGTACGAGGCCTTTATGAATAAACGGAAGAGAACACAAGTATTTTCTTAAGAAATGATATTTGGAGTTGCCTTTTGTCTGATTAAATCCTCTATGAAGCTTTTCTTAATCTAGTCAGAACACGAGTGGGCTTTAAAGCAGAACGCCTGAGTCAACAGAAGCTAATTTCTCCCAGTGAATGCCATCTGTTCTTGTTGGAGCTGCTTTGTCACAAAACACAGTGCATTTGTTTACTACGTGCTGCTTTAAGGCATATTGCTGATTTTGCTGTCTTTGCACTTTGCCGTCACTGAGAATCAGGGTTCCTGCACGGTTTTCTACATCAACGTCCCATAATCTAAAAAAAAAAAAATCTCAAAATGTTTGCTGTTTATTTTGGTTCATTTTCAAAGTATGAAATCAAAAATTCAGCATGATTTAGATGTTTCTACACCAGTGAGGCTTTAAATGGGAAATCTGGATGGATGGATGGATGGATGGATGGATGGATGGATGGATGGATGATGGATGGATGGATGGATGGATGGATGGATGGATGATTGATGGATGGATGGATAGATAGATGGATGGATGGATGGATGATAGATGGATGAATGATTGGATGGATGGATGGATAATAGAATGGTTGGATGGTTGGATGATGGATGGATGGTTGGATAATAGTTGGATGAATGAATGGATGCAATAAAGTCTGGAACTCTTTTATTTTTCCATATTCTGTTTTTATTTTTCTTTAACAATCAAAATCTGGAAAATATTTAAATCAAATTCCAAACATTTCCAAACTTTTCCAGGAACCCTGGAAGATGCTGAAAAATCAGCCGCACATCCGTTCACGGCGTCTTTCGGTCGCGTGTCGAAGTGTAAACGTCTGCTGGTTCCCTGCTGCTGCTGCCAGCCAAGAATCCAGAGTTTCTATGAGATTTCTATGAGTATTTTTGGTACATGAATGTGAATCGTCCAGCCAGGGTGTGATGCACATCGAGCTCCAGATGTCAGACAATCAGAGCATTTTAACGACTGTCAGAATGTCCTCGTAAACTTACCAAAGCCACAATCCGTAATAACTCTGGACGCATTACGGGCCCTCAAAGCCTTAAAAACAACACCTCTGTAAAAAATAAAAATACAAATCTGTATCCCTCCGCCTGGAACTATTTTATTACAACTGGCTGTGAGATAATTTGCCACTGATGAGATTGTGAGCCATCACAGCCTGACCTGCATTCACAAATTATGGATCGTGGCTTAGTGCTCATTAGCAGCTGGGTGAATCATTAATTATAGGAAGTCACATTTGTAAAACTGAAAATAAAATGTTTTGACTGACACTTCAAGAGTTTTCTGGTTTTCTGTGAGGGATGTTGTTTGAGTTTGAGAAGAAAAAAATATATTTATTTCCTGCAGAATCTGTTTGCATTTCAACATGAAAGAAAGTTTGTACTGAGCAAATCAATTCAATTTAAAAGTACTTTATTTATCCCAAAGGGAAATGAAATGGAAGGATCTCCAGTAGCAGTCAGGCTTGCAACAAATCCAAATTTGCCTCTGACTGAAGAATGTTGCTGTGCTACTACAGACTAGTGACTGTCATTATATTATATCCAGGTGGCAGAGATGATAGTGAAAACACCAGTTGTTTGCAAGCATTGCTAACCCACCTCATTTGCTTTTGCTGCATCTTTTTAAATCAATCAAGTTTATTTGTATAACATATTTTGGCAACAAGGCAATTCAAAGGGCTTTACATCATAAAAACACAAAAATACAAATTCTTAAAAACAGCATACATGAAACCAGTCACAAATGTTAAATCACTTTGTCTAATGCCAGGATCAAAATCAATAACACCAATCAATATCCCAGGTATTATGGGTTGAAAGCAAATCTAAACAGGTGGGTTTTGAGGTTTGCTTTAAGGAACTCATAGTTTACCAGTTTTCTATCAGGTCTAATAGCTGGAGAGATGCTGGGAGTAGGGGATATCATCCTTTAAAAAGGTGTTATTTAAAGGATTGCATCCTTTAATAAGGATTTTTAAGATGCTAGCCAGCTTCTTCCAGCTGCAAAAACAAAATACTTTGTTGCCACAGTTATGCATCATTCCCAACATATTTCATTTGTTTGTCTGAAGCTGAGCATATTTATCACTTGAAGGCTTTTCAAGAGCAAGAATCTTGTGATCTTTTAACCTTTATTTAAAGGAATTCAGTATTTCAGCTGTTTGGCAATTTCCCCTAAGGTCGTCTGGCCAGAGAGATGTTGGAGTAGAGGACATCTTCCCTGAAAAACGTATTATTTGAGCTTTTGAGATGCTAATCAGCTGATTTCATTTAAAAGAACCAAGTCTGTCAGCTCTTTTGCAGTTTTTGTCAGGTCATACAGAGAGATGTTGGAGTATGGGATACCATCCTTAAAAAGGTGCTATTTGAGCTGCAGAGGTGCTATTCAGCTGTTCCCACCGTAAAAACAATACCATGTTGCAGTGGTTACACATCATAACAACACGCATGATTGTTTGTCTGAAGCAGAGCACATTTATCACATGAAGCGCTTTCAAGAGCAAGACTGATGTCTCTATTAGGTCAGCTGCTTTTCTCTTAGGAGCACTCGAGTCATGACTGAGAATATTCTCTGACCCTCGCCCAGTAACAAAACTATAAATAGAAAAATATCCAACAAGTACGCCTTGTTCGTAAGGCGACAGAGAGGAAAGCTGGTAATCTTTAAAAAGAAAATATGATAAAATCAGACAGGAATTTTTTTCCAAAAAAGTTCTGAGAGTGAGCTAAAAATTTCAGATTTTTTTTTTCAGAAATTTCCAATTTTTCCTAAATTTTTTTTAGATTCATCTCAAAAGTTTTGATTTGTTGTTTTCAAGCAAATTTTTTTTTTAATGAAAGTTTCAACATGAATCGCAAACTTTCAGAATTTTTTCTTCTTGCAAATTTTTACTTTTTAATCTCAGAAATTTCCTTGTTAAAATCAAAATTTTTGATTTTCTCTTATGGGCAGAAATTCCCTTTTTTTTCTGTCTGAAATAACACTGGCACGTTGCCATTTGTTCCAGGTGTGCGCAGGAAAATCCACGGGCGGCTCCAACCGTCTGCTTCCTGCTGTACCTGTGCAGCGCTGATGACGTCAGGTCACGTGGTCTTGTTTGGAGCAGGAAACGTCGGTTACGTCCTGAACGGCGACACAGACAGTTCCCCCACTCAGTGATGAGCGTCTCCCCCCCGGTGTGACTGTGGGAAGGTTGCCTCCTCTCCTCCTGTCCACGGGAACTTTGAATATCAGCATGTAGAGGCGGAATAACCAAATCCGACTCGGATACAGCTGCTGTTAGCCGTGGACGCAGCCAGCCGCCATCTCTCGTAGCGGTGGAAAAAGAAGAAGAAGAAAAAGCCGAGCTAACAGCGGCTAGGCTAGCTCCGGTGTTAGGCTCCGAGCGGAGGGAGAACCGCACCGGGTTCCGGAGACGCGCCTCGAGGTGGAGGAGTTTGTGTGAGAGGAGGGAGGAAAATGGAGCTGTTTCAGGCTAAAGACCATTACATTCTTCAGAGCGGGGACCAGGCGCTGTGGTGCAGCAGGAAGGACGGTAGCATGGCTGTCAGACCCGGTAGGTACCGATGACAGCTGCTGGAAACGGTTTCATTTACATTCCTGGTGACTTTTTAATCACAAATCCCCCCATTCTCTGCTAATTTCCCCGCCATCCTCCCTGAAACCTGAACGTTATCAGTCATATGACCAAACTGACTGATGTGGGTCATATGGAGTTAAAACACGCCGGTTTTAATCTGTTTATTGTCTGTTTTTGTACGCGGTTCTGTTGTAAATCATCGCTCGGCTGTTATTCAGGGAGCGCCAACACCCCAAACTGACTTCAAAGTTGTCAGCCTGCTTCTCAGATTGCAGACCGAGGCTTGAATTTGACCGCTTGATGTAAACTAAACACCACGCAGGAATGTACAGGAGTAAATAAGAACATGTGAACACATACAGGTGAGCGATATATGAACTCAGGTTTTATCGCGATATTCTGTGATGACGATAAAAGTCATGATAAGAACTATTTATTACTACTTTTCTGGCTGTGAATGCATAGAAAAGCAATCAGACAGAATTACTGCTTTTGAAAAACGTTCCCATTTGTAAAGCACTTCTTCAGGGCAACTGTCACTGAGCTACAGTAACTGCAACTAATCATATTTTAAAATACATTGATTTTCATTCATACTGCCATAGGAAACAAAACAAAAACTGTAGAAAATAGTTTAATAATCCAAACAATACAGAAAAGTTTAGGGGGTTTAAAATAGCATTAATGAGTAATTAGCAATAAATCATAACTCTTATTATTATAAGAAATGTATCATGATAACCGATACGATAAATGCCCTCCCCTACATGCAGGTATACATATCAGCTTTTACAGACGTTGGAAACAGCACCTCAAAGCTGTAATTGTAATATTTCATATTATTTCCTCCAGAGTTGCATTTACTTGAGTAACAGTTTGGAAAAAACAATTACTTTTAGGCAGTTTTTGTTTCATAAGTTTTATATTGAACTTAAATGACTTATTTTCATTTTGATCTTTAGAATACAAATTTTTCACATAACTTTATATTTTGGTCCATCTGATTGGTTTAATTTAAATATTAAATGATTGATGTTTAGATCAGTTGCTCACTATTTGAGTTAAATATTTTTTTACTTGAATAAAAATATAGTGTTGAGTACAATTTTTGGTTTCTCTATCCACCTTAGATGTCAACACATAAACAGGATTTAGGAAATAGAAGTCGTAAATATTTACTTTTAAATTCTGTCTGTTATTTTACCCTCTCAATTACAAGTTTCGAGTATTCTTCAGTACAAGATGTTTTTCTACAGCTGTTTTACTGATCTAACATGACAAAGCAGTTACTTTTTCTTCCCCCTTGCTATCTGAAATTGAGAAATTAATTCCTATTTTAGCAGAGGTAAGATTGCCAAGACTTTTTGAAAGATACTTTCTTCAAATTCAGGAGTTAAACTAAGATTATTGTGCTTTTAAAACAGTTAAGGAAAGCCCAGATAAGCTTGTCCCAATAAGCTTGTCTGTTCTAGTGTTGTGTTCTTTGCAAAATTAAAGTTTAGTTTTGACAGAGTGAAGTTGAATTATTATGCTATAACCAATATATTATGTGAAAATGGTTGCAATACAACAATGTTATTGTCTATCGCAATAATTTCTGGAACAATTTATCATCCAGTAAAATTAGTTTTCATGACAGACCTAATCCCAGATGATGGTATCGTGGATTTATGTTCAAATTTCTAACATTTGAGGTAAATGTTTGTATACATGTGGATGTGTTTTAAGATGACACCTAAAACTTTCTGCTTCCTTGTGCGATATCATCAAAAAATACAAATTAGGTGACGAAGATGAGTGCAAAAGTTCAACCATGCAAATTATCAACATTTACAGTAAAACTGTCAGCAGTATAAACGGTGTATACTCCGATGTTGTGATGGCAACATCGCAGTAATGTTGCCAATCCTCCGATATCAACATTAAAGCTAGGTTTTAGCTGGAAAATGCACTTAGAGATAAAGATCTTAATTTTCAGAGACATGTTTTGTGGTGTGATGAAACCAAACAGAAGTTTTTGGCTGAAATGCTTTGCAAGCCTGAGAACCCATAATGTATAACGTGATCCTATAGCTTTTATTATAAGAAAACTTGCCAACCAACTCATTTGTTTCCAGCATAATGGTGTTAATCTGCAAATAATTTGCTGCAAATCATTCTTTATTCATTTATTAATCAATATAAAATATCCACTGAACTCTGATCCAGGACCGCAGAGGATTCTGGGAGTTGTAGGCAGAGGAAAAGATTTTAGTTTCTGGTGGAATCATCTAACTCACTCACGCTTTGGTTACCTAGCAACTCATTGTTCTTTGGTTACCTAGCAACAACCTGTTCAATAGCTCTGCCACCATTCCTCGTAGCTGCTTAAAAATAATTAAAAAAAACACTGTAGAGTGAAAACTGGATAAAACAGGGAAGGTAATTTCAAATATTTAAAACAAAAAAGTAATCAATAATTATTGATACCTACTGATCTGAAAAGCTTGTATCATGATGCGTTTTCAGCCAGATTTTGTCCAGCTCTAAATGACATGCATTTATTTATTTCCAATTTTATTTTGAAAATAAAGAAAAATGATTGAGTAATTTATTGTTGACTATTTGTGTTCTCAGCTTAAATGATTGAAATCCTAAAATATGGAGGTATTTATTAATATTTAGTTTTACCAAATAATACCATAAAGCCCAAAATACACACAAATATTTATACATCTAATCATTTGCAGACTTAAATATTATGAAAAGATGTACCTTTTGTTGAGTAAATCTATTTTTTCCAGTTTTATTTAAATAAGAAATCAAGTTGTGACACTTTTGTTGCTGTGTCTTTATGGGAGTTATAAATTCAGGTCTGCTGAAGCAAAAGAAAATATTTTCCCCAGAAGGCCCAGCACATTATCCTGTTGTGTCAGCTGTGCAGTCGGCCTGAACGGGGCTTTGGTTGCACCGCTGTTTCATTATTTAATTGGAAAAAGGGTTTCCACTCCTCGCTGAGTTTCCACTCCGCTTTGCTCTGCACAAACGGAGAAAGGACTTCCATGATGGCCAGTTTTCCGAGGGAACTTTGTGTGTTTTGTCCTTTCTCTCGATCTCGACGTCGAGGTCTTCCCTCCTCGTCTGGACATTTAGTTGGAACAGGAAGAGTTATTGTCTGAAGCTGATGTTCTCCACCTCTAGCCACACCCTCCATCTTTTGCCAGTTTCCCCAGGCTCTGATCCAGACTCCATTACTAATGTGGAGCATTCCAGTGTGTTTTCTCACCATGAACTGTCTTCACACTCAAAAAGAAAGGCTACTTTATTACAGGTTTACTTTTAGTTTTAAAGTGTGTTTTCCTACATCATGCGTCTGAACTTGCTGGCTTCTGAAATATGTAGACCAACTCTTCCTGTTTCTGTTCTTTCCCATAATTTTAAACGCGTCACACAGCAGCGACTCATTTAATCCCTTTTCTGTGTAAACAACTCTTCATCTGTTGTTGGAATCACAGGTTCTCACGCTCACACGTCTTCAGAACAAGGCTGAAATGATCAGTTGGATTAATCGCGATTAATTGTGATTAATTGATTATTGAAATCATCGGCAACTAAAGTGAGACCATTTGCTGATTAAAAAACAATATATTAAAAGCAGGAATTAAGACAAGGCTTTACAAAATAAAAATACATTTTGCATTTAACATGAAAAAACCCTTCTAAAAAATTGTTCACTAAAAGAATGCTGTTATTGCAATTTAGCAATAACATTATTACCTTTCTTCTGTTAAAATGAATTTAATTGTTAATTTTAATCTTTTAATGTATTTTTAACATTGTTAAAAGGCTCAATTGAAAAATCAGCAGAATGTTTTGTTTTTAATGCGATTAATCAATTGTCCGAATATTTGATTAATAATCAGAATAATCAATTAATTTGTGAAAATAATAAATTAATAGAATAATCAAGGACTCATTAGAATAATCGATTACGTTGTCGGAATAATTGATTAATCCTCACAACAATCGATTGTTTGTCAAAATAACCGATTAATCATCAGAATCATTGATTAGTCATCAGAATAATCACTTAACTTTCAGAGTAATTGATTACTGGAGCAACCGTTGGTCACATTCCTGCCCCAGAAACATTTGGTAACTGATGTTTTCTTCTGTGGTTGCAGCCACAGACCTGCTGCTGGCCTGGAACCCGGTCTGCCTGGGCCTGGTGGACGGAGTCATCGGAAAGATACAGCTGCACACTGGTAGGCGGGCGGGGGCATGAAAACGGTGTCAGCTGGTTTTGGTTCGTCTCTGGCCCGTATTTTTCCATGTGTGTTCAGGACAGTCGCGTCATCAGTGTTTGTCATGAGTAGAGGTGTTAAAAAATGTGTCGCTGTGGAAAGACGAGCAATCTGGGCTCTGGTTCTGCAGGCCTCAGCATGGGTGAAGACTCGATGTTAATCTTACTGACACCTTTGGTAAAGATTTCCAAAAAGCCTTAAACTTAATTAATCTTTTTGATCATTGTATAATTGAGCTGTTTTGAAAAATGTAACGTTTAATTTGAGTAAATTTATAGTTTTGGAGACTGAAATTGTTCAGGTAGTTAGATGTTGAATCAAAATCATCAGAATGTGTCAATTTTATCTGAATAATCACCAGAATAATTGATAAAATCTTCATGACTTTACTCAGAAGCTTGTATCTACTCTTAACGATGTGTTCGCTTTTCTTTCCCATTTTGATTACCTGCTTTTTAAAGTAAAATAAGGTCAATACAAGCTCCAAAAAATTATTGCTCTAAATCAACTTAAATTGGATTATTTTTCTCAGTGTTTAAGTGTGAGATTCTGTTTCTGCAGATGAAGATGGTTTTAGCTTAAGGTTTTATGCCACATCTTCATACAGACAAATCAGCATCATATAAATACTTTTTTACCATATGCGTCTCTGTTAATAGAAGCTATGGCTAGCGTCTTCACACCTTAGCGGGTTCTGCACCAGTTGACCCAGTTCCCTCTGTCCTTTCGTTTTTCTCCCCTCTCTGCAGACCTTCCTCTCGGTCTCGTATTAATCCGCCAGAAAGCCCTGGTGGGTCAGTTACCGGGCGACCACAAGGTTTACAAGATCACCAAAATCGCCGTCATCCCCCTTTCTGACGAGGAGCCTCAGGAGCTGGAGCTGGAGGTAAATCACACACTCATGTGGAAATCCCAGATTTCTCCTCAGAATACCGAACTGAGTCAGAGCGTGATTCATCCCTGAAGCTGCAAGTGGTGGGAAATTAGCTCTGGGTTGCTAAAAATATAGTTCTACACCTGAACTTACATTAAAAAAATGACAACAAACATGCTGAACGATGCTAAGATTTCAGTTTTTCAGGGAGGCTTCTTGGATGGTGAGACTGAATATTTTCAAGTGAGTAACAAACGGAGGACGACGAGTAGAGCAGAAGCTTTTAGAGCCGTAGTTTGTTCCTGCACAGCAGAGTGGAAGTGATGTCTGTGGTAGAAATCCTGTAGATCAGGATGTCAAACTCATTTACATTGATAAAACCCCTCAAACTGTCAAAATATTAATGAGTAACTGCCTCTTTAAATTGAATAATATTGAACATCTTTTCACACTGATCAGTCCCTCCAATATTTTATGATTGGCTTTGCATTTTTTTGCAATCAAAATCGTAATTTATGGTGCTAATTTAGGAATATTTGAAGGAATTTTATTATATGACGTTAAAGTGACTTTTTGTTTCTCGTTGCATCAATAATTTCACATCAAGTAAGGCTGCAAAAATAAGTTGATCTCCTTCCAATAGTTTTTCATGGAAATATATTAACTTGCATGTAGAAAACCAATTTGGCAACATCAATTAAGCTGTTTTAAACCAACCGCAGTTGGTTCATTTTCAGATCTTTTGCAGTCAACCAGAATTGTATTTAAACTGTCCTGGTATTAAAAAGAAGTTTATGTTGCCCATGAAAGTGGTGGGCACACTTCTTCTAATCTACTAATAGAAAAGCTAATTGTTTAGCTTTGCACTTTAGCATTTTTGCTAACTTAGAAAAAGTTTAGCACTCTTAGCTTCCCCTAAATAAATGTTTTTGCAGGTAATTTCTAAAATGCTAATTTACTTTGCTGTTTTGTAGATGTTTATATTTAAGTTCTTATTTTGAAGTGGGTGAAGACCGTTGGTTCCACTTCCTCTCCTCTCCATTGTTTAAAGGTCAAAAATGACCATTTTTCTGACCATTTTGTAAATGAAAATTTGCAGTAAAATTACAAAAAATGTGGAGATCTGTTGATTTTTCAAAATATTGGAGGGACTTATTGATGTAATTTGCCGTCTTGAGGGCCACATGAAAAGCTATGGCGGACCAGATTTTGGCCCACGGTCCTCGAGTTTGACACGTCCAATTGGAGCCAGAAGAATAGCTTGTAAAATTATTCCTACCCATTAAACTTCTCACATTTTGCACGTTGCAACCAAAGACTTCAGTGAACTGTATCATGATTTTTATGAACTCAACCAACACAAGGTGGAGCGCAGTCGTGATGTATAACAAAACTGATGCATGATTTTCAAAATAAAGCAGTGGCAGAGAGCCGCAAACGCGTAGAAAACCTGGAAACAAGCCGGAAACACAAGAATGAATAAAACTCCTAAACACACAAACACAAAAATAAAACTGCAGCAGAAAAGAGCAGCAAACAAAAAACGCTGTAATCACTGAAAACAGAAGGTAAATACAGAGCCCCCTAGTGGTAATTTTTGTTCTCTTTCATTAAATGTATTTAATTTTGTGATAATTTAGCATTCTCTCATAGAAATGTACTAGTTGGTTCATGTGGCATCTTGAATCCTGAAAGTCTTTTTGTTATAATGTAACGTTTGTGTAATATTTTTACATATCTTAATATGTCACTACTGACATTTCTGAAGTTTTAAATCTTTTTCTTTAGAATACAAATGCACCACAAATTTATGTGCAAAATCCAAAAGTAGAGCAGGTCAGTCATTGGTTTCCATTTCTTTCCATTCCTTCTAAGACATAAATAAAAATTTTACGTAAGAAAAAAAAATGCATCCAAATTATCTGGAGTATTTTTGAGTTATTCTAACTGGGTAATAAAGTCAGGTTTGATTGTGTCTTTTTCTTCTTGGTAGTCTGAATGTTTATTAAAGATCAGTTTTCAGTCTCATCTCCACCTTTAGCAAACAAACATGAACAGGCAGTTAATGGATCGATTTTCAACCAGTTTCTACACCAAGTATCGCCCATTTTCACTGAGGATCTTTAAAAGTTTACATATATGCCGTTTTAAATTGATATTTATAAACTATATACAAAATAGAGCATTGTGTAATTTTTGCTCATTACACAAAATAAGAATTCTCCTGACATCCTGCAGGTGGCTCTGGTCCAGAAAAAAAAACCAACAACTTGCAATTGTCAGAAAATGCAAATCAAAAATGTTGCAACCACAGCAAATATGAAACTCCCTCTACAAAAAGGAAGTCCTCCAGGCCACTGGGGGGAGTCTGGAGCAGTTAGTATTACCCATGTAAAGATGAAAATAAAATTTCTTCCTCCAGCTTTCTTCCGGACTTCCCATTAAATCATGAATCCCGTCTTTACGGGACTCCCTCTAGTGGTTTGGAGGACCTTCACTTTGTTTTTACTGTTTCCCACATTTTTCCATTTTTCATTTGCATTTGTTTTGCAAATTGAATAATTTTGCTTCTATTTTCTGTGACTGCAACATTTTTTTATTGTTAGCATTTTTTTTCTGTTGCATTTGTTTTTTTTATGTTTGTGTGTTTTGGAAAAATTTAGAGCAGAGTTAGGTTATAAAACAACATCCCAAGCTTTTAACATCTCACATTGTCTGTTTAATTCATCATCTGAACACGGAGAAAGGATTTTAATTTACAATCCTGCCATTACGGGCCTTTAAACTCAATTTATGAAACCTCAGTACTGTGGTTGGGTTTTTAGCACAGTTGGATGACCTGCAGCACAATAATTAGTTGTTCTTTCTATAAATCTGACCTTTTATAGAAGAGTGTACTGCAAAAACACAACATCTTACCAAGTATTTTTGGTCTAATTTTCAGTGAAAATAACTTGGTACAGTTGAAAAAAGACAAAACTAACTCTTAAATAACTTTTCAGCAAGATATAGGAGCTTGTTTTAAGTAAATAATTCCTTAGCATTAATTAAATTGTTCTTCTTCTACAGCCAAATTATTTCACTTAAAACAAGACATATTATAACTGAAATAAACTGACGATAAAACTAATACTTTTGAATTATTTTAAAAATAAGCTACTTGCAAGTTATTTTAATTGTACTAAGATATTTTCACTAGAATCTAGACCAAAAATGCTTAAGTTTTGTATTTTTTCAGTGTGGTAGATCGTTAACGCATCAAGATGTCGTGATTATGTTTTACCTCGAGTAACATGTCGAAGAAGGTGCTCCAGTTAGATAAAGCTGAAGCGTAACATTTACTGAAGTGTGTGGTTTTAACGTGACTAAACGAGAAAAACTTCCTACTTTAGTGAGTAATGGCAACTCCTTCCCCTTTAGCTCTTGTTTGCAGAGAGATGCTACCAGATCCCCTGAGCTGAAAATAAGTGTTTTAATTAATTCCTTGCAGCTTTGCAAGAAGCATCACTTTGGAATCGACAAAACGGAGAAACCGGCCCAGTCTCCAGATGAATCAAAGTTGATGAAAACTCTGAGTCAGATCAAATCCAACGTGTCCGTTCCCATCAAGAAGAAGGTATTTCTGTTCAACCGGACCTGTTTTCCGTCCTGATGTTCTGACCTTTGACACGTCTCATGCTGCTTCCTCCTTCAGTATTCCCCTGCGTTCCAGGTTAAGGAAAACAAAGAGAAGGAGCGCCTGGAGCGGCGGCTGTTAGACGAGCTCTACAAAATATTCATGGACTCAGACTCCTTCTACTACAGCATGACCTATGACCTGACCAACAGCGTGCAGCGGCAGGGAGACTCGGATAAGTCCAGCTTACCTCTGTGGAAACAGGTGGGAGAGAGACCTCACTGATTGCTAGTGGTGAGACTCTAAAAAAATTTATTTAGGGCTGAAACGATTAATCGTTGACTAATTTAGTAATCGATTAATCATTAATTGGAGAATACAGACTCGTTAAAAACGTATTCAGAGCAGTAATGACCCCCAAACTGTACAACAATATAAATATCGATATATCTATAAATAACTAATCTGTTTAAATCTGTTTTCACTTTGACTCTTTTGTTTAAAGGTGGACGACCGTTTCTTCTGGAACAAACACATGATCCAGGATCTCATCAATCTTCAGGTAACTAATACCTAAAGATTGAATCAAAATCATCTATTATGATTCTGATTCCACTAAATGAATGTTTTTGAGCATTAACCTAAAAAACCTCCCTGTGCATTAATTTCAGGTCCCAGAGGTTGACCTGTGGGTTATTCCGATCATCCAAGGCTTCGTCCAGGTGGAGGAACTGGTGGTGAACTACAACGAGACGTCAGACGAGGAGCGCAGCAGCCCAGAGACTCCGCCCAAGGAGATTACCTGCGTCGATGACATTCACCCTCGCTTCACCGTGGCGCTGATCTCCAGACGAAGTCGCCACCGCGCAGGTAGGCGTTCACCCCAAGTCGTACCTGGACTCAGGAGAGCGTTGAGTTTACTCACTCTGTTGGCTGACTCTTTTTTTGCCCAGTTTAAGTTCATATACATAAAAAACTTTAAAAATCCAACCTTTCTTCTGATTACCTTCATTCAGTGTGGGGTAATAATCCTGCATTAAGAAAAAAAAACTAAACTAAATCATTTGTGCCGCATTTACTGACATAGTGATTCGTAGAAAACAGATGTAACTGCAGCAAACTTTTTAAATATTGGATCAAAGTGTTTGATTAAAAATACTGAACTTTTTGTAATTTTTTTTTTAAAACATGATTCAAAATGGGAATGTTAAAAAAGCATATCGTCCCATTGCTAAGGTTGTTGAAGAATCAGTGATGCTGTGGGCTGACTTCTCTCTGCATCTCAAACATTCCAAATAAAAAGAAAACTGGAAGGTTGGTCTTACAACAAGACAATGATCAAAAACATATTTCCCAAATCAGCACAGAAAGGGTTTATTGGACCCAAAATCAGGATTAGTCCACCCCCAACTCAGTCCATAGATCTAAGTTTTGTTGTAAACCTCTTGAGCTGAAGAGGTCAAGAATCCAACCTGGCGAGATTCTGCAAAGAGGAGCGGTCAAAGATCTCTATTTTTCTTGTGAAATACTGCAGCAGAAAACTAAACACTTTTAATTAACACATTGCTTATCAACATTGTAGGAGTATGTGTGTCGAATGCAACATAATTTAATTTAAAGTGATAAATTCACATTTTGCTATTATCTTTGTACTTTCATTTGGGTCTAAACAGCTTGTAAAAACACCAAAAAAACACATCTGTTTTTTGGCAAAATGAGCCGGTCAAAAAACTGCTGAATGTAATGTCGCAAATCAGTGAAGCCCAGCCTGTTGCCTAGCAACCCCAGCAGAGTTCTGGACCATTACCTAGCAACCCCAGCAGAGTTCTGGACCATCACCTAGCAACCCCAGCAGAGTTCTGGACCATTTATTCAACTAGTTTTACAGCTGTATGGGCTGTACAATGGCTGCAGGAAAAGACAAGAGCTTTGTTTTTGTAAGCGATGGTTTCTGGCTCATTCTGAAAGTGAGCAGGCTAAAATCTGATTATCTAAGAATGATTTTGTACAAAAAAAGTAAAGAACATGTATTGTGTAGCCCATCCTAACCTGCTCAAGGAAGTGATTGAAGACGGTGCTGCTCCTGACCTGTGATGAAGATGAGAACTGTTCTTCTTTTAAAGGGATGCGGTACAAGCGCAGAGGTGTGGACACAGACGGCCATGTGGCGAACTACGTGGAGACGGAGCAGCTGATCCACGTCCACAGCCACACGCTGTCCTTCGTCCAGACCCGCGGGTCGGTACCCGTCTTCTGGAGCCAGGTCGGATATCGCTACAACCCCCGGCCACGCATCGAGAAAGGTCAGAGGAGCTGGCCTATGTCAACCAGGGAGACGTTCACAACTAGGGGTTATGAAAATGTGACTGGCTCCTCTTTGTGTTTCAGGGGAGAATGAGACGATGCCTTACTTTGCTGCTCACTTTGAGAAGCAGCTGGAGCTTTACACAAAGCAGGTCAGTTTGACTCACATCATGTTTCCTGTGGTTAGTAATGTGAATTTAACTCTGTTGTCTCCATCTGTGGATTTAAATTTCGAACCCTTTCCAGAAAATTTATTTTATTGCTTCCAATCTTGAATTTCTTGATACGTGGCATATTGAGACCTACTTCTTGCAGCCAAACTGGTTCTATTTAAGTGTTTTGTAGTTTCTTACTGAAGGATGTTTAATATTTTGGCATCTACATCGATGTTTGTCCATTTTTAATATATTGGTACCATTCCTAAAAGTAAAACTGAAGTGACAAGAAGTGTAAAGAGGTATATATGCAATAATGGAAACATTCAATAATAATAGTGTCTCGGGTTTTCCTGAAAAAAATTAATTCTACTTTTCTACTGGTTTAGATGGTGTCTTCTCCCATAATAAATGAAACCACAATTTTACTGCTTTTTTTTTTTTTTTTAAGTTATGTTATTATTTTTATTTTAAGAAATCCATGTGGAAGCAAACACATTCACAGGTGTTGTTTCCTTTAAATCACAAGTTGCTTTGTTAATTTATTGCAGGTGATAATTAACTTGGTGGATCAGAACGGGCGGGAGAAGATCATCGGAGACGCGTTTCTGAAGCAGGTCCTGCTGTACAACAACCCAAACCTCACTTACGTTTCCTTTGACTTCCACGAGCACTGGTAGGAAAAACGCTGAGCTATGACCGGCTTTGCACGTTTTACTCTACTCTGGCTTCACTTCCTCTTTGTGCTTCTTACTTCCTGTTTCTCAGTCGTGGAATGAAGTTTGAAAACGTGCAAATACTGACAGATGCTATTTCTGACATCATCACTGACATGAAGTGGGCCTGGTAAGCAGAGTTGTTCCTTAATTCTCTGGGGCTCAAATAACATTATCTTAATTTGTTCTTGCATTGTCCTCGTTATTATTATTATTTTTCTTTTTTGGACATTACTAAACAAATAAAGGTCATTTATGTTGGACCTTCAAGTGGCACCATCAGTATTTCTTGACACATTATTTCTAATTCTCATTAATTTCAGACTGAATTTGTGTTTCTATGGATGCGGTTAATTTCTAATGACTCCATCTGTCAGGGTGGACCAAGCTGGCGTCATCTGCAAGCAGGACGGGATCTTCCGGGTCAACTGCATGGACTGTCTCGACCGGACCAACGTGGTTCAAGCTGCCGTTGCGCGAGTGGTGATGGAGCAGCAGGTACGAGTTCATTACATATTTCATCAGTTCCTAGCGCCAAAACACCTACTGACTTTTTAGCTGCACTAAACTGAACTGAATCTATTTTACTCTGATAACAGAGGAAGTGAGCCGAGTTTTTTCTGTGCATGGTTTATAAAATACCCCAAATATCTCCTGAAACTGTTCAGCATCAGTCAGCTGGCTGAAAATAGGCTGAATATATTTTCACATGTTTTCCTCCGTGCAGCTGAAGAAGCTGGGTGTGATGCCTCCAGAGCAGCCGCTGCCTCTGAAATGCTACCGGATTTATCAGGTCATGTGGGCCAACAACGGCGACACCATCAGCAAGCAGTACGCAGGAACCGCCGCCCTCAAGGTAGCGCCGCTTCCACCTCAGCTAGCTTTGTTTAGCATCCAGTTCTGTTTCACACCAGCTACTCTGGAGCTTTTGACACGGCTGAGAAAAGGTTATGTCACTGTTGTTGTCCCAGGCTGTGCTGTCCTAAGAGTGCAAATGAAATGCGGTTGAAGCTTTAATTAACACGCTTCTTGTTCTGCTTTAGGGAGACTTCACGAGGACGGGGGAGAGGAAGCTGGCCGGCGTGATGAAGGACGGCGTGAACTCTGCCAACCGCTACTATCTCAACCGCTTCAGAGACGCTTACAGACAAGCAGTCATCGGTACGGGAGCTCTCAGAATATTTGACCAGTGTGTTTTTAATTAGACGGGAAAATTTGAAACCTGTCCGTCATTTTGACAGATTACACGCTGCAGACAAGCCCAACAATTTTAACTTTATGCACAGAGTAGATCGTGGAGGTGACAGCGCAATCTAAACTTTGGCTGCAGTTTAACAATCCCACAGTTCATCCAGAACAGAAAGCCAAAGAAAACGCTTTGTTGCGTTGATTTATTGTTAAAATGGAGGAGTTGACAGTTTACCTCGTTAAAAGTAGAAAGTAATGACTGAATTAGACTGTAAGCAGCCTGCTCTTGATAAATTCATCTGCTTCATTCATGTGTGATGAACATGATGAATATAAATTAAACCGCATGAAAATTAAATCCATCAGAAAAGCCCATATCAACGTCATTTAAAGATACACGAATATTTTTGACGCCTCTGATCGGATGTAACGGAAACCGTCTTTCTGGTGAATCTGCGGCTCCTTGCAGATCTGATGATGGGTTTGCCCGTGACGGAGGACCTGTACTCCATCTTCAGTAAGGAGAAGGAACACGAGGAGAAGGAGAAGGAGAGCCAAAGAGGAGCGCAGGAGCAGGTGGGGCTGCTGCTGCAGACCTACATGCAGCTGCTGCTGCCGGACGACGAGACGTTTCAGGGAGGCTGGGCGCTCATCAACTGCGACATGAGGTGAGCAGACTGAAACCAGATTCCTCCGTTCGCGACAAAACAGCATGAAGCTAATTTACGTTATTATTAATACATCAATAATCTATCAAAGTTGCAACTGAAGGAGGAAATTTCTTCTTATCAGGGAGTTTTGTGTCAGATTTGTGTCACAGAGTAAGAAAAGAAAAATTAAGAGAATAAAGCTGAAATATTTAGAGGGTAAAATCATAATATTGCCAGAAAAAAGTTGTATGGAATAAATGGGATAAACTTTTAATAATACGAAAATATGAGAATAAAGATGTAATAGCAATAAGGGTATAAAGTCGTAACAAAAATCCCAAACTAAAGTTGTGATAATAATACAAGAGTAAATTCTTAATAGATCAAAAATAAAAACATAAAAATAGTACGAAAACAAAGTTTCCGTAATAAACTTTTATTATTTGAGCACCAGAATAAGCTGAATCTGGTGCAAAGCATCTTTTATTAATGTTTAGCTTTTCTTTTTTTAATAAACTTGCTCTAATATTACCAGAATAAAGTCGTAATAACACGATAAAACTCACTCATATTAACAGAACCAGTTAGGAACCAGGTTTAAAGATGTGTTCACAGGAGCCCAGTCTGTGTTGTTATTGTTATTTGTTTCCTGCAGCCTCATTGATGCAACCAACAAAGACGTGGATGTTCTGCTGCTCCTGTCAGATAAAGCCTACTACATCGCTTAGTGAGTCCGATCCTAACCTCACATCCTGCTGTTTGCGCTGCGTCGGCTGACTAACACTTCCCTTTATTTTCTGTTTCAGCTACGACGACGAGGCGGATAAAGTCAACCAGTACCAGCGTCTCGACTTGGAGGGTCTGGAAAAAATTGAAATCGGTGAGGAGTTGAACTCATAGGAGAAGTCGGTTCGCATTCACTGAGTCACCCAACACTTCCTGAAAGTGTGCTTACAGCTTCTCAGTAACCTTTTAGCAACATCCTCACTGTATATGATTCATGCAGTGACAGCAGATTATTAAAAACAACAGAAACAAATGGATGTGATCGGGTTTGTGCAGGTCCGGAGCCCACTCTGTTCGGGAAGCCGAAGTTCTGCTGCATGCGTTTGCACTACAGGAGTCAGGAAACCAGTGGCTACTTCCACACTCTGAGGGCGGCGACGCGCAATCCGGAGGACGACGGGAAAGGTAAAGCTTCCTGATTCTTGAGAATGTGTTCTTGCATTATTATCATAATATTACTTAAGAATTGTCTCAAATCAACAATATTATCGTTTATCGCAATAACTTCTGGAACAATTTATCGTCCAGCATAATTATCACGACGGGCCTGATGGTGATCACGACTTAACGATTAATGAAATTGAACGCATTTTCAAATTGTTTTAATTTGGCAAAAACTGATTTGATTTGTAACATAATGTCATGTTAGAGGGCCACATAACAAGTTATGGCGGGCCAGATTTGGCCCGCAGACCCTGACTTTGACACCTATGTTCTGAGGTGACAAACATGAAGTGACGACTTGCGCTGCAACATTTTTCAGATACGCTGCAGTGCATCGCCGAGATGCTCCGCATTACGAAGCAGGCCGCCGGGCTGGACCTGCTCGTCATCGAGAAGAAGCTGGAGAGGCGAGTATGAAGGAGTGCAAAAGTATTCATACCCGTTCTGTTGCATGTTGTTATTTACAAACATTCACTGTATTCTCCCACCTGACAGTCCAGCAGACTCAGTTCTATTAGGGACCAAAGTTGCAACATTTGTTACATTTTCAGCTGCTGCAGTTTGCTTTCTCACTGCACTGAGTCAAAGGAACTAAACTGTTCCCCTCCTCACCTGTGGGGGCGCTGCACCAAGAACCACTGAAGGAAACGATACAAAAGCCTCAGAAGACTCTGAACACTACTTCCTTCTTGAAGTGTAAACAAAACTGGAGTAGCATGTACAGCCTTTGTTCATTTACTGCTGTGAATAAATTCTAAGGAAATTGTGCACTTCAGTTATCAATAATCACAATTAATAATTTCGGTCCAGTAATTTTGGCGTTTGTCCGTGTTGCAGGCGGCAGACTAAACCTCATGAGGACATCATGGGGATCCAGAACAAGCCTGCAGGTCAGGCTGCGGGCAGCTCTGGACTCGCTCAGGGGAAAAGTTTCCTCCTCAACAAGTTCTCCTCCCTCAACCAGAAGGTGAAACAGACCAAGACCAACGTCAACATCGGCCCCTTCAAGCCGCTCGGCAAGCTGGGGAACTTCTCCAAACCCGACGTGACGGTTAACTTCCTCAAGCCCACCATGCACGTCAACCTGTGGAAGTCGGACAGCAGCCTGGAGACGTCGGACGGAAACCCCGGCGCCGCCGCGCACGGCGTCCGGGGCGACGAACGCTACGAAAACAACTCGACTCCGACTCGTACAACTCCGACCCCGAGCACCCGTGCTCCGGCTCCTTCGACAAGGTAGACTACGTCCTGCCGAGCTGTGGCATCGTGGCGTCGAACCCACGACTGGGCAGCCGCTCTCAGTCCATTGGCAGCGGCGAACTCAACGTCCCGTCTGTGATCCACGTCACCGGCTGCCAAGATGGCGTCTCTGACATCAATGACAAGTCGCCCGGCGCCGCGTCGCTGGCGGAAGAAGCGCTGCTGATCGACTTCGGCACACCCATCGACGCCTACTGTCAGCAGTTCGTTCAGGACGCCCAGACCAAACCAGTGGAGGTGTTCGGTGAGCTGCCGGCGGCCGGGGTCGCGCCGCCGCAGAAGAAAGCCCCCGCAGACTCTGAGCAATCCAACCTGCAGACCCAGAACCAGGACGCCCAGCTGCCCCGACCGTCCCAGCTGGACGTCCAGACCTCTACCTCCGGTTCCAACCTGCTGTCCGTCCAGCAGCCCAGCTCGGCGGCATCGGGCGGCTCCCAGAAGAGCCTCAGCTCCCTGATGGAGGGCAGCCTCGGACCGTCGCCCGCCGACAGCAACGGCAGCCGCGTCGTGTCGCCGTTCGCCAAGATCCGCAGCTCCATGGTGCAGGTGGCCAGCCTGACGCAGGCGGGACTCACGCAGGGCCTCAACTACGCCGTGGCGAAGGTCCAGAAAAGCCCCGACCCGGACGCTGTGAGCGAGGCCCAGGAGAGCGACCTGAAGGCAATGTTCACACAGTGCCAGACGAGGATCATCCAGATCTAGAGCGCCGTTTCTCTCCTCCCTGTAGCAGGATTTTCTGGTCATCTGCCGTGTGGTAGCATCAGCAGAAGCTTGCACAGAGTCATTATTAGGCCAATAAATGTGCTCTTAGATTCGCCCATCAAGCTGCAGTATGCAACTTTTACAAAAATATTTGTTTCAAACGCAAAACATGACCAAGTATTTTGGTTTAGTTTCTACTACAAATATCTTAGTACACTTGAAATGAGAAAACTAACTTACAAGTAACTTTTCAGCAAGAAATATGAGTTTGATCCTTTATATTGATGAAGAAACTTTAGTTCCACTGGCAGATTATTTCACAATCGTTTCCTAGCAACGCCTGCCAACCATTGAGCCGTCGCCTAGCAACCAAGTTCAAGTTCCACTGGCGGAGTTCATTCATAACAAGACATTTTCCCCGTGCTAAAACTGAAATGATCAGCGGAGCTGAGACTTTTTCATCAATATTAAGGAATTATTGACTTAAAACAAGTTATTATATCAACTTGTAAGTTGGTTTTGTTTTATTTCAAGTGAACTTTGATATTTATATTAGAAATTCGACCAAAAACACTTGATAACATTTTGTTTTTGCAGTGCAACATGCTGTGACAGATAATCTGTGAAAACATTGATTTCTTTCACCTCCTCCCTGAGCTAGTCCTGCTGTTTGAAGAAACTCACCGCTCCAGACCAAAAACAACCAATCAGAGCCAGGAGGAGGGGCTTAGTGCTGTCACTCATGCTTGTGAACGCATTGCTAAATGTGCTAATGTTGAAGGAAACAACTTACCGTTACAGGAATACAGTCTGTCCATGCAAACTAGCTTTAGCATCCATGGCAGGCTATGTTGTGGTGAACTAGCTGTAGAGTGATTGGCAGCACTAAGACCCGCCTCCTGGCTGTGATTGGTTGGTTCTAGTTAGCATTGGGAGAAGGCAGAGGAGTTTTGTTTTTTTTCTTTTTGGTCAAAAATGATCTGTCTCATAGTGTCAGTTTATATAAAAAAAAACTCACCAGTTTTTTATATAAACTGGTGACAGTTTTTATATAAAAACTGTCACCAGTTTTTATATAAACTGGTGACAGTTCATATAAAGTTTTTTTGATAAAAGTTACAAAGTGCAGCTTTAAATGACCACTCCCTCCCATCATGACAGCGACCATGTTTACATGCACACAAGTACGGATTTCCTACTTTTTTTGTTGTTTGAGCACTGATTTTGTTTTTCCACACCACCTTGCACACTAAAAAATATTAATATATGTCCTCCTTTATGGCTTATTGGTGCCTCACAGTGGAGATTGTTATGTTATTAGCGTACTAGCTGGATTTAGAAATAGAATAATTGCAAGGTTGTTTTTTAGTAGTATGTTTGGAAATTAGAAAACTGGGATTAGCAAACATTCCAAATCCATAAACATCCCATAATAGGCAAAGGTCTGTAGGAGGTGTGATAACCTTGAAGGGAAAAAAAACAAAACAAATATTCAAAATAGATTTCAAATAAAATCAGTTATTTACAGAAAATTAGTGTCACAGAAAAAAAATTTAATTCTGTAATCCTAGAAAATTAAAGTAAAAATTCAGAGAAAAAAAAAACTGAATTTTGAGGTTCAGAGTTTTAAAAGCACCTTAAATTTGTTAGCGTTTCGGTTTAAGCACAGCATAAAGCTAATTACATCCCTGCTGTCCTTGTTAATGTTAGCTGGTTAGCATTAGCATTACCTTATGTTCTGCACTTCATCTGCCTCCTGTTACTAAACCAAAAACTGAGTTAATACTTTGAGAAAAACAAAAGCTGGGACCTGAAAATAATTTTTAATGTTTGCAGAGAAAGATGTCCATACTGACTTTAAACTGTAACAAGAGGAAATTTTACTGTTTTATAAACTTAAACCTTTTTAAACCTCCATGCACTATGACGGAGTGTTATGGCCAGACTCAGAGGATTATTATTTCTTTATTACTAGAAAGAAATTGTAATATTATGAGAATAAAGGCACATTATTTACAAAATAAAAATGCTGAATTATCCAAAAAAGTTAACATTCATCATTTTATCATATTATTATTGCTAATATTGCTACTTTATTCCGATATTAAAACTTTATTCTTGTAATATTAAACTTTTTTAAAATTACAACTTTTTCTTGTATGATTGTTACTTTAGACTTGTATTATTTCAACTTTATTCCTATTCCAATATTACTTTATTCTGATATTAGGATTTTATTTTACTATTACGCCCTTTTTGTTGTATGACTGTGGCTATTGTTCCATTATTACAACTTTATTCTCTTTATGACTATTCTCGTATTATTACAACTATTCTTGTTTTATATCATTTTTGTTTTATTCTGACTCTCCCAATATTCTGGTACGATTGCAGGTTTATTTTCAGATTATATCACCTTTTTGTGTATTGTTTTTTTTTTTTTTATAATATAGCAATTTTGTTGTGTGATTGCGACTTTTATTATGGCCTTTTTGTTTACAGCTTTATTCTTGTAATTTAAAAAAAGTAATACAAATTCTTAGTCTGGCCTTAAAGCTCCGTTGTAGTAAACAAACCCACTTTCTGCTCCGTAAAATACTTTCGTCTTTCTAAGTAATTCACTCTGCTGATCAAGTTCTGCTACATGTTTTATTTTCTTGTACAACTTTTACTTTCTGAAACTTGAAGATCATGATGTCCCAACTCTGCTTGCGGTAACATCTAGCATTAGCTGACCTGCTCTGATTTAATCGTGCTTCATTTCATCCCATATATGCAGATCACCGTTAAGCTGGACCTGAGCTTCATGTAGAAATAAACCAAATCTGTGGATCCCAAAGGATGGTAAACGTTCACATGCTACCCTCCTGTGTATAAATGTACTGAGCTAGCCAGACGACACGCTGTACGTAGTTATTAGCTAACATAAGTGTTGTTGAGTCACTTAGACCGTAGGAACTAGTGAGAGTCTCCTGGTTGTTCATATGTACAGTGAGTCGTATTTGACCCAACCGCTTTTCTTTTTGGATTCGCCATCAGAGGTTCGGCTTGTTTCTGAGGGATGGGTTTGGGTTCGGTCTGACCAGCGCCGGAGTGTAGCATATAATACGCAGATATGCAGATTCACAGTAAGCACTGAGGCTTTATGCACTCCCCCAAGCTGAAATTTGCCTTAACTGGGAACTCGAGAGGCAGAATTACGTGTTTCAGGTATTCGATGCAGAATCTACCTTTTTTAATTTCCTTCTTGTGTTACATTTAGAGCACTGCTGGGAATATGTTCAGGGTCTCTATTTAATCTATTGTTTTGTTTATGGAAACATAGACACTAACTGTAGGTTTTCTCCATGTGCTGCTGCCGTAGATCCCTGGATGTATTTGGATTAAACTTCCTGTTTTGCATGTATTTTTCTTGCAATACATGCACTTAACCTGGAGAAGTAACATTTTGCTTTTTTTAATTCATTGGTTTTTATTGTTGCTGTTAAATATAAGGATCTTAAGAGGCCCTACAATGTATCATGTTGTGCGCGATCAAAGGTCGTATTCACTCCTTTTTCCTCACCAGCAGCTGAAATCGGGTAGACTTTTATATTTATCTTGCTTAGACCATTAAAAAAAACTGCCTGCTTTGAATGGCCACAATTCAATACATAGTCAGTAAATATTTATACATGTGATAATTTAAACAAATTTATGACAATCTAAAGGAAATTAAATTTGCAAAAAACAGTTTTACTTTCCAAGAAGCTGGCTGTTCAGACGTCCGGAAAGTTCAGTGGAAGAAGAAAAATATACATTAAACATTTATACTTGGATAATTTAAATAAAATTTTAATCTACTTGTAATTATATAAATATCAAATTTTCAAGAAGATGGCCATTTACAAAGACAGAAAGTTCAGTGGAAGGAAAACAAAATAAAAGAACGGAATTTCAATTCATTGTTAAAACGTATACAGTGATTATGGTATCTAATTATTTTACAGTCCTGAGTTGCTTTGTGAAATTATTTCAAGTCATTATGGACTGTTCCCCCCAAAAATTTAATAATTTCTGAAATAATTCAGTTTATTAAAATGTGTATTTGATGTTATTACAAGTATGTAGATAACCCTAACCCTACCCTAACCCTTATAGCATTAAATACTAAAATGATGTTAAAATTTTGTTTATCATGTGTTAATATTTGAGAACTTATTTGTTGAATTGTGGCAGTGTTGGGCCTCTGTAGATTTGCTGACAGTAGGTGGCGCTGCCAATGCTTCAGGGTGATTTTCTGCAGTGCAACGTTTTCTCGCTAAGGTTGTAAACACTGGAACAGTTCTCAAGTTTTCTATGCGGTGAACAGGAAAAACGCAACATTCCTGATGGACAAGAGTGTCGCTGTTTTTTAATATGCAAGTTTTTGTTTTTCTTCAGATTATCTGCTGGGTGAGATTTATCTTGTTTTTCACACCAAGTGCTTTTTTTCTTCCAATTAGGACCCAACATCATGACTTCAATGTGCAATTAAACATGTTCAAGTATTTTATTTGCTCCAATTAAGCACATCCTCCTGGTCTGTAGTCATATTGTTCCTCTACCAACTGACTGTCGTCATTGTTTTCCAGTGTACTGAAATTGTATTGTATATTAAAGTATCCTATTTATTCTTATCTATGGGTGTGCTGCTAATTTTTTAATAAGTTAAATCTTAAAGCATCAGTGAAATAATTTCTGAAATTTAATTTAAAAAGTTCTACACGTTTATATTTTCAGAGTGAATTTAATTTTAATGATTGAGTTGGACCTAATAAAAAAATCAATTTATCAAACTGGGAATATTATGCAAGACCCAGAGTATTTTTATTTTATTTTTTTTTTAGACAGCCATACATGTTGGCAATTTGAAGACTGAAAACAATTAACCATTTTAATAAAGTTTAGAATATAAAGTTTAATTTTGCTCTGCAGCAATTCAGTGCCAATGGAAATGGAAACATTTTTCTAAACCATTTTCACCCAAAAAAAAAAACACTGGAATTTTTTTGGAAAATGACTTGGAAGTTTCGATTTGAAGTACAATATTTGCTAGAAAATTGACTGAAATTTTGACATTAGACTCAGTTTAAGAAAACAAAATTTTGAGTTTCAAAAAGTCATACATTTTTAAGGTTTTCTTTAAAATTTCTAGGATGGAGCTCAAATTTTCTTATTTTAATCTTTTTCTGGAAAATTTCTAAGATTAATCTCAAAATTTGAACTTTATTCTAGCAAATTGTTGAAATTGAAAATCTGGAAATTATTTTTGGGGGGCAATTTACTGTTTTATCTATAATGACCCTAACCGGAAGGAAGGACTTCAAAAATAGCCTCAATTTATAGCAAAATTAGTTTTTGCATACAATCCTTTACATTTCCACTCCAAAACGAGAACACATTTCTAAATTTTATTTGCAGTTTAGTATACAAAAACATCTCAACTTGAAGGGCACCTGAAAAACGTATTTATTACAAACATATCAAAACAAAAAGGGAAGCGGCTGTGATCAGGGCTCGTTGCCGTTGACGCTCTTATGTTGCTCCATACGGCTCCGTCGCAGCGTGTCGATGTGTTTGGCCCGGAGCCAGCTGTCTCTGGACAGCGACGTCTGACCCAAACTCAGCGACAGCAGCCTGCAGAACACAGAACCGGTTTCCATTAGCCGTAAAACTGAAATCACTCAAATAAAACACGTTTTTTAGCCAGGATGAGGCGGTTTTCTAGCTGTGTCGAAAACTTTTTTTCCCGCCTCGTACGGGTCACGTGATCTACATTTGGCTGTTACAACTAGCGAGAAAGCTAAGACGACTGAGACAGGAAGTAGCAGGAGGATAAAGGGTTGTTCTTGTTTGGACAATAAGCAATTGGCCACCAGTTTATACAGGTTGTCCGTGATTCCAACCCGTTGAAAGCATAGCGCTTACATAAAATGCCCGACAACAATTGATCTAAAAGCTGCTTTGTGACGTCACGCTCCGAAGAACGCAGCCAACCGTCATGGCGGACGTTAAAATAACGTTTGCTCTCCCAGCTTGTCAAAGTTGGTAGCTTGTATGTTGAGTCTGTCGCTCCAACGCCTGAACAACATGCTAACGTCTCCTCTGATGGCCGAATTACGGATACATCTCATGTAAGTGCTCACATTCATCACCGCCATGGTGTTCAATGAGTTATCGCGTGAACTAGCTTATTCGCATGAGATTTTACTTTAATTTCTTATTTAAACGATTGCGAAGTTGTGTCCCCCTGCTATACATTAGCAGCATATAGACAGAAATGTGGGCACACGAGGCGTTAGAAACCCGACCGGTTCGGGTTCGGACGGCTCACCGAGCAACAACCAGCATCCGGTGCAGGTCGTCGGCAGTTATGCTCTGTGGGTCGTCCTTCCTCATGTCGACGAAGTCATCTTCAACCGCCTGGGGAGACGAAACAGAAACAACATGGCCGACCGGTTCAAAGACGAGCCAACTGACAGGACAGCGGTCTAGAAAATGTTCTAAAAACAAACAAAAGTCACATTTTTTTCAAAATCCATTTTTAGAAATTCTCGAATTTCATACGTTGAAAATTTAAATTTCTTTAGTTGAAGAAAATTCAAAATTTTTGACTTGGAAAAATCCCAATTTGAAAGTACTTTATTTTGTTAAATGCTTTCAAATTGTCAAGTCAAAGTATTTTGACTTAAAATCGTTAACATTTTGTCTTAAAAGTGTGGAGTTGAGACCTTTGACACTTCGTCTGAGATGCTGTAGTCGAGCAGCCGAGCCAGGCTCAGGAAGACTCTGAACTTGTTGAGCTGCGATGAGGCCTGCGGATGGACGTGGATGCTGCTCAGGTATTCCTCCAGCTGGGGCGGCGCCACCTGAGGCTGCAGGTGTATGTGGCAGTCGGACTGCCGAGGAAAAGAGGAGGAAATAATTACACCCAGTCAGCAATAAAAATGGAAAACATTTTTAAATGGATTCAGGTTTCATCTTTCTAATACCTGCAGCTATGAGGATGTTTTACGGCGTTTGTAATTTTATTACACTAGTCTCATATTCTCCCCAAAATATAATTTTATTCTCATAATGTTACAACTTAAAAAAAAATTATATTTCAACTTTATTCTCCTGATATGACTACCTTAAAAATGTAATTCATGTCTATTTTCATTTTATTTTTGTCGTCCCCAAAACTCCTGGGATCTTTGTTGTGTTTTATTTTCTCATGAACTCCCCAGCGCTGCCATCAGCAGCCCATGCTGACCTCTGACCCCTGCTAGCCAGGAGTTGTGTACACGGTGCCAACTGAACTCCTCCAGGACTGTTTCCTGCGGCTAACAGCTGCCGCAATGGCAACGCACGGGAGCCGCGTTCAGGAATAGCACGCGGCCGAAGCATCGTCGCCATGACGACAGCAGGAAACCCAACCCGTGCTGAGGGGACTGAAGGGGACTGAGGGGGGCGGGTTTGGGCCCGTTGTCCTCACCGGCAGCAGCGAGCGTCCCTCCGACGCGATCAGCACGTTAATATTGCAGTGGAATTCCATCTGGTGGAAGTTAAAGTCATAATCCACCTTCTGCCAGGTGATCAGGTTCCCCAGCGCCGTCACGTTACGCACACCTGCGGCACAAACACAGTCAGGGGCGTCCAGGCGGCGGCGGCCCGCCGTCGCCCTCTAGTGGCGCCTCACCGGTGGCGTCCAGCTGCCCCGGCTCCAGCTGGGTTTCGTCCAGGAACAGGGAGGTGCTGCTGGCCAGCTGCAGCGCGCCGCTCACCAGCCGGTTCGCCACATAGTCCTTCCTGGGAACGAGCCGCATCTGGTTCATGTTCTGGAGGCTCATCGCCAGGTAGAACGACTGGAAAATAACAGGAAATAACAGGAAAATCAATGAAAAACAACAACAACATCAGGAAAACTTAAAAAGAAAACACAGCAGAGGTTCTACTGATTCAGATGAAAACAGATCGATGCGTTTTAATTTATATTCAATTTGAGTTAAAAGGCTTAAAAATACAAATTTGGCTTTGAAGATCCCTGGAACAAAACATCTGGAAGGTTTAGTGGAAGGAAAAAATAAAAAAAAAAAACATTTGAAGGGTTTACAGGAAGAATAAATGTGGAATATTCAGAGGACTGAAAAAAGTTTGAAAGGTTTAATGGAATAAAAATGTTTGGAAAATTCAGTTGAAGAAAAAAAGTGAGACTTCGAAAGATTTAAGGAAATAAAAACTTATAAGGTTCAGAGTATTGAAAAAAGATTTGACTACTTCGTGAAAGTAAAAAGCATTTTGATTTGGAAGGTATAGAGGACTAAAAGAAGATTTGAAGGCTTAGTAGAAGAAAAACAGGAAAGTTTAGTGGAAGAAAAAATAACATTCCAAAGATTGAATGTGAAGTTTTGAGGTTGAAGTATTTTGAGAGTTTATTGGAAGCAACAAAACAAAATTTTTATATTTTCCAGCACCTTTCAGATGATCACCGACCTCAACATCCTTAAAAAGGAGGGTTAGCCATTGCTAAAGAAGCTGAATCCAGGAATTTTAATGGAAAATTAAGTGGAAGAAAAAACTGTGACAAAAAAAGTTGCTCTAGCAGAAGTGAGAGGTTTGTGAAAGTTCCTGAATGATACCAATGAGGGTTGGCAATGAATTAAAGTGAGTTTTTAGAAAACTACGCTCTGATTTCCTGCGTTCCTGAACTCACCGACGGGACGAGCTGCTGGACGATCTGGTAGAGGCGCTGGGTGTAGGCGGCGGCGGCGGGGCAGCCGCTCAGGTTCAGGGTGAACTTTCCCAGCGGCAGAACGTCTCGCCTGGAGTACCTGCGACAGCACGGAGACGCTAGCTTAGCTGCGGCTGCGGCCGGTTTCGGTTCTGACCCGAACCGGACCTACACGCTGGAGAGGAGGTGCAGCAGCAGGAACTCGGCAGCCAGAGCGTCGCCCAGCAGGACGTGGGTGAAGTACGACAGCAGCTCGGCCCGGACGGCGGCCATCTCCCCGAGAGCCGACGACAAAACTGCAGAGAGAGAGGGCAACGGGCGTTTCCATGGAGACGAAAAGAAGGCCTGGATTCAAGACTTTACAACAAAGAAAACCCCTGACTTCATCTCCATGGAAACGAGGAAAAAACAAACTTTAAACTAATAAGTTTAAAGTTTAGTTTAAACTTTAAACCGATCAAAAAGATCAGGATGAATCAGGAAAATCTGAACACAAAGAAACGCCAATAACTGGATAAATACAGGGCAGGAAGACGGTTGGAAAATTTAGCGGAAGGAAAAAATACTATTAAAACGTTTATTTTGAAGGGACAGTGGCAGAAACAATTTAGATTTTTTTTAGAGGGTGTAATTAAGTCTTGAAGGATTAGTGGAAGAAAACAACTGGGAGGTTTAGTGGAAGGAAAAACTTATGTAGAAGGTTCAGCAGAAGGAAATAAATATTATTTAGAGAATGGAAGGAGGTTTAGAAAGTCCAGAAATTCACTGATTCTCGAAGGACAATTATTTTTTGGCCTAGTCCAAACAACGTTCTGAGCTGCGATTCCTTACAGGCGCCGTTCTCCTGCAGGGCGGCGCTGGGGAGCAGCGGGTTGTTGTGTTCCAGCCGCTCGGCGTGGAGCAGGTGGAGGCGCGGGACGAGAGAGGCCGGCGGGCTGTGGACCCTCTGCTCCGCCGCCGAGTCCATGCCGACCGCCGGGTCCAGAAACGAATCCCTGCAGGTCAGAACCAGAAACAAGGAGGAAATTACTGCCAAAAAACTAAAAAATTTCTAGAGGAAAAAATGTGAAATTTTAACAAGTTAAAAATTTGTGACAAAAAAACCCTCCAAAATAGTGGATTACATGGAAATGTTCTGAGTTTCAAAAGTCGAACATTTTTGAATTTGCAACTAAACTTATTAAAATTCTGAAAATGTTTGACTTTTTAAAATTTTCTGCGTTTCTAAAGTTTACATTTTTTCCAGAGAATGTTTGCAAGTTTTTTTCTGCCAAAGTTTTGACGTTTCAAGCTCAGAAATTTTTTTGTTTTTTCACAAAAATTCTGTTATTTTTTTATAACAAACTTTCCACTTTTAAACCTCAAGGATTTTTGTGTTTTCTAAAAAATATTAGATTAATTTCAAATTTTCTGATTATTTTCTAGAAAACGTTTAACTTCTGAAGCTCAGAAATTTCTGAGTTCTGAGTTTTTTAAAACTCAGAAACTTTCTAAGAAATTTCTGGGGTTAATCTCAATATTTCTGATTTTCAACGTTTGAAACTGGAATCTTTTTCATTTTCTTAGATTCATCAAAAAATTTCAAATTCTTTGTAGCAAATTTTCAACTTCGGAAGCTCAGAAATTTCTTGTATTTTCTAGAATTTTTCTGAGATTAATTGAAATATTTCTGAGTTTTTTGTCATAAATGTTCTCGTTGCCTCGTCTCTGCGGCGGCTCTCGCGCCATCAGAACCGGACCGGACGCAGGAAGCAGGAAACGTGACTCACTTCTCATCGGCCAGAGCGCTGAGCGCGGGGCTGACCGACAGGATGCCGTACACCTGCAGCGTGTCGTTCAGCTTGAAGCCGTCCCAGTCCTCGTACACCTGGGCGGGACACACCTGTCAGAACCTGCTGCTGGAAAATCCGCGGCCGGCGATCGGAGCCCACCTTCACCAAGCAGGACGGGCCTTTCTCGCCCGGCAGCGGGAAGTTCAGGTCCAGGTGGGAGGCGGACGCCGCCGGGCCGCAGGGAGCCTCCGTCTCCTGACGTTTACAGTCGCCGTTTCCGTGCGGGTCGGCCGCGCCCGGCGAAGCTGCGGCAGAAACAGAGGAAATATGATACAGCTGCTGCCCCCTCTGGTGGAGACGTGTAAAAGCACTTTAAAACAAAACTTTCAGCATTTAGAGAAGATTTATTCTCCAGGTTAAAAAAACAAAAGATACGGAAAAACATAAGGGCCACTGAAAAACAGAATTCAAACTTTAATTTTCTGAGAATTTTATGAAGTTGTTTATTGCGACGCCATTTTAGGGATGAAGACAGAAGAAAGGAGCAAATTTTTTCCTAAAACCTCAGAACTTTTTTTAGTTTGTCAGAATTTTGTCAATTTAAAAAATTAAAAAACATGGAATTTAAAAAAAAAATTTTTATAAAAAAAGGGATTTTATATAAAAACACTTACAACCTGAAATTATTAAAAAATTTGGATTTTTTTCTACAAAATTTCTGAGATTAATTTCAAACATTTTCTAGCAAACCTTAAACTTATCAAAACCTTTTGTTGTGGAAAAATTCTGAGATTCATGTCAAACTTCCTGAGGTTAATTTGTAAGTTTTTCTCTAGAAAAATTCAGTTTTCAGAATTTATTTTATGTAAAATGGCCTTTTAATGCCGTCAGACATCTTTGTTGCTATTTAATATATAAACTTATTAAGTATGTTTCTAATAAATACAAATTATTTATAATTTTATTCAATGTATATGTTTATAGTTTTGTTAGAAATATATAAAAAGAAACTCAAAGCAAAAAAAGGAGCCAATTAATAAATAACATTGTTAGGAGAGTCGACAATTATTACTCAATGTGAAATTTTGTCGTTAAAGAATAAATTAAAGGCTAGATTTGTCCAAATGTTGCAATTTACATTTTTATTCTAGCAGTAAAGTTTGAATTTATTTTCAGGACTTTGTAAACACATTTTTCCAGCGTTGTGAATCATTAACCTGCATGCGTTTCCTTCTGTTTCTGTGGCTGAACCTCCATTTCCTCGTCCTCCTCATAGCTGCGCTTCTGTCTGCTGGGAACGTACGACGTGGAGGGAACCACCCGGCCCTGGTTGCTCGTCGTCTCGGCGTAGCCGTGCGTCAGCGTTAAGGAGTCATTTCAGTCGCACAGGATTTACAACGGTAAGAGAAACGTTTGTGCATAAAATTCAAAACACTTTGGAGATAAAAACGATATGAATGAACTACTAATATTTCAATTAATTACTATTTCATAGCATTTATTACTGTTATCAATAATACAATAATATATATTTTTTAAATGGCTGCTTAAAAATTTTTAGTCAATCGATAAGATCAATCTACTTTAGATTAACTCATTAATTAATACCTTAAATCTTTACTTCAGGTTTGCAGTTTATTACAAAACTATGCAGAACTTTCCAAACCTTGAAAAGACCTAATTGATGCTAAACTGTAACAGAAAAAGGTTCATTTATCCGGTTTGTGCGTCAGGATATGTCCTTGGCCCACTGATTCTCTCCAGGGATGGGAACACAGTAGAAAGTCTGTCTCTCTGCGGTCACCGTGCTTCTGGAGTTTACGTCCACCTGCAGATAAAAGCAGCTGCAACGAGGCGTTCAGGAACCGACCCGGAGCCTGGAGAGACGAGGCCTTACCCCAGACTCTGTCACGTCTTTGTATTTGCCGCACCGCAGCGTCTGGGGAGCGTCAGGCAGGGAAATGAGACGAGAGCAGCCAAAACGTGATAAAATGCAAACGAAGCTGCAGGCTATGTAAATGTCTGCAGGGGAGGGAACAAGGAAGCGCTCACTCTGGCCTTGGTGGCCGGGTCGACGGTCTCGTAGACTCCCATGAAGAACTCCGGGTCGAACATGTCCTGGACCAAACAGCGGAACTTCACCAGGCTGTCGGGCTTCAGGTAGTGCAGAGGGACGTCGTTCAGAGACGGGACCTGAATCAGGGAAAGGTGAGACAACGGCTGGAGACTTTCCATCCAAACTCAGAAATCCACAAACTAAATGATAGTTTGTGGCACTAAAGACGCTGCAAGTTACTGACTGAGTTATTGACTGAGGGCAGAAAGACGATTCCTTTACTTGCGAAGGCAGAAAAATCCTAATAAAATGAAACCTGTAGGTATTAATTTAACTCGGCGCAAGAACAGAAAAATAACTCGGAGAAACCATTGTAGAACTCCAAACCGCTCGTTTTCTTACTTTTTTCTCGCTCTCCGTCTTGGCTACGCTACACACATACACGTTGCCATAGCAACTGACTGACAACAGCTCCGCTATATGTGTATTCAGCACCAAAAAATTTAAAAAATAAATAAATAAAGCAAATGTTTCCCACAGTGAACAGAACATTCAGTCAGTTACAGTTTCATGTTTTCAAACTTGATGTTTATTTTGCGATTATTAATAAGTGATGCCTGAACACAGCGGCGGTTAATTAGCTAATTAAACACGAGCGCCACTGGCGATCTGTCAGAGAGTTGCCGTTTTTTATCTACTTTTGTTTAACTTCATTTAACTTCCCTTTGGATTAAATAAAGTAGTTTTGCATATTTGAAATAAACCGAAACACAATGAATTCCACCGCACATCTACAGGTTAAGGTTGTCAAAGTCAAGCTAGCATAACTGACTTATCTTTCTTTTTATTCAAACTTTTCACTTGTAAAATGAGATGCCCTTTGACTTTGTTTTGCAGTTGTCACAGTGTTGACAGTTAGTAGCAAAGCTTTTTATTTAATACATCAGGCGTAGTTAACATTTAGAGCAACAACTTGACAGCTCAAACCAAAGCTAGTGATCGACAGGCGAGTGTTTTTGTTAGCGTGTGACGTCACGTTGCAATAACGATAAACTATTGACTTATTTTTGTCACAGCAGTCATAGCGACACAAATGTTGCTCTTGAAAAACATTTGAAACAGTTTTCACTTCCTTAAAGTGTGTTTTATATCAATAAACTGGACAAACACTGCAAAAATACCAAATCTTCACAAGAATTTTTGACAACTTTCTCATTTTAATATCTCAGTTCACTTGAAATAAGACAAAACTAACTTACTAGTAACCTTTCAGCAAGATGTAGGAGCTTAATTTAAATCAATTATCCTTTAATATTGAAGAAGCAGCACAATTATTTCACAATCAAAAATTTGTGCAGTTAAAACGCAGTGACTGCATTTTATTATGTTTCCAAATTTGGTGATACTTATTGAAGCTCTTGTGGAACGAATAGTGGAGGAAATAGTAAAACATTTAATCTGTCACTTTTATTTGACATCATTAATTGAAATTGATCAAGGCAACAATAACTCATCATTTCTAGTGATGATATATTTTAATGAAGCAGGATTACCAGAATCTGGGCTTCTTTCTCCTTCAGCTGCTCTTTGAAAAACTCCACCACCTTCGCCTCCCATCCTGAACTCTGACTGCTCTGGGAAGCAGCTGCGAAACCAAAACACACATTTACTGCTACAATCATCCAGGAACAACCAGCTGGTGTTTCTGCAAAAAATGATCATCTCAGTAAATTAGATTATCAGCAAAAAGTTAGTATATAAAACCCAGGACACTAGATTAAGACTGCAGCTAATGGTAGTTTTTAGAAAACAATCTATTGTTAATCTGACAATCGATTAATCTAAAAAAAAAAAAAAAAATATTGGGACATTCTGCTAATTTTTTATTTAAACACTTAAATGAAAAATGTCTTAAAGTTGCATATAAATAATTCAGTTCTGTTTTTAAATATGAAAATAAACATTTATTGCCCAAAGTACAATATCAAGCATTCATCTCGTTATTCTGAACCACGTGAAGCTAAAAGTGTCACTTGAGAAGTTTGGGTCAAAAACATTTTCATAGACAGAAGTTTTTATCTTAAATGCAAAATGTATGTGTTTTTTGTGCAGCTTAAGAACTTCTATCCATGTTGCATTAGTCTACTTATTCTCAGCTAACAATTAATAAATTACTAAATCAGTTGCTGATTATTTCAATAATCAATCATGATTAGTCGTTTCAGTCCTACATAAAGTAAAGAAAAACTGATTTAAAACGTAATGTTATGAAGATTGCTAACAGACAAAAGGTCAATGCTAAAGAAGCTTCATAGCGACGTATCCAGCGATTTTAATGGAAAGTTTAGTGAAAGGAAAAAGTAGAGCAACATCTTGTTGTATACATTTTTGTACAAGTTTGGCTTAATTACTGCTCTGTTGTTCTTTCAGCAAATTTCCTATAGTTGAGACTCAAGTAGATGATTGATGCTTAAATTAGCTGATTTCAATAATTGATCAGTCGTTTCAGATCCATACATGCTGTTCAGTAAGTTAACAATTAATGCCTGCCTTCCCCAGTAGGTATTAACTTAACTACTAAATGTCTTTAAAATTGTTGTATGTGCTATTCTAATTCACAAAGAAGAGTGTTGAGTTTTTATGTAAAACAAATATCCAAGTAAATGCTAGAAATGATTCATATTTATGAACAAACTCAACTTCTGGGTTGTTTAACTTAATCTGAAGGATCTGCATCAACAACAAACCAAGTATTTAAACGGGTTCGGCGGTATTTCCTGTGGTCCAGAATGAGGCGTGGTTCTGGCAGAAGCTCGCAGTGAGTCGGTGTTTAAATTAAAGAGACTTAAAGGGAGATAAAAGCGCAGCAGCAACATGTGATGCGCTCTGTTGGCTTGGTGGAGCAGCTAGCCGCGGCTAGCTAGCAACTTCCACGCGCTTCACAGAGAGAGAAGTTCCGCCCGGAGAGTCTTACCGAACATTCCCTCCACCACACCCAGCGGGTCGTTAATCCAGTCATGAGTGGGAGGCATGGCTCGACTGTCACGGGAGGCAGGAGTGGCAAAATTACACGCGAGGAAAACCTGTGTGAATCCTCTACTTTGTTGACTTTCCCCGTCGCACAGGATTCTGGCAGAAACGAGGGCGGGAAATTTGCGTCACTTTCTAGTTGGTTTGATTTGAGCACCCGGACGGACCGCAGGGCGGGGCTTTTTACAGCCGCCACGTCCCGTGTTCATGACCGTGCGTAACATGCGTAAAAATGGCACGTCAGCGCGTACGCCATATTGAGCGTGGCAAACATTTTGGAACAAAAAATATTACAAATAAATATCTGCTACATACCTTTTCAGAACAACCTTTAGTGTATGTTTTATTGCTGTTTACATTTTTAAAAATTTCTAACCTGCATCTATGCATTTGAATGTTCTCCTTTTATAATTTTGTTTGATGTTATTAGTATTTGTAATTTTACGTGGTTTCTGTAAATTGTTATATAAATGTTTATAAAGGCACTACATAAATAAAATTGAATATCATTATTATTTTTATTAAATGTAAAGCAAAGTAAAAAATAGTCAAATACATTTACAGATAAATAGGTATATTAAAATAATGTGCATCTTATATTTTTTTTCTTATGCAAACAATATATTTTTTTAGCAAACAGAATAGTGCAGAAATATTTTATTCAAATACAACAAAGTTTCTATTACAATAACTAAAAGACAAATAGAAGTAAGCCATATAGCAAAACATGTAAATTTCACATGAAAAAAAGGTTAAATTGTCAAAGATGGGCAATATTGGCAATTTTAATAATACAACATTTCCCCCAACGTTTTTTGTAAGGAGAGACTCTGTAATATCTTTAGATGTTTTTAGTAGAAAAATTATAATTGCAAATGTATATTTAAGATACAAAATTACATAAAAGTGTAGCTATTTTGTAGTTACCTTAAGAATGTTTGTACTTTTGTAAATGTTTGTTTTTGTACAGAAAAACCTTTAACTGATTGACATTGTGTTTTATTTTGTTATTGTTTTGTTTTATTTGTGTATTTTTGTTTTATCTGTGAAGCCCTTTATGAATTTTATCTGTGACAGGTGAAAAATTAAAAAAAATATTTACTTTCTTAAAATTGTAGGTGACTTCCTGACCTGTAGGCGTCAGTAGTGAGAGGAAGTGTTTGTTTTGATCTTCAACTAACGAGCGATACCGGCAACTTTATAGCAGATCTACAAATCATCTGGTTTCGTAGATGCCATATTGATCTGTTCAGATGACACCTTAAGAATCGGCGAACAGTTAAAAAAACAAAAGAAAGCTCCCTTTGGACAGCTGACCCGGCGGCCTCCGGTTCTTGCTACGTGTAATTCTGGGGGAAAAATGGCAGATAGAAAAAATAACAATGTTCCTAACAGCAGTGCGAATTTATTGTTCAGCGGCGCCCCGGAGTTTAACTTCAATCTGCCGTTCATGCCGGTGAGCCAGGCCACCGGGCCGGCGGTGCTGTCAGGAGGTGAGAGTTAGCGACAATGATGGAGGAAATGTTTAAACTGTGGACAGGTCGTTAGCATGCTAAGCTAGCCAGGCTAGCCTACCTGCTATCAGCTGTTATTGAATGAAAGACACAATAAGTAGTGGACAGATTATCCAACTTAGACGTGAACTTCTTCTGTAGTATTCCTGCTATCGGTGTTTATTACAATAAATGGCAAATTACATAAAGTGCATAAACCTCACATTCATGTTTCTACAAACTATTGGAGACTAAATGTAGTATTTTGAAAGCCGTATAAAGGTTTTGCCTTTATACGGCTTAATACAAAATGCAAATTTTCTCCTCCTTTTAAATCAGTGAGTAACTGATTGATCACATCGAGTTTTGGTTTGAATGGATTTGGTTCACCAGGTGGGATTAGTGCTCAATCTGTAGAATAAATACATTTAATTCAGTCAAATAATAGTTTGTTTGTCATTTAAGTGTCTTCAAATAATTGTTTTGGATGGTGATGCTGTAGGCAGGAAGAATCTCCAGTAGCAGTCAGTACCGCAACAAATCTGAACAGGCCTCTGACTGAAGACTTGCTGTGTGACAGTTTCATGACGTACTAATGATTATTTCAGTAATTTATTATTTTATCAATTTATCTGATAAATTGGCACATGCTACAGATTTTCATTTAACTGAGTAAGCCTTTACTATAGATTAGAAATACGTTAAAAGATACAAATAAACAAATCAGTTCATTTTGCTGAAATAAGTAACTAAACTTAAATGCAATGACAGCATTAGTTCAGTAAATCTGCACTTGGTGAAGCTAATACTCACTTCAGGAGCTTTGACTAAAACATTTACAAAGCTCTTTTTTTTATCTTAAATGCAAAATGTACATATTTTTATAGTTTTGGTTTATTTACTCCTCTGAATATGTTGCTTTTTTTTAGTCCATACACTCCAGCTATTAATTAATCAGTTACTAAATTAGTTGACAATTAATCAATATGATTGATTGTTTCAGCCCTGATGCTAACAGCTCGGTATCCGCTGGGCAGCAAAGATGATATTCCACAGTAAAATGTCATCAGTTGTTAGCAAGTACAGCTAATCCACTTCGTTTGCTGAGAGATGTTGGAGTAGGGGATACGTTGATATAATGCAGGGGGGGAAACACGGGGGCCATTAAGAGAAGAAGGAGAGATACATTTATTATTTTTCATCCTTTAGAAGAAGATTCCACTGATGTTGGAGAAGAAGACAGCTTCCTTGGTCAGACCTCTGGCATTGCACCAGCATCCTCCTCCACCTTCAGCTACTTCTCCAGTCCAGCCACGACCTCTGACCCGTTCGCATCCATCGGCCAGTCGCCATGCCCCCCATCCGCCATGTCCACAGCAGCTGGACCCGTTTCTGTTCCCCACAGCATCAGCGTGGCTCCAACTCCGCCGCCACCGTCTGCAGGCTCACAGATCAACCCGCCGCCTCAGGTGTTCGGCGGCGCCGTTTACCAAAGCCCAGTGGGGCGCCACACTCCTCCCCCGACCACCATGACGCCGCCGCCCCCCCTGATGCAGCCGCAGGCTCACAACCCGTACCGCCACACGCCCAGCAGCAGCAGAGCCAGCCCCTACATTCCGGCGCCAGAGATCCTGCCACCAACACACACGGCGCCGCAGATCCCCTACTCCATCAGCGCGCCGCCGCCGCAGATGTTCCCCCCCGCAGGGCCGACGTTTTCAACAGTAGGTGCCATAAAATTTCTATTAGATGTTTAGAAAATCCTCAAAAACATTACAAATAAGGACGTGTTTGTTTGTTTTTTTTAAATCAGATAAAAAAGTGAGCTCATTCTGGAGGTTTGTCATTTAAACAGTTTTTTTTATACAATATTAGAATTACAAAAGTTGCCTACAAAGAGATTTTAGGTTTTTTTCAGCATTTGAACCAGATGAAGCTGAAGCTGCTGCTTGAGAAGTTTTGGCCAAGATATTTACAGACTTTTATCTTTTTATTTTAAATGTAAAATGTTTGTATTTTTGTGCAGCTTTGGCTTCATTATTTTCATGACTTCGGTGATTCTGAATAACCTAAAATAAGAAAAGCTCAAGAAGCTCTGCAATGATTACTGGGATTAATTGATTATTGCAATAATCGTCAACAAATTTAGTAATCGATTTATCGTTAACTGGAGTTTACAGAAAAACAATTATTTCTATTTGTTAAAGGCCAACAAATTTAGCAAGAACATTATTTAGAGATAATTTTTTTT
Source organism: Poeciliopsis gracilis (assembly GCA_911649635.1). Lineage (NCBI taxonomy): Eukaryota > Metazoa > Chordata > Actinopteri > Cyprinodontiformes > Poeciliidae > Poeciliopsis > Poeciliopsis gracilis. The sequence continues at coordinate 6,994,947 of CAJVRI010001154.1, forward strand.
AAACTTTTATTGCATATTTTGTTTAAAATAATTAACCTTAACAAAATTTGTTTGGGTTATTTCAATGTAATGAATATTTATAGTTCCTAATCAATCTGTGAAGATTATCTGATCTGAATTTTTTTGTCCTTCAGCCTCCTGCCTCACATGTTCAGGCGGCTCCTCCTCCGCCCGCTGCCACCGCCGGCGCCGTCGTTCCTGCAGGTCCGATGTCGCCGTACAACTACAACGTCTACGAACCGGTCCAGCCGCACTGGTTCTACTGCAAGCAAGTCGAGTCGAAGAGCGTCTGGTTTCCTTTGAGCATCATCGACTCGCTGCAGCTTGAGGAGACGTTCAACTCAGGTACCGAAACGCAAAGAGAATCTGTGAATATTTCACACACAAAGTCTGAAGACCTTCGGTTCCTCCAGTCCAACCGGACCCGGAGAACGTGATCGTGCGGACGGACGGCGGGCGCTACGACGTGCAGCTTTACGACCGCCTGCGCAGCGCCGTGTTCTGGGAGGAGGAGCCCACAGAGGTCCGGCGCTGCACCTGGTTCTACAAAGGCGACAAGGACAGCCGCTTCGTCCCGTACTCTGAGGAGTTCAGCGAGAAACTGGAGGTTCGTAAAGAGGCGCCACCACCTGGCGGTTCACCAGAATGCACCCGAAAATGATTCAGATCAACTGGCTCCAAAAAATACTTTATTGATCCCAGAGGGAGATGAAACAATCATTTCAGTAATTCACATAGTTTAATGGTAACTCTGGAGTTGCAAATGTGTGTTTTGTTTTTTTACATGAATGAAATACTGACAGTTTCATTTACTTTGTAGCTTGTATCTCCGATAACAATGAATTATTTTCCACATCAGGATCAATGCAGATATTAACCACCAATGTAAGTGATCGATCCTCAGACTGTGACTTCATGAGTGAATTTTTCACCTTCAGGCAGAATATAAAAAGGCCGTATCAACCAACCAGTGGCATCGCAGGCTGGAGTTTCCATCCGGAGAAACGATCGTCATGCACAACCCAAAGGTGAGCCCAAACCGTCCTGTCACACATCACCAGGCAGAACCTGGACCGTCTGTTTGTTCCCGCAGGTCATAGTTCAGTTCCAGCCGTCGTCCAACCCAGACGAGTGGGGCACCACTCAGGACGGGCAGACGAGGCCGCGGGTGGTGAAGAGAGGGATTGACGATGACCACGACGAAGTGCCTGACGGTACCTGCCTGGCTGCCGGTCAGAACCGTGGAACCAACATCAGCTCGGCTGAAAATGGTTTGTTTTCTGCAGGCGAGCTTCCCACGGTGGATCACCTGGTGTTCATGGTCCACGGCATCGGCCCGGTGTGCGACCTGAGGTTCAGGAGCATGATCGAGTGCGGTGAGCGGCGGCGTCTCCACCGGCGATCCCATCTGTGGAAACTTTAATTTAAAGTCGTTTGTTTCCAGTGGACGACTTCCGGAGCGTTTCGCTGAAGCTGCTGCACAGCCACTTCAAGAAGTCGCTGGACGAACACGCCATCAGCCGGGTGGAGTTCCTTCCTGTGCAGTGGCACACGGCTCTCCACGGCGACGCCACCGGGGTGGACAGGTGGGCCGCCGAACGCATCCGGGCCGAACGCATCCGGGCCGAACGCGTCGATCCCGAAGCTGCATCCGGCCGACGCATCCGGCCGCGATCGCGATCGACGCCGAACGCATCCGCGGGCGACGCATTCAAGCTGATCGCATTCGGGCCGGCATCGCGATTCGACACGCGTCATTCGGAGCGCTGCATGCATCTGGGAGCTGAACGATCTGAAGCTGACGCGACTCGGGCTGAATGCGATCTGGCGGCGAATGCATCCCGGGGCTGAACAGCATCCGGGCTGGTCGCATCTGCCGATCGCAGATCCGGGCGACGCGATCCAGCCGAACGCGATTCGGGCTGAAACGCGATCCGACGCGAAACGCATCCGGAAGCCGAACGCGATCCGCCGACGTGATCTGGGCCGACGCATCTGGAGCCGACAGCATCCGAGCCGAACGCATCCGAGCCGAACGCATCCGAGCCGAACGCATCCGAACCGAACGCATCCGAGCCGAACGACTCGTCCAATAATCGTTGACTGAGACAGTCATTGATTAATCATTAACTTTACGATTCACTCAAAAAGATCATTTAGAGAAAAACACATCAGAGCAGAAGTTAAAGCACAACAAATTATAAATATATTTCACATTTAAGATAAAAATTTATTTGTCTGTAAATATGTTTTAGCCAAAATTCCTCAAGTGGCAGATTTAGCTTCACTGGGTTCAGATTTTCTGAATGAATGCTACGGTTTTGCATTTCAGGCAATAAAATGTTTATTTTATTATTTTAAAAAAAGTCTAATTGTTATTTACATCTTCCTAATGAATAAAAAAGGCTGATTAGTTATTAGTATAACTAATCAATTAATCAGTTGCTTATAAAAAGCTTCAATCGTTGCATTTCTGCTTGGATTTCTAGGTTATTTTTTCATTATCTGAACGATTGAAGCTCAGTGTGTAAATGTTTTAGATGTTTTTCCTGCTTCGTGTTGCTGGATTTAAAATGTTCAGGTTGTTTTTCTGAATCATTTCATTTTCACTATCGGACTGAAACTGAAGTGATGTGATTAATCACAGTTTAAATGTAATTAATTGAGTTTAATTGCTGTAAAAGGTGAAGCAGGTGTTTTGTCTCGGTGAATGTTTTGTGATTTTTCTCAGGAGGATTAAAAAGATCACCCTGCCCAGCACCGGGCGGCTGCGCCACTTCACCAACGAGACGCTGCTGGATGTGCTTTTCTACAACAGTCCGACTTACTGCCAGACCATCATGGACACCGTGGCCCAGGAGATCAACCGACTCTACGCCTTGTTCATGACGAGGAACCCCGACTACAGAGGGGGGATATCGGTGGCCGGACACAGCCTGGGTAAAACCCCACCCTGTTTTTCACCTTTAGACGGCAGATTCAGGTTTCCGGTTTTAATGTTTCCTGTCGTTCTGCAGGATCCCTGATTCTCTTCGATCTGCTTTCCAACCAGAAAACCGTCTCTGCTGCGCCGCTGCTGCCGGCCGCGAACGGAGAGGTAGAGCGCAAACCCGGCGGGAAACCCTGACATGTGGAACTGCGTGGAAACGCTGCGTCTCGTTTCAGGTGTCGACTCCTGCTGCGGAGGAGCCGAACCGAGAGGAAGAGGAGGATGAGGAAGAGTTTGAGGATCTCGCTGCTGTGCTGCAACATCTGGGCCTCTCTGACTACAAGAGCACCTTGGACCAGGAGAAGATCGACATCGAGTCTTTAGTAAAAATATAAAAATCTCCTTCACTTTATCTGGATTTGCTGAAGCAGAAAAACAGCTTGAACGTGTTTTTGCAGCTCATGTGTACGATGGAGGACCTGAAGGACATGGGCATCCCGCTGGGCCCGCGGAAAAAAATCACCAAGTTCGTCAAAGAGCGAGTCAGCAGACAGGTGGGCAGCAAAAAACGTTTCTGACACTCTTCACCAGACAAAGTTACAAACAATCACTAAAATACATCCTCAACTTTTCTAGCAGTTTGCAAAAAGAAATAATTTAGATGATTCTAACGAACCATCAAAGATATAATGAACATTTCTGCCAAGAAAGAAGAAATTTTGAGATTAATTTCAGAAATTTTCTTGAATGAAACCAGAAAATTTTAGTTTTAAAAGTTGAAAAATTGTTAGAAAAAAACCTGGAAATTTCTGAATTTCAAATTGAAATTTTTCAACTTGAAATTTGGAAATTTACTGTTTTTTTTCCCCCAGAAACTTTCTGAGCTTAATCTCAGAACTTCAGATTTTTCTAGAATTTATTTAACTGCGAAACTCTGACATGTCCAAAAAAAATTCGAGAGAATTTCAAAGATTCTCAAAATTTCAGATTTAAATGTTTTTTTCTAGCAAATTTTTAACTTTTCAAACTGGGAGTTTTGCAAGTTTTCCTTGAAATTTTCTGTGATTAATTCAAAATTTCTGGGTTTTTTTTTCTTTACAAGCCAATTTTAACAATTTCAAACTTAGAATTTCCAAACTTTTTCTGTGAAATTTTTGTGAACAATCTCAACATGTTTTGCTGGAAATTTGCTCCTTTCTTTCTGCTTCACTGGACCTAATAGGTTGACCCTCTTTATGCAAGAGAAAACTGAAAATGGCCTTTTATCAGTTAATCGTTCGCCGATCAATGAGCTCAAAGTCATTAACTGATAGCTTGTGACCTTTGACCCTGCTGGGCGTGTGGTGGCTGTGTGTGGTCTCCAGGCGGGACGCCAACAGAGGAAAGCAGAAGCGAAGGAGGAGAGTCCGGCCGCGGTTCCCCAGGCAGCCGGTAGCAGCGCCACCACCAAGCCACCAGTGGGCAGCACCGTGTCTTCAGTCCACGTCAACTACAACTACTTTGAAGTCGGAACTGGGCAGGTGGGTAGAAACCACTGAAGAAGGAAGATGATTGTTATGAACCGCAGCGGAGCGCCGACGTTCAGACTGGGTCGGACCGGCTCTGCCTGGTTCTGCCGGTTCTGACCGGCTCTTCGCCTGGTTCTGCCTGGTTCTGCAGGTGTCGGTGATCTACCACAGCCTGGACTTCGAGCCGGTGAACTTCTTTGCGCTGGGTTCTCCGATCGGGATGTTCCTGACGGTGCGCGGCCTGGAGAAGATCGACGAGTCGTACCAGCTGCCCACCTGCAAGGGATTCTTCAACATCTACCACCCGGTGCGACGAGATAAACGTCTACAGACTGTTTTCAAGCTGGCAAACTAATCACCATGTAACCGTTTCAGATCAGCCTATCAATGATTATTGATCAGCTTCTTGTTTTAATTCCTAGTTTCCAGTTTTCTCGCCGTTGTTTTTTATTTTTAAGCAGCTTTGAGGCAAAGTGGGGAAACTTGAAACTGTTGCTGCCTGTTGCTCAGCAGGCTGTTGCTAGGCAACCGTAGAGTTGATCCCACCACAGCTGAGCTGGAAAAGTTCAGTCAATATTCTATATATTGATCTTTGAATATTCTCTCAGATGTATTAGTTACTGATATTTATTGTTATTGATTTATTGCCCAGTTCTGCAGCTGAAAACAGGCTAACGGCGCCATCTTGTTTCAGTTGGACCCGGTGGCGTACCGAATCGAGCCGATGATCGTCCCAGATTTGGACCTGAAGCCCGTTTTAATCCCACATTACAAAGGAAGGAAGAGGCTTCATCTCGGTGAGAAAGTTCTGCTGACTGATCCGTTTCCAGATGTTTCAGTTCTTCATTTCAGAAAAACTTTATGTTGCTTAATCTCAGTTTGTTTGTTGAAACTGAGATTGTGAAGCGAAAACAGTGGAAATAAGAGGCACAAACTCTTTCTAAAGTTATTTTCTGCAGTTTAACCATCTGAGTTTCAAATCTCCACCTGGATATTTTTGCTTATTTTAATTGTATGAAGTCATTTAAATGTCCTGAGAGTAAATATATCGTCACATTTTCCCATAACAAATGGAAGAAAAAGAATCCGGGAATCAGAGAAATTAATTTTCTTAATGGAAACAAATCCTCACTTTTCAATAGGAAGTTTCTGTGCAGGATGAGATTTTCAGTGGATTCCATAAAATACACAAATGTTGACATTGTTGTTGTTTGTGATGTGAAAAAAAGTTTTTCGGTTTGTTTTGTGAAATTTTAATGCAAACTAAAAAACTTGAATTTTACGATAAAAAGTTTTGGTGCTACGGTTGACGTGTTTCGGCTCAAAATTAATACATTTCGCAAAACTGCAAAGGAAACACTTTTAATCGCAGTTTTGATCACGAGTCATGTGATCAACAACAGGATGTTACTACTGGCAGAAACATCAAAGAAGACAACAGGAAGTTGTTGGATGATGTTTTTTTTAATAACTTACCACGTGAACAAATTTATTCAGGTTTGATTTTTGTTGCGTTTCTGATGTAATGGAAACAAAGCGATTGTGAAAATTGGACATTGATATTGATAAAGTTTGTAACGGCGGCGCAGATCGTTTCAGGGCGTTTTGTGTGACTCGGTTGCAGAGCTGAAGGAGAGTCTGTCCCGGATGGGCTCGGACCTGAAGCACGGCTTCATGAGCTCGCTGCGCAGCGCCTGGCAGACGCTCAACGAGTTCGCCCGCGCCCACACCTCCTCCGCCCTGCAGGCCGAGCTCGCCATCGTGGCCAATCAGATCGAGCAGGAGGAGCAGCAGCACGTTCACGACGGTACGTCCGTCTTCCTCGTCTCTTTAACTCCGGGTCCGAGCGATCGCCACAACGCTGTCGTCGTTCGCCACAGAGCATAAAGTCGCCGAGGGCGCGGAGCTGCAGAGGGAAGACGAGCCGCAGGTGAAGATCGGGATGCTGAACGGAGGGAATCGGATCGACTTCGTCCTGCAGGAGAAACCCATCGAGAGCTTCAACGAGTATCTGTTCGCCCTGCAGAGCCACCTCTGCTACTGGTACGTCTGGTTCAGCCGCTCGCGTTTCACACTGCGGCTCATGGGGAAGAAAACAACGAAGCTTTGAATCGGTGATGATGTAACTGGATATTTAAGACAAAAATGAAAAATATTGAGCCAAGAATAAAGTTTTATTATTACCAGAAAAATACATTTAAATTATGAGGAAAAGTTGATTTAACAAATTAAAACTTAACAACAGGCTCAACTTTCCTCATTTAAGTTTTTTAATTATCATAAATTTACATCATTCCGGTGATAAAGTCACTTAGTTTTTATATTATTATGACTTTTTAATGGTAGTAATATGAGTTTATTCTCTGGCCTAAATATCCTGAAATAGCCATTAATCATGTTTCTAGGAGAAAAAAAACACATAAGAACTCTGAGTAATTTACTAATTATCACATTTTTGTGTTTATAGAATAACTAATTTGTCCTGAAATGTTAATTATAAAAACATTTCATTATTTTTGCAGGAAAAATAAAAACAAAAGTGTGGAAATTAAAAATAGTTAAGAACAGAAGATTAAACTCATTATTACCAAATTTTTACCAATAAGTGGAAAAAAAATGAGAACCAGAAATGGTTTCTACTTTTTCTGTATGTCATAAACTAAATTGTTGATTCTGATGCAAAAACTAATAATTATTACTTTAGTAAAACTATTTATTTTAAATCTTGTTATTCTCTGATAATCTCACCAAAGTACCACAAAGAGTTTTTCATTGAAGATTATTTATGTAAGATCAGGGGAGCATTAATTTAATAAAAAATAACTTCAGATACATTTTTTTAGTTGCTAAATAAAGCGACAAAGTTTCTCAGTTTCTTGTGAATCAGCTGATCCTCTAAAGTTTAACATTTCATTTCCATGCAGCTCTTAGAAAACAAGCGTTTGCCAGTAATTCTTCTGTGTTGGTTTTATTGGAGTTTTGATCTAAAATCTAAAAGCCGTTAAAAGTTTTTCCGTGCTCCTGTTTGGTCCTGCAGGCAGTCTGAAGACACGGCGCTGCTTCTGCTGAAGGAAATCTACAAAACGGCTGGGATCCATCCGGAGCCGCTCGCTCATTAATACTCTGATTACTCGGTTCTGTTTTTCTATTTTTATTGAAGTAGCTTATTGTACACAGATGAACAATATGTTGGTATTTTGCCATTTGTCTTAAATTAAGAAACAAACGAATGAGTTGTAGAAGCAAAGACACTTGACTGGGTTGATATTACATTTTTATAGCAAATGTACAACAAGTGGCCAAGGCGGAACAGGAACAGCCAATGCAGTCGGATGTAAGTTATTCATGGACAAATTGTCACAATAAATCCATTTCTCGCTCATTTGTTTTTATTATTCAGCTTTTAACGGTGCCGCCAAGAGGAAGACGTGTAGTTTCTCCTGCCAAGCCAGGAAACCTTGAAACGGCCTAAAAAAGCTGCAGAATTAGCAAAAACGTAAATAATTACAGTACAGAACGCAACGCAGGAGCAACCTGGTATATTTAAGACAATCAAAGCACCTGTTTATGTAACGTCCTCTCAGCTTAAACAAGCAAAACAGTTAATATATTCCTCTAGAACCTGCAGGTTCAATGATAGTCTGAAATGTTTGGAACCTATTTACATGTAAGAACGACTGGATTCAGGGACAAACAGCAGCGTGAGCCGCATGCTGTAGTTTATCCTCTGATTGGTCCAACGCATTTAAACTGACACAATCCTACAATAAAAAACACAAAATGTTCCCTTTTTATCCACTCAGCCAGTCTGAACAAAAACTGACGTTTTTCCAGTAAAACTCTGAATGAATCACGAGGCCGAAGCTACGAAGAAATATTTTTATCCACATTTTAGTGCAAATCTGACCTTGTGGATTAAAAAAAATCTGCCATAAATACAAACTTAGGCACTGGATTATTGGTATTTGATCAGTTTAGTCCCTCAATTAAGTGGTAAAATATTCCAAAACAGACGGTAAACAAATCCATGACGAGTTCAGGTAACTGATATCGAGTCTTTTGAAATCTTAAGGCCAGACTAAGAAACAAATGTAATTAGACAAAAGTCATAATAGTGTGAGAAAAAGAGTCGGAATAATTAAAGCCATATTGCCAGAAAAAAGTTAAGAGTTGGAATAACGGAGAAAAAAAAAGTTTTACGAGAATGAAAGTACGAAAAAAGTTGAAAACATTTTAAGTCATTAACAGATAAAAATGTCGTACGAGAATTAAATCAGTGGTGGAAAAATAGTTCAGTCTCATGAAAACAGTCGTAATTGTACGAAAAAAAGTTATGAGACAAAGTTGTATGCAAATTTCCTAAAAAGTTGCAATTGTACGAAAATAATCACAAGGAGGAAAGTCGGAATAATTCGAGTCATACTGAGAAAAGTTGTAAAGAATAAAGTCGTTAGAGAATAAAGCATATAATAACAAAGAGTTGTAAGAGTCATAAGAATAAACTTGCAATATTAGAATAAAGGAGTAAATTTTATGAGAATTCGCTCTGAAAAAGTAACATTTTTAACACTTTAGCATCAGATAATTATCACCACTTCGAGGCTTTGATCTCATTGAAAACATTTTTCTAGTCATTAATCTTAGTCTGACCCTAAATTGCCGTCTTACTCAGAAGTTCAGCTTTTTTTTTACGGGAAACCAGTAGTGCCAAGAATCGAGCCGTGAATCTTCCTTCATAGTTTGGGCCTCTGAATATTAAACGGTCAGAATATACTTTAATCTCCGCTGAGAGAAAGTGCAACTTCCTGTTGTTCTCATGCTCAATAAATTAGAAATGTGATTTCCCTCCCCACCCCAAAACTGGTTTTCCGTTTATTTTCTCCAAACGCTGCTGCCTGCCTTCGCTGCTTCTCCGTGTCTGAGAAGCAGCTGAAATGTTTCACATTCAGAAGCAGCAAGAAGAAAACAGCGAAGAAAATGTGACCCTCGAGGTCACGCTTACCGATTTTCAAAAAGTTTGCAGAAACAAAACACCGTCGCCACGCCTACCTGTCAGTTAAATACTGCTGATTTGATCGTAAGGCTTCCATTTTGGGCCACATTTCACATTTTTCTACATTCATCTGTCTACAGCTGTGCAGAAAAAAAGCAGGATTGATTAACCGCGATTAATTAACCGCGATTAATCACTATTAATCACCGATAACTGGTACACTGTACATCTTCCATCAATCAGGATTAAATATCTTTTTGCTGCGGCGCCCCTTAAAGCTACGGTATGTAACTTTAAGATATGTTTTTTACATTTATGTTGAAATTGTCTTCATGTTGTGAGTTTGATAAGATACAGATGATCTGAAGAAAAAATGTTTCTCTGCCTTCTCTCTGTACCATCTAGAAACAACCAATCAGAGCCAGGAGGCGGGGCTTAGCGCTGTCAATCATCTTCCCCCCTTCTTCTGTCATGAATGACGGGCTAGTTAGCATAGCCACCAATGATGGAGGATTAGCCGTTTTACTGCAAGTTGTTTCTCCCTCATTTGCACATTTATCAGTGCGTTCACGGTGATGATTGACAGCGCTAAGCCCCTCCTACTGTCTCTAATTGGTTGCTTTTGATGCATTTCTTCAATAGCTCAGGTGGAGGAGATAGATCTTTTCACAGATTATCCGTCTCATATCAAACATATCAAAACCTATTTTTCATAAAATTCCGTACTGCAGCTTTAAGTCTCGTTTGGGAACGTCGGCGGCGGCTCTTCCTCTTCCTCTTCCTCAGGCCTCCGTCTTGCTCTGCGTTTTGAAGGCCTGCTTCCGGAGGTGGGCCTCGATCTCGTCCCGGAAGACCAGCATGCCCAGGTGGGGGTGCGACGCCTCGTTCATGGCTTTGGACTGGATGCACATGCGGTACTGCTCCGGCGTCAGCTCGTCCGCACACTGCTTCTCGTGCCACAGGTGGAAGAGGCTGGACACCGGCGACCGGATCACGATCAGTTCGCTCCGCAGGTACTTCCTGTACAGGTGGACGTCCTCCACGCCCCAGCCTTTCACTTCCAGATCAAATCCGCCTGCAGGAATAAAACATTCATCCATAAATTTCTATCAATTTCAGATGGTTTTTGGCATTGAACCCAGGAACCGATGTGTTGAAACGATTAATCACAATCAATCATTCAGTAGAAAACTTACTAAATAACTCATAAAGCTGAACCGATATACACACATTTATACACATCTATGTTAAAATAATACAAAATTATTTCAGTGCATATTTGATAATTATTTGCTCTGCTGCTTTATCAATGATTGATTCAGATATTTGATTGGTGAACCTGCACAGCATCTTAACTGCAGATCAATACACGACTGTAAGATTCTTTTGTGCTGCAACATAAAGAAATAACATTTTTTAAATGATTTAAAAGCAAAATGATTAATTAAGCCAAAAATGAATGAAAAATCTGTTTTTTGCATCAAACGAGTCACATGATCAACAACCTGATGTTTCTACTGGCACAAACCACGAAGAAGACGACAGGAAGTAGTTGGAGAATTTGTTTTTTCAATGATTTATTGTGTAAATAAACTCAATCATGTGCAATTTTAATTGTGTTTCTTAATGAAAACAATTGGAAGATTTTCTCAATATTGGCAGAATATTGATAAAACTTTACACACATTTGCAAAGGAAGTGCAGCCAGTGACACAGGAGATTCACTCATGCGTTTTTAAGACAATGTTTTGCTAAAAGCAATCAAAGAAAACTTAAATAGATCCGATACAAACGTTTTTAATGTGATAAATAAATATATCACAACCCGTTTGTTGCTTACCGATGTTTAGGAAATCTGAGCGATACTGGCAGGTCATTCCAAATCCAAAATCTCTCCAAAATCCAGCGTCTTTTTTGTGAATCTGGAGATAAAAGTTCAGAGGTCAGATTTTCCACCATCTAAGGTTATTCAGCGTTTAAATAAAGGGTTAATTTTAGGCGTCTCACCAGCTGTTGTTCAATAGGTGGAGCCAGCTCCAAGCTGCCGTAAACAATGGCCGGATTGTACAGACTGAACACAACCGGATAGAAAACCTTCTTGTCTGCAAAAGTATGACAAAAATTTATTAAACACTGGAGAGTAAAACTGGGAATATTAAGATCCGAACATGTGGAGGAACTTACTGGGAGCGGCGTGGAGCCGGCACGTGTTCAGGAAGTCCAGGGAGAAACGAATGTCCACGTCGCAGAAAAACATCAAGACGTCGCCGTTCTTCCACGCGTTGGCGCCGATGTCCAAACCGCGGCCGCGAGAAAACTCCTCGTCCACCGGGATCAGAGTGTAATTAGAGAAAGTCTCGTCTCTGCAGGGAAAAACCGCGATTCATGCAGCTGACTTGCATAAAAACTCACAGTGACGAGAGCTGAAATGAGTCATCGATTATGTAAGAATCGGTTAATCGCCAACGAAAGTACAGATACAGAAAAGGCCATTTGCTTAAAAGACACACACACATATAGATATATATATATATATATATATATATATATATATATATATATATATATATATATTGAATACAAATACATATTATTGCACTTTAGGCAATTAAATGTTTCTAATTTCAAGAAGAAATTAAAATATTATTTGCATCTTTTAAAGCATCTCTGATATAAAAAGTCTTAAGTTGATAAATGGAAAATCAGTGGAAAATGTAAATTTCTTTTTATGCAGAAAATCAGATTCTAACAAAATTTCTACTTTATTTTGCTAATATATTATTACCACTTTATTCTCCCGTGTTTTTACTTTAAATGGTACTTTTCTGTTTGTTTTTATGTAAATAAATATTAATAACCAAGTTTCCTTTTCTGTCCAGTCAGTGGAAGCTTTTAGTTTTTTATCGTTGAGGTTCTGACTTAATCTGGAAAAGACCAGGTAGAATGAATGGATGTGTGTTTACTTTGTGCAACTCCACATAACAAATAAACGACTGTTGAAAATAATAGAAAGTGATAAAAGCACAAGAAGACAAACCGAGACATTTTCTGGAGCGATGACTTCACTTCCTGCAGACCTTCCTGCCCAAAATAAACCACGGTGAGATGGACCTGCCTGTCCCGCTGAACACACACCTCCCTGCACAGAGAGGCCATTTTTAGTTCATTAGCATTCACTTCCCGCAGAGCTGTTTAAATAAAGAACAAGCAGCTTCATTTCTCACAGACATCAGAGGCTCGTCGTCTCACCGGAAGTTTTGTAAGAACTGTGAGAAAGTGTCGACTCGGCCCGCCAGCGGCACGATGATGTTGATGATCATCCCCAGCGTCTCCACCGACGTGCTGCGGACTTTCATTATCGGCCCAAACGGCCGGAAGAGCGAGACGTGTCGGAAGCTGCTGGAGTCCTCCTTGGCGAAGAAAAGCTCGTAGAGCGTCCCTTTGTCTCGCTCCGTCCTGTACAGGCCTGCAGCGCCGAGACGGCAGAGCAAAAACAGGCGGAATATTTTCAGAATGAGGTCAAAGGAGGTTTAGCATCTTCGTATCAATTAAGGGTAAAGAAATATTAAATCACATCAAATTATCAAATTGTTGTTCCAAGCTCATCATGTCGGATCGATAATGAGATGTTTTCTCATTGAAACGACTTTTTTTCCTCTTAATTTTGAAGAGGAAAATTTTTAAAAAATTTTTAGAGTAAAATTGCCTCAATACTCAATTTTATGATTTTATCATGATTGAACAAAAATGACTGCAATACTCTGTCGTAAAACTCACAGAAGGAATGAATGATATATTTTCTGGAAATTCTAATTACTTTTTTAGAAAAGAAATTAATAATTAAAAAAGATTAAGATCGGACATTGGCTCTTACGGAAGAGGATTAGGGCCAAAATGAGTCAGAGATGTGACTTTGCAATTATGAGAATTTGAGGTTAAAGACAAAATTCTGACATTCAAGTCAGAATTCATACTTTTAATTCCGAGACTAAAGTCATATTTTGTACTTTTCATGTTAAGATATTGAACTCTGAGAGTTAACGCTCAGATTAAAGTTTGTATTTTTGGCCCTGTTGCTGTTCCGTAGGCTGGTTTTGTTTGTCTTGCCTTCCATAAAGTGGCTGTCGGTGTAGGTCTGCCTCTGCACAGGGACGTCCTCCTCCACGCCATCCTCCTCGTCCGGGTTGTTGATGATGTCCAGCGCCGCCTCCACCGCCTCCACCAGCTCGTCCCGCCGGTCCTTACGGACCGGCTTCTCCTCCGGGTGCCGGGTCAGCCCCATCTCCAGCTGGTACACCTTGGAGGAGGTGAAGCTCTCGAAGGGCACCAGGGCGTACTCGCTGGGCAGCCGCGCCCCGGCGCTGACCTCGGCCTTGTCGATCTGGGAGTGCAGGAACTCCAGCAGGTCGCCGGGCTCCTGGTCTCGGTTCTCGCCCAGGCCCTGCACGCCCGGCGGCTCCTTCTTCTCCTGCATCAGCTTCAGCTTGTCGCTCATCTCCTGCAGCTCCTGCTTGAGCTGCGCGATCTGGCGCTTGAGGCTGGAGGCGCGGCTCAGGTGGCGCTCCTCGTGCTCCTGCAGCAGCGCCTGGTAGTACTCCCTGCCGAAGGGCTCGCCCGGCCCGGGCAGCGTCTGGCTGGCGTTGGCCGGCGGCGTGCACTCCAGCATGTAGGCGATTAGCAGCAGCACCAGGAGCAGGAAGAGGGCCAGCAGGAGCCAGCGGACCCGGCCCTGCAAGGGGAACCCCCGCCTGGGCATCACGTCCGCATGCGACCTACTGCTGGGAAGTCTGCATCACGTTCCTCCTGCTCACATCGCTCAAAGTATTCCTCTAAAACGCGACGCTTTGCTGGCGTTTCATGGCTCCGTTTTGTTCCAACAATCACCTGTGAAGGAAACAAAAAAACACAGAATAACAACACCTGTCAACTTAACAAATATTACTGAACATCCCATAAGTTACTGAGATAAACAATAATGTTGTCTTGAGACCATTTTCAAGTAATGCAATATAAATCCATAATAATAATAATACAAAACATTCTCAAATATCAATAAACTCTAAATTCTAATGAAAATCAAAGATGAAATTAATTAAATGTCCAAAAAATAAATAAACAAAAAACAAATAGAACTCCTTACATCAATATCATGTTATGAGGCAGTCGCTGCATTTCCATTAAAAAGTGCCCAAAACCTTCTCAGTATTCCTGTTATGTTGAAAAAACAACACAATTTTCCAACTGCAGTGTTTTCATTACATAAGAAATCTGTTAAAAAACATGTTTGACACTATGTCTCAAAGTGTAAATGGAGCTCAAAGCAGATTAACGCGCTGTCACCACAGAGACAGGCCAGTCTTTCTTCTCCTTAACCACACTGAGTCACCTCTGACATTTTTCTTCCACTAAACTTTCCAAGAATTACCTCGGATACAGCACTGAGCCTCTGTAGCGATGACAGCTTAAGGAAGTCCGTTTCTGTCAAGTCAGCACTCTTTTCTAAGATTGTAAAACACAACATGGTTATAACGTGGCGTGTCTGTAGTAAAGACCATCTTCTATTAGCCTCATGTCGGATTCTAACGGTCAGGCGAACTGACTTTTTGGTTTTCATCAACGAAAACGTTGGAAATAAACGCCTAAAATATAACAAATGGAGTCTATATAACAGTATTTAAAAAAATTTTTACCGACACACGTCGATAAACGTTTCAATAATATTCATTTTTATTGATTAAACACAGAATTTACGAACTAGCCGAGCCGTTACTGTACTTACAACTGTAGTCTTATTTTGAAAAGTCGAAAGCGGAAACACGGAAGGTTCTGAGACCTTAGAGACGTTGAGCTTCTCCGCGACGCCTCCAGCTTATCCAGCGCCCGAAAGCAACGCTCATTAATCTGCGATGGTCATTAAAAAAATGCTCCCCACCTGGTTTTGCTTTCGTCCATCTCTGCCTGTGCTCGAAGCGGAAATGTTTCCCACGAAACCAGCAGCCGACAGCAGCTTCTGCCCACAGAGCGCCACGGAGCACAGAGAAAAGAGTGGGTCGCAGTCTACTTCCGGTCACACGAGAGCCAATAGGAACTTTGTTGGCGAGTGACGTCATAAATCACGCTGCTTCTCTTGTATCTCAGTGATGGCGCTCTGAGTTGTAAAATAATTACTGAATTCCTCGTGGGAAATTAAATGTTTTTGTAACTTAAATATATAATGAAGGACTGATCTCCTGTAGCAGTCAGTGTTACTGTGTGTATATGTTAACCAACTGTCATGAAGAGGACGCTTGGGGTTTATAAAAAAATGGCAAATTAGTTCTCTTTTTACTTTCTTATCGTTAGTAGCATTAATATAAACTCCTACATAATATAATATAAAATAATATAATATAATATAATATAATATAATATAATATAATATAATATAATATAATATAATATAATATGGCAACATTTTATGCTGTAAATTGTCACTCTTTGACCTGTGTGAATAAAAGCTTTTGTAAATTCTAATTTTTATTTAAATAATACATAAATGTAAACATAGAAAAATGACACCATGTTCGCTGCAGAAAAATCTACAGTGAACTAAATTTTTCTCAGAAGTTGCATGTTTTGTCTGCTGCAGTTCATGACGCAGAGCTGATATCTGTGATGATGAGCTAAATGGATTAACCCTGTTGTTTCAGATACATGATGAATCTGTTTGATCCTTATCGTTTTTTATCACGTTTCCCAAAGTAAACCAGGAAATGTCATGAGGGCTTATTTTTAGTTTCTCTAATTTCCTTCATTAAATCCATTAGAAGCGACCCATTATGGACGGATTAATCTGTTATTTAGAAGGATTTGCCCTGATATTATACCATCCATATTCTTCTGTGTTTTTAAAGGCTCATTTGAAACATTATTGGATAATACGGCAAGTTAAATGGTTTTTAAAATGAGGAACTGAGGAAAATGAACTGTATTAACTGAATAAAATGACTTACTACAGTAAGATTATCAGGAACTTATACATAATATTAAAAAGATATAGAAAACATAATATATACATACATGGAGAATATGTAAATTTGATTTTTTAATTTTATGAATTCATTCAGTGTTGACTGAAGATAATCCTTATACATGTATAAAAACCTTCTAGGTTCACTCCAATGCATTCCAAAATCAAATTCTGTTTATCCGCTGTATAGAACAAATTAGTCAAGCAAACTGCTGATTTGAAGTTATTATTTTTTATTAACCAGAACAAAATCAAATACCATAACAGCAATACCACACATTGCTTTACATAATTATGACAGAGAGTGTTAATGAGACACAGGATGTGCGCCGAGCCACCATTAAGCCTCGTCTCCTCTGATTGGACCAGCCCTCCCTCTAGTCTAACTTTTAGTAAAAACCGAAGAGAAAAGTTAGAAAAAACAAAGAGTTCAGGCATTCGTTTTTCTTTAGAAGCATTGAAACACAAATCAGGTTTGAGAGTTTCAGGACAAAACAATCCAGTTATGAAAACAACGTTGTTGTTTATTTTTGTGGGTTTTTTTCTTAATCTCCTGGGCTGAAACAGGAACCTCATCATCAGCTGGAGGCCGTAGAAAGCAGCACAGGCACTTAAAAGACATTGACACTGACATACAGTCTGGTACAACAGTCATGCAGTGATACAGTTTGGTCAGCATGACCTGTGAGGTAATAACGAGGAGCGTGGGGCTGGTCTGAACGACAAAAAAATAAGAATAAAACAGTTGAAAACAAACAAAATGGCGGCTATTGACCCTTTGCGTGTGACGTCACGCTGTTCGGAGCGCAGTCCGCTCTGCCATGACGGACGTCGAAACAACTTCAAAAAACAGACAACCGGTAGCCTATTATCCCTCTTATTTAACTGATTTCACTTTAAAAACAGACAAGGATACAAAGGAAACTTGTATTTTTTTTAATTGTATTATTTTTTATTGAGGGAAGATGCGGCGGCGATGGATACCAGCTGTCCATCGTAATGACTGTTAGCCCTCGGTGTAATGGCGGATCTGCAGCGGACACTTTCTTACAAGGTCAGAAGATTAACGATCATAAACTTTATAATGAAGTTTGATTAGAAAGATGCAATCAAATATTGGATTACAGATAAGGGACACGTTAAACCGTTCGTAACCATGGAGATAAGCCCCACCGTCATGTAGCCTAGCATGTATGGAAACAATCTGGTTAGCATGTCGTTTCTTAAGGCTGCTCTGGTTAAAGGGAGGAAACGCTGTTTGTTATATAAATTATGTGGTGTGAATTCAGGGTAAATTGGTAATTTTATCAACAACGTCAGGAGGAAGAAAACATCGGTTTCTAAACTAGCTGTTTCCAACTTTCGTGAACAACAGCCATTTTGTTCATGTATCTTTCTCTCGCACACTGGTCAAAAGTTTCCACATATTTTCTTTTTGTTGGTCTCAAACTGCATGCGATTGCCTAACAAGCTGGTGCGGATCACTTCCAGTTCAGACATGTGGGAGCTACTACTACTACCATCCTGCATTTCCGATGTCCACCATGGCACCCCCAGTGATTAAATGACGTAGCTGCAAAGGGTCAATACAAACTCAGAAAAATAAATATACATCTAGCAGTTACCCATGTTTTCTACAGTGCAGCGTTGCCTTTAGCTATCGAGCTTGTCCACAGCTTTAGCGGGTGAAGGCAAAGCCATCCAGTTTGCATAAACACTATCATTGGCATATCTTGTAAAGACCGGATTAGTGGCATCGTGTCTGTTGAGAGGTACCGGGCTCGTCTCGGGCCAGCTGGGGTATGACATGCCTAAAAATGAGAACATATCATTTTTCTGCACTCTGTGAGAGGTAAACAGGCAGTAAGGCTCTGGAATCAAACTCAGTGGTGTTATTTACTGGCTGTGCCAGGTTTCAGATTTTATACACTTCATATACATTAAAAGCACTTTGTAACAGATGGCTAATAAATGGTTAATAGATGTGTTATTAAGTTATCTATAAACACTTTATAAATGATTGATAACTGTTTGTTATGCATATGTTAAGGGTGAGAAGGAGCCAAAAATACACCTTTGTATTTTACCTGGAGTTATTAGGCCTGTCGCAATAAATTGCTTGATAGAACAAGCTAAATTATTTCCATTTTCATGATTATAATCTTTCTCTTTTTTGTCTTTTGACCAAAAATTGAATAATAATCTTCAGTCTGGTGTTTTTTGTCTCAACTATCCCTTTTTTGAAGGATGGTTTTGTTTACAAAATTCATTAATTTTATTTGTTGTTTTTGTTTATTGTATTTTTAACATTTAAAATGTCTTCCAGTCCCAGTGTTAAATGTTCATTAGGGTTTAAAGTTTATTGATATTGAGAATGTGTTCTTACATTAATATACCATTAATTGAAAATGGTCTCAAAATAAGAATATTATCGTTTATCACGATCTGTGAAACTGGATTTTTTCAGAAAATTAATATTTAGCCTTCTTTTACAATTGTAAACAGAAACAAACACCTGACATATTTCAATCTGTGTTTTATGAATTTTAATAGGAGTAGAGGTGAGAAAACTACTTTTTTAATAGTTAAATGTGACGGGAAACACATTTTTGTTCCTAAAAAGTTAATTATGGAAAGACTAAACTAACGTCCTAGTGCAGATAAACTCACCTACTAAAATCATTATCATCATCATTTTAAATAATATGTCATCTTACCAGTGTAACTAAGCTGTCTTAAATAAAATTAAGCTAATATTCATGTTTTTGTGTAAATAGTGAAACTGCGATTTTTCCTGGAGGTTTTCACGGTGGCCTGTTCTACAAATGTTTAATTTCTTGTGTTTTTATGATGCGGTTTTTGTCACCTGAGAGTTGCATTCAAAAGCCTTACTGTTTACTCTGTTCAGCTTTTTAAAAAACACATAAAAGTCAGAAGAATTTTCCAAACCACAGTGAATCAGTGAGGACCTGTTTCAAATGTTACACTCCGTTTCCTCCAGTGTTTCAAACAATACAAGCTTTATGTGAAAATGAGCCATCTCCTAATTAACATCAATGATAAATGATAAATTAGAATATAGTCAATATTTGCAAATGCATGTTTTTGGTCAGCACACATTAGAAGCAGGTCCAAATAAAACAAAAGAAAAGACACAGGATCTTTTTTTCTTTCTTCCCACACTGAGCCTCTCATTTACGGTGAAATGGGAGAATCAAACAGCAAAAGAAGCATGCCTAGGTCACAGTCACACACACTTGACTACAGTTAAAAAAACTAAACAAAACAAAAAAATAAATAAGAACAGCCAATCACAGCTTGCCAAAAAAGAGAGTCGTGTATTCTGTTTCTAAAAGCGAGTAAATGCGTGGG
Organism: Poeciliopsis gracilis; assembly: GCA_911649635.1. Taxonomy (NCBI): domain Eukaryota; kingdom Metazoa; phylum Chordata; class Actinopteri; order Cyprinodontiformes; family Poeciliidae; genus Poeciliopsis; species Poeciliopsis gracilis. The sequence goes on from CAJVRI010001154.1 coordinate 7,014,758, forward strand.
AGATTCTACCATAGAGCTTGTTTTCAATCCATGTGGAGGGGAGGGTTCGAGGGAGAGGGGCGTTATTACAGTCCACTAGTGGGGTGTCCTCTTCGGAGAGGGCGTCGTCGTACAGCAGGGCGTCGGCCGGCGTGGACGCCGCCAGGTCCAGGTAGTCCTGTGAGGAGCGGAGGAGCGTACAGTCAGGTCGGGCTGAGCTCATGGTGAAGGTCAGACTCATGGAGACGGCAGAGGCCTGCCAGTAAAACTATTTAATTAAAACCCGGGACTGCCACTGTAAATCTCTGGGAAAGTTTTCAGCATTCCTGTCTGCAGTACCGACTCTGAACTCTTTAATTAAAGTGGTTACAATGGGCATGGTCGCATTGTTGCCCCAGCTTGCACAAAGACACAATTTTCTGAGTCAAACCACTGAAGATAAAACCATCTGTCAGATTGTTGCGCTGCATCGCTGTTTCGGGACTCCAGATGTTTTATGGGCACAAAAATAAAACATTTCAGTTGGATTTAACCCAATTTTAGAGTTCACAGTTGATTTAAAGCAAATGATCTACAGCAGTCAGGATGAATGATTGGATGGACCGAAAGAAAGATGGATGGTGGACAAGAGGAAGTATGATGTATGAACTGACAGAAAGATGGACGGTTGGTGGATTGTTGGACAAATGGATAAATAGATGGATGAAACTCAGCTGTTTCAAAGAAGCAGCGAGGCTGACAGGTGAAGCATGACTGCTAATACTTGAAGCATTCTAGGAGAACTGGTGAAGCAGCTAGCTGACACATGAAGCAGTTAGGCTAATATGGAAGCAGCTAGGCTAACACATAAATAGTGAGGCAGAAAACAAACAAAGCAGATAGCTAACAGGTGAAACAGCTAGGCTAACAGACAAAACAGGAAGGCTAACAAGTGAAGTCCAAATGCTAACACGTGAATCATTGGAAAAGCAGCCAGGCGAAGCAGCCAGTCCTCAAGGGCCTGGAGTTTGACGTTTCGCGCAGCCAGGTCCCTGTGGACGAGCTGATGGGGCAAAAATAAAACTCATTATTAAAAAGGTGTCCTGCAACTTTTAGATGTGCCTCTGCTGCACCACACCTGAATAGAATAATTGGGTCATTAGCAGAGCTCTGGAGAACTGATCTACACCAGGAGGAGGTAATTAAGCCATTTCATTCCAGTGTTTTGACCTGTGGCACATTTAAAAACTGCAGGACAGTGGCCCTTGAGGACTGGAGTTTGACACCCCGGCGCTAGACTAACAGGTGTAGAAGCTGTGCTAACAGGTGTACAACTGTGCTATGAGGTGCAACTGCTGTGCTAACAGGGGTAGCAGCTAGGCCAACCCCCTCTGAGGCCTGTCCCAATAGATCGAGTGGATCCGGCCTCAGATTGTGTCAAACTGAACTCCATACCCGACTCTTCACCATCATCTTCTCCAGCTCTTTGCTGATATCTGAGAACGTCGGCCTCTTGTCCGGCTCCTGCTTCCAGCACCGCAGCATGAGGTTATACCTACAGAGGGAAAAACGTTCCACAGCTCGTGAAACACGAATCGTTTCTTCCCCCAGCGGACTCGTTTCGCCCCATCTTGGAGCGGCGGAGGGAAGTTACAGCAGTCAGCAGAAATGCTAAAAGACGGGAGCTCACATTTCCTCAGAGCAGTTCTCTGGTCTCTCCATCCGGTAGCCGGTCTTGAGGAGGTTGAAGAGGCGTTCAGGAGCGATTCCTGGGTACGGGTTTCCCCCCAGGGTCACTATCTCCCACAGCAGCACACCGAAGGACCAGCTGGAAGACCGGGAAGCATTTTCCAGTCACAAAAACAGATGAAAAAACTGCCTTCTGATCCACATCCCACACTCTGGGAAACCCTGATCCATTTCATTAATACTACAAGCAGGAAGTACTGATACGTTTAAAATAAACCCAGCATGAGCACGGTGACAGATGACCTGAAACAAAATAAATCTATAACAGGAAGTACTACTAAAGTTTTCTTATTAAGTACAGAGATCAGAAGAAGTTCCTTCCAATTTACCGAGATTCTGGATTTTACTTCTTCCACATGTATATTTTCTTAATTAGTTTTTTAATTTGTAACCATTATTGCTACTGTAGTTGTAACAGTTACATGAAAGCTCAGCTCCTACTCACACGTCGCTTTGAGTTGTGTAAATGTGATCGAACAGAGACTCTATCGCCATCCACTTCACAGGAATTCGGCCCTGTTGAACAGAATCAGACTTAGTTTGGATTTTACCGTTACAAAATGTTTCAGTTTGTCTAAATTATATGTATTTTTTCCCAAACCTTGCTCCTCTTAACATACGAATCCTCCTCATAAACGTCCCGGGACAAACCAAAGTCGGAGATCTTCATCTTTCGTCCCTCAGCGACCAGGACGTTTCGCGCAGCCAGGTCCCTGTGGACGAGCTGATGGGCAACAATAAAACTCATTATTCAATTAAAACTGCTTTCATGTGCAGCAGGATTTAAACACACTTAAAACTTATCTTTCTCATTGTTTGAGTCAAATTAATATCAATTAATTAAATTAATCGTAATTAGTCAAATTAATCTCGATTAATTATTTCAGGAATAAAAGAAAGTAAAATAAAAATTCTCTTTGCATTGAAATAATTTTTGTAATCCTATTTAACCTGATTTAATTTGTTATTATTGGTAATAAATATTAGATTTAAGCTAATTATTTTAGCTTTAATGTTCAGTATATGAAATGTTTAATTGCTAATAATTAAGCGGGTCATAACAAATTTTGCTGGATGATAAATCATCCCAGAACTTATTGGGATAAATTATAGTATTGCAGTTTTAAGACCATTTTCAATGGTAATAATATTAGAACACATTCTCAAAGCGCAATAAACTTTAAATTTAAATGAACTTTTAACGCTGGAGCTCAAAGACATTTTAAATATTCAAAATAAACAAACAAAACAACAGAAATGTTAATTAAAATTAATTCTGAAGTCTCTGTAAAAAAGGGCTAAGTGAGACCAAAGTGCCAGAATTTTGTCATCCAGTTTTTGGTAGAAAGAGAAACAGAAATGATGCAGATGGAAATTATTGAGCTCATGCGATGAATTGATTTATTGGCCCACAGTGGCTTCAGTCTCTCTACACACCTTCATTTCTGCCAGGTACTGCATGCCTCTGGAAATCTGCCAGGCGAAGGAGATGAGGTCTCCCATGGTCAGCGCCCTGTCATCCGGGTTCTCCAGGTAGCTGGAGTTTCGGTTTGCATCCCTGCCCATGTAGCTGGGGCCAACTTTCCTGCTCTCACGCAGGAAATTACGGAGCGACCCAAATTTGGCGTACTCCACGATGAGGTACAATGGGCCTATTGAGAGAAACGCAGCACTTAGAGGCCGAGCGGCGCGCACAGCGGAGGAGAAGGAGCGAGGCCTCACCGTCCTGGCTGCACGCGCCGTACATCTTTATGACGTGTGGGTGGTTGACTTGCTTCAGGAGGGTGAACTCTGACAGGAGGTCACGCAGCTCGGTGTGTGAAGCGTTTTCTGTTGAGAAGGAAGCAAGAAGCACCTCATCTTTTTCAGGCTCTCGCTCCTCATACATCATCGTTACTTCCATTACTGGCTTGGCCAGTTTTACCTTTAAGCATTTTCACAGCCACAGTGGTGTAACCGGCTTTTCCTTTCAGTCTGAACGCCGTTGCCTTGACGACTTTACCGAACTCCCCTTCGCCTAAAGTTTTCCCCAGAACCAGGTTTTTACGAGGAAACTCCCACTTTGGGATCTTCCTGTAAAAGCAATAACAGATCATCAGAATTAGGCAATGACAAAAGAATAAGATAAGGAGAAGACGAAACAAAATATCTACTTTTCTTGACAAAAATGCATGTTTAGGGGAAATGAAAAAGAAACTATAAATATCTTGATGGAAACTTGTGTAAATAGAAGGAAAAACTAAATTTATATTTATGGTTTCATTTTCTATTATGTCAGTTTTGGTCCTCCATACATCCTCAGATCCGACACATTACACAAAGTAGTGAGTCTGATAAAAGTCTTACAGGTATTTTAAAGGCGTCTGCCTCTATGGATTCCTGTGAGCCTCTTCGCACGTTGTTGGCAGGGAAGCTGATGGGGTAAGACTGAGCCGGCCGACGGAAGGTCATCTCGGCGAACGCGATGGGAGCCTTGGGGGAGTTCTTGTGGTACCGGTGGATGAAGTATGAGGACAGGAGGACGGAAATGATGAAGCAGCAGAGGAGAGCGGTGGCAACGATGGTTTTACACATGTCGTCACATATCACGTCTGGGAACCCTAATGGAAGAAACTATATATTAATAACAGCTATATGCAAAATATCCCAGTCCCAGCTTCCCCACTCTACAGTGGACAAAATTTAAATCACTTTTGAATATTTTGTCTATGATTTTTATAGTTTGCTAAAAGAATAAAATACTTTTAAGATTACTTTGCGATTAATTATTTTATAAGCTGTAAGTAACATAAGCAAAAACAAAGTGTCAGAGAAGTGACACAGAGACTGAACCGACCATTCAGGTTCCAGAAAGTAATCTGAAAGTCCTGAAAAAGTAAACTATTAGTCCTGCAAAGTGTTCTGGTAGTTTTAGAACATTCTAGAACAGGGGTGGGCAATCCTGGTCCCCGAGGGCCGGTGTCCTGCAACTCTTAGATGTCTCCCTGGTCCAACACACCTGAATCCAACAGCTGAATCACCTGCTAAATGCAGTCAAGTTCTCCAGAGTCCTGCTAATGACCGCATTATTTGACTCAGGTGTGTTGATTTAGAGGTACATCTAAAAGTTGCAGGAGACCGGCCCTCGAGGACCAGGAGTGCCCACCCCTGTTCTAGAAAGTAAGTTACAACATTTGCTGTGGAACGTTTGGATAATTCTGGAACATTCCACCATAAGTGAACAATAAGTTTCAGAAAGTTACTTGACGGTTCTGTAACGTTCCTCTTAAACGTGTTTTGTAAGTTTTGACACAGTCCATTTGATTTCAGGAAGGAAACATTAAAGTTGTATGAAAGTTCCTCAGGAACTTATTCTGAAATATTTGTGAAAGTAACCATTAAGATCCATGGAAATGTCTGTACATTACAGGATAGTAACCTGTAAGTAACATAATATTGCATATCGGTTTTGGCCCAAGTTTTCATATTTGAATATTCACATATTCACGAAATTAGGTTCAGCAAATTAGTTGCTGTAATGATTAGATGTGTGTACGTTGTTGGACAGGTGGAGAAATACGTCTGATATACGTTAAAGATTACCTATAACATAAAACATGTTTCATAGAGCCCAGTTACCTAGCAACCCCAGCGGAATTCCTTTGGGGTTGCTAGGTAGTGGGCTGGGCTCAGCTGGGGTTGCTAGGTAACAGTGCAGCACATTTGTGACATTACATTATGAAGACATAAGCGATGACGTAAAACTTGGTCACGTCTGAGTTTGAAACAGATCATTTTCTGGACAACAAAAAACCTGAACTTATTTCCACAAAATGTCTTTGTGTGGTTTTTTGAAGCACTTGGGTGTTTTTAGAAACAGTTGAGACCCAAATGGAAGTACAAAAACATGCAGATTATTGATTTTACATAACGATAAGACTTCATTTTCAGTACTCATTATGACCTCCTCCTGCCTCACTCACTGTTTTTTGACACAACGGCCTCGGCGTCTGCGTTCTCGCAGAAGCATTTCTCAGAGAAGCAGTAGCAGGTCCCATAGCCGGCTCTGATGCCGCTCCCGCTCAGGCCTCGTTCATGGCCTCCAGTTACACTTTCCGCTGCACAAACAAACATGCATGTAATCTGCACATACAGGTGGTTTCAAATGACGTATGATACATGAAGGCGCTTTAACAGAAGTTGTTGTTTCTTACTCGTACAGTCCTGTGGACAAATCGAAGTGTCTCTGCTTTCCACCGCATCGCAAACGCTATCGGGACATGTTCTCAGGTCAGGGGAGCAGGTCGAGTAGTTTTCAGAGATTCCTGGAAAATAAACAAAAATACATGTTTATTTTTTCAGTTTTTATCAATGACTGCTTCATTATTAGATTAGATTTCTTTGACAGAATTTAAGCCTTTTATTCTTGAGACAATAGTATATATTACAAGTGGTTAGCATGCTACTGCTAGCCCACATATCAGCATTTTAGCCAATCTTGGTATTGTTGCTAATCTTAGTTTACACAATATTGTTTGCATACTGAATGGAAAAAGTGAATGAAAGTCAACACGCTAGTGATACCCCGCATGCTATTGACTACATGTTAGCTAACCTTAGCATTATTGCTAATTATCAGCGTCAAAGCGCTGGATCCGACAGCTACGCACACTTTGGATGAACACTTTCTTTAGAAATTTTCTAGTTTCTGTTGTTCATCCGCTGTCATCAGTGATCATGCTAACTAGCATTAGCAGGCTATGCTAGCTGCAGTGCTAAGACCTGCCTTATGGTTCTGATTGGTTGTTTCTAGGTAGTACTGGGAACACTGGGAGAAGGTGAAAAGCTGGATTTTTTCTAATTATCTGTCTCATATTGTCACAACATAGGGACAACGTAAAGAAAATGTTTTATAAAAGTTTCATACAGCAGCCAGCATAATGTATGTAATGAATCAATCTAAGTTGTTGTTTTCTGCATTTTTGTTGCAATAAATTAACTTTTCATGGATGATAATCTAGTTTCCTAACATGCACCTGTTTGGGGAAAAGCGGGTTTTGATACATTTCTTTTTATTTAATGATGCTAAACTGCTGCAGCAGCATCAGGGAGCCTCTGCTGTGCTTTGTTTTTTGTCGTTTTTGGTGCGTGAGCGCTACCTTTCTCAGAGCCTTGCCTCCACTGACACGCCCCAGTCGTTGCTCCCAGGCCTTGAGACGCCTCACAGTCGCCTCTCTGTCTGTTCTCTGCGCAGGACAGCAGCTGCTGGCTCTCCTGACTGACATTTGCTGCATGAAACAGAATCAGAAACATTAGCAACCAGCTGAATGTGTAACGTATGTAATGCTGGTTGGGGTGGTTTACCTTCACCGTGCAGTAAAATGCGGATCTGAGTGCTGGCGACCAGCTGAGTGTGTTCCTCCTGAGCTACCACCGTGTAGTCCAGGTCCTGGCAGCCCGGCTTGCTCAGTGCGCCGGAGTTATTAACATATAACACCCCCAGCATCCTGTCTGGAGCCTGGGTGATGCTTATAGCGGAATAACACGACAGCAGCTCAGACGACATGTTTTTATCCGGAACCTCCAGCTGGTAAGAGACGCTGAAGCCGTCGAACTCCAGGCAGTTTTCCACACAAATTCTTCCAACCTGACAGGAAGAACAACAACATGGTTCAGACATGGTGTGGATTAAAACATGTTTTTTAAATTAGTTATGAACCATTTAAAACCATTTTTCATCTTTACTTTGACTTCTGAAGAAAACCAAAATAATGTTTCCGATTCATCGTTTTGAATCGATTATTCAATAATCGTCAACTAATTAGTAGTCAAATAATCGCTAAGTTGAGTATAGAGACCCCAAAAATGATAATCGCAGAAAGAACAAATGTGTGTCAATGTTTGACACATTTAGACCACTTTTACTGTGAACACATCAGAAAAATGACATTTTATAACGCAGGGTGTGCGCGGTAGCGGTTTCTGCGTACCTGTGCGTATACTGAAGCTTTTCGTGACAGCGCGAAGACGTGTGTGATGTTGGCGAAGCGGATCTGAACCGGTAAGATGGTGACGTTGAAGTGCAGCAGCACCGTTCCCTCCAGACCCGGATAGGTGGTGTCATTCACCAAGTAGTCCAGAAACACAGTCCGGTTCTCCGTGATGTCCAGGTTCCTCTTCAGGATCAACTCTGAAGAGGAGATTTATTCTAAATGAGTTATTTTCTTGATTCAGGGGGAATCTCGTTCAGAGGATTACTTACGGTAATCGTAAACTGACTCCCGAATGCCACCAGGGGACGCTCTGCGTTCACTGAAGGTTCCCTTTATGTCAAACGTGTCTTTAATCCAGGACTCACTGCTCAGCAAAGTCCCCACATACCTGCAGAGTCAGGAAGTAACCAGTTACATTTGACTAGAAAGATGTACTTTTAGGAGTATTTTCACTACAGTGTACTTTTTCACTTTTTCTTGAGTAAAAATATATTGAAATGGTGCTGGAACATCAGTCCTTTAATTCTGGAAATGTTCATCAGGAGATGAAAGGCTGACTTTGTAAGAATCTTTATGTGATTCTGAATGTTCAGGCTAAATACGTCGTTTTTCATCAATAAGACATTTTTCCTGTTTTAAGTGAAAAGATTTACCAGTAGAACTAAAACGTGTTTATCCAAATAATTGACTTAAAACAAGTTAATTTATTTAGTCTAAAACAAAAACAAGAAACTGGACAAAATATTTGGTTAAATTTAGGATTTTTTAACCCAAAAGGTTTAACAAATACTTTTTTACTCTTACTAGAGTAATTTCCTTTTACTTTTATTTTCATATTTATGTGGAAGAGTTGATAGTTTACTGCAGTGATATTTTGCCTACCTGTTGTGGCTCAGGTCTTTGGGAAACAAGGTGGTTAAATCCCTGTCAAAGACAAACAAGGTGCCAAAAGCTGCGCCCTGAAAAACAAGAATAAAACCTCAGTTTGAGTCTAAATATTAAAAATATTATTCCCCAGGTAAAATGAGGCAGATTTGCTTCCCACCTTGGTCCGGTTGAAGCTGATGACGAGCTCCGCCGTGTCCGTCCCGTTGACGTAAGGCGCGTTGTCGTCCTCGTCGTCCACGAAGACGTCCAGCGGAGTTTCCACCTTGGTGACGACGCTCTCCGTTTGGACCGTGCAAACCAGCAGCAGCCTGTAGTTTTCGCTCTCCTCCCGGTCCAGCGGGGCGGTCACCACCAGCTCCGAGGTGTTTCCGTTCACGGCGAAAGGAGCAGGAGCCTCTGCAGAAACATGGAGCCTGGTGAGTGGAAAACTTTTCAACCTGAGCCACGAGCTTCCGCTAACGGCACCGCTAAACCGTAGATTAGCGCTTTTGCTAACTTTGTAAACATGTAGCACATTTCGCTTCTTCTAAATGCACTGAAGCAATAATTTATTCGTCTGTTTTGTAAATTTTCAGTTGAATAAAGTTAAAGGTTTTGGTCAAGTCAAGTATTCATGCTCTTATTTTGAAATAAGTGAAGACTGTTTATGCAACAGTTCTTCATTTTCTCAATAACTTAATGTAAAACTGATATTTTGCATGTCAGTTTCTTTATTCATCAGATCTTATTTTGAAGCGATGAAACCATTGCGCAGATTTCACCTGACTCCACGCTGTAGGTGATGGTGTAGTTGGGGCAAACGGTGAGTCTGGTGAGCCGCCGGAGTTGGCGGAGAACCCCAGGGAACCTGTTCTCTATGATGTGCGGGTTGGACGTGTCTCTGTGCGGGAAGCAGAGCTCCTTCATGTCCGTCTGGGCGCAGCGCGGCATCGAACCGTTGACAAAGTCCAGCGTGACGTGAGCTGAGTTCCTGGAGCACGGCGCGCGCTTGCTGACGTTATTTAGAGCCATGACTTGGAGAGCGAGCCGCTTGGCGGGCCAGGAGTTCTGATCTGATGAGAAACGGCGACCAAAACAAACAGAAGAGGCAATTTAATCTCAGACTGGACTCTTTTCTTTTTCTGATGACTTGGCTTTACTTTGAGGCGAAGCAATTATGTTATTATAGCGGCGGAAGAAACCCGGACAAAGAGCCAGAGCGTTATTAGCATGCAGAGAGCGTAAACATCAGGAAGTGCATTTAGGAGACGCATCTGGCAGGAGAGCAGGAAAATGCATCAGAATCAGGAAACTGAACCTGAGCGGAGCTGGTTCCCCACCTCGCTGCCAAACATTTGAGCTGCTAAAGGTTTTTGTTTGTCGTTTTATGTTAGATTTCATAAATATGGGGGCTGGTTGACCTCTGAAATGTTTTGTTAATATCGTTAAGCATAAATGTATATAAAAATTAGAGGCACAAATTAAAATTGTTGCTGCACAAACGTTTGACACCATAATGCTGTCTGACTTGAAGGAAACCAAAGCCTGTGTCCAACTCACACAGCGAGGCGAAGTCCGTCTCCTCCAGCGTCTTGCTGAGGGACAGCTCTCCGGTTTGGACGTCCATCTGGAACCAGGCCGCGTACGGCGGCCGCCTGCTGCCGCACAGGTAGAAATGCGGCCGCTCGGACCTGCCGTCCAGCATGGCGTGGACCTGAAGGACGGGCGTCCCCGCCGGCTGTCCAACGTACACCGTCTCAGTGTATTCCTTCTGAGGGAAGTATAACCCCGCCACTCCTGCAGGGAGAAGAAAAAAACCAAATGACCTCACTGCAAACTGGACCGGATCTTTAACTGCTCAGAACTTTACGTGAGTTTTTATTGGATCCGGAAAATAGTAAAGACGCTCAAGACATTAGTGTCCAATGTCTTGACACAAAATGACCAAACCAGGTCTACTTTCTCCTGAGAAAGTCCATGTGTCCCTAGTGAGTTGGACACCAGGGACGACTCTTGATGCCAATTCTGCTCAAGGTGTTCAAGGACAGAATCATTCGTCATCATAAGGGTCATCTTCATTTTAGGCAAATAATTTGGTTCTCTTTTTATCATTTGGATGGTTGGATGGATGGACGGACGGTTGATCGGTTGGATGGACGGTTGATCGGTTGGATGGACGGTTGATCGGTTGGATGGACGGTTGATCGGTCGGTTGGTTGGTTGGACGGTCTAATGAACTCCCCCCCAGTCGATTTCGTGTGGCTCTCCGTTGACCTTGACTTCACCTTGAGCATCTTAATTTCCGGGGATGACATGAGGAGCGATTCCTCCCCTGGCTGCACCGCGATCCATAAAACACACAGCGCTGAGTGTTTTACAGGAAACGGGAGACGTCTCCTCCTGTAATTATATCCCAGTTATGTGTCGACGGCGGGCGGCCATTTTGGGAACGCGCTAATGTCATTAGCAGGGAGCTAAACGAGATTTTCTATTTGTGCCGGGGCGGTTTGAGGCCCAGCTCCCGTTTCAGGCATTGATCTAATTTGGTTGGATGACAGGAGGGTGAAATGCAGCCGCTGCTTCCTGAAACACAGAGATCCACTCAATGAGGCGCTGACCTTTTCATTAAATGGCTTCCTGAGGCCAAAACAAACATCCAGACACTCGACCGTTTGGACCCGGAGAGTCCGATCATCAAGAACCGGCTGCACTGAGGCGTCAACATGGCAGCAAGGGGAAAAAACATTAAAAGGTTTAAAACAACGAGTCAGTCCGTCCGTCCGTCCGTCCGTCCGTCCGTCCGTAATATTCTTTCAGATTCTCTGTTTAAATCTTTTCTTCTTTGGAAACATCAGCTCTATATTAATAATCAATAATAATAAATTAGTCTATCCATTAGTTGCTGAATTTGAACATAAAAATATTTAAATCCAAATCTCTGAACCTTCCAGATGAAACATTCATTTAAATACCCAGGACGGCCACAGGAGGGCGCTGTTACCATCCAAACACAAACCGCTGCTCCTGATTTCTCTCCTCCACTTATTTTAATCTCAATATTAGTTTTATAATTATTTCAAGCTTACTAAACCGCTCTAACACTGGGAGCCGGTGGTGCAGGGAGGGTTCTGGCTGCAGGCCACTGGGCCCAAACCCCCCCAGCACCACCAGCACCACCACCACCACCACCACCAGCAATGCTCTGCAACACAATTTGTTTATATCATTCAAAATTCAATTTGTTTCCAGGACAGAAGCCAAAAGAAGGAGAACCGTTTATATCAGGACTAATTAGCTGGATGGACGGAGCGAGGCTTTCTAAAGAGCGGCGGCGTTCTGCGGGGGCCACGCCATTCTGCGGGGCGGCGGCGTTCTGCGGGGCGCGCGGCGGCGTTCTGTGGGGCGGCGGCGTTCTGTTGGGCCGCGGCGTTCAATAGGTCACTGAAAGCTCATTTCATTCAGTAATTCGGCTAGAAACACAGAAACTCATGTTTTTGTTACTTGTAAAATTCTTATCTCTGTCCTGTTTTTCTTCATAATTGTCAATAAAAAATTCAGTTTCTTACAAAATTATGTTCAATTATGAAACTTCATGAATTCATAGAGTTCAATATTTTAGATTTTATATAAAAAAAACTTAAGAGAGGGAAAGAAAATACAACTTAAAATGTTTATAATAATTTGGATTCAGAGCAGCGACGATGGAAAATGTGTCGGTTTATGCAACAATCTTGACTACATTTCATTCTGCATTTATGGAAAAGTTTTAAATGATTGTGATAAATTAATAACGCGTTGAATGAGCTGATCTTTGTGTTTTTGAAATATGGCTGAAATTGTTTTCTCAGCTAGTTTAAACGTCTTTCATTCATGATTTTTCATTTAGTTGTTAAATTAAACTATTTGGATTTATTATTGAGGGAATTAATTCTGTAGTTTAAAAATGTTTATTTCTTTTTAGTTAAGTTATTTTTAATTAGTTTTAGCTTGCAGATATTTCTGTTACAGCCTGTTCGTCTGTATTGCACCAAAGATTTTAAACATTAACGACATAAAAAGACGTTTTACTGCCTTCAATCGGCTATAAAACCGATGGCTCCACATGAGGCTTCGTTCATGAAAACCTGGATTAAGTGATTCTGCAAACACTCCGTGTTTGAACAGGACGACTCTTGCAGCAATCTGTGTTTACAGCAGATATCATGCACCGCTGTGTGGGCAGAGAGACTGGACTTGCATAAGACTGGAAAACATCAAGTGACTCTTTTCTCCTAGTGTTTGTATTTTAAAGGCGCCGCCCGCTGGGGTATTGATTTATTTTCTTTTTTTGTACAATAAAACGTACTGAGGATAAAAAACAGCTGGGTAATAAGGACTGATTTCCACTGCAGAGTTTTAGAAAGTTTTTAAAAAGCATAACAGAAAAACGCTCCTCTGTCTGCTTTTGGGTTAGTGACATCACAAGAGGCAAAAAACTGGGATCGTCCTCAGAACCTTTTCTGTTTTTGTTCCTGTTTGATTTATTGACTTCTGGTTTCTTTATTTCCCATATTCAGGGATCAGCCAATCAGAGTCGAGGAAAATAATGTCTCTCCTTGATTGGCTACGCCGCTAACATCAGCCAGTAGCGCGTCAGATAGCATTGCGTCGACGTATTTTAGTTTCCCAAACTACATTTTCTCTGAGATGTTCTGCGTGATAAAATCCGTGAATAAGCAAATTTTCCACAAATGGTTTGGCATTAGTATTCCCAGATGTAGAAATACTAAAGTGACGCAACTGTTCAATATAAAGTGGAACTAAACCTGATGTGAACGCTTGGCCCCGCCCCCAAACTGATTTTGGAAAGTGGGCGGAGCTAAGAGGAGCGAAGCGACGTGGTCAGTCGTTGGGACCACGACCCAAAAACGTGGGGGTCAAAGGAAGCTCTTTGATGTTTAGCAACTTTTTTTAAATAGCTCGCGACAAATTTAGCAAGTTTTTTCTGCTGTTAAAGATTTTTATGGTGAAAAACATGAAGCGCCTGTCAAAGAAGAGAAACGCCGTCAATTAGCGTCGCTACGCTGACAACTGTGCAGGAGAAACATAGAAACTAAATCTGGATGATAAAACTCTTCAGGCTGTTGCTTTGATCTCTTTGTGTACAGAGCTTTTATAATTCTTCTTATTTATTGTTTTGTTTATTTATTTGGGATATTTAAAATGTCTTCCAGTTCCAGAGTTAAATCTTCACTAGAATTTAAAGTTTATTGATCTTTGAGATTGTGGTCTTGCGTTAATCTGCTGTTGCCGTTATGTTCCTGGAAAATGGTCCTAAAACCGCAATATTGTCATTTATCACAATAACGTTTGGAATAATTTACGATTGTAACGGATCGATCCTCAAAGCAAAAACACTAAATCTGTGTTTTGCTCTAGTTTTTAGTCCAATTGACTCGGTACTCGAGAAGTAACCTATAAGTAACTTTTCAGCAGTAAATATGTTTGTTTTAAGTAAATAATTGCTTAATATTAATCAAAAAGCACTAGTTTTATAGATTTGACTTATAAAACAGGGAAAATGTCTTGCTGTAAGAGAAGTAATCTGCTAATGGAAACTTTTTCAATCAATATTAAGGATTATTGGCTCAAAACGAGCTCCTGTTTCTGGTCATTTAGTTTCACCTTATTTTAAGTGTACTAAGATATTTAGACTAGAAACTAAACCAGAAGTACTTTGTGTTTGTGTTGTGCTGACAGACTGGTGCAGCACTTTCCACCAATCTGATGGCTGAACAACAAAAGTAATGAATAAATATCTCTGATGCTGAGCTTTTGTGTTTATCTATCCAATAGTTTAGCAGCATAAATGGTTTGATTTTGTGTTTTTGCAGTGTAACAGCTGCCTACCAAGATGGCTGTCAGTTACAAAGTTCTCAGAACTGCGTATTCTTCAGGTGGTAAATTATGTTTACGGCAGGCTTTTTGGGGAGATTTAATTTAAAATGTGCCTGTAGCTTTAACTGAGTGAGAACAAAAAGGACAAAGGTTCGTCGCACAATCAGTCTGGATGCGGCTGATAGGGCGGGACGCCCTTTCCATCGCCCCAGACAAAGACAGGAACTCAATTACCGCAACGCGTGCTTCGGCGGACAGATTTACCAGCTATGAGCTCATGGCGTATCCCGGCACCACCTCTGATTATAAAAATCACATCTGGAGGAGCAAAGCAGCGAGAATCCTCCGAAAAGTCACACATCAGAGCCATCGTCCTCTGTGCAATCAACAAGAGGCGATCAATAACTGCAGCAATCATCAGAGAAGCTGATTGTTTTCCACAGATGAGACGGACGCTGGAGGCTGCACATATCCAATCATCTCTGCTGCACATGTGCAGCTCCACAGTTTGGTTAATCAGTATCCATGTTTCCAAATAATCCATCATCTATTGCAGAGCCTGGGAGCCCGGCCGCATTAAGGCGCAGTTATGGGATGATGATGATGATGATGATGAAAACTAAACAAATATTACAGTCACTCCGAAGCCCGTCCTGATTGCTCTGCGTCCGAAGATGGAGCCGTAATGGAAACGGCTCTGCAATTAACTAAAAAGCTGCACATTCAACTGGAGTTTCACTGATGAAAGATGTTATTGATCTGGATGCACACAGTATTCCTAACGTCATAAAATTACAAGAACGAAGCCATAAAAATATGAAAATAAAGTCATAAAGTTATCAGAGAACAAAGCCATAATATTAGAGCAAAGCCATAAAAATATGAAAACAAAGTCAAAACATTCTGAGGAGAAAGTCACAATATGTTGAGAGTAAAAGTAATAATAATATGAAAGTAGTCATAATATTTAGAGAAAACAGTAATAATAATATAATGATCATGAAATCATAAAATAAAAGAGATATTATTAGTGTTAATATTTTGACTTTATTCTTGTAAAATCACGACTTCTTTCCCGTCTTGTGTTTATCGCTGTGATGTTTTCACTCTGGAAACGTCACAATGAGGACGAAGCCATTTCCTGTTAATGATGACACACGCATCAAACTTTTCATCACAGTAATGAGACATTTGATGCGGCTTCGGAGGAGGCAGTCGGGCTCCAGGTAGCGGATTACTCGGTTTGCCATGATGCATACCATAACATAATAATCAATTACTCCGTAATGTAATCCCATTAGCCCTGGGAGGATACAAGAGCTGAGATCCAATGATTCATGTTCATCAGTCATCAGGAAATCTAATAGAGATTCTCCCGCAGGGTTTGGCTGCAGTAAGTACAAACTGGGTTCAGGGATTCCTCAGGGACGACGGCGGCTTTAAAAACTGGACAAGTGGTTCCAGCCTGAGCGGCCATTAGCGGGCTTTGACAGGGACACGCAGAAACAGACGCAACTTCTGGTGGGAAAGAAGTTAAAGCTTAGAAACTAAGAGCAGCATTCAGTCACGTTTACTACAAACCAAGGCAGGACATTTAATTCAAATCACATTTACTCAAAATGTTTTATTTTCTGGTTGTTTTTTTGTCTTTTTTATCATTCCTGTTTTCATCTTTTGGTGTTTAGTTTCCATTTTGATTTGTGTTTTGGTCATTTCTTCAATAATTAGTTGGTTCAATAAACTGAGAAAAAACACAAAATTAAAAATTAAATCAGGAAAATAAAGTCATATAAGAATAAAGTTATAATATTATTAGTTTATATTCATTATCCATTAAGTAATATATTGATAATTATTATGGTAACATCACTAAAAATGATAAAATAACAACATGGAGTCTCATTTCCTTCCAAAAATGTACAAAAAACAGAAAACAATGTTACAGTCTGACTGCAAACGTGACGTTTTGTCACAAATCATGGAAAGAAATTAAAATACGGGGCTGAATTTCTCTAGGAGGCGCCAAATGTAAATGTTTTCTTCAATGAAAGAGTCACAAAATACAAGAAGAACCAAATATAATTCTCAGATTGTGTGGACTCGACTCTAAACATTAATTTAGCTTTTAATCAAAAAATGTTAATTATCCAGCAGAAGAGGCTTTAAAACATGCACAACTGGATGCCATCTGCACACATTGCAGAAAAAGATTAAATATTGCAAGATAATTAAAAGATGCAAAAGAAACATTAAGGGGGCGAAAACAGAACCTTGTGGAACGCCACAGTTTATAGAAATGTAGAGTCAAATAAAAGTAGAAACAAAAGGCTCATCTAACAAGACTTTAAACGAACCTGTAGCTCCGCCCCCGGACTCATTTTCAACATTTCCACCGAAGCTTTGCTGCTTTCTTTGGCAACTTTTCACACTTTTTTCAAAATAGCTACAAATTTACCAACTTTTTCTGCATTGCAAATAAATCACACATGGAAATTTAGAAACACTGTCAATCGCTTGCTTTTCTAACTCCTGACTCACCACTAGAGGGCGTGTCTGAGTCAGGTGCTTTTATACCTGTGAGTTGATGCTAACCAAGCTACACCTTTGTAAATCAACTGCAGTAGCCATCATTCAACCCAGAGAGGGCAGCACTGAGACGGTTTTATCAGATTTACATGAAAATGTCAAAAGAAGATAGATAGATAGATAGATAGATAGATAGATAGATAGATAGATAGATAGATAGATAGATAGATAGATAGATAGATAGATAGATAGATAGATAGATAGATAGAGTACATTTTTACAGTCAAACTTTTATTAGGAATATTTTTTTTCCATATTTGTTCAAACTGTCACCATGTTTGCTAGAAAACAGATAATCTGTGAAAAGATCCATCTTTTCTCCACCTCCTATTGAGGTGCAACCAATCAGAGCCAACAGATGGTCTTAACGCTGTCAAATCATCCTCATGTATGTGCTGTTTTATCTGCTTTGGCTATGCTACCGAGTCTTAGCGGTCACAACTGGCTTCGCTAGCTACAACATAGCAAAGAGGATGATTAACAGCGCTAAGACCCGCCTCCTGGCTCTGATTGGTTGTTTCTAGTTAGCACTGGGATAAAAGGCAGAGGAGCTTAATTTCTTCACAGATTATCTGTCAACATAGTGACAATTTCAACAAATATGTAAAAAAAATATTTTATTGAAGTTGCTGCAGCTTTAAATCTGGTTGAGATGCTGTGGCGATTTCCCAAACGGGTCGTTTCATAAACTCACCGCAGCTTCTGTAATAAAACTATTCGGCCACAGAGAGGAACAGGGTAACAGTTTCTCTAAAGTGATTCAATCGACTCATTAATGGCACATTTGGGTTAGCAGGCAATTGTTTCCTCTCATTCAAAGGTTGGTTTGGAGAGCTTTTATTACAATTTTGAGAATAAAAATCACCATTTCAAACCAATAACAATGCAGCTATAATTGGTACACGACTGGTTTTGCCTGTCAGGATCCTGCTGGAGCCTTTGTACCGGTGCAGCTTGAAGAAGACATGAAAATGTTGATTGGGTAAGAAAAGTGCTGAGTGTTTTATTGGTTTAATGTGAAAATAAATGAGGAATATGATAAAAGATGATTTCAGACCCAAAGGCAGAGATGCACCGTTTCTTTTCCCTTCACCTCTTTGTGTCTGCAGATCCATGCAGATCCATGCAGATCCATGCAGACACAAAGAGCCGCGCTCGTCCTCCGCTGCGTTCCGGCGAGCGCCGGGTCAAACAGCGCGACTGGAAAACAACTTGTCACAACCCATGAAGCCAGGGGTGGCGGCTAAATGCCCCCGGGGCGACTCTTCGATCCCTGTCTCCTTGTCCTTTCACCGAAGGAAATTAGATTCCAGCCATGCATGAGAGGAAGTCTGACCCTGAACTGACTGGAGCTGGATGTCAAACTCATTTTGATTTTGGGGCAAAATAGAGATTATGAATGTCCTAAAAGGGCCGGCGCGGGAAAACGTTTCCATAAAACCTCTAACTATGAATAAATAGCCGCTCTGCACCCCATGAGCTTCTGCAAGCTAAATAATACTGAGTATAATTTCACACATATGAAAAGAAGATTATGAAGATTAAAAAAATAATTCTGGCTTCAATGAGAACAAAAGACAGAAGATTAAAGTCAGAATAAAAATTAAAGTCTGAATAATTCTGATAAATTCTGAGAAAAAAGTCAAAATTTGAAAAAAAGAATTCAGATTTTTTTTCTGTGGCCCTTTTCCTCTTCTGTTGAAAACTGTTTCCAGCGGTTATTTTCAACATTACATGTATTTTTCTCTCTGGGCCTCATAAAGCTTCACGGCGGGCTGGATTCGGCCCGTGGGCCTCGGGTTTGACGCATGGATGGAGGAGTTTGAGCCACGCTGGTTGATTGGTTCACAGATTATCTCAAAGTGTAATAAAAATAATCATCTGTGTTCTGACGTTGCATCAGTTCATCATGGGGTTCTGCAGGGACGTGTATTAGATCCTCTGCTATTCATTAATGAGGTCAATCATTTAGGACGGCCTTTGTGGAGCCTGAACTCCAGGAAACGATTCATCGAAAACTAAATTAGATTAAAATTACTTCAAAAATCAATTAATCACGATTAATTCGATTAATTTGTGATTAATTTGTGATTAATTCGATTAATCGTTTCAGCCCTAGTCCAGTCAGCTCCATCATGGTTTGCACTTTGTTTTTCAGTTTATTTCAATAGTTGATTCATCACGATCAGAACTTTCAGAACTAATACGGAGCTACATCTTAGCTAAAACTTTGTTTTTTTTCCTTCATTTATTTCTGTTTAAAATGTAAATAAACTTCAGGCTGAACATCTTTAAAATGAATAAAAACATGAAAATATTCAAAAATGTAACTTTTTTACAGTTTAATGTTAAAGTCTAAATTCTTTCATGCTCTAATTATACTAAAAACACAAAGTGGCAGCAGGGAGGGGCATTGATTCTCCGTCCACATGAACCACAAGAGCATCAGCTTCAGTGAATTACATAATATAATAAGGAGCTAAATCAAATAGCTGCAAGTATCAAATGAGATTTATTGTTCTGGTCCTTCTCAGAACCAAAAAGATGCTGATGTAAATGATTTCTCTGAATCGGGGAGGAAGAGGAGCAGCTGAGGAGGGAGGGGCAGGTTTCTGGTTTCACAGGTCAGAGAGCAACGCGGGGTCAAAGCTGCAGCAGCAAGGTCACGGGGGAAGACAAACGGATCGATGCGCTGCTTCGAGATGTTAACAGATTCGGTTCATTTTCTTACAGCCTCCCAGCACAAAGAGCAGCTGCTCTCATTTATTCTGAAAGCAAGAAATCCTTAGAATTAACTCACCATTAATGCAGAAGCTTTGAAAAATGAAGGCAAACGTTTAAACTAGAGCTGCAGCTACCGGTTATTTTAGCAGTCGATTATTCTGACGATCAAATAATCAGATAAAAATTGGAACATTGTTCAGGTTTTTCATTTAATAACTTCAGCATCTTATGCAATATTAGAAATACATTAAAAGATGGAAATAAACAAATCATTAAATTCCCTTTGAAGTGAGATCATAAACATTTTATAATCTAAACCAGAAGAAGCTAAAACTGCTTTTTGAGGAGTTTTGGCTAAAACATATTTACAGACAAAGTGTTTTAAAAACAATATATATATATTTGTACAGCTTTAGGTGAAATACTCCTATTTAAGAACATTGTTGTTTTTTTCAGCACATGATGTATTTTGAGTCTGAATACTGCAGTTTACAGTTAATTGATACCTGAATAACGATTATTTGATTAATTTTGATTAATCGATTAATCACTTCAGCCATAGTTTAAGTTAATTCATACAACTTATGTTTACATTTGTGATGGTAGGACTGAAAAGGCTCTTCTAGTATCTAATGGTTGTAGTAGAGTTGAACCATCATGATAAGTGACCTTTGACCTTTTCTTTGTCTATCATCCCTTAGCATTGTCCTTGTTGGTGAAAACGTAATAAATATTGCTCTGATTATTAAAAATACTCTAAAACAAAAAAATTATATTGGGAAGGTGAACCATCCAGACGCCGCACTAAGCAGCCAATCCTGGAGTTCCATCCATTTTCCTTGGTGCTGATTGGCTGAAGCTCCAAGAGTAGAGATATCAAAAGCAGTAGATATGAGCTAATATCACTAACATGGTCTCAGCTGTGTGTATTAATGCATTTTAAGGTTTAAGTGTTTTTAGAAACAGTGTCAAAGTGTCAAATACTGAGGGTGATTTTAGGCAGGGATTTTCCTCCGTATTCTGGCCCCTACGCTGAAGCAATGATCCTAAATCAGTTTGTTTTTTTAGGAAATAATAAATTGGCTGCAATAAACAAACTGCACTTTGAACTGTAAGTTCATTGAGAGCGTATTTTTCAAAGTTGTTGAAATTGTGGCATCAATAGTTCTGAATAGGAATCATTAATGTTTTGATTAGTTGATTAATGATTTATCAAAATAAAATTAGTTCCATTAGATAAGCTAATAATAAAGGCCGGTTAGACCTTCTTCTAGAGTTGTAGTTTGGCCTCCGTCCAGCAGGGGGCGCCGCTCGTCATTCTGAAGGGAACAAACAAAGATCGCGGCGCCAAACCAGAACGGGAAAGAAAAACGGTCCAAACAAAGTCCGGTTTGGGATGAAAAATTCACTTTATATGTTTAGAAATATAAACTTCCAACAAACTCCTGAAGTTATAAAGTTAATATCTGAACCGAATGACGGAGCAGCTTCAGCTTCTGAAACTAAAACCGCCGATTTGATACGAAGGCGAGGAAAGAAAATGGCGTCCAGAGAACCGCAATACATACGTCCATTCCTGGTTTTCATAAAACCTATTTGTTAGTATTTTGTTTTTAAATAATGACCCAAACTGTAATGACTTTACTCTGTAATAAAATATTCAAACAGCATCCAGATCTTCTGAAGCACAAACTCGCATTTAAAGGCTCTTTGTTTGATTATTACATCAGCAGGAAACACCCAAATAATCACCAACCTGGAGATCTTATTATCTAAATGCACAAATAACGAGTTAAACTAAAAGTCAGAGAAACACAGGCTGTGAATGAATCCGTTGTGTCGTGTGGACGGTGTGCGTACTCATTAAACAGGCTGCATTTTTCATTTTTTATGTTTAAAGAAGACAAACAGACGATGTTTACCCAGCGACAGGAGCAGCTGCTGCTCACCTGCCGCCGCCGCTGCTTTGTGGCAGCAGGCGGCCAGGTGATGAGCGCCGCTCTTTGGCCGGGGTCAACATGTCAGCGACCATTAATTACAGCCTGCGGCCTTCGGCAGCAAAAACACAAAAACTGCTGCGTCAGCATGAGGAACAGGGCCGGTCCAGGCCTTTCTGGGGCCCTGGGCAGATCTTTGTTTTAGCCCCCCCTTTATTCCTGTGCTGCTCTATGTTTATCACTAGCATCGTTTTGTGATTAACCCACATCATCCAGTGTTATTATGGCTGTTGGTTTTAATCTTAGAAAAGCAGCAAATTAAAAAATATTTTGACTTTGCAAAAACACAAAATCTTCCCAAGTGATTTTGGTTGAGTTTCTAGTGCAAATATTTTACTGCACTTGAAATAAGAGAAACTAACTTGGAAGAAACTTTTCAGCAAGACTTGGGATCTTGGTTTAAGTCATTGATTCCCTAAGATTGATGAAATATTTCTAGTCCCACTGGCCAATTATTGTACTGATAATAACACATTTTTCCCATTTTATAAAATAAATAATCAGCCAATGGATCAATTAGTTTTTCATCAATATTAATGGATTATTCCTGTATCTTCCTGAAAAGTTACTGATGAGTCAGTTTTGTTTTATTTCAAGATATTTGCACTAGAAACTAAACTCAAAACTACTTGGTAAAGTTTGCAGTGTATTAAAGTGCGTCATATTATTTAAACTATTTAAAGTAAAATCAGCTGATAAACAATAAATTTATAGTAAACAAGTTGACAAGTTTGATATTATATTTGCTCAGAAGAGGCAGCAGAAATCAAAGACATTAAACATTATTTGTGTAAGAAAAAAACAATATGGAATTTTTCATCCGAATAGTTTGTATTATCTAACGTTATTTATATATATATATTTAAATCATGGTGGCTTTTTGGAGCCCCCTAGTGGTGTGGGGGTCCTCAGCAGCTGCTGGGCCGGCCCTGCCCTGCCCTGGGGGATTTGCTGACATGAAATAGACTAGTTTACAATCGTTACTGCGGTTTTTATGACCACTTACAGCCTCTAACAAGTTTTATCCTTGATTAAAGCAGCGATAGAAACCTCCGGAGTTGCTTTTAGTTACATTTTAAAACCAGGAGTTGCACATATTGGCCTATATTAACTCGAGGTTCACGTTCTGCATGCTTGCAGAGAAAAGCAGGTTTATATTTAGCCTGCATGAGCGGACAGTGTTGGTACAGTTGGGCTCTGGGATTGTGAATGGGATTATGATATTATGATGTTTATTTGACTCCTCAGCCATGCCACGCATAACAACCAGCGCACAATGCCAGGTTTCTGCCCTGCGCTTCATATTCAGGTTGCTTTGTGGAAAAAAGAAAAGTGCATTCGGGTTTCTCAGATGCTCTGCTTTCCTGTCTGCCTATTTAATTGTGGAAAGTCTGGGATAAAATAAAGAGTCACAAACTGGTCCTGGTTCAGCTTTGACTTAAGATCAGCTGAAAAAACCCTGAAAATGCAATAACTCTTCACGTTTTTCCATAAAATGCATCATTTTTATCTATATATGATGCATCAAATGCATCATATATAAGTGCATTCAGAAAAAAAAGATTAGAGAAAAATGCTTTGATGCATAAACTATTTAACTTCCTGTTTAATTAGATCACTGCAAATTGAGTTTTTATTTTAATTAAATATGTTGTCTAGTCTATTTACAATGTATTTCATAATGATTCAATACAAACGTCTCACTGTTGTACACTATTTGTCTTACAATAAAACAGCATGAATGCGGAAGAACACAGAGAAATAGTTTTTCTTTATAATCTATTAATTTAATCCAGATTATTCTCCATCATTCTGTGAAAACCTTGAAGATTATCACCACAGAAACAGGCAGAAAAGCTTCAGCTGAGTTTTCTCAAAGTCCTCAGCTAAAACAGAAAATCATGATCAATCAAAATTGGCAGCTTTGACTTTGAAGCTGATCATTATTGATATTGACCAGAAAAAACCTGATCAGTTCATTTTAACATCTATGATTCTGTTGAATATTCAGGCTGCATAATTAATCATAAAGTCTGATAATATTTCAGTTTTTGCTCATTTTCAAGCATCTTCTGCTACATTTCATATCAGAATCGATCATTTCATATCAGAATCGATCATCTTTTCTCCGTCATCCTGCAGTTTGAACATTAAACTGGGATTAAACTCCGTTTTACCTCCAAACAGCAGCAGCAGCAGCTGCAGCAGCTGCAGCAGCGCAGCGACGTTTCCCGGAGAGAAACCACAACTTGGCTCCATATTCACGAACCATAGGTGAAAGTTTCCCGATGAAGACGCGAATCCCGAAACTTTCCTTCAACCGGGAAATAGAAGAAAATGAAAGCTGAGCCGATCCGATCCGTCCTGCGTGAAATCCTGGCGTCCCGCAGACCCCGCAGACTGGCTGCTGCTGCCTGGATGGGGAGGAAGAGGAGGATGAGGAGGATGAGGAAGAGGAGGGTGGCTGCTTCACTGCCCCGCTGCTTCCGCTGCAGGTCGCGCAGCATCCACCGGAAATTTAAGAGCAATAATTAACCGGCAGGTTAGTTATCTCATTAACGCTCCGCAGGGAGGAAAGTGTTTATGATCATCCGGATGAGTTTCAGGCTCGGAGTTTCTCTCCTGTTTCTGTTCATTTAGCGCAACATGTGCAGATCTGCGCACTGGACAGGGGCGGTGCGAGGCTGAACGTGAGACTGGGGCACAAGCTGTAAACAGACCCCAGTTTCCTTTATTTATTTGAAGGGACTTGATTTAAAATTTAATCCTTGCAGGTTGTATAATTAATTAATTGTAAGCAATTGCATTTTAATCAAAAATAGACAAAATAAGCAACATTTTAACTCAAAAACATGTTTTGCTACTAAATAATTTCATATAGTTCAACATCAAACATGTTTATAGTTTAAGTTACTGTTTGATCAGTTATTCATCCATCAAACTGGTGCAAACAGCTGCCCCACTCTGTGTGCACTGCAAAAACAAAGTATTTTTGGTGTAGGATTTAGTGAAAATATCTTAGCACATTAACAATAACACAAAACTAACAAGTAACGTTTCAGGAAGATATGGGAGCTTCTTTATGTCAAAAATGTGGATGGAAAAGTTCTGGCTAGAAGTGAAATAAACTACAAATGGAGCAAAACATTTTAGCTTATATGAGGAAAATGTCATATTTCACATATAACAAGTATGTTTTCACCGATATTGATAATTATTTACTTAAAATAAGTTTCTATATGTTGCTGAACAGTTTCTTGTAAGTTAGTTTTGTCTTTAAGTGTATTAAGAGGTTTGCCATAGAAAGCAGCTCAAATTGCTTGGTAGTATTTATTTTTTGCAGCGTGCCCCTGCAGCAGCCCTGTGGGACCCCGGTTTGGCCCTCACAGATGCGCCCAGGCTGCAGGCGGTGTTTACAGCGCGGTGGGATCCCTGTTGTTGTGCGGCTGGATGCTGCAGCCTGGGGCCGTCGACTCCAACCGCCAAACACAGTGAGGAAAACATCACAAATATTCACTCTGTCCGTTTTTAAGGCTGAAAGCAGAATACTCTGAATGTAGCGACATTATGAATGCATTCTCATTAATTCTTCTATGTTTGGAGCCAGTATGAGAGAACTTTATTTTCACATTTTTCCAGCTTATCTGTGGATCTACTGCTGTTAATTTAGAGCTTAATCAATCAATGTTTATCTTGATCGAATAAAGATTAAGAAATATGAAGAAAATATGACTAAATGCAGTTAATGTGTTCATTTTATTGATACAAATCACACTTTTTGACGCGACTGGCGTCCAAAGAAAGTGGATCATGTTTTTCAGGAGCAGCATTTGTTTTGTGGATCTATGATTGTTGTGACACAAAAAGCTAAAAACTGTTTAGCTTTTTAGGAAACAGCTGAACAGTTTCCTGAAGCAGTAATTCTTGATCCTTAAATAGTTCTTATTGTCACTTTTTACACAGAGCCATCATGTGAGCTTCAGTGAGCTTCGTAACCGGCAGCCATCTTGGCAGGCGGTTGCTATGGAGTTGCTATGACAATAAACCCAAGTCAGAAGCTCAGAACTAGCAACTTATAAACAATATAACTGTTACTTGATCACAGTTTCTGAGTGCTCTGCTCTGCCCCGTGTGATACTGCGATAAATACCCGTAATATTTACTGCTAAGCTAAGCTAATTTTGCTAGTTAGCCAAGATGGCCGCGTCGCCTCCGTGTTTCTACTCTTCCAGTCCGCCCTTTATAAATCTGTTGAAGCATTGCTAGCATCCGCCAAGCATTTCAGGTTCCTCCATCTTGTCTCCTTTCACTATTATCCGTCTCATACGGGTCGATCAGAACAGCAGCCATTTTGTTGATAAATATTAATTGGTCAATATGCTTCCTTTTTGTTAGCTTTGAAGCCATTGTTCATCAAACGGTGCCGATCATTTCCAGTTCAGATTTGTGGGAATTTAAGTATAATAAAACTGAATTTCTATATTGTCCACCTGTTACAGTTTAATTTCCCTTTGGTATTTTTTAATTTTTCTTATGTAGCTTTAATTAGATGGAGTGGATCTAAATCTAATCCTATCTTGTGACGGTTTCTTGCTGCACCGAGGGAGACTTTGGGCATCTTAATATGACATTAGCAGCAGCAGGAGCTCATTGAAGATGAGATAAAGTTTCCATATCTGATAGATCAGAGCCATTTTGAGACGCAGGCGCCCTGCGGATCAATGGCAGCGTATTGGTGCGAACATGGCCGAGTGGCCGCATGGTGTCTGTTTTATTGACGTCTCTTTTATTGACGTGTCTTTGTGTTTAAATTCAGCAGAAATCAGCTGTGAATTCTCCTCATGATGCTGCTGCTGTTTCATATCACCTTCAGTTCATGTTTCTCTTTAATGCTAAGGTTTATCATCACATGCAAATGTGCCAATAAACTGAGGTGAGTCTATTGATTTTCATTTCTTAAGAATCAGCGTTTTGTTTCCATTACTGGCACAGTCGCTTGGAAAACCTATTATGGACTTGGGTCTTGTTCAAGAAAGCAGGACACGCCTACTGGGACCAGAGAGCAACTTCTGCTTGGAAGACCAACCGCTGGGCAGGTTGGACACGAGCCGCCGCTGTGATGCAGCCAAAAATGCTCTGCAGTAATTTGAGTTATTTAGCCGTCAACAGGGAAAAAGGGTTTGTTTTTCAGAGCAATAATTATATTACATCATTAATTCATTAATAAATGTCACAGTTTCAAACTACGAAATTTCACTAGCAAGCTAAAAACTATACAGCTGATTTTACAAACTAAATATTAAGTTAGCAAGCTAAAATTTTGTATTAGCTTACTATTAAATATTTAGTTCACAGCTAAATGTTTAAGTAATAAGCTAAATATTTGGCTAGAAAACTAAATACATTTAATTTACAAATTAGCTAGCAAGATAAAGAGCGTACAAAGTTAATATCTTGCTTGCTAACTATTTAAAACTAACTAGATATTTACATTGCAAGGTAAATATTTATTTTGCTAATTAAATAGTTTGCAGCTTAAGCTTTACCTTGCTGACTAAATATTTAGATTTAAACTAAGTGCTTCACTAGAAAGCTAAATATTTCAGTTGAAGCTACATTTAGTCAGCAAGATATAAACCTCCATTTAGTTTGCAAACTATGTATCTATAATAAACTACTTTGGAAGCTAAACGTGTCGATTGCTAAAAATGATCTTGCTAACGATAGTTTGAAGCTTAGTATTTAGCTTTGAGCCTAAATATTTAGCTTGCTAACTAAATATTTCATTAATTGCTACACATTTTGTTTTTAAATTGAGATAAATATGTTTTACACTAAATTTCTGCTGTGTAGCTTCTGGGATTAGCGGTTTGATTCTGCTTCCAATTAATTAACCAGGCGACACCTGAGACACACCTCAGATAAATCACTTCATCCTGGAATCCAGACAAACGAAGCGGTAATTTAATTAGCAGCTTCAGGTTGTAAAGTCCATGTAATTGTCCGACATTTTAAAGCTTCGCGGTGATGAAACGAATCAGTGTAATTTCCTAAACCTGCTAACAGACCGAGAGCAGAGGCGTCAGTGCCATTAGCAACACTCCTCTCCTCAGCTAGTGCTGCATCTTGACCCCTATTAAGATACTGCCAGATGGCTCGCGCGCGCGCCCGGTAACAGGAGGCGTGTCCATGGCAACCGGCTGTAATGGCCGGCCTGGAGTGTGGAGGAATCACTTGGCCTAATTTGTTAAGTACCACATCAGTGCATCTGATCTAATCAGTCTTGTTTTATGCGCAAACCGAGTGGAGCCGACATGTTGTTTAGAGACGACCGGAGGTTTAATGATGATAATAAATGAACATTTCATAACCTTTTCCAGACCGCGGCAGTCTGGCGTTACCTCAACCTTTAGGGACTTTTATTTTAGCCAATAACAAAATAAACAACTTTTATTGCAAGTGGGGTGACGTCACAGTGACAAAATTAGAAAATGATGCAACCTTTCATTTGTAAGGAAATGATCATCGGGAAATAAATCAGGATTTTCTGTGGAAAAAAAAAAACTTCACAGGTTGGTGTGTAGAGTTTGGTTTGTAAAGTTAAACAGAAAAATAAACAGCAAATATTTTAGTTTTTTAGAGAAAGAAACATGTGGGTGTTAAAATTTTCAAAGTCTTAATTTCAACCCATTTTCCCTACATTTATAAATGTCACACTTCTAAACTAAATATTTAACTTGAACGCTAAGTAGTTTATGAACTAAATATTTAGTTTTTTTTTCAAAGTTAGCTGTTGAATTAAATATTTAGCTTTCAAACCAAATATTTAATTGACAAGCAAAATGTTTGTCAACTAAATTGACAAATATTAGAAATGTCAGAATTCAAAACTAAATATTTAACTTGAAGCTAAATATTTAGATTATCAACTAAATATTTAGTTCTTAACTATTAAAAAAAATTTTTTCCAGACTAAATGTTAATTGAATAATTTGTCAACTAAAATATTTAGTTTGGATTCTGACATTCATAAATGTAGGAATGATGTTTTGAAATTATGACTTTGAAAAAATTAACTCTTGTTAATAAAAACATTATGACAGTTAATTTTTTACAGTGTAAGTTTACAAACTTTTCAGCCACATGTTTTATAATGTTAATATATTCACACAGAGATAATAAACATTTCATCAACCTTTTAAAATGAGATGCATGACACCAGTTACATACAGTCATTCAATAAATTAGAATATCATTGAAATATTCCATTTATTTGACAAACTTTATCACTATGTGAAGCACATTTGTGCAATTTTATGGCTAATGGAAAAGCAGCACACATAACAGTAGCTACGTTTCCTTTACAAATGGTCGCAAAACTTAACATTTATTTCGAATTGTTGTGATTCCATTAAGTAAATTTACTTCTGTAAATTTTGTGCTAATTATTGTTTTTTTCAACTGTTTTTTCATGGATCCAATCTGGAAACAAGTGGGGGAAGAAAACCAAACATTTCGACTTTGATAATAAAGAGTGAAACAAACTATTAGCTAAATTTTCCAAACATTTTCAGTCCAAATTGAACATAATCACTTAAACTCAAGACATTTCCTACGGAGGCAGCATTTCGAGGCCAAACTACAGTCTGACGCGTTGATGCTGTCTGCGGTTGCTATGGAAACCAGAGACATCAAGACGCCGCCCAAAACAAGGAACAAAAACAGAAAGCTAATTTAATGTCTTTTAAGGCTTGTAGGTTAGAGTTTCTGCAGGGTTTGTTTGGGAATGTTATATTTTGAGGAAGAACTTCTTCCTGTAGAGGAGGAAGGCGATGAGAACCCAAAGCCCGGTTCCCCACAGGTTCTGCAGCAGCAACTCCCAGTGGCTCTGCTGGAAACGGATCTCCCAGCTGAAGGGGAAGTAGAAGCCGAGCAGCGAGTGGCCAACATACACAAAGATGGAGTTCATCCCTGTTCACATCCAACAGAAGCATTTTCAGAACAAAGAGGCTCTGCTGCACAAAACGTTTTATTATGACAAAAATCAGATAATTAGCTGAATTAATCATTTTTCTCATCAGTTGGATGATAAATGTTAATTTCTGAGAAACTGAATTTTGGTTTTTCACAAACTGTTAGCTGCAGTTGCTACAATTAATACCTAAATATGAAACTATATTAAATTTATATATTTGAATTTCAATGTTTTTAAACTGAATCCCAAAATAAATTACATTTTTTGATCATATTTAAGTTAATATAAAGGCACCTGCGTCTATAAATGCATAAAATTAAATATTTGATAATAATGATAAAAAGGGAGAAAAAATCTAAATTGCTAAAGAAAAATGGAAAAACAAAAAAGGAAAAGAGGAGAAAGGAAGACTAATAAAAATATGGGACAAAGGGAAAAAGGATGGATGAAATATTTGAAAGAGAATAGAAAAAAACTGAAAAGTGATTAAAAAAAGTAAAAATGAATAAAAACAAAAAATGCAAGAAAAAACATGAAAAAGTAAAAAAAAGAAAACAAAAATATAGAAAAGGAAAATATTTTACAACCTTATAAAATCTTTTATTTATAAACATTTTTTTAAAGATTAGACATAAACATGTTTAAATTATTAAAATAATATCAGCTGTTTCATCTTGCAGTTTCTGAGTGTTGTTGCTGATTAGTGCGTAGTACCTGGGTAAAGGAAGGGCTGCCCTCGCCACCAGCCTTTCACATCAATGATGAAGAACATGGCTCCCAGCAGCAGGAAGGACAAACATCCCATGGCCGTGACGTAGGACAGCGACCTGCAGAGACACGAGCTGCTGGGCGGGAACCGGACCCAACGGGTCATCGGATCGGCCCGAAGCTTCGGCTGGCAGGAACCAGTGGACCTGCGCCAGCCTGCCATGTTTCTGTCCGTCTCTAAGTGC
Organism: Poeciliopsis gracilis; assembly: GCA_911649635.1. Taxonomy (NCBI): domain Eukaryota; kingdom Metazoa; phylum Chordata; class Actinopteri; order Cyprinodontiformes; family Poeciliidae; genus Poeciliopsis; species Poeciliopsis gracilis. The sequence goes on from CAJVRI010001154.1 coordinate 7,045,416, forward strand.
AAGAATGTTTGATGAAATACCCTCTACAGTAAAACGGCTGTCCGAACGAGCCTCTCTGCAGCGAGCCGTCTTATTTATTTATCTTTCATCCCAGCTGAAGTTGAGCCAAGAAGGATTCTTAGCCAGGAGTTAATTACCTCTAGACATCCAGGCAGAGACTCAACAGCTCAATAAGCCGCCCCTGATGAACTGCCCATAAAAGCCAGGCAGGTGCAGTAATAGCAAGGGATGAGCAGCGTCCCCTGAGGAAGATCACCAGAAATCTGCTTACACATCACAGATGTAATGGCGTTCTTCCTGCAGCAAAACATTAAAATGATCCAGGGGCGGGGCCGAAGCAGCAGGGGGGCCGGGGCGCGGCGCGGGGGGGCCGGGGCGCGGCGGCACATCCGCAACAACGAACGCCGCCGATTCTCATGACGGGAACATTTGTCAGGTTCAGGTTTCTCTACATCCGTTTGGGTTTCTGCTGCTCCTAAAAAACAACCTGAACGCTTAAAAACAGAAAACACCCAGTCGCTTAGCCAAGCCCAGCCCGTTACCTAGCAACCCCAGCCCAGCCCGTTACCTAGCAACCCCAGCCAAGCCCAGCCCGTTACCTAGCAACCCCAGCCAAGCCCAGCCCGTTACCTAGCAACCCAAACAGAATCCAGCACGTTTGGTAAGCTGGTTTTACGCCTTTCAGCACAAACAACAAATAACATCAAGTATTTTTGGTCCAGTTTCCAGCGCAAATATCAAAACTGACTTACATGAAACGGTTCAGGAAGTTTGTTTTGCGTGAATAATTTCTTAATGTTGTTAAAAATGTTCCATTGGTAGATTATTAAACTTATTACAAAACTTTATTCCCAACACAGTAAGAGAAATAATCTGCCAGTGGAACTAGAACATTTTCATCAACATGAAGGAATTATTGCCTTAAAACAAGCTCCCATTTCTTCCTTAAATGTTATTTACAAGTTAGTTTTGTCTTATTTAAAATTTTCTAAGATATTTGCACTAAAAACTCGACCAAAGCTACTTGGTAAGACTTTGTGTTTTTGCAGTGTAATGACTGATTCTCTCTCCATTTCAGTTTTATTCTCGTAAAACTATTCCCACATTTTAACTTCATTCTCCTGACATTTATTAGAATAATTTCACTTTTTTAACTCGGCCCTAATATTTTCTGAAATCAGCTCAAAACAGGCAGAACTGATCAAATTAAAATCCTGAAAATCTGAGAATGTTTTCTGTGAACTAAACAGGAACGGTTTGCACTGCCCGTCACCGCGCCATAATCTGGACATATGATATGTCACCTGCATATTATGCTGGATTATTTCAGGTCTTTCCATCACTAACGAGGTGAAATAATCCAGTGCAGGACTCCAGTCCAGCCTCTCCTTCCACTTCACACTCCCATCGTCCAGGCTGGTTATTTACAGTCGCAGCTGCCGGTGGAGGTAAGTAAACTCGTGTTTTATCAGCCGTGATTTGTGCCCATCCTCCCGTTTTCTTTGTGAGGAAAAGTGGCTGAATTTAGCGGGTCAGGAAGCACTTACCAAAGGTTTTTATTGACAGGTATAAATCCTCCGTCTCGTGTGCACTTAGAAAGGACGGCTGCGGAGATTCCCTGAGGGTGGAAATGAAACAGATTTCAGATCGATCAGGGCGATAAAGCAACACGTGTTGAGAACGTGCGGCGTGCTGCTGAAACCGCGTCCGGTGAAATTAACCGACTATCAACGAGCGCCAGTTTGATCCGACACACAAATCAAACGACGGTCAGTCCAAAGCAGGAATCGGTCCAAATATCTCCACCTGCATCAAATGGTTAGACATGGAATAAAGTAGAAAATGGGCTTTAAAATACTGTAGTATCTAAAATATCAACTGTTTCATACAATCAACTTTTATTTAGCCAAACTTTCCACTATTTTAACACAAGGCTTCAACCTGGCCAAACTCAAGGCCCGGGGGCCAAATCTGGCCCGCCGTGGCTTTTTCTGTGGCCCTCTAGACTCAATTAGTTCTTCCAGTTTTTCACAAATCTACAAAATTCACACAAAATGAACACATTCAGCTCCGGTTTGTCGCTTGTTGTAACGCAGGATGAGTCGAGTGCAAATCTTCTGGGATGATTGAAAGAATCAAATCTTCATTCCCACACAGTAAGAGAAATAATCTGCCAGTGGAACGAGAACATTTTCACCAACATAAAGGAACATACATGCTTCTTACAGTCTAATTAACTCATTACTATTTTTAACGAGGTAAACTGTCGACTCTATTTGAACAATAAATAAACGCCACAAAGCGTTTCCTTTAGTTTTCTCGGTTCTGTAGGAACTGCAGGATTGTTAAACGCGCCACTTCAGCCAAAGTGTCATTTTTTAACCAGAAATCTTTCTGATGATAACTGTTCAACGCGCTTTCAGCTGCTGATCACAAACGGCCCCCGGGCCTCATGTTGGACATCCTGCAGTAGAAAATTTAAAAAGGTTTCGACTGCGGGGGGCTGAATGTAAATATGCTGAGCCTCTTATTACAGAATTACTTTTTCCTTCCAATTTGTTGCATAAAACACTTTAAACCTGAGGCCTAATGTGTGAAACTGGGCTGTGAACCTGGAGCCGCTTTGCTTCTGCATCTCATCCCTGATCTATTTTTATTCCTGTTCCAACCAAAACCAATTAGTTTTAGTGATCGGCCCGCTCTTCTTATTGACCCCCCTAACGCGGTTCTGGTTGGTGGCGGCGGCCCGGAAGCCGTTTTCTCCAGACGTTTGTGTTCTGGACGTTCCCAGACCTCGACCGCAGCATCGCTCCTCCGACGCGTTAAGCGCCCGGCTGCGTCTCGGCCGGCAGGTTTTAGATTCTGCGGCAGAAAAGATCCAGTTTTCCTCTCAGCAAACAACAGGCCCAGTTAATTAAAGTTCAACGATCAGGCCTCAGAAGTGAGATTGAAATTGAGCGATCGGCCCACATAGCGGCTCCGTGCCACATCCTGCAGCCTCGACCCAGCTCAGCTATTTCCACGCCATCGATTCTGTCATCCATACGCATGATGGATATCCAGCTAACCGGCATCTCTGCATCCAAAACGGTTCACGAGTCACATAGAAAAGTAAACAAAGACAGGAAGTGATGATGATTTATTTTGTAATTTGTGTTTCCGCTGCATTTTAAGGCTTTCAGTTGTTTATTTTACAGTTCAAGTAAAAGAGCAGTAACTTTTTGAGAAAAATACTTTTACTTGAGTGAATTTATCACGAAGTATTTCCACTCTTACTATGACGATTTTCTACCCACTGAATGAAAAATAAACATGTTTTAACCAAAAATCCACCAGCGTTTCCATCTCTGCGCTGCAGTTTTCACAACTAATTTTTTATCCATGATTTTGAGTCTGTGCACTTATTCCAAGTGTGCTTTAATCATAAACAAGCCGTTCGCTGTAGTTTACCTCACACTCAGTGGAACAAACGGCCTACTGTTTATTATCTTCATTATGTGTTACTTTATCACTCTGTGCCTCTGGGAAAATGGATCTAATTTATTTCATCTGCCTCCAGCAGCTCACTGCACAACAACAGTCAATAATATTCAAGGCAAGGAGACATAACGAAGGACATTTATCATTTAACAATTAAGGTTCATCTATCATCTTTATCCGCCTCAAAACGCTGCGTCTCAGGGAGACGATGCGAATCGTTCACTAACAACTATTTGATTAATCGATTACTCTAACGATTAATCGGTTAATTGTATTTAAACATTGGCACACTTTTCATGTGTAACCTGTTTTTGAGTCTCCAATTAACAATTAATTGATAACTAAATTAGTTGACAATTACGTCAATAATCGATTAATCACAATTAATCCGATTAATCGTTTCAGTCCTGGTCCAGTGGATCCAGACCGACTTCCCTCATAGGATCTACTCAGTTTTATCTCTCTATCCCAGTCAAGGAAATATTTTCCCATGACTGTAAATCAGCTAATCTGAGGTTATCCCTGTTTTTCTGCTGCACGGCTTGATTTCAAAGGCCTGGCGATGACGGCAGCGCCTGCAGCTCCTTCTTCTCCGTCATCGCTGCAGGTCGGGGGAACCGGCGGCTCAGGAAGTCGGAGCGGACTTCTGCTGACCTCGTTTTAACAAACGATCCTCGTCTCTGGGCATAAATCTTCACGCCAGCGACAGTTCTGCACGCTCGTTAGCCTCCTGCTACAAAACAAACCATCTCATGTATCGGCGGTCGTCTCCCTGAGGGACGCCCTTTCTGATGGCAGCTTGGTCCTTTTCGCTCTGAGACCACCCAGAAACACCGTAAAGCTTCAGAGCATATTTTATCATAAATTTAACCAGTGAAGAGTTCACTTCTTTTCCAGAACCTCCACATTTCGGGTCTGTTTCTGGTACTTTCACTACATCACTGCAGGAGGCTGTAAACAATACGCAGAGCTCTTCTAATCTAAAACCACATGTGAGGCGGAGGGTGTACCCCCCCGAGGCGGGGGATACTCATGTCTTCCCGAAAACACAGCCACACATGAGATGAGATCACACACATGTCCTCTGCTAGGTCCTGCTAATGAACGGCTCTGACTAATCGCCACACGACTGGGAAACACGTTGCACAGTTTACCTGACAGCCGCAGTAAAACATCCCAGCCATTAATAAGCCAGGATCTTTGTGAGGAATGCAGGGAAACCTGAAATATTCCTCCAGAATTTCAGAAATAATAAATATGGTTAAAAGCAGATATTTACCTACTGAGTCTGTGAAAATAGAAACAAGTTTCTTCTCACTGGCTGTGAATCATAATTCTGCAAATTTTAATTACAACACAGAGATTTAGAAAAAAACGAACAAAAAACAAATTTTTGATAAGAAGTTTTTGTACGAGAAATTAGCATGTTCTGCAAAACTCGTCACACGAGTCGTATGATCAACAGGATGTTACTACTGGTGGAAATGACAAAGATGACGAACAGGACGTGTTTGGAGGATGTCGTTTTTAAAAGACTTATTGTGTGAACAAACTTATTCAGGTGTGATTTTGTATTTAATGGAAACAATGTAATTGTGAAATTAGCGGAATATCAATAAAGTTTTGCGTACATTGGTGACAGAAACACAGCTTCTGTCTGGACCGGGCTTAGCGTCCGTAGAGGGAACCTGTTATGCAAAATTCATTTGTTGTAAATTTTTGTACTTCCATTTGGGTTTTAAAAACAGAACAAGCAGTTAAAAAAAACTGTCCAGCCATTTTTTGACAGTAAGTTCATGTTTTTTGGTGTCTGGAAAATGAGCTGCTTCAAAAACCTCCTGGGTTGCTAGGTAACTCAACCTCAGTTTGGGTTACCTGGCAACTCAAGCTAAGTTTCAGCATGTTTGTTCAGCTGGTTTTACCGCTGTATGCGCTGTGACTGAAAATCCAGAAACCACTTGCTGCATTCTTGTTGGCTGCGCAGGAGGCTGCACTTGTGCTTTTCAAACATGTTAACGTGTGACTGTAAATGCTGAGTTGGAGGGCTTGGCTAGTAGCAACTTATTTGAATTTAAACTAAACAGCTGGTAAAAGTCTCATGACATAAGAATGAGTTTGTTAATGAAGCTCCTTTGGTGTTTTGGGTAAAACGGGGGCTAAGTTGCCCCTGTCCTGATTCTAGTGACGTCCCTGTGGACGTTCATTTACGTACCAGGATAATAGCCCACACCAGGAATCGACTCAGAATGTGGACGTTCTTTCTCTTGTAGAAAACGAGAATCTTTCCAGCCTGTAGGGAGAAGAAATCAGCAAAAACGTCCAGTTAACAAGGCAGTAACTAGTTACAGTTACTCATTACATTTACCTTTTGGAGTGAGAAGACTTTTACTGTACGTTTTTATCTTTACTTGAGTAATTTTATTATGAAGTATTTCTTCTTACTTGAGTAAAATTTCTGGATTTTCTACCCACTGAATGAAAAACAAACATGTTTTAACCAAAAACTCAGCAGACACAAACCTGCAGTTTCTGTTAAAGTTTCTTAAGTTTTTTATTGAAAGAAATTGATGTGAAACATTTGTTTTCTGGTTTTGTTATATTTTGTTACTTAAATGAATTATTGTCATTTTCATCCATAAAATCCCAAAATTTCCACTTACTTTATATTTTAGTTTGTCTGATGATGTCTAATTTTTTAAATATTAAACGGCTGATAATCTGATCAGTCACTCAGTGCTTTTGCCAAATACTATTTTACTCTTACTTGAGTAACATTTTCAGGTACTCTGCCGCCTCTGGCCTTGAGTAACCAAATAGTCCTGGGATGCGGCGCCTGATGCGGCGCAGCCAGATGTGGCGTGTAAGTCATCTGATTAATTTGGTGGTGATGAATGCGCCTCAGCTGGAAGCATTAGCAGGCAAACCGGGACGAGGGCAGCGGACACCTGGCGTGTCGTGTCGTCCATTCCTCGCTGACTGAGGGGCTCAAAGCCCAAACGCCTCCTGGGGATTCAGCAATGCGGCTGCGTCAGGGTGGCGGCTTCCCACAGACCAAATGGTTATAAGTGACGCTAACGACGCTAACGACCAAAAGCTTTCTCTTCTCCGAGCCTCATGGATTTGTGTCGGTGAAGGGGAACAGCTGTCATCTCATGGGAATATATGCTACATTTATTAAAGGGCCAGCGTCCCTGTCATGTTTTGTAGTTACATATTAATAATGGAAAAGGCTAAATTTATGTTTCTCCATTATAAAGTACGAACTGTGGTTATAGTTGATGCTGTTGGGTGGATTAGCTGGAAAAACATCCACATGTACATTTACACCCAGCTTCACTTATTAGAGCCACAGAAAATTAAACTGCATTTTTCCTCAGAAAATTAAAGTCAGTTTTCAGATTAAAATCTAAAATTTGATGAAAAAATGTCAGAATTCTAAAATTAAAGTAGGATTATAAAAAAAAAAATATTGAGAAAAATCAAAATGTTGAGAAAAACAATTTATTATTCTGACATTAAAGTCAAAACTGAAAAAGGAATTCTGAGATTTCAGTCAAATTAAAAAAATCCTAAATTCTCAGTGAGTCTTGAGTGTTACTAATCCATTCTGCTTCATTATTTGATAAATCAGACTTCCATACTGTGGCGCCCTTTCAGCGCCGTTTTCTCCTGGCTCAGTTTGTGTTGCTGCTGAAACTTTTCTGGCCTCTAATTTGGAAACTTGTTTTTCGATCAGCTGCTTGCACGCCGTCCCGACTGGATTAAGGCTTTAATAGAGTGGTGAGGTGGACGCATTGGTCTTTTTGAACCATACTTTCTATAAAACGGCTGTTAATGCATATTTAAGAGCCAAACAGATAAATCCATAATGAGGCAGCATTAAGCATTTTATGAGGCCAAAGGCAATTTAGGAGCCATAAAATGTGAACAATGAGGAGAAACAGGCGACCCAGTTTACCTGCATCCCCAGAAATCCCATCACAATGGAGTTGATGGTTCCCAGAATCCCTTCTGGGTCGAAGGGCAGCACAGTGAGATACATTTCCTACAAAATGCAAACAAAACAAACAAGTAAATTCAGTGAGAATAATATATTATATGATTACAATAGATAAATGTTCCTACTTTGCAAGTGGGGTATCTGTACATGTTATCACCAAACACCCATCGGTCGATGTATCCTGCTGCCCCCCCAGTGCAGTTTGGGTAGAGACCGTCATCGCTGATCCCACCAGCTCCCAAATATCCTCTAGAGGCAACAAAACAATCACTGCTACAGTTGATATTTAACACTTTCAAAAACAGATTTCCTCAACCTCCATTCAACTTCCAGTCAATCATGATGTAAAACTAAAAACAGTAAATATCCCATGGTAATGCCCCTTTAATCAACACCATGCTGGTTGTTTGCTGGTAAAAACATTTTTAAACTTTTAACCATTCAAAGTCACAAAGATGGAGGGAAAAAGGACACAAGAGGCAGAAGAGTCAGAGCGAGGAAGATGGATCCTCTGTCTCTTCTTCTCTGGTTCCACACGACCAGACTGAGATTGGCTAATTATACCCTCTGAAGGGTCCACCGCAGGCCCATAAATCACTGTGGGTCCAAACACCTGCAGCTCCAGGCGCAGACCAACACCAAAACAGACCCAAATGGAGTCACTCGGCGTGGAGATGGTCAGGAAATCTGTTGTTGTGGCATGAATATGCACAGTGAGTTAATGAGCAGGCGGCTGCCTTGTTTGGACTTACGCCGGGCAGCCGGGTACCGGCAGGAGGAAGGTGACGCTCAGCCATAACGTCTCCAGCAGGATGATAATCAGCCACTGAGGCCAGAACAGCAGGACGTCCTGGGCAGCGCTCCTCCACCGAGGCTGCAGAGGAAACGATTCAGTTTTCATGAGAAAATGCCAGAAAATGCCAGAAAATACCAGAAAATACCAACAACGCCTGAGTTAAATTAATGGGTTCATAACACCGATGGATGAATGGATGGACGACAGGAGAGACGAAAGGATGGACAGATGGATTCCCACTCACTAAGTGGAGTAAATGTATTTCCTCCACTGATGTTGCTTTTCAGTGATGCTAGCATGTTCTGATGCTAACATGTTCTCATGCTAACATGTTCTGATGCTAGCATGTTCTGATGCTAACATGTTCTGGTGCTAACATGTTCTTATGCTAGCATGTTCTCATGCTAACATGTTCTGATTCAAGCATGTTTAGCGATGCTATCTGAAAACATGCTAGCAGCCATTCATCATCCAATCCAGGATGATGAATGTATTATGTCATAAATAAACGACATATTTATTTATATTAGCTAAATGCCAATAAAACCAGTATAATCTGATATAACTTTATTGTTTTTATTACTCAAAAACAAGTAAAAACCCATTCTGAGCTACTTAACACGCTAACATGCTAAAGGTAGATGGTGAAAAAGTTTGTGCCATGCTCCTTCAGCATGGCTTTGGATTATCTAGTTGTGTTTAGATGTGCTGCCTCAGACTGAACCCTCTTAATGTCCGTTTCTGTTGAGCGACTGACAAAAGGGAAGTTGACATGAATTGCTCACCGCTCGCTCTGGGATTTGTTTCTGGCCCCAGAAAGTCTGCAGGAGAGACAGAACAAAGTAGGTGAAGCCCAGACGCTGCAGCACTCCGGGGATCCTGAGCCAGGACCAGGACACTGGGACACAAAGCAAACACTCACAACAAACAACAAACATATTTACATGAAACTTTACCACCGCAGAGTCAAACAAAAGGCAGGATTTACTCAACAACGTTCAAATACAGACAGAATTAAGTGCAGAAAGATATTTGAATGTCAAGAACAAAGCACGTTCCCCAGTTATCTCTTGCTTGTGATTGATTGTAATCGGCACATTAGTTAATTGGAGACCTTTGTCACACAAAGTGCTGCAAAACCTCCCGATTCCAATCATTGATCCAATGAGCAAATCAAATAAGAGGCGGAAACGTCTCCATTCGCAGGAGGAGCGGAAGCTCTCACTGATGAGACGTCAGTTAAATCTCTATGTTAAAGATAATTTAGACCCAAGAAAGCTGAGAAAAGAATGAAAGTTTTTACATATTAGTGTTTGTTTTTGGTGGATTTTCACTTTTAGGAAGTTAAGATACGTTCAATAACAGTGAAAAGTGGCTGATATCAGCGTCTGAGGACTTACAGAAGAGAGACCGTAAGATCATAAACAGGAAGTCAGAATTTCTCTTATACTGTAAAATTATCTCTTTATTGAAATCTTATTGCGTTTTGCACAGACCTCTAGTGTATTTTAATAGGCTAGGATGTTATTTATTTCAGGAATTCAATTAAAAACGTGAAACATAAACTATGCAGATTAGTTACACAGAGGAGGGGAACATTTTCAGCTTTTTATGTCTTAGTTTTTATGGTCATGGTAAAAACACAAAGCTAGCTAATCTGTACATTTGAAAATTAGATGACATACAAATTAATTTCATTGCTCAACAGGTAAAACTGAAATAATAAACTAAGTTTTGCATGTTTTATTGAAGGAAAAGAGTTGTTAAAATTGGCCAGTTTTGGGGAAAAACGTTTGGACACAACTGATATAATTGTATTAAAATATATAAACTTTCTAAAGTTATACTAAGATATTGAAACGAACCATTAATCCACGTTGTAATTTATAGCTTCTGACAAAGGTAACGCCTCCTTTTCTCTGTCGTCTGACACTGAAAGGGTTCGGCGTTTCGAGCTGACGTGACTCCATCCCCTTATTAGATCAAACTGTGGGACTGAAAGACGCAAAGCGTCGTCCTTGGAGACGGAGGGCAAAGCCGCTGCGCACGGGGAAGTCAGATCCACAGAGTCCAGCAGCTGCAGCAGGCCTGTAACTCTATCTGTTTGTGATCGTCCATTACCCAAAGAGCCGCCGTTTCGGCCCAGTTCGGCATCCCCAGCCGCAGGACCTTGAGACCGCGCACTCAATTCCCCTTAACCCAGTTATCCGTGCAGGAACGTCCATTAGCACCGGGGCTAAAGTGCAACAAAGAGCACCAACAAATCCAAGTCGCTGAAATGGAGATTAACTTTAATCACAAATGTGGAGGCGAAGCCATTTTATGAGGTTGAAAAATTAACAGCAAATATTTATTTTAAAAAGTTCTATTTTTACCAGGTTACTAATTTATCAAATTTAATATTTACTTAGAAAGCTAGATATTTAGTTTTCTAGCTAAATATTTAGTTAGTAGTCTAACTAATATGTTAAATGAGTTTGTTTAATAGCTAAATATTTATTTTGCTACCTAGAAATGTTTATTTCGGAAAACAAAAAAAAAAATTTTAATTGACTTAAAATTGTTTAATTTGCCAAAATAAATGTTTTTTATTTAGGAAAATAAAAAATTGGTTTGACAATTAAATGTTTAGTGTGGAAAATAAATATTCAACCTGGAACTAAATTAGTTAGCAAAATCAGTATTTAATTTCGAGCAAATTTAGTTTAGAAATTCAATGTTTAGTTGGTAAAATAAATAGATTGCGAACTAAATTTAGCAATCAATCAAACTAAATTTCATTTGTTTTTTGGTCATAAACCTTCATATTGTAACGTGGCAAACCAGCCGGCACTGCTCCTCACCTAGTGACCCCAGACAAGTCCAGCCTGTTCCCTAGCAACCCAGCAGAGCTCCGTCGTTACCTAGCAACCTGAGTTCCAGCACGTTTGGTGAGCTTGTTTGACAAACTAATGCTTGAAGGGGCTATTGCTATCATCGTTGGTATGATTTTGTCTGCATGTCCACTTGTTTAGATTCCTCCACTGGAATAGCAACTGTTCACAGTAATGTAGTTGTTGATTTGCTCTCCAGCTCTCCCAAAGCTCTGATTTAAACAACATTTTGTGAGGTTTGTTTTAGACCTACACGGGCCATCTCGCGGAGAATAGTTGAGAAAGCAGAAGCCGATTATCAGCAGCACAACTGTCCTCCAGGTGATTTTTCTCAGCAGCTGCAGGCGGCCGACTCCTCTCCTCTGCATGGCGCTGAAGGCCAAAACCACTGAAGTCCCAATTATAAACACAAACCTGCAAGACAAAACACCAGGATGTCATTCAGGCACGCAACGTTCACACAGGCTGAGAGAAAATATCAGGCTGGACTTACCAGGGCATGACCAGATCAGCCACCGTTAAACCTGCAAGAAATAAAACAATCAGGGATCTGAACAGATTCACTGGAGCTTCATTCGCTTGGGCTCACATTCAGTGAACTATACTCACTGAATACATACAAACAGCATGTACGTACAGCTACATGCTGTTTGTTGGTACATACAGCTACATGCTTGATATGCTAGGTATTAGCAATACAATGAATTCAGCTAAACTTATTAACAAGCCATTAGCAATAGCATAACTAAACTTAGCGTTAGCTTTTAGCAATATGATAACTAAACTTAGCGTTAGCTATTAGCCATAGCATAACTAAACTTAGCGTTAGCTATTAGCACTATGTTAACAGCTAAGTTTCTGCCACTAGCTATTAGATAGCTATTAGCAATACAGCATCTAACAGCTGTATTAGCTGTTAGCTATCTATTTTATATAACAAATAGCTAGCTGACAAATAGCTAGACTTTCTTTTAGCTAGGCTAAGTGTTAGCAAACGACAAAACTACTGTTGGCAAATACAGCTGGCAAATAGGTTTAACTTAACTCATTGTTAACTGCCTATTAGCAATATTATAACAGCTAAAAACTGTTGGCTAGTTAAATTGCAACATAAATATTTCAGCAGAAATTATAAAACAAACAAAACTGGACCTAAAAATAAAAATGTTAAAATGTTGACTGAACTGACATTTGAACAAGATAGATTCAGCTGATTAGCTCTTAATTCTCAAAACAAAAATTTAAAATAAAACAAACGTCTGAAACCCTCCATGTTTGTCCTCCATTCATCATGATGGCTGACCAGAGTTTAGACGAGGCAGCAGCCAGGATGAGGAAATGTTAATTGTAATTAGCAGGTTCAGGTTTCTTGCCAGCAGAGCTCAATCTGTTCTGGTTCTGGAGATTCATGCAGGTTCTGCTGTTCAGCCTCACCGTTCCAGGGAGCGTGTAGGAAGAACCAGTAGCCGCCTCCGCCGTAGTTCACAAACACCATCACTGTCAGGGCAAACCTGCAGAGGCGTGAACAGACGAAAGGAGACCTTAATTAGAGTAAAAGGAACGGGGAAGATTTTACTCCAGATTTGTGGTGCATAAAAGCTGAATGCTGCTTCTCCAGGTTTGGTTCTGGAGATGTGGAGCAGAACCAGAACCAGGAGACCTGAAGGGTCTTGAAGGTTGATACAACAACAGCAGATCTTTAAGCCCTTCAGTGATTTATAAACTAACAACAGTATTTTTTAGCCTAATTTCTCAGTGAAGAACTGTGTGATGTGCTTTGCCTTCCTGGTTTTAGTCAGAACGCCAGCAGCAGCGTTCTGGATCAGCTGCAGCCAGAGGATCGATTTTTTAAATTCAGACCTGTGAGGACATTGCTGCAGAAATCAATGCGACTGAAAATAAATGCATGGATGAGTTTCTCTAGATCTTGCCGAGACATTTTTAGCCCTTTAATCCTGGAAATGTTCTCCAGGTGACAGAAGGCCGACTTTGTAACCGTCTTTATGTGACTCTGAAGGCTCAGACCCAGATTTCAGCCTGATCTCTAGTTTCCAGCTGTAATAACTGAAGTTCTGTGCTGACAGCAGATTGTTCCTCTTAAGGTCCAAAGAGAATAAAATCAGGACAAAGGAGCCAAGCAAGGAAGAAACCATGTGAAAAATGAGGGAAGGAACCAAGGAAGAAAGGAGACAAGAATGACACAAGGAAGAAGGAAGTAGGAAAGAATGGCAGGAAATGAAAGTGAGATTATAATACTACATGGAGCCCTGAATTGAAGCTGTTTTTATTGGCGAATGCCGCCTCAGCATTATGAATCACTCAGGAAATGAGCGCCTGTCCTCTGGATCTCCTCGGCTTTGCTGACTAAAGACTTTGCACCTAATATATGATACACTTTATGCTTTCCTGCCGGCCAAGCTGCTGAAACACTGCGCTCATGTGACGAAGGGCTTCACTGTATTTGATAAACACCGGGAGAGACCATTATTACACATTAGCACAGATTATTACAACACGACGCATGTTTCTGCACTAAATCCGCTTACAGTTCCTTTCTGTTCACTTTGGTTTTCGTTTAATGAAAACCAAAAGAAATCACAGGAGTTACACTGGGAGCCAAAATGAGATTAGTTCAACCTCTGAGGATAAAACCGTCTGATAAGGTGCATCTACCTCTGCCTCCTCTTGTTTTTTTCTGTCCGGATTCAATTAAGAGGTGCACCAAAGCCATTACTGCTCTTTTAGCCCCAACCTGCTGATACAAGATTTTAATCGGCTGCTATCATCTCCAAAAGGCTATTAAAGCAGAGTAAAACCCTCCCTCCGCCTCGCACACACACCCGGGCTACCGTTTAAACTTTGACGAAGGTATCCATTAGTTGCTATAGCAACGCAGACAAAGGTTAAACCCACCGCTGCCAGATGAGACCCTGTTAAAAAAAAAAATTGCAGCAATCTCTCCACTTATTGGCCGTCGTTTTAATTAAAACCCCCAGCTGTCTGATTCCAAACGGAGCTTTATTACGCTGCGTGTGAGGAAGCTAATTATGGATGAAGGGAGATAATTAAAGGCTAATATGATGTTCGACGACAGGTCTTTGTTTTGTTTTGCATCTGAACATTGTGGACTTTTGTTTTTTTGTCTCAGCTCGTAATCAAGTTAAGGCTGTTAACGTGGAGATCTGCGGAGAGGAGAGCGTTTGTTTCTTGATTAGGGCCGATGACTCAGGGAAGATGAGTTGGACGCCTGTTTTGCAGCTGTGAACCTGGTCAAGATTTGCTACAAGCGTCGAGCTGTTGAGTAGAAGTCGCTGGGACGCATCTGGAAAGTATTCACAGCGCTTCACTTTTTCCACATTTTGCTACGTTACCAGCTTGTTCCAAATTCTATTTAATTAATCTCTGTTTTTCAGAAGTCCACATACAAAGACTTCATTGAGGCAAAGTAGGAAAAGCTTCTTGAGAGTTTTGCAAATGTATTTAAGACAGAAAAGAAAAGAAATCACATTTACATAAGTACTTCCATTAATTTAAAGTTTAATAAATTACTTAGAGGTGGCCTATTATGCTTCTTTGAACAGGTTAGGACAGCTCTATACAAAACAAAAACCAAATCATTCTTAAATAATGAGATTTTAGTCTGCTTAGTTTCAGAATGAGACGTTTTTGGGAGTCTTGTCACTTTAAATCCAGCTCAGGTTGCTAGGTGACGGTCGGAATTCCGCCCGGGGTTGCTAGGTAACAGGCTGGGTTCTGCTGGGGTCAGGAGGAGGTGAGGAGCAGCGCCTGCTGATTTGTGACGCCACATCCAGGAGGTTTTTGAAACGTCTCGTTTCCCAGACACCAAAAACATTAATTTATCGTCAAATAACGACTGTGTGGGTTTTTTAAGTGCAGAAACTCAAATGGAAGGACAAAAACACCCAAAATGTGAATTCTGCATAATACATCTCATTTTCCAGACACCAAAAAACGTCAACTTATCGCCAAATAAAAATGTTTGGTTGTTTTTAGAAACACTAGAGTCCAGAATGGAAGCATAAAAATGTGCGAAATGTGAATTTTGAGTAATACGACCCCTTTAATGTAATTTGTAATGCGGTTGTAAAATAATAAGTGTTGTGAATACGCTCCAAATTAATTGTAGTCTCTGTTAACATTTTCTTTTTTTTCCAAAGCATGATTCTACCCCCGCCATGCTTGGCTTTTAGCTTTTTCTGGTGGGCGCAGTCAGATACCTGAAACCTGGACACATTTAGTTTTACCAACCATAATGAACCCAATCAGACTTCAGGAAGGTTCTCATTCCTCAACAGCCTTTACAAAACCCTGCACTGTAAAAACATAAAATCTTACCAAGTATTTTTATCCAGTTTCTAGTGGACATATCTTGCAACACTTGAAATAAGACATAACTAACTCACTTTTACAGCAAACTGTGGGAGCTTCTCTTCAGTAAATGATTCCTAAATATTGATGAAAACGTACTAGCTATAAGTGAAAAAATCTGCCAAGGGAAGGAGGAATAGCTATTAGCAGCTAACCGTTGTGCCGTCTCAATATTCGCAATATAAAAACAAATAGCAAAAAACATGCATAAAGAGTTCAGCTTAGCTCATCGTTAACTAGACATTAGCAATACAGCAGCTAAGCTCACTGTTACCCATTAGCAATATGTGAACAGCCAAGTTTTCTGTCCACTAGCTATTAGCAATTAAAACATGATTAGCCAAACAGTTAACAACGTATTAGCAATTAGATCAGTTTAGTTAAGTTTACTGTTGACTAGAGTTTAGCAATACGCCTATTTCTTACTGAAATAGAAACTTGCTAATTTTAATTTAGTTTGTCTTCTTTCAACTGTGCTAAGACATTTGCACAAGACCAAAAATGCTTGATAAGATTTTGTGTTTTTGCAGTGTATGGACTATATGCTTAAATGTCAGGGTTGCTCCAGGGAACAGTTTAA
Organism: Poeciliopsis gracilis; assembly: GCA_911649635.1. Lineage (NCBI taxonomy): Eukaryota > Metazoa > Chordata > Actinopteri > Cyprinodontiformes > Poeciliidae > Poeciliopsis > Poeciliopsis gracilis. The sequence goes on from CAJVRI010001154.1 coordinate 7,061,534, forward strand.
TAAACCAACATACTGCAAAGAAGAATTATTCCAGAAGGGGCTTGATGGCGACAGACATCAGTGGTAAAGGAGCATTTAGCTAAGGGATCTTTCTGTATAGTTGCATGTTACTCCTATGCACACTCTTGCACCTTTACAGCCAAAAAAATACAGATGCTAGATTATTTAGTCTCTCTAAATTGTGCTGAGGTATGAATGTGAGTAAAGATGTTTGTCCTGTGGTTTGGCGAACTGATCAGGGTGTACTGTAAGCTTAGCCAAGGTTCTGTTTGTCTGATCATACGTGAAACTGGATCAGAGAACCTGGATGCCAGTCAAAGTAAGGTGAGTCAGCCATCTGGTTTAGTTGTAATAGTCGTAATATTGACTAACGGTGAGAATTTCACCGGAGAGAAAAACCAGACGAAAGGCTTTCAGCCGAGGGCACAAGATTAAAAATCCAAATCCTTTTAGAAAAATTAACGTGCGACCATAACCCGGGTTTCTCTGTATATCATGTCAGCGGAGCCAGAGCAACGAGCAGAAAAAGCTTTCAGCTGAGAAGGAAAGCCTTCAGAAATGCCTCAGCGTTTATGGCAGGTGACTGATGCGTCTGTTCTCTGCAGAAAGTTGTAAGTTATCAGGGTTATGGATCATAAGTCACAGGGCTGCAGAGACACCTGCAGCGTAAATCTTCAGTGCTGAGTCACAGTTTGATTAAATGTCATCTCACGTGTCATCAGTCAGGACATCAACATGGGGAAAAGTGTTTGTAATCTGAGACCAGATGGTTTTCAGATTGAAACATGGAGCAAAACATGGCAAAAACAAAATCTCACCAAGTATTTTTGGTCTAGTTTCTTGCACAAACATCTAAGTACACTTGAAATAAAACAAAAATAACTTAAAAGTAACTCTTCCTTAAGCTGTAGAAGCTTGTTTTAAGTCAATAATTCCTTAATATTGATTAAAAAAAAAAGAAGAAGAAAGTATTCACTGTTGTTCACATAACAGCTAAATTTATTGTCCACTAGCTTTCGGTGTGCAACGTGCTATCTCACGTCAAATAACTAAACATGTTTTAGCAATAAGATCAGTTAAACTTATTGTTATTAAGCTATTAGCAATATGATAGCAGCCGAGCTTACTGTTAGCTATCAGCATTAACTGCTAAGTTTACTGTGCACTAGTAAAGCTATTAATTGTGTTTGCTGTTGGCACACAATTCGCAGTACAACAAATATCTAAACATGTTTTAGCTAGGTATTAGCAATAAGATCAGTTTATCTAGGCTTGTTCTTAACCAGATATTAACAATATATTGACAGCTAAACACATTGTTAGCTGTTATTGGCAGTAAGAGTTTACAGATAAGCTTGGGCTGAGCAACAAAATCAGCTAATCTAACCTTTAGCTAGCTATTAGCCAAAGTTAGAAAAATGATAACAGCTAACAGGTAAATATTCAGTTAGCTAGGTTATAGCAACATGATCAGTTCAGTTAACTAGATATTAGCAATATCATTACAGCTAAAATTACTGATAGCTAGTTATTGGCAATATGAGCTTTCAGATAAATTAGGTATGAGCAGGTTCTAATCTAGGAATGCTACTAGTAAATTTTTCATCAAAATTCAGGGATTACTGACTCTAAAAAAAAAAAAAAAGCTTCTATGTTGCTCAAAAGCTACTTCTCACCCAGTTTTGTCTCATTTCAAATATACTGAGACATTTGCGGCTGAAACCAGACCGATACTTGGTAAGATTTTGTGTTTTTGCAGTGAAATCTCAAGATGAAACATGTCTTTCCAGGTTCTGCTCGTAAACTACATAAAAATGTTGCATATTACATTTGGAATGTGTGCAGAACAGATTCAAATTGGTTTTCCTGCAGAGGGAAAGCCACAGATGGAAATGATGCCGGTCGTCTGCTGGATGTAATCCGTGTTCTGCTGAATTTCCTCTCGCTCTCTGGTTTGGCAGGAGATCTATGGCCGTGTGGATGTGTGCTGATATGTTGATGATATTATTACATCAATTATTTGGCAAGGGGGAGGTCAAAGCCACACCAGCATCCTGTTTCCACAGAGGCGTGCTTTGTGTCTGCCCCCAGGCCACAATTAAGGCAAACAGGGAGCCCAGATTCAATCACATGCATCACTCCTATCCAACAGAAACACTCTGTTCCAATCCAGCAGCGCACTCATATCAGAAACCATGCCCAAAGCCACACCGCCTCATAACAATAGCTTCAGGGAGCATGTGACCAGACGGTAACCCATGTAATTATTTATTATACCAGGCCTGTAGATCTTCATCATGTCTTGACTGCTGTAAAAAGGATTAGCATGTGAATGGGCCCAGTGGTGATAGCCTGATAAAAAGGATGGTTGTTGATGGCGTACATACCCTCGGAAAGCATCCAAGGAGAGCAGACGCGACGGCTTGGCTTCACCGCCATCATGCGCAGCCTCCTGTAGAAAAAACAGCCAGGAGATAAAGTAGCTTCAGCACTCAAATTACATTCCAATGCGGGTAGTTTGGCTGTAATTTTATTCTACATATGTGTTGGTTATTTTCGGCTATGTAATTGAAGCAAAGGACACACAAGCAGAGTTCAAGAACATTTCAAATAAACTTTTTAAATGTGCAAAATTTTTATAAACACAACTTTTAAAATGCCCATATCTCAGATTCCAAACTGTAAACTTTTCAATTTACAAATCACAAAAGGTTAAGTCAGCTATTTACATTGACATCAGCTAAAGAGTAAGCTTAGCTTGGCTGATGTTGTTGTTCAAAGCTAACCGCTATCATCGTGGTAATAGCCAGCTAACGTTTACCATAGCTTATAGTTTGCTAACAGTAAGGTTAGAGGTAGTTATCATATTACTAATGTCAACTTAACAGTTACCTTGCTAATATTATGCTAAAACCTACCCAACAGTGAGCTTATCTGTTAGCTCTTATTACTAAAAACTAAAAGTATGCTTAACTGTTATTATATTGCTAATAGCTAGCTAAAAATGAGCTTAGCTGATTGTATTGTTAATACCTAGCTTATCTGTAAGCTTTTATTGCCAATATCTAGCCAACGGTAAGTGTAACTATTACATTGCTAATATATAGTTAGCAATAAGCTTACCTGAACTGATCTTGTTGTTGATACCTAGCTAACTGCATGTTTAGCTACTTGTTATATTGCGAATAATGAGGTAAGATTAAATACAGCTGTTAGCTCTTCTTGTATTGCTTATAGCTAACAGTAAGCTCAGCTGCTATTATAGTGTTAACGACCAGTTAATAAGCTTAGCTGAACGGATCTTATTGCTAATGACTAGCACAACCAGGAAGTAAAGCTGTTTGTTGTTATCATATTGCTATAGCAAGCTAACAGTAAATACAGCTGCTAGCTTTGACTCGTTACATGATGCTAGTACAAATCTTTGGTCTGCTGATTCACTTAGTGCTTCATATTTTTTTTATTTAAGGGCAGTGTCACTGCCACCAGTGACACTGGTAGCAGTAGCTAGTTCTTAGCTAGCTTGGTGTTTAGTGGTTTATAGGATTGTTTGTTTTCATCTGAGAGGGGCAGTTTTATTTCAGATCTTTGGAAAGTGGTGACGGATCTCCTTACATATTGTTTTCCTTATGAACGTCTTTATTCCAGTCTGGGGTTGATGTCTCGAAGTGGAACTGAATATGAAGATGTTTCATCTCCAATAAAATGTTCACATTCTGATGAAAGCGATAGATCAAATGGCTGCCGGGGTCGAAACGTTTAAAAATCGTTTCTCTCTCTCTCTCTTTGGAGGCAGCAGCTCCTCTGTGGCCTGCTGCCCTCCCAGTTGGATTAGCCAGCCCTCCTGGCCTCCGTGCACCAGTAGGAAGCGCCAGAGCAGGAAGACACCGGCGCTAATATGTCATGATGGATCTGCATGCCATGCAGACGGCATATGGAAGACAGAGACATGTTGCTTGTTCCAATGAGAGGAGCTATTCATGCTCACCAAAGACAGACACACTGCAGCTCCTGCCAGGGACGGAGACGAGTGGACGGACGCGGCGCTCCACCGCTCCCATAAAAGCTCTGCTCTGCCAACGTTTGTATCAATCATTCAATTAGTGTCTCCCAAACGGCCTGATGATTGGAGGCTCACAGCAGTTTTAGTGTGCATCTCTGGCTGGATGGCAGGCCAGTGAAAATAATGCACTGGAAGAACTGGATCATGGCAATGTGTTTGATTTCAAAATAAAAGTATTAAGTTGATGTTTTTCCACACCAACATGGCTGTTCTGGATGACGGAGCCAACAAGACACAAAAAAACACATTTTTTAAAACAACTTAAGGTTTCCTATTATGCTATTATGCTTCCTTGAACAAGTTAGGACAGGTCTCTTGTTTATACAAAACATGTTTATTACATTACAACGTTTACACTCACACGTGAAAATGGCTGCAAACAGATGCATAATTATACAACCGTACGTCTTTGAAAAGCAGAAGTGGAGCCTCCTGCACAAACAACAAGATTGCAGCAAGTGTACGGTGCATACAGAGGTAAAACGTCAATGGGTTGCGAGGTGATGGGCTGAACTTTTCAGCACAAAATAAGACCTTGTTTTCTAATAATTCTTTAGTATTGGTGAAAAGTTCTGGTTTCACTTCAGATTATTTCACCAGTAAATAGTTCTAGTCATTATTAAGGAAATAGTGACTTAAAACAAATTTATTTTTCTTGCTGGAAAGTTACTTAAGTTATTTTTATCTTGTTTGAAGTTTAATGTTTGCACTAGAAGATTTTGTGTTTTTGCAGTGTAACGGGCTGGGCTCAGTTTGGGTTGCTAGGCAACGGGCAGTGCCTGCTGAATTGTGACGATGCATTTTGAACATTTTTGAACGGCTCGTTTTCCAGACAACAGAAAACATGAAGAAATGGCTGGACGTTTGTTGGTTTTTCTAAGTGCTTGTGCTGATTTTAGAAGCAGTAGAAACAAAAATAAAAGCATAAAAATGTGCAAAATGTGAATTTTGCCATAATAGGTCTCCTTTTAACATCATTTTTATCCATTTAAAACATTTCTAAATTAAATCAATGGAGTTTTACAGTCAACCCATTCATTAGGGTAGTAATCTAATGCATTCATTAAAGAAGCGTTTTACTCACATTATCCACAGAGTGCAGAGGATCTTGGCAGCAGATTACTTTAATAAATTTAGATGTGCAACGCCTCCTGCAAGAGAAGACAACTGAGTGATGGAAGAGAGATCAGTAACGACGCATGAAACGTATCCTTACCTGTAGATGTAAGGCACCACAACAGATAACAACACAATGACAGCCAGTAGCAGAGCCGCCACCAGAAGAGCTGGAAAAATGAAGGAGAACAGGAAGTTAGCAGGCTGGGACGTCAGAAATACACCAAAAGATGCTAATAAACGACCATTTCTATGCACTTTTAAATAAGAACAACTAGTTTAGCTGACGATTATTTAATTATTGCTGTAATGATTACACTTAATGTATGAAGGTTTTAAGTCAATTCAGTGCCATTTTTCTGTATCGGATCGGTTTTGGCTGATATTACAACTCAGATATCGGTATCGGAAGTAAAGAAGTTTCATCCCTAGTAGAGACGTAACAAAAAACCCAACCCAAAAACAAAGCACTGACCACAAATGCAAGCCACACCTTTCAGATTTTTTATGTCCTCTTCTTTTATTCTTTTATTTTATTTTATTCGCCAAAACTGAACTGAAGTCTATATTTGTAATGTGTGAAAACCAAAAGTTAACATGGTTTAATAGTTTTCTCAATAGTTTTCTTTTAAGAGTTTAACTGATTAAAACGGATTTACCAGCTTAACCAAATCTGCTCTTCAAGCCACAGGTAATTTAAAGTGACAGTGTTTGTCCAAAGTGGAAAAACAAACAGAAAGAAGCCATTTTTAATTCAGGGGAAATAATGCAGGCTGACGCATCAGTTCTGCTCATTTAATTTCGCTGGAAAAATCCCAGCGTTCCCGACTCCCGATCATAAATCACCTTGAAGCGTTTTCCTTTATTTGCTGCTCTTCCGATTAAACTCAATTTAAAATCCACATTCACTTTAAAACCGACATATTTAGAGGGAAAGTCTAACAAAATAACAGCTGATCCTGGTGATAAACATGGAGTCTGCAGGTGACTTTGGCCTGAGGCTCCCAGTCTGGTAGCAACTAGATACATTTACTGGAGTAACATTTCTAAAAATATATAATTCAGGAGTATTTTCACTATGCTGTGCTATTCATTTGAGTAATTTTATTATAAAGTATCTCTACTCTTACTTGAGTAAAATTTCTGAATTTTCTACCCACTGAATGAAAAACAAACGTGTTTTAACCAAAGTTCATCAGACAGTTTCTGTTAAAAGTTTCACAAGTTTTTATTGAAAGAAACTGATTTAGAAAAACATTATTTTAACTGATTTAGTTACTTTACGAATGATCGTCAATTTTGTCCTTAAAATACCAAAATTTTCACTTAATTTTATATTTTGTTCCATCTGATGATGTGATTTTTAGATATTAAATGATTGATCATGTGGTTAGATACACTGCAAAAATGCAGTGGCAGATTGCTTTACAAAGGAAAAAATGTTTTGTTAGAAGTGAAATAATTTGCCAGAGGAACTAGAACTGGGTTGCTAGGCGACGGGTTGAGCTTGGCTGGCGTTGCTAGGTAACGATTGTGAAATAAGTGACATAACCTGCCAGTGGAACGAGAACTTTTGCAACAAAATTAAGGAAATATTTACTTAAAACAAGCTCATACATCTCGCTGTAAAGTTACTTTAAGTTCATTAAATCTTATTTCAAGTGTACTAAGGTATCTGCAGTAGAAACTAGACCAAAATTACTTGGTAGGATTTTGTGTTTTTGCAGTGTACTCAGTACTTTTTAACAAATACTTTTTAACTCTTACTCGACTGTAATTTTTGGGTTCTCGGTCCACCTCTGGTTGCGTAAAAGCAAACATTTATAACAAATATTGAAACGAAGCCGGATGAAACAGCAAGAGGTCGGGTTTTGCTAACAGGGCCGCCTCGTTTCCAGCTGCTGACCAGAACATTACCGAAGCTGATCCGGTCCGGAGGGGCGGTCGGAGTAATCACCGGTCTGCAGAGCTAATGGAAGCTCGCGCGCTGTGGAAGGCGCAGTCACGCTGACCGGCGCAGATAATGGCCACTTGGCCTTAAAAGTCTGATCTGAGCATAATCTGCAGTGTTGTTAAGTAGAGTGTGCATTATGCAGAGACGCTTTCAGAATCCCATTACGCCTCTAATCCCTCCACGCCGCCTAATGCAGCCGCCGCGTCACAACGTTTCTCTTTTCATTCGTTTTCAGGACGGCCGCTCCGGTTTGATCGGTGCACAGAGAGGAGCGGTTCTGATCTATGGAAGAACATCAGGGCCACAAAAAAGAAAAAAAAAGAACTCCTTTTTTATCCTCCAAAATTCTGACTTTTTCTCAAAATTCTGACTTTTTTGGAAAATTTTGACTTTTTCCTCACAATTTTGATATTTTTCCCAGAATTTCAACTGTAATGTGAGAATTTTGATTTTTTTTTCCTCAGAATTCTCACTTTTTTTCTCAGAAATTTGATCTCAAGAGTTTTGGCTTTAACCTCAAATTTTGGCTTTTTTCTCAGTGCTGTTTTTTTTTTTTCCTCAAAAAGTTTGGCTTTTTTTCCTCAGAATTCTGACTTTAGTCTAGGAATTTTGACCTTTTCCCCTCAGAATTCAATATTTTTTCCAGAAAAAAAATCTCTGAGATTTAAGACTTCAATTTCAGATATTACATTTTTTTATTCTGACATTATTAGGAAATTTTCTGCCTTAATCTCAGAATTTAAATTTTTTCTTAGAATTCTAATTCTGTGTCAACTTATGTCTAAATCCAAATAAAAGCCAAACATTCTTAGGTGTATGTCAGTTATGTAGTTAGTATAGCATTACCTCGCTAAATTAATGGTCCGAGTCTTTTTACCACAAAAGTGACTTAGGCAAGAAAAAGAAGAAAGAAACACTTTAGGTGACGGTAATTTGCTTGTTGTTGGAATTATTAATCTCCACTTTATCCACACTGAAAAACCTGTTGCAAATGTATTTGGTAGATTAGAGTTTTAAAGCTAGGTTTTCCTGATGGCACAGAAACACTTTCAACAAAAAAGTATTTATTTCCAGTGGCCCTAATGTTCTTCCGTACCGCTCTGTTCAGACTCAGGGATGTAAACGTTGTGCTCTGTGTGACCCAAATGTTGGTTCTGTCACTGCATCCTCATTGAGTGTGTTATACTTACGCAGGTAAGCGTTGTTTGGACTCTTATCCACTGAGACGCTGCAGATCGGGTCAGCGGAGGCCGCGGGCGTCTGCATCCAAACAGAGTAATGGCCTCCTTCCTTATATGTTCGACTCCATCTGCACCACAACACCGGCAGACAAATTTCCCTGAAAAGCTTTTATCTGATGCTTTTTCTGCAAAAGCTGCCTGATGTTTTTCTCATCAAAACAGTGCAAAGTCAAAAAAACGTGTTAATGGATTCAGGTTCATCTGTGAAGCTCAGGAGCTCCACCTGGTGGGAGAACCATGAATTCCAGTTTCATCCATAATGTTGCAACCACAAACTTCAGTTTACGTTGCTAAAACCACATCAGGACAATTTTAAATTTTTAAGATTTATCGAACAAATGGATAAAGTTAGGCATCAAATGAAATATTTCAGTCAAAAACTCACATTTACTTTATTATGGAAAACGTTCAGCATAATAACTAAAAATAAGTCAGCAGAATTAGCAGTTTTATTCAAAGTAATTTTTAAAATAAAATAGTTAAATTTTAAACTGTGTAATAATTTAATTGAATGCACAGGAATAAGACATGTTTTAAAGTTCATCTACTTCCTCTCCATCACACTCAGCAAATGTAAGTCAACTTTTGAACTGAAAGAAAGTTATGAAAAAAACCTAAATAGAAATTATTTTGGTAATTATAACTAAACTAAAACAATAAAAGTTTGTTTTGATTTAACTTCAGTGTGAAAAATATTAATGTGTCTTTTTGTTCTTATTTCTAAATTTTTATAAAAAAGAAAAACAAACAAGATCAAAAATATTATTTATAAAAATGTCCTGCAGAAGTTGACTGTCAAAATGTCAAATGTTCCAACATTTCATTATTTGTGACCTAACTAAATGTTAAAAAAGCTAAAACGTTAGCAGCGCAGCGTAAATCTCCTGACCTCTGATTGTCTCCAGTTTCAGGAACAGAAACATGGATTGCATGTTGCTATTGATCTGGAGCTGCGATGACAAACCGGCTGCCACTCTGACGGGTTTTTTTCTTTCACCGGGGGAAAGCAAATCAATTGTCTGGTTAGAGACCTCAGCATTGATCACAGAAGAACAAAGACGAGAAAAACAAAGGTGATTATGGGAGTAAATCCATCCCCAAACGCACAGCTGAGTTTATAAAATGTCTCTGTTCTCCTGTTGCTTTCAGGTTTCAGTGAACCATTGTCATCAATATTAGCATATCGGCTCTTATTAACCCCCGAAAGCTTCCTGATCAATAACCTCAGAGGTTTCAGAGACGACGTCACTCAGCTCCCAAAAGCAGGTCACGGTTTCTCAAACAGGCCAGTAAATAATCCCGCAGGATGCTGATGCCACCGTCTGTAAGCTAGCAGGAGAAACGGTGAATGTTAGCGATGCTAGCAGCTGGTTTTCACCTGCAGAGCGTCGACTTCCTGGTCTGCGGTTGAACCTGCAGCGTGAGGGCGAATTTAGTGCTGATTATTGCAGACGCATTGTTGTTGTTGGGCTTCACGGTGACCAGCTGCTGCTTCACACACTGGAACATAAAAAAAAAAAAAATCATTTAAACAACTAAATCTGTCTCAACTCACATGAAGTTAAATGCAAAGCATAATTACAAAAATATGAACAAAAAGAAAATAAAGTACACATAATTTGGGATTAAAACTGAAATTATTTGGATTATTTACCCTGTCATAAGAGAAAAAAAGTCATATTTTCACCTTGTTATTCACAGCTTCAAACTAAATATTTATTTAAATATTTAGCTTGCTAACTAAGTATTTATATTGCAAAGAAAATATTTAGCTTGGAGCCAAATAATAAATTTTTAACAAAATATTTAATTTAGTTAGCTCGCTTGCCAAACATTTAGTTATAAACTAGCTTCTTTAGCTGGCTTTTGGCAACTAAACTATTAAAATAATAAAATTGTCAACTAAACATTTAGCTTAGATAGCTTGCTGACTAGGTTTTTAGTTTGGAGACTTAAATATTTAGTTAGTGTACTAAATATTTAGCCATCAAGCTGAATAAGCTAAATATTTGGTTTACCAACTAAATATACTGCTCAAAAAAATAAAGGGAACACTCAAATAACACAATATAACTCCAAGTACATCAAACTTGTGTGAAATCAAACTGTCCACTTAGGAAGCAACACTGACTGACAATCAACAATGATTTTGTTGTCGGCACATTCAGCTTTGTACAGGACAAAGTATTCAATGAGAATATTTCATTCATTCAGATCTAGGATGTGTTATTTGAGTGTTCCCTTTATTTTTTTCAGCAGTGTATTTAGTTATCAAGTCAAGAGCTTACCTTGATAAGTAAATGAGATGCTAAATATTTAGCGTCTCATTTAGTCTGACAAATTAATTTTTAAATTAAAAAAAAATTTTAAAGATAGCAAACTAAATATTTAGTAGCTTGTCAACTTGAAATTTAGTTTGTAAACTAAATGTCTAGCTTAGTTAGCATGCTAACTAAATATTTAGTTTGAAAACTAAATATTTAGTTTACTTGCCATATTTTGTGAGCAAGATTGAACAACAAAGTAAAGATTTAGTTTGTAGGTAACTTTTTAGTTTGTTATAATTTTTCGTTACCTTGTAGCAGTAATCTGAGGTGTAGAAAACCCGGACCGGTTCTGTTAGCTTGTTGTGAAACATGAGCAGAGCCTGGTCCATTTTCAGAGAAAGCCCTGCAGAGATTGAGCCTGATTTATGGGCATCATAAAAGCACGACATCTAAAGGGCGTTTCACATCACAACACACGAACAACTGGAGGAAAACAGAAAATATGCCACACTAATCAAACGTCACTTACCGTCCTCTGGAAACACAGAATCAAACTCCTGGTTTCTGGTGATTCCTCCTGTGCTGCAGGGAACCAGGAGTGAAGCCAACAGGGCTGCAAAGCGCAGCCTGCAGGAATGCATGTCGTTGCTGGGCCTGCCTGTCCTGCTGCTCATCTTTACGGCTCTTCTGCCTGTAAAACCCGGTCAAAGGTCACCGACACAAAAAGGTGTTTCCTCCTCTGCTTGGAGTCTTATATCCGGCTAATACATCGCTATAAATTACGAAATGGAAGGTTGACAGGAACTCTAAAGTTTAGTATGATTTTAGAAGAGTTTTAGAGGTTCCCGTATTTTCCCGCGCCATGAACCCGAAGCTAATAGCATTAGCATTAGCTTCGGGTCGGGGCCCTCTCTGAAAACCCGCAGATAATGCTACAAAATATCCGAAGAAACATCAACTTATAGAATACTTTTCTTACTTTTATTTATTGTTCAATGTCCCGGCAGCTGGATGGCTCCTTCGATCTTTTTCTTGACGATGAACTTCGTTTCGCACTAGCTTGCTAAGCTAACTATGCTAGCAATCCAATCAGAAAGATGAGTGTGGTAAATGACTTTTCAATAAATTATTTTAACTTAATAATGTCTATAAACTAGAATAATTTTCTAATAAAAGATAAAGTTAAAAAGGTAGTATTACAAATTGTATTAGTATTTTTATTTTTGCCATTTTTTTCTTCTTTCCACCTTCCTCGAGCGCCCTCTGGCGGCAGCCATTTTGAAAAATATTTTCTTAACACGTCATCTCCAGTTTTTGTCCCAATCTCCTGAAATGCAGCCAACTGGTAAATCCTGATCCCAGTCACGACTTCATTTCATTAACCAGTTCATTTCCTCCAGCGCTCCCAGTGACAGATGAGTTCACTGGGGCAAACCTCATCGGAGGAGCCTGTTAACCTTTGACCTCCTCCCAAACGACCTTTCAGATCTGCTGACCTGCTCTCAGGGTTTCTCCACCCTTCAATTTTTACATCAAATTTAATACAATATTCAAACCTAATGCTACCTTACAGCTCAGTGCGATGGTTAATTCAAAATGTGATATTTTAATGTGAAAGTTAATGTTTGATTTATTTTCTTTACTGAAAATAGAAAATTTTATTCCTTAGAATCCAAAAGAGAAAGTCTCTCTTTCCTGCTCCGTTTCATTTTTTCCAAACTAACATAGTTTTATATTATATTTAGTCAACAGAGTAACTTTTAGTTCTACAGAGGGTCAAAAGTGCCACAACATAATAAACAAAAGAACTGTAAAAAAATTATTTATATATAATATATATTTATTTACTTAATAACATACAACATATTTATTCAATTTATCTTTGGGATTAATAACATATTTTGAATGTACTTGAATTTTAATAAAAATGGTGGTATTATTCATATGAGCACTTTCTAATTGATTTACTTATTTAAATATTTAACAATCAACTAAATAGTCAAATTTAATAACTAAAATAACAAATTAATATATTTAAATAAATACATTTATAAATTTCTGGCACTTAAGTTGCCAGAAATTTGATCTATACATTTATTTAAATATTTAGTAGCTTTTTATTCACTATTTGGAGCTGATTTGGCTGTGATTTCAAATCAGGTTAACGTTTATTGAACATTAACCTCAGCTTCAGTGTTTGTGCAGCATATTGATCATTTTCGTGGGTCCAGGAAGCAGAGTGTGACCGCAGAGCAAACAGCAGCTGGCCCCACGCATGCCTGGTGCAGCAGATGCGTGTTTATGATTAAACCTGGGGCTGGACTCGCTTCTGTCTGGCATGATTTCTGCTCAGGCTTCAGCAGAGACGGCCTCTCAGGACCCCCAGCTCCCCGTTTCGGATGCATTGGGTCCAGCTGCAGTCAGAGGCTCCCACAGCAGAGCTGCGTCTCCTCCAGCATGGTGAGTGCGCGCAACCTGTTGCTTCACTTCCGGAGTTTTTACACCGCAATGAACAGGAATGTGCGGGATTCATGCATAAATGCGCAGGTTTCTCTTGAGTTTGCGTGTTGGAGGGGATTTGTTTGTGAGCTGATGATAATGTCACTGATTAAGCAGATTACACTGTTGCTACGATACCTGAAGACGTCACAGCTCGGATCCCTGCAGGGAGAAAGAAACATCTGCTTGGTTCAGACAGCTGACTGGAATCATGTGACTTTGAATAAATAGTTAAGAACTAAAATGGAAATAACCAAATGCGTGCAGACAAACAGAAAACACATTAAAATGATCCGGGTTTTGCTTTTTTAAGCAGGAATGCGGCAGTTTATCGTTTCCAGATGTACGCATTTTCAGCCAATCAGAGTCTGTGTTTGAGAAGCTGCCCCTCTGCAACCTGCAGGAGACATAGGAGAAAATACAGGACCCAACATCAGAGTTTACAGGAAAAACAGGGAAACTTTCACAGCTACAAAAGGCGAAAATTTGATAGAAAAAAAAACCCTATAAATTTAAGATTAATTTTAAACATTTTCTACAAAAAAAAAGAAATTTCCAACGTTTGAAAAGTTTCTGAAGTCCAAACAATTTCTAGAAACAAGAAAATCAGAGTTTAATAGTTGAAAATTTGCTTAGAAAAAAATTTTGGAATTTGAAATTTTTTTAAAAAAATGGGAAATTTGAATTTCAAAACTAAAATTTTTAAAAATGAAAAAGGAAGTTACTGACTTTGAAAAGCTAAAAATTTGCTGGGAAGAAAAAAAGAATAATTTTGAGATTAGTCTCGAAATTTCTACCTGGACATTTTTTGAGTGTCAAAACATTTCTAGAAGAAACAATGAAATATCCAAAAAGTAAAGAATATTTGCTAGAAAAAAATATTCCAGAATAATCTTGAGTTTGAAAAGTCAAAATTTGCAACAAAGAAAAAGTTTCAAAAGTCACAAATTTAAAACATTTGAAATGCAGAAAATTTCAAGGAAATATCTGAGCTTTTTGACTAAAGTGAAAAATATACTAGGAAAAAACTCAGAAATTCAGAGACTGATTGCAGAAATTTTCTAAACAAGAAAATTTGAGTTTCAAGACAAAAAAGTTAGAAAAATAATCAAAAATTAATTTTCAACTTTTGAAACTCAAATTTCCAGGTTTTTGAAGAAAGTTCTGCGATTAATCTAAATAATAGGGTTTTTTTCAATTAAACTCAGAAATTTCCCTGTGTTTTTATTTTCTTTTAGAAAATATCTGAGTGTTTTGGGCAGAAATGTCCACGTTTTCTTTCTCTCCCTCCTGTTTCTGCTGCAGGCCGGTAAGATCCAGACTCTGAGCGAAGAGGAGCGCGCTCACCTGCTGCCGCTGCTGCGGAACGCCCAGTGGGTGGAGACGGTCGGCCGCGACGCCATCTACAAAGAATTCATCTTCAAAGACTTCAATCAGGTTTGTTCATCAAAGCCGCTTACGAACGCCGTCTGAACGTGACTGCGTGACGCTTCCGCTCCGCCTGCAGGCCTTCGGGTTCATGTCCAGAGTGGCTTTACAAGCGGAGAAGATGGACCATCATCCCGAGTGGTTTAACGTTTACAACAAGGTAATATGATGGTAAATATGTGCAAAAATAAATTAGATAACCTTTATTACAGTATTAAAATCTCACGTCCAATATTTAGGGAACCTTTTTTAATAGGAGGATCTCAATTGTATGGAAGGCTATTGCTGCCACTCTCATGAAAAAGAAAATTCAACTTGTTTCTTAATTATGAGTTAGCGATGTCATAAGTATGAGATTATCTCATAATGTTTTATCAGTTTAAATTACTGGATCAATTCAACAAACTAAATTAGATTTATGCCAGTAGCTGCGTTTCCAAAAATGTGTACAAAAATTTGCCTAAGTTGGAAAAAAAATTTTTGTAATTGTAAATAAATTTATTTATGCAATAAGTCTCTTAAAAAAAAACAACACGTAGCACCATGATCCTCCAACTACCGTCATCTTCTTCGTCGTTTCCACCAGTAGTAACATCCAGTTGTTGATCATGTGACTCGTGATGTGAAGAAAGTGTTTCTATTGCAGTTTTCTGAAATAAAACTATTTCAATACTAAAACAACCCACCTAACAAACTGCGTCTCCATTGACCATAATTGCACAAATTAATTGCAAAACTAAATTTGCTTAAAACCCGGTGCCAAAAAAAAACCCTCCTATTTTTTGATAAAGTTATTGCCCTGCAGTGAAGTATTTTTTGGGCCATGTCAACATTTATTTCACAAAACTGCAAACGTTTTACGCATCACAAGTCACATGATCAACAACAGGATGTTACTACTGGCAGAAACGATGAAGACACACAGGAAGTGGTAGGAGGAGGATGGCGTAGCAAATTTTTTAATGACATTGCGTGAACAAACTAATTTAGTGATTGCGTTTCTTATTTAATAGAACTCCAAATGCAAAATTGTATTTTTCAACATAAGCAAAATATCGGTAAGGTTTTGCGCACATTTGTAATGGAAAAGCAGCAACGCCAGTGCAAATTTAATTTAAAAAGTGAGTTTCTTTCAAATGGTTATGTTTCCATTAAGCAAATTTATGTTTGTAATTCCAATTTGTGTCTTTAGAAACTGAGCTATTGTTCAGTGCGGTTCTTCTTTTTTTCCCCTGCAGGTCCAGATCACGCTCAGCACCCACGACTGCGGTGGATTGTCTCAGCGCGACATCACTTTGGCCACCTTCATCGACCAGGCCTCCCTTGATGTGAAGCTGCTTTAACTGAGAAACATCCATCAGATTTCAAACGCCAAATGAAAGTAGATTACTCTCAGTTCTCTGTGAAAAAGAAACATGTAGCCATTTGGTTTGTTGTTGAAACTGAGAAAACAGAATCAGGTCTATGTTACGTCAGGATTTGAGTAATTCCAGCAATCATGATCCATTCCAGTTGGTGTTACAGAAAAACCACTGATTTGTTGTGCCTGTTGTTTTTTGTATTACGGTAATAAAATGTTAGGCTGCATTTGTGACCTGATGTATGTAAACAATGAGCAAGAGGCTGTTTTATCAGGCTCAGGGTGATTTATGTATCTTATAAGGCAGAAAAGTTCTGACTCAATCAGTTGTTGAGCTCAAGAGAGAGAAAAATAAAAACATTTAAATTTTTAGGCTTTAAATTAAGAAAAACAAAAAAAGTTTCCAGAAGAAGTATTAATACATTTTCTCCTGTGTAAAATGATTCAAAGAAAATGGACAGTACAAAAAAAGTAGATATAAAAAGAATATTACTGGAACTTTTAGTGTCATTTTGCCTGCCACCTATGGACACAAGAGTAAAATTGTTAACTTTTATAAAAAAATATATGATTTTTACATATTAAAATTGTCACCATGTTGTGACAGTTTGTTACAAAATTTAAGATCTCTGACTAAAGTATTAAAAGCCAACATACATTATTTTAATGAGCTAAAGACACGGAGGTCCAAACGTTTGGCCTTGGAGGCCAAAACAAGCAAATGTTTTACTACCAGGGAGGCCACAAAGTTGGTTAAATTAAAACTGCAAGATATAGTTTGTGATATTTTTTGTTTAACCTGGTCAAAAATAAACACTTTTATTAAATCTTTATATCTTTAAATATCAAAAACATAAGAAAGGCTTCAGACTGTTGCCTTATTAAAAGAAAAACAGACCTTTTCCAAAATTTTTGGAGGTCTTCAATCATTGTAACCATTCTTGACATGTCATAAGGGGACCGAACAAATTCATTTCAAGGACCACAAATGGCCCCCCACCCACACTTTGGACCTAAATCGTTACACAAGTGCGTCCTTATTTGAGTATTTTGTAATTTTGAAATTTTATTTGAACTACATCTAAACCCATACTACTAAATACAATCATTTAATGAGAATAAAGGGCAGATTGTTTATTTTCTGTGGAGAAAAGACATTATTGGAGTAAAAGTTACAGCAAAAAGTCATTATGGAGTCGTCATTCGTTAGTCTTTATGTTGGTTATTCACTGAGCCTTTGACCGGACTCAGATTATCAGGTTTAACAGGCAGATATGTTGTAAATGTTACACATCAGGCACTGAATAAAACATGGAGGAAAATACAAGCAAAACCAAGTACATTCATGTGTAATCTGAGCAAAAATGCTACCCATGAAAACAAATGCTCACAGAAAAGGCCTGAAAGTCAATTAAAAAGTGGTTAAAAGTTTTTACGATGGCGCATTACGCTGTAGAAAGAAAGGAGAAAAAGGAGAACATTTCTGTCATGAAACTATAAAAAAATTTAGATTAACTTCAAGAAAAAAGATTGGAAATTTCTGAGATCCAAACATCAAAACGTTATAAAAAAAATAAAATTTGCGAAAGAATTTTTGATTAATCTCAGATTTATTTAGTTATTTTTGGAAAAAATACGTTTAAACTGGAACATTTTCGACTTTTAAAACTCAAAACTGTAGCAAAGTGGAGAATTTTTAACTTTTAAAATTCAGAGTTTTCAAGTTTTTCCTAGAAAATCATTGAGATTAATCTCATTGTTTATTTTTTTTCTTGCAAATGTTTAACTTTTCAAACTCAAAATTTTTTAGTTTTTTTAAACTAGAATTTTTCCACTTTTGAAACTCAGAAATTTCCATTTTTTTTCTAAAACATTTCTATGAATAAGCTCAAAATCCATGAGTTTGTTACTCATTTTTTGTCTCTCATTAATGGTCCTAATATTGCGCCGTATATGTTAAATTTTCCTGATTTAAATGCCAACAGTGGACATTCTCCCTTTTTCTCACCACTTTGCACAAGAAAAATGTATATTGCACAAAACTACTTTAACCGCATTAGGAGAACAGATGAATCAGAGACAAAGTGATTTACAGTTTGCTTCGTTAACCTTTAAGGAACCGTCTACATTTCCGGAAACTTCCTCCCAACCGGCCGGCCTGCGGCTTTGAATCCGCGTTATCGAGGCGGCCTGATAAACTCACAGTGTTGTGTGGAAATCCGTCACCCAGCTGGATGAGGCCAGTACAAACTGAGGTAGATTCAATTAGGACACAAATTAGCACAAGACGCTAAACACAGAGTAGAAACCACTGAGAAGAAAATAGACCAAGAGTTGAAACTTCAGTCTGTTAGGAAGAAACCTGAAATCTGATTGAATCTGGATATTAATGCCCCTCATCTCCTTTACGGCCCAAACATCGACAAACAGAAACTCTGGAAACAAAATAAACTCCTCATGCAGGCGGAGCTTACAGTCAGACTGATGTTTTCGGCACAACGCCAAGTTACAGTCATCACAGGAAAAATAAGGGAGTAAATTCCCATCAAAAATCTCTGAAAATTTCAGATCAATATCAAATATTTTCTAGAAAATACATGGAAATTTCTGATATTGAAAAGTCAAATATTTGCTAGATAAAAACACAGAAATTTTCCAGCAAAAAAACAAAAAAACTGAGTTTTAAAAATTCAAAATTTTTAACTACTGTATTCTAAATGTTCAAATTTTCAAAGTTGGAAATTTCCAGCTTTTGGAAATTTTCTGAATTTGAAAAATTAAAAATTTTCAAAACAAATTTTGAGACCAATCTGAAATAAAAGAATCTGAAATTTGTCAGTTTCAAAAATATTTCCAAGCTTTTTCAAGAAATAAAATTGAAGACTAAACTAAGTTTTCGAGTTGTTTCTAGAAGATTCTAGATTTTTCAAAAGTTTTTTCTTGACAATTTCTGAGGTAAATCTAAAGAAAGTGTTTTTCACTAAAATACTCAAGTTTTGAAACATGAAATTTTATTATTTGTCTTCTACAAAATTTCTGATTACTCTCAAAGTTAATCAGAAATTTTGCTAGCTTTTTCTGGCAAATTTTTGACCTTTGAAACTCAGAAATATTCAAAAATCCAAAATGTTCAGCTTTTGAAAATTTTCTAATCTTCAGAAGTCGAAAATTTTCAATTTTTGGAACTCAGAAACTTCAGAATCTTTAACAAATTTTCAACTTTTAATCACTTTTAAATTTCAAGTTTTTTGTAGGGAATTTCTTAGATTTTCTTTTGCAGAAATGTACTTTTTCTTTCTGCCTATGATGGATTTAAAAGGCCGCTGTATTGCAGAGCTCTTTGCACCGACAAGACAGGATGAAATAAATGCTGTATGTTGAAGCGCTGACAGAAAAATGGCTGCAGTCCTCACGTTTTCACGCTAGAGGGCAGCACAGCAGCTCTAACTGTGGTTTTGAGGTGTTGCTGAAAGAAGTTGAAATGTTCAGACAAAAATAAAAACGATGACAATAGAAGAAAAAACTAAATTGTTTCGCTATGATTCAAACACAGGTGCATCTCAAAATATCAAAAACTTCTGAAATTTCCATAATTTCAACTGTTAATGTGTTTATTTTGATGATTATAGTAGAAATCTAATGAAAACCAAACATAAAAGTCTTTTAGAAATTATTATTATAATAATAAATTATTATACAATAAATTATTGTTATTATTATAAATTCAAAATATCAGCTGGGCTGATGATATTTGCATACAAGCAAAGTTAATGGAAAGTTAACTGGAAGGAAAAACTGGATTTCCTCAGGACTGCTACTTCCTGATCCCCTCCATGCCACGCCGCATTGATGCAGTAGTTTCCTAGAATGTAATATTCTAATCTTGAGAGAAGAAAGCTTTTAGATTTTCATTAGTATGAATGAATAATCACAGAAATGATCAGAAATAAACACTGAAATCATCAACAGGTTAATTTTATGATCATTTTTGATTTCTTGAGATGCACCAATAGGAGGACATGTCAAGATTAAGAAATGAAAACTGTCTGAAATGAATGAAAGATAAAATAACACACAGTCAGTCCCATGGCATTGTTAAAATCAAGTTAAAGGTTCTGGTGAACCCAGGAAAGTCCAGTTTCTCTCTGGGTTCAGCTAAGCGATGATGGCTTCTTCTTCTTCTTCTTCTTCTCCTAAAAGCTCTGCAGACTTTCTCAGTGCAGTTTTAAATAATAAGGCAACCGTTGAACGATTTAACAAGGAGCGCATTGACCTTGAAATCGGGTTCAAGGACGTGGAGAGTTAAAGTTTAGTGGGCTTTGCTGTTGCCGTTCATGTGGCTGACGTTGGATTTTGGTGCCTCTGTGCTGTAGAGACAGTCCAGGAACCCTCTGGAGATCTCCGTCACCAGGGACCGGTCCGGGATGGACTGGGCCATGCCGTAGATCGCCCCCTGGAGGGGAGACAGGGGTCAGACAAACCCAAACTCATCATTTGGTCCAGATGACAGACTAGATGGCTCCGCCCACACCGAGTTTCACTCAGGAAGAGCAAACCTCCAACAAACTACTGCTGGAAAAGGTTGTAATCTTCAGCGATACCAGAAAATCCTCATCAGCCATCAGTAAGGCAAAAAAACGTACTTTTTTTTCCTCAAAATTTTGTCTTTGTTTTCTCAGAAATTTTGACTTTTTTCTCATAATTTTTCAGAATGAGATTTTTTAGGGTGTTTGTCATTTTAAATCCAAAAAAGCTGCTGCTGGCCACGCCCCCAACTCAACATTTACACATGCACTTGAAAATGGCTACAAACAAATTCGTAATTATACAGTGGTACATCTTTGAAAAGCAGAAGTGGAGCCTTCTGCACAACCAGCAAAAATCCAGCAAGTAGTTCCTGGAAGGTAAATAAAAAAAAACCCAAAACACTTGTCTTTTCCAGCAGCCATTGTGCAGCATATATAGCGGTAAAACCAGCTTACCAAACATGCTGGAACTCACCTTGGGTTAACTTACTCCCAAAAACAATTGGGTGATTTTTTTAAGGTGTTTGGGTTGTTTCTAGAAGCAGTACAAATCCAAATGGATGTAGAAAAATGCGCAAAATGTGAATTTAGGTTCTCTAAAGATTCATCACCAACTCACCATTCCTGTGGTTTTCTCTCTAGGGGTTCTTCATGATGATGGCGACCTGCTCTTTAACTTCCCGAATGAACCGATCAGCAACCCCAGGCTGGGTGTGAAGCACCGTGCAGCATAGGTGGATGCTGCAAAGGAAGACATGACGCTGTAAACACTGAAACTACCTGCATGTTTGGAACATACGGAAGCTCAGAAATGACAAGAATTACACCACTTGGCCTCCTACGCTAATGTGAGGAACATCGGTTTAATGTTTGCAGAGGTGTGAAAAGTATCCAAACGTTTTACTTAAATGAAAGTAGCACTACTTCAACATATTTTTCTCAAGTAATTCAAGAAATTACTCAAAAAACTTGGGAGTATTTGATGAAAAATCTACTCATTTTTTATCATTACAGGAATCTTGTTTTTCTAGTTTTAGCTTGTTTACATCAGTTTCCTCTGTCTGAAGAGTGTTTTTCATAAGTTTCTTGATTTTATGTTTTCCCTTCCTAATCTCCAGAGATGATTTAATCCTCCTGATTTAAGAGATTTGTAGTTTTTTTCTCTAAATTTTCCGCTTTCCCCTCATCCAACCTGGACGGAAACTGCAGCGTGTTCAGGTTCCAGCCCTTCGACGTCAGCGCGTTTGAAAGGCGGAAGATGTCAAAGTCCTCGGAGCCGATGGCCACCACGGACACTTCCGGGTTCCCGAACACAAACACTCCCTTTATTTTTCTCATCCTGTCCAAAATGAAAACGGATGTTAGCATGTTGGCTGCTGCCTCGCTGCAGCGCCGGCTGAACGTGGCCGTCTCACTCGTTTCTGATCTTGCGCGCCGTGCCGATGATCTTCTTGGTGGCGTCCACGTAGCCGCTCTCTCCCATGTACATCATGGTGGCCCAGCAGGCGGCGATGATTCCTCCGGGCCTGGAGCCCGCCACCGACGGCGAGGCGTAGATCCCCCCCTGCCAGTCTGGAGCCACGAAGTACTGGTACTGACGGTACTTTTTATCGCTGTAGAGGATCACAGATGAGCCTTTGGGCGCGTAGCCGTACTGGAGAGAAAAGGATTAAAAAGGTGGAAATAAAAACATTAAATGAGACTTTGTGACTTTATTTAAACCAGAGCTGCCAAAGTTTGTGCCAAAAATAAATTGAGAACCACTTTTCTATTTCTACTAAAACTTGAAAGGTTTAACTTTTAATATGTCTTGTTAATATATTAAATATGCTACATAGACAATATTTTACTAAAATAAGCTAAATAATTTTGTTTTCAAAAAGGAATTTGTAAATTATTGTTCATCCAAAAAATCTTTGCTTCCTTTTTTCTTTTTACATTTAAAAAAAAAAGTTTAGGCAGAATTTGCTGGTTTTAGCTAAATGTAATCAATGAAAACAGAAAAAGTTTAATAAAGCAAAAAACTTTGTCTTGTACATAAATAAATGTTTAAAAATATTTTATTTGTGTGTTAAAATCTCAAATTGATCACAAATTTGCTCCATTATTTAATTGTTGACTGAAACATGATAAAGTACACTGGGATTTTTTTTAAAATTTATAAACTGGGAAAATGTCTAAAATGTCATTAGAGAAACAATCTGCTAATAGAAGTAGAAGTCGGTTGCTAGGTAACGGGCTGGGCTTGGCTGGTGTTGCTAGGTGACAGACTAGAGAATGTTGACTGTGAAACAGCTGAAATTATCTGCCAATAGAATTGGTACTTTTTCATCAATATTGAGGAATTATTTATTTAAAACAAGCTTCTATATCTTTCTGAAAAGTTACTTTTAAGTTAGTTTTGTCTTATTTCAAATACTCAAAGATATTTATGTTAGAAAACAGACCAAAAATGCTGGGTGAGATTTAGTATTTCAGCAGATCCATACAGAGTTGGATCTGTATGGGATCCAACTCGCTGGCCTGTAGTCAATCACGCTCCTTACCTTGTGGGTGTCTGCAGAGATGCTAGTAACTCCCTTCACTCTGAAGTCAAACGGGGCGAGTGAGTAACCAGCTTTTTCCATGAAAACAATGAGATACCCGCCCAAACAGGCATCCACATGCAGAGGGATGTCGTAGCGCACCGCCAGCTGCAACACAGCGACTGAAAGTTTCAAAGAACGGACTTCCCCATTTCTGTTTTTGGCCATATTGGGATAGGAAATGTCTGGCCTCTGACCTTGGCTACTTCTTCAACCGGATCTATGATGCCATGGGGGAACTGGGGCGCCGAGCAGACAAGCATGGCTGTGTTTTTGCTGATGGCTCTTCTCATCGCCTTAGTGCAGAGCAAACAAAAGGAGAATAATGAATGTTTGAAAGCAGGAAACACCGAGAGGGAATAACACACACGCACTCACCTTAACGTCGACCTTCATGGTCTTCTGGTCGAGAGGAATGTGGACGAGTTTCATCCCAAAGTAATGTGCGGCTTTGTCGAAGGCCGCGTGGACGCTCACTGGAGCAAGGCTGAAGATTGGGACAAAAAATACCTCAGCACTATCACTGGAAAATAGGGCTGAAACAATCAATCAACTATTGAAATAATCGTTTACAAGAAACGATTAGCCCGAAAAAATGGTAATTTACTAACAGACTGATATAATCAGAGCAGTAATTTGGCAAAAAACTATTAAAACAATTCAGACATTTTTCATTGAAGATAAAAAAAACTTTGTCTATAAATCTGTTCTATCAAAAACTACAAAAAAAAATAATCTAAAAATAATCTAAAAATAATCAACTGATCAGTTCTGCAATGTACTGATGTCAAGTCAAGCTGTGAGCTTTTTGAGGATTATTTTTAGCTGCAGATGCATCCTGTGCTCCAAGTAATCAAATGTTCACTAAAGGAATATTATGTTGTTGCAGTTTAGGCAGTAAAATGTTTATTTTCTTGTTTTAAAAAGGAACTGATTTGTTTATTTTTATATTTGAATGTATTTCTAATATTGCATAAGAAAGGCTCAGATGAAAAATCTGCAGAATGTGCCAATTCTTCAACAGATTAATTGATTAATTGTCGCAATAATTGATCATTTAATCGATAACTAAAGTAATTGTTAGCTGCAGCCCTACTGGAAACAAAAAGCCAGGTCTTCTGAAGCTCATCTTACATTTCAGGGAACGTCACGCCCCGCTCATAAGCCATGTCTCTGTATGCTTTGCAGGCCATTAGGATGCTCTCAGTTCCTCCAGAAGTGACCTGGGAAAAGCCAAGGTGAAGATCCATCAAATTGAGCAAATCTTTCCTCAACGGACTTGTGGATTTCCTGAGATTATAACAATAAAACATAATATTTTATTTGGAGTATTGAGGTTTTACAGTTCCACAGGAGTTAGGTCCACCGTTGAACAGGGAGCAGGACATTCGGACAACCTCAGCTTCCATCTTCCTGACACCAGGAAAGATGTCCGGGTGGAGAGGGTTGCTCCACGCAAAATCTCCATAAACCTGCACAACAAAACATAACAGGAAAAAAATTATTAGAACAAAGTCTAAATTATTAGAACAATAATTTGTTTTTGTGTTAAAAAGCTTTTTTGTTTATACAAAAAAGCTTTCAAGTGTTAACAGGGCCGAAACGATTCATCTTAAAAAACCGATTAATCATTGACTGCAGTATCCAGACTAAAACAAGGCCATTTACCAAAAACTTGTATTTTCTTAATAAAAAAAGGATCTTAATTATTTTGTTTATTTGTATCGAAATCTAATAACGCATTGGCCCATTTTGCAGATTTTTTTTATTTAACCACTAGTCTTTATATTTAATATTTGAACTACAGAAACAAATAACTAAATTTCTTTTTTAAACAAGAACATTTTCTTGCCTCATACCTTCACCAGGAGTTTAGTCAGGGTTTCATCCCCCCAGTACACGGCACCGGAAACACACCCTTTGCTCCACTGTACTTCATCTGGAGAAGAAATATTTTAAGTTAATTTGGTATCTCAATCAGTCAATAATATATATGAATACTAACAACTAAAAAGGTATATCTGCCCCCTACTGACATGAATATTCATTTCCAAGGACTGCCAACATATTTTAAATGCACAAAAAAAATCAAAACCATCAGCTTATTCAACACTATTTCATTTTATTATATTTTGTTGCTATTGCTATTTGTTCTCCATATGTATTTGGTTGTTATTTTGTAGATCAATTCATCTGTTTGTTAGTCAGTAATGTTTGTTTTATATGCACTAATTGGTGCTGCAGTAGAACAATCCCGTTAACAAACTGAAACCTGGAGTTTGAGGTATTATTAATTTAGTGCAGTGCGCTAAAGGGAAAAATAATGCAGAAAAACCACTGAATAATAACTTCAAACCACTTTTTTCTCGCGCTCTGTATCAGCTACACTACAAGCAGACTAGGTGTTATAGCAACTGACTGACAACAGCTCCGCTAATGTATCAGTATTTAACACTAAAAATCATTCAAACGTTAGAGCATTCAGTCTGTTACAGTTTTATATGTTTAGGCTTGATGTTTATTTTGTGATTAATAATAACTGATAGCTGCGGTAGATTAGCTACTGCTGCTACTAGCTAAGCTAACTTAGAGGTGGTTGATTAGGTCATTTAAACAGTTGCGCTACTGATGATCTGTCAGAGTTGGTGCCTGATTATTTTTTGACTGAACCAAAACAAACCAAATTCCACATCATGTTATGGTTGTCAAAGTCAATATAGCATAGCTGACCTACGTCCCTCTCCCTTGCTATTTTTGCCTTAGTTAAAACTTTATCTAGTTATCGTAGTGTTAACAATTGGTAGCAAAGCACTGAGTCTCATTTTCTTTATACACTCATACATTTAAGATTTAGTGGACTGGATGGACAACTTGATAGTTAAAATTATCGCCAGTCATCATCAGCAGGAAGGTGGGGACGGGATCTTGGTCTTTAAAGACTTAATAAAGGAAAACATGTGAAAAAAAATTACAATTCAGGCAGGTAAAGCCTGGTTGCCCCTGACAGATACAACTCCACACTTCCTCACAATACATCAGAAACCAGCAGCTTTCTTGGAAATATAAATGTCTCCCGATCCAAGCGGCTCATTGCTGGTGAATCACTTACTCAGCGTTTGATACTCTTTGATTTTTTCCATGACTTGGCTCTGAGTTAGCCCTTTAGTGGGCAGTTGCTGAGTGTAGCTCATCCCCTCCTTCAGCGTACACAGACTGTGGGACATGTCGTCCAGAGCCTTGTTCAGCTGCTTCTGAATCTGTTGTGTTAAAAAAAGAAAAACAGACATTTGTTATTGAAATAAAGTTGCTAAAGTCAGCAGAAGTCAAAGTGTGACTAGTAATCAGCTTATCATGAGTGCATGATGCAAAGTGTGCCGAAGGTCCCACAGTGACAACAATCGGACCACAAAGGAGGAACAGATCCACCACAGAACTTACATTGTCACCAACGAAGGGTATTTTTCTGACGAGTCGAAAGACTTGACTCTTGATTCTGGAAGTGAGACCTGAAACGGAGACACAGGGCAGCAGCTGTGGGTGAAAATGACAGGAAGCAAACCCAGCTGACTGTGACTAACAAGGCATTCAGTTTGATGAAATCATCATTTTATTCTGCTAAAGTGGGAGAATGTTTTAGGGGTTTTTACCTCTACAAGCCTGAACAGCAGAAACGTCGTTCAGGCTTGTTTCTGCCGTTCAGAAACAAGACTGTTTCTGAACAGGATGGAAAAAGACCTGAAGTGAAATACCTACCATTTCCATTTCCATGATTTATTGTCTTTTTCTTTCTACCAAAAATGGGATGATTGAGTTATTTTTTTGAAAATTTTAAACTTGTATCTGATTAATCATCAGAATAATCTATAGAATGATGAATCAATAACCAGAATAATATAAAGGACAATCAGCAACTAGAACAACCTTCACAGCTGGATTTAAATTCAAATTAAATGACTCTCAGGTGGTCTGTGTTCATTAATTAAGTGACTTCTGTAGCCCTGTTGCAATACTCAATAAATCAATTAGTCACATGATTAAAACAAGCTCTATAATTTTCCTTTGAAAGATTTATTGCTCTCTTTCCTACAGGTGCTTTCGTCCTTATGTGAAAGCACCTGTCACTCATTATTTAATTATTTCCAGGTGTGAAATATTACTTTCTCGCTGGAAGAGGAGTCCTTTGAGCCAGAGAACTGCCAGCATGGTGAGGACAGATGCTCCCATGATTTGCCACGGCTCCAGGTGGGAGCAGCGGGAGTTGATCTGCCGCCGACCTTCCTCTAGGTACAGCAGCAGCATCTCCTTATACACCTCCAAGGCACTCTGAAAGGACAACACACGACTTACAATTCATTTTTGATTCATGGTTAATCAAATTAAACTCAGCTCCATTCATTTATCTAATAATATCCGCTTAGTCCTTTTTTTAGTGTTGTAGTTTGGGTGTCACCCAGGAGGGGGCGCAGCTGGTCAGAGGAGCCAGCAGTCGCTAAAAAAAAAGATGGCGGAAGTGCCGTCGAAAGAGAGTAACGGTCCAGAGTCCGATGTGCGATGAAACCTGAACTTTATGTGGTTTTGAAATATAACACTCGACAAGCTCTTTTAGTTTAACATTCATAGCGCTGATTCAGCCGCCAACTTATCAACCAAATATTACTGATGTGCTACGAAGGCGAGAATGATGACAGAAAACGCATAAAAATAATACACACAGGGACGGCTAGTGTAAGTGAGCTAAGCCCTCCCTGACATTTACAATAATAAATGCCATAATCCCAGTTGATGTTGGATGTAAAAATAAACAACTTCAAATTAAATACCTACAAATAAATACATTTTAGAAATAATGTATCACATTTGGTTATATTTTCAACAAACCTGGTGTCTAACCGCCAGGGGAAAATCCCGGGGTGTTTCCGGAGGGCTAACTTCTGAGAGCTCCATTCAGCGTTACTGTCTGTCAGGCTCAGAATGATTGACAGGCGTCTGGCCACAACCTCTCGGTTTGAGGCTAAATTTTGGTTGGCCCAGGGCCAGCGCGCGGCCACAGGATTCATCCAATCAGGATGGACCTGCCTCGAGCTCGAGTGTGTGGGCGTGGCTTGGCGTAGACCGAGTTGGTGCCATGGTGAGCAATATTATAAACAAGGTGGATTAAACAAAACATGACTGAATAAGCACTGTTGATTTTGTGGCCCGTCAGGATTTTATGGAGCAAGCGAAATGTTTAAGATTTTTCCGTTATAACTTAATGATTTTTAAATTCAGCATATTAAAAAAAGATTTTGTACCCAGTCCTACATCTGTACGAGTGAAGCTACAATCTCCAAACATAAAACAGTTTAAAACATAATTAAAAAATATGATCACTGCATCAAAATTAGAACTAATTACTGCTATGATCAATGCTGCTGTCATTCTTTAATTAAGCTGTCAATGTGGCATATTGAAAGAATTTTAACACATTAGAAACAATTGATGCTTGCTAATAACATGAATGCATTTACCAGTTATCCTAATTAAGAACATGCCATAACCCAGTTCATGTTGGGTGTAAAAATAAGTTCAGACTTCCACCCACTGTTTGGAACATATAAATATACTTCACAACTGTTCTTCTTTTGCTTCTTTTGAATTCTTAACAGATTCTTTCCTCTGCAGGTGAATGTGTTGGGAAAACGCTGAGCTAACTGGGTGACTTCACCCACTCCCCTTAGGCAACTGGTTGGGAGGAAATTCTCCCAGCTATAAACAGTCCTGCATTTCCTCTGATAAATATAAAGAGCTTTGCTCTGTTCAGGTGTGAATTCAGCAGTGAGATACCAATGAATCAAATTGCACAAGCGGGGTAACATTATCTCCATTATCTGTCAGCAGAGGTGTGTTTACAACGCCACAGCCGACATTTTGATAGGACAGACTCTCCACATCAGCTGCAATCAGATGGAAAAAGCTTAAGGTTCACAACATGGTATCTTAAGAACTCGCTATCTGTGTGACCGCCAATGTTCATCACCTTTTAGTTTTTCACATTTTGTCACCTTGCAATAACAAACTTTATAATATCTCACTGGAGTTAACAAAAGAATGACAATCTGACCATTTTTGTTGGTTTGATGCCATAATATTAAAGGCCATTAATATTAAATTAATAAAAAATATATCAATAACTCAAACGACTTAATATGCTTTTCTGATGAAGTATTTTGAAACCCTCTTTCAAATATTTCTTAATTTTACTCCACCCACCGAAACGCACATTTGCTTCAAAATAGTCCGCACACTTTTACTTTTAAAATCATATTTCCTTGGGTTATTTCTGTCACTTGATGTTAAGACAAAAAATCGTTTGTAAATTAATTGGCAATAATGTCTTTCTAGCTTAAAGCATAAAAACTTTTAAAATTAGCAGAGTCCTTTAGTTGCTATTGGACATTCGGTTGATTAAAAGGTTTATTTGTGAAGTGAAGTGACAACAACCTGGCTGTAATTCCTGCCTGTTTCGACAGCATCTCCTCTTTCAGGTTTGGCAGGATCCAGTGTAGCAGCAGCAAAGAACAGAACAGAACAAACCTGGTTGGGTTTTCATAACCGACCTCTGGTCTGTTATCACCACCATCACTAATTATTGACCTTTACACACCAATGACCCTCCAAAGCCCACTCTGCTGTCTTTGCCTGAGAAAAACTTAAACCCAGTTCACACAAAGGATGTTGGTTTGTATTGTTTCCCTCATTGTTGAGCCGTAAACGCCCATTTCTCTCGGTCCCCCCGTCCCGACAACATCTGACTGCTCTGAAATCAGATCTTTTGTTTCCCAGGAGGCTTTGCTCTCGTGCAAAAGCGGTTGCTGCTGACAACAAACAAGTCCTCCAACTTTTAGCAAAACATCTGTAAACTCCCACTTATTAACAGAGCTGGGGATCAACTAATTACATTTGCTTGACTAAGTATTTTTAAAATGTACTTTAATGAGTATTTATACTACGCTGTACATTCCACTTTACTTGAGTAATTTTATTATGAAGTACCTCTACTCTTTCTTGAGTACAATTTCTTGTATTTCCTCCTCTACTGACTAAAAGTAATAATGATAAAGTTTTATTTAGGAGAAAAGTGATTAAATCTTCAAAGTGCATCTGGTGTTTGAATTGATGCAGGCTGTAAAATTTGCCCTAACATTGTTGTTGTCTTTTTAAAGAAAATCACAGTCCAATATGAACAGCTAACAACAATAACACATTGTTGCAGCTTCCGGCAGGTTCATGCTGGACAGGATCTCCAGTTTTACCCTACAATAAACAACAGCATTGCTCTTTAACCCCTCTTACAGCAGGTTGGTGACTCAAACAGAGGCTACATTTTAAGTTTTATTTAAATTACAGAACAATAAAATGAGGATTTA
This sequence comes from Poeciliopsis gracilis, assembly GCA_911649635.1. Classification (NCBI taxonomy): domain Eukaryota; kingdom Metazoa; phylum Chordata; class Actinopteri; order Cyprinodontiformes; family Poeciliidae; genus Poeciliopsis; species Poeciliopsis gracilis. The sequence goes on from CAJVRI010001154.1 coordinate 7,091,979, forward strand.
CATCATATATGTTGATTTTTATCAACAGCAAAACAATAACGGTGCTTAAATTGTTGTTTAACACTTGTTCTTCTGGTAAATCGCCCTATTTCTGTTCTTTGTAAGTCCTTAAGGAAAACAGTTAGCTAACTTGTCCACTTAAACAAGTCAGTCCTAAATAAAACGGAGACAAAAGTCAAGAGAAACGTACCCAGTAATCCATGTTTCCGAGTTAAGCTGTCGTTTAAATTCTTCCTCTTTGTTCACTTCTCATGTAAAGCCTGACTTTCTGCCCCTCAGATCACATCTAAATGCTACAGGGAGCCGCAGCGAGCAGAAGCTAACCCTGATTCAGGAAGCAGCTTCTGCGCCGTCTGCGCATGTGTAGATCTGACAACGATGCTGATTGCCCGATTACATGCAATGCGGGTGTGAGAGTGTTTGTTCCGCATGAGATGCAGATCTGAGTTGTAAACAACGGGAATATTGAATTAAACAAACTGTTACGAAAGAGACAATAAGAAAAACAATAAAAGCATTTTAACTGTGATCTGAAAATAAGTTTTATATTTTTTCTCAAATTTCAAATAAATCTTTGCATTTTCTACTGATCCCAAAAGGAAATCAAACGTTGTTACACATAATTTTCATGTTTCTATTTATTTATTTGTTGAATATATTTTGTATTGTATTTTATTTTTTATTATTTTTTATTTATATAATGAATCACTTTTGTAATTATATTATTTTTTCTAAAATTAAGCATTATTAACGCTGATGGCAGCGGACAGGAAGGATTTCCTGTAGAGGTCTGTATTACAGCAGTGCAGGAAAAGCCTCTGACTGAAGACAATCTGTTTTTCTAAGACAGACTCATAAAGAAGATGCTCAAGATTACCTGTAATGTTCTTTATTTTATGAAGAGTAAATTCATAATGTTTCCACCGTATCCCAAAATGGATTTAATTCACTTTTGGTGTAAAATTATACATAAGATACCCCAGAATGATAAATTGAAAAAAGTTAGTTGTAAATTTTCCTAATTCAAAGAAAATTGCAAAAGAATTCAAACCAACTTTTTCAATTTGTCATTAGAGAGTATATTATGTAGAATTTTATGCCAAAAAATTATTGAATCCATATATAAGTAGCTAAGTATTTTTGCACTCATAACTGAAAAGCCTTCAGGATTTCTGAGTCCATCTGCTGTAAATTTCAATTGATAAAACTTAATTTTTATGTCTAAAAGAGCAGAAATCAAGCAATCAATGTCAAAGGAGCTTTGTGTTTTTAACTCCATGGGAAATATTGAAATATATAGATATATTTTAAATCAATGGCTCTATGTTTATCCAGAAGGTCAGGTATTGCTATGGACTCCAATATTCAGGATGTATCTCTTGACATCCACTTAATGGCTAACTTTGCATTTTACACAGAATCCTAAGAAAATATACTGAAGCTAAATCTGCAGTATATAACTTTAATATAAAAATAGATATTTCTTTTTTATTTACTATCCATCTTTGACTTGGACAGATCTGAAAGGATATTGCATCTTGACACGAAGATGACCTAACCCTAACTAGTTAGGGTTAGTTAGGTTAGTTGACCCTAACCCTAGCTAGTTAGCATTGGCCTATTAGCAGCTAGTTAGCGTTAGCCTCAACAGCCTGGACCTACAGAGGAAAAATTAAGATGTTTAGACAGAAAAAAGCTTCAAACACGACATTGAAACTGCAATATATAACTTTTATAAGAAGTATGTTTTTTTTTTAAATATTTGTTGAAATTGTCGACGTGTTGTTTCAGTTTAACACGAGAAAGATAATCTGTGAAAAGATCGGTCTCCTCCAGCTCCCCCTGAGCTTTTATTACCAATCTGAACAAAAACGATCAGAGCCGGAAGGCGGGTCTTAACGCTGCCAATCAAACTCATGTTCTTTCTGTTAAATGTGCGAATTGCAGAGAAACAACTTACCGTTACAGAAAAACCATTTATTCACCCACCATGCTAACTAGCTGGCTTTAGCATTCATAACAGGCTATGCTAGCGCAGCGTAGCAGAGAGCAAGAGCGCCACTATTTTTTATAGAAGGTACATAATGCAGTTTTAGTGTTGGCAATGAGTCAAAATATAGATTTATGTTCAAGTGATATTTTTGGAATCAGAGACAAAAATATCTTTGAAATTATTATCTAAATAATAATTTCAGAAATATCAAATATTTAAACCCTTTTGTCTGTTTATTTAACATAAAATTAACTTTTTTTTTCTACCTATTTAACTCGACGCACTAATGAACCTATAAACTGGCAATCAAAAGCAAATAAAAAGAAATATTCTTCAGCTGTCTGGGGGTGAAAAGAAGCGCCTTGCCCCCATTTTGTTTCTTAAATGTCCAAACCGTCCAACAAAAAGACGAACCGTCTCCGAGGAGCAGCGATTCCACTGTAATTGGTGTACACTGCCTTCAAAAGCCGCGGTTAGACGTACAATGCGTCGCCTGTGAAAGGAAACTCCAAAGCACATTAAAAGTAAATTAGTTCTTGTGTAAAGTGCGTTGGGGTCACGCTGGTCACGACGCGCGCACCTCTCCAAAGACGCACATGTCTCCAAAGGCGCACTCTATGGTTTCTAAAAGCCAGTCACATTGTTGGGGGTCTCACAAGAGGTGTACATATGGCATCCGGGTTGCAATTAAATGTTTTTAAGATGTTTTTCCTCACTTGAAGAAGTTTCCTTTTTCTTCCTCCCAGCAGCTCTTTGGCAGACAGAAGAAGAGGGAGGGGGCCGCATTGAAAGGCTCCGCTGCTGGTTTGGGATCGACAACAATCTGGTCAGCGAGTTGTTGGACTTTGATTGTCCCCCTCAAAACGTCCTTCAAACAAAAAGCTCAAGACGAAAATAAAGCCCCACCTGGTTCCTCTGTTTGCTAAAGTAATAATAAATAGATTTGCTTTAATAAATACGCAAAAGGAGCCGCATAAAGCGGAGCGCTAATCAGGAGCGTCGGCAGGTATATCACCTGTTCCGCAGCTTGTTCAGTTTATTGTTAAATATTGTTAAATCACTTTCTGCCATTTCCGCAGCAACTGGCCTCTCGTGTTTGCCCACACTTTGCATAATAAGCGGGACGCCGATCATATAAAAAATCCAGAAGAGACAGACAGGTCCGAACGCACACCTGTCCAAGATATCCGAACATGGATTTGGCACCGAGGGGTATTTGTAAAGTGGCAGTATTCCGTTTACTTTAGACTTTTTCCAGCCTTTTTATAACAGTGGGCCACCATCTCCTATCGCACAAGTGTATTTGTCCAGTTTATTGAAAGCATATGGTTATCAGAATCCCCCCAAAACACATATTTAGACAGAAAGTTCAGTGGAGCTCTTTGTGAGCTGTTGTCAGTAAATCATGTCCTAGTCAAAGCTCCAACGCTTCCGCTGCTTGTTGTCCACTTCACTAATGTTTAACCTCCGGAAAAAATATCAAGTCGCGCCGTAAAGAGCGACGCGCCATCAGGTTTTGGCCAAAATGGGCATGTTTTTGGAGATGTCATGGCGCACAGCTGTATGGCCACTTTTCCAGCAGAAACTGGGTTTGTTCTGTTACGTCACAGTAAAAGAGTCTTTGAACTTTGAATCCAAACAGCAGGTTTGGTCAAATCGGGTCCGGTTTACTCTGCAGCTCCGTGCGTAACTGTCCTACTACCGACGGGGAAAGTTTGCGCTTAAACGCACAAAGCGAATGTTGAACCAAATGTGTTTTTTCTCCGGTAAAAGCCTAAACTTTTAACTTTCTAAAAACATAATGAAAAAAAAACTTTGTTTTAAAAAGTTGAAGAAATTATTGTTCTTTTTTACTGGAAACCTGGAAATACGCGCAAAAGATCATCCATACACAATGAGGCTGGAAATAAATGTTGTTTTGAAACAACTTCAGATATATTTATTAAACTTTTTACAGCAACAGAGCTCCTGGAGTAAATTTTTTTACATTAATCAAAATTTTAAAGAACATTTAATCTGCAGGTGAGATATTCTGGACGTCATTTTGAGTGCGTAAAAAGTGGAAATCCAGCTGCTCTTTAGTTTAGCTGATCTATTTATTAATAAAAAGGCTTTAGAGCATCAATAAACATTTACATTTAAGCACCAGAGTTTATTTTGAGGCTAATTTTCCCATCTGTTATCACCGGATGTGCGTAATGGACGTACAAACATCAAGTTTAATATCCAAATAGAGGATAAAACCGGCAGCAGTTTCTCAAATACAACAGAAAGTCTGCATGTAACCTTAGAAACATAAATTAACATTATTGGATCAAATAAAACGTCTTAACACACAAGAACACCAAAATAAAAAAAAGTTGATGGATTAAGTAGTTATTTTACATTTTTTTCTGAAATTAAATATTTTATTGAAAGAAACTCAAAATATTGTTGCTATAATTCCTTGGAGCTTTTGGTTCAAATAATTTTTTTAATTTATGACACATTTTTATGAAATTGGGGACATGAAAAAGAGATAAATATCCAACCTTTATCATCTGAATTTAAACACTGGAACTATTTGGATGTTTTGTGTTCTGATGCAGAAACGTGGAAAACTGGTGAATAAAATGAATTTTCTTCCAAACCTGCACCTGCAGTTCTCTGAACTGATTTTAAAAGATAAAATGTTCAAAAATATATAAATATGTTTTATGTTATAGATTTGCATACATTTTTGAAGCATATAAAAAAAGCAGTAAAGAGTGAAGGGGCCGGCGGGGGACGCGCTGCTCGGACGCTGATTGGACATTTTGTCTGCCGCTGTTGATTCAGGCTGCGCAAAAAGATAAGATAAAGGCCATATAAAATGACAAAGATGCGCATCCATCCCGCACCATCAGTTGCACATAAACGGGTCTGACGCCTCAGCGACAGCAGAGGACGGCCGTCTGTCTGTCTGTCTGTCTGTCATCTGTCTGTCTCCGCGTTCCGTCTTCACCTGACTGCAGAAGTAAGTGCAAACAGATCCACCCAAGTGCCTCTTTTTCAGTTGCTTTAGATTAAGACTGATTTTTTTTGCGTGGAAAACTGGAAGTTGTTGAATCAGTGTGTAAAATGGTATTAAATGTGCGAATTTGCGCAGGATGTCTTCCGGAGACTCTGATGGAAACTCGCCTGGACCGCAGCAGCAGCGCAGGATGTGCGACAGAAAAGCGCCAAAAACGAGCGCAGAGCAGTGCGGACCGCGCGGCAGGCGCAGAATGAAGGCCAACGACCGGGAGCGCCACCGGATGCACAACCTGAACTCTGCGCTGGACGCACTGCGCAACATCCTGCCGGCGCTGCCGGAGGACGCGAAGCTCACCAAGATAGAAACGCTGCGCTTCGCCCGCAACTACATCTGGGCGCTGACGGAGACGCTGCGCATGGCGGACCATCACGCAAACCCCGCGGCGTGGGACGCGGGGTCTACCGCAGAGTCCTGGTGCGCCAGCGCCGCCGATGAACTGAACTGCAAAAGTTTTATTCCGGTCACCATTTATTTCAGGTCGGTCCATGGAGAGAATGACGTCAGAAACTCTTGGTAGAAACTGAATCTTTAGCTTGAAAATGTCAAACTGTATGGAGCTCAAATATGGCCATAACGTTTGTGCAAAAGACAAAAATTTAACAGAAAAAAATATTTTGAAACTGAGAAAAAACTCAAATTGAAATACATATATATATATATTTAAAACTGGAAAAAAAAACTTTAAAAAATTGAAACAAAAAAATGTAAAACAGGAAAAAGATTCTGTGAAACTCAAAAAATGTTCCAAGTCTACTTTTCAGATTCAAACTTTTTTCCAGTTTAACATTTTTTTACTTTGAACAAACTTTCTGGTCCTAATTTGGCTCGAAAAAACTCACTTTTTGTTCTATCTTTTGGAGAAAACTATTGTCATCTTAGCCAATTGTTTTGTTTTTGCTGTAAATTATTTATGCACAACCTCTTGTGACATTACAGAAGGTTTAAAGGGGCTCATCAGAATTATGGTCTGTATATATTTGTATTTGCTTTTTTTTTTAATTAAATATTTAATATTATAACAAACATTTATTTATGGTTGTCATTTATCAGAGGTGGGTGGAGAGCAATACTTCATTATACAATTACAGAAGTAAATTGGCTGTCAGTGGTTTCAGATAATCTCAATCTGATTAAAATTAAACAAAAAGGTGAGCAATCTGGGGCTAATCAGGAACTAGCAGCAATAAATCTGGGGTTCTACGTTTCTGGCAGATCCATCAGATTCACATGAATTCTGCTGATCAGGTTTCTCTGCTCTTTCTTGGCAGTTTGTCATTTTTCTCTCCATGTATCTGGTTTAGTAAAAACATTAGCAGGTTTAGTTTGGAGGAACTTCAACCTGTTCAAACAAAACCCAAACTAAACCAGAACCCAAACTAAACCAGAACCTGCTCAAACTAATACTTTGAATCAATTCCTGATTATGTGCACAAAAACTGAAACATCTGATTGGAAGATCGATGCCGTTCCAACTTCTTCTGTCAACAAGAATCACAAAGCAAACCAACTGTTTAAAGCTAAAAGATTTATTTGGCGGTCATGTTCCATCAAGCTTTGGGCTGTTTCTGCTGTATAAAAATATTTATTCACTGTATAAAAATCCAGGTTTTATTTGGGGCGACTAACACTTGTTTCATGATTTAGAAAAACATTCAGAAAAGCAGGACTTGAACACAGTTTCATGATCGATAAAAACTCTCGGGCCAAAATTAATGTGCAAATTGTGGTTTTTCTTTCTTCGTGTCTGAGAGCGGGAGGCGGCGTGCAGTCCGAGGCCGGCGGGGTGGAGCGTTCTACTTGGGGAAGACGGTGACGACGTCGTAGCCCTCTGGCGGAGTGACGCGCTCCCGAGCGTGCTGCTCGCAGTAAATCTGCTCCTCCACGAAGAAATGTCCCTTCTGCTTCAGGTTGACGTCGCAGGCTGTGCAGGTGTAGCACTCAGGGTGGCGAAACTTTTCCCTCAGCTTCACCACCATCCCCCTGGCGACACATTCAACAGGATCAGTCGCCCAAAAAGGCAGAGGACCGGCACAACAAAGACCTAACATGACAAATTTAAGGTCAAAACGTCATTTTACAGAAATTACTCCCACACACTGAGTTGAAAAAAGAAATCTTGTAATTTTTAAAAATCAATCTGGCCTAAAACCTCAGATTAAAGATGCTCCAATCTCCACTTTAACCTCAGTAAGAAAAACTCCATCATAAATAATTTCTACACAAAACTATTATTTGATTTCGTAACGAAGCTGTATGTTTTTTTAAATCAATAAAATATATAATTAATCGACAGCTCCAGAGTCTAACCGCATTCAGCCACTAGGTGGAGACAAACTTCAGATAAAAGTCCCTTCATGATGGAGCCGACATCCCATAATGATCATCCAGTCCTAAAACCTGACTGGATGGTGACTGAACCAGTTAGCCATCTTTTTTTAAATCATTGTCTATAAACGAAATATTGATTTGTAAATGATTAATCACCAAACTGATTGTTAACATAATGTTTGTTATTCGAAGCTGAACCATGTACTGTCGGTTCACATTATGACGACATAATCATCAGCGGCTATTCTGCTTATTCCTAAAAATACTTTGAGTTTAGTTCAGTATTGAGCAACTAAGAATGTAAAACTAAATAAAAGTTGAGGTTTTTTTCCAGTATTACTACAAAAAACCCTACATTTTGTGTCCCACTGAGTCCCTTCTGAGCAGGACAATCTGGCTGAAAACATATCACTATGTAATCGTTTCTATTGATAATTATTGATTAGTTTTATCCTCAGTTTTCCTTCCACATCGTTTATTTTGAAGTAATTAAGAGATACGGTGGCGAAACTTTAAACTGTTGCTGCACCAGTTACTCAGCGGGTTGTTGCTAGGCAACCAAGGAACGAGTGTGTTACTAAGCAACCAAAGCGTGAGCGAGTTAAGTTCACAAACGTTTCTGCACGGTTTTGGATCAATTTATTGGAATTACTGAATATTGTATCAGATGTGTCATCTATTGATATTGATAACGTGTTTATCGTGACATATATTTGTTATTGATTTATTGTCCAGCTCTACTTTCAGCGTGACGTTTTTTGGCCCCCAACGCGACCTCAGCGTGACCTTATGTAGACTTTTTAAACTTAGTTTCACTCTGGATCCGTGTGAATACTCACACAATCCCAGAACCACATTTATCGCAGACAGGCAACTTCTCAGTGTTCCCGACAGAAGATCCGATCTTTGTCGTTGGCGCCTTCACGCTCCTGAAGCCTGACGGTTTGTCTGTGTCGCCTACAAAATGTCAGGAACAAACCGAAATTTATGTTCTCAGACTACGAAGCCATTAATCTGCACTGAATTCAACTGCAGGAGTTTTGAACATTGTGGCCTCTGCACCTGTCTCGAGAATCTCCTGAAGCACCTTGAAGGAAGCGGACTGCCGCGGCGGCTCGTCGGACTCTTGGTTCTCTTGCAGCATCTTGTAGACCTCCGAGTCCGTTGGTAACGCCGGTCGCTTTCCCGCCGCCGCCGGCTCTGACGGCGCTCTGAAAGGACGGGAAAAACTCAATATTAGCATCAAAACTGTTCAAACAAGTCTTTGTTGATCACAGAGCATTTAAGATGCTTTGGAGACGCAGCACAAACACAACGGACTGTACTTTTCTTTATGACATAACGGGAAATCCATTTTATGGAACCAGAGTGTGGCAGGAAGTCCTTCCAAACACAACAAAATAAAAGCACCAAATGATTACTGTGGAATAAATGTGTAGTCGCTTCAGGACAAAAAGGAAAACCCAAAGGTTTTTTAACGTGTTTCTGTTCAGACTTCAGCTGGAGAACAAAAATACTCCAGGAAACTGCAGGAAGATCTGAACGCACTTCTAACTTTATTCTTTTGAAAAATGTTGTTTCTTGCAAAAATAGACAATAACTGATCATTTCTTACAACTTAAATGTAAAATGAAAGTTAATTTTATCCTACAATAAAAAAATATAATAAAAAAACCTTCCTGTCGTATTTCACAAAAAACATCCCATTCCAAACATACACACAGCAGAACCACAGGCCGATCTCCTCCGTGCTACGCCGCATTGATGCAGTAATTCAGGTAAAAGAAAAGACGGTTCAGAACCTGGACATGTTGCTCTGTGCTGCTCAATTTGTCCTCTAATCCTCTGGATTAGAGAATCCAGAGGAAAAAAGAAAAGGCAGATTCTGATTGTTTTCTCTTCAGTGGCCCAAATCCTCTTCGTCTGGATCATCAGTTTTCTTTACTTTGGTTTATTAGCGTTCCAATAGCATCTTGATGCATTAATCTGCACTAATAACCCTGATTGGGTTCTGATTCAATCAGAACTCACTTGTTGTTGGGCTCGTTCGCCACCGTCTTCACCTCGTCCACGGCGGAGTTAAAGTCCTTGATGTTGTCAGACGAGTAGAGACCAGATGGACTGTTGTACTGGTTGGTCACGACCTTCGGGCCAAAACCAGCAAACGGCAGAGCGCTCCGGTTGTGGGACGAGCCGATGTGTTTCACCTCCTGATCAATAATAATAAAATGAAGCTTAAAGTGAGGTTTCTGTTCAGGCTCCTGCTCTCAACGTGCCACAGTGCAACGGAAACTTTACACAGTGATGATCAATTCAAACACAAACATGCATGAAAAACTGCAGTCACAATATTCAGCAGATCTGATTAAACTCGGCCACTAAAAGCGTTTTGCTCGTAATTAGACGAGTTAAAGAAGCTCGTTTAATTTTCAGGCTTTGTTCACGTTTCCAAAGTAAAATTCTAACTTTTCCAGCAAGATTTTGGAGTTAAAAACAACACAAATTAACTTTCAATTCTCCATTATATGATGTAATTTCTTACTTTTATTAATAGTGTCTTGTATTTTACATTCTACAGTCATGGCCAAAAGTTTTGAGAATGATTCAAATGTTAATATTTACAAAGTCTACTGCTTCAGTTTTTATAATGGCAATTTGCATATACTCCAGAATCTTATGAAGGGTGATCAGCGCAACAGCAATTAATTGCAGAGTCAATATTTGCCTAGAAAATGAACTTTATCCCCTAAAACACATTTCAGCTTCATTGCAGCCCGATGCCTTAAAGGACCAGCTAACATTGTTTCAGTGATTGCTCCATTAACACAGGTGTGGCTGGTGATGAGGACAGGAATGGAGGTCAATCTGTCATGATTAAGTAAGAATGACACCACTGGACACTTTAAAAAGAAGCTGGTCCTTGGCATCATTGTTTCTCTTCTGTGAACCATGGTTATCTTTGAAGAAACAAATGCAGTCATCATTGCACTGCACAAAAATGGCCTAAGAGGAAAGAGAATCGCAGCTAGAAAGATTGCACCTCAGTCAACAACCTATCGCATCATCAAGAACTTCAAGGAGAGATGTTCCATTGTTGCCAAAAGGCTCCAGGGCCAAGAAAGACCAGCAAGCGCCAGGACCGTCTCTTAAAAGAGTTTCAGCTGCAGGATCGGGCTACCAGCAGTGCAGAGCTTGCTCAGGAATGGCAGCAGGCAGGTGTGAGTGCATCTGCACGCACTCTGAGGCGGAGACTCTTGGAGCAAGGCCTGGTCTCAAGGAGGGCAGCAAAGAAGCCACTTATCTCCAGGAAAAACATCAGGGACAGACTGATATTCTGCAAAAGGTACAGGGAGAGGACTGCTGAGGGACTGGGGTAAGTCATTTTCTCTGATGAAGCCCCTTTCCATTGTTTGGGACATCTGGAAAACGGCTTATTCGCAGAAGACGAGGTGAGCGCTACCACCAGTCTTGTCTCATGCCAACTGTAAAGCATCCTGAAACCATTCATGTGTGGGGTTGCTTCTCAGCCAAGGGAGTCGGCTCTCTCACAGTCTGACCTATAAACACAGCCATGAATAAAGAATGGTACCAGAATGTCCTCCGAGAGCAACTTCTCCCAACCGTCCAAGAGCAGTTTGGTGATGAACAATGGCTTTTCCAGCATGATGGAGCACCTTGCCATAAAGCAAAGGTGATATCTAACTGGCTCAGGGAACAAAACATAGAGATTTTGGGTCCATGGCCTGGAAACTCCCCTGATCTTAATCCCATTGAAAACTTGTGGTCAATCATCAAGAGACGGGTGGACAAACGAAAACCGAGGAATTCTGACAAAATGCAAGCATTGATTGTGCAAGAATGGACTGCTATCAGTCAGGATTTGGCCCAGAAGTTGATTGAGAGCATTGCCAGGGGTCAACACTGCAAATATTGACTTGCTGCATTAACTCATTCTAACTGTCAATAAAAGCTTTTGTTACTCATAATATGATTGCAATTGTATTTCTGTATGTGATGACAACATCTGACATTCACACATGAAAACCAGAGGGCAGCAGATCATGTGAAAATATAATATTTGTGTCATTCTCAATACTTTTGGCCATGACTGTACAGTAGGGACCAGATAAACTAAACTATAACAAAACTTTATATTTTGAAATGTTTCTAATACATCTGATCTGAGAACAAAACACTAGTTTAAAAAATCTGAAATCTCAATAACATTTAATGTAAACAATTTAAATCATCTGTATTTCAGTTTCACGGATCAATAAGTCATTCAGTCATCAGTCTGGCTCCAGCTGCAAACTGTTTCATTCAAACATTAGATTGCACTTCATTACAAAGCCGCAAATTTTGCAAACCTTGAAAACATTTACAGGATTTTCAAGGACTTGAAGCATGAATTTCATTTCATGATGCGACTGAACAAACGCGAAACGACATCAGCAGACAAACAACTCATGCCTCAGTGGGAACACGATTCAAGCATCTGCCGTCAGGATTCATCAACTCTGCAGAGTCTTTTTAAGCCTCAATTGCAAACAGTTTCAGTTAAGGATAAAAGCGTCAGATTTCATCCAAATGCTTGAAACGTGTTTGAGAAAAACGCACACAGAGGAGAGAGAGAGCAAGAGAAGGAGAGAGAGAGAGAGAGACAGAGAGAGAGAGAAACAGAGAGAGAGAGAGAGAGAGAGAGAGAGTAACAGAGAGAGAGAGACAGACAGAGCGAGACAGAGCGAGAGAGACAGAGAGACAGAAACAGAGAGAGAGAGAGAGACAGAGAGTAACAGAGAGAGAGACAGACGGAGAGAGAGCGCCTGTGACTCAGTTTCCTACATGAATTCAAACTTTGGCCTCAACTTTCCCCCCGAAACAGCAGCGACTGAGTCTTGCGTCACAGCTTGGCTGATAAACTACGGTCTCCTAGGAAACCGCCTGTTGGGAAGCAAACAATGACTTCATTTCTGGCACACAAAAAAAATCCCACAACCTTCGCAAGAGCACAAATATTTCAACTTCTAGAAAAACTGTGTGGCTACCTGCATTAAAAAAAAGATGAGTTTTTGCTGCATAAGGCAGTAATTAATAGAAAGTGAACGATGAAACTCACCCGCGGTTCTGACGCAAGGTTCATCTTGTAAGGGTGTGTCTTTCCTTCCTCAGACGAGAGCGGAGACCACAGCTTAGTTTCTGACCTGCAGAGCAAAAACACACGTAGGAAAATGAGGCTTAAAGCTCCGAGGCTATTCCACACACAGACGCCTCGCAGCAGCAAACACAGAAATATTACCAAGCACAAATATCTGAGTAACGAGGAAAATAACTGACGAGAAAGTTTTCAGCAAGAAACAGGAGCTTGTTGAAGGTAAATAAGTCATTAATATTGATGGAAAAATGACTAGTTATTTGTATCAGAAACTAGAAGAGAAATACTTGGTAAAGTTTAAATGGGCCGCGGCTCTCTGCCGCCTGGAAGCCGTGATGTAATGCGGTGAAGTAAGACGCTCAGAACGCCTCCCTGAGCAAACAGCCGTCACCGAACACCTGGATGGGAGCTGAGTCAGTTTTTATGCGTCGCTGCGGCCCACCTGTCGATGGACAGCGCCATTTCCTCCACGCAGCCCTTTATCTTGTTCTGCGCCTCCAGGTGAGTCATGGTCTCCGTCGGCTCGCCGTTGATCGACAGGATTATGTCTCCGATGCACAAGTTGGCCTGCGCCGCTTTGCTCCCAGGGTTGACCTACGATGACAAAATAAACAAAATCACACATCAACACAACGTCAAGGGTCATTTGGGGTTTTTAGCACATTCAGAGCATTTATTGCTGCAACAGGCTTATGCATGAACAATAACTACTTTTCTGTAGTTTAGAATATTAATCAGCAACAAAACAAACTAATTTTTAAGTCAATCTAGAGGCGGACTATTGTAAGATTGTATATGATTTAGAGACAACTAAAAAAATAATTAAATGCATGTGGTGTGATAAAGAATAGGGTAATAAATGAACGTTTCAGATGAACACATGGTATAAAGTCTTGTCCAGTCCAGTAACACAATTATCTCATAAAAGATGTGATAATTATAAAAATAGACGAGTCCAGAGGGAGCTAGTAGCTACTAGCTACCAGCAGGTTATAATTTTCTGCTTATAATCTTTTAACCAACTAGAAATTACTAGAAAAATGTCATTTTGTAACGAGTATTTTAATAAATATAAATAAATGCTTCACTTTGTTGATGTCAATTTTAAGAATAATCCAGAAACATTATTCTGTACAGATTGTGTAGTGAAGATTTGAGGCACATTATTTGCTTGGAGGAATTTTAATAAGCAATATATTCCAATTATTCGATGAATCTTTGCAGCTTTAAGTCAAAGTGGAAACATTCCTGATTTCTGAATGAATAAAAACGGAGTGAACGGAGTTTAATTGCAGCCTGGGCTCGTATCAGGGCTCTGCATCCTCTCACATGCTTCACACACGCAGCTTTGTTTACAGTAAACAGACGCAAAGCCACTTCCAAACTGGAGTTTTCAGTCTGCTGCCCAGAGGCAGATGTTTCACGGAGATAAGGAGCTTAAAGCGGAGAGATTGGCACAGTCCGGGCATTCCTCATCAGGTTTCCTGGGTGGAGTGGAGCGACTGGAGCGACTGCAGCGACTGCAGCGACTGCAGCGACTGCAGCGACTGCAGCGACTGCAGCGACTGCAGCGACTGCAGCGACTGCAGCGACTGCAGCGACTGCAGCGACTGCAGCGACTGCAGCGACTGCAGCGACTGCAGGCGACTGCAGCGACGGCGTTTACAACAGGAAGTCCAGCTGATCACACACCGGACTCACATGCTTCACTTCAACTACATTTTTACAACAATATGTTTCGGTATTTATGGCAATAAAAGGTAAATAAATACAGTCAGTGATGTGAACCCCATAATTACTGAGTGTTACAGTAACAAAAACTGAAATTGACAAAACATTTTTGTCACCTGAAATATATTAAAATGACAATTAAAGAGGAAAAACTATAACTAACTGGAATTACATTGTGTTTGTTTATAAAACTAACTAAAACTCACTGGAATAATAGATATAATAACCTGAGATTACTAATCTATTTATTAGCCTTTCTATCCAGTATAAAATAAATTTCACACACAGCTAGTTTACATCAGCTTTGGACAAATGATTCCACTTATTCCAGATTACAAAATAGGAACAGAAAAAGTTGTTTTTTCAACAATAATTTAATACATTTTTTCAAAATGCTGAGTATGCGTTACCCAATTGATGTATAAATAATCAAAATATTTATTTTAATTCTGCACCTAAAAATGAACCAAAGTATGAAAAAAATAAAAATACTACTATAACTAATAAAAACTCAGGTAAAACTAAACAATATTTAACTAGTAATAACTAAAAACTAGCAAACAACCTAAAATCTAATTAAGACTAAATGAATTTTTAAAAATTGAAATAAAACTAAAATCCAAAACTATTATAACTCTGGTACTGAGTGATTCTGTCTGTGTGTTGCAGACGTACAGAAGCTCCAACAAGTCCGGGTTTTCCTCAACAATCCCCTTTACAAATGCAGTTCACAGCGAAGGATGGACTGTAATGGCTGCTGCAGCTGAAGCTCACATTTACCCAACTGTTCCTTTAGAGCCTCACAGAGGGTAGCTGAAAAATGTAATTAATTAATTACATTTGCAAAATCAAAACAGGGGTTATGACTTCAGTGCAAAAATTTCATACAATTATTCAGAATTATTACAAAGGTTCCCAACGGAATCGTTTCTGGTACGTCCATAAATCTGACGCAGCTCATAGCTGCAATGCTATGAGCTGAAATATCAACAAGTCCTATCAAAATAGAAACTATGCTAATATTAGCTTAGCATTTCAGCAACAAGAAGCAGTGATATTTGTATTTATTGAAGAAACTGTAACAGATTAAAGCAGCTTACTAAACCATGTTAAGAGATAAGAATGCTAATAAAATCTAGATGTACTCAATGTAATGTAGTTACTACATGTAGATCTTGTAATTAAGTATCAGATTCGGTTTCTGAAATGATTCCTAAAAAATCCGTATCATGGAATCCCGACTAAAAGTAAAACGTGCCCAACAACCAATGAACTCCTTTTCTTTATTGCTATTACTGCAAGTTGTGCAACTATGTTGCCGTGATGATTTACAATTAACTTATTTAAGTTTTCATAGAAAGAGTAACAGATCTGATCATAATTCATACTTCTTAATTTACCGATAGTTTATAAGTAGACTGTCCATGGCTTTCCTCTGTGTGATTCTCATCTCCCATCAGTTCTTTGTCTGGAATTTCTGCCATTGAGCTCAATTTCAACCTGGCCAATCAGCAAGAAGTTATGAATGATGACACTGATTTTCTCCGACGTTTTAGGATTACAGTCCAGTTATGGTGGCTTTATGGAGCTGATGCATTATAGATGTCAACACCAAATGATAACGATTACATAAAATCAGAATCCAACTGTTTAAAATGTAAAAAGCATCTTGGTTAGTGCAGGACACAGAGCAGCTACTGTGTTGTGAAACCCCCCCCAAAACAAGCTGGAATACCAATTGGTATAGTTTGGTTCCTGATATCTAAATATTTTAATAAAGTTATATCAGTTCTACTATGATGATAGTTAATGCTGCCTCTACCCTCTCTGGTGCTGAAAAGCTGGTGGTCAGCTGGCTGAAAGGAGGGCGTGATAGTTTTACTTGTCTAGACACCTTCAGTCGTCTGGACATATTTATTTGCTGTGTGTTAATGTTTCATTTTCGCTTTTTGCTTATACATGTCAGTTAACTTTACTCAGTAGGAGTCGTCATCCTACTGATGACGACTCAGTAGGAGAAGTCGTTTCATTAAAAAGAGAAGTTATTTCCTTAAAACACTTTAAACCACACAAGCTCTTATTATCTTAATGATTGAAGCACAGATTGTAACAAACTAAAACTTCTGCCTTGTAGATTCACCTAGATGTTGTAAAATAACATAAAAAGAGCAAAAGGGCACAGAGGCCATGAATGACACACCTCACTGCAGCTCCCTCACTCAAAATAATTGCTTATAATCACAGAGTTGCTCCTCCTGAACCAGAGAAAGAACAAACTAAAAGCAGACCATCTTTCAGCTAAAGGGTTAATTTACCTTAACGCAGGTAAACAGACCAGCTAGCTAAAACCGTTACCAGTTGAGCCGCAGTTAGCCCGACTTTAACCCAATAAACCTCCATCCAGCCCCGTTAGCTCGCTTTAATTAACACCGCGGTAGCAGTAAGGTTCCTGCGGACACGGCTGACCTGGAGAGTGAAGCCAAACTTACCCGGGAAATAGCCAGCGGCTGCTCGAAGTCCTTCCCCCCGACGAGCCGGAACCCCCACGGGCCGGGACCCTGCATCACCACCCGGACAGGAGCCATCGCGTCAGGCTAACGTAGGCGACTTCAGGCGTTAGAAACGACCGGGCTGTGGCTCAGTTCCTGCTGTTTCTGACATGCAGCAGGCGGTGAGCGGAGGCTGAGCAGCGCTGCAGCGGAGGGGTGGACCCTCCGGAGACAATTGGACGAATAAACGTGGAGGTTTTCCCCGCTGATAACCTGGTGTCCAGAGATCGTGTATTGCAAAGATGAGTCACTGAGTTCTCACACTTCTTCTTCTTGACTTTTATTAGCGATTGGCAAAAACCGTTAGAGGCACAAACCACTCTACTTCCGGTAGCCAGTTTTTGGTCTTTTTCAGTGTCAAAATGTTTCAGCGTTAAAACAGTTTAAGTTATCAATAAAGAGACCTTATGAATTTTTAACTATTAAACATTTTTAGGGAACATCTGTTAAGATCTGTTAATTTGTGAAGTGATTACGATAATAAAACAGTTGTTTACCAAAATTACTCATGTTTCAGAAACATCTGCAGAAGAATCAAACTTTTTTTCAACAACAATTTAAGTCAAAAAGTTTTTTTTTTAAAAAAGGCTAAATGACCTGATAGATGGGGCTGATTCTGTTCTGGGGACCGGATCTCTTCAGATGATGGAGAAAAAAGGATTTAAAATGAATAAAATGATGAACAACCCGGATCATTGTAATCAGGAGACTGCATAAGCTACATTTCCAATGACCAAATAACTGTGCAAATAGAAATTGCGAGAATAAACTTGCTAAATTGAAACACCAATTGTGGAAAACAATTTAATGGGAAATACTTGGATGAGATGATTTTCAGCTATTTCAAAACGAATCCATTTCGCTAAACCACATTGGAAACATTTTTTGCGAGTCATTTGATGATGCAGCATGTTTTTATTTACTTATTGCAAACAAACTTATCCAGGTGTGATTTCAACTACGTTTCTTAATTAATGAAAAAGTTAATATCTCATAAACTTCTTTCATGTTTTCTTGTTTATTTTTGACATAACCGGAAAGCAGGTTTTTGACATTCCTGAGTTTCCGTATATTAAAACATACTTAATCATCCTTATAAAAACAATTTCCTGAAAGTATGTAACTTTTTTCCCTTTGGAGCAGATAAAAGTTCCTGAAGGCAGAGCAGAGAGACCCCTCTTCACATTTCGCCCTCTCATCTGAGCTCAGCCATTTGTTTCCAGGGGATGTCAGCTCTGCCTTTACGTCACTCTGTTATGTGCAAGCTTACCATTTATGGTAGAGCTAAAATCCCAGGATGTGGAATGTGCCGCTCCCAAAACCTGAACTCCAGCCAGGAGCTGCATGCTGAAAGCGGCCAGTCTGAATGAAACACGCCCTCTCTGCTTTGCATGCAGGCTTTAAACTTCTCTGCTGCTGAAGATCAGATCCTGCAGGAGTGAAGGTGGTTCTGACTGTTACAACCACAGCAGGACCAAAATGATCAGTGCATCACTGTAAAAACTGAAAGGTGAAATTAGCACCTTCAGGTTTCATGTTTCCCATTAGCCAGAAACATGAAACCTGGCTTTGTAGATATGCATGTAGTAAATTTCTACATTTACTCAATTACATTTACTTGAGTAACTTTTTTGAAGAAAAAAAACAAACTTTGCTGTAATTTTTACTTTTACATGATTAATTTAATTACTATGAAGTATTGCTACTCTTAAGATTTCTGAATGAAAAAATTAAAAATCTATTTTTTGACTAGTTTCTTGTTCAGATATCCTCGTTCACTTGAAATGAGACGAATCTTTACTTAAAAGTAACTTTTTAATAAGAAATAGCAGCTTGTTTTAAGTCAATAATTCCTTCATTTTGTTTTCAAAAGTTCTAGTCCCACTGGCAGATTATTATTTCACAAAACATTTTTCCATGTTATATTTTTCCATCATTATTAATGAATTATTGACTTAAAATAAGCTCCCATATCTTTCTGAAAATTTCCTAGAGAAAAAATATGTTGTATTTTTGCAGAATAGAAACCAAATCTCATGAACAATATATTCTTCTGTTTTCTTGCTTATTTCACTTTTACTTGGGCCGGCTCTGGTTGCAGCTAAAAGCAGATGCGTTGTTTTCAATATCTGCTCAAATCAGATATTGATTCCAATCAACGCAGATAACTAAAATGATAAACAATGCAACAAGACACATCATATTTTAAATTGTTTATTAAATATTGCATAATACCGTAGTCACAGCCGTGTGTGGTATCTTTATTTTACTGTTGTTAATCTAACATCACTGCAAACAGAAGCAAACAAACCAAACCTGTTGCAGGTTGTGCATCTCATCAAACTATCCCAATTATTTCAGTTGTTAATCGTTATTTCGAAGCAATGTGTCACACTCTTAGGTACTGGTTCTAGTTCGGTAACAAACAGACCATGGTTACACTGAATTATGACCCGATACATTTCAGTAAATCAAAAATTTAAAAATGACACTAGCTGCGTTTCCATTCACTAGTTAATTGCGTAATTTAAAAAAAAAGTTTTAGCGTTATGGTGAGGTGTTTTATGGACGTATCAAAATTGGCTTTATTTGCAAAACTGCTGCAGAAACAATATCTTTGCGTCAAATGAGTCACATGATCAACAACCGGATGTTGTCACTGGCACAAACCATGAAGAAGAAAACAGGAAGTAGCTGGAGGATCATGTTTTTAATGAACAAACTTATTCACCTGTGATTTTAATTTCGTTTCTCATTAAATGGCAACACTGCAATTACGAAATCGTGTTTTATCCGATGTTAGCGGAATATAAAAGTTTTTCGCACATTTGTAACGGAAACGCAGCTAATGAGGCAGAATTTTATAAATCCTCATGGTTATGCTCACAAATGGCAGCAAACGTGAAAACATGTGAAACCTTCTGTGCTTTGCCTCAAATCCGAGTGACAGAGAGAACAATCTGATCCTCCTGCCGTTTACAGTCTGTTTGCTCTATTTTACATATTTACAACATTTCCTCTTCTCATTTAGGATGAAGTTTGGACAACGCTGCCTGCATCACATTCATATCTGCAAACATTCATTCACCCCCTGATGCTGTATGGAGCACAATAGAGCACAAAAACACTGCTGCGAGTATTTACGACTGACCTATTTTTACATCGGGTGTTAAAAAAATCTATTTTTTAAATATATATAATGGAAGTTTACAAGGCTACAAGTCGTCACACTCTCAACCAGCCAGACACATTGATGTGAAGCTGAGGCTATAGAGGAACAAACATGTCGTGGAGGCCTCTGTGGTGAAACAAAACATGAACGATACATCAGTGCAAACCCACAGTGCAGCAAATTATCACAAACTAGCTGAGGAAAAACTCTGGCTATGTTGGCAAAGCAGGAGGGAAAAAACTGAATTAAACCCCAAAGAAACGGGAACACTGATTGTTCTGGTGACAAATCGAACTTCATTTACATCTCATATTTCCTTCATCTGATTTCTATCTGAAGCATGTTTCTTTTTCACATTTTGTCACATCAGAAGCACAAACTGTAATAAAAACTACTGGGATTTTATATGATCAACACAAATTCATGGATACACTGCAAAAACAGAATCTTACCAATTCAGTTTGGTCTAATTTCCTTTACAAATATGGAATAAGACAAAACTAAGTTAGAAGTTACTTTTCAGCGAGATAAAGGAGCTTGTTTCAAGGAAATAAAACAAACATTACTTCACTTGTAACATGGGGGAAATATTATAAGTGAAATATTCTGCTAGTGGAACTGGAATTGGGTTGCTAGGTAACGGGTTGCTTGGCTGGCGTTGCTAGGTAACGGCTCAGGGCCAGTGGATTGTGAAGTAAGTGAAATGATCTGCTAGTGAAACTAGAACATTTTAAAATCAACATCTAGAAATCATTGAGTCAAAAGAAGCTGCTGTTTCTTGCTGAAAAGTTCCTGGTTAGTTTAGTTTCATTTCAAGTTCTGAGACAGATCAAGATTACTTATTAAATCACAAGATTTTCTGTTTTTGTGGAGTGGAATAAATAAAAATCATGTTTAAATGATTGTATTTGATGTCAGAACAAATTCCAACTGTTGTGTGACGTGTCTGGGAACGTTAGTGGACAAAACGCATCAGGAAGACAGAAACACGGCAGAGAGGAAATAACAGCAACAAGGTCTCACAGAGGACACATCAGGGAAAAAATTAAATAAAATAAAAACATAAGACACACTGGAGATGGAGAGCCGTGATCAGAGAGGTTAAAACAAAAATATTATGGAAAAAAGAAAAAATCTGAGACTTCAGAAGACAGTAGACTGGGCTGGAGGTTCACCTTTAGCACCCAAAGCAACAATAAGATGGATCGAAGCATATAGATGTGTTAGAAAGGCCTAGTCAAAGTCTAGACTTGCATCCAATTAAGGATCTTTTTTGCATGACCATTCAAAGTGAGCTGGGACTATTTTGTAAAGAAGAATGTGCAAAAATTTGGCTGTTTTGAAAACTAATACATGTCCAGTTTAGTTCCACATGTAAAGTAGCACAAATTTTATGGGTATTTTTTGTTTTTGGATGAAAGGAACGCAATTATACGAAATAGCATGAGGGCCACTGAAAAAAAAATTACCTGTAATACAAATTTTGACTTTTTCTCCGAATCAGAATCATTTAAATTGTTTATGCAGCAAATCTCGTCTAAAAACTCAAATATACCGATTAAATTTGTGACGGGCTTCCAGTGAGGACAAAGAGCAGGTTTACAAATACAGTTACAAGAAACAATGGGATTATTTTCATTAGCTAACCACATAATTGACCTAAGAATATTTGGTTATTTGGAATATGACGCAGATCGGCACAGAATCAGAATTATGAGTTAAAAGTCAAAATTTTATTTGCATGTTTTACTTTGGCCCTAATCCTCTTCCATACATTTGGGCCGTTCACACTGCTGTGGAAAAGATCGGATTTGCACACAGCATCACATTCTGCTGTGTGAACGCAGCCTCAGCGTTTCCATATGTAAACTGGAATTAATTTGTGTTGATCTTTCATTAAATCCTAATAAAAACAGATTGAAGTTTGTGACTGGAAGTTGACAAATGTAAAAAAAAAAGTATGACTGAATACTTCTCAAGGCACTGTACAAAGGGATAACTACTGATGGTCTGCTGTACTGTAATTGAGAAATGATGATTACAATCTTTGCACAGAGCCCCTGATATGCACCAAAGCAGCTTAAAAATACCTGTTTAGCAAATAACCCTCAAACTACAGCGTCATGCTGCTCTGTGCAGGTCATAACAAGCTCTATGGATATCTGCAGAACAATCCGACAGCTCTGTTCAGGACTAACATGCACAGAGCTGAGACAGACAAAAACAAGATGGATTCTAAAGAAAATATGAAAGAAAAAGATCAATAATAGTCCTTGTTTTTGTAGGTAGCTTAACTCTGGGACGTTTCTCACACAGGAAGACGGCTCTGATGCTTTCAGAGGATCTAAAGTGAAACCCTGTCACCACCTCTGTGGGAAGATGAATTGGGTTGAGATGGGATTTCATGCTCCAGTTTGGTTTTACAGTGCATGCAGAACATCTACAGAAAGAAAAACAAACACGTGCTCATATTCAGAAGGCCTCGTGTGTGTGGATACAATCTGAGCCCAGAGGATGTGGTTAAAACTTCTGTAAGAATCAGTAAAAATCACATTCCTGAACTAAAACTAGATCGCAGTACACTGCAAAAACACAAAATCTTACCAAGCATTTCTAGTGGAAACTTCTTAGTACATTTAAAATAAGATAAAAATGACTTAGAAGTAACTTTTCAGCAATATATAGGAGCTGGTTTTAAGTAAATAACTAAATCTTAATGAAAAAGTGTGAGTTTCCCCGGCAGATTATCACTTCTTGAAGACATTTATTGTTACGCATGAAATAATCTGCTAGTGGAAGTAGAACTGGGTTGCTAGGCAACGGGGTGTGGTTGACTGGCGTTGCTAGGTAACGGCACAGAGCCAGCTGTCAGAGGAACTACCACTTTTTCTTTAAAATTAAGGAATTGTTAACTTAAAACACGTTCCTATGTCGTTCTAAAACGTTACCTCTAAATTAGTTTTGTCTTATTTTTAAGTGTGTTAATATATTTACACAAGAAACTTAACCAAAAGTATCGTGATTTTGCAGTGTATGTCATCAGCTGAAATCTGCTTTTATTTTGTTAGCTGGGGACAAACAGGAAGTTAAGTGTGACCACGCCCGTCTGGTAGTTGTGCTGAAGGCGTTGGATCACTAGCTACCTCTAAGGCGTCACTTAATCAAGTCAAATCAAAAGCGCGCGCTTCACTTGGAGAGAACATGCAACACAGTCCGTGTGTCCTGCTTCGTGTTTGCTACAGAACAATGTAGAAAACAAAAGGCCTTCGCAGCGTTTCGCTGCTCGGGCTTCAATATATCATTTTAAATAAGCTTGTTGTTTCTACACATGCACCCGACTGCATCAGGAAGAGTGTTTGGTTAAAAAACAAAACAAGGCAATACTGAAGCGGTGTCTGAAGCATTAGGATTACACAGAGGTGTAGCAGCTTTAACATTCCCCTGAAAAACAACAACACTGAATTTATGGTGATTTCAAATAACCAAAAAAATAAAAATAAAAATAAATTTTTTTTAAAATCAGACCAGTTCCAGCAGGGGTCGCTAACGCTACAGATGGTTAAAGGGCAAATATCATCATATTGAAGAGGCAGAAGCTCCATATTTAAAGTACCTCAAATTCTGTTTGTTTTCAAAGTGAATAATAAACTTTAAAAGATCATTTTCTGAAACAAAACGAGACTTTCAAGCCACGCTCCCAAAAACAGGAAGGCACGGCCATATATGGAAAATGTATTTTAGTTACTGTAGATAATGTTTTCTGCACATAAATCTTTTGTTTTCTTTACAAAAAAGGGAACATTTTAAGGCACAGGTATCAAACTCATGGCCCGCGGGCCAAATCCGGCCACCGTGACTATTTATGTGGCCCTCTACTGCAGAGAGCCACATAAATTGAACTTTAAGATACCAGTTGTGTACGTAAACATGATTTAATCAGAAAACAAATCAGGCTTCTTTTGTATAGGACCAAATTACATTTGTGTGAAAAGAAGTTAAAAATATGTTACATTTTAAGAAATACTAATTAAACGTCGATAAGTTTCAACAGTTTAACGTTTAGTTTTATTAGCACATCAACTGGCCCTTCGGAGACATTCATGATCTACATGCGGCCAAAAATGAAAATGTTTAGCTTCCCTGTTTTAAGGCAATTACATGAAAATAGGATGAGTTAGCATGTTTGCTACAAAGACATTCCAGAAAATAATAGAAAAGTCAGACTGAAATTAAATTATTTAAAGTTGACACACAGTTGCTACAGCTGCTAGCAGAGTCGACAGCCAGACCACCCAGTTCATCCGGCTGAAACAGTTTCTTTTACCAGTAACTGCCTGGTTTTTCTTCATCAGTGTCTGAAGCCACTTGATGCAGTCTTGTTGGTGGTGAAGGAGGCTCCACTTCTGCTTTTCAAAGTATGGCTGTAAAATGACGCATCTGTTTGCAGCAGTAAGTGTAAACGATGACCAGCTGCAGCTTATATGGATTTAAAGTGACAGAGCCCTAAAACAGCTCATTCTGAAACTGACTACAATCTCATCGTCTAAGAAAGATTTGTCCAAAAAATGTAATGAAGATGTTTTGTTTCGGCCTTAGACCTACCATAACCTGTTCAAGGAAGCATTATAGATCATCTTTAATAATGATGATATATGCCCTTTAAACGCAAAATGATTGTTTTCTTCAATCAGAATTAAAGGGGAAAAGTCTGTTTGACAGACAAAATTTCACATCTGGGAAGTAAATTTGATATTTTTAAATTAAGAAGATCCATGATTGATGATTCGCACCTCTAGTCCCGAAAGGTGGCTCCACAAAACGTTGTTCCCTCCTCCAAAGTCTTTCTTCGGCAATAAGATCCGCTGTGATGTGGCGATCTGGACCAGGTGCTACATAAACACACGGATGTTCTGGAAGCTATAATCTGTGCAACACCAGCTAATTCGAGTGACGTAATCCCCACATGTTGGAGTCGGATGGATTCTGCCCAGAAGTGAGTAACGTGTGACGGCGGTTTGGGCGGAGAGAGAGCGCCGTCCCCTCCGCCGTCCTTCCACATCCCCCCGCCGCACTGATCACTTCCCCAGACAAACGTATTCGCCTGGCCAGATGACTATTCTACCCAGCAGCCATGCGCAGTAGTAATAACTTCCCCAAGCTTGACAGGCAACCGTGTGGTACAGGCAGATTAGATATGGTTACAGTTTCACTTCCTTCACGTAATTCCCAGGGAAAGTCCCAAACTGTTTTGTCCTCCTTGATGTGCCTGTGGAGGAAACAGGAAAACAGGAGTAAGTGATGGGATTCTGCTGTCATCCATTAGAAACTCTATATGGAGCAATGTGACCCAGTGACGCATGGCTCTCCCTCTGCAGGAGGCTTCATGCATGCTTGTATGGAAAGCCATTTTAACATAGAATCCATTTCACTGCACTTACGTTTCAAATATCTGAAACTGGTTTATGACTAGATGTAATGGTACATTAAGTTATCTCTTTATTACGTTCTGACTCGTATAAATGAGGGTAAATTTACTATTAAAGGCGACCAATTATCCAAAACTCTCTTCCATTTGGTTTTTCTACTGCGTCTAAAAAAACTCAAGGATTTGAAAAAATGGCTTTTTGGGCAATAAGTTAATGTTTCCAAAACCTTTTTGAATGTAATGTCACAAGTCAGTAGGCGATGTCCCTCGCCTAGCTAACCCATTCCATTACTTAGCAACCTTAGCAAAGTTCCAGCACGTTTGGTCAGCTGGTTTTACTGCTTTATGTCCCGTACAATGGCTACTGGAAAAGATGGGTGTTTTATTGTTGACTTACCATTAAGAAAACACTTGTTGCATTCTTATTGGTTGATTTCTAAGCTTGTTTTATTTTTGATTTTTAAAATGAGTATTTTATTATTAAATTAAAGTTTATTGGTCAACTTTGCATTAATACGCCCTTATTAATATGTTACTTGAAAATGGTTTCAAACCACAATTTTAATCACAATAATTATTAATTACTCATCTTTAGATTTGTAGAATGTAATTACAAATTCTGCTGGATGATAAACCATCCTAGAAGTTTTTGCGATAAATGACAACATCATTGTTTTGAGAAACCTTTGAAGGAATATAATGGGGATCTGGTGCACATTTTCAAAGACCAATAAACTTTAAATTCTAGTGAATATTTATCCCAGGAAGAGGAAGACTTTTTAAATATCTAAAATAAAAACAACATAAACAACAAATAAATGAATTATAAAGTTTCTCTAATCAAAATTGTCCTTCAAAAAATGTCTGGTTGAGACCAAAACACCAGACTGAAGACTTTTATCATCCGGTTTTTGGTGGAAAAAGAAAAAACAACAAATCGTGCAAATGGAGATTTCATGTGACTGATTTATTGCAACAGACTGATTTTATGTTAAAAGGGCTTGCCGTATAGTACAGCGTCTGCAAGCCTGTGCTGTCGTTGTGCAGAAACCCTGTATGGATTAATGTCCTGCAGGACGTACCGACAAACCAGCCGTCATCGCATTTCTCCATGACACTGACGAGATCTCCCTCCTGCAGCTCCAGCTCGTCGTCATTCTGAGGCACATAACTGTACAAAGCCTGGAAACTGGAGCGGCGACACAAACAGCACGTTGTTAAAACCAGCAAACCGGCTCGCGCCAATCAAAGGAGGGGGAGGGGCTTCAGCTGAAACATGCAAAAATAAACAATAAAAAAGTGAAACTGTAAATAAATGTCACTCACATTCCACAGCTGAGACGGCTCGGCTCCGGGCTGCTGCTGTGGGACTGGGGTTGCTGGGAAATGATGAGACATTGTTTACTGGGGTGGGGGTGCAGTCTATGGAGAGAGTCATTATGGTGGTGGGACAGGGTGCTGCAGTACCTCACTGAGGTCTCAGCAATATTCAAGATCTCATTACACACTGCCTCCTGGTGGGAGCAGGAGTCGCCAGAGAGACATAAAGAGTCCCGGAGGAGGCCGAGGTCAGGGGGAGGTTTAAGGAGTTAGAAAGAGGTGGGGGAGGGGGGTCCGATACGAAGCAAAGCCAGGAAAAAAACGGAGAATACGGCAGTAATCCATTCAAAGCCAGAAGAAAAAGTAGAGATGTTGGTGAAGCCCAGGAGGAGAGGAATGAAACACCAGAGTGGGAGCATGGAGACAGGAAACATGAGACCGTTAGTTCATCGTTACAGGATATTAGTCAGTGTGAGCATGAAGATGGTGGCCACAGACAGACGTTTAAAGGGACAGTATTATGTTTTCCAGGCAGGTAATGCCAGTTCATAGCACAATCAAAGTAACCTTCAGTTTCCATAAAAAGATTTTCTTTAAAATCTGACTTAAAACTCCTGGTCTCTCAGGAAGTTACCACAGTACTCCTCTATTAACCCTTTAACAACCTTTTTACCAGCATTTCACTGAGGAGTATCTCCTATAACGAGCTCAGCAGGTGTCTGCTAATTGCTGCTGGCTAGTCTGAAGGAGCTGTCTGGGGGAAGAACTGCTCTGTAAGGTGGAAGCTTGAAAACCGCGATTATAAGCTAGAAAGAAATAATTGTAACTTTCAAAATCATAATTTTAGCTTTCAAAGTCATAATTATGAGATGAAAATGATAATTAATGAAATAGAAAGAAATAATTTTGACTTTTAAAGTCAATTTTGAGATGGAAAGTCACTGTTTATCTAAGGAAGGTTGCAACACTCCAGGTTTGTTTGTGACGTGGGAAAAACATGATAACATGATGGAAAGCTGAAAAAAGTCAATTTTACGTAATGCTGCCCCTTTAAGACAACAATTCATTTTCTTCCTTAGAGTCACAAAAAGCTGGTTTATATCTGATTTCCATTCTGATTATTAATATTTTTTTGATGGGCAATTTTGTCAGCTGCTCCTCTGACAAATTCTACATATAAAAACTTCTTGCTTGCTCATCCAGAAGCCTCATGCAGCCTCCAGGTTAATATAATGGACACAGTCATGAACAGGAAGAGCATAAAGATTCAAAGTCATAATTACAAGCCAGAAAGAAAAAATTGTAACTTTCAAAATTATAATTTGGGCTTTATAAGTCATAATTATAAGATATAAATCATAATTATGACTCACAACGTCATAATTCTAATGTTCGTAAAGTCATAATTATGACACATAAAACTATAATTATGTCTTTAAAGTCATTATTTTGTCTTTCAAAGTCAAAATTCAGACTTTCTTTTGGGCTTTTATTTTTTCTTTCATGGCAGAAATGGGCTTCCATACACTTTTATTTTTACATCAGTTAGCGAGGATATGCTTTATTGTGCAGCATTTCTTTAAAAACGTGAATTTGGTTAATTTTATTAGTCGTCTGTGATCTGAATGACGGTTTTTGACGCTCAGGAAGAAAACAAATCAAGATTTTCCCTCAATGTCAAACTTTTATGGATGAATTGTTTGTTGTCAAACATGAGGCACAAGTTTACACATGATGGAAGTTAAAGATGAAGTAATGAGTTTAGCGGCATTTTGGTCAAAGATCAGAGATTTCTTACCGCAAATGAGTTAACGTTGTTGTTCTCCTGGATGTCGTACGGCGTCACGGGGCTCCTGGAGATCCGTCCCAGATGGTCGGCCTCGTTCTTCACAAACTGCAACACACACACACACATCAACAGCGTCTTTTAATGAAGGTTTGGCTGAGCTGAAACCGGTCCGAACCCCACGACAACCTCAGGGATGCAATTGTTGAATTAATCTCAAGCTGATCAACTAACGATTAACAAACAAGCTGCCATTGAAAATCTGTTTTCTCTTGTACCAAGATGGCTGACCGTATTTCCAGTGTTCTTATGCTGAATTAAGGAGATACCTTTATTTTTAATATTATTTTGTGTGAGCTGTTTTAAATACTGACTAAATAAATAGAAAAAAAATGGTTTTCTCACATAAATATAAATAATAATAAACTAAATATAAAAAACAGGAAAATCAAAAGATGAAAAGAATAAAGCATCTGAAACACTTCATACAGATGCAGGAGCACCATTTGTGTTTGCTCTTCAAGGAAAGTTATAACTTCGCTCGATTAAATCGATTAACTCACGAAAGATCATTCTTGCTTTTTGGCGCCATGTTTTCAACTTTTCATTCAGTTTCCAAATGAAAAGTTGATATGAAGCTCCATTGATGTGAATCTCGAGGCGCTTAGCGTTTATATTTAAAAACAGAACCGCATCAAGCGCACCGGACTCTGTTTGGGCCGTTTGATCTTTCCCCGTTCTGGTTCGGCTGCCATCTTGGCATCTGCATCAACCTGCTGGAGGACGACCAGCGGCGCCCTCTGCTGGATGAAGGCCAAACTACAACACTAAAAGAAGGGCGAAGCGGCTGTTGTTTGTGAATCGATTGGAACTCATTTTAATCTAATAAACCATTAATACCATAATAATCGTAATTTCCAAAGTCCAGCTAAGCTATTGATAAGTAGTTAGCATTTCCTGTTAGCGTCAGTCTTGGTAAAACTATATCTTTCACAATCCAAACTGGTGGTAATTTTCATATCCTCATGCCAAGAGTTGAACTGGGACTTTTCTTCTTCTCCTGAAAGTCTTTCACAGCCATGAAATGCAGGCACACACACAGACACACACACACACACACACACACACACACACACACACACACACACACACACCGCAAAACCACAGAACGTTAGTAAACACACCACAGCATGCATTCCCCGACAGACTCGATCTTCTGCAAAGACCAGCAGAACTCTGTGCAGCGACAGGTCAAACCCACAGTGCCTTGAAAAATTATGCACACTCCTAAATCTTTTCCATATTTTGTCACGTTAAAACCAACAAATTTAGTGTTTCAGCTTCATTTGAGGTTTTACGTGATAAAGCAGAAAATAGTGCATTTTTGAAGAATGGAGGGAAAAATTATGTAATGTTTTTTTAATAATGCAAACAGCAAAAAGAATGCAATGAAAATGTTGCAAAAACCTGCAATTACAAAAAAAGGAATGATGCAAATAGCAAAAAGAACAGGAAGTATGGAACGCTGCAAACTCGCTCCACAACAGGAAGTCCTCCCAACCACTAGGGGGCGTCTGGAGTAGGTAACAATACCCTCATACAGACGCTCCTGTTCAAAGTATGACTCTTTTTCTTCCCATCTCTAATTTAAACTACTTAAATTAGATTTGTCGTTGTAATTAGGACTGAAACTAACAACTATTTCAATCTTCAGCTAATCAGATAAAATATTTGGCCTGTTTTTGCAGATTTTTCTTTGACTCACTTAAACTTTATGCAATATTAGAAATACATTAAAAGATGCAAATTAACAATTCAATTCCTTTTCTGAATAAGAAAATATATATTTTATTGCCTAAAATGCTGTAACACACCATTCCTTTGTAGCATAAATGATTCTGGTTCCCATGGCAACATATATTTGGACACCACTGGGTTCAGAGGTTGTGAATACTTTTCCAAGGCTCTGCAAAAGTGATGAGCACACATCAGAACCACATCCACAGCTACTCTAGGGAGGTCAAAGGTCGTTTTGCAGTGAACACCACACACCATGCAGGTGGTACCTCTGCAGGGCTACTCTGTCTGCTGCCCCGGGCCGCCCGGCCCCGCTCCCCCTCCGCGCTCTCCCCCTCGCTCAGCCAGCCTTCAAGCACCGGCCCGCCGCTGGGGCTCACGCTGCGCGACAGGAAGTCCTCCCCCTGCGGCGGAGTGAAGGTGAGAAAGGGCGTGGCCGAGCCGGGCCTGGGCGGATGCGGCGGCGGCAGCGGGGAGGCGGATGGAGACACCATGGGGGAGACGTAGGGACGGGGCTGGCAGAGTACGGCGGGGGCAGGTACTCGCCCCAGCGATAGGAGACGGTGGGCGGCGGCGGCAGGGGGGGCGTGGGGGCAGCGGGGGGGCTGCCACCGCCCACGGTGAGAGAGATCCACTCGGAGGAGACGGCGTGGACCTCGGGCGAGACGGAGCGGCGCGGGGAGCGGGGCAGCGGCAGTGGGGAGGTGGTGAGGCGGTTACGATACAGCTTTTTACACAAGATGGAGGGAGCAGAGCGGGAAATAAAAGATGAGAAAAATTCACCAAAACAACAATAAAGAGAGATGAAGTGAACACAGAGAGACAAAACGAGAGCTGGGCGATTTACAGATTAAATCTCCATTTTCTTTCAATTGTTTTTCTGAAAATTAAAATGTGGATTTTTGTTTTAAGTGTTTATGTCTGTCTGAATCCTACAGCATTAAGGCCAGGCTACAAGATCATTTGTTCATTTATAAGAATAAAGTCATATTATTAGTAGGGCAAAATGTATAAAAGTGTTTCATCACAGTCAATATCAATAATTATTGACTGATTTTTAGTTTTAAATATCTGAAAACCTGCCAGACTGGCGGTTCGCCTTTCCTGTCTGATCCAGTTTTTTATTTTTAACCAGTTATGAGCTCTGAAAACCTGAAACTGCTGCTGCGCATGTTACTCAACAAACCGTTGCTAGGTAACCACAAGTTGCTCAAAAGGTTGTTGCTAGGTAACCAAAAAGTGAGTGAGCTAGCTTCTCTAGTTGTGAGCGGCTAAAGCGTTTCCTCTGCCTGCATCTCCCAGAATGCTCAGTGAGGATTATATATAGTGAATAATCAATCAAACGTGTTATCTTTTGATATTGATCATGTGTCTGCTGCGATATATACTGTCATTTATTTATTGTTAGAGTCCTGCTACTGATAATAATCTGATGCTGATGTGTCAAAATATTTATTATTCCCGGTTCTGATACCAAAGTATAAATGGAAAGAAATCCAGATTTTCCAGATATTAAAATGTTAAGGATGTATTTCTGGCCCAGTCTTAAACACGACCCAGATGAGGCTGACCTGCGGCGAGGCGTTGGTGCTGCGCTGCGGCGAGTGGCTGACCGGCGGGTCCGGGTAGTCCACGCCGTTCTTCACGCGCGGCCGCTTGTGGACTTCCACGTAGGTGACGGGGAAGATGCCCTGCCGATTGGTGCCGGAGATTTTCCCCTCGTACCAGTTCTCATCCACTCTGCGGATCAGCGTGATCCGCTCGCCCTGCAGAACCACCAGGTCGGGTCAGAACGGTTCTGCTTCTGTAATATTATCGGTACCACAGACAGATGATTCACCTTCCTGAAGGACATCTCCACCACTGTGTCTCCCTTAAAGTTGAAGCGGGCGACCGCCTCTCCGTACTCCAGAACCTGGACCGGGGCGCTTTTCTTTGGCTGGGCTTTCTCTGTGGGCGGCAGGAGCTGCAACACGAAACCATTAAAGGTGATTTATCGTACGTTAGGTTAGATCTGTGGGCAAATCAAAAC
This sequence comes from Poeciliopsis gracilis, assembly GCA_911649635.1. NCBI lineage: Eukaryota > Metazoa > Chordata > Actinopteri > Cyprinodontiformes > Poeciliidae > Poeciliopsis > Poeciliopsis gracilis. Next base: position 7,124,319 of record CAJVRI010001154.1, read on the forward strand.
AAGTTCATTAAATTTTTCTTAAGTAATGAGATTTTCGTCTGCTCAGCTCCAGAATGAGCTGCTTTATGGGCTCTTGCCACTTTAAATCCAAATAAACTGGCCCCAACTCATGCTGGAACTGGCTGCACACAGATGCAACCGTACATCTTTGAAAAGCAGACGTGGAACCCCCTGCATAATGAACAGCAATGCAGCAAACGGTTTCTGGTTTCTTAGCCGACTGAACCAACCTCAACGTAACTTCGTGGGAAAATGCCGACTCTTCCATGATGTTCGCCTTCATACCAGTTCTGATCGACTTGTCGGATTATGTACACAATGTCCCCCTTTTGAAAAGGTAATTCCCTGAAAAACACAAACAGCTAATTTTATTGGCTTAAGTTTTGAGAAACAGCTGAACATTGTCTTTATTCTGATGATTTTCACCTACTTCAGGCTCTCCGCTCGAAAGTCAAAGCGCGCCATGGCTGGAGTTCTCTGTGCAGAAATGAAACCTTTCAGTTAGTTTGTGAATAAAATGCCAATGTATTTTAATGGGATTGTTCTTTCTGGCTCTTAAATGACACGTAGCAAAAGAAGATCTTCCTGAGTCGTGTTGTGACCTCGATATGTAGGTGAAACTAAAATGGAGCAAATTTCCACCAAAAACACTCAAAAATGTTTAGATTAACATCAAAAGCTCACATATTCTTTCTTTGCTCTTCAAAAGTCTTAAAGTTTGTGAGAAAAAAATTTCTTCAGTGAAATATTCTGCTGGTGGAATTAGAACTTGGTTGCTAGGTAACGGGCTGGGCTGGCGTTGCTAGGTAACGGCGCAGGGACAGCTGAATAATCTGCCAGGGGAGCTTTTAGTTTTTCCATCAATATTAAGGAATTATTGACTTAAAACAAACGTCTATCTTCCTGAAAAGTTGCTCTTAAGTTAGTTCTGTCTTATTTCAGCAGTTCTAAGATATTTTCACCAAACATTAGACAGAAATGTTTATTTATCAGGGTGCAGAAAGCCCCCCTCCTCCGCCTTCCTGCCTGCAGCGGTGATAAGGCTCGGCCCTGCGTTGTACCTCGACGCCTGATTTCCGTTTCTCGGCGTTATCTGTGATGTTGAGCAGGTCTCCGAAGCGCTCGTTGGTGATGAACTGGTGGTGCGTCGGAACAATCCCAGTGTGCCTCCGGGCCGCGATGTCGGCCTCTTCCTGCTCCCGCTTCAGCCGCCGCTGCTCCTCCAGGATTTTCTGTCAGGAAAACAAAACAGAAAGCTGCATTTCTGTTGCCAATTTCTAAAAAATCTGCACACATTTTAGCGATGAATTCACCTCTTTGTCCCCGTGACGCTTCCTCAACACTTCATCCTGGCTTTCCCCCTGGGAGCTGGGGACGAGTCTGACAGAAACAACAAAACGATTTAATCGCTAATTTTACATCTCATAACAGCAAATTTAAACTAAAATTTTGCAGTCTTCTCCTCAATTCCAGTTAACTGAATGAAAGGGAATACTGTAATAAGCATGCACACATCAAATGACCACACAGAACAAAGTCCACTGCAAAACACAAACATCTGCATGCAGACAGGGATGGAAACAATGACCAAATGCTGGAAAAAATATATAAAATTACAGTAACTTCCAGTAAAAATTAAAAAAATCAACATGAAATCATGAGAGTATTGATGGTGAATGACCAATACTTTTTAAAAGTTTACATTTATTTTCATTAATTTATTAATTCCCAAACAGGAAATATCTCATCTGCGGGGGAAGTAAAGATCGACGACGTGTCTAAAAGTAAAAAATGACGGAAAACCAAAATTAAAATAGAAATGCATCAGTTACATAAGGTTATAATGGCTATAAAAAGCCTGTAGATCTCTGCTAATATGCCCGTTTTCTATAACGAAGGGAAAAAAGTCATTTCAAAACTTAATTGTGACCTATGACCTGAACTGCTTCGTGTCTGCTTGTGGTGAGCAGGTGCAACCAAAGTTCAATTTACTGCTTGTGTCTCAATCTTTGCTAAAAAGCTAATTCTGATGAGCTAAATGGGTTCTTTGTATCAATGTTGTGCTAAAGATTTCTAGCGGCAGAAAGCCGGCACCAAAGCATGATACTGCCACCATCATGCTTCACATGAGGTATCGTGTTCATTTGTTACATTTTCAGCTGCTGAGCTTCTCCTTCACCCTGCCCTGAGTCTGATAATCCAAACGGTTTGAAAAACCTGCTGCCCTCCTCACCTGTGGGGGCGCTGCAACAAGAACACCTGGAGAAAACGAAGAAGACGAGAAGCTCAATTTCCTCCTTCACCAAATGTAAAAAAAATGGAGTAGTGTCAGATTTTAGCTGCTTTAGGATTTCTCTTTTGTCTTTGGTAAAAAACTACAAGTGTTTCCTCCTGTTAGCGCTAAGCTAATGTGTTTGCTTTGGTTGTATTTACCCAGAATGCCCTGTGCTGTAGTCCACTTCCTGTTTTTGGAGCAGTCTCCGGTCTGCTTGGTGTTCACATAGCATTCAAACTTCACCAGAGTTCACTGCCAGGTTCACACCTCCAGGTCAATAAATCAATATTAGCGATTAATCACATTTTTGGACTTTCTTCCCCACCAATGCTTTTCTGGATTAATGTCAGCCCAAGGCGGCCATCTTGTTTCACAAACCTAATGGCTTCTTTTTTTGGAATATTAGGCAGTAAAATTCTTTCTTATTTTTACAAAAAGAAAATCATAATCTTACAAGAAGACAATCGTAGTAAAGCGAGAATAAAATCTTAATTTTACCGGAATAAAGTTGAAACATTAGGAGAATGAAGTAGTAATTTCATGAGAAAATAACAAAAAATTCATTTTACAAGCATTTTTTAAAATGAAAACTAAATTCTCTCACAATTTTAAGACGTTCCTGGTAAAACTGTCTTTAGTCTGACAATATCATGACTATATTCTCATAATTCTCATAGCCATGTCTCAGTACTAAGAGGTAAAACTGAGAAGAAAAAGAATCTATTGAAACTGGAAACGTTTGGCTTTTACTTTCCAGGTGAACTGCAGGTTTGCCAATCTTCAGCAGGCATTTAAGTGTAAACTATAATTTGTAAAGATGTAATGCTTTTGCAGGACTCTAATCTGATTTCCAGAAGATATTTATCTATGTGACGAAAGGCTTCCTGAAGCTCCTGCTGTCAGTGAAGTGTTTGGATGAGTGAAGCCCACAGCGGCAGCATTTTGTGTTTAATGCACAAAAAAAAACTTCATAAAGGAGAAAACTGGTTTGCTTGCAATTTGCAGTGTGTAAAGGGTTCAATAATTTTGATTTTAAGTTGATAATTAAATAGTTAGCATAATAGTGCTAAAAACAGAGTTGTATGCAGCTACACTATGTTAAGCTAAACAGGCTAATTTTTCTTTGGATAAATAAATAGTTTTAATAAATGGTCATTGTAATCTAACGGTGTTTTCACACCTGACAATTCAGGGCCAAAATTGCAACATTTGTTACATTTTCAGCCGCTGCTGTTCTCTTTTTCACTGCACTGACAAACGATCTAAACCGTTTCTTGGTGCAGCGCCCCTACGGGTGAGGAGGAGAACTGCATACTGAAATTAGTTTGGTTTGTTTGACACAAAAGAGAAACAAACCAACTGAAATTGTAGCAAATGTTTCAACTTTGGTCCCCAATCAAACTGATTCTACCAGGAGGCGGCTTATAGCGCAGGGCATTCTGGGTAAATTGAACCAAAACAAACACACGAGTTTAAACTTTTGCCAAAAACTAAAGAGAAATTCTCTAACCACTCAAATTTGACACCGCTCCATTTTTGTTTACATTTCACGAAGAAGGAAGATGCGCTTAGTATTTGTGTCGTTTCCTTCAGTGGTTCTTGGTGCAGCGCCCCTACAGGCGAGGAGGGGAACAGGTTTTTCAAAGGGTTTGGATTGTTTGCCAGCGCAGTGAGAAAGAGAATCACAGCAGCTGAAAATTATACAAATGTTGCAATTTTGATCCCCAATTTAACCAAGTCTACCAAAGTATCAGGTGTGAAAATCCCTTTAGACAGCAGAGCATTTAAAGGAAATCGCAATTTTCAACATGAACTAGACTCCTGGATGAGAGTTCTCAGTGAAAATGGAAGATGGACAGTTCCCTGTCACTTGAACACACCACACAGACTGGAAATGAGAGGACGGTGGCGTTGCTTTGTGGAGAGGAAGGTGAAGATCAATGAGAGACCACAGAGCAGTGAAAGGGATGGAGTTAGCGACCTCTATGGTGAGCTGCCAGTAGGTTCCCGTTGGCGTCAAACACCTGGCCGTTACTCAGCTGCTCCGTCCCGCCGCCCTCCAGCTTCTCCACGACCTCCAGGGAGGAGAGCCGCCGCGGGATGAGGGGCCTCTGGGTGCCCGCCGTCACCCTGGTGGCCAACAGCGTCCGGCGGGTTTGGTGCGGCTGTGGGTTCTTCCGTAACCTGAAGGGCGCCGGGCCCATGAGGAAGAGGTTTCCCGGCAGCATGGCCTTCCGCTCCGCAGCAGCCGGTGTGTCCTGCTGCCTCTCGTGGCGCAGGATGGTGGTAAAGCGGGTGTAGGAGGCCGGGCAGGCGCCTTTGCACTTGCTGGGCTTTAGGAGGAGTGGATGGTTCAGGTGGTGCAGGTGGTGCAGGTGGTGCAGGTGGTGGTGGTGGAGCGGAGGGGTTTTGGATCCGCTGAGGATCTGTTCCACTTCCTGTCCATCCCCCGATGACGAAGCCACTTCGTCCTCCGGAGACGAAACCCTGGAGTTCCCGCCCTCCGGCGCAGTGCTAACGTCCGTCGTTGTGGCTTCGGTTGTCAGGAGCGCCTCGGCGGACACGGCGGACGCCACGCGGTCGGGGCTGCGGTTCCGCCCGGAGTCCAGGGTGGGCAGTGATGACGAGCGGCTGGGGGCGGCGCCAGACCGCCGGATCATCGTTTCGAACTCGCTGACCCGTGACGACACGTTGTCCCGTCCAACGGTCCCGACCGACTTCTCTGCGTCGCTCTTGGCCGCCTCAAACAGCGAGGTGAGGCTGCGGACGCTGCCGTGCGGGCTGCAGCCGACCGAACTGGGCCGCTGGATGTGATGCATGGAGCGGTACAGGCTGGAGAACCCGGACGCGCTCTGTCTCACCGCAGGGGAGACGCCCCGGTCCTCCTCTTCACCAAAGCGCCCTGGGTAGAAATCCTCGCAGCTGTGAGACTTGGGCTGTCTGGCGCCGTCGCTCCTGCAGTCCCGGCTGTCACCACCGGGGGGCAGCAGCTTGGGCTTGAACTTAGAGGGCAGGATCTGCGGTATGCAGGCTTTGGCAGCGGACAGGGGCTTCTTACTCTTACACTGGTCACCTATTGCATTACTGGCAAGAACCGTTCGACTATTTACAGAGGAGCAGGGTGAAATTAAATAGCCATTCCCACCTTTATAATCCACTGGCAAGCATGCAGGACAACAGAATAAACAACATATTAGATTACAACGTCACAAAGTTTACACACAAAATAGTTTGAGTCTGAGCTAAAATCCTAATTCCATCAAAAGTGGATGAGAGGAAGCAGCCTTGATGCTGTGAACATCAAGTAGACGTTTACTGCAGGAAACTACGGTGGCCCTGAAGGTCAAACCACATCAGCAAATCACTAAACACAAAACTGAATATCACAACAAAATATTCAAAAACCCAATGACAGCAGAGCACAACTATAAATTAAGAAAACAATGAAAAACTAAAAATTAAGGGTTTTCTTAAGAAAATTAAGAAAACAGAACATTAACTGAGGACTGCAGTCAGAATAATATCCGGTTCTAAAGCCAAACTCTTGGCTTTCCCACTCTTGTTGTAATTGTGCTTTCCACAATTAATGTTGTTGTGTTTAAGTGACTTGTGGATGCGGTTGGACCTTCAGGGCCACCGTAGGAGCCTGTATCGTCGACACAACGAGGGAACAGACGGCGTTCAAACAGCGACATGCCATGAAATGTCATGTGATGTTGGAGGCTGTTTAAGCTAGCAGAAACTAAAGGCTGATCGTGTTCAGACTTTGGTTGTTTGAGGGGATTTTAGGTGATCGATCAACACAAAATAGAGAGTAACTGTGAAGTGGAAGGAAAAAGGCTGAGGCTGAAACACAGCTTTGTTTGCAGAATCTGCAGGCGGAGCTGCTATCACGCTGCTTTCCTGAGTTTGTGAATTAAAAATACACCCTGATCCAACCGCCCTGCAGCTGAAAGTTGAAATCTGCTAGGAAAAGCTTGTGTCAGCGCCTGGTGACTCATGACTGCGATCCAGATGGTGCCTGGAAATGACACAACACTTTCAGGCGCTGCGAGGCTCCGCCGCGGGGCGAGCGACCGATCAAATCTGTCAGGAAAACACGCTGCGGAGGATGACTCTGCGTTTTATTCATGGCAGATGGAGAGAAAAGACTCAGTCCTGCTCATGAATGCATCACAGCTACTCAGGGGTTTTGTTTTATGTGAACAAAGACTTGGGGCTGAAACAATTAATCGGATTAATCGTGATTAATCAAATATTGAATTACCTCAATTCTATAGCACATTTGAGCAACAAGGCTGTTCAAAGCGCTTTATGGTCATGAAACGTCACAGAATCACCAGTTGTGACTGTAATTCAGTAATCGATTAATCGTTAACTGGACCCAAAAACAGCCATTTGGTGAAAAACTCCAACATATTCTAAGCTGGGATTAAGTCAAAAAATACTGATCAGAAGTAACTGCTACTTTAATTTTAAACAGACCGAAAGGATGAGTCATGATTAGTCAATTAATCGATTACTAGAGTAATCGATTAATCGTTAACTGTACAAATGGAAAAAAGCTGATTTGCTGGCAGAACACAGTCAGAGGAGTACTTCAGCCAAACATGTACAAAAATATATAAAATTAGCATTTTGTCTGAAAATGTGTTTTTGTCCAAATTCCTTTAGTTGTAAAGTTTCAGCTTCACTAAAAGAATGCTAGGCTACTGCATTTCCAAAGGACTTGGATTATATGTTTATTTGTATATTTAAATGTATTTATAATATAGTATAAAAAAGGGGCTAAAGGAGAAATCTTTAAAATGCATATTTCTTTTATCCGATTAATCGCCAGAATAATCGATTACTAAATTAATTGTTAGCCGCAGCTCTTTAAATCTTAGATTTTTTGACATTTTGTGAGCGTAAGACTGAAACACCTGATGGAGTGTTTGGTTTCTGACTTTCTGTGCTTCATGAGCAGCGAGTGACTCAAATGGGCCCTCAGGCAGGAGCTGCATGTTAGTCAGTTGACTGGACGGCTAATTCTTCACACTGCGTAGCTCCACATCTGCTTACAACAATCACCGTTTCCAGCATCGCGGTTATAATTATCCTGCAGTTTGGCTTTAAAAGTGGGAACTGTTGCGTGTTTACTCAGCTCGGTACATTGGGTCAGAGTGTCCCTCCCCGCCTTGGATCTGCGCTCCCCTCCACCCCGGGCTCTGGCATTCCAGCTCCTGACCCCACACTGACAGCTGACTTCCTCATGCCCGCCCTCTGTTTATCTCACTGCTCTGTTTATCGCTCCTCATCCATACCCGCTCTGCCTGGAGACCGCTCCAGCTGGGCGGCAGCGGAGGGAAAAATCCACAAGCTTGGGTTTCCAGACAACTTCAGACCCAACATGAGTCAAAAAATAAACAAGTGAAAAGGTCCACAGGCGCATCGAAATAAATTCGAACACCATCAGAACGTTTGTTCATTTTGTTTTAGCTAGTTGTGGCAGAACGCAAAGTGTTTTTTGCTCTAATTTCTACTGCAAACATCTTGTAAAGTAAAACAAAACCAACTTTTCAGCACAAAATAGGAGCTTGTTGTCAGTCAGTAATTAAAAAAAAAAGTACTCGTTCTGCTGGCAAATGTCTTACTATAAGCCAAATAATCTGTCGGTGGAATTAGAACTCGGTTGCTGGGTAACGGGCTGTGCTTGGCTGCCGTTGCTAGGTAACGGCGCAGGGCCCATTAACTGTGAAATAAGTGAAATAATCTGCCGGGAAAACCATTTTTAAATAATTATTGACTTAAAATCAGCTTCCATATCTTCCTGAAACGTTATTTTTGTCTCATTTCATATTTTCACAAAAAACACGACCAAAAACACTTTGAAATTGTTTCTTTTGCAGGTTTATTGATGGTAGTTGAGTGGAAGGAAGAAGTGTGGTAGAAGAATTGTAACAGGGATTCGAAGTCTGTTCCACTAAAGTTGTACTTGTTTATAATACATAAATCCTGTGATAAATAAAAACATAAATGTAAAACAACAAACAAAACCTTGTGCATTTGTAACCAGTCATTTGGGATATTGGAAGCTTGGCCAACACGACGTGATAAATCACATTTTCAAAGTAGCTTCTTGCCAAAACAAGCTTTTCAATCCTTATCTGGTTGCGTACCTTTGGACCACAGTATTTCCTTTCACTCAACTTTCAATGAATATAGTTGGATGCAGTCAGTTTCTCTGGAATCGACCTTTAATTATTTATTTATGGCAATTTTCTGTTTTGAAATCCATTTTATTTATTTTATTTTTATCCTGTCTTTGTGTAAGTCTGTTTGCTTCAAGATTTTTCAAAAAGCTTTTATTGCCTTTTATTTTGCTGCTGCTGCACAGAAATTGTGGAGACAATAATTATCCCAACATCTTTGCAAGCAAAGAAAATATTAAAACATTTGTGGAAAATGTATTTCAAAAATGAAACTCTGACAAACTTCTTGATCAAAAAATATTTTTGGAGAGTCATAACATGTAATTTATGCAGTTCCATATATTTTCGGATTAATTTTTGAATTTTTAAAAAAAATCTAAAAAATTAGAAGTTTTTCTAATTTAAAATTTTGGAACATATTCTTTGCTTGTGACAACGTTGGAACTAATTTCCCTCCATAAATGACAGAAATAAATAAACTTCTTATGATTTCCTGGTTTATAGACGGTAATGAATGCTGCGTCGTGATTGGCCGATAATGTGCACTGTGTGTAATCCGACAGAACGGTTCAGCGAATCACATGCAACATTTTCCAATAAGTCTCAACATTTTCCAACATCTGCAGCTTTAAGAGCTGTTTACACTGCAAAAACACAAAATCTTATCAAGTACTTCTAGTCTAATTTCCAAATGTTTTAGTACAACTGAAATAAAGCAAAACTAAAGCAGGAGCTTGTTGTAAAGTATGTAATTTTACAAAAATGTTTTTTTTTTTTATTGCAATCAGAGTCAGGAGGTTGGTCTTAATGCTGTCAATCAATTACATGTACACACTGCTAAATGTGTTATTAGCACCGTCATAGGAAAACTGTTTGTTGTGACTGCTAACCAGCGTTAGCACTAACTGCTAGCTGCAGTGATTGACAGCGGTAAGACCCGCCTCCTGGCTCTGATTGGTTGTTTCTAGAAGCACTAGGAGATGGAGGAGGAACGAATTAAAAAGATTATCTGTCTTACATGATGACAAAATGATAATGTTACTTAAAAACATATTTTTGAGTCAATAAATTTAATTAAATAATGAGTACAGATTAAAAAGTAGCAGGTTTCTTTATTTAGTGTCTGTATTGATTCCGATATTGAAAAAATTCCATATCGGTTATTGGTGACACTTCCTGATCCATAATGGCAGATCTATTAGGTCTATTTCTATGCTTTACTATTTATTTTACATTATATTTCTAATTGCTCTTCATGAACTGTTTGAAAGAATCTTTCAGTTTATTTTCAACATGTTTGACCAAAGTAGTCAACCTGAATTTCTTTATATTTTATTTTCCATTGGCTGTTCTGCTCCGAACTGCACTGACTGAACAAAAGTAAAATATTTTCACATGTTTGATCAAAGTTTCTGAAGCTACTGGTGCATTTAAGTTACCAAATAAATGTGTAATTCAGTACATTTATTATTATTATTTTGTGTTTTTGCAGTGAGCGGCCATCTTTGATGCTGAGCTATCGTCCTACCTTTAGAGGAGGAGGAGCTGCCAAGACGCTTGTTTAAAGCCCGCAGGCCTTGCAGGGGAATGTCGCCGCCCTCCAGGACGCTCTTGTAAACGTGTCGGTCGCATTCTGGAGCGGCGGGGTCGCCAGACGACGACCCCCCGTCCTTCTCCACCTCGTTGTGTCCAGACTTGCTAGAGGAGCTGCGGCGCAAACGAGAGAAAGAAGCTAATCAAACACAGCCGGGCGGCTTCCGTATTTACTTCAGACATTTATGGAGAGAAATTTGTTCCAATATTGTTGAAGGCGAGGAGCATGTTTCAAAAAATGTAAACATAAAAAAATTATTTCAAAAATAAAACTAAATCAAAGTCACTTTTTGAGTGTAATTCACAATATGTTTATTAAGCTGAAAATATGTTTATGCAGTTTGTTATTTTTCATAAGTTTTGTAAGTTTATTTTTGCTAATTTTTAATAGTTTTTAAAAAACTTTTGGATTTTTTTCTTTTGGATTTTATTTAAAAAATTAGAAACATTTTAAAACTAAAGTGAAAATAACAAAAAAAATAGCAAAAATAACTTGCATTTCAACATTTCCCACATTTATTTAGTTTTAATCACTTTCTCAGATTTTATTTTTGCTAATTTATTCATGTTTTTTAATTTGAAAATTAATTTTAAAAAATATTTTATTGTTTAAAAAAAACTGAAGCAAAAAACTTTTTTAAAATTTTGCTAATTGAAATATTTTTTTGAAAATAAATAAAATAAAAACCTGTAAAACTAGCAAACTGTATAACTATGTACACATTGAAATTGGATCTTAGATCTTAATTTTTTTTTATTGAGAAGTTTTCTACATTTTTTAAAAAATGCATTTTTGTCACATTTAAATTTTTGAAACATGTTCCTTAGTTGCAATAATATTGGAACTGATTTCCCTCCGTAGTTTATTATCTAAAAGAAAGAACAAGAAGCGTAATGCTCTGTCATATGGGCCTCATTAAGGGGATTCTGGGTAAATCTGTGAAATGCTTGTGGGATGTGATGTAATTAGAGCGGGAAAAAGCCCAACGTGGATCCAAGCGAAGGCAGAGAGGAGATTTGGGAATGATTTCCACAAATATTGCCTCCACTTCCCTCCACGCGCTGCTCTCTCCGTCCTCATTCTGCCGAAAAGCTGCGACAGAGAAGCGTTTTCAAGTCGCTGAGGCTCCTTCATAGGTGGAGGGGGAAATATTCTGGCATGGCGTCTCGGGTGTGCAACAGGAATTCACGTAAATGTTTCTGTGGCTGATTTACGATCAGATTTAAAATAATCTCCTGAGAAGCTTCTAGTAAAAGCAAACGCCAAGCGGCGCATGTTCTGCGCTTCCATGCTGCACATCCCTGCATATCTCCAGTTTACAACCTTTGCTGATCACTTTTCATTAAACATAACATAAAAAATGTCAATTTGTTTTGTTTTTGCTCTTTTATCAAAACTAAACAGTTTTGTCTCATTAAGAAACTAGATAAAACTACTATTGTGTTTTTGCAGTGTACTGTAAGCTGTGCAGGAAGTGTGATCCACTCTTCTTTGCAGAATTGTTTTAATTCAGCCACATTCAGTCGTTTTGAGCTAAAACGGCCTGTTCCATACTTTGACTAGGCCACTTCTGAACTTATTGCTGTGCTTTGGATTCTCGTCCAAAGCTAAAAATAAATTTTATTATTTATTGAAGCGACAAAATGAGCCCAGACCATGATAGTTCCACCACCATGTCGGACTGCTAGTGTGATGCTCTATTTACACTGCAAAAAACTGCAAAGAAAAGTCAATATTTTCTGTTTTCTAGAACCTGTTTGACGACATGAAGCAGGCTAAAAAACCTTTGCATGGAGAAAACCATTTAGTTTCTGGTTTAAATATCTAATTAGACTTCAAGAATAAGACAAAATGAACTTAAAAGTAGCTTCTCTTGTTATAAGTCAATAATTCTTTAATATCAATAAAACAGACGTTTTCCAGACATTTTCTTCCACTTTTTATGAATGTTTAAGAATCAATTACTGAATATAAACTCTTATATTTTGCTAAAAATGTACTTTTAAGTTAGTTTTGTTTCATTTAAAGTGTTATTTACAGTAAAAACTAGACAGAAATATTTGTAAGATTTTGTGCTTTTATGCCAAACATGACAGTTTTTTCAGGAACCTACTTCATGTTGTCAGACAGGTTCTAGTAAACAGAACATGTTGATTTTTGTAAACTTGTGACAGTTTTAAATCGTTTCTGCATCATGATGATCGTTCCAGCCTCTCAGCGTCGAGCCTTTCTGAAATGTGTCAGATCCAGCAGCCGGTCTGAGCTCTGCTGAGGCAGGAAAACAGCGACGCAACCATAAATTTGCCCCTCAGAGGCAAGTCGGTTTATGAGCAAAGCTTTCCGCTGCAAACGTTTTGAGTGGCTGAACTTACATCGGTCTTTAATCAGGGATCGCTTCCTGTCCAGCTCTCAGGCGACAGACGCATCAATGGAACAAAAAGCTGGTTTGGGGTTTATTTTAGACGCCCCCGCCCCCCGGCGCCCCCTCCTGGTGACATAATGACTGCAGCAGATGGAAAGCAGAAACGAAGGTTTATTTTCTCTAGACAGTTACCGTGCAGCGGCCACGAATTCCTGGCATTTTATTGCAGGACACAGAAATAGACGCTGTCAGTCTCCATCAAACGCAGCTTTTGATCTGCAACTAACAGTTTCTCCAGTTATCAATTGATCTATTGATTACTCTGATTAGTCGGATAAATAAAAGTCCAACAGTCTGCAGACTTTTTTATATGTAAATAAACCTTTTTCCCTTCTTTTATAGAAGCATCTATAAAAAAAGGGAAATTCCCCGTTTGGGCTCAAACAAATAATTTATTCCCTTTTTTCTTGCTTAAAATGCAAAAACTCTGACGGTAACTTCTTGGATTAACAGAAAACACTGCAAAAACACAAAATTTTAACAAGTACTTATGTCTTGTTGTTTTTTACACTTGAAATAAGACAAAACTAACTTAGAAGTAACTTTTCAGGGAGATATAGGAGCTTTTCTAAGAGAATAATTCTTTAATATTGATGGAAAAGCAGATTAATTCATTTCCTTTTCCATCAACATTAAGGAAATATTCACTTAAAAAAACTACGATATCTTCCTGAAAAGTTATTTCTAAGTTAGTTTTATCCTAGTTAAAGTCTAATAAGATATTTGCACTTTAAAACTAGAGCAGCAGTGAAATATTTGGGTAGAAAAGGTGATTTTTTTGTTGCATAATTCAAACCAGGTGAAGCTGAAAATGCCACTTGTGGATTTCTGGGTTGAACAAAGACGGGCTTCATTTATCTTAAACGCAAAACTTTGTAATTTTTCGGGTTAATTGCTGCTCTGACTGTGTGGCTCTTTCATCAGTTTGCCTTTTCTGAGTCTGTTTACTCCAGTTACCGATTAATCGATCGCTAAATACGCTGATTAATCTGATTAATCGCTCGTTTCATGGTCCGGTTATTCAGCACATTCAGGCGGAGGTAACAGTTTTTAAGTTATGCAGCAGCTGGGAGAGTTCCCTTTATCCCAGTGACATCCAGGTTCCTGTCTTTAAATAAACTCCCCCCCCCGACAGGAGCCATATCTACAACCTGAAGGGAAAACAACACAAAATGCAGCCAGGGGACACTCTGTTCTGCTGGCTTTTTGCCTCTTTAGCAGGAAACTGGTGTTCATCCCTCTCATAATCACATTAAACCTGCAAGGATGAGGTGAGATTTTAAAGCTGGAGAGCTGGGGAAAGGAAGAAGCGTTGACTTACTACTGCTGCAGGTCGGAGGCTGTTTCCAGAGGGCTGAAGGAGGGGGCACTCTGCAACAAACCAAACAAAGAAGTCATTGATAGATCCACAGGAAGATCTCCTCCCGCTGAAACACAGGCAGCAGCCTCCAGTCAGGCCAGATTCTGCCCTCCGTTCCTCTCGGTTGTCCGTGTGTTTCTGCGTCGAGCGATTCTGAGCGTCTGTCGGCATGGACGGGTTGGGGGGGCGAAGCGTGTGTTTTGGCCTGCATGCAAGTTGGGAGAAAACAAGCGGCAGAAAGGAGAGTGGAAGGGAAGGGAGGGCTGGGCGTGCGTCGGTCAGGGGCGCCATGCGGGGAGGGGAGGCTGTCACGGGCTCAGCCTATAAGCTGCTGTCTCCCACTGAAGCCACTTCTTTTGTCTGACTGAGTCGCTCTCATTACCAACGGAGCAGACGGGGCAATTAACCAGCTGGTGGGGCAAGGAGGCCGAATTACACGTATCAACACGACACAGGAGATCACCAATATGCAAAAGATATGAGGGCTGAAACGATTAATCGTATAAAACACGATTAATCGATCAATGAAACAGTCGCAGGCTAATTTAGTAATCAATTAATCAATAACTGGAGCATACAAACACAAAAATAGGCAAATTACTGATAGAACAACACAGTCAGAGCAGTAAAGATATTATGCTTTAACTTGGCTGGGCTGAAAAGATTAATCAGATTAATCGGATTAATCTCATATTGAAGGAATTGGCAGCTAATTTAGTTATGGATTAATCATTAACAAGAATATACAGACTCAAAAACCTGACATACTGTATATATATACATTTTGCATTTGGTGGGAAAAATCATATTGAGAGCAGTAATTAAGTCAACATTGTACTGAAAAAACAACACACTGCAAAAACATTAAATTCTATTAAATATTATTGGTTTAGTCTCCAGTAAAATATGTACGAAAACTTGAAATGAGACAAACTAAGTAACTTTTCAGCAAGAAATAGGAGTTTGTTTTAAGTCAATAATGTTTTAATATTGATGAAAAACACTGGCTGATTATTTCACTTAAAATATGGGAGAAATGTCTCGTTATAAAATAAATAATTGTTTTTAATCAATATTAATAATTATTGACTCTAAAAAAGCTCCAATATGTTGTTGAAAATGAGACAAAACTAAGATATTTGCACTACAAACAAGAGAAAAATACTTGGTAGATGTTGTGTTTTTGCAGTGCAGAGAAAGAGTCAAACATGGAAGAAGAAATTATTTTCTGCATATTTAGGAGAATAAAGCGAGAGGAGTGACATTTAATGGAGATTAATCGGCATTATATAAGGAGAAATAAGACACATATTTTGTTGTGGGGTCACAGATGGAGCATTTTAAAATGCTTTGGCGCTAAGCTAATTTTAGCCCGCTGTTTCTGCTGCTTTCCTCTTTTCAGACGTCACAGCAGGTAAAAATAACCAGGCTCTATGAATACGAGCACAAGGGCTGTTTGCAAATACGATTGCACAATCGCCCCTCGTCTCTCCCATTCCCACCATCCCAGGGTTGCCAGTTTGGGCAAGTTTCCTCCCAGTAAGTCTGCTTTTAAACACAGTTGTAAAAAGCTGCACAAAACTTTTAATAAAATGCTGCGTTGTTGCACTTATTAGTTATTTTGTTTTGAAAATTTGAATGTGACAACATTAATTATTGGTCAATGGTCAATGAAGTGTGACTAAGTTGTAGCAGGGCCGGTCCAAGCCTTTTTAGGGCCTTGAGCAGAATTTAATTTGTGGCCCCGATATCAACATGTAAACACCAAAAACATTTCAAAGCTTTTTTGTTGTTTATTTCTGCTGTTTGTAATTACATCATACCAATGTTGTTGTAAACATACAGGAAAAACAAACAAGAAATGATTTAGAATTGGAAATGCAGTGGGGTATTTAAGTGTGTAATTTCATTTACTATTTGAAAGTAAATCAACTATAAAAAATAAAACACTGAATTGACAGTAACAAGTTAGATATTTTATATTTGACCATTTTTTTAGTGAAACAACTAAAAATAAGATAGAAATAATTTTTCCATTTTTTATTGATATAGACAATAAAATATAAATAATTTCACAATATAAAATATTTCTATTATTTATATACTAAGGTTGGAAGTTGTGTCTGAAAAATATAAGTGTTTCATATCAGTCGATATCAATAATTGTCCATATAAATTATTGATTAGTTTTTTTGTTGTTTAAATATTTGAAATATTACCAAACTGGTGTCATGACTTTCCTGTTGATTTTTAAGCGGTTGTGAAGCAAAGTGGTGAAACTGTAAAGCGCTGCTGCGCCAGTTATTCGACAGGCTGTTGCTAGGTAACCAAGGAGTTTCACCAACCCAGTTTATAATATTCTATCAGATGTATCGTTGATCACGTGTCTATCACATATTATTGATTTATGGCCCAGTATGTATTTATAAATACATAACTGTATCTGCTGCTCTCAACATGAACTGAGAGCAGCAGGTTGAGATTTGGGTGGGTTTTTTGTGGGAGTTGTGCAGGTTTGACATTGTTTTTGGCTGGAAACTGCCAGTCAGACATGGCAACCCGGCCCCAAGCCTCCCTGGCAGCCCTGCAGCGCGGCCGAGCCTCCACTTCCCACACCAATGACCAGACAGGGAACATTCTGCGCTGCTCATTTGCCACAACATGCCTCTGCGCCTCGTTGCCGGGGCAGATGATCATTAATAACCTCGGAGAATAAGAGCCTATCTTTGTAGGAGCCGAACACCAGGCTGGCAGGTCTATAGTCGCGTCTATTTATAAAGCTAAATGTTCCATGGCGACTTGGAGAACACACCGAGGGGTCACCGATTAATCTCCCACGTCTTCCTCCCCACCTCCTCCAGCGCTCTTATCAGGGGGAATAAGAGCGCGTCCTCTGACACTCCCGGTTATTGGGCTCACACACAAACAGCGTCAGTGGAAAGTAAACAGGAAACAATTATGGAGGGCTTATCTGCAGTGAAGGACAGGAATCTTAATCTGGTTATTTACAAGATGACTGATTAGTGTCAGTTTATGGGGACTTTTCCTCGTCCAACGGGGGGAAAACGGATCAGTTTCAGACTAACCCGGCCGTGTTATCACAGCGTCGTGTTACTCTGGGACGTCCCGGGAAAAGACAAAGCGCTGCAACTGGGAGATAATGGTTGGTGACACTATACACATCCTGCTGGGATGGGAACTGCTCTGTTTGCCGTTTATCCCATCCTGCTGCCATTTTCTGCCCAAATCATCTGATCTCTCCTGGCGCTTCAAACAAACAGAGACATAAACAATCAGATGATGAACGAAATGCCCCTCGTCATCTAATGGTGTTTTATTTTCTGAGGTTTTATGTAACACGCTATTTTTGGTCTAGTTTCTCGTGCAAATATCTTGGTACACTTAAAACAAAACCAACAAGTAGCTTTCCAGTAAGATGTTCAAAGCTTGTTTTAAGTTTTAATCCTTAACATCAACAAAAACTGTTTCACTGCTGATTATTTCATAACACAGAAAAATATCTTGTTATAAGTGAAATAATTGGCTGATGAAACTAGAATATTTTCATCAATATTAAGGAATTACTGACTCAAAAAAGTTTGTTTTGTTTTATGTCAAGTGAACTAACAAAAACACTTGGCAACATGTTATGTTTTTACAGTGCAGAGAGCAGAAAACAACTAATGTGGGAAAATGTCCAGATCTGTTCATGGTTTATGTGTCTTACAGAAACAAGACGTAACTTTCCTAAACGCAGCAGGAATCTCAAAACAAGTTTCTGACAGTTTATTGAACATTTTAAATGAAAAATAATCTATTAATCCCAAAGGAAGAGAAATTAAATAAACTCCTGTGGGATTTGACTTCAGTTGCTATGGTTACACATCCGAAACAACGTTTTAAAAAAGGTTGTTTTTTTTGTACTCCAGAAAAAACAAGAAATTAAATTTTCTTTGCTTGAAATGATTGATTTTTCAGAGAATCTACGTTCAGAATTGAGCTAAAACCTGGATCAGTTTTAGTTAGATACCTCAGTTTGCAGACAAACCTGCAAACTGAGGTATCTAAGGAACACAGGCGACAACAATTCATCAGAACCGCCGCGTTTCCTAACAGCTGCCCCGCGGTCAGACGGCACTCTGCTGCTTTCACAGTCAAAATAGAGCGGGCCGCTGTAACACGAAGCCCATTCTTTCCAGAACCCTGTTCGTGTTGATGTGTTCTTATGAACACAAACATGCCGGCCCGGTGTGCGGGCAGCTCATCCTAAATGCTTAAAGGTAAAGGTTAAGTGTGTAACAGAGGTTAAATGTGAGCGCACAATGAGCTGGCACGCTCTCGGCCCGTTTAGAGAACGTCAGGCGGCGGCGGCGGCGCTGAGGCTGGCTGGCAGCGGGCCTGACGTCAGCGTCCGCGCCGCAGATGGAGTCGCCGTGGCGATAGCAGGGGGCCACAGTGATCTTCCTGAGCATTGATACGTGTGGAACTCCGGCTCCAGCCGGCTATGTATATCGATGACCCACCGCTTGACTGGAGCCGTCACTGCATGTATTTTCAGACGCAGCTTTAAACCCCCGTGTTATTAAAGAGGACCTTTACCAGCAATCTGCAGCGCTCTGACAATAAATTATTCTTTTCCTAAAAGAACTGAGAGGATTCCAGTCTTCATGTTCAACTGTAAACTTCTTGAAGTCGATCAAAATGCCAAGAAGTTTTTAACTAATAAAAATTTATTTTGCAAAAGATTTTAGGTTTTGCAAAACTTTACTTGAAATTGCCTCAACTTGGGTTGAGTTCCGCGGACAAAAGGTGCACCGGTTACGGGTTTCTGGCCGATAACTGATCTTTAAAGGGGATTTATTGTGCGAAATTCAGATTTTGCACATTTTTATGCTCCCACTTGGCTTTCAACTGCCTCTGAAAACACCCAACCATTTTTTGGCAATAAGTTCATGTTTTTTGATGTCTGGAAAATGAGCCGTTTCAAAAACCTTCAGACTGTAAGGTCACCTAGCAAGCAGTTCCAACACATTTGATCAGCCGGTTTTTTTTTGCTGTGTGGGCTGCACAATGGCTGCTGGAAAGACAAGTGTTTTGTTGTTCACGTGCCAATCAGAAACCACTTGCTGCATTCTTGATGGTTGTATAATTTCACATCTGTTTGGAAGCGTAAACGTTGAGTCAGAGAGTTTTTGAAATGACTAATTTTCCAGACACCAAAACACATGATCGTTGCCACCCAATCGTTCTCCTCCTCCATCCTGAGCTAGTCCCGTCTGAATGCACCACTCCCAACCCAAAACAACCAATCAGAGCCAGGAGACGGCTCTTAGGGCTGTCAATCATTAGACTCGCTGCTAAATGTGCTAGCGGTGGAGCAACAACTTACAGTTATGGAAAAACCATTTATCCCCCGTCATCAGTGGCCATGCTAATTATCATTAGCACTCACTGCTACCCGCACTGTAGCAGAGAGGGTGATTGACAACGCTAAGACCCACCTCCTGGCCCTGATGGGTTGTTTCCAGTTAGAAATGGGAGCACTGGGAGAAGGCAGAAGAGATACATTATCTGTCTCATACCATCATTACATGGTGACGGTTTCAATAAATATGTAAAAAAAGATACATAACTTGCATTCTGCAGCTTTAACCAGAGGGTGTTTTGAGTGTGTGGCATCATCAGCTCTTCATGATTCCAGACCGTTTTAAATAAACAGCTAGGAAACAGAAAATGAGTCATCAACCAGCTCAACACACAAATGATTCAGCAGATATAAAAACGCATCTCCTTCTTCTTCGCTAATACCAAACGACTCCTGATTTGTCAATCAAGCCGCAATGAGCCACGGTGTCTGGCTGGCCTTAAGGTCAAATGCTGCACATACCAGGTGCAGCTTTAGAAGTAGCTTTAACATTAAACAGGAGCCAGTCATCAAGCCCAGCTCACTGGCACCCGGCCAGACAGAAACCGAGTCCGGCAGCTGCCACCAGGACTGAGCCTCCTGGACCTCCTGCTGACCTCAGACTGCAGCGTCTGGACGGCGCAGGAACTCGAAGCCGGTGGTGCCGCCTCACCGGATCCGGGGCGGGTTGGGAAATCAACATCTGTTTCTGGGCAGCAAGGACCACTTCTGTCCTGAGGCTCGCATGTGTCACGGCTCTGATTCAGACCTGCGCATCCCGGATATTTTGGTAAATATAACAGGCATGGATTAGCCTGCAGCCTGTTGCTTGTTGGGTGGACAACTAGAGAGAAGAGACTTCTGGGTGAATCATCTGATCCAGACCTCATGCTCAGAAAACACCGCAGGCCAAGAGACGAGGAGCAAAATCCCAGTTTCACAAAGAAATTATTGGTGTTACTGAATAAACACGAATATTGTGCAAGAGTCACTTAACAAAATGTGGTTTTACTACAGCAGCACAGTAACTAGAGAAACCTTTTGAAAAAAGATTTATTTCAGGAGTAATTTTGGTTTTGCTTCAGTAATTTTATTTTGAAGCATCGCTACTATTGATTAAATGTTTTGGATCTTCTACCCTCTGTGAGCACAACTGTCTTAACAACATTCACCAGAGACGGATTTGTGTTTTTTTTTTTTTGCTAAGCTACGTTAGCGGAATCAACTAACTCACTCACTTTCTGGTTACCTAGCAACTCACCCATTCTTTGGTTACCGAGCAACAACCTGTAGAGTAACCTGCGCAGCAGCAGTTTTAGGTTTTGCCACATAACTGCTTAAAAATAAACAACAGTAGGAAAAGCCGCTCCACCAGTCTGGTAGTTCAGACATTTAAAAACACAAAATTATCAATAATTGTTGATATTGATTGATATGAAACGCTTATGTCGTCCAGCCCTAATGAAAGTTTTTCTTAAACCCATGTGGACGATGTTATTTTTTTAACAATGTAGTGAGGATATATATATATATATATATATTTTTTACATATTTGTGTACAAAACCTAACAGTGTAGGTAACTGAAAGTTCAAGAAAACAATAAATTTTATGACTGATGATCAGTATTTAGCCTCAATGATCCATGCGATCAGACACTCAGAGGATCACAGTGCGGGTGGGAGAGGAAACAAGCAGACGTCACAGACAGTTTGTTTAGACGTTCAACATGGATGTTACATGACATGCAGTACGTGACGATATGCTGCCGTTGTGAGAACAGCGACTTACCGCTTTGTCAAACTCCATCTCTGAAAAGAATTTATACCAAGGCTCATTCTCTAAATCTACATCTTCTGGACTTACATCCTGAGTAAAGGGGCATGGCGACAGAGGAGAAAGACAAAGAGAAGACAGTTCAGACAGCACAGCTTATGCACACCAAGGCAAAGAGCCAATCAATGAAAGCAGATGTGATTTATGAAATGACTCTTCCTGAAATAGTTTGATATTTTCAGTAAAATGCTGTTTTAGTTCTCTGCGAAAAGTGATGCAACAGCAGCTGATAGACATCACAAAGCATAAAGACTTGAAAACAGGAACCAGGAGAAACCAAATCCGCCTCTTACTCTAATGAGTTTGTGACATCCAATCTGCCCTCTTCACACCAAACTGTCCAGCCTGGAAGTTTTGCTTTCATGTCGACAACAACATGAAGAAATTCAGGGGTTTTCAGACTTCCTGCTGCTGCCTTTTGCTTCATATTTCACTGGAGGGGAAACTGATATCTCGGATCAAACCCTGAAATAAAATCCTGGTTTTGATGCTGCATAAGTCAAAGGACATTTGCATAAAGAGCCATGCAGAAAATATTCCTGAAATTAAAAACCATAAACTTTAACGTAGGTTTTGGGGAATTTTATGAGATAGACCAGAGGTCCTCAGTGGCACCGACTAACTCACACTGTGGTTACCTAGCAACTCACTCACCCACTCACTCTCCCTTTTGGGTTGCCTAGCAACTATAAAACTATTAAGTAACTTGCACAGGAGCAGTTTCAGGTTTCAGGTTTCAATTTGGAGAGAAAACTGGATAAACAGGAAAAGTAACCACCAGTTTGTCTGTAGTGCAGATGCATAAAACAAAAAATTAATCAATAATTATTGATATCGACTGAAATGAAACGCTTATATGTTTTCCAGCCGTACTGTCCAGCCCTAAATAGTATGTAGTGTTTTACAATAAACGAGGCTTAAAACTACATAAAACATTTTTACTTCCTACAGACTCGATGGAAATGATTCACAGCTTCTTCATGTCATGTTTTTATTTTGAACATAAGTTGACGGCCTAATAAAAACTTTGAAGTTTGTGGTTTTACAGAAAGAAAGAATGAAACTCTCTGCAAGGCTTTCTGTGGGTTTAAAGACAGAGTAAAATCAGTGAACCAAACATGAAGAATGAATGACTGCGTTCATTATTTTACTTGTGAACTGGAGCGAACTGCAATGGGCAAAATGGTTGGCACTGGGATCGGGCCAGATCTCAACCAGCCTGGCAGAAATGACAAGAACACATCTCTGCTCTGTCACAATGAAGCATCTTTTCTAATTATCTGAGTAACAGAGTTTTTAATTAACATTATTATAAATGTTAGTTTGTCAAAATTGCTTTATTTATTCTTCAATCTCATTTTGGTTAGTCAAAAGCCTTTTTTTTCTCCTGACATCTTATTGTGACATAAGTTACAATAAGATGCTCTTGGCAGTTGGCGGTTACCATAGCAACCGGTAACTGCCAGCTCCTCCCCCTTTTTCTGCTCTGGTGCGAATTATTATTAGCTCTGAATTCGAGTCTGAACATTTATTTCAGACAAATGAACAGATACAAATAAACATGGTTTCATGTGTAATTACTTCATGTTTTAGAATAAAATGGAATATACTTTAAGCAGAAATTGCGTTGCTGACGGGCTTCTTCAGCCAAAGTGTTAAATATTAGTTAAATACAAATATCACACTTATGTATATATTTTATAGAATTTGTATATCTTAAGTAACTAAAATCTGACAAAATATCACATAAATGGGTAACATACAAAGTAGCATGCACATGAAAAATTTTAATTCATAAATAAATCTATAGAGACGTTGCATGTTATAGTTTCAGGAACGACGCTGGGAACCGTCCGTAGAATGAAACCTGGAGCTGTTACTAATTTAACACTGAAAAACTGCTGAAGAACAACTCAAAGTTACTCGCATTCCTCTTTTTTCCTCGCTCTCTGTGTCAACTGTGCTGCACGCAAACTCGTTGCCATAGCAACTGACTGACAACAGCGCCACTAATGTGTCAGCATTCCACACCAAAAAACACCCAAACATTTACCACACATAATATTCGGTCCATTGCAGTGCTATGGTTTTAGGCTTGATGTTTATTTTGCGTTTATGATTTAGTGATCGCTGCGGTAGATTAGCTACTGCTGCTACTAGCTAAGCTGGTGGTTTAATAGCTAATCTAGTCTAATCTACTCAACTGGTGATGTGCCAGAGTCTCTGTGTTTTGGTTTTATTTTCCAACTAAACCAAAACACAGAATCAAGCGAGCACAACTTCCCTCTCCCTCGCTATTTTTCTTTAACTGAAACATCTTCAATAACTTTGAAGAATCTGAATAAATGAGCTACAAAAACATTTAGTTTTCCTTTGGGACTAATACCGTACATTTGAATTTTATTTATCTAGTTTCCAGAGTGTTGACAATTGCTAGCAAAGCACTGCATCCCTTTTTCTTGAATATGTCACATGTGGATTTAAGGTTTCGCGCGTCACGTTGACAACTTGACAGCTAAAACCAACGGTAGTCATAGCGACCGGCAGCTTTTTGTGACGTCATGCTGCAACGTGTCAGTTATGTTTTCTACTGTTGGAGTTAAAGCTTTTGCAACTGTTCACTGTTGATCGGTAGTAGGAACTGTTTAGGTTTATTTATTATATTGTTTTTGTTGCATGGGGCAGAAGCTGCTGGATTGATGTTAACTCGATTTTTTTCTTTGTAGGTTTTATTTGTTTTTCAGACAAATTAATGCTCCAGTTATTATATGTGTGATAGTTTTGAAGTTAAATGTGTAATTTTATTTCCTGTACTAAAAAAACACATATTTATGTTAAAGACACGATTAGTTATGCGGATTAATGCGATCACAGTCTGTTGCCGTCGGTAACTGTGATGTTAATCACCGACTTGATTTGTTTTTCTCTCTTGTAATAAATGCAGTAAACCTGAGTGTTGCTAACCGTTAGCAGTGAAGCAGCTTGGATGCAGAGGTGGCAAAGGGAGATGATGAAGATGATGAAGGGAAGGATGCAGCTCAGACGACACACACACACACACACACACACAGAGAGAGAGAGAGAGAGAGAGAGACTGTGTTACCGTTCTCTCCAGCTTCAGGACGGATGATTTCCCCGGCTCGTAGTCGAAGATGCTCCTGGGCTCGGCGCGGTACTTCCTGGTGTCCACCTTCTTATCCGGCGGCTCCCACTCGCTCCTGTGGAGGAAGGACAGTCAGAGAGAGAGAGACAGCCAGAGCCAATCCTTATCCGGCGGTCTCCATGGCAACCGGCGCGGGCTGAGACGATTTCTCATTAAAAAAAACGTGACGTTTCAACGCGCCTGCCTCCTCCCTTTAACGACGACACGGCAGAAAAATCCAATCTGGGCAGTGATTGGATTACGGAGGCGAAGCCAGACCCGGTGAGAGAAACCAGCTTTTCCCAACGGACAGAAAACAGAACATTAAATCAGGAAGATACGGAAGCAGGACACTGACAAAACACAGAGAATCACCAGCTTAATCTCAGGATTCTGGATTAAATTTTACAAATCTGATATTAACCTCAGAATTCTGACCTTTTTCTCATAATTTCAACCTTAAGTTTAAAATTCTGACTTTTCCTTTGAATTTGGAGATTTAATCTTAGAATTTTGACCGAAATTTTAGAATTCTGATTTCACTCTCAGAATTCTGATTTTAACTTTCAAATTTGACTTAAATTTTAAAACTTTAATTTCAGATTTCTGGCTTGTCTTCTCAGAATTTAGGTCTTTTACCCCCAAACCAAATCTTGTGGTTTTTGGATCACCTTGAGTCCAGTTTTCAGTCATTTTCCTGAAATGACTGAAAACTTGCCAGGATGATCAGAAACAGCCCAGGAACCAGCAGAAAACTGGAAGTGAATCTAGCGGTTCTAGTGGATCTACTTCCTGTCCGGTACCAGACCTTCTGGCAGACGGCTTGAGAGACGAGGACCGAGTTGGAACCGGCATCAGTCTCCCTCTGGAGTCCACCAGGTCGTCGCTTTTAGAGCGTGGAACAGTTCTTCCTGAAAAAAAACAAATCAACTGAACACGATTCTCTGAACAGTTCTTCCTGAAAACAAACCAAACTGAACATGATTCTCTGAACAGTTCTTCCAAAAAAACCAAACTGAACACATTCTTTGTCACTTCAGACGGATGTTCAGAAAACTCACCATCTTCCAGGTAAACATACGGGGTGGGACCGTCGTCTGAGAAAGAAGAAGAAGAATAAAGAAGAAATAAATGGAATGTTAATTTGCTTTTGATAAAACATTTAAATTTGGTCTCATATAAATATTTCCTCTTAGTGTCTCATTAAATCGGTTCTTTCATCCGATTGGAGTAACTCTACGACAAGCATCTTAATGAGATTAGAGATTTAAACTATAGTGGACACAAAGCGACAGGAAAGCTGCCGGAATGCAGACGTCTTGATTTTAAGCAAGAAATACATTTAAAATCTCTAAATAATTCAAAACACATTAAGATTTTTTTAGCTCTCCATTAGGTCCAGCATCACAGGATCGCCGCCTCAAAGAGCATCAAATCGAAGCTTTTTACAGGAAGCAACACTCGGCTAAAACATTAACTTGAATTAATGATGAGGCATGAAGCTGAGGAAAAGCACTCAGCGCTATAAAATACTCACATTTTGGTCAAATATTAGTTACAGGAGGATTAACAATTCATGTCCAGACTACTTAAACATTAAACTATTTTCTCCTCGTTTAAATCTTGGTTTACTCACTATAAATAAATATGTAAATTAACCACATTGAACTGTTATAATCTGGTGCTTCAATCTGTACACTGATAATGAAAAGTAAAGAAAATGTTCTGCAGAGCAGCAGCTCTCATCACAGGCCTGGAGCACCACCTACTGGTCACAATCAGCACTACAACCAATGATGAACAATACTTTGAAACAATTAGTAACAAATAGGATAAGAAGTGAAATAAGGAACAAAAAAGAAAAGGGAGGATCTGATAAGGCAACAAAAATTTTAAAGGAGTGGAGCATCCTGGCCAACATCCTATCTGTGTTTGTGCTGATTATTTAGAGCCAGTTTCAGTTAAACAATTATCTAAATATGGAAAACCTTCTAAATGGTGATAAATGTTTAACTGGAGCTTCAGAGGGAAACAATCGTTTAAACAACTAAATGTGATTTTTCTCATATTATTTCCAAAAGCTTTACGAGTTTATTGTAATTCTTTAAATATCCAGACGATTAAAGGAGCAAAGTTTGGGGAATAAATGTGTTTATTTTTATATGAATGAAGTGTTTAAGATTAATCACAGAAATTTTCTAGACAAAACTTGGAAATTTTTGAGTTTCAAAAGTTGAAAATTTTCTTGAAAAAAACTGAAATTTTTAGAATATTCTCAGAAATTTTTAGAAAAAATTTCCATCTCAGAAATTTCTAGTATTTTTTCTCAAATAACTGACTTTTTTAAATTGAAAAAGTTAAAAAAGAACTTGAACATTTTTAAGATTTCTTTGTCTTTTTTGCAAATGTTCAACTTTAGAAACTCAGTAATTTCCAAAATTTCAAATTTTATTTTCTTGCAAATTTTTAATTTCTTGGCAGAAATTTACTCCTCCTCTTGTATTTTCTTCTACCCACAATAACACCAATTTGCCGTCATCAAAAAATATGAAGTTTTAACAAAAACAAAATTATAAATGTAATATGAACTTTATCTAATTCTGCAAAGAAATAATCTTGATTGTGCAGGTTTTAGGTTTGGGAAGCTCATTAAAGAGATTTTATTGATTAAAAAATGGTTTTTAAAAGAACAGTAACTGTCTGAAAACCTGGATACTTGAACAGGCCACAGAGGACGGTGAAAAAATCACAATGTTTTGAAATATTCATCAATGAAATCAAATTTGTTTTTCTCATTAAATTAAGATATTTATTCTCATTTTGCGCTCAGGATGTCCCTCCAAACACACGACGCTGCAGGCTGATTAGTTTTGATGAATTTAAATTAAATATTATCATTTGGACGTCGCTGTGCTGTTCATGCTGCAAAGGTAGATGACGCATGCTGGTGCTACATAGCTAGCTCCGTCCAGCCAGAATAGTAATTTCTGATCAGTGGAAAATATTCAGTCCTTTCAATTTGAACCAGAAATTGAAATACAAGTCAACACAGAAACGACAAGCAGAAATGAAGATGATGAGGACCAAATGGAGGAAGAGGGGAAAGAAAGTCTGGTGTTTGCGCGGCTGCGACTCAGGAATGCTAACGGAAAGGAGAGCAACAAGTTTTTGTTAAATCGTTTCTGTGTTTCTGCAGGCTGGAGGAACCGGAGCTGAACACGGCTGCAGTTTAGTAAAGGCCAACGAGAGCGCGGCTGCCGCCATCGGTACCTTTTGGGGTCATGCGAATGTCAAAGGTCTCGGGGAAAATGTAGGTGGGGCGGTAGGGGTTTTCCTCAAAAGGCTCTGAGTGAGACAGAGGACATGAGGGACGGGACACCAAACTGACGACTCCGGCTCAGGAAAACGGCTTACCGGGTAATTTATGGATCTGTTTGAACATGGTCTTATACCAGTCCTTGGACTTTTCAGTGTTCTGAAATTAAAATGAGACAAATGAGAGAAATTAGAAACAGATCATGTAGAGATTACAATGATAAACAGAACGCACTGCAAAAACACAAATATTACCAGGTATATTCTGTCATTTCTAGTGAAAATATTTTTGGACACTTGAAATAAGACAAAACTAACTTAGAAGCAACTTTTCAGTTTAAGTTAATAAAGTCTTAATATTGATGGAAAAAAGTACTAGTTCCATTATTTCACATATAACTCGGCCTGCCATGTAACATTTTGTGATAATAAAATGGTAATATTGTTGTTTTGTGGCCATTTTCAATATTCTTAATAGCATAAGAATCAATTAAGATCAATTAACTTTAAATTCTTATGAACATTTAAGGAAGGCATTTTAAATATCAAAATATATCAACAACAATAGAAACAACAAATAAAAGTTAAAAGTGGAACTAGAAGTTTTTCATCAATATGAAGCATTTATTAACTTAAAACAACCTAGTTTAAATTATTAAGTTAGCTTTAAAGTACATATTTACACTATAAAACAGACCAAAACTGCTTGGTAAGATTTAGTGTTTTTGCAGTGGAGTCATCAATAACAAAGATTAACTGGTAACCCTGATGGAAATATGTCTGTTTTCCACAGAGGAGCAAAGAAAATGTGGTTTCTGTGAACAGAGGGGTCTTTATTAGTCCATAGGGAGTAAATCTGTCTTCATCAGCCTGGCTGTGATTGCTCACCCGAACAGGCACAATGGGTTTGCTTATGGGGCCGCGGACGGGGGAGTGCAGCGCCAGCCGCAGCCTCGTCCCGTCCATGTCGGAGCCCGGACTGGCGGAGTCCCTGCTGGGATCGGGGCCGTCGCCTGGGGCCGGATCTGAGAAGCGCCGCAGGCCGGCGGACAGAAACAGAGAAACATCCAGATCAGAGACAGTTTCACAAACTGTTATTCATTCCACATTGACATTTTAAACTATTTTTTCTGTTAATTTTGATGATTTAGGTCTAAATTTAGCCTCACCAATAAAAATAATTTTTATGTGCTTTAACTGTTGCTCAGGGTTTTCTTTACTTTTTCTTTACTATTTCTGTTATTTTTAAGCAAAATGGCAAAACATTAAACTGCTGCTGTGCACGTTACTCAACAGGTCGTTGCTCGGCAACCAAAGAGCGAGCGAGTTGCTAGGCAACCAAAGAGCGAGCGCTACACTCTTCCGTCTTCAAATTTATCAAATGTTTGTGATACATTTGTGCCGCGATCGTATTAAAGATGCTAATAAAAAAGCTTCCAGAGGTCATCAGAGGTCATTATCAACATCTCTGAAGTAGAAGCAGCACAAATGTTTGACCTTGGAGATGTGAGTTTGGGCAGCTGACCTCTGGTGACCTCTGGAAACTTTGTTTAATAGTATCTTTGAAATGATAGCAGCACAAACAAAAATTGGAAAACACGTACCACAAACATTTAACAATTTAGTTAGATTGGACTAATGTTGGTTGTAATTGAGCTCATACGTCTGTTTATTCAATAATTCAGCAGCAAAAAGGGAAAATGTCGCTTATTTTGTTTTTAATTTTCAGTTAAAATGTGATTAATTAATTACAGAACCTGCAGTTAAACTAAAAATACAACTGTAATTTGATGATTGTTGTCACAAACTGTTGCAATGAGGAGAATAAATGAAGCCTGACTATTTTTAAATATTTCACAGCTGTGCAGGATTCTGCACGACAGTAACTGTTACCACAGGAGCGCGAATGAGGAACATTATGGCCGTTTATTACGGAGGACATGTGAGAAATGTTTCTGCGTTCATGTCGTCCAACATGGACGCGACAATCAGAACGGCGAAGAGGTTCTGTGTGAAAGAAACAGAACCTCTCAGTTCCACATGTCAGCACACCGCAGAAATAATCTCATTCCAAACAAACAAACCTTTTAATCTACCGATTATTCAGACAAATAATCGATTAATCGGACAAGAAAAAGCGTGTGCCACGGATTTTTCATTTCATTTTTCATTTTATACAACTAAATTAGCAATGTATTTCTGAAATGGCATAAAAAGATTAAAGCGTTAAATAAAAACCCTGCAGAATTTGCCAATTTGTATCCAATTAATCAAATATTAATAGATTAATCGATGACTGAAGCAATCAATAGCTTCAACCCTGCAAACGTACATGTGTGTTAACCTGATCTGTGGGGGATTATAAAAGTCCATCATCATCATCATCATCATCATCATCATCATCATCATCATCATCATCATCATCATCATCATCATCATCATCATCAGACTGATAAATGTCCTGCTGCATTCCTCAGGCGCCTCTGACTCCAACAATTGTTAAGTAGGTGGAGAATGTGGCCGGTTTCCAGCATCACTCTGCCTCTGTCAGCTCGTTTAATTCCCACAATGCATTCTGGCGCCAAATGTTCCCCAGGTGAGCATCCTGTCTGCTCTGCAGCCTCAAATCCAGCAAACTGGCATCAACTCTGTGTCCCCAAACCAAACGGTATTAGCTGTGTGTCAGCTAATACCGCTGGCACACACTCACATGAAGAGAAGGAATGTCGCCTTTAGGAGAAAAAGTGAAACCTTAAGTGACAAACATGGAGGATAAAACTGATTCTGATGTTGATGAACACATGAAGAGCCGTCGGATGTTTGCGTCATGTTGTTCACAGATGAGCGTTTCTCTAGCAGATGACAGAAATTCTCCTTTTTGTCTTTCACAACAAATCAAGTTATAAATACAAATCATAGAAAAGGTTTTGCATGATGGCGTTGTAAGACAGGTTTCTCACTTTTGGGGTTGATTATCTCCCAGCATGCTTTGCATTTAGCAAAAGTAACTGTAAATGTTTAGTTTCTCCAAAATCAAGACGAACGTCTTGATTTTTGTTTAAGTTGTTTTTCTCTGTAGAAAATTTTGCTCTACAAAAAAAAGCTTGCGTTGACGTCAGGGGGCCGCACAAAATACTTCAGAGGGACAAAAATGGCCCGCAGGCCGCAGTTTGGACACCCCTGGCCAACAGTTTTTACTCGTTTTCCCCCTAAGAAAACAACAAGTTGTTTCTGTGTGAGAAGATCTAAATTTCTGCCCGGTGAAAACGGAAGGAAACGTGCTGCTGAAGGCCGAGCGCATACCTGCGACGTGAGGCGGATGCTTTTGCTGCTCTGTGGCGAGAGAGAGACAAACGGTGAGAAGTGACTCAGCAGCCAAAGCTGAAGTGTGAAAGCATCAGCTTGGTTGGAGACGCAGAAGCAGAACGACAAACGTGCCTCACAAGTTGGTGATGGGTCAGAAACTGCAGCTCCTGCTGCGGCTCACCTCTGTTATGCTGCAGCAGGACGATGGTGGGGTTGACTGAACTGGTGCGGGGATAAACACAACCGGGAGGCGAGGGGTTAACATGCAGAGCATCTGGAGGAGAAGCAGCTTCGTTTTCTCTTAAGCTTCTGGGTGAAAAGGCCTAAAAAAACCGCAGGAAAAACAGAAATGAACAGAAATGAACAGAAATGAACAGTGTTTCTGTAAACCGAGGTTAAACGAGGTGAAGCCATCCTACCTGGCACCAGGTGTTGCTCTCCGGACGTAAATGAGGCGAGTTGCTGCTGCCGCCTTCGGCCGCTCCTGCTTTGGATCCGTCTCCATTAATCTGGCCGGTCCAGCTGCCTGAAACGAGTCCAGAACGCTGTGAGCGCTGCAGTCGCTACTGCAGCAGGACAAACACTGGGGGAGGAACTGAAAGGTGTGGCATGTCAGTGAACCACAGCAGATAAATACAGCGCAGGATCAGGGACATTTCACAGGAAAAAGACAAGCAAACGGCCAAGATCTGCCAAAAAATATAAACATTTATAGAAAAAAAAAAACAAAAATTTTTAGGTTTAAAAGTGGAAAATGTGCCAGAAACAAATCAGCCTTTTTTAGAAAATTTGTAGAAAAATCTTGGAAATTTCTGAAATTTTGCTAGAAAAAGCTCTAAACTTTTAAACTAGAAAAAAGAGAAAATTTTAGATTTTGAAAAGTAAACAATTTTCTAGAAAAAACTTTAGATTCACAACACAAATTATCCAGAGAAAACAAGAACATTTGCAAGCTTGAAAAGATAAAAAATGCTAGAAAAAAAATTAGGAAATAATCTCACCAATTTTCTAGAAACAATTTTTTTAAAAAATTTTCTAAAGAAAACCCAAATTCTGGGATTTATCTAAAATCTTCTGGAGAAAGCACAAACATTTCTGAGCCTGGAAAGTGAAACAGTTGCTAAAAAATAAAATTTCTGATTAACCTCGGTGTTTTTTCCTGTGCTGAGCTTCACGCACAGAAAAGAGGAAAAAACCAGATTCTTCCAGAATCTCTGAACTTAGTGAGGAGAACAAAAAGCCTTTTCAGACGGATGCAAAGATCGTTTGTCCCAGTGGCCTTTTTCATCCTGCTGCGCAACAATTAAAGCGTCTCCCTGTTTCCAGTCCGGTTCTGAAGGGTTCTGAGCAACAAAAGAGCCCACAGTGGCGGCCCGGAGCGCAGCGTGGGCAGGAAGAACGCTCTCTGACATTTGCATGAAAATATGAGCAATCGGTTCAGAGCTTAGCCTCTTTACAACATGATGAAATGTCATCTTATGCACTCAGTCATGCGATTATTGCCCTCCGCTAAATATTATTTCATCATGCAGTGAAAAAGCCCGACGTACTTGCAGCTGTGATGACATTCGGCTCGTCGTCGTCGTCGTCGTCGTCGTCGTCGATGTGGACGAGGGTCGCCCTCAGGGTCACCACGCCTTTCCCTTTGCACACTCTGCTCGGGTCCAAATCTGAAAAAGGTTCATCCCGATGAAAATGAAGCGGCTTCAGAACCGGGATTGTTTCAAGGCTGCAGGGATTTCCTGGAATAGATCCGCCTCGTCAGAACCAGGCCATCGCATTAAAACGCTGTGAAGCTCATTAACTCAGCTCGCTGCTGAGCCGACGCAGGTGGAGGCTCAGGTAAGGACGAGCAAAACTACTTTAAAAAATGTCTGTAGGATGACCTCACACTGGAAAAACTGAAAAATCCAACCTTTAATTCAGCTCCATTTATTGAGTTTGGGTGAAAATAAAGAATATTAAAGAAGTAACTAATTAATCGAAAGTGCAAATTAATCACTAATTTCAAACATGAATTGATGTCACTGTAGTAGTAATATAAAGAGGGATTGTTCCTTTATTATCACTACATCATAAAATCACAGCTTCTGTGAAACATGACCTCAGTCTGACCCCAGTTTGACCCCAGTTTGACCTCAGTTTGACCTCAGTTTGACCCCAGCGCAATCATATGGTGATTAAAATCTTAAATGCAAAACTAATATATTTACTACTGCTCTGAATGTGCTGTTCTTTCAGGAAATGGCCTTGATTAGAGTCTGTTTACTCCAGTTAAATATTAGTCCATCACTAAAGAACCAGTTTGCTAAACTCTACATGCCTACATGAGGCTAAAACAACACAGACAAGATTCTGACATTTCAATAAAATATTCAATCATTTTTTACATTTCTGCACACAATATCTTCATTTTTGAATGGAATATAAATGTTTCCCATGTTAGAAACATTTAGAGTTTGGAGAAAGTAAAGGGAAACATCACCTGCAGAGGGAATCAGATCAGGAGATCCTTTCATGGTGGTTAAAGGAGTAATCCTGACGGCGCTCACAGCTCTGGGACCCGATCCTCAACAATCACACAGGAAACAACAAGAACATTTCAATTCGGAAACATCACATAATTACAGTTACAAACAGAAATCTGCATCAGGAATGGCGTCTTTAGAGAAATCAGGTGGACTTACTGCGAGTTGAGCTTGTGCTGCCCTCTGCTGGAGAGCTCTGGAAGAGAACCAGTCAAACCATTAAAATAATGGTGCAGCTCCATTAAACAAGCTGAGCTGCATGAAAATGACCACATCCCATTTATATATTACTGAGTTTTAAAAGATTCTCATAATTTACAGCTGGAGAAAAATCCATCAAATTTAATAAAAATGGATTCTGTATCATATCTTCCCGAAACTGGAGAATAAAATCCAACACATCGACAGAGGAGTATCCAAAAATATTACACTGGGAAGAGTAGCACTGCTTCAACATATATTTACTCAAATAAAAGTAAAAAGTAGCGCAAAATTACTCAAGTAAGAGCAGAAATATTCATAATAAAGTTTCTCAAGGTACAGCGTAATAAAAGTATAATTTTTCAGAAACGTTACTCAATTAAAAGTAGTT
This sequence comes from Poeciliopsis gracilis, assembly GCA_911649635.1. Lineage (NCBI taxonomy): Eukaryota > Metazoa > Chordata > Actinopteri > Cyprinodontiformes > Poeciliidae > Poeciliopsis > Poeciliopsis gracilis. The sequence goes on from CAJVRI010001154.1 coordinate 7,158,285, forward strand.
GAGTAAATGTAACTAGATACTCTAAAAACATTACAGGTCCATGAAAAGTCTGAGACGTTTTTTCACTATATTTTCTTTACAGATCATTTTAACAGCAGATCTTCCTCTGTGCCATCTGACAGTTTGCAGCACAAAAGTCTTGTTGTGTTCGAATCTGTTCCTCCATGTTTACATGTGAGTCTGCAGTAGAAACAGGAACGTCGCAGTTAACATGCAGCGGAGCAGCAACCCCACAGCGTCGCTCAGGAACACGCTGCCCTCCGCTTGTGTTTCTCCTGATTTAAGAGCCGCTCTCTTTCACAACCCAAGAAACGGGCCAGTCGAGGTGCAGACACTCAGGCATGGACACAAAACACCGACTGGGTTTTCTTCAGGAGAGCACAACTAAAAACGGACAAAATCACCTGCTCAAATTCAAAAATAATCCATGTTAAAGTAAGAGAGGGCAACTTGGTGACAGAAGAGGAATGCGCAATAATATGGAAATATTGGTAGCCGTATAATAAATCAGCGGCATGGAAAGAATTTGGATGGAAAAACTTTGTTTATAAAACTTTGTTTATAAAACTTTGTTTATAAAACTTTGTTTATAACCTGCTCAGAAATGCCACTGTGATGGAAATCCTCCTATTGCCGGAGAAAAAACCAGAAAGCAAAATGAAAACCAATATCAAGTTTTTTTGCGACTGTCTAATTGTAAAAGATCACTGCACTGCAAAAACACAAAATATTACCAAGTAATTTTGGTTGAATTTCTAGTGAACGAATCTCATTTCCCTTCAAATGAGACAAACTAACTTCAAATATTTGCTTAGCAAGAAGAAACTTTTTAACAATCTTTATATTGTTAAAACGGCAGATTATTAAACTCATATCAAGACATTTATTTGTTTCTGTGCTATTAGGGAAACAATCTGCCAATGGAACTAGACCTGGGTTGCTAGGCAACGGGCCGGCTTGGTCGGCGTTGCTAGGTAACAGCGCAGGGCCAGTTACCCTGCCAGTGGAATGAGAACTTTTCATTAATATTAAGGACTTATTTTCTCAAAACAAGCTCCGATAACTTGCTGAAAAGCTACTTGTAAGTTAGTTTTGTTGTATTTTAAAGTGTTTGTCATCTTGAACTGATTTACTTTTCTTTTTTCTAAAGTACTGTGTGGTGAAATTTGCTTCCTTGGGAATCAATAAAGATAAAAAAAAATACATCTGCTCCAAACATTAACCTTTGTTGTCCCTGTGAGTGTGAAGCTGGAAACCTCCAACAGGCCTGAAAGGACCAGGGAAAATGGGAGCAGCTCCAAAACGGCCTCCAGGGGAAAAACTCAGCCTTCTCGCTGAGCCGGCCCTGAGAATCTGCAGCAGAGTATTTATTTTTCCTCCCTCTAATAAAATCAACTTGCTTCCTGACCCCCAGCAGCCCAGAGAGTCGATGCACCCTGATCTCATGTCCTGCATAAATAATAAAACATTAAGAGGCATTCCTTCCTCAGCTGCATCCTCACATGAACCCGGAGACGTTGGGTTTACAGCAGAGCGCCGTTCAACTTATGGAAGATAAAAAGACGATGACAGCTTGCAGAGTTTGGTTGGCCGTATAAACACACGGCAGCAGAGATCCCACAGGGCCTTTTTAGGAAGACGCTGGGGAGCAGAACCGTCCTGCCTGGTTCTGTTCGGGACAGAACAAACAGCTGAATCCGGCCAACATGAAGCAAAGTTCACAAAACGTAATGTCAGTATTTATAAACAGGAAAGTTCATGGTGTCAATTTGCAGGATTTTACTCATCTGTGTGGAAAAATGTTGCAATAAAGGTGTAAAAGTCACAACCTTCAGAACCACTTAGGCTGTTTTCACACAGAATAACCCAGTAGATTTGGTTCAACCGGTTCGATTTCACTCTGCACCCGATCAAACAAACCAACTGACACAACAACACATTATGGTGGATTATAAATTGTGCCACAAATTATTGCGATACACGATGATATTTTTGAGACCTTTTTCAACTATATAATGATAATGGCTCAATCATTCAAGTTTTTTCTCTCAAAGAGGAATAAAATTTTAATTTTGTAAAGAGGACTCTGCACTGGAACTGGAAACATTTTAAATATCCAAAACAAAACACAACAAACAAAAAGGAAATAAAAAACACATAAATGAAAATATTAATCATCAGAATGGAAGTTATAATTTTAATATCTTGTGAATAATTAATTGCTTATTGCAACAGGCCTCCTAGCCTGTAGAGGGCGCTACACCAAGAACCACTGAAGGAAACGACAAAGACAAAGACCGCAACCTCCTTCATCACAAAATGTAAACTAGAACGGAGTAGCGTCAGATTTTAGTGGTTGGAGGATTTCTACTTTGTGTTGCTTCACACTATCGGGTTTGTGAAATCATCAAAGGAAGAGAATAGATAATGTGTTTCATAATAAAAAAAGATGGATTTGTAGGAACCTTTCTTAAAATATCCAAAATATGGAGTCACCTATATATAAATTTGGGCTGATTTTGCTACCTGATATTAAAAATCATAGATAAGGAGATTTTAAAACCAGCTGATCAAACGTCTGAGTTCCATTCGGGTTGCTAGGTGACGGGCTCACCTAGCAACGTCGCTGGGGTTGCTTGGTAACGGGCTGGGCGTCACTGGGGTCACAAGGATCAGTTTCTGCTGATCTGTGACTTTAAATTCAGAAGCTTTTCTGAAATATCGGCTCAGTTTCAAAATAATAAAAAACATTTACACATTTATTGCTGAAAATGTGAGATTTTCTGGTTTTTAAGCACTGCTTCTAGAAACAGTAGAAACCTAAAAACAGGAACAAAAACTGTTCAAAGTGAGAATTTTCCACAATACATCCCCTTTAATACTGCCGTTTTGGCTGATAAACAATATTTACAGATATTCTATATGTTGTCTTACTTCACTAACCTTCACCACTGCTTCTCCGCTTCCGTTAAATTACCCACAATCCTGTGACGCATCACTTTCACTGTCACATGACCAAACATATGACCAGCAACAAGAAGGAAACAAATATCGGCTGCCCAGTTTTATTCATCGGATCAGTACCGATACGTGATACCGATGTTGGTGCCGATACATCATGCAATCCTGACCAGAAGAAAACTGAAAAACCTTCAGAGATTTTCTCAAACTGAGCCAGAAAATGAAACTTCTCAGTTATTTGTTGCTGAATCGAACAGATTGTGGATCATTTGCTCTGCGTCTCAACAGAAACATCCTGCTGAAGCTTCCGGGTCCAACAGAAACGTCTTTCCAAAACCAACATCTCCCAAAAGGCAGCGTCCAGCCAGCAGACATTTCCTACCTGATGATGAGCACAGAAACGCCTCCGCCCCAGAACATCGGCTCCTCCTGGAGCTCCGGGGGGTTTTTCTGTCCCGACTGGGCGGGGCCGGCCCGGTTCCGACCCGGTTCCGACCCGGTTCCGACCTTGACCCTCGCTATCATGGAGGTTCTGTTTGTTTTTCCCAGCAGACGCGTCCAGATAGACCTGTCACCACATGCCACCTGGGAATGTGGCACCCACTCACCAACTGCAGGGCATCATCTCACCGCCTTGCAGACGGCTGGACGTCCTTCTGACTCCCACTGGACACTTCGGTGCGAGAGAAACGCCTTGCAGAGGTCAGAGGTCAGACATTTAGCTCTTGTACTTTTCTTCACTGTCCTCTGAAGATAAGTTATTTCTCAATAGTTTTCACAAGATTTAATTTTCTACTAATTTTCTTGAGATAACGAGTTTCATTCCCAAAAGTTTTCTCCAGATAATGAGATAATTTCATCTTAACGAGGCGAGGAGACTTTTCATTTCACCCACATAAATCTCTGCAGCGACTGTCTCACATGTAAACACACTTTATATCAGGGCTGCAACTAACAATTATTTCATTTATTATTCTGACAGATAAACAATCAGATTGAGGAAAGAGCTAAAAAAAACATTCCTATCAACATGTTCAAATTTGTTTCTGTTTGAACATCAGTACAGTTTTGAGGCGTTGATTGTTTTTTGGTCTAACCGATTAATAACTTGATACAAAAAGGTGCTTAATATACTTTTTAAAACAGAATTTAAACCAGGGGAAGCGAAGACTGCGTTTCAGGAGTTTTCAGGGTCAGAGGTTGGAGTATTCATCTTGTAACCGGAGGGTTGTAGGTTCGATTCCAGCTTCCACCTGACACATGTCGAAGGGAGATTGATCAATCACTGGGAGTTAACAGTAGTTACAGCAATATTGTGATTTTCTTGTTATATTTAGCAAAGTTTCAGACAAAAAAAATTGGTTGACGATTATTTCTAAAAATCAATTAATCGCGATTAAATTGATTAGATTCTGAGCTGACAGCGTCTATCAGCATTAAACGAAGCCAATCATCCTCCACATTTCCGCTGTTTGCTCTGACAGCTAAACAAAGGCGAGGCTGTGATGTATGTCATACGGGGATCCCTGTGTCCAGCGAAAGGCGCTCCCATCGCACGCCGCACTGGAGAGAGGTCGTTACATAAGCCCGTTTGACTTCTGCTTTGTCAACAGACGGCAGAGAGGAGAAGCCGAGCAGCGGATCTCGCCATCAGAGCTCCAAACATGGCCGCAGAGCCGGAGCTTCATCCCCCTGATGGAGAAGAGACCCCACCGGCGCTGCCGGCTCGCTTCCATAAACAGCTTCACACTCGGCGGCGGCCTGGGATTCTGCACATTCCTGAGGCGAAGCTATTTGAAGTTCATTTCAAACAACTGCAGCATAAAAGGAAGTGAATGTGAGAGCAGGAAAGCACCTGTACAGCTGATGGCTGCACACAGCCAGAACGTCACTCTGCACATTTTATCACGTTTTATGGTTTACAAAATATTTTCTATCAGCTGCTTCTCATCTCTCACAATCGCAAATTTTTCTGGGCGAATAAATCGTCCCAGAAGTTACAGCGATAAACGATAATATTGTTTTGGAACCGTCATTATTAACAGTAATAATGACAAACACATTAAAGTCTAGTAAGGAACTGGAACTGGAAGACATTTTAATTGTCCAAAAAACAACAAATAAAACAAATTATTAAATTAAAAGCACCAAACTGAAGACTTTTATCATCCAGAGAAAAAAGATAAATTATTGAACTTGTTCCTATATCTGTATATTCAAGTCTTCAACAACATCAGCAACACTTTCATAAAGTCGGTATGTTTTTAATTAGCCAGTTTCATCGTATTTCAGGAAAATATTTCAAGAAAATATTTCAAGAAATGTCAACTACTCCAAGATAAAAGGTCCTATTTAAAGGAAAGGCAAACCCTCCCACAGCTAACAAAGACGTGTCCCTGAGTGCTTGCAGAGGCTCAGAGGCTGATAAGCTGCACACAGAGAGATCACTTAGCCGCAGGCGAGGCAGCGCCCTGCGCAGCGCCGCACTGGGCGCATCAGACTTTCTCTTCCAGCCTGCTTGCAGCTTGCATGCTCCGCTTTTAGAGGCGACACCAGAAGAATCCCAATGAGCCGACAGTTTACAGAAAGTGATGAATCCTCCAGAGCAAATGCTCCAGGCTGCAGTCCAAGAGTGAGGATAAACACCGCGCTGAATATCCAAGTAGCTCTCCGCTCTCTTCACAGGGTTCACAGAGTGAAAAGTTCAAAATGAGAGAAAATGAGAGGCGGGCAGAAACTTTACTCCAGTAAAAAAGAAAATCCAAGAATTACTCAGGAACAGAAAGTACTGAGTAACTGATCAAATTCTGCTTTATGGACCAAATATAAAGTTCTGTGAAAAAATTCTGGTATTTTAAGAACTAAAATAAAAATAAGTCATAAACAACAAAATTACAACATAAGGAAAAAAATCAAATTAACTTCTCTAAATATTAAACTTTGCTTAAAACAAGTTTGTTTTTCATTCAGTGGGGAGAAAATCCAGAATTTCTCTGCAACTCTCACTTGAGTAAAAATATTGCTGCTCTTCTTTACATAAGAAAAGCAATATTTGCTCCTAAAAGTTTAGTGTTTTTAGAAACTTTACCCAAATAAATGTAACTGTTCCAATGCAACTAGTTATTACAAAACCACTCTGGGCTCAGGAATGCAAACAGTTAATCGGCTTATTAATTGAAGCGGCGCTCATTAATGCTGTCAAACTGCAACATTTACAACTGAATAAAAAGGATGATGGACGAGTTGTCGGTTGCTATGGTAACCGCCAACTGTCAAGAGCAGCATAATAAATGTGAGGAGAAAATAGGTTGAATGAATTTGAAGAATAAATAAAGCAATTTTGACAAACTTGACATGTATAATAATGTTAAAATAAAAATATGTTTAATTTTCTGTTTCAGCCAGTATTTACAGCGGACACAAGATTGTGTTAAATGGTAATTTGTTATTTTTTTTATTCAGCATATTATGAAAAAATTAGGATTTCTTGTTACAGAAAAAGGGTTTGTAAAATAAAAATAGCTGCATCATTTAATCGTTAGTCGATTTATAAGGTCAATCAACTTTAGATTAATTCTTTAATTGATAACTTGCCTCATCATTGCCAGGGTTTATTTAAAATATGGAGCTTAATTTAGTAATATGAGAGGCAGGAGATGCTGATGTCATGTCTGTGTAATGAGCTCAGCTGTGCAGCTTCAGTACATTAGCAGCAGCAACGACAATTAAGATTAAATCCTAAGCAGGAGCCGACAGCATTTTTTCATCTCTGCTGGATGTTTTGGCTCCAGCCAGGGCTGGAAGCTCTGACTGTGTTCCCCAATATAACCCTGGGTGACAGCCCACTTGATAATTGAGTCATAGGATATGGCGGCTGAACGTGAAAACAAACGGCCGAGCGATAATCCAGCAATTTTGAGTGCGATGAAGATACTGCGTGCCGCAGGACTCTGGAGGGTCTCCATCATCCGGCTATTTGAAGAATGCAGGCGCGGTCCGACTGGACCCCGGTTCCACCCGGAGACAGACAGCGGGCCCCTCATGACAAGTCAGACCTGCTGCCTGCTGGCTTCAAAAGCACAAATGGCTATGGAGCTAAATTGGTGCCATGAAGATTGTTGAAAAGGAAAAAAATTAAACTGAGCGTTGAATGTGAAAAGTAGTTTCAGTTTTTTCAGTTTCAAATTTTTATTTTCAGTTTTAAATCTTTGTTTCAGTTTTCAATTTTTATTTTCAGTTTCCAAACTTTTTTTCAGTTTCAAATATTTTTTTCGGTTTCAAACTTTATTTTCAGTTTCAAGTTATTTCCATTTTTTTTAAATCAAATTATTATCTGCAGGACTTTGACTCAGTTGTGTCAAAGTTTCTTTTTAAATTGATTAAAAAAAAAAAAGACAAAATTTTGCTAATTAGCTGTTTTTCGTCTTTTTCATATAATTTTGCAAATGTCTTCTGGTAATATTGTGCATTTATTCTGCTAATATTATGATCTTATTCCTGAAATATAGGAAATATAGGTCTAGGACAGGTGTGTCAAACTCATTTTCGTTTTGGGCCAAATCAAGATCATGGAGGCTCTTAAAGGGCCGGTTGTGCCAGAATGTGTTGATAAAACCTGTTCACAAACTGTTAATATGTCAATGAATTCTTAAAATTACATAATATTATTGAAGATCTTTTCAGTCCCTTCAGGAACTAATAATAAATGTGACTGTTTATTTACTCGCTGTATAAATCATGGCCTATAATCATACATCAACTAAATTCTCAAGAAACTGGAGGGATTGATTGATATAAATTGGCAGTAAACAGATAAAAACTGCACTGATATGATTGATAATATAATATTTAATCACACTTAGTGTTTAGTCTACACTGTGGAGGGCCACATAAAAAGCTACGGCGGGCCGGATTTGGCCCCCGGGCCTTGAGTTTGACACATGTGGTCTAGGACTTTCTAACACATGTAGAAACTATGTATTACTTTTACCAGGTATTTTAAGATGAATGTTTGTGAAATATTTCCGCAAACATCCGCCATGACGCCTCTGTTTTTCCATCGTTTGTTGACGTCTAACACCTGGCGGAGAGGACAGGAAGAAGAATCCATCACCAGGCAGCAAACTGTCCATTCAGCAGCTTGTTTACATGCAGCCATGATCAGACGGTGTCTTTCTGGGACTCGGACCTTGAAAAGTCAAAGCCCGACTCTTCCCTTCCCCTCTGGCTTCAGCCAATGGCTGCAGCCGACAGTCGGTCCGTTGCTAGGCAACATTAACAAGGAGGGAAAACAGAAACCATCCTGTCTGCACTCAAAGAAAACAATCATTGACTTACCATTTATTTGTCTTCTAAACTACTCAATGCAAATGTGTTTTGTTAACTGAAAACAAAAATGATAAAGTAAACCGAGTTTCTGTTTAACTAGGATTAAATTAATGAGTTAAATACTTCAAATCACTTCAGACTGACAAGTTGGCTGAAATAACAACTTTTTGGTTTAAGTCGGACAAAACAAACTAAGTTCACTTTTTGTTGCAGTTTTTCACTAAACAAATTGTCACTTTAACAGAATTGGATATAATTAAATTTACATGAGTAACAAAACACTTTTAGCAGTATTTTTATAGAGTAATTTTATTATGAAATATTTCTACTCTTAGTTTAGTAAAATGTATGGATTTTCTCCCCACTGAGAAACAAACATGTTTAACCTAAAACAGACACACACCTGCAGTTTCTGTTCAAGTTTTTTTTATATTGAAAAAAATGTTTTCTTTTGCCTGATTTTGTTATTGTTTGCTACTTATATGAATTATCATCATTTTTGTCCCTAATATATTAAAATTTCCACTTTATATTTTGGTTCATCTGATTATGTAATTTTAACATAAATAATTGATCATTTGACTTTTTCCCAAACACTGTTTTTACTCTTGAGCGGTTTTACTTTTACTAGAGTAAAATATGCTGATAGTGCTGCTCTTACTAGAGTACAGTTTTTGGTTCTCTGTCCACCTTTAATAACTTAATAATTTGTTAACTGATATGTTTAATTCAACACATTTTTTCTAGTTATGTTAACTAGATTTTAGCTCCACAGAAATTAAGTAGGTCTAAGGCAATTTTGTCTTCTTCATTTTACACCAGAAATCTTAAACATAACAGTCACAACAATTTGTGAAACACAAGACCCACAAGCTTGAAACTGTTCAAAATGGCTGAAGCAGCTCATCAAAATCAACAAATCTTTCAAATTCATCACTGCTGAGAGCAGCGGCTGTTCTCAAATCCAAGAGACGAGGGAAATGTGACGCCGAAGAAGCTTCATGAAATATTAACGGGAGCTGGTCGACGCTGTCGGCTCGACACACCGACAACACTCAAATGCAACACTCAAATGCAACACTCATATGCAACACGCGAATGCAACACTCGAATGCAACATGCGAATGCAACACTCGAATGCAACACTCGAATGCAACACGCGAATGCAACACTCGAATGCAACACGCGAATGCAACACGTTCCCCTTAATTTACTCAGATCCACAAAGAAGAAAAACAAACTGTGGCTGAAAACTTCACTTTCTTTTGAGAAAAGTGAGCAAAAATCTTTCTTTACAGTTTTTACTTGTGGTAGCTGGTCAAAAATAAACTGGTTGTGTGTACAAAGTCTTAAAGCCGCAGTACGTATTCGGCATAAATTGATTATTTTACACATTTTTGAAACCGTCATCAAGTCATGGCAGTGGAAGATGAGACATAATCTGTGAGAAAAACTGCTAGTCTACCATCTCCCAGTGCTAATTAGAAACAACCAATCAGAGCCAGGAGGCGGGTCCTAACGCTGTCAATCACCTTCCCCCATTTCTCTCTGCTATGCTACTATGTATTCCTGATAACATGGCATGTCTGGATGCTAATGCTGTTAGCATAGCCCCCAATAACAGACAATAAACAGTTTTCTATGTTTAGCATTTTCATGTTTAGCAGCAAATACATAAAGTGATTGACAGCGCTAAGACCCGCCTCCTGGCCATTGGTTGCTTTCGCATTTCTTCAATAATTTAGGATTTAAAAACATTTAATCTGAGTAACAAATTCACGTGAAAATATCCAACTTATTGTCTAAAAAGTTCTAGAAAATAAATGTGATTTATACAATTTTTCATGATTATTATCAGATTGTTGAGTATTTGTCTATAAATATAGACCATTTCTCTTAAACTGAAGACAGAGGATCAGGCCATTTTCTATGAAAAACCTTTTTATTTATATTTTCCCCACTGAATAAATGCACCCAAATTAAAAGTTAGATTTGTCTATTTTCTTTAGATTATGCTACTGCATGTCTAAACAAACTACAAAACATTTATTAGTGCCAGATTGTAAAAGTTTTTTCAACCTGAATAAATCTATTGATGTTCCAGTTTGATGCACATTAATGATATTAAATAAAAGATCATGGGACTCGGCTGAACAAACACAGCGGCTCATGTCTGATCCCTTCATTCGCTGTTAAACTGCTGCTGCCCCAGAATGGCTGAAACCCTGAAAAACATCCAGGGCCAGATGAATAACCTGCTTTTTTATCGTGAAAACATAAATGTGCAGCTCTGTTAGGAGCAGTGCATGCGACGAGACAAACGGAGCAAACGAAAATCAATCTGACTGCTCCTCCTCTGTGTGATTAAATATTTGTGCATGGGTTAATATTTCAGCACGCCCGTTTAGTGTCATGTTGCGCCGAGCCTGGAGAGTAAAACCATGAATGAAAACACGGGACGAGGCGAGCAACACGTGTTGGACTCACCAATCCAACTTTTTTCACTTCCGATACAGAAAAACGTCTCTGAGTTGACGAAAAATGTTTTTAATGCAGTAATTTGATAACTCTGAACCACTAAAATACACCAATAACTTCACAAACTTGGTGGAAACCTGAACACATCTCCATTTAGCTCCTTCAGACTAGCGGCAGCAGCAATTGGCAAACACATGTGTCTGCTGAGCTCATTATAAAAGCTACTTCTCAGTTGGTGAGAGCAGTTGTAATCGGCATCATGGAGAAGCATTGTTTTGATGACGGAGTTTCGGAAAGACTACTAGCCTCTTAAAGAGACAGAGGCCAAATTCAAGCCATCAAACTGTGAAATCAAATTTCTGTTAAGATTTGTTTGATACATGCAGCATGTTTATAACAACCGAAGGTAACATCACTACTTTATTGTGCTGTAAAATGATACTGTGTGCCTAGAAAATACAAAGTACCGCCCCTGTTTGAAGTGAGGAACCAACCAGTTCGACTGAAGAAAATAACCAAATACCAAAAGCTTGTTCATGGTTCATTTGCAACTTTAAAAAATATATTTCACCAATATTCAGAGTGTGAATATACATCTGAGAAATTTCACATGTTGTCATTTCAACCTGAATTTATTCCTCAAAAGTTTAAAATTTATTGATGTAGATGATGACTCTATGAGTCAAACTATAAACCTTTATAAGAAAATCTCTCTACTTGAGCAAATTTTCTTTATATATTTGAAAATTATACAATTTTCAAATAATATGAGTTTAAAGTGTTGAAGCGGTAAATAGCTGGTTACGCAGTGAAGTTGTCTGTGTGGGTTTCCACTGGCGCGGCGCAGCAGTTGTGCAGGACGAGACCTTTTGGTCAGTTAAACATTCATCCTGCTGTGTCAATAAGAGCAGAGAAAGGAGGCGCGATTACGGCTGTCCAGCAGCAGCACAAGGCCCTGCGCTGCCGACCGGGACCGAGTCAGGCTGCACAGGTTGCAAAATTTACACTAATGTCCTGAATGAAATGCACATTTACAGTTCTGTCAAGTTGCACTTCGTCTTTACAGTATTAAATTAACTAACATACTGGTGACTGTGTGTCTCTACAGACACGTAGAGACACACAACGCAGAGATTTCACAACGAGATTTCACAACGCAGGAGGGAAAAATAGATGATTTTTTTTACATGCCTTTCACGGTAAAACAAACCCGTGAACAAAATTAAACGTGGAAATGTTTAATTTTGCTCGCCTGGAAATGGTAGAAGAAGTACTCCTCAATTAAACCTTCAGCTCACTGGTAAACTGGTGGCCATCTTTATTGGAGCCAACAGAGTGTAATGCTAACCAACCAATAAGCAGAAGAGGCAGCCTTAAGGCACCGCCCTCCTCATTTGCATAATCAGGAAGAACTACACAGAGAAATGTAAAAGTAGAAAACATGAGAAGAGAAAATGGCAAAAGAACAAACGCTTGTAAAAGGAAAATGCAAAAAACTCATTCTTGACAAAAACACATGTAACTATATTAATAGTTGCATATTTACACAAAATGTGTTCTTGTAATGTATTTTTCTGATTGTTCTTGTGTTCCTCTGTATCTATATGCTAATGCTAATATCGCTTACTTGTCAGGTTAAATAAACGCAGACGCCTTGTGGTTCGTCCCATCACCACACAACGCAGACGTCCACCAGTCACATAAGGAAAAGGGAAATTAATATCAACATATTCCTGATTTTATTTTGAATTATGTCAGTCTTGGTTCTCCATACAGCAACTCATCAGTGGCGCAAAAACTTGGCGCGTATATATGCGGGCGCTATGCTAAAGGGGGCACCACATTATGGCGGGAAACATATTTCTATATTTCTGTTTTTATTCATAGATCCCCCCGGGGGGCCTGTAAAGTGGCTAGCTGCGCCCCTGCTGCTCCTGGCACTTCCGTGCCGCATAGTGTGCATCCCATTAGGAGCAGCTGTCCCAGCAGAACCATCACACCAGCAAACACCCGCACTGGAAACCATAATCAATACCGACCAGCCCTGATAGACTCAGGAAGACTCCAAGGTTAATCATTTGAGTCCGGAGTGCGGCAGAGTGGGTCGCATTTCCACGGCGTGGGTTTGTGTGTCTGTGTGAGTGTGTGTGTGTGTGTGTGTGTGTGTGTGAGTGTGTGTGTGTGAGTGTGTGTGTGTCTACACTGCAGCAGCGGGGCTGCTGTCCCACTGCCACTGAATAATCACCGATCTCCGAAAGTACACAAACTGGAACAAACCCACTGAAATGATGACATGATGATCACTTTAAATGACGCCATCATGACTGAAATTCAGCCAATAGAGGAGAAGAAATAATCCTATAAATAATGAAGTAAAACAATAAAAACCCGCATCAGGGCAGATTACCTCGGCGTGTTGGTAATCCAGCTTTAGTCTCACTTCTCGAGCCCCGCAGGCAGCGTCCCGACTGACCGCGTCCTGCGTGACCACCGTGGCGCATCACGGAGCCTCCGTCCCGGCCGGCCCCGGGGGGCACGGCCCTTCAAAATAAAAGCAGCCCTTCGTGTCAGCTCACGGCTTACCTTACAGCTGATAAAATAAAAATAAAAATATAATAAAACACGAAACAATTAATAACATAAGTAATTTAAATAAAAATAAAATAAATAATATTAATAATAAATATAATTAAAAATGTTATTTTTTATTTTATGTCTACAATTATATTTTTGAAGACAATATTTAATAATTATGTTTTTGAAATGCTTATAATTAAAGGCAGAGAAATTATTGGATTGATCATCTATGTTTCAAGTTTGAGGTCAAAGGTTAGATTTGGATTGTTGCAATGAAATTATTATTATTCAAAACAATAAATAGGAAATTGAATTAATTAAAACCCCTCACTGTAATATTTTTTGAAAATACATCAGCTTTAGAGCATTTTTTTTTAACTTAAACAGAAACTTTAATCGAACTGAATCAATTTTATTTTGAAGTGTTCAGCCGGAAGTTCCTCCTGGAAGCCTGAATTTATATAAACCAGTAAGATAAATTATGATTTAAACTTTGATTCTGCAGACAGCTGAGTTTGTGGATGAGAACCTCAGATGGAGCCAAGTACGGAAGGTTAGAGCGCCATCAAGTGGCCAAATCATAACACTGCAGCTCGGAGCTTAAAATGGGAATATTTATATTGTTTTACCTTATTATGAATTATTACATAAAACCAAGGTGTTTCTTATTTCATGCTCCAGTGTGTAGTACAACAAAAATATTTTCATTTTTCAGAATCACAAACATCAGGAAACATTTTTTCCCCCCCAAAATGTAGATTTTCCACTTTGGAAATGCAGTCATGTAACTATCTGAACACGTTTTTTTTGGTAGTTATTACATGACAGTAATTATTCTCTCTCCTATCAGAGAAATGAAAAACAAAGAAAGAAAAAAGTGCCAGACACAAGAACAAAAACAGGAGCATTGAAGCAAATTACCACCAGGTTAGATGTAATTATACACGTCTATTCATGGCTCACTGCAGGTTCCAGCACATCAAAACTCAAACAATCCCTCTGACAAGTCCATCAAGAAACTTCTACTCAAAATCATCTTCAGTGATTTACAAAATTCCTTTCCACTGCAGTAAATATTGCATGAGTTTCATATGTTATTATATGTAGATTTTAACTGAAAAGAAAAAGTATCTTGCAAGTGTCTTCAGCTTTGGTTTGGACACCATTGAACTAAAGCAGAATTTGGTAGAAACAAGTTACATTTAGCTGAGTAGCTTTTGGGGAATAAAAAAGTTATTTTAATATTATTTATTTTACAACATTTACTTCTGTGACTTTATTATGAAATAAAGTCAGATGAATTTACATTGCAGTAACCATAGAGGGCGCTATTGGACAGATTTAGAGCCAAAATTAAAGAAGTCAAGTCAAAATTGGTACAACATATTAGCACCAATTTAGATAGAAAACATTTTACCAAAGAACTCAGAAATTTTGACATCTCAGAAAGTTCTAGAAAAAAAAATTCTTAGATTAATCCTAAAACTTCAGTTTTTTCTCACAATTTTTTTAAGTTTGCAAGAAATTTCCTTGTCTCGTAAGTTCAAAGCTTGAAAAGTTCAACATTTTGCTAGAAAAAGCTGGAATTTTCTCAGTTTGAAAAGTAAAATTCAGAATTTTTCTAGAACAAAATGGGGAATTTTGGAATCTCCAAAATATAATATTTGTAGAAAAATAACATTTCTGACCTCTAAAAGTCAAAGATTTGCTAAGAAAAAAATCAGAAATGCTGACATTATTCCCAAAAATCTTCCAGAAAAAACCTTTGATAATATTTTCTAAAGTAAAAAAATGTTGACTTTGAAACTCAATTTCCAAGTTTCTCTAGAAATTTTCTGAGATATTGTTTTTAGCAAAATTTTCAAGCTCAGAAACTGCCAAAGAGAAAAATTTCTTTCAAATTTTGAACATTTTCAAGGAGATTTCTGTCAAATTTCAAACACATGAAAGAAAAGACAGAAATTTTTGAGGTTGATTTCAGAAATTCTTTAAAAAAAAAACAAAAAAACTTAAATGTCAGGGCAACATGTTCGACTCATACATTTCCATTTTTTTTTCTAAAAAGTGTTTTGGCAGAAATGTCCTCCTTTTTGTCCTTTCTGCAGTACCGCAGGTAACAACAACAAGCGTCATAACACTCATTTCTTCCAGCAGCAACAATCAGCCAACAGTCACTTTGGGAAACCTTTTATCAAGAACAACAATGCAAAGTTACACCATTTACACTCGACTGTGCAAACAACAGCAGGTCAGATAAAGTAAGCAACATCAATACTCTGCTAATTTACTGCAACACATCCAGTCTTCACACATAATCGGAGACGGGTCTGTGGGTCCGACCCGACGCAGCCGAAGATTAAAACCTGCAACATTCACACCAAATTATCTGCCTGGACTCCATGTTGGAGTTTCTATGGAGTCTGATGCTTTATGTGCAATAAAACACATGAAAAGTGTCTTAAAGGAACAGAAAAAGAAAAATCTAGAAACATGTCTTGAGCTCCTGCTGGACTCAATAAATTAAATATCCTTCCTGTGATGCTGGAACTTGAACAACAGATTTATGTGTGAACTTTAATTAGACTAATTTGGGGGCTTAAGCATCTAATGTGACCCTAAATGCCACTTTTACAAAAAAATCTTATTTACAGTAATTATAATGTCAAATACACAAAAACATAATAATAGAAACAATTTGCACTATTTTTTTCCAGATCATAAAAGAAATTCTCCAGAGCATCACGATCAGTTGCAGGGAGCCACCGGTTCTCCCTCGGTACCAGTGGGTTCAGTCCGACCGGGCCGCAGGCGGCCGGCCATCACCGGCGGCGGGGAACCGGCGGCGCCGCCTGCATCTGTCTGGGCGCGGGTCGCTGAGGAAGCGTGCGCGTCGGGCAGGAAATGTAGCGCTCGTGCACCGTCTCCGGCGCCCTGCAGCACAGAAAACACAAAAATACTGAAATTAATCCCAGAAAACTTCTAGAAAAAAACACGAGGACGTTTTGGAGTTTTAAAGTTTTCATTTTCCAACGTTTCTGAGGATAACCTGAAAGATTTATGAGCTTTTTTCTTCATAATGTTTTTGTTTGACATTTTCTCCTTTGTGGCCTCCGTAGTTTTGTTTTTCCATTTTTTTATCCGTCTGTTGCCATTTTTTCATAAACAAACTGAATCACATCCTTTCACTGAACTTGTCTAAATAAACGCTTTCGAAGAAAATTCTCGTTTTTGTTGCTGGGAACAAACTAGACCCAAAAACCTCACAAACTAAACTTCAATCTTTTATGGGAAAAATCTGATGCTGCTTTTAGACTTTGTTTGAAAAATCTTTGTTTATTAGCATTATTACATATTATCTACTAAAAATCAGGTATTAGAGTAAATGTGACACATTTGGTTGAGTTACTGAATGTTTAATTTAATGCTGAGCAACAAAAAGGGGAAAAAATTCACATTAAAACAGTTACAATTTCAACACAGAACAACTGTAATGTTGCTAATTATTATTGTTAAAATCCTGAATAGTAAATGTCCTGGTTCTGACTCTGGTCCATTAAAATTAAAATTAACCTGCAAAACCGTTTTATTTTGCCTTTAGCTGGAAATTTGCATGTATTTAAACCAAGTTATTGTGATAAGCAACAATCTAGTAGTTTTTTCAAGTAACAACAGGAAATTAAATTCAAAACTACTTTATTGATCCTAAACAGAAATGAAATGTTATTGTAACTCTTATTAATTCAGATTCTTCAAGGAGTTTCTATACCAATACAAGAACATATTCTTAAAAGTTATTAAAAGTAAATTCTAATGAGCATTTAACATTTTAAATATTCAAAGTAAATAAAGAAAACAACAAATAAAATTAATTATGAAGACTGTAAACAAAATTACCCTCAGAACAAACGGGTAGAAAGAGAAAAGATAAATCACGCAAATGGAAATGATGGAGTTTGTTTTATCACGTAATTAATTGATTTATTGGTTATTGCTGCGACAGAATCAGACGTTTCTGAGCTGCATCGTCGTTTTCTTCTCTGCTGAACAGAGGCTGTAAATAAATCAAACGTGTTATTTACCGAGCGCAGCACTTTCCCATGTTACGGTTACACATCTATCAAACCACACGGCCTACTTTCAAACATTTAGTCTTCTCGGATTAGAAAAAAAAAAATGTAAAAGCGTCGCCCCATCGAACTAAAAACAGCGCTTCTGATAAGATCTTGCAGTTCCACGAAGCTCAGATGAATAAGCCCAGCCAGAAGAATCGCACCTTCATATCAGGTTTGGGGTTAAAGCAGAAGAGATGTGACATTTAATGTCTTCCCTTCGTAATTCCTGTCGTTCTGATGAATAAAGTGTTGAGAAATTTAGCATCACGCTAATCAAAGGTCACAGGAAATTTAATCAGTAGATTTTCATTTCACAGATGTTTTTATTCTGTAAATGACATGAATAATTTACGTTTTTCCTTCCCGAAAATGTTGGGAAATGTTGAATTCAGCCTTTAAATTTGGTGGAAGGACGACATTTTCTGGACCTTTGTCTAAAACTGTCACCTAAGTGTTTGTGAGAACGTGACTCTGCCCTGTAGATATTTATAGGTTGGTACTGTTTTTTAATCACTTTCTCAGTCTTCCCCTCCAACTCACAGCTGCAGACTTGCTGAAGGGTGAACGCTTCCTCTTTATCACCAACCGACTCTCTGGTTCTTCTTCAGTGGCGCTTTCTGCCCCTAATTACCCCTCCTTACCTTTCTGGGATCCGCGGAGGAAGCCTGGGTGGAGGAATGCCGGGCGCTGGGTCGGAGGGTCGCGGAGGCCGAGGAGGAGGAGGAGGAAGAAGAGTTTCTACTGCGTCCTTTAAGGGGAAACATTAAATATATGAACCATTCGGGGAAAATAAAGTCGGTCAGAGTAACGTTTAACTTATCAGGAAGGACGAAAACTAGGAGTTACCAGATTCCATCATTATTTTTAATAATGTTCATTGTTGTTGCATAAGCATCTATGAAAAACTCTAACTCACTTTAAATCCAAATAAGTTTGTTACTGGCCACGCCCCCAAAACTCAACGTTTACACATTCAAAATGGCTGCAAACAAATGTTCATACATCCATACATCTTTGAAAAGCATTAGTAGGGCTTCCTGTGCAGCCAACAAGAATGCAGCAAGTGGTTTCTGGATGGTGAGTCAACAACAGAACTCTTGTCTTTTCCAGCAGCCATTGTACAGCGAATACAGTGACCTCAGTGCTGGAGCTCAGCTTGCGTTGCTAGGTAACGAGCAGAACTCTGCTGAGGTTGCTAGGTAACGAGCTGGGACGGTAGATTCCAAAGGATTTTGAAACAGCCCAAAAAACACTTATTGCCAAAAATCTGGCCGTGTTGTTTTTAGAAGCAGTAGAAACTAAAATGGAAGAACAAAAACAAAAGTTTTACTCTTCTATTTTCGAGCCGACCTCTTCTACCTGAGGTCAGCAGGGGTTAGCACGCCCCGCGTTTGGAGGCCTCAGTCCTCGACGCGGACATCGAGGACATGCGGCGACCTTTGCTGCATGTCTTCCCCCCTCAGTCCTCGCCCGCTTTCCTGTCTGCCTACTGGCAAACATACGAGCCACTAGCGCTGCAAAAACCGTTCGGAGGAAAAAATGATTAAAAAAAAGAAAAAAGAACTTCCTCAAGCTGAGAGTCAAAGTTCCCAAAACACAAAACAGAACAAAGCATGAGAAAACGAAACGCCCACCGTTAAACAGCCACAGTTTTATGCTTCGCTAAATACAAAGTATGAGCCACATGTTTGAGCTGCAGCGAACAAAGGATCTCAGTCACGTTAAAAGCAGAAAGAATCAGTTGATCTGAACCAGAACTTGTTCTCACTGCACAATTCACACTGCAAAAACACAAAATCAGTTATTTTTGGTCTAGTTTCCAGATAAAAACAGATATAATCTGTTAAACATGAATTTATGTGAATTTTCTTTACTGCATATATTAACACTGGCTTCACTCTGCACTGCAAAAACACAAAATTATTTATTTGGTTTACTTTATAGTGCAAATATCTCTGCATGCTTAAAAACTAACTTAATTTACAAGTACAAGATATACAAGAAACAAGAACTTGTTTAAAGTCAATACATCCTTAATATTGATGACATTTCAAAAGACATTTTTTCCATGTTGTAAGTGAATAATCACTGAAACTTTTCATCAATATTAAGGAATTACTGAATATTTTTGCTGAAAAGTTACCAATAAGTTACTTTTGTCTTATTTCCAGTGAACTAAAATATTCATCTAGACACTAGACCAGAAACAGTTGGTGAGATTTTGTGTTTTTGCAGTGCAGCAACACGAACTCAAGGTTCTGCGCTCACCTCGAAGTCCGGTTCTGTCCCACTGCTGAGGCTAAAGTTGCTGTGAGTGCTGAGTCTGTTGCTCTCTGTGCCTGAAGTGAAAGGAAAACAAGTTGGAGTAAAAAGGAAACACGTGATTTATAGTTTGTCTGAGGTGAGAAGCTGTGGTGAGTGACGGTGTCGGGCCGCTGTGTACAGCTGCTGCTGCGCATTAAAAACAACAGAGTGTAAAGTTACTGTCAACGTGAACAACATGAACATGTCAGGAGCAAATGTCTGAACGATTTTAACTCTGAAACCTAAATAAGCAACACCAGATATAGCTTCTGCAAAGAAATCTCATTTAACTTAACTGTTTTAAGACCCAAAACGTCAGAATAAAATGTGTCCTGAGGCACATATTTATCAAAAATTACGTTATTTTCTCTTTAAAACTAAGGTTGAGGTTATTATTCGAAGCTTTTTGATTCATTGACGGAACATGTCACAGTGCAAATCGGTCAAAACGATTTTAGAAACAGGAGAAAAAGGTCAACAGATCTTTTTTTTTTAATCCGAGCTATCTATTTCATGAACTAAACATGTGAAACTAGAACCATGTTCTGCTTTTCCTTATGACCCGATACTATAACCCAGTATCATATGTAACCCAGAGCAGGCGTAACAACAAAAAGCCTTCAAAAGTCTATTATGTTCACAGCAAATACAGCAATAAAACCAGCTGGACAGCAGGGGTTGCTAAGCAACGGGAGGAACTCTGCCGGGGTTGCTAGGTAACAACTAATTTCCCAGACGCCAAAACACATTATTACCAAAAAACCAGCAGAGTCTCATTTTTAGACTGCTGGGCTTTTTTAAAGCAGTAAAAACCAGAATGGAAGAATAAAAAATGCAAAATGTGAATTTTAACACCAGATTTTTTTTTCTACTGCATTAAAATTAAATTTTGTATTTTTATTGTATTATTTTTTTAAATAAAAAAATTAATAAAATGACCCAAATGGAAGTATAAAAACATGCAAAATGTGAATTTTAACACCAGATTTTTTTTTCTACTGCATGCAAACAAAAAATTTATTTTTATTTAATCTTTTTTTTAATTTTTATTATGCTTCTGCAATAAAAAATTAATTTACTTTATGGTGTTTCCACATCTTCACAAGATAAAAACAAATACTGTTTCTTAAAATCATAAACAATACTTCTTATTTACATAAATTAATATTTTGTAATCCAAATGTCCTCCTTTGGAGAGAGTGAGCCTATAAATATAGAAATTATTCCTCATTTCTTCTTTTGGAAACTATTTTCCTTTTCTCCCATCCAAATGGAGGCACCATGAACACACCGCTCCTCATCACAGGTGCAGCGCTTTTCTGACTGCGTTACTCCGTATTCAATAAAAATAAAATAACCAAAGACTCACTCGATGTGCTGGACGTACTGCCAGTCTTCCAGCTCCCTCTTTTGATTGGCTGAGCCGCCGGAGGGGGCGGAGCCACCATTCTGGGTGTCGGTTCGTACACACCGCACTCCAAAGTCACGTTGGATCCCCAGTAGAGGTTCCTCTGCAGCGGCGCACTTATTTCATAATCTGGCAGAGACGAAGCAGACCACATCAGACTCCGGGAGCTCAACAGGAAGTCATGTGAGCGCGGCGCATCATCAGACAGAAACACAACAAAATGTCGACATGTCAACTCCAAACAAATCACCGATTTCCTGCCCCGTCTTCTCCCTCTCTTTGTGGCGCCTCGTGATGCTATCTCGTAGTTTCTTCAGGTTGTCCTTTAAGGAAGAAGAAATAAATGTGAGGTTTATGGCGCCGCTGTCAGACCAGGATGTTTGTTGATCATCTACCTGCTGATAGCGCAGAGAGTTAGAGCGCCGCTCGTGGTCACGCTGCCACTCTTTGAACTCCTGGACGGCCTCGTCCACCGTTATCTCCCCCACTTTGACCCTCTCCTGCAGGCAGATGAGCTGCCGCTGCCCCAGGGTCTTCATCCCGCCGTAGGGGTCATAGGTCGAGGCAGGAGCCTCGCTCACAGGGCGAGCTGGGAAAAAGGAAAGTGGGATGAATATTTTATTTTTACCCATATTTCACTGAAGTTTAGAAGAGCTGCTCTGAGCCGTATTACTGTCTGCAGGAAGTCGTTTCGGTTGTAAACTTTACCCTGATCACAGAGCTGTCAGCGATGACTGGTGGGTTTATTTGACCAAGCTGGTGTCACAGACACTCGCGTGTCTCACAGCAGAAACGCCACAAAGGTTTAGATACGTTTGCTCGGCTCCACAGGCTCAGGTTGTGTTCGCAGCCGCAGAAAATAAACCAACACTGTCTCTCATTTTTCTAATAACAAATGTCAGAAAGAGTGTGAGCCTCTTTTCAAGATCTGATCATTTATTCCACGAAGAATTAGACTAAATTACGAAGTGAAAAAATTAATTCACTGTACGATAAATTAAAATGCTCTCAGTAATTTCCATTTGTTTGGTCTATTTTTTTTTTCTTTTCTCTCTTTCTACTAAATAAATTTTCTCTGCTTTGTAACAACAGATTCTAATCAACTCCATTTAAATATTGGAAAAAGTACTAAAATTAAAGGTGAATTACCACTGTAGTCTTGGGACATATAATAATTTACAAGCTAAGCCAACAATTCAATAAAAGCACATTAAATATTATTTCAAAGCTACAAAAGTGAACATCTCAACATTTTTCCTCAATGTTGAATCATGCAACTCTGAGAAAAGCCATAAAAGCTGCATTTCATTTTCCATGGTCTTAAATAAGCATGTTCAGGGTCAAAGTTCACAACAGGACTGAGTAAAGCCTGAAAAAGCTGAGACTGGTGGCCATAATGCAACACATCAGCAAAACACAAAACAAACAAAACCACACAAAAAATCTGATTTTTGAATTGTTCCTTCCGGAAAGGGGGAAATTCCAGGTGTCAAAGTCCAGAGATATTTATGATTAAAGTTCCTTAAAGAAATACCTGAGCTTGCAAAAATCACAAATTATTGTTGCTGAATTACATTCTACCATGGAGAAACATAAAGTGTGTTTTATTCACACTGTTTTATGCAAAGTGGAGACTTTTAGCTAAAAAAAAACAACTCTTCATAAAATACAATCAGGTTTTGTTTAGATATATACATAAAACAGAACCTGAGACGGACCGGACCTTTCTACATCCAAGAGTAACTTTATGTAAATTCAAAAGCAAGCAGGCATCAGACAAGAGGAGAAAATAAAAAAGCTCTTTAAACATTTTTAAAGGGTTTAAAAGCGTGTTGCTGCGTCTCACGAGACTAAAAATGTCCAATAGAAAACGTCTTACCTGCCGGACATCCACTGTCCACCGAGTTACGTTTGGACGTGTCGCTTTCTGAAAACACTGTAAACAAAAAACACAAATATTTAATGGAACTAATCATTTTAAATCAGAAGAAATCAACTAAAAGGGTTTAAACAGGGCTGGCCAAAACCTTTCTGAGGCCCTGGGCAGATTTTTATTTGTGGCCCCCATACCAACACCAGATAGTTTATCACTGTGTGTGTAACATGCCTGCTATCATTAGCATCATTTGCAATTAGCTTACATAATACTGATGTTATTATGGTTATTGATTTTAACCTTACGGGAGTAACAAACTAAAGAATATATTTTGAATTTGAAATCTCAAATTGTGGCAGTGGCAGCTATAATGGCACCTCTGATGCCCGCTGCCACGTTGTTTTCTTTCAGAATAAACGTATTCATGTTCAATATTCAACCTGCCTCAGAAGCCGTGACACTACGAAGCTGTGGCAGTTTCCTGCAGCCAGAAGTGCCACAATTTGAGCTTGTTGTCCCTCACAGGACGTGATTAACGGTTATTTGTGTAACAACTTTAAAAACAATGTAGAATGCTTTCTCCACGTGTAATAGCATTTAAAGTTATTATTAATTAAAGTTATTTTATATATGTATGCTTAATCATGCTAGCTTAGTGCTCTTAGGGGCCCCCTGGTGGTGAGGAGGCCCTAAGCAGCTGCTTAACTTGCACATGCCTTGGGCCGGCCCTGTGTGTAACTGTGAACAGCAGACCTCTGGAAATGTAAGTTGCGGGTCTTTCAGGTTCGGGCTCAGCCTCGGGTCTGGGGATGGGGGCCGGAGGGCGGTTCTGGATTCCCGCGTTGTAGGTGCTGTTTGTATCCACGGTGTCATAAATATCCTCTGGACAGATGTTGTACGGATCCTCCTCCTCCTCTATTTCATCAAAGTTATTGAGTTCGCTCCCGTCATTGCTCTCATCTTGAGGCGGCGAGGCGCTCACTTGGTTCTTGGCGGCGTGAGGTTTCGCTGCCAGACAGGAAAATCAAGTGCATTCAGAAAAAAGGTTATTATACTGAAGAAAAACTAACAAAGTAATGAAAACTGAATATATGGAATTTCAATAAGGAATCAAAAAAAAGTTGGATATTTGATCAATAATATTATTATACTGCTTTTCAAATTTTACATTACATACAAAATCTCTACTAACTGAAAAAACAATAGAAAATTAGTCTTTATTATTTTGTAAATCTTTAATAAATTTTTGATGCAGAACCAACAATTAAACTTTTCTCAATTAAATCAGAGTTTAATTTGCTGTTAACCCCAGATTTTATTTTATTTGTACTTTAAAGACTTCATTTTATTGTTTTTTTCCTGCCTACTGTATTTTTTCTGTTATTAATAGTAGTTACACCTTTGTTATACTTTGTTCAGACTACTTTGAGGAGGATTATTTAAAATATATTAGCTGTGAAGAATGTCAAAGATTTTTATGTTACGTCTTGCTCTTCTGTTAAACAAAGAAACAACAAAAATTCCAGAACCGACATTAATTAAATAACTGAACAATAATTGAATACAATTTTGGGAATGGTATCTTCTGTAAGAAGAAGATAGTCACAATACTTTAATTTGTACCTAAAAATGACACAAAATATGAACAAACTAATACTATTATTGTAACTATTAAAAACTAGACTAAAACTATACAATATTTAACTAATAAAAACTAAGAAAACTATCAAAAACACTCTAAATACAAATTAAAACTAACTGAATTGGACAAACAAAAAGTGACAACGACATAAAAATAAACTATAATAAATGCCACAACTATTATCAGAAGTAATCATCAGTATTACTATATGATGTAAATTAAATAGATATAAATACCCTGGAAGAACTTCCTGAGCATGGCTTCTTCTGGATTCTCATCTACTCCAGTCATGACTTCATCTGCAACAGTTGTGTCACATCATCAGCCTCATTTTGTAAGAGCTTGTAGTATTTTTATCACAGAGCTGATCTTACATAAGTCTTCTGCACACTCAGGGTCGAGGCCGAGCATCGACTCGTAAATATCCTCAGTGCAGCTGGAGTACTTCATCATGATGTCCTGAGAAGAATTTGACATCGCCTCGTAGATCTCCGCCTCATCGTCCAAGTTCAAGTTGTCTTCCAGGTGAGACTGGAGCAGGTCTGCTGTTTCCTGAGAGGGTTGCAACAAGACTTTTAAACTAATTATAAATGTTTCATTTAAAAAAATCTATCTAGGGATGAAAACGATTAATATACTTATTTATTGAAATAAAATGAGTTCCAATGGCCTGCTTAAACCTTCTTTTATTGGTGCAGTTTGGCCACCAACCAGCAGAGGGCGCCGCTGGGCAGCGCATCCGGTAAAACACAATCTAAGATGGCGACGGTATCCCATAAAAAAAACAAACGGTCCAAAGAGAGTCTGGTGCGGGATGCAAAAATGATCCCATGCGGTTCTGGTTTGAAATATAAACACTTGATATGTTTATATTCTTAATATATAAACAATATATTACCTTAATATCGCTGATTCAGCCGAGCTGCAAGACGGACTAGCGCTACTTCTCAACTCTAAATGACGATGTGCTACGAACGCTAGGAAGTGAGTAAACCACAATTTTCTGTTTATTTAGTCCGTATTTAATACAGCCGACACAAAATAAAGTTAAAATTGAATTATGTTTTTGGTTAAATTCAGCATATTAAGAAAAAAATTGACATTTGTGTCATATAAAGACTGTCAGCCCTATTAATAACACGGAAAACTCGTGTTTTTAAGAAAATGGCTGCCTAAAACTTAATCACTAATCGATCAATAAGCGCAATAAACTTCAGATGAACTCATCAATTGATTCATGAGTGAACTTACCACAAATTCGTCCATAAAACGTCTGAGGTCCTGAAAGCCGCTCTTCTCTGCCAGTGTGTTTGGGTAGTCGCCATGTTTGTTCATCACACTGTAAGCCTGCATTGCCCCCGGGCACCGCAGGAGGGAGCTCATGAGCTTCTTCAAGCCATATTTAGCAGCAAAGTGGAGCAACGTGGGCAGCTCTTCCGTGCGCTGATCTGAAACGCAAGCAGATTGTAAATTTTAATCCTGAACTAAGTGAGCGTCATTTAGAAAGCAGAAGAGAGTTTACTCAGGGGTAAATGTAAAAAGCTGCTTGCATGCAAGATTGGATCCGGTTACATCTGATTCTGTCCAAAAAAGAGTCTGCACAAGTTTTGTTCTCAATTAACTAAAAAAAACCCACAAATCCTATAAAGTACTTTTGGTTTAGTTTCTACAAACACGTTAGGACACTGGAAATAACACAAAACTAACTTACAAATTTCCTTTCAACAACAAAATCTGGGTTCATTTTATAAAGTCAGATTTTTTACTGTTATTCATTATAAATATTTAGTTTAGCATCTAAGTGTTCGGTTTGTAATAAAATATTTAGCTCCAATCTAATATTTAATTAGATAAATATTGTGGTTACCAACTAAACATTTATATGTGCTTAACAAAGTCACCTATTTGATTAGCATGCTAAATATTGAGTTAGCAAGCTAAATATGTAGATAATCAACAATATATTTAGCTTAAAAAATAATTAGTAATCAAACTAAATATTGTCTTTACAGCTCAATATTTAGATCCAAACAAAATATTTAGTTAGCAAGCTAGATATTGAGTTTACCAACTAAATATTTACTTCCAAACTCAGGATCCAGTCAGAGAGCTAAATATTTAGCTAATTGATTATTATTTACCATGCTAACCAAACTACATATTTGGTTAGTATGCTAATTAGTTTACCACATAAATAAAGGTACCAATTCCACTGGTAGATTGTTTCTTTTGTAACATGGGGATAAAATCTTGTGGTGAGTGAAATTATCTGCCTGCAGAATGATTTCATGTCTTGCTGAAAAGTTCTACGTAACCTAGTTTTGTCTGACTTCATGTCTACTGAGCTTTTTGTAGAAACTACATCAGAGGTACTTGGTGAGAGTTTGTGAAACTGTTTGCAGATTTGTCCCTTAAATAGATCAAATAGTTTCTCACTGCATCAGGACAGTTCGCTCTCGCTTAAAAGTGTCATTTCATTATAATGACACTTAATGTCATTGTAATGCAATGATACTACAATGATATGAAATGTCATTGCATGACATTACATATGCAATGTTAACAAACATCGCACGAGGCTGCCTGGTTATGTTGTTGCCTTGCATCAAAAGGTTCTGGGTTCCAATCCCAACCTGGAGTCTTTCTGAATGAACTTTGCATGTTCTCCCTGTGCATGCGCAGTTTCTGTCTGACTGCTCCTCCAACTTCCTCTCATCGTCTAAAAACACGAGTGCTTCTCTAAACTGACCGTATGCATCGGTGTGCATATTTGTTTAGTCTGTCTCTAAGGATATGCTGGCAGACGATGGACAGACGCATCATGCATGCATTTAGACCAACATCCGCTCACATGCATATGTAAATACAACTAGCTAAACATTGATTTTGTTGCAGGAGCTAAAATTGGGAAGCGAGCTTTCACAAAATGAGGTTTTAAAATAATTTCTTCAAGCAACAATGATTCAAACTGAGTGCAAATGCTGCAGTTCTGGTCACTGATCCACTCTGCTGCTACCTTCAGGGAGAGAATCAACCCTGGGAATGGTGCGAGGAGGAAGTTCACAACCAGATCTCTATGATAGAAACTCAACACTGGTTCTCATTTATTAACCAAAAATAACAGGATGTATTCAAGGACAACTGTGCGTCGTACGTGTAATGATTCTACGATCTAACACAGCCTTATCTCAGGCACAGTTTTATAATCTTCCCAATCTCTTCATTGTCTGCAGCAATAAAATCCTCTCAGCCTGAATGTGATTCCTCTCTATAACAGCCAGACAATATCCTCATGACTTGCTACTTCTCCACCGGTTGTAAATGTAGCTGTAAAGTAAAGTAGCTGCGAATCGCTGCATGCGCTTGATTCGATTCTGCATTTGCATAAAGTTTTAATGTTGCGCTTCTTAGCAAGACAAAAGATAAAAAGCTGTGTAGAAAAACTGAAGGCAACGTGTTGACGTTTTAAGCTTTACCCAATTGTTTGTAATGCACCAGTTTGACGCTTAAGTTCACAAGAAATTGGCTGCACTGTTAACAACAATCTGCCACTGCAAAAAGAGAAATGCTGATCCGAGCAAGATGGCTGCCAATGTTAGCTCAGAACTGTGACACTGAATTAGGGTCATGGTAGATGGAGAAAAAAAAAGGACTGAATTTCCACCAAAAATATTCAGGAATGTTGAGATTATTCTCAGAAATTTACTTTAAAAACTAGAAATTTTTGAGTTTGAAAAGTAAAAAATTTGCAAGAAAAAAATCTACAAAAACTTTGAGTGCTCAGAAATATTTTTAGCCAAAAAACTTGGAAATTTCTGAGCTTTAATTTTTTAAAATTCAATTTAAAAAATTTAATTAAAAAAATAAAGTTTTGAGATTGACCTTAGAAATTAAAGAAAAATTTGAATACCTGAAAATTGAAAGTTTCAAATTATTAAAAAAATGTTGTTTTTTTTTTAAGAAAATTTCTGAGATTAATTAGAAAATTTATCAGTTTTTTTCTTGCAAACATTTGACTTTCAGTGCTCAGAAATGTCCAGGGTTTTTTCTAGAATATTTTGGCAGAAACTTGCTTTTCTTTTATATACAATGACTTTAACACCTCATCGTACTGAACGGTTTCGTTCACGTCCTTTGTTGCCATTGCTAAAACTACAAACCAAAATTATAAAACAGCACAGTAACAACTGCTCCTGTTCGTTGAAATTCTAGCGCAGAAATCCAGTTCAATGGGAGAAAGCTCAGACCGAGTAGTGAAGGAAGATTAAAATCAAGATGAATCGCATAGGAAAACTGCAAAATACAAAACCTTACTAAGTATTTTCTGGTTTAGTTTCTAGTGTAGATAAGTTATCACACTTGTAATAAGACAAAGCTAACTCACAACTCACTTTTCAGCAAGATAATTAATTTCTTTATAGTGATGAAAAGTTTCTAGTTTCTCTTGCATATTATTTCACTTATAGCAAAACATTTTTCTCATAATGTCAGTGAAACTAGTACTATTTTATAAATCTTAAACATGTATTGACCTAAAACAAGCTCCTATATCTTGCAGAAAAGTTACTTGTAAATTAGTTTTATTATTTTAAGTGTGCTAAGATATTAGCTCTAGAAAATAGACCAAAAATGTTTGGTGAGATTTTGTGTTTTTGCAGGATTGCAATTTTATTTATAAAAAATAGCTCAACATGAAATCAGAAAACTTCACTCACATGCTGACATATTGTTTTCTTCAATCTGTTTGACTCCAAACAGCTGCAGACCGGATGGCGGCATGCTGGACTTTAACGAGTCCGTTAGCAACGTGTCCACTGATTCTATTGCATTGGAGGTCAAGTTAAAGGCCTGGAAGCAAAAATCAGTAAAAAAAAACAAACAAACAAAAAAACGTCTTAAGAATAAAAAAGCAGACAAACAGAGAACCCAGGACAGACAGGAGGAAGCAGAAGTGTCTCACCTGGCAGATGAAGTTCACGGGGTCAGTAGCTTGTTTTAGATACCGGCTAACTTCTCCCAAGCTGGTGTAAAATGTGACTGGACTCAGATCGACACGCGAGCCGTCGGCGTGCAGAGTGAGCGAAGTCACTCCTGCAGGCATTTCTGTGTAGAAATGATAGAAAAAACACAAAGATAATGAGATAAAGTTTAGGAAATGCAGCAGAGAAACCGTCTTCCTGCTGATGCTCGCCTGGTGCGGCGACGCTGACGGTGAACTCGTTCTCCACCGAGGCCAGAACCCGTTTGGACGCTGCGCCTTCAGGCGAGAACTCCACCTCCACCGGCGACCCGAAATCCACTCTGCTTCTGAACACGATGAAAATCGTCTCTTGATCCTGAACAGAAGAAATATTATCTATAATATTTGATGGATTAGTCTTTCTTATCGATCAATCAAATATTTCTGTCCGATTAGTCAGGTTTCTCAATCAAATATCTAACTTATTATCAAATATACCAAGTTGATTAATCGTTCTTATCAATCTCTTTTTGATGAACCAATGTTACAATTAATCAAATTATCTCTAATTAATCATTTTATCAATTAATCAAATATATTCAACTTATTGATTAATCAAGTATGTATTTGATTCTTCATTCTAATTGGGTAATCAAATATTGCTATTGGATTAATTAATCTCACGATTAATCAAATATCTGATTAATCAATCTTACAGATTAATCAAATATCTATTTAATTAATTATTCATCTATTTGATTAATCAAATAGATGAATATTCTCGTAATTGTAGTTTGGCTCTAAAACGCCACGTTTTTAAAAAAAAGAAAATCTTTTAGAAAGAAAGCAAACTTAAACTCCATTAAAATCAGAAATTGGATATTTATTTTAGCTCTAGTTTTTATTTCTTCTTCCTCACCCCACACTGAACTCTGCTGGGCTGAACGGTCAGACATGTTGGTTGCGTCGATGAGCCGATGCGTTCTCTTGCTGAATCTTCGCCGCTCGCTCGCTCTTCCTCCTTCAGGAACGTTTGGCTTTGCTCCTCTGACTCCGCCTCTTCGCTGTCACCTGCCGTGGGATTTTCAGAGAGAGGAGGCGAAGCCGCCGATGCGGCGGAGACGAGCGACTCTCCTGCAGAATGTTTGCTCTGAATCTCGGCCTCTGCTCGCCTGCCTTCGAACAAAGCAGAAAAAAAACATTTTTATAGGCATAGAAAGCTTTCGATTTGGGCTGATCGATCCAAAATATTGATAATATGGCTAATAAGTTGGCATCAGATACGATAGGATCAATACTTAATTTTCGAAATGTTATTTTAGTTTAAATATTTTGTTTCGATTTACTTTAAAATTGTAATTTCCTGCACTTCATTGCTTCAACAGTTTGTTTCTATTTTTTGTACTTTATGTAGAAAAACACAAAATATGTTCTTTGTTTTTCTATTTTTTTTTTTTTTATTAATTTATTTTTCAAGTTCATACTCGGCTATAAAATGTGTCCAAATTCTGTCCTTGTTTGGACAAAACTATTTAAAGGAAAAGTCACAAAAACACCTAGAGATTAGAAGTTTGTTGATAAATCAAACTTAAATAGAAAAAAGTTTCAGTATCAGAGATATGGGCCCGATATTTACCAAAATATAAATGAAATTGCGATAAAATAGGATTAAATAATGTTCACTTCGTTTTACTCCTTTCATGTTTTCTCTTGACCTACTGATTACTTCTTTTCTTGTCTTTAAAAACCTGTTTGAAATAAATAAATTAAATGAAAAATTTATTAAATGAATTTCAAAACATTTTGGTCTTCTCCATCTGTCCGTCTTAAAAAAATTTCCAGATGTTTCAAATCAAAATGTGGATAAATATTTAATTCCGGTGAAGGATTTGTTGTTTGTTTTGGTGATGAAAGTCTGCATACTGTCAGCTATTGACTCCAAAACGGTAGAAACATAAACGCCCGGCTCGTCGTCGGCGTAGAGTTTCCTCCAGCTCGGCCAATCCTCGAAGTACTCCACGTTCAGGTCGGCCTCCGTCACGCCGCACAGCAGCGCCACCACCCTGTGTGGCGGATACAGCAGTCTCTGCAGCGCGCCGTGCAGATCCGGGTCGTACAGGACGTCCAGGAAGAATCCCGTCAGCAGCACCACGATGCATTTGCAGCGATGGAAGTCCTCGAAGTTATATCCGTGGAGCTGATTGGCCGAGCTCACAGCGTAGAGCAACACGGAGCCCCGGCGGAAATGTTTGGAGGATTTTAGGATCTGCTGCAGGTACGCGGCCCACTCCTGGGCCTCCTCCGTGTGCAGAATCAGCAGCTCAAAGGCCGAGGAAAACTCAGAGATTGCTGCAAAACAAAGCATTGGTGCGTGTTTTCAAAATGTAACAAAATGGAAGAAGAAACTTTCATCAGTTTAGCATCAACCTCTTCTGATTCAAGCTACACTGCAAAAACACAAAATGTTCCCAAATATTTGTGGTCCGGTTTCTAATGCAAATGTCTTAGTAAACTTGAAATTAGAGCAAACTAACTTATAATTAAATTTGCAGCAATAAATAGACCCATGTTTTTGGGCAATACTTCCTTAAAATTGATGAAAAAGTGCTTGCGAAATATTTATATTTAGTTTCTTGAGAGTTAAAAATGAAGTTAGGAGAGAAATAGTTGATCTCCATTATTCAGAGCTAAATATATAGCTTGCAAGATGCATTTTTAGCTTGCTAACTGAACATTTATATGTATATATTGTGCTAACCAAATATTTAGCTTCAAGGTAAATATTTAGTTGATGAACTCAATGTTTATTTTACTAAGTAAATATTTAGTTTGGAGATAAAATAAATGTTTAGCATGTTATCCGCATATTTAATTTGGAGCTAAATATTTAAATATCTTATTTACTAACTAAATATTTGTTTATAACCAAATATTTATAATAAATAAATATCTATATTTTATTGTAAGTTGGCTTTTTCTTATTTTAAGTGTGTTAAGGTATTTGCACCAGAAAGTAGACCAAAAATACTCTGTTACATTTGGTGTTTTTGCAGTGTAACGGTAAATTTCAGACCTTGGGGACGTTATTTGCTGCAGCAGGCTGTGTAAAACGCGGCGCAGCATTCCAGCTGCTGAAAGTCAAGGTGACTGGCTGAGGGATGAATGTGTGAACTGTGAGTCAACGGCGAGTTGAGCAAACACCGGTGTGTGTCAACACAGCTCTGAGTAATTCTGTTTGACTCATTACAGTCTCTAATCGGGCCGAGTTCAGCTCAGAAACCGAACCGAGCGCTCAGCTTCATCAGCGGCCGAGCGCTGCTGGCATCTGCTGCTGAGACGGCCCAAAACTCACCGGATCAACGCTAAAAGTGTGTGTGGGGGTCTCTCTTGATTATCTGCTGTATGCATTTAACCACACAGGATACAGACGTGTTTGGTTCCTCTTTTTTAGCTAGGATGTTAATTCTCAATGAAAGGCCGACCAAATGCAAGTCAGCAAAAACGATGGCTAAAATAATCGAAAAAACGACTAAATTCTGGTAATTTCCCCGAGAAGTAAGCAGGAAGTGAGAACTTGTGACATTTGGGTGTAAAAGTCTTAGGGAACGGGTAACACTCACCTGACTCAGTAATGGATGGGAGTCCTTCCATGGTTTGGGCTCAAATCTGCACAAAATCATCCCAAAAGCGTCGCCATTCCTCCCAATATTTTCCTTTTTTCTGTCTCCACCGAAGCTCTCTCTCGCGTGTCAGCTCACACTAACCCGGCGATTACCAGCTCTGGCCCTTTGCTCAGTTGTATAAATAGCAACACTTTAGTTTCCTGATTTTGGTAGCTCTGCCCCACTTCCTGAAACAGTTGAAGAAGTGAGAAAATGCACCCCTGTCTCATCAGAAACTGCAACAATCTGCCGTCACCACAGCCTCGAGCGAGAACCTTCATGTTACTTACATGTTTATTTAAAACAGCAGAAACAGAGAGACGACGTTAAATTTAGGAAGCACATGAACAGAAGACGCATCCTGCATCTTAA
The DNA here is from genome assembly GCA_911649635.1 of Poeciliopsis gracilis. Classification (NCBI taxonomy): domain Eukaryota; kingdom Metazoa; phylum Chordata; class Actinopteri; order Cyprinodontiformes; family Poeciliidae; genus Poeciliopsis; species Poeciliopsis gracilis. The sequence continues at coordinate 7,191,965 of CAJVRI010001154.1, forward strand.
TAACGGGCAATATTTGAAGCCACAGTTTTTGTTTGTTCTCCATTTAAAAAAAACAACAAAAACTCCATTAACAAACAAACATATCGATTCACCAGAGAAGTTCTTCCTATTTTTCACTTCCTTAACAAGGTGCAGTCTGGCAGGAGACTTTCACTGTGAGATCAGAGTTCAAGTTCATACTGATAATCATCACAAAAAAAAAACCAAAGTGTTTTCAGCACTTCAGAGGCAGTTAGTACCAGACTGGGCAGTAAAAGTTGCTTTGAACATGCAGCCATGTTGTTTCTGTGCTGCATGAGAAAGGAAGACGTGTGGGAGAAACTGAAGAGATGCACTGACAGGGGCTTTTTTATAAATCTATATATCTATATATATATGTGCGTAAACTAGACCAGAACTATTCAATGAAAGTATTTTTCATTGAGAAGTTATCTAATTTCAGCTGATATTGATGATTTTAGCTTTAGCAAATAAAATCCAAAATGTATTTGTTTGGAGAATTAAGGTGTTTCATAAAACCTTTACCAAAGTGATTTTACCTCCAATTTCTGGTCTTCACAATCATAGGAAAAAGTAAATACTACAACAGTTCTGTGTCCAAGCATATTAATTGAAAGTTGGGTGGAAGGAAAAAGTTTGGTAAAGGATTGTCTGAGCTCAGTTTTTTTAGGAAGTGTCATAATGCAATGAGTAGGAGCTTTAAAGGCCACCACACACAGACACATAATGCTTTCATTTAGCACTTTGACTTTTGTATCGATTCATTTACAAAGACAAGGTTGTGTTTTTGTTTTTTCAGAATTTTTTTCTTTTGTTGATATTTACGAGTTTGAAAAGTTAGAATTTTTTGACTTTTGGAAATACCCAACTTTTTAAACTCAGAAGTCTCCTTGTTCTTTTTCTGGAAAGGGTTTGGGATTAATCTCAAAGTATGATACTTTTTTCTTTTTTTGTGTGCAATTTAAAAAAAAAATTCAATTTTTTTTTTTACATTTTTATTTTTGAAAATATCAGATTAAATCTAAATTTCAGAATATTTGGGTAGAAATTTATGCTTCTTTTTTCTGCAATACACCCTTGTAACGTTAAACAACTGACAAAAAAAATAAAAACGCTATGAATTTTTTTTGTAATGAGTAATTAGTTCTGCTCATTTGGTCCCAGAATCAGGAGGAAGAGGGACTCACAGAATCCACGCTGCTTCAGGTCCAGTGGGACGTTTTCATAGATTTGTCGGTCCATGTCGTCTCCTGGTTCCGGTCCAGATGAGTTTGATCAAATCTAAATGAGACCAGGTGTTTACCTGGACATTTCACACCACTTCCTGCTTTCTGCTGCGGACGAGCTTTATAGAAATGCTGATTATGTTTCCCAGCGGAGTGGCAAAAGTCCAAATACCTGCTTTACGTCATTAACAGCTTCCTTCAAGCCGCAAAGGATTCATGCAATAATTCATGCAAATGAGCCCCAACCGGCAGCTGAATGCATCCGGGAAAGTACAGACATTTCTTTCTGCAGAGTAAATTTATTTTGAATTCATTAAATTAACTGAACTGCTGGAGTAAATTTAATTCTAAAGAATTAAAATCCATTTTTGTGATAGTTTAGAATCAAATTGTCATTTTGCTGATTTTGTTTGGAGATAAAATACCAAAAGTAAACAATGCATTAAAGTTCTGCTTAGGTTTTAGCATAATGCAAAAGATAAGGGAAAAAACCCATTAATTTGCACCACAGCATAACAACCAGTAGAGGTCAGGAGACTCCCAGTTTCTTCAGCAGCTCATGACACAGATATGTCCGTAAAGACACTTTACTTTTATAACTGATTATTTAGGGAATTCAGCAGTTTTTCTGCAATTTGTTCTCATCTGGTTGAATTAAGTTCTGGATTATTTGGAGAACATAAATTTCTCCAAATATACTAACATCTGTGGTACAGAAGCAAAAACATAAATTAATAAAAATGCCAATAAGATAAAACTTTCTTTGCAGTGGGATAAACTCCCACTGGAAATAAAATCAGAAAATCCCAGGTGTTAATAATCTACTGTGAGGGAAATGTCTAATGGTCAGGAATATTTGGTAACAAACTCAGAATTATCCACACCCCAAAAGCACCAGGGACCAAGGAAATATACTTCCCAATCAATGTTTCATTGATTTCAAATCAGCCACAAACACAAAGAACAAAAAGGGGAAAAAAACACCATTAAGCTGAGAGATTAAACAGAAAACTCTCTTCATTTCTCAAAGTTTAAATTTAACATTTTGTATCAAATTCTGGAGTAAACTATTTATTTAAACTCCTTACAGATCTATAACTGTTTCTACATTCTGCCACTAGCTCAGATTATAGCAGGTAATGAGATTAGCTACCACATTAGCAGATGATGCACCACTCTACATGATGCCACCAGTCAATGAGCAGCTTCAGTTATTTCAGCTGGAAACTAGAAATCAGGCTCAGACCTGAGTGTGGAGATGGACCTGAACCTTCAGAGTCACATAAAGACGGTTACAAAGTCAGGTTTCCGCCGCCTGAAGAACATTTCCAGGATTAAAGGACTAATCTCCCAGCAAGATCTAAAGCAGGACCGTAAACTCATTTTCATTTTGGATTATCCAAAATCTGAATGTTCTTAAAGGGCCGGTTGTGCCAGAATGCATTGATTAAAACAATTGAAGTGTTAAAACATTAATAAAAAGCTGTTTACGTTTAACATGAAAGGATACAGGATTGTTTTTGTGTTTCTTTGCATTCAAAATCACAGATTTTGTACTAATTTAGAAATGTTTGTAAGAAATTTTTATGGTATAATGTTGTTAAATTTGTCGCTTTATTACATCAAATTGATCACGGACTATAACTCTAAGTACGCTGAGGCAGCACCAATGTTTTTGAACAAATTTGAAAAAATATCAATGAAATCAGAGGATTTGTTGATTTTGTATGAATTTTGCAGATTTGTGAAAAACCTGGAGGAACTTATTGATGTAATTTGGAGTCTAGAGGACCACATAAAAGCCTACGGCGGGCCAGATCTGGCCCCCGAGCCTTGAGTTTGACACATGTGATCTAGAGAAGCTCATCCATGTTTATATTTAGTCGTATTGATTCCTGCAACAGGGTCTTTACAGCTGATCCAAACGCTGCTGCTGGCGTTCTGACTAAAACCAGGAAGACGGAGCAAATCACCCAGATTTAAAGTTCTTCAATGAGAGAATAAAATACGGCTGTTAGTTTATAAATCGCTGAAACCTTGCAGACCACTCAGGTCTTCCGGTTCTGGTTCTGTTCTGCTCTGAAGAAGCAGCTTTCAGTTTCTATGCACTGAAACTGAAACGGCAGTCTAGAGTAAACTTTCAGAAATCTGTAAAACAGCTGAAACAAATCAAAGCAAAAATCCCAGCTGGTTTGATTAATGACAGGAGCATTGATCAATATATCTGATTCTTATTGATTTTAATGATCCTTGACAAAATGTGATGTTTATTGCTTGTTTGGTTTTTATTATTTACAGTATTTTGGACTGGACTGTGCTTTATAAATAAACTAGACTTGATAAATGTTGTATTTTTAATCCCCTATGTGGAGGCCAAGTTAAAGTATAAAATATTCAGTTAGTGTAAAAACTTTTTTAATTAGTATTTTAATAATGGTTTTGTTGGGTTTGGTTATTGTCAATAAGTGTTTTATGTTAAGTTTGTATGTTTTATAGCTTAATTGGCCATTTTAGGGTTTATGTAAATGAGGTGGAGCGTTAACGAAGGATCGCTAGCTCAGAGGAGCCACACGGTTTGTTTTGTGGAGGATATCTAGGATTTAATCGCTCTTGTAAAGGATAACGCAAAAAACCGTGGAATAAATTTTTGTTTTGCATTTTTTACATCGGAGCGATGTGGAAGTTTATTTTTTCCTCTTCAAACACGAGGTGAAATTAACCTTGTGGCAACACAGCCTAATAGGAATATAAAGGAACCTTCTTTCTTCTTTAAATGTTTAAATTTGTTTGATAAAAGTTGGTTAAAAATCAGTTTCGCCACCATTTTAATGCTCCTCCATCTTTGAGTTCTGTCGATAAAACGGTTGATTTCGGCCCATTTCTACAACGCAGACGTCGTCCCACCTGCAGCAAACGTTCACTTTTTGACTTCTGAAGCCGCCTGTGAAGAACACGGTGATCCATGACCTGCCTTTAGGCACAATTTCCTGCAGAAAAAAGAATCCCCTAATTTCTTCTAAAGCTGCCATTAGCCACCATAAGCATGACCGGCCTGTTACCTTTAGTTTGGGCTCCCTTAAACCGCTGTCTATTAGGTGGCTCACTTCAAATCCCTGCTGCCTGGCTTTAATAAGAGCATATTTTTGCCCCTATAATTTGACCTTGTTATCCAATATCCTGTGTCTTTAGTCGTCTGTGTGTTTTGAACGGAGCGACTCGACCGGAGGCTCCTCAGAGTCAGGCCCAGGCTGGGAGAGCTGCGGTGGCTGCTAACGACACTTAGCTGCTAACGACACTTAGCTGCTAATGACACTTAGCTGCCAACGACACTTAGCTGCTAACAACACTTAGCTGCTAACGACAGTTAGCTGCCAACGGCAGTTAGCTGCTAACAACAGTTACTGCTAACGACACTTAGCGCCACGCTATGAAAATAAAAATTATTGAAGCATGAAAATAAGGCCATGATATTGTAACTTTATTTTCATTAAAATTGTTACTTTTTCTCATATTAGTACAACTTCTTATAATATTTTGACTTTATTTTTGTAAGGATAACTTTATAACCTTGAGATATGAGTAGCCATGTTATTACAACTTCTCATAATATTTCGATTTCATTCTCGTATTTTTTTATTTAATTCTTGTAAAGTTAACTTAATTCTGGTAATTTTATCATTTTGATCTTGTTTTATTTCATAATTTTATGACATTGTTGAAATATTGTGACTTTATTCTCTTATTGTTGCAGCTAGTCTTATATTATTTTGACTTCATTCTTGTAATATAAACTTTATTCTTGCAATTTTGTGTTTAAATACTCCGACTTTATTCTCATAATGCTGTAACTTTATTCTATATGTCTTTATTCCCGTATTTTTAACATGTTTTCTTAGTATCTCATAATACTGCATCATACATACGACTCACATACTGAGCCAACGATTCGTTTTCATTTCAATCTGCTCGGCCCACAGCCTTCGGACAGCTCAGTAATTTCCTCCACATAACATCTTATTTTGCTCATTTAATTTCGGAGCGGAAATGTTTTTGCACCTTACATTATCTCATTGTTACCCAGAGTTATAGAATCTCTTTTGTAGCTGACGGAGACTTAATTACTGCAGCTGGTTTGAGCAAATTGATTTGTGCCAATTTTACAAACTGCATTTCATTTTACCTGCATCTCGAAGCCTCCTGGCTGCAAAAGGTAATTTTTAAGAAAACGCATTGATAGGGATGCGGTTTTACCCTCGGAAACTCTGAAAAATGTGTCGCTGTAAAAAAACATTAAAAAAATTCTCCAAAGTGAAGTTATCAAGAGGAAGCGGTGATGGACGGGAAGAGGCGTCTAATATTCCCCGCATCGCGGTCGAGTTACCGTCTCGCTTACTGTACTTCCCCTCGCTGGAAAACCTCTACCCTCATATCTGACCCGCCGCGCCACTCGTTCGGGAGACTTTAAAAGTGGGAAACAAAGCGCGGTCCGAGGACACGGAGGGCAATCTTGAAACGGAAAACTAAAATGGGGAAAGCCTCTGGAGCTGAAATGTTATTTGGATGATAGCCCGCATAAGAAAGGCGCTGTGTTTGGTTTCTCATTGAGAGTCACCAGCAGGGGCTCATTGTGATAAGAAAATAAGTCTACTGTTACCTGATCTGGTATAATGTGGACCAATTACCACTCCATTGCACTTCATTACAGGGCCGTAATAGGGCCGGGGGTCAGCGCTTGAGATGGAGCGGCACAGGAAAATCGAGTCGTCATTGATAATATGATAAAAACTGACAGTGAGAGGCCCCTCCAACAAATTATTGAAATTTACAGTTGATAGGGAAACACTATAACCTCATTTGGCAAGCAGCTGGCAAGTGCTTGTACAAAGCAGCTCCCTGCAGCACAATGAGAGGCTTATGGAGAGAAAGAAATCCAAAACTATCAGAGGATGGTTTCAGACCCGTCGGGTTTGGGCCTGACTGGGAGGGAACGCGTCTGCAGCTTTCAGATGGATCCAACGATCTCCTCCAGCCCACTACTCTTTCTCCCAAACCTGAGAAGAGTCGGCCCCTCCGCCTTCTTCTAACAACTGCTGTCAAATATTTGTGCAGCACCAATTTTTGTTTGTGCCGCTATTAGTTTTAAGAGGTTAATAAACGTGTCCATAGGTCAGGAAAGGTCAATCAAAATCTCCACTTCCTTCAACTCTAACAGAATTGGCTTCAAATGTTTGTGCTACGTTTGTGCAGCAAAAATTGTAGTTTGTGCAGGTATCATTTTAAAGATAGGTCAAGAGGTCATGAAAAGGTCAACCGTCTCCCCATCCTTCTTCAAATCAGACAAAACTGTTATCAGTCACATCGGCAGCGTTTGTGCTGGTCACTGCAGCACAAAAAAGTAATTGTTCTGCTTTTTTGCTTGGATACTATAAAAGAAAGTTTAAAGGTCAAAAGGTCAACCAGCCTCACATTACTCGAATCAAACGAAATTGCTGTCAAACGTTTGTGCAGCAACAATTTTGTTTGTGCTGCTATCATTTTAACGACATTAATAAATGTATCCAGGGGTCATGAAAGGTCAACCAAATTCCCCACTTTCTTCAAGTCAGACACAGCTGGAGTCAATCAAATCAGCTAAGTTTGTGCAGCCAAATGTTTTGTTTGTGCTGCTTTTGAATGAAGATATTAATGAAAATTTACAGGTCAACCATCCCCCGACCTTCTTTAAATCTAACAAAATTTGTGTCAAACGTTTGTGTTACGTTTCACAGCAAAAATATGTTTTGTGCTGCTTTCGCTACTAGACTGGACCAGTGTTTGGGAGTCCCTCAAGGCTCAGTTCTAGGGCCTTTTATCATACATACGCTGATGATACACATCTTTACTTCTCTGTATCGCTGTGTGGCCGCAGTTTGTTTAGAGTCGAAATTGGGACGTTTCTATAAAGCAAATTTACTTTTATAGCTCCAATCTGCCCAGGTTAAAGGTCAAAGGAAATCTCAATGTCTCTTCTGACAGCCGATGATGAGCCATAATGTTGCAGCAAAAGTATAAACATAGCTCAGCCTTGTCCCAGTGCAAACTAGAAACAGCCAATCAGAGCCAGGAGGAGGGCCTTAGTGCTGCCAATCACTGCCTTGCTGTATACTACAACTAACACAGACAGTCGTGAATGCTAAAGCCTGTTAGCATAGCCTTTGATAAACGGCTTTGCTGTAACTAAGTTGTTTATCGGCTATCAGCACACCTAGCAGCGACTAAATGATGTTGATTGACAGCATTAAGACCCTCCTCCACGCTCTGATTGTGGTGCATTTCTTCAGACAATAATAAGGAAGAGGTTGAGGCGATTGGGCTTTTCACAGATATTCTGTTAGTTTTAACAAATATGTAAAAAACATTCTTTATAAAAGTTGGGTTTGTTTTGTCTTTGACAAACATTTAAATTGATTTGATGTTCTGAAAATGTGACAAACACGCAAAAAAAATTAGAAATCAAGAATGGGGCAAAAGCTTTTCACACCACTGCATATAAAATAATCTGTCAGGCCCAACAGAACCAAATAACTGCACAAAAATATACTAATCCTTAAGCACTTATTTACTTATTTTACTTTAAAAACAATGTATGATCGTGCTATGCTTCATACTTTCAGTATTTCTAGGTGTTTTGGCTGATAAAAAGCCTGAGGGAATATTATTGGACAATTAAACATGTTTCTCAGTTATTAAAGGAAAGGAATTTAAAGGAATAAACTATCAGTTTCAATAACTCCAACAAATTTGTCCGTGGCTGTAAATGTAGGTGTGCTGACCAGAAAAGCTCTTTAAAAAAAACCCAAGTCTGGATGCTGAAAAGAGAAGCAAAGGAAATAAAACAAATCAGTATTTGGGTTTTTGTGTTCTGGTGGAAAACATATGGGAAGTGTTTGTTTGCCTACGTTTAAGCCGCCTCCATTTGAGGTCCCCCGAATAAATAAATCAAATAAACCACTGTCGGACATACATTTTCAATCCATCAGGATAATCAGATTCTGTTTACCCCAACAGGAACTATTCTAAAATGTTATTAAAAACTTAAATGGAGTTTAGGCGTGGAATAACTAGGTGCAGGAAATGATGAGCAAACAGCAGGATAAGATTCCAATTACCATTAAACAAGCATTGCTTTGACTAGTAAAGAGGGAAACAGCTTTGATATTTCCCACATACAGCTGACGCAGGACAGGAAACCAAATACAATTTATAGACTTTTATAATAGAAGTAGGGAAAACTTTGTCTTAATTTATTACCAGATTTATTACCTTCATATTTGATTATTTACGTTACAAAATAAACATCCTCCTGAAGTCATTACCTTTGACTATAATTTGTGGAACACCACTCAAGTTTTATCCTGCACATCTAAATAGGCAACACATGCTTCGCTGATCAAAACTGTTGTGGCGCAATTTATCGAGCGGCCATCATTAACGACAGTTTAAAGATGGCGGCGCCTTCATCGGCAGGCGCCACTTCAGCACGATAAGACAGTCAATTTGGACTGCAGTAATCACCCGGCCAGCAGATAACTGTGACTTTATTTATTTATAATGAGCCCCGTGCGTGTCTAGTGGGAGATAATAGTTTCATTTTTGCAGAGAAAGTTTGCCGGCTGCCCTCATTGTGGAGTAAATGTGACAGATTGCTGCTTCATTTGAATTCATCAGGCTGACAGAGATGAACACGCGATGAATAATAGCAGAAGCGACGCCTGGTGAATCCCGTTGCCTCTTTATGGGTCCCCCGATGAGCTGCAGCGCAAATCTAAAGGAGCAACAACTGGAAAGTACGGCTGATGATTACACGTTCTCTGAACAGGCCGATTTTAAAGTTCGTTTGTTGTTAGGAGGCCCTGCAAAAGTTAGAGGGAAGATGAAAGGGAAAAATAAATGGACCTAAAGTTTTATATTCATTTAAAAACATGGACATTTCTGAGCTCCAAAAGTTGAAATTTTGGGGAAGAAATTTTGAGTTTGAGAAAAAACTGGAAAAGATCCAATAGTTGAAAATTTGCAAAAAAGAAAACCCAAAATTTTATAGATTGAAATTTTTCAGAAAAACATGGAAATTCAGAAATCTGCCAGTAAAAATCAGAAATTTCAAGATTAATTTCAGATTGAAAAAATAAATTAATTTCTGAGCCCCGAAAGTTTAATATCTGCGAAAAAGGAAAGTCGGGATTTTTGTAATAAATCTCAGATTTTCAGAAAAAAAAATCCTGAAAATTTCTGAGCTCCAAAACTGTAAAATTCGCCAGAAAATAACGTTTGATATGAGTTAATTAAAATATGTGAGAAAAAAAACTCCGAAATTTTGTGATTAAGCTCAGAAATTTTCTGGAAAAAATTGTGGAAATTTTTGAATTCTGAAAGTAAAATATCTTCTACAAAATAAAGTTTCCTAAAGTTAAAAAGTTTCTGAGTTTCAAATGTAAAAAATGTTTTAATAATCTGCCGAGTCTTTGGAGGGATTGTACATTGAAAAGTTTATATATTGTATTTTTACACATTTCTAACAGAAATGACCAACTATCAGAATCAAAATCTTGAAGTTTTGAACAAGTTTAGGTTTGGAAAAGTGTTTCTATCCCTGAATTTTCTGCTTTGTTTAGATGTTGCTTGTAAGTTACTTTTTAAATTGTATTCTTTAATATAGTACAATTTATGCAAAGATTTCAACTTAAATGTTTTAATCAGATGATCAGCTACAGTCATTTTATTAAGTACTTTTTTACTCTTATTGTTTAAACAATTACTATTGTTTTAATTTATCAAAGTAAAGCTACTTTTACTTTGAATGATTTCACCTGACTGCAGTAATGTGACAAAAATATGTAAATTTAATGTTTGGGTTAGGATTAGGGTTGGGGTAAGACTGTCAGGATTAGGATTAGGGTAAGACTGTTAGGATTAGGGTAAAGCTGTCAGGATTAGGGTTAGGGTAAAACTGTTAGGATTAGGGTTAGGGTAAAGCTGTCAGGATTAGGGTTAGGGTAAGGCTGTAGTCTCATTGACAAGTGAGACTACAGTCTCTGGTCAAATATATTTTTATATATTTGACCAGATTCCTGTTTAAAAATAGGAAAAGTTGTCTCAACCTCAACAAGTGTCAATGAGACTACAGTTGAAACGATTAATCAGATTGATTGCGATTAACCAATTTTGATTAATAGTTAGCTGGACTATGTTGACTCAAAGAACCCGTCATTTGCTGACGGAAAACACTCAGAGCAATAATTAAGCCAAAACAATGATTATAAACATGTTTATTTAAGATGTAAATATTTTCTATTCATTTTTAGCTTCGCCTGGTTCAAATTCTAAGAAATTCTCATGTTAATCAACTTTTTCGATACAATCATTAATAGTTTAGTAGAAATGATAATCAACAGATCAGCCCTATAATATATTCAAAGGACTGAGATTTTCATGATATAAGTTTTTTTTTAGCTGCAGATGCTTCCTTTGCCACAAATAATGAAGCCTTCACTAAAGGAATGCTGCTGTTGCATTTTAAGGAATAAAATGTTTACTTTCTTATTTAAGAGTGCATTGTTTGGGAGGGTATTTTTTTGTATAATTTAATGTATTTCTAATGTATAAAAATGGCCTCCTGGTAAAAATTAAATGATAAAAAATGGAAATGTTTTTATACAATTAATCGATTAATCATTAGAAAATTAAGTCATTGTATACTGACTAGAGATAAGTGAGGTATGTTCTGTATGTTTTTAAAATCTGTTTCTGTTTCCAATAGAAAAAGAAAAACAGCAAAAGTTCAGCACAGAACACGCCTGCAGTTCCGCAGTCAGACACAAGAGGGCAGAGTTCTCCTACTAATCCTGCAGTTTTCACGGCGTCTGGAAGATGCCTGCTGAAATAAGTTTGCCTAAAACATCATTACAAATCCAATTAATACTGTCATTAGACCAGATGAAAGGCGAGACAACATTGTGTGGAGGGAAAATCTTTTAAATTCCTGAAAGCTCGGTTGGAACAAGGTTGCAGTGTAATTTGTGACTGATGGTACGGAGATGCTATCATGAAAGGTGGTGCTGTGGGCTGTTTCCACTTACCACTGTTTAATAGGCTGAGGTCAAATAAATTACTTTATCTTTCCTTTTTATTCTTTTACATGACAAATATATTTAGAATCGATATAGTTCTGTAAATTAGGTGAATACAAACCAAGATATTTTTAATATATTTGACCAGATTCATGTTTAAAAATAGGAAAAGTTGTCTCAACCCAACAAATATTAAAAACTACATTGTTCCAACATTTTATGGGTTTAAAATGATGAATTTTTATTAAAATGACAAACTTTTGATCTTTCTAAGTCAATTCCTAAAACACAGACATTTGTTTTATGGGATTTTATTTTTGCCTTATGTTGTGTTTTTATTTTCCTTTATGTTAGAATTACTATTATTTGCTATTTCTGTGTTCAGCACAAAACTGTAAATTAATTTGATTTGAAAAAAAAAAAAGAATAAGATTCAATTGTGAAAATAAATAAGGAAAAATAAAAATAAAATGTCAATTCTTGTGCAAAAATCTACAATTTTATAAACTCAAGAATCCCAGGTAGCTTTTTCTTTTTACACAAGTAGTTACAATGTAAAAAAAATATATATACATTGTGTTTTTATTATTCAGTCAGATTAAAGTGATTAATTGTGTAATTTATTACTTTTTTTTATTAAATTGACAGTTTTCCTGTTTTGCCAGAGTTGAATTTAAAACATGAGAACTGCTTTCTTTTCTTCTGCTCAGCCTGACTTACCTGCGATAGTGATCCCAGGTGTGCAGGAGGATTTAATTAAATGATTTAAAACAAAAGGATACATATTATGAGCGTTTTCAGTATTTCTGAGTGAAATCTTGACACAATTAGGACAAACAAGAGAGAAAAAATTCTTCTGCTTCATAATAAACAAAACGTTGTGCAACTTTAGCAACTTCTTATTTCAATTTGCCATCCGGAAAGTGGAGATCTCTTAACTTTCAGCGAATGGCGCGGGCCAAGAAGAGGCGACGCCTGCCGACCAGACAGACGGGCGTTCCACTCCCCGGCTTTTAACAACCATAGTAATACATCAGTCAAAAGCAATAATTTTACCATTAATGAAATTCCAATTTGCCTTCAGTGCATTTCACGTTGACATTTTCCACATTGCAACAGTGCTTTGATAAAGTTTTTAAAATGCAAAAACGCATCTAAGAGGCTAAAGACCAGCCCAAGTGTCAGCGTGCCTGGCAGAGGACTATGGTACTTAATTTTTATCTCCAAACGCCCGAGGCGTTGGAAGCCTGAATGTTAACATTGGCTCCATTTTCATTATCATCACATGATTATGGATTTTACTGCATTTAGCTGATAATACAACTAGCAGCTCACCTTAAAAGAAGTTGCTGGAAGGTTTCATTTCGGCCCAAATGAAATTTTCATTTGACAAACAAGTATAATTAAGCTGCACTTCTTGTTCGGTGTCAGTCTGTTTTCTGATTGAACTCCGACCAATTTGCAGCCACTAAATGAGTTTGAATAATTTCCATCCTGAATGTCTCGGGGACATTAGCTTTAGGAGTGCTAAGTGGCAGCATGCTTTTTGAAGTTGCTGATTATTTGATGCCACCCCTGTCTACCTTTACGTTTTTGAGCTTACTTCAAAGTTAACAAGAGGAAGACGGAGGGGATGGGGGGCAAAAATTGCTCTACCTCCGAGTACAATGAGAATTTGAAAGTGTTTTTGGCCAGGTCTGGAAGGCAAAGTGAAAATGACTTTAATAAGTGTGTAATGCACTTCGTTAGCTTCAATGCGCTTTGCTTCTCCACTTTATTTCTTTCATGTGGCCACGTTTATGGAACCGAATGAGCAGATTTGTTTCTGCTGAAACTGAGCAGCTAAAAACTAATACCGCCGTATCGCTTTCATTAAACCTGCTAATTGCAAATTAATAAATTACAAATTATGACAAATGCAGCAGTTTGCACTCATAAAACCTTTCAGTGTTTGGCATTAGAGTCCGCGCTGAACGGCTGGAATGAATTGGAAATGTCTGTTTAGGACAAAACGGCCGTCGCAGCGACACTTTCCACGTCAGAAAATCTGATTGTTCTTGTTCAAATCTTTAGATCCGACTAGAAAATTATCCTGATGTACAAAACAGCTGAAAGTAACTTTTCTAGCTTCCTTCATGTATCCAAAGGCGTTCCCCAGGGATCAGTTCTGGGACTGCTATTATTCACTCTGAAAACCAAAAGAAAGAGAACACTAAACTCCTTTCTTTCTTTTTTTTGCATTTAATGATTTAAGTTACTCTGTCGTGAGGCGCTAACGAGAGATAGATCAATGCTGACACCTTAGCAACACGATTTAAACTGAAGGTGAAAGAGAAACTAAACCACAAATTAACTTTTTTTGAAGATAAATTGTTTAAAGTCATTCTTAAGGATGGTGTCTTTATGTTTCTGAGCTTAGTGCTGCCCCCTTTGGGTTGGATGACTGCAGTTTAATTTTCCTGTTGTTTATAGCGGTACAGTTTGGTTGACGTCTTCATCACATTGGTTCGGTTTCTCACTTGGCCAAAAATCGGTGCCATAAATGTCTCCAGAAAAAATTGTTGCCAGTCGCTTTTTTTTTTCACAAAATAGTCGCTAGATGGTCTGAAAGTCCATAAATATATAAAAAAGTTGTGCTTCGTCTCGTTGCTTAAGCTTCTCCACTCGTCCCAACATTAGGCCACGCCCCTCAGCGCCTCCTGGCTCCGCCCACTTTGGTGGGACTTTCCCGAAAAATATAATTTAAACTTCAGAATTAGCTTGTCTCACCACATGAAGATGTTTTTAATTTATTAAACTCTTTAGTGCACTCTTCTGAATGAAATCTTAAAAGTCTTTCCTGGTTAAATGAAGAGTTAATAATAAAATAAAGTACTTTGTCAACAAATAAAAGTCACAAAAGCAGAAGATGAGAAAGACTGAAGCGATACGGCTGGCAGAGAGGCGAAGGGTTATTTGTACGTTCCTCCTAATGGATTTAGAAGATGGCCTAAAATGTCAGTAACAGCTATTTCAGTAGGAGTAATCCATCATCCTCAGAATAAATAAACATCAATGCAGAGCAAAACTGAATGAGAGAAATGGAGTGAGGGCAAAAAAGACAGAGAGGATCACAAATAAAGCTCAGTGTGGGATTGATGAGAGGGAATGGGGATTTGGACAATGTGATTAAGTAATGGCTTCAAAATATGGAAAGTAAGGGTAAAAAGAGGAATAATTTAGTGGGTATAAAAAGTGCTGGGTGTCAGTGACGGCTGGAATTACATTTCATTATCATAAACGGAGAAAACGGCTGCAGCCTGGTTACGATTTCTAAATAAAATCATAATATATTTTACTTTTCTTGATGTAGCAGTTTGACAATAATGCTCGTTTAATCACATTTGAATGGAGCAACACATTTATTTCACATTCAAATCGATGCAAAGCCAAATATCAATACTCTGTTCTTCCTCAGACAATGTTTACAAATCATTCATTCGACTGGATCCACATATTTTTACGATTTCTAACTTCATCTGAATCTGAGTGGCTTTTATTAAAGTTAATTGGATTGGCATGGACTACATTGTGCTGAGATTCCTATAAAATTGGATATAAGTATAATTGCTTTGTCCACATATCACATGTTGTAAATTTGTGCACTGTAGAAAAAGATTAAATTAATTAGATTTAATAACTGTTTAATTATGTCCCTAAAACTTTACAGGACCTCAGACACGTTTGTTGGTAGCGCACTATTCATAAACAGAAATCCAGCTTCGGAGGGCTTCCAGTTGATTTTTCTGACTGGGAAGGTGGAATTTCCCAGTTCGGACAACAACGCAGCATCGGTGTTTCAGCAGTTTTGCAGTTTTCTGGAACTTTGTTCCAGATTAGAGGAGCTGGATCTGGAAGCGAACTGATTAATTTTTCTAGGCAGACATGAGAAGCCTGTTTTCAGTGCGACTGAAGATAAACGTGTGGATGAGTTTCGACCTTTAATCCTGGGAATGTTCTTCAGGCGACTGAAGGCCGAATTTGTAACCGTTTTTATGTGATTCTGAAGGTTCGGGTCCACACATGACCCCAGATTTCAGTTCTGTACGAGTTTGCAGCTGTAATAACGCTTAGCTTAACTACATTCACTATTGCCAAATAATTCAGAATAATCAATGAACCCAGCGGCCATTTTTTTGAGTGTGGGAGGAAAACAGCCAAGCCCCGGATTCGAACATATTATTAATAAAAAATAAATTATTGTTGTGTTAAAATGTCCCACCTGAACACCGATCTCTGTCGGTAGGGATTTGTTTTCACGCTGATTATCTGCATTCAAATGAAGAGTTTTCTAAACGTTTCCGGTTGGAAGTGTCGCCGTATTTTAAGCTAATAAACCGCCTCATTGTGGTCTGCCAGGTGCAGAAATGTGAGGAGGATGTGAGTTTGTGCCTCAGACGGTGGCTCGGCTTCAGAGCTGTGATGTGTCACTCTGTCAGGATGTTTTAGTTCTAGCTAAATGATGAGACCTGGTGCTGCAAAGAGCCGTAATCTACGCTGCGTCTGAGCTTTTCAACGCAACAGTATCTGAAAACCAGGCAGAGCAACGTGGCAGCAATGTCCTCTGAAACGTCCTGTAATCACTGCAAACACACAAAACACAAAGCGGTTTTGGTTTAATTTCCAGTGTAAATATCTTAGTACGATTGAAACAAGACAAACGAATTAAAAAGTAACTTTTCAGCAACGTATAGAGGTTTCCTTTTAGGTAAATAATTCCTTAATATTGATGAAAAAGTTCCTGTTTTATTGGCAGATTGTTTCACTTAAGTCATTTTTTCCATAAGTTAATTTTTCTGCCAATGAAATAAATGTGTTTTAATAAATGTTAAGGAAATATTTAATGAATAAATAATAAAACATGACAATCTGAGTCAAAGATGTAGAATATCTCACTGTAAATCATCCATTTTGTTGCTAAAGGTTTAAATGTGCTTTAAATTGTTGCAGTTCTGTTGTTTTACTGGATCTT
Source organism: Poeciliopsis gracilis (assembly GCA_911649635.1). Classification (NCBI taxonomy): domain Eukaryota; kingdom Metazoa; phylum Chordata; class Actinopteri; order Cyprinodontiformes; family Poeciliidae; genus Poeciliopsis; species Poeciliopsis gracilis. The sequence continues at coordinate 7,208,308 of CAJVRI010001154.1, forward strand.
GGTGCCGCACTGCGTCTGCGTTTCCAGTACAAATGTAATAAAAAAAAAACACATTGCAGTTCTTTACAAACTTTACTTGGATTAATTTAATTTGATTACTTGTGACCAATTAATGCAATATCTTTAAGTTAGATCACCTGTTCTTTTTTTGCAGTGTATTTGAAGGTTTTTTCCACATCTATACTAAACATCTGACTGAATTTGCTTTTGTTCACAAACTGTACCAACAAAAAGTTGAAGAAGTCATTAGATATGATTGGTTTTCCCCTGTTGATGAGGATTTTTAAAGACTTGAATCTCTGAAAAACGAACTGCAGCGAAGCCAAAATCAGATTTTCATATCTGCAGTCCAGTTTGTCTCCGATCTCCAGGGGAAAAGCGGCTTATTGGCAGCAAGTGAACGTGTGAATCCAGCTGACTGAACACTGAGACAATCAGTGTAGATATCCCTCCGTCATTAATAGCACGGATCTGTTGTTACTGTTTGTTTACTCAGTAAAACGCTGATCCTGCTGCTTTAAATGAAATAACGTCTGCAGGAAGTTTCTAAAGTCGATGCCCGCTCATGACGTCACGCATTCACAGGCTGCTGTAACAGAAATGGCAGCAAACTGAGTACTTGGTTGGACTTCAGACTTTATGAAAGTTGCATTTTTATATTGCAACTTTTATTTACTTCCAAATAAAACCAGATTTATGATCAGATGTTTTCGCCATGATGTGATGAGCATTTTTCTCATTTGCTGCTCATTCAGCCAACGTTTTGTGACCAGGTGGCGCTCAGTCCTCAGATGCACCACATTTCTAAAACAGCCAATGAAAACAGTTTCTGTCGAGAGGCGTGGCGAGACAGGAAGAGAACGAAGCGCAGCGACATTTGGGATTTTACTGGAAGTGTTTTCTGGACTATAAATGTGTCCAAAGAGTTTTTGTGTGTGCAGACATTCGACCTTAATCGAGGTCATGACCTGATCTGGGGTCAGGTTGCCTTACATTTGCATAAAAGACACAGAACTCGTCATGAAATGTGGTTTTATGGTTGGACCAAAACTCACACCAGGATTGTGAATAAACATTCAGTCTGGCCGATAAATCGGTTTTATCGGTTTATCGAATCTTTGGTTTAAGATTTAATTTGTGGAAAATCTGGATTTTTTTTAAAATTTCACTTCAGGTCCAAAGGCTAATAAATAGATGCATAATGACAAAGGACATTATTTCTATCATTTTAGTATGTTTTAGTTTTACATATATGGTTCCTGTTAGTTTATAGTTTCCCCGTTGTTTACTGTTATTTGTTTCAGTTAACAAAATGTTTTCTCAACTTTTTTGTTAATTTGTTAGTTTTATCAGTTCAAGTGTTTTACATCATAAAAACATAAAAATTGTCTCATAGAATCAACAGTTAGTGATCAAAATCATTGATACGGATCAGACATGTTGGTCAATGTTTCTCTTATTATGATTCAAAAAGAGAATGCACAGATTTACTTTTATCACGTCCGATATCGATCCGATATCGATCCGATATCAATCCGATATCAATCCGATATCAATCCGGCACAGAAAAACATCTGAATCAATTTAAAACGTTTCTTTTTTCTAAGCAAACATAAATGTACTGAATTACAAATTTATTGTAACTCTGCATCAGTACAGCAACTTTAATTACACCAACAGCTTCACATAGTTTGGTCAAACTTGTAAAGACAAGTGAAAAGTTACTTTTCAGTTAGTTTGTTTCAATTATTTCAAGACATTTTCTCTAAAATTTAGACTAAAGATCTTTGCTAGTATTATTTTTTTTGCAGTGTCCATTTCAAAAGATCAGATTTATAACTTGGGTTGAATTGAGGAAAATCTGATCTGTGCTGCTCCGACTGTCATGAAAAACATCAGACACATTAAGGTGAAAAAGCAGGTTTGAGTCACTTTGAGTGGATTTGGTTTTATAGATCAGGAACATCGCCACCAATACATAATCTAGACCGATACAGGTATCAGTATTAGATCGGTTCATCTCCAGTCCAGAAGCATCTGTAGTTCTAATTGTCTGGATGCGGTTGAAGCCAGGTGAGTGGCAGGTGCCGCCCGCCGCCGCCGCCGCCGCCAGCCCTCAGCAGGCAGCGTTTGTTGATATAAGCGTGTTTTCCTCTTTGAGCGACTGATCTGCAGAGCTGCACATAAAGGCCCTCGTTCAGCAGTGTACACACCGCACTTCGGGAGGAGTGCGTTTAAACACCTCCTGCAACATTAAACAGTGTGGAGGGTAGCTGGGAGCCATCATGGAGGACGGCGGCGGCGGGGGGCGGCGGCGCTCAAACAAATGCTGGAGAGTGGCAAGTTTGCATTCGCCCATACCAACAAGCTCCTATCTCATTAACAAACCGCTGAAATAAAAGAGTGCTTTTTTGGCTCACAGCTATAAAAAAAATTATCATAGTGATGATGTTCCTCAGCCGTCAACAGAGCTGCGATAACGTTGTTTGATGATGACTTTCCCATGAATGTTAAGCAGCCGCCGCAGCAGAGGAAAGGAGCTTATCAGCGCCTAATGCCCATCTCTAATTCCTGCCCTTCTTGAACTAGCCATTTTCTAACAGCGTTAACTGTCAAATTTACATCCCGTCTTAATGCCACTAAAGAGTACGGGGGATGAAGAGTAAATGACAGCAGTGTAATGAGGAAGGGAAGGCATCGCACAGCAGACTTTCTCTCCCCCACCCGTCTCTGCCTCTGAGGGGAAGATGATTTCCACAATATGTGGGCTTCATTCCCTCCTTCTTTCACCAAGGTGTCAGGATGGAGAGCTTATACCTGTGAACTTACTGGATGAGCCTAATTAGCAGAGGAAGAGGACAGAGTTTATTGGGGTATGCTGCAATTACACAGTAAAATAAGGGGTGAATTCACAGCAGCCATGTTTGGTCCACTATGATCGAACTCCAGTTGGTTTGACTGGAGGTGAGGTCGCGCCATCGAACTCCGGTATGCTTAAAACGCCTGTTTTTGTGTTTCAGGGTGTTTTCACATCTGATAGTCCGGTAGATTTGGTTTGTTTGGGGACAAAGATAACGTTCCAGCTGCTGTGGTTCCCCTTCTCGCCTGTGGGGGCGCTGCACCTAGAACCACTGAAGGAAACAGGAAAACCTCTGAAGAAGACACTGAGCTCAACTTCCTTCTTCATGAAAGGTAAACAGAAATGGAGAGGTGACAGATTTTACCAGTGGAAGAATTTTCTTCTGTCTTTGGCAAAAAAAACCAAGAGTCATTTTCACTGCTAGCGCTACCGCTAGCACTAGCTCTAGTGCTAGCTCTAGTGCTAGCACTAGCGGGTTTGTTTTGGTTGTATTCAATAAGTGAAACAAACCAAACTATTGATTGGTTTTAGCCAGTTTAACAGTTATTTGTTTTTAGTAAAATTCCGCCCCAAGCCATTTCTCCCTTTAGTGCTAAACTCTGTTTTGGTTACATTTACCCAGAATGCCCAGCGTTGCAGTCCACTTCCTGCTTGAGTTCACTTCATCCAAACCCAGACTGGTCGATCTGGTCGATTACACATTCTCGCCTTCCCAAGTGAACCAAACTTTCCAGACAGATGGAGTGGAGTTGGATTAAACCGGATTAAACATGGCTAGTGTGAATTCACCATGAAGTTCTCATAAAATTATTGCCTCATTCTCCTAATATTGCAACTTTATTCTGGTATTTACTTTATATTATAGCTATATTCTTGTGATATTTGACGTTATTTTGGTTTTCATAATCTCACCCTGATATTCCTTCATAGAATTGAAAGTCCAAATAAACAGAAGCTGTAAAACATGCTCATCAAACAAGATGGCGGCCTTGGGCGTGCTCACATGGTGCAAAAGGACCAGAAGTTAAGCCTTCACAAAACAAAAATTTTAGTAATCAGAAAAATGTATTAATTGCTGTCACATAGAGCTTCTAATTGGTATTCAATAACCAATCGATGTGTAGATAATTATAATACTTACCAACTCCTACTATAGCTAATAAAAACTAAACAATATTTAACTAATAATTACTTGAAAAAAATAACTGAATTAGAGCAGCACAAAATAAAACTAAACTACCATGAAAAAGCCAAAGTTATATCAACCCTGATCACAAAGAGTCACACAGAAATGTTTGGTATTTAGCGTCAACATTTCCATTGTTTTCTCAAAACCAAACCTGGTTTGTTTACAGTTTCAGTTGCATCTGTTTGGTGTCACTTCATATTTAATGTTCCATGTTTCACTTCCATGCTACAAACCGCATTAGAATAAAAAACAAGAAGTAATGCTGATGTAACGCAGGAGAAGCTGAGTCCATTTCATCCGGGGCGTCGGAGATTAAATCTGGGCTCATCTGATTGGACCGTAGTTTCAAACTGGGATAATTTCGTGTCGATCTGGTTGCCTCCAGTGAAAGGTGAGAGGTTACGATGGTTTGGAAAGGAAACAGACAGCAGATAAATGATCAAATTAAGTCAAATTTTACCTTTGAGAAGAAATATTTAGACTTCAATGTTGCGTTTGAAGATCCTGCAGGTTTGCCAAATATGGTGAACTAACTGTAAATTAAGATACATTTAAGCATAATGGGTATTTATAACCATCATTTATACTTATTTAGACATTTATTGTTTGGAAAAGAGCTGCAGAGATGAATATAGTAAAAAATACAGGATAATTTGTATATTTATGGTAAGACAGGTTGAATGACTGACGTCAAAATGTGCCATATTGTCCCTGAAACTCTCCTGCTGCTTCTCATTTCAATTGAAACAATCTAATAAAACCTGCTTTTCATTTTAATTCTATGCAAGCACTAAAAACAACATCTTAGCAATCAGATGTTTTATAGTGCGATCAGCTTAATGAGATCAAACCATCTGAAATTTAAACTTCTGCAACCAGAACCAGGTTTTCAGGTTTTCTCCTGGAGATGTGCGATTGGTATCGATCCGATACCAAGAAAATATCACTGATACCGAAACTGACAGCGAGACTTTTAATATTTAAATTTGTTATATTAACATACGTCTGACTGTCAGGAGTTTTTGTGAATTATTTTGTTAAAATCTAGAATACAATTTGTTTTAATTGATGTTCTAGTTTTTCACTGGTAGAATATTTCTCTTAATTTTTACATTTTTCCCTTAAGTGGAACTATAACTATTTCATCATTGTTGAGGAATTATTGACTCAAAATAAGCTTCTATGTTTTGCTGAAAAGTTACTTGTAGTTTAGTTTTAAAGTGTAATAAGATATTTGGAGTATAGACCAGAAATACTTTGTGCTTTTGCAGTGTGCAGCTCGCAGCAGCTGAGCTCCGCCTGTGGGCTCAATAGATTTGACACTAGAGTGCTGATGAATCTCATCAGTTTAATGTGTTTATGCTTGCTAATCCTTAGAAGCTTATTGCTGTTCAATGGAGTGCTAAAAAGTTACCTAATTTCCCCCTGGTCGCCCTGCGCTCCCTCTCTCCCTCTCTCTGGTTTTGGAGGTGGATCTTGTGGAAAACACGCAGGACACGCCGCGTCTCGCTGATTTGTGTTATAGGGCGCAGAATGGGCTTTGACAGGACCACAGTACGCGCTGATACTTCTGTTTTTCCACCTTAAATTCGCCCCATGACTGTCTGATCCCCCTCTTCCCCGGTAAGTGCTTCAGTCTTATCTGCGGCGCCCCCACCTCGCCTGTCGCCCTCTGCGGCTGCCTATATGACAGCTAACACCCAGTATTAATTAAAATGTCATGCCTCTGAATCAATATTGTAAAACAGTTCAAACAAACTCGTCGCCACTGCTGTGATAAGTGCTTTTGGGTGACAGGTAAGTCCAGAGAAAGAGATGCAAGAGAATGGTGTGACGGATTTATCCAGAGAGAATATGTAACATTAAAATTTATGACCCTCTCACACACACACTCACACACACACACACACACCTCCCGGTTCACCATGTGTTCCTTCACTGCTCACAATTGAAAATTATCCACACTGTCATGAAGTGTGCTGCACTAAACTGACAGATCCACAAGTCAGCAGCAACAGGCCAGGAGGCTCGATGCAGAAAGTCTCCGCCGTCGGCCTGAGACGCGCTGAAACTGACTAATGCTCGTTTAGGAAGCAGCGGGGGAAACGCTGCGTTTATTACAAAACTACAGGCTTTTTTCTTCTGCTGACGCATGCGCCCAACTCTGATGATTCTGTTGGGATTGGGATCTTACGTACGCTTGACGTCACAATGCAACACGCGTATAAACCTAATGTCCGGTTTCACTAGCTGCTCTTCCTTTGACCTTAATAGGGATAAATTGGAATGACGAAAATAAATGTGCTTAATGGAGACGCACCAATTTGTATGTATTTTACAAAACTGCAACAGAAACACAGTTTTGGCATCACACGAGTCAACAACCGGATGTTACTACTGGTTGAAATGACAAATGAGACAACAGGAAGTGGTAGGAGGATTTCACCAGTCATGAAATCTGTCACTGTGTGTAAAAAAAAATCCTTGACCAGTTTTCACTTTCCTTACATTTTGTAAAATCTGCCAGTCAGAAAGGAAAGTGATCTAAACATGGAGTTTTCTTAACTAGAAAAACTTAAATTGCAAGAGAAAACTAAAAAAAATTGGGGGATAATCTGAGATATATTCAAGAAGAAATTGGAAATTTCTGAGTTTGAAAAGTAAAACATTTTGTTCAACAAAATCCAGAAATCTTTAGATTAGTCTCAAATATTCTTGAGAAAAAACTCAAACTTATTTTTAAGTTTTCAAACTCAGAAATTAAAAAAGAAATTCTACAAAATTTCTGAGATTTTTGCAACAAATTCTCAAACTTTTCAAGTGGAGAAATTTTTGTGTTTTCTCCAGAAATTTTTTGAGTTTTTTCTAGAAAATGTCTAACTTTCCAAATTAAGAAATATTAAACGTTTTTGTAGAAAATTTCAGAATTTTTTTTTCTAGCAAAATTTCAACTTTTCATGCTCAAAAATTTCTAGAAAATTTTTGAGATTCATCTAAAAAATTCTGAACTTTGGTAGCAATTTTTCTGAATTCTGAAGTTTTTGACTTTTGTAGAAAATTCCTGTATTTGTGTTGCATATTTTAAACTTAAAACTCAGAAATTGCTAGAAATTTTCTAGTTAATTTTTTAGATTAATCTCCACAATTTTCAGTTTTTTCTAGCAAATTCTCTCCTGTTTTTTTTTTTTTTAGATCAGATTATCTACAATTGTCTTATGGTGCAAAATCAACAGTGTGACGATTTTGTAAGAATAATTACTTCTTAAAGTCGGATTTTCCTCCATTAAGTAAAAGTGCTGAAGTTAAAGCCTGGACTTTTCTGTAGTTTTCACATGGAGATTATGTTGCTGCAATAAAGCATGAATTTATTTTAAGCTTTACAGTTTCCTACAATATTCCAACTATTTCAGGCGACGCAATCCTTTAATTTGAGACTTTGTGAGCTGTGCAGATTCCCACACAGAGAGACAATGTTCAGACGCTCACAACATGGATAGAATGTAACAAATTCTGTCAGAGTAAATATGGTTTAATAAATGAATTAGCTTCATAAATAATGGCTGTAATGACATTTTAGGGGACAATAAGCCAAAGCGTTGTCAGGAAATAGTTGATGTATGAGTTTCATGCCTCAGTGGTTCCTCAAAATGAATAGGCTCTGGAAGATAGCAGGGGCCTGCAACCAGCCCATTTCCTCGAATTATCTACTTGTTGTCAATTTGCACAGTGGAATTACACATGCAAATTGAACTGCCTGCACAAACACCACTTGGAGATGATAAAAACAAATTAACAAAGGCTATAGAAGGAGGATTTATTTCACCGGCTAACCCCGGTCAAGCAATACATGTATTTTACGATTGTGTGTACCCAATTTTGGTGTAATTATATCAGCAAATTATTCTTTGTAATCTTATTATTTTTCCCCCCAACCTTCTCCTTACACACATAATTAACTTCCGGCAGAAAAACGGCGGCTTTTAATCTGATTCGGGTTTCGTTTTTGTTGCAGAAACTCAAAGGAAGGTGAGAGGTGAGCAGTTTAGCAACACCGTTTGGTTTAACTACTTGGTTTAAGTGCAGACAAATCCACATAACCGAAGCCAGCACATTAAAAAATATATATAAATATATAAAATCACCTCTTAACATCATCCCTCATACTGGCGAGGAAATTAAGAGTCCCCAGACCTCCACGTTTGCTATTAGATATCTCATTTACTTTGTACACACAGCGCTAATCTCCACTAATGAATTCTGCCACACCAAGCCAGATCGAGATGACTTAAAATTATTACCACTTCCACAGATATGCCTTTCCTCATTTGAGGCTCAATTTGGCTGGCTCGCAAAAACAGTCTGTCACAGTAAGATACTAATAATTAGGGTTTTAAGATGATTAGTTTATCTCTGTGCTCTTACAGTCCTGCCTCTTATCCACCGTGGCCAAAAACTTAATAAGAGGCTCTAAGTTTTAAACAGCCAACTCCAAATTACCAAGAAATGACAGAAATAATGAACTGCAGCACATTGCCAGGGAGAGAGAGAGGAAGATGGATGGTGGGGAAGCCGAGACATTAATTCAACTGTGAAATAGAACACAAAGCCTGTTAATCAATAAAAAAACGATTTAAACCTGGAAATCAAATTTCTTTAGCTTTAGCGTTGACTTTGTGCATTTCGTTTACCTTCAGTGTCTGATATGTTGTCATAAATGTAATTAAAGTGGCGATAATGCAGAGTGAGTGATACCAGTTAACGGCGGCCCATTTCAGAGGATGAGATGCATTTTACATGTTCAGGATGACATAAGCTTTCTCACTCAACTTTAATAAACGCAGCAGAAATAACCGGATAAATCTCTAAGATCACAGGAAGGTCAAGGACTTTTACATTATTTATTTATATTTAGGCAAAAACTCAAGTTGGTATTGTAAGACTGAGAGTTAGAGCCAGGCTAAGAGAAAAAGATTACGAGAAAAAATCATAATATTGTCAGAAAAGCACCGTGCTAGAATAAAGTCATTCTAGTCGTAAAGACATAAGTTGTAATAATGAGAATAACAACTTAATAAAGTTGAAATAAGTGAAAAAACTATTTGAAGAACACATTTTTCTAGTACTTTTACAACTTTGATCTGGTAATATTGTGACTTAATTCTCTTTATTTTGGAAAATTAGGGAAATAATTACTAATAAATATCTCCTGAAGTAATTTGTTTTTTAAAAAGTAAGCATATTATTATTCCCATAAACTCAACATTATGTCAAAGAAGCAAAGACAAAACTCACTGATAACAATATTTATATTCAGACAGTATTACCACTTGTCCATCAAAAACAGTTTTTAATAATATTTTTTGTATGTAGATGAGCTAGCTTTAGCATCAAGCTGGATTCAAAATAAAGCAATACTTTTTCAATCGACCTTTTTATATATGGTCTGAAGTTATGGGTCTTTTACCCTTTATCCTGCATTTATGTGACACACAAAATACAGGCTATAATTTATGTATATTACGGTCCCAGCATTAAGATGCAACCAAAAGGGGGCCTAACGTGAATGAATGTGAAAGAGCAATTTAAGGGTAGATGCCTGTGCCAGTGCCAGGGGCTATACAAGATTTGCATGCTAATCATTCTAATAATAATGTCATGCCCAGAGCACTTTAAGCAAATTGCGAACCACTGGTCATAGAAGGAAGCTTATCTGAGCCAGAACATGACACAAATATAGGTTAACATCTGAATGACTCCTGGTAATTCACGAACCTGTTAGTCGCCTGGCTCACCTCAATTAGAAGTGGCTTTCACTCAAGTTTATTCAAGTTTTTACAACTGCTGCCTTAACTCTTAAAAGACTTTTCAGATTTTTATTTGGAGGTTCTTCTGTTATGGACTATTATTACTAAAGGATACTACTTCTACTTCACTTAATAGAAAGAAAAAAATGTCAATTTGGGAATATTTCTCCTCACAAAAACACAAAATTATGGTACGTAAGGAAAAAGAGTGGCACAATAACTCCCAATGTTTCAAAACGACAAGCTGCCAACTGTAGGATGGCTACTTGAGCAGATAGCCTGACTAATTACCAGATAATATCCAGTTGGTATTATTGTAATAATAACAGGAAAATGAAGAATAGTAATATTCCATGCAATATGCACTTAAAAATCACAAGTCAATTTAGCGGGTTGCTAATTGTTATTATTAAATCACAATAAGTAAAGATTATTGATAAAATTACTACAACTACAACAATATTTTTGCAACAGTAGAATCAATCATTTTTTATTTTGATATTATTATATAATCTAGAATTTGGATTAGAGCCATTACCTGGTAGAGGCAATGCATTTAATTCTACTGACAGGACATGAATGAATTGATCTATCGAACTAGCTAAGTATCTAGTCAGGTAACTATTTGCAATTTAGCACTATTTATAATGGAACAACTCAAAAAAATCATAGCATTTTTATGTATTCCATTTCTGAATATCAATAAAAATCTAAACATAATGAAAAGGACTGAATTTGTATCACCAAAACATCCAAATACATGTTCAGTTTCATCCTCGTTCAGTCATTGGTGAATTTCCTCGACGTCATTCGCTATCAGCCAATGAGGGCGTTCACAGCAAAAACGTCACAGTGTTTACCCGGAAACGAGTGCCTGCGTTAAACTGCTATGTAGTTTAAGGATTTCCCGGAGTTTTTCACTGAGTAAAGCTGAATATTTTTGGATAATTTTAGTTTAAATGAGTGACTCGACATGTATAGCGGGCTGTTACCCAAAGATTTAACGGAAGACGACCTCAGTCCAGACGAGGAGGAGAAGGATGAAGCAGAAAAAGACGTTGTCGAGAATCTTTCTGCTGGAAATTTAAGCCATGTTGCTGAAAACACAGTCTTTCCTGAGGATGGAGAATCCACTCAGACTGGGAACGATGATTCCAGGACGTGCAGCCTGCCCGGAATATCCGAGGAAATGTGGCAGGTCGGTTCCTATGACGAGCTTTACTGCGGTTTTCATTAAAAATTCATTAATTTTATTTGTGCGCTGCAGAAATTTCAGGAGCTCCGGAAAAAGAAAGATGAAATTAAGACGACAAAGATCCACGACAGAAGAAAAAGAAGACGCAAAAAAGGTAAATAAACTCCATGATGACCTCAGCAAATTTAAAAACGACTTTATTAATGACCTTATTTTGTAATCAACAGAAAGAAAAAGCGAGGAACCTCCAGAGGAAAGGTAAAAACAGGGCTTGAAGAATGTTATGTAGGCTGCAAATGAGAACGTTTTAATAAATTCTGCTTTAATTAATAGAGTGGATATAGAATATTTCATCTCCTATTTTGTTAAAATGTCAGTTTTGTGATATGAAACCATTAGATCTTGACAAAATATTTACTTCATTGTGAAGTTTGAACTGAAACAGTGAAGTTTGTAAGAGAGAAATTCTTAATTGAAGCATCTTCAGCTTCAGTTTCATTGTTCATAACTTTTCTTTCACTTAACCTGGCAAAAGTTCTCCAAATCTATCAGAATGTGAGTCTCCTCTTGCTGCAAAAGTTACTCAACAGGTTGTTGCTAGGTAACAAAAGAGTGAGTGAGTTGCTAGGTAACCAAAGTTTGAGTGAGTTAGTTGATTCTAGCCACTTTGAGGTTCAGTGGTTCTGTTAATATTCTATATTTTGAATATTCATTATGTTATTTATTGATATTGATCACGTTTCTGTCGCAATATGTATTTTTGATTTGTTGTCAGGCCTTCGCTTGACATTTTGTATTTATAAAATCTAGCTTGATACATGTTTTTGTGTCCTTGTTGGTAATTCATTTGAGATCCCAGATGTGACGAATATGTTTTGTTTTCTGAATTAAAGAATGTCCAAGTAATTCTTTCATGGCAAAATGCTGTTCTCATTCACTGCAACCAAACCAGGAAGGTTTATTTTAAATGATCCAACCTGCAGTTTGCCTTGCAGTGCTGTTTGGCCGCATATATTTAAATCTAAGTGAATGTTTTGTTGTTGTCAGGGAGCGACAGGTCGGCCGGGAGAAGCACTGGAAGGAGCTGAAGCAGTATTTCGGTGTGAACGATCGATTTCAACCCCCTGCCTGCTCCAAGCCGCCTCCGAAGGTAACGAAGCCTCCCAACCTGTCTTCTGAGCTTTAATTCTGTCTCTACAGCCGCTGTTAGTAACACCTTTACATCCTTTGTGTCTCTGTGCCGCTGTGTTTCTGATTGTCTCATGCGATTTGACGTGTGGATCCTTTGTAATGACTCAACCTGACACACAGAAGAATATTAGGGATTATGTTCTGTGACGTTTAGTGATAAGATTAGCCTTTCTGTTGCGCTTGAGATGAAAGTGAGATTTTTTTCTCTAGAGAAGAAGAAGTCTGAATGTTAGCAGACAAAAGGAGTAGCTGTAACTGATAATAATTTATTCAAACACTGCTTACTTCATCTTTCTAATATTACAGCTGTTTTCTGGTAATATTGTGAATTTATTCACTTATCATTACAACTTTTTCTCATATTATTACCACTTTACTCTCAAATTATGAGTTTTTGTTGAACAACTTTTCTCTCTTTACATTTTTATTCTTCTAATACAAGTTTATTCTCGTGTTGTTATGTAACATTTTTGTCATATTACGACTTTATTCTGAAAATATTCTGACTTTTTGTCACACAATGTTATTCAGGTATTCTTACGACTTTATTCTCAAATTATTCTGGCCTTTTTCCTCGTATGATTCCGACTTTCCATGTTATTTTGACTTACTTTATTCTTGTAACATTACTACTTTATTCTTGTAATTTGTAATTTGTTTCTTAGCTTGCCCCTAACACTGACCCACAGAAAGCTAAGTTTTAATGGAAAAAAAACACCACAATATAAAGTATTGAACAAAGTTTAGGAATAAAACAAAATAATGGTCATATGAATAAAATAAAAATCAACACATCAACATAATGCAGCGCTTCACAAAGCACTTATTATGATATGAGAGTTGATTCAGGATTTAGAAAATTCTTTACAAGCAAAGATATGAAAAGTTAACTCACTCTTTGGTTGCCTAGCAACAACCTGCTGGGTAAGAAGCAGTTTCAACCCCCCTTCCTTACTTGGTACCCCTAGCAACAACATGTTGAGTAACTGGCACAGCAGCAGTTTAATGTTTCACTGCTGTCTTATGTCTGCTTAAAAATAAACAACAACGTGAGAGGAAACGGTGAATAACAGAGAAAACGTCCCATAAATAGTCTGGAAATATTTAAAACAAAAAAACTAGTTAATAATCGTTGATACTGATGGATGTGAAACGCTCCAGAAAGGTTTTTCAGCTGCGTTTTCCAGCCCTGGTCTCAGCCGATCAACCAAAATAAAGGTTTAACGGTTTAACGGTTTCGCCTTAATATGTATCGATTCATCCATTAGCTAATGTCAAAGCACGTAGCTCTAATATTATGAGAATAAAGACATAATAATACATTCATAAAAATACAAGATGTATGAGAAAACATTTAAATGACACCAGAATAGTCTTGATGATAATACGAGAATAAAATTGTGAGTAGCTTGAGCTAAATCTGGTGCAAAGCATCTTTTATTCGTGTTTTTTGTTTTAATTAAACTATTTCTACTCCAAAACGAAATAGTAGTTAGTAGTAAATGAAATATTACTACTAACTGGTTTTGAGTGTCTTTAATGTGGAAATCTTAATATTTACGACCGCGTTCTGGTGTATTTTATTTACTTTGATGAAGATTTGGGCTCCTGGGGCCTGTCAGCAGCTCTGTGATGGAAATATGTAATTAAAGAATCACATTTATGATTGGTAATCTCCTGTAGCATTTCCAAGATTTCCTCACTAATATCCAATCAAAGAGGTTTTCATTTGTGAGGCGAAATCTACATATTTGTAGTAATGGCGATCATATTAAAAAATACAGCCTTGGGGGAAATTTTCAAGTTACTTTGATTTTTTTTTTCTTCTCTCTCGCTCTCTTTCTGCTCGTATTTCAAATAAAAAAGAAAAAAAAAATCTGAATTTTTATCCGCAGTCCGGCCTGGAAAAGAGCATGGAGGAGGCCGTCGCTGAAGGGGACATTGCAAAGGCGGAGGAGATGAGCGACAGACTCGCCAGTCGAGAGGTACGTTCAGCAGATAGATAAGCCATCTTTGGGCTGCGCCCGCTGTGACAAATCAAGCTAATGGATCCGTGGCCATTTTCTGCTGCAAAGACAGAGAGGAACAAAAACACACGCAGACATCCGCCGCTCAGTCCCGCAGCCCTTTTCCTATTGAGTTAATGGAAAGCCCTCCCCTTAGTTTTGAAGTGCTGCAGTGTCTAAAGGACTTTTGGCTCTGCTTTTTAATGAACGGCTGCATTGCTTTCAAGCCAACTGTTAAATCATTCTGCAGGTAGAGTTTCATACCTTTGAAGTGTGCGTGTCCCTAAATGCACTGCCTGAAGTTTTACTGAGGCTGGCGTCGGCGATCGAGTGGCTTGGAAGTAATTTAGCATAAAACGTAACACACACTCACACACACACACACACATACACACACACACACATGCATACATACATACACACATGCATGTAATTTTGGTTTGAAAGACACAAAGCTGCAACAAACTTCTTTGTTTTATGTTTTGTGTCGCTTGCAGCATCAAATGAGCTTCAATCAATAAAAAAACTAAATGTTGGCTCTGGTTTTATTGTTGGGCCAGAATTTCAGCTAAACCATTTGAATAATACCCCAAATTTTGCCTTCATGAAAATGTAAGAATATACTTCATATTGTTTACTGCAAAAATGCAAAATCTTACTAAGTAATTTTGGTGCAGTTTGTAGAGAAAATGTATTGGCTCACTTGAAACAAGGCAATCTAACTTAAAAGTTACTTTTTAGCAAGATATAGGAGCTTGTTTTTAAATAAATATTTTCTTAATGTTGATTAAAACGTTGGCAGATAAATTCACTTATAAGATGGAAAAATGTCTTTAAAGTAATCTATGACTTTTTCATCAATATTAAAGATTATTCATTTAAAACAGCTGCTATGTGTAAAAGTTAGTGCAAGTTTGCACTTTAAACTAGACTAAAATACTCGGTAAGATTTTGTGTTTTTGCAATGTTTGTTTTCTCCTTATTTTCTTTTACAATAAAAGATGTAAATTAATGTATTTATTACAATCCACAAAATAAATTGAAATACATTTTACTGTAAACTATGAAATGTATGTATAAATAACCACCGTATTTTTGGCATTATTTATGGAGTATTCAGTGTCAAATAGGATGAAACAGTAACAGTCAATTTCTGTTTCACTCATTGCTTAAGATGGAGAATTCAACTTACAAGAAAACTGTATTTTTATTATTTTTGGGTTTGTCAACTTTAAAGTTGATTGAATTTAGACGTAAGCATTACTTTGAAAACTAAATGTAACAACTAAGTAGGCAAACATCTTGGGAAAAGTTTCTTTTTTTTGTCTTTGTGATCATTGAGATGTTTTATGGGAAACAGAAAAAACTGACCTAAATTTGGTCAGTGGATGTTTTCGCCACGGAGGCCATTTTGCCCAATATGTCTTTCTTTTTGCAGAATCGTGACCTTTGACCAAACCCAGACCAGAGTTTGATTAGCTTTCACTCCACCCCCTAAAAAATGGACTTTCCAGTCAACTTGATTAAAGCTGACTAAGCATGGCTGGTGGGTTTTGTTTCTGCAGATCAGGGTTGGATGTGTTGTGCTTAGAGCCTACTTCGTGTTGTCAGGCTGGTAACATGCTGGGGCTGTTTTGCTGCTCCAGGACCTGGAAAACTTTCAGTAACTACTTGTGACTCCATTTCTTGGTCTATATTTGGCTAATGAAATTAGCTTGTTCACGTGATAAGTCATTACATCAAAGGATGTAGACGATCACATGACAAGCTAGTTTTACCTGGAGCGGCTACATATGGGGCGATTTGGGGAAGTTGTAGTTTTACAGAGGAGCCATGGCTTCAACACATTCGGACGACAAACAGCTTTTAATAAACTGTGAGAGAAAAACAACAAACCATCGTCCTCCAACTACTTCCTGTCGTCTTCTTTGTCGTTTCTGCCAGTAGTAACATCCAGTTGTTGATCATGTGACTCATGTGAGGTGATGGAAAATGTTTCTAATTTGATTTAAAAAACCCACCAGGCACAAAATGTTTTTATTGAAAATGAGTTTTTTCAAATTAAGTTTTGAAATTTCAATTTGTGTGATTTTATGGATAATGGAAACACATTCATCTCTCATTTCTGCCCCAACGTTTACTCCAGTTGTATTAGAGTTGGGCCAAATAAAGCTTTGAAGAGGCCTAGTCAAAACCTGGACTGAAATCTAATTAAGATTCATGCTTGAAAACAAACCTGTGTAGCAATTTATCTTTACCAGATATTAAAATTCATTTAATGATCTCTAACATTAACATGTGACAGGAGAAAAAAAAGCAATAAACATGAAAGCATTCAGCTGCTTTGGGTCCCACTTTCTGTTTCCTGTTCCAACCGGACTCGGAGCGTAAAGCAGCAGCTCTTCCATCGTTTGGGCCGGTGTTACCAACACGCTCCAGTTTTAATGGACATCGCTGCGTTTTAACCAGCAGCAGATTGCTGGAGTTTAAAGGAAAGCTCTGCTGAGTGGCACCTGCGCTCTTCCCTCCTGAAAGCCTCTTACGGTTCTGCCGGGTTGGTTTTAGCCTGAGCTGAGGTTCTCCGCTCCCCGCCGCCCGGCGCCAGAACCGTGATGGGACCTGACAGCAGTTTGGCAGCAGACACCCTTTGCTGAGCAGTGATAACTTCATTTCAGGGGGAATTGACTGTATCAGAGTCACCAAAACCAAAAGCGATGCAAAGTTTTGCATGTTTACTTTCACAGTCATTACAGGAATGTCTGGAGTTCTGGTCACATGGGCCAAAAAGTAATCGCTGGCCAAAAACAGCAACATAAATTAAGCAAATAAAGTAGCATAATTTACATTTTCTAGAAATAGACAATATTGAAGATCCAAAAGTTGAAGCAGCAGTATCTTAGGGCTATTGTAGATAAAATTAATAAAAGCAGTAAATTTCTGGCAGAAATTTTAAGATTGATTTCAGAAATGTATCTAAGAAATTTTCAAATATTTGACTTTTAGAATTTTTTAAAGGTTACACATTTTTAAGTTTTGAAACTCACAATTTTTCAAGTTAATTTCTAGAAAATTTCTGAGATTACTCTCAAGTTTTTTTTCTCACAAAGTTTTGACTTTTCAAACTCAGAAACGTCCAAGTTTTTCATGAAAATGTCTTAATCTCAAAATTTCAGAGTTTATTTATTCACAAATTTTTCAGAAATTTCAAAGTTAATATCTAGAAATCTTATGAAATTAGTCTCAAAATTTTTGATTTTCAAATTTCTCACATTTGGAGCTCAGAAAGTTTCTTGCTTTGTGTAGAACATTTCCTAAGTTGATCTAAAAATTATTTAGATTTTGCATGTTTGCTGTAAAGAAAAGCATCTAGTTTTCAATTCCATTTGAGATTGAACAGAATTATTTCCAGTAACACATTTTTAACTTCAATAAAGTAAAAGTCTTTACACTTTATTGGTTTTATTGGTAATAATTTGATCCTTGTTATAAATTAAAAGTCTTGGGATTATTTTTGGATCATTTTTGAATTGCAGTTGAGGGCCGCAGAAAAGCATCGGAAGGGCTACAAATGGCCCCCGCGCCACATTTTGCACACCGCTGGTTTATTACGTTCACTGGATCAATGATCTCAACTTCAGGGTTCAAACTGAGGCCTTCATTTAATCCACAGAGGCTTAGAAGACGTTTAATTTACTGCGTTATTCTGTCAGTTTTTAACTCTGAGAACAAGAAAAGGTTTTCTTTAAAATAAAAAATGTAAAATCTTTCCGACAGCTGTGGAGAAGTAAAGAGGCCCGTTTGTCCCTTTCAGGCATCGCTTTGTAAGGGAAACGCTGGGCGACAATGTTTCAGCGTATTTACATCCTCAATCTAATGGATTCGCTCTTATCTCCTCTACCAAAGGGAGAGCCGGCTGTCAGAATCACACAGAAAGAAAACTGTTTGTTTCTGTTGTTTAGAGCTCCTGCAAATCGAATAATCACTTCCATTTGCTCCACTTTTCTGTTTTTCTATCTTAGCATGAAAATAATTTGATTGGGAGAAAATAAACCTGTTGTGAATGCTCCAAACTAATTCTGAGATTTGTGCTTCTCCGCGCGTCTTTGAAGCGTCGTTTTTGGGATTCGAGGTGTTTTTTTATTGTCATTTCAGCTTTTAAAGCCTCTTTGTTTTTGGATTAATTCCTGCTGGTTAAAAGTGAAAGTATTAACAGCTCCAGAGATGCAACAACCTCCCTTTTTAAGGTCAATAAATAATAATAAAAACATTTTAAACAAAGCTTTAGCTAAGCTATTGATGGCGTTTCTTTACAATCTGGAAATCTGGTTTTTCTTTCTCTACTTACCGGCTTCAGAGAAATGCTGATCTTTCTCATTCAAAGCAAAATTTTGTACTTTTATTAAATCAGTTTTAGTCATTTTTGCTGAACTTTTTTGTGTGTGAAATGGAGACTTTTAATATCGACTACAAGTCAGTTTTTACTGACTGAAAGAATCTGTTCATTTTGCTAATTTCTTCACTTTTTATTCAACAAAGAACATCAATAAAAATAAAACTAAACTCAGTTACTATGTGCAGGTTAGTGATAAATATTAATCGCCGCTAAGTGACAGGTGCCTTAAATAAGCCTGTTTCAAAATGTAAAGACTATTTTATCACAGTTTGTTTTTACATTTGTCCCCAAACTGTTCGGTCACAGATTTTTCTGAAAATTAAGATGCGGCGCTTCTTGATACGTGATTGGCTGGCGTTGGCAAACCAGCCAATCCAGCAGCTGCATTCCATTTTGCTTGCTGCTGATTGGCTGAATCCCTAAGAGCAGAGATACTAACAGCTGTACTGTTAGTACTATAACGTTAGTACAGTTTTGTTGTAATACAGTTTGTTGCAATTTATTTTGACATGTTTGACCAAAATAGTCAAACTGTCATTTTTGTCACTTTCACCCTCTAAAAACACTAAATGTTACCAAGTATTTTTATCCATTTCCTAGTAAAATATCTTAGTAAAGTTAAAATAAGACAAAACTAACCAATGAGTAACTTTTAAGCAAGATATATAAGACATTTAAAAGTTCTGGTTGGAGATTATTTCACTTATAATTTGGGAAAAATGTCTTGTTTTAAGAGAAATAATCTGCCAATGAAACAATCATTTTTCACCAGCATTAATGAATTATTCACTTAAAACCAGCTCCTATATTTTGTTGAAAAGTTACTCATTAGTTAGTTTGTTTTATTTCGTGTGTACCAAGATATTTATACTAGAAACTGGACCAAAAATACTTGGTAAGATTTTATGTTTTAAAGTTTACATTGGCTGTTTTACTCCTATTTTACTGACTGAACAAATTTAAGTTGCTTTACATGAAGCTAACGAAGCTATTTAAGTGCTCTGTACTTTTATTTGGTGCAGTTACCAAATAATTTTCTAACTTAGTAAATTTATGTTTGTGTTTAAGAGAGAGATTTGAAATCAGTTCAGCTGGTTTTTAAATTGGATCAGACGATGCCAAGCTTCAGATATCGGTATCCGAAGTGAAAGAAGTGGATCGCTGCGTCTCTAGTTGTAAAAGTTCAAAAGGTCTGAAAACGTTTAATACGCAACAAAATCCCACAACATCCCCAAAAACCCAGTTTGGCCTTTTTACTGGGTTCTGAATGGACCGTTTTCAGCCAGATTAACCTGATTAGCCAAACCGTTTGAAAATTGCTCCCTTCCTAATAGGCTGCACAATAATTAGCCGTATGAATATGCATTAGCGGGAGCGGTTTCTGCGGCTGGTTATGGAGCGTCCCTCATTATGTCTGAGCTCATGTTTCAATAGGCGGCTGAAAGGAAAAGCCCCGCTGTCCTTGAAATCTACCCTTTGGAAAGCCTCGCCTAAACGCCGCCGAACAAAGGTGCTGCTGCGTTTTGTCAGAGGAGACATGGTGGCTTAGTTAAAACAAAGAGCTGAACTAAGAGGGTTTCATGATATTTATGTTATTTAACACCTTTTTTTCTCGCCACCTTCTGTTTGTAATAAAAAAAATTAATGAGCGCAGCTTTTGTGGGAAGTGTTTTTATCAGATTGAGCGTCTCCGCCCCGCGTCAGCGCGCTTCCTCCAGGCTACAGCGCAGAGTTTAGGCTAACTCTCCTTTTATTTATCACTGAATGAACTTATATTGTATCTCAGTATGACTCACATTAAATGTTCGCCCATTAATTTTGAAATGGATTTTTGAAACGGGCGCTAAGCTTTTATCAAATGCCTGGGAATCTCATTTGGATTATTGTATTTCATTAATTACTTGATAGACAAAGCGTACTTTTCAATGTAGATTTGTGTGCTGTTTAATTAATTAGCATGTTTTCTCTTTTAATTAAAGCATTTTTTCAAATTAAAGCCCACAGCAAAACACATATATAATTTGTTTGTAATTAGGCCTTAATTGGTGGTAGTGGAAGCTTAGCACCCTTGGTTTCTTTTTTTATGATTGCCATTTTATTGCCAGTCACTCATTAATTAAACTGTTTTTTTTTTCTAATTAGCTTATAAAACTGTTGATGGCATATTATTCTAAGTGTGAGTTCAAAGCTGGCTAATAATCCTCCCTCCTCAGAAGGGGAGAGATAATGGAACGGCACAAAGCAGGGAAACTTTTGGAGATTTTTTTGCTTTCTGTTCCCTGAAGATGACATGACATGCAATCAGATTAACAGGAAGGATGTGGAGTTATGCTCTCAGTCCCAGAGTGGCTCCTTTTTCTTTTTTTTTTGTCATGTAATTCTGTTTGTTAAAGTGAAGGCAAGATTACAAAAACCTCCCCAAAGAGTAATGATAAACTTTTAGAGGAATGCAGCAACATAGAGGTGCCTGATTCGGGATCTGAAGCTGAAACTGCTGCGACTTGTAGCTGCAATTATGAAATTATCATTAAGTTTTCAGGAGAATCTGTTTCCGTTTATCTGTTGCTGCAGAAACTAGTTAGTTCAAATCAAAAGCAAGTTATTATTGAATTCTACCTGAAGAAAAAATGTCCCAGAAGTTACTACAATAAACAATAATATCACTGATTTGAGACCAATAATACAATGATAATAACATAAGATCATATTCTCAAACTTTAAATTTAAATGAATATTAGGCACTGGAACTGGAAAACATTTTAAATATCCAAAATAAACAACAAAACAACAAATAAAATTATTTATGAGTCTTTGAAAACAAAATGATCCTAAAAAAAAAGGATTTGCTGAGACCAAACTAGCTGAAAACTTTCATCATCCAGATTTTGGAACAAAGAGAAAATAAATGATGCAAATACAAATGATTAATATTGTTTTTTATCATTCAATTTATTGATTTATTTCTTATTGTGACTGGCTTATTGGTGATTGTTTCTGTTTTATGCATTTCTTGTTCCCTTTTTATTAGAAATAAGTTATTAAAAAATAAAACAAAAAAATATATAAAACTGAAAATGTATATTTCAGGAATAATAAAACCAGCAACACAATAAGAATAAAATAATAATGATTCTGTAAACTGTAAGCATGAACACATGCGCTAACAAACACACTCGTCTAGCGCCAGCAGTAGAAATGACTCAACTGGTAAAATCAGACTTTATTTTTGTTCACATTTCACAGAAGAAGAAGTTGGACTCAGTGTTTTTTGGTGCAGCGCCCCCACAGGCCAGGAGGGGAACAGGCAGCAGCTGAAAACGTAACAAATGTTGCAGCTTTAGTTCTCAGCCTCCACCGAGTCCATCAGGTGTGAAAACATGTACAGATTTCTAACATCCCACCGCACTTCGCAACCCGATCTGGGTGGTATTGATTGACCTCTTGGCCTTTTGACCCACATCGTTGTTCCTGAAACACTGAAGCTTTCTCAGCTCAAGGCACTTTTTCCTTCTTCTGCTTCTTCCCTCCATTCATCCTCACTCCAAAGAAATCATCCTGAAATAGCACCCAGGCTGCCTAATCTGATATTCATTCCTCTCTTATATGGCCCTGCTTTCCCAAAGTTGACTAAGGCCACATTATTTAGGCATTAAGGTGGTGTGATAAAGGAATTAGGCTGGTCATTAATCGTTTACACGTCAAATGCAGCGGAGCAGCTCGGGGAGGTGATTTAGTGAGGCAAAGCCATATAGCCTCTGCTAATCCACCTCTCACACGTTTTAATTGGAAGAGGCTTCCTGGATAGGAAATTTATGAATGGGTTTAAGGCCATTTCTTCCTTAAAGCCATCATTTATTTCATATTGTTAATAGGAGCTTTAACACTTCATCCACATGGAGACGCATTTTTTCCTCCGGTTCAGCCATTGTCTTTGTGCGCTTTTAATTGCTGCATAATGACGCAATAAAGTGTTAGACTCTGTCTCTTCTACATTGAAGCAGCGGCATTTCTTTGTGGCTCCATGTTTGAGTCCTCACTTGGATCTCCATGACGACCCGAACAGAAAACAGTGTTGACTTAACCCTCCTAGTGGCCTTGAGCCGCCGCTGCAGCGCCGCCATTGTGCATTGTGTTTTTTTTTGTTTTTTTTTGTTTTTTCAAATCTTCTAAAGGTCAGATAATTAATCCTCTGAATAAATATTTTTTTTAAGAAGAGGCCACACAGGAGAGAAAGAGAAAACGGCCGTGATGGACAATTAATTGTATGTTAATATGTGATGGAGTGGGAAGAATTGCCGTTTAGGCGCCACGTAAACAAAGAGCGCAGGAGGTTTCCTGTCTCTTCCTGCTTTGTACTTCCAGTGCGATTTCTCACCAGCCTCTGATGTGAAAGGATTTGGCACTAAGATGCACGCAGGAGCAGGAGGAGGAGGAGGAGGAGGAGGAAGAGGGGGGAGGATAAAAAAAAGGGAAAAAAATCCTGAAAAGTGGATCAAAAAAGTAAATGAAAAATAATGTCATATTACTGAAAATATGAGAGGCTAATTTGTGCCGACTTTTTGCTAATTTCGTTCTCGGCGCAGAAAGAGGAGCCGTCACCTGCTCGGCGCCGCGGCGCTGACAGTGCCAGTGATCCATGAAATAAGCTGCCGCTGGCTTTGTTCAGATAAGAATGAACAAATCTGCACAATGTACTGCTCTCCGAATCTCATTTTCATACTTGCATGCAGGCTAAAAGAAATAAGCTGTTTGCAGGCTTGATTAATCAGACATTTGAGGGCTTTTTTTTTGTCTCTTTGATCTGCTCTGTCTCCTAGGTAACTTGGTTGACATTAATGTTGAGCCGCACTAAAGACAATCAGGGAGTGTAGACTAAAACTGATAAAATTAAAGACCTTTAATGCTTTAAATATAGCAGAGGGTATGCTGGGAATTTGAAGGGAAGTGGGGGGTTCAGCTTTGCTGCAGGAATGTAGCAGGAGGCGTTTTCCAGACCTGCAGGAGAGCTGGTTAATGTGGGTAATCCTGTGTAAAAACACTCTGCGCAAATCTGCAAATAAAACCGTTTAGCATCACTTCTGTTTGATTTGCAACTGAAATGAGCAAATATCTTCTCAATTTTCACTTTATTTTTATTTTTTTCCAGTTAAAGTGACTGATTTTGAGTCTTTGTTGTTCTTTTAATGCTTCAACTGTCCTAAAATCTGTAACTCATTAAAAAAAAGTTAGTTGTAAATAATTAAATCAAGATGGAATCGCATTTAAAATGTCTTTATATCAGTAACGTTCTGGCGGAGCATCAACTGATAAATTCATTCATGTCATCAAATTATAGGAAAACAATTAAGTTATTAAGAAATACTAAAAAATATAAAAATGTTAAGAAGGAAAATTGAAAAAGATAAAAATTCAATTCAATATAATATTGAAATGACAATTAATTGAAATATTATGAAAAAATGTTTTTGGGAAATGGGCGGAGGCAACAAAAACCAAAAAATTATTATAAAAATTTAAAAGGACAAAGAAAAATGTAGAAAAAATTAAAAAAGATTAAAAAACAAATCTTGCATTGAATATCACAATTAATTATAAAATTATGAGAAAAAAATCCCAAATGTTTATGGAAAAGACTGAGAACAAAAAATACAAGAAAATTTAATGATAAAAATATTTTAATACAACATAAAAATGTCAGTAAGACATGAAAGTAAAAATAAAAACAATTGAAAAACTAACATTACATTGAATACTTAATTAATTGCATCAATGTGGGAAATCTTACAGGAACACTAAAAATTATAGTGGCTCAAATTTTTATCTATATTTTTTATTTGTATTTTTTTATTTTCATTTACATCCTTATATCGTCTATAAAATGTTTTCTTTGTCTCACATACAGTGACAATATATCCATGCATGTCAGCCCAACAGGAAGAGGCGCCAGACGACCAAATTTGGTCACAACATGTTGGTCAGTCTGGATTTCAGTCAAAATACCATTTTTATGGTCATCTGTTTGTTTTTATTTGATCCAGTAATCCTTCAGTTGCATTTTTTTCTAAATTAAGTGGATTTGACCCATTTAACCCCAACATTCCCCCATCAAGGCGTTTTATCTGGAAATCTGCTGCAGACAGTGGAGCCTTACGGAGGAGAAAAACACGATTCTGGGAGTTTAAAACGTATAAAATGGCAGAGAAGTGCAGAACTGTCACAGCCTGTGTGCTCCAGGTTATTCAGACGCGTTCAGAAATCTTCCAGTGACTGTATAGATGAATGCCTGCAGGGCCCAGCCGCAGCCCAGCACTCGCAGCCAGCCGAAGCCCTTATCTTAAATCCAAGCAAAGTACCATTAATCTTTTTGAAAGACCTTTATGGCTTTTAATGTATCCCAAATTAGAACATTTTACACCCTTGGTTCCTGAAATATGGTGATAAAAAGCCTTTAGAGTTTAATTTTTCCTGCCTGCTTGCTCTGACCTGCTTAATCCCAGCATGCATTAAGAGATATTTTAGTTTCAGTCTTTCTAATAAAGTTTATCCCACTTAATTATAATTGAAACATTTTTTTTCCGGCAGGTCTTTTTTTTTCCACAGTGGTGGCACATTTCTTCATTACCTTAAGACTTGCTCTCCCCGCTGATTGCGCTCTGAATATTACAGAGAATTACCCAAAGGTTTGGTGAAATTGTTCCAAGTTGTTTATCAAAGTTCGCCTTTGCTCGAATAATAAACCTATCTCAGGAGTGAAAGCAGCGGCAGGATTTTTCCCCTTTGTTTCGGGGCTTCTGTGTGTCTGGGGTTACTGGGATTACTGCGCTTCACAATGCGCGCTTGTCTTCCCTGGGATTTCAATGTTTGCCTCTTGCAGTCACGGTCATTCTCTTCATCTTCTGATTTCTGCTTCACTCCAAACACAAAGTCGCAGACAAGAAAAAAAAGAAAAAGAAAAATGCCATTACGACTCTGGTGCTAAATCTGCAGAATGGTGGAGATTGTCTCTAATTATGGATTGTAGTTTTATTACATCATTTATTCCTGATTGACTGGGTTTGGAGTGGGATATGAGCTGCATCTGACAGTATAAAATGGCTCTTTTTGTTTTTGTGTTACAATAGAGCTCATAAACAAACAAAAAAATAATAAAAAATTCAGAATAGTCCCTGGTGACGAGTAAGATTACTATTAAACTAACAAAATAAATGTAATTGAGAAAGAATTTTAACTGAAATAAACAAAAATGATAATTAACTGGGAAAAAATTAACTGCAGGCTGAGATCCCGCCCCCTGCTGGAGGGCAGAAAACTCCTAGCTAGATGACTAGCATTGGATTTAGCTGTCAAGTTATCAACTTCCTGCGTTAAATCTTAAATGTAGACCTGATAAATGAAAGGAAAAGGGACGCAGTGCTTTGCTACTAATTGTCAACACTAGATAACAAGGTCAGGAAAAAGCTTTAATTAAGGAAAACAGTAGCGAGGGAGAGGGAAGTAGCTCAGCTATGCTAGCTTGACTTTGACAAATGTGACATGGAGATGTGCTGCAGAATTCAATGCGTTTCATTTCAGTTAAAAAAATTTTAAAAATCAACCTGAACTCTGACAGATCATCAGTAGAGCAGGTGTTTAAATTAGCTAATCTAGCACCGCTGTGTTTGCTTAGCTAATAGCAGCGTTGCTAATCTATCACAGTGATCAATTTTTAATAATCGCAAAATAAATATCCAGCCTAAAACCATAAAACTGTAACAGACTGAATGTTCTGTTCTTTACATGGGAAATGTTTGGGTGTTTTTTGGTGTTGAATCCTGAAACGTAAAGTGGCGTTGTTGTTGGTTGCTAAGGCAACGTATCTGTCTGTAGCGTAGCTCACAGACAGAGCAAGAAATACAAGTTATTCTTCTCTGCGTTATTTTTAGGGCTGTTGTAAACAAATATTTTAGTAATCGAGTAATATATCGATTATTCTTACGATTAATTGAAGTTTAGTTTAACTGAACTTAATTGTATAATTAACATGTTTTACTGAAAAGTATTTCACATTACAGCCCAGATGTTTGTTTTGTTTTTCCAACAGGTGAACGGTGAAGCGGAATAGCTTTCATTTTATTTCTTTATTTATATGGAAACTGATTCACAAGACGTCAACTCAACAAACCAATCACACGTCCTGGTTACCAAACCAGCCAATCCGGTTCCGTTTATTGTCACAGTTAGCTTAAAACGTCACCTGCGTAAGTCGGCGTCTCGTCTTCAAATCCAACGAAACTGATGTCAAACGTTTGCTGACATTTTAGAGATGTTAGTGAAAATGTTTTCAAGGTTTGGAGAGTTCTTGGTTTCTGTATAAAGTCCTTAAGTTTTGCTATTCAGTGCAACTTTATAATAAAATACAATCTTGTATTTGATTAAAACAGAAACAGACTAATTTCCGTTTTCTTCTGTCCGTCTGTAAATAGATGGCTGTGCAAATCGCTCAGGCTGCTGATTGCCGTGACTTTGTGCATCGCAAACAGGAAGAGGAAGCGTTGAGGGCAGCGAGGAAGAGGAAGAGGCAGATCGCCTGGGGGTAAGACTTGTGTTTTTGTCCGCTGTGACGCCCCTCCCGCGTGTGGCGCTCTGGGTGAAAACGGTGCGGCGGAGCCACTTCTTTGTGGGTTTTTGACGCTTTTTGTTTTTGTTTTGCAGGTTTGAGGCGAAGCAACGATGGGAAACCAAAAGCAATATGGGCTTCATGTGATGAAAATGGAGGAAGAGGAGTTAATTTGATTAAGAAAGTGTTTTTTTTTTTCTTTTCCTTCTTCTTGTATGTTTTGAAGGCATTGCAGCAGCTGAATGTGAGGGGGAAATGTCAGGCAGTCGGCTGAGAGAAAACCAATCCAGAGTGAAGCAGAGAGAAGAAAATAATGAAGAAGCATTCAAATTAATTCCCAAGGCGCCCACTGGTGTCTGCATTGTGTTATTTTTCATTACATTTCAGTGATTTCAGCCTTTTTTCCCTTCCCTCCCCTTCAAATTAAATCTGGTGTACATTACTGGATGATGCGTTTATTTATTGCTGTAAAGTGGGTTAATCATGAAGGCGCTTCTTTCTTCTGCGCAGGAAGAGAAAGGGAAGATTAGAGCGCTAATGCAATGTACAGGATAATGTGCGATCGGATTTGGGAGCAGAAAATGAAATTTGGCTGCTGTAAACAGTTTGAAGCGGTCGCAAACTGCAAGTTTGAAACAGAGACTCTGCTGCTGGCCCGAGCCCAGCTGGGAGACGAGCCTTTGTCTCTGCGCCCGAAACAAGAGGCACACGCGTTCGGGTTTTTTTCCTGAAGCCTACACTTGCTGCTCATTGTGCGCTGAGCTCCTCTGCAGCGTCGCTTAAACATAAAAATCCAAATTCCAGTTTCTGCAGCTTGGCTCTGCCGCGGAAACGCGCTGAAAGCTTCAATCAGGACGTTTGAAGTCCAAACTACAGCAACGTGTTGGAGACATTAGAGACAGAAAAAAATGGAGTTCGTCAGAAATTTCCTAGAAAAAAAAACAACTTTTAGTTTCAGAATTTTTATAGAAAAAAAACAAAATTTTGAAACTTTCAACTTTTTAAATTTTTTTAACTTTTAAAATAAAGAAAACTTCAAATTTTCTAAAAAATAATTAAAATCGGAGAATCTCGATATTTCTGTGCTATTTCTCGCTAATTTTTCACTTTAGCAGCTCTGAAAATCCATTGTTTTGTCTAGAAAATTTCTCAAATAATTAAAAAATTTTTTGCTATTTTCTTGCATTTTTTGACTTTTCAAAAGGAGAAATTTCAGATTTTTTTCTAGCAAATTTCTGAGATTTACCTCTAAATTTTTGAGTTTTTTCAAGAAAATTTCCACTTTTGTAAATCAAATATTTTCCTGTTCTGTCTTGAAAATGTTTGGGATCTCAAAACCTTTTGAGAAAAATTCAGAAATTAATTAAAAAAAAACATTTTTTACATCATTTTCCGTCTTCGGAGTGTCAAATATTTTTTGTTTTTTCTAGAAAACTTCTTAGAACTTTTCAAGCTCGTAAATTTCAGAGTTTTTCTAGAAAATTTTAGAAATTAATCTTAAAAATTTTGGAAATTTAATTAAAAATGTTCTATTTCCTCTGTCCATAACATGCCATCACAGCAAGCAGCAAAAGAAAAAAGACATAATTAGTTTATTTGTAATAAAGGCCTTTTTCCCCTCAAACAGATGATTGCTTTGCTTCAAGATAATGAGGGTGAAATTAAATGGAGCCAAGTTGTTTGCGTTGCTCATATTGAAGCGGTTTCTCCTCTGGTGAGATGAGAAACGTAAAGAAAAGGTTCCGAACCGACCCGATCTCCAGAAACCGAGCCGCTTTGTGGGAAATTCTGCGTCACGTTTCTGTCTCTCTCTCGGTTGTTGAGAATTGCTGCTAATTAAACTGTTAATTATCTCAGTAATGAGAGGCGAGTTAAAACTGCGTTAGGCTCATCAAAGTGCGTTCTGGGATTTCCCCGCTTTGATGGCGGCTGTGAAGAATATCTAAACTCAGGATGGGAAACATCAGAGATGCTTCATTAAATGAGCCGAACGGGGGAGGAGAGACGAGCGCTGACGTGTAATAAGTTTTATTTCCATAAACTTGGAGTCAAAAAGACTCCAGTGGCTTTTTGGGGTTTTTCTTTCAACAACTGAAACCCTTCATCAAAGTATTTTCACAAATTATGGAGACAAATGATCATAAGATGCATTTTTTATTATACTTTTGGTTCTGACACCTGTTTGGAGCAGCTGACCTTTGACCTCTGATCAAACTGAAATGTCGTTAAGCAGTATTTACAAGAATTTAATTTCCTTTAAGACAGAGTGAAAACTCACTAGCAGCGTCGGGTTCGTCTGAGCTGCGGAGATGTGCGAGGCGTTTCTCTGGGCGCTATCAGCAGCATCTGCTAATCCGCTGCCGGACGGCGATGGCGGCGAGCGACGGGCCGGACGGCGATGGCGGCGAGCGACGGGCCTGACGGCGATGGCGGCGAGCGACGGGCCGGATATCTCCTCACCGCCAACATGTGTCCTCCTTTCAGCTTCCGCTGCCACCTAATGGGATTGTTACCGCTGCTTTTTATAAACCTCCCTAAACACAACAAACACTTTTGCTAGAAGTGGTTCGACTTTTGCCCAAGGAATTTGTCGCAGGATTTCACAACACATCGTTTGGGGTCAAAGGTTAAGACTGGCCTCCAGGAACTGACTGCAGCTCCTTCACGTGTCGGGAGAGAAAAGTGGATTTTCCAGCTTGAAAGCAGAATCGTCTCTGCTCCCGGCCTTACGCTGCGTTCAAAGAGATTAATACCAAGATGCTATTGATACGCAGCCGAGGGATTTAAACTCACTAATAAACACTTCAGTACATCAAAAACCTGCAACTCTGGGATTTATTGGAAAAACTGCATCAGCAGGTCATAAAACATGTTGATGTTTCTGTCAATAAAACAGTTCTGGGTTATAAGTTAATATTTATTTCAGTGAATGAAAAATGTTTTCTCTGTTTCAGTTTTCTTTCTTTAACTATGATAGCTTTGGTGAAAATGGCTGCAAACAGATGCACAATTATACAACCGCACATCTTTGAAAAACAGAAGTGGAGCCTCCTGCACAACCAACAAGCAGGCAGCAGACAGTTTCTGAATGGTAAGAAACAGCAAAACACTTGTCTTTTCCAGCAGTAAAACCACTGGAGCTCAGCTTGGGTTGCTCGGTAACAGGCAAAACTCTGCTGGCGTTGATAGGTAACAGGCAAAACTCTGCTGGCGTTGCTAGGTAACAGGCAAAACTCTGCTGGCGTTGATAGGTAACAGGCAAAACTCTGCTGGCGTTGATAGGTAACAGGCAAAACTCAGCTGGGTATGAAATTTGTCAAATGGTAAATGAGCTGAACTTGCATAGCCCTTCACTCTGGCGAAACATTCACCCACAAAACGCAGATCAGTTTGAAACTTGGGGAGAGAATAAAAAATGTAATTACTGCACTGCAAAAACACAAAATTTTATCAAGCAATTTTGATCTAGTTTCTGGAGAAAATATCTTAATACATTAGAAATAAGACAAAATAACTGTAAAACAACAAGATACAGGAGGTCCGTCCATCCATCCATCCATCCATCCATCCATCCATCCATCCATCCATCCATCCATCCATCCATCCATCCATCCATCCATCCATCCATCCATCCATCCATCCATCCATCCATCCATTTTCTAACAACCTTGTCCCTCGCGGGTCGGGAGATGTGCTGCTGCGGTTTGCAGAAATGTGTTTTGTTAAGTTTATTTGTGTTGAACGTTTCAGCAACAAGGCGGTTCAAAGTGCTGTAAGGCATAAAAACGCTCTTCAGGTGACAGAAGGCTGACTTTGTAATCATCTTTATGTGACTCCAAAGGTTCCTGAAGCAGAAGTAAGTGGATTTTCCAAGTTTTTAACAAGAATGTTAATAGTTGTGAAGAACACTGTAAGCTGACAACACTGTGAATATATGATTGAGCTTTTTCACCTTTTTCTAGACATCAGGTTTGTTGCTGGACAGTTTAAACATCGGAAAATTGATGTGAAGAAAGAATGTTTTATGCTTTTTATTTGAAGATTATACTCAAAGCGTTGATTTGAAGAGCTGAGGGGCAAAACGTACGCAGTGCAGAGGGTTTCTCAGCGAGCCGATCCGTCTGAGGTGTTTTGTCATCAATTCTTGTCACGTCTCCAGTTGCTTTAATGTGTTTTCTTTATGTCTTCTGTTTGTCAACTCGAGGCCACTTTCTTCCCACATATGAGACGATCTGCTGCATATTATCGCCTCCTTGCTCCGCGAGTATCTCGCTGCGGGAGCGACAGGCAGAGTGGATGTTGACATATTCCTCGGCTGATTTAATGACCTGTTTAATTCTGGCACGTCTGCAGCCCCCTCAGATGTTTAGCAGTTTTAATTAGCCTAATCGTCGCTCTTGAAAAAGGCCACAGGGTTGTTTAATGGGTCATGTTTGTCAAGATGCACAGAATTATAACACAAAAGACATGCCATTTATTCAGCGCTACAGTCTTCCAGTCATTATGGGTGTCACAATTGATAATTAGAGGAAGAATTGATTCATCTGAAAGCTAAATTGAACCTCTGCGGTGTGAGGGAATTAGTTTGACAGTGTTTGGATGAGCGAACGCTCGGTGTTGTTTACGGGAGCAGAAAACCAGCAGGAAACTCGCCGCTCCGTTTCCATTCACAGGGAATTAGGTCAGTTATAAATTAATAAAAACTTTTATAACGCACTACTGAATGTAGGTTTTCAAAACTGCTTGGAAAGCATCAATGTTATCACACAGAATAACAGAAAGAACAAAATAATTTAAATGAACTTTCAATTAATTTTGGCTTCCTTTGCTATCAGGGAATGAAAACATTCCCACACATAAATATGCTGAGCATGCACTCATTTCATATTCATCTTCATTCTACAAAGCACACATGGCCATTTCATCCGGATGAATTATTAACAGAGTTAATGAATATTTCAGTTTTCTTTATGGAGCCGTTTAACAGTCCCGGCAGAGGTAATGGCGCTTTAAGAGAACCTGAGCAGAACGGAGAGAAACGGAAGGAAACGTCGTTTAGTCGACCAATCAAAGATAAAACAATGACTCCATCAAACTTCATCTGACAAATTAGAGCGAAAACGCGACGGCTTTTCTGTCTGAAACCACAGACACACAATAATCTACAGCACAGGTGTCCAAACTGTGGCCTGGGGCCATTTCTGGCCCTTGGAACAATTTTCTGTGGCCCCTCAACTGCAATTCAAGATTGGTACAAATTTGGCCCTCCACTGAAAACTTTACTTACAAATTTAAATTAAAAATTCATAACAGTGTTTTCTTTTGAGTATAAACTTATACTGACTCAATTCTTTTAACAAACTTGGTTAATAGCAGAAGGTTTTTCTTCTTACTGAGAACAAATAAAAGATTTTTCAGACCAAATAAACCGAAAAATTTTTTTTCCAAAAAGTTAGAAAATTGCTTTTTAATAAGAGAAAAATATTGCTTATTTAATTGTTTGATGAACTGCAGAAGAGGGGAGCCAGGGCCAAAATAATTTCTCTCTATGTGAAACTGACTCCAGATCATTTAGAAATGACCTTATGACCTTTCCCAGATCCAGTTTGGTATTTTCTTGATTTGACCTGGAAGATTGAAGCATCACAGAAATGTTTTCCACTTGTGGACAGTTTGCTGCGCAGATTGTCTCTCACGCTGATCGCAGCGTCTCACCGCTGCTGTTAGCGTTGCCATGTTGGAGGTTTTGTGTTTGTGTACGTTAGCGCCGCCATGTTGGAGGTTTTGTGTTTGTGTACGTTAGCGCCGCCATGTTGGAGGTTTTGTGTTTGTGTACGTTAGCGTTGCCTTGGAGGTTTTGGTGTTTGTGTACATCAGCGCCACCATGTTGGAGGTTTTGTGTTTGTGAACGTTAGCGTTGCCATGTTGGAGGTTTTGTCTGAAAGTTCAGGCAGGCCTGATGAGCAGGGAGCCAATTTGTGTCCAAACCCCAAGGAACTCCAAACTCTCCCAGCTAATTCCCGCCATTCCTGCTCCTCCACACAAACAATAGTGACACTTTGTTAAAAAAAAAAATAGAAAGACTTTAACATCTCTGCCAAGCATAATTCATTCATTTAGCATTTGAATGACAATAGACCACTTAGCGGAGCTTAAATTATTTCTGTGCTCTATCTGCTACTTGACTGCCTTTGTGTTGTAACTGCGGACGATCATTAACGCCACGAGGTGATGTGGAGGCCCTTATCTCCGGCTCGGCCCTCAGAGTTAACTTTAGGGACGAACTGCCTGGTCGCAGCAGAAACTTCTTTTCCTCTCCTGTTCTCGGATGATTCTCAGTCGTGTCTTGTAAAATTTAGGTGCAGCGCAAAGGAAATTAAAGTTAAAGCCTACAGAAGTGTTTCATGCTTACGTCTGGAAATGTCACGCATGCGCACAAACCTGGAGCGGAAAAAGCCGTTTCTTACAGTATATCTAGTTAACTGGGTACAAATATACTGTACAACGACCCAGTTAACTAAATAAAACCCGCAGATGAAGCTATTACTCATTTAGTGCAGTGAGCTGCAGAAAAAGTAAAAATAACGCAGAAAAACGACTCAAAACCAATCTTTTCTCCCAAACACGTTGCCATAGCAACCGACAACAACGGCACTTTATGTTTCAGGATTCAACACCGAAATAAAATGAAAAATTTTCCCACAAAGAACAGAACATTCAGTCCTTTACAGTGTTATGTTTTCGGGTTTGATGTTTATTTTGTGATTATTAATATGCAGTCGCTGTAGCAGATTAGCTACCGTTGCTATTAGCGAGGCTAGCACAGCGGTGGCTGATTCGCTAATTTAAACACCTGCTCTGTTGATGATATGTCACAGTTGGTGTTTCGGTCGCCTTTTATTACCTTTTAACTGAATCGAAATACACCAAATTCTGCAGCACGCCTTCATGTTAAGGTTGTCAAAGTCAAGCTAGCACAGGTAAAATACTCCTATTATTTTTTTCTTAAGTATTTCCTTACCTTTTTATCTTGTTGTGATAGTGTTGACAATTAGTAGCAAAGCACTGCGTCACTTTTTGTTTCATATATCAGATGTACATTTAAGATTTAGTGTTTTATGTTGACAATAGCTAAACGTTAGCAGCTTTTTGCCCTGCAGCAGCATGACCTTGCTAGCCTAGTTTATGACTAGTGAGGCTAACTTGTTAAGTAAATGTTTAAATACCGAGTTAAATATTAAGATCTGAGCTAAATGTTTAATTTAATTTGTTATTTCCTCTGTAAAATAAATGTTTAATTTGGAAAAATGAATATTTTCTTTGGAATAAAGTATTTAGATTACAAACTAAATATTTAATTTGGAGCTAAACACATAGTTTTAAGATAAATATTTAGTTTATTAATCAAATATTTAGTTTTGAACATATATTTATAAATGTATGGATAGCATGAAGAAAATATGAAAACTTAACACCCATTTATTTTCTCTTGTAAGAGGCTAAATAAAACCCCAAAATATTGATGCTGATTGTTTACTGTGTA
The DNA here is from genome assembly GCA_911649635.1 of Poeciliopsis gracilis. Taxonomy (NCBI): domain Eukaryota; kingdom Metazoa; phylum Chordata; class Actinopteri; order Cyprinodontiformes; family Poeciliidae; genus Poeciliopsis; species Poeciliopsis gracilis. The sequence goes on from CAJVRI010001154.1 coordinate 7,243,085, forward strand.
ACTTTCCAACAGAACCGGACACCAGTGAAATCTACATGTTCAGTGAGTCCAGTTTAAAACCATTAACATCTAATGCAATCATTCCACAGTGTAACGAAACTAAAGAATAAAAATATGTTTCCTTTGAGGAATAAAACGTTTCCAGGTGATTAATAAAAGATCTGCCCACCATTACCTGAACCCACAGGAAGCGTCCTGCTCCAGATCCGGCGCTGAGCGGCCCGGCGCTCCGCGTTGCTCTCCGTTCAGTGATAACCACCATAATGAGATTTTGCCATTAAGGAAGAAAAGAATGAAAAAGAGCTCAGCCATCTGTACGGCTCACCATGGTAAAAGGGCTGAATGCTATCAAGGCAGAATTAAATCTTTGAATTAGACCCTCTTTGTGCCAGTGAATACCTCACGACATATTAATTTAAAAACCCTCAATTTAATCATACATTTTTCTCTAATGTCCGCCGCTTCTGTTGGGCCAAAGAAAAAGAGAAACAACTGTTTATGTAAATAAGAGCGTGGATGTTTACTTGATGGGAGAAAGCAGAGGCCCTGAGCAGAGAGCGGAGCTTAGCGCGGCCCTGCCAAAGGGACCGCTCACCATCAACTTCAGTCTTATTAAACTGATTACCAACTCCAGCTAATTAATCAGAGGCAGCGCCCTTTCTTGTTATGCGGGGAGGGAGCGCTGCGCTCCCATCTGCTCCCCCCGCTTCCTCCCTTTTGCGTTTTCCCGCTTTGATTGAAGTAGGGGAATTGGTAATTTTCATGCATCATCTGGGCCGGCAGGATGGGAGGACAAGTAGTAATTACGTTAAACAAACAAAACCAAGATTGCTTGAGAAGCTACCTCTTTATTTAAGCTGCAGGAATCAGAAAGCAGGTTGAGAGCAAAACGGTTTCAAAACCGCCTGTTTGGTTCGCAAACGTCACGAAGTTCAACATGGATGAGAGAAACCAGAGAACAGCTAAATACCCAGGATAATGACTCAGAAAATAATCGATTATGGACAGAATCGCAATTCCTCGTCCTGGGAATCAGTTCAAAATCTGTATGAAAATAAGTTGTAAATCTATGTAAGAAAACGCTAAGCTAACCTAATACTGTTAATTGAAATTACATTTTATTTACAAACCTATTTTTGTTTAATATAAATTGACGCAGTATTGCACCTCTACAGAGATGTTATGTGTTATTGCTCACGTTTGGAAACTTTGAGCATGTGCAAAACGCTGGATGGCAAAAACCCGATTCTTGTTGTCGTGGTAGAACAACTAGGTTAGCAAACCTGGAGATGAAGGTGTTATGAATTCAGTGCAGTGCGTCACAACAAAGGGAAAAACAACGCAGAAAAACTCGACTGTATTTTTTAACCAAAACAATAAATTCTGCATTTCATCTGCATGTTAAGATTGTCAAAGCCAAGCTAGCTGACCTACTTCCCTCTGTGTATTTTCTAATTAAAAGCTTTTCCAGACCTTGTTATCTATCTGTACTGTTGACAATAGTAGCAAAGCACTGCGTCCCCTTTTCTTTTAAATCAGGCGTACAGTTAAGAGTTAGCGCATTATGTTGACGACTTGTCCGCTAACACCAGCGTTAGCCATCGTCAGCTAGCAGCAGGGAGATGGGGAAACCTAACATGTGACGTCATGTTGCAACAACGAAGGACAACCAAACATCTTGTGAAAATTGATACAGTGAACGTATGAGGTTGAGATTTGGACTGGTTTTTTTTGGAGTTGTTCGGTTTTTATGTTGTTTTTTTGCCTTAAAACTGTCAGTCAGATCTGGCAACCGCGACCCAAACCCTCCCATTTGTATCTGTTACGCCAAAATGCGAAGGAGCCGCATCATGTTGCCGTCAGGAGAGGCTCAATCAGAGAACACCTTTGTTCTGTTTGAGGACCGTCGCTGTTAAAACGGGTACATACTGGCTTTGTTTTGTTAGCTGGTAGTAAACACAGAGCCTCAAACAGACCTTAATTAGACATTCATTAAGTCAGTCCATGCATGTAGAGAGCCAAGGTGTTTAGTTCCTGCTCCGCACTAAGCCGTTCTCCCTGAGTGCTAAACCGCGCCTCCAGTTAGCTTCTTCCTCAGTCGTTGCTGCTCAACACAGGATTGTCTGTTAGTTTTCTGCTTATTTTATTACTTTTACTAACTGAATGGAGCTGCAAGCATGAAGCTTGTACTTGTTCTCTTTGCTCCTGTCCACTAGTTTTCAGACACTATATGAAACATTACATTCACACTAGTTGTGTTTCTATTGACTATATAATTTCACAATTTACCATTTTGACAGTAAATTTGCTCACTGACAACACGCCCATTTAGGAAAAACTTGTTTTTGTTAAAAAGTTTTAGATGAGGTTGTTTTTAAATTGGTTTACCTGACAAAACTGCAATGTCACATGATCAACAACCGAATGTTGGCGGATGACAAAGAAGACAACAGGATGATGATTTCATAACTTAAACCTATTGATGTGTAATTTTAATTGTGCGTCTTATTTAATAGAAACACTGCGATTGTGAAATTATGTTTTCTTTGACATAATCAGAATATTGACAACAATTTCAGACATTTGTAATGGAACCACAGCAACTGCCTGACAGGAAATCAGAACAAAATGTTTCCACAAAATTAGAGCTCTTCTGCTTTCTCCAGATCTAAGTAGAAACAACCAATCAGAGCTAGGAGGCGGGGTTTAGCGCTGTCAATCACTCTTTGCTCTCTTTTACTGCAACTAGCAGAGCCTGTTGTGAATGCTAAGGCTAGTTGTAATTACAGCTTAAGTGTGTTTTTCTTTGAGAAAATCACCTGTTTTAGGTCTTTAGTTAATCGATTACTGAATTAGTTGGCAATTATTTCAGCAATCGATTAATCGTGATTAAAGTCGTATTTGGATGTTTCTGGTGGAAAAAGTGAAATATTTAATCCAGACTGGAGGATTTGGAGTTGCAGCTCAGCTTGCTGCTGTTCTGTCTGATTGTTGCGTCTTTTGTTTTAGCCTTTCTAATACAGACATGTTTTTTTTCCTCCCTCTCCAATCTCACCAGATGCCAAATGTAGCTGCTGCCCTATTGCTCCTAATTACTGCGTGATTAAAGAGTGAAATATGGGATTCTACCAGCTATTTTTTCTTTCTTTCTTTCCAAGGAGTCAGAAATTAATCCCCTTTGGATCTCACAGAATCATTTAAGGATTCTCCTTGTTCTGTTTATCAAATAAACCAAGTAATTAGAGACTTTAGATAAGTCGGCTGAATTGATGCCCGCCCAGTGTCTTCCCCAGCTAGTGTTGCTCTGCTAATGTGCCGCATTATACTTGTCCAATAACAATGCCCTTTGTGTTTGCGAGGCGGGTAATTACGCCGGGGAGCCTCCTTGACCTTGGTAAGCGCGTCTATCTCGCCGCTGGATCAGCGAACGCCGTTTCTTAACCTACAGAGATCCATCACCGGGGGTTTGCCCGCCTTCCCTTTGAGTAACTCACTGCTTTACTGGGAATGCATGACTGCAGCATGCAGCAGCGCAGCCATGAAACGCCGTAATCCTCCCTCACTTACTGCAGTTCCACTGCAGTTTTATGTTTTATGACTCTTTATGGCGACTCAAAGGGGGGATCTTATCTCACTGCTTTATTTCCAAAAAGAAATTCAGATCTGGGGAATTTAACAAAAACTAATTTTGCAGGTTGATAAATAAATGATAATGTGACAATTTTTGAGCAATATAATGATAATGCATTCTCAAAAGTCAATCAATTTTAAGTTGTAATGAACATTTAACCCATTAAATATACAAAATACATCTCATTTAAACAAAACAACACATAAAATAAATTATGAAATCTCTAAACAAAGAGACCAAAACGGCAGAATGAAGATTTTTATCATCCAGTTTTGAGTAGAAAGAGAGAAACGATAAATTATGCAAGTAGAGATTATTGATGTCTTTTTAATTTATCATATTATTTGGTATTATCATTTTTGTTCACTTTTATTTTTGTCTTTTTAATTCAGCATTTAATGTATGTAAACCAAATATTACAGACTAACAAAAACACGATAAGAAAACGAATAACAGCAACAAAAATTAAATAAACAACCAAAAAAGGAGGCATTGAAATAAACACATAACCAAACAGCGTCAAAACAAAAATAATGAAATTATTTAACATATGTGAATGAAGATATTCTGTTTTCCCTTTAATCTTGGCAGTTATTTTCTAATTTGCTGTATTATTTTGCTTTTCTCTAATATTGTTTGACTGACCTGTAGAGTCAGATATTTTGGGTAAAAGTGGCAAAAAGAGGGAAAGAACAAAAATAAATGAAGTGCCAGAACAAAGACTAACTAAATAACTAACTAACTGACTAAAGAATAACTAAAGAGCAGATGAGTGTTTGTTTCTAATAATGATATCGTGTGATTAATAGATTTATTGGCAGGCCTCGCCGCTCCGCTCTGCCCTCCCCTCTGCAGCTCAACATTTCTGCTGTTGCATCAGAGTTTCCCTCACTGCACCTGCAGCAAGCGTCCGGTCCGAGACCTCAAACGGGCGCTTTGAAGCCGAGCGGGAACCGGCGTTTTAACCGACTCCATCTTGTCCAGATGAAAGAGAGGAGAGCGTCAGGTTTTCACAAACACAGATCAGGCAGGTGCGTCACGTCTTCGGGGCTCTTCGCAACACTTTGGGTTTTATTTTCAGTTCTTGCTGTGTGAGTAATGGGGCCCGCAGCCTGCGGGGGTCCCAAATCCAACAACACAAATTAGAAGATGTTTAATGTTTTTCACAAATGTTCCTGAAACGTTATTGACAAAAATAAATAGAAGGAACCAGCGGTAACTTCTTGATGTTTTAAAAGGCAATAATCTAATTTATTTTACTCTATTTGTCATTAAAGCCGCAGTATGTAACTTTTATTTTACGTATTTGTTAAAATTATTTTTCATGTCATGACAGAATAACATAACAAAGATAAAATGTGAAAAAAATTAACTAAAAAGTGCAGAAAAACAACATTCAGTCCAAAACAGCCAATCAGAGCCAGGAGGAGGGGCTTAGCGCTGTCAATCACTCTCATTCTCACTGCTTCCCACTTCACTCTGCTGGTTCACCACTGCATAGTCTGTAAGGCTAAAGCTAGTTAGCTCTGGCGGTTGTGTCAGTGGATAAAGGGCAGATAAACAGTTTTCCTGGAACGGTAAGTTGTTGCTCTGCCATTAGCACATTTAGCAGTGCATTCACAGATTGATTGACATCACTAAGACACTCCTCTTACTTCTGATTGATTCATTTAAATGAATAATCTCTACATCTGCAGGTTTCATTAACAGGATTGTCACTAAACGTTTCAACACGTTAAAGGAAGAAGAATAAAAGGAAGGTCAAAGTCGCCAAAGCTGGAAACATTTTCACTCTTAGCCATTGATCAGCAGACATGTTTGTTTATCATCAGTATTTGCTTTTCTTTTCCTCCTTCCTGTTTCCTCTGATCAGATCAGGAGTTATGGGATGGATTATGTGATGCAGTCCTGAACGCCGTCACTGTTTCTACTCATCATTTTCAAAGTTATGTGTTTAATGCCTCGCTGCCCGTCTCTCCGCCTTGCTTTACATTACACCGCAGCAGGAAGAGAGGGAGACAAACAGAGTTAATCTCTTGTTTGTTGGCAGTCCATTACAAAGGAGTGAAGCAGTTTTTTTCTTCTGCAGCACTGCAAACACTCAAAATTCAGCATTGTCCATTACCTCTTAAACACAGCTGATAACAGGCATCATTAATTAAACCGTGGGAGTAAGTGGGGTTACGTAAATTGAAATTAATAATCGGACCTAAACAGAAATAGAATGAGCGTTTCCCAATTGTTTCCTCACAAACTCCCAAAACGTAGATTAGAGGCGGTTTGGCTCCTTGCTTCCCTTGTGAGGTTTCCACCAATCCAAGGGAAAGGTTTAGTCATGGAGCGCTCCTTTAATTTGTTTGCCACGTTTTGTACGTGTTCTCAAAAAAAAAAAGATCAAGTAGGCATTTAATTACTTTAAGAAAATGAATCACTTCCCTTTGCTGCTGCCACGTTTGCTGCACATAAGCTGTAAGAGGAAAAGGAAAAACTCGCCCGCTGTCTCGGGACTTCAGGTTGAAGTTTATGTAGCAAAAAATAAATAAACAGAGACGTAAGAAAATCAAACAGATATGCAGAATAAACAGATTATCCCAATGAGTCAGAATATCATTAACAGTTTATTTTAATAATTCATATCAGGAAGAAAACATTTGTTTGTTGTAACAACAATAAACGTATAATTTTAATACATGACTTTAATATTCTGATCTAAAAAATCATGAGAAAGACTTTTTGTCGATAGCTGCGTTTCTGATGACCATGTAAGTCCAACATGTCGATTCAAATTCAACTCAGAAATACTTTCTTGATCCCAAAGGGAAATTAAATAAAATGTAATCCATCCTGTTGCAATTTCAGAAAAACAAACTCTCTAAAGCAAATCAAAAACTCTAAATTAGCAAAAGCATCTCACTCGCTGTGTTTTCATTACCCGTGAAAAATATGCAATTTGAAATTATAAGAATAAATTTGCTTAATGGAAACACCCCAGTTTTGAAAAAAACAAGTTTGGGCTCTGGATGAGACGTTTTTGTTGTGTTTTTAAAAGGTGCGGCTGAAAGAGCTGCAAGGCAAAGGGAAGTAAAACCTGCAGGTCTTTATTTCCAGTGAGTAAATGTCAGAGAAAACACAAAATAATTAAGAAGAGAACAACAAAAAAAACTCGTATCAAAAATTTTAAAAACTGTACAGTGGATATTAATGTATAAAAATCCCATAATCATTAAAACTATCAGGAAAAAACACTTAAATAAATCACTTTGCGCAATTCATATTGATTTTTGCTTTGATTTGAATTAAAATGATTAAACTTCACTAACGTCATGTCTAATTACAGCGTAACAGGGGAATCCTGAGTAATTACGGAGCAGCAGGTAGAAATCAGAGCTAGCATGTTGTGTTTTGTGCTGACATTGTGTGTCGCTCTCAGTGGATTTCCGTTCGCCTGAGTGGAGCCGCCGCCACCCCCCGCCTGTAGCTCGGTTGTCAGGGAGAATCAAGTTCTGACATGCCCGTCGACATCTGACAGCTAAGAGGTTTCAGCATTTCCATTTCACAAACAACAAGATCATTTAATCACATTTAAAGCTTGTGTTTTATTGGTAAAGGAAAAATGTCAAATCAGCAAGCTTTGGGGGGGAAATTCATGATTAGGCCTGATAATAAAAATCTGACGGGAATCCTCGGAGGTGACAGCGAGTCCCTAATGTGCCGATAATTGAGCATTGGGTTGGACAAACATCTGCCAGAAGTCACAGTTGAAATCCATATGGCTGGGAGATAATTGGCACGCGCAGGCCCAGGCAGATCCATAACAGCCTGTGGGTGGCGGCCATGATGGAGGGTTGGGGTCGCGCGCCGGTCACCGCCGCACTCCGCTGTCCAGGAGTTCACTGGGAGGATTTTATTATTCTGCTGCACTTCCTGTGTGTCGCTTATAAACTTCTCATTGAAGCCAGTGACCTCTGCCTGATCCAGGGGTGTCCAAACTTTATTTTCTCACAGGTCAAGAAAATAGAAACATTTTGCTTTTGCTTATCTCTTGTAGGAAAATGATGTTATTCATCATACATCCAAAACTTTGAAATTATTTTTTTGTGTGTTTTCCATATTAAAAGAAAGACATTTAGTTTTCTAATTATTTTGAGCTCAATTAAACAAATTTATTCTCAAAATTTCTTGGAAAAGGTTTTCCATATTTAGCCAAGTTTATGAATAAAATAGAAGCTGTTTTCTGAAGCAAATTCAGATTTTCAGTAAAAGTCTCTGGATATTAAACTTTTTTTTATAAACATACAAATACAAAGTTTCTGTTTTACTTAACATTTTCCATTGCAAGAAAATTATGTTAGTCATCGTTTTTACCCAGATTACAGATAAAAAGTCTCAGTTTACGTCATCCATCTGAGCTGGATACGCCAAATTTGTATAATTCTCAAACTGTAGTTGGGGGCCGGCCAAATGTATTCCCAAGGCCACAAATGGCCCCGGGCCACACTTTGGATACCCATGGCCTCATCTGTCATCCAAGTATGAGGTTCTGGAGAATGCATGATGGTGTTTTCATAGGATGAAGAAGCAGGTTTTAGGGAAAAGTATGTAATGTTTGCAAAAACTAAGGAATAAAGCTAACTGCTACACAACAGAAGAAATAGTTAAAAGTGATCTGTTAACAGATTAGGACATGTCTGCACTATCAAAGTTATTGTTTAAATCCAGGAATTTTTGTGCAAGCGCGAAACACTGCAGGGCAAAAAGATGTTTCTGTTGCTTGCCTCCAGAGCCACCCTGGTGCAGTAGAACGACTCTGTTCACTACTTAACACTGGAGATGGAGGTATCATCAATCTAGTGTGTCACAGCAAAGGGGAAAAAAAGTGCAGAAAAATGGTTGAAGAGCTCAAAACCATTCATATGCTACGCTACACACATACCCATCGCCATAGCAACTGACTGACTACTGCTCCACTAGTATATCAGGATTCAGCATCACAAAAACACTCAAACATTTCCCACACAAACAAAACATTCAGTCCAATACAGTTTTACGTTTTTAGGATTGATGTTTATTTTGTGATTATTGATAAGTGATCAATAATCACTTATCTGCTCCGATCTGTCAGAGAATTGGTGTGATGGTCGCCTTTGTTTTTTTTGTTTTTTTTTGTTGTTTTTTTTAACTGAACCGAAAGACATAAAATTCTGCAAAGTCAAGCTAGCATAACTGACCTACTTCCTTCTCACTTGTTAATTTTACTTTTATAAAATTCCTGACTTTATTTAGTTGTCATAGTATTAGCACCAAAGCACTCCATCCCCTTTCCTTTTATATATCCCTCATACATTCAATATTTAAGATTTTGATTCCTGCCACTGGACTCCTGAAGAAACAATATGTTGCAAACTGACCACAATGAAACACCTGCAGTCGGACTTTCAGTTTCCACAGTAAGAAAGTAAAATCTCTGAAGTCCAAGATGTTTACAATGATCAACCCAAGGAAAGTCGACTTCAATTAGTTCAAAGGTGAGATAAGATTCCTGCCAGAAGCTGGTGAGTCACGTTTAAATTAGTAAAGATGCTTGTTGTTAAGGGGTTGAATCACTTTGGTACAGCGGTAGTCATTACAAGTTAAGGTTTATGTTTACTTTGAATTGTATTGTAAAATTCTTCCGGAAGACTGGTTCATCCTAAACAGCTGCTAGTTGTATATTTGGGCAATTATATTGAATATTTTAAGGTTCTATTGTAATTGGATATAACAGAAGTAAAAGTTGATGTTTGGTGAGTTTGTCAGGTTTGTTGAAGTCTCTTTATTAAATAATCACAGTTTTTTCCCCTCAGGTCTTTCCCACACCGGAGAGGCTTGATTCATTACGACAGCGCGTCTCCAGAGGGAAACCTCAAAGGGTTTGGTGGTGAGGATGACTGGGATGACACAGAAAAACACTCTGGCTTTACTCACTAAACAGGTTGTATATGAAAGGAAAGTTGAGTGGAAGGACAAGCTACAATAGAACTTTGCACAATCAAAAAGAATAGTGACAGATGTGAAAAGATTGTGGATTCATAGGGCGTAGACTGTAGCAGTGATGTTTAGCAATTCCTGAAGTTTAGTGAACTTATTAGAAAAAGAAAAAGAAATGGAGTATTTCCATTTGGAATGAAGTAAGAATGAAGTAGAGGGTGAAAACCAGCGTGAATCAAACTAGCAGAGATGCTTTCAGGAATGTGTTGCCATTGGGCAAGTTGTAATTGTTCTGCCAAGTCAATGCGGCTTTTTTAATCCGCTTTAATCAAACTACAGTCCGTTTGTATAGGAACTCTGGTCCATCTACAAACCTCGGTCTCTGTTCGGTTGATGTGAACTCTGGTACCACCACACGGATCAGAGATTTCTCCAAAAGCAGGAAGTGGATTGGAGTGCAGGGCATTCTGGGTAAATACAACCAAAACAAGCATGCTAGTTTAGCGCTACCAGAAGAAATGGCTCATTTTCTGTTGCCAAAGACAAAAGAGAAATTCTCTTACCTGTAGTAACTGACGATATTCCATTTTAGTGCACATTTTGTGCAACAGGAAGTGGCGCTCAGTGTCTTCTTCAGAGGTTTCCATGTTGTTTCCTTCAGTGGTTGGTGATGCAACCACTGAAGGACAACCCCTCCTGGAGGGCAACAGGTGGCGCAAGGGTTTGGTTGGTTTGACTCAGTCCAGTGTGAAAGCGAACCACAGCAGCTGAAAATGAAACAAAAGTGGTAATTTTAGTCCCTAATCAAACAGACTATCAGGGGTGAAAACAAACGAACTGGACTTTCTTGGCAGTTGGACTGGAGTTTGATTAAAGCGGACTAAACGGGGCTGGTGTGAATGATTCATTGTAAGTATTGGCGTCTGCTGATGTTCATGGTGATTTTTGGAAGAAAGGTTGATGTTTGGTGAGTTTGGCAGGTTTGTTGGAGTCGCTGTAATAAATAATCACAGTTCTTCGCCCCTCAGGTCTTTCCCACATCGGAGAGGCTTGATTCATTAGGACAGCGGGTCTCTGGAGGGAAATCTCAAGGGGTCGTCTAATGGTGCGAGTGACTGAAAAACACTCTGCAAGGAAAAAACCTGAAGAAAGACAACACTTCCGTTTTTTCCTCCCTCTTTCATTAAAAACAAATGAGCTCTCCCTGTCAACAAAGTACCATAAGCGCTCCACCAGCGCCACCAGCAGCACCAGCAGCAGCCTGGGGAATTCCCATTAAAGGCGTTTGAGGCCGAATCGGCGTACAAATAAATGCCATCCTCCTGGGAAATCACGGCAACAAGCAGATACATGTTAAAACTCGGGAGAGGCTTCCCCAAAATCCAGATGTGGTTCTCCGGCCTCCCTTGCCGGTAATGAACCAATTAGACAGACAATTATGAACACCCGTGATGCTGATTGGCACAGCGCAGCCGGGTCTCCTTCCGCAGCACTAAAGACGCACCAAATGTTGCTAAAGTTAACCTTTAACAAGGCCTGTAATGATGACGAAGGGGCAAACACACACACACGCACACACACACACACACACACACACACACACACACACACACACACACACACACACACACACACACACACACACACACAGGAGGTTCGCATTAGGAAGAGCAGCTCATCTCACTCAGCCGCTTATTGCGTCATGTATTATTGAAGGCAGCTCTTGTATAAACACAACTCCAATAAATTGGGGTCTCAGTTTTTCAGATTCATTAAGGTTAATGCAGTTTTAATTAGTGCTTGATTTGAAACCTATTAGAGGCAATTTATAAGTCTTTCTCGTGGACCTGAGAAATGACGTTGCGTGGGATTAATATGATAAAAGGCACAAGTTGGAGCTGCGGTCCCTGCTGGGTTGAAGGGATTCCTCTCGTTTTGCTGTAACGGCTTGTTTATTTCCACAACTGCTTTCAGGCACATTAAAACAATCTAATGAATGAGCAGCTTTGGTTGCTTCATCCACCGCTTGGACAAATGAAATCGAAGTGATTAGTGCTGATTAGAAGACTGCAGAAGAAATGGATTGAAACACAAAGAGATGTCCTTTGACCTTTCAGAGCAACTTTACTCTCCAGGCGCCCAGGTTAGTTTTTCTTACATTTAAATTTGAGGTTTTTTATTTTTATTTTTTTTTTAAAAAAATGTTTTTTACATATTTGTTAAAACTGTTATTATGTTGTGACAGCAGCATAATAACAGACAAATTATCAGTGAAAAGATCTATTTCCTCCACCGTCTCTCCACAAAAAGAAACAATCAGAGCCAGGAGGACGGTTTTAGTGCTGTCAATCAATCCTGTGAATATGTTACTAAATGTCCTAATGGTGGAGAAAAAACTTATTACAGGAAAATTGTTCATTCGCCATCATTGGTGGCTATGCAATGAACCTGAGCATTGACAGTAAGCTACACTAGCTGCAGCATAGCAGGTAGCCACAGGCAGGGTGATTGACAGCACTAAGACCCGCCTCCTGGCTCTTATTGGTTGTTTCTAGTTAGCATTGGGAGAAGGCAGGGGAACTAAAAACATTTTCATGGCTCATCTGCAAATACTTTCAACAAATGTATAAAAAAAATAAATATTTTTATAGAAATTACTGCAGTTTTAAGGGAGTAGTGTGCAAACATTTCACCCTGGGGACCAAAACTGACAACCTTGGGACACAAAATTAAGTTAATTAAAAATGAAAAATATTGTTTAATGTGATCAGTTGTTTTTTTGTTTTACTTGCTAAAACTAAAATTTTCCAAAATATGTAAATCCATTAAATATCCAAAACATAAGTGGCTTTGGACGGTTTCCTTATTAAATGAAAAACATTTTTTTTGAAATTTTTGGGTCATAGGTTGTTTTTACCAGGCTTGACTTGTGGTCAGGGGTCAAACAAAATCATTTGTACTCCAAAGACACCATCTTTATGTTCTGATTGTAAATATCAGAATGCCAAAAAAACCAGATTCTAAAATACAATAAATAATTCAAGAGCCACTTTTGCTGGCAATGGGCTGTGTTTTTACTTTGACACGGGCTGTCAGGTCCCCGTATGACCGTGTCTTAGTCTGGTCTGCATTGCAGGCAATAAGTTGGGCTCGTTTCCGGTGAGAGTTGGACTCCGCCAGGGCTGCCCTTTCTTACCGATTCTGTTCATTACCTTCATGGATAGAATTTCACAGCTAAAGTGTTGAGGGGATCCGTTTTGGTGGCCATAGGATCGCATCTCTGCTTCTTGCAAAGACCCGACCCTGGATAAAGCTGAAGAAAATCGATGGCTGAATAAAAGTAAACTTTATTTATCCCAAAGGTTGAATGCAGTAATATCTGAATGTTCATAGAGTTGTGCATATATTTTAAAAAGTGAAGTTAAACAAAATTTTGCTTGCAAATAGAAATTATATTGTATTATTTTTTGATAGAAACAGTAATTTTGGTTTTCATATTGTAACTGTACTCCACATCAAGCAGTTCAGTGCCATTGATGTAAATTAAACCAAATATTCTCTTGAGGTTTATTGAGTAAAAAGGTCCAGGGCTATTCAGCGTCTGGAAGCCGTAAAGTACAAGCAGAACATAAATGCACCACAAAACATTTTGATTGTCCGTTTCAGCAGGAGCATGTTTAGCCCAGCTGGGCCACATGGTGCTTCACTCTCTCAAAACATGGAGGTGTAGAACGAACTGTTCGCTCTGCAGCGAAGATGGCCTGAAATTACAGCAAGACGGAGCAGAGCCGAACCGCTGACAGCAGGAGTCACAATACATTAGCAGAGCCTCCAACTGGCACACACACACACACACACACACACACACACACACACACACACACACACACACACACACACACACACCAGAATCTGGATGAATTGTTAACACGTTGTCTGACCCTCTCATTTCTCCTCTTTCAAGCGGGAAAGCAGCGCCCCTGAAAAAGTTAGCAGGCAGGTGGAAGTCCTGCGTTTGGCTCGCGGGTTGCCGTGGCGACCTCCCAGCTTTCCATGTTTGGAAATTGCCACCAGGAGCGACTAAAACGCTCCCATCTGCAAACTCGGGAGAGACCTGAGATCAATTTTGTTGGATTTACTCCAGAGAGGCTCACAATGGGAGTTCGCTGAAGATCACTTTCCAGTTGGATGTGATGAGCGGAGCAGCAAGACGGCGACGCGTTCGCACGTCCCGCAGCCTCACATCTGTGTAACGTGAGCCGCGCGTCGCTTCAGTCTCAACACTGTTCCCCTAAACAGGATTTAATTTGCACATGCAAGACTTGCACTCCTTTATGGAGCATATTAAAGATGATGTTCAAACATATCATCAAATTTAACCCAATTAAGTCTGTTTTCTTTTCATTTTATAACCATAAGCAGTGAAAGTTGACTTTTAATCAAAGAGAGAAAATAAATCTTTACACTGTGTTGCCGTTTTCTTTCAGGAGCAGGTAATTGATGCCGGCCTCCTCTTCCTCCTCTTCCTCGTCTAACCCTGTGCAGCCACTAGATGGAGCATGATAACCACAGAGAGGATCTCCCAGTGGGACCCTGAACCCCGACCCCGCCCCGGATCCGGTGGGTGCTGCGGCTCCCGGCGGAGGTGAGATCGGGAAATTGTCTGCCAGGTTTATTACGGATTCCCATCGACTTCCCGTTTGTTTTTATTGTTTCTTTTACCATCCAGACGTTTCTCAGTGCAGGTCACTGGGAGTAAGAGGTCAGAGAAGTTCAAGCAAACAGACTTTGACCAGTGTAAAGACTTGTGTTTTTATCATTTTAATTTGCTTTCTATATCAAAATTATGCATAAAAAACATCAAGTAATTTAAATTTAGCTGATTTAGGAGACAAAATAATGATTTTTTGGTGGAAACAATAAATTAACGTTGGAGCATTTGAATTAATATAAATCACAATAACATTAAATTTCCCTTTGGAATCAATAAAGTATTTAAGTAGGTTTTTTTTTTTTTAGTTAATTTACTTTTAGTCAGAATTTGTCACTTTTTGACCAACAAAATTAAAAACACAGGAGGAGATCAACTAAAATTATTTAGCTTTTTACTCAGTTTATCTATTATTAAAAAACAGTGTGATGTATTTAAATAACTGGACCAAAATATGCTTATAAGTCATTTCACACACATGCATAGTGTTATATGTTTTTAAATTTTATAAATTTACTGCGATGCTGCTGGACGTTTATGGCAAAAACTTTCTGTTCTCCATAAACGAAGCCCCAAAATGCTGCTAATAAAGTCCAGAGGGTTTCACCTGAACCCCTTAATTTACTCTCAGGAGTTTACGGTGAGGTCAGACGGGACCGACGGGAGTTTCAGTCCAGGGAAAAAATCCAATATTTTCACTTTTATGCTGGGAATCACTCCCCAGCATTCCTATTTTTCACTTGCACAAATTATGAGTATAATAAAGTCACAAAAAGCCCAAAAGTTCATACTAAAATACTAATGAATGTTTTAAGCTGCTAAATATTGGAAATATTTGCTATAATTACACATTTTCAGTGGAAACTTGTGTGTTTGGTTCTTGAAATTGTGGATAAAATGACTGCATTAAATAAACAAAAAAGATCTCCAATAAATCCAAACAGCAATGTTATTTTTTTTTCAGTTTAAAAGTCCATTTTTGTGCCGTCAGTGATGCTGCCGTGCTGCAGAGCCTAAAGAGACGATAACTCTCATATTCTAATAATCTGAGGCAGAGGAAATGTATTCTCCTTTATCTGCATTAATGCTTTTAAATGGTTCACAGAGATTTATTTTACTTGGGGCACTTATGTCAAGAGCAGTTACAGGAATTACTCTGGATGCAATCCCATTATAGGATGTCAAATATTTTGATGCTGTTGGTAAATGGCAGCACGGAGTGGAGGACAACAACCGGATGGCAATTCTGCAATTCCAGGATCAGAATAATAATAATGTAAAAAAAAAAAAAGGAAAAAAGCCCATTCTGCCTGTATGCTCACCTTTTGCAGTCCCAGGGCTCACCCCGGCCGGCAATGTAATACCCAACAATGAATTTTAAATAAAGTCAAACATTTGCTTCATGCTCCTCTACAGTTTAAACAAGCCATTTCAGATGGAGACGTGTGGATTTATTGTAAGTAAGAGATATAAGAGATAACTTAATCCCCAATTGGATTGTAAACCCCACCTCCACTTCACATGGCTCCACCCTTCCTTGACCTTTTGTCTCATTTCTCGCCGGGTAATGAATGCTTTCGGACTGAAACGACGCGGCGCGCGTCCACAGCGTTGGAATGTCATATCGGTGGAAATCACCCAATCAGCATGCCGGCGTTGAGCGCAAATAGAGCGAGGCGGAGCGGTGCCGGACCGGGTCGTCTGGATGTCAATATAATAGACTGGCTTATGATGTGTAAATAACACAGCACTTAATGGTGCGCTGCGGCTCTGCGAGAGCAGCCGAAATCACAGCCACCAGCTCCACTCAGGCAGCAGGAGCGCAGAGCCTGGGAAATCATGAAATGTAATAATTTACGCTTCATTTTTTCTACTTTAAGCACTTTTACTCCTTTAGCTGAATTAGTCGATCATAAGATGAGATATATCAGCTTTTACCATAATAAGGCCAAATTAAAGAAATAAAAATGTATTTCACCTTTTATTAGGGACACACTAAGAAAATGAAAACAATAAATTACAAGAAGAAAGCAGAGAATAAATCGCAGAATTACCAGACTAAGTTCAGATTATAATTTTATTCTCAGATTACGTTGTTCTTGTGATACTTTGACCTTATTCTCAAAATATTTTGACTTTATTCTCTTATCTTTCTATCTTTATTCTCATACACTTTATTCTGTGAAATTGTGACTTTATTCTTGGATTATTATGACTTTAGTCTCATATGATTTTATTGGTGTAATTTTCAGACTGTCATCATTTTATTTTTTGTTTTTGTCAAGATGATACTCCACCGTATTTATCTGCATCCACAGGCTTTGACTACACCTTCTTCAAATTAAATGCAATTAGCATCAAATATTTGTGCAGGAGATTTTGTTTGTACTGTTATACTCTTTAAGATAAAAAAGAAACAATTTTTCAGCTAAAATTTGTTATAGCAGTTGATTGACACAAAACTTGTTTGATCTGAAAATATAGGGGAGCTGGTTGACCTTTGATAACCTCAGGAAACATTTATTCATATTTTAAACGTTGATTTGCAGAAACTTGGGGCAACTTCATTCAGGTTTTGACTGGACCATCACTTTGCTAAAGGTTATTTCTATTCTTTATAGTATATATATAAATTAATGTTATTTTTAGTTTTTATTTGACTTTTATTTCTCCCCCTGTATCATTCTTATATATTTCTATACAGAACAAGTCCATTTTGAAAAGTTCATTTATTTCATGAACTTTGTCACCAAGTAAAACACATGAAACAGATCAATTACACACAGATTGATGTTTGAACGTATTTCTGTTAATTATGATCATTTTCAGGTAACAGCTAATAAAAATGTGACATTTAATATCACAAAACCAATAAAAAACAATTTAAATGCAGAAAATCTATCTATCTATCTATCTATCTATCTATCTATCTATCTATCTATCTATCTATCTATCTATCTATCTATCTATCTATCTATCTATCTATCTATCTATCTATCTATCTATCTATCTATCTATCGTTTCACATAAAATACCTTTAAATGAATTTGAATAAAAACCTTTTCAGATTTATATCCAAATATTCCCTGCAGTCATAATGAAACACACAGGCTAATACTTTTAGTGATGTAATAATTAACACAGCTGACTGTGTGTGTGTGTGTGTGTGTGTGTGTGTGTGTGTGTGTGTGTGTGTGTGTGTGTGTGTGTGTGTGTGTGTGTGTGTGGGTGTGTGTGTGTGTGTGTTTGATATTGAGAGCAGAGCGAATGTTTGTAACAACAGCCTTGAAATTAAAACACTGAGTGAACGACAAACTGAATACTTTTACTTTATTTGTTTTTAAATGTGAACATTTTTCACATTAATACAATAAATTCCTTTCTGCTCTGATTTCACACTGCGAGCCGAAGCTCTCTACGTTAAAGTGACGACCATCTGCACACACACACACACACGCACACACACACACACACACCACACCACACCACACACACACACACACACACACACACACACACACACACACACACACACACACACACACACACACACACAGAGTGAGTGTTTATTTACCTTCACAAGTGAGTTCTTCTTCTTCTTCTTCTTCTTCTTCTTTTTCTTTTTCTTCTTCCTCTTCTTGTCGTTGGGGCCCAATAAGGAGCAGTCGGTCCTCACAATGTAATATTTATTGAAAAAATGGGCTTTGCACTGTAAAAACAGAAAATCTCACCAAGAACTTTTAGTCTAGTTTCCAGTGCAAAAATCTTATCAACTGTAAATAAGACAAAACTAACTGAGAAGTAACATTTTACAAGATAAGAGATTGTTACACATGTTGTAACAATATTGTTACAACATGTTGTAACAATATTGTTACACATGTTGTAACAACATGAGTTGTATGTAATACTTTGTAGATGTGTTTTTATGTTTTATATTGTATTTCATGACTTTATGACAAACTGATAGATTGTATTCTCGGACTAAATATTTTTTCTACATTATTTAGTTACAGTCCTAATATAAGCATTAGGATTTTGACTCTTCTTGAATTATTATTACTATAATTTTCAATACCTTTGATCTGCATTTTAATTGTTAAAAATAAACTAAATTAAATAAGAGCAGATTTAAGTAAGTAATTCCTTAATATTGAAGAAAAAGTGCTAATTATCAGTGAAATAATCTGCCAATATTAAGGAATTATTGACTTAAAAAAAAGCTCTTATTTCTTACTGAATATTTATCTTTAGGTTAATTTTGTTTTGTTTCAAATAAACTGAGATAATCTCACTAGAAACTAAACCAAGAGTTTTTGCAGTGACAGATGAGATTCTTTAACTTCATTCTTATCCTATGATATATAAATGAATCTTAATTTACTTGAAATCAGATAAAACTAACTTACAAGTAACATTTTAGCTTAATCTTGATGGAAAGAAGGGAAAATGTTTTTTAAATTGAATAATCAGCCAATGGAAAAAGAACATTTTTATCAATATTAACCAGTTTCTTGCTCCTATATCTAACCCAGAAAGATGTTGTGTTTTTGCAGTGTGCACACTGTAAAAACACAACATCTTACAAAGTATTTTTGATCTATTTTCAAATCTTATTACACTTGGAAGAACACAACACTAACGTAGAAGTAACTTTTCAACAAGCTACAGAAGTTTGATTTAAGTGAATAATTCCTGAATGTTAATAAAATTTACTAATTTCAAATTATTTCACTTGTAAGATTTTTTTCTCTCATTTTATTAAGGATCTATTGACTTAAATCAAGCTTCTATATCTTCCTAAAAACTTAATTGTAAGTTAATTTTGTCTTGTTTCAAGTGTTATAAGATGTTTACAGAAGAAACTAGACCAACCGAACTTATATACACTGCAAAAATACAACGTTTTACCAAGTAAGATATTCCTTAGCAGTGATAAAAAAAAATTCTAGCTCCATTGACAGATTATTTCACTTATAACAAGAACTGTTTTAACAAAATTAAGGAATTATCAACGTGAAACCTTGTCTCCTATTTCCTGCATAAAAGTTTTTTTTTTTTGTTTTTTTTTTGTAGTGTACTAAGGTATTTGCACTAGAAACTAGACCAAAATGCTTGGTAAGATTTTGTGTTTTTGTAGTGTGCATGGTGAGAAATGCTAAAACACACAGACAGAGTAATGCAGCAGGTAAACACAGGGTTTCAGTCAGCTTTATAACGCTGTTTCCACTTAGAGAAAACTCATTTACACCTGCTGATGACACACATCAGGTGTCAACAGTATTCTGCAGCCGCTGCTCATGTGACGGTAATAAATAGCCGTGACCTCAGCGAACGCATCACTCATGAGCCGGCTTTGATTCGGTGGCTTTTTCCGTCGGACCCGGGAGACGGCGGCTGTTCCCACATCCACTGACCTTGGAGTCTCTTTAGAGCGCCGCCGCTCAAGGCCGCAGCCAATCTGTTGTTCCTAAAACGTCAACAAACCTCAACACTCAGTGAAAGCTAACACCTGAGCGCGAAGGTTGCCGTGGTGAGAGGTGCCGTGGGATCAAAAACAAAGCAAAAAAAAAAAACTGATAAAAAATATAATTTTACCTCCTCCCTCCCCATAATCCCAGGCTTCCAAGAGTGACCTTTGATCCCGCAGCATGTGTGGTATGCTGAGCCGCCCGCGCTCCGCTCTGATCCTGGGAAGCAATCACCGAGCGCCACTATCAGAGGAAAAGGAGAAACACTCTATAAGCCCGAGTGTGGAGGTGAGCGCCGAGCGAAAAGCAAATGTGCAGGGATGGAAAAAATAACCAAGTGCAGCCAACCACGCAGAAAGCTGATGGGCCAGAGCGGCGCGTGATAAAGGTAGAGTGGATACTGTATCTACAACACAGCCTGGAGCCGACAGGGAACCCAGGAAAAACAACATGGGAACAATCTGAGCGAGCCAACGCAGAACATTTCACTTTAATTTCACTCATTTGCTTTATTAACTCAAATTCTGATTATTTATACAACACAAATTCACCCCAAATCACCCAGAGACACAGAATCCAACCCATTTTATTTCAATAAAACCTCATTTTCAGCTCTAATAACAGATCATGCACTGCAAAAACAAAATCTTAACAAGTGTTTTTGGTCTAATTTTTTGTGCAAATATCTTAGTACACGTGAAATAACACAAGTAACTTCTCAGAAAGATATTGGAGTTTGTTCTCGCTCAATATTTCCTTAATATCAGTGAAAAGGTTTTACTTCCACTGGCAGATTATTTCACTATATCATGGAAAAACTGTGAAATAATCTGCCATCAATATTACAGTTATTTACTTAGAACAAGGTTTTATATCTCGCTGAAAAGTTGTAAGTTAGTTTTGTCTTATTTAAAGTGTAGTAAGATGTTTCCTCTAGAAACTGGACCAAAAATACTTTTTTGCAGTGCAGCTAATATTTCCTGCTAACAAACATAGAAAGTCATAAAGATGAAAACTTGAGTAATTAAATCTAAAAACACACAAGTTAAAGGAAGCAGCGCCAGTGACGCAGTTTTAAATGTAATTCTGCCAAATACTGAGAAAATGCATTTATAAACTCCATATTAATTATTGTGGGATTTGGGAAATTTTACCTGATCTAAAACCTGAAATAGTTCAGTCTAACTACACTGCAAAACACAAAATTCTACCAAATATTTTTGTAAATTTAGTATAAATGTCTCCTTATGCTCCTATAAACAAGCTATAGGAGATTGTTTTAAGTAAATAATTCCTCAATGTCGATGAAAAATTACTATTTCCACTGGCAGATTATTTGACTTATAAGATGGGAAAGATTTCTTGCTATACGTGAAATAAACTGCCAGTGGGATTAGAACTTGTTGCTAGGCAACGGACTTGGCTGGCATCGCTAGGTAACACTTGTCAAATAAGTAAAACAATCTTCCAGTGGAACTTTCACTTTTTCTACTGTTCTGCAGTTTTCTGGATATTTCTCAGTAGAAGTAAAACTTTGTAGCCTGCAAAGTTTGAAATATGGACTTTAGAACCAAGCGTGTCATAAATTAACTTTAGAGGTGAAGAAAGGCGTTCCTCAGGGTTCGATCCTCGCCCCTCTTCTTTTCCTATACAAATAATCTTCAGATTATTCGACTTTATGATGTATTTATTGATACATAAGTGTCATTTTTTACAAGAAGTAACAGATTTTTTTCAGTTTGATCTTTTTCAAAGAGCTTTGACTAGGCTAATTGGCTAAATCAGTTTTCAGTGACCAGGCAGGTGGCTTAATTAGGTGGCTCTCATCCAGGGAGAGTTTTGACACTAAAGTACGTGTTGATTACTTTGTGAAAAAACATTGACCAATGCTGAGTTCTTATTTAAGTTTGAAGAGAATATGTTTTTATATTTGTCTCATTTATTCATAGATTATTAGTATTTTATCCACTATTTTATAAATGTTAGACTTTTGGAAATACAGATTTCTGTGTGTTTTTGCAGGTGCTCATCACTTTGCAACAATTGTAGATTTTGAGTTGACCAATTTATATTATTTTTAAAAAATGAATATTTGGTTGTCCTTAAGTGTATGTATCAAATACTTTATGTTTGCAAAACTGTGATTTTTTGGGAGGTTTCTTTAGCTTTGTATTTCAAATCTTTACATTTATTAATGACATTGTTGCCAGTGAGTAATTTAATCAGTTTAAAAACAATAAATCATAAATAAAGTTAAAATAATATTCCCATTTATGCTCCAACGCATCTTTAATCTTTGCCGATTTTATTCAATCAAAAAGTCCAACTAAATGGATCATTCAAACCAAAACCAGTGCAAATAAGTTGACATTTTTTTAATATTACAAGGAAAATTGCCCAACATTTTGGAGCATTTATAGATATTTTAACAATATATTTATAAATGGGGAAAGTTTGGGGGAAGGAAAAACTTTAAATAGAAAACTGTTGCGTATGAAAGCATTTGAACTAATAGGTACGTCTCTTTGCGAATTCAGAGGTTTGAATTTGTAATAACCGCCTCTGAAGCTCCACTACCCACGATGCCTCGGGGCGCGGCGAATTCCCCGCATGTGCGTTTATTTGGTTGTTTAAGAGCGATTTCCGGAAAACCGAGTTTTTCGGACGGGCCGGGAGCTGCCTTGTAACAATTATGGGGTTAAATGGCAGTCGGCCACACAGGAGGGCATTTGCCTGCTGGCAGACCCTCCTTCCCGCTCTGCAGAGGTCAAAGGTCAGAGACTTTTCAGGAAAAGTCCATTTCTCAAGCTCCTCGAAACAGGTGGAGGCCGGAGCCGCTGTGTTTACTGAAACAGCAGGAGAGGAATGGGAAACAAGGCGCTGACCTGGGAGGAACGCCGCCGCGTCCTTTACACCAGGCAGAGCAGGGTGTACTAACTTCTCATCATTAAATTCATTTGGTTCTTTATTTGGAAAAAGGCTTCGCAGGTTTCCTCATGAAAGGCGTCCAGTTTTAGAGAGTCGATTGGGGGAAAAGGAAAAAGATTTGGTAAATTCTGAGAGACAAAACTAAATTTAGGTCAATTTTTTTTTAGAAACTCTTCCTATATTTAACCAGCTGTTTTTTTAAGTGATGGGAAGCAGATTTGGCTGCAGCAAATTTTGCTTTTGGGTAAAAGTCAAAGTAGATGGTTTTTTTTAAATTATGCAGTCCTGATGTCTTAAATTTTATTAATTAATTCATTTATTTATGAAGAGCTCGAAAACAAAACAGATCCATCAGAAAAGACAAACAGATACAACTATCAGTAAAAAATGTAAATGTAAAAGAAACCTAAGGAGCAGATTTCTGCCAAAAAGGTGAGAAATTTTTAGATTAAGCACAAAACTTTTCTGGAAAAATCCAGATTAATCTCAACATTTCTGAGTATTTTATAGCTGTTTTTTTTTAAATACTTTTCAAATGTAGACTTTTTTTCTAAAAAAATTCTGAAATTAATCTCAAAGTTGTAGTTTTTCTAGAAAATTTTTTACTTTTCAAATTTAAAAATTTCCTTTTTTTTTCAGAAAATTCATGGAAATGTACTTTTATTTTTTGCACCGTTGTAGATCGACCCGGTGGGTCAAACATGTAAAAATGATGAATCATCAAGCCGCCTTTCAAACGGTTCATTCTAGTTATAATATGAAGTCGATAATGAAGCACCGTGTTGCTGAATCGATTCCCGATCTGGATTTCTTTTAGATATCGGTACCGATGCAGGTTATCGGATCGGAGCGTCTCGGCGCAGAGCTGCTGAGCTGTGGGAGCGTTTTGCTGCGGAGGGAAGCAGAGGGCAGCAGGCGGTCGATCCCTCGCTGCTCGCCGTGTTTGGATTGGCTGATCCGCAGGGACCCGGCGCTGAACCCGTCAGGAAGGGCTTAAGTGTTCAGGATTAGGGACCCAAAAGGCATTCGGGCCTCGGAGGAGCTCGGCACACCTGCAGGAAGGGGGCAGGAAGAGGCCGGCCGGTCCTGACAGCAGCTGGGGTCGCTGTTCGACGCCGTGGCCCAAGGGCAAGGTCGGCCCGGCCCGCCCGGCCGGGTCGGGAACAGCGGGCGGATTGTTTTCGGACGCGCCGAATGCGTGCCAGCTGCGGCTGCGGATTCCTGACCTCACATTAGCACTACGAAGGGAAGCCGGACTGCTAATGAGCGCTGACCTCTGACCCCGGCTGAGCGGCTCCGCTGAACCCCGGACCCGGTGTGAGTCGCTGGTTTTCAGCTCCCGATCCCGACCAAAACCTGCTTTCTCTCCGTTCCGCGCAGGAAAACGTGCTGATTAGTGTTTTAATAACCAGAAATGTTGGGAGCTGTGAATAAATTCAGGTTTAAACTTTGAGCGGGTCGACATGAAAGCGTCAGCGTTTCCCCGGGCCTAATTGGGCCGGACAGTTAACATCAAAGCTTCACATGTAATCTGTTCTGAAACATTCTCATGGCTCCGCTCTCTTTCTCTCTCTGAAAATAATGTAATGAAGGTCATTCTTCATAAACTCACTTTGATCTGTAATTTTTAATAAAATTTCCTCATCTCTTCCTGCAGTCGATTTGCTTGCACACTTTTCACCTTCGTCCCTTTATTTTTCCCTCGCAGTGTGTGGTAGCAGCTCAACTCGCCTGAACAAAAAAACAACTTAAAAGCGTTTCTTTTACTGCTGACGTGCCCCAGCACCTGCAACAGATGTATAATTAAGCTGTGATGCTTTATAATGAGGAGCTACTTTTATAGAGACGATTATGTGTAATGTAAAATAAAATGCATCGCAATGGAAATCCCCACATAGCAGAGTAAAGATTATAATTCAGCTCGTTAAATTGAAGGAAGGCTGGGCGACTTTTATTGCTAAGTCAGTGAAATTCAGCTGAAATTCCTGAACAAATAACATGTTTTACACACCGAGGCGTGCGAAACCGCCGCCGCCGCCGCCCTCTTGTTCCTATCGGCACGATTTAATGAGGAATCAGCTGCACTGCAAAAACACAAAATCCATACAGTGTCTGATTGGGTGTTTTTTATCTTCAGTGGAGTTAAAGAAAATATCTAACGTTTACACAGAATCCACATTTTAACACTTTTATAATAAAAATGCATCAATTATGACAAAAATAAAACATCAAATGAGAAGAAATAGAATTTTTAAACATTGAGGTAGAAAATTAGTTTTATTTTATTCTAACTACTTTAACTGTTTTAAATTTTAAAAGGGTTGCTTCAGTACAATTTTATTAATTTTATTTAATCTGAAGTGATTTTAGTCTTAAAATTAGGCGACTTCCTTTCTCACACTGCAAAAACACAAAATCTTACCAAGTTTAATTTATGTTGCAAATACCAGTTTTTTAAAGATGAAAATATGCAACAAAAAATTTGAATTTACACTGCAAAAACACAAAATCTTGCCAAGTATTTTTACTAGTTTCTAATGTTTTTGCGGTGCGAGATGTAAAGATGAAATTATGCAACATTTCTCTCTCTCGTCCTCTGACATACATGCTATTTTAGTGCATTTAAAATAAGACAAAACTAACTAGTTAGTAATAATTGATTTAAGTCAGTTATTTTGTAATATTGATTTTTTAAAAAATGGGAAAATCTTGTTATAAGTGGAAAAACTTGTGTATTTTATCAACATTCCAGAATCATTGACTGAAACAAGCTCCTACATGTTTCTGAAAACGTAGTTTTGTTGCATTTCACCAGGTCAGAAGCAGTTGGTTATGTTTTGTGTTTTTGCAGTGCAGATCAGCCGCAGTAACGAGCCGTGAGCGCTAATACTTGGGGATCAGTTGCACTGGATGAGGCGGCTTTATCCAGTTATTAGGGTAATGTAATGGAGTCTCTTAATCCAAACCCAGCAAACCCTCACACCGTAGGGGGCACAATAGTGAGGCAACATGTTATTCCAACACAAAGCTCACTTCCCCGCTAATGTAGCAGGACAGTGAGGTTCAAACAAGTCCTTCACAGTATCTCCCTCTAAAATGATTTTCTCCTTTTCTGCCTCCAACAGACGCTCTGCTGGCATATTCTACGCCCCTTAATGCCAAATTAAACCCCGGCCGCTTTTATTTTAAATGAGGGAAAAAGGCGAAAGAGAGCCACTGGTTAATCTAGGGAAAAAAAATTAAAATGGTATTAAAAAGTATAGAACATTACATTAATGCCGTCCGGCACAATTGGTGGTAATTGGGAGATAATCCAGGAGCGGCGGGCCGGGTTGGAGCGTCTTCTGCCGCCGCGGAGTCCTACGAACCGCGGGACGGGGTCAGAGGAGGAGGAAGAGGAGGAGGAGGAAGAGGAGGAGGGATTAGCTCTGGCATTGTTGGCTCTTTCCACTGGAACATGACCTTGACGAGAGTTTGGTTCCTCTCTCTCCTTTCTTCCTCCATATATTCCAGCAGAATGAACTTTAATAGCAGCATAATGGGCGATTCAACAAGGCCAAGAGAAACACGCCAAACATGGAGAGTAAAACCTCCAACACCTTCACGGCGTTTTGGGGAAAGACCTTCACCTACTGCATTTACACATCCCAGCTCCAGACAGCAGAACAGCTGAAACAAGAGGAAACAGCTTTTCATCAAAAACGATTTAAACCACAAATGAATGAAAACTGTTGGTGATTTTATTGTTTGGCTGAAGAACGACAAACTCAACCGGATGACAGAGTGACACGTTTTCATCACATAGACAGACTTTTTCTCTTGATTTTAATCATGTCTCTTATTTCATGGAAACAAAGCCATTGCCAAACTGTGTTTCTCTACATTAGCAGAACATAAACAAAGTTTATTTGTAATGGAAACGCAGCAACTATCACTAGTAACTTTATAAAATATTTCTGTTAATGTTAAAATCTGTGAAGAAACATCCATTTCCTCCCTTAGCTATGTGGAGAAATGAACTGTTCTCTGTCAAAAACAACCAATCCCAGGAGGCGGGTCTTAGTGCTGTCAATCATCCTCATGTATGCTGCTAACTTCAAATTCGAAAAGAAGTTCTTCAGCGTTATTGTCGATAAATGTGCTGATGACAGAGAAACAACTTATCATTTCAGGAAAACCGTTTGTTATCCACAGCCAATGGTGGCTATGCTAAGTAGCATTAGCATGCAGAACATCCTCTATTGTGAGGAACAAGCTGTTACGAGGGGCTGAGCAGCTCACACACAAGCCTGATTGACAGCAGTAAGTCCCTCGTGGCTCTGATTGGTTTTTGTTTTGGAAAAAAACCCAAAATCTACCAAGAAATTTTGGTCTCATTTCAACTTCATGTATCTTTTTACACTTGAAATAAGACAAATCTAAAAGTAATTTTTTAGCCACATGTAGCTTCTTGTTTTAAATCAATAAACGCTAAAAATTATTGAGAAAGTTTTAATTCTATTGTCAGATAAATTTACCCAGAACAATCTATTTTCCCAAAGTTATAAGTTAAATAATCTGCCAGTGGAACCAGAACTTCTTCATCAATATCAAGAAATTATTTACTTAAAACAAACTTCTGAGTTAGTTTTGTTTTAATTCAAGTGAACTAAGATAGTTGTGCTACAAACTGGACAAAAACACCCGGTAATATTTTGTGTTTTTGTTGTGCTGCAGATATCAGGAGAGTTTTAACAAATATATAAAAAACATTTTGTTAATAAAAGTTTGCAGCTTTAAAACCAGATTCAAAGCAACATGATGACCAGAAACAATTGGATTTTTATCCAAATTAGTCGAGTTGCACAAGTTGGATTTTTAGGGTGAAAAGATCCGAATCGCGACTTTCAGGGAAAAAGTCGGATATTTGTTTTAATCGGGCAGAAAAAAAGCAGATTTGTGTCGTATTCTCCTGCTGTGTGAACGCAGCCATGGAGCTGCAGCCTTCCTCGCCGAAACAGCTGCTCCAGCTACAACAACAAAGTTTAAGTGTGCCAAAATGAGACGGGCGATCCGGAGTGCTGTGGGAAAGCCTGTAAATGTTATGTGTTTTAAAAATGGTTCTGATAATCTCTCCCCTAATCCCTTAATTGGGAGTCAATGTAGTCTCCTGCGAGCGCACAAAGCCGGAGCCGGAGAGGATCTCTTAGAGCGAAGCGCCTACACCTGGGCGACCGGGCCGCCTTTCACTGCGCCGAGGACGCTTTCAGAAAAGTCCTTGGCTGTGAACGTTCCCATGTTAAAGCACTACCTATTAAGGTACATCTGAGAGAGATGTATTTCCGCACGCTGTTTGAAGATTCCCATTTGCATGAGAAAAAAAAACCGTGGGTCTGTGTAAAACTGTAACTTGTGAACTGATCAAAAGCCAGAGGCCGTTCTGGAGCTGAATGGCTTTCCCCCTTTGACACGAAAGAGGTTCTCTTGAGGCGCCTTCGCGGCGGTGGCCTTGGAGGTTAGCAAAATGTCGCCCCCCACACCAAACGGGCTATTCTCTGGAGTCCGGACAGCACTTGAGGAGAAAAGAGACGGTTTGCCGCTGCGGCTCAAGCCCCACTCACATTCCAGAAGAGGCTTTTCCTCGTCCCACAGACGGCCTTTGAACAGAGGATGTGCTGCAGCTAAACACGCCAAACGAGGCTGGTTTTCATATGCTAATATTATTGGTTAAAAGGGATTTTAAATGGATAAGAATGTTGTATTGTGGTTATCTTGTGCAAATATTACAAGGTTATCAATATTGTTGTTTTCTTTTAAATGAAAATATGTAAAAACATAAAATTTTTCCAAGTGTTTTGGTCTAGTTTCTACAAATATCGTAATACACCAAAAACTATTCAGGAAGAAATAGAAGCTTGTTTTAGGTCAAAAGTTTCTTAATATGTATGAAAAGTTATATTTAAACTGTCAGATCATTTTGCTTATAACATGAGAAAAATGTCTTGTTATTAGTGAAACTTTAAGCGTATCGACCTCAGAGGTCTGGAAGGTCGATACACCGGCAGAATCGAGTTTCTGTGTTGAACAGTGATGAACAGGCAGCATCTCTGACATAAAACAATCAGGTCCGAAACTGTTGAGTTTTAAATAATGTTTTCCTGCCTTCAGTTCTTGGTGCAGCGCCTCCACAGGCGAGGAGGGGAACAGTTCTTTCAACTAATGTAACAAATGTTGCAATTTTGGCCAGTTGAAATGAACTCTGCCATAATTTGAATGCTTATGTGAATGCAAAGCAGGCTGCAGTCTCTAGTGTAAGGCATTCTGGGTAAATACACCCAAAACAAGCAAGCTAAGCTAGTGCTAGTGGGAAAAATGGGTTGTGGTCTTTTACTAAAAAGAAAAGAGAAATTCTACGACACTGCTACATTTTTATTTACAGGAAGTTGAAGGTGCGCTCAGTGGTTTTCATGTGTTTTCCTTCAGTAGTTCTTGGTGCAGCGCCTCCACAGGCGAGGAGGGGAACAGGTTTTTCAACTGATGTAACAAATGTTGCAGTTTTAGTCCCACATCTGCTGAACCATCAGGTGGGAAAACAGCTTTAATTGCAACTAGATGTTTGACTTGGGTAAACACTTGCCTGGATCCCCAACTCCGTAAATCTCAGTCCGTTTCCCACTCCCCCTCTGCCTTTCTCCCACTCTGTGACTCAGCTGGTTTCACTTAGAGAACATGGAGAGAGCGGGTCACGGGGTCGTACCATGACCTCATCAAATTAGCCCCAACCGAGTGAGGTGTTTAGCACGAGTTAAAACAAGTAATCTGAAGGGCATTAAATGCAAATGCGACGTCCATATGCCCACTTCAAAAGCGATAGCTTCCATCTCTCCCCTCCACACACACACACACACACACACACACACACACACACACACACACACACACACACACACACACACACACACACACACACACACACACACGCAAACTATCCAAGGGTCTCACGTAGTGGGGGGGCCGTTAAGATGACAATGAGTTTCTGTCAAGCTGACCAGGTGCAACACATTTCGAGCGATGGTGGGGTTGTTTGATATCTGCAGGGAGAACGCTGCGAACCGTGAGTCCGAATGGCTCTTTGAAAGCAGATATCTCCCACACGTATGCATTATCTGCATCAAATCCCTTCCCAGCCTGACCTCAAACTCCGAGTATGGAAATAAAGGAGGAGATGCTTTTAGAGGTTATCCAGGAGTTTGCAGCAGAGGGACGGAGGGAGGAGGGAGACGTCAGAGTAATACTTCATAAACGCTCCGCCATGTGCTCCTGTTAGTGAGAGTGAGGGCCCGGTCAGGCTGTGGAGATTACGGGCGAAGACTGATTTTGCCCCCTCGGGCGCTGGCCAGGCTGGGAACATGTGGCAGCTCATATGTGCTAATAAGCACCTGTGGAGAGGGAGGAGGAGGAAGGAGGAAAACCCCTGCAGGGCCCGACAGCAGTGCCACCTGCACAGACCTCCACTGTGCCTCTGACTCAGGCAGGAAAACCTGACAAACATAACGAGCATCCAGGCGAAGCAACCAGAAAGTTACAAATCCTCACCTCCGCCTGGCTGCAGATTTAGAAAACCCCCCAAAAATATAACCTTTATTGCTCAGCAGTTTAGAAAATAAAAGGTTTTGAGTATTAATAGCAGAATAATAGTGCAAAAACACAAAATCTTACCAAGTATGTTTGGTCTAGTTCTAGTGCCAATAGTTTACTGCACTTGAAATAAGACAAAACTAACTTATAAGTAGGTAGTTTTTTTTTTATCATTAATGTTGATAAAAAAATAATTAGTTCTATTGGCAGATTATTTCATTTCTAAGATGTTTTTTCTGTGTTACAAGGGAAATAATCTGCCAATAGAACTAGGACGTTTTCATCTATATAGAAATTATTCACCTAAAAAAACTTCTATATCCTGCTAAAAAGTCACTTGTAAGTTAGTTTTGTCTTATTTCAGGTTAACTGATATTTCCACCAGAAACTGGACAAAATCACTCAGTAAGATTTTTTGTTTTTTCAGTGTAGAAATAAATGTTTTTTAGCTGTTGAAGTTTAAAACCCATCTGTTTAATACTGAAAAGCTCAGGATGTTTGTTGCAGGTTTGTGGTGGACAGAAGCTGAATGCTGCTTTTCCATGTTTGGTTCTGGTTCTGGGGATGCAGAACCAGAACCAGAAGACCTGAGGGGTCCAGAAGGATCTTTAAGCCGTTCAGTGATTTATAAACTAGCAACAGTATGTTAAATCTATTCTCTGAGCTCCAGGGATCCAGTGGAAGGACTGTAGAATTGAGTGACATGATTTATCTTCTTGTTTTTAGTCAGGACTCCTGCAGCAGCTTCTGGATCAGCTGCAGCCGGAGGTTGATTGGTTAGGCAGGCCCGTGAAGACGCTGCTGCAGAAATCAGTGATGACATCACGGATGAGTTTCTCTAGATCTCGCTGAGACATTAGTCCTCTAATCCTGGAAAGGTTCTCCAGGTTCTCCAGGTTCTCCAGGTTCTCCAGGTCTGCTTTGATACTTTGTTGTATTTTGGTACAAACATTTACAATTACAGATTAGCAGTTTTGAAGAGAATTTGAGCAAAACCATAAAAGTAAAGAGGAAAAAATTCAGAAAAATTAAAAATAGATGTAGAGCAGTAATTCCAAATTGTTCTTATAAAATTCACCTGTTTGATTTGCTCACCAACATTTTGGGAAGCTGAAAAACCAAAGGATACCAAAAACCAAAGGATGCCACTTTATCTCCTATTGGCTGGTGCTTGCAAAGCAGCCAATCCTGATTTTCCTTGCTGCTGATTGGCTGAACCACCAAGAGCAGAAATAAGGAAGATGGTGGCTGTTCACTTATCTTACAATGATAAAACAGTTTATTTTTTAAGTTGCAAGCTGCCAAAACAAGAAGAAAATCTGATTCTATGGATCTATGTTGGATTTTACTGAAGTCTGGGCAGCAGCTTGAACCTGCATCACTAAAAATAGAAAAATGCATCACTAAATGTAAGAGCGTCTGGTCAGGCCAAGTGAATTTAAATAAAACTGTCTGAATGAGTTAAAGATCTGCAATGTTTTTGGTACAAAAACCCAAACAGTAATTACGAGCGATGTAATATAGTTCCTTAAGTACACTAACCAAACGAATTAAACTCTCAGCGACGCAAAACAGCTTCTGAAATGTGTCATAAGTAACACATTGAGGCGTGCAGAGACTCGCATCAAAGTCTCACTTGTTCTGGTTTGATAGGGTGTGCGTGTGTGCGTGTGTGTGTGCGTGTGTGTGTGTGTGTGTGTGTGTAGCCTCATCGAAAACGGCACACAGCTGCTTACGAGGAACGCTGGAGTAAAAAGAAGACATTGTGGGGAAACGCTTTCCTGTCAGGCAAATTTGTCTGAGCTGTAAACGTATTAAAATAAACAGGAGAAGTAATGACTTCACGAGGTTCTTGTGACCACTGGTTGTCCTAAACAATAATCACAAACATTTTATACTACAAATTATCATAAAAGTTGTTTATATCTTTCCATCACAGCCAAAATCCACATGAACTGTTTGGTTGTTTTTCCAGTTTGAGGAGCTCTAAGCATGTATTGGCTGATATTACTGGATGTTCTTGCCCACTATAAATGGGTTCTTCATATGCTCTGTCAGTTATGTATCTTAGCAGCACATGTTTGCATGTGTGAGAAATAGGCAAATACCGACGTGTTGACTTAAAGAATCGCCAGTCGGAGCCTTGCTTTGAGAGCCCAGTAAACCACATTAAAAACCTGCCACTATTTAGAAAATATGCATGTCTGTAATCTTTAGAAATCTGCTTCAAGCCATGAGTGATGCACTTATGCATTTTTCAACGGCTAAACACAGAGAGTTAATCAGCCTGCGGTGATTTACGGCATTTCATATTTTTCACATCTGGAGTCCATATAAACAGGAATATTTAAAGGAGCACTTTACTGCTCTCCACATACTTCACTGACAATCGGACCATCTCACCACAGAGAGCATCCGCTGCACGAACCAGGAATCGATTCTCTCCATGCCTATTGGCACCGCTGGTGAAGATTTAAAAAAGCCTGAAAAAATGTAGCTTTTATTGCTAATGGATATGAAAATGACGATTACCTTGAAGGATAAAAAAATTATAATGAATTTTAAAAAGTAAATCACATTTTTGTGGCCCATGTCTAACAAAAGCAAATGGTTCCATTTAGCAAACGCCACGTGTTTACATTTATGATGGTAGGACAAGTTTTACAGGAACACTGCAAAATCAGAAAATGTTATTAAGTATTTTTGTCTAGTTTCTATTATAAATATGTTACACGTGAAGTAAGACAAACATTTTTTTAAATTATTTTAATTAACTAAAATAAGAGCTTATTTTAGTTAATTATGTAATATTTATGAAAAAGTTCTCATAACGTTGGACAAATGTCTTATTATTATTATTGTTATTATTATTATTATTATTATTATTATTATATTATTATTATTATTATTATTATTATTATTTACTTAAACAGACTTATATTTTGTGCTGAAAAGTTGCATTTGTCTTATTGCAATATATTTACACTAGAAACTAAACCAAAATACTTGGCAGGATTTTTTGTTTTTTAGTCTACACAGAGTCTTGTAGTTGGTATTAACACTTGGCTACTGTAAGATGCTAACTCTACTTAAGTTTTCTAACAATGAGGGTTTTTTACTTTTTAAATTTAACCAATAAACCTCGATTCTTGTTCTTTTGATTCAGATTGAGTTATTTTAAAGTTTTAATGATCGTTCAAACTGTGGATGCGGACAAGTTTAGGGCTGTAAATTTGTCCGCAGTCAAATGATCTGGCTCAAGGTACCGTTCTGTGTTGCACCCGGACAATTATTCATGTTGCACAGTGCTCTCATTTCCGCCTGCGATCCGTTGACGCATGCTAAAAGTTGTTAGCATCCAAGAAACGAGACCTGGATGGAAAGAAAGAAGCGCCACCAGGAAAAAGGCAAAACAGCGTAAACATTTTGGAATAATTTTAAACTACATAGAAAAATAACTCAGTTCTCTGGGTGGACTATAAAGCTGAAATGGACACGTCCTGGATGCTCAACAGGAAACACCCACTACGTGCTTCCAGCTCCGTAATGGCGGCTAATCGGTAACGTTTTTCTTATTGAATGATTTTGTGATCTTAATAGAGAATGTTTAGGCTAAAATTACATGTACTTTACATGTAAAAGAGTTAAAAAAAATTTTTAAACTAGGTTTAACTTATGACTAAATGTGTTTATTAATGCTTTAATTCTAGTTTGCTTTGTAATTTTTTAATGTGAAATGTTTTATCTCATTGGTTTTTTTGTGCTTTAGAAACGTTAAAAACTCTTCAGATTTGAGACTAAAAGTAAGAATTGTTTTGCATGTTTTCTGTTTTTTATTTGATTTTTTTTCTTTTACACATTTGTTTTATTAGCTTAAGTAGCTAATACAGAATATTTTATTAAATTACTCAACTGTGAGAATAATCAAGATTATTCAATTACTGAAATAGCCTGTTGTGATTTTTGTGCTGCTATTTTCAGATTAAAGTAGATCAACACAAATCTGCCTTACTTTGTTGACATGTTCGCTTGTTTTTCCAATTCTGAAGAATGGCGTTGAAAAATTGGCCATATTTTTACCCCTAGAAATAAAAAAACAGATGGCAAAATAAAAATAAACAATACATTTACAAAATGTTTCAATTGCCCTTATCTTAAAGGGAGTGTTACGAATCCAAACAAATGTTGATAAATATTTTGTTTAAAGCATCAAAATTTTAACACACGGTTATTTTCCCTGCCATTAAAATAACATTTAGTTTTTTCTAAACATTTCAGAGTAGGATTATGCTGCTGTGTTTATTTTAATTTTATTTGACACATCTGTACCAGCAGAACTAAGAAGAAGACAGGAGGGCTGCAATCAGTAACTTCACGCTAACTTTACCCAAACACACTCGAAATGACTCTCAGCTCCTCAGGCAGTTTTAGATGCTCAATACAGGCAACTGGATAAAATATTTATATTAATTTCTTTTCAAAATTAGAATCATTTAAACTTTTATCCAGACGCTATAACATCCTTAATCAAAATTATCCTGCGCATAACTGTGCCAATGCGTATTTTTAAAAGTTTGTTGAGACTCCGGTAATAAAATTTCCAATTTAAATTTTAATTGAACAACAGAACATTTGCGTTTTGAAGCTGATATTAATTTTCAATGCGGTTTGAGAAAATGAGTCTTTGTCAGCACAAGAGTTATCAAGCACATTATAAGATACAGCGCGTTTCAGTGAACGTTTCGGCTGCGCAGAAACGTTACAAATGTACACACACTTCATTAATGAAACGGATTCACATCATCAGCAAATTATACAGTTTAGTTCTTCAGCGCGATTCCTTTTTAGGGAACCGTGAACTTAGAAACTTATCTAATAATTCATATTCCCTGCTAACCCTGTGTCTTCTGCGAGCGGATGCTGACTTTGTCTAACGGTTCACGCCGCTTCTGCGTTCTGCACCTGAGAGATACCGAAGCAATTAACTGCATGAACAAATGTTACC
The DNA here is from genome assembly GCA_911649635.1 of Poeciliopsis gracilis. Classification (NCBI taxonomy): domain Eukaryota; kingdom Metazoa; phylum Chordata; class Actinopteri; order Cyprinodontiformes; family Poeciliidae; genus Poeciliopsis; species Poeciliopsis gracilis. The sequence continues at coordinate 7,278,415 of CAJVRI010001154.1, forward strand.
TTTAAACAGACGTGAGGAGGAAACATTAGGTGTGTTTCCCCAGGTTTGCCCTTACGGACAGAAAGTCGAGTTGATGGAAATAATTTGCAACCTTAGATCATTTTCTTCTACCTTACTCTGACAACAAATGAGAAGTTGACACTGCAAAAACACAAAATATTCCCAAGTATTTTAGTCTTGTTTCAAAGCAAACATATAGCACATTTGAAATAAGACAAAATTTACTTACAAGTTACTTTTCAGCAAGATATAGGAGCTGGTTTTAAGTCAGTAATCCCTTAATATTGATGAAAACATATTAGTTTCACTGGCAGATTATTTCACTTACAACAAGACTTTTTCCCTATAAGTTAAATAATCTGCCAGTGAAACTATTTTTTATTAATATTAATGGATTATTGACATTAAACAGCCCCCTATATATTGCTGAAAAATAACTTATAAGTTTGTTTTGTCATATTGCCTTAGAAACTAAACTAAAATACTTGGTAAGATTTTGTGTTTTTTGTGTAGTTTCTTGTGCAAATACTTTTATTTCACTTAAAATACAACAAAACAATCTAAGAAGTACAAGATGTTTTGCTATATCTTTAGGCAGATATGAGCTTGTTCTGAGTAATTAGTTCCTTAATATTGATAAAAACAACTTGCTCCACTATATTTTAAGTAAAATAATTGTTGCACAGTGCTCTCATCTAGAATTATTTCATTAATATTGAGAAAGTTTTGACTCAAGCTCCTGTATCTTCTAAAAATATATTTGCAAGTTTACTTAAAACACAATAAAACTAAGATATTTGCAGTAGAAACAAGACAAAATTACTTGTTAAGATTTTGTGTTTTTGCAGTGAATTTTCAGAAAAAGACCCAACAAAAGATAAGCGGTCCTGTTGTGTTGCAGTGGGAGCTGCAGCGTTGACGCTGTGGATTGTATCTGCAGTTCGCTTCAGATGAAAATAATCCCCTCTCCTAGACCCGCCGGCTTTTGCCCCTTGAAGGAGCACAAGTCTTTGATAACGACGACATGTTTTAGAAGAGTGGCCCCCCATCCTCCCAACCTCCTCCAGCTCCTTCCTAAACTCCTAATAAATAGCTTCAAACATAAGAGATCCCAAATCAGCTCTTTGAGCGAAAAGGAAGCATTGCAAGAGCATGAGATCAACCCCTGGATTATTCTTCCCCCGGCTGAAAAGCAGCGCTCTCCAGCCCTCGCCCTGCTATAATACCCTTTGGTTGCCACAAGGAACGCTATTCGGATTACGTGGTGCCCCTTTCATGCAAGCAACAAGTGACAAAGGGGGAGATTGGGCAACTAACCTGCTGTTTAGATAAATAAAGGTACTCTATCAGCTCTAATAATTGCTAACCCCCTCTCCTTTGGGCCCATTGTCTGCTGACAAGTGCTGCTTGGCCTTCGTCTAATTGCTGACAGATTTGATTTTTCAGCGACAGCGGGGGATCTGTTTGTGGCCTCCACATTCCCCGTCTCCCCCCAACGCCACCTATTCTGTCCCGTCCTTTTTCTAAAAAAAATCCTCTTTTTTCTGCTTTCTGAACTTCTAAGCGATTAGAAGTTTTTTGGTTACTTTTAAAGACGTTTCCAGCCGGCATAAGATTCTCACAGCGATGGCAACTTTTAAAAACACAGAAACACAGAAATGGATTCTGTTTAACTCAAGAATATTCAATAAGCACATGCTGAATTTAGTTGTAGTTTTCAGGATTGAGAGGATGTTATTCCTAATTTGCTTGTCTATTCTTTACTTATTATTAATGTCACTGTGTAATTAGTCATTTCGGCTCCACCTGCATATCAAGAGTCGTTTATAAAGTTACACAATCCATAATTTTGGTTATTTAGCTCATTGTAAGAGAAGAAAGTAGGGATTCATTTTTCAAAGTCATATTTTCACCATTTTATTAATTTAGCTAAATGCAAGTTCACTTGCCAGGAACCGGAAGTAGACTATCAAAATAAAAGTCAAGTCTCTCTACATAAATTCCCACTTGTGATTTGGCGCATCCATTGTTGCTGTAGATTCAATGGTAAATGTCTAAATTGCCGTTAAAATAGATTATAATCCGTTTTAATCTGAAATGTTTTCAATGATGAAAAGTTCAAAGCGAGTCAGTTGCGTTTTGGTAATCCGCTGCCTGAAATGGGCAAAATAATCTGCATATTAGCTAAATATTTAGCACTGAGTTAAATATTTAGTGCGAGGCAAAATGTTTGTTTGATAAATATTTAGCTTGCTCACTTTATATTTAGCTTGGAGCTAAATTAGTAAGTTAAGTACATAGCTTAGTAAATATTGAGCTTCAAACTGCAATACTTATAAACAGATAAAGTAATGAAAGTATAACTTTGAAAAATTAACCCCAATTTTTTCCTCCTAAATGATCCAACACATTGACTAATTTTTGATTTCGCTGCTTTTCAAACGGCGCCTCATACCTGTATTTTTAAATCTGAGAGTCTAAGAGAGAAACATTTCCAAACAGTCGAGGTGTTTTCTTGTTTTCTTCTTCACCTTGACATGATGAGGATTTAAAAACTGGACTGCTGAGCTAATTTTATCTGCAGGGACATAAAGGTTGAAAAGACGTCGCGGTGAAAATGGCGGCTAAGGTTAACTAACCCTAAAATTCAACATTATTGCTTCAGCTAAAGTTGGATGGGATGTTTAAACCGAAAAGGCCAAAGAGCCAAAATCACCACATGTTTAATTTCCAGGAAGTGGAGGAAAAATGAAAAAAAAATATTCCAACATCATAGATCAGCTCAGATCAAGCCTGAGTTTTTTTTTTTTAAAAGACGAGCAAATTCAGATATTCATAAAACAGAACATGAAACTGATCGTAAATGAGTCTCTTTCAGCTTTATACACACATCTGGTGACCAGAACATCAAAATATGTGCTCAAATTATATATGGCTGTTATTAAAAAGCGAGGGGTAAATATGAAAAACGCGAAGCCTGACGGAGAGAAAGGAGTTTGACAGTTTTTATTTAAGGAAGCCGCTTTTTTGTGAGGTTATTATTCCATCCAGCCACTGTAATTATAAAACTACACATAGTTTCTGGGTAGTAAACAAACGATCATTATGATGTTGAACGGAAACCGTGCATTCATTAAGGGAATTCGCTTAAAGGATAAATTTAAAAGGATTTAGTCCTTTACTTCAGTTTTAAATGGCTGTGTAACCTTGTTCCTTTTGCCTCAGCGACACTTTTTTTTTTCAAACAGAAAGTGTTATTTCCTGGGTTGGCGGCCTTCGCTGCTCTGCTCTGGCCTGCAGGCTGCATGTAATGAGGCTGGCAGTACCCCAAAGGACAGCTAGAGGGCTCACTCCAAAACAGAGCCTCCACAATCAACCTCTAAACACTTAAAAAAGCTAATTATCCCAGGAACAAAACTGCACTTCTGCTTTTTTTCTTTTTTCCTTTCACTTAACACAATTAGTCATAAATTTCCCGAGTTTCTAAATCTACACAGGCTCCCTTTTCTGTGCGCAATTATTCATAGTTTCATGTTTGTATCATATTCAAGTTTCAAAGCAAACATATTTTCTGTGCTGGTGTCTGTGTTAATCATCCCACCCACACATTTCATGGATTAGTCATTCACATTGCATGAAACATGAACCAGAGTGCAGCTCTGCCAACTATATGCATACATATTATCCAGAATATTTCTATTGGGGAGTTTGAAAGGGTTAGGTAGGCACTATATATACACAGAGAGGAAGAGAGAGAGAATCAATGACTCCTAATCCACTCAACTACAGGCTCAGATAATTATGCATTTCATAAATGATTAGCAAAATACAGGAATATTTAATCCTGCTTTGCATTGATGTGCTTTAAACAACGCTTAGGTACAGCAGAGCACACAAGCAGCAAATTGGCCTTTCTGCTGGAAAATGGCATATTTGTGGCAAAAGCCGTGTTTGAATGTGACCTTTTTCACAAGCATTAGAGCAGTTTTAAACACATTTGTAATTGAAAATGGGGAACTATTTGCAAATAAATGGAAAGGCTTAGAATGTACAGCATCCGCATCCAAATCAATTAATTTTGGAGCGTTCAGCTGCTTTCAGGCAAAGCTCAATGAAAGACTGGTGGCTCTACGTACCTGACAGAGATGCTAACAAGTCACTTCATGCTAGTCCAAACCTTAAGGAGCTTGTCACATCCAAGTCACAAATCTTTGACGAGCAAGCCCAAGTCTCTCTACACATTTTTGAGAGGAAAGCAAGTCCGAGTCTTTGTGGGTCAAATTCAAAACAGGCACAAGTTTTTGTTTTTGAGGGGCTTGTCCATGTCTCAAGACTTGGAGAACTTTTTAAGGACAGAGTCCAAGGGTGCATTTATACCAGCCCAGAATTCATTTGTCTGGAAAGTCCAATTGGTTTGGGAATTCAAATTCCGTGCTGGAATTTGAAGTGAACTAAAAACCTCATAATTACAATATTTACGTTGTTATCCAACTGGAGCCAGCACATTAACAACTTGATCCTCATTATCGTCGGCCATGGTGGTTGTTTTTCTTCCATCTTTCGCGAATCAGGAGGTAGAATAGTGACGTTTGTTGAGTATCAGTGTCGTTCAGGTCGGCTGAATGCGACTCAGGTCACATCGGACAAGATCTGATGCGTATCGGATATCGGATGTGGCCTGGGTCGCATTGGAAAAAATCTGATCTTTGTTGTTCAGACTGTCATAAAAAGATAATTAAGGAAAGTTTTTATTCAGAAAATAAAAGCAGAATTGGGTCACTTCAGGCTGCAGTGTGAACGTAGCCTAAGTAAAGGCCCAAACATTGTAGCGCCAAGCAGACCGGCATATTCTCACTTCAAACTCATCAGACAGAACCAGCTGTTTTCGGTTCCAAAACATCAGCTTTCTGCTTATAAGATGAAAGCACCTTCAATAAAAATGGATTAAATTATTAGTGACATTGTTAATCCTTGTTACTTTAAGAGTTTTCCTGTTTATAGCAGTGTTTCGCACAGCATCATTGATGTTTCTCTTTCATTTCTCTCAATGTGTTAACAAGATGCTGGCTTGTGAATTAAAAGAGCTTTTAAATCCAGCCCAGTGCTGTACGCCTTCATGAACACATCGGTACAGTACCAGGAAAGGTCAGGGCCTCAAACTGCCAATCAGAAATGTCAGCTCCGCTTAATGTCATCAAAGTAACCTTTTGTGGTTGAAATGACACAAAAATGAGAACTCTTCAGCATTTCTCTGTCAGAGACCTTGACCTTTGATGTGACATTGTACAATGTGACAATCATTACTGCCCCATCACCCGAAGAATGAAGAATACTACCAAATATAGAGTCACAATCGATAAACTCAGATTTAAAGTACATTTTGGAAATAACTTTAAACAGGCATTAAACATTCTTTCCTACAAGCCCACTTCTCTCTATTAAAAATGTGTTTATTGGTCTGCTGTATTTAGTAATTGCATTTATGCCAATCCTAACCAGTCGTCTTCCTCATGTAATGGTTAGTCTATTCCTAACCATTACAATCCAAAACATAACTCACTCCTTACCTCTAACCAGGACTGCTGACCGTAAACAAGGGGATCCAATATGGCAGAAATGGTCCAAAATAGGAACGCTAAACAAGCTCACACACAAACAAGTTATACCCATACTAACCTTAACCAATACTACTCTATTCCTAACCCTAACTTTAACCAAAACTTTCTTCACAACACACCTCTAATGGTGGAATGGTCTTAAAACAACAATATTATCATTTATCGCAAAAACTTCTGGGACAATTTATTTACCAAGATTAAATTCTTCAATCTCATTTTCATTCAAAATTTTAATGTGGCATGTTCATTCTAAACTTTACATGAATGAAATAAATGAAAACAAAAGCCTAAGTGCTTTTGTGAGTGGACGTAAACATCTGCAAGATAAATGGAGTGGAGACCGCAGGGGGTCCGCCGTGTGTGCTGAGGAAGACCATGAGGAAGACGACTCAAACTCCCGTTTTCTGCTGAGAGGCAGAAGCAGCAGCCAGTTTATTTCTGGAGCAGATTCCATTCCTGTCCCAGTAAAATGTTCTGCTTTCTGACGGCAGATCATGGCTGCCATCGCCTCGCCTGACAAATCATCCGCGGTGCAATCTGCCAAACGCGTCGCGGCTCCTCCCATCGTCCTGACCTTTCCCACGCCGAGCACAAAGGTCATCTGTTTAGGCATTTACTTCCCCAAGATGGTGAGATGTGATCTTTTCTTTCTCGACCTTCTTGACATAAAGCTTCCAACATTTTGATTTTAAGCATAATTTTGCATCTTTTGGTGTTTTTGTCAATCATCTGGATTCTTATTGCAAAAATAAACATCTGTCAGCTCATTTTTGCAAACATATTTTTCTATTCTAAATTTAGTGAATAGAAGCTGCAGTTGTTTCATTTTTAAACAATTTGTGCATTTAATTCATATTTTATTCAGTAAATAATGCTGAAAGAACCTTCTGGTATGTTTAAATGAAGTGGAAAAGTAATAAACACATTTTATGCATTTTTGTTTGAAAAACAGTAATATAAACCTGAAGATATTTAAAAAATATTACCATAGTGTTGAACATAATCTCTGTAAATAAGAACAAATTCAGCACATTTTATTTATTTTAATACATGAAACTGATTGCATTTTAATTTTGGAAAAAGATTTGGACAACAGAAGTAATAAAAAACAATAGTTAATGAGTTTTGATTACAAAAACGGAAAAAGTTCTCTAATAAATAAATTTTTTGAGGTTTTCTTCTTAATGCGTCGTCTTCTCTGCCCAGTTAAGATCGTATTTAACACGGGACAGCACATTTTGGCACAGATTTATCCGTATTTATGGAAAACAAATGTGACACATAAATACGTGTGGAAAATATCTCCATTTAAGCGGCGATTCCTTTAAAAATATGCAGACTGCGCGGCTGTGTAGGATGATCATGCTTGTAGAATCTGGTAATAAGACGACTGCATTCTGCTGGGAGGACTGAGGAATGTTAAACACAACGATGCAACCCACACACTTTCTTTTTCCTCCATCTCGAAGGAAAAACTCCTCTGTTTTCTGCTTTTTTTATGCCCTTGATGTTCAATATGTGTTCCTTACGACGCTGTAAATTTATCAGTGTGACACTTATGATGTTGTGCAAATGGGAGCACGTTACATATCCCGTCTTCAGAGGAAAAGACAAAAGACCTTTTCGTCATTACTTTATAGCACACTAAAGTGTAAAATGCAGTTCCATTTTTTCATTATTTAGTCAGTATAGCAGCTTGGTTTGGTAAATCAATTTGCCTATATTTTGATGTTTTCAGCTTAGAAAATGCAAATGCAGCACATTCCTGCAGCGTTTTAACGCATCCGACAACCTGTGCGCCTGCAGTGGCCTAACCTCTGTTCTGCCGCTCATTCAGACCTGAGAGGTTTCTGTTCCTCTCTGTGAGCATGCTCTTGTCATTAGCATGCCTCTGAACTTTGCCTCACAATGTCTGTCCTGAATGTTTCGGGTGAATTATTTCATCCTGCAAGGAGATGACTGCAGGGCATTCACATGGAGGGGCTTCCTCTGGTCTGGGGGAACCAGTGACTGCACACTGGTTATGGTGGACACCTGAAATTCATTTTAAATACCCCAAATAAACAGACAAAACAACAAAAACAACAAATAAAATTAATTATGACGACTCAGTAAACAAAAAATGACTATTTGAGACCAAAGACTGAAGACTTTGGTCGTCCAGATTTTAGTAGAAAGAGAGAAATGATAAACCATGCAAAAGGAAATTATTGAGCTTCTTTTAGTTTATGATGCGATTAATTGACAGGCCTATCATTTGCAAATATTTTGTTGGTTTTGCAGGAGGCTCCACTTCTGCTTTTCACAGACGTGCAGTTGTATAATTGCGCATCTGTTTGCAGCCATTTTTACGTGTGAGTGTAAACATTGAGTTTTGAGGACGTAGCCGTCAGCATTTATTTGGATTTAAAGTGACATGACTTTAAAAAAACTGAGCAGAATGATTTTGTGCTAAAAATGTAATGAACATGTTTTGGATAGGCCATGTTTTGTTCAAGGAAGCCTAACAAAATATTACGTGGTAAAAGAATGCTTTTATGTGTCAGACCAACAGAAATTTATATGAAGCTTTGATTTAGACAAAAATCCAGGGTTTTAATGTATATATATAAAAAAAAAATCTGAAAAGTGTGGCTGCATTTGTTTTCAGGCCTCATAAATAAAATTTAAGACATTTAGCTATGGATCAGCTGGTCCAGCTACTATTTATTGAAGATGAGCAGAGTGTCTGAACTTAATTTTATTGGACTTCAAACCTCGAAGGCAGAAAGAATCTGAAGTTCACCGATTCATAAATGAAATGAAACATGGAGGTGGCAGCATTATCCTGTGGGGATCGTTTTCCTCTGCAGTGATTGGGGAGCTGACCAGAGATGCTAGAAAGATTATTTGAGTTGAACACAAGGAAGAGTTGTTCAGCAACTCTAAATATGCCTGTAGTAGAATGGCCTAGTCAAAGTTCAGACATAAATCCAATTGAAAATCTGTGATTTTTGCTCTGTTTTGCAAAAAATAAGAAGCTAAAATCTCAGCTGTAATTTTAGCCAACAAACTACTGACCCAATGACCCAAAATTCAAATTCATGACACATTTCCAGCTTTGCCTGGACTCAATAATCAATACATCAATTTGTTTCATGATAAATTAAAAAAAAGCTTAATTCCTATTTGCATGTTTACTGTTTCTCTTTTCTCTCTTTCTACCAAAACTGGATGTTAAAGGTTTTCAGTCAGTAGCTCTTATTGAAGGAAAATTTAGTTTTTAATTTACAGAGACTTAATTCATTTTATCTGTTGTTTCTGTTATTTTATTCATTTTGAATATTCAAAATATCATAAATGAATAAACTGGACACTGGAACATTGTGCACTTTTTTCTTCCACTCAACTTTCCTGAAGCAACTATTTCAGTTCTTATCTTCATATTTCCAAATATACATATTTTTAAATCAGAAAACAAAACACACAAGCAGAAAACGGCTGCAGGGTTTTGTGTTCGTGTTCGTGTGTGTGTGTTTGTGTTTGTGTGTGTTTGTGTTTGTGTGTGTTTGTGTTTGTGTGTGTTTGTGTGTGTGTGTGTGTCTGTTTGACCCTTTCTAAGGTTTTGATGCAGAAATTAAGAAACTTTAGGGAGTCGCCAGGCTCCGCGGCCCTTTTCAGCTCCGCTCGTCATGCTGCAGTCGCACATCTGCACCCATATATCAGCGCCACGCACAAAAACATTCCTGAGAGCCAAGCGGCGGTGATTTGTGTGCCGTTCTCCTCCTTTTTTGATTAAAATTCATCTGTGATCTGACTGTTCTCTCAGCTAAAAGCTGTACCTTTTAAATCAGTCATCTCAGACCTGCAGCGCATTAAGACCCGCAGTGACATCACAACTGTTTCCACTCGCCCCGCCGCGCCTCTTGCCTTCTCCTACGCGCTGTCCTGTCCTCAACAGATGGTCAACCTTGTGGCCTGCGGATTTTTAAGTGTTTAATAAATGTAAAACAACCTGAAGAGTGTTGGGGGTGAAAAAAAAACGGGAATCTAAACCTGAACCATGTGGCTAGCAGCCGTTAGGGGCTGTCGCTAATGTGGTTCAACATGTGGAGCGGGGGCCACGCAGGAAGGGCGGTTTATGACCCCAGGGCAGAGCGGGGTAGTAACTAGTTACATTTGTTCAATTACATTCACTTTAGTGAAATGTTTTTTTTAAATCTACTTTTAGCAGTATCTTCACTACGCTGTGATTTGAGTAATTTTATAATGAAGTATCTCGACTTGAGTAAAATTTCTGGATTTTCTACCCACTGAATGAAAAACCAACATGTTTAACCAAAAGTTCACCAGACACAGACCTGCAGTTTCAGTTAAAGTTTCATGAGTTTCACATCGAAAGAAACGTATTTGGACAAAACCTAATGCCTGACTTTATTTATTGTCATTATTATTTTGATCTGTAAAATGCCAAAATTTCCACTTAACTTTAGATTCTATTTCGTCTTATGTAATTTTTAAATATGAAATGATGTTTTGATCCGTTCATCAATACTTGAATCACTGTCCTTTTTTAATTTCCTCATTTCTTGGGCAACTACTTTTTACTTTCACTTTTACTTTATTATGAAGTATTTCTACTCTTAGTGGAGTAAAATTTCTGAATTTTCTACCCACTGAATGAAAAACCAACATGTTTTAGCCAAAAGTTCACCAGACACAGACACACACCTGCAGCTTTTGCTAAAGGCTGTATAATTTATTTTCATTTTATATCTTAAAATTCCAAACTTTCCAGATAACTTTACATTTTCTCCTTCTGATTATGTACATTTTAGATATTAATTGATAATTTGATCAGTTACTCAGTACATGAATAGACGTTTTACCAAATACGTTTTACTCTTACATAAAATATGTTGAAGTAGCTCTACTATTGGGTGATATTTTCGGGTTCTCTGCCGTTCTTTGAGGGTCGTGCATGAAGGGCTGTTTATGACCCTCAGCGAAGTTCTTTCAAGATCTACCGTAGAATCTGCGTTTATGTTGCTGCTGGTTTATGATGCAATGTTCTGGTTTTAAACGCACAGATATATTCTGCTCAGATGCTACAGGTGATGTTGGAACGCAGCCGGCGGCGTTTTCATCTGAAACGCCAACATGTGCGCCGGCCTCGCGGCGTAATATATGAACGTGTTTGACTTATTGTCAAATTAAGGAAGAGTGTCACGACCCGGGTTGTTTATCTGCTCGTTATTCCACTCAACTCAACCTGACACCGCTAACCACAACAGATCATAAAGTATTCCCCAAAAAGGAATGCGCGCGCTGACGTGACGGGATAAATCATCGACGCCTGGAAGACGACCAGCAGCTAAACGCTCCGACCGAGGCCTTATCAGATCTCGTCCTGCCAAGCTGTAAACAATATTCAGCGGAGATCCCTGCGGCTTTCCCTGTCAGCCAATGACCCAAATAAATACTCTACATGCAATTTTTCTGTGTAAAAATCTGCAAAGGGAAGCTGTAGTTTGATAATAATCTTTTAAATCAGTTGTGTGGAGCTAAATTAAGGTCATAATGTTTGTTCTCAAAAAAACTGTTTCAATTTGAAAAAAGACAGAATTGAAACGGCAAAAAAAATTTGAAACTTAAACTAGTTTAGCTATATTATGCCCCCAATACACTACAATAGTCAGGAGCGCTTTATAATAACGACATCTTATTTATCTTATGTAATCATTGTAATGATTACACAAATCATAACAGTGTAATGATTATCATGTTATGAATTATTTTCTCACCAGAAACTCAGCTGGAGTGTTAGCTTGATTCTTTCATGCTTGTTTGAGAAATCCTTTAGTTTCCTTTAGTCTCCTTACTCTGCCTTTTAGGCGGCGCTCCTACCCCTCTCAGCTCCTTAAGACTAGCCAGCAGCAACTTGCAAACATCTCCTCAGCTCATTATAGGAGCTACTTTTCAGTGAAACTCTGGTAAAAACATTGTTAAAGGGTTAATAGAGGAGCCATGTTGCGATGACTTTCTGAAGGCAAAGTTTCAGAAAGAGCTTCTTAAAGAGACAGAGGCTCAATTTCAAAGCGTTAAATTATACAGCGTTTTTATAACAACGTGACTGTGGAGAATACAGCTAAACGAAGAGGAGAATGAGCTCCATATGCAGCTTTTCTTTGTAAGCTAAAGATAAAATAAAGAGTTTGTGATATACAGCCAACACTGTGGAACATCTGCCTCCTTTATAGCTACTTAAAAAGTGACATTGTACTCTAATATCCACCCAACGTTAACAGTGGACATTACACATGTGGGCCGAGAGCCGCAGAAGTATTAAATATTATCGCACACAGCCTAATATTTCACTAACCCTGAGCGTTTCATTCAGAGATGTACTCGAGATAAAAAGCAATAATCTGAGCCTGATGGATGGCCCAGGCAGAGCCGCGGGCCAGCGCTGTGTGCACAAACTGCAGCGGAACGATAAAACCAACATGGAGCAGGTGTGTTTGGTTAAGATGCACTTGTCAAGTGGGGTGACGAGCATGTCTGTGTTCATTCAGCCGAACCCTCTTATCTGCACCTCCATGTCCCACTCAAGAGACAAAAGGCACTTGGCCATGTTTGTATGATTTACCTCTCCTCATGTAGCTGCGCCCGCACACATGAAGCTGCTCCTCACAGGCTGCGTTTATTTATACTCTTTTATTATTGCCTTCCTGCAAAACATACAAGATCTTCTCAATAAATTAGAATATCGCTGAAAAGTTAATTTATTTCAGTAATCCGGTTTGGAAAGTGAACATCATACATTCTATAGGTTCACTACACACAGAGGGATATAGCTGAGATGAAGATTAACTAGTTACATTTAATTAAATTTACTGGAGTAACGTTTTTGCAAAAATTTACTTTTACTTGAGTAAGTTTATTATGAAATATAGCTACTGGAGTGAGATTTCTGGACAGTCTTTGGAAATATTTTTTTCCCTGATTTTATTGTTTACATGAATTATTTTCAAGATTTCCACATAACTTTATATTTTGGTCCATCTATTGATGTGACTTTACAATACTAACATTTTCAGTGATCAGTACTTGAATCGCCATTTTAACCAAATATGTTTTTACTCATGCGTAATTTCTTGAACAGTTACTTTTGACTTTTGCTTGAGTCATTTTATTATGAAGTATCTCTACTCTTATTTGAGTAAAATTTCTGGATTTTACTCCAGAAATTTGGTCAGTGCAAACATTTGGTTTGTACTGACCAAATGAAAAACAAACATGTTTTAACCAGACTTTCACCAGACTCACAACTTGAAACTTTAACAAAAACTTTAACAGTTTTTGTTAAAGTTTCATATTGAAAAAATTTGATTTCATAAAATCTTTTGCCTGATTTTATTTTTTTTTTACTTACATGAATCCTATGTAGTCCATCTTTCTGACAAAATGAATTTTGGGGTTTTATTAGCTGTAAAGAATATTTGAAAACTACAAATAAATACTCATGGCATATTAGGACCATTATAAACAAGATTTCTGCCAAAATTCTCAGAATTTTTGTGGAAAATTCTTGGAAATTTCTGAGTTTTAAATAATAAAATATTACTAGAAAAATATTCTAATAATATCAGAAATTTTCTAGAAAAAACATACAGAAATTTCTGACAATCGAAAGGTGAAAATGAAGCAATGAATATTAATCTCAACATTTTGGATTTTTTTGGCAGAATTTTTCCATCTTTTTTTACTACAATGGCCGCCGTCGTGCTCATCATCTGTCTTTAATAAAAAATAAAATAAAATGTAAAAAAATTCAGCTACTAAAATAAATTACTAAATTTTAGTAAAATTCTACAGTGTTATGTAGTAAAGTATTTATTTTTAAGCTAAATAACCCCACTGACCTTTTCACCGGCATGAAAAGGAAGTGACGTCAGAGCAGGAAGTGAAGCCCGTCTCCGTCCCGACAGCAATGCGCTGCTCCTGCTACAACAACAACTGACATTTGCGGCCGTCTGAGCCGCAGGGAGCAGCGGGTGAATGTATCAGCGGACGGGTCGTGTGTGTGCCGAAGCCCCGGATGTGTGTGTGGCGTCGGCGGAAATGACCGTGAGGTAAGCGGCTCGCTGCTGGGCTGAGCGCGGCTGTGATGCTCGGGTCTCATTAGCAACAAGCTAACGATACCCTGCTGCTGGCCAGCTACATCTCACCACGATAAATCTGGGTTAAACTTCCTAATTGTGGGATTTGTAAGTTACTTTTAGATGTTTTACTGTCGTAGGAGTTTGTTTAAAAAGCTTTGTTGCGACAGTTGCTTTTTAAAGAGATAGTACTCATTTAAAGGGATTATCTTGTTGTTTATGTCAGTTATTCGGCTACAATTACAGGACCTGCAATTCAGATCATGGTTCATTATAACTCGCAGTTTTATTTGGCAGGAATCCTCAAGCTTCGGAGTAAAACCCTAAATCTGCACGAAAGGAAAGATTCATAAGAGTGAGGAGAAAATCTTTTATTGAAGGGATTTATGCAACTTCCACTGAAATGAGTTAACAGAAATGACAGTAAATCGTAATTAAGTGTCTAATTTGTTTAAAAGTAATAACCAATCGAAAAAAATTAGATTTCCTCAGTAAATTAGAGATCATTATTTATTCAGCACTAAACTTGAAGTGTGACAAAGCAGTGTGGCATCACAACAAATGAGATTAAAGGTACTCAGACAGAAAACTATCCCATAAATGAATTTCATAATTAAAAAAGTAAATGTAGTTTTAGATGGAAAAATAATGAAATGGCATTGTAGTAATGTTCTGATAAACATAAAAATTGTATGCTGTTATGGCTTGATTAATGTTTCTCTGTAAACATACATGTGGTAATAACCTCGCCCCAGAGATTAACAGTCAGATGATCTCAAAGCATGAGTCAGAACAATAAAACAGAGAAGTTAAATATGAGTTAGATGTTTATGTTTCTCATTTATAGGACACCAGATTTGGCAGAATTGTCAAACAATTGAGCAGAATCAACACTACACTTTTATCTATTGTTTTTATTGTTTTATTTCTTCATCCTTAGATGTATCAATCTATCAGACATTTCTAACATTTGTGTTTGTAGTCAGTGAAGTTTGTGCTTAATTAACACACATTTTGCTTTGTAGCTCAAGTTGTGTTATGTGTGTCATCATCGAAATTAAAATGGAAAAACCTGTTTATTATGTATAAAGTATCAGCAAGCAGCAAATTCTTTGAGTTGAGTTTGGCAAATATCAGAATGTTTTACGTATAAACTGTGATAATCTCATAATCCCTTTCAGTCCGATTCAAAGCTGCTATCTGTCAAGAAGAATAGAATTTCATATGGTCAGTGTTTCTAAGATTTGATTGACAGAAGTTTTTCTATTTTTAGGCTGAAATATTTGCTACTGCTATAAAATAATTTTAATTTTTGAAGGCTTTAATTTTTGGAAAATCAGGATTCAACACCAAAAGACACTCAAACATTTTACACACAAAAAACAGAACATTCACATTTTTATGCTTTCAGGCTTGACGTTTATTTTGCAATAATTAATAAGTGATCGCTGTGGTAAATTAGCTCTCGCTGCTATTAGCTAAGCTAACTCAGAGGTGGTTGATTAGCTAATTTAAACAGCTGCTCCACTGATGATCTGTCAGAGTTGGTGTTTTGGTCGCCTTTAAAAAAAAAATCTGAACCAAAACTCACCGAATTCCACATCATATCTACTTGTTACGGTTGTCATAGTCAGGCTAGCACAGCTGAACTCCTTCCCTCTCCCTCACTATTTCTTAATTAAAACTTTTCTTACCTTATCTAGTTGTTGTAATGTTGACACTTGGTAGAAAAGCATTGTGTCCCTTTTTCTTTGATATATTTAAGATTAATGCGTTTTTTGATGACTTGATGGCTAAAATTAATGCTAGTTATTGGCTTGCAGCTTTTTGCCTGCAGCAGGGGGAACCTTCCCCGCATGACGCCATGCTGCTTCACCTTTATACATTGCAGCCTTAGAAGTTTTTAAATTTGGCTAAAATAATTAACAGACCTAATAGGTGATGATTTTCTGTGTCATGTTTTGGTTCTGGGAAATGTTCTGATCCTGCGCCGCTGCTGTCTGTTGCAGATGACTCAGCAGTGGCTTGGACATCGATGATTCAACAGAAGATGAGGCGTGCTCTGTTTGTCCGACTCGTCATCGCTTGTTACCATAGCTACATAAACCACACTGACATGGACACTACCCTATAGGAAATCATGCTTTTTGCAAACTGAAGTCACTAAAATACGTTTTTGTCTAAATTAGGATTATTATTTTGAA
Organism: Poeciliopsis gracilis; assembly: GCA_911649635.1. Lineage (NCBI taxonomy): Eukaryota > Metazoa > Chordata > Actinopteri > Cyprinodontiformes > Poeciliidae > Poeciliopsis > Poeciliopsis gracilis. Next base: position 7,294,378 of record CAJVRI010001154.1, read on the forward strand.
TGGGTTTTTGCTAATTTTCTGTGATAAAATGTCCCTGGCTGAGCAGTCTCAGAAATGGTTTCCAACCCATGTCCAAGCCACCGTTCTTCAGGCGTCCGGTTTACAGCCTAAAGGCAAAAATGGCACCAACGATGCCTACACCATCATCCAGCTGGGGAAGGAGAAGTACTCCACGTCGGTGGCGGAGAAGACGGCCGACCCCGTCTGGAGGGAGGAGGCGTCCTTCGAGCTGCCCGGTCTGCTTCTGGAGGGGAACCCCGAAGTGTACGTGCTGTCGCTCACAGTGATGCACCGCTCGTTAGTTGGGATGGACAAATTCCTGGGCCAGAAGACGATCAACCTCAACGAAATGTTTGATAACAAGCAACGAAAGAAAACCGAGTGAGTACGACCTCTGATGTGGAAGCGTTTGCTTCTCTTTAGCTGCTGGAGGATTCAGGCAAAACTAAGTGATACGAGACTTTTTTAAACGATCAGTACCAGAATCAGTGCAACTGTACCGTCCAGGGTCGTCCTGTCTTCTGAAGCCCCAGAGTGCCAGTTTATAAAAATTACAGGTTATTTTTATTTTTGAGCACAGTTTGTAAAAAGGTATAAAACTGTAACGGGGGTGGTATTTTGTGTTTTCACCCCAAGTGACTTCTGGCGCCAGAAGTATTGAACTGAGCGACTGAAATTGTTTTTCCAGTTCATACAGAATAGATGAAACTAAAGAAAATGCTTTGTTGTGTTTATTTATTGTTAAAATGGAGGAGTCGACAGTCTACCTCGTTAAAAATAGAAAGTAATGACTTAATTAGACTGTAAGAAGCGGCTCCGCCTTGCTCTGCTGGAGCTGCAGGGATTCAAGCCTTTCAATCAATCATCCCAGAAGATTTGCACTTGACTCATCCTGCGTTACGTTAGAAGTTACGCTGCTTATTCAAACGGTTCTCTAAAAACAAAGCAGTAAAATCTTCATTAAATACGTCGGGTTAAAGCTCCAGCCTCTAATTAACGCCAATCATTCGGGTTGGATTGAGCTCAGACTTGATGGACTCGGATCGGGTGGGTTGGATTTTTTAGGTTCGATCTAAACTGTAGTGCAGATTTCCTGTCTAGATGTGAACCAGGAGGAAGTTGAGAGGCTTCAGACCAGAGCAGGTGAAGCCCATTAATTTCATTGTTCTGCCGGTGGTTTTCATCACTGCAGAGAAAAAGTTTGATAAGTTCATCTGCTTCATTAATGTGAGATGATCTGGATTGTTTGTTGAATATTAATTAGCCTACATAAAAACTAAATGTAACAGATTTAAAGATTGACAGATAAAAATATTTGTGACGCCATCAGTCAAAAATGATGGACAACAAGAAAGATCTAGAGCAATCTCTGCTTGGATCCTAATTCCTGGTTTATGATGATTTTAGTTTATTTTATCCAGCGAGAGGAAACGCGCCGATGTTTCTCCTCCAGTCACAAGGCCTCAGCCTGAACTAAATCAGTTTTTGAGTCACATTCGCCGCATGTGTTAAAGCTATTTCAGACTTCCCCGCCTGTTTATTCCGTCCTTTAATAAGTTCATGACCCCGCTTCTTTTCACCATGTGGCATAAACACAGTCACTTTGCCTTTTATATTCGTCACACACTTGTTTTACAGCTTCGTCTTATTTTAAACATCTGTTTAAAGTCGTTTATAGCTCAGCATGTTTTTAACAGCAGTTGGTGGTTTTAACTTCTGTTCCACCTCTCTGACAGTTGATTGCCCTTTGTTTAGAGATTATATGTCGCCTAATAAGTGACAAATGTCAGTGATTCACTTAGAGGCCCAATGAAACAAGCGGAGCTGGACAAACATGTTTAGGTAGTCACTCCCAGTGGAGCGTTTTTTTGTTTTTGTGTGAAAAAATGCAGCCGTGTTTGTTCTCAGCAGCCTGAAGCGATGCCGTTTGTTGAGTTTCAGCCTTCTGAGTCTGTAAATGTCCTCTGGGTTTCCCTGCTGCCGGTTGAGAAATACTGTGATTAGCAGGACAAAAACTGAAAGAGTTCTGTTTCTTAAACATTTTTAGTCACCTTTATAGTTTTATGTTCTATAGAAAACAGTTTAACAACAGATGTTTTGATGCAGATTCTGTTTCTTTATTTCTGTCTCTTTCTTTCTATCTTTTTATCTTTCTGTTTCTCTTTTGTCTTTCTGTTTTTCTGTCGTCTCTTATTTCTTTTCTGTTTCGTTTTTCTTTATCATATTTTTAATCTCTATTTCTTTATTTCTCTTCCTCTTTCTTTCGTTACGGAGAAACAGCGGCTCTGTTAGCGCTAGCATAGCGTGTTTGTTTTGCCGGTGTTTACCCAGAATGCCCTGGGCTGTCGTCCACGTTCTGCTTTTGGAACGGTCTCCGATCCGCTTGGCGTTCACATGCGCAAACCAGAGTTAATTTCAGCCAAACCCAGACTGGGGTCAGAGTTCAGTTCTTTGGCCCAAATGAACCCGAGTTTCTTGACAAATTTGACTTCTCAAGGAATTTTTGAATTGAAACATAGTTTAATCCAACACATATATCCAGAATTAACGTCTTCAGGGCAGACCTTGATGAGTTAATCTGTGCTCTCCAACCAGGGGATGAAGGTCTGACATCATCTTCCTCGCGCTGCGGGACTGGATCTGGTGTTAATTAGATCACCGCCTGTCCCATCATGGAAAGACATTAGCACACTTCCTCCCCGTCCATCAGTAGCCAGAATCACGATACGTTACAATCAGCGTTCCTGGCTGGTATTTATTTAGGTGTCTGTAGTGATGCACCTCCAGGCTCTGCAGCTTTTCAGCAGCGGTTCTGTAATGATCCCCGTCGGTACCACGGCTCCACACGGCGGGCCTGCGGTCGGCCCGGCCGCCTCGGACCCGACATGCTCAGGAAGAAAAACGTGGCTTGGTATTCGTTAACTATCGCGCGCCTGAGTTTCTGTCTGTGACGAGTTTGGAGATCTGAGACCCTGAGGCGGTGGCAGCAGCATGCTGCGGGTCGGAACCACACCCAATCAAGGTTTTAACAACGATTTGGGTTTGTTGTTAAAGGCTAGTTGGTATCACTTCACAATGATTCTCCCCTTGTAGATGACTAATAAATAATTTGTCATCCATTCGTCAATAAACACTTTATAAATTGTTAATAACTGTTTATTATGCATTAATTAAGGCTGAAATGCTTATTGAGAGAAATGTTTTGAAGAACAACTCTAGATAAGATATATAGGTCAATAGTAGATTTTTTCCTCCTTCTCACCCTTAATTAATGCATAATAAACAATTATTAATGATTTATAAATTGTAAATGAGTAACACATCTATAAACTATTAGTCATCTATAAGGGCAGCCTTGTTGTAGCATTTAGTTTTATTTAGTTGTGAAGTTTTTTTTGGACTAATTCAGTCAGTTTTCATTAGTTTTTAGAGTGTGTTTGCTGGTTATTATCAGTTAAATACTGTTTAATTTTAGCCCCGTCAGACCGTCAGTTCCCGAAACATACTGACCAAGCACAGATAACGAATATCTCGTTGGATCGGCAGATGGTTTAAAAAGGAATTTAATTGTTTTACTTCTAAAATGGTAGAAAATGAGCTTTAGTGCTTAAATTAAAAACCTGCACAATGAGCCCATTTTTTAATTTGATTATCAAAATGATTGATTACTTAAATAATCTTGTAGACTTGATACAAAAAAATGGCTCTTCTTCTTTGAAACGAGTTAAAAGGCCCTTTGTGATTAATTAATCTCTTTGTACCTTCAAGGTTTTTAGTTTTTCTTGCTCTAAGAAAAGGCGGGAAAATATTAAATTATGAAATTATTGAATATTGAGGATTAACTCACATTTTTCTCACTTCTTTTCATCCTAACATTGTATCCAGGACTGTAATGTTGCACACATTTAAACTGCGATGACATTTGCGGCTTTAAATATTAGCTCTGCTGTAAAATGTGACACATTCATATAGAAAACAGACAGAAAACCTTTCTAGACGGCGGTTTCGTCGTGAGGTTGTGCTAATGAACACGGATACGTCTCATTAGCATGGATGAACTCCTGCGCTGCCCTGTCATGTGGCTTTGCAGTTTCCCACTTGCTTGTCGTTGCATTTCTGAACAAAGGCCAGATTTGTGCAAATGCCACACTTTTCCCCTCCCAGTGAAGGCCAAAAAAAAAAAAAAAAATCCCATTATTTCCAGTTGAAAAAGCAGAAGGGTTAAACAAATAGGAGCCTGGAATGGCCTTTTATTATTCTTCAGGAGGCAATTTCTTCTGTTCGAATTTCAAAGAATAATGTTTATCCTTTTAAAAGATAAATGGCGCCTCTCGGTTGTGTCAAAAAAAAAAAAAAGTTGAAGTGATTTAACCTTTTGGATTATTCAGCTCAAATTAGGCTTTTCATTTGTGTCTATTAAGGAGTAGGGGAAGCGTATTATTCCATTTATTGTGTTGTTTGGTCGCATAAAGACTTGTACCACATTCTTATTTTGTCTGCACGTCTCCATGAATTATGTGTGATCAACTGAAAGGATTTGTTGTTGGAGCTGCACTGCGTTAATCCTGCGCCTTTTCTGTAAATTCTGTCACTGAATTTGCTGAGCTTAAGCTTCTCCTCTCCCACTGCAGCTGGTTCTCCTTGGAGTCCAAGCCGGGGAAGAAGAAGAAGGACCGGGGTCGGATCGAGGTCAGCATCCAGTTCATGAGGAACAACATGACGGCCAGCATGTTCGACCTCTCCATGAAGGACAAGCCGCGCTCGCCCTTCTCCAAGCTGAAGAACAAGGTGAAAGGTCGCAAAAACGACGGCGGGGGCGGCTACAGCGACACGTCTTCGGCCATCTTGCCCCGCTCTGTCGTTTGCGACGTGGAGCCGAGCGGCCGGCCGGCGGCGGCGGAGACGAAGCCGGAGATGAAGGCGAAGCGGCCGCTGCTGTCCGGGGGCCAGAAGCTGTCGGCGGCCCACTCCATGTCCGACCTCATCGGGAACCACTTCCGACCCAAACTGGACTCCATGAACTCCATCGAAGAGAGCGGTGAGCAACAATTAGCGCTGCAGAGCACAAATGCTAACATATCTGGAAATATGCTGCTGGGGAAGATTAAATTTACATCATGGTGACAATACATCACATTGGTGTTTGGGACACAGCCAATCCGGAAGCACCATTCATTTTGCTGCCTGCTGATTGGCTGAAATGAGACTGTAATTGTTAGCTTCTGCAGTACAGCCAATATGGCTTCTTTGATTGATTACACTTTATTGATCCCTAAGGGGAAATTGCTTCTTAGTTGACAAAAATTGAAAACAATAAATATCTTTGTTGTTGCGCTCAGACGTTCATTTATTCATTCATTTAGAAACAAAAACTTTTTTTTGTTCAATGAGAAATGTTCATGAATTTTTATTAAACTATGATTAATTTACAAACCCTGTAAAAAATGTAATCAAGTACAACCACTAATATATACATTTTCTGCATATAATGTGACAAATTTATTGTAAAATTCAAGAACAGCACAGAAAAAATGACAAATGTGTTACTAAAGGCCTATAAGGAAAAAGTTACTGTAGCCTAAATGTGGCTCACTGATATTTTGATTCACACCTGCTGTCCAGTGCACAGGTGGCCATTTTAATTACAGTTTCCATTAATTCAGTGGTTCAGGTATATTTCCTCCAGTATCAACAACTGGAGAAAATCTAGAACAAGAAACTCAACATTTATCCAAAACTACTGAGAAACAGGTTGGAGTCTGGGAAAAGGAACCATGAAGGCCTTTGGGTTTGAGGTCCAACATCTGGACCGGGCTGAAAAATCTCCCACAACCTTTCAGGACACAACGTGTTCCAGTCTAACCAAACCAAACTGGAACTTTTCGGGCCACCTTATCACAACACACGTTGGACACAAAAACAGAGAACGGCACGTCCTGAGTGAAAGACGCTTCGTCTGGAACAAACAGTCAAACATGGAGGATCCATGAGAGGAATGTAGAGCTTTGCAACGCCAGCGGCTGATTGGACAGGAGATTTCCTCACAATCTGGTCGCTTTGGAGAACGTTTGGAGGCTCAATGTGGGAAAACACAGAGTTATGAATCTGAATCTAAAGGTGCTTCTACATAGTTTAAGGTTGTAGAGACATTTAATCCAATTAATTGTTTCAGCCTTACACTTACATTAGAGAAGCATCTAAAGATGCAAATAAACTAATCAATTACTTTTTTAAATAAGAAAATATTTTATTACCTAAATATGTTGATGATTATTTCAATAATTGATGATTAACGATTAATCTGAACTATCGTTTCAACCCATATTGTATGTTAGAAATCCATCTAAAAATGAAAATAAACTATTGTGAAAGAAAAAAATATGATTGCCTAAATTAGTTAACAGTTGTTTCCATCACTGATCAATGCGATTAATCGTTTGAGCCTTTATGACGTAAAGCTCTTCAATCTGCCTTGTTGATGAAATGTGCTGTACACATAAACTTCATTTGATTAAACTTTTCTTGTACATTAGAAATACATTTAAAGATGCAAATAAACAACTAATTAAATACATTTTAAAATAAGAGAATAAACATTTGTTCCCTAAAATTTTATTCCTTTAGTGCATCTGAACAATAACCTATTAGTCATGATTAACCGTTTCAGCCCTACACTTATGGCTTTTTTGTACATTTGAATAGATTTACTGATGCAAATAAACTAAATTCCTTTGTTAAAAAAGAAAATAAACATTTTATTGCCTAAACTGCAACAAATAGCATCCCTTCAGTACATCTGAACAATAATCAGTTGATCTGATTCATCATTTCAGGATTAGTTTATTATTAAACTGTTTTATTGCAGCTGGCCTCTCAACAGCAGCAGCAGTTTGAGTTTCCTAACGAGGCGTTCGGCTGTTTGTCCTGTTTATCGCAGCGGCGGCTTCAAGTTGTTTTTCCTCCTCTTTCAGGAAGTACAGGTGGCCCTCACCGGCGTTCCCAGAGCGAGGTGCCTGGATACCAGGACGGAGAAGCACACAGTGACCCTTTCACTGATATCAGTGACACCCTGCCACAGAAGTATGCCACGCTCCCACGCAACCGCAACCCGTTTGAGGGCGAGCGGGGGCAGCAGCCGTGGGAGCGGGCGGAGCGGAGGGAGAAAAAGGAGAAGGTCAGCCTGCTGGAACGTGTGACGGGGAAGAAGGAGGGCCGCAGGGCCGGCAACGGGGGCCGATCGGGGAGCTCCGGAGACCTGCGCTCTCCCAACCCGTTCGGCGCCGACGCCGCGGCCGACACCAACCCGTTCAGCTTCAGCTACAAAACCAGGTAGTTGGGCTTCGTCAGAGAGCTGTGGTTTATCTGAGTGGAAGGTGTCATTAGCGGCTCTTTAGAGAAGCAAAGCCCTTTGAGCCGCAGTAATGAGATCCTCTGCTGAGATACGGCGTCCAATTAACCACTTATCTCCACTGGTCCATCGTCTTCTGCTGCCGCCGCTGCCAGGCACTGGGCACAGCTGTGTACAAACCTCACAGATGTTTAATTACTTCATCTAAGAAGCCTCCTGGCACGGCTCAAGTTTATCGATTTGATCACATTTTTGGAGATTTAGGTTTTGGAAAATTTCGATTTTTGTTTTTCTGCCATTGAACTCCTTTGGTTCCCAGAGTTTAGATTGAAGTCGGCAAATACAGGGAAAGGAAAAGGATCACACTGGAAAATATCAAAAACTTTGATACTTTTTTTCAGAAATTTACTTTAATCTCAGGATTCTGACTTTAATCCAGTTCCGAGATCAAAAGTCTGAATTCTTCCTTTTTTTCATAGAGCGGCCATCTTGACTGACAAATGTGTTTTTGAATTTTTAATTTAGGTCAACGATATGACAAAGTCTTCAGGCCAGGCTATGATTATTTTAATTGCAATAATAATTTCATGATATTTGGACAATAAACTTGAAATTATATGAGAACAAATAAAAATTAGGAACGTTAGCAACTTGTGAAGCTGTACCTTGGTATAAGTTTTACAAATAATCGTTAACGCTTAATCTTTTACATTTGTATTAAATTGTTGCCAATAGCAGGAAACAATCGTGCAGAATTATTCAGAAGGATTGTTCTTTAAATGAAGAGCAAAACTAATTATTACAAACAAATCTGAATAAACCCCCAACTTCAGTAATGAGACCTTTCAGTTCCAGTTCAGTAAACAAACAAAAACCCAAAATGTTCAAAAGCTAGAATCCAGAATGTATTGACTATTGTTTGGATTATCTCATTAATAATTGGACAACAAAATGTGTTTCAGCTTCTAGGTTGAGCATATTTACAGACAAAATATTTTTCATCTGAAAAGAATCAAAATGTTTATATGAATTGTAAAGTTTTAGGTTAAATGCTGCTCTAAATCTGTTATTTCTGTTATTTGGTTAATAAACTGCAGTTATAAAAATTCCTCTTTGTTATTTCAGTGACAACAAGCAGACGGGAAACGAGGACGGCCTCTTTGGGCAGAAGAAGAAGAAGGACATTTTCGGCAAAAAACATGTAAGAACAACAACTTCTTCATCGGTTTCCACTGACATTTTTGCTAAATTGTCAGCTTCACCTGACAGCGGCTGTCATAAATGATCCCAGTAAATGTGAACTCGTGAGTTTCGCTCAACGCCGCAGCAGCTGACACGGATCAGCAAGGCCTCCGAACGCTCAGCCGCACCGTTTGGCTAATTAGCAGCTGCACCCGTCGGTCAGCGCGTCCGATCGGATCGTCATTGGAAGTGGTGTTAAATTTCAGGGCCGGGCGGTCATTTTCATTCTCTAATTGCGCCATTTTTGTTGTGACAGTGAATAGAAATGACGTGTGTATCCCTTTAAATAGTTACTACATTCGAAGCTCTAGCTAGTTCTTTGGTTTGAAAGTGTCTAGCAGGAAATAACAGAGTACTACACAGCAGAAGAGTCGGGTTGAGGGTTGTGGGGGGGCAGCAGCTAAAGTGATGCCTAAATGAGAAGGAGAATGCTGATAATGGCTTTCCTCACCTTGCTTTGTGGGTGTTGAGGGCTGTCGTTATCCACACATGCGTCCCCCGTGCGTGCCGCTGCGCCTTCCAGAAATGGCAGCTCCCATTTCCTCTGCTTCAAGGCCCTAATTAACCACACACAGGATGGGAGAGGGGGGCAGTGAGAGATTTCAAAGAGCTCAGCTTTTAGATTCTCAAAGCTGAGCTCATTAGAAACTGTAATGACACAACTGGAGAATGCCAAGTGTGCGCCTTATCTCCTCCTCACTACTGATCGGAGGGAAAAACGGCCATCATTACTTCGCCAGTTCATGGTCATTCCCAGGCCTTTTGTCAGCAGCCAGATTATTACGCCGTGCGTGCGTTTAAAAAAAAAAAAGAGAGATATTCTCCGTCTCTGCTGACTTCAACACTGCAAAAAGGCAAAGTCTTAACAAGTATCTTTATTCTACTTCGAGTGTAAATATCTTACTGCTCCTGAAATAACAAAAAATAACTTGTAAGAAACTAACCCTAACCCTTTCCTTCAAGAAATGTGAGCTTGTTTTAACTGAATAATGCATTAATATTGATTATTTATTACTAGTTATCGGCAGAGATGCACCAATCTAATATTAATAGCTGTATTGGTAACGATATGGCAGTTATGTTTGGTTCTCTGAGTGATTTCATTCTTTATTATTTAATTTACATCCTATTTAAAGCTCCTAATTTCACTTTCAGATACCGTATGTAACAGTATCTGACGTCTTCTGTTCTCGAAACCTTCCTCATTTAATCTCAACGGCAGATATTTAATTTTGGTCGTCATGGCAACGCGGCAGCATTGTTCTGCCGCTGGAGGCGATAAGACACAGGTGAGCGCTCCGGCTCCAGGTCGCTCTGTGCGTTGCCTTTGCGTAGCGGTGGAGGCTGGTGGGGAGTGGAGGCTGATAAGTCAGGTATTTTAAACGGGGCGGAGGTTTTCGCTGCTCGGTCCGTCTGTGGGAGGAAGCCCAGCGCCGAGGCGATAAAGTAGTCCCTCATTAAAAACCATTACGCCAGGGCATGATCTACTTCCCTCAACATTTCATTGGCTGTTTATTAACCAGAACTTTAACAGTCTGGCTGCGTTTATCTCCTCACGAAAAGGCTTCATGTAGTTTTGACAGAAGTTTCACTGAAACTCTGGTCTCGGTTTGATTTCTTTAGAAACACGAAACATTAAATCCATTGACTCAAGTCTGATGTCTGCATCCATCAGTCAGAACGGCTGCGACACGAATCCACTTATTAGAAGAAAAGTTTCCTAAACTGAAACTGCAGGTTTTACTGCTTATTTTGGCCCAATTTTTAAAAACCATAAAAGTTTATTGAGGATCTACAGAAGACCTTTCTACATCAGTATGGATGGATGGATTTGCCAGGCCAATAGATGGATTGGTTGATTGATTGGGCCAATGGATGGATAGACCAGACCTGACACATTCGTCTCGTCTCTTGTCTGACAGACATTTTGAACGTTTAGTTTTAATCATGTAGAACCATTTTTTCAAACTTGTTTCTTGTTTTCCGTCAGGTGGCACCACCAGACACCGCAGCCAACTACAGCAACCTGACCTTTGACGAGGTCGTCCAGGAACTCATCAAGCAGAAGGAAGTGGTCCGGAAGAAAGACGCGCACATCCGGGAGCTGGAAGACTACATCGACAACCTGCTGGTCCGCGTCATGGAGGAGACGCCCAGCATCCTACGGACTCCCTACGAGCCCAAAAAGAAGGCTGGTAAACTCTCAAAAAAGAAGAGCTAAAAACAAACACTGGATGAAAAGTCATTAATTAAAGTTCAGAAGGAGCTCGGGGGTCAAGGGTCGATCAAATTCAAGCAGCTTTACTTTAACTTCCTCTTTTAATTTAAATGTTGGGGTTGCTTTTAATATTTGTTGCTGTACTGAAAGACAAATGATTCATTGACGTTTGAAGTCAAGACGTTAGCTTGAGCAGGTTTTGGTCTGGATTATTTTGAGCTCTGTAGTAATTTATTGCACATACATTTGCCATAATCGGCTGCGATGCTTCCAGACTTGTTTACCGGACGCGTTAGCTGCAGTTATGTTACAAATCAAGCTGTTTACAATCGATTTCAAACATTTTAGACTGGCAGGTCTGTCCTCTACAGATATTCCTAGACTGACTGCAAAATGTTTTCCCAAGAACAAATGTTTGTGTTTTTTAATGTTATGAGTTGGAGGGGTTAAAACTTTACTTGCAATAAGTGCAATATAATCACTACGGAAACATGTTGCTTTACAACCTGCTGGTATTTCTCTTGTTTACATTTGAATCGTACGTTTGAGTTGAACTCGCCTCTTCCTGTTGATCTGATTGGTCGTTTCCTTCAAAGCTCTGCTGATGATGGTATTAATGGTACACATGTGGATCTATGCTGCACATATCTTTATTTATGCTGCACAATCCTTTATTTATTAGTGTTTTATAGCTCATATGAATGTTACTTTAATCACTGGAACGTACTGTTGGCGAAAATCAAATCTAATTTTTCCCAAGGTGTTCAAAATGAAGTGTTCTCTAAAAATGTCTTGAAAGAAAAGACGTAGTTTGCTGCATCTTTATGATCACTTTTGATTTTGAAATGTTTGCTTCACTTTCTGGATGTTGGTTTCTAAAACGGAGACAGAAGATCATCCAGAACTTCTGTAACATAAACTGAAGTTACAAACTGATTTTTTTTGTCAGTGAGATAAAGATTTCGCTTTCCAATTAAACAGAGACAATGTTTCTTATAACAGTAATTTTTTCTACTTCCGATATGATGCCAATATTGGAGCTTTACGTATCGACTGATGCCAACATTGATCCAATAAGACAGCAGCACAAATCACACATATATGGTTCAAACTGGTGCTTGAAATTCATGGAAATGTTTGAATTTCTGCGAGACATTTCAAAACATAAAATGTTGTTTCATTTTAGTTTACCTTGACCCTGCTAGGCCGTTCACCATAACATTTTTTTGGATGATAAATTGTCCCAGAAGCCATTGCAAAAAACAATAATATTGATGTTTTGAGACCTATTTCAGGTAACATAATGGTTTAATAATACAAGAAAACATTCTTATCAAAGATCATCAAACAAATATCTAAAATAAACAAAACAGCAAATAAAATGAATAATGAAGTCTGTAAACAAAATTGACCAAAGCACCAGACTGAAAACTTTTATCACCCAATTTTTCATAGAAAGAGAAAAACGATAAATCATTCCAATGGAAATTAGTGAGTTTGTTTTAATTTATCATGCGACTTACTGCGAAAGGCCTCGTTTGAATAGAAATTCCTTGTTCAGAGACTGTCAGAAAAATGACTGTAAGGAAGTGGTTGTGCTGGAGCAACAGATCGAATCGCTCTTTGCCAGCCACATGGAGAGACATCAGTACGATGATTGAGTGTGTGACAACCATATAAACTTGTGTGGACAACACAGTGAGAGGCTTCCCTGATCACAAACCCTGTGAGTTAACAGAACCGTTAAACAACTAAAAACGAACCTATTTAATTGAATTTGAATTCGTTTACATAATATGTGCCTATCAGTTTGGTATGTTATCGATTTATTGACCCTGGGAGATACATGGACTCTTAACCATAATGTATGGGAGCCAAAAGCTTTATATTTATCTAACTGACAGGCAAATTAAAATGTAACACTTGTTTGTTTCTTCTATTTTAAACATTAAATTAAAGTCACCATTAAAACAGAGAGCTAACGTACAAAATCAGAGTGAATTATTCTGAAGCTGGAAATCGGGTTGCTTTATTGCAGATGGATCTGGTCCTAATGGGTTAACGCTGCCTTTACTGTGCCTCCGTATTAATCTGCTTTTTCTCTTAACATTCCTCAGACTTTTACACTTTCTGAGTCCTAACGGCTCATTTGTTCATATTTCTTAAGGGTACAAACACTTTTAGATGTCATTTAGTTCAGATATAAGACTGTTCATTCATATTTTGAGGTTTTATCAGCTTTTTCTTACCTCTGTGATGCTAAATAACATGACTTATGTTATTTAAAGCAACTCTTTCTAACTCTGTTTCCAGTCGAGAAGTATTAAATATTTGGCTGTTTAGCGAGTGAAGCTGAAACTGACAGATTTAAATTTACATGTGTAATTGAAATGTGCAGTGCATCGCTCATTCTTAATTTACTATCCATGTTTTATTTTCCTTTCATTGTAAACATTCAGCAACCTTTTCCTCTAAAACCGATCAGACCGCTTCCACTCAAAGAAAGTAAGAGTTACTCGAGAAAATCCTTGTTTTTGCTGGAGGGAAAAGACTAAAAGTAGAACGGATTCGACCCAAATGTTTTATTATCAACTTTCTTTTCTCCTTTATCATCAACATGTTAAAGCACGTTAAATTTATTAGTGAGCAAATAAAAAGAAAAGGATTCAAAATGAGGTTATTTAGCATTTTTAATTGGGGAGAAAACAAAAAAATATCCTCTGAATACTCTTAACATGATAATTTTGTCTCAATTTTGTTGTAAAATGTTTAAGCCCCCCTGTATATAGTTAATGTGCTTTATCTGCATTAACTACCATTAACTGTGTCCAGTTTTATCGATTTATCAATAATCTGCAGTACTTTCCAAAAGTATTAAAACCCATTGAACTTTTCCACAGTTTCTTCGATTTAAACCACAAACTTATTAGGATTTAGTGGGATTTTATTTTGGGGTCGATTGATAAATCGTCCCAGTGCGATTAACAATAGTCACCCCACTGTTGCCAACTGGGGCACTTTATATTCAGCAACTTTTTAGATTAAAGAATCGGAATCAGCAGATCGGACTTTTTAAAGATTGAAGATTGGCCTGAAAACTGCATTCAGCGCAGCGATTTAATTTTAAAATGATGATTTTGCAAATAAAACTCTTTCTTAGAGGGTTGTGTTTGTATTTAATGCTCTTATTTAATGCTATATAGAGCAAGTTTTTGCGTCTTGAACAGCTTTACATTCAGTTGAAACCAGATAAATACATACACTGAATAAAAAGAGACATTTTTTCTAACTGTGTTGAAGTTAAATTTGACCAAACTTCTCTTTTTAGCTTAGTTAGAATCACTGAAATTATTTCTATTCACTAAATGGCAGAAAACATAGCAAGTTTTGTATTTACATTCAGAGAAGTCCTGCGTTTCACAAGACAGACTCTTTAACCCTGATACTGACCAAATTCAATGAAAGAAACCTCTGAATATTTTCTGGCATTTAACTAATACAGATAATTTTAGTAATTCCAACTAAGTTAAAACAAGAAAAGTTTAGTCAGATTAATATTTCAGCGTGAGGGAAAAAATCATGTGTTTTTATTGGGTGTATGTAAATATCTGTTTTCACCTGAATTTATAAACTGAAACTTGGATTCAATTAATGGTCTGCAATCGGTGGCTGTTACAAAAACAAACAGGAAATGTTTTTATCATATTTGCAACAAAAATGTTAATTTTAGAACTTTTTATATAGGCTCTTAAGCAAAATCTCCTTCTAATATCTAAAACAAGCTTTTAAGAGTAACTGACTTCAACTGTCCAACCGTCTTTCTTTATTTTCCATATTTATAAAAAAAAGTTCACCTCATTTTACAGTGTGTCTTATTCCATAATAGAGGATTTTGTTCTAAAATTCGAAAATATGTAAACGTTATGTTTTGTAGGTACATATTTAGTAAGTCGTCATTCGTGGTGAGTTTTATTATTTTATTCTTTTTTTTTAGAAGAAGCTGCCAACTTTTCCTACAAAGTTTTTTGTTTGTTTGTTTTTCTTGTTCTTTCATCTATTTCTTGTTGGTTTCAAGTGAACTGATTGAAATGTTGGACACAGCAAAAATGAAAAACGTTACCAAGTAGTTTTTGGTTTGGCTTCTGGTGTAAATATCTTAGTACATGTGAAATACAAGAAAACAAACTAACGAGTAACGTGTCATCCAAAGAACAGGAGTTTGTTTAATAGTTGGTCTAGAACTGGGTTGCTAGGCAACGGGCTGGGTTTGGCTGGCGTTGCCTGGTAACGGCACATGACCAGTTGTTTGCAAAATAATCTGCCTCAAACAATATTAGGAATTATTTACTTAAAATGAGCTGTTACATTTTGCTTAATTACTTGTTTGCTATTTTTATTTCAAGTTTACTATGATATTTACTATGATATTTGCACTACCAAAATTACCAAAAATACTTGGTAAGATTTTGTGTTTTTGCAGTGTGAAGCCTCCTCGCTGGTCAGATTATCCTCCAGTTCAAACAGTTGACTGGTTTCCATTCACATATTACTTTCTGCTGCTGTGGAATCGACGTTTTGCTGCTCTGCGATCGTTTTTTCCGACCGGAGGCCAAAATCTCCCTGTACTGAATGTATTCTGCTCTTCTTTTGTAAAGTGGGAACACTATGAAGGCCGTTGACACGCTCGCCTTTAAAGTATTGGGTTCACCCTGTTCGCTGGCTAACGTCACACCCTTCATTCAGGATTGTAAATGAATGAGCTTCTGCTGGAACTGATTTGTTTTGTTTTTTCTGATGCCAAAAAATGTTGGAGTTGGTGTGAGTATGATGTGATGCTATTCTGCCTGCACGCTCAAGCTAAAACTGTCATTTCATTTAGTTCTCTTGATTTTTTTGTGTGTTCTCGGGCCTTTCTGAACTCTTGGTACTTCCATTGTACATATTGTGTAGATGATTTGTGACTTTTAGTCATTATTGGGATTTTTCTGCCTACTTGAGGACCACATTTCAAAATATGGGGGATGAAACTGGCTTATAAGCGAAATGAATGCCTGTATGAATTTTTGTCAGACTAAACGTGGTGGTGATTGTGGAACAGGTTGTTTACCCGCACAATCTTCCCCCAAAGCCTGATTGCTTTGCTTTAATGACAGAATGTAAAAGAAAAGGTCTGACGACGTTTTAATGTAGAATAAATGTGGACCCTGAGGTTATTTAGTTCAAATGAAAGCTGAAGGAGGGGGGCGGCGGGGTGACTAGTTCAAATTAATTAATTTTGCCTGTCATTTCTTTGTTTTCTTTTAGCTTGATTATTGCATTTGCTTTATGCTTCTGCATAATTGTCTGCTTTTGTAGACGTCAAACTAAAACACAAATCTAGATGTCATTCATTTTACACAGCGATTGTAGAAGATCCACTCTGCAGGGAGACTGAGCTGCATCATGATTGTTGATTTATTTTATTCATCAAACGTTTTGCGCTTTATTAGCACCGCTAGTAGAGATGTGTAAAAAGCCTTAAAATAAATCAACTCTAGCTGGATGATAAATTGCCCCAGAAGTTATTCAAAAATAACAACGATATTGTTATTTTGAGACAATTTTAGTACAGTATAATGCAAATTCACCCTTGCAAAGTCCAATAAACTTAATTTTCTAAAGAACAGTTAACACTGGAGCTGGAAGATACTGTAAATATCTAAAGTTACACACAATAGAACAATAAATAAAACAGAAATAGACACCACATACAATCAAAACCACAAATTAAATGGATTTTGTCTTCCTTGTAAACAATTTCCCTTAAAAATTAATCAGCAGAATGCAAATTATCAAGCTCATTTTAATTTATCAAAAAATGAATTGCTTATTTCAACAGGCTTAGCTGTTGCATAATCTCACAGATTTAAAAAAAATCTAATTTATAATCTGAGTACAGTTATTCTTGGCAAAATGATCAAATTTCCAGCATTCCTAACAATTCCTGTGAGATAAATGGAACTGAAGCATTTTTTTTGTTTCTACATTACTTTTTGAGGTTGATATAATCTGTGACTTCCTGCTTCTCTTTTACACCCCGAGTCTTTTTACACACATTTTTGATGGGTGCCAATAAACATGAAGGACGCTGCAGACTTCAAATCCACTAAGCCCTGAAAATGTTTGGATGTTTCTGCTTAAAGCTACCTTCTGTCATAAAAGATGAAAGTTAATCACAATACTTTGTGGTGTTTATTGTGGGAAATGTTGATATTGATGACAAAGCTGCCCAGATTCCCATGATTAAGTTCAGTATGCCAGTTACATGAAGGTGAGGTGAGGGGCTAACATCAGTTTTTTTAATGATACACTAGTAGAATATGGAGTTGAATGTCATTTCTGCATGTCCGTCACGTTTTTGTATTTCACATCTGCCAGATGTTGTGGCTTTTCTTGGGCATTAAGCCTCTATTTTCACCAAACTGGCTTCATTTTTATCAAATGTCATCCAACCCAGGTATAGTTGGTGAAACTCTGTAAGCTGGTTGACAAGTTTGGAGAAAAACTAACCCTTTTATTTTATTTTTGAGAAAAACTTTTACTTTTCAACCAGTATGCAAGAGTTTTATCTGCGAACGTTTGAGGACAAGAATGTATTCCTCTTTGTAGAAACACACGGAGCTGCTGGAAAACTCTGTATTGACAACCGTATCAGGCTATTTCAGGTTATCTGTAAAGAATCAAACGGATTCTTCAGAATGCTTTTGGTGATGCATTTCTTAATATTCACTATTTCTTCACGTGCTTTAGACCTCGTCACCGCCTGTGTTTCACAAGATTGTAAATGTTCTTTTCAATAAAGTCACTGGAAAAAGAATTTTGGCGTTTCTCATTGTATACAAGACACACACATATATATATATATATATATATAATTTCTAGGCATGAAAATGAAAAGATTACAACTTGTTAATGTTTTCTGTTACAGAATGATTGGTGGTGTTGTCTGATGTTAACTTGGAATGCAACTAATTAATTGGTTCACAATTAATTGTTGATTAAAATAAGTTCCAATCGATTAATCAATTAACTAAGAACGACCACTGAGATCTTCAGTGTTGTAGTTTGGATGCCGACCAGCAGAGTGCGCCACTGGTTATCCTGAAGCTCAAAGTCCGTTAATATAGAAACAAGATGGCAGTAGGAAAGAGAAACGGTCCAGAAACAATCCGGTTTGAGATGAAAAATGCACTTTATGCAGTTTTGCTTAAAAGTGTAACACACAACAAACTCCTTAAGTTATCAACTAAATAGCGTTTTATTCATCCGAGCTTCAGGATGGAGCAATGTCAATTTTTATGCCAAAAATTAGCAATGTGCTACGAAGTTTAATAATGTGAGTAAACCACAATTTCCTGTTTATTCAGTTAGTATTTAGCACAGCTGACAAAATAAGTGGAATATGTTGTTTTTTTTTTATTTTGCATAATGTGAAAAATTTTGCCCTTTATGTCATGAAAAGGCAACTGTCCCTCTTGATAAAAGAGAAAACTAAAGTTTTTAAAAACATGGATGTTTACTAATTAATCGTAACTTGATCGATAAGATCAATCAACTTTAGATGAACTCTTCTCGCACTCAGAAAGCATAAGTTTTGTAACATGACATATTTTCAACGTTTTCAGTGAAATAAACTGCCGGTGGAAATAGAACTGGGTTGCTAGGTGACGGGCTGGGCTTGGCTGGCGTTGCTAGGTAACGGCTCAGGGCCCAGAGTTAGCACTTTCTCATCAGTGTTAAGAAACTATTGACCTGAAACAAGCTCAGATTTTATGCTGAAAAGTTGCTTGTAAGTTGGTTTTGTTTTATTTCAAGTGTAATAAGATATTTGTGGTAGAAACTCGAACAAAAGTACCTGGTAAATGAAGTAATCGAATGCAGAGACAGCTATTTATTAATATTTTAACAGTTTAATGGATTTTGTCATTAGCTTCTGCTACAGCCGGCCCTATGAGGACATTTAGAAACTTGAAATGAAAACGTGTTTGACCTCCAGTGTCTCCCTGACAGAGACTGCTTGTAATTAGGGCTTTTATTTAGGTGTCACCTGTTGAACTTGGGAGTCATCCTCACACGTTGACCGATTGGATTTCACAGCGCCCGTCTCCTTTGCAGCGGCGGCACGTGGCGCCTGAGGGCCTGCTGAGCTGATGCCCATTAGCTCATTGTCTATTATGTATCACCTTCCAGTAATCTGAGGAAATATCAAACAAACACGTTGTGTAAAATTGTGAGGGTACAAGAGAGGCGACGCGTGCCAGAAAGGGCCGCCTACAGGTCGGCGGCGTGGCCCTTTAAATATGGATGGGCGTCAGAACGGGGATCGGTGTCACACCGCACGCGTCTGCAGCATCATGGAGAAACTCAGCAGATGGATGAGGTGTTTGCAGGGAGGAAGGCAAACCTGCTGGATGATCGAGGGCCAGATGTCAAGGTTAACCCTCCAGACTCCCAGGAGGGGCGGACCCCGCCCTCATCTGAGCCTTTGTTGGCTCATCTCTGGAGGTAAATCAGGTGTCATACGCACCAATGTTGTCTTTTATTGATGCTATTGTCTGACTTTGATAGGTGCCACACGTCTGGTGAACAAAAAGCCAGATGACAGCCAGTAAAAGGAGAATCTGTCAACAGGTAAACAAAACGGATACAGGCAGACGTTTTAGGGCTAAAGCTAACTCTTACATTTTTAAACATGTAAATTAAACATTTTAAAAATTAAAAATTTGTTACACTGAGATGCCTAACTATTTTTAACTGCTTACTGAGTAAATAAAATGATGCTTTTATGTACGGCGGTGTATTCAGGCCACTGTAGATAAGAAAACAAATTTCTGCCAAAAAACATTGAATATCTAAGCTCTGAAAATGAACATCTGTGTTTTCAAGCACATTTTTTACTTTGAAACTTGGTTAAGAAAAACAACTAAAAATTTTGAGACCAATGTCAGAATTTCTCTAGAAAAAAACTTGGTAATTTCTTCTTTTTTTTTTTCAAGCAAATTTTTGACTTTTGAAACTGAAATTTACAAGTTTCTTCTAGAAAATTTCTAAATTAATTAAAAAATTTTTATTTTTTTTAGCAAATTTTTAACTTCTGAAACTCAGAAACATCACATTTTTAAATGTGTGATTTTAATTTAATTTTGCCCCATAAAATCACGTTTTATTTTGTTTTCAAACATTTTTATGTATATTAATTTTAGAGAGAAAAAACTATTGTAAAACAATCTGTAAGCAGACATTAAACGCTTGTATTAAATTTGTTTTATTTGTTATTATTTTGACGTAATATTCTAATCTTAAATAGCTGTAAACAGAAAAATCATCATAATTAACAAAAAAGGGTTGAAAGAATCAATTTGTGTTTAATAATCTACATTTTTTTCTTTTTTAGTGAAATTAGTTGAAACATTCAATAGTACTCAGATTTATTGAGATGCCTTTGTTTTCTTGAGTTCTTTAGTTTTAGTTTTTTTATTTTTATTTTCTTAAATACTGTAATGCTGTAGAGAAATCCTGGAGGGATTTCAGTTGGTTTTACTTATTCAGTTTCATTTTTGCTACTAATTTGTCTTTTATTAATGTAGGTTAGATTATTCGAGATCCCAAATTCATCTTTAAGAGAGATCTGTTCACACAAACACGGGATCACAGCTGATAAAATAAGACCAATGATGAAGATGTGAACCATATGCACCATAAGCAACAGCAGATGTCCTCCTGCCACTTCCAAATAAAGGGAGAAGTATGAATTCACTGTTTAATTTGCTGTTTTAAAGCAAAACAAGGACGTCTGATCATGTAAATGAGTCTGACGAGAACTTAAACAGAAATAACGGTAATTTCAGTTGAAACAAACTCCCCCAGAAGAGTAAATCAGCACAGTGGTAAAAAGTTCCTGGATTTTCCCAGTCAGCTGGGTCTCAAATTATCAACATGTCCAAACCAAACGGGAACACGCAGTATAGATGAAGGAAAACATCAAACCAATCTGTTATGAAAATAGAAATTACACAACAAAAGAAATGGAAGACAGATGGACAGAAGCAGGAGTCGACCGCTAAACAGAGGAAAACAAAGTTCCAGAGAGCTAAAGCAGCACAGTCATGATGATGGAACGAAAACTGGGATTTAGTGACGAATCCTTAGCCTGCATAGCCAAGAAGATGCTGAAGCGTTTGGTTTTGGTGCCATTTAAAATAACTCAATGAGGAGATCACAGACCCACTAGTAATTGATTGATTATTAATCCTATTTGGTGACGGTGAAATCATTTTTTTATGGGTCGTAACACATTTGTCCACTAAGAATGTTAAAGGTTTTCTTCAAGACAGGCAGATCAGCTCGGCGGTGAGGCCAGAAAACAATCTGGATCTCAGTCAACATGGAAATTTATGATGGAAACTAAAAAAAAAAAAAACATGGTGCATTTAAAAAGAGACTTTATCCTACAGAGCTGATCTGTCAACACCAACATGAGAATGTTGTTTTTCATTAGCAAAGTCCTCAACGAATCCAAGCCAGAGAAAGTGCAGCAGAGACTGGAATGGCTTTTTAGACATCCCATATTTTTCCCTTGACTTTGAAAAAGATTTCAAAATGGTTATTTATGTTGTGTCTGTAATCATTTTTTTTGACAAAGTAAGTCCAGTACAGTAGATTCCTGCCTATTTGAGACTCAGTATTCACAGAAAATTAGCATATTGACTTTCTTAGAGCAAATTTAAAGCATTCCACTGAAAACGTAGCTCGGGAATCTGAAATACCTACGAGTAATACTTAATACTTAAAGTAGCAAACTTTAGTCATTTCGCCATGGGGAAATTTATTGGGCATTTCAACCAAATATTTCTGGTCCGTTAAGAACCTGCGGAGGCCATTAGTGGGAAGCACCGAGTCACGTCCACAAAACCAAACTGTTCCGATGTGGGACAAGCGTTAAACCGTCACAAAAAAGGCTTTATCGTCCTTATTTATTTCTTTTTTCTATCATATTTCTACGATACGAAGTCTTTAACGTTGATAGCCGCTCTAAAGTAACTTAAAATGAATCCACCATGAACCGGAAGTGTTCTGGTTGACCGCAGTGGCGGATGTTGAGCAGAAGTTGTTGCTGTAGATCCGTGAGTAAACGTCTGTTAAAACGGCACACAATGTGATTTCAGCTAACCTGTTAGACATGCCGAGACGAAAAGAATAAATGGAAAAGAAAACTTTACTTGAAGGTCGACTGCATTGATCCATTCTCGCCAAAGAATTGCTTATGGATCAACATAAGCAATTTTCAGCTTTTATTGTGATAGTCTACTTCCGCTAATTTTCACATTAGCAAATGTTTCCGCTAGGAACCTAAATATTATGTTGTCAAGCTAAATATTTAGTTCGGAAAATAAATATTTAGTTTGAAAATTGTTTATTTTTAAAAGTTCAATATTTAACTTAGCTTTAGCTTGGAAGATAAATATCTAGTTAGCAGGTATGCAAATTAAATAGTTAGCAAGCTAAATATTTATTTAGCGTTGCTTGAGGTCGCGTGTGAAGTTTCCACAGTCAGTGATTGTTGGTTCTACATGTTTTCCGCTTGTTCTGGTTCGCTGGGCTTCCTGAAGTCCGCAGTAAACGTCTTGCTTCCAACTACTGACAAACTTTATGGAGATGCTGATTTTATTTTCCAGGTACCAAAAGCTGGTTCATTGACCATGGCGCTCATGTTCAGCGAACTCCCCTGACCTTTAACCCCAGAGAAAAGCTATGAGCTGTTGTCAAGATGAAGATGAGCGATCCAGACCCAAGAAGGCAGCTATCAAAGCACCCTGGACTTCCATTACAGCCACGCAGAACCACAGGTCTCGGTGCACTGATGCATGAGGAGCCCCACCAGGTAACATGGAAATGTACAGACTTTTCAGATACCAGACATTTGTGCTTAAAACATCAGTTTTGGCTGGTCTAAATTTCTGAGACTTTTTGGGTTTAGTTGAAAGCCATACTCATAAAAATGCAAAAGGTGACTGGCAAGAAATGTTGCATATTTATGCAATATCCTAATGTTTTTAGATGTACTAGCACACACACACATATATGTCTACATATATAGTTGTCTGAATGTTATGTTTGAAAGGTTTACTTTCCAGCCGTGATTTGTGGCGTTCCCAGCAGGCCAACCTAGAGGCATGCAGACGGCTCAGCGAACGGGCCATATTAAAACATCACTGCTATAGCTTGCTAAAGCCATGCTAAAACTGGAGTAATACAATCAATCAATCAGTCATCTCCTGACTTCACAGCGCAGGAGAGCTCTGCAGGAATGCTGCTAAGCTGCAGATGTACCAGCCAAATTACTCCAGAGGGGAATTACCAGGCCATAAATCCAGACGTCAGAGAGGACGGCTACAGCTTATTTCACGGTAAAGAAATCTGAGTTGTTTTTTTATGGTTTTGGGATGTGCTGATTTTGTCTTCATTCTGGAGTGATTTAAACCAAAGATTAAATCGTGTATATACCTTAAAATGCCACAGTTGGTTGATTAGAGGTGTCCTATAATGCTTCCTTGAATATATTACTGTTAGATCTATGAGATATATATACAAAACAACATCCTAGATAATGAGATACTAGTGTGCTCTGTTTCAGAAGAAATTGTTTTAGGACATCTTGTCACTCTTCAATCCAAATAAGCTGCTGGCCACTCGCACAACAAAATGGCTGCAAGCAGATGCACAATTATACAACCATTCATGTTTGAAAAGCAGAAGTTGTCCCTGTTGTACAACCAACAAGAATGCAGCGAGTGGTTTCTGGATTGTAATTCAACAATAAAACAGTTGTCTTTTCCAGTAGCCGTTATGAAGCACATAGAGCAGTAAAACGTAGTCAGAACTCTGCGGGGGTTGCTATGTTACGGGTTGAATTTACTGGTTTTGCTAGGTAACGGGCGGAACTCTACTGGGGTTGCTTGGTAACGGGTTGAATTTACTGGTTCTGCTAGGTGCTGTTTTGTGACATTACATTCAGGAGGTTTCTGAAATGATTTCTTTATCAGACATCAAAAATCAACATTATTGGCAAAAAACCCTAGATGTGTGTTTTTTTTTTAAACGCTTTTAGACGTTGTTTTTAGAAGCAGTAGAGACCCAAATGGAAGTACAAAAACAAAATGCAAAATTTGCATAATAAGTTCTTTAATACTTTGTTGATGTGTTTTTTGTTTGTATTTTTTTCTATAGTAAATTTAGTACATTTATTAGAAATGATGGATTATATTTTTAGAAGCAGCTGAGACCCAAACAGAAGTACAACAAAAATATGCAGAATGTAAATTTTGCATAATAGAGCCCCTTTAAAATCTGGTTATGATAAAGTCTGAAGCCAGCTCTTGTTCTGCCTCCTTATTCATAAATCGGAAGCATGCCGAGTTATAATTCGGGTGGATTTCAGGAGCACTCTTGCTGCTGCTAACAGTTTCAATTTGTAATGTAATTGTGCTGTAAGTAGCAGGCAAACAACAGACACACAGTCTAGTCAACACAACACAGTAACCACTGGCACCAGCTCGCTGGCAGGTGCTGGGAGTCATTATTGCTAATTAAGATGTATAAATATGCTGTCTGGCACTTGACTTCTCATTTGCAGAGGGATAGGTTTTTTTCCCCCCACCCATCAAACTCAAAAAGCGCCAAGGTAGACAAGGTGAGGGCATGCGGTTCTGGTCGCTGCAGTGTGTGCTCTGTGGGCACACTTCAGCTCAGCTGGCAAACATCTGACTGCTGCCGGCGGCTGCCAGCAGCTAAACAAGCCCAGGTTTGAGGGGAGAGAGTTGCACATTTGGGCTGAGCTTTGCAAAGTCTGCCAGTGGTTCCCTGGTTCCCCATTCACAGCTCCTCTTTGAACTGGTGGCTTCACAGACGATGAGAACAGCCAGATAAGAGTCGGAGCTGCAGGCTGATGTCTGTGCAACCTGTCGGCCCGCTTGTTAAACAACTCAAATCACTTACACCATCTTCGCTTGCAGTCTGACGCCTTTCGATCAGCTGATCTTCAAATTGAAGAGTAGACATGTTGAATTTTCTGTAGTTTGAAAACAAAACCCTAAAAACATATTTAATTGAGATTCTTTTGTAAAACAGCAAGAAAACAAAGTAATGCAGAATTTTCTGGACTTGTAGGAGAACTCTTGCTAAAGGGCACTTTAATCTAACTCTAGTTTGTTTGTCTGGAAAGTCTGGTTTGTTTTGGGAGCCTTGAATACGTAATCGACTAATAAAATTAACTCTGGTCCGCCTACAGACCTCAATCTTGTAGGTGCTTGCTAATTGCTGCTGGCTAGTCTGAAGGAGCAGAAGTTTGCACAGCTGATTGGTTGCCATGGGAGATTAAAGTATTTATAAAACATTCTTCACAGAATCAAGGCTACACCCCAGGTATGTTTTTGATGAGGGAGTAACATTATAGCATTATATAAAACAACAAAAAAGTTGATTTTGCGGAACGTTGCCCCTTTAAATTACAAATTCAAATTTGATATTTAAGCTGAATTGGCTGGGAAAAACTTTTCCGATCCATTCAGCCACACAGCCTATCACCATATCAGAACTGTGCAGGCCCTTTCCCAGCCTCCTCTGTTTTTAAAGTGTCACATAGCGGCACGAAGACCCGTCAAACCTTAAAGCTGGTGAGACCCGGGCCTGCCTCTGTGGACTCCTTTGTGCGGGGTGTAAAACACTTTGAATTTGCAAGTGAGATGAGTTGTCAGGCTGCGCAGACATGCAGGTGGCTCAATTTGTCTCCCTGTTTTGTCATGGCTGAAGCTGAGATTCCTGGCAAAGCACTGGTGAAGTCCCAGCTGAGCCTGCAGCTCAGGGAAGTGCTGCAATTAATTATCTCGTCCAAGTTTTGACATGCTGTCACTCCCTGAGAGACACGACGCTGACGGCTTTATCCCGCTGAATGTAACAGCGAGGCTGCCGTTCAACTCCTCCACAACAAGAAAAGATGCTTTGACATTGTTGATAAAACTTTCTGAAGAGAAAAGAGAAGCAGCAACGTTCAGATTGAGAGCTTCACTTAACTTTCATGTGATGTTTCTATTTAAATGTTGATAAAACGAACAAATGAGACATTACGGTGATAGCTTGTGACATTTTGCAATAAATAAAAATGTGTTCTCCGCCTCCCTGACAAAACAGCGACTGCCAAATCAAGAATCAACCTGAGGATGTAGTTTAGTTTCATTCTACCGTAAATGAACTCCAGTTTGTTTGGCTAGAGAGTTTGGTTTGTTTGGGGAGGTGAGAATGTGTAATCGAACAAAAATACAAACTCTTGTCCAACCGAATTGAGACCCGTGTTTGTAGGCGAAGTGGACCTTTATGTGGTTTGAATGTGGACCAGAGAACGCTCCAAAAGCAGGAAGTGGACTACAGCGCATGGCATTCTGGGTAAATACAACCAAAACAAACATGCTAGTCCATTTTGGTTTTGGTGTAGCGCCACCACAGGCCAGGAGGGGAACAGGTTTTTTAATTAGTTTGGATTCCTTGACTCGGTGCAGTGTGATAAACAACTGGACCAACAGAAAATGTAAGAAATGTTTCAGTGTTGGTCCCTACTCAAACCAGGTCTACCAGACTATCAGATAAGCTACAGAAAGTGAAGTCTTTTAATTTGAAAAGCACCTAAATGCATTTAGTTCTTTGTGTTTAAGTTGTATGATACTGTAATTAAATACTAAAGGCAATAATTAAATAACTAGGAGTCATATTGTCATCCTGTATGATGAACAGGCTGAGATACGGCGCCCGTCATGAAGTTGTAAAGCTCGGCGCTGGTACGTTTAGGGGGCATGAGTTTGGGACATGCAGTCCCGTCTCTTCGAGCGCTGAACCAGAACCAAGTGGAGTGAGGCTGACGGGCCACAAGAGCACCATTGTTCTTTGCATTAATCAAACTGAGGAAGGGCAGGTAGCATTTCTGCAGCCCACCCTACATGCAAACCCTGCCAACCTCCATGAATGGACTGCTTTTTTAGCTGGCAGCGATTGGCCATCGGAGCTCCGGGAGGATGTGTGTCTGTTTAATTAGTGTGATGAGCTCAGCGGAGTTTATGTGCAGTGTCGGACACCAGGTATTAACCCCTTGAGTTTGACCCCGTCAGGGGGGTGGCCGACCTCATTCTTGACATCTCCTTCTTTCCACTGTTCTCGCTTTTCTCCTCTTCATTAAAAAACCGCAGATTAAATGGAAGGGAAGGAAAAAAAGCAGGCAGGAAAAGGACTGGCTCAATGTTTTTTGCCTTCCTCTTTCAAATGAAGTAAATTATTAATGGTAATACTTCCTATGATGGAGCAAATTGGATAAATTATAGAGATTTCCTCTGCTTTTAAAAAGTATGACAAAGTAAACACAGGAGTAGACACTTGGCCTGTAGCAACATGATAGAAAAACTGTCCTACAAAACTCTAGTTAGCATAAATGTATTTGGCTAAATTAGCTTGAAAAATCCCACTACTTTTAAATTTGTGGCAGCAGGTTGTGTAGAGGATAGAAAAACTGTTAGAGTCAAGAAAGTTTGGCTAGAAGAGTCACAGACTGTTGCTGTCTACATGCCAAATAAACTTTATTTGCCCATGTTAGCACAAGTTAGGAGCTTTAAAATCCCAGTTTCTCTTACTGCACAGACCTAAACATAAATGTTTTATGTACTTTACAAATTCTTAAAACACAACATGATTTGCAATACACAAAAATGAATTTTAACCTTTTTAAACAGAGCTTAGTATAGCTTAAGATTTGGTGCTAGCTAAGCTAAAAAGCAAATACAGTGGAGTTTTTTCTGTGAATACTTACTCTCATAATATCTAAGCATATATGCTCACACACAGTTTGTAATAAATTTTTAAATGTGAGAAAATGACAATTTTAAAACTGCTTGTATTTTGCCCCCACAGTGTCCAAGTTAGCTACACATTTTAGCCGAACTAAAGGAGTGCATCACAGCCTTTTTAGGAAAAAATAGATGGAATAAACCTGGATGATCTTAAATTATGTAAATCACAATTCTTCAGCCATGACTGTGAAAACCCAAAAGTACTTCTGTCTTTTACTTGAAGTGAACGTCTTCCAGTTTGGTGCAAACAAAAGTAAACAGCTATTTTCCAACTTACATTTCTTTTGAAGGAATATTTAAACTAAATAAAAACCAACTAACTTATCAGACACAGATTCTCATCAGTGACTATGAATATACAAAAGAAGGATGATTTCTATGCTTAGCATACACAGAATATTAGCATTTGTTGACTAAACAAGATGAGCATATTTACACTATTTTAACAGGAATATTTTAAGAAAATTAAAACTTTAACTATGGAATTTAATATTGTTTTTATTGTGGTAATTTGACTTGATGGTATTTGTGTGGAGATTGAAAATATACCCAATGTTATATTTAGCTTATATTTAGTTTTTAAGGACTACTTTGACTGATAAAACACTGAAGATTTTATAATAAACATAAGTCTATTATATGTTTTTTTTAAATTATTTTTATTATTATGTGACACCAGGCTATTTTCATAAAATTCAGAAAGGGAGAATATTATTTTTCTGATGTATGTGCTCTGTGGTGACAACAGCTTTCGATCTACAGCTTCTGATTTGGTGCTAAAATGATGGTTTATTTCATAAAGTTAGAAATCTTTTTATAGCTTAAGCTTAGAGCAGAGATTTATTAGTACAGTTTATCTGCTAAACATTTGGTGATGAATCTAACTGCTGCCTTTCATCTAAACACTATTTTCAGCTCTTGCTGCCATCAACTTTGTTCTAAATGCAACGAGGAAGGTGTGAAATGAAGCATCCCTAAAGTTACAAAGCAATTCCCTGGAAACACTGTTCTTATCTCACCACTAAACGGCACATTGAGAACCCTGATTTCCTCCTCTGTTTACCATAAACAGCCATTGAAATGATGCAGCGCTCATTCACAGGCGGCTGCCTTATATAAACGCTGCATGCGGGAGCGTTAGCATCACCCAGGGGCTTTGCTTTCTAATTCATTTAACCACAGCTGTGTTTTCCTAGCAGCAGCAGCTCACAATTAAAAGGCATGAAAAGATACGAAAACATTCTTACCATGCCTGACACACTTTCCACAAAGGTGAAACAACCACTTTAGGCGCAATCACAGCTTAGGATCCTTCATCGGATTATGCACTTTATTAGTTCAGTGGAACAAACAAAAGCACTTCAGGGGCGTCTACGTCAGGATTACGATGCCTCCTCTGCAGAGGATGGCATCTTTTTATTGAAGGTAATTAATTATGAGAACAAAAAGGTCATGGTAGGTCTGTCGTCTGATGACTGGCAGAAAAATTCAGACTTCTTAACTGTAAACTTCACTTTGATAGACAAACATGAAGTTAAGCTGAACTGGGAAATAAAATGAAAATGCAACATTTTTAACAAATAAAAGTCTTAAAAAGGTGGTTAAACCTTTGGGCATTTAGAAACTCTTTGAAGATTTGCCACAGATTATCTGTTGGATTTAGGCCTTCACTTTGACTAGGCCATTCTAACACATTGTAGTACTGGCTAGGGTTGGATGTTCATCATATCATTTATTGTGATAAATTTGTTTTCATGGAAAATATTGACTTATTCTTAAGATAAATTCCAGTTAATGGTGTTTAAACACCTAAAACTGTCTGAATTGTTGGGATTTTCATTTTTACTGTTTGTTCAGTTAAAGCTTCAATAAACTGAGTTACATTTGGAAATTTTAACAACATAAATCACACTTCTTTACTAACTATCCAGCCAGTGTAATAAAAAACATGGAAGTGTCTACCATGAGTTGGTGGTGGAAGTGTAGCAGCATGACACTTCCACCACCGTGTTTCACAGTGGGGATGGTGCGGCGGTGTTGATTTTTTGCCACACAGAGTTTTGCATTAAGATTCAACTTTATCCGACTAGATCAAATATCTTACTACACCTGAAATAAGACAAAACTAACTAATAAGTAACTTTTTATCAATATATATGAGCTTGTTTCAAGTAAATAATTCCTGAAATTTGATGAAAAAGTTCTTGTTCTATTGGCAGATTGTTTTGCTTATGACAAGATATTTTCCCATGTTACAAATGAAATGATCAGCCAGTGGAACTAGAACTTTTCATCAATATTAAGGAAATATTTACTTAAAACAGCTCATATATCTTGAAAAAAGTTACTTATTAGTTAGTTTTGTCTTATTTTATGTGTAAAAGATATTTACACTAGAATGTTGACAAAAAGTACTAATCATTAACTCTGATGTCTTACAGAAAAGTTCGTTTTGTCCAATTTTAGGTTTGCTGAAAACTAAACTAAAACTTCTTGGTAATATTTTGTGTTTTCACGGTTCCACTTGAGCGTGTTTAGAGGAATACCTCTGTTTGCTGAAGCTTGTGGTTTTCAGGTTGAAGGTAACTCAATGAGTGTTGCTGTAACAGTGACTTCCACTGATGACTTCTGGTAATGATTCAGTAAAAAAACGTCTGCTGTAGTTCCAAAAATGTCTGATTTGTTAAACCGCCTGGCAAACACTTAAAGGTTTGTGTGGATTTCCAGAGGATTACTCCAGGAGGGCATCTTATAAGAACATTAGACGGGCGGCTGTGTATCTGAGAGAAAGTTAAGGCAGCGATTTATCGGGATGACGATTCCAATCTGCGCCGTAAATCATTAAATTGTGCAGATGATCTAATTTTCGTCTGAGCAGAACAAGCCAGGACCGAGTCCCAGTTTCCTTCCAGAGAGTAAATCAGGCTCTGGGTTGTGTTTATTAATATCACCCTTGGTACTGAGGGAGTGGAGAACAAAGAGCCCGAGTCACAGCATGTCAACTCCGCAAAAGCCAGTGTTTGCTGCGCCCCCTCTGAAAACACTTTATTAATTGGATTTAGATATTTGCAAAATGATCTATTTAATGGGATTACCACTCGTATAATGATCTTATTTATGAGGGAAGCAATCCAAGCTTTGAGGCAGGGCTGATAATGCATTTCCAGCTCTTTGGCAGTTAATGTTGTGTTACAAGGGGAGATAAAGTTGAAGTCTGGTTGTAAGCGAATAGGTGAGCGAGCGGCGGTGAAATGGAGCCGGAGCGGTCGCACTCGCATTCCAGAGGGCCGTCTGGACCCGCGTCCCGCTGAACTCCTCACAAGTTCAAGGCAGATGCAGAGAGCGAAGGCGGAGGGATTGGAGACAGATAGCCTGCCTCTCACTCCCACCTCTGCAGCATAATGGCCCTTTCTTACATCTTTATCCACCTCAGTATCTCGCCGAAGCTTTTACCGACCCGGCCGGAGGTAGCGTGTCCAGCGAAAGTTTGATTTAATCTCAGCGGCGGGAGTATTAATATCAGCGGGAATATTTGCTGTTGTTTACCGTCGCTCATGTTTGCCAAGACGTTTAAGCTGTTGGATTATTTCCCTCATGGAGGTTTTAGCTTCGATTTGCCATTAATGCAAAAAAAAAGAAAGTATATATGTAAATGTATGTCTCTTTTTTGCAGACTTTCACATTTCCATTTCAATGTAACATTTGATTTATATGTGCTTAAAAAATAGGTTCTAATCTTTTACTTTAAAAGGATGTATTCTCAAATGAGATTATGTTAATAGACTGCAATTTGCATAAAACGGTTGAAAATATTAAACCAGATTAAAATTTCTGAATATTTAAGAGTTTTATCCGCACTGTTAGTCAACAAATATATTCATTTTCCTGCAGAATATTAGAGCCTAAATGTGACACACTGAAGAAAACGAGAAAGGAACACAAAGCTGTGCAGCAGCACTGAAAAAATAACTGATCTTATATTTTTTGTTATCTGGTGTAAATATCTTATATATTTAAAGTTGCAAAAAATACATTATAAAAATGTATTTTTAAAATAGGTATTAGAACTGTTAAACTTTTTTTCTGGTCTTTATCGTTGATTTATAGCTGCAGTTTGTAACTTTTATAAAAGAAAAATGTGTTCTGTTTTTTTTTTACATATTTTTTTAAATCGTCACCATGTTGACAGTTTAATATAAGACATAATATGTGAAATCGACTTCTCCCACCTCCTCCCTGTCCTGCTATTCCCAACCCGACCAGGAGGCGGATCTTATCGCTGTCAATCAACCTTGTTAACACGCTGCTAATGACGGATCCAACTCAACGTTGCAGGAAAACCATTAATCAGCCATAATTGGTGGCTGTGCTAATTAGCCTTAGCATTCATGACAGGCTGTATTAGCTGCATCATAGCAGAGGGGTAAGTAGCATGCACACGGACATGATTGACAGCACTAAACCCCGCCTTCTGGATCTGATTGGTTGTTTGCACTGGGAGTTAAATATTTTCAGAGATTATCTCTCATGTTGCACTGGCACAACATGGTGACAGTTTAAATGTATTTT
This sequence comes from Poeciliopsis gracilis, assembly GCA_911649635.1. NCBI lineage: Eukaryota > Metazoa > Chordata > Actinopteri > Cyprinodontiformes > Poeciliidae > Poeciliopsis > Poeciliopsis gracilis. The sequence goes on from CAJVRI010001154.1 coordinate 7,326,680, forward strand.
TATAAAAAGTTTCTTTTAATATAAGATAAAAGAAACTTTTCAGCAGATAAACTGACTTGTTTTGAATCTAATTCTTACAGAACGAGTTACAGATTCTTATATAACATGGAAAAAAATATCTTTCTATAAGCTGAAAAATCTGACTTTTTTACCAATATTTATGAATTATTTACTGAAAACAAGCTTCTACGTTTTGCTGAAGAGTTACTTATTAGTTATATTAATCTTGTTTTAAGTGTAATAAGATATTTGCAGTAGATGTTTGGTCAGATCTCGTGTTTTTGCGGCGTTCTTGTTTTCTCAGTAACCCGTTTGTGCGGCTCGGTGCGCAGCGGTTCCAGGGTCTTTGCAGCATTAGTTTCAGATGAAGGCGGAGGCACAATGTGAGGCCTGCGACTAAGAGCGCCTAACAAGCCTCCATTCAGGACATTAATCTGCAGACAAGTGTCTTTTTTGTGTCTGAGTCTTATTTTCATCGCCATCAGTTCAGAACATAGATTGAAAGTGATTCAGGTTTTGCTCTCAGGTTCCTTCAGATCTGCAGCTTTTCCTCTCAGTCGACCAACTGGGGGATATGCGCTCGCATACGCCTCATTCTGGACTTTTAATTACTTATTTAAAATGATCTGGTTCCAATGTTTCATAATTAAACAACATTCAACTCCAATTAATTCTTTAAACCTGGTTGAAGGATGGATTTAACCGTCTGGATCTGATAAAACTGAAACATTTATAAACTTTCGTTGATTACAGTAAATGCACAATGTTTTTTTTCTTTTTGATGTTTTCATCAAATTATTTAAAATGTTAAACTGCACATTTAATAACGTAATGAAGTGCAGCAGTTACTTTGTGTACAAAGAGATTTTAAACATAATAGTTTTCCATAAAAGTGTGTGTAATATGTAGCAGAGTACAAAAGTAAAATACTCAAGTAAACACTGGAAAAACACAAAATCCTTCCAAGTATTTTGTTCTGGTTTCTAGAGAAAATGTCTTATTATGGTTGAAATGAGATAAAACTGACTTATAAGTTACTTTTCAGTAAGATGTAGGAGTTTGTTTTAAGCCAAAAATTACTTTTTTAAAAAACTTTTTTTTTATCAATAACAAGAATTATTGACTTAAATAAGCTGCTATATTTTCCTGAAAAGTTATTTTTAAGTTGATTTTGTCTTATTTTAAGTGTAGTGAGATATTTGCACAAGTAACAAAAAGATATTTAAGGTTTTGTGTTTTTGCAGTATAGTTAAGTTTTTCTGTTTATCATTTTAACATAATTTTTGAAAAAGACTCAAAAGGACTTGAAATCTCAAGTTTCAGGGTCTTGACCTTGCAGATAAATACTTTGTGTTTTTGCAGTGAAGCTAATGTCTCCTGCTAATATTAGCTCAGCACAGACAACCATAAGGAACTACAGGGAAAGTTGAGTAATTAAACCTAAAAACACACATTAATGTGCAAACTCAGCATTAAATCACAGCTTTCATGCTTCAGTTTTACTGGTGCTTCACCTTTAAACACCTTCAGGTCCAGAACTGGACGCGGCTCGGTTGTTTTTGCGTCCCTGTGAGCGGTTAATCGTCCCGTTCGGATCTGATTCTGCCGCCCCTCGAGGCGCTCCGCTCTGCAAACCCAGACTTGGCAGAGAGGATCCCGTCTTCGCCCCGAGGCTCACACATTTAAACACTCATTTATTTATTGGTTTATTTGAATAGCTTCGCCTTTGTGAACTTTGAGACGTTTTTATTTCCGTTTTGTCTTGCTACAGATTCGATCTGATGTTTCTTCCATCTGGCAGCCGCCGGTCGGGTGACAGCTTTACTGGTTTATGGTATGGAGCTGAGATTATCATCGCAGTGTGTCTGCGGATCGCTGGGTCAGGAAGACCCCGTGTTACATTAGGCCGAAGCCTGACATCCCGCCTTAAAGTTGTGAGGCTTTAATCGGCTACAGATGGCTCCTTTCTGCTTTATCGGCGAGTTATTGCTTTCTAAATAATTGCCCATCAGATTAGTCTGAATGTTTTCATGAACCCTGCCAATCTGACCTGCACTCACTTTCACATTAAGCGTATTTGCGATATTGCGTGTTTTTTGATGTTCCCGTATTGTTTATGTGGATTTACGACGTGCGGCGGACTGAGGTCACCGTCGTGAGAGAGATTTATGGGATGCCCACCAGGCTCTGCCGTTCGGAGTCCGTCAATCATGCCCGCCGTTTATATTGCGCTGTCGGATCAGACGCGTCTCTCTGTGACAGGCAGTTGTTTGGGTTTGGAGGCTATCACCATATTTATCACAGTCTCAAGAAAAATTTGTGTTTCTGTAGCTTTAATGTTCACTGTAAATGTCCTCTGTGCTACAGCTGTTTGATTTCTTCACTAAATACAAAAGTCAGCTCACATTTCTGGCCTTGCATCTCAATACAAGATATAAACAAGTGTTTCTGTTCAGCTTATCGTGAACATTTCTCTGCTTCTTTTTCTTCAAATGTAGACAGAAAAGAAGTGGCATCAGATTTTAGCGTTTGGAGGATTTCTCTTTTGCTTTTGGTTAAAAATCACGAGCCATTTCTCCCAGTATGGTTAGCAGCACCAGGTTTGCACGTTTGACTCCGAACTCATCTGTCAGAAAAATGCACTTCAGACTCGACTTGTTCCCTCAGTACTTGTTATTGGACCTGGACTTGTAATCTGAGACTCAAATCCTAATGACAGCTTTTTAAAAGTTACAGGAGGTACTAAGTATTTTTGATCAAGTTTCCAGTGCAAATATCTCTAGAATACTTTAAATAAGACAAAACTTTTTACCAAGAAACAGGAGCTTGTTTTAAGTAAATAATCCCTTAATATTGATTGAAAATCTTCTAATTCCACTTCCAGATTAACCGATATTTTGCTGAAAAGTTAAGTTAGTTTATCTTATTTCAAGTGAACTAAGATATTTGCACTAGAAACGAGGCCAAAAATACTTTGTAAGATTTTTGTTTTTGCAGTGGCTGCAACTCAAATGCAGAGTTGTGTCATAACTAGTTACAGTTACTAGAGTAGCTGTTTGGATAAAATTACTTCTATGAGTAGTTCTACTGCAAACTAACTAGTCACGTGTTTTGACAAACATGTTTTAACTAAAAAAAGCACAAACCTGCAGTTTGTGTCAAAGTGAGACCTCTTGTTTGTGCACAATCTTTGTAGTTCTAACACCGTTTACTATCTGCTGCTGCAGCAAACACTGTGCACCGCTATTGGAAGTACTTTAGCCTGTGCTACATTGCAAAAAAAGTAGTTTTGGTCCAGTTTCTAGTGGAAATATCTTAGTAGACTTGAAATAAGACCATTAATTTAATTAAGCAAGAAATATTAGCTTGCTTTTAATAAATAATCCCTTAATATTGATAAAAAAAAGTTCTAGTTCCGTTGGCAGATTTTTTAATTTTCCCATGTTATCAGTTAATGTTTCTGCTAATAAAACTAGCACTTCTTCATCAATAGAAAGAAATTACTTATTTGAAATAAGCTTTCTTTTATTGCAAAAAAGTTATTTGTTGGTTAGTTTGTTTTATTTCATGAATAATAAGATATTTGATCTAAAAACTAGACCAAAACTACTTGAGAAGGTTTCATTTTTGTGTTAGCACAAAAAGGTGCAGGGATCCGATGATTTTGATTGAGGACTGACTGATCTGTTTACTTGGAGGTAAACAGATAAAAACTGCTAACATAATAATCTCGAGGGCCAAGTTTGGCCCCCGGGCCTTCAGTTTGTGATCTGAGCTGAATGAACTTGAGCAAAAATTCACTCAGTTTTCCTTCCAGTTCACAATTCTGCTGAACTTGATGTTTATTTATCCCATAAAATCCTAATCAGAAAGTTGAAGTGGTGTGAACACTCTGCAGCGTCTCATCCAGGTGAAGTCGTCTCGTTCAGCTCGCTGGCGGCGGCTCGCGTTGTCAGGTCGCTTTGTTTGTGAGCGGTAGGCGTTAAGCGTTGTGTTGTGGTGGGCAGAGACAGTCAGCGTCTCAGATCTACTGTATGAATAAAGTCATATTGTGAAGTGTGTGGGCTGATATGCTTGGCAGTCAACCCTGACAAGTAGATTAGCTCTTTACTGGGCCACCTCTGAATGGCGTTACACACACGACTCGCAGCGCGACATATCAAACATCTAACGCCCAGCGCCGCAGATGAAAGCACATCAAGACGTGAATAAAAAATAAAAAATAAATAAACTGCTCTATGTTATGTGGCTTCTCCACAGCTGCAGCGGTTAACAGGAGTCAGAAATTGGCATGTCTAAAAAGTGGGATAATGATTATAAATGTGACAGGCTGAAAACTAATTACAATTGTCTCACTGTGTTTTCCAATAATGCCTCGAACATTTCTATAAAACTCATTTAAATCTTCCACAAGTCCAAAATTCAGCTCTTGCTCTCAAGCCATTTGGCACATTTTTCTTCAGTTTACATTTAGAGAGGATTAGCTGAAGAGCTGAAAATAATCATGCCAGATGTCTGCTGCTGCTGCTGCTGCTGCTGCTGCTGCAGCACGGAGACTGCCTCCCCGGTGGGCATTTCTTCCTTTTTCTTGACTTTTTATCAAAAAAAAAACCCCACTCCGGGATCCTCGTAATGCAGCGCCTCATGTTGTGAAGCCGTGTACACAGACTGGATATCATGTCACATTTTACTATAACAATGAGGAGGGAAGAAAGTAAACCCACCCTTTCTGCTCGTGTGAATGTAGGAAGAGCTACAGTCTGTTTATAGCCAACTTAAACAGACAGAGCTCAGACTTATGGAGCAAACAGGTTCAAACGCTCAAACCACATCTGTATGCTCAATAAAAGCCACTGTAAATGTGAAAAACATCCAGATTTCAGAGATCCTGATGATAGAAAATGTAAAACCGGATAATTAACGGAGCAGTTATTAGCAGGGGGACATTTCGTCGTGGTGTCCCTCGTTATTCCGGGGTTTTCTGTGACTGTGTGCAGTGTTTTGGGGTTTGTTTTGCAGCTTTAATGAGCTCCTCTGGAATGCCGCGTCTCCCACATGTCTCACAGAGGGCGGGTCCATGTTATTGCTGCCACATGTTGGGCTCCTATAGTGACTCTTCCAGGCCTGTGTGGTCAGCCAGTTCAAAGCGCCCAGCCTCATTTGTTATACAACTTCATGTAACAACAAGCCGATGCTTCGGTGTGTCTGCGGAGGCAACAAAAGAGCGCCGCCACTCTTTTCCCTTTGTCCCAACGGGCTCTGCCCTCGGAGTCTCTCAGATCATCTGTTTCTCTAATTAGCATGCGTGCCGGACAGTATGGGGGCACTGCGCCGAGATGCGCTGCAGAAATCCTTCATTTGGGCTCCTTTCAGTGTTTGAACTCTGACAGTAATGTTTGTGGTGTGGTAGTAGTCGATCACTGTCACCGGCTGAGTGGTGCGCCGTGCCGCATATGGCAACAATCTGACATGCTGGTCCGGTCTGGAGGTTTTGAGGGACTAGGTGTTAGCTCCCTGGATCAGGTCGTCCCCATCAATTCTTCTGCAGATGATCCTGCAGACGACTTGGCTGCAGATGTGCAGTTTGGTGATGGGACTATCAGCACGGACACCTTAAATATCACTCAGCATGTATTAATAGAAATATTTCTGCTTGGCAAGTAGCGGGCAGAGGAGCCAAAATGTATTACTTATGTAAGAGTTACTTCAACACATTTTCACTCAAGTAAAAGTAAAAGTAGCCATTAAAGTAAGAGTAAAAGAGTATTTGGTAAAAAAAAATAAATAAATAAAAATCTACTTAAGCACTGAGTAACTGATCAGTTGATCAGTCATTTAATATTTAAAAATATAAAGTTAAGTGGAAATTTTGGTATTTTAGGGACCAAAATAATTCATATCAGTGCAAAATATCAAAATCAGGAAAAAGAAAGTGTTTCCAAATCAGTTTCTTTCAAGAAAAATTTTCTTTATTCAGTGGGTAGAGAATCCAGAAATTTTAGTCAAGTAAAAGTAGAAATACTTCAGAATAAAGTTACTCAAGAAAAAGTAAAAAGTAGCTGTACAAGAAAAGGTACAGACTCATGTAGCACTGCACTCCAGTAACAGAGCACTTCAAAAACACAACATGTTACCAAATATTTTTAATTTCTAGTTGAAATATTTTTATACACTTTTATTACATCAAGACTCAATTAAAAGTAACTTTTAACTGTTTTTAAGTCAATAATTTTTCAATATAGATGAAAATGTTACATCTTTTCCCTTAAATATGAAAAATGTCTTATCGATGAAAACAACGTATGTAGCATGTCGCTAAATAGTTAGCCTGAACCTTCAGAACCACATAAACACAGTTACAAAGTCAGCCTTCCATCAGGACTAATGTTCCAGCAAGATCTAGAGAAACTCATCCATGAGTTTGTGTCTCGATTTCGACTGAAGGTAGCCGTTACTATGGCGATGGAAACACTGAAGAGTAGCTTTACTTTAACATATATTTACTCAAGTAACAGTAAAAAGCTCTCTAGCTGTAGATAGCGAGCACATAAAAGCTATTTACAGCTTTATGATGGCTACAGAAGATGGAGAGAAGACGGTTCTCTATCTTCCATTATAGGCAGCCATAATTAACTCGAATGAACTGTAGCTAGAAAGCCGAATGCAAACTGCCTATGCTAGCAAGAGTCTTACAAAGTCTCTGAGTTGGTGACACCTTCATATACCCTCTTTAGTACTGGGTTATAATTGACCCAGTAGCTTTAGCAGTTAAAATAATGTGTCATCTTGTACTAAAAACTAAAATAAATTGTTAAAGTGGGCAAATTACCGGCGGGTCACGAGCCAACCAGCACCATCACTCTCTGCAAATAACCTGTTTATCTTTTTTTATTTTTTAACACATCAATTCTCCGGAGATGTTTCCAGCTCCACCAGATTGCCGAGTCTTTGGGGACGAGGTCCAGTGCATGTGCTGGCTAGTAGGCCATTTGCAATAATCTCCTTTTTACCGTTTAGAGGCTAATTATGTAACATTACACCTGCCTCCCTGAGCCGGGCCCTGGCGTGGGGCAGAATGAGTCGGGCTTTCTGCCCCCCCACCACTCAGAGGGGTGGTTAGAGTTTCTTAATGAGATTAGCCCAAAGCTGAAATCTGCTTTGTGTCCCTTGCTATATGGTGAGATAGTGGATAAGCAGAATCAAAGCTAACCGAGGAGGGGGGGGTGGATCGCTGGAAGATGCAGGCAGTCGACCTCATTTCTGTCTCCCCTCCTCCTCCCCCCTGCGTGTGACTTGGACGGGATTCGCCGCTATCACACATGACATTGTGTGCGAGCTTTGCATAGGAAATATCTTTGTCTCACTCTGGTGTTTGCTAGCTTTGGTGTTTTCGTGCTTTTCCTTTATCTGGCTGTCCAGTTTCTATTTGCTGTTGGATCAAAACTTCTCCGAATTGAGGCCAGATGGGTTGAATATTGAATTAAAAAGGAATAAAAGAAGAAGCTTTTTCTTACCAAGTCTGGGATATAAACTTGTCTAGTTGTGGTTACAGTACAGCTGTCTTTCTGTCTGCTATTTTCCAACGCACTTCTAAGGCCAGGCCTAAATTCATATTAGTCGTGACACCATAATGTGCGAGACAGAGCTACATAAAGTCAGGATTCCACCACCCACGGCTGCCCATCCACAATGGGAGCCTTTCTTCCTCCAAATTTATTGGGACCTTAATGACACTGCGACTGAAGATGAAAAACCAACAGAGGAGCCTGACCAGAATAACACACACACAGAAATGTATACAAGCTTGCAAACAACTTGAGCGGAGAATTCCCAGAACGAGGGCAAATTCTCACCGAGCGATAACACGTAAATATTTTGCCCACTTGCTCCGAAATATGATGTTGATTAAGAGAGTAAAGGTGAAGGTTAGAGAAGGGCCGAGGATTAGCAGTATGGGCTGCGTCCGGGGTTAGCATAACAGCCCGGCTGCTGGGACTAGTAATAACAACAGAAGTAATAATAATCACAGACTAATTGTTTGAACCCCGTGGCTTCCTTGCAAGAGTCATATTTGTAAAGCTTAATGCCTCTTCTGTGGCAAGAAACAGATTCAGTCAGCAGTGCTCCTTTAAAGTCAGTCGAATGTTTTTGTTCTGCCCAAATGCAGAAAGCACGCGTCCCATTATATGTAAGATAGGAAACGTTTGTGCTTTGTACAATCAATATCAATACCAAGTTGGTTTCAATATCAAATTGATACTAGCAAAACTCTATTTCAGATTCCCATTTTAATTTTTATTTTGTTTTTGTAGCTTCTCAACTCTACCTCAAAAAATTTGTTTTCATTTGCTCGTGTGAAAATTTACGTTTCACACGTTTTACAAATTTAAAATATGATTTTAGCATTTCATCCGATTAAATCTCACTGATTTTCCATATAAAATGTCTTTCACGTAAAATAAGAGATGTCTATCGTGCTCTGTACAGTAAATGTCGATACCAAGTTGGTTTCAGTATCAGCTCTAGTGAATCTAGTTTCAGATTCTCACTTGAAATTTTACTTTTGTGTCATATTTTCTCAACTGTACCTCAAAGGTTTTGGTTTTGATTTCCTGAGTGAAAATTTTTGCACTTTATTGAGGAAAAATGCAAATTTGTTTGTCATGTAAATATATTCTGAAAGTATTTTGAACCTATAGATCAATAAACTTTGAATTTTAATGAATGTTTAACCCAGGAACTGGAAGACATTTTAAATATCCAAAATAAATAAACAAAACAACTGATATAATATCCGCACGACGCTGTTCTTTTACACGCTGTTTGTTGCCGCGCTGCTGCGGTGGAACATTAACTTTAACTAAATGAAACCTGGAGATGTAGGTATTATCCATTTAGTGCAGTATACCACGGCAGATTGAGAAATGTAGCAGAAAAACAAATGGCTACTCTACTTGCAGACCCGTTACCATAGCAACTGACAACAATCTGCTCTACATTTCAGGATTCAACACCAAAAACATTACCCACACAAAGAACAGAAAGTTCAGTCTGTGTTTGTGTTTTATGTTTTTATCCAGGCCGTTTATTTTGATTGTTATGGTAGATTAGCTGGTGGTGCTATTAGCTATGCTAACAGGTGTGTTGGATTAGCTATTTTAGACACCTGCTACTGATGGTCTGTCAGAGTTGGTTCTTAGGTGTTTATGCCTTTTTTTTAATCGTATAACTGAACCTAAAGTCACATAATTCTGCAGCACATCTTCATGTCACTATTGTCAAAGTCAAGCTAGCGTAACTGAGCTACTTCTCTCCCCTTCACCGTTTTTTTTTTCTAATTACAACATTTTTCCAAAATGTTTATCTATTTGTCATAGTGTTGACAATTAATAGCAAAGCACTGCATCATTTTGTCACTCAAACATTAAGATTTAGTGTCACTTTGACAACTTGTCAGCTAAAATCAAAGCTGCTCATCATTAGCGAGCAGCTTTTTGCCTCCAGCAGGGGGCGGGATTGTACACGTGTGACATCACACACTACGTCTGTGTTAATATCTGAACAGTTGTTTTCCACATGTGGATGTTATGCTACATATTAACATATTAAATCATATTTTTAATATTTGGATTTTATACTAATTGGATTTAATTGAAATGTAAGCAAATTCATATGTTTAGTTTATTTTGTGGCAATTTTTTTGAAATGGAAAAACATCCCTTATGTAAAATGCCGTTATGTATCTGTCACAAATATTAACATATGAATCATTTTGGAAAACTTTTTTAATTTTTTTATTTTTTTACCATAACTGTCTGAAGAACTCCAGATGAAAATTAGCTTTCTTTAGCTAGCCTGTGCACATGTACATTGTATGATGCTGACTTATTCATATGTGTGACATATAATCACATGTAAACTTCATGTTTTTTTTAAATTTTCCTTAGAATAACACGGAGTCCGATTTCGCTGCTGCTGTATTTACTTATCTGTAGACGTCTACTGCGCCATCCTGTCCTTTTCTACCAGATCTTATCACCATTTGGTCGTTTGTTGAAGGTCTAAAAGAGAGCTAGGGGCCCTGCAGCCATATTCTGTAGCTACAGAGAGCTATTTGCTCTGCGTCAGCGGAGTATCCTGTCATGGAGAGAAAATCCCGTTTGAAGTATGGCCCCCGTCTTTCACAGTGACGATAATGCTCCTGGCTTTATCGTGTCCGCCGTGCAAAGCCCATGTCTTCTCTTTTGTCCGGCGCCGTCTCCCCCACTCCTGCGCACCCCCCGGCTCTCCTCTTTTGTGTCACTCTCTGTCACACTCACTGCAACGAGAACTGGTCCAAAACTCACCCCCACCCCATCCCTCACACACCTCCAAGGCATGCTGGGAAGTGTAGTCACAGCCTGGGGTTTGTTGGGTTTTGAGACTGGAACATCAGTCATGTAGAGTTGCATATAAATGGAGTTAAAATCAAGTTTGAGACAAAATGTTTACAGCAAACTTAAAGAAGAAGGCCTGCATCAATAAATCGATTAATCGCATAATAAACTAAAAGGAGCTGAATAATTTCTATTTGACTTATTTATTGTTTTTCTAACAAAAACTGAATGATAAAAATCTTCAGTCTGATGCTGTGGACGATTTTGTTTTGTTTTCATGAGACGTCATTGTTAATTTTATTAGTTGTTTTATTTATTTTGCATATTTAAATTATCTTCCTGATCCAGTGTTAAATGTTTATTACAATTTAAAGTCTGAAAATATTGCATTATCACCATTATATTTCTTGAAAATTGTCTCAAAACATTGTCATTTTTCGCGATAACTTCTTGGACAATTCCACCAAAATTTGCTTATGGGCTTTGGATATCTTTCTTTACCGTACCGAGTCTTTGAATCGGGTATAACCAACCATACTGGTTTGCCAAATAGTACTCAGTTTTGTTTTCTTTTTTGCAATAAGTCTGTCTCAGTTTAGGTTTTGTAAAACATAAGTCCACATCTTTTAAAATTTATACAAACCGTAATTTATTTGCAGCAGAGAAAGTGTGTTTTGATCTTATTTACATGGTTTTTATTATTTCCAATTCTTAGCATTTTAAATGAGATGCAATATTAGTATTCATTCGGCTCTCGCTGCTCCTAAATCCACAGCTTAAATGCAAATGCAGCGCAGTCTCTTCCATCCGTGGCTTTGTTGGCCTCTCAGAAACCTTAAGCCTGGATCTCAAACAGAGGCCTCTCATGCCATATGCATGGCAGCGTCTTATCTGCCGCGTATCACAATGCGTCTCCTGGACATCAAATATTTAAACAGGCGCAGGAAGAAGGAGAAACAAGCCTTTTTGTGTTCCCTGCGAGAAAAACAATGAACGTGCAAGCAGCCTCCTTTGGTGTTTTCACATCCAGCGACTGTATGATCCATATGATCCCGACATAAAGTGGGTCTCTGAACCCGCTCTCTTAAACTGTAGCAGGCATATATTACCAGGCTTAGAGCTTGGCGAGCTCCGTATCCCAAAATAGATTTCAACAATGCTCTATGAGGATGCATTAAATAAATCTGCGCTCAGCTAATCCGTGGAACAGTTCACATTTTCAAGAGAGACACTCCGGTAGGACAAAAGCGCCGCTCGGCTTGCCGCGCCTTCATCTGGGGACAGACGCACATAAAGAGAGATATTTAGACAGAAGGGAGGGGAGAGAAATTCCCCACTAATGTGACAGAAAACTCTCCAAAAAAAAAAAAAGAAGAAATCAGCATTGTGTGCTCTTGCACTGCAAAGCAGATTCTGTATCACTGCCTTTTTTTCCCCTCCACCAAGTGCAATAACTTAATCTTAAAGGCAAAACGTGGACACGAGGGCCATTTCGAAACACGTTGTAGATAAATGTTAATCACATTAGCATTTCCCAGACTTCCGTAAATCTCCATAAATAGCATGCTGAGGTTGATCCCTCTTTTTTTGCCCATTGAGGCAAAATTACAGCTGATGAATTGCTTTTGCCATGCATGTAGGCTAATGAAAGCTTTGCTCCTGGGCCTTCCTCAACAAAGGCTCGTAATTTCTCCACTTTTCCACTAAAATAAGAACCTGTTCCACTTTTAATTAATAGTTTCACCCTCTCCCCATTCAGGACTGTACACATAGTTTCAAATTAATTTTTTTTAGGTGAAGACTCGGTTATTAATACTGCAGAAACAGCCCCTCTTTTGTGTGAAAGTAACAGGGAGGTAATGCTAGCCGGCAGCTTCATAAAGAACTTCCTCTCATGTCACCAAACCGCTTAACACAACATGTGACACTGCTCTGAGACCAGAAACATCCAGCGACAGGCGGCCATTTAACTCAGAGTCATCACGTTTGTTCAGAGAGGAGCAGTGGAACTGAAGATACACCCACTTACCAAAAGCACCTGGGATTAACCTGCCGGGATTTCATCTGCCTTTACCGTCAAAACCACTCGCAGTGCTGGAGATGAAAACACGCATTTATTAAAGCTTGGTGCAGATCTGCATCGGTCCAACCTTTCCTTTTATTTAATTAAGCTTTATGTAGAGGTTGCTGTCGCATGAAGTCGGTTACAGCTTTTATTGGGATAATAAGCAGCAATTAGCACCAATTAAGGAGAAAGCCACACTTAATAGGCATTTCACTGCGAAAACCCAGAATATTACCAAGTAATTTGGTGCAAATGTCTCAGTGCACTTGAAATAAGACAAAACTAACTTAACATGAACACTTTAGCAATAAATAAGAGCTTCTTTTAAGTCAATGTTTTTTTTAATGTTGATGAAAAGAAGGAAAAATGTTGCATAATTGAAATAATCTGCCAGTGGAACTAGAATTATTGACTAGAAATAAATCCCTATATCCTGCTGAAAGGTTACATACGAGTTATTTTTTGTCTGATTTCAAGTGTACTAACATATTTGCTCTAGAAACTAAACCAAAAATATGTGACATAGAAATTGTTACCAAAAGATTTTTCCCATAATATCAGTTAAATAATTTTCCAGTGGAACTGGTACTGCTCCAAAAGCAGGAAGTGGACATTAGCCCAGGGCATTCTGGGTAAATGGAAACAAAACAAGCTCGGTAGCTTGAGAAATGACTCGTGGTTTTTTACCAAAGACAAAACAGAAATCCTACAACTGCTAAAATCTGATTCTACTCCATTGTTGTTCCCATTTCTTGAAGAAGGAAGTTGCGCTCAGTTTCCCCTGAAAAGATTTTTGTGTCATTTCCTTCAGTGGTTCTTGGTGCAGCGCCCCCACAGGCGAGGAGGGAACAGGTCTTCCAATTAATTTGGCTAGTTTGACTCAGTATCGTGAGAAAGTGAACTCAGCAGCTGAAAATTAAACAAATGTTGCAATTTTCAGCCTGGATCAAACAGAGTCTACTGGACTGTGTGAGAACATCCTGCATCTAATCAGCTTCTGCATTTGGGGTAAGCTGCTTATCTTTAAGTGAACCTCTTTAAGACTTTGTTCAGCACAGCTTTGTTTTCCAAGACGCCAAAGGAACCATTTTCTTTAGGCTCAGTTCACCAAACTCTGCTGAAACGTTGGGCCTTCCTAGAAGGAACACAATGTTTATTAAAATAATATTCAGTCAATATTGGTTTTATTTATTTTATTTAAAGAATGAAGATATTTGTGTCTTATGTTTTTTCTTCTATATTTACATTTTGAATTGAGTTTAATGAGGAAACAATGAATTCCTTGCAAATGTTCCTAACATTAGAAAATCAGTGAGAAAAACCCACAGAATCCTGGATTGCTTAAACATTCATACAATAAAACAACAATTAGCAATTTCATGCTACAGGAAATTAGCAGATTTTCTGTTTCTTGACTCTGAGAGCAGCTAAGCCTTTGGATCTGCACAGCTTTAGAGCGGGAGAGAATCGTTTCCAGTTGAAATCCATTCCGGTTTCGAACCCGGGACGTCTGCGCTGCGCTGGGCGGTCATCGGCGTGATTTCATGTTTGTGTTTCCAGGCTGTCAGAAGGAATCGCTGCTGACACAGAGCAGAGCGGTAGCTGCACTCAGCCACCGTGGGCGATTTCATACCAATTAGTGCAAATCATGGAGTACTTAAGACTATTGCCTGGTGAGTTTAGCAACAGTTTGACACCTCGTGAAAGTGACCCGTCTTACAGATGTTGGACTGCCCTGAAGAGCTTAAAAGCCATTATTTACGTGGGAAGTTTTTATTTCTGAGTTGCGGCCGGCTCACTGAAACGAGGTTTCCGAACAGAAATCACTGATTGGCTCGTTCCAATCAGCAATCTTTCAGAAACAAACAAAACGTTTAACAAGATACAATTTGTTTGACTCAAGGCTAGTTTAGTTCTTCATGTCTTAGGAAGGTGGAGTATCTTCAGTCAGAGGCTTCTTCAGGTTCAGAGCAGGACAGACTGCTTCAGGACGTCTTCAATGGCTCTTTGAAGAATCTTCATGAGCTACAACTACATTAAATTTCCCTTTGGGATTAATAACGTACTTTTGAATTGAATAAAATCGTAATATTATGAGAATCATATTACAAGAATAAAATCTTATGTGAATAAAGTTGCAATAACACGAGAATAATATAATATAATATCTCAAGATATTATTGTCATATTGCGAGAATTGTCATATGAAAATACAGTAGTAATAATATAAATAAAGTTGTAATATGAAAATAGTCATATTTAGAGAATAAAGTCGTAATATGACTTTATTCTTCTAATATGATGACTTTACTGTCTTATTATTGTGACTTTATTCTCTCTAAAGTTTATTCTGGTCATTTTATTTATTTATTTTCCTAACTTGGCTCTAATATACCTCCATAGGGGAACAAACTAACATCCCCCCTTGTTTTTTTTTTTTTTGTTTTTTGCTGCCCCTTCATCTTGTGGGTTTCTCCAGACCCACTCTGGCATGAAGCCCCCGCTGCTGTCTCCATGGTGACAAGTGGCTTCAAATCCTCCAGCTTTCCCCACGGCGACGGCCGACGAAAACGAAACACAGAGAAGAAAATATAGCATTTCATTCCTGCCCCCATTTATCCGTCTGATGGAAAACAAGCCGGCTGCGAACGGCGGCGGGAGAATCCGCGGTGAGCGGTGGCTCTGCTTGCGAGACGCTAATGGAGAGCGGCGTGGCGACGCGATGCGGCGCGGCGTGGCGACGCGGCGCGGCGTGGCGACGCGGTGCGGCGCCCCCAGAGGTGTGGATGGCGCTGCTGTGATAGTTGTGAAGTCTTCTAGTGTTTATGTGTCAGCCAGCAGACATTCTCCACACCGCCTTCCCAGACGAGAAGCAGGGCCCCTCAATTAAACGAGTTAATTTGAAACCATAAGCTTGTCCTTAATTAAGAAGAGCTTAGACATCTCTTGAAATTAAATATCTGAAAAAAACGAGAGAAAAACGCCACAGCGATGACACAGAATTCCCTTTTTTACTCAGATGGTCCATGTGTTGAGATAAACGTAACCTCGGCGAAGTCGCCGCCATTTGGAGGGAAGTTTCACTTTCAAAGCGGGTCCATTGTGGACTCCCGCCACGTTTTCCGTCCGCGGAGAGGACGTCGAGACGGGAGACAGATTCTGCCACTAAGTAAATAATTTGTATGATAATTCATTACAGCGCAGTCTTTTTCAACTTTAATTGGTCTAAATGAAGAGACATTTCACACCATTTAGATAAAAAAGAAAAAGGAGGCCAGCGTAATGAAAAGGGGCCTGCCTATCGGACTTCAGAGGTTTGCTCTAAATGAAAATGTAATTGCAGGCGGAATGGTACAAGAGGAGAGACCCCGCGCCGCAGATCCGGGGGTATCTTCAGACAGTCGAGCAAAAGCTAATGACTGAGCAATTTGGAACATTTACTCACCCCAAAGACTCTCATTAAGTCAATCACAGGCTTAGCCCGAGACCCACTCGCAGCGCCGGAGCCGGCCCCGCGTTTATTCCCACATCAATCAGAAGGGGCCGGTTTCTTCTTCTCTCAGAAGCCATGAAAAACGCCCAAGTAATTTATTCTGGGATCTTTGAGAGGATAATGGCCAATTATTTGTTTATAACACTGGTTAAATTTTCATTAGGCAGATTAATGGAATATCATGTACTGTCAACAGTGGACGGAGGGGTGGTGTGTCAGAGATAAACGGCCAAACAGATGATGTCGCTCCGTCCGTAAATTGGTTTTTCGACGCCCCCCCCCCCCAACCCACTTCTTCCTCCATATGAAAATTTTAAAGGTGGACACGGCGTGGATGCAGGCTGGGTGGGCAGGCGGGGGCTGGGGGGGGGGGGCCTCCAGCAGCCGGGGATGCTGGGAAATAGATGACTGTCATCATTCGGCAGGTTTGAGATTAAAGTCAGAATTCTGAGCCCAAAATTGGGATTTTGAGATAAAACAAGCCGAAATTCTAAAATGAGAGTCAATTCTGAGAAAAAAAAAAAAGGAATTGTGATTTGTAAATTGTTATAAATAGAATTGTGAAATTAAAGTTGGTATTCTGAGATCAAAGACAGAATTCTCAGAAATAAGTCAGAATTCTGATATTAAAGTTGGAAATTTGCAATACAAACAGTAGAAATTCTGAGATTAAAGTCAGCTGAGAAAAAAAATCTGAAATGTTGAATGATTATCTGTATTATTTACAGATAATCAAGTTTATCTGCATAACGCTTTACTGCAACAAGGCAGTTCAAGGTGCTTTACAGTATAAAAACAAAATTATTATTTTACAAACAATTACAAACAAAAGTCAACAATTGAACAAACATTACATTTTGATGAATGCCATCACCAAAATCACCAAAATCATAAATTAAAGTCGGATTTTTTTTAGCCGTATCAAAATGGATGCACCTCGCAAAACTGTATTGAAACACGTTTTTCATTGTTTTCATTGGCGTTGCATTTTAAGCAGTACAATTTATTTTATTGCCTAAAATGCAATTTTCTTATGTATGTCTAATATTGTATAAAATAACCTTAACTGTTTCAATAAAAGATCAGTAAAATGTGCCATAATTTTTATCCGATTAATTGAAATCGCTGTGAATTCATGTCACATTGATCCAGTATTTCATGCAAAACGAGTCCAGAGTTCACATACTATATAATAAATGCAAAATACTTGCAATTTTGTGGAAAGTTTAAGTGAAAGTTTGACTTTTTTTTATTACCTGTAATCATCAAAACCACAAACAAAACATCACCATGTATGAGTTTCAGTTTCTGAGTTGAATTATTATAACTGCTGAACTTTATGATGATGTTCTCAGTTCCTGCACCTTTAAACACCATATGTTGTGTAAAGTTTGACTCCATGCTGCTCTGCACATGTTTACTGCCTTTCTCTGGCTCCCCTCCCCTTCAGCTGCCTCTGCTATCAATCACAGCCAATCCATAACCAATCCTGCAGGAACATATTTCATACAGGAAGCATTTGAAATGATAATTCAGGCGAATTTGTCAGAAGCCAACTTTTTTTTAATGAAGAGAAAAAGCCACTTTTAGCAGCCACTGCGGGTGATAGCTTAATCTCACATTATGCAGGCGACACTAGATACCTGTAAGTGGCAGTTAAGAGTAAAATGACAACTACAAGGCGGGCAGGCTGGTGATTTACTGACCCCATATGATGCTGGGAGTTGATATAAAGCAGCTTGAACCGTGAGTCGTGCTTTCACAGACCTGCACCTGAAAGTGGTCTGGGAATTGTCACTTTGAGGGGAGCATATTACAGCTTCAAAAAGGGATCGCTCCCCCCCTCCCCATATGCCAGTTTTTTTGAGTGCAGCGATAAAATATGGCATATCAAATCTTAATATGCACGCTTAACCCACTAGTGTGCAAATGATGCATCGTGGGTTCACTTCTCCAGATGGATGAAACCTGAATTTTAATGAGTGAAAGATTCCTGTGACTTTTTCCCCAGAGGTGGGAAGAGTAGCCAAACATTTTACTCAAGTAAGAGTACCACCACTACTTCAACATAGTTTACTCAATAAAAAGTAATAACCCCCAAATTAAAGAGTTTGCTTGCTTGTTTATTTGGAAATAAGACAAAACCCACTTAAGTTATTTTTCAGCAAGTTTTAAGTCAGTATTTTCTTAAATTTGCTGAAAAAGTACTAGTTTCATGGCCAGATTATTTTACTTATAGGACATTTTTCCCATGTTATAGAGACCTTGCAGTGTGGCGTCACTCCTGCAAAATCCCGCTCCCATCTCTCTGCCTGAGGCAAATTGCTGATTGTGAACAATGACTAGCTTTGGTTTTAACTGTTAAGCTGTCAACATAATGCGCTAATTCTCAAATGTACGCCTGCTATGTAAAAGGAAAAGGGACGCAGTGCTTTGCTACTAATTGTCAACACTATG
Organism: Poeciliopsis gracilis; assembly: GCA_911649635.1. Taxonomy (NCBI): domain Eukaryota; kingdom Metazoa; phylum Chordata; class Actinopteri; order Cyprinodontiformes; family Poeciliidae; genus Poeciliopsis; species Poeciliopsis gracilis. Next base: position 7,345,071 of record CAJVRI010001154.1, read on the forward strand.
ACAACTAGGTAACAAGGAAAAAGTTTTAATTAAGAAAAAAATTGTGAGGGACAGGGGAGTAGTTCAGTTATGCTAGCTTGACTATGAAAACCTTCAAATATAGATATGATGTGGAATTCAATGTGGTTCATTTACAAAATAAAAAAGGCAACGTAAACACCAACTCTGACAGTTCATGTTTAAATTAGTTAATCAACCACAGCGATCACTTATTAATAATGTCAAAATAAACTTCGAGCTTTAAAACATAAAACTGTAACAGACTGAATGTTCTGTTCTTTCTGCAGGAAGTGTTTGAGTGTTTTTTGGTGGTGAAAAAGTGACGTTGTTGTCAGTTGCTGTGGCAACGAGTCTGTAGCTTGAGAGAGAGAGCGAGAAAAAAAGTGGTTTTGAGTTTTTCTGGGTTATTTTTCCGTTTGCTATGGAATCAATATCAAGGAATTGTCAACTGAAAAGAAGCTCCTATATTTTGCTGAAAAGTTATTTGTAAGTTAGTTTGTCTTATTTCAAGTGTACAAACATATTGGCACTCAAATCAAGACCAAATATATTTTGTAAGATTTTGTAGTGCAGTGGCCATTGCTGTGACAAGAGTTACTCTTCCCTCATACTTTATATAATATTAGCAGCAAAGCATAGTTTAGTTTAACAGGGATCAAACAGATTAAGAAAATAACAGTGCAGGAAGAGGTTCATAAAATGCCTCCACTTAAATGGTGTAGAAAAAATATTGTCCAAGAATGCAATCCTCCTTTTATTGATCACAAATTTATGGAATACAATCATATGCAAAATTCACATTTTACACTTTTTTGTACTTTAATTTGGGTCTCAACTGCTTCTGAAAACAGCATCAGTGCCAAAAAAAACCAAAACCAAACCAGACAATTTTGGGCAATAACTTCAGTATTTTTTGGTGTCTGGAAAATGAACCGTTTCAGAATCCTCCGGAATGTGACATCACAAATCCACAGATACTGACCTATCCTACAGACCAGTGAACCCTAGCCAGTTACCTAGCAACCCTAGCAGAGTTCTGCTTATTACCCAGCAACCCGAGTTAAGCTCCAGAACATTTGGTCAGCTGGTTTTTCCTCTGTATGTGTTGTACAATGGCTACTGGAAAAGACAAAGTGTTTTGTGGTTGACTTACCAACCACAAAACACATAATTTATGACTTTGTTCTCATATTATTTGGAATTTATTCCATATTATTTTGAGTTTATTTTCTTAGCATGGCTCTAGTCCTCGTTGTAACTGGTTACTACCCAACTCTCCATTTTGCATCACGGATCTCGTATTGGTTCACACTCCACATTACGTTCTGATTACATCCATTTGTCCATCATTTCTCCCCGTGAACCTTTGTGTCCAACATGTGAGTTAATTTCGGCTCCTGGATAGCGATCTGCCGACCTCGGGGCAGCCAAAACGCCGACGAGCGTCGCTATCAAAACAATCGCGGTCTGAAGGAGGTTATCGTTGCTCGGCGCTATCTGTCACGCGGCCACCGGCAACCAGTGGGACACAAGGGCCATTTAATTAGGCCCACTGCTCCTCTCTGGTGTGAAAGACTCTCAGGCCCCTTTGATTCCCCGCTGCTCTCCCAGCAGGAAGTGGTTGGTGATAATTGACACAGGATTTCCTTGTTAACCAGCGGCAGACTCTGTGGATTAAAGTGACAGAGATCTCCAGAAGAAAGTGGGGAGCAGATAAAGGCGGAGGGCGGAGGGAGCGGCGGGGGCAGCAGCTATTTACCGCTCTTGACAAACCAGGGAGGAAATAGCAATATCAGAGCGGCGCGCGGTCCTGCCGCGAGATGTAGCTCCCACTTATCTTAGCCATTTCAGCTTGGCTGATCAAAGATTGGCTTCCCTTAAAATAACCTGGGCCCAAGGTTGAGTACATGCCTCACGTCCCCTCCATAGCTCCGTTTGTGGACGACCACAGAGACATAATCTCATTTCATTTGCACAATTATACACTATCATGGAATAAAAGCATATTTGCAAATGACGTAATATTGTACCAAGTGGGTCACAGAATTTCCATGCAGACAGGAGAGAGAGCTTTCTCTTAATTTATTTCTAGATTTCTTTCTTCTTATCTGGCTACAACGCAGCTTACCAACAGACATTTTACAAATGCGCCGCGGAAGGTTTTAGCAGAGCTTTCTGTGTAGATAAAAACGCTCTCCTCACTTTCTACAACTTCTGCTGCCATAAATTAGGCCAATCTCTGGCCCATTGTTGCTCGAATGAACTTCAATTACTCAACGTATCCATGCACCTGACAAACACCACAGACTGCCCACAGTGACCCAAACGTGGCATAAATAGCGGGCCAGTCACAAACCGATGTGCTCGCTGATAACAGGATGAAGTGATGGCAAATTTCCAGCGGCAGAACTTGGGTCAAAAGCAGGTCCAACGAATAAATCACAGCAGGAATTCCAGTGTCTCCAATCCCCCTGCTGACATACGCAGCTGTGGAGACGCAGGAGGGAAAGAGGCGCTTGCTTTATCATGACATGAGTTAGGTGACCACGGCAACGCTTTAGCTTACTTTATAAACTGTAGAGTGGTTCAGATTTTAATCTGCATTATTGTCATAGAGTAGGAAATACAAGAAGTTTAATTACCATTAGGCAAGAGTTATAAGGAAGAGGGTCAGGGCCACTGCAACAATCAAAACGAGAAAAAAATAATTCTGACTTTCACCTCAGAATTCTTTTTATTTTTTATTTTTTAGAATTTAGATTGATTTGGGGTTATTTTTAATTCTATCATTGTTCTCACAATTCTGAGGGAGGTTTTTAAATTCTGACTTTTCAGTTGAGGTTTTCTTTTATTTTCTAACTTTGTTCTCAGTTTTTTATTTACTTTTGAGCTCTGAAGATTAAAGACAGAATTTAAAAAAAACTCCTCAGATTTTTATAAAAAAGTTTATTCTGAGAAGAAAAAAACATCATGGCCAATATTAGCAATTGTGTAATTTATGATGCCTCCAAAAAACTTACAATTAAAGTGTTTAAATGGACAACAACAGCTGGGAGCAGATATGACTGGACAATAAATCATTAACAATATAAAACACGACACACATGATCAATTTAGCTACTCATATATACTTATATATGTAGTATATATATGTATATATATCAGAGAGAGAAAGAGAGAAATATAATCTGAATGAATTGTCAATATGTAGAATACTCATTCTTTGGTTGCCTAGCAACTCACTCACTCTTTGGTTACCTGGCAACGATCTGTTGAGTAACTTAGACAGCAGCAGTTTAAAGTTTTGCCACTGTGGCTCCTAAAAGTGAAAAAAATTAAAAACTGTGTGGAATAAAACCGGAAAGGTCACGCCGCCAGTTTGGCAGCATTTCAGATATTTAAGACAAAAAACAAATCGTAATTATCTATACCAGCTGATGTAAAACTCATATATATATTTGAGCCTAGTTGTATAATTTTGATTATGATTACAGACTTGAATAAATTGAAATTTCTCTTCCCAATTCCGCCTATAAGTTTTCATACCCACTTAATCCTGTTTTTGTACTTTCATGACCAAAACTGAGAAGTTTTATCCAGACTTCTTCCCATTGAGGCGCCTTTTATTTTGCCAGAAGAGAGTTTAGCTGGGCTTCACAATGGGGCAAAGTGTGGCCATGAGTTACGCCAACTTTAAAGTGTTTAGATGCAATATTACCCAAACATGCTTCCCAGAAACTTCGCATCACTGTCCACACCTTCTTATCTGCGCCGCCTCACAGGTACAGTATCTTAACCGCGCTGTAAGGCTTCAATATGTGAGCATTAACACGCTTCAAGGTCCTTGATTTTTCCTCAGGAATTACTGTGTGGCAACCAGAAGGAGAAGCTGGAGATTTGTTCCCTCCAGTCTAAAATAAATAGGATAGACGGGGGAAGCAATCACATAGCCGACAACATGCTCTGCTATCAAGAAAATACAGCAGTTTAGATTAAGATTTAAACAAAATCATTTCTGTTTAATTTAATCTGTAAGCAGATAAGCTTCTACCAACATCCCACGAAGATTTTTGGAGTTGATAAGGAAACATCGAAATGAAAAAAGTGTTGAACATGTCTGTCGTTATTTAAAAAAATAAAATAAAAACATGTTTGGAAATCGTTTCATAAATGAAGGAGCTGAAGTGATACAGAAAGCTGTCACCGTGACGTTGTCCAAACTTTTAGTCAAACTAGTTAAATTACATTTCTCATAGGCAACGAAATTTGTTAAATTTGTCATGTGAAAATTAGTTTATTGTGATTTTTCTTTTTTTTACTTTTACCTGGTTGATAAACTTTTTATGAAATGTATAAATTTGTAAAGATCCAAATCATAAAAAAGGATTCAGATGGTTTTCTTATGATTATAAAATATCCAAATGTTGCTGTTATCAGTTGTTCATGACTGGACTTATTGCTGGGTCCGATCAAAATCATTTCAAGGGCGATAAGCGGCCCCCGGGCCACACTTTGGACAACCCTGTTCTATACAGAAGATCTGGTAAACAGAACCACAACCAGCTTTATTCACCTGTTTGTGCTCAAAAACAAGAAATTCCACTTTGGTTTCCTATCAATGAAAACATTTTAAATATGAGAGGAATTAAAGGTAAAAGTTAGTTGTAAATATGTATATTATAAGGGTGTCCACGGTGTGGCTTGGGGGCCATTTGTGGACCTTGAAGTGATTTTGTGCGGTCCTCAATCAAACCTGCTAGCTCTTATATTTCAGATCTACAATCATTTGCAGCTCTTTCCTATAGAAATCAGATTTCTAGATACTTAAATTATCCTCACTTTGGACACCTCTGCTTATTGTGTTTGTTTTTACTGATGGCATCATGAGATTATTAGAAATCAGAAAATTGATTTGCTGCCATTTTCACTTTGTGGAAAGAGGGAAAAACAAAAATATTAACTTTTTCTATATTTTCTCCAGCATTTTGAGGAAATCCCGGAGAGGAAGTGAGCTGCAGGGAGGAGAAAGCCGTGACCTCTCCGGGCCGCACCACCTTGGCCAAAGGATTAAGAAAACAGCGGCCACTGACAAACGTCCAGGAAATCAGAACCACATGCTGGAAGGGAGGCAGGCTGAGGTGATTATTTGTTTTCTGCTAAATTAATGGAGGCTAATTGATAATGTCATTACATCAGGAGGAGAGCGGGGGGAAAAATCAAGGAATGCTGCCTATCAATCCTCACAGATGCTGCTGGCTTTTCCCTGGAGATACAGATCTGTTCAGCTAACCAGAACCAGACTGGCTCATCTGAAACCAAATTTAAACACTTTTTAATGCCAAAGGAAAATATAGTAAATAAAACAATCTGAAATCAGGGATTCATTTCGAATTCATTCTGGAGTTTTACGTCTCGTTGAACCAGAAACCAGAGAACTGAATGAAAAAAGAACATTTTTTTTCTTAACATGACAAAAACACAAAATCTTACTAAGTATATTTGGTCTAGTTTCCACTGCAAGTTTTTCAGTACACTTGAAATGAAACAAGACTAACTTGCAAGTAAGTTTTCAGCAACATAAAGGAGCTTTTTTTAAACAAATATCTCAAAAAAAAAAGTTGTAGTTCTACTGGCAGATTATGTCTTTTCACAAATACAATCTGTGCTGTTACCTAGCAACGCCAGCCGAGCCCTGCCTGTTGCCTAGCAACCCAGGACTAGTTTCAACTGCCAGATTATTTAACTTATAACAAGATATTTTTCCCATGTTATAGTCAAATAATTTGCCTTTGGTTCTTATTATTTATTTATGTTTTTATAAATCTTGATTCACTCTGCAAAAGCACTAAATCTCACCCAATATTTTGCATCATATATTTACTGTACATATCTTAGTAAACTTGAAAGAAAACCAGTTTAACCTATAAAGAATATTTTTGCAAGAAATAAGAGCTTGTTTTAAGTGAGTATTGATAAAAAAGTACTAGTTTCACAAGCAGATTATTTCATTTATAATGTGGGAAAAATGCATTAATAATCTGCCAGTGGAACTGGTTCTTTTTTCATTCACTTAAAACAAGCTCCTATATTTTGCTGAAAAGTTTCTTGTAAGGTAGTTTTCCTGTATTTCCTGTGTGCTAAGACATTTACGTTATAAACTAGATCAAAAATACTTTTTCTCTGTTTACAGTAAAACCATTAGAAATTGCGGCGAGGAACATTTTCAAATTTTTAGCGTGAAAAAAGGCTCAGAAATGAGTTGATTTGCTCCACATGGCCAATAATTCAGCAGTGGACAAGACAAAAGGTCAGTATCTGCTTAAAATCTTCACCACTTGGAGTATTTTAGATCTGCAGAGCCGCAGCAGCTGTGGGAGAGAAGATGGTGGCTGCGCCGGTGATTTAGGAGACAGCGAGGGGCTTTAAAGGAGGAAAACAAGTTCATTACACTTCCATACTTGCTTATCACTCCCCAAAGACCTGTCAGCAAAGGCAGAGGAGAAATTAGCTTTCCCCAAACCCCCAAAAAAGAAGTTATTAGGCAAACCCCCAGGGTGGACATGTCGTTTGCAATTCTTACCCCAAGACCTTTGACCTCAAACTCTCTGGGGTCACTACTTCCTTTCAAACAGTTTGTGTTGCTCTATTGCTCACCAAACCCAAGTTTAGTGCGCTTCCTCTGGAATAGCATAAGCCGGTTTGGTGCGTGTATCTGTGTAGGTTGCAGGGGTGGCGTGATGGCGAATGATTACAAATGTCTCCGTTCTAGTTTAATTGGATCAGGCTGACTCACAGCTTATGGAACAAGATCTCGGTTGTTTCAAAGCAGATGGATTAACAATTAAATTTGTTTGCTAATTCCGTGGCATACACCTTGAACAGAAAATAAGACGCATTAACTTGAATAAATTACGCTCTACCCACAGGGAATATAATTAGGAGAATTCCTTCTCATAGCCTCCCAAAACACTTTGTTTGACTTTTCATCTTGTAAATGTGGGAAATCATTTAAGAGTGAGACTCATCTTATTTTCTTTCTCTTTTTTATTTTTTGAGGCTTGTGAGTCATAGTTGCTGCTTGCTTTGCACTAATAGATTTTACAGCGTTCGCTCTGAAAGATCAGCTTCCTGTAAAGTAGAACAAAAATTGATTTCTATTCAAATCAAAGGTGGTCGGCTCCTCCACATTTTCTCAAGTTACTGTCACAAACATAGATTTTTTACCCTGTTAAGAGTAAAATGTACAGTAGTACAACGTATATTTCTTTCAAAAATGTGACTCAAGTAAATGTAACTAATTATTACCCGACTCTGCATTTCAGATGAAAAGAAATGACTAAAATCGGAATTGCCAGGTCACGATTTTTAAAGATCGGTAGTGGTGGATCGGCCAGAAAACTGCAATCGGTACACCGCAAAGATCGCTATTATTGATACCAAAATATGATGCCTGTAACTCATAATAGTTTGATAAAACATTCATGTATTTTAGGCTTTTCACAGTTTTACCAACGTTAAGATGTTACAAATGTTTCATTTATCGTTAAGTCAGAGTGACACAAACCTGTCATGATTACTTTTGTTCTGTTTTTTATTTTTCCCAGCTGATTGTTGCTCATATTGACAGAGAAAGCAAAGCGATCGGCTGCCGTGGTTCTGAAGAACCGCTCACATTAACGTCAGCCGGCAGCTCATTAAAGCGGCGCGGCCTCGGCCTGAAACTCAGCGGCTCCGCAGAGCCAGCCCCCCCCAGCTCAATAAGGCCAAACCTGCAGCGAGGATATTAGTCTGACAGCAGAAGATAATTTGTCAAAACCTTATTTTAAAGCTCTATGAATGTCATCCTGTGTTGTGGCTCTTAATTGAAATGTAGTTTGCCAAGCAGGAAAATATATGAGTGCACATGGAGGGTGTTGGCAGGATGTTTTATGGGGACGCTAACCACACCTGGTTAGCGTTAGCATCCTCCTTACTGTGTACTTTGCATACCTTCATGTCACTTTTACCTTAAATTACCCTGCAACGTTTTTCTTTTATTCATGAGAATCTGAGATTTTCTGATAAATCTTAAAGTCAGAGCAGAGATAACCATTAGCTTTACAGTGATATGTTATTTTCCAAACGTTGAGATTTATGTTAGTTTACCCTCCAATCTTCAATCTTCCCCGGTTATGAACCTCGCCGCCCCTCCCCCACTGGTTCCTGAACCCACTTGTACGTTTTCGGCCTTCGTAATAAACCAACATCTGCAGAACTTACAAGTGCTTTAGCTGCAGTTAATTGAGTAAATTGAAGCAAGCTGCAGCGCGGCGCTGATCTATGATCCCCCGTTGAGGGCCCAGAAGGGAGACAACAGATTTACTGCGAGGACAGTGGGCGGCCTTTTGTTCAGGCCTTGGTTCATGGGAAGTTTGAGGTCAGACGGGATTAAAATATTTTAGAGAACAAATGGAGCAATTTGAGTGCAATATTAGAAGCTCTCTGCCAGTTCTTACCGGGAATCCAGGTGTGATTTATTTAATTTTAAGCTCCGTGTCCTTTTTTTCGCCCTTGTTTTTTACCTATATCTTGATATTTTGGGTTTATTTTTTAAATCGGTGATTAGTTCTTTTAAGTTTTAGCTCTTATGGGCCAAGGAAATTTATAGCTGCAGTTTGTAACTTTTCTAAAAGAAATTTTTTTTTTTTTTTTTACATATTTTTTTAAGACCGTCACCATGTTGTGACAGTTTCATATGAGGCAGACAATTTGTGAAAAGATTGTTCTCCTCCATGAGATGCAGCCGTCTGAAGAAATGCCACAAAGACAACCAATCAGAGCCAGGAGGCTTGGCTTAACGCTGTCATTCAACCTTATGTACGCGCTGCTAAATATGCTAATGCCCAAGAAATGGCGCACCGCTACCGGAGAACCGTTTATTCATCATCATTCCCAACCAGCCTAGCATTCATGACAGGCTATGTGGAAATTAGCAAAAACTAAAGGTGTCGCAGGGACCAACAGTGGCCCCTGTACCACAGTTTGAGAACCGTGGTCTTAATAAATAATAAAAGGAAACCTCTCCAGATGAGCTTTCTGCCGTAATGCGAAGCAGTTCATCACCAGAGTTAACTAATAAACAGAAAACTTTATCCATGCAGTCGTTCACTTCTGAGCTTCTCCTGATTAATTCCAACATTCAGTATTTCCATCTCCCTAAACCCAGATAAGAAATGCACAAAAAAGGCCAACAGATTTAATCTAATACATAATAATCACATTAGAGTGGTGACAGAATTACTCTAATTGCCTCTACACTCTCCCTTGGACGCATACAGCATCACACACTCGGAGCCCCATCTGTCTAATGAGGACATTTACAAGCAAAAATAAAACCATATGCTATTATCACCGAAGATGATTAAAAATTAAGACAATTTTGGCTCCGGATCCAAGTCAAATTTTCCACCGGAGCTTTGTTGGCGTTCGTTGTTTGCCAGTGAATTTGCTCACGATTGGACGCGAACGATAATTAGCCGTGTTTGTATCAAAGAGCTGTCAGCCGCGGAAACCTTTCACAGCCAAACGGGGCCAACGGCTGACACCATCATTCAGGAGCAGAGAGGGACTGCAAGAGGCGTTCACAGTGGGAAGGGAAGGGGAGTGACACACGCAGAGCAGAGAGGGAGGAATACTGGGCCAAACTCGTTTTCCGCTTGACGGGTTAGCTGCAGAGAATGCGCCTTTACTAGGTAAATGATTGGAGGGAGTGGGAGGGGGACCTGCGCTGCTCTGCTATTATGTACTTCAAAGGTCTCCAATGGCAGGTTAAATGAAAAGCAAATGTGTTGCACTGCTGCTCAGATGCCACAAATGTTTTAGCAGGTGCAAGCAATGAAGAGGTGGGCTGAGCTGCACCTTGCTTGGGAATTGTTGGATCTTCCAGTTTTGTTTGATCAGGTTTATTTGGAGTGTTTCCACTCCTGATAGTCCAGGAGACTCGGTTTGATTCCAAAACTGCAACATTTATTATATTTTTCAGCTGCTGTGGTTTCCTTTCTCATTGCACTGAGTCAAACAAACTAAACCAACTGGGAATCCTGTTCCCCTCCTCTCCTGTGGGGGCGCTGCAACAAGAACCCCTGAAGAAAACGAGACAAAAACCAATGAAGAACACACTGAACACAACTTCCTACTTCACAAAATGTAAACAAAATGTAGCGTCAATTTTTAACGGTTGCTCTATTTTTCTTTTATCTTTGATAAAGAACCATGAGCCATTTCTAAGAAAGAAAATAATTCATTTAATGTTGATGAAAAAGTTGAAGTTCCTTAGGATTATTTTTCTTAAAAATGGGAAAAATATCTTGTTCCAAGTGAAATAATCTGCCAGTGGAATTAGAACTTTTTCTCCAATAATAAAGGAATTATTTACTTAAAACAAGTTCCTGTTTCTTCATGAAAAGTTATTTGTAAGTTAGTTTAGTCGTATGTCAGGTGTACCAATATGTTTGCATTAGAAACTTTGTGTTTTTGCATTGTGCAGCCTGCAGCTGCTGGAATGAGGTTGATTATTAGCCAGTGTTGTTGGTAGATTATTATGGGATGTTAATGGTTCATAAAAATCTGTTTATACTGCCTGTAGCTTCGTAATAGGATCACATTATTTAATAACCTCGGATCCTTTCCAGGCAAAATGAACATAGATTTCCTCTGACATTCTGTTACTGCTAAGCTAGCGACTACATTCCAGGGATGTCAAAATAAAACCACTTCCTGTTTCGCTCATTCAGAAATTTACTTTGTTCATCTTGTTGTTGTTTTATGCTTTAAATGTGGATCTAGAAAATAGTTTCTCTGTGTTATCAAAACTTTATTTACAACAAGGATGTCCAAACTTTTTGTCACAACTTTTTGTTGTGATTTCAAATGTTTATTTTATTTTTTTTTTTGCTTACTCAACAATAAACTAAATGTGCAAAAGATGTTATCCTTTACAGCTCCAAAAATTTAAAAAGAAAGGTTTGTAAATCTTTTGGACTGAATTCCACAAATTTGTTTTCAGTTATAAGAACAGGATTTGGATCTTTTTTTCAAAATGTTTGCTATAGTTAGCTGAGTAAGTTTAGTAAATTGGATAAAAATGATTTTGGGGCAGAAGAGTCTGTTTTTCAGGAAAAGCCTCTGGTTCTATAAAGGTGGATACTTGAGATTGTTGGTGATCATTTTCCCTGGTAACAAATAAAAATAAAAATCTCCATCTAAATTAATCAGCTGTGGTCAACAAGCTAAATTATCATCATCCTAGAACTGGAGTTGGGGGCTGCATAAATAATCCTGACACAGTAACAAATTATGCAAGCTGATAAATTGTCTCAGAGGTTATTGCGATAAATGTTTTGAGACCATTTTCAAATAATGCAGTGGTAATAGTGCAAGAACACACTCTCAAAGATCAATAAACTTTCAATTCAAATGAACATTACTAATCAGATACAACAAATAAAATGAAACATGAAACTTTTATCATCCATTTTTTGGAAGAAACAAAAAAAAAAGAGAAAACCGGTAAATCCTACAAATGGAAATGATTTATTTTGTTTTAATTTATCTGATCATTATCTGATTTATTGTTTATTGATACAGGCCTACTCACACATTCACTGACAGGGCCACAAACGGCCCTTTCATTTATAATTCACATTTTGTTCTGTAATCAACACAGAACGGTTCAGATGAAATGAGTCAGAGCTGTAAATTAAGATGTTGTTTTTCATCATTTTAAAAGCATTGCCGTGATTTTGATCTTTATCGAAACTAAATTCCTCGCTGCAGATTCTCCAAATGAACCGACTCTCTCAGTTCACCTGCTCCATATCAGCCAGCTTCATTACATAACGGCGGCGGCGGCGGCGGTGATTGCGGCTCTCCTCCGGGCAGAGCAATTACGCCGGCTTGGTCATTATCACCTCACAACATCGTCTGCTCGCTGCACAGACAACACAGCGCCATATTAGTTCGTGTTAGGTCACCGAGAGCATGCACCGCTCTAATGTAGTAAATTGTGTTTGTTATAATGAGTGTGAAAGTAATAGGTGTGAGCACTAATAAGCACGTGTGTGTGTGTGTGTGTGTGTGTGTGTGTGTGTGTGTGTGTGTGTGTGTGTGTGTGTGTGTGTGTGTGTGTGAGCACAAACACCAGGAAGATTGAACCAAACTGACGGTTTCGCCACACTTTCGAGAGGATTTCAAAAACACTCTGATGGATTTAAATCTCTTTGTTTGGGATTTGTTTCTGTTATGAACTATCAGAAACTTCTTGAACAATTCTCTGTTCAGATCGCAGCTCTTATACTGAGTTTATGCAGCATTGCTGCAGTTCAAGAATGACCAGGATTTTCCCTCATACATCACAGGTGTTTGATGCAGATGGAGATTTTTATTTTTATTTGTAACCAGGGTAAAATTATCACCAACAATCTGAAGTATTTTTCTTTTTTACTGACAAGCCGATTCTTCTGCCCCACAATCAGCTTCTATCTGATTTATGCAACTTGGCTAAATATAGCTTGGGTTTGAAAGAAAGTGACCCAAATTCTGTTCTTATAATGACAATAAATTTGTTTAATTGAGGCGAAAAGAATTAGAAACTAGAAACTTTCATTTTTAAGTTTTAGATCTAGAAAGAACAACATCACTTTCCAAAAAGGGACTAGTTAACTTGCCTGGTTAAAATTTTGCACATTTAGTTTTATGTTGAGGAATAATAAAATTATTATTTTAGTTGTTTTTTTTTGGCCAATGATTTTGTCTCATGTGACAAAAAGTTTGGACACCCTGCTGTAAGATTTAGCTGAGGCTTCACCACGACTTTAAATTTAGCTAAACTAATATTCTCTCTGCAGATGCAGAATGACAAGAAGCTTGATAAATATGAGAAAATAGCTTTTATCAGTGACTAGATGATAAATATACATAACTTGTCAAAAAGTAAAAGAACTTTGATGCCACTGATTTGATTCAGTTTGTTTAGTTTTTATACATCCCCAACCCCAAAAATGCTAATTATGAATGAAATGCTGAAAATATTAGAAGAGCAAACAGTTTTCAATCCCTGCCCGTCTCTTTGTCTCGAGCCACTTCTGTGAAATTCTCATCCGAGGTGTACAGGTGTTGATTAATCCCCTCGACATTTTCCTCAGACATTCTTTCATTTGTGTTGACATTCTGGTGGCGGGGAAATGAAATGCCCCGCCGTGGTATTTTGGAAACCCCTCAGAAGTCAGACTTATGCGGGCTAGCTGCGGCGATGGCCTACATTATGGAGTTTAAAGCCTCTGGGGCGCGTTCTGCTCTCACTCGCCCCACAGGACCGGAGCAAAGCGTGCGACAGAATCCCTGCATGGCAGACCCCTCAGCTGGCATCTCTTCCAAGGAACAAGCTCACAAAATTTTATGCACACTTTTAAAAATCTTGAATTTATTCTGGATTTTAGGCTCAGAATTATTGAGATGCATGTAAAGTTGCAAACTCTTGGATATTTGATGAGAATTTGGGTGATTTTCAGGCATGATCTTGTATTTTAGGCGTAGCCCAGTCGTTAAATTCCCCCAGTTTTAGATGCATTTTTATTAAAACACATCCGATTTAAAGGCAACACGTCTTCAAGTTCTCCAGAGGAAATGATTTCCTTCAGGTGACATCTGAAACATGAACCATTACCACTCCAGAAGCCCAATATTATCCTGGTTTATCTAATTCAAAACTAACTTTCCTGTTTTTGGGGAGTACAGACAAAAGGCAGGTTTTAGCTGTTGGATCAGATCTGTGTTTCCTAGGTTTTCTTTTATTTAAAGGTTTCCTATTATGCTTCCTTGAACATGTTAGGATAGATCTACTGTAAGCTAAATGTTTTGCACAAAATCATTTTTAGATAATGAGATTTTTGTCTGCTCAGTTTCAGAGCTTGTTTTAGGACCTCCTGTCACTTTAAATCCAAATAAGCTGCTCTTGGCCACCTCTCCGAAACTCAGCGTTTACTCATACATGAAAATAGCTGCAAGCAGATGCATAATTGTATAAAAATAGATCTTTGAAAAGCAGAAGTGTGGCCTCCTTCACAACCAACAAGAATGTAGCAAGTGGTTTCTGAATGGTAACGCTTGACTTTTCCAGCAGCCATTGTTCAGCGCTGAAACCAGCTGTCCAAACATGCTGGAGTTCTGCTTGGGTCGCCATGTAAAGGGCAGAATTTCTGCTGGGGATGCTGGGTAACGGGCAAAGCCTGGTCCAAGCCTGGTCCAAGCCTCCATGGGGCCCTAAGGGAAATTTGATTTTGAAACGTCTCGTTTCCCAGACACCAAAAACATTAACTGTTTCTTTAAGTGCTTGAGCTGTTTTTAGAAGCAGTAGAAACCCGAATGCAAGTATAAAAAAGTGAAAAATGTTAATTTTGAATAATGTCTGCTTTAATATCCGGCTGCAAGCTGAACCTGATTCTGGAGGGGCTTTTTGTAGCTGCCCAACGTGGTGGAAAGTGCTGCTTTTCATGGGGTTAATGATCAATAACAGGGCTTTAATGAGTCACATCCATCCGACACAAAGTGACTGACATGAGAAGAAGTTAAAGTTGGCAGTTTGAACGCAGATGAAGACATTAAAACATTAAAATCCGATTTCTGAGACAGAAATTGATCGTATGCTTGTTTAAAGTCTGATCATTTACAGCAAATATGATACATCTGTAATTGCTCATATTATGTTACTTTGAATCGTCTGCAGCTTTTTATTCAAAGTATTTTGATTGATGGATGTTTCTGCTCTCCTGTAAAAATTGCGTGCATTTCAGATGAATGGCTAAAGGTGGAAAATTATGCAAAGCGGCATCTCAAGCAAAAGGTTTTTCCTTTTTTTCTTGAAAGGGTCAGGTTGAGCTCTTACTGATGGAGCGGCGAGAGGAATCTTGGCTTCTGCACTTATCTGGCGTGTGGAGTCTGGGGTGCTTTCCTCCCTCTTTCCTCCATTTCTCCTCTATCTCTGGCACCAAACTTATCAAAATAATGTGCAGTAAGATCATTTTTGGCTTTCGCCTGACAAACTGATATAAATTTCAATCTGAGTCTGACAGAAGTTTTTCATTTTGCCAAGAGTGCAGAAGGAGGTGTGTGTGTGTGTGTGTGTGTGTGTGTGTGTGTGTGTGTGTGTGTGTGTGTGTGTGTGTGTGTGTGTGTGTGTGTGTGTGTGTGTGTGTGTGTGTGTGTGTGTTGAGAATACTGGTTAAACTGTGACCATGTAAAGAGGAGCCGGCCAGCAAATGTTGTGTTTTCAAGCAACACCAAGGAAGAGCAAACACTTTCATCTGCGAGTCAATCAGTAAACCGAGATTCTTTCACGTCTTGTGCGGGTCTGGAGCCAAAGCGCCGCCTCCGTTCGCCACTGGAGAATCACTTAATAACTCAATTATTATTATTCCTCACGCTCATTATTGTTATTATCATCACCGCCTGTGGGGAATCCCTGCAGGATGCTGGAGAAGTTTTCTTGAAACACCAGCTGGAGAAAATGGACAGCGACGTTCACGCCTCTTGAAGCGGCTGCTTAATGTCCCCACACCAGCAGGGGGCCCCCAAGAGCAAAAAACAAGAGTGAGTAAATGTTTTTAGACTTGGAAAAACAGTTAACATAGTTAGGAAAATAAGATATGAAATCTCTAAACTTGTTTGCTGTAAATTCTGTGTTTTTCTGCCGATGTTACTTTCAAATAGTTAAGATGATGTGGCACATTTAAATTCCGCTCTGTATTTCAAAATCAAAATGTTGTTTTTACGTTTGCCACTCCTCTTAAAATCTGCCGCTTTATCAACACCAATACATTGTAAGCTGATTAGCAACGATGCTAATAATACATAGTTCCCACAAATCTGAACCGGAAGTGATCTGCGCCACTGATCCGCCATCTTGGTAGAAAATCGCAGCACAGAGCATAACTGAACCACGGCTTTGAGACCAATAGAAAGAAATTATATTGACACTCTTGACAAATGTGTGAAAATATGTCAACCAAATTGCTGCTGTTATGATTGACCCATCAGACACAGAGGATGTGGCTTGTTTATTGTTGTCATAGCAACAATAAATGTCAACAGCAGTTATTTTGGATACCTACCAAGATGGCTCCCATCTACAAAGTTGCCAGAAATGTGTCACATGTTTAGGCCTGCCACAATAACATATTACTGGATAATAAACTGTCCCAGAGGTTTTTGTGATAAATGATAATATTGTTGTTTTGAGACCATTTTCAAGTAATAACATAGTAATGAAATAATAATAATAATGTAAAAACACATTCTCAAAGATGGATCAACTTTAAATTCTAATAATTATTTAAATAAATATCTAGAATTCATTTATCTGCTTCCTGATATTAGGTCTGCTCTACTAGCTTCTTGAGACCCGTTTTTATTTTGTGATATTTAAGTCATTGTGATTTATTGTAATGTTGTAAGTTATTTCTTACAATATTACAATGTTGTACAATATTAAACTAAATACACTACTTTTATTGGAACTAGTGTAGTTATTGATTTATGTCCAATACATTGGTGCAACAATTTTAAAGGTACTTTATAAATAAATTTGAGATATTAAATATTTAAAATAATTAAAACATCAGAAAGAACAAATAAAATGAAATATGAAGTCCATGTAAACAAATTATCCTGCAAGAAAAAGAATATTTGAGACAAAAGTACCAGACTGAAGATTTTTATTATTCAGTTTAATTTATTTATCTCTTATTACACTTTTAGAGTAGTCTGATAAGGCATCTTTCGTTTGGGGCCCCAAAACGAAAATCTGCTAAGGGCCCCTAAGAGGTTTGGGCCGGCTCTGCTCCAGTTTGGCAGCAGCTTCGGATGCAGGAATCTTGCACCCTCATTACATCTCTGCCACTCTAATTACAAGCTGCTGTAGAGCAGTTATCCTACACCAAACAGTGACAATGACGGCAGCTTCCCCTCTGAGGCCGAAACCCAACACAGCACCGCCGTGAATAAAAGACACTGCGCCAGAAAACAGCAAAACGTTCATCGAGTTAAAAAAAACTTTGGGTGTTAAGTAATTATACTCAGATTTATTAAGTTGCACTCACTAAAATTGCACAACTTAATGTTACTCAATTTAATAAAAGACAACATGTTTGCATGTTTACTTTTTAAGTAAGGAGAACTAATTAGGTTTTACGGTAAAGTTACTCACAATGATCAAGTTAGTTGAGTTGTGTAAACTGAAGATGTACAATTTGCACATACTATAATTTTTATGTTTTAAAACTAGATTTTTTTGAGGCAATGATTTTGCTTAATTTTTTCAAGTAAACTCCTCTTCCTGCGTTTTACAGTAAAAAATCGTAAAAACATTTAAATGTTTGAATCTTTTCAAGAACGTGCAAATGTGGACAAATTTGTCAGCACTATAAGAAACATTAAAGTAAATTCAGCTTTTATTGCGACAGATTAATCTCTCAGAAAACATTTAGAATCTTTAAGAACATTTGACAGTAAAAGAGGAAAACATGTTTTAATTTATATCTGGTTTTTTAAAATTCCTCCAGAAACTGTCAATTAGCAACACGTTACTTCCTGTTTCCCTCAAGTTCACAGAGACGCTTATTTCTCTCAGCCACTCCTCAAATTGGGAAAAACTGGAGAACTTGTAATTAAAGATAGGAAGGGGTGGAATTAAAAAACTTGAAATAATTGTAACTGTGAGAAATTAGGCAGGACAAGGTCCCAAGTTAATGTTTCCATGACACAGAAAGCAGAAAACAAAGTCTCCAGAACACCATTAACACGGCACCATGTGGATTTTCTGAGGTACAAAACATTTTCTGTCAAGTTTTCAAATTAATCATCAATTACCAGTGATCTATATAATAACTGTGAAGCTGATCTGTATTTTATGATCTGTTGTTACTATGAGAGCTTTCATAAATGTTGATTTTATGTCTAGTGGATTTTTGCACTTCCATTTAGGTTTTTGCGGCTTCAAAAATCTCAAGTGCTTAAAAGTAACGTAATGTTTTTGGTGTTTAAAAACCTTCAGAATGTATCATTATAGATCACCAGGCACTGCCCCGTTTCCTAGCAACCCAGACAGCATTCCGCCCGTTACCTAGCAACCCAAACAGCTTCAGCACGTTTTGGTCAGTTACTTTCACCACTTAATGTGCTGTACAATGGCTGCTGGAAAAGAAAAGCATTTTGTTTGTGGTGCAGGAGGCTCCACTTCTGCTTTTCTAAGCTATACATTTGCATAAATGCACATCTGTTTGCAGTCATTTTCATGATCGAGTGGAAACATTGAGTCGGGGAAGGCGTGGCCAGCAGCAGCTCCTAGGGATTTAAAGTGACAAGACACCATAAAACAGACTAAAATGTCATCGTCTAAGGATGGTTTTGTGCAAAAAACGTAATGAACATGTTTCCTAACCTGTGGATGATAGGCCGCCTTTGAGCAAACTGAAAACACAGTTTTATCAATATTAGGATAATGTTGAGGATGTTATAGGATGATGTTAACACCTAATTTCATAACATTTCACTCCGACAAAAAGGATGGATTAATTTTAAGGGATTTTCCCCCCACATCCTGTAAGTGGCGTTTTTTAAGATGAAAGTGAGAACGGTTGAATGCATTCGACTAAACGATGATGAAACCCGAACAGCATCCTTTTTCTGGCCCCCTCGCTCGGAATCATGGCGGATGAAATCCATTTACACAACAGCCGGCGAATTGGGCTGTGAATGTGCTCCGCGGTGTCCTATCGCACGCACATTATTGTTCGAGATCCTGTGTTATGCTGACAAATCCTCTGGTGGCAGCAGTCACCTAAGCGTCTTCCATGAAAGGGATGTACATTTTCCTCCACTTATTTCTGAATTTATTGTGTTCGTCGCTAATCCAGAGATGGGTTCCTCGTGTAATACCCACCATCTAATCATTCTTAGTAGCACGAGGGCTTGTTAGACAAGATCCTGTGGACTGTAATTGTTTTGCCGATTGACGACACAGAAAAGCAAAAAATAGATTAAGGCGCACAAAGCGGGACGTCAGCGGTGTGTTTCAGTGCTGGAAAAATTCAAAAAGTGGCACAATGTGCATCTACCCAAACACCTTGCTGGTTCTCTTTTGAACATAATCATTGTCTTAATAACACAGCTGTGAAAGCTGAGTCCTCATATTACACAGCACAATGTTCACAAAAGTCCACACTGGGCTGCGCACATCCTAAAAGGTTTATGACGACCATTTAGCATCGCGAGAGCGCGGCTTAACGCGGCCGTGTCAAGATAACATGCAAGCATCCGTGTTGTTTTCACTGGCTGTCAGCACAGATTTTACAGCGGCTGCGGGGAGACGCGGGCATGTGCGCTTTAAGATGCTCCTGCTAGGGGCTGTCACAGCAGGGGAGCGGGGCCGGGGCTCTGGGAGGCGCAGAAAATAGAACAAGAGAGACGGAGAGCTCTGCTGTCCAAGGAGATGACGGGGAAGAAAGGAGCACAGTGGATAATTTGACTGGAGTAGGAGGATAATAGGGGAACGGTGTTTTATTTCCTCTCTCATCCAAGCCCTCATTTAGCTGCATGAGCGAGAGAGAGAGACGCAGAGAGAGAGAGAGGCGCTGCAGAAACTAGGTGGAGCTATTGCTTACATCTGCATGTGCTGGAGGCTTATCAGAGGCAGGAGGGGCCAGATCTGACTGACTGTTCCCAGATCAAACAACGCAGACAAACCCGCTCAAGTCCAAAAAACTATCCAAATATATATGAATATAGGCAGAAAAGTCACATTTTGCATGTTTTTATTCTTTCATTTGAGCTTTTGCTGATTCTAAAAATCATCCAAAGTACTAAATAAAAACCCCCTCAGCTATGTTTTTGGCAATAAATACATTTTTTTGTTATTGTCTGGAAAATGAGGCGTTACAAAAACTTTCAGAATGTATCGTTGCCTAGCAACCCCAGCGGAGCTCAGACGGTTTCCTAGAAACCCAAGATGTTCGCTCAGGTGTTTTAATGCTGTGCTCTGTACAATGGCTGCTGGAGAAGATGTTTGGTTGGTTGCGCAGGAAGCTCTACTTTTATGAATTATAAATTACATTATAATAAATATATATAAGTAGAGCCTTATCATTTTTGATTTGTAGCAATTTAAATATAAGAAAATGGAGTTTCAAGTTTAATTTCAGAAGTTTCCTAGAAAAACTTCAAATTTGTAGAGTTTGAAGAGTTGAAAATGCTCAACTTTTGAAACTCAGAAATTTCCACTTTTTTTGTCTTCAAAATGTTTGAAATTTTTTGCCAGAAATATTATTGATCTTCTACCTACAGTGGCCCTGACACCACATCATAGTGATTACCTTCGTTGTGAATTAGTGCTTTATAACTGAATTAAATCCCGGCCAGCCTGGAGTTCGATCTGAACAGAGGCGGCGCTCTGAACTTTGAACCTGTCATCCGGGGTCTGGCTTCAGAGTTCAGCTTGTTGCTGAAGTTTAAGGAGGGGGTTTGTCCTTTATCAGGCCGGCGCTCCTCTGTGCCCCCGAAAAGATGACACCCGACAGAAATTAATCTGCGGGGAGATTGTGTTGCTGCTGTAATGCTGAGTCGAAATTTGCAGACTAAATTACTCTTTGGCTCTATCTCCCATCAGCCGTGCATCATAAAAGCCAGGGTTTAGTGTGAGATGAATAATCTCACTCCAGCAAGCCTCTTTTCGCCCACCCTCCACCTCCCCCTCCCACCATAATCGTCAGAAGGAGAGCCAGCTTAGTCAACCCTGTGCTACGGGCCAGGATAATAATTGCTGTATTAATTGGTGTTGTCCAGGCTAGACAGACTATAAGAGATCCCACTGGGGCTAATAATTAATGTTTTTTCCTCCTCCCTGCCTGCGTTTTGCCATTTCCATAAGCACCAATGAAGAAACCCAAACAAGGTTGCTTCTTCTTTTTCTTTTTTTTTTTTTTTGCAGGACTGTCTCGGCTGATTTTATTAATTTATGGTGTTGCGAAAAAGTACAGATTTCTTACAAACCAGATTAAACTAAAAAGCAGTTTTCAACTGATTTAATTTATTTTGTGGTATGTTTGTTTTTTACTCATGGTGGAGGCTATGAAATCCATTTTATTTTTTCCCATTTTAAACATATTTATTTATTTAGAATGTAATTATGGAGTGAATGGGAAAAAAATTAACATCAATAGCCAGAGGTCAACATTTCTTTTTATCCTCTATCAGAATGAATAGTTCAACAGAACATTGGTTTAATAAAGTATTAAACAGTATTTCATTTTTATCAAGGTTCACAAAACGTGCAAGGGGACGCATGTTTTTATTCTACCATTCTAAAAAAAAATCCCAAACACTTAAAAAAACACCCAGTTGCTTTTTTTTAGCGATAAGTTCATTTGTTTTCAAAAACCTTCAAATGCAACGTCACAAATCAGCAGGAACCGCCACTCATGTAGCAAGTCCAGCCCGTTGCCTAGCAACCCAAGCACAGTTCTGCCTGTTACCTAGCAACTCAGGCTGAGCTCCAGTATGTTTGGTCAGCTTGTTTTATGCTGCATGTGCTGTTCAATGCCTGGGGGGTGGAGCTGGAAATTATGTGTTTAGTTGTGGATTTATCAGCAACAGGTCAGGTAATATTATGAGTTTGTTCTCGTATTTTTACGACTTTATTTTCGAAATATTTTATTCTTGTATTGAAGTTCAACTATATTATGTATTTGTTTTGTTGTTGACTTACAACAAAACAAGAAGAAAACACTTCCTACATTCTTGATGGTTGTGTAGGAGGCTCTACTAATGCTTTTCAACAATTGGTGGCCTAATTGCACTGTTTGAGTTGGGAGGGCGTGGCAGCAGTTTATTTGGGGGTTTTTTGCAAAAAATGCATTACATAATTTATAGAGTTTATAAGTCACCTGTAAAAGGAGTTTGATAAAAGCTTGTGTGGCCAGTAGCGGCAGATTGCAGCCTGGAGTTTAACGAAGCTCCTCCCAGGCAAAACGAGAGAGGAGTCCAGAAGCGGTTTGTGGAGAAAACATGTGTAGCTGCCCTTCGTGTTGCCTTTGTCCTGCTAACCAGATGGCTGCTCCGGAGCTGCTGAGCTTCCTGTGGACGGACAGAGAATCAGAACATGTAGGTGAATCCCAACGAGAAGAAAAGCATTTTATGAAAGACGCACAAGCCACTCCACCTTCAGGAAGCAGATAATTACAGGCTGCATTATGAGCGGCTGTATCATGTCAGGAGGAATAGTGGCTCCTCAGGACTGCTGAATGCACGTTTACAGCATGTGCTCCAATTGTAAAACGATGATTATACTCCCTGATCCGTTTAATGACAGATATGGGGATTTTTTTGCTGCTCAGCTGGTATTTAGCGCATATCTCTGTGTGGTGCTGTTAAACACATCTCACAATTTGAGAGACAAGGAACATAAAATCGGAGGTGGCGAAGAGAAAAATGCTCCTAATAGGAATCTCACTGGGTTATTTTTTAACAAGCCTGCAATTCACTGATCTGTCACAGCTTTATTTTCTTTCTTCTGCGAATTCTTTTGGGTCAAATCTGGCGTGTGCGTGGAGATTATTGCCTCAATGTCCACCCTGTAGTCCTGAACCACTTCTACTGACGGCACGGCTTCATTATAAGCGCTGCTTTAATAAGTTCACAGCTGAATAAAGAAGACAAGGACATTGTAGTGCAGGGAGAAGTCCCTACAGCACATGTTTTGAGATAAAGATATTATTTATTTCCCCCATAAGGGGAAATATGACTTCTAACATAATACTACTGCAGGCAGAGGCTCAGTTATAAACATACATGAATGAGCTCAGACCACTGCCTTTTTCTGCCGTTGGTGGTACTCAGGAGAGATTTCAGTACAATCACTTACAAGGCAAATAAGCAGCTGACTGCGGCGTTAAGCTAATGCGAACAGAAACAAAACGATCACTGGAAGCATGTTTGTTTTTACTTCTGGAGAGAAATGTTGAAAACTCGAAGTGAAAAACGAAAGCAGACGACGGAGAACATGCTGAGAGAAACGGAAGACAAAATCCTTCACATTTTATAGTGTGATCATTAACTATGTTACCTTTGATTATAATAAAAATCCTGAATACATCAAATATGACTTAAAATAAATATTACTTTGCATTTTAACACCTCTATCTCTTTAAAAAGTCCTGCTCTTAAACAAGAAGTCATCACAACATGGCTCCTCTGTTGACCCATTAATAACATTTTTACCAGAGTTTCACTGAGAAGTAGCTCCTGTGATGAGCCTCGCGGTTCCATCAGGTGTTTGCTGATTGCTACTGGCTAGTCTCAAGGAGCTGAGTGGGGGAGGAGCTGGGTCTTGAAGGCGGAGCTAAGTCCAATCAAGCGTTTTACACGCCTAAATCCTGTGGAGATTAGATGATTTCTCAAACATGCATGAAAGGATCAAAGCGGCACTCAGGTCTGTTTTTGGTGAGGAAATAACATTATAAACTGATGGAAAGCTCAAAAAAGAAGATTTGAGATGATACTGCAGCTTTAAAGCTGTTAGTTTATAAATCACTGAATGGTTTAGGACCATTTAGTGGTTCTGGTTCTGGTCTGCTCTGGATCCAGAACCAGAACCATGCTTGGTTCTGGTTCAATGTTTCATTGACAACATTCATGTTGTCAATGAAACTCTAACTTTTTCATCAATATTAAGGAATTATTTGCTTAAAACAAGCTGGAAATGATGGAAAAGACCAAAACTACGTGGTGAGACTTTGTGTTTTTGCAGTGTGTTTGTTTCATAGTTGGTGCTCTACCACAAAATACACACATTTTTCACAAATAATTGCAGTTTTGTTACATAGAAAATCCATAAATCCTGAGCCACAGAAAGGAAGACCGGTAAATATAGATTTGTACATAATAAAATAATTTTATGGAATCATCTCACGCTGCGTCAGCAGATCCTCATTAGCAGAAAATAAGCCGGGTTTGGACCTGCAGCTCTTGCTTTGTTAGCGTCCTAACAGGTTCTGTTGGACCATCTGCTTTAATTACAGGTACGCTCTCTCCAGTTAAGGCCCAGCTGACACCCGGGCCAAGGTGCAAATTAGTGTCCAGTTGAGGAGCCGGAGGCTTTGCTGCAAATCAAACCGACAGCATTCACTTCTCAGAACAATAAAAATCCCTCCTGCTCCGGCTTCCAGCTGTAAAATCTGATCAGTGATGAAAATCACGACTCAGAAGCTGTTTCTGTCTAGGATTTTACATTTAATTAAGAAAAAGAAAACTTTTAAGAGTATTTTTACTTCTTCTACCTAAGTTATAGTTTGAAGTTTCATGTTTTAGGCAAACAGACCCAGACGCACACCTGCAGTTTTTGCAGTTGGTAAGATTTTGTGTTTTTGCAGTGTAATTTTATACTTTGGTCCATCTGATGTAATATTTAAATGGTGAGAACATTTATAAACGCATGTTGAAGTACTGCTACTGGGACTTGAGTGTAATTTCTGGGTACTTTGGCGCCTCTGCATGTTTACACATGCAGTCTGGACCGCAGCATGCTGCTGCCATGGTTGGTATTTAGCTTTATGAAGCCCGGGGGCGTATTAAACAGCTGCATTCCCAGCATGCCCTGCTACGCATCACGCTGGCAGTTTGATCAACAGGAGCCCGTGGATTTTTATAGGGCGTGATCACTTTTCTGATTTCCGTCTAAAACCTTTCCCGCTCGGTAAACAACAGACGAGTTTCGACCCCAAGCTGCACCTCCACTCCCTCCTGCTGCAACATCTGCAGAGGGCACGACACTGGGGGAAACCTGCAGTATTACTTTTCACTTTTCACTCACACTCACCTCTGACTCATGGGTGTTACCAGAGCGAACTATCAACTAATCAGCTTTCCACACATATCTTCCCAATGTCGACAGTTTGCGTGTAATTCTGTTGCCGGGGACCGGATTGTAGCGCAGGGTGAACTCTGCAGCGCTGAAATCAAGGAGTCATTAGCCAAGGAACAGATTGTCTTTTCTTCCAGCGCTTGTCCTTCAGATAAACAGGCCTGAGTGGCGACACATGATCCGTTCGACTAACACAGTCCATCCTGACCGACTGATGGCAGGAATCGCAATCAGGCTGGAGGTCATGAGGACGACGCGCCGCACGACTCAGGGGAAACAAAGGAGCACCGGATAACTTTTCTGTGCAATATTGGAGGAAAAATTCATTTAAAATATTTTTATTCTTCTTTTTTCACAGTTTGTCAGGTTGAAAACATGAACTTTAAGATCTTATATCAGAGTTTTGTGAGACAAAGTAGATAATTAAAGTGAAATAGAACACTGCAAAAACACAAAACCAAACCAAGTTTTTTTGTCTACAAACATTTTAGGACATTTGAAATAACACAACAAACTTTTCAGCAATAATTCCTTCATATCTATGAAAAGGTTCTAGTTCCACTGTCAGATTATTTTTGGAACTAGAACTTTTTCTTTTCTGAAAACATCGCCCATCTCTTGCTGAAAAGTCACTTGTACGTTTGTCATATTTAAATATTCTAAGATATTTGTAGTAGAAACTTGACCGAACATCCAAAAGAAGGTGACATTTTTCCAATAAGTGCGGCTCGTTATGCTGGCGTGAAACATGCCCAGTTACTGTACGTTCTGATACGCAGCTTCTTCATTTCACCTTTTTGAAGTTTGAGTAGAAATGTGTTGGCCTCCTAAAGCTGCTGTCTTGAGAAAAATGATATTTTGCATGAAATCCATAACTTTTAATTTTTGCTTATGTCTGAATTTTTCACTGAAATAAAATATTTTATGTTTCATTTGATCCATTTGTTACATGTTGGATTCATGTTGATGTGTAATCAGACATGATCTTCAATTTAAAACATAATTAATCAGAAATCTTATGAAGCTCACTTTGAACACGTCTAGTTCAGATAATTCTGTATAACGGCCTAGTTAAAGGCCGTTATGAATAATGATTGATATGTGACAGAACTTAAACAATCTCTCCAATCTGACTTATTTGAACATAATAATAATTGGCAGACATATCATATAAAACACCAAATATACTGAATTTATTTGTTTTTAATGGACACTTTTGTGGTAACATTTAATAATATCAGGTAAAAGCAGAACAATAGCTGAGAATATTCTTCATGCTAACGTTGATTACTAAGAAAAATGTTTTTTGTGTGTGATCTGTTCCTGCTGGAACCCGGTGTTCCAACCCAGGCAATAACCGCCATTAATTAGTCTGATAAATTACGTGCAAAACAATGACATGTTTAAATGGTTCAATTTAGCTCAAATCCTAAATGAGATATTACATCAAAAGCCGTCGGTTTGTGTCTTTTAAAAAAGGCTCACCGCCTTCCTGAAAGCGTTTTAAAGGTTACGATTTCCTCAGATGATAAAGCGCTACCTTTTAATGAAATTCTAATTAGTAATTTCATGGACTTTGTTACCAACCGTATCTGATTAGTGCACATTTTCACAGCCTACTTTAATTAAGAACACTTACAGCACAGTTTCATATATTTCCCACTTGAAGAAGGAGCTCAGCTCCTCAGAAATGAAAAAAAATCTTTCTTTGTAAACACTAATTTCCTTTTTTCAATTAGATTAAACAATTTTCCTTTTCCTATGTGTTTATGAAAATATCTTTTCTCCCCAAGTCTGTACCAAATACCCTTGAACATGAAAAGTGTGCTGATGATAAGTTTCTAATCCAATTGAATTTTGCTTATTATTTAATTTGATGGCGACACAATTAGACCCCTGCTGTGTTTTCTTCTGTTGTATTTGGGAACTTTTCATTTACTGATTTTCCATTTGTTTACGACAGTGCTGGGAAAACAGTTTCTGTTGTTTTTGTTGCTTCTTCTTTTTAATTTTAGGATCAGGCAAAAATCACCTGAACAAAAGCAAAAGCAGTTCCTGAACCATGGTTTAGTTTAGTTCTGTGAATTTTGACCCTCAGTTTAATTCGGCCGTTTTGGAAAAACATTCAAGCATGAATTACCTTAATTAAAAAAATAATTACTTTTGGGAATTATTTGCTTGAGTTAAATGAACTATTGCTAATCTCAGGGTGTTTTCATATCTGATAATTCAGTAGATTTGGTTTGGGTGGGAAACAAAATAACAACATTTGTTAAATTCTCACCTGGTTTTCTTTCACACTTTGTTGTGTCAAATAAACCAAACTAATAGAAATGCCTGTTCCCCTCCTCGCCTGTGGGGGCGCTGCACCAAGAATCACTGAAGAAAACAGCATGAAAATCTCTGAAGGAGACGCTAGCAAAATTTAAATAAAAATGGAGAAGAGGCAGATTATAGAGGTTATTTCTCCGGCTAGCGCTGGACTCACATGTTTGTTTTGGTTACGTTTACTTACTTATTTAATAAATAATACATAATTGTCTTTCTTCAGTTCATTTCTATTATTTTTAACGGCAACAGTGTGGTGCTGGAAAAGGTTGAGATATTACCTTGAAAATGCTTGAAAAGTTAAATTTACGAACCGTTTCAAATTAAACTGCGTCTCATTCAGACGTCCCGTTGTAGTTTTTTGTCACAACCAATTACGAGCTCCAGTCGTGCTGTTGGGCTTAAACAGTTTGGAATATAATCTGATTTAACTTTTATTCAAATGGTTTCCCACTTTAAGATCTAATCCTGGTGTCAATGTGAACTTTGACCTTAAATATCAACCGGACTTCAGCTGGAGTTTGACGTGGCGGAAAGCGGCGTTCACCCAGCAGGCCTCCGACCACACCAGTGTTTCCACGGCGACGGAGCGGCTTCGTTCTGACTGACATCGGCTGCGGAGGGGGGAGAGGTTTTAGAAACGCACAAAGCGTGACAGACCACCTTGGGCCTGCCTCCGTCGCCCCATCTCTCATTTTAAACATGGAGTCCAGCCTGTCAAGTCACATGCTGGAGCTGTAATTTAGGCTAATAATTACCAGACATCACCACAATGAAACATCAGTGTCTGAACTTCTTTGGGCCAAACTGAATTTTAATACATTTGGAAAAGGTTGGCCGGAGGCGAGAACCCTGCACACTGGGAAAAGGCGAGCGCACATGTGGAAGCACTTTGGGAAGTGATAAATGATTTGAAATCCGCAGCGTCCCCGAAAATGGAAATTAGGCCGAACAGGTGTTAAATGGGAACCAGTGGTGCATGTTGAGCAGTGGGGGGCGGTCGCTGGTCTTCAGGGCCAGATGTGACGGGTCCGGACTCAGATGGCCTGAGGTGTGTGATGTGTGGAGGCCCAGTGTGACCTCACCGCTAAGAAACACCAGAACGCTCCGTCAGCTGGTCCGGCGGTCAGGAGGCGCAGAAGAATTACGACTGCAGAGAATCCCGATTCAACGACAGCGAATCAGAACCGAGTGGATTTAAAATAAAAACTGAAGCAGGTGGAGGAGACACCTGACAAAAAATTTAGTTTTTAAATTAATCTCTAAATTTCTTTTAGAAAAAAAACACAGAAATTTCTAAGTTTCAAAAGTCAAACGGTATTCTAGAAAAACCTGAAAGTTTGATGATAATCTTAGCAGGTTTTCTAGAAAAAAAACTGGAACTGGGGCATTTTTGAGAGAAACATCAAATTTTGGATATTCAGAAATTTTCTGAAACGTTGAAATTTCTGAGCTTCAAAAGTTGAAAATTGGCAATAAAAGAACTCAAAGTTTTAGTTTAACCTCAGAAATGTTCTAGTGAAAGATGACAAAGTCAAAATTACGTTTGGAATTATTAAAAATTTTCCTTAGAAAATTTCTGACAATCTCAAACTTTGAGTTCTTTCAAGGAAATTTTTCACTTTCCAAACTTGAAAATGTCCTTGTTTTTCAAAAAAAAAAAAAGAATTTTCCAAATTAATGTAGCAAATTTTCAATATCTGAAGTTTCCTTGTTCTTTCTGCAAAGTTTCTCAGATTAATCTTAAAATTTCCCAATTTTTTGGCGGAAATTTTATACATTTTAAACTCAGAAATTTTCATGTCATTTCTAGAAAAATTGGAAATTAATCTCAAATTAATTTTGAAATGAATCTAATTAATCTACACATAATTTTCCTTCAAAAAGTGCACCAGTTTGATAAAAACTGCTTAGTTTAATACAGAGCGAGTCAGAAAACATGACTTATAAATGTAAAAATGTATTTCACCTGTTATCTGCTGTATTCCAGTTAAAAGGTTTGGTAAAATGCAATCCTCTCTTCAACATGGATAATTGCCATAAATTGGAGTTTTATTCGCAAATTGTCAGAATAACAGCCATCTAGTGAGAAAGACACCTTTTCCTTCGCTCTGTCTGATGCCCTTAGCTGGTATTTCGCTCCAGAAGAAGTGGATCATCCCCCTTAATGCTGAGATTTCATGCACATCCTGCTGGCTTCTCTCCACCTCAAGCCGGAACGTTAAATGTCTTCAGTCGTTTAACTGAACAAATTTCCTCCATTGTGTTTCTCGCTGGTAAAGAAAGAGAAACACAATGGAGGAGAAAATGAAAGTTCTGAAACGTTACACCAACTGAGTGGTGACAAGAGAAAAAAACGACTCCACCAACTCAAACCTTTCATTTTTGACACACTGCCCAGGGCGGCACAGTTAGGGGGGCGCATGGACGACATCAATGCATAAAAATCTGTCTGATTATAAATTAAAAGACGATTTCACTGTTTTTTAAGGCATTTGTACCTTATTATTCCATCTGCTGGTCAAAATATAAACACAGTAAAGCCAAAACAACTCGCAGTTCAGTTTTCAGGAGAATGTAACCCCAAATTATCAGTGGAAAATGAGCAAATTAAATTTTTTACCAAAGGAATATTTAAAATATTAGAAAGGAAAAAGCAGTTTGAGAAGATGAAATATGGAGCTTTCAAAGCAGAGCAGAGTGAGTTTCTGAAACGGTTTCCACGGTGACTATTAATGGATGTAAGGGGACATCTGGTGTTTGAAGTATGGAAACAGGCAGCAATAAACATTTTCATTTACAAATGTCAGCTATTGGTAGGCAGTTCCCAAACTCACTGCATACAGATAATGCTTTTTGATTTTACCTCAGCCTCAGTGGGACATATTCATGACAATTCCGATAAATAATCAGGTTACACTTGGATTGAACCTGTCTGTAATGCTTGTGTATGTGCTGCTCACACCCTCTGCCTTCCTTTGTGCTATGCTAAAGCTAGTTCTCTACACCTATGCTAATGCTAAAGTTAGTTAGCAAGATGGTGGATAAATGGTTTTCCTGGAACAGTAAGTGGTTTCTCCACCATTTTCACATAGAGCAACACATACACAAACATGATTGGCAGCGCTAAGGCCCTCCTCTGGGCTCTGCTTGGTTGTTTCATTTCGGTTCATTTCTTCAGATGGCAGCAGCAGCTCAGAGATTATTAAGTTACATCGTGGAGCTTCTACTGCAGGAAACCGTGAAAAAACGTCTTGGTGGTTTTATAGAAGTATTTTAGAGATGAAAATGTGATTTTGTTTTTTTTTTTCATCCTTTTTTCTTGGAGATTTTATGAAATGCTCTATTATGGACGTTATGTTATAGTATTAAAGGCTTAATAAAATGGGTGGATAAGAAATAGGAGGCCAGGCTGTTAAGGTTTCTTGAGTTACAAAAAATACTAAAACTTGGCGGCGCTGTACTTTCTAATTCTGGACCACCTGAGCTCTGATGCAGCCGAAAACAGAAAAAAAACACAACTCCATCTTTTCATAACTGAACCCCCAACATTCATTCCTGTCAGGAAAACATAGCAACACATGATTCCTGATGATATTTCCTTCTTCTCTTTCCCGCCCGTCAATCACAGCCGCCTCTGCTGATTTCATGGAAAACGTTCTCAGGCCGCCTCAATCGTCCACTTGTTTCGACTCGGATTGTTGCCTCAACCAGCTGTCAAAGCACGGCGAGCCGAAACCGGGCACGTCTGCAGCGTCGGCCGATGTCACAGAACTCATCATTTCCACCAAGATTGCCGTACTTGTTGAGGAAACGGACAGCTGTTAGGACTCTGTGGTATTTCGAGAGCATAGACTTCGCACTAATGGAGTGGCACGCTGCCCAGATGGATCCTAATCCTATCTATACATCAGCATAAGTTAACCATTTCATTAACCCCCGCCGCTGCCAGCCGGCTG
This sequence comes from Poeciliopsis gracilis, assembly GCA_911649635.1. NCBI lineage: Eukaryota > Metazoa > Chordata > Actinopteri > Cyprinodontiformes > Poeciliidae > Poeciliopsis > Poeciliopsis gracilis. The sequence goes on from CAJVRI010001154.1 coordinate 7,376,304, forward strand.
TTTAGCTGCATTGTTTAGCCGTGACACCGGCGTATCGGGGCTTTAATTGGCTATTCCATTAATAACACAGACAAACTAATTTAGTAGAACCTGTCCTCTTTAAATCACGGGAACAAAGAGTAGGAGGGTGGAAATCAATCTCGGCTTTGTGCCTGAGCCGCTGACCCGTTCATGCTTTGAAGATTGCTGCTGTTAAAAAAAGAAGAGAAAAGCATCTGAGAAGTTATTTAACTACAAACAGAGCCTACCTTCCCCATTCCAGCTGCATAATCAGGCATAATAAGTGACTGCAAAGGTCCACTTAATGTATTTCTAACACTGGAGACCTGCTAATCCTGTCAGGGGGAATGAAATAGGCGGGAGGGGGGATGTATGCAGACCCAGCCATGGAGCTGAGCATTTAACTCCATAACCATGCAGGCAGATGCCTGGGCGCCTTTCACACAAAAAGAGAAAGAGGGAGAATAAGCCCAGCTTCATGTTTCAGCCCAGAGAGCGGATCCATTTTTCCGCTTTAGTGGCCATCGAGGAACAGTGGGAATAACAACAACAGCAGCCGAGGCTGTAAAAGCCTTCCTTCCTGGGCTGAGTCCTCATAAACCTGAGCCATTATCACTCTCTTTATGGGCAGTTAAATGAAGAGCCCTTCAGATCGGCTCTGTGTGCTTCCTTCCTGCAGCCGTCGCTTCGCTGTCACTCGAAGCAAAGCATGAACTCGCAAAGTTAAACATCGAATCACGTAGCAAAATGTAGACTGACAATTTGATGTAGTTTGAGATCTTTTGAATTGTTGTTCTTACGAATGAGTGTGAATATATGGACTGGGGAGCTGCTCAGGGTGAGCCCACCTATCGGCAACCCTCGCTGCCCCGCGGTGGATGGATGGATGGATGGATGGATGGATGGATGGATGGATGGATGGATGGTTACCCGTCCTAATTTACTATTCTGGAAAGTGAAAATGCATTTTTAAACATCTAGAATGTGATTACAGTCAGTCAGACCAACAGACTTTATGTGAGAAAGGCTTGCCGTAGACGTCGGCTGCGTTTGATTGCACAGACGCCCAGTAATCAAAAGCGAAATGAGAGCAACAAAGAGAAATGTTGCGCCTTCAAGCGCTGCTGCCCTGTGAATAATTTGGGCACAAAATCCAGAGGAAACAAACAAAAGAGTCCCCATATCCACAAACGCACCGAGGCTCATCAGATATGGCGTTTTCCCCAGCTCCGTTTGTCAAAACACCTTTTATGGTGGTCTTTGAAATTCAGGGGCCCCATTAACAGTTCAAGCATATAATCACATCCCCGTAATGAGGTATTAATTAAGCGAGGGGCATCTATTGGCCCGCTAAACAGCCTCATAAACAATCGACAGGAGATTTGTGATTTTTGACTCCCTGACACCATTAAACAAATCAATATTGGGTTTTGCAGAAATGCTCTCCGGCTGCCTCCCTCGCCAGTCTTTGCCAATCAGCTCTGCTGAATACTAATGAGGGAATTAGCTGCCTCGTATTCCGCATGTGTCCCATCAAACAGATCCTTATCAAGTGAGTCTCATTTGCATGGAAGAAGACTCTGCTTTGTAGGTAAAGATTTCACAATATGTCACTCATTATGCCAGCCCACCCCAACTCACTCTCCTCCACTTGTCTCTCATTTTCTGGTGGACTCTTGAAAACCGCCGTGACCGTCGCAGCCACTCCAGTCGACGGCTCTGTTTGGGTTCCTGGTCCTCCAGAATCACCAGGGTGAAACATAATAAACAGAAAAACACCTTTCAAGTGGTGTGTTCATCTGGAATATGTCAGCTATGGGGAAACTGATGGACTTAAAAGCATCATTTGAGATTAAAATGGATTGAGAAAGGAAGTGAAAGAAAACAAAAAATACCTGCAGTTACCTTTTAGTATTGGTAGATATTCCAGGTATTTGGGAATGTATGTGTAAATCCACTCATACTGGAATATTTTAGCATTTTGGCCTTTTATCCACTCAGAAACTCAGTTTAATATCATGAAAAACGATTATCTAAAAAGATGAAGATTTAAGAAACCTGTATTTTGTTTGTCTACACGGGAAAATTGAGATTTGTGGCATTAGAGTCTGCGACAAATAATAAGGGTTTCCCCGGCGTAACGTAAGCGTTGCTGTAATTATTTTATATATGCAGCTCTGGACATTGAAAACCTCCAAGTATTGATTTCTGGACTTTTCCAGAGTTAAAACATCAGTATTGTTTCTAAATCAACATTAATTTGTTGTCTTTTCATTATTTGAGGTCTGAAAGGATCTTTGCCCTTATTTTGATCATTTCTCATTTTCTGCAAATAAATATAAAATTGTTGCTTGGAATTAGTAAAACCAGAGAAACTGATGAGTTTAAGTTGTTTCTTATCTTTTTCAGAGCTGTATATATATATTATAGTACATATATTTTTATTCACTCTCTACTTTTTCTGTCTTTTCCAGTCGGTACATAAAGTGAAAAACATTGATATTTATTGTAATTATATTTTTATGTTTGCCCTTTTTAGGATTTTAGGTGTTAATAATGTTTTCCAATAACATAAAATATGCATAAACATAAACTTCTGGTTTTAATTGTTTATAACCAGTTTCTCCATACAGAAGGAACTTTAACGTTTTTATTAACTTTTCCACAAAGGATTCAAAACATTTTAATCTTATTTATAATCTAATTTTGATTTCTTTGTACCTATAGATTACTTTGTGTCAAAAGAAAAAAAATTAAGCATATTTACAAAAAAAAAAAAAAGTTAGCTTTGATACTAAATCAGAAAAAACTAAAAAAATCTTTGTGAACTGTTGCAATATTTCCCTCCAGAGTTTTGTGGGCAGTAGATAGGAGGCTGAGCACAGAAGCTCAGAGTTCAGGATAATTTCTGTGGGAGAGAAAAACAAAGAGAGTTCACAAAGTTAATGACAGCAGTAATTGCAAATAATGCATGAATGAAGAGGAACAGGAGCAAATAGCAGCGTGAGGAAAAGGGGTCAACATGACCTGCAGCAGTTAAAGCGTGTAGCAGCAAAACTGGAAAACCTGAAGTTCAGACGGGAGGAGTGGCAGAAACCAGACCTTCAGGTCCGAAACCTTTTTATGTGTTTCTGCTTCAGCTGCAAAACACAAAATCTTACCAACTTTCTACAGATAATATCTCACTTCACTTGAAATAAGACAAAACTAGCTAAAAATTTATTTTTCAGCAAGAAATATGAGCTTCATTTAAGTCTTTATTCCTGAATATAGATTAAAACAATTGTACTAGCTCCGCTGGCAAATGTTTTCACTTATCATAAGAAAAATGTAAAGTGAGAAAAAAAACTACAACTTTTTCAAAGAACAAATATTCAATATTCAAGAATTATTTACTACAAACAAGCTTCTATTTCTTCCTGGAAAGTGGCTTGAAATAAGACGAAAGTAAAGGTGCATTCATACCAGCCCGGTTCAGTCCGGTTTAATCCGACTCCAGTCCGTTTGTCTGGATAATCCGGTTCGTTTGGGAAGCTGAATCCGTAATTGACCAAAATCCCACAACTGAAGCCTGATGCCTCTGTTTGTGTTTACATTTTGCAGAGATGAAAGATGCTCAGTGGCTTCAGAGGTTTTTGTGTTTTTTCCTTCAGTGCTTCTTGTTGCAGCGCCCCCACAGGCCAGGAGGTGAACCGCAGGCGGAAAAATGTAACAAATGTTGCAACTTTGTCCTTGAATCGATCTGAGCGTAGCGGATAATCAGATGGGAAAACAACCTCAGATATTACACTTAGTTAACGTTGTGTGTTTTGCAGTAATAATACTGAAAGTTTATGTTTTCACTGATTCCCTCTCTGTATTCTTTGTGTATTGTGTTCCAACAAATGCAGACATTTACCTGTATAAATACACATTTCTTGAAAAGGGGTTCATGTGATTCAGTCTGTTTATTTTTTTTATTATTTTGACTGTTTCATTCTTTGAAATGATCAAATATCAGCAGCTCCTTGTCCAAGTTTAGGTTTCAGCAGGTGAGCGTCTAATTCAATGTATCGTGGGAGAAATGAGTGACAGAGGACGGCCTGTTGTCTTTGTGCTGCGTGTGTGGCCGCGGGGCGGTGAGCTAATGCAGGAGATTGACTCTTAATTGCAGAGGGGAACGCTCATCTTTTCTCATTAATGAGACGCAGTCAGAGCCTGGAGATTTTCCTCGCCGCACAAACACACTCCTCCACCAGCCAGGTTAAGTGATGTTTGGATTTTTTCCCAAGCAATGTGGACACAATCAAGATGGGAGTGAGAGAGGAGTTGAAGGGAGACAGTTGTGTGTCTGTGTGCGTCTGTGAAGTGGAGCGGTCACATGTGTGATTCAAGCGGGTCTCGGTCCAGCCTCTCCACGGAGCCTAACGAGGCAGAAGAGGAGCCGTTTATGGGATCGCGTTTCATTTGCATCCATCCAGCCTCCACATCAAAAGACAATGTTAATTTGAGAGCTGCACTGCAAAAACACAAGATCTCACCAAGTGCATTTGGTCCAGTTTCAACTGCAAATGTCTCTGCACACTTGAAATAATTTAACAGTAACTTTTCAGGTGGATTTAGGAGCTTGTTGAAAGTAAATGATTCCTTAATATTGATTAAAAAATACTAGTGGTTCTAGTTAATCAATATTAAAGGGGCAGTATTATTTATTTCCCAGCCACATAGTGCTTTTTTACTGCATCATCAATGTTTACTGCAGTTATTATAATATTATATATGACAAAAGAAATTTGACTTCATAATTTAAAACCTTTAAATTGGGCCTCTGTCTCTTTAAGAAACTCCTGCTCTTTCTGAAGCTCCGCCTTCAGGAAGTCATCACAACATGGCTCCTCGATTGACCCTTTAATAACGCTTTTACCAGAGAAAAAGCTCAGTAGGTGTTTGCTGATTGCTGCTGGCTAGTCTGAAGTAGCTGGAGGGGAAACTGCAGCTCTGAGGAGGCGGGGCTACGTCCACCCAGGTGTTTTGCATATTATGTTTTTATAACATGATGTGTAAATAAGTCGATTTTACATGCTACTGCCCTTTAAGTTACCTCAAAACAAGCTCCGATAAGTTGCTGAAAAGTTAGTTTTGTGTTATTTTAAATGTTTTCAGGTATTTGGACTAGAAGCTGGTCGGTAAGGTTTTGTGTTTTTGCAGTGTGCACCAGCGGAAAGTGTTCCCTGATGCTGCATCTCCTCTCTGTCTGTCCGGGAGTTAACCTCCGCCTGAACAACGACCGGCGGCTCCTCATGATGCATAACCGTGAGGGATTAGAGCGCACAAAGCGGCGGACTGTTTGGTGCGGCTCTAAAGTGTGCTCCTCCGGGGCTCATTGAGAAATGATTGCCGATTAAATGTTTGAAGTCCGCCAAAGACGAGTGTGCGTTTTCAGCGATGAAACTCTATCTCTCCTGCTTATGCAGGCAATTTTCCGTCTCTTTTTCCGCTAACTGTACCGCTATGTGTGTTCGCTCCTCGCCAAACTCATTCCACCTCTAGGACCCCGGCTTGACTGGGAGCCAGACGACCAAAAGTGATAAGAGTGAATTAAGATGTTACTCTCCAGCGGGAATGTTATTATACCGCCAGAGAGTGGCAGTGAGAACAACAGGTGAGCATGTGGAAAATAACTCTGTCTAAATAGCCGGTAATACAGAGTCTACGCAGAGAAAATGATGTTTATTGTGTCTTCAAGTCAATTCATGCATGGAAAATCAGGTCAAGTCCTCTGCATCCATTTTTAGAGCAGAATTGGGGTGAAAATCTCTTGGAAGGAGCTTGAAAAATGACTCTTTCCCTCATTATGTCACATTACAACTTTAGACTTTAATGTAGTTTATTGGAGTTTTACGAGATGGACCAACATAAAGAAAAATCTCAACAGAAGTTGTTTCTTTTACAAATCTGTCTTTTATGGAACAAAAAAGGAAACCCACAAGAAGTCAAACACACGAGAGAAAGTTAAACGATTTGGTGTGAAATAAATACATAAATAAAGCTAACTTATAAGAAAGATATAGAAGCATGTTTTACTTTAATAATTTAATATTGTTACAATAAAAGTAATTGTTTCACTCAATATTTTTCCAGGTTTATGAGTGAAATAATCTGCCAATCGAACTAGAACCTTTTATAAATGAGACATTATTGACTATGAACCCTAATATCTTACTTAAAAGTTACTTATAAGTTAGTTTTGTCTTTATTTCAAATGTACAAAAATATTTGTTCTAGGAAATAGACCAAAGATATTTGGTAAGATTTTGTGTGTTTGCAGTGAAACTAATGATTCACGTTGCTGTGAACACACCATAGCAGTATTGAAGCATGGTGGTGGCAGCGACATGCTGTGGGATGCGTTTCAGAGTCGGGGAAGCTGGTTGCAGTTGTTGTGTCCATCTGTTTATCTCAGACTCGGTTTCAGTTGCGAGTCAAAGAGTCAGTAGGATTTATCAGTTATTGTCCTCAATGACCAGGCTAACAGCTGCTAGCTAGTAGCATTTCAGGCATTCAAACAGGAAACAGCTGGTCAATGTCTTTTGGTATTTGAAAAATTAACTGGTTCAAAATCCTTCTGAATTTTGAGTCACTTTGTGTTGCCTAGCTTCAGCATGTTTGGTCAGCTGGTTTTACTGCTGTACAATGGCTGCTGGACAAGACCAGAGTTTTGTTGTTGACTCACCATCCAGGAACCACTTGATAAATTCTTGCTGGTTGTGCAGGAGGCTCCACTTCTGCTTTTCAAAGAGGTTTGGTGATATAACTGCGCGTCCGTTTTCAGCCATTTTCATGTGCGAGTGTGAACGTTGAGTTGGAGGGCGTGGCCAGCAGAAGCTTATTTGGATTTAAAGTGACAGGATGGCATAAAAAAGCTCATTCTGAAACTAAAATCTCATCAACTAAGAATGATTTTGTGCAAAAAAGATGAACATGTTTGTTACTGTGCATTAACCTAACCTAACCTGTTCATGGGAGCATCGTAAGTCATGTTTGATATGTACAACATTGTTATAACAATTGAAGGGAACATAGATGCTTGATTGTGCTATAAAATCGCACTGTGTTTGGAAAATATGTAATATTACACCTTTAAAATGTTGCAGTTTTCTGTCTCCTACTATGAATGTTTTGTGTTTCACATGGCAAAATGTGAGGAAGTTTAACGTTAATGAAAACCCTTTGAAGGTTCCGTATTTTAAAACATTGCTTTTTTTTTTTTGTTTTGTTTTGCATAGAAGCATTAATTTTGAGGAAGAAAACTCCGGGAGCAGAACAGTGACGTATGGATGGAAACCCACTGTGGGTCAGTGGACGGCATATGGAACTGTGCTTCCTTTTGATTAATCGAACCCCTCAGAAGACCAATACTCTGAACTGAACTGGAGGAAATCATTTGTACAAGAGACAATGTTGAGAGTGATGACAAACACAGCTTAGTGTTTCCCTGGTTGCACCTCAGCCCTCCCTTCCGCCCTCCGGTGTCGGCTTTGAAAGTGCGTCCCTCCTCAATAAATTATCGTGTTACACTCATTTGTTTTCATTACTCCATCAAAGCGAATCTGGTCAAGGAGCGGCCATTTTCCGCTGTAGAGAACAAATGTGACTCTGGAGTCACTTCGAGGTTAAGCAAACAGCGAGGAATCTGCAGTTTAATAAAGGGTTAGACTCACATTCTTATGTTACCACTAAAGAAAGCAACAGCCACTGGACTTCAGGATGGAAACGGAGCGCAATGGCGGTCAAAATGTTTGAGTAGCTGTCAGGGTTGCCAGGTTTGACTGACAGTTTCCAGAGAAAAAACCCGCCCAGATCTCAACCTCTGATGAAACTCATGTTAATAGTTTCAGATGTAAATAGATATATAAAATGTAATATGTCATATTTCAATTCACATCCGATTGAAAGGCTTATAACTAGATTCATCAACACAAAAATGAAGGATAATATGTAAATAATTTCAATATGATTTTAGTTTATAAACACAATATAGTTCCAGTAAGTTGTAGTTTTTTTTCCATTGTTTTTATTTATTTCAGTTGAAAATGTTTTCTCAACTTCAGTTTTTATGTTGTTAGCTGTAGACACCTTGCAGCTGAAGTCATGCACAAAAAGCTGCTCACCGATGTTGACTAGCATTGCGTTAGCTGTTAGCATAACACACAACATTTAAATGTTTGTGTGATTTATGAAGGAAAAAGTGACAAAGTGCTTTGCTACTTACTTATCAACCCTATGACAACTTTTTAATAGGGTGAGGAAAAAGTTTTACCTAAAAGGGAGAAGGAAGCAGGTTAGCTATGCTAGCTTGACTTTGACAACCCTAACATGTAGATGTGCTGCAGAATTTGGTTTGTTTTTTTGTTCAGTTAAAAATTGAGCCTGAAAACATAAAACTGTAATGGACTGAATGTTCTGCTCTGTGAGTGTTTTTGTTGATGTTGATTCCTGATACACTGGTGGAGCTGGTGTTAGCCAGTTGCTATGGCAACGAGTCTGCGCGTAGCGTAGTCAACAGAGAGCCATGAAATAAAGTCATGCAAATGGCTTTGCGTCATTCTGGACAGGTGTTTCTGCGTTATGCTCCTTTGCACGGCACTAAATTAATAACAGCTCCATCTCCAGGTTTCATTTTGTTAATGCGGTTGTTCAACATGGCGGATGGCAGGTAAACGAGTCGTCTGTTTGTGCACATGCGCAAAATGTACAGATCGAAATGTCTACAGTGACCTTGATCTACGAGGTTATTGTGCTTTAGACGAGCCACGTTTTGTGCATCCCAGAGCCGTTTCATCCTGATCCAGGGATGAACAGTGTTTCCCCTGTTGGTAAACAAAAGCGGTAAAAGGAGCTGCGTGTCAGAGGAACCGGAGGCCGAGGGGTGCAGGGAGCCGGCCGCCCCAGCGGACAGGTGGAGGTAAGCCGAGAGGCGCGCCACCCAGGCGGAGGATGAACTTGAGACGTGTCCCTCACCGTCCTGTGAAGGTGGAGGTCAGCAGACAGCCGCGCCGACGCGCAGAGATGCCCCTCCAGGAGGCGGGACCGGACCCGGCTTCCCTCTGATGAAATGAGCCACCGGGAGGCCAGGTCAGTCACAACAGGTCAGTCACAATTAGGACTCATAAAATATAATCAAAAGCTCAGGATTGGGGCTCGGGTGGTCGGGCCGAACAGAGCCCGGCTTTGTGCTGAGAGGAATTACTGCAGCGTGAAACAGACGCAGCTTGTCTGCTGACTGAGGTGTATCTCTCAATCAACTTCTAAAGGTGAAAGCACTGATGTCCATCTCCTCTTAAACAACGAGACAGTAGCTGCGTTTCCATTGCAAATGTTCAGCTTCTGCCTCCACACATCTGGAACAAACGTCCAAAAAACTGCAAAACAGCTGAAACACAGAAGTAAAATCCCTCCTGGTTAAAGTTGCTTTGGAGCCACAATAAATGAAGCATTGACTTTGTACTTAATGTGTCGTTGAAATGTAATGTCTGTTATTGGCTCTCAATTAGTGACTGTCATGTTTTTATTTCATTTTTGTACATTTTTAACATGTAAAGCACTTGGAACGGCCATGTTGCTGAAATTTGCTATACAAATACATTTGATTGATTGATTGATTGATTGGAATTTGTGCAAAATGTTAAAAAAATAGTTTCATAAAGAGGTTCAAGTTTTTCTCAAGCTGTACAGTGTATTTCAGCAACAAGGCAGTTAAAAGTGCTTTCCATCATAAAAACATTCAATAACCGATTATGAAACAAGCGATAATCATTACATTTTCTCAATGTATTGATTATTACAGAGCAGCCAATCTTCCATTTACTGCTAATCAAAAGTAGCTCTGGACAGATGGGACATTAGTCCGTTTACCCTGGAAATGCTCTTCAAGTGATAGAAGACTGACTTTGTAACTGTCTTTATGTGATTCTGAATGTCCATCACTAAACCCAGACTGCAGGCCTGATCGCTGGTTTCTAGCTGCAGGAACCAAAACAAGGAGAAATCCTGCAGTTTTGTTTCTGTTCAGCTGGAGAAAGTTACGGCTAAATAAGAAATCCAGTTAAAACGCCTCATGAATAAGTTTGTTCACGCGATAAGTCATTAAAAACATTACATGCATTTATTATAATGAAGTAAAACTAATGAAATAAAGAAAACGGAAACTGGGAAAACATATTTTAAATGAAATAAATAAAAACGGTGATTATTGGGGATGATCTACAACTGAAGTTTGAGTTTATAAAACTAAGCATACTGAAATTATAGTTTTTATTTTTATGAATCTATTTATTAGACTTTCAAACTGCTGCAAAATTTGATTTGAGTCAGTTATATATTAAGCAATAATAGAAATTTCTGAAAATTTTATCTAATTTTGACCATTTATTACTTAATCGATATAAACATTATCACAATACTTTGACCTTATTTCAATAATTAAACTAAAACTAAACATTTAACTAATAATAATCAATAAAAACTAGCAAACATACTCTAAAAACTAACTAAAACCAACAGAATTATACAAAAACTCTCTATGGAGGGAAATAAGAGACAAAACATGAAATTAACATTTGAAATAACAATTTAAATTGGAGAGCAGTAGAAGAAGAAAGCAGCCGAAGCCTGAAGCAGCATCACTCTGATGGAGGTGATTATTGAGGATTTTAGATTCTGGATTAACATGCAGCCAAAGTAGAGAAGTTAAAATAGGAGGAATATGAAATATGATTTGTGTTTTTAATTTCCTAACCTTAGAGGTTGTTGGTTTTCCAGCAGCATTTCCATCTGGGCCGTTTTATTGTTCGTGTTTTTGAAAGCCGGTGAATGAATTTGTATTTCTGTTGTCTGGGGCCTTGGGGCAGGATTAACAGCATTTAGCATTTAGCATTGTGAGGCACCCCGCCCCCGAACTAGGCGAGATTAAAAAAAGGAAAAAGGAAGCATGAGTTCAATTATGGGGAAAAAAATACAGTTTGTTTATGTAATCATGAAAACTGAGTCAGTCTTCATGATTTTTACTCAAACATGGAGGTCGCAGCTGTAACTGCAGCTTCTTTCATGCAAACTTTAGTTTTATTGATAATTTTGAGTGTTTAAGTCAACAAAGTGACATCTTAGCACCAGTTTGGTTTGTGGTCTTCACACCGAAGTGAGGCCAAAAGGTATTTGGAACGGCGGTTTCTTTCTGACGCTCATTAACAGGTATTACAAGAACACGTCAAGCGTGAACATATTTCCAATCTCCGCAGAACAACTCGAACAAAGGCCGACGTCATGGGCAAGGAATCCTCAGATGCTAACTCGGCATTATTCCCGCCTGCGGCTGCACCTGAGGGTGATATCTCAACTCCCCAGCTTATTACACCTGCCCATCAAGCTGCGGCTCGGAGCGATCTGCCCGGCAACCAGCAGGATCTGAGCTGCCGTTTGGAATGACCTGCTGCACAGACTTGCTTGCTGGGAGGAAGTTTTCTGTTAGCGCCGGTACTTTTGAGGGCAGATCAGGACGATAAGCTGCTGAGAAGGTAATAAGTCATTTTCTCTGATTCATTATTCAGCTACCTTGACATACCAATGTCCACACAGATAACATCTGCTACAAATTAGACATTATACAGAGCCACTGATTTGACTCTGAAGTTTGTTTGCTTTTCCTCTCCTGGAGGCCTGCAGGTGTGATTCAAGCAAGACGCATGTTTTGTTGTTTAGTTGTAAAAAAGTCCAAATTTGTCTGTCTTTATCCTTTCATTTGGCTCTCCACTGCTTCTAAAAGCAACCAAAGTTTTAAAAAAATAAAATAAAATCTCAGCCATTTTTTGGCGATAACTGGGTTCAGAAACGTTTGGTCGGCTGGTTTTATTGCTGTATGCTCGGTACAATGGCTGCTAGAACAGACAAAGGTTCTGTTGTTGACTTAGCATCCAGAAACCACGTGTTGTGTTTTTGTTGGTTGTGCAGCAGGCTCCAATTCTGCTTTTCAAAGATGTTCAGTGGCATAGTTGGCGTTTATAGTGACAAGAGGCCCTAAAACTGAACAGACTAAAATCTTTGTGCAAAATGTTTTGTTTTGTAATAATAGCTCACATTTATATTTAGTTAAATTTTGTTCCTTTTTTATGTTTAATAAATATGAACTCTTCTTTAAATCTCTGCTTCAGAACGTTGAGGTTTGTTTTCTGGTTTTCTTTGGCTCTGTTTACACAACAACAAATAATTTAGTGACATCTGTTCCAAAAGACATGTTTGGAAATTTCTTCAGATGAAACTTATGAAGCTGAGCAGCTTTGCATTGTGTCATTTAGATTCATCACAACAATTCAATAATTAATGAAGCTGATTAAATTGATGTTAATTATCAGTAATTAGCAACAAGAAGTTCTTATTAACGATGCGTCGTTATTAATCCAATTCCAAAACTGAATGATAACATTCTGCCAAAACCTGAACTTTTACAAAGTTTTTAAATGTGCATCTCTTCAGGGTGTTATCCACTGAGGGTGTACTTAGTTTTATAGTAGCTTCTGTTTTAGTTGATTTGTCTCATATTCATTGTTGATGTAAAGGATCCATCTGAGGAAACATTTCAGAGCTGCAGGTCTTGTAAATCTCAAACATTACGGTGTCAGTCAGATGGGATTGGTATTTGTGTTTAGCATCTGAAGTGGCTTTACCGTATTTTCCTTCCCACAGTAAATAGCAGACTGGTTGTAAATGTGCAGCAGGAGAGAAAAGTTTACTTTCCTCATACATTCCTCCACCTTAGCTCTGTCATAAGCTATTTTCTGCTCCACTGCAAATCCTAATTGATCGAGTTCAATCTTAGCTTTACATTACATGGGCAGATGACATCATTTGATACTGATAGTTCGCAGCGCTCTCCCAGGCTAATGTTGTTTTGCCAGCTTTTACGGCAACGCACCGTCTAGACAAAGGCAAATGTACACAGAAACGGTGTGTACAAATGTTTAGACAATCATTATTTTAATTTAAAAATTTTAAGGTTGACTTACCCTGGTGGATAGTGCCAGTCATTGTTGGATGAGTGTTATGCTAAGGCCTCCAGCGCTTCGGTTTTCCCTGCAGCTCACATGCTTCATGAGGCTGTGTCAAGAGCCAGGAGACAATGGAGCGATTTATGAGACAGCTGAAGATCAGGTTCTGCTGTCACTCAGATTAAACTGCAAACTGATGCATCTGCACTGCAACAGAGGAAATATGTTTCACGCTTTATGTTAGGTTCAACTTCCTGTTTCCTCCACAGCGTAAATCAAAGACAGAAAGAAAAAACTGCAGAAAACAAGGAACTTTTTGAGTTTGAAATGTGAAAAATTTGTTTGAAAAAATCTGAGATTTTGAGATTGAGCTCATAAATGTTCTGGAAAAAGAGTTTTTTCATTTTTCCACGTTTGAAGAAGATCTCCAAGTTGTTTTTCTCAAAAATGTATTAAATTAATCTTTTAATTTCCAGCTTTTTTCTAGAACATTTATGAGATTAAACTCAGAGTTTCTGAGTTTTTTTTCTAGCAATTTTTGACATTTGAAATTTCCAAGTTTGTTCCAGTTTCTGAGATAAATTTCAAAACTTTTAATTTCGAAGTGTTTGCGCTGAGGTTCGGCAGTAAATGGGACTTTTTGTTTCTCTCCACTTCCATCACGAACTGCAGAGGCAGCAGTGTGGAAAGTAATAAATACTGCCACCTGCAGGTGGGAGTTTGCATCATTTAAACCCAATTTGTGCGGAAAATGATCAATAATCTCAAAATTGTGGACTGGGGCAAAAAATGTGGGAATGTTTTGACATGGAACCGCAAAATCCGGAGGAATTGAGTCGCTGCGTTTACGTGACAATATTCCGTTAATGTCGACAAAACTTCGCAATATCAATGTTTCAATTAAATATGAAATGTAATTAAAGTTTGCTCATGAGAAAAGTCATTCTGTCGTCGTCTTTGTGGTTTTCAACAGCAGTAATTTCCGGTTGTTGATCATGTGTCTCGTTTGATGCCAATAAAGTTTTATGAAATACACAAAGCAAAAAAACGCCTCATCCTTGTGCCAAAACCTCTCATTGAAAAACAAGGTTTTTTTCAGAGTTGCTGTGTTTCTTTAGAGCTAATTTATTTTTGAAATGTCAAATTGTGCAGTTTATTTGATTGATCGATCAAATAAAAGCCTGTAGGGCCACATTAAAAGCTACTGTGGGCCGGGTTTGGCCCTTGGGCCTCGAGTTTGACACCTCATCATAACTTTTATTTTCAGAATAAATAAATACATGTCTCAGATATTTCTGTGTTTTGCCTCAATGTTAAATTCAGTCCAAGTTTTCTGCTGTAACGTCACCAGAGCTTCACTGTTTGGTGTTTTTTTCCTCCAAATGTAAAAATCTTAAGCATCAAGACCCCATTTCCTTTCGACATACCATAGTCACTCTTTTTAACAAGATAATTAAGAGGCTGTGAAACATCAGTCACTTCAGCCTTTATTGGCATTCATTTCTTCAGGGTAGCACAGCAGCCTCCCAGAGGGGCTTCTAAATCAACCTTAAGACCCAAGACTAGTGCTTTAACCCTTTGACTACCCCGCTCTGACTCCGCCCCCTATTCAAAGCTTGTCCTTTGGACATTTACTAATAAACAACAGGTCAGCACCTGCAGTGGCAGGTGATTTATTTGACCCTGAGCAGCGGGGCGGGCGCAGCTTTGAGGAGAGGGAGAGACCCTGGATGGAGGAGCAGCTCCTCGGCCCTGGAGGCCTGGAAGTCGACGCCCCCTCTCTAAAGCACTTACCACTCACTTAGTTCTGCTTCTCATCTGGCCGGTTTGCTTTATTTCACTCGTAAAAGATGGCAGAATAATTCCAGTTTATCACAGTGAGCTCATAAAGACCCTGGAGGGAAGGTGTTCGCGGTCCCTGTGGTCCCACAATGCCTTGCAACAGTTTTTAGTCACATTATGAACACAAACCTGAATGAGTTTTAACAGAGGGAAAATATTTAGGCCTTTCAAATTGTGTTTATGAATAGAAATCTAAAAGCTGTGGCATCTTTGACCATTTTTCTGACAAGAACAACTCAGTGTTTGTTGCGCTACATTCACACACCAGACAGATGCCACCAAATCCCACTTTTCCCAGCAGTCTGAGCGGCACAAATCTGACCTTTTCACCCCCAAAAATCCAATCTGTTCCACTTCCATGAATGGAACTAAATCAGATGCATATTGTTGTCAAGGTGTCTGCAGGCAGATTGGTTGAGTTGCATTTAATCAGACTTGTTGTATTTGACCTGATGATGTAAATTCAGACGTGAATAATGGCTGAAAATTATAGTTACAAAATTCTGAAAGAAGTTTGTCTGCAAAGCGCGTCGCATCGGAGTTGGACGACTACTGGCCTCTCAACTCTACCTCAAAAATTTTTTTGTTTTGTCTTTCAAAATATTTTTCTCATCGTCTACATAGAAAAAAAAACATTCAAATCATGTTAATATGTTATTAAAGCATTTTGTAGTTACCTAAAAACTTTGTCCACATTCTGTCCTAGGAGATCAGCTTGGGTTGCTTGGTAACGGGTAGAACTCCACTGGGGTTGCTAGGTAACCTGCCGGGGTTGCTAGGTGACGGCAGAGCCTGCTGATTTGTGACGCTACATTCTAAAATTAAAATTTTTGCCAAAAACCGTCTGGATGTTTTGTTATTTTAATGTTTGAGCCGTTTTTAGAAGCAGTTGAGACTCAAATTAAAGTAAAATAAATGCAAAATGTGAATTTTAAATAAAAAGTATCAAACAGCATTAAAGGTCCTGCAAAAACTGCCGTAACACACACCGATAGTGTTCATGATGTCCTCTAACAATAAAATCTTACACACATGCTGAGTAAGTGTGAAACAACGTTTTGGGCTATCAAGTAAATCCCATCAAAATCCACAGAGGTTTGTTATCAAATATGGAAAAGTTTAAGGGAACGAATATTTCTGAGTGGCGCTGTACGCGCCGTCTCGCTGGGAGGTGGAGGAACGAGATTAAAGGACGTTTCCACATCATCTGTCCACTGGAACGAGCTGATCAGACAAGGCAGCGCGCAGGATGTTGTACAACGACCTAACTACAGCAGAATTACAGAGTAACAGGAAATTAAAAAATTCTTGCAATGCCGATTCACCACTCAGAGCAATTCTTCTGCAGTCGGGCCTGACCCCTCCGTGAACCCAGCCTGAAAAACGAGGAGAAAAAAACAGTCGTGTGCATTATTATATAGTCCCAGACACAATATTTATACCCTTGTAAAGAAGGAAGACAAGAAAAAAAATTAGAATAAAAAGACACAGTGACCGTTTAGGCTGTCTGGTTCACCCGGCGGAGGGTTTTTTACTCCAGCCCTCGTGCCAAATGCAGATTACTGCTGCAGTTAATTCCCTGCATAATACAGGATGAAGCCCGAAATGTTCCCTCAATAATTACACCAGAATTTTATTCAGCACTTTTACTTCTTGGAGACGGATTCGGATTCATTTCCAGCGATTAGTTACTATAATTACTAAAACTAACAATATAACAAAACCTGAAGTTCAGAAAACATGTTTGTTTACTGAAATAAATAAAACGGCCATTAATGGGGAAAAGTTTCACAATTCAATAATAATTAAACCCATTTTTTGAATCTTCTGTTGAGTATTTATTATTTAATCACAATACTGCAATATTCTGCACCTGAAAATATGGAAAAACCAAAACTACTATGATTAAACAGCAAAATCTCACTAATTATTTGTGGTCTAGTTTTTAGTGCTGATATCTTAATACGTTTTGAAATAAGAAAAAACTAACAGAGATAAACGTTCAGAAAGTTACAGGAGCGTTTTAATCTAAATAATTCCTTAACGTTTATGGAAAAGGCAGATTGTTTCACTTATGACATCAGAAAAATGTCATTATAAGTTCAATAAAACATTTTATTTATTAATAAAATGTTTTACTTATAAACATTTTATTTATGTTTTCAATAAAATGTTAAGTTCCAGTTTCTGCCATGAAACTGGAACGTTTTCATCAATATTGAGGAATAGAAACAAACTCCTGTATCTTGATAAAAAGTTACTTATAAGTTAGTTTTGTCCTATTTTGAGTGAACTAAGAAATTTGCACAAGAATGTGACCAAAAATAATTGGTAAAATTTTATGTTTTTATAGTGTAATAGAAACTGAACAAATAAAAACAAAACCTAACTAATAACAACTAGCAAACAGACTAGAGACTAATTAAAACTAACTGATTTAGACAACAGAAAGTCACAACAGAGACCGATATGTTGGTACTTAAAGCTTCGTCAAAGTTTTTGGACAGGAGGAAAATGCAGCAGAAAACAACAACACCTTCCCTTTGGCCGTTTGTAATCAGCATTATTCTCTCAGTCCTTTTTACGCAGCATAATCAGGCAGCGGTGAAGGTTTTCTCTGCTGAATGAGTCCTTAGTTAGACTGCGTGCTTTTATGTGGGTGTTATTATGAGTTATGGGAATACATTACACAATCACCCTGGGGTCACAGCTGACAGGCTCTGTCAAACTGTAAGCAAACGTGAATGAGTGCAGCGCCTTGCTAAATCTTTAAGTTTCCATGTATAATATTAACAGCGCGAGGGGAGAAGCTGCAGATGTGTTGCCGTGGATTTGTGCTGCATGTGGGAACGGTTAATGCTGCACCTCCAACGCGGCTCCACTGACTGTTCTCATTAGCAAATGAGCTGGAGCGCCGGGTGATGAAGAGCGTCCACGAGTTCTCTGCACACACACACGATTCATGACTTCACCAAAGGTTTTGGTGAATTCACTTCTTTGTTTTAGGAAGCCTGTGCAGCTGCACACACACACACACACACACACACACACACACACACACACACACACACACCCTAAAGAGGAGGGCGGGAGTCCGAACTGCGTCACAATGAAACATTAAACTGTTAATGTTTCATCTCTCTGACCTCAACAAAGTGCAGTAGCTGCAGTAAAAGTTTAATTCTAGACATAATTTCACCTCCCCTTTAGAGGTTTTGGCCTTTTTTCAGCTACTTTGATCAAGCTTGTGAAAGTTTCCATAAATTTCATCATTAAATTAAATTTTTCTCATGAAAGAAACCTCCTCATACTGTCTTGTTGTGCAGCTGAGATTGGGAAGATAAAGTTGGAGAAAAAAAGTTTTTTTGTTCAGTTTCTTTTGACTGAACAAAAGGAAAATGTTTCCAAATTATCCAGAACTATAAGAAAGAAACAAAATCATTCAAATCATTTCACCGTCGCGTTCATCTGAACCGCTGTGACAGATTCATGAAAAGTATTGCAATAGATTCTTCATTTGTCCAAAAACATGGCAAAATAAGTTTCACACTCACAGGGAGTCCTAAAAACTCCAGTAAAATAAATATATTTTAGGATTTATTTGTGTTTTTAGAGACTTAGTAGTAACCAGCAGTAGTGGGAACTGATAGCTGAAAGGTTAGCTGTGCTAACGCTAATTCTAACCCCACACCAATACAGTTATCAGAAGCTAATGCTAACACGCTAACCTAAATTTAAGTTATTTCTGTCCTTGAAAGAGGACACTTGAGCACCAATTTAATTTTGACACAAGTTGTTTTTTAATGGTCATGGATTTGCATTGTTTATTATTTATGTTTTTATTTCCTTTATTTATCCAGATAAACCCGATGAGATCTGGAGGGACCTGAGCAGAAATCTGCAATACAAACCAACCTGGTGACAAAGTAAAACTAATTAATACAAATTCACTAGTGTAAAACAATGGAGCACAATTTAAAAGCAGTGAAACTGTTTAATTGAATCTCGTTTAGGGGACGCTAAGTGCGCTAAACATTTTCAAAGCGAGCAAATGTGCTAAACAATCAGCTAGCGCTGCTGTTAGCGTGTTAGCACCGTTTTGCTAATCAGTGATAATCTCCTACAATGAGTTGTACAGATGTCATAGAGGTCCTTTGCTTTTAGCCATTCTTCAAACATAGGTAAGACATGATTATGTTATGAATCATTTACTAAAAATGAATGACTTACTCGACGTGTTCGGACTGAACTCTCCAGATCAGAACGATATTCAGCGGTTATTTTGTGGCTGTGAAGTTTAAACATTTGAGAATAACTGACCTAGAAACGGTCAGAGATCCGTGTTTCTGCCTGTAGAAAAAGAAAACAGGCAGTTTTCCCTGGTGGAAACTTTTACTCACATTAAAGTGGAAATTTTTCTGCATTTTTCCACTGTGAGATCATAAAACTGCAGAAAAAGATAAATTTATTTTCAGATTTTTATACATTTTTGTACCGGTTGAGCTAATAAAGATGAAGAAGCAGGTAAAGCTGACTGAACACATCCAGCAGACGGAGAAACATTTGTATTTATTTGGTGCAAATCCAAAAAATAACATCCCTGTTAGATCCGCAGGTAAATGATCCGCCGCACTCACCAGCTGGCTCACTTAGTCTGTCTGGTCCCTGTGTTGGAAATCAGCGGAGAAAGTCTGGAAACTCGCAGACAAAACTGTTTTAACAAGAAGATAAAATATTAGGGTTGGAATATTTTGTGATCTTGGGAAGCATCGTCTGGGAGTTTTCAGTTAAACTGATAATGGGACCTGAACCTGCAGCAAAGCAGAAGTCATCCTGTTAAATTTAATGCATGATTCTTTAAAAAATAAAAAATAAAATCACTTTTTGCACGTTTTCAGTCTTGTATTTGGGTTTCTGCTGAAAACAACTGAAGCGCTTAAAGCAGAAATTCAAAAACTTAATGTAACGTCACAGATCAACAGGTTTAGTGAGGAACCACTGCTGCTTTGAGTTATTATTGGGGAATAACTCCAAACAACTCAAAATATTCCTTTTTCTCGCTCTCTATGTCGGCTACTACGCTCAGGCTTGTTGCCATAGCAACTGACAACAAACCCAATCTATGTATCAGGATTCAACACCCAAAGAAACACGCAAACACAAAGAAGAACAGAACATTCAGTCCATCACAGTTTTATGTTTTCAGGCTTGATTTTTATTTTGTGATTATTCATCGATTATTTGTGATCGATTAGCTAAAGCTGCTATTAGTGAATCTATTAGCTAGTCCTGCAATTAGGCAACCTAACACAGCCGAGGTTCATGAGCTAATTAAACAGCTGCTCTCCTGATGATCTTTGGTGTTTAGGTCTCTTTTTATTTTTCACTGAATTCTGCATCACATCTACATGTTACAGTTGTCAAAGTCAAGCTAGCATAGCTGCCCTACTGCCCTCGTTTTTACTTTGAATTACAACTTTCTCTTACCTTGTTATGTAGTTGTAGTGTTGACTATTAGTAGCAGGTGTGCATGTGAGGTTTACTGTGTTATGTTGACAACTTGGCAGCTAAAACCAGTGAAGGGAACTGGGGGCGGGACCAACGCGTGTGACGTCACACTGCAACATGTCTGTGCACATCCAAAAAAACAGAAAATACTGACATCGTGATAAATTTCTGTGCCGATTAATTCTCGGTTTATGGCCCAGGCCTGCTAGTGCTTCTTGTTTGTCATCACACTAGAATGATGCAACTCCAAATGTTTTGGTTTAATCTGTCCTAAATACGCTGGACCATAAAATAGCATGCCACAAAACGAGGCATTCGTTTCTCCACATCAGCCTAATTCTCCTCTAACCAAACAATCATTTGGATTAATTGCCAGAGAAAATCCTGGGAACAGAAACACACCAGTGAACCCGGTGTGTGTTTGCAGATTCCTGCAGCAGCGCTGGGTTATTTATTCTCCCTGTCACAAACAGGAGGACTTAGGTGGAGTGTGAGTTGTGTTTGAAAGGTGGTAAACCTGCTGAGGCTCTTTAATTTCCCCCCTCTTCGCCTGCATGAGGGATGGTTCAAAGGGTGACTCTCTGACAGGGCATGTGATCGCTCCTCCGTCCTTTATCTGCCTCCCCACATTAGCACGTAAATGAGGCTGCACTTTGGGTTTTGGGAGCTGAAGCGCGCTCAGTGTAAACAGGAGTTGTACTGTTATCATTGTTGGACAGATTCCTGACATCCGAACACCTCCGTTTCATTAACATTCAAAAGGGTCGGGGATTTTGACACTGCCTCTGTTTATACAGATTTTTGAATACTTTGCAACGCGGATTGTTGACGATTTGTGCATCTGTGCTGTTGACCGATTTGTGTGTTTCTGTATTTACAACCTGAGCGCTGAAGTGTCCAACGAGGATAAATGCTGCAATTTAAGGGCAGAAATTCTGTTGCTTCTGCAGCTTTAAAGGTATTAATAGCCCCTGAATCAGGGGGTATCCAAAGTGGCCCTTAGATTAGTTTTGTGTGGCTCCTGACTGCATTTCAAGAATTGCAAATTGTTTTAAAAGGACATTTTCTCTGGAGAGGTGTGAAAAATGTTCAGTTCAACACAAATAATTTTTCTTTAGTTCGTATTTTTTTTCCGTAAGTCATTCCAAAAATATCTAGTAAGTTTGTTTTTAGTCAAAAACAAACCTGGCGACAGCCGTCCATTATATTTGGCTAAATATGTTAAAGTCTGTAGAGGAAAATGTGTATTTTCTTTGCTGCACCAGGAAACGACAGAAAATGTCTCCTTGACATTGAACGCAACTTCCTTCTTCTCCAAATGTCAGCAGAAATGGATTAGCGCCAGATTTTGGAGGTTGTCGGATTTCTCTATTGTCGTTGACAGAAAACCACGAGCCATTTCTGCTGCTACCACAAAGCTAATGTGTTTGTGTTGGTTGCATTTACCCAGAATGCCCTGTGATGTCGTCCACTTCCTGCTTTTAGAGCGGTCTCTGGTCCACCTGGCGTTATGCATTTGAACAGGTGTCAGAGTTTTCTGAACATATTAACCTAACAGTCACGTTTTTAAACTGAAGGAATCCAGAAAACATTTTAAA
Organism: Poeciliopsis gracilis; assembly: GCA_911649635.1. Classification (NCBI taxonomy): domain Eukaryota; kingdom Metazoa; phylum Chordata; class Actinopteri; order Cyprinodontiformes; family Poeciliidae; genus Poeciliopsis; species Poeciliopsis gracilis. The sequence goes on from CAJVRI010001154.1 coordinate 7,398,271, forward strand.
AACAAGAATTCAAACCTGCCGCCATCTTGCTGCAAGGAAACAGAATAAACAGCCGTTTCACCTTTCAGCTCATCAGTGACGTCGAATCCCAATGAAACTGCAGAACAGGAACCTTAATTAAAGGAAGCCAACAGAATGATCCCCAGATTTGATCATTAGCATTTATTGAGCGGTAGCTTGTGTGGCTGAGCGTTCTGTCAGGCCCGCAGTGGAGCGACTGCAGGTCCTGAAAGTCCATTGTGATGCGAGCCGAGCTTATCGCATGGGAGAGGACTGGCAGGCTCTTAAAAGGTATTATATGTGCTCTCGTTCTCCTTGCCTCTGTTTGACAGGAGCCCTCGGGATGAAAGGGAAGGCAGAGGAAAGAGAGACATCGCTTCCCGACATGGGGACGTCTTTGTTTCTATTCTCTCCATCCCAAGTCTCTCCAGGAATCCTAATTTCCAGCATTCACCTACCTATCTGCAGATAAAAGCTGGTTGGGGGACGAGGGGGATTTTCTCAAATGAGAAGCTTGTAACCCGTCTGCATGCAGGGGGGCGAGTCGAGGCTGGAGCGCCGATTTCAAACCGCTTTTATTCAAACACTCAGTTTCTCCAAAGGCCGTTTTCACAGCGGCTGGTTTGAAACCTGGATGAGAAACTCAGGATTCTCCCGCGAATCCTGCAAACTGCAGGTGGAGAAAAAAAATCTCTTCCATAGAGAATCACAATTCCTGGTCCTGGGAATTCTGAGTCGCTCTGAAGCCGAACATCGTCAATATCACATTTCCACTCAGTGTGAAGAAAAGATACAGGAGAATTCAAAAATTTTGTCTCAAGGACTTCTTTTAATTTTTTTATTAATCTCAGAAATGGATTAGAAAAACTTACATTTTCAACTTTTAGGAATTTTTCTGTAATTTCCAAGATTTTTCTAGAACATTTTTGAGCTTCATCTAAAAATTTTCTTTTTTTTTTTTTTTCTGGTAAATATTTTACTTTTTAAATTTAGACATTTCTACATTTTTTCTCTAACATTTCCGAGTTTTCAGCTTTTGCAGCTCACAAATTTCCAAATTTACTCCTCCTTTATCTTTCGAATCTAAAATGGCCTTACCAGCCGTCGTAGTTTAAAACCTTAAAAAATAGTTTTATGTAAATGTTTTATTTGTTGTCATAATTTAAACAGAATCTCTTGATCGTCTCAGCAGAGAAACGGTTTCTGGATCGAATCGTGACCCTGAAATCGGAATCGAGTGGCTGAAAGACTCGATGTCGCCGCGTTTCACCTCACGTTGCTTTCCTGAAACCGCTCTGATTGAGGCTGTTTACTTTTTCTGTTTTCCTGGCAGAGAAGCGGGTGATTAGATGGCGATGTTCGCGGACTGCCAGGGTTGGCAGCCGACGTCTCTAATTCGCCTGCTTGGCATTAAAATTAGGGAGGGGAAAGTGGATGCCAGTCTCTGGGGAGAGGGAGGTGTTAACTCCTAATGGCTTTCTCTGCCACAGCCCTGACATCTGCAGGGCTCCCAGCGAAGGAGAGTGGGGCCTTTTTGAAAAATTAATGGAGCTGAATGCATCTCGCAGCAAGGAGAGGGCCGGATTAATCAGCACATTAAGGGCTAGCCCCGGATTGGAAATAATTATTGGAGCTGACAAGGTGCAGAGGTGCCAGTGCCAGCTCCTTTCAGGAATGCATTTTAAAAAGCAGTTTAAAAAGCCTTCAGATGTTGGCATTATCTTGCGTGACCAAATTAGGAGCAAATGAGAAAAGTTTATCTGGCATTTTGGAGTATTGAAAGAGCTTAGGCTTTATAAATTATACAACGCGCGCGTGGAAGTGTGCAGATTTGTTTCTGCAAGTCCAAGGGGGGGAGGGAGAGCTGGAATAATTATAAGGAAATCCTTATTTTAAAGCAAAAATCTAAATTAAAATAGAAACATTATAGGTCTGAGATTTAATGTGGATGCAAGGAACTTTATGGTGAAAGAGGGATTAATTCAAATTGGTGCTTGAGAGAATCATACTGTTTGTGCGAATGAAAAGTGGATGTCTTAACACCCTGAAAGCGCCAGACGGTAAACTGATTACTGTTGACCACCCATGAAATGCACCAAGCAGGAGGTGGTGGAGAATGATTTAATAAGCGCCATGTTTTTCTGCCTTTCACCAATAAGCCGCTATAATTTTCCCGGGGAAGTGATTGGCCATGGGTTAATATTCTGTACCTTTCATACATCGTTTGCTTCACAATCAGGCGAATTTGAAGATATTTCACAGTTTTTATGATATTTACACAAATTAAAATATCACATTAAAGAAACGTGGCTGATTACCTGCCCCACCTTGTGATTCTTTGACATTTTGAGCCCAGTTTTCTGCCCCAAACGGTCAGTGATCTGAGCGTTCTGTTGGCAGAGTAAGGCCATAATGGATTAGCAGTAATAATGTTTACATCTTGGTGCCGGAACAAGACAACACCTTTGAAGCGAAGCGCTGCGGCCATCAAAAGGAAGTCTGTGAGGAGAGCCAAATGTTTAGCCGGCTGTTTGATCTTTAAAGCCCGCCGATCAGATATACAGCCTCGGATAGCGATCTCCATTATGACTCTTATTCTCTTTTAGCCGCAGCGGCTCTCCAGGTAATGGGGAAAGCACTCAGTGGCAAATTGGAGGGCCTGAGTGGCATCTATCACCTTCACCATCTCAATGAAAGAGCCGCAAACTTCCGGGCCGCCGAAGGAAAACCTGCAACGCTGCGAATGAGCGATTACTTCTGCCAACACGGATGTAATTCGGCAGCCTGCGATGTTGTCCCCGTTCCCCCGCCATGTAATTACAAAAGCCATGACGAAAAGTCTCACCCCAGAAAAATAGGAGGATGTGCAGATGCTATCGGGTTTGCTACAAAGCCGATTAGATTTTACCTGCATTTAAAACGCAGGTAAATTGAAAAAATAAGTAGGAAACAGAACATCTTAACAACCTTGAAATTAGACTCGTTTTTATGGAGCTAATATCTGAAATTCTGCTGTTTATTCTCCATCCGCCTGTTTTTCTGTGATATGTGACAAAATGTTTCTGTTCTGAGATATAATTGTATAAAAGTATGAAAAAATGCTGCAGCTGGTTCGTTACTATTCCAGTTTTAAAGCAGGTCAAAGAGCTTTACACTGTAAAAACTCAAAACAGACAGAAAACAAGTATAATTATCATCAATTTATTTATTTCCTACATATATCTATGTAATATAAATATAAACTCAGATTTATTTTTCACATCTGAAACATACCTGGGAAAATGTCACATGTGCAACGTTGTTTCACATGTTACTGTACAATATAATTTCAATAATTTGACACATGGGAAAATAATCCAGGTGTTCCCTGGTTTTTCACATCACACGAAACAGTATATTTTTCTGCATGTGAAACGTGTTCACATGTCACTGCCGAATATAATTTCCACATGTGAAACACGAGAGAACATTTCATGAGTATTTCACATGTTACTGCACAGTATTATTTAATTAGCTATACAAATTGAGGGGAATTTCACATGTGCAGGGTTTTCTAACATACTTCACATGTTACCACGTGTGTTTCACATTTGGAGAAACATTTGAGATGTGGAAAGTTTCCGCCTCATGTAACGACAGAAAACAATTTCCAGTTGTGAAACTAAATGTGTTTCAGAGCTTCGTTGTGTGTTGCAGTTTCGTTTGCAACCACACAACAAAAATTACATTTCTCATGTGATTTTAAAGGTTTCACATGGGAATTTACTTGCGTTTCACATAATAACCATAAAAACGTCTCCCGTTTGTTTTACATGCGTCTCAGAATTTAACATGTGAAATGAATCCCAGTCCTGGTTGATCACAAATCTCCCAGTGTCAGTTCTCACATTGTGGTGTTTTAAACCTACAAAGGATCACATGTTGCACATGTTCCTGCCGTGCAGCTGGAGGGTGCAGAGCTTAAGCCTCTACATTTGTAAAAATCCAGCAGGATATTTACCACCTGTAAACGCTCACATTTAAGTAAAACTCCAATTTCCCCAGATCTGCGTGCGTGTGATTATTCGTCTGAGCGCTCGACCTCGGCCCGCTGCCTCAGGGGGAGACAATGGAAAAAACTCTCTTCTTCTTTCTGTAACATGGGAAAATGTTTTTGCTTTTGCTTTTGCCATAGACTGGTTGGTAAAGGAGAGAGCCCTGACCAAGGTTTAAATCAAATGGAAAAGTCATTGATTGGCAAATCCCGTAAACCCAGCAATTGACGGCAGATAGCTCCAAAATCATGCCAAACCTTCGAGTTAGGTGTGTGTTTGTCATTAGCTGCTGCAATGTGTAAATTAAAGTCCGTGCAAACACTAAAAACATCATGGAAAATTTCACAACTTGAGGTTAATTTGCAACAGATCGCTAACACAATGAGGAATTTAAGAAAGAGCATCCCACACTGAAACCATTCAACAGTTGTATGAGTAATAATTAGCGAATCGTCATCAGTCATCATCCATGTTGCACAAATTTTAAAGACAAATGTCATATTCATGGGAGATATCTGCAGTTTTTCCCACATAAATGGCATCCTGGAGAATTTGGTAAATTCAAACATTTCCCTCCAGGTTTTATTACTCTTGGAAAACATGACTCACAGATAGTAATGAGACGTAAAGGGATGTGAGGTGTGTCCGTCAGCAGCACTTATAGCTTCATTACAACATAACGAGAGGTGCAGATGAAGCGACTTTATGTGCTGATATCAAACATGTGTGAATGTGTCCAGAGAACGAGGCAGCGAGGGAACTTCGCTCAGGTTCGCAGCAGAAAACGCGCTGAAGCTCTGCTTATTACCGACACGTTCTCTCTACACTTATTGTTTTAAGCGATTATTGTGCAGATTTGAATCAAAAGCTACCACAATACCCCCAAATCCTCCCAAACTGCCTCTCATACCTACTAATTTCACATAATTTACACTTTATTCTCTCTTGGTTGAGTTTCTCAGATGTTCTAATTACTAATCTTCGACTTTTGTTTTCCTGGGTGATAAATACGGCGTGACAGCGACATTTTTCTCTAAACCACCAGCGACTAGTCTGGATGAGAACCCAGTTTTATTTGCCACCATGCAGAGAGAGGCAGAAATGTTGGAGAAATGATTCAAAAAGTGGCATCTTTTGGTCTCCATAACAAACATCAGACGATACCTCCATGTCAGCTGATCTGGGGGAGTGGTGCAACAATTATGAAAAGAAAGTTTTTCTTTGTGCTTTTACAGTTTAATCGGTTCTGACCGCAGATGACGTCACTGTTGCCCGGATGTTCAGACAAACAAAGCACAAACAGAATGTCGACATCTGAAAAGCATGAAAGGTGGAAAATGAGGAGCTTCGTCTCAATCTTCCTCGACTCAGAAGCTCAGTGTGGAGAAACTTGAACGACGATTGAACTGCAGAGGAAACAAAGGGAGCGGAAAGAAGGTGGTGTTGGTTGGAAGGTAGGGTTTTCGTTTCGGGTTACAGAAGCTAGTAGCTAATAGCGAGTAGCCAGTAGCGAATAGCTAGTAGCTAGTAGCGAGTAGCAAGTAGCTAATAGCGAGTAGCCAGTAGCGAATAGCTAGTAGCTAGTAGCGAATAGCTAGTAGCAAGAGTAGCCAGTAGCGAATAGCTAGTAGCTAATAGCGAGTAGCTAGCTCTCTCCAGCGCTAGGCTGTCTGGGCCCAAGTTTCTACTTGCAGGTAGAAATATCTCATTCATTTTTCTGCTTTAAATTGCACATATTAAAAACCAAATATGTGTGCAGTTACATAAATTTAGTAGGTTGAAGTTTCAGAGCCATGGGAGCTTTAACTGTAACAAAGTGGAGGCTCCATGATGCTGTGGGCCGAGAAGCCTTGTTGTTTATATCTTGAAGTCATTGAAATACCAGAACATTTGGATGACATTGAAAAGGTGTCAGTGTTGGGCCAGTGGACGGTCCGAAGCATAAACGAGCACAGAAACGACTCAATATGGTCGTCGTGGTAACCAGACATAAACAGATCCTGCTGAATAAAAGACAACAGAGACAAAATATGAAAAGACAAATTGGTCCAAAGTCCATTTCTCTGTTCACTGACCATCTGAAATGCGTGTTGCTCTTCAGGTTGTTTGTTTTATTGAGTCTGTTGCATCCCTGGGGAATTTCAACCCACTCTTCTCTGCAGAATTGAGATTTCGAGCATGAAGTTTGAGGTCATGCCACCATGCCTGGATCAGATTTGGGTCAAAACTTGGACTTTCGTTTGATTTGTTTGAGTCCCTGAGAGGTAAACTTGCTGAAGTGCCGTTTTTTATGTGATTAGTGGTCAGAGAGATTCTTTCCTTTAGTTATGAGGTGGAGAGACGGCGATTGCTGCGTTTCCACTAACCATGTAATCCCGCGATTCGACATTTTGAAAATAAATCCACCAATTTTGACAAAACCTGTTTTTGGATCAAATGTTTTGGTGCTTGGATGATTTGGTTTAGTCAGCTGTTTCAAATTTGGTTTATTTCCCAAAACTGCAGTGGAAACTTTCTTCTCTTCACGCGAGTCACTTGATCAACCAGATGTTACTACTGGCAAAAACCACAAAGAAGAAGATGACAGGAAGTAGTTGGGGGATGATTTTTAATGACTAATTGCAAGAACAAACTCATTGACATGTGATTTCAACTGCATTCATTACTTATTATTTAAACATCACCATTGCAAAATTAGCGTAATATTTAGTTTTGTCCACATTTGTAATGAAAATGCAACTTTCATTCAGTCAATTGGATCAAACCAGCTGTAAGTGATGTTGGTGGGATTAAAATTTTTCTTAAATGCCAAACCAACCCTGCGAGAATCCGATCTCCAAATGTAACAGTGATGCAGTGAACGAAGTGAGCTCTGATTGGACGAGTACCGGTCAGGAAGCTCCACTGTGACGGAGCGTCAGGACGGGCGAAGCCCACCCAGATTGTTTTGTGCTTTTGGAAGAAGTTTCTTGCTGACTTTACATGTAAGCTCAGTAAATCCCAGAGGTTTCTGGCCGGGTTTAGGTGTGGAATTTTCTCAATTTGTTGGAAGATATTTCCACCCCAGCAGAGCCAGGTGTTGATCCCGAGAACCTCTCCAAATAACAAAGCTTCATATCTCTGCGAATAAAGAAATGCTTCATTAAGGGGAGGGTTAGTTTGCATTTTTGCAGTCATATCAGCCCTCAGCTTTATCCCAAGGCTGCCTTAATCAGGTTTCTGAAGCATATTTCTAAAACAGTCGATAGGAGAAGATGCGGAGTTGCTGCTGAGCTTTCCCACAGTGGCAGCGGCGGATTTTGTTGCAGGTTGAAATCAGTTGTGCAGGTGCACAGAGTGAATTTTCTGATCCTTATGAGCAGCGGTCACACATGGCCGACTCTGCCTGGTTCAGGCCACAACAGCCTCTGCAGTGTTTCTGCAGACAAAGTCCTCATAGAACAACAAACATGTTTCGGTTTGTTTGGTTAGAATCTGAGACGATCAGTCTCTGTTCTTACATGTGGCTCAACCAGCTGTGACACAGCAAACGTTGCATCGTTTGTCGATTTAAAGCAGCGGAGCGGGCAGATGTTTGAAGTGGTCCGAGGGTCTCAGGAGTCACTTTGGGATTCGTTCTCATCTGCTTTAGGGGGAAATGATAAGATGAAAGGAGACATTGTTGATCAAGGAAACCAATAGTTCTTCAGTTAAAGAAAAGATTTTAAAGGTGACTGATTATGCTTCCTCGAAAAGGTTACGATAGATCTGTAGCAATACTAAACATGTTTACTGCATTTTCTTTTTTGACAAAATTCTGAGAGAATTAGATTTTAGTCTGATCAGTTTCAGATTGCGCTGATTAAGGCGTCCTGTTACTTTAAATCTAAATAACTGCTGCTGGCCACGCCCCCAAACTCAACGTAAAAATGGCTGCAAACAGATTAGTCTAATTATACGTTCAAATGTCTTTGAAAAGCAGAAGTGGAGCCTTCTGCACAACCAACAAAAACATAAGGTGTTTTCTGCATGGTAAGTCAACAACAAAACACTCGTCTTATCCAGCAGCCATTGCTTAGCGCAACCAATCACGCTGGAGCTCAGCTTGGGTTGCTAGGTAACAGACTGGGCTCAGTTGCCGTTGCTAGGTGACTGCACAGTGTCCAGTGATTGTGACTTAACAATCAGAAGGTTTTAGAAACGCCTCGCTTTCCAGACACCATAAAAAAAAAAAAACTTATTGCCCAAAAAACATTCTGGGTGTTTTTTTAAGAGCTTGGTTTGTTTTCAGAAGCAGCTGAAAAGTTTATTTTGAAAACAAAATAAACTTTAAAATGCTCTTGGATTAATAAATACAAACAATGGTGGACACACTTCAGCTAAATGCTAACAGCAAAGCTAATTTTTCGTCTTGCGCTTTAGTGTTTTTGCTGATTTTGAAAACTTTGTTTGCTCTAAAGTAATTTTTCCAGATAAAATCTTTTCGGCTGTTTTAAGAACTTTTAGATGATTAAATTTCAACATCTGTGTTGGAGTCAGTTATTCTCTGCGTTGTGTCCTTTCTTTAGAAGAAATGGTCCCAGTTGTTTTAGTTTTTCTGTTACCACTGAGCAGCTGCACATCCCTTCCAGGTATCCCTATTAGAAAAGCTTTTCTGCTGAGGAGACCATCTGCTTTCCGCTAACGATAATAGGCAGCCGTGATCTGAAGAACGTTTCCGATTTAAAGAGACGAAGCTCCAAACGCTTTCACCTCTTTAAGCTTTTTAGAGCTTTAAGCTTTGTTTTAGCCCTAAAAAGTGAAGATAATTAACTTTTAATTGATAAATAAAAGATGGATTCCACATTGTGGAGCTGGTCATTAGTTACAGTCCCATCTTCCAGCAGCACATTTATGGATGTAGGATAAGCAATAAATCCATTAATTGCAGGATCAATTAATAAAATGAGCTCGATAATTTCCATTTGCATTTTTTATTGTTTTTCTCTTTTTACCAAAAACTGAATGATAAAAGTCTTTTTCCTGTTTTTGAAGAGCAATTCTGTTTTAATAAAAATATTTATTTACTTTGAATATTTAAAATGTCTTCCAGAATGAAATGTTACATTAGAATTGAAAGTTTATTAATCTTTTAAAATTGTTCTTGGCTTGTTGTCATTATTGCGTTACTTGGTAATATTATCGTTTATCTGCGATAAATGAGATGGGCCTCAGCATAACGCTTCGCTTTGAAATGTTTTCCTTCCTCAAAAGTTTTTGCAAAACTGTTATCAATACGCAGAAGACAAAAAAAAACAAAGAATGTATTTTTTATTTGCACGTTAAATTTGGGTAACATCCCAGACTGAATAATTATTACGTCTAACCAAGTGTTTTATCACCAAACTTTTCTTTTGTGAACAAAAAAAGGATAAAAATAATGATCATTTATGTCAAACATGCAGCGAGGAAATTCAGAGCCGGTAATTAAACTTTCCTAAAGCCTCCAAAAGAGATTTTATGAAGGCCAAAGGTCGCAGGCTGCCACGGCGCCGCTGCGAGAGTGCTGATGGTACAGTGCAGCGGCTGTGATAAAGGGCAGCTGCCAGCGATTTAATGAGGGAGCAGGGGATGTGGCCCCCCCGCTGCAACTCATCGCCACTTAATGGCACCACTAATCCCTGCAGAGACGGTGCTGTACACACAATTGGTCCTCCCTTCATGTGGCGAAATATCCCGGCAACACTTTCTCACACCCGGCACTGCCAGTTAGCTGCTCACAATCACTCTGCGGCGCTGCCTCCGCTCAAACGACGCTGACAGAGAGAAGATGAGGCGGCTGGCTCGCGCAGGTGATTCGGACGGGAACACGCTTGTTTCTCGCTAACACCGCGACTTCATCCACTTACGAACTTGTTTGCAGGTGTAAGGGGCTGGGAGGTGTAAAGATGTGCCCATTATTTTTCACTGCAGGGCTGACTGCTGTTGGCCCCATGCTGCTAAACTGCAGGTCAATGAGCGCTCAAGCTTCCACGGTTATTGTGGTGCTAAGGGTGAGGACAGATCCATCAGCTCTTGATGTTATTTAAAGCAGACTTAATTGGCCCAGGGTGTGAAATGTGATCTATGGATTGCCGGTTCATTTGTTTTTCACAACACTGAACCATTATAAAGTGGGCATACCCCGACCTGTTAGCGCCGGGAGGAATTCTGTTCGACATTTTCCCTCCTAATCTATTCAGATTCGACTCGTATCAGGTCTCCTTTAGCCGTCCGATCAAACCTGACGACTTCGCTTCAGTCCCTGCAGAGCAGCAGGACGAACTCGGCTTTCTGACGCTCTTCACTCTGAGGCACTTCTAAAAGCACAGCTGCACATATGGCTTATGACTCCCAAAAAGCATAAAATTCAAACCATACTCAGCGAAAGGAGGGGAAAAAAACAACAAAAAAAGACCCATTTCACAGCAGTTGTGGTGTCACAGATCGGAGAAGGTAATGCGTCTAGCAGCAATGTCAAAGCACAGCGGGGCTTGTAAAACATCCCAGTATGTTAACATGACTCATTTAAGGCAGAAGCATGTAGAACATAATCGATTTCATTCCCAACTGGGACTTTGACTCACTTACGTGAAGAGAGATACTTATTTCTCTTGTCTGGATAATAATTTACAGATTTACTCTCCGTTTCTATTTTCCTAAGAGAGGCAACATGATTCTTTACTTTCACATCTGTTTTTGTTTACGACGACCTCGGCATGAAAATTCGGGGGGCATTTTGTTCGGCCCGCCGCACACCTGCCCCACTCCGCCGTTTTTTATGCAGAGACATTCGCTGGGCGCCGTCCGAAACGCCAGCAAAATAAGGCCAGATGAGACAGAACTGGGCTGCGTTTCCATTACAAATGTGTGAAAAACGTTGTCAGTTCTCCGCTAATGACAAAAAAACAACACGATTTCACACTGCAGTGTTTCCGTTAAACAAGAATCACAATAAAAATCACGTGAATGCGTTTTTTCACACCATAAGTCAGTGGCTCCAAAACTTTACAGATGCTTTCCGTCAATAATGGCTGCATTACGACACGTCAATCATCCACTGATTTATTAAAAACTAACTTTTGTGATTGCTCTGTTTCTTTTAAATAAGGAATACTAAAATACATTTAATACTAATTGTATTTGTTTATACAATAATGATTAAAAAACATGCCACAAGTACTTCCTGTTTTCTTCTTTGTAGTTTTCGCCAGTAGTAACATCCGGCTGTTGATCATGTGACAGTAACCGTCTAGAAGGACCAAAACGTTTATCGCTAAATCTGGTTCTGCGTCAGAAATCCTTCCAGTTTAGATCAACTGCTCACATTTTGACAGGAAATGATGTCAGAATTTTGTGCAACTCACCAGATAATCAGCAGGAGCAAAAATAGGTCAGGAATATGGATGCAAAATATCAATCATGTGATTTCATTGCAGTTTTGTGTAATTAACCAATTTCAATTCAGCCAAAAAAATCCCAGCGGCAAAAATAAAAGTTGTTGTTCTTTTAATTTGTGTTTCCTGTAAGCAAATTTATTTTCAAAATGTGAAATTGCGTAATTATACGGTCAATAGAAACGCAGCTAGTGGAAACCTGGACTGATGCGTTCAGAACCACTTTGGGCCCAAAATGGATTCGCAGCCTGGATTCCTAATAAAGAACGCTGTCAGGATGCCATTCAGTTTCCTAAATTTATCTTCCACTTGCCCCGAGAGCAACATGTTCCCAACCCGGACAGCATCATTCATCTGCATCCGCTTGATTAAATTCTGCATTCGGTGGTGAATCATTGCCTGCGATAATTGTGATGCTCTGGATCTCAAGTGTTTTATGGTGCAAAGAGCGAAAGGATCCTCAATCATTCTGGCTTTATAAGTTAATCAAAAGCTCTCGATGGCACAGATTCATCTTATGCAGCATCGCAGGAAGATGCAGGATGCAGAACCTCAAGGGGAAATTTTTCATATTTCTCTTCAAGATGGATTATTGGGGGGATTTTGTCAACTTGAAAGCAATGAGATTAAACAATGAATTAAACAGTGGGAGGAAAATGTACATGTGTTTTTCACTCTTGCTGTACTCACTCACCATGAACATGAACATTTTATAGTTTTCTGTGGGATGGACAGCTTTATCATTTCAAAAAGAAGTTTGATTTTTTTTAGTAAACTGGGTTGAAATCATTTTAAAATCATTTTCTATTAAAACTGGAGGATTCCTCTTTATATAAATTAGTATGATCCCAGACTTAGACATAATTTCTTGAGAAGTTGGTTATTGTTTTAGTTTAGTTGTTCCTAAAGGCGCTTTTGATGTTTAGAAATATGTCAAGTTTTTGAAGAACTTGGTTCCTGATCCTGTTTCATTATTTCATGCCAACAAAAGCTTTAGCATCATTATCGCCGCATTAATGTGGGATGTGGGTATTTTAACACGTTCTTCATGTAGATTTGCTAACATATTGCCTTTCTGTGCCGCTGTCTTCATGTCACCAATCTGAATGTGCAGCTAAACCGATGTGAGAGCAAATATTTCTGTAAACAAATCGTAATTTTTGGTGTTGAGCGTTTATATCTCACACTCTGTCGCTAAATTAGCACTTTGCCCTGACGTTCCTGCTTCTTACGTATGGAAGACAAAGAAGCCCAAAAAGGTGTGAATTTCATGCGTCTCATACATAAAGTGCGTCGTTAGCAGCCCAGCAACTGGAAGGCGAATGTACATGAACAAACCGTCAGCGACAGACAGATTGCTTAATAAAAACACCAAACACAACCAACGAATCAAAATGCTCCAGAAAGTGACAGAAAATAAAACTGTGAGACAAACACAAGAAAACATAAATGTTTCCTAAAACATTTCAGGAAACATCTCTACACCAGTCGGCTCACAACCTCTACACTTCTGAAAGGATTGTTGCTCAGCATGATGCTAACATCATGTTTGAAGGAAGTTTGACGTGTCGTTTCCTGCAGTGGTTCTTGTTGCAGCGCCTCCACAGGCAAGGAGGGGAACAGGGTTTTCAAGGGTTTGGTTAGTTTGAAAATCTAATAAATGTTGAAATTTTGGGATCAAACCGAGTCCACTGCACTATCTGGTGGGAAAACTCTGAAAGCACAATCAGATTTTTCTGCAGCTCCTTTTGCAGGCAAATATTTGGCCTCATGATGGAAAAGGTTTGCAAGTGAAAGACAAATCTGTGTTGTCTTTATCCTGCAGAGCTGAGAGCACATGAAGAGCCACCCTGGACCGAAGCCTCGCCGTTATTGCCCCATCATCCTTGACAAATAGAGCAGCAGCAGAGAGGCCCTCTGTGAGTGAGCTGTAACTTTCGGCAGCCCCTCGCAGGTGTGGGTGATCTTTCATGCTCCTCCACCGCTTTGGAGTCCCATCTCTGGCCTCCATCAAAAGTGAACGTGCCGCCCCAGGTTCAGATTAACTCCACACTGACAGACCAAAGGCCTTCCCCTCCTCCTGGGCCCTTTCCACCCCGACTCACACGTCTCCCACTACGGGGGGAAATTAGGGCCAGTTTAGCAGATCTTACAGGGCCACTAAACACCACCTCAGAACCCGCACTGATTGCCCCGCTCCGTCCTCTGTGTCCCTCCCACTGGCTCCACTCCCATTCGCTTATCTTCGCCTGTGGCAGCTGTCCGATCTGTACACACACACCAACACACACACACGCACACACACACACACACACACACACACACACACACACACACACACACACACACACACACACACACACACACCTTCCTCCAACTTGTCCTGAGAAAATATATAACTAACTAAAACAGTCTCTCAGTCGGGTAAATAGATAATATCAGTTTAGTCACAATGTTTGCTTTGCTTTCTCATGGAAAAAACACCAGAAAGACGCTTGATTACACATAAAAACTAGTTATAGCAAAAATAAGTAACATATTTGTTATGTGTTTTCTTTAACATGGCAAAATTTCCTTATTGATTGACTGAATTAATTGGATTGATAGTTCAGCTCCAACAGTAGGAAATATATTCAGTATAAACATAAATGTGCTGATATCTACATTATTTACAATATTAATCAGTTAGATGCAGATATAACCTCCATATAATTAGCGCCTGTTAGCGTTCAGGGTGTTAATTGATTTTAAGGTTTTTCCATGAATTATTTTGTTAAAATTCAGGGCAGAATTTGGATTAATATAATAGAAGAAAAAATCACTTCTGAGCAAAATAAACAGAAATAGAAAAACACTTGTGTGCGTTATTTTCTAAAATTTATTTCACAAACTTGATTTTCATGTTACTAGATAATCAAATTTGCACATGTGAAACACTTGTTCACATGCTGCTGCACACTCTAAATCCCATGTGAATCCCATCCTTCCTTTATTTCTACACTGTCAAATTTGCACATGTGAAGCACATGGGAAAACATTCTCCTTATATCTCCACATGTGAAAAAATGAAGGAAAAAGATATAAAAAATATCTCATGTGTTTCCACTGTTATTACACAATGAAATGTGCACATGTGAAACATAAGGAAATGCATTAATACTACAATTATACTATTTGCACATGTGATACACAATAATTTTCAATGTATAAGAACTATTTCACATGTGCTTCTGATAATTCTACACAATAAAATTTGCACATCTAAAACACATGATAAATATAGAAAGTATTTCACATGTGCTTCCATTATTACTACACTGAAATTGCCACATGTGAACACACATTGCAATAGTTACACAGACACACATGTGAAACACTCCAGGAAAAACATTTAATATATAAAAAATATTGCACATGTTTTTCTGTATTGATAAACAAAAAACTTCCTCTTGTGAAACTTTCCAACCTTTTAGATTAATACAGGAACTTTACATGTAATAATCTAAACATGTGAAGCAATTTTATGTGTTTCACATGTTACTACATAATTATTACTTCTTTTGAAAGCCACATTTGAAACACATTTGACCAAATCAAATGTAGAATCTAAAATTCTGAATTTAAAACATCATCACACTCTTTATTATCAAATTGCTCCATGTTTCTCATGTGCAGAAAACACGATTCACATCTTTCACATGTGAAATCCCCATGTTTTATCCACTGGGCTGGTTTTTCCGGAGTGAATGATCTTTTGATGGAGGATTGAAGCGTCTGCTTTGCTGGTTGATGAGGAACTGTAAGAGCTTCTTCATCAGTTATTATCCAGGTCGGATTCGGACGTCACACCTTTACCTGGCCTGCAGCGGCGCCGCTCAAACCCGGCGGGTCCAGTTCGAAATTAAAACACTCAGAGACACTTTAAGTTTTACCCTCACCTCACAGCAATTACGGATGATCGGCCGCTCTTTGGCAAACTGGTTAAACGCCCATGTTTGGGTGAGACCTATCATTTGTCTCTCTTGTCAGTTTCCTGTTTTCCTGAGCAACTCCCTTGACCCGGCTGGCAGGCCCGCCTGCCCTGAAGAACACTTTCCCTTTCCTCACGGCGCTCCGAGAAGAAAGGAGGGAGGCTGGATGGAGGAGGCGGAGGAGTCGGTGGGGGTCTGACTTAATCTGACCCATTGCTCAGGTCAGTGAGCTGCTTACAGGGTCTATCCAAACATAGGAGCTTGTTTTGCTAAAGCTGTGGAGAGAAGAAGTACCCTTTTAAATCAATGCTTTCCTCAGAGCGGTGCACATGCAAGGTTGTTATGCGTGAAACCACAGGAGGCAGAGCTGGCACACAACCAGCGGCGCGCTCCTCTTCTCCACACTCCCCCGCCCCAAAGGGAAAAACTCGCCTCTTTACGCAGCCAGAAACTTCTCTCGAGTTGTTTTGCTGCATTTTTAAAAGCTCAAGTCTTTTGGAGCAATTTCCCCCACAATTGCTTCGGCTCGCTCAGACGCAGCAGCATTTCCATCCGGGGCTTCGCTGCTCTTCCTACGACTAGAAAAAAATGGGAGGAAGAACTGCTTTCTCTCTCTCTATCTCTCTCTCTCTTTCTTTCTCTCACTCTCTCTTTCTTTCTAAAACGCATCCAGCTGTGTGTACTTATCTTTTTCTCTTGACATATTTTCACCCAAAAAAGTTGGGGCCTGATCTAATCGCGGCCCGCGTGTGTTTGCAGCGGTTTGAGAGTTTCTCCTCCGCTGTTTGGGTATCACATGATCTAAAGAGGAATGTAGAAATCAGCCAGATTTATTGTTCCTGTGTGACTGAGCGCTCGCAAAGGCCAAAGACGGAGAGGTTTCCTCTGGCTTCAGGAGGCATTTAAGGTATCTTTTGAAGTGGCCGGGAGATTTTCGGGGCACTAAACTGCCTCCTCTGAGAAGACAAGACGCATTGCCCTCTTTAGAAGTGAATTGTCATCTAGATTGAATTTTTATGAGCGCCTGAAGGCAACACTGCAAAAACACAAAATCTCACCAAAGATTTTTGTTCTAGTTTCTAAATAAGACAGAAATAGAGTCGGGTAGTTACTTGTTACTCAGTTACTCTTTTGATCAAATGCATCTTTGCTATCCTGGACTTTTCACTTTTACTTGAGTAAATTTATTATTCAGTATTTTTACTCCTAGTTGAGTAAAATTTCCGGATTTTTCTGAATGAAAAACAAACGTGTTTCAACCAAAGATTCACCGATCAGAGACATACCTGCAGTTTTAATTAAAGTTACATTTTTTATTGAAAGAAACGGATTTGGAAAAATTTTATTTTTGCCTGATTTAGTGATTTTACTACTTACATGAATTATTGTCATTTTGGTCCTTAAAACATCAAAATGTCCACATTACTTTATATTTCGGTTCATCTGATGATGTAACTGTTAAATATCAAATGATTGATAATTTGATCAGTTACTCAGTACTTTTTTTTTTTTTACCAAATACTTTTTTACTCTTACTTGAGTAATTTCTTGGACGAATACTTTTTTACGTTTGCTTGAGTAAAGACATATTGAAGTTGTGCTTCTCTTACTTGAATAGTTTTGAAGTGCTCTACCCGCCTCTGGACTGAACTAAATTAGAAGTAGCTTTTCAGCAAGATTTCTGAGCTCGTTTTAGATCAATTATTCCTACATTTCTAATTACTATGTTACTAGTACAATAATCTGCCAGTGGAAGTAGTTTTTATCAGCATTAAGGTAGTTTTATGTGTTTTCCAGGCACATCTTGCCATTTTAGAGAATAAACAAGTAACAGTGTAACCTTCAGTTGTTAATAAATGTCAAATCAAATATGACTTAAAACAAATTTGACTTAGTAATTTAATGCTTTGAAATTGGGCCTCTGTCTCTTTAAAACTCCACCTTCAGGAAGTAATAATAACTTGGCTTTTCTATTCACCCTTTAATGCTTTTACCAGCGTTTCACTGAGAAGTGGCTCCTAGAATGAGCTCATTGCTAATTGCTGCCGGCTAGTCTGAAGGAGCTAAGTCAGGGAGGATCAGCGTCTCGAAGGCGGAGCTTGGTCCAATCAGGTGTTTTGCAGTTAATGGTTGCCATGGAGATTAAAGGATTTCTCAAACATGCATTAAGAAAAATCAAAGCTGGTTTGTTTTTGTGATTGCTGTAAAGTTCAGAAAAGTTGATTTTACATAATGTTGCCCCTTTAAAACAAGCTCCGATACTTTGTTCAAACAATACTTGTGAGTTAGTTTTGTCTTATTTCTAATATGTTTGAACTTGAAACTAGATGAAAATCCTCAAACAGGAATTTTCTCCCAAAGCTGGAATGAAACCTGATAAGAAATTTTGCTTATAAACTTTGAGAAATATGAGAAGCTGCTATGTGGAGACCAGCGGTTATTATCCAGCAGGTCTGACAAACATGGCCACTGGTAAAAGGCTCTGCTTCTGACTGTAAACAATGGCTCTAATTTACTATAATGGCTGTGTAGGTCTAAAGCTCTGGGAGATGCAATGGCCAGTCTCAGTAGCTTAATTATCTTTCTAATTTGTATTAGCACTTGCTTTCCTCTCAGGGATAATTATGTATCTTGTGTGTGAGCGAGCTTAATGAGGTTAACTCGAGTCTTTGGAATAGGAGTTCAGTCGCCTCAACGACGGAGAAAAGCTGCTGATTGCTGTGTTTTTCTCCCAACTAGATGATGACCATTAAGTCGTTTAAATCCCGCCGGAGCGCAGGGGTCCACAGGAAGTGACTCCCTGGCGGCGGCTGCATGTTAGCGAGGAGCTGCAGCCGCATTACGACTGGCCCTGCAGAGGATAGCGAGGGGAACTGGAAGGGCACAAACAGAGTGACCTTTTTCCAGTTACACAAAATTGGTGTCAAACATTTGTGCGGCAAAAATTTTCATTTGTGCTGTTATTTTTATAATTTTAAAAACTTTAAAATTTTTCCAGAGATAAAAAAAACAAAACTCTGAGAAGTAGCTCCGATAATGAGCTCAGCAGTTCCACTGGGTTTGCTAATTGCTGCTGGCTAGTCTGAAGGAGCTGTGGGGGTGAATCACTGCAGCTCCCAGCAACTTTAACTAACTAAACAACTGAAAACATTTTCATTTTGTGAGATAAAGAAAAACAGTAATTAACTAACTGGAACTATAATGTTTATGAAACTTACTAAACATACTGAAATTATAAATATAATTATCTATAAATTATATTATTAATTACCTTATTGATGTGTACATATTCAGAGTACTTTGACTTTTTTAATTCTGCACTTAAAGATTAACCAAAAGTATGAAACTAAACTGAAGCTACTATAACTAAACTAAAACTAAACAATATGTAAAAATAACCAATAAACATTAAAAACTAAAACAAACTAACTGAATTATACAAACAAAAGTCACAACAAAATAAAGCTGAACTATAAAGCCAAAGCTATTCTGACCCTGCTGAGGAGGAGCTTCGTCTCGAGGGCGGGGCTAAGTCCACACAGGCGTTTAGCACGGCTGAATGGTTGCCATGGAGATTAAAGAGTTTCTCAGACATGCAGGAAAGAATCAAAGCAACACTACAGGGATGTTTCTGATGTGGGAGCAACATTACAACATGATGTGAAGCTTAGCTTTTCCATGACACCGCCCCTTTAACCCGGCTTGTAAACATCCGAGCTTTCCCTTTAAGCGGCCGACAGACTCTAATGGCTGAACCTCGTCTGCTGATAAGAATCAGAGAATGTCAGTATCAGATTGGTGTATCCTCGCTATCGTTCCCTCTGCTGCCTCGCAGGCCTCTGTTCAGAGACGCTTTCAGGAAATCAAGTCGCCGTGCGCTGAACTGAATCGTGTTTAGCAGGTATTGATAAAAGCCGATAAGAGTTTGCTTCCTGATATCATCTGAATTCCTCGAGTCCTGTGATCGTACAGTTTCCCCTCTCAGGTCATATGTGATATATTGTTCAGCCTCAGCACAAAAGCCTGTTTTTTCCCTGCAGTGTAATCCACAGCTGAATAGCTCTCATTTATTTGCTGCACTCCTCCCATCTTCTGCTTGCTCAATACCCAGCGCTGTTTTTTAACTGCAGGTTAGGGAAGGAAACCATCTTATCTGCAAAGAGGCGGATTTATTAGTGTGAAAAAGATAATTGCTATTCATAGGCCACTGGGGGCTGATTTACAACCGCTAATATTTAGGATTCCAAGAGCCGTTTTTCAGCTTTTTTTCCCTCCTGGTCTTTATCTGCAGCCCTGCCTGCAGCGCGGAGGAGAGCGAGGTCACGCTGGACGATGAGGGATGGGCAGGGCGAAGCCTCCACTCGCAGCCATTTGGCGGAAGACTGATGTGTGAGGAAGTCCGTGCAGGTCTGCCTGCAGCGGCAAACACCTGTTCTCCTCAACCTGCGACGAGTCTGAGGAGCCGACAGTGGGTCAAACTCACTTTCATTTTGGCCCGTATCAAAAATCTGAACGTTCTTAAAGGGCCAGAATGTGTTGATAAAACTGTTTTTCCAATCAGTTTAGACATTTGTGAGAAATTTTGCACTTATGTTTGACGTTAAATGTGACTTGTTGTTACTTGACGTTAAGTAAAGCTGAGGCAGCAGTGACTCGAACTCAACGTTTTTGACCAATTTGGAGAAAAATTAGCAAAACAAAATGTGGAGATTTGTTGATTTTGAGTGAATTTTGCAGATTTGTTAGAAACTTGAGGGATTTATTGATGTAGTTCGGAGTCTAGCAGGCCCCATAAAAACCTACGGCGGGCCAGATTTGGCCCCCGGGCCTTGAGTTTGACACACTGTGAGGGGAATCCACAAGAAAACAGAAAAACAGCTGATGAAATGGGAGTGATGTCGCTTTAAATCTGGATACCCGTGTCTGACCTTTTCCTGACCTCCGTGTTTGTTTATCATATTACCTGGAAACAGGTAGCATTTCTTCCCCAAAGATTGGAAATAGTTGGTTTAAGGCAAAACAGGAAATGAAGACTTGTGGGTCTGTCTGTCGGCGCTGATCCTGCAGGTGACCGCGAGGCTTCATCAGCAGCACTCACAGAGGTCACGGGTTCAAATCCCAGGTGCTGTGCCTCACAGCAGGACACATCCAGGTCCCACCTGCAAACAGGACAATAAAACACGACATGACAGGGAATAAAACACATTTTCTCAGGTTAAACACGTCTACATCAAACCAAACGTAAAAACTACAACTTTATATTTAAGTGACATTAAACTCCAACACACTGAAAAAAGCACCAACTGATCAAAACATAATTTAATGTTTGAAAATTAGACTATAAGAGAATGTGAACATGAGAATAACTCATATAAACACAAAATTAAAGTTTTTCCAAATCAGTTTCTTTCAATAAAAAAACTGTGAGTTTGGTGAATTTTTGGTTCAACATGTTTTTCAATCAGTGGGTTGAAAATCCAGACATTTTACCGAAAAGTAGTGAAACTTCACAATAAAATTACTGACGTTAAAGTAAAAGTGCAGCAAAAATATTAACAAACGTGTTTGTGTCATAACTTAATTGATGGTTTCTTGCATAAACGTTGATAAAGAAATTGTCATAATTTTTATTTTTACCCTTAAGAAAATTCATATGTTCTGTTTTTCTAAAGTTAGAATAAATATAGAAACTTATTACGGTTTTATTTTGGATCATTTGTTGAAAGTCGGTTTAGTTTTCACGATGCTTTCTGCACAAACTGGATGTTTTTCTCTCTTCCTCTCTTTCTTTATAAAAACTCTGGTTCTGACTTGAGGTTCCTAAACTGCTTGATTACTTGACTCAATTATTTATATAAGAACATTTTCTAAGCCACGAATCAACAAGACTGAATAAGAAATGGGTCATATTTACTTTTAATGAAGCAAAACCAAAAGTAAAATCTAAATTTCCTTTGCGTTTCCCATCTTTCTTTTGTTATATTCTTACATTTATCTGATTTTTTGTGCTTTAATGAGTTTAATGTTTATTTTTCTAAATCAAGAAGCAATCAGGAAAGAACTGCTCTTTTCCAAAACATTAGAAATAAAATTTACTGCTTCATCAACCTTTATTTCTACAAAAACAGAAGTGAAATAAACTATGTTATGTTTATTTATGAACAGATAATACACAGAAATACTATATACTGCAAAACGTATTTCTTTGTAGTTTCTAATGAAAATACTTTAGTGCACTTGAAATAAGACAAAACGAGGAGTTGATAATCTCTTAATATTAACAAAAAATATTATTTTGCTTATTAATAAGTGAAATATTTGGCAGATTATTTAACTTAAAACATTTTTTCCATGTTGTAAGTGAAATAATCTGCCATTTTTTCATCAATATGAAGGAATTATTAACTTAAAACATTCTCTCTGAAAAGTTACTTGTGAGTTTGTTCTGCCTTATTTCAAGCAAACTAAAATGCATTTGCACTAGAAACTAGACAAAGATATTTGGTAAGATTTTGTGTTTTTACAGTGTATCTTTGATCTTGAGGCTTTTATTTGGTGGCCACATTGAATGGTGGATTATTATCAGATTTAATTTTCAAATGAAAACACCTTGTTGGTGAAAGGAAAAAGTGATTGAAAAGCAGAAATGTGTGCAGCTAATAAGGCTTAAGACACATGCTACTTTCCTTTTTTCTCCACCTTCGCTGATTTAATTTCTCCTCCTTATGAGCTGTCACTTTGTCTGGAAATGTATTCATCCTGCACATGCGACTCCTAATAATGCTAATCTTTTTTTTCCTCTTTACCAAAGCTCAAATCTCACGGAGGGATAATCTCAGATAAATATAGTTAATTGAGGCCAGGTGAACTTTCTTTATCAGCCACACAGACAACCAATCTGAAATAAATGTGATAATTAGAACAGAGATGTCTTCACTGAGCGCGGCGCGCGGTCCGGTCCTGCAGCCATTTGCTTCAGATTACATCTAAATTTCATAACGCATCAGAAATCTGTGCTGAATTAGTCATGTTGAAGATGCAGCCATGTTTCCTGTTAAGATGTATAAACATAATCTGAAAGAGACGAGCGAGATGGACATCTTAAACGGTTTTAACGTCGACCGCCATGTGTTTCTGATCTTTGACGACGCTGCAAATGTTCTGCATAAATTTCTCAGGGAAAATAAGAGCATTAAACAAGATGTACTGTCATAGCTGCGGAGTCTGTGCGCCTGTTTATTTAGATTTACATGTGTGGCGATGCGTTTATGTGCAGATGTGAATAAAACTGCACCCAAGTATGTTTGGAATGTTATTTTTAAAATAAGGACAAAAGGGGAGCTTTAAAACTCATTGTTCTTTTTATTTTTTAATTTTCTTTGATAGTACAGACATTTATTTTTTAGAAAATATATTTTTGATGCAGCTGTTGGTTTGGAAATTCACACCAAATACCAGTAAAACTAAATTAGATTACACCAAGAACAAGAGATTAGTGCACAAAATTTGCCTGTCAGAATGATAAATATTTTATTCTAATTGATAATCTGTATTGGGTCTCTGCTTCTTGCAGATGATGTGGTTCTATTGGCTTTATTGGATCTCCGGCTTTTCCAGAACCAAAGATCAGTTAGAATAGCAAATATAACACCTTTAAAGAAACCAATAAGTAATGAACATCAACCCTGTGATATAAATTCACAGCAGAAGACTCCACCGCTGAAGAAAAAGCTCATTTAAAAGTTGCTGCGACATTTTTAAAGGAAAAAGGAGGAAAAAGTTTTGGTTCGATGAGAAGAAATATTAACTTTCTGGATGAATTTCCTCCTTTTGTCTCAAAACCGAGTCGGTCTTTAGCACATAATACTAGAAATATGAACAAAATGTTAAATATTTTGCTCAAAAAACAAAATTTGCAATTGCTTTGGGGTTTTTTTTTGGCTTTTTAAAATCACACCTGAATAAGTCATTAAAACGCCTCATCATCCTCCATCTACTTCCTGTTTTCTTCTTCTTCGTGGTTTGCGCCACACGTGTTGATCATGTGTTTAAACCAATTTAGATATTGCCCCAAAACTCACACACAGTAAAAAATTGGCTGTTTCCATTAAGCACATTTATTTTTGTCAGATTGTGCATTCATGGAGTCAGTGGTGAAAGCAGCTGGTGATACTGATGTTAAAATGGGTTTAATCTGTTAGGATTGGTGGATATTTTTTCAGACAAAATCTTCAGTCAAAAGAGGTTTAATTTAAGCAAAGAGTGACAAAAGCTGCTCCGTTTTATTGCATTTTCTGTCCTTGTGAGGTATGAAACTCTCCTCAGCTCCGCTGAGCCTGACCACCATTAACACCCCTGAGAAACCTCGTCCTAATTACTCAGTCAGCCTGACAGAATCTCCTTAATTACAAACTTCATTAGCCTGAAGGACTTTGTTTTCCTCCAAAAAAACGGAGCGAACCGGGGACAGCTCAGGCCAAGGTGCACAGGAGCCGAGGTGTGTGTGTGTGTGTGTGTGTGTGTGTGGGTGTGTGTGTGTGTGTGTGTGTGTGTGTGTGGGTGTGTGTGTGTGTGTGTGTGTGTGTGCTTTAGAACCGTACTACTTCTTTTTTTTAAAGAAGATGTTAAGACCTTCGTCAGAGATCTAATTAGATTCATGGTGAGAATCAGACACCTTTTAACTAGCCTCTGGAGTCGCTCTAAAAGGACAGCGAGATCCAGGAAAGAGGCAGAGAATTAAATTGACCTGCTGCTGCCTTTCATGTGTGAAGGCTGCGATTCGCCGTGTCTTCACCTCCAAACACTAAACAACCCGCAGCTTATAAACGCGCGGGACAGCCGGCGGACGCCGCGGCGGCTGCGGCTGCAGCCTGAGCGGTAATTTGGCGGGAGAAGACACACATTACCTCGTTTATGTTTCCCACCCTGTTTTATTGGGGCTGCTGCTCCAGATTATTCATTTGAGGGGGTGTGTGGACCATCACACATCGCGCTCGGCTTCAAAGCCGACTGCCACTCACTTTCTGTGGGTTTGCATGCATTTAGGGTTCATATGTTCACACTGCATGCAATTATATGCTGGACTGGTGAGAGTTAGCACCAGTTAGAGCCAGGTGAAGCGCGGAGCTTTAATGCATAATGGAGTGCTGCACAAATGTCCATGTTGGAGAGGTTTTAACCATCTCCTGGTCAGACTTCAAAGCTCAAATCGCTCCAGATGCAGAACTGGCTGCAAACCGCCAGTGAAGATGTGTAAAATAAATTCACCTTTTATTACCAACCAGGTTTTCTGATTAGAAAGTGAGGGAAGGTTTATATTAGTCAATTTCCAACAGTAGCTTCCTAAATATTTCACATTTACACTCTATTAATTGAAAATGCATGAATGTTTGGTTTCCATCCTGAAGATAAATGAAAAGCCGAAATTTTAATAAAAGTTTTGCCATTTTGAAATTTTGTTAAAAAAAATATATATATTTTTTGTCCTTCTCTTTTTACACTAATTGGGAGAATTTCCATTTTTAAAATATTTTGTATACAGTTTTTTTGTTTTGTTTTTAACCACATTTATTGTATTGTAATTGTATTTATTTTAATTGTGATGTGAATAAAAATGTGTTAAAGATTTTTCTTTCCTAGAGGCTTAAAGAACATTGCAATCCATTGGCTTCTTGTTTCCTTGGGTTATAAATAAGAGATGAAAACAGGCTTAAAGACAGGAAACACATGAGAACATGCTGCCAAAGTCCAACATCAGTAAAAAGTTTAGACCGGATGGAACACGAAGCGTTTACTTTCTCAACTTAAACATCATAAAACTATTTTTTTGCCCAAATTAAATCATTTCAAAAACAACTTCCTGCATCCGCCTTCTCCATTTCCTGCTGCTGGTGGTGCAATGCATTGTGGGATGCATCACCACAGCCTGTATAAAATAAAGATTAACAGCAGCTGGTTTTGGTCTCAGTGTTTCGGCTGTTGTACAGTTTTATGGAAATCAACAGAAATCATCTAAATATTTTTGGGTTTTTTGACTTTATTTATTAAAATGTTGCGTTAATCGTGCATTTAAAATGAAATATTTCCAAATCTTTTTGCAATTTTTAATTTTAGCAGATCCTTTAAATTTGCCCAGAAGCCCTTTGAACTGGTCGGTTTTGTCCCTGGAGGTAAAACGTTTGTCCCTTTCTGGTCTGGAGAGATTCTCTCTGGGAAAACAGATCACTGTCAAATGTGGCAGCGATTAACAAGACATTTATTTGAAGCTGAAAGCACTTCTTTTAAAATTGTTTCAGTGTGAGGTCATGCTAGTCCAATAAAAGATTAAATCATTTCGAGGCCTTTTCCTTCGTCTTATTCATAACAGTGAATCTCCACCTCACCGTCTCTTCATCCTGCAATGTCTAAGCTTCGAGGTTCAGAGAAAGAACATTATGAGTGACCGATCAGCAGGTGTAATTTGGGTTAGTTTCTCTGTGGAGCTGCTAAGTTGTTCATTTGCCCATAATGAATGTCACAACCTGAATTACCTCCACCAATCATTGACGCGTCAACCAGCTGAACCTCCTGCTCTCAGTCATCAGGACGTTTCCTGCTGCTTCAGACACATGGCTGCTCCGTTTTTAAGACGTCTGATTCAGGAACATCTGTTTGCCGGCGGAAAAAGAGAAAGAAATCTCACTTCCTGCACATGAGCTTGGGCTGAGGTTACAGCTTCAAAGCTCACCATGCTAACCGAGTCTGTAGTCGGCTGTTTGTGCTCAGCGTCCGCTTTAATGCTGCCGACCACAAGCAGGATAGTCGGCCTGCTGGAACAAACCCGCAGATTGATCTGTTTTATCGCAGTTTCCTGCAGAAATACGAGAGAATGGGTTAATACCCTCCGTCACGCCGCCACAGCATCTGGCTGGACACAAACACGCAGCAGAGGCACACACAAGCCCCTCTGAGACTATTGTTTGAAAATTAGTCATGTCACCCTGAAGCTCCTGAACTGAAGAACGACGAGTTCAGTTTGACCAATTTGACATTTTTAAAATAAATTCATTTAGCTGCAATTTCAAAACCTCTCCTGTTGCCAGGATGAGGTCGGTTTTTTGGGCCGTATTGAGATTTGCAATGGATTTAGAATGGAAACTAATTTTTCATGTCACACGAGTCACATGATCAACAACAGGATGTTACTACTGGAGGAAACCACGAAGAAGAAAAAGAAAACAGGAAGTGGTTGCAGGATGGTGTTTTTTTCACAACTTAGCACATAAACAAATTTATCTATGTGTGATTTTAATTTTGTTTCTTATGTAATGGAAACACCATAATAGTGAAATAGTGTGTTTTTTCATGACTGAAATATTTACAAAGTTTCTAATAGAAATGCAGTTTTGTCAATTTTTAGTAAATTTCTTCTTTTACACTCGTCATTCATCTCTTTAGATGCTGCAGCCAGGATGTGTTTAATGGGCACTTCCTGTTTTGGTTATGATGTCACTGATTGTGTCACAGGGCAAAAGAAAATAGAGTTTTTTGTTTTTGTATTGTATTATTAATTTTCTTTCAAGTGACCTTGTATGAGACGTTTTATTTAACTGCGTAGATGAGTTTATAAACTAGTTTCATATTTTTTTCCTGCTTCTTTGTTTAGATTTTGCTGTTTGGTTTGACGTGTTTTCTGACAGTACAGTAAGATTTTTGGTTAATTGCTGGTCAAGAGGTCAGAAAATAAAATTCGCCAAGCAGAAACTTGAACTTTCTCCCCACAACTGACAGAAACAAGAAAGATAAAATTTTCTCGTTGCAACTTTGGCTTCAGCGTTCCGGTCGGGTTTGTAGAAAGGTCACAGAGTGAACATAAATAAATAAAAACAGATTTTCAAATCGTAATCTATTGGCACAGAACGCGTTGAAACATCTGGTGTGTCATTTTGTTCTTGCTAAATTACATCCACTTTAATTTTTAAGGTGAAGTTCAAATGAAGTTTCTCTGAAGTCGGTGAATGTTTTTAGTTTATTCTGTTTTGTGATGCGTTCAAGGAGTAATTGTTGTTCTTTTCTTTTATTGGTGCCACCTCAAAAAAATCCATCGATGATGAATGCAACTAAAACATTTTTTGTTTTAGACCTTATTGCTGCGTGGGTTTGCAGCCTGTCCATGGAGTTGGTGTGTTTTCTCTGGGTACTCCAGCTTCCTCCCACAGACCAAAAACAAAACAACATGAGTGCTACTTCATTTTTCTCTCTAAATTCCCCTTTGGTGTGAATGCCTGTGCATTGCTGGTTGTTCTGTGTTAAACTGTAAAAACTCCTCAAAATGGGTAACACAACAGAGCATAAGTAAATAAGCCTTACCGCTGTCAATCATCCTCATGTTCTCGCTGCTAAAAGTGCTAATGAAACAACTTACTGCTGCAGAAAAAACGTTTATCTTCCGTTATTGGTGGCTATGTTAGCATTCAGAACACGCTATGCTAGCTGCAGCATAGCAGAGAGCGCCACAGGAGATAGTAATTGACAGCGATAAGACCCGCCTCCGGGCTCCGATTGGTTGTTTCTAGTTAGCAGAGGAGCTAATGTTTTGAATGGGTGTGTAAAGATTGACAAAAAAACGACATGAAATACATTTATTTCTTCATTTGTTTATAACTGTTGCCATTCAGTAAATAATGAGTTTTAATGCAAAGTTGAAACTTTTAATGCAACTTTTAGTGCAACTTTGCATAAAAATGTTATTTACAGAATGACTCCTTTGACTCCTTTGTGTTCATGTTATGTCATGTTGGTCTGATGCACACCCTTCCAATTAAACGTTAGCCTTTTTTTTCTCTCAACAAATATGTAAAACATATTTTAAATATTTTAAGAACTTGCAGGAACAGCTATTTCCTACATTTTTAACAGTTTGTAAATAGTTTTATTAATGTATTCTGACATTTAGGAACTTTATTTGGCCCAAAATGAAAATGTTTCACTTCTTTCAGATGCTTTTATGTAGTTTATTTGTATTTATTTTTGATAACACACAAAAGTGTCATCCACACCAGAGAAGTCAACCATAAGGGATCTGATTCCTTTCATGCAATTTCATAGAAATCTACACTGGATTTGCTCAACAGTGAAATGAGAGAGTGAGAAGGAACATTTTTGGTTTGCTACATTTTTAAATGTTAGTAAACCACTGCAGCTTTACTAATCTGACTCTGTGATTGAAATCAGTTCACGAAATTGTTATTATCATTTGTTAACCACTGACCAGGTGGTCGACCTCCAACATGGGGGTCAGATTTGCTGCCTTGCAGCCGCCAAGAGGGGGCGACACAACGAAGCTCAGAGCAGAGCAGCAGGTGCCCATCGTTTCACCTGTCTGCTCCACCAAACCTCAGCATGTTTACGTCACATCCAGCTCTGCTTTACCCACCAACACATGAAGATCAGAGGAGCAGGGAAAAGCAGCTCATGAACCCCCCTGACGCTGTCCTGCACTGATGACGACGAGGATGAGCAGCGAGGGGACCCAAAGGTCAAGAGACGCAAAAAATACTTCAGCCGACATGTGTTATATATTTAGCGAGGCCATTGTTTGTTTTATTTAGAGAGCGAATTGAGGATTTTCCAAACTGCAGAGCCCCTGAGGTATTTTATCAGGTGTACAGTCCGCCATGTGTTACACATTAGAGAGCAGAGGGGGGAATGCTGGTTGCAGATCCAACCTATGAAATGTTTGAAGGTTTGAGCTTCACAGGAGGAGCTGGTTGGCTCGCCTGGACAATTACTCTCTTCAGAGCTGGAATATACTGGGGGGGAAACACTTATATGCAAATGAGGCTGCAGCAAATTACAGCCCAAATTGCCCCGGTATCATTAAAGAAAATAAACACAAGGCAGGAATATTAATGCGGTGAGAGGAGATGTTTGCAGAAGGAAAGCAGCTAATGAGGACCTGAAGCTGTCTGGACAGTGTGGTCAGTGCAGGGAGCAGGTCCAGTTCAGGCCCAGTTCAGCCACAAACTATATGTGTCTGTAAGCAGTGAAGCTCCTGAACCTGCAGACCAAAAGTCTGCATGGCTGTGAAACAGTTAGTACACTGTAAAAACTCATTTCAGTCACTTTTAAAATATAGATATAATTTCAGCTCGTCAAGGTTTGTTATTCTAACTTTAAAAGAAGTAAATATTGTCCTGTGGTGCATAAAACTTTGGTCCAGAGAGATTCAGTGGTTTCTGGCTGGTAAGTCAACAACCCAGCGCTTGTTGTTTCCAGAAGCCATTGCACAGCAGTGAAACCAGCTGACCCAACATGCTGGAACTCAGATTGGGTCACACCACAGTGCCCATCAAATGTGACTTAACAATCGGAAAGTTTTTGAAACGACTCATTTTCCAGACACCAAAAACATTTGATTCATTGCTAAAAAAAACAAAAAACAGCTGGGTTATTTATAAAAGCAATAGAAATAAAAATTAAAGTACAAAAAAATACAAAATGTGAATTTTAAACCAACTGTAGTTAAATATTTTACATCAAATTTGAGATTTTGTAAATTCAGTGTTTGGTAATAGTTATATTTTTACATCAACTCCTTAATTTTGGTGGCAAATCTGTGGAACCAGCCCAGTTTAAATGATCCTGTCGGGCTCAGCTGTTCGCGGTACCAACAGTACCAATTCGCAATACAAATATTGATGCTCAATTCCCAGTTTTTTGCTAAAATCCTTTTTTTTCATATTATTCATGCTACTAATTAAATGTGACAACGGTTTCCAACCCAAAAACACCCGAAGAAGAACGAAGCCCTGACACAGCAGCGATCTGTTTACGGGAGTAATAACGGACGCCGCCATCTTTGGATTGATTTTAGAGTTACTCAGCGGTGGGGGTCAACTGACAAGATCATAACAAGATGAAGGAAGCAAGTAAAGAGAAAACACAACTAATAGCAACAGCATGTTGTGGGGCATTGACTGGTGTGGTTGTCAGTGACACAGACTTCTTTCATACGGTCATAATTATCATCTTCAGTCATTGTTTACATGCAGATTTACAGCGTCAGGCTTCTTCTGGTGCAGAATCATGACGCGTAACAATTCCACACCATGATGGCTGTTCAGTCTGCAAAAGCTCTGAAAATAATCCCACACGTATTTGGTTTAGTTCCGCGTATGGACGGGACGCAATCGGGGTTTTTGAAGGTGAGGAGATTGAAACTGGGTCGTTCAGATTGCCAGGAAAAAGCAGGTAAATGGGTCGCATGTGCCTGCTGTGTTTTCAGTACAGCAGTGATGTGAAAATAATAAACTCTCTACATCTACCAGCAAACTGCCAGAAAAGTGCAAAACAGGCGAAACACAGATTTCCTCTGAACCCAGGATAAATCCCCACATTTAAAGTCACCTTTGATTTATAATAACTGGAGCATTGATCAATATATTTGATGTAAATCTGACAACATGTCAAGTTTAAAGCTTGTTTCATAATTGGTTATTGTGTTGGCTTTTCATCTTGAACTGCCTTGTTGCTAAATTAATAAACCTAATTAGACGTAAACAGCTGAAGACTTAATTTTGTGGGAGATTTTTATTGTTGAATAAAAGCTAAGATTTCATCACAAATTCAGTTTTTCTGTTGTTTTGAGACTAAAAGTCTTAATAAGTTGGAAAATATCTTCTTCAAAGATTAACATTACTAGAAAAAAGGTGCATGTTTCTTTTCATCTTAGAGAGAAATAAAATTGTAGTTTTTAAAAACATTCCTAGGTATTTTGAAAGTTGTGTGAAATTAGCAGCTCTGAGTTTAATTCAGCTGGTCTGGACTGTGCAGGACGCAGAGCGCCGGCCTGCTCCGTGGTGATGAGCCTGGTTTGGTGGAATATCAAAGCTGTCCCGTCCTGGTGTCTGTTTCTCCATAAATTACCCAGAAACCTGTGCAGTGGTCTCATTAAAACGCCACACAGGGATTTCCTGCAGCCGTGAAGTAAAAACAGAAAAAGAGACGAACTTTGAGCACAGCAGACGTTCTCAGCAACACTGCGACGTCTTCAAACATTAAAACTAATTATTGCATTATTTATTGATTTATTGCAAACTATCAGAGGAAAACTGAACAACACTTTAGATTTAAAACATTTTAACTATTAAACTAGTTTATCTGAGATTGTAAATAACAAATGTACATTAATATAAAATCAATTTAAATATATTAAATATGTTTTGTGCTGGAATCTGATTAAAAAGATATAAAGTTAGAAGAAATGTTTTGACATTTTAATTCTAATATTAATTTATTGGTCAAATTCATCAAATTTTATTCATTCATTTTTAAACTCCTTAAAATTTCCACTAATTAAAACCTGCATGATAATAATTTCTACTCAAACTTATTGATGAAAATCCATCCACATATTATGGTTAATTTCTGTTTTTCCACTGATGGTTTGCGCGCTAAGAATCATGGGTAATTAAAACAGTTTCATGTTCTTTTATCTTTCCTTCTTTCTTTTCTTTTGTATTTGATCATGTCATTTTTTTTTACTTCCTGGTTGTAAATGATAGTAAACTAATTGATTGATTTTGGTCTTTAGATACATTTATAAATTACATCTCTGACATGAACAATGGAGGACCGTCAAGAGGAGAAGAAGAAGAAAAAGAGGAATTTCGTCCCCAACTCCCTGAAAACCTGAAATGTTTCAGAAGTTGCTTGTTCAAATTTAAAATCAGAACCGAAAACATAAAGATCAAGTCTTATTGAAATGAGACTATATTGTTCTTAACCCCCAGTGAATAATGACGCTACATTTCAGGGTCATTGAACGCAGCAGGCCACCTAAACGCCTCATCTTCGCGCATTTAAACAGGGGATGCCGACAAATCCGACATGAAATAAAACTAATCCCGCATCGCGTTGACTTTCTGTCAGGCTGAGTTGATCAGAACTGCTGACTGCAGCCGATGTTAAAGTGGAAGTTGCTGCGTTTGGAGAACATAATCATGAGCGCATCGCGCATCGCGCAGCCTCCAGCGCCCCTCCCTGCGTCCTTAATAATACAGAGAGAAACTGAATCCGAAGCTGCGATGTTTAATTCATTATTATGTAAGCTATTTGGAGAGTGATTGGCCGGTAATTGCTCATTAGGCTTGTATATTTGTCGCTGCACCTTCTGTCAGGGCCAGAGGAGCTGTAGGAGGATTCTCTCCTTTCATGGATCCATTTCAGAGGCAATTTGTGAAACAGGACAGATCAGGTTGGACCTGCTGGGCTTTGTGATGGTGACAGGCCGGCCTGCAGGTGCCACCCTTCAGTTGGATCCTCTAACTGATGGGATCAGTGGAATAAAACACGAATCCGCTCCACGCAGCGCATGCAGCCTGACGTCCCTTTGAAAAGCCACTTCTCCATCTTAAAGAGATTTCACCTCGATCAATTATTGACTTCTCGCTCTGATAGGAACCCTGTCTTCCGCACATATTCCTCCCTCGGCTACTATTCACATTAGCGGTGTCAGCGGACGTAATTATCCCTACTAATTGCAGATTAGAGGTTTTGGGTCAGCGGGGTCACTCGATAGGCCCCGGCTACTCGTTTCTGGGCCGGATAATCATTTCACGTGGCGGGATAAATGTTTAATGCAGCGGGCCTTGCAGGTCCAAAACGTCCAGACTTCAGTTCGGGTGTTTTATTCGGTTTTATGGGCAGTTTATCTGCTGGCGGCGGGTCACCAGGTCTGACCCCCCGGAACCCACAGCGCGAGCGCGTGGGAGGATCTGACGTGTCTCTGCAGGCTCTGGTTTGAATTTGGTCTCAATTTGGTCTTTACGGCTACAAATGTCTGGATTTTATTATTATTCATTTGAAATACATATTTATATATGTTTATTAGTAAAACTTATTTTATATTCTGTTTATTCTTAAAAAGTTATTTAATGTTTAGAAAATGTTGAAAATGCTAAATGAGTTTTTTATATAAAACTTTCAAAGTTTTTTTTGTATTTTAAAAGTAAAACTTATTGATGCTGAAAAAAACTATTTTCTGTTTTTTCCCCCATTATTAATATTTTAAAGATGTTTATAGATTGAAACCAAATAAAGAAGAAAAACTAATTATTGTGCTCAATTTTTCACTAAATGATCGTAACGCGGTTTATTAATTATTTTACATCTAAATTATAAAATATTTTTCTGTTATTTTTGTAAATAATTTCAAATATTATATAACATTTTAAAAGTTGTTTTAGAAATTTTGAATTATTGTTTCGAAGAAGTTGCCTGGTTTTTTTTTTTTTTTTTTTAGGGTGCACGTTTTTTGTATTTATATAAAAACAAACATTAAATCTCCGGTTTAAAAAACTAAAATGTGTCTAAAATTTTCTCTGGTTTTTTTTTTTGTCAACTTCCGCCTAATTAAAAAAACCTGCAGGTGAGAATGAACGTGTGTGATCAGATTCCGCTAATGAGGATCCCGCTCTGTCTCCTGTGTCCAAACAGGCGCACAAAGCCTCGGTTTGGGGGAGAGCTGTGCGCCAAATTTGTTTGCGGCGGATCAAGGCTCACCGCCTCCACTGCACTTTCTTTATCTTAATTCCAACTTGAAAAGATATAATTATCTAGTTTGAACAGGACTGCTATCAAATCCTTCTTTATAGGCAGGGTGGGGAAAAGCTCGAGTGGATTGTGAGGCTCTGAGCCGCTCCGTGTTGCCCGAGATAGGAGTAATGAAGTTGTGGAGTCCGGAGATACAAAGGGCATTAACCTCATTAGCATGAAACCTTTTCTTCTAACAATTGTGGGACCCTTTCAGTCCTCTAATCCCCCCTATTTCAAAGCTGGGTTTGTAATAAAGCTTTTAGTTTTTTCTCTCTCTAAAGCTAATGGTGTTCTCTCTCTCTCTCTCTCTCTCTCTCTCTCTCTCTCTCTCTCTCTCTCTCTCTCTTTCTAGATTTTATTGCTGTTATAATCTGTTGGTCGATTATTAAGAATTCCCATTCATGTCTAAAAGTCTCGTTTCTCTTCATAAAGCAATTTAACATAAAACTGCAGTTTTTCTGGAAAGTCAGGAAAAGTCTAACGATCCTTGTTGAATTTATTTTTTCATATTTTTGTGTTTCTGTTTGATTTTAATGAACAGTTCCTTCCCAGGCTGAAGACTTTTTCAGACAAAGATCCCATTTTGCGGCGCATTGCAACCTTCCCTTATCGCGTCGTGAGGGGTAGTCAGATTGTACTAAATTATGTCCAAGCGCCCCCCCCCCCCAGAGATTAAAGTGGACCACTGGGCAATGCATCCCCTTTCCCCCCTCATATTACCCGCATGATAATTGCCCAAACTGATTTGCACTTCCACAAAAGCCTTGCACAGGGGGCCTCTTTGTAGCTGCAGCGCAGCAGACTCTGCAGCCGCCCCCCGAAAAATAAAACCAGCGCAGTCAGTCTGAAGACGCGCTGCAGCATCCCGCTTCCAAAATGGAAAAGAGAGAGAGAGGAAAAAAAAAAAACTCTCGCTGCGCCAAATTATTGCGCATTTTTTCCCGATTTCCTCATCATAAGCCTCGTTTACTGCGGCTGCGAGGTTTTAATTAAAAGTCATCCAATTGTACTGCGCGCGACATACTGATAAAACTTTATTGACAAAATATTGACAATTACATACTTCTTGGAAGTATACTTTGTGTTAAAATTGTAGCAAACTTAACACAAACACAAAAATATTTACATTCTGTAAAAGGGGGTTTGAACAGAAACAGGAACTTTTTAGCATTTCTGTACATGGAATACGTTCAGTGCCTGAAGTTTGTTTGTTTTTTCTGTTTTGTTTTTTTTCTAGTCCTTCACTGAGTCCTGACAGGAGGCTGCAGAGCGACTCGGTTCTGGTTCTGGTTCTGGTAAAGCTTTGGGTTGAAGGAGCGTCCTGATATCTTTCACTGCTGCGCTATGATTCACCTTTTAGAAACAAAAATAATTCAAAAATGTTTTCTTCTGCTTTAAAAAAATCAAAACACCGCTACTTCATAAGTTTTCACAATCACTTTTACACGAGAATCATCAAGGAAAGACTGACTGCACACTGGAGAAAGGAAGAAGCACGACATCTCTGCTGGAAAAGGAAATGAAAAAGAAACTGGATTTTCTTCTTTTTTCCCTCTTTAGTCAAATTAAAAGATTTACGGGGGAAAATATTAAACCATGCATTTCAAGTTTTACAAAAAAAAAGAAAAAGAAAAAAAAAGTAGTTTGGTGTTTTGGTTTCTTGGGTAGAAAAAAAAATCTTCTGAAGTGCAAACGTCCAATAAGAATTGGAGAAAAATGTAAAATTAGGTGGAGGTGTGAGGGCTTGTAGTGGTGGAGCGGGGTGGTTCGGGTAGGCGGACCGAGGCGCAGCTTCCCGGCCCGGTTGGACCGACAGAGCCGCTCCGTGCAGCAGGACCAGCCTCGGCCTCCGGTTCTCCTCCATCAGTCTCTGCCCCGCATCCTGTATCCTTATCCTCCTTCATTCAGACAATTCTGAGAAAGTCAGTCCCATTCTGGATTTTTCTTTTCTGTCTTGTTTTAATCGTCCGAAGTGACATCGATTTCCTCCGGGCTCGCCTGTTTGGTCGCCAGCCTCCAGCGGTTTATGTGATGCGAGCCTTTCTTCTTCTGCTGCGACTCCGAGCCCTCCTCCTCCAACTTCTGCCGCTTGAACTTCGTCCTTCGGTTCTGAAACCAGACTTTTACCTGCGAGCAGCGGGACAAAGAGGGAGACAGAGAACGAGCCGGATCAGTATCAGGAGACAAACCTGCGATTGGTCGGTGCGTAAAAAGGAGAGAAGAAAAAAATGCGCTTAAATGTCAAGGAAAGATTAAATTACTCAATTATAACAAAAGCAAAATAAATATAAATACATCATGCATGATGATACATTTTTATTATCGGCAAAAACTGATGTCAACACACTAAATGGATTTGTCAATAATCAATACCGACGTCTAAATCGATAAATTATCCGCTGCTTTGCTTTGAAACTCTAAATGGCCGCTGAGGTGCGTTTAATAAACCTTCAGAGGGGCTAATTGAAGGAGGTGACGGTTCATTTCTCCCCTCGGCTCCAGCGGACAAAAGACGGCGGCCTGATGGGCTCAAACTGCGGCTCCAACACAGCGGCGCCGCGCTCTTTGTGTCCACTATCCCATAAAATGGTTAACTGCTTAATTTGCCCTCCATTTTGAAAGGCAACATTCTCTCATCCATCGCCCCTCCACCTCCCCAAAACAAAGTAATCCAAGCCCTTCTGAAATGAGGTTGGGGCCAAAACAATGACCGGCAGAAAGCCCCCACCCACCGCCCACCGCCGCACGCAGGAGCCCGGCTGCAGAAACACTTTGCGCGCTGATCGGTGGGAATTAGTGTTTTGCAAATGTCAACAGCCATCTTTAGATGAACATGGAGTCCTGGTAAATAATAATAATAATAATAATAATAATAATAATAATAATAATAATAATAATAATAATAATAATAATAATAATGACAATAAAAGGAATAACAATAAAAACACCGTGACGCACGATGGAAATATCTGAACGTCACATGTGATTCCCATCAGGAATCAGGTGAGACATGAATAAATAAACGTGACATTAAGCTGCAGCTTTATGCGCAAAAAAACAAACAAAACGGAATAAAAGCAGATTATTTCTGTCATTCACAAATACCACTAATAAAAACTAAAACTCCTAAACCTGGAGGAGTTTTTGTTCTTACCTGAGTTTCTGTGAGGCTAAGGCTGTGGGCGAGCTGCTTCCGCTCCGCTCCCACCACATAATGGTTCTTCTCGAACGCGTGTTCGAGCCGCAGCAGCTGCGACGGGGAAAAAGCGGTCCGGATTCTTTTGGGCTTTCTGGCCAGCGCGTTGTGCAAAAGGAAGCTCTCTGGACTCGTTTCGTTGCCTGAAAACGAGCAGAAAACGAGGATCCGGGGTGATTTTTAAAAAATGACTCTATTCACATGTTTACATGAACAAAAGGCCAAAAGAGTCATCCGCAGAGAAACACTGGAAGTGTTGGATTATAGATTATTATTTGGAGAATAAAAGTATATAATTTAACTGAAATGTGTTTTTAAAACGTTTGTTTGTCCTTATGCAGGGATATAATTATAGTATTATTGATTTGAACAATGAGAAACAAAATCGAAATTTTCTGCAGCGAATTTATTACATGTATTTTAGCCGCAAGTATAATGTACAATAAAAATAATTTTACATTATACATTATATTACAGTTCATGAGCTGCTGAACGGGATGAAGGAGAAACAAATAAAATAAATATAAACGAAAAAAATAAAAAATAAAAAACGCAATCTGAGTCAATGCAAAAACATCACGAACAAAAAACCTAAATTATTTTTAATTAATATGTATTAATTCTTATTTATATATATATATATATATATATATATATATATATATATATATATATATATATATATATATATATATATATATATATATATATATATATATATATATATATATATATATATATATATATAAGTTTATTTTTTGTAGCATTTATTTGTTTAAGCTTTGAGTAAACTAAACACTGCAGGCTACAATCTGTTATTATTTATCTCTAGTTTCATTGAAACCGAAATAAGCCTTATTTCGGTTTTAATATATTTTTGCTCTTTAAATAATTGTAAGTAAACATTATTTTTTATTTAATCTATTTCTCAGATTTTTACACACCAGTTTATGTGGAAACTCAGGTTTTACTTGAGCCTCTAACGCGTTTTTTGTCTCACCGATTTTCCAGGATTTTTATGTACAAACTCGGAAGTTTTAAGGAAAGTCAACCCCAAACGCGGCCGGTCAGCGCGCGTCACGCGTAAAGCTGCGCCATGAGGAGAACTTACCCTGAAACCTGTGGCCCAGGTACCTATATCTGTGTAATAACCAGGGGTAGAAGGTGGACGGGTCCCGCTGCTGGCTGGCGAAAAGCGGATGCGGACTGTGCGACGAGGAGAGCGGGTGAGCGGCCAGCGCGTGCGGCGGGGCCACCGAGTGCACCGGGACGGCGGAGTTCGGCGGGTGAGAGACCGCCTCTGCAAACACCAAGTCCGGGTTCGAGTAGACGCCCCTGCCGCCGGAGTGGAAACCGTTCAGGAACGGGTTCATCTGGCCGGAGTTTGCATAGCTGAGAGCCGCCGGCCTGATGGGCTCCTCTGAGCGGGACGCCGGTACCGGATTATCCTTCGCCACTAACGATTCTATCGTGAAACACCTCTTGGGTGTGGGTTGAAACATGGTCTGATAGTCCAGATTCCCCAGTTTAGGTCGAAGTTGTCGAAGGCGCCGCTGCTTAAAATAATCCTCCACACCCAAAGAAAAGGGGGGAAAGTTTTCTTCGCTGCGAAATAAGTTGGGAAGCTTGTAGGAAAAAAGAAAAAGAGCTCAGCTACTCCCAGACTAATCCATGGATGCGCTGGGCTTTTTTCCCCGGCCGGGTTGGTGCAAGCAGATTTGTTAGTTCATGAGCCTAATTAGCGCTGCAGCCCCATAAACAGCTTCCTCTGCAGGCTGTAATGGCATGGTGATTGGTCGCTGCTGCCGCCGCCGCCGCTGCTGCTCGCCTTGAGGTGGAGACGGGGAAGACGCTTAAAAAGTGCGTCAACGGGGAAGCAGGGGCGCGGAGAGGCGGACTCGAGCGCGCAACACGGAACGGATTCGTCCAGAGAGGAGGCCCCCCGCACACGCGCGCGCACTCTCTCTCATTCGCGCGCGCGCACGCATATCTCCGGGACATTTAACTCATTCATCCGAACCATGGAGAGCTGCAGGTTTGCAGCTTGTTTGCATGGAAGAATCATAAATGACTCACAGAAACTGATTTTAGGAGGGAGAGCGCGCGCGGCGCTCTGACTGCTTGGCCAATAATTATTTTTAATTAACCACAACAGCTCGCTCCAATTAAAGACCCGCGTGAACAAATAACTCCGCTTATTTTACTGATTTCTTTTGGTTTCACATCGGGTATTTTAAAAACACAAACTTTTATTTTTCCTTGCACTTATTTTGGTTTTCAACAGAACAACCAATAAAAGTCTTGAACGAGTCCGAGCTGCGTTCACGGTTTTCTTTGAGAGTTCGACATTTTTACACGCTAAAACGTTTCTGCGTGTCAGAA
The DNA here is from genome assembly GCA_911649635.1 of Poeciliopsis gracilis. Taxonomy (NCBI): domain Eukaryota; kingdom Metazoa; phylum Chordata; class Actinopteri; order Cyprinodontiformes; family Poeciliidae; genus Poeciliopsis; species Poeciliopsis gracilis. Next base: position 7,437,824 of record CAJVRI010001154.1, read on the forward strand.
TTAAGACAAAAACACGCTCAGGTGTTTGGAGCTGCCAACCTGTGCGTGGGTCAGTTGACACGCGGGGCCACGGCCACGCATCATGCAGGCCTGCAGGGAAGCGGAGGAGCTGGAAGTCATGCAAATATTTTTTTTAAATAGTAAATTATTATTATTATTATTATTATTATTATTATTATTATTATTATTATTATTATTACATAGTATCGCATAAATATATTCATGCTAATATATTACTATAGAAAAGATTCTTTGAAATGTTCTGTGCATTATTTTGTTTCGTGGGAAAAAAATTGTGACTAAAATTAAAAGCAAAAGCTTCACAGCAGCAAGTCCACTTAAACTTATTCGCTACATTAAAAGCAGTAAAAGCATCATTTACATAGCCTCCCCTCTATATATATATATATATATAGAGGGGGCAATATAGCCTGCGTGTTGTATATAAATATAATATAAAATAAAGTCACTTAATATTTATATATCCATATTAAGAAAATTGCGTCTCCGATGTGCGTGTTGTTGTTCTCGGTCTCTGTGTTTTTTCATATTTATATATTAAAAGGAAAATATATATATATATGAAAAACCCAAGCGCGTCCATGCATTAGTTTGGGAGTAGCTGAGTTCTTTTTCTTTTTTTTCTACTATATATATAATATACCTATATATATATATATATTATATATATATGTATAAATAAATAATTTATATATAATTGCAAAATAAATTTATGTTTTACAATTGATCAACTTCGTTGTTTTTTCTGCATGGTTCCTATTTTGACTCCTAATAAATGACATTAACTTATTATATTTTTTCCACTCTCCGGTGGGTCACCAGGTCATGACCCCGGCCTGCTTGCTTGTTATTTCCTCCAAACTTTTGCGCGCTGCTGGCTGAACACGAGCAGCAGGAACCGAAGCGCTGCGCCGTGGCGCACGTGGTCCGGCGGGTTGATGGTGTTTTCTGCGAGGGTTTACTGACCTCTAGTGGTCACCGAGGGGACAGCGGCACAAAATCCAAAACAAACCAGCATCCGGAGCAAGAAGCTGCTAATTTAGTTGCTGTTCAAGCTTTGTAAGAATATTGGAGGAAACATGTGCATCTATTGCTCAATTTAATAACAGAGAAATGCATTTATCTTTCTAAAAAATATTTCACACTATTTTATGGTCAACTTCGACGTGCATTAGATTCACTGTAGATAAGAAAAATGGAGTAAATTTCCACTAATAAACTCAAAGGAATTTTTTGAGCTCCAAAAGTAAAAAAAATCAGATTTTGAAATATCTGTGCTGCCCAGATATTGAGGCGTTAGCATGATATGAGACGGTCACAGTTTTCAGTCAGAAGCCTCTTCAGAGTCAATGCAAGACTGACTGCTACTGGAAATCTTTCCTTCCCACATCATCATCCACGACTCTGAAAGATATTGGATTCAAGTTGCACTGCTTTTCCCTTTGGGATAAAATATCTTAAAATTAAATTGTCTTATTCTTTTAGTTTAAAGGAGTGAATAGAACTAGATCTTTGAGTTTTAAGTGTTTTTTCCAGTTAAAACGGTTCACTGGACAAGGTTATTTGGAAATACCTGAAAAGTTTCACAAAGGTTCTGCTTCTGAAAAACAAAAAAAATCTTTCAACAAAAATATATTTTTAGTGTATTTCAAACATTTTATCAAATGCACTGCATTTGATAAAATGTTAGTATAAAATAATTGTAATTTAATATTTAATTGTGAAGTAAATTTTTGAAAAATACATTTTGAAACATTAACATTTTTAAAAATGCTGTTTATATTCTTATGTCCAACTGATGACATATTTGAAATGTATTCAGAAAAAAAAACTTAACTATACTATGATTATTTTTACACAGTTTTAAGTACAGAAGTTATACTTTATTTTATGTCTGTTGTGCTAAAGTTGATTTTCATGTTTTTAAAATCTGAGTTAAATGATTAAAATGTGTATTTTGCAAAACAAAATGCAAGTCAGACAATGAGAAAGAGGCGGTGAGCAAACATTTTTATTACGTAAAGTCGTTCTGTTAACATGCATCCAGCGGCTGCTGCAGGACAGAAGCGCTGGATATCAAGAAACCATCTGAATTTTCTGTAACATGCAAATCAAGATGTGAAACCCATTGGCAGGTTAAACTACAGGAGATGCTAATCTGAGTCAGATTATCGATGCAGTCTATGATTAAGAGGCAGTTGGTGATACATAGTTTGCATTGAACGTCAGACCATTTTTAGATTATTGTTAATGAGGCCACACAAGCTCATTGGTTACTGATATTAGAGGAACCAGTCAAAAAAAATCACAAAAAGATAAAATAAATTCCCATGAAACTAAAGTCTACAAATATTTCATCCAGTATTAGAAGCTAGAAGCTGTGACCCACTGGCTGAGTATTTTTCTCTTATAATTATAGTAATTCTTGTCATGTTTGTCTGGAGCGTTTCGTCCCAGGAGGCGGAGCAGCCGCTCAGCGCCGGACGGTGGTCCAACCGTCGTCGTCCGTCTCGTTCTTGGTGCGGCGAGGGTTATCCTTGTCGGTACGCCAAGCCTTTTCCCCGTCAGCGTCGCGCTCCTTCTCTCTCTCCCGCTCACTGGGGCGTTCCCGCTCACGCTCCTCACGTTTGTCGTCGCCGCCGCGGCGCCAGGAGCTTCCTGAGGTCAGCGCAGAAACAAGTGTTTAAGTTAAAATAAGTTGTTTTTTCTAATTAAAGGAAGGAAAAAACCTTTTTAAAACAGGAAGTTTGTGTCAAGAAGCTCCGAAAAGCTGTTTTTATATTTGCAAACAGTGACCTCTGCTGGCTGAACGTCGTACTTCCTTCAGTAATTCAAAACAAAAACTTTATTGATTAGTTACATATAAAATTGTGCAGTTGGAAGGTTTGTTTGTGCATTTAGGAGATGCACTAATCTGAAATTATTGGTATTGTTCTTAATATTGTAAAAAAAATTCTAGATTGGCATCAGTGACAATGTTCATCAGGGCAGATCTACTCAGTCTGATTCTATGCTTCATGCTCTGAGTGACATCATGCTTTATTTATTTACTTTACGTTGTACTAACCCTCAGGAAGTGAAAACAGTGGATCGATGCGTCCCTACTTAAAAGTTAAAAACTTGTCAAAAAACCAAAAATGAGTTTCTGAAACAGAAAAGTGGGAATTTTTTTAATATTTGTGGGTTGCAGATGATTTTCTTAAGTCAAACTGTGACGAAGCTGATGGGTCGTGTCTCCCTCACCTTCATCAGTAGGTGGAGGTCTGTTTTCTCGATCGTCCCGTCTGTCTCTGTCTCGCCTGTCGCTACGGCGCTCGTCTCGGTCGCTACGGCGCTCGTCCCGGTCGCTACGGCGCTCGTCCCGGTCGCTACGGCGCTCGTCTCTGTCGCTACGGCGCTCGTCCCTGTCGGTCTCTTCTTTGCGGGACTCCCTCCAGCTTCCTTCCTCGTTGCCTCCTCTCCTCCAGGGATTCTCTTCTCTGAAAACGGTTTTGGATTACAAGTTAATAAGATACGAGGAAACAGGAAACCTGCGACCATTTGACTATTTTTTCATCCCACCTCTGTGGACGTCGGTCTCTGAAGCGGTCGCTGGATCGTTCGTCTCCGTCGCCTTCTTCTCCGTCGTCATGGTCGCCGCCGCGGGGCGGGCCCCAGCTCTCCTCTCGGGCCTTTTCCCGCTCACGCCACCCACCTGGAACACAAATATTCACTCATCAGTCACGTTCAACTCAGATCTCACTTTCTGACCTCTAATGGACAGTTTTTCTTTTTATGAGCCAAATATTTCATTTAAGTTTCTGCATGTGTTGCCAACTAGAGTTTAAGGCTTTTTAAGACTTTTATGACCATTATTAATGACATTTAAGACCTGTATCATAAGAGAAAATAACTGTTAGCACAGAATGACGTATCGCCAAACAGGTTACAGAGTAAGTTGATTGCAAAGACGAACGTCGTTCAGACAACTGGCAATAAACTGACACTTTTCTACGATAGACGCAAAAACGTGAGTTAGCGAGCTAGCAAGGTTATATTAGCAGCCAGTTAGCGTTAGCCTCAAGCACCTTGGGCCACAGAACAAATGAAAATGTCTGTTTGACTGAAATATTTGCCTGACAGAAAAGTCCAGAGAGAAAAATAAATCATGTGTCAGAGTAAACAGTCCTGCCTCAGCAAGATGAGACCTGTGATCGCTGTGTTTAAAATTAACTTAAAACTTTAAATAAATCCAAGACATTCAGATCAGGTACATGAATTTCAGTGTTTTTTTTTACCCTCCTGCAGTCTTATAAGGCGGGGTCAATTAGACCCTGCAACATTCACCTGATGCTCTGTCTGGTTTGCTCTTTTATGAGTTTTATTTTAATTCAGGATACATTAAATTCACCCTGAAACATTTCAGTTCTCTGAAGGATGACTTTGTTAGAACCGTACCGGGTCTGCCGAGGGGTTTCCACGGCTTGGCGTCCTCGCCGCGGCGCGGGCCATCGTCCATGTCTCTTCTGGGGCCCCAGTCGTCATCAGCCCCACGTCTGAAGCCCCTGGAGTCGTCAAGCCCCCGGCGAGAACCCCTGTCATCATCAAAGCCACGTCTCGGTCCACGGTCGTCGTCGAAGCCGCGTCTGGGTCCACGGTCGTCATCGAAACCGCGCCGGGGACCGCGGTCGTCATCGAATCCTCGCCTGGGTCCGCGGTCGTCGTCCCCGCTCCTCCTGGGGCCTCTGTCGTCGTCGAAGCCTCGGCGCGGCCCGCGGTCGTCATCCATCCCCCTGCGAGGCGGACGCTCGTCGTCTCCTCCGCGACGCGGACCTCGGTCGTCGTCAAAGCCTCGGCGAGGCGCGCGGTCGTCCCCGTCACGGCGAGGACCCTCCCCACGCCTGAAGGGGCCCTCGCGCTCCTCTCGGTTGTCTTCACGGCCCTCCTGCCTCCAGTCCCTGCAGAGGAAACGCTTCCCGTTTGAAACCGACGCTGAAAACAGACGCTGCAATGTGTCCACATGTGAAGATACACACTTGTCAGGAACCGGGCGGCGCCACTCCGAGTCGCCGTCAGTTTTCCTTCTCCAGCCTCCCTCGTCCTTCTCCTCCTGTGACAAGACAAGGTGTTAGTCCAGAATCACCGTCTGCAGAAGCATCAGAGAGTCATTCTACTTATTTTACTGTAAAGCAGTAAAAACTGTTTTTATGGATTTTACCATTAAAAACTGGTTCTTACTGGTTTTTACTGAAGTCAGAAAGTTTGTAGGTAAGAAAAAAAGCTAAGAAAGAAAAGTTCAGCTAAAAGGAAAAAAGGGATGAATAAAGACAGAAGGAAGAATAGAGTCAAACTGGTTTCTACAGGCAGAACATTCCTCAGATTCAGCTTCCTGTTCTGGTTCTGTCTGGTCCTCCGGTTCTGCCGGACCTCTCAGTACTCCGGTTCTGCCATTCCTACCTTGGGTTTCTTATCCTGTGGGCTGATGGTCTTCTGCCGGATGCGCTCCTCTATCTCCTGCTGCCGCGCGCGCTGCTTGCGCTCCTGCTCCTCCAGTTTGCGCAGACGCTCCTGGTATTCCCGCTCCTCCTCCTCGCGGCGCTCCTGCTCCAGGCGCTCTCGCTCCTCACGCTCTGTTTGGAAACAAAAATCATCATTTTGCACCAACAGGTAAAAAGAAGCGGCTTCATTTGAAGTTTTATTCGTCTGCAGTGAACTGAACTCTGATGATTTGACCAGAACCTTTCTTGAGCTGCTCCTCGTGGATCCGCTGAGCCTCCTCCTCCTTCTGGCGGTAGAAGGCGTTACGCCGGTCCTCTTTGCGCTGTCTCTTCCTTTCTTCCATGCGCTTTTTCCTCTCCTCCACCAAACGCTCCTCGAACGCTTTTAGTTTTTCCTTTAAAGACCAAATCAAGACAGTGAATTTCTCTGTAAACTCATCGGGTTGCTCTTCGCCCTTCAGCTGCTGCAGACCTCGTAGATGAAGCTGCGCGCCGCCGTGATCTTGGCCAGGAAGCCTTCCTTGTCCTCCATCATCCTGGACATCCGCTTCTTATGCTCCAGAGCTTTTTCCCGCTCGATCTTCAGGTTGTTGATCTAAAACAGGAAACATGCTGTTACACTCTGAATAGTACGGCAGACAATTAGAGCCACTGAAAAATACATTTTTGGCTTTAATCCGACAATTCAGACTTTAACTTTATGAGAGCAAAAGTCAAAACAGATTCCAAGCGTTTCCTCACACACCCTCTCCTCCTCTTGAAGCTCCCACAGCTCCATGTCTTTGACTCTCTGTTCCTCATAAGCCTTCTTGATCAGAGGAATCTCCTCCAGGCGTTTTGCCCTCTCAAAGTAATCAATCTGTAGAAAAACAACCATCAGAATTCAACTTCCATCCAGTTTTCTTACGTCTTGACAGATTTCTGCTGCAGATTAGAGACCAACCTTCTTCTCCTGATTCTTCAGACGCTCCTGAAGTTCCTTCTTCTCCTTCTCCAGCTGCTCCACCTGTTTGGCCATGATGAAGTCCGGATCCAGCTCCTCCAGGTCCTGTTTCAGAGTAAAAAGCAACATTTTTTGAGTCTGTATGAATTAGTTGATGATTATCTAAATGATTAACTACCATAAATCAGATGAATCGTTTCTGCCCTTTAAATTAGCGTTTATGTCATTAAACTTCACCTCAATGTCAATATCCTTGAAAGCTTTGGCTCCCAGCTCCGTTTTCTTGATCTGCTCCAGTCGCTCGCGGACCGTCTTCTTCTTGATTTGCTCGTGCTCCTGCATGATGCGCTCCTTCTCCCGCTCCTTGGCCTCCTGCCGCAGACGCTCCTCCTCGGCTTTGCGGACCTTCTGCATCTCGGCTTCTCGTTGCTCCAGCTCCTCCTTCTCCCGCTGGATGTTCAGGCTCTCCAGGCGCTCCTTGCGCTCCTCGATGGTCTGCCTGCGGGCCAGGATGCGCTGGTGGTCCTTGCGGGCGTTTTTCAGATACGCAGCGATGGCCTGCTGGTTATGTTCATCGCGCTCTTGCTGGAAAGGAATAAAAAACAGTTTTGTTCAAAAATCCACCTCAGCTACTGTAGTAAGAACCGACCGCTTGATGAACAAATTCTGGTTTAATTTCCATCAGAACAAAGAAAGCAGACTTGCAAAAATGTTGTGTTGAACATAAAAACGTATGATGATGGATTATTAACATGGACTGGCCATGGGGGCAAAGGTCACGGCAAGCGGTGCGGGTTGAAGGAGAGAGGAAACTCACCAGGTTAGAGGCAGGTTTGATGACCTGGATGGCTTTAGCCAGGGAAGCAGACATGGCGGTCAGCTGGTTCCTGATCTGCTCCGACGGCATGTTCTGCAGGAACGGACCGACCGGAGAATCCTCTTTGGTCGAGTAGTTCAGGTCGGAGCCGAAGCTCAGCGTTCGAGACGTGTGGTCGATCCGGACCTACAGGAAGCATCAGGAAGTCGAGACACGTTGTGTTAAAAACCTTCAGAGCAGCTGGACTCTGTCGTCCAATCAGATGCTTACCTGGAGGTCGCAGTGGCGAGCGGCGTCCACGATTGAGCGCTCCAGCTGGAAGGCGTCCACGAAGGGAACTAGGGAGGCCAGACGGCTGAACTCGATGCTCTGGTAGATCTGAGCCACCTGGAAACAACAGAAAAAAATGACAAATTAAAACTTTATCAGGTTTTTGTGACGTTACGGTTGGCAGGAAGAGGATTTACCTGCTGCAGGAGTCTAAGGATGGTGTTGCTCTGCAGGTGAGGGACATACTGCTGCAGGTCTGCCTCCTTCTCAGCCTGATCTCTCACCCAATTCAACACCTGAGACCAACGTCACAAAACAGGACAAAAATGACCCGGATCAGATATTCAAACACATAAATTAACTTGAACCGTATTAATTGTCTTGTGGTGAGGAGTTGTCTACCTTCGTCACTCTCCCACTCAGCTTGAGCGGATGAAAGTCGACCTCCAGCCAGTTGTAGAGCTCCTTCACTTCAGGGACGACGTACTGCAGCAGGTTAAATCTCACCTAGAGCAGAAACATTCAAGCATTTATGAGAATAAACGCAAACATTTCACTGTAGCCAAGAGAAAAAAACTGTTTAAAAAGGTTAAAAATGAGAATCAAGCTTCAGAAAGACCAAATTTCAGACTTTAGGGTTAGTGTTTGATTAGCATTTAGCCTTGTGTGGGTTGCAACAGAAGTGACTCAGTGGTGAAGACAAACATCATCCAGCCACTAGTCAATAACTTTGCAATTAGCCATGATAGATCGGTTTTCAGGGCGTTAGCCAGCTAGCAACGGTATCTGATTAGCCTTAGCTTCAAACATAATCAAACAAAATATATGTATATATATCAAATATGACACAAAAGAAATTTTGACTTTTCAATTTAACGCCTTGAAATTGGGCGACGCTGCAGCTGTTTTTATAACATGAGTTCATCCTACACAGCAAACTATCGTCTTGAAATTCTGTTTCTGTGACTCTCTAGATTCTGGAGGCCCACAGAAACAGTTATGGCGAGCCTGATTCGGCCCGCGAGCCTCCAGTTTGACACATGCTCTAAGCGCCAGCGTACCATGTCGTTGATGAGGCTCAGGCGGGTCGGTGGGGACTGCAGGCCCAGCAGGGTGGCCAGCCGGCGGTGCTTCTCCACGATGATGCCATCCATGTCCAGCAGCCGAGCGATGTCGGTGCGTTCAGGGGTAATGGGAATAGACAGAGTGGCCAGGAGGACTCTGGTGGACATCCTGGAGATCAAAATAAACCGTTTCACCGCATGTTCTCACTTCATCACACCGCTCTGCGAAACAACAGCCATACCTCTGCATCTCATCCTGGGTCAGATTCTTGCGCATCTCCCTGGACAGATGGTAGAGGCGGTGGAGAGTGCAGGCGTGGAAGAGAGCGTTCCCAGACTTCCAGAAGACTGTGGAAACCTTGTTGTAGTAGTTGGCCATGAGCTGTGGCTTGGGAGGCTTCTTGGAGAGGGCGAAGAGGCCGTGGATGTCCTCGACGGCCTTAAACGCTTCCTAACGGACAGAAACAAGGAGAAAAGGCATCAGTGGAGTGTTTTGGTTGTGAAGCTGGATTTAAACATCAGAGATTACAGTTTCATGTTTAAGCTTATTTTTATTGTCAAACTTCACAATAGGACTGCATCTAACAACAAATTAAAAAAGGGTACATTTTCATGTGCATCCAACTAATAACTTGATTAAATCTTTTAACAAAATCCCAGCACTAATATTAAATAAAACAGATCGGATCCAGGTCAAAACAAACAGCGGATTGTTGTTGGGGAGGTTCTGACCGACCTGCCAGAGCTCCATGCTGATGGCGCTGTCCAGCTGCACCAGCCGCGTCTCCAGGTGCATGGACTGGCTCTCGGGGTTGTTCAGGTTGATGGCGGTGCTCTGGTTGTGGTGCCGCTGGATCTGACCCAGATGCATGCGCAGGTTGTCGCACAGCTTGCGAAACTCTGCTTTTCGGGTGTACTGCAGGCAGAACTTGAAAGCTGCAGGAGAAAAAGAAACAAGAATTGGGTTTTCTAGGAGTTTTTTCTTCTGTCAAAATCTTCAAATCAAATAACTAGAAGCAGCAGAAACTTTTAAGCACTTTTGTAGCCATTCGTCTCCTAAAGTCGTTACTGCAGAGCTTGCTACCTTGCTGGGCGATGTCGTGATACAGACGCTCCACCTTGGAGTTGTTTCTCAGTAGGTCCAGGCACTGGCGGTACGACTCCCACAGGAACTTCACCCACGGCGTGAGCAGCAGGCGGTCGGTACGATCCTGGGTGTCCTCCCCGCTCACAGCGCTCAGCAGCACGCTGCAACGGCACGAAGAACATTAAATATCAGAAAGGTTCCTTAATTACCGTGTTTCTTTCAGGGGACCAAAGATTCATACTTGCATGTGAAACTGAAATTTTCTACCAATACATTGATGTTGTCTTTTCTAAGAGAAGGCTTCGTTCTACTGTTGCCAACTTTGCTAATTTTTTGCAACATTTAGTGCGGAAACTACTTGGCATAAGTTCAAATCAGTCAGGCTTTTTCAGAAAGCCTGACTGATTTCTTTTAACAACAGTAACGACAGCTCGTCCTGATGATGCCTTCAGGTCTGCAAGCTGCTGCCATTAAAACTTTGAACGGTCCAGAGGTTTTAGAGTCGGGACATTTGGATCCCAGGACTTTTTATCAACTTTGGTGTTAGTTCTTTTGAAAGTATGTGCTGAGCTCACTCAAGCGGTGTGACTCGGTGCAAACACCATTGCTCTCAGTTCAACAAGTCAAACAGACAATCGGCCACTTAGGGACAGAAATCACTCACAGAGTGATCAGCTGTTACCAGAAAGGCTGACAAAACGAACAGCATCAACTGAGAACACCAACAATTACTACAAGTCATTATCTTCTTTAGGGAAATGCTGGATTAGTTTGTTAAACCATAAGTTCACCTTTCTGGAGTCTGGATGTTGTCCAGGTCCTCGATGTCCAGAACCATCTGCTGCGACTCCTCTTTAGCCGTCTCCGTCTTTTCCTCTGCCAGCTTCAGGTAAGCCCTGACCACATCCTCCAAAGACTTGATGTTCACCTGAGAGGAAAGACAAAGGCTTTAATTTACCACCATGTGAACAGACATCCCAGATGTAGCCGCTGTTAGTGGTTCCTCCCAACCTGCTGGCAGATGTTCTTGTACTGGTAGAGACCCTCTTTGGCCAGGTGGCTCTTGCGCAGATCCACACACAGCTCCAGGTACTTGAGCATGATGGGCTCGTGGATCTTCTGCCATGTTCGATGTTTTTTACTCTTGATAACATCATACAAAACATCCAAGGCTGGCTGCTTCTTGCCAACCTCAAGAAATTCTGTTAAAAAACAAGTCAGAGAAATTTTTCAATAAACAAATAAAACTTTGTTTAACCAGAACAGTAAATATAGTTCTTATTTATACTGTTGTATAGGTAATTATGTAGTTAACACCTATTTTAAACAGGCTTCTGTAGAACACCAGTTATATTATGTTTCTAACCAATTGTTATGAAAATGTTGAGTAGACTTTTAATATGCGAATTAGGCGTTTTTCTCATAAATTAACCACAGCATGCAAACGCAACTTTATAAGATAGTAATAAACAGGAAGTAGAAGTTATTCTGCAAATGTGTTTCCATCTTTCTTCAGCCTTTTAAATAAATTAAAAAAACAACTAAAATCCAACTCAAGCGATGCAAAATGGAGGAAGATGTTTTGAATTTAGCCGTTTCTGCAAACCTTTTTGAAAGAGATTCACCATAAAGTGATGTTTTTCACCAAACTGCACAATGCCAAAAAAAATTAAGTAATATTTTCCAAGCTATTTAAAACTTAAATCGCTTCACTGATATTCTAATAGCAAAAACAGGAGAAAATGGTTTCTATTTAAAAATGTAACTGGCCAGAATTTATTACTATGATCATTTGTAAAATGAAATTGAACAATACAGACATTTGCTAATAATTTTAGTAAATATTTATATAATTGTGGCACTGGGTTTGGTCCAGGTTTTCCATTTTGATTACATTTTCCCACTAAGTTTTACATCCTCCATCTCCAGGCAACCGAAACATCCAATTTGCCTAAAATCACGTTTAGAAACAATCCTATCCAATATCATTAGCAGAGCTCAATCTGCATAAAAACATAAGTGGTAATATCAGCGGTATGCACAAAAATGTGGGAAAACGCCGAAAGCCGTTAAGCACAGCTGTTTCTACCGACTGTAGCAACTAGGCCCAAAGTGCAACCATATAAACGCCAACAACGTCGGTTCATTTGATATAAAAATGGACACGTGCAACAAAATGTTTTCAACAATGCCTTTTCAAATGATGTTAACGCTGTCATAGTACGATGTTACCATTTACTTACCACTGTGGCAGGTATAAATGTGGCCTAGATCTCGCTACAACTAGCTTACCGACTAGCATTAGCAGTTAGCATCTCTAAGGTGACGCGGCTGGAGTCAGCATTAAATCCGGGAGCAGCTCAAACTCACCGTTCGCTCGCTTGAGAGCGTTTTCTGGCCGCTGGAAATACGCTGGCATCTTGGTGATGTGCTAGTGCAACTCAAAAGTGACTGACTTGGTTAAAACTGCAGTAATTTCACCAGTCCATCCAGGCCACGCATCCACTCAGGGCGACGGCGCTGGCTGAAAGGATGAACCGCGTGAGCGACCGGACAGAGGTTGCCAGGTACGAAGCACACTCCCCCTTTAGGAAAAGTCACAGAGTGAAAAACGTGTAATCAGCTTTTTGTTTTATCAATTGGGTTGAAATTATTTTTTATCACTTATGCTAGGTATTTAATATGAGTATGAACACATTACTCGATGATTGGTGTTTGAAAAGAGTAATATTCCTTTTAAATTGCAGGGGCGCCACCGAAAAGCATTGTAAGGGGTTGCCAGAGTGGGTAATACTAATATCCTGGAGATGGTACACCTTCACCGAAAGTCACATATTAATAATCTAAACTATTTTGTCCAATAATGTTAGTGTATTTTAGCTGTTTTGAAGATTGCGTCTTTATAATTCCACTCTTCCTAAACGGGGATTTTTAACTAAGCTGGCATCCGTGGATGAACAAAGCTCCCGGATGTGCTCCCTGATAATGCGTTCAAGTCTATTGAAAATCCTAGACACTGGCAATGGCCACCCTTAGAATTATGTTGTCAGAAGAAAGAACAAGATACAAGATTTATTTATTTATTTATTTATTTATTTATTTATTTATTTATTTATTTATTTATTTAGTTAGTTAGTTAGTTAGTTAGTTAGTTAGTTAGTTAGTTAGTTAGTTAGTTAGTTATAAACTGTCCTTCAGGTGTCACTACTATTGATTAAAATGCAAAAAATAGGCATTTAAGGCACAAAATAGGAGGGTTGCAACGTCTTTATTTTAAAGGGTGAAATTAACCACCTTTGCGCTTCTTTCTCTCCCTTTCATGTGTGACTGAATTCACACATGAATTATTCTGTTAATTTGTGCCTCAATATGATTCATTCTTGCATACAATACTAATAAAAATTATTCCCAATAATAGTGTTTTAAATATAACCTATATTTTCCATTTTCAGCATTAGAAATAATCACAAAGAAGTAATACAATACTATACAATATGTTTGCAGAACAGCAAACGTCGTTTTCTTTTGGAAGAAGCTCTATTATCCAATGGCCTTGAACGCAGCAACAGAGGTTCCGAATGGATAGCTGTGATTGGCTGAGAGCACCGAGGTTCCGCCCTCCCAGCCGTCCAGTCCCGGAAGAGGGAAGAGGTTCTGCAAAGAGATGGGGAAAGTCTGTTGACAGCTGAACTGTCTCAAACCCAGAAATCAGACTTACTATTTCCGCTTTTTATGAATCTATCCAAATTAGTTTTCAGTCGTTTAACCATTTGAGACACTCTGGAGGTTCTTCCGGGACAAATTTTATTCCGAAAGCGAGGAGATTTCCTGTCTTTTGGCTGTGGTTTAACTTGTGTCTCCTACTGGAATGGAACATGGCAACGACTGAGACTCAGCTGATGTTGAGCGTCGGATTAATTGGTAAGTTTGTATTGATCGGGACATTTCTTCCTGGTATTAAAGTGTACAGTAATTTAAACAGCTTAAGCTGGCGCTTCAGGACTTTATGGAGATCACATGACACTAGTGTGACCCAGATATGCTTCATCAGCAGGAGCAGGGCGCTACGGATCCTGCAGGTTGGAGCTCAAAGCAGCAAACGTTCAATCTCTCATCATGATCCATTCTTTATTTTACTCTTTATCTAGTCACTAAAAAGCTTCAGTGAATCGTCTCAAATTTCTCACTTAAGATTTATTTGATAGACAGAAAGCAACGCATGATGGCCTAGTCAAAGTCCAGACCTAAATTTGAATGGGAAAAGAGGACAAAACTTTAAACTTGGTGATCTTAGATGCTCATCTTTAAAACCGACTGAGCTTGAGCTATTTTGGTCAGAAGAACCAACAGAAATGTCTTCATCACATGTGTGCCACTTAAGGTCTGAGGGCCAAATCTGGCCCGCATTAGATTTTTACACGGCCCTCTAGACTCTAGAAGGCCACATGAAAAAGTTATTTTGTTGAATTTTATTTGATAAATCAAATCAAAGCACTTTTTCTCAATGTGCTGTCAAATTTCATCAATGTGAGATTTAAATAAATACTCATCGAATGCAGAGAATGTAATTTAGTCACATTTTAACAGTTTTATTTTATCAACACATTCCACCTCAAACGATTCGTAGAGGATGTTTGTCATATTGATACGGTCCAAAATGAAACTAAGTTTGACTCTGGGTGGCGTTAACAGATCTGCAGCTGTTGGTTTAGATAATCTGCTCCTCACTATTACTGAATCTTGACTTTCATGTTTCCACCGGTAGAGAAAGACGTGAATGGAGACACGTTGTGGGTGTGGTGTTATCCCTCCGTCAGCGCTGAGCTGAGGCAGCTGCTGCTCAGGAAGTGCTGCCTGACACAGGATGGACGGGATTTCCACACCTTCGTGTTCGGCCAGTTCAGCCGGACCTGGTACTACATCACAACGCTGGAGGTCCAGGAGCCGACGGCGCTGAACAAGGTGCTGACCCGGCTGCCTGTCTCTGGATCAGAACGCCTCTGAAATAAGGCTTAAAAATAAAATCAGATTGTTTCCAATTTAATTGCTTTTTTTTCTAAAATAGAAATTCGAATTGACAGAAAATATTTCCTAAAAGTGTTTTGTAGGCTACAACATTTTGTTTTAATGAGAAAAAAGCCTGGATAGAGTTACCAGAATCTGATGTATGATGGTATATTAGGGCCATTTGTAAAGAGAGAAAAAAGGAATAAATTTGTGAGAAAAACTGAAATTTTGACGTTAATTTCAGAAATATTCTTTAAAAACTTGAGAATTTCTGAGCTTCAAAGGGTTAAAAGTTGGCTAGAAAAAAACCCTCCAGAATCTCAGAAACATTCTAGAAAAACAAGAACATTTTCTCCCTAATACTCTCAGATCTGATCGCCTCAGTCTTATTTTGAAATGGGGTATTTTGAAGGATTGTTTCAAAGACCTACTGATGGTTTGATGCTGATGTGTTTAAATATTAAGTGTAATTTATAAAACTTGTGCCACAGTCGAACTTCACATGTTGATCAAAATTCCTTGTGGTAATTTTATTTTTTTGTGTTTGAATTCTCATAAAATTACCACTTTATTCTTATTAACTTTTTTTAAAATTGTAGCTTGGCTTTAATATTCCCACACTGAGTTGAATTGAATTCAAAGTCCAAAATAAATACAAGATGTCTGTAAAACATGGTTGTCAAGCAAGATGGCCGCCTTGTTTTGTGCTGACATCACTCTATGGAAACCAATTGGTGGAAAAAAAATCCAGATTTTCCACAAATCCACAAATTCAATCTTCAAAACCCAAAATATTAAATTAATTGATCAAATCAATTTATCACCCAGCCTCGTATAAACGATACATCTATGCTGATGTTTTGTCTTCTGCTTGTAGGTCAGCCATTTTTCAATCGCTGTCACAGCAAAAGACTTCAACCCTGAGAAATACGCTGCTCTCAGTCGGATACTCTGCAGGTAACGATGTTTCTAAAGTGCATTTCTGCCGTTCCAACGCTCGCGGTTCGTTCTCATCAGTGCGGGTGGTTTGTTTTTCAGGATGTACGTGAAACACGGCAGTCCGGTGAAGATGATGGAGGCTTACATCACCGTCCTGACCAAAGGCGTCTGTCAGAATGATGAAAACGGCTCGTTTCTCATCAAGGATTATGACGTCCGAAAGGCGTACCTGGCAGGGTCAATCAAAGGTAAAACCGTCCACGAGTCACCTGTAACGGTTTTCCTTCACATCAATTATTAATCTACCAGATCAGAATTATTGATTTGTTATTGATAAAAGTAGAAAAAATGTTTCTTGTTTCTCAGTTGGTGACTGTATTTTGTTTTATGATGTTTTATGATGAAGCACTTTGAACTGAACCTAAACTTGTTGTTTTTCCTTCTCTTCTGCCTCAGATGTTGTGTCTCAGTTCGGCATGGAGACCATCATCCTGTACACCGCCCTGATGCTGAAGAAGAGGATTGTGGTCCATCATCCTCGGATTGAAGCGCTGCTGGAGTTCACCAGGTGAAGCTCGGACGTTTCCTCTGGTTTTGCTGTTGGGATGATTCTGAGTCTCCGTCCTCTTTCTGGGCAGAGTGCTGCCGGCTCTGGCCTGGCACAGGAAGGACTGGTCCGTCCTGCATCCCTACGTTCACCTGACCGCAGCGGAGCTGGACGACCTGAAGAAATGCCCCGGTGAGGTCGCCTGCAGATCCGACCTATTAAAGGGGCAGTATCATGTAAAATTGACTTTTTTCAGCTTTACATCACGTTATTAAGTTATTTCCATATCAAAAACAAGCCTGGACTGTTGCCTTGATTCTTTTATGCAGAAATCATTTAATCTGCATGGCAACCATTGAGCTGGGTGGACCTAGCGCCGCCTTTCAGGCACAGCTCCTCTCCCACTCTGCTCCTTCAGACTAGCCAGCAGCTATTAGCAAACACCTGAGCTCATTATAGGAGCTTCTTCTCAGTGAAACTCTGGTAAAAAAAAAAAAAAAAGGTTGTTAAAGGGCTAATAGAAGAGCCGAGTTGGGATGGTTTTCTGAAGGCGGAGTTTCAGAAAGAGCAGGAGTTTATAGAGACATTTGCCTAATTTTAAAACATTTTTTGAGTCATATTTGATATATAGCATTTCTATATCAACTGAAGGTAACAGTTGTTTGTTTGTGCTATAAAAAGGCTCTATGTGGCAGGAAAACATGTAATTCTGCTCCTTTCTCAGGAAATGTCTGTGATGGATGTTTGAATGTTTCTGTTTTCTGCTCAGGTTACATCGCCGGGTTTGTGGATCCAGAAGTGAGCAACAGGTTGGAGCTTTTTGACGTGTTTGTGAGCCTCCCAGACAGCGTGATCACCGTGTCCCAGGGCGCCAAAGGTATGTTCACTGAAAGAAAACAAAATACAGTTGGTTTGTAATTCATAGCAATGACAACAAAGAGGATATTTTCTTTAGTGATTCAGGAAATAATCTGTATTAACTTGGATAATGAACTAAAACCCAAATGTTCAACAGAAGAGGAATCAAAACCATGCTGGCTGTTGAGAAACCCAGCACGAGGAAACTCAACCAAATTTGAACAATATCTAATCAATAACTAATAATAATAAAAAGAAAAACTAGAAAATGCCAACTAATCAACTTAGTTGTTATATAAGAAAAATTGGTCAGAATTTGTTTTTAAAGTGCAGTTGGTGCATAAATTAGACAAAAATCTATTATTTTACTGGTTTAGTTTTTCTGATGAATTGAAATAAAGGTTTTCATTGATGCAGTGAATCTCATGATACAAATGTAACTCCTTCTTTTGGGCTGAAATGTTGCGTGGCGCCTGCATGTCACCGCAGACGCCATGGCGATGGGGAAGTTGCACAAGGACGTGGCTCAAGTCATCGTCCAGTCTGCGGAGGACGCCGAGCGACCCGACAGTCAGGTCATCAAGGTGAGAACCGACACAGAGCCGCTTCCCTCTCCGCCTCCCTTCCACTCTGAACACCAAACTCTAATCATCAGGACATTTCCATCAAGACGAAGGAAATCCTCACCAACCTGTTCGCCCTGGCCGACGCCTGCGAAGACTCCAAGCTCACGCTGGAGGTCTTGAAGCAGCATCACTTCCCCCCGGCCACCGAGAACTTCCTGTTTCACCTGGCAGCTGCAGAGCAACTCTTACGGATATAAACTGGAGCTGGTGCCGCGTAATCTTGGACACTTCCTTTCTCCTCAAAGGCCTTTTTCCCCTGCTGAAGGTGAGGAACGTGAGGAAGACTCCAGGTTGTTGATAATTTACGTTTTATTCAAGTTTTAAATGCTGAATGCGATGAAAACCTGAAGGGTTTTATTTCTTAATGCGTCTGTGGTACGATTTACAGTAAGAATCTACAGAAATCATAGACATGGATGTCTTGTTATTATGGGATTTTAATATGCAACTTCATTGAATTTATTGTTTTCTTTAAAACAATAAGACATGTTTTGTTTAAAGATGAACAATATAGGAGCTTTTTTTAAAGTAAATAATTCCTTCATCTTGATAAAAACGTTCCATGGCAGATTTTTCACCTTATAAATAAAATAGTAATTTTGGAACGATTTGATCTCTTTTGAGTTTCTTTAAGTTTTTCATCCAAGGAGTCTAAAAACTTTTATTGCCACAGAGTAATTAATAATGAGCTTCTGTCAATATCAAACCAGAAGTTTATAAGTTTTGCTCTTGTCAAGTGAAATAAACGTCGTCTGCAATCTTTCTAATCAGAAAAGCCATTTTACGCTCAGACAAGCTAAAATATCTCTTGGTTGCAAATTTTACAGGATTTTTTTGAAGAAAAAAAAAGTGGCCTTTTGTTTGAAGAATCATAATTTTATTTTTATGTTTGGGTTTTAATGCAACATTTTTGGTAAAATCCTTTACTATTTCCTCTAAAGTTTATATATTTAAACCTAATATCTCTACATTGTGATGTTTGAAATCAGTTAGAAACTCTGGTTTCTATGCTGATGATGCTGATTCCTATTCTGATAAAATGACATATTTTCCAAACTAGAGAGAAAATGCCATGAATGCATCTCAGCCTGTATGTATAATTTTGACTCTGTGGATTAAAAACAAAATCCACAATCAAACTTTATCACCAAATTGTTTGTTTTATCATCATCAAATTAACAAAAAGTAAAGGCGAATCTTAAATTTGAATCTCTGCTGATTGCTGCAGTCAGATTATCAATACATCCTTTTATTTTATTTTTTAAAAGCAGTCTCAGTTTGTGCTTCTGATTACATTTCCTACATTCCAGCTTCTTGTTCAAACGGCGTTTGAGTGAAAATGATCCTCATGTGACCAAATATTACAAAATTGAGTTAGTAAAAAGAATCACGCCTGGTTTTTCCCTCTTAATCAGTTTAACGTTTGTTTTTTACTAGTAGGATCAGTGCTGTGGGTAAAATGATGCACCAGAGATCAGAACCGGCTGATTTTTACCTCCATCGTCTGAAATACACCAACATTCACGTCCCGTTCAGGTTCAGTCAAAACTGGGAATTCCCACCATTTATCGGCCTTTAAATGCATCAGCCAGTTAACATCCAAGATGGCTGAGACTTTGAAATTATTCCCAAACTTTTTCTGTTGTTAACTTGACACCAAATAAACCTGTTGGGGGAAAAATACAATACAATAAACTGGATTAAAAAGTTTACCAACCACTAAACTAAAACTGGATTAAAGCAATTGGTAATATGAAGCCTCCTAATTCTGGCAAAATTCTCCAAATCTGACAAATATCTGGAAAATCTCCGGTCAAAACTGACCAGAATTTGGACATTTTTACTTTTTCAGCAGTATTAGTCTTCCTAATCTCCTCTGTGTGCAACATACCTGCATTCATTAGCATTATTTGCAATTAGTTTATATCATGATAGTGTTATTATTATAGTTATTACAGCAGGAATCAACTAAAAAAGTG
Organism: Poeciliopsis gracilis; assembly: GCA_911649635.1. Lineage (NCBI taxonomy): Eukaryota > Metazoa > Chordata > Actinopteri > Cyprinodontiformes > Poeciliidae > Poeciliopsis > Poeciliopsis gracilis. The sequence goes on from CAJVRI010001154.1 coordinate 7,457,459, forward strand.
GACATTTTAAATGGAGAGTGATGTTTAAGTACAAAGTTATTTCAACATCAGCTGATAAACACTAAATTTACAGCAAACAAGTTTGATGTATTTTTCCAAAAGTAACAGCAGCCATCAACAGGAAGAGATTAACAATTATTTAAATAACAATTATAACAATAGAGGTTGTTTTTCCATGACATTTAGTTTTTTTGAACTAAATGCCATTTATTTTTTATTATTCAGTGTTATTTTATGTATATATACTCGTGTTTAAGCAGCTGCTTATCTGACAAGATTTAATTTGTACAAAACATTTTTATAAACGTTACACACTGCACTGTTGATTTTGCTGCTTCACACAACTTACTGTTCAGGTTATTCATGGTTTATTGTTGATTCTTTCTGCAAAATCAATTTTTTTTGCCTCATTCTCTTGAAGAAGAAAGTTGGTTTTACATTTTAAAATTCATGTAACATCAAAGCAAATGTATTTTAATGATTTCATAAAATGTTTGGAATAAAGACGCCTGATATAACAAATGAATAAAGTTAATATCTAAATGACTTGGTTTAATAAATAAATTTTGAGGCGTTTCCTGAGGTTTTGCTGCTCAGAGTCCTCTGTGGTAGAACAACGTTTGGCCCGACGCTCCGGCCTGCAGCTCCTTCTCCACTCTGTCCCGCTTTATCTGTGAAACGAAGCCGGAGTCAGTTTGGAAAACCTCAGAGCCGACGGGAAGCAGAAAACCCCGAACCTCACCGTTCCCGCCGGCGAGAAGAGGCTGAAGGAGACGGGGATCATGGATCCGAGGACGAGCGCCACGCCGATGTGGCGACTCGGTGCCATCAGCAGAGAGTTCCTCTGGAAAAATCTTCCCCTGCAAAGAGAAAACGGATTATATTTCTGTCCAAATGCGGTTGAAAATATTAGCCAGTCAGATATTTCCACAGGGTTTAAACTAAGACTGAAATAATTTATCGGATTAATCAATTGAAATTTAGTAGTAAATTAATTAACTGGAGTATCCAAACCCAAAGGCTATTTGGTAGAAAAAAAAACAACATTCAGAGCAATAATTAAGCAAAACGGTACAAAAAAATATGTACAAATTTTCCATTTAAGATTAAAAACATTTATCTGAAAAGTTCTTCAGCAGTTGTAGCTTCAGATAAAATAATAAAAAAAATACTTTTAAGCATCTTTTGGTTTCCAATGAAGTTAATTCTGCACCATATTAATGTTTTCGGCTGCAGATTCATCCTTTGCTACAAATGATCAAACATAAACTAAAGGTCTATTTGCATATTTTAAATGCGTCTCTAATATTGCATAAAGACGTCTTAAGTCATTATATGAGAAATCTGCAAAATGTGCCAATAGTTGTCTATCAAAAGCTTGTCATAATCAATAAAATAATCTATTGATTACAAGTTGCAGCCCAAATTTCCACTGTAAAATTTTACAAACTTTTTTTAAAGACCCCAAACAAAGAAACTGCTATTTCTGCTTTGTCTTTACTGTACTTATTGATGACATCACAAAATGCACAAAAATTGAGAGATCCCAAAAAGAAAAGAAACCCTGCAGCAGCTGCACGGCGCAGTGTTAACTGTAAAATAATGTGGAAAGCTTTGCAGTAAAATGAACCTGAGATGATGTTCTTCCTCAGATAAACTCCATCTAAAGTGATTTTCAAATAAAAACTAGTAATGATATAAAAATAATAAAAATCACCTTTGTAGGAATAAAGCCAGCAGGTTGGGAACGGCAGCAGTCGTCCCAAACAGCACCGCTCTCGACAGCGCAGTTTCCCACACGGCCTAATTAAAGCAAACCTTTGATTCTAAAACTGTTAAATTAAAATGTTTTTTCCACTTATTTAGCTGCTTTTTTAACCTTTGACGCTGCTGCTTTGGAGACGCCAGCAGGGTTTCCGTTACAATCGAACACTTGGATCCCCGTTTCTGTTTCCTGGTGTCTGACGGTGAAGACGTTGAAAAATGCCAGAGCAGCTGAGAGAGGTGAAGGAAAAGATCATGAATCCACAGCAGGGAAGAGTCAGGAACACAGAAAAACAAACAAAAGACCCACAAAACACAAAAACATCAAACACATGGCCACACAAGACTCATAATACTTTGACCTTTTTGAATTCTGCATCTAAAAATTAAAGTATGAAAAAATAAAACAACTACTATAACTAATAACTAGCAAACACACTCGATAAAAACTAACTGAACTTAGACAAACAAAAAGTCAAGACATATAACAGAAACTATAAACTATTCTAACTCTGGTTAAGACGCAAAATAATTTGAACACGTAAAGAACGTGCAGAAAACTTTTTAAATGCGAGAGATTCTCCCATCTTATTTGTTCTTCATGTTACTTCAAATTATTATTATTAAATTATTAATGCAACTTTTCATATTTGCTCCTTCATTTTTAAAATGGGACGTCCCGTGCGAGATGCGATTGTAGACATAAGTTCAGACGTTTTTATGCGACTGAAGCCTAATTTGAGGTCAGGAGCTTCACCTGAGAGCGGAATGGGGAGAATCGACCTGCAGAACGTCTGCAACAAAGAGCTTCTAATGTGGAGTCTGTCGATCAAAAGCTGAGGAAGAGCCTGAAATAATAAACACAGGACATCCAATCAGCAGCTCTTCAAACTGTTTAGCTTTCGGTGACGAACTCTGCAGTGAAAAGCTGCACACACCCCGGCACACGTCGTGTAGGAAACGGTTCCCGCCATGAGCAGGAGCTGCTTTAGCGACGTCTTCTTCTCCTGGAGACAAAGATGAGGTGAAACTGAAAAACCTGCTGCTTTTGAGTCTTTGTTGGCTTTCACAGACTTTACCTTCTCTGCTGAAGAGTTTCTGTGCACGTAGCTGAAGGCGGCGTTGTAACTCTGCAGCAAAAACTGAACAGCAAAATGGATGACTTCAGTTTGTCAGCATCAACAAACTCAGCAAATGCGAAGCGACGCGCATCATTACCTGCCAGAACAGAGCCGCTTTGACTCCGCTGTGAGGCAAAAGACTCGCAACGACCTGGAAACAGGAAGAGGTCGCTCTTTAACTGCTGAGGAAATTAATATAAGCTTCTTTAGGTTAATTTTAATGTGAAGAGAAAGAATATTGACTAAATAAAACAAGCATGTTGCATGTATTTACAGCACAAAACTATATGTAAAATGCATAGTAATAAATTAATTGTATAGATATAATTTGAAAAGAGTAAAAATTGTGACATGAGTAAAAATTTGATGCGTAAATATGTTGGATGTATTTGGATGAGATTTAGGTAGGACTTAAGTTTTGTCAACTTCCTGCAACTTTTTGAACTGGATATGAAATTTAGTTTTTTTATCTTTGATTATTATGATACATTTTTTTCTTTTCAATTAATTAATTTTTTTCTCCAACATCTTGTTCAAAATAAATAAAGATTTCATTTTGTAATTCTGATAATATTGATACCAAGTCTATATCAGTATTTGATCGATACTTTAGTTTCAGATTCCCTCTTGAAATTTTAGTTCCTCGACTCTACTGTTAAAAACGTATCTTGTTTTAATTTGCTCTCAAATTCTATTTTGCACATTAATATAGAAAACAAACCACAAATGTTTTTATTTTTCTACTATTCACAAAGCATTTTGAGAACATCCATAAACTTTATCCAAATTCTATGCCAGGTTTTAACAAAAACACCTAAAAGTCATAAGTTTTATGTTATATCAACCATAAATAATAAGTATCAGGTGTTTTATTTGGTATCGGCAGTTGGAACTTAATTTACAAAAAACATGGTCGGACTTTTCAAACAAAAAGATTTATAAAATAATTCTTTCACTCACTAAGATGTAAATCTGTTTTGAATGTTTTCTAACAAAGGAATATCATGCTCTGTTACTCTGCTGGCAAACAGACTTCGGGTAACAAACACACTTACCAAAGGTCCTGATATTGGTAGATATGCTGGAAAGAAGGAAAAGAATAAAAGTCACAATTTTTTTCCAACTGTACAGGAAACAAAATGCGTTTCAGAAATTTACTTCACGTCACTAACTGGAGGTGTGAGGGTGGAGCAGTGAGATGGTGGCGAGGTGTACGGCAGAGAGGGGAGTTGGAGTATAAATACTGCAGTACGTTAACGTTTTCATTGCAGATTCATTTACTAAAACATCTTTAGGGTCTCTTGTCACTTTAAATCCAAATAAGCTGCTGCTGGCCACGCCCTCCCCAACTCCACATCTACACTCACATGTAAAAATGGCTGCAAACAGATGTGCAATTACGCAACCACACATCTTTGAAAAGCAGAAGTGGAGCCTCCTGCACAACCAACAAGAATGCAGAAAGCAGTTTCTGGATGACGAGTCAACAACAAAACAGCCATTGTGCAGCGCATACAGCGGTAAAACCAGCTGACCAAACATGCTGGAACTCACTTCCATAACCCTTACACCACTAAAACATTATTTAGAAATTAAATAAAAACAAAAAACAACATTGCAGAATACACGTAAGTTTAGGTTAAACACATAATTAACTCCAGTATAATAGATTCAGTTCCCAAACATTTAAAACTTTTACCGTCATTAAATATAACATCAGTTGGCATTAAATTGTTGCAGCATGTCTGAGAAACTGAAAGGTGAATTTTGAATGTTTTGAGACAAAAATGTACATTTTCATTTCATACCTGGTGGGCGGAACAAAAGTGGAAGAACATCACCAGTACCAGGGTGGGAAGAAGACTGTAAACACAAGACAGAATAAATTTCATATGCAAAAACATCAGTCAGTAAAAGTTGAGATCTGTATTAGAGAATATGTGAAGTATTATTAAACTTACAAGTGAGAGGTTCACTGACGATTCATCCTGTCAGAAATGCAGATATTAAAGTTTTGCATTGTTTTTAACCACTGTACGAACTGAAAACACTAAAACGCACTCTGACCTTTTCGTTCAGCTTCTCTGTGCTTCCAATAAGAGAATGGGCTTTCAGTATTTCAGCCTGAGGAGAGCAGAGAGAGCAGATCATTATGACCAGGCCAACATCAGAGCAGAACTCCAGTTACTGTGAAATCTCACATCAGAGGAGAGCAACAGGGATGGATCCAGGAGGTGAACCCAAGTCCTCAACCTACTGAAAAAAGACTAAAAAACAAAACAGGTTCAGTGCAACAATCATTAATGACCTGCGTGTTTAATCACGCGTGTTTTACCTGGCCTTGATTTTTCCACTGCAGCAGATTAGCATCCATAGCGAATAAATAATAAAAGTTTACAGGAATTAAAGTGAAACAACCCGCTGAAAACTAATGCTATAACCATGCCATTCTCATGCTTCTGAGGTCAAGATGTTTAAAATGAGACTTCCGTTTTAGTCACGTGATCAGCGTTCGCGATGCATTCAAAAGACAGGAAAAACAGAGAAATGAAATGTTCTATTTTTAGATTAATACATCAATCAGTAGTTCGGTAATTATGCGAAACTGATATAATTTAAATAAAACTGGAAAAAATGTTACATATATTTGATGAATTAAGACATTAAAACATTTAAATTATTTATGAGATACATAATAAAACCAGAAAATAATGGCTGATCTATACTTGTTTCTTGCATAGTCCTGTTTGGCAATAAATCAGGAATTAATTTAGTATTATAGTCGGTGTTAACAATATGATTAATCCTGACTTCAACGCGTTCTTAACATATACGCCCCTCTCAATATGGCGCCGATGTTGACGTACGACGTTCTGCAGAGCACCTGAAGGCAACATGACCGATAGACGCCTTTTTTTATTCTTCGGGAAATATTTTATTTTGTGTTAAATCTTTTACTGCAATCTAATTTTTCAAAGTGTAACAAAATATATTTATTTATTTTTATTTTATTGATTTTAATGACTGATTTGCGTCCCGCACGTGGCTCAAACCGCCCTCCCGTTGTGACATAATCCAACATGGCGGCCACCGTTGTCAGACAGCTCAGGACCTCTGTGAGTAAAACTCCTAGTTTCTGTCAGCTTATGTCGTTTGTTCGCTCTGTTTACCTCGGTTTGCAGCTCGGGAAGCAGGAATAAACTCATGTCAGGAGAAGTTTTTCATCCATTTGTTCAGAAACACCTTAATGTGCTGCGTATATGTCTAAATTTGACACTATGTTTCCAACCTCTGGTTCGCGGGCGCTCCATGCGAACATAAAAAAAAAAAAAAAAATTCAAACGTATTTGTTAATTATTTGTAAATGTGCGCTATGTTTTTTTGCAAAACTTTAAAAAGAGTTGTGTGACTTAATTTGAGCAGAAACTGAAATAGTTTTAAAATAATGCCAAGATCAAGATGAAGGTTAAAATAAGGTCACAAACAGTGGAGTTATTTACATGACTTCATAAGATGTTTGGCACAGGTTTTCCATTTGTTAAAATATCGCAACAACGTCAATAAAATGAAGACAATTTGTCCCTCAATTTACATTGAAACTCATGAAAATTGACCAAAATCACAAAAAATCATAGTTGTGATTTCTTTGTTTATATATGTTGTTATTAAAATGTCAAATGCTGTTAATTGACTTATAATTAAGTAAAAAAAAAAAAAAAAACAAGAAGGAAGTAAATAGTTGGCAGCTGGCAGCATAAATTCTTATTAAACTGACTTACTTTTTTTCTTGCTCATTCAATGCATCCAAACTATAATTTATATTTTTCACGTTTTTATTATTGTCTTGTAGGTTCAGGTTGCAGCTGCAGGGCTGAAAGCTGCAGCTGCTGGCCAGCATGGAGTCGGCGGCGCTGCCAGGGTCCTTTCTGCTCCTGTTCTCCAGAAATCCTTTTTCTCCACCAGTAGGTATCGCACCAAAAACAACGTCCAAGAGTCAATATTATTCTTTCTACTGTTGATGATCATTAACCAGATTAATTGTTTTAGTCCTAAAGATGAGATTAAACCAGTACTATTTGTTTAAACCAAACACGGCTCTGTTAGGCACGGTGGTGGTTGGGTGATGATTCGGGATCGTTTTGCAACTGTTTTTTTTTTTATTTTAGCTTTTAAAGCAACCAAAAGCAGAAATTTACAGCCGAATGGTGAATAAACAACTAGAGGATTTAATAATTGTACGTCATTTAGCTCTTTATTCTCAACTGGTGTCAAACTACAGATTAAATTGTATTTTTCTTACTGTCAAAGTTTATTTTTCAGCCTTCTGACACCAAAAAATCAATTAGCATCTGCTGAATTCTTGCTATCGTAACTCTACAGCAAGAATTTACTAACTGTGTAAGATTTATTTTTCTATACTTCAGAAAGATTTAGCAAATTAAAATTTTTAGTGTTGGGGGAAAAATGTATCTTTTCATATCAAATAGTTGCTGATTTGTGGTTTACAGACCACAGAGAGAGCTGTTGGCCGAATCTCCAGATAACAGAGTAAGAATCGTTTGACGTTGTGTTTATCAGGCTCCTCCAGATGGGCGGCCGCCGTCACGCAGCCGGCGCCCAGCTTTAAGGCCACAGCGGTCCACAACGGGGAGTTTAAGGACCTGAGTCTGGCTGACTTCAAGGGAAAATACCTCGTCCTTTTCTTCTACCCTCTGGACTTGTGAGTATCTGTGAAAAAAGCCCAGCTGGGTTTTCAGATGTGAAGATGAAGAAACGGAGAGAACGAAAACAATTTGCTATAATTGGCATTGGGTTGAAAAGATTAATCGTGATTAATCGATAAAATCAGTTTATCGTCCAGCTCTGCTTGAGCTCCAGCATCGGCTTTTTGAGTCAAATTTTTAAAATCAAATTTGACATTTACATCCTTTTTAACAACTGAAATTAACATAGTTACTTGATTGTGCTATAAAATTATACTATATTAAAACTATATTAAAATAAGCTAAGCTAACTTTCAGCCAGTTGTAGCTTAAACAAAATTGTTGTATTTATATGGCATTTTGTAACAACTTATATTTTCTTGTTCGTACTTCCCCTTTAATTCCTGCTTTTTCGCTGTTTTCAGTACGTTTGTGTGTCCGACGGAGATCATCTCGTTCAGCGACAAGGCCAAGGAGTTTCACGATGTCAACTGTGAGGTGGTGGGCGTGTCTGTGGATTCTCACTTCACCCACCTGGCCTGGGTCAACACGCCGCGAAAGGTGCAAATGACTCTGAGAACACAGAGACTGCAGCGCGTATGTCGATGAATATGTGTGTTAGCGGCTTTTATTGACGTTCTAGGCTGGAGGTTTAGGAAACATCCACATCCCTCTGCTGTCGGACCTCAACAAGCAGATCTCCAGAGACTACGGGGTTCTGCTGGACGGCCCGGGAATCGCACTGAGGTGAGCTCAGGAGTTATGCCTGTAAACATCTGTAACTTCTTTTGTTCATATTCTTTTGTTATTAATTTAATGGTGGAAATAAAAATCCAGATTTTTAAAAAGTTATATCTTCAAAAACAGCAAATTTGAGGTTAAATTATTGAAAATGGTCCTGATATCGATGAGGGCCCTCTGGAAGAAACTGCGGCTGTTGCGCCAACTCGAAAGTTAAAGTCTAAACTGTTCATGTCCAGCATGTGTGGGGTCTGCAGAGTTGTTGTGTTGGTCTAAAATACATTGAAATATGTGGTAAATATCTGTCTCATCTCTTCTGTTTCATTGTTTTAGGGGGTTATTCATCATCGATCCAAACGGCGTGGTGAAGCACATGAGCGTCAACGACCTGCCAGTGGGTCGGAGCGTAGAGGAAACGCTGCGCCTGGTGAAGGCCTTCCAGTTCGTCGAGACGCACGGAGAGGTTTGTCCAGCCAGCTGGACGCCAAAGTCGCCCACAGTGAGTATCTCTGGGAAAACTGCGGATCCCTACAGCACCTAAACGTCCCTGATGCTGTCAGTAGGAGGAATATGGCAGGCAGTTTTAACATAAAATCAGTTTCACCACTTTTACAACCAGACATTTTAAATTGGCTTATGATTGGCGTATTAGAAAATTAAGATATCTCTAATTATGTTCTGACTTGTATAAATGACAAATTTGCCTTTGAGTTGTCCGGTGCTTCACAACATCACAGGTAGATAAAAAATAAAACATTAAATAAAATTTAATTTAATCAGAAGTAATAAAAAAATGATAAATTTAGCAGTAAAATATAAAATGAATAAAAACAAGACATCCTTAATTTTAGATGCATCAATTTCCCCAAAACTCAAATTAATTACTAATTTCACCCTTTTTTCCAATCAAAATTTGTGTAAGATATCTCCATATCAACCAGATATCTAAAACCAGATTGCTTTATGATTTGAAGTATGTTGATTTATTATTCCATCTAGTCAAAATATCATAGATTTATGAAGCAGTTTCAAATTTCAATAAAATGACGATATGCTTTTTGAAGATGCACCATTTTCAGCTGAGAAATGGGTCGACTCGTCTCTTCGCTTTTCAAAGCTGCTTTGATGCTTTTTGTTTGTAAAAAGTAAATCAGCAGGAAATTTTTTGCAGACTTTTAAAACAGTCTTCAGGTTCTGCTCAACCAACAAGAATCCATTCCTCTTTTGGATGAGATTAGCTTTGAGTCAAGGTTAGAGGTCGATCAGCCCGTCTGCTTCATGTTTGACTAATCTCATTACTTTACCTGAGCAAAGGTTACAGATCTGCCTGGCTACAGCGTGACCTTCATGTTGACCTTCTGCTGGAAGGAGCTAAAAGTTCAATTAGGAGTCCTGCTGAATTTAGTTTTTTTTTTTTTTGCAGTCAAAATCACTGATTTGTGTGGCGTTACTTTACAAATATATTCAAGAAATGTTTAAATATTTTTTCCAGTGAACAGCTTCCAAATTCCACACAGAGAAGAAAAAACACACAATCAGATTTTATTCCTTCAGGAACTTAAATGGTTCCCAAATAAATATTTAGGTTATATTTAGTTCCCAACTAAACATTTAATTTTCAAACTAAATGTTAGCTCAGATCAAAATATTTGAATTTAGGAAGCTAAATATTAGCATCACTGACAGCCAATATTTTTGACTATTTGTGTAAAACTTAATTATGGTTCAGTGTTTAAAAAAAGCAGCTATTTTTATGTGAATTTCTGGGATCCAGAACTGAATTAGGTTTCTGCACATTGCATATCTATAATTAGGAAATGAAAATTCATCCACATTTCTGCTCTTGCGCTATATAAAGTTCATTACACATTTTAAGAGTTTTGATCTCTTTGATGATGGTTTCCATGGATACCTGAATGTCATGTGACCAAATTAAATCCAAATCAGATTTTCTCTTGTTGTAGCAAAGCAAAAAAAATTCTTGTTGGTAAATTTTCAAAAATATTTGCCACATTAAACACCTTTTCTGGTTATTTTCTATAGTAAAAATGTAAAATTCTTGTTATTTATAATGAGCTGCACTGCTGCCTTGCAACATGAAGGTCCTGGGTTTGAATCCCCAGCTGGATTTAGTTTCTACTCTTATTAAATGTTCAGTTGGAGCAGCATAATGTTGTCTAATTCTCATTCCTTTTCAGATCAAACCAACCCCTGAAGGATCGAAGGAGTACTTTGAGAAGGTCAACTAACCGCTGGGTGAAAATTACTGGAAATAATAAAAAGCTTCTTAGTTTACCGATAAATCTGTTCGACAAAATCCCGTCTTTGATTCGTCTGGACCAGTTTGTGTTTCTGTTTATCCACTCACGTCTCTACTGTATGAAGATAATAAAAACCACACTGAGTAACCCCTGTACATAAACATGTTTATTTTCTTTTTACAGCAAGTTAATATGCAGGTTCAAAATGTCTGACATTGGTACACAACATGAAGTGCCAAAAATCAACCAAAGTGGGAGAGAACTGGAAATTAGAAAAAAAGGCATTTGCCACTTCTCATACAAGTAGGGTACATACTGTATTTACACAAAGTAGGGAGAAACACTCTGCAGCACAGTGTGGTGATGAAAACATCTAGTTTTAGGTGTACATAAACTTTACTTTGTACAGTAGCAGAAACGAAGCACCGCCTCGTTCCTGCAGATAAACAATGTTTTTCTTTTTACCGAAGCTTTGCTTACCGAAAGACGTGGGCCCTCTTTAAAGCTTTGAAATCCAAAAAAACGTCCTCCAAACGAAGAAAAGTGGGACAAAATGTGGCTTTAAGGGTTCAAATCAGAAAAATGGAGGCAGAATTTGATGAAGATGGTTAATGTGGAAAAAACTTCATGCAGTTTCAGGCAAGCTGTAACAGCGCCCACCCCAAGCACCGAACTAAGAAAAACAAATCAATGCAACTAAAGGATTCATTAAAAAAAGAAAGAGAAAAAAAAGACACCCTGTAGTAAACTGTACAACGAAAATACATTTGGGATCTACATCTAAAGGTACATTATTAAGGTTATATACACGCCACCCCATCCATATATTATCTTTACATGTAGACTTCATTCAACCCAAACATTTAGAAAACAAGACTAACTTGGAGATGGGATCACATCAAACGGCCATTAAAAAAGCAACAAAAATAATCAGTTCTTCCTGCACCTCAGCTGCTGATCCGTTTCTGTCCAGTGCAGAAACCCGACAGCAGGGCCAGAACCTCACCGACTGGATGGACTGCTTCTGGAGAATTAAGCCGCCAAACGGAGGTTTTTGTCGTTTTCAGTGAAAGCAAAAGAACACACTACGGTACGGCGGAGATACGACAACACTTCGAGTGACTTCCAGGAGTACAAAATAGAAACAAGCCCGGCTCTCGAATAATCCGACGCAACAGAACCAAGGCTTTCCGAACGCTCCGGCCTCTTCACTGAAGAGAGCTACGCTACTCCGTCAACGTGTCGTCTCGTTTGGGACTGGCTCGGGGGGGGAAAAGAGAGAAAATTCGGCTTTAAACATTCAACCCTCCCAACCGTTTCCTAAAGCAACTGATTAAAAAGTAAAAACCTTGAGTTTTACATCTCCTCCACAGATTTCCCCTTCTTAAAGTCACGGTGTTGAAATTTATTCAGAAAAAAAAAACAAAACAAAAACAAAACAATGTTGAACAAAGTGAGATTCTCACAATCTCTCTGCAAGAGGGAAGGGAATAAATGACTTGTGCCTGCCGTCTTCCAGAACACGAAGGTGGATCAGTCAAATCCCCGTGTTGCTGCTTCGCTGCTTAGTCGATTTTCACGTTTGTGTAGATCTTCCTCACGAAGGCACTTGTTCCCATGTAGCCGACGGCGCCTGGAAACAGATTGAATGAAGCGGGTCAGTTCTGCAGAGAAGGTCTAGTGAAAGTCTGAGCAGCAGTCGGACCCGGGGAGCCCAGAAAGCAAAAAGAAAAAAAAAAACCTGATCAGCATCAAACACTTTTTAAAACGGGGGTTGTATGGAGTGTGTCTGAGTAGGCATTAGGCGGAGATAGTCAAATCAAACCTGTCACATCATTGAAGAGCAGAAGAATTTGTTCTGATGTATGGATTTCAGACTAAAACGGTGCTGACCCTCTCCCACCTGGTGCTGCATACTGCTGGTCAGCTGGCTAAAAGCAGGCTTCTTGAGTTTTTCACGAGAAATATTTACCATTTCAAAAACAGCTGTGATGCAGTAACTAAGGCTGAAACAGTCTGATTAATTGCGATGAATCAATTATTGAAATAACTAATTTAGTCAAATTGCTAACCAGAGTGCACCAACTGAAAATAGTTTTGAAAAGAAAAAAAATTTCCATTAAAACAGTTTATGACATTTTGGTGTTTAAATCAGAGCAGAAGAGCAGAAACTCACCACACATGATTCCCAGAGCAGTGCTGAACACGGCCATGTAGCCAAAGTAGAAGGATGTTTGAAATAACCCATACATCCTGAAATACACCGGAAAACGTTTTAGAATCCACTACATTTTTTATTTTATTTCAGTTTTCTAACAATTATTGTAGCTCCAGCCATCACTCACTTAGTTTTGAAGAAGTAGTAGTAAAAGGAGTACATGTAAACATAAACCGCAGTAGATGCAGCAGAGAGGAAGCTCGTCCACTGCCTGGAGAAACATCAGACACACAGACATTACATTTACTCAGTTACATTTACTTTTGGAAATATTGAACCATTAGGAATGTTTTATTACGCTGCACTTTTTACTTTCACTCAATTTTATAATGTAGTATTTCTATTCTTAGCTGAGTGAAAATGTCTTCATTTTTTTTACTGAAAATTCACCAGAAACAAACACGTTTGTGTTAAACTTTCATAAGTCTTTCATTAAAAATACATGATTTTGAACAAATATTTTTGCCTGATTTTGTTACTTATATGAATTATTGTCATTTTGGTCCTTAAAATATAAAGTCAAATTTCCACTTGTCTTTATATTTTGGTCCATCTTATGATGTAATTTTTAAATATTAAATGGTTGCTGTTTTGATCAGTTAGAACTTGATTTGACTTTTTACCAAATAGTTTTTTACCATTATTCTCTGCAGCATAAGCACATAAAGGAGAGAATAAACCCTGATGTGTGTTTAAAAACAAAGCAAGCAAAAAAACCCCGCTCACCATCTGTAGTCCTCGGCGTTGAGCAGGAAGTATGTGCACACGATGGTGACGCACACCGTGACGATGCACAGGATCACCAGAACCAGCATCATGAAGCCATACACGTAGTAGATTTTGTAGGCCCAAAAGGAGGTGAAGATGAAGTACCTGACAGGAGAGGAGAGAGCGTGTCGCTGCAACGCGTCGTCTAACGGAGAACCAAATCATTTCCTCAGGAAACACTTACATTTCAATGAAAATGGAGCCAAAGGGCAGGATTCCCCCGAGGCACACGATGACAGCCGGCTCCATGAACCTGAGGCAGGACGCGATTCAGCACAATCAGCATTTATGTTTCATCACTTAAAGAAGGATAAGTCAGACTTCTTTTGTCTTCTGTTTTGCTTCTGATGTTTCCATGAAAAGCAGCAGTTTGTCCTCAGAGTCAGTAGGTCAAACTTACAGAACAGAAATAACTTCAGCTGTTTCAGCAGCAAAGACACAAGTTCAAACAAAAGGTAAAATATACATCAAAATAATACAAGACTGAACAAGTGAGGGCAGATTTACAGCATAAGCAAAAACTCCTGTACTTAAAATACTCAAATGTGCAATTGCTGCTGGCTAGTCTGAAGGAGCTGAGTGGGGCTGCTCTCTTAGGTGGAAAACACTGCAGCTCAGAGGAGGAGCTGCGCCAACCAGGCGTCTTGCCATGGAGACTAAAGGATTTCTCAAACATTCATTAATGAGTTAAGGCAACACTCCAGGTTTTATTCTGATGCAGGAATATTATAACCTGATATAAAGCTGGAAAAAGTTGATTTGATTTGATATGATACCGTCCCTTTAAGCAAATGTACAAGATGTGCGTTTAAAATAATGACAGACTCAAAAATGTAACAACAGCAGGGATTTGTTGGTTATTAAGTCTAGGGCTGAAACAATAATCAATTATTGAAATAATTGTCAACTAATTTAATAATCAATCAATTGTTAACTTGTGCAAAGTCCAGACTAAAAAAAAGACCATATGATAGAGATAAAACATTCAGAGCATTAACTGGGTCAAAACTGAACAAAATCTTTAAATTTTGCAAATGAGAAAAGATTTAAAAACCTTTTCTTTTCTCAAGTGGATGTTCAATAATAAGGAGTTTTTATCTTAAAACAAGCTTCTATATTTTGCTGAAATGTTACTTGTAAGTTAGTTTTGTTTTATTTCATGTGTGATAAGATATTTACTCTAAAATCTCAGCAATACTTGGTAAGAATTTGTGTTTTTGCAAGATAATCCATCCAACTGAACATGTAATTTTGTGTAATGTATGCGATGCTGTGCCTCCGCTCCCTCCTGTACAATCATCCACCCACCATTTCTTCTCGGGGATGGGCCGCGGCACGGCGTTCACTCTGCAGGGGAAGTTGGGCTGACCAGACAGGTTTCTCCCCAAAATGGTTCCCACGAGATTCAGAGGCAGAATGACAAAGAAGCAGATGCAGCAGACAGCCACCTGGAAACAGAAAATATATTTATGTTTACATTTGCTGTGTTGTTTCATGTCATCCCAACTGTGGTTGCTGCAAAGAGAAATCAACACAGATGATCAGCAGATGAACTGATTGGTCCAGTTTATTTTTCCCCATTTATCTCAAATAAAAGGAAATGCTTCTTTATGAGACCAGATGGGAGACAAAACCATGTAGAGTAAACGGAGCAAACTGACGGAATTGTTTCTGGTGATTTCATGCTCAGCTGCACAAGAGCACAAATATATGGAGAATGAAGAGTTTCAGACATTTTGGCAAGTAAAGAATGTTTAAAATTTAACCAAGATTTGTCCTTTTGTAGCTCAAAAGTTTAGTTAAGTGGATAAAAAAAAAAAACTGGTATTTACTAGGATTTGGATCACTGTGTTTAACCAAGTTTAATTATGTTAATGTAAAACAGATTTTGGTGTTTTAAAGTCTGTTTGATTAAAAAATAAACGTCACTGGATAGATGTGGTTATTTAAACCAAATGTGTTTTGCACTGGAAGAAGATTTTAATTCATTGTTAATAATTCTGCCTGTATTTAAAAAGTCTCATTTATTCTTGAATTCGAGTCAGTGGCAGAAAAACAACAACTATCCAGCCACAATCAGCCAGAGATGTGAGATTCTGTCAGTAGTGCTTAAAGTACAGCCATTGTGTTAGATTTCATTCGGTGGTATCAGAGTAAAGGAGGCTAAAGACACATCTTTATGTTGACTTTATGATGTTTCATGCACTTTCTTTTGTTCCAACACATATAATTCCACTAAAGTACATTCAGGTTTATGGTTTCATGTGAAACAGAGGGTGTGAATGCTGACTCTGCTTATTTACTGAGCACCAAATCAGGCCTTCAAGCAGCTGTTTCTAGTTAAGAACGTAACTGTTAGTGAATTGATAAAGTCAGGAAACGCCCTGTGAAATGCATTTAATTCAGCTGAACTCTTTAGTTTAATCCGTTCATCCAGCGGATTCATTACTTCTGCTGTTCATCACCGACACCAAACGTTTTATTCTCATCGGTCTAATCGGGTTGCAGCAGATTGCCGACACTGCAAGCTGTTGACTCAGATTCCTTCTGCGTGCTGCAATGTGAAGCAACGACTCACCATGGTCCCGAAGGGGATGGCTCTGGAGGCGTGGTAGTAAATGGCGATGAAGTTGATGAAAAAGGCCGTCCCGCACACCATGGCTGGGATCATGAAGGCCCCGATGAACATCTGCTTGATCCATCGCCTGCCTGAAATAACAGATTCCCACCATTTTAAAGGGGTTTTCTTTTTAAAGAGCTATGATTTGGATGCTTTATTACCTCCTTGTTTTGCATACAAACTTCCACCGAAGTAGCCGTTGACAGGAGAGGTTGCAGCATAAACAAAAATGGCTGTGCTCAGCATGGAGCCTCTCCTGCACAAAACACAGGTTTGAGTTCAGACCAGTGAACAGTTTCCTGTTTTATTCCACATAAAATGTATTTGATGTTTTTATTGTTTTTTTCTATTCGCATCCCTTAAATCCCACATGACAGTAAAGCCTGAAACTGCTTTCATTTAATTATTTAACCTGCCAAAAACATACAATGTTGAACAATTTGATGAAAGCAGAAGCTAATACAGAAATAAATATACAAACATTTCAATGACTTTGTTAGTCATTTAAATGTTTTAAATTTGTTCTTAGCTAAGGATCTAAAACTTAAACAAAGCCTGAGAGAAACTACAGTAATGTGGTCAAACTTAGAAAAAAAAACAATACAAGATCAAGAGCTGATTTGTAAAAAGCAACACATTTTGTCAAATCTAAAACTGTTTCTGGGCTGCAAAACCCATAAAATGCTATCAATAATGGATACTTTTGGGACATAACTGCAGCGGCTGGAAAAAAAACAATTATAAAAAAAGATGGTACAGACAGAGCAAATAGGTTGACTGTGGTGATCAAACATTAAAAATAAACTGCAGCAAAACGTTTTCCAAGTGGCTCAGAAAGTGTTCTTAGCAATAATGTAAAATAAATAACGCAAGTTGTGAAGCGTAGAATTAGACTGCATAGATCTTCCCTAATGGATCAGGAGCTTCATCACTGAAGCTAAAATTTTTCTCAATTTTTGGAACAGTGCATCTCTAGTATTTATTTAATTCACCATAAAAAATGGAAATAAAGAAGTAAAAACAACACAATGTTCAGAGTTCAGTTACTCACTCTGTGTATAGATCCTCTACCATCGCAACAATGATGACGATGAAGGAGACGGAGAAGATCTGGCAGCCGGAGCCGATGAGCGAGGAGAAGATGAGCGGATGGCTGGACGGCCTGAACACGTCGCCATGCACCTGCTTCCAGCCGTATTCATCCCCCAGATCCCTGTCCTGTCGACACACGGCAACAGGAAGCAGATCAGCATCAGCGACGAAGAGGCGTTTAAAACCAGCATGATGCAACCAAAGTTCCCACGGGTCGCTCACCATGTCGTCCATTTCTTCTTCTTTGCTGTATCTGGCGTAATCCTTCCTCAGGGTTCTCATTAGGATCATGGACACCAGGCCCACCAGGAATATGACCATCATGAAGGAGTTAAAGATGGAGAACCAGTGAATCTAAAGGCAGGAAAAAAGGGATAAATAAATATATTGACAGATCATTTCATCTCCAGACACTTTACAAAAATAAAAAACTACACATTCAGTAGAAATGAAAACAGGAGATTAGAATGAAAAGGGCAATTTGAACAGAAGCATTTTGATTTATTTTGGAAAGGCTTGTTCTGGATAAACTGTCCCTGAAATTATCACAATAAACGATAATATTGTTGTTTTGGAACTATTTTCAAGTAGCATGATGGCATAATAATGCAAGTAAACCCCCTAAAAAAATCCAACTTTAATTTCCAGCAAACATTTACCAATGGAACTGGAAGATATTTTAAATATACAAACTAAGTAAACAAAGCAACAAATAAAACTGTTACTTGAGTCTCTGTAAATAAAACTATCCTTCAAAAAAGGGATTAGTTGAAACCAAAGCACCAGATTTAAGATTTTAATCATCCAGTTTTTGGTAGAAAGAGAAACAAAACAATGGAAATGATCAAGATTGTTTTAATTTATTGTGCAGTTGATTGATTTATTGCGACAGGCTTAGTTGTAGTGGCTTTGAATGTGTGCAACAGTACTTTAAATAAATGTTGTAAATGACTGGAAGTCGGTGAATCTGCTGTAAAACTGGGGTGATTTGAGAAAATGTTGGGGATTTAGTCTGAATCATCTGAAGTTCCCAAACAGAGTTTCAGAAATGAAACGGAGAAATATGACAAACACTGTGGATCAGGATGGAAGCAGAATGTGAGCAAAGGAAAGGACAGAGATAGAAGAGGAAGAACATATAAATAGAATTAAAGTCCTATATAGCAGGAGAAATGTTTTGGCTTTTGAGAAAAAAAAAGAAAAACAGTCATCAGTTTTATTTGCACTTCCTGAACAGCAGCATCCAGTCCAGCATGAAACCTGAGGAACATTTCACTCACCCGGTGCTGGAAGAAGGACGGGTCCAGGTACTTGTCAAACCTGTCCTCAAACTTCACATCCGACTTCTTCCATTTCACCTGGGTGGGAACAAATGTGCAGGATTTCAGGTCAAATCCCGTAACCCACGGTTACCGTGGAGCCCAGCGACACGCCGCACTTCCTGCCTCTTTTCCCTTAGCAGCCAATCAGAAAGTGGTTCACACATTTCCTAGAAGTGTTTTTCTATCACTTTCTATCATGCTCCCAATAGAGATTGTATATTTTTAATTATTATTGTCAATCTGATCATATTTAATCATTTATTTGTAAAACCACTGGCATCAGCATTCTATGATCTGATTGACAGGCAGTACATTTTGTTTTTTTAAGTCTCCCAACAAGTTTCCAAGTTCAGTTTATTAATCAGTGAAATTTAATCAGCACTGCTCAGTCTGCGGGATTCTCAAAAGAGGAGAAAATACTAATGATTCATAGTGATTTGCTTTTTTTTTTTTTTTTGCCTAATCAGTAAAATGTTTTTAAAAACTTTTTAAAACTGCAAAAAGTGGTTACTTGTCAGCTCCTTGTGCTTTTTTTTTCTTGAAAACATGTAAAGCTGTTAACATTTTTTGTAGGGATTTAACAATATGAAAATTTTGGCCAACAGGTATTAATATTGCTGTTCTGACCGATAACCAATATCATATCTATTTTACTAATGTGAATATGAAAATAAATGCTGGAATAATATTGGCCCAGTTTTGTTTGTCAGATGATACCAATGTTAGTGCCGATATTTCTCTAAGGCTCAGTGAAAAGATCAGCAACAATATTGTGTCTCAGAAGAGATGAAAAGCTCAGAACATTTTAGATTCACCACAAATAGGCTTCATCCATTTCCTGGACTTTTTCTGTGATCTACAGAGTTAGAACAAGTCTGTTTTGTTTTAAACACCAAAATAAGAACAAACAATTACAAATCCAGTAGAAGAGTTTGTGTTTATTTTGATTCAAATAATTTAAAAAGACTTTTATAGTTTTTTTTTAATGTTTTATTGCAATTGACTGGATTTTTTCCAAGTTGTTTTTTTTTTAAACATATTTAAAAAAAGTCATCATAATGTCTTTAAATACACATTCGTATGAATCTGATATTTAAATGTGTATTTATATTTCTTCACTCAGTCAGTGAGAAAAAAATCTGAAGTTCTGCTTTTTATGCAAAACAACAGTTTTCATGCCAGTGGCTTTGCTAAGTCATCACCTTTGTATTCAAATGTATAATATAAACATATATGCGTTGTTAAAAGCAGCAAACGTTAGCCAAACTAATCTTCACTTTGAGTATCCTGATGACTAGTCTGACTGCAAGTATATTTAATTACATCAAAACATTTAATAGATTGTAATTTAATAATTTATTTGTCTAACCCTAACCGTCTGAACTTTTAAACCCAATTGTTAAAAACGGGGAGATTCATAGATTAGCTCAGTTCTGCCGTCGTCTCATATGCTCAATATATTTCACAGATCAAACAAACGTATTTGCATTTTCCAGAGTTTAATGAAATCACGAAACAGAGGCCTAATATTTGCATACTATGTACAAAGAGCTCTTAGTACTCACAGAATACGACATGGCGATTCTGGTGTTTGGCATGAGCTTCACTTTGCCTTCGCTTGTCAGGTTTACGTCAACGATCCTGTTGCCGTTGTAGCCGATCTCCAGCTTTTTGTACGTCCAGAGGTAATGCTCCTCTCCGTTTTCATCCGCCTCGCCGACGATGCCTTAATAAAAACAGCAATACGGATAATTTTGGGAGATCTTAAAACACTCATTGAAATTTTATCAGGAGACAACTGAAAATCCAAATTTATCATCATATATGATAACGGATAAATTTCCATCCCTACCAGATCCTTCTGCTCTAAGGCAACACCATCTAACTTTTAGTATTATTCTGTTTAGTCGCACAAATTCACCACAAATATTTACAAAAATGCTGAGAAGCAAAAGTAACACTTTCTGTAATACTTTCAGAAGCAAAGTAACAATTCTGCTTCTGTGCAGAAACTGTTGCTTTGCTTTTAGTAATTATTAAAAAGGAACAAGAAAATACTTTTATGCTACAAATAATGAACATTTAGAATCCAATATAGCAGCCAGTGTTTTTCCCATCCACATAATATCCCGGTTTGAACTCAATCAAATTTAGAACACCGTCAGAAGTGTTTCTCCAAGGTCATAAAGTAATAAAGTCGAGCTCCGCTGTGTTTGAGCTTGTGCATACAGTTCACTGTCATGACTCAATGCAATCCACTGGGCTTATCAACCCACACTGAATTTTATGAAGTTATCTTAAAACTTCAATCCAACTGAATCCATGTGTTTGGATTGTTGGCATGTTTCAGGATACAAATTTCAGATGTTTGATCTAAATATCTAAGCATCTCAGAAGTGATGAATCATGTTTTAATCCCTTGACTGCAGCAGAGTAAATATCAGGGCCCCACCCACTGCATGCAACATCCGCATGCAGACGGGTGGATGTTTAATCAGCCGGAGGAGTGGTGGCCACTATTGCGAAAAAAATAAATAAGTGACAACAAGTTTAGCATGAAGAGGAAGAGACCTAAGAAGGGTCTTTCATATCCCTCTAATAGTATAGGTTGTGTGATATCAAAGCTCTTTTGCACAGGTGGATACACTACTCGCACGTTACTGTGGGTCGTTTGCATGAGAGCCTGTAAAACAGCACATTGATGCATCTTCATTCCCAGAACTATGTTTTTCCTTTTTGGCAGGAAAAACATAGCAATATTAAAAAATCCCAAACCTTTTCAGCATCAACCAAAACCCCAGAGGTTGAAATTAGTGTCACTTACCCCAGATGGGCAGGTCATCGATGTACATCTGATACCAGTAGTGGTTCTTTATGGCGTAAACAAAAGCATCCTGTTTGGGTTTATCTAAGTCAATTTCACAGTATGTGTTCTGCATGACTTCCTCTGCAGAGATAATGGGACAAAACATTTTGAATTAGGTGCCATAAAATGTTAAACATATATACATACATTAACGGTTTTACTCATGCGTTTGGGCCAAACAAAGCAGAAAACCTTTGAACTTGATGTCCAGGCCGCTGAACTCCAGCTCCACCCCCTGCAGAGCCTCTCCAAGGGTCTCATGGTAATGACTGATGGTCTTCTTGGAGCCCGCGCAAAAGGGCAAAGAGAAATACTTGTATGTCTCCTGTCGATTGTGGTAAGGCCCCACTGTGTTCATCCATAAAACAACTTCCTCCTTATCTGTGTACTACAAAGGAAACATAAAGGGATTTATTCAGAGCAGTGCAAGATTGCGACACTTGTTCTGCAGGTCCATCGGGTTTCTGAATATACAGTACAGCCATAATTATCTTTAGGTACAGTTTTATATCAGTGACAACTCAGCAGATAGTGAGGTTTAAATAAAAATAGGGAAACCATTAAAGCGTAAAGTATGCATCAGCCCGTTACCGACATCAAGGCGTGACAGGGTTTTTAAAAGTGTTTCAAAACTGCACAAAAGTGAAATATTTTATAGATCTGTCACAATCACAAATTTTGCTGAACAATAAATTGCCCCAGAAGTTATTGCGATAAACAATAATATTGTTGTTTTGAGACCATTTTAAGTAATATAATGCAAATGGTATAATAATACAAGAACACATTCTCAAAGGTCAATAAACTGTAAATTCTAATGAACGTTTAACACTAGAACCGGAAGACATTTTAAATATCCAAAATAAATAAAACAACAGAAACAACAAATAAAATGAATAATGAAGTATCAATAAACTTCATTTACTAGCTTTCAAAAAAGGTCTAGTTGATTCCAAAACAGCAGACTGAAGACTTTTATGATCCAGTTTATGGTGTAAAAAACAAAAAAAAGAGAAAAATGCTAAATCATGCAAATGGAAATTATTTAGTTTGTTTTAATTTATCATGCAATTAATTGATTTATTGCAACAAGCCTACAACCTGCTTTTCTATACAATGCAGATCTGAAGAGTGAGTTGCTGATGTCTCCAAAAATAAACACCCTTTATTTGCTATTGAAAGTTATAGGTCTAACATTTTCAAATGCAAATTCAACACAAAAAATTAGTATTTATTTTTCTCAATACCGACTACAAAACAGCCAAAGTTAATTGCTAAACTATGTTTAATTAACTTGAAGATGAGAATAAATGTTGAAAAACAATCCAACTTTTCTAGAATCTTTATTCTCAAATATGAGCCCAGGTCAGGTTCACATTCCATCCAAAACAGAAAATGATTTATAGCTTCATTTCAGAGTTTAAAAATGTTTAATTTCAAAATGAATCTAAGCTGAATGTTTTTTTTGTTTTTTTTATTTAAGGCAGAAATACTCGTTTGTAATTATGTAAATGTCTTATTCTACAGTAATGAACATAACATTTGGACTCAAAGTAGGATTATTACATATCAATTAACTTATGTTTCCCATCATACTCTAGTAGAAGTACAAAACGTTAATTTAAATGTCGTGATATATTTTGGATTGATTCTAAAACACAAATATTCAAATTTGAATGCAAACTAATGAAAATACACCAGTTATCACTTTCAGGTACACCTGTCCAGAAAGCGATATGCGGTGGCTGCGTTTGCTTACGTTCAAGGAAGTTAACTTCCACGTTGTATCAGTCTGCTCATCACACTGCTCTCATACCTACACCGGGTTATATTTTATTCAGGCTGATCAATGAGTCCAAGACCTGCTCAACTCTTCTAGATAGTACCTGACTGCAATCAAACGTATAACAGAGTGAATACCAACAGGCCTCAACGTTTCCCCGGTGTTCCAGCTTAGCCTATTTACGGTTCTACTTCTGTTTTAAGGCTAAATGTACTTTTAATTTACTCAACTGACTAATGGAAGCCTCTTGGTGCTATACGAACAGATTCCACCGGTGCTAAAGGAAAGCTAGTGTGGAGCCGTTGTGAAAAGCTAACAGTTAGCATGAGTGGTTAGGCCGATTAAAGGTTGCATGTTAGCTGGCTAATTGAATGCTTATCTGTTCAATAGCACAGCAAGTATCGATTTATTACTCAACAGTCTAAAGTTATACACCCTGGTATGTGTGTGATCACGTTTCTTGAACCGCAGCTAGCAGCTTACCCACAGCACAAACGTCCATTATTTTTCAACGATCCCCCCCTCTCTCAGTCGGCCTCATTTAAACGCCGTCTTACCGTGTGTTCATGCTCATCCGCGTCAACAGGTAATAAAGAGCCCACTACTGCAAGGAAAGCCGCCACTGCCAACTTCCACCGGGAAGAACCCATTATTTTTTGGTGAAAGTATGCAGAAAGATTGGGGTTGTTAGCTACGTTGGGCTAATATCCCACCTTCTTCCTGGTTGTATGACAGAGGCAGTTTTCAGTGATGCTTTCTGTACACTCTCACCGAACCTACACTGGATTGGTTGAGAGGTGTCACGTGGTGCTCGGCGTCCAATCAGTGCAGAAAGCGATGGCTCCAGCGGTGGCTGGAGGAACTCTGTCGGCGCATCTTCCGCAGGCTTCAGCCACGTCATCCCGACTGCCAAGACCAGAGCTTCACCTTTGAAGACCCGACCACGCGTGGACGGTGCGGGGGGTTATCATACAATAACACTTTTAAATTGTTCTCAATGACCTAAAGCTGTCACCCTGTTTGCTATCCTTAAATTGACATATTTGTGGAGTATATCTAAAAGTACGGAAGAGGATTAGGGCCATTGAAAAAAAAAATAATTCTGACTTTAATCACAGAATTCTGGCATTAAAGTCAGAATATTGAGGAAAAAAGTAATCATTCTGAGATTAAGGTTAAAATTCTGAGATGAAAATCAAAATTTTGAGATTAAAGTCAGAATTCTAACTTTTTTAACTTTATTTCAAACAACATGAACATACATTCAGCTGTTAACTCAAAGACAAATATTAAATATTATAATAAAAAACAAAGAATAATTACAGACACTGAGGGTGTTCCCCTAGTTTACTGAACAGATGATTTGGAGAAATATTCCACATGGAATTTGGATTTTTTTAGAATCCTTTTAATCCAATTAATTTTTAACATTTCATTAAAAATAGTAAAAGTCAAAACATTTAAACCTCCTTCAGCTAAAGAGTTTGACAGAACAGACTTTTTCATTTTATGGGCCTTATTTTTCCATACAAACTTGAAGAGAATTTTATCCAGATTAGAACAGAACGATTTACTAATGCGAAAAGATAAGACACCCTTGACATTCCTTCTGTTTTGCTTAATAGTACTCTACTATAAATAGTTAAATCCCTAGCTAACAACTGTTACATTTCTTTTTAATAGAGTCACAAACAGGAGTAAAATTAGTACCCATGTTATTGTGGTGGAGATTATAATTCCTAGGTAAGTTACAGTGTTTTTTAAAGGTATATTACACATTTCAGTAATAGCAGTTGTCTATAAAGGAAGGATGTTACATTTTTTGAGATTGAGTTTCAATCCTGGAATGCTTGAGAGTTTAGCTATAACAGGCAGAGCTACAGGAATTTCATTAGAATTTCTTAAAAATACTGCAGTATCATCAGCAAGTTGTGACATTTTAAGTTCTTGATCAAATATTTTAATTCCCTCAAATGAGCTCTGTCTGATTAAATAATTTAGAATTTGGCCAGCAAGCAGAAAAATGTAAAGGGAGGGAGGACATACGTTACGAACCCCTTTATTGATTTTAAATCAGCTAGATGTGCCATATGGAAGTTTTATAGATCTGTTATTATCTCTATAAAGTGTTTTAAAGGCTTTAATGAATAACATACCAAAGTTAAAAAAGGACAATGTGTCAAAAATAAAGTTGTGACTAACTGTATCAAAGGCCTTTTGATAATCTAAAAACTAGTCATTATTTAATAGAGTGATGCCAAACCAATAATCTTTTATTAAATGATCTTTATTTGGTTTAGGGATCAGAGTGATAAGACCCTGTTTCGTTGATGGAGGAAGTTCTTCTTTTTTAATGGATTCATTATAAACTGCAAGAAGAAATTCTGAAGTTTTAGTCGAGAATTTGTGACAAAATTCTGATGTCAAACCTTCATTGGCTGGTGACGTGTGAGATTTAAGGTTACTGATGCCCATTTTATCTCTTCAATACGGAGTATTTAATCACAATCCTCTTTTAAAGAGTCATTAGCTTTGTTCACTTCTACAAAAGACTTTAATACATCTGTGCAGTTATCATTTTTATAAAGATGTCGATAAAAATTTTATATATATTTTGAAATTACTGAATAATCTTCTGTTACAGAATTATTTATATTTAATTTGGACAAAGATTTTCTTTCAAAGTTTCTTTTTTCCATCTTAAAAAAGTATTTGCCATTTTTTTCACCCTCAATCCATTTTAATCCAGACCGAATAAAAGCACCACATGCTTTTTCTTCATATATTTAATCTAACTCTTCTTGATGTTTCTGTAGTTGTGTTACAACAACATCATCATCTAACATGTTAGTAGTGACGTCCATTATTGCAAAGAAATGCAGATTGTTTTGGTTGTGACAGCTTGGAGCTTCCATTTAACAATTACCAGTACAATCCCAATAAATGGGTTTTTCAATATGAAACAAACACCTGACAGACAGAGCGAGGTCAATGTTTATTTGCTTTTTGACCTGGAGCCTGATTGTGTGTAGCTCGTCTCCTGCGACTGCCTGCTGTTTTATCCAGGAGTTTAGATCCTGGTCTCCAACATCAGTTCTTCTGACTTGCATTTCAAAACATCAGTCCTTAGTAATGTGTGTATGTGGGAAATTAGAAGGGAAAACAAAAATATAAAACACTCATGGACACCAACTGGTAACTTAAAGAGCATATTGATGAATTATTTGTTCATAAATATTGTCTATAATGAGAACTGTGTAGTACCACACCTATTTGGGACTTTTCTGGAGATAGACGTGTGACCTTAAGAAGCCTGGAAGAAATTATAGAGGGGTAATTGTTGCATTTTATGATAAAAACAAGAACCAGCTCCTGTGTCAGGAGTGAGAGGCTCTATGGGTTGCAGACTTTTTTGTAGCTCAAACTACAAAAATATTTTTACACTTAAATGTCCAAGTACTGCATCTGGAAAGTATTTACAGCAATCCACTGTTTTCTTACTCTGGAAATTATATTAAATTAATCTCTTACCTCAAAATTCTACGCATTATGACAATGCTGAAAAAAAAAATGCTTTTGAGTGTTTTGTGAAATTATTAAATTAGAAAACAAATGAATCATATTTAAATAAATATTCACAGCCTTTGTTTAATTAGCAAATCCACCAGATGACACTCATTGGTTGCCATCTCTAAAAGCAGGTAAACCATGATTTATTCACAAATGTTTTATGATTTTAGAACAGTCTAAACAGGTCAGGACATTTAGAGAATTGGAAATAATTAGTTGCTTTATAGTATATAATGTACTGCAGCAACACAGTCTTACAGCTTGGAGAAAGGAGTCAGAACCCAGCCTTCATTTTCTCTTCTTCCAGATGAGAAGTCTGTTTGATTTACCATTCTGGTTACATAATAAGCATAAAGTATTGTTTCATTGTTAGCTTTGTGTCATAATTAACTTTTAGACGTAACTTCATTTTTCATATCCTATTTTGATTAAGTCAGGTTTAGTCTTCAGCATAGGCCTGGATTAATAATCACAGCTTTTTAAATTGATTATTGTTATTGTTATTTGTGACAGTTCTTCTTCTTTCTTCCAATAAGGGATAAAGCTATTTTTTTTTATTAATTCTTGTGATTACAAAATGGAGAATGATACATTTTGATGACACCCAGGGTAAATGAAAAGGCTCTGTGATATGCATAAGTAGTCCTACAATAGAAATTAGCATTTTAATTTGACCAGATTCTCTTTTATGAGGAGAAAAAAAAACCATTTGACACAGTTTTGGATGCAAATGGCTAAATTGTGCCAAGATGCCAGCTACCATAAAACCTGTGTGGAGCAAATGCTTCAACTGATTCAGTCCCACTTTGCTGCAGTTATTTTTAAGGTGTGAATTTTAAAATCTGAGGATATTCCTGGGTCCTCTCTATAGAACTCATTAGATTTTGAACTGTTAAGGGGGAAAACAGATGAGGGCTCGTTTTGGTGGGGGTTTCTTTGTTTATTTTAGTATAATTTTGCTAATAATGTGGTATTTGTGGGCAGAAATTTTAGGAAAGAGATTAATTGCAGTGCTGGGAATAGTTTATGTATACACAAACTCACATTCTCATACTCACCAAATGAGGACTTTGATCAGGCAGCCAAGCAAAACAACTCCTAATGCTGACACAAGTGAAGTCTTGACTGGATTACTCATGATTCCTGGGAATATAAGATGTGAAAAAAAACAAAGACATGCAAGATATTTTTAGAGTTCATACATTTCATCCCCCATCACTTTATAGCCACAGACTTATAAAATAAAGTAGCGCATAACTAGAAAAATTGAGGAAACAGAACATTTTCAGTGAAATAGCAAAGTACCTCTTCTTTCAGAATGCTCTTCCACGTTCCCTGAAAGAAAAAACAAAGACTGAATCAGTCAGATGTTCAAGTCTGCTTTTACTGTAGCATTCAGGCACACTAACCACCTTCCATGTTTCTCTGATTACCTTTTTGTGGACTTGTCAGAAGAACCTCTGGGGATTTCTGATCACCAAGATTGTTGGTGGCCACGCAGTGATAAATCCCCTCCTCAGTGACATTGAGCCCATAAACGTCTCCTTCAGCTACTTGCATGGTTCCATTTGTGCTGTTCCTGAACCAGGTGAAGAGGCTGACGGGAGGGTTGGCTCTGCTGGAGCATGTCATGATCACCCCACCATCTTCGGTCAAACTGATGGAAGCTGAAGTGTTTTTGGGAGCATCTGTGGAAAATGTGACACATGTTCAGTTTACTGATGAGAACCAGCTGATGTTCTGACCGGGTCACTTACAGGAAACACTGAGGATCATTTCTGCCTTTTCAAACTTGTGTTTTCCTCCATCCACAGGATATCTCACAAAGCAGGTGATGTTGAATCCATCATGTTTGTCTGACAGCATGACGTTCTTCTGGATTTTAGCTGTAAGCGTCCCGTGCCCGTTCTTCCCCATCAGACTGCGGTGGTCTGGTTCGAGGTTCCAGGTGATTTTAGGAGGTGATTGTGGACAGGGAGCGAGAGCTGAGCACGTTATAAGGACGGAGGACATCTCCTTCATGTCACCTGAGATTTCAATCCTGGGTCTCCAAGCAGAATCTGTATTTTCACATCACATCACACAGACATTTCTCAAAGTGAGATGCAGCAGATTTACTCAACATGTGGAGCATAAAAAGATGGAGGATGATGAAAAAATGAAGATTACATTGAAAAATTAAGTTAGGTAAAACAGTCACTTTGTGTTAACTTTAACTCTGGACTCTGGTTGATGATCTTACAGCAGATTTTTAACTTTACATTATATGCATTTCCATTGTGCATACAACTGTGCAATTTGACATTTTGAAAATAAATGTGCTTAATGGAAACACAACAATTTAAAATAAACAAACTTTCATTTTTCAATAAAAAGCTTTCACCTCAACTGAAACAATTCAGTTGAGGTGAATTGTTTGACCATATCATAATTTGTTTATTTTCAACAACGGTGTAGTATTAGGGCTGTAAGAGACAGAAAGAAAAGAAGTAAATTTCAGCCAAAAAAACTCAGAAATGTTTAAATGAATCTCAAACATCTTCTAAAAAACAACTTGTACATTTCTGAGTTTCAAAAGGTGACTTTTTTTTCTTACGAAACTCAGAATTTTTTTAAAAAGTCAAAGAGTTTTAACTTTCAAAACTCAAAAGAAATTTCCAAGTTAGATATTAATCTGAAAATCTGAGTTTTTGGTGGAGATTTATTCCCTTCTATAATGCTCTAATACTAAATTGTAATTTCACAAAACTGCAACGGAAGCACTTTTTTCGCACCACATGATCAACAATGTTGCCGCTGACACAAGTCACAAATTAGAAGACGACAGGAAGTAGTAGAAAGGCGATGGCGTGGCAAGATTTTTCATAAAATATCATGGGAACACACTTATTCTTGTTTGATTTAAATTTAATTTCTTATTTAATGGGATCCCTGCAGAATATTGACAAATTTTTATGCATATTTGTAATGGAAACTCCTTAAGACTTATTAATTGAGTTTGTTGTTTTACACCAAAAATGCTTCATAATTAATTTGGTCTTCAACATTAATATTAGAAATAAATAAAAACAAAATTCTCTCACCTCTAACGTTTACCTGAACAGGCTTACAAAGAGCGCTTATTTTGAACGGCCCGTTCTCAATCCTGAAGAAGTATTTGTCTGCTTGCTCTGACTTTATGTTATGAAACACAGTGGTGCAGTTCTTCTCCCTCAAGTTTCCAGTAATGACCATGTCATATTTGTTTTTCTGCAGACTGCTGTTGTAAACAACGTTTTTCGGACTGTTGAGAAACGGGCCTCCAGGTTTTAACCAAACTCCAAATGTTTTTCTCCGAGAATCAAACTTCTGAACTGGTTTCACTGCAAAGCTACAAGGGATTTCCAAACAGGCTCCACTCAGTGCCTCGATCTGTCTGGGTGCAGTAAAGAAGAGACCTTTGCTCTCTTCACATCTAGTCGGTCTTCCTGTAAAAGCAACATAAATATGAGGACAACGCAGAGCAAAGTGTGCCTGAAGAGTAAACCGTCCTGATCCATAAAGTCCATCAGAGCTGCAGAGTTTTTAAACAAGAACAGGATCCGTTACTTGAGGCTTTATGGTTCAACATGAAAAAACAAACAGCTCACCTGAAAGAAAGGAGACACTGAGTAACAAGTTGACTGTCAGCACTGCCAGGATGTTCACAGACAGGGCGGCCATCATGCTTCTACGTCCCTCCATCAGCTCACAGAGACAACATGAAGGAAAAGTTCGAGTTCAGCTCAAATAACGGCCGACAATTAATTAAAATGTCAAATTACATAAGAGAAATACAGTAGAGTACTAGAGCCAAAAACAGGAGTACATTTCCACCACAACTGAAATTATTCTCAGAAAGTTTCTAGGAAAAAAAATAGAGACTTTCTGAGTTTCAAAACTTTGATATTTGGAATTTTGTTTGAAAAGTAAAAATTTTCATCTTTACAAACCATTATTTTTTTTCTCCAGAAAGATTTTGAGATCAATCTACAAATTTGAGAATTTCTTTGACATTTCAAACTCAGAGATTGGTATTAATTAATTATTTAAAATTTTTTAAGAATATTTTTAGATCTTTTTTTAAAAAAGAAAATCTACTTTTTTCTACCATGATACACCACTGTAGAGAAATGTTACATTTAAATTTCCTAACTCAAATGTATGAAAGAAAGAAAAATAAAAACATCAAAGTTCTGGCATTAACAATAAATTAACAAACTTAGTAGAAAACAATTAATCTTACTAAGGCTACGATCTTCCTCTGCTCATCAGCAAACCAAACTCACAACTACTCTGGTCAAAAGAGCGTCACTTCCTGCTTGCTTTATTCAAAACAGGAAGTCATTGTTCTGTCGGGTCTTGTCCAGGTGTTCGGCTCCAGTCCAGAAGACCGACCTCACAACAGGCACATTAAGGCTCACAGTATTTATTCTAACGAGAAAATTCAAACTGCCAGTTAATGTCAGTCCAGCAGCTTCTGCCCCACAGTTACAAACAGCAACACAACTGAATGTGATCGAATTGCATTTGACAGTGATGTAAATCCATACAACTAATCTTATCTTTGAGATAAATATCAATTACTATATATGTATTTTTGTACAGGAAATATAATCACACATATGACACACATTTAACAGTCCAAGACTATCACATTATTAGTAACTTAAACATTACTTTGCACCAAAAATTAAAACATACCTAACAAGAGAAAAAGTGAAGTTTAAAGTCAGTCCAGCAGCTTCTGCCC
The DNA here is from genome assembly GCA_911649635.1 of Poeciliopsis gracilis. NCBI lineage: Eukaryota > Metazoa > Chordata > Actinopteri > Cyprinodontiformes > Poeciliidae > Poeciliopsis > Poeciliopsis gracilis. The sequence continues at coordinate 7,489,059 of CAJVRI010001154.1, forward strand.
CGGCACAATAAATAAAAACACAATCAGTAACCCCAGACAGCTCCCACTGCAGATCAATGGTTACAAATGAACAGTTAGCAGGTAACAGGTGTAAAACTAAACACAGTTAAAATCCACATTAATTATGGAAACAGTTAAAAACAGTTTCCATAATTAACAGTTTTTAAACTGTGTGATCTAATTAAATCTGTCTAAAATATGTGTTAAAATATAATAGGAAACAGAGCTGGTCCTAATACATACCACAGATGGAAATGGAAAAGAAAACAGGAACGAGCTGACGGTTGGTGGTTGCTATGGTAACCAGCAATCACAACCAAAACATAACATAACCACGAATGTCTGGAGAAAATCGCTTTTTAACGAACCAAAATTAATTTGAACCAATTTTGACAAAACCCCAAATCTGTAAATAAAACCCTGTTACACTTTACACTCCTGGATTTGTCACAATTAAAAAACAAACTGGATGCAATAATAAAGCATTTAGAACATTTATAATGTGCAGCTTTTTTTTTTTTAACAACGTGCAGCTTCATTTCCAGCTGATGTATTTCCAGCATAATAAAAATTGGGAAATTTCTGAGTTTCAAAACTCGAATATTTTACTTTTGGGGTTTCAAATGGCTCAAGTGCCAGAATGTTTTTAAACCGTCTCATTTTTCATTTTAAAATAACTAAACCCACTCGGTTTGTCTCCTGGGGGCTCAGGCCTCAGAGAGTAGGAGTTTTTCACAGCATTAAAGTCAATCACATTTTAAAACATCAGAAATTAGGAAACAAATTTGACCACAAAACATCTTTTTTTTTTTTTTTTTTTACTTTTCCCCCCCCCATCATGAATGATGTCCGAAGCTTTTAATTAGAAATCAACATGGATCCATTGCACATTTAAATAAAGTCCAAACACACATAAAATAAAATATTGAAACACGAAAATAAGAAACTTTTTTCCTCCGTTTTATTTTGATTCTCAAGCAAACTGACGATCAACTTCCTGGATAGTCACGTGGTTCGGTCACGTGACTCCATGCGCTCCATCCAAATCTATAGCTCCTCCTCCTGGATTAGATAGAAACACCTCACTACTGCACGTCCGTAGACTGAAGAAAATGGTGAGAAAGAATATTTTTCTGTTTTCTCAGTTTGACTTATTTTCTCAGAACGTGAAGCAGAGCTGATATTTTAAATCCATATTTTTCGCGCTCATTGACCGTCAGTATGAATATTATAATATGATCTTGTTGTTTTGAAAATTTTCAAAACCTGAGAGCCCACACGTTAGCCGACAGAAATCCGAGGTTGTGACGGTGCTTAGAGAGATTGGAGAAGGAGTTAGCAATGGCGGTTAGCCACTCTAACCCAAAACAGCAGGACGCACTGTTGAAGTATTCCACACTTTCACTTCATTTCGCTTCGTCCATTTAAAGCCAGATCTCCATGGTACTAAGATTATCGTCTCATATATGTGAAAAGTAACGACAGTTTACCGCTCTGCTCCTCATCACCACCGATCATCTCCTCTACAAGAGTTCTCACTCTGCACAATAGTACAACAAAGGAAAAAGGGAATAGGCGCCCCCTTGTGGTGATACCTGCTCATTTCTAGGAACCAAGCAGTATAATGGTTGTTAAATGATGTAAATAATGGCTACAAGTCCAGTTAACTTATTTTAAAACCAGGCATTAATCAATGCTTTACTGCAATGCATGTGGCTAGTGTCAGTCCTGACTGAATGAAAACGTTAACGAAAAACAGCTGAAAAGTTACTGTATACTTCTGTATAAAATATACAGACTTCATAATCTGCACAATTTTGGTTGAATGCAGTATTTATTTCCACTTTGGCTTTATATTGTTGAGTTTTTATCCAAGTACAATTTTTGTTGATGGAGACTGAGAATCCATTTTATTTTTGTTTTGGGTTGTTTTATCAGTTCCAGTGTTAAGTGTTCTTTTGAAAATAAAGTGTATATATTTGGCATGCATTATTACATAATTTCCATTAAATCAGTGTAAAAATGTCTTCAAACAATATTATCGTTTATCGCAATAATTTTTGAGACAATTGCTCTGCAAAATTTGGTGTCGTGACAGGCCTCGTTAGAACATTCTAAAAATGTATGTTTCTTTTCATTTTTTGTAGCATTGTTTGTTGGTTTGCAGGTGGGGCCTTGGCCAGAAGCTAAGGCTGTTTGGTTGGCTATGGCATGGAAAAGTTTGGGAACCCTTGGTTTAAAACATGGGGTGCTTGGTGACATTACTGCTACTTATGCTAACTGTTTAGGTCATTATTGGCTACACTAGCATCAGCAACGCCTCAAATGTGGTGCCCATTTAACGGGAAGAGAGTTTCCTGGCACTGATATGACAGTCTATTCATCTTTCTGTTAAAGACAAACGATTGGTTTGTGCTAACGGGTAATTTAGATAGCATTTCTTCACCCTTTCACAGCCATATTTTTAGCAAATGTAAATTTTTTAAATTCAGCTTAGTCAGCTGATTTTATTGGCTATGTGTTCATTTCAAGATGTCTCTAAAGTAATTATTTTTCACTTTGCCTGTTCTGTATCCATTGTTTGGATATGTAATAGTTTAGTTTCTCACTTTGATGCCAAATGACATGTTTGATTGGTGTTCAGACTGACGCTGGTTTTTGGGAGCCGGATCGCATCCAATCGGTCTTATTGATGCCTCTGGACAAGCCCACTGGAAGAGGAGATTCCTCCAACACCTTCTTCATCGAGACCGTTTTTGGAAAGCACGCCCCTCGGACTGTCTTTGTGAACCCTGAGCCCACCATCATTGGTAAGTCTCAATACATGTGGAAAAACTACTGAATAAAACAAAATCAAGCATTTGAACGTGTGTTTATATAATAGCTGCTCCTTCAGCAGCTAACAATGAGCTAAATTTACAGTTCAGTGTCCCACTCTGTCTACCTTCATGAAGTGCCCAGTGAATGTGTCTCCACACTGCCTCTTTTATATCATTATATCAGTCAGACATGTGATGGAGGTCTCCACTCAAAGGTTTTATTGTCCAATAAATCATTTCTTAGTTTTTTTACTCCTCTATCAGAGGTCTTGGTGTTTAATGGTGAAATTATTCTTTCCAGTCCAGGACTTTTGATCTTCCAGCGTCAATGGACCATTTAGAAACACAAATCTAAGCTTTACCACTTGTATTGAATGTTTTGCAACATTTTTTGTGATGGTCTCTTGTTTGATCAATTGTATCACTGTACACAGCTTTCGTCAAGAAAACCCTTCCTATATTCAAAGTGTTCATCAAGAACCAGCTGATATTGCCTGTGCAGTTTCTTGAGTTACTTAAAGTGCAGCGTAAATACTTTCTTATATGCATAATGTGTTTTAGTGTGTCCTGCAGATGTTAAGCAGATGCTGATGGTTAAAGAAGAAACCACAGAAGACCAAAAACCAAATGTGGACTTGCATGACCCAAAGCCCCACCACATAAAGGAGGAAGAGGAGAGAGTCTGTATCAGTCTGGAGGAAGAGCTGCGAAATGTAAAGGAGGAAATAGAAAGTGCTGTGAAGAGTAAGGATGATAAACAGTCCCCTCTGCTCTCACATCTTTATCAAAACCAAATTAAAGACCCAGAACCTCCAGAAGAAAATGATGGACGAGAATCCTTCAAGACAGAAGAGTATGGAGATGGTTTCAACTCCTTAGACTGTGAAGACACCAAGAAGGATGAAGAAGATGATGATGTAGAGCTGAAACACTTGTCAGACTCTGGACTGAAAACTAAAGGCATTGATAGAAATCCTGAGTCAGATGGAGAACTTGTTAACAAACCAAATTCAGAAATTGGGTCTCCAGGGCTGATAGATATTAGGAATTATTTCACACAGAACAAAAACGGTGGCTCACAAAGGAAGATCAAAACAGGAGAGAAGTTTAGTTGTGAAAACTGTGGCAAAACATTTATTAAAAAACAGAACTTAAACATACACATGAGAATCCACACAGAACAGAAACCTTTCTGTTGTGACGTATGTGGAAACAAATTTAGCCGAAAAGGACATTTACACTCGCACATGAGAATTCACACGGGGAAACCTTTCGGTTGCGACTTCTGTGGATTTACTGAAAAATCTAATTTAAATAGACACATGAAAATCCATGCAAGACAGAAAACTTTCTGTTGTGATCTTTGTGGACATAAAATTTAACCAAAAACAACATTTAAACACACTTATGAAAATCCACACAGGAAAGAAACCTTTCTGTTGTGAAATTTGTGCACATGGATTTAACCAGAAATCTAGTTTAAACACGCACTTAAGAACGCACACAGGTCAGAAGCCCTTCTGTTGTGACGTATGTGGACATAAATTTAGCCGAAAAGCACATTTAAATACACACACGAGAATCCACACAGGACAGAAGCCCTTCTGTTGTGAAATCTGTGGACATAGCTTTAACCAGAAATCTAGTTTAAACACACACATGAGAATCCACACAACTCAGAAACCTACCTGTTGTGACGTTTGTGCACGTATTCAGCCGAAAAGCACATTTAAACGCACACATGAGAATCCACACAGGACAAAAGTCCCAGTTGTAATAAATAAATAAACACATGAAAATCCACACGAGACAGAAAATCTCATTTCGTGATCTTAAACAGGACGGAAGCTTTTCTGTTGTGAACTCTGTGGACACAAATGTACTGGAGATAGAAAGTGCCATAAAGAGTGAGGATGATACACTGTCCCCTCTGCTCTCACAGTTTTATCAAGATCAAAATAAAGATGGAGAACTTCCAGAAAAAAACAAGGGAGAAGAATCCATCAAGATGGAAGATCATCAAAGTGGTTCCAGGTCTTTAGATCATGAAGACATCAAGAAAGATGAAGAGGATGATGATGTAAAGCTGAAAGCCTTATCAGACTCTGGATTGCAAACTAAAGGCATGGACAGAGATCCTGACTCAGATGGAGAACTTGTTAACAAACCAATTTCAGAAATGGGGTCTTCAGGGTTGATGGATATGGAGGAATGTTTAACCAAGAACAAAATATTTGACTCACAAAGGAAGGTCAAAACAGGAAACAAGTTTCGCTGTGAAGACTGTGGCAAAACATTTATTAAAAAATACAATTTAAACATACACATGAGAATCCACACAGGACAGAAACCTTTCTGTTGTGATATTTGTGGACATACATTTAACCAAAAATCAGATTTAAAAAGACACATGAGAATCCATGATCGGTACAGAAAACTCTCTGTTGTGACCTTTGTGGACATAGGTTTACTGAAAAAATCTGATTTAAATAAACACATGAGAATCCATGAAAGACAGAAAGCTTTCTGCTGTGAGCTTTGTGGATATACATTTAACCAAAAACAACATTTTAACACACATATGTTAATCCACACAGGACAGAAGCCTTTCTGTTGTAAAATCTGTGGACATACATTTACTAATAAATCAAATAGAAATAGACACATGAGAATCCACACGAGACAGAAAATCTCATTTCGTGATCTTAAACAGGACGGAAGCTTTTCTGTTGTGAACTCTGTGGACGTAGGTTTACTGAAAAATCTAATTTAACTAAACATATGAGAATCCACAACGGACAGAAACCTTTCTGTTGTGATCTTTGTGGACATAGATTTCGCCAAAAACATCATTTTAACAAACACAGGAGTTAATCCACACAGGACACAACCTTTCTGTTGTAACGTATGTGAACATAAATTTACTGATGCATCAGTTTTCAAAAAACATAGGAGAATCCACTGAGAAACCTTTCTGTTGTAACGTATGTGAACATAAATTTACTGATAAATCAAATCTAAATAGACTCATGAGAATCCACACAAGACAGATACCTTTCTGTTTGGTGATCGTTAATCTAGCTCTAACACACACATGAGAATCCACACAGGACAAAAATCTGTTTAGTTGTGTAACAGGTAGTTTATTATACCTTTTTAGGTCATCTTTTTTCACATATTTAATCTACAGTGGTTTGCAGAAGTATTCACACCCCTTGAACTTTTCCATATTTTGTCACATCACAACTACAAACAGATTTCTTTGGAATTTAATATGAAAGACCAAAACACAGAGTTATACATTTGTGAAGTAGAAAGAAAATGATACGATTCAAAACATGTTTTATGTATCAAATACTCAAAAGTGCTCTATGCGAGAGACCACTTTTCTCTGAGTGCAACAAATTGCCATCCATCCATTTTCTAACACCCTTCTCCCTAGTGGGATAGGGAGGGGTGCTGGTGCTTATCTCCAGCTCAACTAATTGCCACTTCCTGTGAAAATTAATGTCAGTAAAAATATAGATACTCACAGCTCAAGTGGGGGAAAATGTTCACTGGGCAATTATTAGTCATCACTGCACAAAAATAGTCTTTATGGAAGAGTGGCAAGAATAAACACTGTTAAAAGAAAACCATAAGAAGTGCTGTTTGCAGTTTGGCAGAAGCAACAAACATGTGGAAGAGCTTTGGTCAGACCAGGACTAAACTGAACAAAAAATGTAACAAAAGATGTTTCCACAAAATACTGAGTCATGATGGCTGAATATAATTGTACACTGTACTTTTCAGTTTTTTATGTTTGGAATCATATATAGTTTTCTTCCAGCTTCACAATTATATTCCACTTCGTGTTGAACTTCTCATAAAATTAAATGTTTGGTTGTAATGTGACAAAATATGGAAAAGTTCAAAGAACATGAATACATTTGTAAGATACTGTAATTGACTGCGAAGTATTTACGCTGGTCTATGTTATTCTTTATTTTTTTAGGGGGTTATTGGGAAAGATGGTGTCATTGTCCATTTATCATTTTCATTATATTGATTTTTGTTCTGTGTCCTTTCTGATGATTTTTAACTGGTGTTTAGTGTTGAAGGAGTTTGAAATGTTGGCAGTAGCCTACAGCCAATTTTGGGGGGGAATGTTTGTGGTTTGAAAATAATTCTTTATGGTTGGACTTTGTATTTAAATGTCTGTCTTTTGCTTTTTCAATACACGTCTGTGAGAGAATAGGAAAAGACTGTCTGTTCAATAAGAATGTATAAACGATGTCTCTCTTTATTTGATTAGATTAATTCTGGAAAGTGTTGGAAATTTTATTCTGTGCCTTTTAACAGGGAGCTGTTCTGTCATGTTTCTATGGTGATTGGGTAATGTTTGAAAACTATATTAGAGAAATGTGTAATGTTATACTGCCTCCTCCTTTCGATGGTTAGAGTGCGTTGGCATGTCAAAATACAAAACTTCATGGGGAAATCCAGGAGATGCCATCAAAGATGAAAAATATCAAAATAATACATAAAACTGTATCTTTCTTCTTGATTGGTTATGTTTTGTTCTGTTTAGCTTGTTACATATGTTCTGATATTAAAATTTATTTAATCATAACTAATAATCTCCTTGTTTTGCCTATATCTGGCCTCACCTGAAATAAGGAACCTGTTGTTAAGCCAGAGCAGAAAGGGCACAAAACATGCAAAACAGGCTTGGGGTAAAGAAAGAAACTGTAGCTATACGACTATATTATGGAAATTAGATTTTAAATAAATAATTTAAGGAATAGAAACATGGCCACAAACAATGGAATGAAGATTAAGAAAATTTGCACATAATACAACAATCTGTAAAAAAAAGATCTGTGGAGAACAAAGCAGAAGTGAAGATGTAAGAATGAAAAGATTAAGAGTAGGTTTTGCTTAATTAATTACATTCTTACTTTAAGGAAAATTAATTGTAGCAAATGTGATGGTTGTGGAGAAAAAGAAAATGTGAGTTTTGATGCACTTTTTAAATATGCAAGTGAAAAAGTAATGGAAATAGGAAGATCCTGGAGTCTAAAAGGAATTTTAGGAACAAAATGGCAAAAGGAAGAAATCAGGATTATAATATAAAGTGATACACCATAAAGTGGGAGCTTTAAATCATCACTTGTTTATATAATCAGGAAAATCTGTTTGGGTATAAGCTACCACATAAATTATTGGTATTCGAAGGTATTATATATGTGTTTTTTTTAGACTAAAATTGACCTTTCTAAGTTAGACAAGAACTGTCAATTTTCTTGGTTTGACAAACAATCCCCACTACAATTAATGTGCCCAAAGCTTTTTTTATTACCAGATACCAAAATGTTCCCAGGAAAATTTGGATCCATTGCTTTAAATATGCAACTGAAAGAGGATGAAGAAAGAACTAAAGGAGAAAAGGGAAGAAAGCAGAGTCTGAAATGAATTTTATGAACAAAGGGGAAAGAAGAGGAAATCAGAATAAATTATTTATGCACAATACAAAACCCAAACTCAATATAGCAGGTGGAGGAGATGAAGTTACACACTGGTTACGATAGGTGGCGGTATGCACCTCTGAAATGGTCTGCAATCTACCAACAAGGAGAAGAAGAAGACGAAGGAAAAAAGCAGCAGAGAACTGTCCTGTGCAGCTGCACATTTATAAATATTCGCCTCCTTTTCGTGTATCCACAAAATAAAGAAAAATGGTAAGAATGTGTCTTGACTTTTCTCAGAAGGTGAATCGGACACAGATTATATTTAACCCCCTTAATTCGCGCGCACATTTTGAACAAAAAAGATAACTCCGCCTTTCTGCAGAACGGGTTAGTTATATTGCCTGTTAGTCAATAACTACTTTAAAAAGACGATGATGTCAATAGTTACCATTGATAAACAGTGTAAGACGTGTGATAAGGTGACTGCATGTACTTATGATGGAAAGTAGTTCTGCAGCGGAATGTTTATAGAGGATAGGCAGCTGTGTCGGTGCCCGATTAAAAATACTGAAAACATTACACAACCTTTTGCATAGTTCTGTTGTTTTTCCAATGTATATAATATATTTTAAACAATACATTTTGTTTCTACATATGACAATAATGTTTTACGTCTCTGAGCAGCAATCAGTGCCACGCATCTCATTTTCTGTTGCATTTTTTCTCAGTTGGAATCAACACACCTGGTACTTTGTGAGCAACACGTGTTGGGATCTTTGCAGTGATGCCTGATTATATTAACAGCCAAATGGGGAGTGTTTCCTGAAACATGCTGCTCACAGAAAGCCTAAAATGTCGACTTCAGTTCATAGCTGCTCGCTTTATGTTTTGTTTCCATGATCAAAAAGAAGTCTGAGCTGCATAGTTAAAACACATCACACCAGCCTGGAAGACCTGAACTGTGTTTGGAGTCAGCGTGTTTTTGATCATGGAACCGAAAGAGAAGAGAAAGCCTCAGATTCAGCTGTGATTACTAGAGAAAAAGATGAAAAGGAACAGCAATTATGGTGTTAATTAACATTAATAAACAATAACTTGTTAGGACTCTATACTTAATCTCACATCTACGTAGTGCAATTTCTCACTGAATCCATCCCAATCCTTACAAATTAAGAATTAGGATGCTCCCAATTCACTGTTTCAATACATTTTAATCTTATTGCTGTTATAAGATTAAAAAATAGATGAGTTAGAGGAAACCAAACAGGTAGAGAGAAAAATTCAAATGCAGCTACGAAGTCAGAAAGTCAACAAATTAGAGCGGCGGGTCAAGTTTCTGCAGACAAACTTAATAACTATTTATTTACTCCTTTGTACCTTAATCCCTAAATACAGAGACAAAGAAGAAAAAATAAATCATTATATGCTTTAAGAGTGAAAAAATAAATTAACACTGATTAGAAGAAAGAATAAAAATAGTTAAAAAATTAAACATGAATAAAATGTATCACTTACAGAAGTGATACATTTAATACCACTCCTTCAGTAGCTTTAAATATCACATTTCTTGCTGAATCGACCTCAGCTTTTCTTTCGGTCGATGCCGAATTTCACTGCGCCGCTTCATCATTCCACAGCCACATTTTTTGCAAATGTTCATAAATACTTAACATCAGTGAAGCAAGCTGATTTTATTAGCTACAGGTTGATTACCAGATGTTTCTATCATAATTATTTGCTCTGTTGCCTTTTCTCTATTCATTCATTTGGCAATATAATAGTTTAGTTTCTAACTTTGATGCCAAATGACATGTTTGATTGGTGTTCAGACTGACGCTGGTTGTTGGGAGCCGGATCGCATCCAGTCAGACTTATTGATGCCTCGAGACAAGACCTTTGGAAGAGAAGATGATTCCTCCAACACCTTCTTTATCAAGACTGGTTGTGGAAATCACGTCCCTCTGTCCTTCTGTGTAAACCTGGAGCCCACAGTCATGGGTAAGTCTCAGTACATGTAGTAAAGATACTGAATAAAGTAATCAACTATTTTAATTTATTTATTAAAGTCAATATTATGTGTGGCTATTTGTTCTCCATCCCTTGCAAGATGCATCCTTTCTAAAATGCATAATGTGTTTCAATGTTTCCTGCAGATGTTAAGCAGATGCTGATGGTTAAAGAGGAAGACACAGAAGACCAAAAACCTAATGCACACCTGCATGACCCAAAACCCCAACACATAAAGGAGGAAGACGAGGAGGTCTGCATCAGTCTGAGGGGAGAGCTGTTCAAAGAGGAGGAGATAGAAAGTGGCATAAAGAGTGAGGATGATGAACAGTCCCCTCTGCTCTCACAGCTTCACCAAGACCAAATTATAGTCAGAGAACTTCCAGAAGTAAAGAATGAAAGAGAATCCATCAAGATAGAAGATTTTGAAGGTGGTTCCAGGTCCTTCAAACATGAAGACACTGTGAAGGATGAAGAGGACGACGATGATGTAAATTATCCCGTCCCTGAGATGAAACACTCGTCAGACTCTGCCCCCCCTCCAATCACAGTCCATGTCCTTAGTTTTCAGTACAGAGCTCCTGAGTCAAATGGAGACATTGCTAGCAAACTAGATGCAGAAGTAGGTTTTACAGAGAACAAAAATGGCTCACGAAGGAAGGCCCAGAAAGGACTGAAGGTGAACTGCGAAGTCTGTGGCAAAACATTTTTTGAAAAACGGAATTTAACCACTCACATGAGAATCCACACAGGAGAGAAACCTTTCTGTTGTAAAGTATGTGGACATAGATCGTGTCAAAAATCAAGTTTAAACAGACACATGATAATCCATTCGGGACAGAAGCCTTTCTGTTGTGACATCTGTGGACATAGATTTACCCTTAAGTCCAGCTTAAACAGACACATGGGAATCCACATGGGACAGAAACCTTTTTCTTGTGATCTCTGTGGACACAAATGTAGCCAAAAAGTAAATTTAAACTCACACATGAGAATCCACACAGGACAGAAACCTTTCTGCTGTGATCTCTGTGGACATACATTTAGGCGCAAGTCACATTTAAACGCACACATGAAAATCCACAGTAGACAAAAAATAACTCCTTTATGATGACTCACACTGCAACGCTTCATGTTGTCATTTAAGGCAACAGTCTTCACTTTTAATCTTAAGACGTTTAATATCATTTACAGATTTGCTGAGAAACATGACTGATGGTTTCTTAGCAAGGCACATTTTTTCTATCATATTTAATGTAATATCCAGACTGAGCTGTAGCAAAGGTGTGTTCTTAGCTCATGTGTTTCTCCACGGTACAAAAGACAAAATGTTTGTGTGATGCACAAGATGTCAACATTGAGTTAAAGGGAACCTATCTTCAGAATCTACTTTTTCATGTGTCTAGGACTGCAAATAGTTTTGATTCTTTCCCTGTGCTGCTTAGATATCTTTAAATTATTTTTAGATCATATTTTCAGTCTGTTAACTTTTTTTTTATTCCTTATCATGTTTTCTTGTCTATTTCTTCACGGTGTTTGCTTTGGAACTGCTAAACATCCTGCTAATAATTTTTGTTAATCTGCCATATTTTTTGCATTGTTTTTGTACTGCAAGTTCTGCTGTGTTAAAACTGCAAGTAGAGAAGTCAAAATGTTTGGTTCCAGCTTGTATGAACTCAGAAAATGTCTGGTGGGTTAATACACGCTCCCCAGCATCAGACGCGAAATGCATCATTCACATTTAAAAAGACAGCAGACCAACAAGTTGCTCTGAAACACGCCTCAGAACTGTGGAGGAAGAATGATGAGGAGTTCTTCGTCATTCTGTGAAGTATTCATGCTGTCACATTCTTTATTTTTGAGGGGGCGATGTTGGTGTTGTCCATTTGTTGTTATTGAAGTGAACTGCTCAATGATGTTGATTTTTGTTCTGACTATTCTGATGATTTTAACTAGATGTTTTAGCCTTGAAGGAGTTTGAAATTCTGGCAGCCAAATTTGATCAAATGTTTATGGTTTGGAAATGATTCTTTGTGTTTGAATGTTGCTTTTCTTTGTGTGTTAAGAGACCCATTTTGTCTTTTTTTAATTTATTTTTTTATCCAATCCATGTTTGTGATTGAACAGAAAAATTTCTTAAATCTGTTAAAGAATGTAAATTCTTTGTCTCTATTTGATTAGATAACTGGAAATATTGGAATCCTTATCCTGTGCCTTTTAACAGGGAGCTGCTTTAATCCTCTGTCATGTTTGTATGGTGATTGGTGTAGGTTGACATTATTCAATAATAAAAACAAAAGCAGTGTTAGAATTGGCTCCCTTCATTTGCTCTTTCACCAACTGAGCAGATTAAATATAAATATTAAAATACCCTGGGTTGTCCAACCCAGAAACATGGAAACATGGAAAATTTAAAGTTCAGAAATAAAGAAGAAATGAGTTTGATGGATAATGTAAAAGAAAAGATTTTCAAATGAATGGCCCAGAAATTAGCCAAACAACACCAGTATCAGTGATGCCACCCTGGATTTTACTAGATGCAATAGCAGATGTATATTAAAAAGAAAAACGATCAATCTTACATTATATATAATCATTAAATGCAAAAGTATAATGTACCCTGTGATCACTGTGTGAAATATGAAACAATAGAGCATGTTATATTAGAATGACATAAATAGTTTGAAAATATTAAGGAAAGGGTGAAAAAGAACTTAGGTAACTAACATATGCAAATCTTTATTAGATTTAAAGAAAACTCAGTTGTTTCATAGAATTAGATTGTATGAATTATGTGTAAATGTGTGCATAAACATGAATGATGGAAATTAAATTCTCATGAACCATACTCCGTACCAGCAGGTGGCAGTAACGCAAACTTACCGTTACTTACCAACAACCAATAAAACACTCGAGGACGGAGGTGGAGGTCTTATAAATCTACGCATTTATTACTTTTTGCGTCCTTTGTGCAGGACCACGACATAAAGAAAATGGTAAGAACATTTATGTTTTCTCAAAAGGCGAATCGGAAATAAAGCTAATATTTTAACTCCAAATGTTTTCGTTCATTTTGAACATAAAACCGTTTTCGGCAAACGGGTAGCTTTATTTCCTGTTAGTCGATAATTACTTTAATATGACAGTGATGTTCTTGATTAATATTTAATAAACCATGTAAGACGTGTAATAAGGTGATGGAAAGTAGCAGCTCTATGCGCAAAGCAATGTTTACAAAGAATAGGTGGCTGTGTCGATGCCTGAATAAAAATACTGCGAACGTAACAAATCAGTTTTCTGAATTCCCTCATATTTTCAGTTCAAAGAATATATTTCTGTAGCCACAGATGACAATTAAGTTTAACATCTCTGATGTGTACAGAGCAGCATTCAGTGCCAAGCATCTCCCTGCAAGAACGTAGTTAAAGTTGCTACAGGCTATTTCCAGTTAACACATGAGGATACAAGAATAGCATAACTCAAACGGCAAAGATGCATAAACGGCAGCAATAATAATAATAGCAGCAGTAATTAATGTCTTCAGCTAAAGGACAATATCTACAGTTAATATCACACGTTGTCCATTTCTTACTGAATATCTTCAAGACCAAGCAGATAGACCGAGCTGCTAAAATGACAATTATTAAGTCAGAGAACAACAAATTACAGGTGTGTGTCAACCTCTCGCAATCAATCTCCTATTTATTTGTCTGTAAACAAATGGACAGGAGAAAAAGTTAATATAAAAAAAATTAGAAGACAAAATAAACCAATGTATCATTTAAAAAAGAGACATCAAACATGAACATAAGTAACCTTTTTTGGATGGTTTCTAACATTAATTACTTTATCAAGCCATTTAATTATTTTCATTACCAATTTTGGCAAAAGATACATTTCCATTCACGCTGTTGATTTCTTGCTTCTTCAATTTATTGGCTAAGGATTGATTACAATGTCTCTATAGTAATAATGCGATATGTTGCTTTTCTGTATCCATTTGGTAGTTTCCCTCTTTGATGCTAAAATGTTTTATTGGTTCTCAGACTGACGCTGGCTATTGGGAGCCGGGTTGCCTGGAAAACAGCATCCAGTCAGATGGATTGAAGCCTATAGACAAAAAGTCTGGAAGAGGAAATTCCTCCATTGAGACCGGTTCTGGAAATCTCATCCCTCAGGCCGTCTGTGTGAAGCTGGAGTCCACCATCATGGGTAAGTCTCACCACATGTGGTAAAGTACCGATTAAAGCAAATTCAAGTGTTTGAATTTGTTTATTAAAGTCAATATTATGTGTGGCTATATGTTCTCCTTTCCTTGCAACACTAGACACTACCATCACTTACATAAATGTCCCCAAATAAATCCTTGATTTGGAATAACAAATCCAAACAGTCAGAGATGTGGCTGAAGTTTCCATTCTGGTCCAAAAATAACTTTTGAAAACCCTTTTGATTACTTGTTTCAATGTTTCCTGCAGATGTTAAGCCGATCCTGGTAGTTAAAGAAGACTCAGAAGATGAAAATCATAGCTCTGATCTCCATGACCCAAAACTCTACCACATAAAGAAGGAAGATGAGGATGTCCGCATCAGCCTGGGGGGAGAGCTGCACAAAGTGAAAGAAGAGTTTGGCATGAAGAGTGAGGATGATGAACAGTCCCCTTTGCTCTCACAACTTTATCAAGACCAAATTAAAGACGGGGAGCTTCCAGACAAAAACAGAGGTGAATCCATCAGGATAGAAGATCATGGAGATTGTTCCAACTCCTTAGAGTGTGAAGACACTAAACGCGATGAAGAGGTTGATGATGTAAAGCACCCTGTCTCTGAAATGAAAGACTTGTCAGACTCCAGACTGGAAACTAAGGACATGGACAATGACTGCAAGGAGAGCAGAACTCCTGAGTCAGACGGAAACCTAGTTAACAAAGATTCAGAAATAGTCTCTCCAAGCTCACTAGATATTAAGAAATGTTTTACAAAGAACAAAAATGTTAACCCGCGAAGGAAGGTAACGACAGGAGGGGAGTTTAACTGTGAAGACTGTGGCAAAACCTTTTTTGGAAAATGGAATTTAAATGCACACATGAGAATTCACACAGGAGAAAAACCTTTCTGTTGCGATGTTTGTGGAGATAGATTTAGCTGCAAAACTACCTTAAACAAACATATGAGAATCCACACAGGCCAGAAGCCTTTCTGTTGTGATCTCTGTGGACACAGATTTAGCTGCAAGTCACATTTAAGCAGACACATCAGAATCCACACTGGACAGAAAATAACTGTGGTTTGATGACTCAAACTGCCTAGCTCCAGTTGGTTGTGAAATATTTATTTGTTGGCATTCAGTTCAGCAGTCTTCACTTTTAATCTTAAACATTTTATTTAAGTAACATATTTGTTTAGTTGTATGATTGGTAGTTTATTAGCAAATGAATCTGTTGCGTAGATTGAACTGTAGCACAGGTGCGTTCTGAGTTCATGTGTGTCTCCATGGTTCAAAAATCAAACTTTTTGTGTGATGCCCCAAGATGTCAATGTGACCATTGCTAACATCAAAATTGAGCAACCCATCCAGTTTGAGGACTGGTGACCAACTGGTTTTAAATGAATGATAGGCAATACATGTCTATCAATGAATAGGAAAAAATACTTACATTTGTTCAGTGTGAATGTAAATACACTCAAATTTATGTCTAAAAAGATCAGCAAAGTAGCTAAAACATGGATCCAAAATGCAAGCAATTGATCAGAAAATCACTTTATTTGTTCTGGTGTAATTTCCAGGGCTCCTTGATGTTTTGGCTTGTATTTAATTGATCTCAGAAGTTGTTACACTCATCATAGGAGGACACCATAAAAAACACTTTAGGTTCATGTTGCATTCAGGTTACTCTTTGTCCAAGTTCCCAGTGCTGTTTCCAATGCTACAATGACTTCACAAACTCCCTGTAGAGTGGACATGAAAGAAAACATTGTTCATATTATGAAAATGAAACATCAGATCAATTTTAAAATGATTGATTTTAAAATCAATCATTAGGTTTATAATAAGAGCATCTAACTCTTCTGGTTACTAAATGATTCTAAAATTACATGATAAATGTGTGCAATTCACTCTGTGTGAAAACAGTAGAGCTCAAGAGAAAATTACAGAACATCTTCATGAAGATCAATGAATTCGGCAGGTCAGGGAGGAGGCTGTAGAGACTTTTAAAACAGGGTTAGGTTCTAAAACAATATCTCAAGGTTTGAACATGTCTCAGAGCTCTGTTCAGTCCATTATCTGAACATGGAGAGAGGATGGATGAACGACATGGATGTTTTCCAAAATTGAAACCGGAAAAGAAGAGCTATTATGATCCTGGTGTCTAGGCTTGGCATTAATCTTCCGTTTGCTACACTGATTATATGGCCTGGCCATACAAAGTGGGGGCTGGTCCAGGATTTTAGGACAATTGGCTGCTCTTTGCTTTTGTAGTATGGTAACAATTGGGGGCTCGTCCGGGAAGCATTGATCAGAAAAGCAGTCAAGAGGTAATTGTAACTCTGATGAGAATCTGACAACATGACAGCTATTTGTTGGATACTCTATAAATCTGGCTTGCATTTGTATGTAAGACAGTGATGTTGTGGGACTCCAGTGAGCTTAGTGCACTTGGAATCAGAACCTGGTAAAATCTGATTAGGCTTTTATTTTGTCGTGTTATGAAAACAGGAACTTAAAGAGTGCTTTCTGTTTAAAATAAAGTATTCACACTAAACAGTGTCTGACAAATATTTTCTCACTTTAAGATGCCAGGCAGCTTTGGATCCCGATATAAGCCGTTGTGTAGATACCCCAGAGAACCGTCAAATGTCACAAGCTTGACTCTGTCTTTACTTTGGGCCTTTGCAGCAACCTCATAGCTCTAAAAACAACAAAAACAACTCCATTATAGTCGTTACTGCAAATATTGCTTCATGCTAGAGTAATAAAAAGCAGTACCTGCCGAGCAATCTGAATGGGAACTAAGTGATCGTCCTCTGAATGAAGGAACAATATCGGACTTTTCATTTTCTTCAAACTGTGGAATATGATTAAGACAGTATTGACAGAAAATCCTCTTCTTGTGATATTTGCCAATATTAACTAACTCACTTGTGTTCTGTGGGAAAGACGGGCATTTTTCCTTCCCACAGGAAACTGAACAAGCGCTTAATGCCTGGAATTCTCCAGTAATACTTTAAACAGAGAAATAAATATTGCAAAGTTGTTAGCAACAGCACATGCATCAAATGTGAAAAAATGCTTGGTTAGCATAGCGTACCCAGGTGAAAATGTTATACGGGATTTGCTGCTGATCGGTATTGAATGCCCCTTCCAGGATCACACCATCACAAACAACACCTAAACAGGAAAGAAGAAATTAGCATTCAGACTGTAGCATCATGCCCTCAGATTGTGCATTTGCTGAAGTTCAGAGGTGGTTAAACGTACCTTCCTCAAGCAGTTTGACTGCAGTGTTAGAGGACACCCTACACAGAAACACAGGCTTCAGTTTGTCCAGTTTTCACCTCCTTACCAAGCAAATTTTAGTAAAGCTTAAACCTTTATCTGGTATGTGATAAAATTGAAATCATATATTGCCACACAGGTTGAAATGCAATACATATGAACCTTTTTCTCTCAATGTTTGGCCTTAAATCAGGATAATAATAATGTCCTGATTTATCCAATTGGTTCTGGGATTTAACATTACTAAATTAGTTACAAAGTAGGTCAGGGACAAAAAAACTAAAAGGTTTAGGAGTGACCATGACAAATGCCATCATAAACCAAGGCACCCTACAAACGATAAGTCTGACTCTGTTTCTCAGTTTCTGAGGAATGGGCTGAAATCCCAGGAAACTGAGATTAGAAGCTAAAAGTTTAAACAGAAAATCTACCAAATACAAAATATGTGAAAAGTTTTGAAATGGAACGAAAATTCCTTAAGGCGATGGTGTTCAAACATTTTGCCCTGGGGCCAAAACTGGGAAATTTAAACTGCTAATATATCATGTAAGTCAGTTGTTGCAAATAATTTTGGTAATCCTGACTGTTCAGAATGGTGGATATAAAAATGCCAGTAGTTTGTCTAAGTGCCAGTGTGTTTTTTAGCTGACCCACTGCCGAGAGAGTGACCCCAGATGACCACCAGGCTGTCCCCGCTGCGTGCTTTGACCCAGTTGTACACATGCACAGCGTCTGTAGTCAGGCCGGATTCAGTCGGCTCACCGGTGGAATCTCCAAAACCTGCCAAAGGTTTTCACATCAGCTCCTGCTCACTCATACAACCACTCAACCACAGAGACGCTGCGCTTCCCTGCCACTAGAGGGCAGTACTGTCATTCAGACAGAGACCTGACCGGAGGTTGAACTGCTGTCTTTTTGACTGCTTCACAGCAAACAACTCATTAAGAACAACTACACTGGTCTACAGGGATCATATGGCTTCAGAGAGGGAACAATTAAAGTAAAATGCTGTGGGTCTGGGTGGAGAGAAGGGAACAGAGACGTGAATCCGTAAAAAGCTCCTACCTCTGTAGTCAGGCACCACCACATGGTAACCCAGCGCACTCAGTAACTGTTGACACACAGTGAAAATTATTATTCTCTAGAATCATAAACCACACTGTCATCTCTCCAGCAAAAATATCAAGTCATTAGTGTTGGTGATTACTCACTTTTGCCACTCCAACTCGGTGTGGAGCTGCCCTGTGGAAATTAATTAGCAAAATTACATGAATACTGTAAATTGAGTAACTGATCAAATTATTAATCACTTATTATTTACAAAAATTAAAAAAAATTCTTTCAATGAAAAAACTTATGAAACTAAGAGAAAAATTGCAAATCCCAATATATCATGCATCCCTAGTCTTAATTATATGAGTTTCACATTTAAGCTTGAATGATTAACATACATTATTATGATAAAACATTGTGAATCACATGTAAATGTATAAAGTATCCCACCTTGATCCCGTGTTTCCATGCAGATATATAAAAACTGGATTTCCATCATTTAATGTGTTCTGGTACCACAGCAGGTCTTTCCCCTGAGCTTCTTTCCACCGACTTTCAGGAACTGTATGCCTGGAAAAAACACATCTTCATCAGCAAACACTCATTTCCCCCAGAGCTACAAGTTTTGAATCTGAAAGGAAAAGCAACAACCCAGCATCTGCTCACCATACGCCCAGGGAAATGCCCTCCTCTGATGTTAAATACATGTTGACGGTGTGATTGAGGGAGAAATCAGCAGGCCGGCTCAGATCCTCAAAGAGCGGTACGCTGACTGCACACAGAGAGGAGGGGACCCGTTGTTCTAGCGCTGGAAGATGGAAGACACTCGATAACAGGATCCTTACTCACGTCTGTAGGTGTGAATAATGTCCTGAATCAATGCAGGGATTATTTTATATGTGACAGGCACCAGGATGCAGACAGCAACAGCAGCCAGTAATCCCCGTTTTAACCACCAGGGGGACCTGTAATCAGAAGACACTTATTTTACTCACGCAGTCATTGGAAAACTTTATTAATCTCATATTTATCTGCTTCTTCAGTTGATCAGTAAACAAAAATCTATTTTAACACAGCTCTCCTGGGATTTATAGCATTTTAATCTGGTTTCAGGCTGGGCTTTTTCTGGACCATTAGAACTGTTACAATGACAAAATGTTTCTAAATGATAAAAATTGTCCCAGAAGTTATTGTGATAAACAATAACATTTTAAAGGAATGTGATAATCATAAAGTATAATTCAACAAATATTTTGAGCTGGAACTGGAAGATATTTTAAATATCCAAAAATAAATAAACAAAACAAGAAATAAAATAGATACTGAAGTCTCTGTGAATAAAAGAATGAGGCTGGTTGACACAGAAACACCAAGCTGGAACCTTTGTCACAAAGTTGTTTGGTAAAAAAAAAGAGAGATATGGGACAAGCAAAGTATTAAGGAAATGATATGAAGAAAATGATCAAGACTCAAAGTTTTAATTTATCATGAGATTCATTGATTTATTGCTTAGTGCGATAGGAATAATGGCAAAACACCCATAATGATTTTTGAAGGCTGTCCAGCCATACTTTTGTGAAACTCCTGACTGTGTTCCAGATGAGTCGAAGGCTGACAGACGGGACGAGCGCCTGATCAGACCAGGTGAGAACCAGGTGAGAGGACGTCGTCCCTTATGTCTTCGGGTTAATTTACAATCGACTGGTTGATTTTTAAAATCCATACTGCAGCTTTATGGACTTTGAAATGTAAATAGGCAAGAGTTGCTTGTCTAAGGTCACTGCTGATAACTGGCTGACTTGGTTTTGTGGTATATTAACACACCTGTTTGCTCCAGGACAGCAAACTGCTGCTGCCTGAGAACACTACACAGTACATCACCACCCATTGATTACTAACCAGAAGTCATTAAAGAGAGTTGTTCCTTGCCAGTTGCATCTTGAAAAATAGACAAACAAACTGGAAACAGTCCAGAGACGTTGACCCACCAAAGCTGCCGCCTGTGGCATCTTTCTGAGGAGCGCTGAGGGACTCTGACGCATCTTCGGATGCAGACTCCGAGCTGCTACACACCAGCGGTTTGCAGCGATCAGAAGAGACGAGCGGCTGTGACTGAAGAGAGTCCTGACTCCCCAGAGGCTCCAGACTACAGCCAATTAATGGACAATACATCCCTTCAATTCCTCTATTAAGGCACTAATCAGCCAGCAGAGCCCTCTTAGCTGAAGAACGATCTCTTTACTGAGCTCAAGGGAAACACACCGGCAGTCATTCATTCCAAAATCCAATAGGCTGCCATGAGTTAACACCACGCTTCATTATTAATGTCTATATCTTTGTTACGTATGTCCAAAAGCTTAGTCAGACATTTTTAATAAACATAAAAAGTGCAACAGGGTCAGGTGGAAAATAGTCTTCATTTGACGTCCCTGGAGTTTTTCTGAAGACACTTTCAGGATGTTTGACTAAAAGCAAATTCATCACATGGAGCTGGATCATGAAAATGATCCGACTGCAAAGATACTCAGGCTCCAGTTTTGGTTCATTTAAACTGGACAAAATCACTTTTCTAAACACAGACATAAATGTACTGAATTACACATTTATTTGATAACTCTGCACTTTAATACACCAGCAGCTTCACAAACCTGGTCAAATATGTAATAACATCTGTAATTTGTTCAGTCATATAGCATCCATCAGTGTAAAATAAATAACAAAGAAAACTGACAAAACAATGTAAAAAAGAAATGGCAGCAAACCTTATTTTAAGTGGATAAGAAAGAATAATCAGAAATTTTACATATGAAGTGAAACTATAACACAGATTGGAAGAGGATGATGATCTACAACACATTAAAACTGGATCTAAAACGGCTGAATCAAGCTAACATTAAGCCTCTGGTACGGTACCAACCTAATAAACTCAAAGACTGAAGATGTGGGTTGTTTGATCTGGCCACAGAAAAATAAAACAAAATAAATCACTAAAATTAAAACGACATTCACGCCAGTGATTTAAAGACGTAAACTTCTGGCCTGGACTGTAGCTGTGGCTAAAGGTTAGAGGAGGAATTAGTTCAGAGTTGAGATAAAGAACTCGGATACAAAGGGCAGGATAATGCATCATGTCAGTGAGTAACTAATAGTACATATGCATGTGTGTGTGAGTGTGTGTGTGAGTGTGTGTTAGAAGGACCTCAGTAACTCTGAATACTCATTATCCTGCAGGAATGAAAACAATACCATGGTTTTGTTGCAATATTTATTATTCCAAGCCAAACCTCCAGTTTCTTCATCAGTTGATGCTCATTAAGAGCATTTTATTGTCCTCACACAAGCTCACGACTTCCTGTTTGCTAAAAGAATTGAATGAGCCCAATGGGATTAACAACAACAAACTTAGAATATTAAGAAAAATTACCTCTGCTACTTGCTAATTTAATTTTTTACAAAATGGTTTTTTTTTTGGCTGAATTGAATATAGTTTATCCCGACCCCACTGGGGGTAAGGGTGTACAGAAAATGGATAGATGGATGAATAGAGTTTAAACAAAAATTCTTAATGCCTGCTTTTACTTGCTGAACTACAAGTAAAAGTGGTCCTACTACCACATGCAGAAACGGCAGTAATCAGCGCCCGCCCCTGGTCAAATGCAGGCAAAAGTATGAGGTGGCGTGGAAATTGTTCACTTCTGAGGGTTTTATTTGAAGAAATTTTCCATCCAGATCACATTGAAGCGCTAATTTTGAGTCAATTCATCACATAAAAAGAGGAAGAAATAACACTTTGAAGATGTTTGAGCGTCTGCAGAGCTTCGTATCACTCCTTAGACAGAAAAACTTGATCTGAAAACCTAAACACAGTAACTTTGTTGCAGTTACTCACTGACTGCTCCTCTTTCCTGCAGCCGCCCTCCTGTCCTTCCTGTCGGGGGACGAATCGTCGTGTTTCACGTTTCTCCTTTTCATCGTTTAACTGCAGTAATTCTTCCCCTCTGAGTGGGGACCACGCACTAACCTTTAGCACCTTGTTACAAATGATGATTGTTGGCATAAGGATTTGCATTATGTCAAATTGTAATGCAATACTGCCCCCTTGTGGTGATGGTCACCGTGTTGACTGTCAAATTATCAAATTTTCATGGAAAATTCAGAAAATATCATCAAAGATACATTTGAACAAATATACAAAAAATAAAATAGTACAGCAAATATTTCTCTGGTTTTTAATATTTTCCTCTTAAAGTGAAAATTGAACCATTTTAGTTTTTCTCAAGATTTTTTTCTGGGTGATCTAAATTCTCCATTGGTTAGTTGGGATCCCACAGCCACACAAAAACATATACAGTGGAAGAGTTATCATTTAGGCTACATTTCCTCCTAATTATATCTGAAAGGATCAGCAAAGTAGCTAAAATATGGATCCAAAACGCCAGCAATTGATCAGAAAATCACTTTATTTGTTCTGGTGTAATTTCCAGGGCTCCTTGATGTTTTGGCTTGTATTTAATTGATCTCAGAAGTTGTTACACTCATCATAGGAGGACACCATAAAAAACACTTTAGGTTCATGTTGCATTCAGGTTACTCTTTGTCCAAGTTCCCAGTGCGGTTTCCAGTTCTACAATGACTTTAAAAACTCCCTGTAGAGTGGACATGAAAGAAAACATTGTTCATATTATGGAAATTAAACATCAGATCAATTTTAAAATGCAGTACACTTTCTTTCTAGGTTTATAATAAGAGCACATAAGTTTTCTGGTTACTAAATGATTCTAAAATTACATGATAAATTTGTGCAATTCACTCTGTGTGAAAACAGTAGATATCAGAGAAAATTACAGAACATCTTCATGAAGATCAATGAATTCGGCAGGTCAGGGAGGAAGTTGTAGAGACTTTTAAAACAGGGTTAGGTTCTAAAACAATATCTCAAGGTTTGAACATGTCTCAGAGCTCTGTTCAGTCCATTATCTGAACATGGAGAGAGGATGGATGAACGACATGGATGTTTTCCAAAATTGAAACCGGAAAAGAAGAGCTATTATGATCCTGGTGTCTAGGTTTGGCATTAATCTTCCGTTTGCTACACTGATTATATGGCCTGGCCATACAAAGTGGGGGCTCGTCCAGGATTTTACAACAATTGGCTGCTCTTTGCTTTTGTAGTATGGTAACAATTGGGGGCTCGTCCGGGAAGCATTGATCAGAAAAACAGTCAAGAGGTAGTTAGTCGACCACTGCACACCCCAAATACCAAATTCCCAGTGAAACATGGTGGTGGCAGGATCATTCTGTTGGGTGGATTTTCCTCAACAGAGACAGGGAAGCTGGTCAAAGTTGATGGGAAGATGGATGGAGCTAAATACAGGAAAATCCCTGTGCAAAACCTGCAAGGGACTCCAAAAAGACTTGAAATGAGGGCCGAAATACAGACATTGTGATGACAGATCAATGCTTCTGTAAAGAAGAACGGACAACATTTTAGTCTCCACATGTGCATAGCTAGCAGAGATGTAGGATACTCCATGCTTGGTCAATATGAGGTCATCAACTGACAATGATCCTAATAATCAGTTGCAAATTTGCAACAAATTGAATAAAAAGGAAAGAATGAATGTGTTTCAATGGCTCATTCAAAGCCCAGCTCTGAGCCTGAACTGATTCATGTTATTACTCCTAAAGATGATTCTACAAATTGCAAGAACATGGGGTATACTTAGTTTTTACACATAGCAATTTCCATTCTGGCTTCATTTGTATGTAAGACAGTGATGTTGTGGGACTCCAGTGAGCTTAGTGCACTTGGAATCAGAACCTGGTAAAATCTGATTAGGCTTTTATTTTGTCGTGTTATGAAAACAGGAACTTAAAGAGTGCTTTCTGTTTAAAATAAAGTATTCACACTAAACAGTGTCTGACAAATATTTTCTCACTTTAAGATGCCAGGCAGCTTTGGATCCTGAAACAAGCCGCTGTGTAGATACCCCAGAGAACCGTCAAATGTCACAAGCTTGACTCTGTCTTTACTTTGGGCCTTTGCAGCAACCTCATAGCTCTAAAAACAACAAAAACAACTCCATTATAGTCGTTACTGCAAATATTGCTTCATGCTAGAGTAATAAAAAGCAGTACCTGCCGAGCAATCTGAATGGGAACTAAGTGATCGTCCTCTGAATGAAGGAACAATATCGGACTTTTCATTTTCTTCAAACTGTGGAATATGATTAAGACAGTATTGACAGAAAATCCTCTTCTTGTGATATTTGCCAATATTAACTAACTCACTTGTGTTCTGTGGGAAAGACGGGCATTTTTCCTTCCCACAGGAAACTGAACAAGCGCTTAATGCCTGGAATTCTCCAGTAATACTTTAAACAGAGAAATAAATATTGCAAAGTTGTTAGCAACAGCACATGCATCAAATGTGAAAAAATGCTTGGTTAGCGTAGCGTACCCAGGTGAAAATGTTATACGGGATTTGCTGCTGATCGGTATTGAATGCCCCTTCCAGGATCACACCATCACAAACAACACCTAAACAGGAAAGAAGAAATTAGCATTCAGACTGTAGCTTCATGCCCTCAGATTGTGCATTTGCTGAAGTTCAGAGGTGGTTAAACGTACCTTCCTCAAGCAGTTTGACTGCAGTGTTAGAGGACACCCTACACAGAAACACAGGCTTCAGTTTGTCCAGTTTTCACCTCCTTACCAAGCAAATTTTAGTAAAGCTTAAACCTTTATCTGGTATGTGATACAACTGAAATCATATATTGCCACACAGGTTGAAACGCAATACATATGAACCTTTTTCTCTCAATGTTTGGCCTTAAATCAGACATAAAGGCCAAGACAGCAAGACAATTTCCAGCTGTCTGAAGGAGCCAGAGTCAGCTGTCTTAACAGCTTGGAAATGAAATCATACTGCTGCTTAAGAGAGAAACAAGCATCACTTAAAATTAATATTTTACGTCTTTGACTTTTATTTTTCAAACGTTGTTGAAAAATGTGAAGGCCATCAGTCATTTTGACAGATTCTAATTCAAAGACCCGGCCAGCTGGTGCAGACGGGAAGACATTTTCAGCTTTACGCATAGGGATAGCCAAATCAATCAAAAAGAGATTCCCATTAGAGCGTAATCGCAGACCTGGACACTGTTTGATGTGTCTCGCTGTCTGGGAGCTGAGAATATGTTTAAAATTATGGAGGTCACAAACCAGTGCAGCATGAATGAGCTTTTCAATAATATCCTAATTCATCAAATAGGTCTGTGATCTAACATTACTAAATTAGTTACAAAGTCAAGGACAAAAAATCTAAAAGGTTTTGGAGTGACCATGACAAATGTGTAGAAATATTTAGTATATATGTAATCTTAATGTTTGCTCTTATGTTCTCGGTGTTTGATGTGTGAAGTTGTTGTGCTGTTCCCTCCGTTGTTCTGAGAGTTTTTCAGTTTCTGTCTTGTCGCTGTGGAAACGAAACAACGATGCAGAAAGGAGACAAACAGGAACTGGACTCAACCCTCAGCCTGTAGGTGCAGCGTATAACTGAAGAAATGGCAACGCTCTGTAACTGACTTGAAATAACAAAAATAAGCTCTGTAACTCGGGACATTAATGTCCATAATTGTATGTAAACTTCTGAACAAAATCATATTAATATCTGTGTGTATGAGAGCTATTTTAAGTTGCCATTCACCAACTTAAAGGGTTGGCGGATGACAATCCTTTAACTCGGCTGTCATCCACCAATAAAAAACAAAAGAAGAAGAGGAAGGGACCGCTCCTAAGGAAATAAAAAGGGAGAGTATGGCAGAACGTGCTGCTCTGAAAGCACATTACTGTCTTTAGTAAGACAGTAATGTAAGACAGTAACCATAAAATATAAACTCTTGTCTTTCTCCTTTTTGTGTGGTGTTTAAGTGTTTTAGGTTGTTTGAACTTGACACAAATACCATCACAAACCAAGGCAGCCTACAAACCACAAATCTGACTCTGTTCCTCAGTTTCTGAGGAAAGTGCTGAAATTCCAGAAAACTGAAGTGAGAAACTAAAAGTTCAAACAGAAACTATACTGTTATGGCCTCATTATGCAGCTTCAGCTGTGACTGAACGCCTTCCTGATTGGCTGCTTGGAGGCTGCAGCACAGTGGCAATTGTTGTGAAAACTGACATAAAAAGGTGAGATCTTTCCAGATTAACACAGAAAACAGACCATGAAGGCCTGAGAGACATAAGTAATCTGGCATTTTGCTTTACTGATGATTATAAAACAAGTGATTTTGTATTTTGATTCATTGATGATTATAAATAGTTTGATGTAATAAAACTCTTCACATGAATAACATGATGAAAAATGGTGAATTAAAAGTTGATGATATAATTAACCTCCGATGATTATTAAAAGAATTTATGGTTGAAGAAATACTATTATTCTCAAATTGTAATAATTGATAATTAATCTGTTTGTCATTTAGCCCTGCTAAATGCTTGCTTAATAAAGATGCATTAAAATTATAATGAGATTTGTGGACAGTGAAATTAATTGAGTAATCTATTGATTCTGGTTCCTCTAATTAGTGTAAAACCCAAGAACATGATTCTAGAAATGTGGTGGCTTCGGACTTTCCTTTAGAGTTTGTAAAATAATGACCTCGGGGCTCATGCTGAGCCACTAAAAGTTGTCCAGCCAGTAAAATGGGATCGTTGTTGATTGAGAGAGTTACAGTTAACAAGACTGGTTATTGCAGTTATGCAGTAGAGAGGGCAACTCACCTGATTGCTTCTTAACTGAAAAGAGTCATTACTTTTGGACTACAGGTAGTTAAAAACTACACGAGCCTCTCTTGACACCGGCTTAGACAGATTATGTCCTTTGGACCTGTCCTAGGGTAAGACTCGAGGGTTTAGTGATTTTCCAGACCTGTTAGACCCTGGGGGTGTAACTTCTACCAAATACAAAATGTGTGTGAACTTCTGAAGTGGAAAGAAAATACCTTAAGATGATGGTGTTCAAACTTTTTGCCCAGGGGCCAAAACTGCAATATTTAAACTTCTAATATATGAAAAAACTAGTTTTTTTTTGGTTTTTTAAATCTTTACCTGTTCAACAATAAGCCATTTTATTAAAATTAAATCTGTATATTGTTAAAGACACAAAACATTAAAATAACTGTACTGTTGCTTTAACAAAAGAAAAGCAAACCATTTGCACTTTTTTGTGTCATCAGTTGTTTTCTATTTTGTTGGCCAGATTGACTTGTGATCAGGGATGAACAATATAATTTCAAGGACCACAAGTGGCCCATGAACCACACTTTGGACCCCACTGTTTTAAGATGTTGCCATTTAATAAATATCAATTATTTTGATAATCCTGACTGTTCAGAATGGTGGATATAAAAATGCCAGTAGTTTGTCTAAGTGCCAGTGTGTTTTTTAGCTGACCCACTGCCGAGAGAGTGACCCCAGATGACCACCAGGCTGTCCCCGCTGCGTGCTTTGACCCAGTTGTACACATGCACAGCGTCTGTAGTCAGGCCGGATTCAGTCGGCTCACCGGTGGAATCTCCAAAACCTGCCAAAGGTTTTCACATCAGCTCCTGCTCACTCATACAACCACTCAACCACAGAGACGCTGCGCTTCCCTGCCACTAGAGGGCAGTACTGTCATTCAGACAGAGACCTGACCGGAGGTTGAACTGCTGTCTTTTTGACTGCTTCACAGCAAACAACTCATTAAGAACAACTACACTGGTCTACAGGGATCATATGGTTTCAGAGTGGGAACAATTAAAGTAAAATGCTGTGGATCTGGGTGGAGAGAAGGGAACAGAGACGTGAATCCGTAAAAAGCTCCTACCTCTGTAGTCAGGCACCACCACATGGTAACCCAGCGCACTCAGTAACTGTTGACACACAGTGAAAATTATTATTATCTAGAATCATAAACCACACTGTCATCTCTCCAGCAAAAATATCAAGTCATTAGTGTTGGTGATTACTCACTTTTGCCACTTTAACTCGGTGTGGATCCGCCCTGTGGAAATTAATTAGCAAAAAAATTAATAAAAATATAAAAACAGTAGCAATACGTGTTGCAATGTGAGTGTTTTTCTCTCTACATGTGCTAAATATTATAAAGAGGTGCATCAATAGGACATAGAAAAGTAAAAATCAGCTAAATTTAAAGAGATCTGTAGCCTTTTTTCTTGCATTTTTAAATAACTGAAATTTTAAAGAAACTTCTGTATCTTTGAGATTATATATTATAGTTAATTGTCTTAAAATCTAGTATTTGCTTTTGTTTAAAGCATTTTACTGCACACTGGTAAAAACTGGCAGACATGTTTCAAAAAGTTAACTTATTTTAATAATTGACTTTCATGTGTCATGATTAGATGAACCTACAAGATTTCCTCGAATATTTGAGGGCAGTTGACAGCTTAACAGGAATGTAAGCATGTAAATGAAAAGTATAGTGGAAGGAAAACCTGTGGTAAAACAAAAACTGAGTGTAAGTTACATGGATCTAATACACGAGCTGCAGCGACTCAACACATTTCCTGTGTCGAGTGGCTCTTGAAGCAGAGCTAAATGCTAGTAGCCCTTCATCGAGTCCCCAGTGAGCGCCGTCGTCCAACAGGAGCATTTAGAGAAATTCATGCTGACAGGCTTTATGTAGATGCTGGTTTTATGTCCCAGCAGGATTTGCCAAAGGCAGTAAAAGCCAGATAAATGATCGATGGTGTTGCTGTGCTTGACTGAACCCAACAGAAAATTTATGGAGGATTGCAAAGCCACAAATTTCTGTTTTCATCATGACCTCCTGTAAAATTATATTCATTGTTTTATAAATAAATAATGTGGTTACTACTTAATAACATTGAGAGAAACTGAACTCTTTCATTCACTGTAATATATTATAATAAAAGTGAACAGCGACAAATGCATTAACTGTACCCTCTGGGTTATGTGACGGCCAAAAGCCAACATTCAACAGCTGCTTTTCTGCTTCAGTTAAACTACCCACAATCCTGTGCTGCATCACTCTCGCTGTCACATGACCAAAGGTGGGCAGAGGACCCAAAAAGTGTCCTGATGTAAAATTAGCATCACTTCACTGTGTTTTTATTCCAGTAAGAATGAAAAAGTATTTGGTAAAAAGTCATTGAGTAACTGATCAAATTATTAATCATTTAATATTTACAAAATTTCAAATTAAATTTCATTCAATAAAAAAACTTATGAAACTAAGAGAAAAATTGCAAATCCCAATATATCATGCATCCCTAGTCTTAATTATATGAGTTTCACATTTAAGCTTGAATGATTAACATACATTATTATGATAAAACATTGTGAATCACATGTAAATGTATAAAGTATCCCACCTTGATCCCGTGTTTCCATGCAGATATATAAAAACTGGATTTCCATCATTTAATGTGTTCTGGTACCACAGCAGGTCTTTCCCCTGAGCTTCTTTCCACCGACTTTCAGGAACTGTATGCCTGGAAAAAACACATCTTCATCAGCAAACACTCATTTCCCCCAGAGCTACAAGTTTTGAATCTGAAAGGAAAAGCAACAACCCAGCATCTGCTCACCATACGCCCAGGGAAATGCCCTCCTCTGATGTTAAATACATGTTGACGGTGTGATTGAGGGAGAAATCAGCAGGCCGGCTCAGATCCTCAAAGAGCGGTACGCTGACTGCACACAGAGAGGAGGGGACCCGTTGTTCTAGCGCTGGAAGATGGAAGACATTCGATAACAGGATCCTTACTCACGTCTGTAGGTGTGAATAATGTCCTGAATCAATGCAGGGATTATTTTATATGTGACAGGCACCAGGATGCAGACAGCAACAGCAGCCAGTAATCCCCGTTTTAACCACCAGGGGGACCTGTAATCAGAAGACACTTATTTTACTCACGCAGTCATTGGAAAACTTTATTAATCTCATATTTATCTGCTTCTTCAGTTGATCAGTAACAAAAATCTATTTTAACACAGCTCTCCTGCGATTTATAGCATTTTAATCTGGTTTCAGGCTGGGCTTTTTCTGGACCATTAGAACTGTTACAATGACAAAATGTTTCTAAATGATAAAAATTGTCCCAGAAGTTATTGTGATAAACAATAACATTTTAAAGGAATGTGATAATCATAAAGTATAATTCAACAAATATTTTGAGCTGGAACTGGAAGATATGAGGCTGGTTGACACAGAAACACCAAGCTGGAACCTTTGTCACAAAGCTTTTTGGTAAAAAAGAAAAAAAAGAGATATGAGAAAAATTATGTATATGAAAATGATCAAGCTCGTTTTAATTTATCATGAGA
This sequence comes from Poeciliopsis gracilis, assembly GCA_911649635.1. Taxonomy (NCBI): domain Eukaryota; kingdom Metazoa; phylum Chordata; class Actinopteri; order Cyprinodontiformes; family Poeciliidae; genus Poeciliopsis; species Poeciliopsis gracilis. Next base: position 7,520,240 of record CAJVRI010001154.1, read on the forward strand.
TTCATTGATTTATTGCTTATTGCGATAGGAATAATCGAAACACCTTAATTGTTTTACTTTCCAGCCTATTTTGTTGCACCCGCCACTGCTTTCCAATGTGTGGAAGGTGATAGACGGGACGAGCGCCTGATCAGACCAGGTGAGAACCAGGTGAGAGGACGTCGTCCCTTATGTCTTCGGGTTAATTTACAATCGACTGGTTGATTTTTAAAATCCATACTGCAGCTTTATGGACTTTGAAATGTAAATAGGCAAGAGTTGCTTGTCTAAGGTCACTGCTGATAACTGGCTGACTTGGTTTTGTGGTATATTAACACACCTGTTTGCTCCAGGACAGCAAACTGCTGCTGCCTGAGAACACTACACAGTACATCACCACCCATTGATTACTAACCAGAAGTCATTAAAGAGAGTTGTTCCTTGCCAGTTGCATCTTGAAAAATAGACAAACAAACTGGAAACAGTCCAGAGACGTTGACCCACCAAAGCTGCCGCCTGTGGCATCTTTCTGAGGAGCGCTGAGGGACTCTGACGCATCTTTGGATGCAGACTCCGAGCTGCTACACACCAGCGGTTTGCAGCGATCAGAAGAGACGAGCGGCTGTGACTGAAGAGAGTCCTGACTCCCCAGAGGCTCCAGACTACAGCCAATTAATGGACAATACATCCCTTCAATTCCTCTATTAAGGCACTAATCAGCCAGCAGAGCCCTCTTAGCTGAAGAACGATCTCTTTACTGAGCTCAAGGGAAACACACCGGCAGTCATTCATTCCAAAATCCAATAGGCTGCCATGAGTTAACACCACGCTTCATTATTAATGTCTATATCTTTGTTACGTATGTCCAAAAGCTTAGTCAGACATTTTTAATAAACATAAAAAGTGCAACAGGGTCAGGTGGAAAATAGTCTTCATTTCACGTCCCTGGAGTTTTTCTGAAGACACTTTCAGGATGTTTGACTAAAAGCAAATTCATCACATGGAGCTGGATCATGAAAATGATCCGACTGCAAAGATACTCAGGCTCCAGTTTTGGTTCATTTAAACTGGACAAAATCACTTTTCTAAACACAGACATAAATGTACTGAATTACACATTTATTTGATAACTCTGCACTTTAATACACCAGCAGCTTCACAAACCTGGTCAAATATGTAATAACATCTGTAATTTGTTCAGTCAACATCCAGTGTAAAATAAATAACAAAGAAAACTGACAAAACAATGTTAAAAGAAATGGCAGCAAACCTTATTTTAAGTGGATAAGAAAGAAGAATCAGAAATTCTAGATATGAAGTGAAACTATAACACAGATTTTAAGAGGATGATGATCTACAACACATTAAAACTGGATCTAAAACGGCTGAATCAAGCTAACATTAAGCCTCTGGTACGGCACCAACCTAATAAACTCAAAGACTGAAGATGTGGGTTGTTTGATCTGGCCACAGAAAAATAAAAAAAATAAATCACTAAAATTAAAACGACATTCACGCCAGTGATTTGAAGACGTAAACTTCTGGCCTGGACTGTAGCTGTGGCTAAAGGTTAGAGGAGGAATTAGTTCAGAGTTGAGATAAAGAACTCGGATACAAAGGGCAGGATAATGCATCATGTCAGTGAGTAACTACATAGTACATATGCATGTGTGTGTGAGTGTGTGTGAGTGTGTGTGAGTGTGTGTGTTAGAAACTCTGAATACTCATTATCCTGCAGGAATGAAAACAATACCATGGTTTTGTTGCAATATTTATTATTCCAAGCCAAACCTCCAGTTTCTTCATCAGTTGATGCTCATTAAGAGCATTTTATTGTCCTCACACAAGCTCACGACTTCCTGTTTGCTAAAAGAATTGAATGAGCCCAATGGGATTAACAACAACAAACTTAGAATATTAAGAAAAATTACCGCTGCTACTTGCTAATTTAATTTTTTACAAAATGTTTTTTTTTTGGCTGAATTGAATATAGTTTATCCCGACCCCACTGGGGGTAAGGGTGTACAGAAAATGGATAGATGGATGAATAGAGTTTAAACAAAAATTCTTAATGCCTGCTTTTACTTGCTGAACTACAAGTAAAAGTGGTCCTACTACCACATGCAGAAACGGCAGTAATCAGCGCCCGCCCCTGGTCAAATGCAGGCAAAAGTATGAGGTGGCGTGGAAATTGTTCACTTCTGAGGGTTTTATTTGAAGAAATTTTCCATCCAGATCACATTGAAGCGCTAATTTTGAGTCAATTCATCACATAAAAAGAGGAAGAAATAACACTTTGAAGATGTTTGAGCGTCTGCAGAGCTTCGTATCACTCCTTAGACAGAAAAACTTGATCTGAAAACCTAAACACAGTAACTTTGTTGCAGTTACTCACTGACTGCTCCTCTTTCCTGCAGCCGCCCTCCTGTCCTTCCTGTCGGGGGACGAATCGTCATGCTTCACGTTTCTCCTTTTCATCATTTAACTGCAGTAATTTTTTCCCACTGAGTGTTTTTAACAATCTGGTTTGCACTTTGACTGACTCCAGATTTGATTAAACACCGGGAAAAGGGAAAAGAGAAAAAGGAGGGATCAGGGTTTTTAAGGTGGCACCGCTGCTTCCCTGGTAAATGTGCAGGATGCACTACTAATGCTTGTGCGGCTACCTTAAACAAATTACGTTATCTGAAAAGTTAAAGGGAATAAATAGAGCATCACTTTGAGTAAAACTAATCACATGTATTTTCTTCTAATATATATATTTTTAAATATCAGCAAATACATGGACATATTTTCCATCCATCCATCCATCCATTTTTCCGTCACCCTTCTCCCTAACGGGGTCGGGAGTTGCTGGTGCCTATCTCCAGCTGCGTCCGGGCGAGAGGCGGGGTCAACCTGGACAGGTCGCCAGTCTGTCGCAGGGCAACACAGAGAGACAAACAGGACAAACAACCACGCACACACACACTCACACCTAGGGAGAATTTGGAAAGCCCAATTAACCTGACAGTCATGTTTTTTGGACTGTGGGAGGAAGCCGGAGAACCCGGAGAGAACCCACGCATGCACAGGGAGAACATGCAAACTCCGTGCAGAAAGACCCCGGGCCGGGAATCGAACCCAGGACCTTCTTGCTGCAAGGCAACAGCGCTACCCACTGCGCCACTGTGCAGCCTTTATCCTTTATCCCTATTTTATTTGCTTTAAAGTTCATATATTTGTTGGTTTTTTTATGTATGAGAGCCTCAGTGTCTAAATCAATGACATTAAACTGATTTACTTAATAGAAAATCCACCAGAGCTTCATCATGATACTGACAGAGCTGACTGGACAAGAACCAGTCAGAAAATCACAGCAGAAAACCTGCAGGATAACTAGAAAGTCGAAAAAAAAATTCTTTGTAGCATTTTGTGTTTTTGCAGTGTGGAATAAACAGACGATCAGATCAATGATTGTGCGGCTCGACCCGGATGAGAGACCCAACAGAAAGGGCGTTCGCTCCGGCAGAGCCTTCAGGATTCTGGTGACTCAGATACACACCAAAGGTCACCTGCAGTCCACAAAAATAAACTTATTAGACAACATTTTCAAGCACTTGCTCAATAAAACCAACAAACAGCACGGAGGTGACTGTGACTGTTTGGACCCACCTTCCCAGCCCGGTAGGCAGACAGGCTGACGAGCGGCTCTTTGGTTTTGGTTCCTGTGTCCTGGTCTATTCCAATCATCTGGCACCTCCCACAGCGACCTGCGACCTTTTGGTTGACCACACAGGGAAGTTAATTTCACTCCTGCTTCCGCCAGGTGTTGTGGAAAATGTCCCCTCTGCTCACCATGAACCGCGTGTCGCCAATCATCAAGTGTGACCAATTATCCTCCTCAAAGGGTTCTGCTCCAGCGATGACTAAATTGGCGCGGAAGCGGCTGATGACGCTCTGCGTGTCGAGGAGCTGATGGGCCTCACAGCCGTCCTGCCTGCAGAGGGGAGCGCGTGTGGAAATTACATGCTATTTTTCCCTGCGCTGCATCAAAAGAGCCACTGTAATGTAAATGTGCAGACGTCAACGCGTCCCGGAGCGATGAATAAAGTGTTGTGTGTTCCAACCTGCTGCTCATTAGATCCTGAATGAGAGCCACGCTGGAACGGTTGATCATGAGATACTGAGCTTCGTTCACCAGGGAGAGGAGCGGGGAGTCGGCAGCTAGAGAAGAAAGACTTTATATCACCCAGAAGATTTGTTTCATTTCAGGAAAAACATTCTCATTTACAGTTTCTGCAAACTCCTTCCACAGAGAAATCATAAAAATTAAGTCCTATGCTGATCAGTGGATAAAAAAGTAAATTCATCAATTCTGATCAAATGTTTACCGGGAAAATATAAAGTGAAAGGCAATTATGAGTCAGACAGAAACATCAGTCATGAATATGTTTCCCTTTCAGCAATAAAGAGCAGCTTCAGCGCTATTATTTCACATTTTGTCACATTACAACCGGAAAAGATAATTTCAGGATTTTGAGATCAAAATCAGACTTTGTGGTTCTACTTTAGAGATATTTGCTACATTTGACCCCTTCCAAAATCCCCATGCAAAAAAATAAAATAAAATAAAACAAAATAAAATAAAATAAAATGAAATGAAATGAAATGAAATGAAATGAAATGAAATAAAATAAAAATAAGCACACAGTCTGGACAGAAACACTTGGTTCTTTAAGGCTGATTTATGTAACAAAATATTTTTTGTGTATTTGTTAAAATTTGATATGAGACAGATTTGTGAAAAGATTGATCTCCTCCTCTCTGAGCTGTTACTGCTGTCTGAAGAAATTTACCACGCTGCCAATAAACCTCATGTACTTGCTGCTAAATGTGCTTATGGCAGAGAAACAACGACAGAAAAACCATTTATGGTTTGACTCTCCAGGAAGGCTGGCTGCAAAAGCCTGCCACACTTGTCAGATTCAATATTTTGTAAAGCTTTTCAGAAATCACGTTTCCACTTCCTATTGAGATAAATAACAATAAATACATAAAAGTTTGTAAATATGAGGTGAGTAAATGTGAACAAGGATAAAAACACTTTTTCAAGAAACCATGAAAGGACAATTCAGGTTTTTTATGTGTTTCAAATGAATAATTAATTGAAATAAAGGTGAAAACAATCTCTTTAATGTGCAGCCATATTTCTTCATCTGCAGCATCTCTAACAGCGGCACAACACAGACATAAATGTTGAGGATTTTTCTCCTGGGGGAGGAACGTCTGAACTTGTGAAACAGGAAAGTTTGGAGAGTTAAAGCAGAGCGGATCGCCCAGATGACGCCATCCCGACTATCTCACGCTGAGTCTGAAGACAAAACACTGAAGAGAGAGCCTGGATTACAAATGACGAAAGACACGGGTCTGTACCAGTAACGGAGGATCAGCGAAAAGGATGTATCTATTGCATTGTGGGTAAATGAAGAGTGGAAGAGATATTCGATTTCTTTTAGCTTAAGCTGGAAAAAGACTTGCGGCAGAGGCAATGATTTCAGAGCATACGCTCTCTACTCTCCATAAGCTCCAGGAGAAAAACTCTCAGGGTTTAGTTCATTAGCTCTTGATGGGAAAAAAACCGCCTGACATTTATTTCTTTAAGGGTTTTCACTCACTCAGGGTGTGAAAAGTTTAACACAGATGCAAAAAATGTAAGAAGTTATAAAACTCTCCCACAATTCTACCATTTTCCCTCAAATGTTCAAACGACAAGTTTTGCAAACTATAATAAATAAATAATTTTCTGTACAATTCAACTGAAAAATAAACAAACTGGTCTCTGTTTCTAAATGAATCGACGATTAAACAAACAAATATTATGTGGCAAACACCAGCAAGATGTAAATAATCATTGGTGTTTAGTTTCAACTGTCGCAGCGACACCAGTATGTTTAAAACAATCGTCCGATACCGATGTTAAAGCCGATATATCGTGCAAACCTACAAATGATTTATCATGGTGAATTTCCAAAGTCTTAAAAATCTATAATTTTATCAGGAGCCAATATTAGCCATTATTCACCTGGTGATTATTTTATTTTGTTGACATGTAAATTGAAAATGTTTCATCTTTGTGTGTTTGACTCCAAGTCTGAGGCATAACAGAGTCAATCAGGCTGAAACGGCTGCAGAGAGGCGGTTCACGCAGGTCAGGAGCTTCCTGTGGAGAACTGCGGCTTTTAGCATTGATTTCTTTCTCTCCTTTGTAACCTTGAAGAAGTTTTACATAAAACAAGAAGCATTTAATCCACCAAATGAAAGTTCCTAACCCAGAAGGATAACATGACCTCTTTAATTCTCAGTATGTATCCTTCTGTTCGACGAATTTCTTTCAGAGTTATTATCTCTTCATAGTGACAATCAGAGAAGGCGAGAGCCCTTGAAAGTATTTTACGTTAGTGGATCCTGGACGATAATCGTAGCGCTCCACAGGGGGTGGGAAACTGGAGAGAAATTAAACTGTGGCGTTTCCAGACAGAAGGATGATAATCAATAGAACGGGCATAATCTATGAACGTTTGAAGACGAGGGACCAACAGAAGTCTTGTTTATTTGTGGAATAGTGGTGGGTTTAATAGTCACAGAGGAACACAGATAAAGTTATGAGGCAATAAAAAAAAAAAACACTTCTTATATTCATGGTTGGTGTTGTTATTCAGCCCATCAACATAAAAGCTGAAATTATAAAGCTGGAACAGTCAAAGAAAAACTACTGATCTCTAAAGAAGCATTTAAATGTAGAGAAAACACCAGATTCTTTTGTAATTGAAAACATGGAGGTATTGATTTTATCATCAAGGTTTGTTTGATTGCACCTCCAAGCTACTGAGCAACGCAAGCTATAAATCCCACAAATATCCCAAAGTTTAAGCAGTTTCAATTTCAGTAAAGTTATGAAGAGTTGCAACAAAACATGAATGCAAACCAGAATGCAAACCAATACATGCATCACAATGGCAGGTAATGCATGTATTATTATTATTATTACTATTATTAAATGTGTGATATTTCAACTTAACCTGTGTTTTATAATATCACGTTTTTTCATTTTATAATTTATGTTTGTTTCATGTGAAGTGTCTGAGTTCCTTGAAAAACTGCAATACAAATAAAAATATATTGTTATTGTTATTATTTTAATGATGTATTATTTTACATAAATGCATAACTTCTAGTCAAAGACGACAGATTGTTAGTTTCATTACTTTCTCCATAGAGCAGAAATAAATATCTGTAGATTTGTGATTAAATGTTGATCCTGTTTGCGGTTTTGTGATAAAAATCTAACTTCTTTATGAAGTTGGTATCCTGAACATATAATTTTTAAAAATTTAAGTTAAAAGCTTTATTGTCATCTTCATTTTTTCATCTTCACTTGATTTGTGACTTTATTTTTTTTTACTAAGAGGAAATGTGCCAAAGCAGTTCACACCAAACCAATGCAAAGTGGAGAAGAACTTGAACTATTTTGATGTCAGATATCTGAGAAAAATGTATCCAAAACTCAACTAATACCACAAAGTTACTCTCACATTTAGTAACTTTTCAGACATAAGAATTGGCCAGAAAAATGCCATCGATGAACTCCTAATGGTTATTTGGAATAAAGGTTGAAACGCTCCTGCTATCTCCTTTCCACGTTACAGTTACGCACAACTGCACAGAAAATCTGGGTCCAGTTTGTTTGTAACAAGACAAAATGTGAAAAAAATCACAGACTTTCAAAAGTGTGAAAATAACTAAAAACTGAAGGAAAACATGAAGTTGTGTATTTTTTGTGACAAATTACAGCCTTGATAACACTGGTAAGATGTAAGCTAATTTAAAATGATGCTAATGATAGCAGGTATGTTGCACACATAAAGCAGCTTATAAATGGTGATGACATGTTGGTTTGGGAGAGGGGGTGGCGGTGGTTTCATAATGAAAATCTGCCTGGGGACCCAAAAAGGCTTGGACCGGCCCTGTGCCCAGGTGTGCTTGGTTTCTTTTCATAAATCACTGTTAGCTTGTCTGGTCTGTGATGGACAAAGAGACCAGCCCCCCCTCAGCCCGGATAAGCGGCGACAGATACTGGATGGACATTTTTGCTGTAGCTACCGTCGGCTGGCTTCTTCTTCATTTCTCGTGTGTAATCAGAACGTTGCCTTATCAGGCGGCACGGCTGTCCCAGGAAGTCTGAAAGCCAGGATGCAGCTTCGTCTCCGCAGTCCATCGTCTCCACCCTGGGAGACAGAAGAGGATTATTTTCAGGAGGCCCAGGAGGCTTTTCTTCAGAGCTTCATGCTTCCTGCTATTTGCTGCGACATCTAATCCAAGAATCAGTGAACAAATGGCGTTTCTTCTTCTTCTTCTTTTTTTATGGTGACATGTCATGTGGGGATATGTCAGAGGAGATTAATATCTCATTCCTATTGTTTGTTTGGCTATAAAAAGTCGTGGGCAACAAGACTTTTCTAAGAAGCAGAGAGAAGGAGGCCAAGGCAAGGCAAGAAAACAAAAACAAGACAGCACTGAGAGAAGAGAAAAATGTTGATGTGTTTTCACCTGTCACCGCAAACTTTACTGCGACACACGCGCGAGTCTGCGTGCCGCCGAGCGTCGTCTTCCAGAGGGACCGACACGGTCTCCATCCCTGCAGTGCAGAGAGGGAGAAGAGGGAAAATCCTCTCAGGAAAATTTGCCTGATTGAGACTTTCCTTGTTAGGAAGTGAATTATTTTCAGTGAGACATGCAGAGACTCTCTGACCCGACGCCTGCAGGAACAATTTATTTGCATGGAGGTTGACTTGTGGGCGAATGAGGCATAAACGCGTCTCTCTCTTCTGACTCAGACACACGCCGTTGTGGTTTACCACCATCCAGCCTCTGTCGTACAGCAAACCCAGCGGCCCCACCGGCCAGTCCTGCACCTGCGCCAAGAACCACACAGAGTCCAGTCACACTCAGAGAACTGCACAAAGACGAGAAGGGATGTGCTGAGTTACGCGCTCCAACCTCGTATGCGCCGCAGGATTTGACGGGGTAAATATAGAGGTTGGTCAGAGTGTAAGCCTCCCCGGGGCGTTTTGAGCCTGCATGTCCAAATCCTTTACAAGACACTTCTGCGGATTTCTTCTCAGCTCCTTTGTGGACTTGTCCATTAGAAATTTCCTCTGAAGGGTGTTGATTGGATTCCTCTGATGGCGGCCCAGCTGTTTTCAGCTTCTGCAGCCTGACTTGGTCTACCATGACGGGTTTCTCCACAAAGCACTCGGCAACAAACCTCAGGAACTTTTGACAGTCTTCGAAGGTGGACATGTAGCCAAAGGACACGCGGACGGATCCGGTCGGCTGGCCGTCCACCAAGTCCATGTTGTCCCCGCAGACATGACCTGCCTTGTAGAGTCAAATAAAAAATAAAAAAAAAACATGCTTCATTTCAGGAAACATTCACCTTTTGTCATTTTCATGCAACAAAAGAATTTCAATCCTTCAAACTTTTTCACATTTTATTACGTTGAAACCAAAAACTTAAATGTTTTATTTTCCAGTTACTATTTGACAAAGTGTTGAGGTTAAAATGTGCTAAACTTTTTGAATAAGTTACATTTTTCAGCTTTAATGTACCGACTTATCAGGTTAAAGTAGTTCACAGCCTGGCTTTTTATTCAAAGTGATATTTTAGGGCTTTAACCACATTATTTTCTGAGGCAAAAATAAAAACCAGCAAATCCCAGTGGATTGTTAACAGATTTGGAGTTTAGTTTCTGTTCTTGGGGCACATCCCTCAGGATTTAATTATGAAATACCTTAAATCGTCACAAACTATGGGTGACACTGAAACAATTTTATTTCTACTTGGAAGACTTATATCTAGTGAATATAAAGCACTTTCTCATCCTTTCTCTCCTCAAAAGAGAGAAAAAATAGGAAGTCTGAGCTGTTTTTACAGCTTTTCATGGATTTTGTAGAGCCTTTATATGAGGTGTCGATCAATATCTTGCAGATTTAACGTGTCCGGGTGGCCCTGTGTTGGAACCCAGGAGTGGAAACAAACTCAGGAAATAACCAGAATTAGTCCAAGAGGAAAAACATTATGGCTCTATCTTAAAACAAGCCTACTTCCAGGAGTTAGAGTGGCCCAGTCAAAGAGGTATTTGATATGGATTGGGGGGGAAACGAATTGTTTTCTTCTAGTTCACGATTCTGTGCTACTTTGTCTGATCATATTTTAGCATTTTTAGTAAAATGGTCAAATATAAAAGAGCTGAAGGGATGTGAAAACGTTTGCGCTTCCTACCTGCAGGTTTCTCTTCATCTGCTGGTTGGAGATGCCGAGGAAGGCCTGGCAGGCCCCGGTGTTGCAGAAGCAACCAGTTCTCACATGAATATTGTACAGACTGGCCATTCTGTCCACCTGGCAGCAAAGAGAGACTGCTGTAGTATTTCCCAGAGCTTCCTATGCATAAACACGCATTAATTAAGCAATTAAAATATGAAATGAATCCCTTCAATCACTTGTACCTGTGAGTACCCAATTATCTGTCCACTTGAATCCAGGAGGTTAAAGTTCAGGATTGCTCCCTGAGTGATTGGACTCTCAAACTGACTCTCGGTGTACATCTGCGCCACCGGCCTACCGTTGCCATGGCAAAGACTTGAGAGCAGCATGTAAGTGTAGCGCACCAAGCCAAAAGTGTGCTGCTGGATGTTGTGCATGCTCCCTGCAGGCGAAAACAGATAAAGACGATAACAGTTTCAGGTTCCCATCAGGAATAAGCTGGATGCATTATGATTCTGATATTAAAAAGTAACAAGTCTAACCTGTTATCCTGTAAAGAGATTCAAACGCATGGTTTAAAGCGATGATGTCCAGGAAGGAGACAGTGCCATCTTCAAACCTTTATCAGAGAAATGAAACATATTACGATCAGGCCCGGCACCGTGGCAAACGTTACTGGATGATAACTGCATTAATTACGGCAATAAATGATAATATTGTTGTTTTGAGAACATTTTCAGGTAATTTAATGGTAAAGGGATAAAAATGCAAGAACAAAGAATATTTAACTCTGAAACTGGAAGACATTCCATATTAAAACAAAGTTGTCCTACAAAAAGGACTGAAGACTTTTCTTATCCAGTTTTAGTAGAAAGAGATAAAAGAGAAAAACAGTAAATCCTGCAAATAGAAATTACTGAGCTCGTTTTAATTTATGATGTGATTAAGTGATTAATTGTACACTGCGACGGGCCTAACTACAGGTCAGAATAAAACCGAAGGATCCAGAGGGTTTTACTGCAGCACTTCACCTGTCAGAAATGTTTTCCACCTGCACATAATAATCCTCTCCAGAAAGGTAAGCTGCTGCTGTGCCTCCTCCAAAATAAGACTTTTTTAGTATGCCTGCTGCGTCGTTACGGACAAGAAGAGCCCCCAAACCCGTTGGGAAGCCGAATATCTTGTAGAAGGAAATGGGAATGAAATCAGCGGGGCAGTCCTGAAGGCTTAGAGGGGAACAGCCGACATGCGAAGCTGCATCGAGCAGCACGAACCAGCGGCCTGGCAGGTCGCACGCCGGGTAGAGGCGTCTCGCCTGGATGCCTCTCACATGGCTGAGAGGATACTTCCTCCCTGAGAAGTTGCTCTGCGCCGGGTAGCAGAAAAGGTGCGGCGTTTGGCAGGAAGCATCTTCTCCCTGAACTCTGTCCTTTGCCCTGGTTGTGAGCTCCTGCGGGGCAACGGGAAGGGCAACGACCCCCAGAGCTGCAGTATGTCCCCTTATGCCAACTACAGACGTGTGGCTGTCGGTGAGATAGCAGAAGAAACTGCCAGCTTCCCTCTTAGCACCGCAGCTCCAGGGAAAGCTCTCAGCCACCAACTTGAGAGCAGCTGTGCAGCCAGAAGTGAAGATCACTGAGTATTCTTTGGAGGTGGTGTGGAAATGCTGCAACACTCTGCAAGAAGACAGCTGGTTTTTAGTGTTTTGGACCGGAGTATCCCAGAGCTCCTGCGTTACACGGCGAGGCGCTGGCTACCTGTCTCTGACCCGCTCCACAGTGTCGTGTGTCAAGCTGCTGCTGGGACTGTGGCTGTGGGGGTTTCCTGAAGGGAAAAAGGCCAAAAAACATTTCAAGATTTATGCTGGTAAGCAAGCAGTGCATACATAGGCATGATTGACTGTGCTAAGACCCGCCTCCTGGCTCTGATTGGTTGTTTTTATTTAGCACTGGAATAAGGCGGCAAAGCTTGATGTTTTCACAGATAATCTGTGTCACACCAGGCTCTAACATCACAGTGACAGTTTCAACAAATGTGCAAACAAAAAGGTTTTTTAAAAACGTTCATTGCTATAGCATTAAATGAGAGGGAGGAGTTTTCTCTGTGAAGTGGATAAATAATTCATGTTATAAAATAAACAAATAAATGAAAAAATATATATAAATCACAGGACAAAAAGCAATCCTGAAATGAATAAAGTAAATGTGATTGATGGGAAAAGTTCCCAATGAAACTTACTCAATATATTTTTGTTTTTATTTCATTAGAATGATTATTTATCGGAGTGTTTATTAGTTATTTGTAAATAATATTTGTTTGTTTATTGTTGAATGAAACAGCTCTTCATAAACGAAGGGACAATAAAAAAAGTTTCAGAATTCTCAATTCTGACTTTTTTGGTCCTAATTGTCTTCCTTAGTGTAAGATGATTTATTTTTACTTTTCACGTAATGTGGTTCTAGAGAAGATCAGTTGTTTACTAAAGATGTCCCACAGTTACGGAGTTGTGCTGCGCCTTTAAGAGGAGTGACTATTGACCGTCCTCCGGAGGTTCTGGGTTTTGTTTTGTTTTTGGTTTGGTAAGATGGTTGAATAAAAGTCTGGACCGCTACGCTATTCCCGCTCATTGTCCTGCTCTTTCTTCACCCACGACCTCCAAATTTCTGGTAACAGATTTATCGGACATTATAGTGTTACACTAGCGTTCTTGCACCGTACTAATAGTTTGGTTGCGTTAAGTTGGACAGACCTGGAGGTCAAGTGGGTCATTCCCCATCCTGATGGTGGCACTATTAACTCATGACCTGAGTTCTGGTACCGAAGGAAACAAAAAGCACAAACATGTCCCGTTCTGACTTCCCTCACCGTACATGTTGGTGGAAATGTCCCGGAAGTAGTTTCTGAGCAGAGACTCCGGGTACAGCGTGGCTGCAGCATGGTCCAGATATGTGACTCCTGTTGGTTAGAGAAAACAGGCTGTTACAGTTGGATCCGGATGTCCTCCGATCTGCGCCGCGAACCGTCTCAGTACCTTTGCACCTGCGGAACTCCTGCTCCAGCTCGGCCCGGAAGTTCCGCCCGTAGCCGTACTGACCGCAGCTTTGCTGGAAAGACTCAAAAGAAGTGAGATCGTGGAAATCCATCGTGGCCCTTCAGCTCGCTGCTCCTGTCATTATCGGGTCCAAAGTCCAGAGATAAACAGCGAGACTCTGGGTGGAAGTCGCTCTTTGTGTCCTGCTACCGTCCGGAACCAGAACCTGCGGTCACATGCGGACATCAGAGCGACTTCCCTCCGGTTCCGACTTCATTCAGTCCAAACAAATGAAAAGAAAGATTAGAAGAAGTTACAATCTGACGCCCTCTTCAGATACTTGGTTTAATAACCAAGTATCTGGTCAGTCAGAGGCGGTTCTAGTAGAAATGGGGGCGAGTCCTCCCAGTGCCAGGGGGGCAGACACACTGTTGCCCCAATAGAAATAAAAAGCATCAACACAATGACTGGAGTAAGAAAAAAATGCAAAAGGGGAAAAAAAAAGTTTTGGGATTTTTAAGAATATTATCAAATAAAAAGGGATGCAAAATAATTGACCTGATTGCAAATGAATACATTCATTCAGGATTAAACCAGGAAACGTTCTTGATGCAGAACCAAAGTGCTTTACAATAAGACAAACATTAAAGCAGAAAACATCCCTGAATCAAGTAAAACATTATTTTACTTGTCTTGTACTTTTCAGAAAACATCCCTGAATCGCACTTTTCCATGTTAGAAACCAATAATTAGATTAGAAAATTTGGTCCAATGAAACTTGATTGATGACAACCTTTAAGCTGTTCAGGTATGATTTTTCCTTAAGCTCAAAATTCAGTTTTTATTTTTTTAAATTATTATTATTTGTCTGATGTAATATTCAAGTCTTAATTGGTTAATTTAATTTAACACTTACAGCTCATTTTTTTCATTTTTTCTGTTTCATTAACAGAATTAATCTCTGTTCAGTGTTTATCAGTAAATTAAATTATTAGCAGAAAATCTATCTATCTATCTATCTATCTATCTATCTATCTATCTATCTATCTATCTATCTATCTATCTATCTATCTATCTATCTATCTATCTATCTATCTATCTATCTATCTATCTATCTATCTATCTATCTATCTATCTATCTATCTATCTATCCATATGGAGCTACAGTAATGCAGAAAACAATAAATATTACTGGAAATAGTTTGCAAAGACAAGTTTTGGAAATGTTTGACCAAATTTGATAGTAGTATTTATTTTAATCACTTTACTTGTCTTGTACTTTTTCTTTTGATTACATAATTTTGAAAAATAAAAATCAAACAGTTTTGATGAATAATATTTTGGGTTGAATTTATGGCTGTGATTACGACAATGAGTGAAATATTCACAGAGGATGTCAGAGTGTCTGTATCCATCTGCTCATCTCTGCTCCCCTGCCTCCTCATCCTCCTCCTCTTCCTCGCATCATCTTGTAATGCATATACAAAGATCACTAAGATGAGTCATCTCCATCTTTCCCATCATCTGACGGGTCCAAGTATGAATTTCCCCTGGCTGTTTGCCACAGAACTCTTTCTGTCTCCGTTCTACAACAACGCCGCGTCTCCGAGTAAAACCAGGCTGCCTCAGATTTTACTGTCACTGACACAAAAGGATTGTGTTCCTGAAGTCCAGACAGCTCATCTGGAGATGCGTGCATTTTCATTCTACTTCAGTACACCCAGCTCTTGTTTTTGTTCGCATATTTCCATTATTATGCCGTCTCATGTACTTTTATGGTCAGGAATAGTGTCCCTGCCCATCGTCTGTCATTACCAGAGAGACTTCCTGTTCCACATTGATAGATTAGAACAAAATGTTTACTGGACAGTTCAGGAGTTTGAGAGTTCATTCAAATAAAGGCTTTTTTCCAGCAGCGTATTAATAAAGACAAAGTTTAGACTTTTATATCAACTCTAAATTATTGACATTTCAATTGTACAAAAACTTTAAATAAAGTTTACAATTTCAGAGTATAATGCAATACGAAGGCTGCTACAAAACACTTCGAACTGTGTTCAATATTAAGCCAGACATTAGAACTGATGACAGAGCTCAGAGCCGGCCCAAAGCATAAGCACAGAGCAGGCCCAAAGCATAAGCTCAGAGCCGGCCCAAAGCATAAGCTCACAGAGCCGGCCCAAAGCATAAGCACAGAGCCGGCCCAAAGCATAAGCACAGAGCCGGCCCAAAGCATACTCACAGAGCCGGCCCAAAGCAAAGCACAGAGCCGGCCCAAAGCATAAGCTCAGAGCCGGCCCAAAGCATAAGCTCAGAGCCGGCCCAAAGCATAAGCACAGAGCCGGCCCAAAGCAAAGCACAGAGCCGGCCCAAAGCAAAGCACCAAAGCATCATGGGCTTCCCAGGACAGCTTGAATTTTAGCACAGAACTTAGATCTGAAATTAAAATATTTACTTCATGACAATCAGAATACTGTTAAAGTTTCAGCATGAATAAAAAAATAGATTTCAAGTTTTTTAAAACTGAAATTTAAAATTTAAAGGACTTAGTAAGTTTCCTTTGTAGAAGTTCAAAGAATAGTTTTAATTGATGGATTGTTGTGTTACCATAGCAACTATCTGACGCTGCGAGTTGTCTCAGATATTAATTGGTTATCCATGATTACTTTTGAGCTCTCCCAGTTTCCTCCAAATTAGCATCAAAAGCCTTTTAATGGTGGAGATCCTCCAGGCAAGCAATAGAAAACCTTTGTGGGACGTTCCTGACTGATTTCTCTTGGAGATCCCCAGGCCCGCCGCCCTGGGTGGTGAGCCACATCACTTGTATTAAAATCTCTTCATATTTTGGAAATAATTTGTATTTTTCCTTCTGGAAACTGAAACATTAAAATATCACCAGCTTAACGTTAAACGATTTGATGTTTTAATTGCATGTTGTGAATTGGCACATAGAATCTCATGGGGATTCATTCATAATTGTAACCTAAAAATGCTTCTGTTTGCATGGCACTGGGCTCTAATGAACCATAACCAAAACGTGTCTAAAGTAGACAGTTAGTTTACTGTTAAGCTGTAAAACTAACCCTAATCTAACCCTGTAACTGAAGCCGCTCCGTTCTCCTGCGACCGTCTGTTCCTTTCTGTGAGTGGATATCACTGTAAGGCGGAAGAAGGAAGCTGCTTGTAAAGTGGATCTAATGTGTTCCTAGATATGTGCTAGACAAGCCATGAGGCCATTATTGTCTTGGTGAGACTCTGAATGATAATTAAATATGCCACTTCTGCTTCACTGATTCATTTCCTTCACAGTTTCTGAGCTCAGATGAATACATTTTTCAGCGCAGAATGGTTTTATTGTATCCAGTTTGGCCTCATTACGAGGCCACAAGGGCTTGTTGTGGGGGGAGGGCAGAGGCCGCGTGGAGGGGGGGCAGCGGGGGGCGCACCCCATGAAGACATTGTGCTTAACATCACTAAATACTTCAGACGCCACATTGTTCTCCATCAGTTGGTTATTTTTACGCAGGCAGGAATCTTTCTGAGATCCTAATGAGAGGCGCAGCCGTCCTGCAGGTCATAAAGACTCATTGCTTAACAGGACGTCTCTTCACTGTCTCTCTGAGAATCCTTGATCTTCTTGGGTTTTTCTCTGCTGCTGATCGCTGTGTCTGCGCTGGACGGTATCCAGGCGGTCAGCCTCCTCGCCCCTCGCCCTGCCCTGCCGCCGGGCCTCGTGGATCTCCGGTCAGAGGAACGCCTCCTCGGTGGCTGTGACAGGGGGAATTAGGCGAGAGATGCGGGCCCACTTGCCCTGCCTGCATAGGGGCTTATCTCGGTCTAAGCTGAGGGACTAATAGCAAAGCCTGCCTTCGCTCCAGCCGCTCTGAGGGCACAGGGAGCCATCTGTCCACTCTGTGGATCACTGAAAAACAAAGGGACCAAACACCGAACTCGGACTTCAAACTAAAAGGCCATTCATCCCAAAGATACCAGAACCAAAGAAGACGAGTAGGAATTTCTCCCAGTCCAAGGTCAGTTTGGTCAAGAGCCGGCCTTCGTGGCTGCAGGTTGCTCAGATGGCTGTTAATGGCAATGCTGAAGCTTAGCCAGAGAGAAACTTGAAGGTATTGCTTCTGCACATCTAATGGGCGCCAGACAAAGCGAGGCTTTGTTTTAACGCGCTGCCCCTGACTCCTATTAGGCTCAGATATTTTCAGCTTCAGCTTGTTTTTCTCTCCTCTCTTGGGTTTTTCTCTTAAACTCTTCACTTCAAACAGCCCAGGATTGTTTGAATTTAGACCTAAAGCCAAACTTCTGATGTTTCTCCGTTGTTATAACCTTCATGCTGAGTTCTGTATCGCCTCATGATATGAGGAGGCTCACAAAATGCTATAAATAGTCGCCACTCCAGATAGCCACACTGTAATCTCTCTCATGGGTTGTTTGAACATTTTTAATGTGATAATTGTCACATTTCATTAAATATAAAGTGTGCTTTTGTTGATCTGAAGACCCCTTTAAAACAAAGTGCAATACAGTATGTAATAAAGTGTAACTCATCTCATGGAATCACTTTGTTCAAAATGAGACATTTCTTGTTTTACTCTTAGATTTTGAATTCATAGTCTAACAAAATCCCTCCAGTAATCCACTTAGACATTGTTCCCCATTTCCCTCCAGGATTAAGGCCCTGTGTGTGTGTGTGTGTGTGTGTGTGTGTGTGTGTGTGTGTGTGTGTGTGTGTGTGTGTGTTTTAATTGTCTGAGGAATACTTTTGTCTGTCGGCGTTCACAGAGCAGAGTTTCCCCACAGGTGATCTCTTTTTTATCGTGTAAACTCTTCGGCTGCCGTTGTGCACCGGGGTTTTGTTCAGAAGTCTTGACTTGCTTTGGATGACAGAAATAGGTCAAAAGGGTCTTAGCATTAACTAAACAAATCTTGGGCCTGCAGGATTAGAGCGAGACGCCGCTGTTTGTTTGATGTAGCCATTGTACCAACACAGAGACGGAAACGCTGCGGATGTTTGCTGAAAGATGTCCGTCTCTCTTTTATTTCTTGTGTGTGTTTGATCAGATGGTTGAGATCCTTGCAGCTTCATCGGTTGGGATTGTTTCATTTCCTGATCCTGTTAATTTACTGCGTTATTTGGGTCAGTTGATCCTGACACATTTCATGATGATTATTGCTAACTGGATTGTGCTGTTGGTGGTCTGACTGACTGACTGACTGACTGACTCAGTTTTTGGTGGATTTATGGAGGAGTTTGAATTGGAAGCTGTAAATTTCACAACCTAAGTAAACAACTATTGAAATACATACAGCGGAAACCCAAAGTTTATATACAACAAATAAAAAAAACGCAGAGATAATTTTTTTGTCTCTGTCTGTAAACCAGACCAAACGTCTCTTGTTTTGGGTCAGTTAGAATCACCAAATGTCTTTCTGTTTGCTAAACGTGGTAATGATGAATAAATATATCAGATTTATTGATTTATATCTTGGAAACCAGAAATTTGCATTCGTTTCTTCTGTATTTGGCCTTTGAATTGCAGGGTTTGGGTCAAACGTTTTGGTTTTCCTTCATCAACCTTCTCAACAGTTGCTGCAGTTCTGGTTGCAGATCTGGTGAAAGTGGGCAGGTTGCCTCAATCACACACTTTTTAAATGTTCCCACAACTTTTCCATTTTATTAAGATCAGAGCTTTGTGATCCACTTTATATCCACTTTAGCTTCTGAGGGTTATTGTCAATTTTGCAGTTTGTTTTGGTTGCATTTACCCAGAATGCCCTGTGTTACACTTCCTACTTCTGGACTGGGCTCCGGTCTACTTGGCTCCGGTCCACTTGGCGTTCACATTTGCATTCAAACTGCATCAGAGTTCATTTCAACCGAGCCGAGACTGAGGTTTGTGGACAGAGTTAGCTTCTTTGGTTCACATCAGTTTGATTGGGATTCACACCTTTGCAAACGAACCAGACTTTCCAGACGCAGCAACTAGAATTCAATGAACTAAACAGAGCTGAATGCCTACCTGGACAGTCGCTTTCAGTTGTTTTGTGCATATACATTAATTCCCTGCAAATGATTCAGTGGAAGATTTAAGAGCCATGTATTAATATGCGGTTTATGTCCAGGATGGCAGAGCAACATCAAAACATGCTTTAACCGGATTACCAGCAGTGAAGCTCCGCCCATTACTCCAGTTCTGCTGGATATGTAAACCACACATCCCTGATTGTGTCTGATAATAACAAAGCAAGATGTCCGACTTCTGTTTCATTGACACAGATGGTAAAAAAAGTTTTTCCATTTTTGTCTTGAGATCTGGCTGGAATATCAGAACAAAGCCATCAGAAGCAGAACATTGGAAGTGAAAAACAACCCAGAAACTTGTGTTTCATGTCATATAAACATTGACCTTCATACAGACCAACAGAAAGGACTTCATCTGTCTGTCAGCAGGATTTCTCTTTAGTAAAAGACCACAAATCATTTCCCCTGCTAGCGCTAGAAATGCACATTTGTTTTGGTTGTATTTACCCAGAATGCCCTGTGAATAGTCTGGTGCTCACACTATGCATTCAGTTAGTGTTAGGGTTAGGTTAGGTTAGGGTTAGTGTTAGGGTTTTAGGGTTAGGGTTAGGGTAGGGTTAGGGTCGGGTTAGGTTTCTCTTCAACAGAATCCGGACCGAGGTTCATCAGAGGACCAGAGATTTTTGGTCCATGTCAGTTTGAGGACACATTCACATCTCTCCAAGCAAACGTTTTAGACAAATGAATTGGAGTTTCATTAAACTAAAGGGAGCTGGTGGGAATGCACCCTAACTGAATGTTCACTGAAATCCAGACTGTCTCAGACTAAAATTACTTCCCTCCCTTGCTGAGATTAGTTTGCTCATTAGTTATGCATCGTCATTCGTCAGAGTCTGAAGAATAACTTCTCAGAACGCTGATAATCTTATAAACACTGCGACTCTGGTCCTTTATAGAGCTGCCGCCGTTCGGTCCAACAAACTGCTGTAATGCATCACCATTCTTTATTTGTTCCACAAATATAAAGAATTGGACACGCAGCAGAAACAGAGTGGACACTGTGTGGTGTTTCAGAGGAAAGTCACACTCTGATCACTTGATTCTCAGACTTCCACAGCACAAGTGGCTTCCTTTGTGTCTCATCTTATCCCAGGGAGTCACACAACTTTTATTTAGCTGGAACTAAAGACACGTGAAGATTGCAGCGTGTGATAGGCTTATCTCCACCCCCAACTCACAGCTCCACGATGAGAAGCCAAACAGCAACGATCCATAACGCCTCAGACGCCATCCGACCCTGATAAACTCTCCAAAGAATCCGTTAAACAGGATGAAAGCAGCGGCTCAAACTGGGGAACGTGCTTCACTTTCCGCACGGGGAAAACTTTTCATTCAAGTTACAACCTGAAAAGCTGCTTTAGTTTATTTTCATCTTATTTGGTAGACAAACATAAAGTTATGTTAAATTCTGCAGTATTGATAAATCATTCTGTTTCCACTGGCAGATTATTTCAATATGAGAAAAATGTTATAAATGAAATCATTTTCCAATGAAACTAATATGTTTGTCATCACTATTATTTATTTACTTTATATCAGCTCCTATATTTTGCTGAAAAGTTACTTTTAAAAATATTTTTGTCTTATTTTCAGTGTCCTAAGATAATTTGCACTATTTATGATTTTAGACATAAATACTTGGTCAGATTCTGGATTTTTACAGAGAAGGTATTTGTTAAGCAAAAGATTTAATGTAAGGACATTATACCAAAGGGCTGTGAATAAAATGTTCAGCTCCTTTTTCAGATATGTATTAATTTATTATTCCAGTTCACCATCCCTGCACTGTGTTGGTTTGTCATATAAAATCCCAATAATACACACCGATACTAAGAATTATAATGTGATAAAGTGCTGTAAAGTTAAGTGGGCGTCCATACTTTTGCCAAGAGCTGCAGGCGTTATTAAGGTCCATCCATAACGACTCAAGAGAATTGCCATTTCTACCACAGAATAAAAGCTTTTACCTTTGCTTCATCAGGTTGCTCTTTCGCAGAAGAATGGTTGAGGACAGGAAATGATTCACTTCATTTTCCCTTTGCTGATACCAATGTATGACATGGCCATTAGCACGAGCACCTGAATCTTCTTAAGTGGAAATACATAGAAGTAGAGCCCAAAATAGACACATTCCTGATCATTTCACCTCAAACAGAAACTCAGTGATACCTGAAGAAAGAAGAAATCCAGATGAAACTGCACCTTCGGATGTGGCTGATTTCCTCCTCAATTTTACACATCATTTCCTCCACATCCTGAAGCATTAAACCACTAACACACAGACACGTCTTCGTCCTCTCTGCACAGTATTCACCACAAAGATCTGAAGTCACTGAGGATGTCCGACAAGGAAGAGATGACCTTGGACGGCGGCCTGAACGTCACGCTAACGCTGAGGCTGCTGATGCACGGAAAGGTAATCAGCAGATCCTCTGCAGACCCACCTTTCATTCTGACTCCACGTTGTTCACCTCTTATTCCTTTATTTTCTCTCACAGGAAGTGGGCAGCATCATTGGAAAGGTCAATTTCATTTACATTTATTGTTTTTGTACTTGCTAATTAAATTTGCCTTAAAACACAACATGTATATTTTTAATCTTTTTGCTTTCAGAAAGGAGAAACAGTGAAGAAGATGAGGGAAGAGGTGAGTATTGTTTGAAGTCATCAGTCAGAACAAAACAAAGTTTGAATGACCAACAGCCCGGGTTTGCAGAGCGGCGCCCGCATCAACATTTCAGAGGGTTCGTCTCCCGAGAGGATAGTGACCATCACTGGACCCACAGAGGGAATCTTCAGAGCTTTCTCCATGATCGCACAGAAGTTTGAAGAGGTACAGAGTCATCCTCAGAAGTTATCAGGTCAAAGGTTAATGAGTTCCAACTCCAGAGTACAAAAACACACCTTAGATTTTTCTCTGTCACTGGTACGGAAGAGGATTAGGGCCAAAGATGTAAATATTATTTTGACTTTTATCTCAGAATTCTGACTTTTGATCTCAAGATGAAAGTCAGATGTTTTCTACTCAAAGGCCACTAACAGGTTATGAAGCAAATACGAAAAAATGTATTCAATAATCTAAGTGCATTAAAGACTCAAAAGCTCAACAGCTGATTTCCATATATGGGCCTTTCAGCTCATGTAGTGCTTCATTTCCTGCATAATTTCACATTTGACTTTAAAATCAAATTCAGTTGACACATTAATTCATGGGTGATCAGTGGCTGCCAAACAAGCCCAAATCACCACCCCTCCCCCACCGTGCTCAACAGTGTGAAGGTTTTTATTCTGTATTTATGACCAAACGTCTCCAGAGGAGAAATATTGTCGTCTTGACAACACGTCCAAACGAGCCGTTGACATTTGGTCTTTCTGCTGCATTTCTGCCATGAACTTTAATATTTCATGTCTCATGTCGAAGCAAACTGACTGGTTGCCGGCAGCGTCAGTGGTTTATTCGATCTACAAAGTTTCCCATACACTGCAAAAACACAAAATCTTTTTTAGTCTGATTTATGGTAAATTTATCACTAGACACCGGAAATAAGACAAAGCTAACTTACAAGTAACTTTTCAGGAGCTTGTTTTAAATTAGTTTTTTAATATGGATGAAAATGTTTTACCTCCATTTTCAGATTATTTCACATTTTTTCTATAAGCAAAATAATCTGCCAATCCACTAGCACTTTTCATCATCAATATTGAGAAATTACTGACTTAAAACAAGCTCAAATATCTTGCTGAAAAGTTAATTATAGGTTAGTTTTGTCTTATTTCAATTTTACTAAGATATTTACAGCAGAAACCAAAAACAAGACTTTGCTAAATTAAAATATATGATGAGTCTTGTTTGTCAGATTAAATCTACCTTTGGAAAATAACCACTGGGAAGGAATTAGAAATATTTTTTCTATTGTAATATTTTGGTTTTAATCAACTGTAAGTGGAAAAATTACCACAATTAACAGAAATGAAGCTTTCAACCATGCAGCTATGTGCAATTAATCCGTATAAAATGTTTCACTTAGTGATGAAATTCCTGAGCTTTTCAGTTTATTCTAATTTATTGAATGGGTTTGTACTGTATAACTAAAGCAAAAGTAGTACAAATAAGAAAATAAAGAAAACAAAAATGATGAAAGTTATTAATACATTCATCAGCCCAGATTAAACAGGAATGAAGAGATTATATGACAGCAGAACTTGGTAAAATCCTAGAAGTGAATGCTTTCTTTTCTTTCCACCATGACTCCATATCAACGTCCATCATTCTCGTTTACAAAAACATTCCCACAAGCGTTTCATTCCTCCGGCTTTGCAAAATAACTGAAAAGGACACGTCAAGCTGAGCTGACGTTCTGTCGGTTCAACAGAGGAAAAAACTGCGACATATTTTTGAATTCCCCCCAGGATATCACCGCAGCCATGACAAACAGCAACGTGACGAGCAAGCCACCTGTGACACTTCGTCTGGTTTTCCCAGGGAGCCAATGTGGCTCGCTCATCGGCAAAGGAGGCTCCAAGATCAAAGAGATCAGGGAGGTACGCGCTGCTTGTCCTGCTGCTTGTCCTGCTGCTTGTCCTGCTGCTTGTCCTGCTGCTTGTCCTGTTGCTTGTCCTGCTGCTTGTCCTGCTGCTTGTCCTGCTGCTTGTCCTGCTGCTTGTCCTGCTGCTTGTCCTGCTGATTGTCCTGCTGCTTGTCCTGCTGCTTGTCCTGCTGCTTGTCCTGCTGCTTGTCCTGCTGCGTGTCCTGCTGCTTGTCCTGCTGCTTGTCCTGCTGCTTGTCCTGTTGCTTGTCCTGTTGCTTGTCCTGCTGCTTGTCCTGCTGGAGTTTGTTCGTCTGAACCCACACAGGAATAAAAATCCTCTGAGACTCAGAAATCAAACTATTCTTGTTTCTTCTGCTGCGTCTGAAAATAACCCCCAGTTATTATTATTACTATTAATATTACAATTAATATTACAAAATATCTACAGTCCTCGATATTAGGACTTGTGTTAATATCTTATTGCACTTGAAATAAGACAAAACTAACTGACAAGAATCACTTCAGCAAAACATAAAGGAATATTACAAGTAAATTATTTCTTAATGTTGATGTAAAATTATTTTTGTAATTTCCACTGAAATAATCTGTCAATGAAACTAGAGTTTTTTAAAATCAGTATCAAGAAGTTACTTAAATTAAGCTTCTTCGTCTCCCTGAAAAGTTAGTTTTAAGTTAGTTTTGTCTTATTCAAGTTTCCACCAGAAACTGAAGATACTTGGTGAGATCCTGTGTTTCTGCATTGTGCCTGTATGGATCAGTTTGAGCCCCCGGTCCAAATGGACAATATTTGCGAGTGTCTCTTCAAATATTGGAGCATGCTTTGCCTTTTAGGCTGCAGCTGCTCCCTGCAGGTCACAGAGTGTTTGGGATAATCTTCAGGCAGCTTTTCAGCGCCTTATTTTCAGGAATAAACAGCCTTTGTCTCGTCTGTGTTTTGGTTGATGTGAAGACCACAGGCGCTCAGGTTCAGGTGGCAGGAGACATGCTGCCGGACTCCACAGAGCGGGCCGTCACAATCTCCGGCACTCCACAGGCCATCACTCAGTGCGTGAGACACATCTGCTCCGTCATGCTGGAGGTGAGTTCTGCTGCCGGTTCTGAGGCTGGAAACGTTTCGGGTTCAATCTGGAAATATAGAATATGTTCACTACTAATGAGCCCCGAAAGCAAAATGGAGGCTTTTGCTTTTGTTAAAAAAAATTCTAAATATTTAGATGATCATCTCTCTGTCTGTAGAAATACGGGCAATAAATTGTCTGTTGTTAGTTCCTGATTTCTCTTCTTGCACTGAAGGAGCAACAGTTACTGCTGTGAGGTCATCGCTGACGTCTTTCTGCCACGGCTTTGTTTTAATGCACTGGTTTAGGCTCCAGACCAGAAAGCTTGAGTTCATGTCAGAGTGGAATCTGGAGTGTGTGATTTTTTTTACCTTTTGTCCCAAAACAAAAAGCCCCAGAAATAAACGTCGGTGCATTTTCTGTCATATTTTATTGGCAGCAGGTTTGCAGTCATATTCTAATTCCTTATCCATTCTATCAGTCGCTGCCTGCTGAGTATATGAACCTCTTTGTTTTGCTTCTTAGTATTTCTTGCAGCCTGTCAGCTGGAGAAGTTACTGTTAATGTATTCCTGCTGCATCAAGCGCAGCTCTGGGTTTGGATTGGAGCTTCAACTTGCTCCTAATTATGGGTTCTGCTCACAGCTCTCTATGCTTCAGGGTCTCATGTTCCTTTCACTGCAGATGTACAGGGCCTAAAAATGCTGATTGAGTGGTATAAAGTAGCGGATAAAATGCACCGCTGCCAGCTGTGGGGGTGCATAATGTTTTCTCCTCTATGGTTTCTCCTCCAGTCTCCACCGAAAGGAGCAACTATTCCTTACCGTCCCAAGGTCCTTCCTGCCGGAGCTCACGCTGTGTTGGCCCCTCAGCACTCTGCACAAGTAAGTGGTCAAACAGGCGTAATCAATCTTTTAAAGTATATGCAAATTTAAAAAATGCAGCACCTGAATAACATCGGTCAATAATCACCAGCGGGACTCGTTTGTGAGAACAAAGTGCTCTGAGGTAATATCTTCATGCAGAGAGATTATAAAGGAAAGATGTTGAGGAGGCTGACGGCAGAAGATTATGTGGAAATCTGTGACTTTTGCAACGTCTTGCATCACTTTTTACATTGTCACATAAACTTTACTGTATTTTAAAAGGATTTCAAGTATAAACCAGATCAGCGACTTTTTCCGACCTGCAACAACAAAACAACCTAAAAAACCCTCACCTTTTTAATGTTTGATTACATTTCACTGTAAAAGCCAGAAAAGTTCATTTAAAATGTATTTTTGCTTTCAGATTTGAGACCAAAATGGTTTGTTACAAAACAAAAACTATTTTCTAGAACCAGGTGATGTGGAAAATGAAGGCGGATAGGTCACGTAGTTTGAAGCCAGTTAGTTTGTTATAGATATTAAACTCAAATTTTGCATAAGAACCTCCTGAACAGCTGCTCATCCGACCGTTTCTTATTGCATCCGTAGTCAAAACCATTTGTTTGGCTTTGGGAGCTGCAGGTTGCTCACCCTCACGATGAACTAACACGCATCACATTTTCATTTAGCACTTCAGAAACGGCCAAAGTCTCAACATGAAGCTGTTTGTCTTTGAGTCAACACATTTCAGTGAGAGCCGCGGATTTGACCAAGAACAACATCACTGACATCTGCGTGAAATTTCCATTTTCACGTCGTCTTCCAGACACTTCCGTCATTTCAGCAACCGCTAAATAATTAAAACTGCACTTCATTTTGGATTTAGCTGAAGCAAAAATCAAATACTGTGTATTTTTAATTGGGTTAATTTTACACTTATGTTTCAAAAACAAAACAAAAAAAAGACATGCATAATTTTTTAAAAATGAAACAACTAATGAATAAACCATATACATACTTTTGAGCTATTTTGCCGGGGAGGATGAACAGATTTCAGTTTGCAGACGTTCAAAGCCAGTAGAGAACTGCAGCTGGAACAAAGTTTGGACTCTGGGGGGTTGAATACAAAACAAACATCTTCTTATTTTTCTCAGTAAAAAACATGAATTGCTTCCCCTTCAATTCACAATTATGCACCACGCTATTAAAATATCCACAGGTTTGTGGCTGCTGCATAACAAGATGTGTAAAAAGTGAGAGACATGAGTTGTTGCCTGGCAGAGAGAAACCTGGAGGACGGGCTGCGTGTAAAGTTCACGTGTTGGTCTGCAAGCTGCTGTCCTAAATTTTGGCTGTGTGCGCTCTGACCTATCAGACATCTGTTTACGTTATTGGATTTCAAGCCACAGTCAAAGGGGGCAGAAAAACAGCAGATGACATTTAGATGAAATTCCATCAGATCCATACACATTAGAGGCGGGAAGGGAATGGATTTCCACTGCGCCCGGCCGGGTCGCACTTCAGACTCGGCTGTTTCTGTTTCGTGTTCTGACATGTCAGTTTGTCACCCCTCGTGTCTTGTGTCCTTCCAGGCGTTTGCAATTCCAGGACAGTATGCATTTGCACATCAAGATGTAAGTAGAGCCAGTCTGAGCGACCGCCATCCGTCCTAACGATCTACTCCTGCCCACTCCTTCCAAGCGCACCAATACGCCCTTTCTGTGTCCCACTCTGCAGAGAGGAAACTTCAGTAACCCTGATCTGTTGACATGACTAACACTAACCCACTGTAGTAACCTGCATTGATTGAAATGGAAATGATCTCATTTATGATCAGTTGTGACTGTATTCTGCATGCTTTCTAAAGGCAGATTGATCTCTTTCACACTGACACCATCTGTGATGTTTGTGAACTTCAGATTGTAGTTTTCAGCTCCTCTGAAATAATCCACTTTGATTGGTTAGCTCTAACTTCCTTCCTACCCTGCAGTTGACCAAGCTTCACCAGTTGGCTATGCAGCATATCCCCCTCCCTTCCCTTGGGCAGAGCAACCCTACCTTTCCTGGTACGTACCCACGGCTCCCCGGGGAAGTCCATCTATCCCTCTGTCTTCACTCCTCTCGGAAATCACACCATCAAAACGCCGCCGTTACCTCAGTGAGGATCAAGGATGTCTCCATACTCGGAGTTTACAGGCTCTCTCAGGTTTTTATCTTTGTAGGTGGTGGCTTTTCTAGTCGTACTCTGCTTTTTGCAGATGAAAGGAGAGAGAAAAAGGCAGCCGGTTTAAAGGTCAAGCCACCAGAGTATTGTTTCATCAATAATCCTGAAACTTAGCCACTGAGATATTTACACTCTGAAGGGGAATATTTTACAGACGGAAGCAGACAGACTGAGATATTTCAGAGTCCTGGCAGCTTCTTTGGGCGAGGAAAATGGAAAAAATGACAGGAATATTTACAGATCAGTAAATATTTCTCACAATTTCTCATTTCCTCCCAAGTTTAAGCCCATTCACCCAGTGACCCCCCGTCCAAAAAATCCTTTACCTTCACAACGTTTCTCCTGTAAATCTAACATCATCTTGGCCACATCATCCCCAACCTCAGTCGTCCCAAACTCATTTAATCTGCCCCGACTAACCACAAACATTACTCTGCATCACAAGCTGCGTCTCCGTTCACCACATTACTGTGCAAAATAAAAACACGGCAGTTTAGAAAAAGAAAAATCCTCATGCATTTGAATACGTTTTTGCTGTAGGATGAGTTGTTTTGTCAGCTGTACTAATATATAAATCTGCAATATAAAGACTTTTTTTGCATCACATTTCATGTGATCAACAACAAAAACTGAAAAAAGGCAACAGGAAGTGGCAGAAGGATGACGGCAACATGCTTTTTTAATGATTTATCGTGTGAACAAACTTATTTATGTATGACTTTATTTGCGTTTCTTATTTAATGGGAACGCCGCAATAGTGAAACTGTTTTCTTGACATTCGACGTTTTGTGCATATTTGGAATGGAAACGCAGCAAACGGAAACACAGATCCGGATCCAGGTGCTTCTCAGTCAATAATGTCATCAAACATTTGATTTATTTTACAATTTCAAGTTAAGAAAAGTGAAACTCAAAACACAGAGTGGTGTATTTCTAAAAGGTTAACTTGTGGTGTATGCAGAGCGATCTGTGCAAGAACAGTATTTTAAAAGAACACACACTGAGCAAGCTTAGTCAGGAGTCTCCAACTTAGTCTTTGTTCTGCAACTTTTCTGCAGCTGAATGAAAGGAAAAGTGATTGCTCAGGTGGTTTCGAAACGTCTTGACTCGTGCAGGAGGAAATTCATCCAAACAGCAGCAGAACTCAAAGCCTGGACTCGGTGCTGATGGGAGGATGTGGCTTTCAGGCCGGGATGAGATGAACTGAAGGTTTTATCGGAGCAACCTGGACTTCCTGAAGGCCTCAGCAGAACCACAGGCTGATCGCCTCCATGTCACTGATGGAGTAATTCATGCAAAAGGAGCCTCAGCCCTGAGTGCATTTTCTGTGCTTCAACATGAATTTCATTATTTCTGTGTGAACAAATAGATCACCTCACTGCAAAAGATGTTACCAAGTATCTTTGGTAACATCTGGTCGAGCACTTGAAGACTTACAAGTAAGTTTTCAGAAAGATAGGAGTTTATAGCTCCTGGCAGATTATTTCACTTCTTACATGGAAAATGTGAAATAATCTGCCAGTGGAACTAAAACTTTTTAATAAATATTAAGTCACTGTTGGCATAAAACAAGCTCCTTTATCTTTCTAATAAAGATATTATTTTAAGATATTGGCGCTAAAGTGTAGAGCAGGAATACTTTGTAAGATTTTGTGTTTTTGCAGTGCAGTCGCCGTTTCTGCAGGATGTGAGCCGCATGTTTCCATCTCATCACGACATTTCTTTACTAAAACTCTCCTTTTCTGTTGCTCTTAAACTGAATTAGGTTTTTTTCTTTAGCTGTAAGCAGAATTAAGTCCTTGAAATATAATCACTCTGTGTAATGAGTGCTTACACTCATTTGAGTTTCATTTTTTTTTTAATAAATGAACTTTTTGATGAGATTCCATTAGACGGAGAAGCAGCTGCACATTAGATTTCAGGTTTTGTGTGATAGCAATCCTCAACTCTGATTTAAAACAAGAAAAAGGATGAGCTCTGTGTATATGTTTGTAGTTTATATGCTCAAGATACGTAATAGAAATGACCCGGCCACGTTGATGTTGATCTTTCATGTCATGAACCTTCAGCACAAGGCTGTTATTAGCGCTTCTTGTCCTACTTTGCAGGACTGGAAGCTTCTGCACCCACCAGTACACAGGAGCTGGCAATTCCTAATGATGTAAGTGCTCCACTGTTTCACCAACACTTGCATCCTCATGCGACCGAGTTCATTAAAACTTTCTCGGAGACGAGTTATGATGGGAGATGTTGGGACGCACACATCTGAGCAACAGAAAGTAATTCTATTTTTTTCTTGGTCGACAGATATTACTTCATAAATTCACCCGCTGCATTGTCAGAGAGGAGTTGTCGGCAGCATCGCTGAATATTACTAGCCATAAATAAAGCTAGCTAATTTCAGGTCAGAGATGCAGAGAGCTGTTCACTTAGCACTGAAGCACAGATCAGATTAATGACACATTTAAACCAGTTAAAGGTGGAAAGTTACTCAGACTGCAACTAAACAGATATTTAAATCAGGATTGTTGTAAATAGATAAATACGGCCTTTCAAGATTACTCAAAATTATGTCTGTTGCATTCCTCATTTCTGACTGATATTTTATATTTCTACCGTGTTTGAAATAAATAACCACAGTAATAAATAAAATATTTAGTCTGAAACCATACATTTAGTTCCTAAACTATATATATATTGTTAGATAAATACTTATCCAAACCAAACTTTTCATTTTCAAACTAAATATTTACTTTCTAAAACGATTTAGCTCAGACCTGAAATGTAGGAATAATATGGGGAAAATGTGAGTGAAAATGGACACATGGCTAAATAATTATTTAACTGTAACTTTACAAACTGAATGTACATTTTGGTTTTGGAGGAGTTTGAAGGAGTCCCTGATTTTAGCCACATGTTAAATAACTGTGATCCACTGAAGCAGCAGCTGCAACATTAGAAAAAACAATAATTCAGACTCTTGTTTAGAGTCATTGTTTTGTGCTGAAAGAGGTGAAAATGAAGCTGCTTGCATTCTGAGACCTGCAGGTTGAAAACAAAGCGAAGGCCTCTCAGCCCTGATTTGGCCCTTCAAACTTCCCGTCATCGCTCTGTCTGGTTAATGAAATGCAAAAGCAGCAAAGTGTCTGTCTGACCATTTTGCTCGCCGTCTTTCTGGAGGCTTCTTGTTTCCAGGCAACCGACTGAGAATCAGGAAGGAGTCAAACAAGTAACCTTTCCCTAAAAGTGTGGATTGTCAGTCAACAGCAGTTCAGAGGCGCTTCGCTCTGTTTACAGACCAGCATATTAAATGGAAAACAAGTCAGAAAATTCACTGAAACATTGAGAATTAACTGAGATTAAAAGGCAAACTAATGCTGCGCTGATTTGCTATCAAATCGCGCTTCACTGCACAGGCCAGACTTTGTTGATTAGATTTGAACAGAGGTAAAAATCCCAGACAATAGAAGGAGAACTGGGTTGTTGTTTTGTCGCTTCCGCGGCTCTTATCTCCTGCTGTCAGATCTAATTCCTGGACAGCTGAAATATGAGCTCTTTTGTTATTTACATGCTTCCAATCTCCTCCCGCTAGTTTATTGGCTGCATAATTGGAAGACAAGGCAGCAAGATCAATGAGATTCGCCAGGTCTCTGGAGCGCACATCAAAATTGCCAGCGCCACTGATGGCTCAGCCATGCGCCAAGTCACGATCAGCGGCTCTCCGGCCAGCATCGGCGTGGCCCAGTACCTCATCAACGCCAGGTGAGACATTACGCAGCGCGGCCACGTCCCGCCACCACGTCCCGCCGCGCTGCGCGCTGCGCACCGCAGCCTGATGATAAGACATCCAAACTGCGCTGCTGTAAAGGGCAGATTTGTTGTGTTTCTGGGTGAAGCTGGATTTGTTCCAACTCACTGCTCTGTTCTGTTGACTGCATTAAAATCCTCGCTGGATGCTTTCCTCCTTTTCTTTTCTTTCCTTCTTTTCTTTCCTTCTTTTCTTTCCTCCTTTTCTTTCCTCCTTTTTAAAGCTCATTCTTTGATTTTTGTGTTTTCTCATTCCTGGTTGTAATAGTTTAGTTTCACTGTCACTTTTTTCAGGTTTTGTTTTTTTAAGTGATCGTTTGTTAAATATTTAGTTTTTATTAATGTGTAGCAGGTTCAGTTTTTTCATGTTGGTTTTTAGGTGAAGATCATAAATTGATTCATTAACACAAAAATGAAAGGATATTATATCTTTAATTTCAGTATATTTCAGGTAAAACATGGTTCCAGTTAACAAAAATGTTTTCTCCGTTTCAGTTTTGTTATTGGTCGTTAAGTATCTCTGCTTTTTCTTGTCTTTTTAATCCGTTTCCGCCCTCTGGACTCCAGCTTGGAGATGGCTAAATACACCATGCAGGTCGCGTCCTCTGCGACCCCCGTTGACCTCAACATGAGCTTCTCTCAAACGGCCCCCACCGCCTCCAGCGCCGCCACCTCCATGGCCGTCCTGGCCGCCTCCACCCCGACGCCCTCCGCCATGAACCCCTCCACCCTGTCGGCCATCCAGAGCTCCCACTACGCGCTGCCCGTTTCCAGCCTGCTGGGGATGAAGACGCTCCCCGTCCTCACCGTCCATCCGGCAGCAGCTTCCAGCCTGACTCAGGGTTTGACCCCCTATACTGCAAAAATGTCGACGTCTGGTGCAAAGAAATCTGACCGGCAAAAGTTTTCTCCTTATTGATGCCGCCTCGTTAAATCTGCAGGGCCAGTCAGAAGTTTACATACACTTTTTATTATTATTTTATTTAGGTTATGATTACAGACATGTACACAAACAACAGCTGATGTTTGGTTAAATCCACCAACAACCTTCTGCACAGATAAACATTTAAACCAATGCAGTCAATTGATCAAAATAATCAGATTAATCAATTATGCTTAACTTTGCAAACTTGAAATATGAATATACACACAGTTGTGGTTCTTGCAGGAATGTTGCCGCAGCACAACCACTTAAAAAGCAAACAACTGTCAGCTTTTTTATTTTTGCATCAGAAAACAGGTAATGTGGTTTTCCAGAAGTCAACAGCAGCTCAAGAGAATTTACTCCACAACATGCAAACAAGTAGCAGCAACTTGTTCCTGAGACAAAGTCCAGCATCCTGTGTGTAACGTCACTGCATCACTGGGTGAACTAATAACCTTTCAGATAAATAATGGGAATCTGCAGTAGCGTAGTTTCGCCTTTATGGATGAAAAAATTTGTGAATTTACACAAAAAGTTGTAGAAACTTTATGATGTAATCATTGTTTTGGAAAATGTGGACTTTTTTTTTTTTCGAAAAGTTAAAATTTTTCAAAAAATTTCTACAAGAAACTCTAAAATTTTTATACAGAAGAAAATTTGTATTTTTTCTAGAAATTTTCTGAGATTGATCTAAAAAAATCTGAATTTCTTTCTAATTTTTCAATATGTTTGTTTTCCAAATTGCAGATTTTGACTCCATATTTAATTTCTCTCAGTGGTCCTAATACGTATAAATCAGATTCATGTCACCATTAGTGTATGTAAACTTCTGAGCAACCTTCTCCTCAGCTCCTTCCTGATAAGACTTTATTAAAAGATGGCAGATATTTTAATATTAACATATAGAAATGAAGACACAGATGCTGATAGATATTTTCCAGGAGTTCCT
Source organism: Poeciliopsis gracilis (assembly GCA_911649635.1). NCBI lineage: Eukaryota > Metazoa > Chordata > Actinopteri > Cyprinodontiformes > Poeciliidae > Poeciliopsis > Poeciliopsis gracilis. The sequence continues at coordinate 7,554,027 of CAJVRI010001154.1, forward strand.
TTTGTTTTCCATGAACCAGGAGGATATTAGAGTCGGACTGAAATGACAGGAGGATTAAAAAAGTCTTTGTTAATTAAAAGAGTCGACTGAGGTCTGTGAAAACATCCTGATGTCATGTGAACATGCAGAGTAATTAAAGTGGATAACTCAGGCTTTTATTAGTATCCCAGGGAATATATATATATATTAAATGAGCTTTAAAGGAGCACTTACTCCTGGAGTAGGAATTTCCATAAAGTGTGTTTCTATCTGTGTAACTTTCTGAAACATTAGATTAGAGGTTATCACCTAGGACCAGACGGTGTGGTGCTGTGAAAGACTGTAAAGTGGTTTGTTTGTACAGTGAGTGTTTGTTTTTAATGCAGATTGGCCCATCCTGCGTCATGCGTGTCTTTGTTTCACTGTGGGCTCTCATCAGCGCTAACAGGCTCGGGAGTCCTGTAGTCTCGTTGCACTGTGGCGGCTCTGATGGGATTATCGTAAAGCCACAGTGGATTCACAGCTGAATTCTCCTCCAGTAATCCTGTGGAGCAGGACTGGGCTGAAACGCGTTTGCTGGTTCGGTTCGGCTTGTTGTTTGTTCTCCAGCGTGAAAACAAGGAGAACGCCTCACAGATCTGAACTCACATCAGTTGTTTTAAATTAATGTTTTATTCATCTCTCCGATGCGGGCATGCACTCAAACAATGGCGTATTTGTAAGATTTGTAAATAAAATGACTTGGAAATAAATGGAACTTTTTATGAATGCAGCTTGGTTTCGTTTCTGATTTTGTTAACGGGGAAAATCTTTCATATGCCACTGATTCCTCTGACTGCTTAACATAAACGCAGACCTGGAGGATTTATCCCTCGGTTAATGGGCTTTGACGGATCACATTTCTGCTCCAGGGCCGAGTAGGAAAAGCAAAGATAAAAAAAAAAATAAAACAAGATATACTTATAAGTAAAGTCAAAATGACAACTCATATAAATTCACCTCTGGCTGGATGCTTGAATCTTTAAACTCACAGTCACTGGGAAAATGAAGTGCACCCTCACTCATATCAGGAGATTTATTTCTCTTTATTATTGAATAGATGTTTTGAATGTATCTGTGTTTTGTTTGGTATTAACTGCGGTGATGGCAGTGACGAATGTGTGTTTTCAGGTTGTGCAGAGCAGCATCAGGCCGGATGCATTTTTAATCTTTTAAAATGAATAAAACAAAGACAAAGCAGAAATGTTGTGTTTTTAAAATCTCTGCTGTTGCTAATAAGTTTATAAAATCAAACAGTTATTGTTTGTCTGTGTGCAGAGTACAGATGTGTTGTCATCACACAGATTAATTTAAGAATAGATTTAAATTAAATACACCCAAAGGTCAGACTGCGCAAAGTTCAGAGAAATTACAGAAACATCATAGAGCTCCATCTCAGCCTTAGTTAGACGATAAATATTAAAGTTTATGACAGAACAGTTGGAAAAGTTGCCAGGAGAAACATAAAAACAGTAACGTTTGGTGTTGTATTATAACTCAACAGGTCTTGCCATACTCACTTCATCAGTATCGTATTAAATGTCTTACAGTATCTGTTGATTCTTTTGTATTTAGTTTTTTCTGTTGCTTGTGCTTTGAGGTTTGGGTCTTTTTGTCAGCTTTGCTGTTTCTCTCATGTCATCTGGTTCCTTTAGGTCTCAGTTCGACTCGCTGCGTTAATTTTTCACCTTCCTTCAGTTTTCCTCCCCTCTGCAGCTGTTTTCATCACCTGATTCTTTCCCATTTACATCCAATTATTCCTTCTGGTTGCTTTTTGTCATTTCCACCTCTGCTTCAGATTGTAAACCGTTTGCTCTTTTTGCTCATTCCTCTCATTATTTCTCTGTTTTCTTGCTTGTTTCTTACTTTCACTCCACTTCTTGTTACGCTGCGACTCTCAGTCTGAGGTTTGCTTTGCAGCTCATTAATGGTGCTACAAAATGGCACTATGTGTCTGGAAAATACATGAAACTGACCTTTTAATGGGAATTGTTAATGTTTGCTGAAACAAATATGACCTAATGAGGACACATAATAAATGTGCAGAAATTAATCGTTTGATTTTTTTCAGGGGGGATTTTGTTTGTACAATAAAATATTGATTTGTTTTAAGCTTTTCTCTGTAATAGCCTTGCTGATAAAAGTGGAGGCTGCTGTAAATTAGTTTTATGGCTAAAAGCCATAATTTAATTTTACACAGCATTCCACCTTTGCATGAAAATCCCCCCATACTATTACACAGATAAGAAGAAAAAAGTTGCAAAAAAAGCTTCAAACACAAAACTTCACTTCGACATCTTTAACCTTTCTCTGCAGAAAATCCTCACAGACAGTTTCAAAGTATGAGCCCAAGATTTATTCAAACAAATGCAAATTAAGGATCCCCTATTTATGAGTCATGGTTCTGAATAATGACTCTGAAAAGTCAAGTTTTACAGTTATTTTTTGTAGAAATGAAAGAGATCTGAGAATCGAATTCACTCATTTTTGAAGAATATCCCATTTATGCTGATTTGATCTACTTTCCAAACAGTGTTCGACAGACACTGCCATGCTCACAGATGGCTGGATAATCCACAGAATCACAATGTGTCGAGGATACTTTTGCAAAAGAAAGACAAAACAAAACAAAAGGTTCAGGCTGAGGCCAGAGGAAGTGGCACGGCTCGAAAACAAGAAAACGCAGAGAAGTAGAAAACCGACACGGCAGGCACACAGACAATCTGGCAGACAAATAGTGTTGGGAATAAAACTGTATCCTACAGGGGGAGGCGGGCGAGCTGAAGGCAGGGAAGCAAAGGATCATGGAGGATCAGGTGGGAAATCAGGGTCACTGAAATGTTTGAAAGGAAAACGTAGAAAAACAGCGTCTGACCTCGTTTTGTCTCTATATTCACCTGCAGAAAAGGCAAATATTACTTTTTAATGAACATCATGCTGAACGAACAAATATTGCGCATATGGAAGTGGAGCTGCGGTTTTCAATTCTCGAAAGCTATTAATGCAAATCTGTACAGCAAACAGACATCTGAGGTCATATTTCCTGTTTTCCTGTTTTCTTTATCTGCATAAAAGCAAACGGCTGCTGTCCAGGATGAGTCAACCCAACGGAACCGGCTTTTATTTCTTAAAAACGGAAAAACGTACCTTCACTGAGACCAAAACTCTGAAGTGCAGAATTAGTATTCACACCCCGTCTCATTCCAACCTCTATTGTTATCAACAAATTAACAAAATAAAATAAAATAAAAAAGTAAATAAATAATAAAAGGAAGGTTAATATGTACAATAATATGTACAAATAAAACAAGTAATCTTTGAGTATTTTATTGGGATTTTATGTGATTTGTGTCTTCAGACCTGCTGCAGAGGAAGCAAAATCACACATGGGTTTTAAAGTCATGTTTAAATTAATGACATTCTTTAGAGATGGAAAACGTCTGAAAATATCAGTTTTTAAGTTTTCAATTGAGTTTTCAATCTCAGTTGGATTTAGGCCTGGACTTTGACTAGGCCATTCTAACACATGGAAATTCTTTGGTTTAAACTGTCCTACTTTATTTTTGGTTATATGTTTTAGTTTGTTTGTGCTGGAAACTGACTGAAGTCTTTCCTCAGTGTTTTTCCTTTATGTTGCTCCATCCATCCCCACATCATGATGCTGCCGCCGCCATGTTTCACTGCAAGGATGTTTGCAGCTTTAGTTTTCCACCACCTTTAGCTGCTGGCTATACATTTTCAAAAAAGTTTGTCTTCTACAACTTCTGTGTTTTCTACAAGGTTTGTGGCTAAAAGCAAACAGGACATTTGATTCTTTTCTTTATATGAAAAAAAAAACAGACTCTTTCTCAGTTTCCCATAATTCGCTCAGAAAACCTTCTGGATGTTGGTCCTGGAATAATTTAACAAAATCAGAACAACTCCAATCATTTATTACCATGAACGAATTAAAAGTCTTTTTAAAAACTGTTCAGCTGAAGAATGGAGCTGCTGTCTTCCTTCCTTTAAGTTTTTATTAATTCTTTTTCAATCTAGTTTTAATTGTCTGCACCTTTTTAATTATGCTATTTTCTATACTGTACACTGATGTGTCTCTTTGCCAGGTTTCCCTTGAAAAAGAGATTTTATCTGAAGGGACTTTCAGGTAAAATACTGATTTAAAGATACAATAAATAAATACCAGCTGTATCTGTGAAATTTCTCCCTAAAAAATACCCAGCCTGTAAAATAAAACAGACCGCAGTTTGAGTTAAGAATGAAAAGATGGGAGCATATGGACGTTTCTGCAAGGCGCTGCAGTGTTTGGATGTTCAAAGTGGTCTGTGCTGTTTGGATGGCAGAAGGTGTAAAGCTGCTGCCCAAACAAACTTTTCCAACTGTACTTTATGGGAGCAGCACAAACAAAGCCAGACTCACCTCACAGTAACTATTCAGTGCAGGCTGCAGGAAAACTCTCCTGGGTCTCAAAAAGAACAACTTAACCTGCGATTTTCAGCTGGAGCGAGCTTGCTAATGGGCTAGGTGGCTACGCTAATGTTTCCCAGTGTCCCTGTTGCCCCCCGTCCCACCACCTCACTCCCAGCCAACGTTGGATTTACCCCAATTTTCTGTTTTCTGCATTAAAGCCCCCCCAGAGGTGGGCACTTCTGCTCCAGCTGGCCTGCAGAGTGTGGGAAGCCAGGCATGTGGAGCCGTTTCCACAGCATTTCTCAAAATGCTGAAGTGGAGATAATCAATAGTTAATGGGGGGGGGAACGTAATGACAGTGAAGAATGACATTTCAACTTCGGGGGAAGGTGTAGCAGCGGGAACAGTGCTGCATGTATGCTGATGATGTGAGCCTGGAGCAGTTGTGAGTTCACAGCCGACCCTTAATGGTATATTAATGATTTCTTCTTTCAACCTGATGCAGGCAGGAATCAGGAGGGAGGGGGCGCGCTGGTTTTAGAGCGGGTTGCCATCATATCACGCCAAAAAGAAAAAGGCATATTCAGAGGTAAATAAATGAGGACAATCTTGTTTCCCCCTTTTAGAAACAGAAGAGTTTGCAGTAAATTGGCAGGTCAGGCTGTCAGTCGCTCCTGATGAAAAATCACTGCAATACTCCGGCAGGCCGGCGTTGCCTGGTAGCGTTTCACTGTTTCTGCTGACTGGTGTCTTCAAGCTTTGCTGGAACTAGTGTGTTGTTATGTCTGATGTTATTCCTTAGCAATGTTTGTCCAGTCATGTCACAGTGGGAGTCGTTTTTATTCTTTGTCTAAACCTTTATGGTTATTTATTTTGACCTTTGAACCTGTTTACTCCAAATGATTCATAACAGGAAGCAATTATTTGATGAGAGTCTCAAACAGGGTTTGTTGTTTTTTGTCCTGAAGAAAAAAAAATCATTTTTGAGTCAAATAGTTTTGAGATGCTTAAAATGTGTGTTTTATTTTTCATTGCAGAAGCAGAAAAAACCTTTCGACTCTGGATGAAGCCAGAGTATCCAGCCTGGTGAAAAACGACTTTCTCCATTTTCTCTGTTTCGTCTTTTTGTTTTGATTGTTTCTCAGATCAACAGATAATTATAGCAAAAAGCAGTTTTTATATAAAAACCTAACCTGCTCCAACCTTAACGGCAACTGCTGCCATCAAGCATTTCTGAATCTGACTTTTTCATCGCTTTGGATAAAATTGGGCCTGTTCTCCTCTGCAGAATCATTTCAGTTCATCTTCACTGGCTTTCCCTTTTTAAACTTCTGCTCCTGCATCACAATCCGAGTGTCTGGACTTCGGCGGTCGACAGGTGCAGAAGCAGCGCTAACATTGAACGATGCTAAAACCAAAACACAAAAAACAGGAAAATGGAAATGAAAAATGCTGGAGAGAAGCTTGGAAGAAAATCCTACAATCAACAAAACAAATGCATAAAAATGATGCAACCACCTGAAATAGAAGAAAAAGGAAAAATGCCACAAATATCAAAAACAACAAGCATAAAAAAGGCAGGAGTCTTCCAGGCCACTAGGGGGAGTCTGGAGTAGGTTTGCAACATATTTCGCTGTTTGCACATTTGCACCTGTTGGCCATCATGCTGGACTTTGACTAGCCCACTTTGAAGCCTTCATTTTGCATTTGGTCCATTCAGAGGTGAACTTGCTGCATGTTGTCTGACTTTACAGCTGAGGGATGCAAGTTTTATAAAAAATAAAAATACTTTTTACACATCAATCAGAGCCAGGAGGAGGGTCTTAGCGCTGTCAATCGCTCTCATGTATGCACTGCTCACAGCCTCCCTCTCTGCTTCGTCTTCTTCATGTCAGCGTCTGGAGCGTCTGGTTAGGAAACGCATCCTGAACCTTTGGTTTAATTCCAGTCTCCAGTTCAGAACAGAGAAAACTAAAGAGAATGCAGTGTTGTGTTAATCCATTTCAATCTAAACACAGGAGCCGGCAGTTTATCTGGAGGAAATAAATGAAGGTGCAGAAGTTAATTAGACCATAACATGCAAAGGCAATAATTATAATTTGACGGGTAAAAATAGAACATGAACGATTTCCTCTAATGCTGTTGGTCAAGTTGATGGATAATAAAAGTCTAACATGACCTCTGTACTCAGATGACTGTGGGTAAACCATTTTCCTGTAATGGTGAGCTGTTTCGCCTACACAAGCATGATTGACAGCAGTTAGACCTTCCTCTGCCTCTGATTGTTTGTTGTTGATCTTTCTTCAGACGGCAATAGTATCGTTTGTTCGTAGGAGGAGGAGGAGATCCGGATGTCTGTTAATTACTGTAAGTTTTCTGCTCCTGAAAAGCGGCTCCTCACCGAGACTCTGCGTCGTGTCGGATGTTTTCGATCAAACTGCTGTTCAGTTTCACAGCAGAGGTAACAAAACTCTTCCCAGAATGTTTCCCTTTTGTCTCTTCAGTCCATTGGATGTCTTCCCAAAGGTCCTGGGGATCAGCAGCTGGCATTTTACTGGGACACATGATCCAGTTCTGATCAGCTGCTTTCAGTGAAATGTCAGAGTGGAGTTTTAACAAGCTGTCGCTGGGAGATAATTAGAAGTAATGGAAAGAGACACAGGCTTCTAGCTTCTTTGATAATTCCCAATATCAAGCTGTGCATTGCGCCTATAATATGGAGTGAACTGAGCTTAGGATGCGGTCGGCTGTCTCAGCACGCAGCGCCGTGCGCAGCAGGAGCAGCATGGAGGAGAAGCTGCGTCCGCATGTCCAATCTGCCAGACTGAAGCTGTGAGTCTGAAAACAGGGCAGGAGAGAGCTGCATAATAACAATGACTTCTAAAGTAAACCCAGCTGCTGGTCATACTGGGACATGATTATAGATTATAGATAATGTAGAGTCTGGCTGCCGGTGCTAATGGCTCTCTGACTATAATCATCCCAGGATATGGATGGATGGATGGAACAGTCCAGATAACTTTCCCCAGCAAGTGAAAACCCACAAATCCGATTTTATTTGAGGAGACTCAAGAGGAGTTGAGGAATGTTTCAAAAACAGAGCATGAAATGGGGAGAGACGGTTCTGAAACGAACTCAGACAGTTTCTGTTTTCTCCTCATTCGCTGCAGCCGACTCCCCCAGGATCCACACAAACTGAAAACTGCTGCTAGGAATCGATGCTGATCACACCGGATAGTTACTAAATTGTTTTTGGAGGAGAAAAAGTGGAGTGAGGCGTCAGGAGGAGATGCCATAGAAACTGAAAACATTTCAGTGACTTTTATCCAGTTTTGATCTTAAATCATTTGAAATAAATGTAACTAAAGGATTTTTATGTTCTATGTGCTTCGGACAGATGAAACTAAGACCTCACTGTTTCTGCAATAAACTCTCCAACCAAGAATGAAAAAAAATAAAATCCTCTGCAGGGTTTGCACCAGGGAAGCAGGGCTTGCTTAGTGGTCAGCAAAAACATTAACCATAATATCATTAGTAGAGTTTTTATAAGTGGATTTTCTCTCTTTGGGAAACCTCTTGGCTTTACACCAGTCTTTACAAATCTACATAACTTAATTTGGGTCAACTGGAACAATGACAATATTTACAGCTGCTTTAAGGAAAGGACGACCTGCCGTCTTACATGGATTTCAGATTGAGTGAAGTGATTGTTGGTATGAGAAGAGGTGTGAATATATAATGCATCTGGGTGCATCAGTAATTGAGTGTAATTGAAAAGTCGATTCATTTACTTCAAAAAGTGAAACTCATATTCAGTAATAGATTCTCTGAGTGTAATTCTATTAGTTTGATGAATATGGCCTATATGGAATTTTAATTATAGGAGAATATTGATAAAAAACAAAACAAAACAAAAACAGGGGGTATAAATATTTACAGCTGATGACAATAAGTGTGGCTCTGACTACAATAAATAGGAATATCTATCCCCCCCATTTGCATTCAAAATGAAGATTTGAGATTCATTTTCTGAATATTTCCACTTTAAATGAGAAGGAATGAGCTGAACATCGGTTTGGTGCCTCGTTGCTCTTTTCACATCTCTTTCCGTTCCGTTTGGATTTATTCCACCAGCTGATCCACGTCTCTGCAACAGCCCACAATTATCACAATTATCTGCATTTCCACAGCCCCCTTTCTGCGGCCTTTTGTCAGTTTGCACCAAATTACCCTTTGACCAGGCTGCGTCACGTGACGCTGCTCCTTAATTGCGGATAATTATGCAAAGCAGTTAATCTCAGCGGTGCGTGAACCGCACTAATTGACCGCCTGCTCTCGCCCTCTTTCGCTTGTCCCTGCGCCACCTAGCGGCCGCCTCCGCCCCCACCTATTTAATAAATTATTTCCGCGCCGCGCCACCGTGAGAAATAAAGTGGCAGTGCGGGCTTTGCGGGGACATCAGTGGCTGTTTGGCGGCGCGGCGCATCGCTTTGCTCCCCCTCGCTGCGGTGATTAAAGTTGAGCCGCTGACCTGCGCGCTTCCTCCCGGGGAAACTGCGCGTTTAACGAGCGTCAGTTTCCATTTCTCCACTCCAGATCATTTGTTGCTGTCCGGGAGCTGAGCTTCAGCCCGGCGCGCGGACGGATCCGGCTTCCAGGATCACAGGTACATTTCATTCATTTGGATGCGTTCGGATGGATCCCGCTGCAGGCTTTAAATCAACTTTTAGCTCTGCTTAATGTTTTATTTTCATCGCAGTTTTTTCTCTAATGTTGCCGTTTTGTCCACTTGCTGTGGATGTTATCTTAAGAAAGGCTAAATGAGCTTCATGCAAAGAGGATGTTGCACCTGTGGAGGCAGCAGCAGTGACTGAACTGTGTGTTATTCGCTAAATTAGGAGATTTCATCACTTCAGGATGCAGCATCCATTCTGCACAACGCAATAAATTCAGACTGTCCAGCCAAGCAGGTGGTTGCATCATAGTAAGGTCCATATAGTCTGTGCTTCCTGGCTTTTACTTGCATGCTTCTGTAATAACAACATTTCCTGCCTGTCCATCACTGTCAGACCTTCATCTCGCTCTCTCTCCATCTCCTTCATTCGTTTTCTGCCCGGGACTTTCGCTGCCAGGCTGTGCATGAGCAAATGTTCACCTTGCTGCACGGCTTTAATCCTGAGATTATGTGACAGCTCTGGAGGGGCTGTGGGCTTTTTTTGTTGTGGGATGTTTCGGCAAACTTTCACCCGATTTGGGTCATTCGCCACATTTCCAGTCAGAGGATAAAATTCAATTAGACAGCCCCGCAGCTTCCTGCATCCACTGGCAGATGGCTTAATACTAGAGGATTCTTCCTCCGCGTCCCTTAATGTTTTAATTGGGTTTTATCGTTTCACACTGTTTGTGCGCATTAAAAAATAGATTTAAGTCACTCTTTGTACAACCCGAAATCAGTTTTGTTGCTTCCAAACCAGCTATCCAAACATTTCACATCTAATCTGCAGTAAATTCCTTGAAATTGATGTAAAATCCCTCAGTAAACAGCTTTCTGCTGCGTTCTGCAGCGTGGATCTCATGTTGGCTCAGTGAAGTTGCAGTAAATGAACTGTGCGCCCTGCTGAGGGCAGATTTGTCTTTCCGAGTTAATTCCAGCCCCGCGGAGCTGCTTTTCCCTCTGAAGGACATCCTCTCGGTTCGGAGGGACAGCTGCTGGATTTTACTTTGAAAAGTTGACGGGATTTGATTACTCCAAGGAATACTTCCTGTCTGCGCGAGATTCTGCCAGTCAGACAAATCACTGTGGAAATGGTTTGTCTCTGTGGGCAGAATCGTTTTGTTTCAGGTACATCCAGGGTGTGGCCACTTTATTAGGTACACCAGGTGGTTGCTCCTTTTATTTCTTCATTTTCTGAGGAAATAAACTCCAAATGGAGACGGATGCTTTCCTCAGATATTTTCTTCCTTGTCCACAAGCAGCAGCACACAGTGGCTGAAGATTTGTCAGCTTCACTGTCATTTCCTGTGAAGCTGGAGGTGGATGGAGGCTGCTGGAGTAAATCAGTTTCTTTTCTTTTCTTTTTACACATGGAGTAGCTAAAAGGAAATGTTTGCATTGGAGGTCATAAAGGACATGATCAGGGATAATACTAAGGTATTCGGTGAGAGACTCAAACCAAACCTCCACCAGCGTTGATACAAGGCGGCACGGTTACTGGAGCTCCACCAGTGGAACCAGTTTGTCTTTTCTGCTTTGACTTTTGGCATCAACAAAATATTTTTGTCCACACAACTCGGCCTGCAACTAACAATTGATCAATTCATTTATCAACTTTTCTGACGATTAATCAGAATTCTGCTGATTTTTTTCAGCTTCTTCTATTCAAATACTTCAATTCTGTATTTAAATAAGAAAATTAATATTTTCTTGCCTAAAATGCAACAACGTGGCATTTCTTTAGTGAACGCTCGACCATTTTCAGCAGAGGATGAATCTGCAGATCAACTTTCTGCTCAATTTAACATCAGTCCAGTAATAGGCTGATCTGGTGTTTCTGGTTATCTGACTAGTAATTAGATTGCAAAAGGTTATGAATAAGAAAAATATTTTACAGGATTTGAACCTGGTGAAGCTCAAACAGAAGGCTTTTTATCTTTAATGACACATGTATATATTTGTGTATGTTATTGTTGTAAGTGAATATTAAATTACTAGACAATTATTTCAATAATCTGATTAATTGTTTCATCATGCAGCCTAATATCTTCTTACTGGATATTTCTGCAGTTTTCCATCTGCCAATAACAGCAATGCAACGTTGAAAGTCACATTTCTTCCCAAAGCTCACATCTGTCCTTAGTCTTTGCATAAAGACTCCAGGTTGGGATTTGAACCCACAACCAGCTGCTCCACTGTTCACATAACTGTACATGTGTACCTAATGAAGTGGCCGGTTAGTTTATACACAGATCAATCGACTGAAAAGTTATAAAGGAACAAAAACACCAGAAAGCACAAAACATCAGTACTTAAATTTTGTGATGTTGTCATTTTTAATGTTGTGTGGATTAAGATTAGGAGAATAAATATGAACCGTTTTCTGTGCAGACTGCGTATCGGTGATACAAAGCTTTGTGGATCCAGTTTACATCCATTCATTTACACCCCAGAACAGTAATTGTTTTCACAAAAGCAAAATGTGACTTTTTTCATCCAGAATCATAATTTCCACTCAGAGCTGCTTCGCTCTGTATGGCAGCGCCTCCAAACGTTAGAGATTAACTCACCGAATCCCCCTGATGACACAGGAATGATGCAGTGAGAGTTAAACTTTAATTTGGTCCTAAAAACGACAGGAAGGCATAAAAAGTCCTGGTCGCATTACGCAGCGTGTTGCTGTGCAGCTCAGCTCGTTAAAACTGGAGGCGGGGTTTGAGTGGCAGCATCTGTTACAGGCCCTTTAGTTGAGCTAAATGTTTTCTATTCACATAACAATTAAACATCAGAAAGTCTCTAGTTTAGAGGTTTCACTTCTAGTCTTGATGTCTATTGACATTTCAGACATTCAGTGGATTCCTGCCGGTTCCCTGGTCCATTTTGGTTGTGAGCACATCTTAAATATTTGAAAGAAAAATGCAGTTTGGGAAGCTGGAACATGAAGGCGAATTGCTTCTTGCTTTTTCTGTCTCAGGTGTTTCTGGATTTCAGTTATTTGTGAGCAGATGTTGTTCTTTATCTGCAGGAATACTGAAGGACAGAAATTAATTTTAATTTGAACCATGAAATGCTCTCTGGATTCCAAGATGGATTCTCATTGGTCCTAATCAAGTTTAGGAAGATAATCTCATCCAATCAGACTTCAGAAGCTGCAGTCAATGCTAAAGTAAAGGCCGTTGCTATTGGTAATGCTTTTCTTCTGGTTATGAACTTGTGGCGATAATCTCAGCTGAATAGATTTAAAATCGATCCATACATGATCACCTCTGTGAACAATGTGTTGCTGTGTGACGTCTACTTTCTTCTTCTCTTTCTTCTTCTCTTTGGAGTCGTGAACCGTTCACACAGAAGACTGATTGTGGCACATTTAATTAGTAAAATAGGAAAACCTGGAATAGAGCATCCAGGTCAGCTCTGTGTGATCACAGCCTGACAGACAGTGGAGACTGGGAACGTCCCAGTAGATGCTCCGGCCCAGTCGCCATGACAGTTCATCTCTGGTCAAGTTTACTCCCATTATTTCACTGTTTTCCTTCCCACTCACCCACTAACAGGTGCAGTGATGAAGATTTGATCAGTTAACTTCACCCATCAGTGATCGTAATGATAAGCCTCATCTGTGCAACCCAGCCATTATCCACCCAAATCCAGGAGTATTAACCAACACTAAAGTGTAATTAGGAATCCACAAATGGGTGGAAACATTTTATCTGGAGTGTGGAAAATTCCTGGAGATGAAAGCGGCGCCTCAGTGCTTTTTGTTCCTATTTATAGCGTCACTGTGTCAGTGTAAGAGCGATCAACCTCGCTGGGAGAAACCTCCTGAGTGACATCAGAGATGAAAGCGGGAGGCAGGTCAGTGTTTGCTCAGCTTGACCGCTGCCACTTGTGTCGGCCAGGCCTCGCCACTTCTCTTTATATGAATTACCAGCCAGAGCCGAACTCACAGGACGATCTCAGGTTGTTTTGTCAAGACGCATCGTCCAGACTCGCTCTGCTCCGTGATGAAAATGACGACGACTCGTGAGTCACACGTCCGCCGCGTTCCGGTCAGCGTCGCTGCAAGGCTGACCTGGTAGCCAGGTTCAGTCCCTTATGCTTGATTAAACTCTGCGGCGGCGCTGCGGGTGGTCAGGCGGGTTCTGGTCCGCAGCCCGGGCCTTGATGGGAGACTCTGGCCTTTGACAGAGGGATTCAGAAACGCTGTGGCTCCGGCTGGAGAACGCTCAGGCCCATGTTGGGTTCATTTGGGTTCTAGACATTTAAATGTCAGTGGTAAGTGGAAACATTGTCGGTTCTCTGAAATAATAGCGGAGCGACCGGCAGCGTTTAAATGTGCAATGTTAATGGGGGAGAGCAGAATAACAGAATGCAATTTTGTGCATTGGAATATAATTATGATTTTCACCTGCTGCATGCAAAGATGTAATTCCAGTTTTTATTGTAGTGAGGAAAATGATGCTAATTATCCAGAGAGGGACAACGGAGGAGTGGCTGGTGATATAAAGAGGATGACACATTCTTCATGAAAGGTCAAATTCCTTCGAGATTTTAGTTTCAATGTGAGAATTGAGTATTTAACAAACTGTTCTCATTCATGGAAGGTTTGGTGAAGAAGCAGCTAAAATACATTTCTTCTTTGCTTATTTTAACTGAGTCACATGCAAAAACGCAAAATCTTACCAAGTACGTTTGGTTTCTGGTATAAATACTTGGAATAAAACGAAACTATCACTAAAATATAGACGCCAAAACTGGAAAAATGTCTTGTTATCAGTGAAATAATCTGCCAATAGAACTAGAATTTTTTCATCAATATTATGGGATTATTGACCGAAATCAAACTCCTACTTTGCTAAAACGATACGTGTAACGTAGTTTTGTCTTATTGCAACTATAATGATGTGTGTGCACCAGAAATTAGACCAAAATTACTTTGTGTTTTTGCAGTGTAAGAACTTTTAATTAAGAATAGAAATATTTTTATTGTCCCACAATAAAATATAAGAACATATATAAAACATACTGTGTGATTAAAAACAACATTTCAACATAAATACTCTGCAGTTATTGAATACTCTGGTCCAAAGGAATGTGCAGCTGTGTAGGATCAAAATGTACAAAATGTGAGTATATTTATCTTTTAAGGACGTCAGATTATTTACAATAAGTGATAAAAAAAACAGAAATCTGCAAATATTAGCAAACATGTTATTTAAAATGACTAAAAACGAATGAAAGTTCCAGCATGAATATAAATCTTTATGAGTTTATTGAGAGCAGTTATGGTTATTAAGTCTATAGGTAATAATCGACTAATAATTATAGACTTGGTTTCCTGGAGCGTAAACTGATGTGACTCAGAAGGCCGTTTGTTTCGGCCGCTGGCCAACGAGCTGGACGGAGACCAAGTTTATGTTGCCACTGCCATGAATGATGAGAACAAGGAAGGAGGAAAGAGTTGCACTATTTCAGCATATTTTACTCAAGAAATACCAAAAAATTCTCAAGTATGAAAAATTTCTGATAGTTAGTTTTGGTTAAAACTTGTTTGTTTTTCGTCCAGTGAAGTTACTCACACCCGGTAGAGAATCCAGAAATTTTACTCAAGTAAAAGTAACAAAACTTCATAATAAAACAAGTCAAATAAAAGAAAAAAGTGCAGCATTATGAAAACGCTCCTAAATGTACAATTTGTCCCCAAAAAGTTACTCAAGTAAATGTAACTCAGTGAATCCTTTAGCAAACGAGGCGTTTTAAATGAAAACCTGGTGAAAACTGAAAACAGATCTTCTTTGGGTTCTTTGGGATTTGATGCATTTTTGCTCCAATGCAGAAAAATCAAATGATTCTTTGGACGCCTGGTAATAAGAACATTTACTCCTTAGCTTTTGAGTTTTGTTCCTCTACTGACTAAAGTTTCCTCAGTTTTTTAGAGTGATATTAAGCCACTGCTATAAAAGTTTTTACGGCTCCCTCTGCAGCTCAGCGACCTCAGCGCCCCTCCCCCTCCTGTTGCTCGACCTGTCAGGTCTCTGACTTGAATGTTGCACATTTCCATCCTCTGGCTCAGTGGTGCAACACACACAACATTAGGCAGCGTAATTTAAACGCTCAGCCATTAATCTCTAATGATATGATCGGATAATGTGCACTATTAGCCTCTGTTTTGTTTGCCAGGGATGTGTAGTTTGTTTGCTGGTTTATTAGGCTTGCAGCAGCTGCTTGGACCATTATTTATTAATCAAAGATGTATTCAGAGACAACATTGGATAACAGCTCGGTGCGGCAGCAGCACAGCGGTCAGAGGACAAACATTAATGCATGCAAGGACAATGAAACAATTCTTAGTGCTGTATTTAAATCAGATAAACACCACAACACGTTTCTGTCGCTGCTTTGATGGGAATCCAGAATGTTCTGCTAGACGCTTGTGTTTACTTTGGACTTCAGAAAACCCAGCGGATCAGAACCAGCAGATGACATGGTAACCAAACCATCACTGACTGTTTCCACAGGAAACAGACTCCACTCTTCCACCAGACCGGCTTCCAAATGAAATGCAAACTTCACTGTAAACCAAGTCCACCGTAATATGAGGTGTGAAAACACCTTAGACTTCCCCGGTCTCCTCCTTCCACTAAACTTTCCTTGGGCAGACTCTTTGTGTCTTTTCCTTTCCCTGGACGGTATCAGGTACTTTCTGCTGGTCATCATAACAGAACATTTCCACTATGGAAAACAGAAATAAGCCATAATCATCCAAATTAACTGATGAATAAACACTTTTGTTACATTACTCTATTTAGTGAACTTATGCAACTGAATTACTGAAATAAACTTTTGAATTATATTCACATTTTTGAGATAGAAATAAATCAACTGATGATTTATTCACATGCAGGTGATTAATTCCTCTTATGCTAATTTGAAGTATGTTTTAACCTGCAGTTACATCATATCAGTTATTTGGAAGAGTTTGTGCAAACAGCTACAGCGACATGTCCGCTTTGCTCTGCGTGGCTGAAAATGTGTCTGATGCTAATTTTCTAAGTGTTTGTTTCCCAGAGATCATTATTTAGAGTCGAAGCGTTAATAGGAGAGTTGATAGCTCAGGTTTATTTTATTTTTATCTGTGAAGTTGGTGTTTAAACGTGTCAGCAGTGCGAATGAACTTGATGTCGGCTTGTGTAAACTCTGTGTGCTAACAGAGCGACGGCTTCCACATCACCTCCTCTCCACAGCGGCTCGCGCCTCGAATTGGGAACATGACTCCTCAGAAACGACTTTGTCTCTGTCACAGTTTGGAAATTCATCCACAGCATTCCCCAGACTCCATTGTGTCTCTAAGTCACATCTTTTTTCTGTTTGTTTCCTCTCTTGCAGCGTGTCCTTGCAAGCACTGAATTTAGAGCAGCGAAGCAAAAAAAAAAAAAGTCTTTGCAGAGCTGTAGGCCAGAGATAAATCTCTGACCTTTTATCAGATGGCTTATATACAGAAATATAAATAAAAGAGTGTTTGAACATGAAGAATGGGTGAAGAGGATAATCTACAACCTCATCTTAATAAGATTTCACTGCACAATGTTACAGTAAGAAGGAAAATATCTGCGTTTACATTTAAATCTCTTTCGATGGCACCAGCTGGACGTTATTCTGAGGAGTGGAAATTAGTTAAACATTAGTGGAGATGAGGTTTGTGTTACAGCGGCGAGATGTCATATGGATGGAATGACTGCTGTGGAAAAAAAAAGAAAAGTAATTTTCAAAGGTGGTAAAGCATATTGCTGTGCATTATGCAAATATTTGTTGTGCTTCATTTTCTTTTCCTCGCTGCCAACAAACACCACTTGGAGACTGGAGCCACTGGTCTGTGCAGGAAGTGTGAATTGGTTGCAGTTCAAAGTGAAATTGCATGATTTAAAGGCTGTCTGCTTCAGCTGTCAGTTCTCAAAGAGCAACGCAAACAAGTAAACAGGAGAGAAAAAATCTGCATAATTAATGACTGTATTAGTCACATTTCTGTCACCTCCCCAAACCGCATAAACAACCAATGGGTGTAATTTCTCACCGTCTCGAATAAATGAAAGAAGCTGCCAATCATCTGTTCATTTATAATTTTTTTCATACTTGTATGCTTAATAAGAAATGCATGTCTGCCTATATTTTATATTTTGAGCTAAATAGTTTTCATCTCTATCTGCTGAGAAAAATGTGTCAGTTAGGACACCCACACTTGACCCATTTTTTCCATAATTACTTCAGTCTAGAATAATAATTAAATGTCCTTGCTTTGCAAACACATTCTGAGGCTGAAGGTAAATAATGTCTCTCAGGCTCAGGGCTGTTTGGAGGATTGGAAAAGTACTAAAAGATGAATGTAGACGAATGAAGCTACAACCTCATCTTAAAATAATCTTTAGTTGAACATCATTTGTAAATGTTTTGATTTATTTTGTGGAGGAGTCCAGTTCACAGAAACAATTATTTACCAAATCTGTGTGGCCTCGTTATAAACTCCCAAGTAAATTCCTGTACAGTAAATGGAACTGAAGCATATTTTTGTTCATTTAGTTGATCAGCTTGTTTAGAAATTATTAATCAGTAATCTGCTATTCCTTGTGTTTCGCCATCTATAGGTAACTCTTAAGAACTCTCACTCATTCCCTTCAGACTAGCCAGCAGCAATTAGCAAACACCTGTTAGGGCTGTTTTGCACCAGCGCAGCTCGTTTTAGGAGCGACTTCTCAGTGAAATGCTGGTAAAAAAAAAACAACAAAAAAAACACAACTTCCTGTGAAGTAAAGACTTCCTGAAGGTTCCAGAAAGAGCAGGAATTTCTTAAAGAGACAGAGGCTCAATTTTAAGTCAAGGCGTTTAATTACGATGCTTTAGAACATTCTTAGAACAACTGATGGTAAATGGTTACTTGTTTGTGGCATGAACTGGCTCTCTATGATACTAATACTTCCTTTAGGAAGTGGAACAGGCCTGGCAGCAGAAATGGACTCACAGAATTAGCGTTCAGAGAATAATAGTCTGGATCTGAAATCTCTTCCTTTGCTGTCTTGGCTGACCACATTTGTATCCAGCTCACATTTCGGATCAACAAGTCATTTTCATTGAGTGCTCAGCTTATTTGCCAACTGTGCTCTTTCATATTTTATGTGCAATTTGGATTTTTAAAGTGCATCACCCCGACTCGTTACTCAGCCAGCCATGACGCTTACATTCACTTGGGGGACATTTTGACATGAATCTGTGACACAACAAGCTGCTGTAAACAGTCTGCTTCGTCGTTAGACACGGGCAGTGAGGAAACCAGTTATCTATAAGCAGCATTGTTGCCCAGGCCAGTTTGCTTCATGTTGCCAAAACCCCTGAAGGCCACACAGAGCGCGGCGGCCATGGCGGCCATGGCGGCCATGGCGGCGGCATTAGCGTGACGGCTCATAACAGCTGTTAGGGTGGAGAGGTGAGGCCGAGAAAAGACAAATGAGGCCCTTTTACTAATGAGGCCGGGAATCATCGCTCCCCGTCTCTGTCAGCTGCAGCGGCGTTATCGGTATGCACCTCGCTCTGCTTCCTCCTCGTTCAGAGGGAGAAACGCTCCTCAAACACCGCCGGTGTGATAGCGGTGCCGTCGTTTGTCCCGCAGAATGAAGCTGAATTCATGAATATCAAAAGGCGTCACCTAAAACATGCGGAGGAATCTGGTTTGCTTTCACTAAAGCTGAATCTGTGGTCCATCTTGTTTGCTTTCTTTCTTCCCACATATCTAAACCTGCCTTGAAAAGTGTTCACACCTCCAGGAAAGTCACATTTTATGTTGCAGAGATAAAACTTAAACATATTTGTTAAGATTTTCTGTGTTGAGCTCTAAGAGGTGTGTAATGATGAACCGGAGGAAAAATGATTCTTGATTTAGTAAAAATAGAAATCCTCTGAGTAATTAGTTGCAGAAGCGTCTTTCTCTGGAATTACAGCTGCGAGTCTTTGGGGATTTCTCCACCAGTTTTCACATGCAGATTGAAATTCCTGCCTATTCTTCTTGTTCAGACGGATTAAATAGAAACACCTGCGAGCTGGGATTTCAAATCATATATTCTAAATTAGATTTAGGCTTTTGACTTTGACTGGGCCACTTTTCACACATGAATATGCTTTGATATTTGTAGTTCTGGTGGACGGTGAATATTCGCCCAGGGCTCAATCATTAGGTTTTCTTACAGCCTTTATTTTACTAAACTGCCATGTTGGTCCCTGCAGCTCCTCCAGAGTCGCCAAGCCATTTTTTGATAACAAATTTGATAGGAGACAGATTGAGAATAACAGTATCCAATATTGATATTGGAAATTGCTCTGATATTATAGCCAAAAAAAACCAAACATGGGATTTTATCAGCCTGCATCTAAAATCTCAGATGAAAACACAATGATTGAAGTTTTTCTCATCTCAGTTGTTCTCACTTTGGGTCATATTACTTGATCAAGTCTTTTTACATTTGACACAACAAAATAAATGATTAATGTTGAAATGATTCATGGTGATATTGTGAAAAACTTTATCCTCCTTCTGAAAATAGTGTTATTTATTTATTGTAATAGAAAATTTCATTTTCAGTCTTATTTCATTTTTGATGGTGCTACTTTTTTTTTTTAACCATTTATTTACTGATTATATCTGCTGTGTTTTTGCATTTTTGCAAGATGTGTTTTTCCATTAAAGAAGTTTCCTGATAGTATTTAAATGTCTCTGCAGAGACCTGAAGACTTCTTGGGTAAAATGCTTAACCTGTCTTAAAGGACAATTGCCCCCATGAGGAAAGAAGAATTACAAGTTTCTCCTCCATGAAGTGAGGGATGGTTCCTGAGGTCAGGGTCGCCTTTTAGTCACATCAGGCTTTGGTGGATCTTTTCCTTGCTGTGATTGTGTAACGATGTGAAGTGACTGACGCGTCTTCGAACGCTTTTGCCTTTGAATAACGAAACTTAAAGATTAATGAAATTTCCAGAACAGTATCAGAGTACTTGGTGCTGGTTAATCTTCATAATTACTTTATTTCGCAATGAAAAATGTGGAAGTTTGTTGTAACTAAAAGCTGGAATTAAAGAGGGTGCAAACATTTTTGCAAGGAACCTTATGCAGCCATTTATGAGCAGCTGTACTCTTTTAAAAGCTTGCCATAAATAAGCTTTGACACAACTTTCCAGCTAATACTTGAGTCTGTCAGTGCTAAGTAATCAAATGCTTTTCTGCAAAATAAGTTGTGTGTCAAACTGACTGCAGCCCATTAAAAGGAGCTCAGCGATCACGCCAAACATTGGGTGTGAAGAAAATGAATGAAAATAGGCCACCAGACACAGCAGCGCGTCACAGGAGGCATTTGAATTTCAAGACGATGCAGTAAATCAAGTTAAGCAGGAGACAAAAACAAAAACATCGGCCGTGCTGCCTTTTAAAAATGTGCAGCCTCTGCAGCTGATCCGAGGGCTTTTAGCCGGCGCACGTCAACTCTGAGAGCTGAAAGGGTCTCAGAAAGTGACATTTTGTTGGCTTTCTTGCAAAAAAAATCAAAACGAGATGGAGCAGATTGGCTTTTATTTTGAAACTGACACTGCTGCTCTCATGTCTCTGAAATCTGTTGTAAAGTTATCTTTCCAAGATGGCATTATGCTCCATTTTCAAATCCATCTCTCTTTATGTAGCGTTGGCTGCGATTCATTGAAAAGAAACAGACATTGATCCCGGCTCTCTGCTCCATGAGGTCCTTAGCAGGGTGACACTCAGTTCCCTCATTGGCCATTTTCCCCTAACTCTAACACCGCAGAGACTGATTGATGCTGCCAAGTGTTACAGTACCAAGCATGATCGATTTCCTAACGCGTCTTTGTGTCTACTTCTTTTCCTGATGATCCAATTCACTGATGCCACATGCTTGCCTCACACTCAGTGGTTGTTTGCTTGTGGGAACGAGACTCAGACGAAAGTCAGAGCCGAATGATAGAAAGTGACAAAGTGCCGAACACATAACACCAGTTTAATTTTCTCTTTCCAGATGGACTGGCTCGCACCTGAGATGTGAACCGTGTTATGTGAGCCAAGGTGTTTTCCCACCTTTCCGGTGGTGGGAAGAGATGCTGCTCTCCGTTACCATGGCAGCGGAAGTTCTCCTTCTTCTGGGGTTCGTGATGAGCGGCGCCCTGTGCAACCCCATAGCGACGCTGTCGGTGAGCCGGGATCACCTGGAGAAGGTGCTGACCCAGACCCGGCAGGACGAACAGCAGGACAGGCAGAGTCCAGAGGAGCCGCTGGACTACGCCGCTCAGGAAACCAACACCTTCGGCCCCAACAGGACTGCCCCGGGCCTCACCGGGCCTCGCTTTAGCTCCCTGTCACGCCGACTGAAAGATGGAGAATCCGAGCAGCAGTGGAGCGAACAGGACAGCCTGAACCAAATAGACGAGGGCCCCACCAGCGACGTGGCCCTCTCCCTGGACGCCATCGACGAGTACGCCTACCCGGACTACAGAGGGAAAGGCTGCATGGACGAGAGCGGCTTTGTGTTTGCCATCGGCGACCAGTTCACCCCGGGCCCCTCGACGTGTCCTTGCCTCTGCACGGACGAGGGCCCTCTGTGCACCAAACCCGAATGTCCTAAGGTCCACCCTCGGTGCATCAAAGTGGACACCAGCCAGTGCTGCCCTCTGTGCAAGGAGAAAAAAAACTACTGCGAGTTTCGGGGCAAGGTCTACGCCTCGCTTGAAGAGTTTAAGGTGAGCCTGTTTTACCACTTTCAGTCCTCGTTGACATGCTCCGACCTGAAAGAATCGCTGACCGAACACTCCACGCTATCAATGGAGTTTATTACTGCCGCTGCACAGAAACAAGTAACCTTGCCTTGCAGCATACGAGCGGGCACGCAGGCACATTTATAATGGCAAAGGTCAGCACTTGTGTAGCAGAATGTTACCGGAGGCTGAGTTTTGGCCGTGCAGCTTCAGCAGAGTGCCTCCATATTCAGTCGATACAAAGAGTTACAGCTTCAGTAATGTTCCAGCTCTGCAGGGCATGCTCATACATGTGGGCGTTTGGGAAAGACACATCACTGAGGTCTTTACTCTTTTATCTGCTGTCACGTCTTCATAAAGAGGCTTGACTCAGGATTGCACCACCATCTGAGTGTTATGTCTCTTATGAGGCAATAAATTCAACCTCAATGCCTCTTTTTATGCCTGTAGTGTCTCCACAGATGGTTGAGCTTAATGTGGAGTATCTTCTTCTAAGGCTTCCCCACTGATATACGTCGGGCTTTGGGCCGTTTGTAGGGCAGAGGCTTTGAACCGGAGCAACAGGCTGGTTTTTTATGCTTGATTGCTACATTCTGGGGCATCGTGCTAAGTGCTACCTCACTCCATTTTTCACAGTGGAGTGCCATGCGGAGGCACAAGCTTCAGCAATCTGCAGAACGAGCCTCAGCTCTCTTGTTAGAACCAGAGGTGTATGACTTCCTGTAAGCAGCTGCAAAATGAAACCTGTGCTTGCACGCTCTGAATGTAAATCAAACTCTACGCTCCCCAGCCTTTGTTCCACCTTTTCCTCTTCTATTTTCAGACACACAAAAACACTTGGATAGCCGACCCAGACTCACACGCTGAGGAAATTGGAAGCATCTTTCTATTGTTTCCCAGTTCCTATTGATTTCTCCTTATCTTCTGATTGAATAGGGTAGTTCAATTCTCGGCTCTGCCCTCCCGAAAATGAGGCGCTCATTGGCAATAAAATTGAGAGAACTGAGACTTCCCCATAGAGGCGACTTTCTGACACTGAATACAGACTCCCCTAAACAATCAAGGCAGTCTTATTGAGCTGTGTGTGTGCGTGTGTGTGTGTGTGTGTGTGTGTGTGTGTGTGTGTGTGTGTGTGTGTGTAAGGTATGCAGAAATGTTCAAACCCCTTGAGCCTTTATATATTCTGTTGTGTTGCAACCACAAGCTTAAAAGTATTTAGCAGCAATTTTATGTGCTCTAAATTAGGGCTGTCAATATTAATGCATTAATTCATTTACCTACGATTAATCTAAACAGATTAACACGTTAATATTTCTTAATGCAGATTAATTGTGTTCCATGCTTTTATCTAAAAACCTCTCTCTCACTGTCTGTCAGAAAAGTGAAAAGATGAGAGACGAGTTTCAGGCTGGATTTTTAAAAAGCTCCCAGATGGATGTTTGGATGAACCAAAGCAGCATTAAGCCAACTTATATAAACAGGAAGTTTATAGTTTTAAAATTATGTTTGAAACAAAATGACTTTTTTTTAAATCTTCTTGAATATTAAAATTGAGATGTTTGGTTTGAAATATAAAATGTTTTCTTTAACATTTATTTGAAACATGCATTTTTACAATTAAAGCTTACAAAGTTAAGCACTGTGATTAATCTGATTAATTTTTTAATGGGTTCATAGCGAAACTATAACCAGCTGTGCAACAAACGAAGAGCCAGCTGCACCGAAAACCTGCTGGTTATTCTAACAAATATTGATTTTTGAACTCTGAGTTGAAACATTAATATTGTTGTTTCTAAATTAATATGAATTAGTTTTTTTGCTACACATCTTTTTTGTTATTTTGACCATTTCTCATTTTCTGCAAGCTTGTTTTTTCAGACATTTTATTTATAGAGTAAAATTAAAGAAACTGATCATTTTCTCTTCATTTTTATTCCAGAGCTGTTTATATAAAATAGGAGTCTGAAAAAGCTGTTGTGTTTATATTGAGTCCCCTTCAATCTGATCCCTCTGAAAACCTCCAGCTCAACTAATTACCTCCACAAAATAAGCAAACAAACAGCATCATTAGGACCAAGGATCCCAGCAGAAAGGTCACAGAAAGCTGTGGAGACGTTTAAAGCAGAGTTAGCTTTTACAACAACCTTTGAACGTCTCACAGAGCTCTGTTCAATCCGTCATCTGGACATGAAGAGCAGATGGACCAACTGCAAACAACCGAGACATAAACGTCCATCTGAGCTGACAGGCTGGACGAGGAGAGCCAGGAGGTCTTTATAAACCTCCATATACGTTCATGCAAGCTGCTTAACCCTCGGAGACAAACACACACTCGTCTTCTTTCAGCACCGCTGAACAACAGCGGGGTGCTAGTACTTTTATTTTAATATTAAGGAATATTAAATATTAATATTAAGGAAGTATAGACTGAAGACAAGCTCATATGTCTTGCAGAAATGTTACTGGCCATTAATTTCATCTTATTTTAAGTGTACTAAGATATCTGCATTAGAAACTGGACCAGAAACTTTTTATTTCGTGCTGATGGGCCGACCTGATCCCTGTCCTTCAGGTGTCTCCGTGTGAGAAGTGCCGGTGTGAGCCCAGTGGAGAGGTTCTGTGCTCGGTGTCCGCCTGTCCTCAGACGGAGTGTGTGGACCCGGAGTACGAGCCCGACCAGTGCTGTCCCATCTGCAAGAGCGGTGAGTGACGCTTCCCCCAGCAGACGCTGCTCCGGGTGGAGCGTCAAATGTTTCCCTGCTTCACTTCAGCTGAAGTAATGAGGGCTTCGTAGCCCAGCGTTCATTCTGCTGACACAGAACACAGCATGCTGCACTGCAGACTGCAACATCTTAACATATCTGGTTTACTGAACTTTACCTAACGAGGCGAAATAAATCATGCAGGTGTCACTTTTACTCTCTTCCTTTAATATCTGGATTTAAACGTTTAGACGTTTAAATCCAGACATGAGATTATTTGGTGTGTCTGCATCCTGCGTTTCTGTTGTTTTTCTTCCTTTATGATCTCAGAGATCCTCGTCCTCCATGAGAAGGAGGATTTATGCATCTCAGAGTCGATTAACTGAAATTGTTTCAGATGATTCCCGACAGCTTGTCCTAGATTATGTCCCCTTGTTTTCTTGGTGTGAGTGTAATGCAACATGGCAATGTCAGCAACACTGCTTCCTTCAGCAAAAAGAATGATGACTTGCGATATGTATCTCTGACTTGGAACCTTAAAGGGGTGCAGACTGTTTGATATAAACAAGAGCAAACAATATGCATGAGGAGTAAGAAAAGAGAAACGCTCCTGATGCTCAGAGTAAAGGGCTTTGTTTGGCTAATGCGGGTTTTTAGATTGCTTGTTGAATTTTATTTGTACAGATTAAAGGATGAACTCTTGAGGATGTGAATTACTGGCTGTTTGCTTCAAACCTGTCAGAAGATGCATACAGTAAATATGTCGGTAAAAATAAGTGGATTAAATAATCCAAACACTCATTAACTGTCTTATTCAACACGTGACTCCCATCTGTTCGGTTTGATTTAACTACACCCAAAATATCACATTAAGATGATGCATTTTAAACCCAGGAAACATTTGCATGTAATGAATGCTCATCATTAGGCATTAATCAGACGGCGTCCTACATTAAATTAAAAGCCGCATCAAAACCTAAAACATATTGGACGTCATGGTGCATTATGCTCTCTATTAATATGTGCTTGCTGTAATCTTAGGGATTTGATATTGGTCCCTTTTCCTCTTTTTTTGCTGTACACTGACTTTTTACATATGCACATATTGATCACACTGAGGGAGCTTTGCACAGTTTGGCCTGCGCTCCGTCTCTCCTGCTGGGCACGACCCCGGTGGATTTGCAGGGGTCGTGTTTGAAGACTCATCAGTCTCGCGGGCGCTTGGGGAAACGGTGCAGTGTTGTGCATTTGTTTTCCAAAACATCCCCTCCCAAATCCGCGGGCGCAATCACCCGACAAGGATTTTCAGACAGCGTCCGATGTTCTTAGCATAAAATTACCACAGTTTAGCATAAGCAGAGCTCCCCATGTCAGGTTACCTGACCACAACTAACGCCGCCAAGCATTTAATCCCGGATTCTGGGGTTGAAAGATTTCTGTTCTGACAAGAGGAGCTTTCTAAATTTATCTCCCTGATTACATCATCCAGCTTATTCTATCTGGGGTTGTAAAATTTCCCATCAAATATCAAAATCTATATTATACAAAGGGATTTATTTGTAATCTGTTAATTTTTACCAGATAGGTAAGAGTGATCTGAGTTGTCGGTTGCAGCAGTTTTAAACTATGTTAAATTATGCCAGTGTTCAGAAAGCAATCAGTCTCGTTATCTATTACCAATCAATATGGAGGATGAATTATTTACTCTCCCATGGAGTGATGTCTATCATACATTAAAACGGCTTCCTCAGGTCTGCTGTGATATAAAACAAGCCTGACATGATTCTAAATGTAGATAAATGAAGAACATCAAGTCCTATTGGAGCGTCGAAGCATTTATGTTGCTTTTGATGCAATAATCTGATGAATCGTTCGTTTCTATTGACGTCCAGAGTGGGAAATTCAATATTCCTCTGAGCCAAGACGTTATGTTATCTTCGCCATGACATCACTTTCTTATTTTTTTATATGATAATTTATATATACATTCACAGAGTTTCCCCAGAAATAATGTATATAATAATTGATGTGCTGTTGCATTGATTCGGTGGGTTTGAGTTATTCACTGCTGATTAACCTTCATCTGATAAACCAGAAAAATTAGCATAAAAATGCTAATAATAATCCATTTACTTCACATTTCTATTCACACTTATATTAACTAGAGAACGTAATTAAGCATAAATTAAGAATAATAATTTGCATGCATTATCAATAAACTCTCCCATCAGTTTCAGACAATCTGCAGCCGTTATTTCTGACTTTGCCTCGGCGCCAGTCGCTCCAGGTTCGGGCCTCTGCTGCACGATGGTGACGGATCTTTGCAGAGTTAATTATTAACCTCGCCGTGCTTTGACCGTCCGGAATCATTTCTACCTTCTCTTATATCCCTGCCTTGTTTTTTTATTTTACTTTGTAAAGCAGCAGTGCAGGATGTTGCTCCTTCTCCCCGTTTTATTTTCCTGCAACAAAATTAACAGCAGCCTTCAGCAGGCATCATTTATCTTCTCTAATATTTGTGCTACAAACAATGTAGATTGCTCTGAACTATTTGCTCTCGCTGTAATATGCATAAATATACAGAGATTTGTGCGGATCTTCCACTAAGCGGATGCGTAATACCTCATTTAAATTTGAGAGGCAGTATTTGCTCGACAGAACTATTTCAGAAACAGCTCATCATTTCAATGTGGTCGAAAAGTTACGACATGCAAACTTTGTTTTGCACTTATTTGATGCCAGTAAATATCTTTGAAGCATTCCTTAATGACAAATATTTAGTTTCCTTCTGCTGTTATACGCTGGATAGTTGATCTCGTCCATTTTTCTGCCCCAAATATCTCAGCTCAGCTGAATCTGTTGGATTTGATTTCTGCTGAACAATCCTGAATCACTCATAAACTGCTAGCTCTAAAACCGATCAGCAGACTGGAGCTGCTAACCACTTCATCCACTGCAGGTCAGATATTGACTTCTCATAAGCTCTTATGAGAACCTCAGCGTACAGGTCCGTGTTTTGAATTAGTTACTTGATGCTAACATAAGCAGCTGTTCTCTGTTGTTTGTTTTCATCTCACCTTCAGGAGTTTTTCTAAGACAGAATGTCAAATACAGATAAGCTGATTATTGGATGCTCCATTTGTGATGCTATGCCTCAGGGTGTTTGTGTTTCTCACCATTAAGAAAGAAAAACAATACCTGCAACTAAACAATGTAATCATATCATAGTTGTATTAATAGATCTGGGTTCTGCTAAACATCCTTTATGATTCAATTGTTTGTTTTGCAGGAGGAAACCTGGATGTGCAGTTTGAGGAAAAAAGGCAGAAAGTGCTGCAGCTTCTTAGCCATTTGGGATTTCTTATGGTTGGCCTGCAACTGTGTAGAGCTAGATGTTTGAATTATTTAAAGTATTTTATGAAGCAATAAAGTCAGCAACAACCACTTAAGAAAAGGATCTGGAGTGGATCACAGCCTTTTCTGGTTCAGTATTAGTGGATTTTCCTGTCAAACTTCTAATTACTTGTGGAAACTTTATTTATTCATGTTTTTTTTTTCTAAAACATTTAAAGTTTACTTTTAGCTGGTGTTTACAAAGCAGCCAATCCAGGAGCAGCATTAATTTTCCTTGGTGCTGATTGGCTGAACTCCTTATAGAAAAAAATAGAGAACGTTAGCTCAGTGCTAACACAGCTTCCACAGCTCATAGTAACACATATTAAAGTCTGTTTAGTGTCTGAACTATTAAAATAGTCTTAAGTGTTTTTAGAGGATTTGGTCGTGGATTTGAGCTCTTTGTGTCTTTGCGGTTGAATCTAATGTTTTCCTCAGGATCCTTACAGAAATGCATGTTGAGAACCAAATATAAATTTGCATTGGTGATAAATGAAATATTGTTGCAATGAAACGAGCAACAATATTGACTTCATTCTCTCGTTAAAGCAACCCAGACATCCACACATCTCAGATGTCTGGTCACTTTCCTTGCTAGTTTTCACAGGAGCCTTGAAGGAGATGGAAAGAGCCATGTTGTGGACAAAATATATTATTTGTACAAGATTATTCACAACATGCTACCCTATAATATAAAAGTAATCATTCGCGCTCCTCGCCGTATCAGAGTGCCAGGCACGCTCTGCAGCTCTATAAATTCAAAGCAGTTGTGGGTGGAAGTGGCTGACAATATCATTTCTCGACACGTTTCAGGGTTTTTAACTGAGCGTTACACTCCTCGGGGTTTAATTGGACTTCACTAACATATTTATTTCTAAACTGGAGCAAAATATGATTTTTTTTTTCTTTGCTTCACCTGTGGGCAAACAAGAGGTTGGACGACCACTCAGCATTCTGCGCACCCGTCCCGAGTTACATTTTTCTCATAACAACACATCAGTTTTCCATAAAATTTAATTTCAAGCTAAGAGGCAAGCAGCATTGTGGTAAACAAAATGACGGAGGATGGCAGCGGTTGAAAGATATTTCTGTGCAATCAAAGGGGAAATTACACCTGCAGCTGCTGAAAAACTTTTAATCAGAGTTATCTCTCATTTGTTTTACCCAGACAGCAAAAAATGACTAGGTGCTGCCGGTAATAAGCTTAGAATAAAATATGGAGAAGGGAAAGCGTGGCGGCGCTCTATTTATTTAATGACAGGATCAGTCCATTTCTGCTGACGGACTGCTGAGGGGCCAAATTAAATCATTTCTGATGAATCTCTGCATAAATCCCATCTCAGATGATTTCATGTCAACATCCCGTTGTGAAAGTGCCACGTTTTATTAACCTCGGACACCACAAATCAAATGATCCAACATAGTCAAAGTTTTCAGCTTGGTGAGCCGGTGGGACAAACTTCCAGAAAACTACAAAACAACCGAAACACTGACGTCACTACGATCTAGACTAAACCCACCAGTTTAGAGCTGCTTTTGAACCAGGATGAATGAAAACATAACCACCATTTTGAGGCGAAAGGATGATACTTGGTGAAGCATAATGATTCATTTGTTGACTGTTCTGGTTTTGTGTTTTTATGACGTGAAGCATTTTCAACCAGGCAGGTACAAATAAACTGGACTGACACATTTTCATTCAAAAATAGCTTTTTCAAAGATACACAATGAGAAGCTTCCCAGACCTTTGGAAGAGAAACAGGCCCACAGCATCACAGGTCCTCCTCCATACCTAACAGCAGCTGCAGTTACTTTATAAATGAGAGCAAATATTTGTTTATTAATGTCAAAAACACACAATTTCACAAAGTGAAAAGCGAGAGCTCTGGTGGAGGCAGACAAAAACACAAACAAACCACAAGGAAGAATATAGTGTGTTTTCATAAAGCACATTTTATTTTAGTAATTTACATTTTTAGTGGAAACGTAGCTAAGAAACTATAAACTCTTCCCACCTATTCAGAAAAGGGAAAAGAAAACCTCGCTTCTCCTCTTTTCCTCAGTTGTACATTTTCTTTATGTTTCAGTCAAGAGAAACAAACAAAAAATGTTTATTAAAGAACAAATGAGGAATGGCAACATTTTATGACAATAATTCAGTTTTATCATTTCTAGGAGTTAATGATTTGTCACTTGAGAATAAATCATCACATTGCTTGAAAATGTGTCAGTTTGTTGTTCAGGAACAGGACTGAGCTGACACTAAATAATAAAAATGTCCAAACCGTCTGGACACGGTGAAATAAAACCTCCTGGTTGGATGCTACCGGTAGCTGGGTTTAGATTTCTTTCTGTCCCGGTGATGTTTACATCCAGATTGATCCCATTTCAGGTGAGAAGTTAAGTTCAGCATGAAGTCAGACTTTAAGGGTTGGTTTCCTGCATGTTTTAGTTTAGGTTTAGGTCAAATGACGGACGGCTCGTTAGAGGCCTGTGCAGATCATCGGCATGCTGAGGAGGCAGTAACTATAGTAACGACCTCGATGGAGAGACATAAAACATGAGGATGCCGACCCTGGAGGTCCTGCAATAGAGGGTGCTATATGTCTTCCTGATGTTGGGAAAAAACTGAAATAAAACTTTATGTTCCACCTTTCGGTCTCCATCTTCCCTCGATCTTCATCAGAAAACCTGGGCTACTCCAAGTTTTCACTGTGTGTGTGTGTGTGTGTGTGTGTGTGTGTGTGTGTGTGTGTGGGTGTGTGTGTGTGTGTGTGGGTGTGTGTGTGTGTGTGTGTGTGTGTGTATGAGGCCATTCATATATATTAAATGTGACCGCAGTCAGACCTGTGTGTGAATGCTTTACCCGTTGTGACCCGTAGTGCAGAAAAAGGAGGCAGGCGTCACACAGCAGCTCAGCGCTCACAGAAGGAAAGATGGCCGCCGCCGACAGAATCGCCATGAGATCCCAGTAACAGTATTTACATTTAGTTTAAAAGGATCTTTAGGAGTATTAATAATTATCCATGAGGTGATTTTAATTAAATAAATGCAGTTTCTTTCCCTGAGATTTTTTTCTCCATTCAGTTTTCATTATAAATGTTGGATTTTTCCATATTTAAAGTGATTTAAATTAATTAAGAGACTAATGAATTTATGTTTTTTACAGAGGTGCCAGTAACTGTGGCCGGCAGTGACTTAACTTTGCTCTGTGATTTTATAACGTAATTTGACTCTTCTGTCCAGGACTTGAACATTTTGACTTCAGTGAACAAAAGCAATGGAAAACAAATTCAGTCTCCTAATGAGAGCTTATTCAGTAGATTCCAATGTCCAGACTGTTCTCTTCCTCTGTGTTTCATTTGCATTTGTCAGAGTTATGACTCCTTCCAAACACAACATTGTTCACACAAATATATCTGCGTAGATGATGCAGAGTTCGGGTTTCTCCCTGGCTCCAGAAGCAAAGCCATGCTTTTACCTGCAGCTCTCTTGCTCTGCACTGTGATTTGGGACAGGTGTTGCCAGATGCTCTGGGCTAAATAAGGAACCCAGTGTTTGATAAACAAGCCCAAAACTAACTAAAGTTGCTCCTAATAAGCAGCCCTGCTGTGTAACGCAGTGATGTGTCTCCACACGCTGTAAAAACCGATGTGATTAAGACCCAGGTTTCCCATCCAGCTCTGTAGCCTCACTGTGTGGGAGAGCAAAGCTTTATTCAGCCGGATCTGATTCGGCTTGATGCCGATCACAATATGTTCTTCATATGGCACTGATTTATTTAAATTAAACGTGTATAAAAGCTAATGTTGTATCAGAACTGATTCTGATGTTGCATTAGGCTGAGATTTGACTGCTTTGACTGATGTCACTACTGGAAGTTCAGGCTTAAAGCCCAAAGATTATTGCACAGAATTATCAAAAATAACATCAGATTTTTTAGATTTTTTGAGGTTTCTGCAGATGGAGCAGACGCTACATTCTGCTGCACAGGAGGCATTGAAGGAAACAATAGATCATGAAAGTTACAACGGCCATCCTGTTGGAAAACTTTAACTCAAGAGAGGAATACCTACGGTTCAGACATAAACAGTAATGATGCTTATTGCTATGAACAGTGAAATGAAATATTTCCACCATGTCTTCCTCACTTTGCTACTTAAACTACTAACCTGCTGTTTTATTGAGCAGTTTGGTGGAACATCACTTCTTTGCATGAGTTGGTGATGATGCTTCACAGCAGGAAGGTTTTGTTTCTATTTCGTTTCTGAGTTCAAAAAACTTTCTGTGTTGTAAATCATGTTAGAGTATCTTCAAGTCAGTCTTGATCTGAAAAGGCGTCTGACTGAAGGCTGCTGCTGTTTGACTGCCATAACATAACTGTCATAATAGACGACAACTGCTAACCCAGCTCCTTTGCTTTTGCTGCTCCGTTGACGTTGGAGTCGGGGATCTGGTGCTGTGGTAATTATGATGAATGGAAGAGACAGTTTGAATTTCCTCCTTTGCTTTCTGCTCTTTGGTTCTGCTCATTTTCAACCAGTTCAGGTGTTATTGATCTGTGAGATGCTGATCAGCTTCTCCCTGATGAAAAAACTCTGCCTTGTTGCCACCATGATGCATCACAAGCTTATTTATTTCCAGTCATTATTTAACTTTTCCATGCAAAAGTTAAAAATAATGAAACAAAAATCATAATCCTAAAGAACAACAAAAAACTCCCATGAAATAATATTTACATTTCTGACAAAGGCAAGAATAAGTTATTATATCATCTCTTGTTTAACATAAAGCATCATTAAAGTCAAAGTAACAGAATCTTTCCTGTGCATTTTTCTAAAACCTATTATGGATTCCAGCTGAATCTGTAGACAGACTCAAAAGAAAATAAACTTTACTGTATTTGTTTAGCAAATGATTTTTATTATTTATACTTTTAGAGTAAGAACAGCTGTGATTGCTCATATTCACTCACACCTTAATCCCTCTCTTTCTAACAGCAGAAAATAAAAAAAGCTGCCAGTTGCATAGAAACTAAAACTATATATAAATATATATACTGCTCCAAAAAATAAAGGGAACACTCAAACAACACAATATAACTCCAAGTACATCAAACTTGTGTGAAATCAAACTGTCCACTTAGGAAGCAACACTGATTGACAATCAACAATGATTTTGTTGTCGGCACATTCAGCTTTGTAAGGACAAAGTATTCAATGAAAATATTTCATTCATTCAGATCTAGGATGTGAATCCTATTGAGTGTTCCCTTGATTTTTTTTATTTTTTTGAGCAGTGTATATATAAAGAAGCAACGACTCAATTAAAAATATAATAAAAGTCTAGAAGAAAAACAAATGTAAACTAGCACAAATAAAGATTTTAAATTGTTTCTGGTTTCTCAAATTGGCGACTGCATGATGTTTTTATGGCTCTTAATGTTTGTGTTTTTATGATGTAAAGAATTGCTTGGTGGCTGAAATGCGCTGTACCAATAAACTTTATTAATTGACTGATTGGTTTAATAGAATAAGAAACCAAAGCGTCTGTCCGGCTGGCTGGTGAATTTATTGGGCGCTGCAGCCTGGTTTCCTCTCCACCATCTGCATTGCAGCTCTGCAGCGAACAGGAGTGTAAATATAAACGTTAATTTTCATTTACTGCCAATCTTTTATGAGACTTGTAAATAGAACTAATAAAAATGTCGGTAAACCTTCTCCTTCCTCATTTAGTTAAGTATTGCAAAAGTAAATATAAAGGCATGCTAAGGTGTGACATGTTGGTGAAGACAGGCTTGGCTGCAGATATCAGGATTAGAATCTGTTTACATGTGTTTTTGTTATATTTCCACATGCAGTAAGGTGAAAATGTGTTACTGACAGATGTGCTGTTTGTGCATTTTTCTGTTATTTAGTTTCTGCCTGGAAACTAACTAACATAAATGTCTTATGTTCAGGTTATTTCCTTTTCCCATTTTATTTCATTTCCTTCACATATTCAACTGAAAAAGTAGAAATGGTTTTGTGCATTGTTGTGCAGCCTCTTCAAACCTTCGTGTTTTAACCCTAATCTTCAGAAATGCAGAAAGAGAAAAAGCAGAAATAGCCTCTGGCAGCATTAATGACTCATTTTTGATTTAGTAAATCTGCCGTGTTTTTATTTTTTTTTAAATCAGCAGCAGGTGAGATTTTTTGATGTATTTTTAGGATAATTCTAGTCATTCAGTGTTTCTTCATGTTAATTCTGTCTCCTGCTGGTGTTTTCACATATTATTTGCAGTTGTCAGTACCAACACTTAAAGTGTTGATTAGGATATGATGTGAGAATACGCATCAGTGTGTTTTTTCACAACTTTGTACCAGACAGGATAAATCTTTGGCTGTGATTTCACAGAAACGCTCGGCAGGCTTATCGTGCTATAACCAGGAGGTGCAAACGCTCACCTCAATCAACTAGACAATCTTTGCAAGGGTCAGCGTGTGTGTGAGTGTGTGAGTGTGTATGCGTGTGTGTGTGTGTGAGTGTGTGAGTGTGTGTGTGTGTGTGTGTGTTAGTAAAGTGATGTGAAAAACTCATAAAAATTTCTTGTGTTTTTGCTTTTTCTTCATCATACTAAACCTTTCAGATCAAACAATTTTCAGAGTCAGACATTGAGAACTGGAGTAAATACAAAAAGTAGTTTTGAATATTTATTTCATTCACCAGGGAGAAAAAGTGAATCCGAATGATTCTGGTCCTTTGTGAGAAGAAATTCCCGTTTTACCTGTTAACCGATTGTTCCAGTTTTAGAGTGTTTGCCATGAATGGCGTCGATTGTGCGGAGAATATTTGGCTCCTTCTTTGCAGATTTAGTTTAATTAAACTACACTGATGGGTTTTGAAGCATTAACAGCTTGTTTAATGTCATGTAATGACATTAAACAAGTCAACCCGATTTATACCCAGACTTTGATTAGACCACTCCACAGCCTTCATTTTGTGTTTTGTGAGTCAAAGATTTACCCCTATGGATTACAATAAAATCCATAGGGGTATTCATCCATACTGCTTCCCGCCTCCCCCTGCTGCAATGGCACTGCGCCACCCCTAGGGGGCGCGCCCCACACTTTGGAAACCACTGAATTCCTCATTTGCTCATTGAATAATTTTGTCAGTTGGGAATGTTCATGTCTGATCCATGTTTTGAGAGAGAGATAATAAATCTGGAGGACAAACATCTCAAATGAGTTTTTGCCGAAGGAAACTGGACTCTTGGGAAGTTTAGGGAAGTCCCAAAGTTTATTTGGTTCCCACAGATGTCAATGACTTTGTTTCTTATCTGTTCTTTAATTTGATTTTTAAGATCTTCCAGCATTTAAATAATCTCCTGTTTCTACAGTTATGAAACCTGCCTGGGTTTTGCTCAGCTTTTCAGTGGTGGGAACATTTTTGATAACCGACTAATGTGCCAATAGCAGAGCTAATTTATTGTTTACCTCTTTAGCGGCTTTGCTAACTTTGAAAGCATTTAGCACACTTAGCTTCCCCTAATGCGCTCATTCATTAGCCTGTTTTGTAAACTTTCAGGTGAATTACGTTCAACGTCTGTGTTGAAGTTTTTCTTCAAATAGTAGATTATATTCATGCTCTTATTTTGAAGCACCAGTTTCCTCTCCTCACATTCGCCGTCTGTAATGCAGACGCATCAGTAAACAATTTAAGACTTCTTGAGGGTGATGCATTATGTTTGTGTCATT
This sequence comes from Poeciliopsis gracilis, assembly GCA_911649635.1. Classification (NCBI taxonomy): domain Eukaryota; kingdom Metazoa; phylum Chordata; class Actinopteri; order Cyprinodontiformes; family Poeciliidae; genus Poeciliopsis; species Poeciliopsis gracilis. The sequence continues at coordinate 7,589,792 of CAJVRI010001154.1, forward strand.
GTCACTTGGTGGGTATCAATATGGTTGAATTTAGCACATTAGCATTAGCTTCTGCTAATATTGGTTTTGCACTTTAGCATCAGTAAAGCTAAAATTTATGATTACTTCACTTGCATTTGGTTAATCACAGTTTATTTCTGCTTTAAGGTGGCACTTTGAATGGCTTCTATTCAGTTATTAATTGAAAAAATTGTACTGCTAAACTTCGTCTGATATCCAAATTTAATTTAATTGATTGTCTTACTGGTACAGGCCTCACTGCCGACTGGTCCCTGTTCTCCTCCAGTCCCCCACCCTCAGCCTCCCACTGGTGACGTTTTTCTTCCACATCCTGGAAGAAAAAACAAAGATGTCTTTCCAGGAACGACTTAATTACATTTGCATTCTATTTAACACAAGAGTCTGCACCATAAGGTGAACAGTTAAAAGATGAAATAATTAGCTTCCACCCAATGAAGTGAATGAGACATCAGTCTAAACGACACCAGCCCTCGACTCCGATCCACATCAATCCTGTTTTTAATTCATGCTGCTTCTCTCCCAGACATCTCAGATTTAAACGTCGAGGGCCACCGACTGTCAGCCTCCATCTTTGATCACACAGCACTCAGCATGAGCCGGGCAGAAGTGATGAAATACTCACGATCCACTTATTGGAGGTCGCTTCAGGTTCCGGTGTTTGCCTTGTCTGCAGATGTTGTTTGGACGCAGGCAGATGTTGAGACCTCCAAGGATCTCCGAAGCCTCCAGTGTGTCACATCAAAGCTCAGCTTACTAATGGAAAGTAATTAAATAGTCGTCCAGATGTGCAGTGGCACCAGAGAGGAAGGCTGTGGACGGAAAAAGCACAGAAAAAAGTTAATTTGGAGAGAATAAAATACATCTAGCAAGTAATCCATCTAGATTTGTACCGTTACTCGTTACCATTTTCCACACTGTTGATATAAATCTCAATGAAGTATTTGAATGCTTGATAAGCTCATCAATTATGCACGGGCATTATCTTGGCCTTTTCAGGCATGCAAAATCAATGCTTATGTCGGTGTGCCCGGCCTCAGATGTATTACTTGCATGCAAGGAGACACTCTGGGAAGAGCCGGGGGAGGAAGATGAAAGTAAGAGGTATCGCTAACATCCACCCCAGACAGTTGTTCATGAATATCAAAGAACAGCTGTGAATGGAGGCAGGTTCTCATCATTTTTTACTCATTATCTTCAAGCACTGGAACACATTGCAATTAAATGGTTTCATACCCCCTAAAAGTTTGCGACTATCACTCGCTCACTGCCATAAAGTTTCATTTAACAATATTGATTCCTGCACAGAACTTCTGCAGTGAGAGTGAAGAAGGGAAAAGCAGGGCCTGTGCGTATTGAAGTTTTTTTCCCTTCCCCTCCTGATGCAGCTGTAATGGACGAGTTGTTTTCGACATGTAGGTGAAGACATGGAAGCGTTGCATGTGCTTTTCAGGAATGCTCCGGGAAGGAAAATCAATGCTAAAGAAGTCTCTGTTGTCTGCACCTCTGCTGCAGAGCCATACTTCTCGTCCTTTGCTCTTGCAGGGTATCGCCTTGGCAACGGATGAAGAAACAAATGGTGCTCTTGGAGACTCAGACATTAGGGTCAACACTAATCTAGAAGGGACGTGATAAACAGTCTGAACTGGAGCCAAAATCACTTCAGACGGAGCGGCACGAGCCGCGCTGCCAACAAGAACCGAGGCTCGTGTAAATGAGGAGAGGGACAATTGATGCACCGCCTTTTAAGATCTGGCAGCTTTTATTTTATAAAGAAACACTTTAAAACGCACATGCCAAATAGAAATTGTGTATATGGATGTGAAATGTGTCTGGGTATTCATGTAGAGGATTCTTCATCATATTCTCATCACATGGCGAAATGAGTTAAGTTTCTGTCAGTGAATTTAAAAACATGCTCCATAGCCCTTAGTTACTGTTGCTAAGCTTAGCTATGGTCTGGTCAAATTATGATGACAGCAGTTTTATCTAAATGACTGGGCCTTCTGGCTGTAAATGATGTGGAAACAAGAGACAAACAATGAAACTGGAAGGATTAGACGTGTCGTTATTTACATGAACAAATCTGATTTTTAACAACTCCTCTTTTTTTAAAATTACATTCTGCTCTTTTTAATGCCCAATGCTATTCACAGTCAAATTTTACAGTCTCATCAGATAAACCATGGAGCCATTAATTCACAGGGCTTTGTGATGCATTTTATAAAACACATCAAACTCTGAAAAAATACAAAGTATTACACTGAATAGTTTCATTTGCTTCATGTCAAAAACTAAAACAATAATTGCAAAATATTCTGCTCAGATTTCAGTGTTTCAGTTAATTTCAGTAAATAATTTTGCACCCTATCTTAGAATTTAAAAGCTTTTCAAGGCTTTTATTTAATTTTACTGTTGATCAAATCTAACTGAAAACACTTTATTCTTGCCGCTGTTGCAATTTCTGCTCCAGTTCTGACCAGCATCATCGCTCTGAGGCAGACAGGGATCAACAAATCTCATTTCTTCAATCAGTTTGTCTCAAAAATAATTTATATTTGGAAATCAAAGAGGGATTGTCCAAGTCTGTGTTTTCTCCTCATCGTAAGTTCATGTTTAGTTCATGTTAATGTATCAGCTTTACGATAAGATAAAGCATATCTTGTCATAAATCATCATGTGAATCTAGATGTCAGTCTACAGTTACTTTTCTGACATTTTATTTGACCCTGAAATGTCTCTTTATGCTAAAGCTGCACATTTTATATTGGATTATTTTGACCACAAACTCAAGAAATAAAAAACAGCAAATTATTGATCAACCTAATTAACTCTCATTTTAATCATTTTAGTGGTCTGGCTGTTAACTCCCTCCCATTTTCACTTCAAAGTGGAAAAATACTGGCTCTGTGTCAGAAATAACATCCATGACAGAGAGGAAATAAGGAGTTAAATAGACTGAAGCTATAAAGGAAAAAGTGCACATATTTAAATGTTTCTTGATGTGATTTTTCTCCTTGATGGATCAAAAGTTTTCCTGCTGATTTATCAAGAGATGGAGGAAAAAAACCCCATAAGAATAAAGTTTCACTCAGAAACGAAGATATGAGCTAAAGTTTTCATAGATACATCTAGGTTGGATACGAAACGGTTAAGAAACGGGGAAATCAGCGAACGTGGAGCGTTCCTCTCCAGAAACCTCCAGAGTCACCATATCTCAATCCAGCAGAGCACCGACATGTGATGTAACTGCAGGTTAAGATTATGGAGGTGCAGCCGACAAATCCACAGATTTTATCCAGCAAAATATCCCAGGAACTTTTCTGACACCTTATTGGATCTCTCCCACGAAACCCAAAAGCAACAGCTGAGGTAATTCAAGGTGAAAGAGGAAAATACTGGATGAAAACAGAACCAAAATGTAATTGATTTCCAAAATATTAGTTGCTACATAACTAAAACAGATTGTTGCCAAGAAAAAGTTTTTGTTTTTATTCATGAAAATCCTGGGTTATTTTGGATAACTGAGTAAATAGCAAGACGTACTTCTGAAAGGTTTAGTTGAAACAGGATGTTGTTCTTATAGTAAACACCAACTTCAGCAGAATATCCAGGTTTTCAGCTGGCATGTGTATAAATTAAAGATAATAAAAAATTGGAGCATTTTGCATGAATTCCTACCGTTTTCAGTTCAACTCAGCGTTTCAGTGATTCAAATGTCTTCACACTCTGTGAAACTGCAATGCAATATTTGTAGGTGGGCCACTTTTTATAACATTAACATGCAGAGATCAAAAGATGAGCGTGACGAATTTGCTTTGAGCTTTATGTGGGCGAATCTGGCTAATCTAACGGTGAACCCTGAGCTCTCTGCATGACTCTTCACCTGCATGAACCGCAACAAAGATGGAGGAGAGCAGAAAGTCCAAATGCTTCAGAACAGAACAGAACAGAACAGAAGTGGAATAGATACACTTTGTTTTCTCGCATTGTGGAAATCCAGGTGTGTCAAAAGCAAATTACAAGCAAGCAGAGATTTAAAAATGAGAAATTAGAGATAGTACAATAATTTCAGTAAGGTGAAATTCACAACATTAAAAAATAATACTGCATAGTATTAAAAATAGATTTGGTCAGATTAAAAATTTATTATTTTAAGTATAAAAATAAAATTATCTTGAATCAGTTGAATGTTTTAACCTGCATTTAATGTTTTTAATTGTTAAACAACACAAATAATAACAGATTTGAACAGAAGGAAAAGGAAGCAAAGTGTCTGTAATACCTAAATGAACTTCTATAACTGAAATGTGTGCTGATTTAAGTTTTTTATAAAATCTGGATCATTTTAAGAGAATGCAAGGAGCTTTTTTCTTATTTTTCTCCTTTTTATGTGGTCCTTTCATTCAACTGCTACTTTTGTGTGATTGAAAGGCCATTTTCTCTCCCTGGACATTAAAATTTTGATTACAGCAGCGAAAGGCCCCACTAATGAAGGTAATATTCACATTATGTCTTTACCATTATATTCCTGCAGGGCTCAGTGAATGGCTCCAAGCTTTGGTCTGCTTGTTAAATGTTATTTTTCACAATTTTTGTTCAAATGATAGCATTAATGTGACTTCAAAAACACATGTTTCAAAGTACAGAAGAAAGACAAGATTAAAATATACAAGAAAGAAGATCTTGGAAAAAAACCCATCAACTATAAAGCTTCTGACTTTTGAGATCAGACATATTGGTACATCTTGTGAAACATAATCAAAAAGAACCGTAAAATCCCTTTTCTCTTTTGCCTTTGTTTACATAATTTCATGCTGAAGGCGCTGGAATTATCCAACCTTTAGTTTCAGCACCTTCTCAATTCACCAAATATAAAATAAAATAATCACACAGAGAAATATCACATGTTAAATCAGAGACGATAAATTGTGTGTAAATATTATTTTAAAAGGTTTATATCAAACTACTGATGTGTTTTTAAAATGTGTGTCAGCCTTCCAGACCTCTCAGGTCTTCTGGTTCTGGTTCTGCATCTCCAGAACCAGAACCAGAACCAGAACCAAACAAGGAGAAAAAATAGTCAGGTTTTAAACTTTAATAATCTGACACAAATTTCTAGAAATCTGCAAACCTGCCGAAACATTGAGCGTCTTAAAGAAGAGAGAGAGGTGGAATAAAATGTTCTTTTGTTACCATCTACAGGCTTTAATGTTAGTTTAGGAGAGCAGAGAGAAAAAAGGTTTCTGTTCTGCAATCACAAATATAAACATTTTATTTATAAAGCATTTAAAACAACAGTAGTTGTGGCAAAGAGTTAAACATTCACAAAACGGAAAGAACAAAAGACAACAATAAAAACAAAAGTCTCTAAGAACACGGCTTAGCAAACAGTAAATAAATATTAAGAAGCATTTCATCCACAATTTAAAGTTCAGTTTGATGCTTTTGACGCGTTTCTCTTTCAAAAGCCTTCAGTTGTTTGTTGCGTCTGTGATATCAGGAAGTTTTGATTAAAAATCTGGTGGCTTTTGTCAGAAACCTTAAATTAGTTCCTTCAGCAGAGATGATCCACAGTGAGCCTTCAAACATTCACTGACTGGTTCTGGGACAAAACTCCAAAATAGTCGCAGGAAATCTTGAACCATTAAAATGGGCACTTTAAAGCTTTTATGGAGTATTTTCAGATTTAATAGTTCACTTATGGTTATGAGCACTAAGCCTGTGAATGCCACTTCATTCTGCACCGTGAGCTCCACTTTACTCCAGAAATATCTCTCCAGACACAAAATCAACCGTCTCCCATAGCGTCTCAGTCCTGAGACAAAAAAAAGGAAAAAAGCTGAGCACGAGAGATGAGTCTGGACTCAAATTGCACAGTCAGAGATCTGTGTCAATCTATGAAATGTGTTGCAACTAAACCTGCTTTCCAGGAGAAATGCTTTCTTTCTGGTAAACGGCGATTGAACGAATATGAACACCAGGGTGCCAGTAATTGTTCCACCAGGGATTTAAAAAAAAATAATAAAAAAAAAAAACGATTCCTTAATATTTTTCTCACTGAATAAATTCAATTGTTCAAATTTTTATAGTCTGGGATTAAACCACTGCTTCAGAAGAGGAATTTATTTTCAGGCTTTTTAGAACATTTTTAGCTGCAGCGTTTGGTAAGCGAGTGTGAAGGACGGCTTCTTGAATGGTCGGCCCTGCCGTGGCGTGTCTGCTGCTGCGTCTATGAACGGTGGCTTTATTTGAGCGCAGAGCATGAGTTCAGCTTCAAATATCATCACACACACTATAACTCATAACATATGCAAACAAACGGATGAGGAGGCACCTCCACAAAACCTTACAGTCGACGTAGGGCACTGAGCGTCCTCTGGGGAAATCACTTTGTTGCAAATTCCTCCACTTCCTGTCAGTGAAAGGCATTTTAATTCAACATTTATTTTGCAAATGTACACAAGAAATCCATTACATTGAGTGCTTTCTGCTCATTTATACCTGCTAACGCAGATCTGCAGGATTTAAAGGATCAGGTGGGAGCAATGGCTGTCTTTGCTCCTTTCTAACACTCTGCAGCGACAGGTTGGGTCGCACACACACACACACACACACACACACACACACACACACGCACACACACACACGCACACACACACACACCAACTGCCCGCTGGTGGGCTTTACAGCAGCATCTCTTCAGGTGCTGCTCTTGTGAATGTCTTTTCCTGCAGATCTACTGAGCGCCATGTTGAGATGGGCGATCTCATATTAATGAAGCGACGACATAAAGGTGGGCGTGAAAGGAGCAGCAGAATAATAGGGTGACAGAGTAAAGCTCAGTGATGTCAGATCCATGCATTAATTAACATAAATGAGTCCTGCAGCCTCTGGAATGAACTTTGTGTTTATCCTGCAGGATTACAAGATTATTTTTCTCTCTCCTAACACATCCTTGACCTGAGCATCTTTTCTTGTGCCAAACCCAGCTAATGATGATGAATCAGTAGCGACAGCCGGCCTGTCCACGGGATGAGTTGTTATTCAGATAAGCTGCGCTCGCGTTCATTTGAAGACTTATAAATACGTCGGGCCTGGCGTTTTGACGGCCTGCGGCAGACTGCTCAGGCTGATTGATGTGGCCGGTGCACGCCTTGTGTCGGCCGATGAAACGTTCCGACTGCAGCTGGAAGACTCCCCATTTATCAGCACTTTAATTATACAACAAGAGTGGCTGAAGACCTTGTTACTCTAAGGGAAATAGCCGTTGTTATGCCATAGCTGTTCTGTGAAAGCAATTCACGCTGTGTTGATATTTTGCTGGCCAAATCCAGAGATAATAGATGATTTATTAGCACTTTTCTTCGAAGCCTCTGGCTCTGAACAGGCGCATTTAGTTTACAAAAAACTGCAAATCTCACAAACTGTCTGTCATACAAAAAAGACATTTTTGTTCCAATTTAGCAGCTTTATTAAATACTGTTTTGTGTGTGTGTGTATGTGTGTGTGTGTGTGTGTTTTAGCCCGTCTATCTAATGGGGCTCGGACATGTCGTTACGAACTCACCAAGGGGACCGTGTGACCAGCAGGGGGCATTTTTTAGGTCCCTTCTTGGTCATGTTAAAATCATGTTAAAAACATGTTAAAATCATGTTAAAAACATGTTAAAAACATGTTAAAATCATGTTGAAAACCATCTGGAAACGGAGACAGAGAGCAAGAATACATGGGGAAGATTGTTTTGCTCCCTGACTTTTGTCCAGATCTCAGTCTCTGAATTGTGCAATTCACAATTTTGGCGACCCAGATGGGACCTTCGCTGGTTCGTCCAAGTTGGTGGACCTCAGAAGAGGACTGGTCACCAAGCCTTCAAACTGGTTTTCTTCCAAACCTCCGCCAGGTGTGTCTAAGAGAAAGAGAACTGTTCTGACGCTCCACGGGGTTGGATCAGCAGCGACAGGACAAAGACAGAGCTGAGAGGGGCAGCAAAACATCTTCATGTTTGTAGGTCTATTAATTTAGACTGAGTGTGTATTGAACTATTTAAAATGAATTTTCTAAATTATTTTTGTAGTTTATTTAAATTAAACTATTTAAATGAATTTTCTAATGTAAGACTGTTGCAGATTGTTTATGCATGTTTGATTAGCATTGTTGGTGATTTATTTTGTTTAATGGTACTTTGTAATGTTTGGGGATTTTTTATTTTTTTTGTGTGTACCTCCCGGGCTGCCGTAGATAAAGAGGGCAGGCCCTATAAAAATGGGGAAATTCAGTGAACTAAATGAACTGTCAAATGTGTGGACCAAGAAAATGGTGTTCCCCAGTGAAAGCAGCGAGGTACATTTTGTTTGTTGTATTGTGGGTTTGTGTTTTGTATTTTAATATTTGAATTTGTTTAGTTTTCACGGTGATTGTGGTGACCTGATGACCAGTTGAATGAAGGAATCGAGATGATGATCCTACAAAATCTTCATCAATGAAATAAAACCAAGTCGAGACCGGCTGTTTTAATTCAAGTCTCCAGCTTTGGTGGGTCTGCTCTGTTGTTATTACCCTGCCATTGAGAGTACAGCTTAGCTGGTTGAGTGGAGAAGAGCCGGTTAATCCTTCAGGATTCATTCTCCCTGGTGTATCTCTTTAGGCGGCCGGCCAAGGCTTGGATCCTCTCTTTGGCAGTTTCGAGGGCTTCAGGTATCTGGCTGTACTTTCTGGGTACTGGTCTTTTAATTGCACCGCTGTGGAGCTCAGATAGTTGGCTCACTTCCCTCCTTGTTACCTTGATTTTAGCCTCTAACCATCTTTTCCATGGTGGGTATTGGGGTTATGGTTGCTCTTATAGCCAAGTATCTCAAGGATCACTGATGCTGAGTTGTAGATCAGCTCATTGGTAGGCCTGTCACGATAACAGATTTTGCTGGGCGATAAATTGTCTCAAAAATTATTGCGATAAACGATAATATTGTTTGAAGACCTTTTTACATTGATTTAATGGAAATTACATAATAATACATGCAATTTCCTGCCAAAGATAGATACGCCTTACTTTCAAAAGAATATTTAACACTGGGACTGATACACAAAATAAATAAAACAACCAAAACCAAAAATAAAATAGATTCTTAGTGTCCATTAACAATAAATGCACTTGAATAAAAACTAAACAACATAAAGCCAAAGTGGAAATAAATACTGCATTCAACCAAAAGAGTGCAGATTATGAAGTCTGTTTAGTTTATTGCCCTTCAGTAATCATTAGATTTAAATAGAGAAGACATCCCACTGCCTGATGCAATAGTTCAAACTGCAGGATTTTTTTTACCCCGAACGACAATCTTAGAACGTTCTTCGTTCTGAGATCGTCACTAGTGTTGTGTGTTACGGTAGATCGTTGTGCCGCTCCGATCTAAACCAAGGATTTATCCAGACTGGGAGCGTGACGCAGCCTGTTGAATGTGACCGGTAGCCAATCAGAAAGCGCAGATTCTCCTCCTGCTTTCTGAGGGGAAACACGGAGGGAATCCCGAACAGCTGACACGCGCAACCCGAAGTCCAGCAGACATCGGAAACAACATGAATGTTTATTCAACAGTTCGTGCAAAGAAAATATCAATAACTAGGGGAGAAGTTGGAGCGAAATTTCTACCAGAAAACCCGGTAACTTTTCAGCTGTTCTCCGTTAACGTGACCTAAATAGTTATAATGATTTTCATTCAGTCAGACTGACACTAGCTACGTGCATTGCAGGTAGATTGTAGTAAGGAATTGATTAATGCCTGGTTTCAAAATTAGTGAACTGGACTTATTATTTTGTGTCCATTGTTGGACACAACACGGTTTGGATCGAACCGTTATAGCGAGAATTTCTGTCGGCTAATGTGTCTCTCAGGTTTTGATAATGGGCCGACAATCGGCGACATAAGATTGTGCAGCGCGTGCTGGGCATTACACTAAGGAAGTAAGGAAGGGAGGAAGTGGAGAGCACCGGAGTTGAACCTTTTTTCATTCAGTGTCATCAACAGTCAGAGAAAAAAGACAGGAAGAAACGATATAGCCGATAATTAAAATGAGGTCGATAGTTTTAATTTATCGTTCGATTAATTGACTTATTGTTTATCGCAACAGGCCTACTCATTGGTTTCTGTTATGGTATTGGTAGGGATCGTTCTCAATGCTGCATTCACATTCTCAATGATGGTACTTCACTCAGCCGTTGTAATTGGCGCCGAGGAGGCCTGGTTGTCATTCGGGTCATGATTCTCTCTCTCAGGTCAGCAGCTGTCTCGTTCAGCTCTGATTCGCTCACTGGGGCCGTGTATCCCCTCACTGGGTGGGGACTTGTAGTTAAGTCCCCACAGTTCTGACATCCAGGTTCCTCCTTTTTGCCGTAGCATTTGTGTTGTATCTCATCAATCTCAAGTCGTGACAGCAGTTGTGGTTTGCGGATGTTTGAACACTGAGCTACTAGTTGTTTAGCGCTTAGTGTTGACTGGGGATGTCAAAATAACACACATATATATATATATATATATATATTCAGAAAACTTTTTTTTAAAATATACTATTATTAAGTTGGCAGGGAGAAAATAGCAATATAAATTATTTTATCATATTTTTTCATTATGACAGGTGAAGCGCTACCTCACCTGTCTCCCCTGCCACAGTTACCATAGTCACTGGTAACTATGGCAACCAGTGACAGTTTAAAAGCCCACTGACACTTTCTGAAGCTATGACATCACACTGTGACTCCAAAGGCAGAATTCTGACGTCACCAGCGATTATAAAAGCTCCTGACATCAATCTACTGTTGTCACAACCTGTTCGCAGCCGTTGGTGACACGTTTGTCTTGAGAGTTCATTTAGCAGTTCACAGTAAGATCTTCAACTTTGTTTGGTGCTCATTTCTTTAGGAGATTGACATCAACCTTAACGGGAAATTTTACCGAGATTCTAGAAAAGTGATTTTAGTTTACAACCTGAATCAACCAAAGGATACAATGCAGTCCAACGAGCCGAGAGTCGAAGAAGTCGCATCCGACAACATTGTGGAAAGGGAAATACAACCACCCAAACCACCAAAGCGCAAGAAGAAGAAGATGTCATTTGCAGTGTGGTGGGAGCTGCATGCAGCCGAGGAGCTGAAGAAGTCTGCTGAAAATATCGAACTGCAGGACTCTTCAATGCCAGTTGAAAACGAATCGATCACCAACGCAGTGGAGACAGTGGATCAAAAAGCAGACCAACAGATTTCTAAGAGTAAGCGCATCGAGAAGACCCCACTCTTGTGGAGATCCTTCCCCGAGGAAGATGCTTGTGTAGATCTTTCCTATTTTACTGACAACGGTGACATCAGTAATGGTCCTCTGGCGGAACAACAAAGTCATCAGGCAGCTTTGCCCAACAGCGGTCAGAAGACATTTTGGAAATCGCTCCCCAACTCAGAGCCTTGCGTTGATGTCAGCTTTGGTGCTGAGATCATTGGGACCCAAAACGTTTCAATGGTTTCACAAGATCATGACGAAGGCGCTTCCTTGAAAGAGGAAAGAAAGTCTGACAGCACGGCGATTTCAACTACACAGCCGGACGCTGAAAAGCAAAACATCTCCAACTCACTAAAGAAAGTGAATCAAAAAGGGGACAAACAGATTCCTAAGAGTAAGCGGATCAAGAAGACCCCACTCTTGTGGAAATCCTTCCCTGAGGAAGACGCTTGCATTGATCTTTCCTATTTTACTGACAACGGTGACATCAGTAATGGTCCTCTGGCGGAACAACAAAGTCATCAGGCAGCTTTGCCCAGCAGCCGTCAGAAGACATTTTGGAAAACGCTCCCCAACTCAGAGCCTCTCGTTGATGTCAGCTTTGGTGCTGAGATCATTGGGACCCAAAACGTTTCAATGGTTTCACAAGATCGTGACGAAGGCGCTTCCTTGAAAGAGGAAAGAAAGTCTGACAGCACGGCGATTTCAACTACACAGCCGGACGCTGAAAAGCAAAACATCTCCAACTCACTAAAGATAGTGAATCAAAAAGGGGACAAACAGATTCCTAAGAGTAAGCGGATCAAGAAGACCCCACTCTTGTGGAAATCCTTCCCCGAGGAAGACGCTTGCATTGATCTTTCCTATTTTACTGACAACGGTGACATCAGTAATGGTCCTCTGGCGGAACAACAAAGTCATCAGGCAGCTTTGCCCAGCAGCCGTCAGAAGACATTCTGGAAATCGCTCCCCAACTCAGAGCCTTGCGTTGATGTCAGCTTTGGTGCTGAGATCATTGGGACCCAAAACGTTTCAATGGTTTCACAAGATCATGACGAAGGCGCTTCCTTGAAAGAGGAAAGAAAGTCTGACAGCACGGCGATTTCAACTACACAGCCGGACGCTGAAAAGCAAAACATCTCCAACTCACTAAAGAAAGTGAATCAAAAAGGGGACAAACAGATTCCTAAGAGTAAGCGGATCAAGAAGACCCCACTCTTGTGGAAATCCTTCCCTGAGGAAGACGCTTGCATAGATCTTTCCTATTTTACTGACAACGGTGACATCAGTAATGGTCCTCTGGCGGAACAACAAAGTCATCAGGCAGCTTTGCCCAGCAGCCGTCAGAAGACATTTTGGAAAACGCTCCCCAACTCAGAGCCTCTCGTTGATGTCAGCTTTGGTGGTGAGATCATTGGGACCCAAAACGTTTCAATGGTTTCACAAGATTGTGACGAAGGCGCTTCCTTGAAAGAGGAAAGAAATTCTGACAGCACGGCGATTTCAACTACACAGCCGGACGCTGAAAAGCAAAACATCTCCAACTCACTAAAGAAAGTGAATCAAAAAGGGGACAAACAGATTCCTAAGAGTAAGCGGATCAAGAAGACCCCACTCTTGTGGAAATCCTTCCCTGAGGAAGACGCTTGCATTGATCTTTCCTATTTTACTGACAACGGTGACATCAGTAATGGTCCTCTGGCGGAACAACAAAGTCATCAGGCAGCTTTGCCCAGCAGCCGTCAGAAGACATTCTGGAAATCGCTCCCCAACTCAGAGCCTTGCGTTGATGTCAGCTTTGGTGCTGAGATCATTGGGACCCAAAACGTTTCAATGGTTTCACAAGATTGTGACGAAGGCGCTTCCTTGAAAGAGGAAAGAAAGTCTGACAGCACGGCGATTTCAACTACACAGCCGGACGCTGAAAAGCAAAACATCTCCAACTCACTAAAGAAAGTGAATCAAAAAGGGGACAAACAGATTCCTAAGAGTAAGCGGATCAAGAAGACCCCACTCTTGTGGAAATCCTTCCCTGAGGAAGACGCTTGCATAGATCTTTCCTATTTTACTGAACACGTTGACGTCAGTAATGGTCCTCTGGCAGAACAACAAAGTCATCAGGCAGCTTTGCCCAGCAGCCGTCAGAAGACATTCTGGAAATCGCTCCCCAACTCAGAGCCTTGCGTTGATGTCAGCTTTGGTGCTGAGATCATTGGGACCCAAAACGTTTCAATGGTTTCACAAGATTGTGACGAAGGCGCTTCCTTGAAAGAGGAAAGAAAGTCTGACAGCACGACGATTTCAACTACACAGCCGGACGCTGAAAAGCAAAACATCTCCAACTCACTGAAGAAAGTGAATCAAAAAGGGGACAAACAGATTCCTAAGAGTAAGCGGATCAAGAAGACCCCACTCTTGTGGAAATCTTTCCCGGAGGAAGACGCTTGCATAGATCTTTCCTATTTTACTGACAACGGTGACATCAGTAATGGTCCTCTGGCGGAACAACAAAGTCATCAGGCAGCTTTGCCCAACAGCGGTCAGAAGACATTTTGGAAAACGCTCCCCAACTCAGAGCCTCTCGTTGATGTCAGCTTTGGTGCTGAGATCATTGGGACCCAAAACGTTTCAATGGTTTCACAAGATTGTGACGAAGGCGCTTCCTTGAAAGAGGAAAGAAATTCTGACAGCACGACGATTTCAACTACACAGCCGGACGCTGAAAAGCAAAACATCTCCAACTCACTAAAGAAAGTGAATCAAAAAGGGGACAAACAGATTCCTAAGAGTAAGCGGATCAAGAAGACCCCACTCTTGTGGAAATCTTTCCCGGAGGAAGACGCTTGCATAGATCTTTCCTATTTTACTGACAACGGTGACATCAGTAATGGTCCTCTGGCGGAACAACAAAGTCATCAGGCAGCTTTGCCCAGCAGCCGTCAGAAGACATTCTGGAAATCGCTCCCCAACTCAGAGCCTTGCGTTGATGTCAGCTTTGGTGCTGAGATCATTGGGACCCAAAACGTTTCAATGGTTTCACAAGATTGTGACGAAGGCGCTTCCTTGAAAGAGGAAAGAAAGTCTGACAGCACGGCGATTTCTACTCCACAGCTGGACACTAAAGAGTTTTCCATCTTCAAACAGCAGGAGACAAACGAACAACAAGTGGACAAATGTACATCTATGGTTACACCCATGGAAAAGGTTGAAACAGATAATTTAACCAAGGTCTATGGTGATCAGTCAGCAGAAAGTGTTCCTACAGACTGTCTAGCAGAAATTCAGATGTTGCCCCCCCCTTCTGAAAAGGCAACAAGCGAACCAAAGTGCGAATGTCTAACGAAATTGATGGAGATTGAACTGGTACATACTGCAATACAAAGGTACCTAATCAAACAACTTGAGGAGATGTCTGCTGTTAATCAGAAACTTAACGCTCAACTTAAACACCAGAAAGAGCTCACTAGAAAATTACTGTCAGAGAGAAGACAAAGAAATAATCCAGTGGTTTCAATTGAAACTCAAACCGAGCCAGAAGATCGGCCAAAAGTAGTTCATCACCAGTCTGCGGCAGTGCCATCACAGCAAGACGCACTGGAAACCAACTGTCAGATACATCCAGTCCATCAACAACTTCCTACGCAAACTCAGATAAATATGTTGGTAACCAGTTGCTGCCAGAAACCAGTCCATCAACAACTTTCCATGCAAGCTGAGATCATTATGTTGGAAACCAGTTGCCGCCAGAAACCAGTCCATCAAACAATTTTTAGGCAAACTCAGATACATGTCATGGAAACCAGTTGCCGCCAGAAACCAGTCCGACAAACAATTTTTATCCAAACTGAGTTATTTTTATTTCTAAGTTTGGCATCAGGGATCGGCAGACAAAGCTGTACCGGAGCTCAACAGGTAAAATCAGGAAAGGATCGACAAAGAAACCTGGCTGTGAATTGGAAAGCTTCAATATTGACACGATTTGTAGAGCAAGCAGTAAAGAAGGATTTTCAGCAGCAGAAACAGAAGGGGTTCAGACAGTCTCCATTATAAACAAGATGCAAACAGAAGAAGAAATGGTCACTAAAATTCAACAGACCATTTCAGAAGAATCTATATGTAATAAAAAAAGGCAGATGGTAATGAGAGCTGTAATGGAAGCTGTTGTAATCCCAATGGAGATGAATAAAAACTGGATTCAAGACACTAAATTAACAAAAACTGATTTCGATATCGTACCTAAGATCCCCCAGACAGTTTATGAGCCAATGGAGAGAAAACTTGACAACGATAGAGAAGAAGTCACAGGCACTGTTCCTGAAGTTTCCTCAGACGGTGAGAGGAACCTGATGGAAAACCAGAGAACATCCAATCCGCAGACAAAGCTCACATTGAACGATGATACAACTCAGGAATCAGAGACTATAGCAACACAAGAATCAGCTGAACAGGAGAATATCACTGAACAAGAAGAACGACCAAACAAAAAGATTTCTGTGTGGAAACGACTGAGAAAAGCTCTGACTCCGTCACTTCTCCGCAAATTCAGAAACAGGAATAAAGTCCATCCAATGTAGACGTCAAATTATGTCTACAGTACATCAGGTCTCAAAGCTGGCGGATTGGCACCAATTGGATAAAAAGCATTAATGTTGTTAATTGGACATTTTAATATTAAAAGCAGGACTGCACGGGGGGATTGTCTCCCCGTGCAGGTGTGGGTTCTCTCCGGGCGCTCCGGCTTCCCCCACGTTCACCAACATCAGTGCTCAAGTTCATCTATTTCAACATTTTTGATTCTAACTCTAAACAGAAAATAAGACAACCACATTTATTAATTAAAGGCAGATTTGGAAAAATGTAAACAATGTGGAACAAAAACAGCCTTTTAGAAGGCTGAACTTTTACAAATTGGAAAGATTTTTTGAAAACTATTTGTTTTCATATAAAAATTATATATATATATATATATATATATATATATATATATATATATATATATATATATATATATATATATATATATATATATATATATATATATATATATATATATATATATATATATATATATATATATATATATATATATACGACAGAAACGGAGTGAGATGTGCAGCTTGCTTTAGTTTTCCAAACAATAGAAACACTCAAAAACACGCACAAATTACTAAAGTTTTTTCGTACAATTGAAACCATGAAACAATCTCCACTTCAGTTCAACCTTATAACTGGAGACCCATTGTTGATGTTACCATTATAAAATAACTTGCAATTAAGTTTTGGCAAAGATTAATGTGCTTTTCACAGGCAGCAGAGGGCTGTTGTTAGCAGCTGCTGAAAGGAACTAAAAGTTACTTTTAATGTAACTTAGTTACTTTCCAAATCAAGTAATCAGTAATTTAAGTTATGTTTTCAAGGAGTCATCAGTAATCTTATTAAAGTTACTTTTTCAAAGTAACTATGCCATCACTGCCTGTGTGTCTTCTGTGTGGAGAAAGTTTGGCTGTAATGAAAGAATGAAATCTAAGAATATCATCTAAATATATAATCTAAATATATAATCTATCAAGCTTCTCAGAAACACACAAAGACAAGAATATGGACATCATAGAGTAGCACAATAATGCATTTTCAGTTTATAATGCATACACTTTAATTTATGTATTTATCTTGATATTAAGAAACATGTTGTTTTTCAAAACAATTCAATTCTTTGCATTTTGCCTGTTGAAAATGTTTTTTCCCTTGAGGTCACTGACAGAACCATAACAAAATATTGCTTTATTCTTTTAAGCGTTAAATAACATACACTGTGTTATGTCTTGGTTCAATAATCTATGTGCAATCATTTCAAAATATTTTCATAAACATTAAAGCAGTCCGACCCTCGGCTTGTTGCAAATTTGTTTTTTTTGGCCCTCTGTGTTTTTGACATCTGTAATTTATTGGAACAACAAGTTTGAGTCTGAACTTTGAGGAAAACTTAAACTCTGACAGTCTCACCTGCTTGATTTCTCTGCAGAGCCTCATTTTCCTCTTTCAGGGTTTGGACGGTTTGGTTGGTCATCAAAACAGCAAAAGCTGATTCAAAAAAGACAAAAGTTATTTGATATTTGGTCAAACATGAAGCTGGTGTTGGTTTATGAGTTTATAAATTAAAATTCAGTGAAAGATTCAACCAACATGAACTCACAGAGTCTGTAGATGACGATGAGAGCAGCAGCCAGCAGACCGACCAGAACCAGCAGAACCGCTCCCCCTGCTGTCATCCTGCAGGTTCTGGTTGGGTTTTCACCTGAGGAGCATTTAGAGCAGAACCGGATCAGAACCTGGAGACAGAAACTAACAAACTTTGACCTGGTTAAAAAACTCAGATCTGGCTGCAACAATCACAGAGTTCATCCATTTTTTATTACATTTAAGTTCAGATATTATCTCACCAATATAAACTTGTTTCAGTATTTTGTGAAGTTTTGGAAGAAAAAGATGTTTGACTCTGGCAAAACAATTAATATGATTTGGTTTGAAAAAAACAAAAACAAAAAAAACCCAAATGTGTGATGGAGAAATTAAAGTATCCAAAACTAAGAGCGAGTAGCAACATCTGAACCCGACATCATCTAATGAAACTTCAGCTCCTAAACGTTTCCTCACATGGATCAGCTCTTCATCTTAATGCTCTGGGCTTTTGGCAAAGATTCTTTTTTTAGATTCAGTGTTTGTTCTTCCATTTAGAAAAAAGAAAGTCAAAGAAGAGTTTGGATATGTTTAGTAATGACACCAAAAACAAGAACTCATTGAAAAGAATAAGCCAATATTTCTGCTGCTTTTGGAAGAACTTGAGACCCAAATGGAATCACAGAAACACGCAAAACATGTGTGTGTGTGTGTGTGTGTGTGTGTGTGTGTGTGCGTGTGTGTGTGTGTACGCGTGTGTGCGCGTGTGTGTGCGTGTGTGTGTGCGCGTGTGTGCGTGTGTGTGTGTGCATGTGCTAGAATGTGTTTTATGGGACTAGAATTAGCACATTGTTGTGAAATAGTTGGGAAATTATACATGCTTTTCTTTTTATTTCACAGAAAGAAACATTTTAGGACGTGGAACAGTGCCTTTTACTCCAGTACCCCTAAATAAAATCCAGTATATCCAACTATCTTTGTTACACATCCCCTCATTAGTTCACCTGAACAATTTAAATTTATTACGAATCCAGATGTTCTGTGAGGCTTTCAGAGGTTTGTTAGAGAAAATCAGAGAACAAACAGCTTCTTGAAGGAACCCAGGAGAAAGGTCAGACAGAACGATGAAGGTTTTATTTCCTTTGGTTCTGATTGAAAAGCCAATATAAGGAAGACTGTAGATGTTAGCTTCTGCGCTAGTTATAAGACGGTTTCCACTGTTCTTATTAATGCATATTAAGGTCTTTTGGTATTTGAAGCATTAAAAGAGGCAGTTTTTCATTTTTAGAGGGGGTCTCGAGTGTTAAAGAATTTTAGCTTTAGTAATTTCCATCTGTTTGATGGCAAACTGATTTTTTGTAATGAAGGCCAGCAGCTGAAACTCGTTGGTTTCTCAGGACTTCAGGTGTTTCTGCCGTCCTCACACAGAGAAAGGGAAGCTGGTCAGAGTTTTAGTTGAGTTGATAAAACTAGAAACTGGAAAACTACTTGTCTCTATTGAGGGATTCGGGATTTGTTTGCTTAAAGACTTCCTTCCTGTCCACTCGCTGCACTGAGGCAAACACTTTTTCCAAAGAGAAAGCAGCAATCAGATAATGCACTTGTGCTTTATACAACAAAAATCGAGTGATTGGTTATGGAAGGAAACGCTGGGAGGAATCAGTGGAGCAGGTTAAGTCCTTCCTGATTAAACCTCTCTGTGTCTCTGCCTCGTTGCTGCTCTGTGTTCACCACATGGTCTTTGTATCAGATCGCTTCTGGACTTTGTTTCAGAGTTAATCACACATATTGTTCAGCAGTGACTAAATAAAACACAATAGTATCAATAGACCAAAGGGTAGTCTTCTGTCAGAGTGGTCTAGTCAAAGGCCACACTCCAGTTGGGACTCTTTCGCATCTTTAGAAATGGAGACTCACAGCTGTAATTTTAAAGAAAAAGATGGTTTTACAAAATGTTCATTCAGGAAACTGGATGTAAAACTATTTTAGTTACGTAAAAATTTGCATCATTTTCCTTTGACTTAACGATGCTCTGCTGTCTGACATGAAATCCCAATAAAATCCATCATATTTTCAGTTGTAAAGGGGCTAAAACAGCTCCAAAGGCTTTGCTCCAGTCATAGTTTTGTTGTTTTGCATTTGTCTTGGCCTCATACTGAGCTCTGTTCTTAGCAGCAACTTCTTAACATCAAAACTTCAATTAGCAAGAGCCAATTTCCTGCAATATAGGAAAAGGGGAAAAAAACAGTCCCCTGGGCTCCACTTCAGAACTTTATTAAAGCGCTGCGCAACACTCCTTAATTTGACTTTTTCTTATGCGCTTTCCAACCTTTAGGTCATTGGAGGATAGAATCCGCCCTCAGCTAGATTTGTTCTTTACTGCTGCGGAACAATGAGTAATTGAAAACCTGTAATGTGCAATCCCACAACCAAAGCCAGAGCTGGCAGTCGGTAAAAAATGCTGGAGTTAAACGTTTGAATCCCAGAAAGAGGACGGATAAATGGTCCTTGAGAATTCAGCGTAATCTCTGTAAATCCCAGATGGATCTCTTCCGCTGCCGGGATCTCAGTCTTCGCCTGTAAATACGCTCCGCTGCATAAACCGTGAATGGTCATTCAGCAGTTTGAAGGGCATGGTAATGAAGGCCAATGGAAAATCTATTTTAGGCAGATTCAAGGCCGAGGGATGATTAATTAAGAGAGTAAGGAAACGTGATAAATTTTGTCTTTAAGGGGACCCCAGTGGAAAGATTCCTGCATGTTAGACGTGCTCAGCATCGGTTAGCAGAAAACAGCTGCTGTGTGAAACGTGCGCCGACTCCAGCGGCTCCCAAACCTTGGATCTAATGTTTCCGCTGTTCCTCCTGCCATATTCCTGTAACCAGGACGCTATTATGGGAAGCAATCGATGCATGCTCACATGTGAGGGCCCATTTTCACTGGAACAAATAAATAAAACAGGGCAGCGCATCCAGCCTGTTGCATGTCGCCTCGTTTTTGATGGATAGCTTGAATTTTAGGAAAAATACATCACAGAACTCAGCAAGAGATCTGATGTCTGAAAGTGAAACTAATATAGCAACTGAAGATCCTAATTATTAAACTCATGTTTCTGATCTAGAGTGGGATCTTTCTGGAAATCAAAAATGTGTGTCTGGGTTCACATTGCCTTATTTTCCAGCCCATATCAACATATTAATGATGCATTTGATTGAAATCTATTTCAGCAGTCAACCTCTCGCCCAGTGATGGCTGGGATGCGCTCCAGCATCCGGCCCACACTGTTGTTGTTTCTCAAACAAAGATGAAGCCAAAATGGAAAAGCTGTGAGAGAGAAACTAAACACAGCATCATCAGTCTCTCACAACATGGTTGCGTCAGCTCACCGAGGTTCCTGCTCAGCTCGGCTTGGCCTCAACCACAGCATTAAGAGTTAATGGTTGACTTTCTGACTGCAAGCTGCCGAAGTCCTGAGTCTGCACAAGTCTGGATAATCAACTGTCGCCCTCTGTGCTTCTTGTTTTCCAGACTTTGTGCTGATGTGCTGTGCTTGTTTTTCTCCAGACAGCTCGTTGTGGCCAAACATCTCCACTTTCACCAAGAAGTCAAGCTTAAGTCAAGCTGCCATATTTATTTCAGAGAGGAGTTTTCTCCTGCTTACCCTTCCTAATAGGTTTTGTCATTTAATTGAAATGTAGCTGCAGCCTGTAGAGGCTGATACATTTCAGGATTTTTTGCAATTTCTGAAAACATTCCACAGTCCGATCTTGGAGTGAACCTGTGTTTCACTCACAGATCATGATTTGCTTTAAAGGCCACTGCTAATGGCTTTGTGTTTACACTCCATATGTACGAAAACAGGAAACTTTTAAACTGTTTTCTGCTAGTAAAATGATTTGTCAGACATTTCACCTCACATTTAACTTTAATTGGGCGTTAGCAGGAGAAAAGGCTCGTGGTCTTTCGCCACAGACAAAACAGAAATACAAGCAATAAAACCTGACACTTCGTTTTCGCTCACGTTTTGTGAAGAAGGAAGTTGTGCTCAGTGTCTTCTTCAGAGGTTTTTATGTCATTTCCTTCAGTGGTTCTTGGTGCAGCGCCCCTGCAGGCGAGGAGGGGAATAGGTTTTTCAAAGGGAAGATTTTTGGTTGGTTTAACTCAGAGCAGAGAGAAAGAGAACAGCAGCAGCTGGAAATGGAGCAAATGTTGCAGCTTTGGTTCCCAATAGAACAAAGTCTATCAGATTATCAGGTGTGAAAACACCCTGAAAGCCTGACTGTTTGGTTAATTGGTCTCTCTGAACTGTCCTCGGGTGTGATGTGATGCCTGCCTGTTGTGTCTCTGAGTGTCTCTGTGACGGACTGCAGGCCTGTCCAGGGTGTCCCTCACCTCCTGCCAAATGACTGCAAGCGATAAGCGTCAGCCCCCCAGAGAACCTGCAAGTACAAGCAGGTGTAGATAATGGCTGGATGAATAGTTTCGAAATCACTGGCGACTGGCAGAAATTGCTTCTCTTAAGTCCTTGCTGATGTATCTACATTTAGTGTTGTGTGAACACAGAGCTGTGTCACAACTGCTGCTTCTAGTCAGTGTTTTCACACCACATGGAGGATTATTTAATTATCTAGATTAACTTTCCTTTAAATAACTCGCTGTTTCACCAGGTGGTTTTTATATTCTGATATGTGAAACTGAACAGAAAGTTTAGTTTCAATAAGATCATTTTACTGAATATGAATCTATTCCAAAGAGAAGTTTGTAAATCTGCTGACTTTAAAATGATTGGCTCTTCCAACAAAAGGCGTAACAATGTCTTTAATGCTGTCTGTGGAAGCAGAATGGACTCCTCCGAGCTTTACATTGTGAAAAGAAATTCATACCCTCTTGTTACGTAGGAAACAATTAGAAATCTTAGAGCAATTAGCAAGTCCTGTGTTCCCAAAAGAGAACTGCATAATATTTTCTACAATTGCTTATCAGCTTTAGTATGTGACTAGTTTAGCTACAAATTGGAGCAAACTGAACATGAAGGCTCCTCTTTGTCTCTGCAGCCTCATTTCTTGTGTCCCCTCTAAACACAAATCTCTCTCAGTGTGATTGTTTGAAATGTGGCTGATATAAGTTTGTACTTTCCGGAGCATATCATCTGGCAGAGGCATGAGAAACCTAAATACATGCTGTCAAACGGAAATCTTCTTTCTCATAAAATGTCTTCTTGAATAGCCTCTACGTCTGTCAGAAAACACGAAGCATTTCTCTGGCTTCGTCTCCTCAGAAATATTTTTATCTTTTTAGCAATAACCTGCTCTGCTCTGAACTCACAGAGCGTGCAGCAGAACGCCACATATAAAGAAACTCATGTTATTTGTTTATTACCACTGGATGTTAAAGTGATCAGATGTTATTCAGAAGTTCTGCTCATGCATATGCTAAATAATATTGTGCATGAAATTTTGCTCTCGGTTTATAAATGCGAGGGTCACATATTTTTTGTCTAGACAGCAGCATTCAAAGACTCTGTGGTTCAGACATTCGCTTCCAGTTAGTTTACAAACACTCGTCGCCTGCATGGCAATGAATGTTAATTTGAGGTTATTAATGATTTATTTGAAGAGTCGGTTTTTCTGAGTGGATTAATCAACAAGCTTTAGGGATTTAACAAGGAATGGTTGCAGGAATGATTTCCATTCATGTGGTCAAACCAGTATGCACAGGATCAAATATGTGCAGACCAGAGACGAGCGGCCAGGGGAGGCAGGTGAGCCAGAGCCCCACCTGACATCATGGAAAAATAATATATAATGACAAAATCATTTATATTGCTATTTTCACCGTGTGGTTTGTATTATAAAATAACTATTTTTCTTCAGCTTAACCAATTCTGATTTTTTTTTTCAAAATCACTGAATTTATGCATTTTTCCATTCA
This sequence comes from Poeciliopsis gracilis, assembly GCA_911649635.1. Classification (NCBI taxonomy): domain Eukaryota; kingdom Metazoa; phylum Chordata; class Actinopteri; order Cyprinodontiformes; family Poeciliidae; genus Poeciliopsis; species Poeciliopsis gracilis. The sequence goes on from CAJVRI010001154.1 coordinate 7,613,185, forward strand.
AATGCTCAGAGGAGAAGTTGGTGAAGCAGCAGCTTCACCCATTGATCCTCCTGTCTGCGCGTCGCCAACAAAATGGCTAAAAAACATTTAACATATGAACTGATTTTAGATAATTTAGCTTATGTATATAATGTACAGTGCTTTTAGTCACCTACTGTGTGTGCAATGTGCTTCTTGTGCTGAACAGCAGAGAGCAGATTGAGGCGCGGCAGGCAGTTCTCTTGCCTCATGGCAGGGGGCGCTCACGACCCCAGACATTGTGACTCCACAACTGCAGAGCAAGAGACAGTAACAGCGAGCTAGCCCTGCGGTTTTCTCCTCCTTCCACAGCAATAACTTGTTAATAATCGAAAAATAAACATTAAAACATTAAAAACATGCTGGTTTACTGACTGAATGTTCTGCTCTTTGTGTTAAAAATATTTGACTGGGCTTTCTTGTGGCGTTGTTGTCAGTTGCCATGGCAATAAGAAGTGTTTTTTAGTTTTGCTTTGGAGCACAGCATGAAATTAATAATATCGACATGTCCAAGTTGCGTTAACAGCGTGATCCTATGGCGGCAGGCATTCAGAGCAACGAGAAAATCCAAGATACTGTGGAGATTTAAGATTCATCAAAGTCTTTGGGATCCATTTCTGAACAACTTTAGATTAGAAGAATGTGAATGAGTAAACTCTGATGCGGACCAGAAGAGTGAACTCTGGTCTGGATACAAACCTGGATCTGGGTTGGGTTAGTGTGAAAGCGAACTGCAGCAGCTGGAAATGGAACAGCCTACTGGACCATCAGGTGGAAACACCCCAAGATGTTTTCACACCTTAGCTGTTTAAATGTTTACGAGCAACCCAGGAACTACCGCAGCTCAAGCCTACCATAAATATTAATGTGTTGGGAAACCAGCATTGTCCACAGTGAAGCAGATTTTAATAGACTAAATGAACGAGTTGCAACCAAGAAAAATGCTCTAAAATCGAGTCATTTAGGTTCGACTGAAATTGTTTTATCAGCAAACGAGACATCAAACTGTTAACTGTCTACACCTCCTGGTCCTTCAGGATCCAGCAGGAGCTTGTGTCATTTCCAGCGGCCATTGGTGAATGACATAAATATTTACTATAGTGAAGGGGAGGCATTCTTCAGAGCATAGAAAAACAGTAACATTGTCATTCATGGAGGTGGAAGCAGCAGGCTGTGGGGCTTTTAGCAGTGGTTTTGCTACGTTGCACAAAATGGGTGTATCTGTTGAAAATAAAACTTGCTAAGAGACTTTTACCCAAACACCACTGGGAGTGTATGCACATATTCCTGTCTACATGTATCGTTGTGACCCATCTGTTCTTGTATAAACTTTTCAAATCATTAAAAGCCCAACATAAAAATGAGATTTCTGCATTACTGAAGAGAATGGAGTAAAAAATAAAGTGAAATATTCTCTGTATTAATGGCAGGTCAGATTTCCTGATCCTTTAATGTGTTTTGTCTGGTTTACAGAATGAAAAAGTAGCAGAAACAGATTTTTTTTTCAGCCGAACGTTACAGTTTACAGGATGCTTTTATGTCATACTTCACCTGCATCAAGACTGATGAAATTCTTTGAGCTGGCAGGATTTCAAACCGATCGGCATCCTTCAAGCGACACAAAGAGAGTGGCTTTAAATTGTGTGATCTGTCCTTACGCCTCTTTTTCAAACATTTAACTGTGTCCTTGGTTGGTTGTAAAGCTGAAAGCACAGACAGAGAACCTTTAAAGTGACTCCAGCCCCTGAAAGTAGAAGTATTTTTCCATTTTCATATGCAGAGCTTAAGTAAAAACACGTTAGCTCACAACTCATTACGTTTATGCTCATTTACTTTAACTCCAGCTCACTTCCTGCTGCATATTAAACCACAGGAGCTCAAGATATTCATGCATTTTCAGTGCCCTGATTGAGAGTCTGACCTCGATAATGTGACACGGTGCCAGCAACACAAAAGAAACAGATGAAAAATATGCTGGGTCCATTGGAGATTTCATTTTCAAGCACAATACAAAAGCTATTCCTTTTTCACTAGTTTCTCTGTTTCTCTGTACCACCCACAGGGCCCAACTGCTATGCGGACACAGAGGTGATACCAGCAGGGCGAGAGGTGAAGATTGATGACTGCACAATCTGCTACTGCACGTATGAGGAGGGCACGTGGCAGATCGAGCGGCAGGCCACCTGCAGTAAAAACGAGTGCTAACAAAGCTAAAGACTGGCACAGGTGAGGAGGGGCGGAGGAGGCAACAGCCTCACCGAACCACATGCACACTCTCGGACTTTCACCCAGTCCACCGATGATCAGGGTCGGACAGCGGCGCTCCAACAATTCAGCATTTATACAGCAGCCAATCACCAACGACTGAAAATGCTTTTATGAAAGTTTCTAATCTTCACACAGATTATCTATTTATCTATGTATTAAATTATTTCTGAATATATTCAAAATATAAGGTCATGCTGAACTAGTAAAAAGATATTTTTTATAGTTTCTGTATTTTAATAAGCAATGTACTGGACCAGAGGTCAACAACAACAAAAGAATGTACAGAACACACACACACACACACACACACACACACACACACACACACACACACACACACACACAGCTGTCTCTGGAGGTGAAAACCTCAATGTCTGAACATGTGGTGTCGTCACGACCTGACCCAACACCAGTCTGGTGCTCATAACTGCGCCTGACCCAACACCAGTCTGGTGCTCATAACTGCACCTGACCCAATCTGTCCTGGAACTGGTCCATACCCAAACACCATTCCTGAAACCAGTTCAGACCTTTCCCAAAACCTGCCCAAAAATCCATTCCAACATCCAATCCAACACCAGTCCAAACACCAGACCCAATACCAGTCCACACACCAGACCCAATACCAGTCCTCACACCAGACCCAATACCAGTAATAACACCTGGAACCCATCCAACACCGCTCTTAACACCTAGACACATGGCCCAGTCTGACCAGTTCCAACAGAGGCCCCTGCACCAGTCCAACTCCACTCCTGACACCAGTCTTGCCACATGGCCGGTTCTGACCCGTCCCAGCAGAACTCCCTCCTTTCAGTCGTGACGCCACTTCAGACGCCGATCCCTCTACCACCAAAGTGCAGGCGAGGCCATCTTTCTATAACCAAAGCTGGCCAAATGTTTGCTGTGTAAGACGACCAGGTTCAAAGTCAACACTGAGAACTGCTAATGTATTCACACCCTGAACTGCCCCACATTTCCCCACCTCAGTGTTTTTACTGGAATTTTAAGTGACAGACTAAAATAAAGTAATTTATAAAAGGAACTCTGCATTTGTATCCAAGTCCAATTTCCTCTGTGGCCCCGAACTAAATCCACTTCCACTGATCTATAGGAGTCACTGGACCAGAGAAGAGTCCACCTGTGAGCATTTCTGTTTTAAAATGGTCTAATTAAAGTCCAGACCTAAATCTTATTAAAAAGCTGTTGAAAGACAAATGCTTTCAGGCCAGTTTGCCAAGAAAAATTGTGTCAGAAATTCATTCAGTATGTGTGTAAAAGTGGGGGAGAGAAAGCTCAGAGTCGTCTCACCTGTCAGTGTTTTGACTCGGGGGCTGACATGCATGTTTCATTTTCCTCCCACTCTGCCCCCATGCACTATTTTGTTTTGCTGTCTTGGTCCATCACAAAAATTCCAGTAAACACACTGAAGTTTGTAACATTAAAACGTGAAACGAAAATCAAAGGTGTGAATACTTTGGCGAAGCGGCGCTGCAGCGAAACGAAACCTGAGGGAAATTCAAAAGGACTCGACTGTTTCTGCTTTTCTTTCATCTTTTCTGGATGTTCAAATGTGCTTTGATTTGAAAGTGCTTTTTTGTATTTCTCTTCGTATTGGTGTTCATGTTTGAAACAAATGCCAATCTGTGCTCTGTAAATGCTCAAATAGTTACTTTTTATAGTCCATGTCGGTGGTGTTTTGTATTGACGGTCTTACAAATGAATAAAAATGTTCCTGCTTTTATTTGAATCACGACTCATTACTGAGACGGACTGATTGAACCTTTTTCTGCCAGATATCCCACAGTCCCTGTTAAACGGGACAAATCCAAACAAATCCCCCTCCTCTGGCGTACACGTTTCCCCCGGTTCTGAAGTCCTGGGATGGGATATGTTTGTGTGAAAGCTGCAGGTAAATATTTAATGAGCTGTCGAGAGGATGAGAAGCTACCTGCCGCAGCTTCATTTCCAGCTGCTAGAAGCATCACAGTATAAAGAGGAAGACGTTACCGGTGAGAATACTGATTGTCCTGAGCCGCCTCTGGATTTCTGAGTTCCTAATAAAGGCCAAACTGGAGGCTGCAGCGCCGCTGATTCCAATTTAGTTCAAGGATTTCGACACAGTTGCTTCACATTCTTCCTGCCTTCGTTTTCAATATCGGCTCGTGGAGTAATGAATGCGGCTTGTCGTGGCCGATCGACCGGCAGATCAAAATGAAAATGAATAATTTAACTTGGGGTTATGAGCAGCCGTGGGCAGGCTGTGGTAAACGGATGCAGGTGTTGTGTTTCTGCCTCTCTGCGCTCTTTGTGTCGCCTCCTCTGCCATGTCCAGACCACGCCGTGAAACTCTTTGATTCAGAGGTTGCCAGACAACCGGACGGCTGTGCATCTCCAGCAGCAAGACGTGCCCGTCAGACAGACAGCGGGATCCAGGTAAATAAGCCTGAGTGCATGCTACGCTACGCGACAGGCTCCTTTCAGAACAGCTGGGGGCCACAGAGCTGTTAAGATCCTCACTCCTCTGCCTCTTTTTACTGTAAGAGCTTCAATCAAAACAAATCCATTCATCCACGCTGTGCAGGATGTGTGCTTGTTTTCCCTCTTATCCTCTTTCTGAAGAGATTTGCTGTGATATTATCTCTGTTTTCATTCATTTTGCCAGGATAATGCCTCATTTCCCATGCAGCTCGTCCACAGAAGGGTAATGGTCCTGTCTGTTCCTGTCCTGGTCATTAACAAGCTGCAGATTAGGACATTTATTATACAGTTGAAACCAGACACTAAAATGGTGTTAAGAGAAGAGCCTATTTCTTTTTTCATTGTCTTTTAGTAAATCAGATTTCATTCTTCCAGTTTGGATGTTGGTGGTGAGAAGGGTTCCCTCCTGAAGCCGATGGTCCCAAGAGCCAATCCTGAAAAAGAGGAAGACGATGGATGGATGGATGGATGGATGGATGGATGGATGGATGGATGGATGGATGGATGGATGGATGGATGGATGGATGGATGGATGGATGGATGGATGGATGGATGGTATCCAATTTTTTTTTACTGACCTCTGAACGACCCAATTCCTGTCTTTTCACATCCCTTTTATATGTGGAACTAAATCAGATGCGTATCTGTTTGTTTTCAAAGCGTCTGCACTTTTACGTCATTGATGTGAGACGTATCAAAATCCTGCACCAGCAGGAGCAAGACGCAGTAAATCATAAACAATGGCTGGAAATTATAATCATAAAAGAGGTCTGTCAATGAAGCGCCTTGCATCAAAATCCCATCACTCCTGCTTTGACTAGACCTCCAAATAGACTTATCTACACAAGCTTATTACTTCTAGTGATCTTGTGACGATGCTGTCGATTAAAATCGATCCATATATGGTTCGCTCCACTATTACTTCCGTGAACAGAGCGCTGCTGTTTGACGTCTACGTTCGTCTTCTGCACAGATCGATTTTTGAAACAAAAATGAACCAAATGCTCGTCCTTTGCAGCTTTTTGCAAATTCTGTTTGTGTGTCAGATTTACGGGTGTATCAGAAAAATGCAAATACAAAAAGGTTTCATATGGATGTAGAAAAGCAATGCAATTAATTGTGTTTTAAACATTCTAATGCATTAAAATCGATGTAATTAATTCATCAAAATTATCGCCGTAGTGACCCAGCCATAATTTAAGTTATTAATAAAGCTCTATCTGTTCTTATTTTGGCATCGAGCAAATATAGATAATCCTAACTAACCTAAAACTCAAAACTTTAGAGAGGTCAGGTGCTGAATATCTGGTTTCTACTATCAGTTTTTTCAAAACTGGATTTGTGGGCAGAAGAAAGCTGTGATTAAGAGAGGATATAGAGTCTGCTAATCAGAAACGAGGAAGAGGCTTTCACTTTGAAACCAAATTCCCAGAGAAGGAGGCATCTAAACTCCATCAAAGACGGGCCATTAATTGGACACATCTGTTGGAAAAGCCCATCAGAGATTATAGGCCGGCGTCTCCCAGAGCTGAAACCATGTAATTAGGCTTCTGCCCCGGCCCGGACAATGCACGCTGCGCGCTGAGATGAAATGCGTTCATATTACAGTAGGTGATGAAATACATTATTCATTTACAGCAATCAGCCAGCCTCTGTCTTTTAAAACAGAGCGTCATGTGGAGTAATGCTTGGAGTGGTCAACAAACAGAAATCCAGACAGCTTCAGGAATAAGATGCAGAAATAAAAGTCATGCAGACATAAAGGCCTTTCTGAGTACAACCAATTCTTAAAAAATATGTTTTAAATAAAATAGATGTCTGTAAAGGAACAAAAACATCCATTTTGATGTTGTTGCAGAACATGTCAGAGGTTGAGCCCAGGGCAACAAAAGATTGAAAAATTCATGAATTTTGATTATGGGGAGGTTATAAAATCAACAGAAGGTTGAGGAAAGATGAAAAAGATGAACCATCTGTCTAACTGTTCAGAAATCCGGCATCTGGGATCACATGCATGAGGCTGCATTCGAGCTCAGAGCAACACACATCTGCGATGCTGAAAACTATGTGGAAACTTTGATTAGCATACGCTGTCATCCAGACTCGCTGCTGCTGACGTTTCTCGTCCATTTCGACAGGATAAAGTCGAGCCGCTTTCTGTTGTCCTCCACAGCACGGCTCCTTAAACAGCTCCAACAGGCTCCAGCAAACTGAACAGCAGGACGCTGGAAACTAAAAACTGGTGGGCTGGATGTGAGAAAGGTTTCTCTTTTTTCAGTTTGCCCTCATGCATCAAAATCCTTCACTTGTTGTTCTCTTCTCTGCTTGTTGTGAAACACAACGCCGGAGGGGCTTCCAGGCCACAGAGGGAACCGTCCTCAGCGCCGGTTGTTTCCTTTGTTATCTTTTGAAGTTCAAGAGGAGAGGTGCAGAAAAAAAAGGTTCTTTCAGTGACAGGAAAGTAAGTACACCCCACCAGTAACCCCTCCTGGTTGAGTTTATCAAGACTTTGGCCTCAATTCTTTCTCTTCTTTTTTGCACAGCTGGAGCACTATGAAGAACTTAAGGTCTGGACTTTGACTAGTCCACTGAAATACCTTTCATTCGTTCTGGAGTAGTTTTGTGTTTTGTGGTTCATTCTTTTGTAAGTTTAACTTAATACTCTCTCTGAAGAGGTGAGGCTTTTTTCTGCAGCCATTATAAACAACCCATTCTTCTTCTGTGGTTTTCTAAATGACCTGTTATGTACTTTAACACTTAAATACTAAGTGAGGCCTGTGGACATAAAGATGGTGTTTTAACTGAATTTGGGGTGAAAGTTAAGTTTTGATTTCATCCTGCACCAGTTTTTGGTAGAAATGTATTTACTTACTTATGTATTTATTCATTTTTTCATTCTAACAGGAAGAAGTGCAGATGTTGTTGAACTCATCAGCTCCTGGATTCGCTCATTAAGCTGAAGAGTTTAATCAAACTCTAGAGAAACGGCTTTTAGCCTTTTACCAAAGGCAAAAGAGAAATCCTACAACCGCTAAAATCTTATGCCACTCTATTTTTGTTTGCATTTTGTCTCTTCTGAGATTTCTGTGTCGTTTTCTCCAATGTCTCTTGGTGCAGCGCCCCCACAGGCGAGGAGGGGAACAGGTTGCTCAAAGAGTTCAGTTGGTTTGGCAATGCAGTGCAACTAAAAATGTCAAAACATTTGCAACTTTGGTTCAATCAAACCAAAGTGAAAACATTCACGAAAAGAAAGAATCAAAAATTCTCTTAAAAAATGTTATAACCTAAAGTTTAACAGGGGAGGAAGGATTTATTCACTATTAATGTCTTTTCCTTTAAACTGGCTGGTGTAAATTCTAACTTTTAAAAATGTTTTTGTCACTGATTTTATAAATCAAAAGGCATCAAAGGATGATATAATTAATTTTCTAAGCTATTGATTGCAGCCTCTTCCAGGCTTTAGTTTACTTGACTCCATCTGATTTGATCTGCTTTTCGCTTCGCCATCAGATCTTCAGTAAACAGGTCGGGATAAAAGGTCGCCACGGAGATTCATCAGCATCATGTAAACAGAGAAGTCATCACATCCTGTTTTGTTGTCATGAATAATTCATTTTACCAAAGTTTACATTACTGAAGGAAACTGTTCATTTATCAATACTGCAACAGAAGTTTTTAAACTTTTACCTCCGGTCATCCATAAAGTATTCACACCCTTTGAACTTTTTCACGTTTTGTCACTTAAAAAAACTTTGATGCTTTATTATTAACACCAACATTTAAATGACTGAATATCTGAATGGGATAATAAAAAAATGCATCTTTTAATCTCATTTTTATTATCCTTGGATTTTATTTGTCAGGCACTGAAAAAGCTGAGTCGTTTACGACACATTTAAAGGAGACGCTCAGACGAATATATCCAAGGTTGACTTGTTTGTAAAGCCTTCTACTATTTTCAATGCATCTCCTTTTATCATCTTAATAAATTAGTTTCATGTTGTTATATTGCCAGATGTAAAAAATCAGGAGGAATGTCTCAACGTGCATTTGACTCTCGCTCAGCTGTAAAATCTCAGAGTGAAGATGCAACTTGATTGAAGCTTTAAATCAAACCACTTCTGTGCAAAATTCAATCAAAGTTTTGAAGGCATCTGTCACGATTTGTCCTCTATAAATATGAGTGTGTCAGCGGCGCCGCTGTTTGCCGTCTTATCAAATGCATGAAGAGCTCAGAGGAGATTGAACAGAGGTGAAAATGTTCCATGAGCTCATGAGACAGAAAAAAAAAGCTACCTGCCTGCATCTCCAGCCGGTGGAGTTGGGAACTTTAGATTATTGGTATCTGCAGGAAGCAGCTGCTGTGAGCAGCAGAACAGGAAGTCCCGCGCTCTGCCGCCAGCTCTCCTCACTCATTAGAGGTGAATAATTATGTCGGATTGTGTTTTTTTTTCTTCTGTTGTTGTGCGTTTTATCTTGAAACAGGAAGAGCGGGACGACAGCTGAAGGTTATGAATATTTCATTCCATGTTTGCAGCGTTTCAATTTCAGTTTCAGAGGGAGCGTCGAGCTTTTAGCCGTTTGAATGAAAGAAAAGGCGGTTTTATCTGTAAGTGCATTTAGGCTTTCCGCCTAATAAGGCTCTGTTATCTGCAGCTGCGTGGTTCATTAGCAGATTTCTGATTGTTCTTTAGGAAGTGAAGGTCTTTGAGTTCCTGCTGAGGAAACTCCAGGCCTCTGTTCCTGCAGATCCCGCCGACTGTAGCTGAACGTTAATTTCAGCGGACAGCTGTTAAATGCTGCTAAGATGCTTTGAGGATTCTATTTGTGCCCTCTGAAATCATTTCAAAGCACATCTCTTCAAATCCATTAAACCCACCTTTGAATCTACTGACACTCCTCGCAGCCCTCATGTTTCATTCCCATGTGATTACGACGCTCCTTGATCAATCCCAGCGAATCGCTTCTGGATCGAGCGCTCGGCTCTCCGGCGTCTGGGGCCTGAAATTGTCTTCTATAGATTAGGTATTATAGCTCCAGCTCTTCTCCTCTGCCATTAGCAACATATTCACTTTTCCAATTTTACCTCTCTGGCTCTGCTGGCCGCCAGATGACAGCAACAATTGCGGCTCCTCGATCCGAGTGGAGTTGCTTCTCCAGTCACACCTCACACTGTGACAGATGTGCTCCGGCACATCGGAGCATTAGATGGAAATCAAACAACTTATGTGGCTTTGTTTTGGAGTTAAGAGGTAATCCAAACCATGGAGCAAGCAAATATCTCCCATTTTCTGTCAGTGACTGCAGGTTCAATCTGTCCCTTTCCATCAGCGGCTGTTAAAGGCCGGGTAGCTCAGTGATAAGGCTTTAGAGCGTCTCACAGGACACGTTACAATTTCATCCACGGCACACAGACGCTGCCAATGTGACCTGCTTGCAGACGACGCTTTGTAGAAGCTGAAGAGCCGAGTACATCTGCATAAGCTGCTGTTAGACCACAGATAGCAAGGGTGATGGTTCGGCTATCATAAAGAGGCGGCTCTGTGGAATACTAAGTGTTTGTATTTGCAACACAACATTCATCTTGTTGGGTTTTTTCATTTCTTAGCCCTGAAACTGTAATTTATCATACAGGCCATGGAACAGAGAGCCATGGTGTTAGTGCCGTAGCCAGTGGCTCACGTGCTGCAGCACATCGCCTGGAGGTATTTTGGGTTTATGAAAACCATTAGAGGAGTCAGATTAAGAAAAAAAACAAACCTTCACATGTGCGCCTGCTTGTGAGAAGAAAAATGAAGTTATAGAAGCCGATCATTTTGTTGGTTAAGATATGTCAGAAAATTTACAGAGGGTTTACTTTCCAAAATTCCCATTTTTATACTGAAAATTCAGTTTCTACTGCTTCTAAAAACAGACCAAAAGCTTAAACAGCTGTTTTCTGACAAGTTCATATTTTTTGGTGACTTGAAAATGAGCCTTTTACAAACCTTCCCAATGTAACAAATCAACAGGCACTGCCTGTTACCTAGCAACCCCAGCACATTTGGTTTGCAAGCTGTATAATGGCTACTGGAAAAGACAAGTGTTTTCTTGTTGACCCGCCATCTAGAAACCACTTGCTGCATTCTTGGCAGTCGTGCAGGAGGCTCTCCTGATGCTTTTCGGGTGTAAAGTTGTGCATCTATTTGCAGCCATTTTCACCTCTGAGTGTAAACATTGAGTTGGAGTTGTGGCCAGCAGCAGCTTAAGCATTTATTCATTTGTACTTTACTTTATATATATATATTTCCATTCTAGGAACTGCTAATCAGTCATCAATGACTCGGTTTCACTGGGTGGAAATAAAACATGAGGCCTATTTCTGCTCTGCTTGATGAAAACCCATGTTTGTACTTTCCCCCACAGTGAGGACTGAAAAACTCTCCCACACTCACTGCTGGAGAATAAAACGTTGTACCATTTTAACTTGTGCTGCACATTATTTAAGAAAAGACAACATGTGAGTAAATTGGCCTGATGGGATTAATATTGAGTTACAAAACAAACAACACCCAATAAACCTGGTAATACTTGTTTTTTTTGTTTTTTTGTTTTTTTTTAAAATAATGCACTCACTAAAACAGGTAACCCCAAAGTAGAACACAAGCATTAAAATGCTGGAAATCAACAAAACATTTCACTATAAGCTGGAATGCTCAAACCGTAATTCTAGTAATGAATGCAAATGGTAGATAATGACTAAATGTGCAAAAACTGTTTGGTACTCACTCCATTTTCCCAGAAGACAGGACTGCAGCAAAAAAAAAAAAAAAAGACAAATTAGCATCCCAAAGCATTAAAGCATTTTAAAAACATACGATCTAAATTAAAAGCTGGAGTGCAGCCTCACTCTGCTGCATTCAGAGACAAGCAGGTGACTCCAATCTACACAATATAATGTTAAATATCTGAGGAATAAAAACTCCTAGACCATTCAGAAATCTCTTATCTCGGCTGGTTGGCCGGAGCAACCAAGCTCCAGTTTTTCATTCCCTCACCAAATCAGGAGATTGGAACCATAAAAAGCTTCAGTTGTGCAGAAAGAAAAGGCAAACTACCCCATATGCTGCAAAAACACAGAATCTAACCAAGCATTTGTGTCCAGTTGAAAATGAAAATATTTCCTTACACGAGAAATAAAGAAGAAATACGAATATGAAGAGCTAATTTTCTTTTTATGTAAATTGGATGCAGATGTTATAAGTTTATAATTTTTCTGCTAATTTTCATTCATGATTTCAGTTGTTACACAAACTATTTATATTAAAATTGAGCTAATAAATACAAAATAAAATGAAAACTAGTTCCTCTAAACCGTAAATCTGTCAGCGACATTTTGCCAAATGTTTCTGACTTTCTACGTTTTCCACCGCGTCACACACTGCAGAAAGTGGAGTTCCACTCTGTTGGTTTTTGTAGTAAAGCAGGTAATTCACCTTGATCAGAGTAGAAGGAAACAACCTTGGTGGGGGAAGAGGGGATTAATAATGAAAACTGAGGTTTCAAAAGAACAGGTCTATCTGTCTCTGTGACCAAAAAAGTCCATTACCTTCAGCGTGTCTTTGGCTAATGCAGCATCCTGAATGTAATTGAAAATCTGAGTTGTTATTATGCACGGATCAATAGTAGGAATGTGGAGTGGAGGCTCTTATGTCTCTTTTAGAGCAGAAAAAATGTTTCCTAAAAGTAGAAATGATGTATTGTTAACCAGCCTTTTATGCCGGATCACATCAGAGCTCCTAATCCACAGCCTCTCCATGAGTCCGTTTCATTTCAGGCTCCTCGTTCCTGCAGCTCCCGGCTGCAAGGTCTGGCACTTTTTTACCAATGCAAGCATAACCAATGTTATTTTCAGATGGCTTCCATACATTCTCTGCATGACTGGCTGCATGCTGCTTCTCAGACTTGAATGGATGCATTTGTTTGCTTCAATTTTTGACTTTTTACAACCATTTCAAAAACAGCAGTATGTGTGGAAGGTCATTATTTACTTTATTTATTTTTTTTAGCACATTCTGCAGCCGCCTGGCGCCTCGTATAAAGCCCAAGGTTACTGTGTGTGGCCTTACAGATGTGAATGGATCTGAGCATGTTTTTCAGCTGGAAGAGCCTGAACACATGAAAAGGGAAGTTGTGAGTAATGATGAATCTGCAGGAGGTTTGCTGGTTTATAAATTCACACTGTCAAAACCTATCAGCAATAATTTGATATTTAGCCTTTCATTCAAGTTTTCATATTTTAGTCATTTCTTAACTGGTCTAAGATATAATAGCTATCTTAAAATAGTTTGAAGCTGACTAAATGTCAGCCCAAACTAAATGCTTAATTAACAAGCTAAATATTTAGCTTGCTAGCTAAACATTTAGTCAGCAAGAAAATATTTATTTACAAATAAATATTTTATTAGTGAACTAAATATTTAAATGTATGAAATGTATAAATGAATGACAAACATGTGAAAATATAACTAATAAATGAATCATCATGCTCTTTTCTCTTTTCTCAGGCTAAATAACCCAAAATATTGCTGTTCATTTTTGAATGGGTAATTTTACAAAAACTTTATAGTTTAAAATATTTTTGATGTGCAGGAATTTCCAGCATTTAGTCGTTTCTAAAATTCTGCATAATGTCCCTTTAATTCACATGACTGAATGGGACCAGCTGTTCACATGTGGCCTTAAGTTCCTGGGAATTGAACCCCAGATGGCTGCAAAGTGGACGGATAATCCCTCCATGCACGGCGTGCCTTCTCCTCCTGCAGCTCACCTCACAACCTCACATTTTAGGAGAAAAAACACATTAATGAGTCATTAGAAATAGATGTTGTTCAGAAATTACTGGCACTGCTTGTACTTGCATCCCTGCTGTGAGTAATTTGCACAACACGTCCCCCCTGCCAGCTGGACGACACTTAGGCTTCTGCTGCAACGATTCAGAGAGATCTTTGACCATTCTTCCTGACACCAACTTTCTAGATCCTGTTTCTCTCCTCTGTTCTTCTCTGGAGTTTTTGGGAACAAAGATGGCCATGGATGAAGCTTAATTTGGTGTCTTGACTCATTTCTGTGTTTATTTGACCAAATCGTCTGGATCATCATCCTCCTACTACTATTTTTATCTGAAGTATTTTGGATTTCAGCAAGTGTGAAATGTTTTGGACTCAACAAAGTTCCCAAAGCTTGTGGAGGAGAAACCGACCCCCAGGCTGACGGACCCTCTGCCGTACTGACCAGTGAGTGTGAGCTGCATCTCCACAAAACGCACACATCTAAATTAGAAAAAGAAAAAAAAAAAAAAAAGAAATGAAAACTTTTGGTTGCATTCAATCAAAAATGTAATTGCTGTCCCAACACAGAGAGAGGAAAACCGGAGGGAGGAGCGATCTCCAGAGCTGAAATAAAGACGTTTTCCTCAGTGTGACATTCAGAATCAAATAACGCTAAATGAGTTAAATCCAACTCCACCTGTTGCTTCACTCGCTCTGCCTGCAGCTCATGCTAAATGAGTTAGCGATTAGCTGCATGTCTACGCTCTTCACAGTTTGTCTGTTCTACCTGTTGAGATTGTTGGATTTATCAGACTGGATTCCTCTGAGGTCTGAACCAGTCAGTCTGCTGCAGGTTAGGATTTTCTTTAAATGATCCTATAAACGGTTGTTTGGTTTTGGATTAGAATCAGATTAGATGACCTGGATTAAAACACTAGCAAACACGCTCTGTTACATTTGATTGAAAGTGTTTCCATCCCTTTGTCTCCAGGACTAAGGATCTAAATGCAGCGTCAGGCCATTAGTCTTCATTTTTAAAAGTTATTGATGAATCAAAACTGATTTCTCAAGGGGAACAGAAACATTAAAGAGGTGATATCAGGTAAAATCGACTATCAGGTAAAATCGACTATTTTGAGCTCCATCATGTTATAATCTTATTCTCTGATTAAAATATATATATACTTGGAGTTGCTTTTATTATTCATGAAAGCTTTAGAAAATCTTTCTTTAGGGCATCAGCATCAGTATTGATAACATATCGATTCGTGGATAAAACTTGTATTAACACCTGATATTTATTTCCATCATTTTGCCGTTTGGTTCACAGGCTTGTGGGTGATTTAACTGAAGCAGAGAAATATATTTGTTTTTTAAGGCATCAAAATTATATATATAAAATATTGGTAATCGGCCAAAACAGCAATATTTATATCAGGTGTTGATTTTGGTCCCAATTTTTGTTCTTGTTTATGGTGAGCAGGACGTCCTGCTGGGTTTTTATTCAACAGAACAGGATCCTTTGTGCTCGATGTTTTATTTACTTCCTGTTTTAAAGCTAACTCCTGTTCTGAGGTTTTATATTTATATTACCCTTCTATCCTTCCCTCTTCCTTACCTCCTTCCCTTTCTTCTATCCTTTCTTCTTTTCTTTCACCTCCTTCCTTCCAGAATGATTACGCCCTTCATTCTTCAGTTCCTTCTTTATTTCCTGCCTTCTTTTCTTCTTTCCTTCTCCTTCCCTTCTTTCTTAGTTCCATTACTCCTTTTCCCCTACCTTCCTTCCTTAGGTCCTTCCTTCCATCCTTCCTTCCATAGGTTCTTCCTTTGTCTCAGTCCTTCCTTCCTTCCTGTTGTGTAACTGCTGTGTTGATGTTTTCCGTTGTGATTTTCAGCCTCGTTTCTCTCTTTCTTTTTTAAATATCCTCTCTCTCCCTCTTTCCTTCTCTCTGTCCTTCCTCCTCCAGTAATGGCCTCCTCCAGCCTTTCTTCCCAGTAATGGCTTCCAGTGCAGAGCCGCCATTTTTTCCAGGTTCTAGAAATCCAGTCCAATCCACAAATCCAATTGAAATGGTCTCCTCTCCCTTTCATTCTGAATAATTCACGGTTTCTGGAAGGTCACAGTGTTTAACTGGCTGATTCTGCCATTTATTTCCAGTTTCTCCCTCCATATTGAAGCAGGTGTTCAGTCCAAGCCCAGCCCTGATCTCCAGTTGGGTGCGCGCACTGCAGTCAACATATTCATCACTGAAAGTGACATTGCGCCCTGCTGACTCCCCCCTGGGGGGATGTTAGCATCCTGCAGCCTCCTGGAAGCCCGCAGGGGGCGCTGCGGGGCGCGGCGTGTGAAGACTTCCATATTAAAGGCATCATAAGGAGCAGATTTTTCTCCCCCGCCTCCTTCATGAAAAATGCACAGCGGCGGATTCATTACTCGGCTGAGCTAAGTGAGAGTGACAAGCGGGGAGCTGGAGCCACCGAGGGCAGCGAGGCAGCGCTGCACCGAGGCCCGGGGCCACTGCAGCTTCTTCTACGCTCTGCTTGGATTTTTCCAAATGGCTGAAGGCGCCACGCGCGGCATGAGACCGAGCGCGTGCCGGCCAGTCTTACGCATGCGCGCTCATTGGACAGGAATCAATTGTCCGTCTTTTACAGCGCGATGCGTGTGACCCCTGATCCGCACCGCGGGGCCTTTATGCTATTAATAAGCTGTTGCGTTATCGTCGTTTGACGCAGATCTGGCAGCGCGCGCTTTACGTAATGACACGAAGCGCTGATGAGGCTCGTTGTTAAAACTTCAGTTGTGACGAAATACTTGGTTCTGATTGGTTCTGATGTGCTTATTTAGTCACATTATCATCATAAACTTCAATGTGTTTTAATTAGATTTATGATGTAGGTCATTGTGAAATTTACTTTTAGAAATACAATTCTGAAAAGTGTGGCATGTCCTTGAATTTCCACTCAAGTCATAAAAACGTTACGACTGCAGATGTTTTGCTTTTATTCTTTGCAAAACCAAAGTTAGGTTGGACAGAGCGCATCTGTGATCAATTTGCCAGATTTCCACAAATCCTGAACTGGATTGAAGTTTGGACTTTGACTAGGCCATTGCAGTGGATGAATATGGTTTGATCCACAATGACCAAAAGTCTCAAGATGTTTAGTATGTTATTATCACTAATTAATGAAACTTTTTAAACTTTTACCTCAGGTTGTATTTATCAAATTAGAAACTTTTACATTTTTAATTATTTATTTATTTATTTATTTTTTTTAGAAAGATGGTATGTAGTTTTCTATGTATGATGAGCAGGTCAGCTGCTCATCATTCCACCAGCTGATCTGCATATGAGAGGATCTGTCTCGCGTTACCACAGATTCTCAATTAGTTTTAACTCTGGACTTTGACTAGGCCATTCTAACACATGTTTTAGTTTAAACTAAACTAAAACCTGGAAGTCTCAGGTTTTCTTTCAGTATTGTCCTCGATCTAGCTCCATCCATTTCCCCACTGAGTCTGATCACTTCCCTATCTCCACTGAAAAACAGAATCCCCACAGCATCATGCAGCCACTGCCATATTTCACCGTGTTGAAGCTTAATTTTGGTCTAATCTGCCTGGAGTGCTGCTCTACTAAAAGTCTTCTTAAAGAATCACTTTCTTCTTGATACTCTTTCATAATGTGCGTGATTCAGCCAACAACGTCTCCCCTCTGAGTTATGAATCTCTGCATTACCAAATTAGAGCAGGAAACTCTGCTGCTTTTTTAATTCTCCATTTCAGTCTCTTAAATAGCCACTATATCACTTTTCCTGCAGCTCAGTTTTTCAAACCGATCCAACACCTTCCAGCAGAGGAACAGACCTCGGTATGGATACCAAACCCAGAACCGCTCAGATTCAGACCAGCAGAACTGCAGATTCACAGCTTCATCTGGGCTTTGTTGGTTCTCTGCAGCAGCTGCAACAACAACGCCTCTCAATCTGGAGCAACAGTTTCTCTCAGATGAATTCAGTCTGCAAATTAGTGGCTGCTGCTGCTTTGCACCGTGGGCAAGATTTGAGATTTAAATAATTTCTGAGACAGTGGAGAAGTCTGGAGAATGGCAGACAAGCTGACTAATAACACAGGGGAGAGTAACAAGGTCTGTAATGACTCCAGGAATGTCTGATCCTCTGCAAAAGGAAAAGAAAACAGCCAACTCTAACTTAGGCTTCTTTACAAAATGTTACAGAAGATAAGATTAAAAGCAGAGCAGGAATACAAAGAGATGAATGCAGAATTTGGAATAATGGACTTTAAACCCTTTGGACTTCTGGAGTCATTTTCATTAGAAGAATTTGCCTTAGACTTCTTATAAACTCCATCACTGAAGCAGATAAGTGTTTAGTTTTTATTTGAAAAATGAATTAAAACGGGCTGCATTTGATCCCTGCTGCTCTGCTCTCTTGTGTGAAGTGTGTGTGTGTGTGTGTGTGTGTGTGTGTGTGTGTGTGTGTGTGTGTGTGTGTGTGTGTGTGTGTGTGTGTGTGTGTGTGTGTGTGTGTGTGTGTCTGGCCCCATTGTGTGGGAGTTGTGGGCATATTCACAACTCAGTTATCAGAATAACTCTAATTAGGCTATTTTTACTCCCTCTTTTCAACAGCTCTTGGGTGTTTACATTTGCTAATGAAGGCTTGAGTTAAAAAAAGGGGGAAAAAATTGTCTATCAGCATGCATCACCATCATCGCCTCTGACACATTAACTTTATAACAAACACTTCCTGAGAAGAGCGCCACCAATCAGCCGGCTTTCACCAGCCACACGCGGCGGGGCTCTCGCCTTTGTCTGCACCTATACGCTTAAACTGCATATTTACTCCATTTCTACTAATTTCACACAACAAAAGCAGACTAATTAGTAGACAGTGAGGCATATAATATTTTTGTTTCCTTGCTTGGTTGACTGGAAGGCGGCTCTTTCAAGCTCACTCCTTCACCAGATTACTCCCTTTGTTTAAAAACTCTTTTTGCCTTCATGCAATTTACATATTTTCCATTTAGTACATTGAGGACTTTACAAACAGCTCATATCTGAAGTTGTTCTTTCAGCACCAACTCATTTGAAAACTCACTTTCATATTTGTTAGGGGAGGAACCTGATAGATACTGGAGTCGCTTAATCATTTTTATTTGAATAAAATTGATACCTGTGCACTGCATTGTAATGGCAGAACAGCAGAGCACAGATTTAACCACACAGGCTCATGTCCGCCATCTGGTGGTCACGTGGAGAAACGGCAGACATCTTTTTTTTAAAAACAAGCCCGAGGCAGGGTCAACCCTTCTGTTTATCATTTGCCACCAAAACACATTTTTGTGTCGCAGCTTTCTGTGGATAATAATTGCTCCTCAGTCTCACAACACATTTTCCTCACTGTGATATATCAGTCGCTGCAGGTTGTGAAAACATAACAGCTGCAGCAGAACAAACACATTCAACTCTGATGATATACAAAACTTTATCAGTCTGACCTGATCAAAGATGCATCTGATGGAGATGAATCACAGCATGTTAGACTGTGCTTTGGCTTTAGTTGATTACACAAAATTCAATAATTATATTGATTCTAATCACATTAATGTCCATCAAAACAAGGATAACAAAATGTGCCATGCCAGCGAAGATTATCACTCGACCAAAATGGACCAGATTGATCAGCTGAACATTTATTGGGTCTTTTTTGTTTCTGTCTTCCGGGTCGGATGTCACACATTTTCTGTTACCTTTAAGAGAAATGAAATAGATTATTTTTACTCCCTTGTCCTTAGCAAGATAAAATAATAACATTTTGATCATCAGAGCATAGAAAGATCATATAAACTTCCTGAATGTTCTGCATATTGCAGACAAAAGATGGTATTTAGTATGGAAGAAGGGTTCAGTGTTGGTTTGACTAAATGTGAGTCGTTTTAAAGTATTTTCTAGGTAACAGGAGAAAGACTCTAAGCGGTTCGATCTGAGGTGTTTGTATGCATCGCATGTGCAGCAGCATCTTCACGGCCTCGCCGCATGTCATTTGATCAGAGCAGAAAACAACAACGGTTTCCAGGCAACGCCTGAAACAAAACATCCTGTAGCATGGCTGCAGCTTCAGACCCCTTCACGTCTCTTCCCGCAGAAATAAAACTGATCAACAGGCTGAGTTCTGGTCTGTGCAGGGCAGGAAGGAGGGATGAGGCGGGAACTGGACGTGTGACCTGTCAGAAGCCCGTTGCTCTGGCTCCGTTTAGAGACGATGTCCCCCTGCTGGACCCCTGCAGCGGCCATCTGAGCGCAGGAGCCAGAGTGCAGCTTGGGATCCAAAGCCGGACAAAGTTCATAGATCCGTTTTCACAGGGGCTCAGAAAAAGGCCTCAAACAACTCAGAGCCTTTCAGGTTAGTGCTGACCAACAGTGGAGTCCAACACTTTGTTACTTTACTTTGGTGCATCTGCTTTACTAACCCAGATTCAATTCTGGGTTAGTTGTTCTACTGCATTTCCATAAAGTTGTGTTTACATGTACATTCACATCATATCTCATTAATTGAGTATTTTTCATCTTTAATGTGTTTTTTAAATGGTCATTTTGACAGATTACACACTTGGTGCAGACGCAAAAACATTTTCAGCTTTTAACACAGACAAAATCGCAACATCAGAAAATAACTTTTGGGTTCAAGTTTTGAAAAAGGTGTCAGGAAATTGAAATATTGTTCACTGATAATCCATTAAAGAGCTTAAAGCATTTTTTAACTGTGACAAACAGGTTGAAATGTCAGTGGAAAAGATTCTGTGTTAGGTTGTCTAGAGTCCATTTCTCTGCACATAACTTTCACTGCAATGTGTTTTCTGCAGTTAAAATCAAATCAAATCAGATTTTATTCATTAGGGTCACTGATGCAGCAACAAAAGCAAGAGTAGGTGGTGAAATAATTTAATTGAAGGAGTAAAGGTTTTAAATATCTGCTGTAAAGTAATGAAGGATTTATCGTCAGTAGTTGGTAGTTTTGCTTAAAACCCTCTAAAAGTTGTAGAAAATAAGAAATACAAATTTTCTTTCTTTTGTAAGAACTTTTTAAAGCCTAAAATCCACATTAACAAGAGATTATTAATGCAAGGCAGAACTGCAGAGCAGGAATGCAAATGAAATGCTATAGAGACGCATAATTGGGCTGAAAAAGCAACAATCCACCGACTCCGTTAGTGTTCACCTGTAATCACAGCCATTAGAGCTAATGGCTGCTTCACTGTCAGAATTTAAAACAGCAGCAAACAGCAAAAACACGACTTCAGGGCGATTTTAGTTATTATTTATTAAATCTTACAATAAGAACACGTCTAAAGGTTGCATTTTAAGACCTGGCATGATTTGTTGGTCCCTGATTTGACAGGCAATCTGAGCTCAGTCTATGATCATAATTCACGTTTTGTTGCTGAAAGTTGAACTCTGTGGTGTCAGTCCAAGGTTCAGCCGTTCCCACTCAGTCACAGAGGACAGCAGCAGCGCGCCGCAGCCTCCCTGAAAAACACGCCGGGCATCTGGTGAGTAACGACCAAACCGGCTCTGCAGCTCCAAATGTGTTTTTGTTGTCAGATGGAGAAACGGAATAATCCACAGTTAAAATGTTCATTAACTCCTGACATCCAGCCTCTTTCTCACGCCTTACAATTTAGTTTGTGTTTTACTGCAATTTTGAAGTAATCACTTGTGTTTTATAGCAGGAGTGAAGTATTATCCATCAAACATCGTCAGCCAGGTGTTCGCTTTAAAACATTATCCTGTTTTATGATTTTATGTTGAATATTATAACTGAAGTTATCAGGAGAAAAATCTGTAGATCACTGACTAGAAAGGTAACAGATGGATGGATGGATGGATGGATGGATGGATGGATGACAGATAGATGGATAGATAGATAGATGAGAATGGATGGATAGATGGATGGATGGATGGATGGATGGATGATGGATGGATGGATGATGGATGGATGAATGGATGGATGGATGATGGATGGATGATCTTCATCCTCATCTTTCCTCTCTACTGTTTTGTGAACAGACTGAACCTGTCTTTCTGAACCTCTGGTGATCTTCCTCCACTAAACTTTCTTCTCCATCAGACCTCCTCTTCGTCGGCTCGCAGCTCGTGGAACGATGACTCAGCGGCGCTCCGACGCCACATTTACACTTCTTCCACTCAGAGGTCAGGAAACAGAGACATCTAATAATAAAGCCAAACAAAGCTCCCCTCCCACACGTGTCATTATGTAAAGCCTGCAGAGTGTCATTCTGCCTTTGGAGTAATCCAGAGTGAATAGGTTAAATCCTGCGCTCTGGTGATGTCATCAGCAAACCTGGTGGCCTCTGCTCACGTTAAGAGCCGTGCAGAGAAACCGTGCAGATGAAATGTTCCCTTTCTCCACGCCTGGAGCAGAATCAGATCATCACTCAGGCTGCTGTACTGAGATTACGCAACGAAAGAGGACCAATGGAGGGGAAATAAACCCAAACTGTTACCCAGAACTGTCCTTACAGGAGCTATGAGGGGGTGAACGGGGGTATGAGGTTCCCCAGATCCCTAAATGCAGCTGGAGCGACCCTGGCGCACCGGGCCGACCCTGTGAGCGAGCAGACCTCACCACGGCGCCACAGCAGCAGGCCTCCGCTGTGGCAGGTGAGCTCTGTCCTGACTGACGTCACTTCTACACCATTTCTCCAGTTTTACTTCCTTTCTTTCTCTTAAAGGGCCGGAACATGTCTGGTGCTCTGTAATTAGCCTGATGCTATTTAATAGAAATAATCTAGTTTACACGCAGAAAGACAACCAATCTGCCAAGAGTCTTTGGTCGAGTTTCAAGTGCAAATATCTTTGTACATCTGAATTAAAACAAAACAAACTTACAAATATTTTAGCAAGATGTGGGAGTTCTTTTAATTCCTTTCATATTGATTTTAAAAGTAGTAATTCCACTGGCACATTATTTTACTTGTTTTTAAAATTAAGTCTTCTTTTGAGTTTGCTATTACTTTTTTGAATCAACATTAAAGGAATTGTTTATTTAAAACTTCGCACTATCATCCTGAAAAGTTACTGATGAGTCAGTTTGGACTTTGCACAAGAAACTAAACCAAAAATACTTATATTCTGTGTATTTGCAGTATAATTACATGGAGGGAGAAAATATTTTGTTTTTTATTTTGTATTTACTTTATACAAAAAGACAAAAACTATTTTTCTAAACTGTTTTAAACTACTGAGTCATGATGTAGAAATGAAAAGTTTACCGAATCTGGCCCCAATTTTTCAAAACAGCATTTTAAAAACATTTTAAGCAAATCAGCACCTGTGTTTATTTTCTTCTAAATCAGTGGTTTGTTTGTCAAAGTAAGATGTTTCTGCAGTCAGATGCTGCTTTCAGATTGATTGTTGCTGTGCGGCTCCAGTCTGCAGGCGCTGAGTGGAACAGGCGACAGCTTCGACGCAGGAACGACGCCAGGAAACCCATTTCATTGTACGCGTTCAGTTCTCTGCGTTTCTGAGTCTACATTTCAATCAGAAATCCAACAGAAGTGTTTTTGTTTGTTTTGTTTTTCCTGCAGCTGCAGCAGATATGGAGGATCAGGGCAAATCCCTTCATTTATGTGAGTTTTGGGGATTATTATTAGGGGAAAACAAGGTTCATTCCTGCTGCTTTCACCGACTTTAAGAGGAAAAGTAGCAGCCAGGTGCTGCTAATCAGTGCACAAGATCTCAGAGAAGCAAAGATCTGTTACTACCCACTTCCAGGCAGCTTGAAATCCATCTTTTCACAGAATATTTACAAGATGCTGTTGTTTCCAAAAGTCCATGTTGGATTCTTTGTGCTTCAGTTAATGGCAGGAAAATTAGAAAAAGTCTGAATAAGTAAGATTTGTTTGGAACAACTGAAGGGAACATTTCTGGAATGAATCTTTAGAAGAAAATAGCAATGGACTTATGTTGGCAAAGTTACATCTTGATGCACAAAACGATTTCTGTAAACATATTTTAAATAACAGAAGAGATGTTTGGTTATAATGCACAGAGTTTATTTGGAGAAAACCAAATACGGTTTTGTTAATTAAACCAACATGGAGGTGGAGATGCTTTGCTGTTACTAACATCCTTAGCTTTAGTCCAGAATGAACTCCTCTTTACACCAAACTATTGTAGTCAAATCTGGTCTAAAATGCGTTATAAAACGAACACAAATAAAGCAGCAGATCTATAAGAGAAGGTCTGAACAGGAGAAGAAACAGGTGTATACATGCATACTTTCCACTTTCTGTCCTTTTCTGCTGTCAGTTCTGATCATTTCCTCTTGTGCTGGAATCCATTCCCTCCCTTGTTTGTTCAGACTCAATGTTTTCGACTTTTGCTTAAAATCTTTGGCAAGTTAACAAAAATCTCCTGTGAGGTCAGACACTACAACACGAACCTTAGAGACTAAAAATGCATGAGAGGAAGACCCTTGAGGGAGATGAATGAATGAATGTAAGAGATGTCTCATGCCTTTCCAGCGGAGCGTTTGGCTCACAGAACATGGACGACATTGACAACATGGAGGCAGATTTCCAGCCTCTCACTGTGAAGAGGAGTATCACACCGTCGTACACACTGACAGCGCAGTGAGACACAGGCTGCGTCCGAAAACCTGTTCTTGTGCTACTTTTCATTTAGCTTGTTGGTCGTACAGAAATATCCAGAAACCTGTAAGAGTTCATTTCTGTTTCTGTGCCAGTCGGACCTCAACGCCAGGCTTCACAGGCAGAGGTGTCCAGGCTCCCCCTGCTGCTGGGGAGGCCTCTGTCTCTGGGTGAGCTGCACTCTTCACTATTATTGCAAATCACAGGCAGCAGAACGATCCTGGGTTCAAATCCTGACCCGGTGCTCTGGCTTCATGTCCAGAAACATGAAGGTTAACTGAATTCAGGGCTGTTAAAACTTTCTCCACTAAAAGTCAAAACTGTCCTGTTGAAAGTTCTCAGCAGCAACAAAATGTATGTTTTTCTTTTATTAAAATTGCTAAAACTATTTTATGTTTTGTGCGTCACATGCAGGTTTGCCTGATTAGAAAAACGACAAAAAAAGAGCAAACAGTATCATTTTCTTGGATTGATTTACATTTTTTAAAGCTCAGATATGAATCACTCGTTTTATTCCATGAAGTTAAAATAAAAATCTGGTCCTCAGTAAAAATCACTGGATGTTTGTAGTCCAACATAATGCAAAAGACGATTAATGATAAATACTTTGTTACACCTTATAGTTTCCATTTTAAAAATACTCCATTTCGTTAGTATCTTTTTTAAAACCTCAGTAAAAAAAACAAAACAAAAAAACAAAAAAAAAACCTCCTTAACATATTTTATGTGTCCCTGCTTCAAATGGCTGAACTGGAAAACCAACAAAAATTCCACATTGGACTGAAGGACGATCACAAACCGCCACTAGAGGGCGACAAAAGGTCATGCAGCTTCAACAGCTTAATGTTAAAAAGAAAACTCACATCAAACATTTTCAGAAATTAACAAATTGATAACAAACATTGATAATAACACATTATTATCAATGCATTATTATTATTATTATTATTATTATTATTATTATTATTATTATTATTATTATTATTATTATTATTATTATTATTATTATTATTATTGTAGTGACTATTTAGCTCAAATAAAAAAAAAGACAAACAAGGTGAAAGGTGATCCTGACTTTAAGAACCATAAAATATTTGTCTTATTTTGAATTATTTCCATGTTATTTAGTATTTCTATCTTTCTGTTTTGGTGCATGTTTAATAATGTGGCATTATTTACAGCTATATAAGGATCTAAATCTGAATCTGCCTGTATTTTATTCATTCATTTTACCTTTATCAACCCAGGTGAGTTATTGAGAAGAAATTCTTATTTACACCAAAATTATTTAAGAATGCTAAGAATAAAACAAAGGAAGAAGAAAAACAGGTTGGATACGCAGAGTTAAAAAAATTAAAACTTCTCCTAAAATCAGTAAAATATATATATGTAAGTAAAATAAGATGTTTTATATCAGGAAAACGTTTTTCACAGACGACAGACATCAAACATCTGCAGAGCGGAAAAAGTGAGAGGAAAGTGCCGTTCCCCTCTGGGAGAGCTGGCTGTCTGTTGAGGAGGTGGAAACCTGTTTCCTAGCTGGGCCCCAGTTTAACAAACTTTACTGGCTTTTGGAGCAGGCATCTCCAGATGGCTGAATCCAGAGCAGCTCGTGGTAACGGTGGTTTTTCACAACCCAGATCCATTTTCCTGGTGCCTGACACCCTCTCAGATCTGTTTCCTCTGCTGATTAGACTGGCCTCCCAGCGTTTTCCCCAGCAGAGAGAAACGCAGGCTCTTGGATTGATTAACGGTCTGCAGCAACGGTCGGACGCTCCCTGGGATTTATGTCTCTAGTTCGATTGAAACCAAAATAATTAGTTTTTTAAATATGGTTATCAACTCTATTTTTGCTGCTTTTCTACTTTTTTTTATTTTTTTTTTATTTTTTTTTTATCATTTCCTGTTTTGAAAAATTGATAGTATTCCTTTATTTTGAATTTGGGAGAGATTCGCAGCATAATGCTGCCACTGTGCAGAAGTTTTTACTTTTGCCTGAATTTCCTACATCGTCTCAAACTCATCAAGATCTACAACTAGTAACAAACGGCTAAAATGTAAATAAACAGCTATTCCTCCATTTGATGAGTTAAATAAAGTTAAGTATATTTTCACCTTTGTGGAATCTCAAACAGTCAAACTGTTGATTTGATTGATAAAACATAATATTTAAAAATGATTGTAGTCTTGAGTTTAGAGGGCCACATGCAAACTTCTGGAGGCTGGATTTGGCCCACGGACCCTCAGTTTGACACAGATGCGCTACATCACGTTCAAACCTTTTTAACTAATGGCGGGCCACAAAATGTATTAAATTAAAAATTAAGTAATATGTTTATTTTGATGTTTTATTATTTCCTGCTTAACAATAAAAAACATTTGTAGAAATGTTTTCCAGAGCCAGAACATGAACAGGACTTTGGACAGTTGCCTCACTGAAAGGAAAACAGATTTTTGCCATTATTTTCTATTCTAGGCTGAATTTTTACCAAACTGAATTTATCTTGATTTGTGGTCAGGAGCCAAACAAAATCATTTCAAGGGCCATAAATGGCCCCAAAGCCACACTTTGGACACCTCATGCTTCCTATGTTTCCACAGAGTGACCCGAGGACGTGAGCGTGCGGCGCCGCTGTCCAGGATGGTGACCTCTGTGACCCCCTGCAACCCCTACCTGAGCGGCCGGCTTCCTGCCTGGAGAGGCCTCAGCCCCGTGAAGATGAGAAAGTTCTGAAGCATCATCTTCCTCTTTATGTTGTCCAATCAGTTTGTGTGAATAGAACGTCAGAAACTGATCCGGAGTCAGTGGGACAATAATGAGTTTCTCCATTATCATAATTTCCCTGATTTAGATGAGTGATTTTCTAAACTCTGGGTGCCGAGCGTTTGCATTGTCCTCGTATACATTTACTCTCTTACAGACGCACTCAGTCGTTAAGAGTGTGTGTGTGTGTGTGTGTGTGTGTGTGTGTGTGTGTGTGTGTGTGTGTGTGTGTGTGTGTGTGTGTGTGTGTGTGGTTCATGAGTGGGGGGGATAAATTGATGGCAATAAATTGTTTCCAATCCACCATCTGTGTTTGAAGCAGCAGCACCAGGTTTGGTGCTGTTGCTGCAGTTTGTGGTGCGATCTTCCTCTGCTGCTGCTGCAGCTGCTGCTGCTGCTGCTGCTGCTGCTGCAGCCGTCAGCAGTCACATCATTCTGTGTAGAGATTATTATGAAGTTCCTGCCAGCTATATCTTTATGTCTGTGGTTTGAGCAGCTTCGCGCTTACACAGGAAATAGGAATGAGCTGGTTTTCCTGTTTCTCTTCATCTATAGTTTGTTTAGATTTGCACTTGGAGGGATTTCTACACCAACAAGCTGCTGATTTGGTGACGGCTTGGAGACTCACTTATCATTTACCACACTAATTGTTTTGGGCAATGGGAATAAAACCGGTCAGTTTCTTACTGAGGGGTTCATGACTTTAAGTTTCTTCTTGATTCTCGATTACGGTTGAGAATTCAGAGTGGTTCACACTTCAGCCACAATACAGCCTGCTGGCAACGTTCATTAAACCTCACTAGTGTCACCAAGCTGCAGCTGAGCCTGATCCGCACGTCGAGCTGCAGCGCTCCGTCAACATTCAGCCATTCATTTTCATTCCCAGGAAACGTTTCCACTTCCTGTGACTTTATAACCACAACCGGATTTTATGCCACAAACCAGGACAAGATGGAAGAAAACTACAACATAATGAAAGAGTTCGTATTCCGTGAAGCTACAGATTGGATGGAGAGTATATGAGAGTTTCGGACTTTGACTATGCCCTTCTGAAAAATGAACCTCCTTCCAGGACAGTCCTGTGAATAAGCAGCCACACAGCATGATGCTGCCCCTGCCGTGTTTCATAAACAATGTTTTCCATATGGATTCCTGTCACTCTGACATGGCGTCCATTATAAGGATCTCTGCAGGCGGTTTGGGACAATCAGCATCCATGAATATCTAAAATAAATACTTCAGACTATCTTAACACTTCAAACGTTAAATATACTTTAATATGGATTAATATGCACAGAGGATATATACTGTATATGTATATATACATATATATATACAGGCTGGCAGGAAAAGTGCACAAGGAACAGCATAACCAAGTGGTGGGTATAGTTTACAGAAACATTTGTGCAGAACATGTCGCTGTTTGTTCTCTATGAAACAGAGAACAAACAGCGACATGTTATAAGACTAATAATCTTTATACTGTCTGACAGACAGGCTGCTTTAAGAAGAAATTAATCTCAACTCTGATCAAATGTGTCGTCAAACAGACTGCCAAATCAGCGCTTTTCAAGATAAAATCAGCTTTCTAGGTCATAAAACCATTTGACTCAGTAAAGACCTTCTTACAACATCACACTGATCAAAGTCAAAGAGCATCACTTGTTTCAGGAGCTGTGATGCTGACAGCCTTCATGCCAAAACATTTCAACTTAGAATGATGGTTTAAAGATCCAAAAAGAAAGTACAACCTCTTTACGGTTTTACATAGTAGAACATGATAAAAACTATCCTGGGTTGTATAATTATTTAAATTAAATCTCAAGTGTGAGAAAACTGATTTCACATGTCGTATCAGAGCAGACGCTCCTCAGGCGGTGGAGGGTGAAGCACGGCGGTGGAGGGGTGATGATCGGGGCTCGTTTGCAGCCACTGATGGAACTGAGCTCCACTGAATGCTGGACCTTCTGGACCCAGATGTGAGGCAACGACTGCAGACAAGAGCAGCAGAAATCGAGTCAAGACCAGGAAACAAGATCAACAGAAAAACACAGACTCTAACATCCAGTCATTTTACCCTCGTAAAAGATTCAGTAAATGTTACTGAATCTTTTGAAAAAATGACTGCTTAAAATTTTTAATCAATATCTATTATAGAAAATGTGTTTTTGCTTTTAAAGAGCTATTATTTTATTCTTAACTTTAGGTTTTAAAACCACTTGTTGATTCAGAGCGAATTCAATCAGGAAAAACAGTTTTTAGCTTCATTCATGTTTCCCATCAGTTCTGCTCATCCTTCCTGTTCCTGCTGAAGCACTCCCCAGAGCATGATGCTGCCACTGCCATGCTTTAATCTGGAGGCTAAACACATCTTTTCCCCCTTCGTGGCTCATTTAAAAGTGACTTTTTTCCTACAATACCTCTATAAATGATGATCCTCCCACCTGAGCTGCTGAGCTGTGCAGCTCCTCCAGATTCATGTCCCACTGTGAGTTGGACTGACACAGAAATTCCCAGTAAATTACATTGAATCTTAAAAAAAAGAAGAAGAAAAAAAACAACATATGTGGTCGTTGTTAGTCTTGAATCAATCGCAGCTTCCAAATGACCATCTGAGCTGAAGTCTGCAAGCTTCTCATGGATATCATAACTCTATTTGTGAAGAAGACGCCTCATCTTCCTCCCCTTCATCTTCCTCCTCCTCATCTTCCTCTTCAGATTTTCCAGCCTGTGGTCTGAATCACATCAGTGGCTCCTTTTCAAAACAGCCTCACAAACATCATGATTGATTCAGCTGCTATCCTCCAGGATCTCTCAATGCCTGCCTGGGCTGGAGATTAATTTCCTTTTCCTCGTCTTAATTTTTACCCATAAAAAGGCTAAATGTCAAGCATGCCTGCCTCCTTCTAGTGACACGTCTATTCCAGCAGATAATTACCATAAGGAAATTGATGCTTTAGTGTGCAGAGGGGAATTTAATTTACTCCGACATCCTCACAGCATAATGCATTCCTAAAGAAAGAGACTTTTTCACTTTGCAATTGACTTTTTAGATAAATTGGACTATTTAATGTGATTATCAGTGTTGAACGTCTTTGACTTATTAAGGTGTTGAAACCAATTAAGGGTTACATGCTGCTGGTGCTTCCAAATGTGAGACGGTGAATACTGCTTAAAGATCCATGAAATAAGAACCATCCTGAGCCTTTTGTTCGCTAGTCGACCGTCACCGCTACCTGATGATGTTTTGAGGCCTGCAAGCTGCTGGTATTAATTACAGCAACATGCTTTCCATGAGTTCAACCTGAGGAAACACGGAGTTTAGCGCACTTTGATTGCATCTGATGTAAAAACGTGACCTGAAAAACGTTCAGAGATCAGATCCGAGGCGCCCGAAGAGCAAAAGACGCCAATAATGGAGACTTTTCCTGATATTTGCTGAGTCACGCTTCTGTTCTGCTGTATTTTTCGCACCTCTTCATGTTGGAGTGAGAAAAAAGGTGAAGCTTTGAGGAAGTGTTGCTGCAATCCCTGTTCTGGCCGTGAAGACACGGCGGACCACAGGGTGCTCCTGCCCAAGTTCCTCCTTTTGTAACCAACCGCTTGAATGTTGTGCTTCTCCGGAGATAAGGGCAGCCTCCCATGAAAGGTGACTCAGCAGCCGAGCTCACACAGCTTCTCCTGAGATAAGAGCGCAGCCGGGGGCCAGAGGACAGCGGGATTATGGGAAAAAACAGTCACAACTGGAGAACAGTGTGAAACTGCTGCTTGTTTTGCAACAAGCTGAGGATGTAACTGGAAGCTTCAGGCTCTAATTCAGTCATTTGAGACGTTACGGCGCTTTGCAAAAGTATTAACATCCCTTAAAGTTTCCAACTTTTGTCAAGTAGCATCCAAAGACTGCATAACAGGAAATGAAATCCAACACAACCAACCACCTTGAAATATCATCTAATCGGTAAATAAAGAACCCAGGTGTGTAATTTATGACTGGGACTTTAATGTGCTAATTTTGATTAATATATTGCATAAAAATGTATTTGTTTTCCTTTTCAAAATCCCAAACCGGAACTTCTACCTTCACATGTTTCTGGTACATCTGTCAATCTGACGCAGGAGCAACATCAGTCCAGTGATGAACTGGAGACACGTAAAGACTATTAATGTGTTCAGGTTGTGCTGAAAGGAGTTAGCCTTTTAGCACAAGTAGCATCTCAACGCTAAACACGTAGCAGCAGCGCCGACATCCTCAATGTCCACAATCCACACGTCTAAAAACTTCCACGAATGATCAGGAGCTCCTGAGGAACTGAAAACCTGAATGAATCCATTAACATTTTGCAACAATCTGACGGTTTAATAACCGAAATAACACATTAAAAACAACAAATATCTTTGTTTTTTAGCTCAAATTTCTGTTTATTCAGTAATTATGCAGCAAAAAGAGTTTTTGAATTAAAAATGTTGCTTATTTTGTCAATATATGGTTTTCAATTGAAATGTGATTACTTTGAATTAATTAATAACAGACCCAGCAGGTAAATCATTTTAAAATAGCAGCTAAAGGGTCATTGTCATCTTGGAGTCACAGCAAATGTGGCTGAGATTCAACTTTCTGACCTGCAAGCACAAAAGCGGCACACGGTGGTGGCAGCATTATGCTATGGGGATTTGAACAATGACTCATGAAGATGGATGGAGGTAAATAAAGGCTGGAGGAGGACAATGACCTTTGACATCAAGCGGGAGCAACAACATCCCAGCATATCCATGTGTTAGAACCTCATTACAGCTGAGATCCAGAGGAAATCGACGCCACAGAAACTCTTCATCCGATCTCAATCGACCTTTAGTTACAGCTGCTGCAAAGAATTGACTCAAAGATTCTAGGTACAAATGCCTGCCGCACTTTTCAGATTATTTGCAAGAAAAAGAAACATAAAAATGTGTTGTTTTTTACAATTTTAGCTTCACAGTTAGACAGTGTTTTGTGTTGCTCCATCAGGAATGTGAACACTTACAAAGCACAGCAGGGAAAACGTCCATTAGATGGTCATGGAAAATGAAGGGAAATATTTAGAAACGATGTTTTGGTGGGTAAATGCTAAAACACGAATCAGTGGATGAGGAAAAAATCCTTTGCTCCAAAGTCTCATTGTCAGCTTTCAGAGCTGCATGGGGTGGAGGTGGTCGCGTTCGCAGGCAGGAAGCTCTGTGCATCGAGGCTGTTTGAAATACTCAACCCTGATGCAAAAGGTGGAATGCCTGCAGTAACGCTGAGCTGTAGAAGTCAGTGAGATGCTGCTGGTTTCAAGTAGCCTGTGCAGAAAACCAGAGGGAAAACCACAAGTCAGAAAATGAATGCATATCAGCCTGAAGATCAACTGCAGGACGGAGCTGAAGGGCCGAACTGCTGCGGACGCAACAAATTACAGGAAAAACTGATCATTCTGGACATTTTGGAAAACATCGTTTACATTTGATTCTGCTGTGAAGGTGAAAAAAATGTATCTTTCAGAGAAATTAATGCATTATATAGATTTATTTTACACAAATTGATGAATTTTAAGGATATATTTGCTTTGAGTTTATGGCTGAAGGCTCATGAAAACCCAAAATACAATTTATTAGAGTAGAACAATCACATAAAACCAATAAAGAACATTTTCAGGCTCATATTCAATAAGTTAGAAAATAGGTTCTGTCGACACTCGTTTGTCAGATAAAATTTTTCATTAAGCCTAATAATAGTTTTTTAATTGGTCTGATATTCTAATTTTAAATGCTATTTTTTTTAATTTGCTGTTAGCAGAAATAAATCCTGATGTGTCAACACATCTGTCTCTGTCTAACTAATCTGTATAATGTGTTTCACTTTTACAAATAAACGTTTTAATAATATTCCAGTTGATCGAATAGGTCTTTATGTCAGGGAAAAGTTTAGTGGAAGGAAAAAGTGCGGTAGAAAAGGTGAATGCCTGCAGCCTGGAGAGGATTATGAAGTAAAATTTGTAGAAGAGTTCAGGGAGCAAAACACAAAAATCTGAGCGTCAAGATGGACAAACACACAGATATCCACTTCTGAACCAGAGGCAACGGAAAAGAGGTGATGGTTCAAAACCCTTTTTTCAGACGAGACTGAAATGTACATTTTATTCCATTAAGGTATCAATTTACACTAAAAAAACCCACAGGTGATCCAAATTTAAAAAACTGAGTTAATTGTTAAAATAAATCAAATTAAGTTAATCCAAGCAAATATATTAAACTCATTAAGTTATTATGGGAAACAAATGTAAATAAAGTAAATCTGAGAAACTTAAATTAATTACATGTATAATGAACTAATTTTTCTTTTACAGTTGAAGCTTCGTTCTCTATTTTTTCGCTCAGAAACCAAATTCCAGATCTGCTTCCGCATCTGGAGTGACCCGTCCACTGGTGGTTCTGGTCCAACACGGCCATCTACCAGAACACTTTAGCGCACTTCCTGCTTCCTTCAGCTGAACAACATTACAGAGATCCAGATTTCATTTCCCAGCAGGATCTGGTACCGACCCACGATACCAAGAGCTGGATCCTGGCCTGTTCCACACGGCTGCGAAAGCCTTTCCAGGAACCTCAATTTAAGATTTTCATCAGCTTTAAGCCACAATTACCAACTGTTATCTGACAGAGCAGCTAAAGTACTGAAATCTGATCCAGATCGACTATATTCTGATTTACTGGGAAGCTCCTAGAATGTAAAACGAGGCCTGAACTCTAAAGAGGTCATGGAGGGACAGTAATGGATGAAATATTGAATAGAGAGAGAGGAAAAACTCATTACAAGGTAAAGAAAAACACTTGAGTTAATTTCATGGACTAGTTCAGAGCCAGAACAGGTGACAGAAGGGGAGCTGTCCAATATGCAGGCGGACTGGCCCCCATCAACTCCCTGCGTGTGAATGAAATAAATAAACAATGAATGGTCCACTCTCCTCGCTCGCAGCATCCCATCTCATGCATGGCTGCCAGTGATGGTCTGCTGGGTGTCAGCTTTTATTGGCACGGCACAAAGCAAGTGCCAAGGGTTCGGTGGGCTCGACTCCCCGCCGCAGAGTGTGGATAAAAGCAGAGCAAAATGCCTCAGCCGAGCTCAGAGGCATAGACATGTTGGGCTGGAACGAGGAAGTGCAGTGGAGAGGGGAGGGACTCAGGGCGCAGCTCCATGGGGCCGCCGCGGCGCTGCGACCTTCTGCACATGGAGCCGGGGAGAGTTGGAAGAACTTCATTCTGCAAACTCAAGGAATAGCAGGTAAAGTGACCTCCACCGCGCCTTTTTGTGTTTTTTTGTGTGTCGGGCTTCCCGCTGAACTCTCAGGCTGTTGGCGGAGCCAGCAGAGGCGCCTCGGCTCTGAAAGGAGCGATGGAAACGTTTGAGTCTGGAAAAAGCAGCTTCTCCTGTCAGTTTGGGTGCAGGTGCGCCTCAGCATCAGATCCCGGCTGCCGCCGCTCGTTTTTATTAAAGTTCATCTTGTTATAAAACTAGTTACAAAACAGAATCACATTTTAAAACTCAATGTGACGATTTTGTTTTTACTTCTATTTTCCGCGTTGTTCGCCACTAATTTATAGGAAGTAGTGGAAATGTTCCCCTTTTTTCCCATGGGCCTTTTTTCTTTTGGGAATGAGGATAAATTAAATAATTAAACATATAAATTAATTAGATTTACATCAAAATACTAATGTCGTGTGTGGTTTGGTTTGGGCTGCTTGCGCGTTTCCTTATCATTTTAACACGTTTAACTGCTCATGTAGCGGCACCTGTTGCAACAGATGCGTAAACTCCAGATAGTCCAACTGAACATCTCCGAAGTTTCACAGAATAACCAAAACAACTTTTAGATTTTTATCAAAATAAAAAAAATGACATTACAACTAAATTATGGGTTTAAAAATAAAAGTTAACTTTGCTCTCCTTGAACAGGAAATCAGCCCGAGCCGCGCTGCGCCGCGCCGCGCCGCGCGTTATTAAATAATCAATGAATCAAATCATTTTCCCCAAACCTCAAAACTTTGTATGTGTCTCTGTTCTCAGTTGAACCACATTTTCAGTTTGTTTCGCGTTGGAGGGAAGAAGAAGAAAACGCTCTACAGGCAGGACAGGCGGAACTTTTTACACTCTGAGGTGAAAAGTTGTTCATCGACGCCCAGCAGATATAAAGGAAATGAAGGAAATAAAGTTGTTTTTATCTGCCAAACACTTAGAAAAAAAAGGAAACACTCTGCTTTCAGACTTTTAATACATTAAGCCTGAAATTATTATCTTTACCCTTCAGGTTTGATGCTGGAAAAAAGTAATAAATACTAATTTATTAAAAAATATGAAGCATAAAAAGTTGAAAAATGAATTTTAAATCTAAAAATCTGCTAAAATTTGATAGTACATTGAATTAAATCTTACTGTAATTATAGCTGATATAATGGTGCCAATTTTTAAAAAAGAGAGAATAAAATAGGTGTGAAGTGAAAGGCAGTACCTGCTCAAATGGGGCTTTTTCAAAGCTCACATGGAAAGTGAAGTGCTGCAAAACCTCTCTGCAGATACATCATCTTTCTTGTCAAGAAGAACCAGAAGTGTGTGCATGTGTGTGTGTGTGTGTGTGTGTGTGTGTGTGTGTGTGTGTGTGTGTGTGTGTGTGTGTGTGTTGGGTGGAGGAAGACAGACAGTTATTAAAATGATTGTACTGTCTGAATAGCAGAGTAGTGAAGTGTGTCAGATGCAAATGAAGGAAACTTCTCCTCAGCGCACCTTTGCTCGCCCCTCCACCCTCCATGGGCTCCCAGAACACATCTGCTGACACCCGCTACCCACTTCCACCCATACATTTCATGAATTACTGATGAGAATCTCCATGTGTGTATATATGGAGAACAAAGGTGACTGTTATATCTTAATAACTGGTGGTAATAAAAGGCACCCACGGGAGAGAAAAATTAATAATTCAGCTTGCCTAGAAAGTGCAAAAATGTAATCAGTTTGGGGAGAAATTTCAAATTTATTTAAAGATAATAAAGTGTTTTTGTGCTGCAGCAATTTGGATTTTATTCTGTTTCCTGAATGCAAAACAGGAAAAGTAAATTTGTTCTCCTTCTTGTTTTACTGCTAAGCTTTTCAGATAATTTGAAGTGTAAAACTGTGTAGGTTTTAAGCTGAGAGGAGGCAGTTTCTGACGCTTTCTCCTGAGTATCCAGACTGCGCTGGCGTGGTCCTCAGTATCTGTTAACGGTTTTGTTGTTTTCTCATCTCCACCCTGCTCCCTGGTGTAGCTTTTGCACCTCGCAATGAGCAGACGCATCAAACCAACCCCCCCCAACTCTACCCCTAGTGCTTCACCACCATCCTGCACACACACACGCACACATGCACATACACACATGCAAACACGCAGGAGGAAGACCGAGAATTCTGTCAACCCACAAGCCTCTTCCTGCATCTCCCCACTTGACAAAACTACGACCAGAAACTGTTCCAGTCCCGTTGCGCTTTGTGTCAGAAGTCTTCTCGATGACTTCCACCCCACCAGCACAAATCTTCCACTTGCCCCCACTCTTATCCACCAACACGCATGAGTTCGCTTTGTTTCAGTCTGGCAAACTGAACTTGAAATAAAACATTTTACGCTTTTAAAGGAGGGGAAAGTGGAATTTGAACGTGCAACGCTGCCATTTTTTTTTAAATTAAGAAAAGCTGAAGTACAAATGAGACACTAATAAAA
Source organism: Poeciliopsis gracilis (assembly GCA_911649635.1). NCBI lineage: Eukaryota > Metazoa > Chordata > Actinopteri > Cyprinodontiformes > Poeciliidae > Poeciliopsis > Poeciliopsis gracilis. The sequence continues at coordinate 7,649,980 of CAJVRI010001154.1, forward strand.
TTAGAACAAGTTAAAACTGTCTATCACATGTAAAGAGTGAAAACAGCTTGAAAATAGAGTCACTGGTTCAGCTGCAGAGTTACTTCCTGATTGTTCTACCCGGTAACTTCCTTTCCAAACGCCGAGGCAGAATGTAGGAACTCCGTCTTAAGGTTTTTATTTGAGTCAAGATAATCCCATGAACCCACCGCAAGAGTCATCCATGTACCCTGACGAGAACCGAGTCCTGCCTGCAAACTCCTGATGCTGAACACACAAATCATCTGCACCGTTGACCTTTGCCCCCACTCCTCTCCTCCTCTTCCTCCTGCTCTCACACTTGCATCCTGGTTGAAATCTGTAGGCGTCGAGCTCCCGACCTGACGTTGAGCGTTGCGACAGAGCGGACCCGGTTCGCTTCCCACTGTTCGTTCCAAATGTGTGGAGCCATCTGTCAGTAAAACAGGAAGGCCTAGGTTCCCCTTCTCCCTTGGGCTTGTTTCGCTATTTTCGGGAGCTTCACTTCTCCCTGTGTGGCTGCTTGGACCGGGCAGCCGCCCCAGCGCGGGCTTCTTGAAGTGGCGGCACTGGGGCCGAGGCTGTCGGGGCCCATCTGCTGCAGGCTTGAGGGCCATCCATTATTAATGGGGCCACGGGCGTTGGTGACTCCTCAGATACTCAGCCCTGGCCAGAGGATCGCTTCTGGATCGCCTCGGCTCGCGCAAAAAAAATTAATAAATAAAGAGAACTTCTGTCCCTGGCTGCGCCTTGCAAAAGTATTCACACCCTCTGAACTTTTTTCTTCACATTTTGTCACATTAAACCTCTAACTTCAGAGTGTTGCAAGGGCATTTGAGGTGAAGCGTAAAGAAGTGCATAATTGTGAAGTGAAAATAATTTTTTAAAATAAAAAACTGAGGCGTTCGACATGCCTTGGTAGCTTAATCTGAGTCAGACTGGATGGAAAGCAACTCTTAGCAGCATTCATATTACATCTGGGCTACTCTGAAGCATGAATATGCTTTGATGCAATCAGCTCTTTCTGTGTTTTTATTCCCCTAGAAGCTAAAACTTTTCCTCCAGTCTTTATTTTTTCCTGGATTCCTCTCTGATTAACTCCATCAACATTCATATCAATTCATAAAAAAAGCAGCAGCAGTTTCTCATACGAGGAGACGTGAATTTTCAGTTATTGAATTCCTCTATACAGTTCAAAGTTTCTCTCATTTGAGAAGAGAAAATTCTTCCATGGTGTCTTGTCAACTCTGTCTGGTTTTCCAGTCCCAGCTAAAACCACAGCATGATACTGCCACCACCATGTTTCGTGTTTGCTGTGTTTCCTACATATAAACTTCCTTTTTCTCTCCCAGAGTCCAGGTTAGTAGAGTGCAAAGCTAATTGTGTCTGCAGCTCCTCCAGAGTCACCACATTCCTCCTGGATTTTATCTAGGAGTGTCAGAGTAAAGTGGGGTTGAACATTCATACATTATTTTCCCTCCAGCTCACATTTCTACTCTTCCTGATGTTGGTTTCTCACAGAAAAATCCTAATAAAATGTGCAGAAGTTTCTTCTCTGGTGCCCGTTCTCCTTTGACTCCTGGCCTTCTCGCAGCCGTCTGTCTCTCAGCCTTTTCTTCCTCCCTCTCTGTGATTCTGATGGTGTCTGCGCTCGGGCCGCGGACTCAGCGATGCATGCTCAGTAAATTAGAGAGAACACGAGCGTCGATCAGCCGGGCACGCCGGTCGCCCGCATCCCCCGTGACCCCGAGGCCAGTTAATTTTCTGCTTAATTTTGCGGCAGTCAGTTTGCATTTTTGGATGATTACGTGGCAGGAAATTAACAATAAATAACAAATGTGGTGTGAAAGCCCATTGCCACCGGCGGGCCCCTGCGAGCTGGAGCCGGGGCCGCGCTGCAGCTCAGCCTCTCTGTCAGGGCTTATAATGAAAACGTCTGTAATTCTTTGTAATGTAACGCGGGGGATGCTGGCTGTGACAAGAGTTATCCCGCTGTGCTGATGGAGTCACACCCTTAACTCCACTCAAGCTGCTTCTAACGTTGAACTTGATTAAACTTATACGCATCTACATCTCCTCTGCAGAATACTTGCACCGCATGGAGACCGAAGAGGCCCAGGAAATGGCGCAGATGCCAGGTAAAAGCTCGCCCACCTCATGATTGAAATGTAGCGCACACAGTCGGGACAATAGGCCCACAAACAGCCACTTTGCATCAGCAGGAGGTAATTTATCTCCTCCTGAGAGTCGTGTCGAGGGGTTGCGTGGTGAGTGATGGGTGTTTGCTGGTGTGTGTCTCCTCCGTACCCCAATCCCAGGCAGGGAGAGCCCCCCAGCCAATGAAGCGTCTGAGGAGGCAGAGGAGCCCATGGCCGTCCCCGAAGACCTGTCAGCCGGTTCCACCCACCAGCAGAACAACCGGGGGGACAAAGGTATGACTGCACCCACAGCCCAACTAACAAATGAAGAATGACCTGACCTGCAGGGAGTCTAAAAAGTGTGCACACCCCTGAGTTAATTGGAAATCACTTAAACTTAAAAAGTTTGGCATCTATCGCCTGCAATTCAGCTGAAAAACTCAAAAATCTGTTAATTATGTCCAAACTTTCTGAGCCAGGGACAAAAACTGAAAAACTGAACTATTGTTGGGCCACAAAATAATAAAATTAGAAAAATGAATTGTCATATTTACCTGTTTGATAATAACAATTCACAAAATCCACATATAGTTAAAGCTCAAAAGCATAAAATATATTTAGACTGTTGTCTTATTTGAAGAAAAATGGGCAATTTCCTCACCTGTTGCATCATCAATTTTGAAAGTTTTTCTTTTTGTTGGCCACATTTTTTTTACCGTTCTTGACTTGTGGTCAGGGGCCGATCGAGATCCTTTCAAGGGCCACAAATGGTCCCCAGGCCCCACTTTGGACACCCCTGATCTACAAACTAATACTGTGGTGAAGCACCTTTTGGTTCAGTTAAACTATTTGAGGTCCATCACATTAATAAGGCATCTCTGTAGGTGGTCCCACGTATTTTCAGTCCAAATTAACCTCCGGGCTTTGACTAAGCCGTTCCACAACTTCAATCTTCCTCTTCTGAAGTCAGACTTTGTTGACCTGAATGTGTGTTTGCCTCACAGAGATACTGACAAATAAAATCCATCTTTATCTTCAGATCTTTAACAGAAACCGAATGCTTTGAGTCAAGACTGACAGAAAAAACAACCCGCAGCATGATGCTGCCACTTCCATCTTTCACTGCTCAGTTCTATCACTGTTATGGAAGATTTGAAACTTACATCTTTGTCCACAAACATGGATGATGCAGGAGACTGTTCTAACAACCAGAGACTGTTCAGATGTATTTCACACCCCTCTCCTGACTGATACTTTGATTAATTGTTTTGATTTTTTATGGCTTTAACTAATGGATTCACTGTGATGGCTGTTGAAAGCATGTAAAGATGCTTCAATAATGTATCAGTGTACATGTCTGCAAAAAGGTTAGAGGAAATTTTCATGTTTTTCTGCTAAAAAATGTAATTTTTCAGGTACATGAAACAGATTTTATATCACATCTAAGGTGGAAAACATTTTCAAATTAACTATCAAATCCGTATTTTCTACTGCAGTAAAAACTGGCATTTCAACAGGGGTGTGTAGACTTTTGAGAGCCGCTGTATGTGTGTGATGAAAACGTCCAATGAAGCAGCAAACAAACAGGAGCCAAAAACGTAAGAAAAAAAACATCGCAGCAGCATTCCCAGTGCATCCAAATGAAACCCAGACAGATATGTGAAAATGTCAGGATCAAAAGCAAAACATAAATAAAAATGTTTAACTAAGTTAATCCCATGTCGCTCCATCGGGAGTACACCCTAAACCCCTGGAAAAACTCATTTAGAGATGCAAAGAGACACATTTAGGTCATTGGCAGGAAAGGTGGAGGAAATAGAGACGCCTTTGATCCATGGCATGTCATTAATAACCCCAATCTTAAGGAATACTTAATGTGGCCTTGATTTGAGTTTGTGAACATCAAGCAGGGGAATTTGATGGTGAAAATGAGGATGAAGCAAGCTGAAGTCTCCTAACATGGGTGGTTTGTGAAAGAGCAAGAAATATTCATCATTCATGGGTGTCTAAGGAAAAAAACACCTGGATAGAAGGTGAAGATTTAAACTCTGTGGGTGTTTAAGTGGAAATGTTTCTGCTTAGGATGGGGAAGAAAATGGCTGTGTTCATCGTGACAAAAAAAAAGGCTCGTCATGTGCTATCTGCAGCGTTCCACATATCCAGATAACGGCAAAGATTAGCAGCGCGCAGTCAAAAATAAGATGCGAGAGGAAACTGAAATAGGATGTGTAAGAGTTTCCTAAGAAGAACTTGCCATCAGACAGTTTCAACACTCCTGGAGATAAAGAGTTTAGGAGCAGGGCCAAAGCTGAAAGAGATCAGCACATCACTGCACCACAGAGGTCACACACCTGCGCACACACACACACACACGCACACACGCACACACGCATATCTAAATGCATGCTTACTAACAAAGGCTTTCTCTTTGACTTTACCGGTGAGATGTCAGGAAGGGAACTTGACTCAGGCAGGAAATCTCCTTACACTTCGTTCTTTACAAGATCTGCAATTTCTGCTGAAAAATGTCAAAGAAAAAATGTTTAGCTCCAAATGTAGAAGAGAAACGGCACAGTTTGTGGCATACATAGACGCATAACGCATATGTATTTTTAATCCATGTACATTGGAGTGTGTGCGTGTGCGTGTGCGTGTGCGTGTGTGTGTGTGTGTGTGTGTGTGTGTGTGTGCGCGTGTGCGTGGTGTGTGTGTGTGTGTGTGTGGGTGTGTGTGTGTGTGTGTGTCTGCACAGGGACAGAGAGAAAGAAGGGAAGTGCAAGTATCTGGTACATCTGTGCATGGCTGCCTCTGTGATAAAAGCCAGAATGAGTTAAAATTATCGCCCAGGATCATGTGCTGCTCAGTTCTCTTTAGTGAAAAAAAAACAACACAACAGGCAAATAGTGGGCCAGGGGAGACTAAATGTGGGACAGGGAACCTCAAAGTATCGAAAGCTCAAAACCTCAAAACCCAGGTTGTTTCCTGTTGCAAATAACTATTCACAGTTCGGGATGGAGTTTGTCGGACCGAATAGTCACCGTCGACAAACGCACACAGACAGAAAGGAGGTTTAAAGGTCAAAGTGAGGCCCTTTTCTTATTAGCTTAAAATCAGGAGAAACGTTGAGTTGAAGTTACACGCCTGCAAGCTGAACCTTCCTGCTGTTTTTTTTTTTTTGTTCTCTTTCACTTTCTGTGATTCAGATGAAGCCTTTTGCCATTTCAGAGGCATGAGACTGAGAGGGAGACTAGTTCCCGAAAACATGGCTGCAAGTTTTTTTGTCGTGTGTGAGGGGAAAAGTAGGCTGTATTTAGCGTTCCTGCAAGTTGAGCTCAATGTGTCGCTGCCGTGGTTTGACACTTGTGGTTCCTCTACCTTGCACACCAAGTTATTTTCAGGCCCTGAGAGAAGCACAGCAACTTCCAGCCGGCGCCCTGCGTCCACGCTACGCCGCTCCTCATATCACAGTTTATCATCTGCTCTATTAGTAATCTGAGGATCAGATCGCCCGTATATCAGGTTGTGACTTTTTATTGTTATCTTTTGTATTTGTCTATAGTGTGATCTGACACCTGCTTCCCAAAATGAAAAATCAGGATGTGTGATCATGACAAACATAAAATAAAAGCTTTCTTCCTATTCCATATTTAGTCACAACTTCCTCATATCCATGAGACTTGGGCGGCTACCCAGCGCTAAAGGTTCCCTTCTCTACAATCCGGCCTGATCATGGCTTCAACATTTTAGCTGCTTTTTCTATTCAGGTCACCTCAGTTTAGGTTCATTTAATAACTATTTTATCATATCCAACTGGATCTAAATTGCAAAAGTGCTCCCATCCTATAAGATTGTTCACAGGTTGTCATTATATGTGGATTTTACTCCACAAACCAAAACAAAAACTTGACTGCTTCAACATTGCAGGACAAAACTGCAATGAGCAATGTCCCCCTCATAATATACGCTTTAATAAATAGATATTGTTCCTTTAAATTGGACCCTGGTATTCATGGGAAAGCAACTACAGCACTAATAACTTCCTATTTTAATGGTTCAAAAACCAAATATATCTTAATATGCATTAATGCACACAGTGGAAACCGTCTTGTCGCTACCGCAGAAGCTAACATCGACAATCTTCCGTATTTCTGCTGCCGGCACTTCAGCCAATCAGAACCAAGAAAAATTAATGCCACTCCTTGATTGGCTGCTTTTCCAAAAGCCAGTCAATAGAATGTCTAATATCATTGAGCCTAAATATTTCAAGTTTTCAAATATTTTTGAAGATTCCATTGGTGAATTTTCCCCCCAAATTATCTGGAGTCAGAAAAACTTCCACAGAAAAATCTGATAATTTGAACCACGACTCATATTTAATGTTTGAGTTATTCTTATATTTCAGTTAAATATGCTTTGAAGTTCGTGACGTTCCAGTGTGACAAACTTGATCACTTTAAAATCAGCAGGAAGACTTACATCATCACTGAACTGCTCTGGCCTGCCTGAGAGAAAAAAAACAAAAACTTGTGGGTTTTCTGAGAGCTTCATGTTTTGCAACACATGCAGCGCAAACAGAAGAGATGTTTGCCTGATTCTCTTTCACATTCACATTAAGATGTCACAAATTCACAGAACAGAACAGAAACTCAACAACGATTAGCGACCTCCTCCTCTTCCATTATAGATTGTGATAAAGGAACAATAGTCAAAAATATATTGTTTATTCAAATATTACTTAGCTGATATAAACATTAGTTTTGTGTTAAACAATTTGTTGAACGTTAATTCAATACATAAAGTAAAAGTTGCAGTCTAAGCAGAAACCATCAGGCTAAGCTAACACTAGTTAGCTGTGGAAGCTAGCAGCTAAAACCTGTATTTGGCACGAGAATGTTTACACCAGAAAAACTAATTAATGTTATAAATAAATAAAAAGGACATAGCAAAGCACAAGAGGACAAAATATGGCTAATTTCTTAGCTAACAATAATCTAACGACAAAAATGGCTACATTAGCATGCTAACAGTTGGTGAAATGCATGAATTCAAGAAAATTTCAAGTGTTTACATAAAATTGATTATATATAGAATATAAATAAAACCCCGTCAACATGTGTTGCCCCCTAGTAAAGATGTGTTTTTAAAAAAACTTTATAAAAATATATATTTTTTGTTATTGCGTTATCCTTGTTTCACATTAGAAAGTGTGAGACAAATGTAAAGTTAAGAAATATGTTTCAAAAAATGAAAAGTAAATATACAGCAGAAAACTTTATTCACCAATGTTGGACTTCCTATTTCAGTCACATGGAGGCCTGTACTGGTGCACTCTTCAAAATGGGAAAGAAAAAAGAACATTCCATTTAACTGCATAGGTTTAGGAAGGACGGCCATAAAAATAGGTACTTATCTAAACTTGTCCACATAAACAGTTGGAGGAAGAACTAAAAAGTTGGACATCGGAAACAAAGAGCCAAGTTTACCTTGAACATCCATCACAAGGACGATTCAGGATTTGGATCGCTTGTCATCGTTGGTTATATCTTAACTTCTGCTTTCAAACAACAAACCCTGCAGTTTATGACCTGCAGCTCAGCAGCAGTTGGATTTTTAGCAGTTGGATTCTTTCCAGAGAAAACCAGCAGCAAAAATCAAGCTGGATGTTTTGGCATGAATTTAAACATGCTTTAAAATATGGCTGAATTAAAGTTTTTATGATTTCTCCTTTATTTCATCAAATTGTCATTTAAAATTGCATTTTGCTCAATTTGCAGATTAATTGTGAACAAAAGAGCAAGAAGAGAAGAAATGTGTAAAGGACATAAAAACTTAGAAACTATATTTGTCCCGATTTTATATCAGCAGAATCATGGAAACATTTAGTTTAACAGATTCGTGTCAGGATCCCTTTTCACTCGTAACAAATACAGGAAGTGTGGTTTGCAAAAATAAAAAAAGTAGTCAGAAAGAAGTTTGATGTGCAAAGCAGATAAATAAAGATAAATGCATTACGTGACTTGGTGATCCTTATATTTCACTTCACCTCCTGCCGTCTGTTAGCAGACCTTTATGTTCCCTCTGACTTGTTGCGATAAAAAAAAAAACTGTTTCAGTTACATGTTGTTTAACAATTCCTTTCCCGTGCTTCCCTTTCTGTCACTTCTCCATAATTCTTGGTATTTCAGTTAGACAGGCCTCTTTCTGAAGCTTCCCCTTTTTCCATAGATTCCTATATTTCATGATTTCCACTTGTTCCTCTTCAGTTGTACAAACAAAGACGGAGGCATGGGGAAATCAGGCTGCTGCCGAGATGTGCAAACCACAAGCTGGTGGCTGTGGACTTACATGATCCGCCGGTTCTCTTACACATTTCTAAACGCTCTCTGGTGGGAAAAGTGGGAGCAAGCAGTTTATTGCGCAGAATGCTTCTCTTTTTTTCTGATCAGAGGAAAACCACAACTCAAATAAACATAAAAAAATGCTTTTTTATTTGTATTTTGTCCTCAGAAGTGGTTTGCATTGATGAACCATGCAGAATTAGAGATTTTTGCCAGTTAAATCGAGGTTTGTGCCTGCAGTGTAGGTGAGGTTGAGAGCTCTCTGTTGCGCTGATAGTTTCTGCCTCAGTCCCTAAAGTTTGACACTGCTTCCTGTGTCTGTGTTTCCTGTTTATCTTGCTGTCATTTGCTTTACCAAAGTGTGATAGTGTTAGATGATCGGCATGTTGCAGCATCTCATCTCTGACATCCTGAAGGCATGCTTTCCAAACCGTGTGTCCTGACCGACTCACGGGCCGTGCTTCAGCAAAGACAAACGGCCTGTTGGTGCGTAGGCTGCGGTCGCCTCTCAGAATGCCTGAAATAGGAGGGAAATTCTTCAAGATTTGATGCAGCGCGTGGAAATGCCGCAGCCTGACATTATCACAACGCTGCTGTGGTTTTTTTGTAGCGTAGAGTTGTCACATATCGACTCATTTCCAGCTGGAGAAACTGAAATGATGAACAACCAAAGGTAGCGGGATCTCCATATGGACAGTTTGATTAAAGTTTTCACACCTCCTAAAGATTTTCCAAGATTATAAACAAAGTATTTTATTTGGATCTTATGTGATGGACCAACACAAAGTTGTACAATATTTTAAAATACTTAAATACTTTAGTTAATTCATCCAAGCATCATAGATCACGTTGTGGACAGGAAGGATCTCCAGTAGCAGTCAGTCCTGCATTGAATTTGAAGAGGCTTCTGGCTGAAGACTGTTGAAAAAAGCTTAACATTCAGGCAGCAGAGATGATATTTCACAGTAACTTGTCCTGGATGACATCATCAATTGTTAGCAAGCTCTGCTAATCCACCTCATTTGCTTTGGCCACTCCTCTGCTAGTCTCCTTTTGGCCTTAGAAAGTCGGGCAGAGAGACATTTTAGCCAGGATATGATCATTTTCCATCATGATGGATGAAATTCCTCCTCCTTCTGTCCCTGCTCTTCCTCCTTTTCAACTCCTTGGGATTTGGGGTCAAAGTTCAGGCACTATCGAAGCTTTTAAGATGCTAGTCAGCTGCTAAAAGTTGTAAAATTTATATATTGTTCCAAGCTTAAGCAGCATAACTAAACTGAAACTAAAACATATTAAGAATCCTTGCAGCTGCACAGCATCCAGGACAAAAGGGAATCTGATGTGTTTCACTCTAAAAGATGGTGGCGGCAGCATCATGCTGCAAGTCTGTCCTTTAAAAGCATTAAAGGAAAAATTGATGCAGTTAAATACAAAACAACATGGAGTAAGACAGCTTGTTACTGACGGCCAAAAGAATCAATTAGATCAAACTTTTTCTTTGAATTGATTAGTCAAAGTTTAGAACTTAGAAATTTTATGAAACTGGTGGAGACACACCCAAAAAAATTATGTTTCTGTAAAACTAAATGCATGTTACACTTTGTGTTGGTTTGCCAGATAAAATCCCAGATAAACACACTGAAGTTTGTAATTTCATGAGGTGTCAATACTTTGGCGAGTTTCTGTACATCAGAGCAGGGAGGCGCTCCAGAAATACGACCTGTTGTTTGTTCATTGTGACAGTTCATGTTTTTGAAATACAAGTAATCGCAAACCGACACCGAAAACACAGAATGAGCAGAATGATGAATCAAAAATATTTTTTAAAATTCCTAAAATCAGATTAAAAGAAACAGAAATGTATTATATTATAAAAGATGTATTTAAAGCAAACAGAAAAAGGGCTGAAATAGACACCAAATACACAAAATATCATGAATTTGTTGAGTTTTAAAGCTGCAGTATTTAACTTTTATAAAAACATGTTTTTTACATATTTGTTAAAAATGTTGCCATGTTGTGATGGTTTGTTATGATCCGTCATAACAAACCATTATGAAGAAATGTCTTTCAAAAACAACCAACCAGTCAGGAGGCGGGTCTTAGCGCTGTCAATCATCCTCATGTATTTGCTGCTAAATCTGCTAATAGCGGAGAAGCAACTTCTCAGAACAGGAAAACAATTTACCTGCCGTCAGCGGTAGCTATGCTAACTAGCCTTCGCTTTCACAACAGGATCTGCTTGACCGCGCTAAGACCCGCCTCCTGGCTCTGATTGGTTGTTTCTAGCCAGTACTGGTAGCACTGGGAGGTTACCAGAAATAGAGGAGCTGATATGGTGACGCCTTCAATAAATATGTAAAAAAACAAAAAGTTTTTTTATAAAAGTTACAAACTGCAGCCTTAAGGTTCAGACTGTCAGGATAATGTAAAGATTTACTTGAATAAATCAAAATGCCCATCTTCTAGAGTTTGACATGATAACCGAAGTTTTCTCGTATTCTAAACCGTGGCCCCCCCTTGCCCTCTCTTCCAGCCTGTAACATTAAAGTTGAGGCTCGCAGTGATGAGGAGAGTGGGCTGGCCTGTGACATGATGAATGGCGTGGAGGAGGAGGAGTGCGCAGAAGACTTGCGCGTGGTCGACCCCTCCGGGGCCAAGCTGAACGGCTCACAGCCGAGTCCCGAAGCCAAGGCCTTCTCCTCGGCTGGCGGTATCCGGCTGCCCAACGGGAAGCTCAAGTGCGATATCTGTGGGATAGTTTGCATTGGCCCCAATGTGTTGATGGTGCACAAGCGAAGCCACACCGGTAAGCCGCCTGCAATGTTTCTTGCTCTTCCTCTGCACCCATGTTGACTGTCAGTATGAAAGGGAGAAGACTGTGTGCTGCTGTGGCACTTCCTGTTGTTCAAGAAAAACTCAGAAGCTCTGCACCACATCTGTTTTATTCAAGTAAATACAAAATGTAGCACAGTGCCCTTAACTGAAAATAATAAAAGCATACTTTCAATCTCAAAAACATAATGAGAGCTGCACCAATCAGCCAATCACAAATGGATGATTTTCTCTAAAACTCAATTTTTTTCCCCCTTTTTTTTTATTAAATGCATAAAAACTATTATTTTCTATCTGCACCTCATCAAACAGCATTTCTAAATAATGCAATTCAGATAAATTTGAGTTGTAATTCTCTCCCTTTGCAGAAAAATCTGGATCAACAAAAGAAAGAAGCAGCAATAATCATCTTCATGTGCAGCTCAAATGTTTAAAAATCTTATTTTTAGGACATTTTTTTCCTCTTATGTTCTGAAAGAAATCAGCCCTGATCGATGCATCTCCTCTCTCCTGTCATGCCTGAAAGATTCTCAGCATCACATTTAACATTCATCACTTTTCACTTAAATTTCTCCTAATAACCGCCTGACAAACACTAATTATCCATTAGTTTCTGAGCAAAAAAAAAACACACCACCCTGCATTGAGAAGCAGGATTTCTGCTGCAGTTAAATGGAATTGACTTTAAAACGACAATTATCTGGCTGTTAAAAAGTTTTTCAGAAATTCAGAAATGATATGCTATTGTAACGGAGCCAAACCAGTGGTGGGGAACATCTGCGAAAAAGCCACTTAACTGTCAAGCTTTTGAAACTAATGAAACTCAAAATGGAAGAAAGGAACAGTCAACTAATGCAAATGCAAAAGAAAGTACGCTAAGAGATATAATGAAACGGCTCCTATTTAAAAAAGAAAATATTCTCCACTACGTCTTTTGCTCCTGAAATGCATTTTTAATGAATTTCCCTTTATATTTTTGCTGCTTCACTGGCGACTCTTATTTTATGGCGGGCTTTTGAAAGAAAAAAAAGGCCATATTATAACGTTTTCAGAGAATGCCACAACACGCGGAAAGGCTGGATATTGGTTTATTCCAGAGGCGCTGATCAGGAAGACTGGCTCTCAACACAAAGTGTTTCCTTCGCTTTATTCAAATGAGGCTGAATTTGCATGGTGATGTGGCGCGCTTATTTTAGAGACGAAGAAGAGGGGGGGAAAAATGAGATTTTCAGATCAAATTGACCTAAGCAATGGTGCATTACGGAGCTGGCAGGCTGAGTGTGAGAGGCTCATGTTCGATCAGAGCGCCGGGGGGATGAGGGGCGACGCGGGGAGATGGAGACCCTCCCGCCGGCTGCTGGATCGCTGTCGGCCCCGGCAACGCTCCATCATCCAGCGTGTTCTGGCGCCCGGGGCGCTTGTAGCGCAGTGACCCTGCACGTCTTTGTGCTTATCCACATGAAAGACATTGAGACAGATAAAAACATATAAGCTGAGCAGCAGTGGTTTCTGTTTGGGTGCATTCAAAGCGTCTGCTCTCTGTCTTCAGGCGAGCGGCCGTTCCAGTGCAGCCAGTGCGGCGCCTCCTTCACCCAGAAGGGCAACCTGCTGCGTCACATCAAGCTCCACTCAGGGGAGAAACCCTTCAAGTGTCACCTGTGCAGCTACGCCTGCCGCAGGAGGGACGCCCTCACCGGACACCTGCGCACCCACTCAGGTGAGCATCAACACGCACACACTCCTACACACACACGGTGGTTGTAGGAAAACTTGGGACAGAGCTGTGGACTTCTGCTGTGGACAAAGTGAGACGTCAGTTCTTTGTAAGAGGAAGTTGACAGCATGGCGATGTGGTGTCACTTTTTTTCTTTTTTTTGCAAATGCTTTGCAGAAGTATGTGCTAATGAAATTGGGTGTAAACATCGCGCTGAACAGTTTAACGGAAGAGCAGAGGGATAACCTGCACGGCTAACAGCCATGCATGTGCAGACGCTCGGCGTTTCACTGCTTTAGGAGAACCAGAAGAGGCGAAGTGTAAAATGTCAGATCTTATCTGGAATGAATCTGTTTTCTGCAGCACATTTTCAAGCGACCACAGGCTGACTGGTACGGATAGAAACGATGAATTTAAATTAAAGAGCTGCAGTGAAACCACCAAGAACATGCAAACTAAGGTGGAGTTCATCTCTGATTTTATCTCAACCAAAATATATTCAATACAAATTTATTTTAGCTTTTTCATTATGTTTTTCAGACAAACTACAAATTCTCCTGGTCAGTTAAATAAAAAGTTGATTTGAAAAAAAAAAAAAAAGTCTGACTTTAAATAAAATATTTTATTTAATTTTTCAAAAATGCATATTTATTAGTTTTTTACGTTTTACATCTCCCTTTTTGATATAAAGTTAACGTAAATAATACATTTATTTATGTAAATGTTTAAAGTATTTAATTTTTCTAAACAACTCAATGCAGTTTTTAACTGAAGCAAATCTGTCATTTTTAAGTTTGGCACTAAAAACAATATAAATTAACTAAATAAAAACTGAATTAAAAATGTGATTTGTTTTAATAAACTATTTTCAGAAGTATTTTATTTTAAATTAATTTTTTAAATTTTTAAATATTTGATTTTGTACAAAAATCTACTTTAAACATTTTTTTTTTTAGTTTATTTCAATATTTTTTTTCTTTCGCAAAATAAATCATATTAATCTAAAACTGGCTTTTTAAAAGAAGCTAAAAAGAAAACTACATTTTTTGTAAATAGTTTTTTTTGTGAAATTGAAATAAGTAATCATGATTTTTTATTTTAAATAGATACTTTACTATTATTGTTTATGTATTACAGACATGACATATTTGGACGCTGTGCTTTTTTCTACAAACATATTTAAGAAAAAGAGGAACAAAAATGAGAAAAATCTTTTGTACTAGAGGAGAAATGAAATAATAATATAATTGCATTTTTAGGAATTTAATATTTTACTAAGATTTTCTTTCATCTGCATTTAATTCAGATACTTTCAGACAAAATGTGGTTTCATGAGCACCTTGATAGCCTGTTTTCTGTTTCTTTGATGTATTTCAGTTGGAAAACCGCACAAGTGCGCCTACTGTGGCCGGAGCTACAAGCAGCGCAGCTCCCTGGAGGAGCACAAGGAGCGCTGCCACAACTACCTGCAGTGCATGGGCCTGCAGAACAGCATCTACACAGGTTGGTGGCGCCGAAACGCTCCCCAACGTCCGTCCAACTCTGAAACATTATTCCAACAACACTGATCTGTCTGAGGGCCTTTCTGATCCACATGATGATGACTGGAGGCATATCTGCATAGGATTGATCCTCTGAATGCATGAGCAAATACCAAGAGCTTCACATGTCAGAACAATCCGCTCTGAGCCCCACACACAGAAAATACATAGGAATACCATCCGGCATGTGTCACTAGGCTCCACCTCATCACCTGATAAAAAAAAAAAAAAAAGGACCAGTTCAAAATTACTCTGACGCTGAAATCTACTTCTCTGTCTTGCTTTCCAGTAGTAAAGGAAGAAAGCAACCAGAATGAGCAGAGGGAAGACTTAAGCCAGACGGGATCTGACAGAGCCTTGGTGCTAGACAGACTAGCTAATAATGTAGCTAAGCGTAAGAGCACTATGCCCCAGAAGTTTGTGGGTAAGGGCTGCAATCTGCTTCTTTTGTGTGACTTAAAATGCTTTTCCTGTTATTAGCTAAATAGTTGCAGCTGAAATGTCCTTTATGTTCACTCTGCCACCTCGGCTCTGCACAGTGCATGCATGAAGCCTGTTTGATTATCTAAAACAACTTTTAGATTAACAAGAGGGAACATGAAATACAGGTATCAGACGAGGGTTTTACTGACAACATGAAAACATGCAGTGCCAAGCAAAAATAGTCACACATTTTTCACGTTGCAATCACATTTAATGTATGAAGAAAGATACTGGAAGTCCAGGTTAAAGGAGACACAGCAAACATGAAGAAGATGTTTTGTTCGGGTAAGATCAGAAATATGCTTTTAGCCTAAATAAACTAAATACACTGCATGTGTGCAGTCATTACCAGCAATAGTCACTGCACTGTAGCCAACTTTATGCTTTTGTTGCTATATTTAGAGACTTTTCAGACAAAATAATCTGCATTGGCCAAAATCAGCATCGGCAGGTCAGGCTTTTGCAAAGATCAGTGATTTACGCCCCAAAACCCGTTATCCCTACTTTAAAGCATGGTAGTGGGCTCATCATGCTGTGGGAATGCTCATCTTATTATGCATAGAGTGAAGTACAGAGTGACAGCCTGGAAAAAAACATTTTAGAGGCAGAAAAACACATTAGCTTGAACTTGTGGTTCATTTTCCAGCATAATGGAATGATTTAGGTCAGTTTTTGAATGGCCTACTCAAAGTCTGGACCTAAATCCAGAAGAGAATCTCGAATTATGTTGCAGAAATTAAGTTTTTGACTGGTGCAAAACAAATGATGAGTTGGAAAAGTAATGCCGGACATGTGGTAGTGGCAGCATCATGCTGTGGGGATGTTTTGATGGGATATTAGAGGCTGCAAAATGAAACAGGAAATAAGATTCAACTTCCGTCACTGTAAACAAACAATCAGAACTAGTATGTTTTGATTTAACTCAAATCATGTCTGTGTTTTAGAATGGCCTAGTCAAAGATGAAAGGGGCTAAATTTAAAGTTTTTAGATGTGACAAATGATTGGGTTAATCTAAAAAAAGAGTTGGCAGGTGGTTCTACACAGTGCTGACTGCAAGAAATGCCAGAATTATTAGATTAGAACTCATAAAATGAATTATTTTAGGATGGAAATATCCTTTATTGTCCTGCAAATGGGGAAATCGAAGCAAGTAGACTCACATAGGTAGAATATAAACTATATAAAACAGAATAAGGAGTTAAAATACTGTGCAGTAAGTGGGAAGTTTCAACATAAATATGTTGCAAATAGATTGTGTTCTCCAGTACAAATGAATGTTAGTTTATTAAAAATGTTTCAGAAAATATCGATAGGCTGATCAGATACAATCCCTCTAAAACAAAAGGCTGAAAGGTTGTGGCTGCGTTTGCACGGCACTGTGGGTCACTTTCTGACCCAGCTAGAGAGCGTTAGCCTCAAGGTGTGACTGAATGTCTGAATGGAGCCGGTGAAGCATCTGCGTCTGTTTCTGACCCACCAGGAGACAAACGTCTGTCGGATCTGTCGTACGACAGCGGATCGGGAGAGCTCATCCAGCCGCACGTCATCGACCAGGCCATCAACAGCGCCATAAGCTACCTGGGGGCGGAGTCTCTGCGGCCGCTGGTCCAGACCTCCCCGGCGCCCTCCGAGGTCGGCCTGGGCGCCATCTACCCGCTGCACAAGCCGGCCCCCGAGGGCCACGTGGGCGCCGTCCTGTCGGCCAAAGACAGCGCGGCCGAGAACCTGCTGCTGCTGTCCAAGTCTGCGCCCAGCGACAAGGACGGCTCGCCCAGCCACAGCGGCCAGGACTCCACCGACACCGAGAGCAACAACGAGGACCGGACGGGCGCGGCCACCGGCCTCATCTACCTGACCAACCACATGGGCATGAGGAACGGCGTGCTGCCGCTGGTCAAGGAGGAGCAGCAGAGGTACGACGCCATCAGGGAGGTGGCCGCCGACGGCTTCAAGGTGGTGACGGCGGACGGCGAGCAGGTGAGAGCGTACCGCTGCGAGCCGTGCCGCGTACTCTTCCTGGACCACGTCATGTACACCATTCACATGGGCTGCCACGACCACAGAGACCCCTTCGAGTGCAACATCTGCGGCCACCGGAGTCAAGACCGCTACGAGTTCTCGTCTCACATAACCCGGGGAGAGCATCGCTGATGAGCGCCCCCTTCAGTCCACACTGCAAAAACACAACATATTACCACCTATTCGTCTGCTTTCTCGTGGAAATACCGTAATTCACGTTTCAGACAAGAATATCAGTATCGGACAGAATCGGGATCGGCAGGTCAGGCTTTTTAAAGATCGGCCAGAAGTTTTGTTTTATTTCAAATGTACTAAGAAATTGGAGAAAAATACTTAGTAAAATTCAGTGTTTTTGCAGTGCAAAAAAGACAAAGCAAATACCATAAAAAAACACACATCTGCAATAAAAGTGTTGAAATACATGATGTAAAATACACTCCTAATGTCTGGGAGTTTTTAAACCATGTTGCATGTTTGTTGATATATGAATATATGAAAAACTTCTCTTTTTTTATCATTTTAAATAAAATGTTTCCGAAAACATGAACAACTGTTGTAGAAAATGCAGCCAGAAATACAAAGAGACCTTTTTCTTTTTATTAAAATGAACAAGACTTGCACCAAAATAAAAAAGAACAAAGAATCAGTGCAAACAAAACACAGCCAACACTGGAGGTAAATACAATCAGCAAAAGGTGAACCCAGAGTCCTGTAAAATGTCTCAACCCGTCACCTTTTGCTCGTCTTTGTGGGATTATTTATAAAACATTTTCATGCTTGTCTGTTTTTTTATATTTATTACAGTGATTGATGTTTTGTGTAATAGAGTAGCATCTTTTTTCTGTTCAGCTGTACTAAAAATGTGTGTGAGAGGAATTTGTGTCTGCTGCTGGAGGCTGTTCATGTAAAGGATGGAAATCTGCTGTATCGGAAACTAAAAGTAGTTACCATCGTCTGGAGAGGGGGTTACGCTTTCAAGATGTCAATAAAGGATATTTTATATATGCACACAGAGTGGCTAAGTTTTCTGTTTCTAAATGTCAAAAACGTGTAAAGTCAAACATAAATGATTGGTGGAGTTTGGCTCTCAAACTTCTCCTGAAATAATTAAGTGTGGATGTCATTCAAGACGCCGCGCAGTTCAGAGCTGTCAAATAAAATTCAATTAGACCGAATGACTGACGTCCAAGTCAAGAAATGAACACAAAGGGCTGAAGGAAAATTATTAGATAGATGGAAATAAATGAAAACTCCTCATAATTACAGTAGTGTGTTTTTACAGAGCCTTCAAGACTTCCCATAACATCCATCATTTTCTATGTTTTTATTTGATAAACTACCAAAATCCAGATGAATCTCAGTCATTTAAAATACAAGGAAAAAGTTAATTTACTAAGATATTTTTGATTTTCAACACTAAAAATCACATGTTGGGTCATTACTTTGATATATTTCAAACATTTATTTTTGGCCATTTTGATTATTTTCTCAATGAAAACCTATAAAAAATAATTTTACATTAAAACTGGTTTTGGGTCCATATTATTTCTGCTTTACTTGCTGGTTCTTCAGAACATTTTGAGGATTTTTAGCTCCCTGATGTCGCTGCTATGCAGATGATATTCAGCTGTGCATCTCTTTTAGGTCTCTAAACTGAATGTAAAAAGTGGGATGGAAAAAAAAGTTCCCCACTAAATGAAGATTAAACTCAAAAAATATCAATGTTCTCTTTTGTTTTCTGTCCAAATATTTCTTTATATTGGAGCATAATATGTAGCCTTTTCGGGTCTTTTAGCCTCAGACCAGTTCTAACTGGACCTCAGTGTGGCTAATGAAAATGGACCAAGACTTCCATCAATGTTTTTCTATGCACATATTGAAATATCACATTAGAAAAGGCTGATGGAAAAAGGAAGAGTTGGAATAACTTCCTCAATTTTGCAAAAAATCTCTTTATTCTCTCTTGAGAAAGTTTTGCGATGGAAACACGTTTTGCCAATAAGTTGTGACACATCAACTTATCTTTTTGTGGGTCTGTGGATTACCAGACCCACAGACCTTAAAAAATGTAAAAGTCCAGACCTCTGTTGGAGGAAAGGACTTTCTCCATTTGTCTGACTTTCTTCCATGCTAACTTGCAACATCTACTTCCTGTTTATTACAGTCATGTGTAGCGCCAACATCTGACAGAATTACCCTTTGCATAGGCTGGTTGAGTCGCTCCAAACCAGTAGATGGAAACATCTTGCATTTCCTTTTCTGTGACATTTTAAAGTTTGCTCAGTGTTGGATGAAAACATGGCTAATGTTGTTATAGTCACACTTACAGAACTATAAAACATATACACTCAGCACTTGGGGAATTTGCAGGCCAATCAAGCGCACCGATTCCTTGGTAACGATTGGAAAATCTTCTTCTCTTTCGGCTTTTCCCTTACAGCTAATCATCTCTATTTAGTCCTAATTGGTACTTTTGGAAACTGAATCACTGGAATAATTTATGTTTTTAATAGCATTCTGATTTGTTGAGATGCACCTATATTGGGTAATCCTCCTGCAGAGGAGGACCGGTTTTAAATAACTGCTGGAAGCATGACGACACATGCTGAGAAGACGCCACGGTGAAGAGGGCAGACAGAAAGGAAGGCCAGGCCTGTAGAAGGGTAGGGGGGCGGTGTGAGGGCCAGGCCTGTCTGGAGAGACGCAGTCAGGGCCAGCGTAGGAACTGTGCGGAGCTGCGAGGAGACGGCCACCTCCAGATGGCGGCTGTTTGATTGAACAGGAACGGGAAGCAGCTGCAGCCAACGTGGAACCCCCTCTCTGCACCCATGCTTGATTGGGACTCTGCAGGAGGGGGGAGTACTATTTGCATGAGAGGGATATTCTGGCCAACCAAATCTGGCCCGACCCGAATCCCAAATCTCACTTCCCCTTTTCGACCCTTTGCTGACTAAAATACCCTTCAAGAAGCAGACTCAACCGATTCCAGTTGTGGGCTTGTCAAGATCCAAATATACGACGCGTTTCAGCGTTTACGGGATACTTCCCTGCATATGATTAAACTGCAAACCCACCAGACTTCTCACTGATATGAAATATAGAGTCAGCAGTAAAAACGTTTCGGATTTATTTCGTTTGAAGTGTAAGGAATTTTTTTCCCTCCAAAAATATTTTCTAAACACCCAGAAAAATTATGATAAGATCTGAAATTTACAAAAGACAGAAACTGTTTTTTTTTCTCCTATTATTCACCACAAGACATTTTGATGAGCTGAATATTTTTAATTTGCTTCATTGGCAGCTGTTTGTCACTTCTGATTTATTTTATAATACCATATAAGTATATATATAAGTATACATGCAACCACATAAACCTCCACATCTATTTGGTTAAGATGTTTAAAAATCCTCAAAATAAATTCAGATTTTTTGCAGAAGTATAATCTCACACTGAAATACTTTTAAAAATGTAGAAGAATAAAACATTTAGGAATAATTTTCATTCGTCTCCTGTAACCGAGCAGTAAAGGGTTGTTTCCACTGCATCTTTTTTTCAGAATGTGAAACCAGAGCATGTATTATTATTATTATTATTTTCCAGAGGATTTCTCGTTTTGACTCAGTTACTGCTGTTTGTACACATTAATCATATCCAGTTCAGCTATAAATACAAACAAACCCACATATTCTCTGCAGTCAGATCTTGCCTATGTAATATTGTGGAGCAACAGATGAAAAACAGATCAGGAGCCGATATCAGCAAACAAGATGAGAGGATTTCACTACCAAACAATACTTAAAAAAACATATTCCTATGTTGCTACATTAGAATATTGGATTTATATTATTCATTCTGTAAAATTCAATTATTTCAGGGTTTTTTTTTCCAGAGATAAAATAGTTATGACATTAATCCTTATGATGAGGATGCAACCAGTGCAGATTTCAGGCCTTATCTTTCAGTTCAGTGACACCAGTGGTTGGTGGTGGAAGAAACCAAAGCAAGTGGCTCAAAAATATTCTGAACTGAATTCTCCGGCAGGGAAAAAAATATTTTTTTGACTTAACCAATTGCTACAATTTGCTAACACTTGAAAATGATTGTAAATAAAATCTAAATAAATATAATTTGGGTAGATTATATATTCTTCAATTCAGGAATGCTTTAACCCAGCGTGAAACTAAACGTTATGTTTGCTGTGAATTTGGGAGTTTCTGGTGCAGCCAGAAATCTGACGCACACAAGTTTCCGCTAACAGGCATGACGGACGACGAAGCTGCTCCTCTGGGCCCCCTGGGGTGAATCTGAAGACTTATGGTGTTGGAGTCACACTGAAAGGAGCTAGCCTAACAGTGAAGCTATTCAAGCCTGAAACAGCATCTAAATACTAATATAGCAGCTAACGCTAATGTCAATGTCCAAAGTCCACATTTTTAATGAAACTCCATAAATGATCATCAGTTCTGGAAACACTGGGAAGCTGAATGGGTAAAATAACACTCTGCTCCAATCTGATGGCTGAAGAACATAAATAAATTAAAACAATAAATGTCTTTGTAATTGTGCTAATTTGTCATTTTATTTCATAATCTAGCAGTAAAAAGGGTTTTTAAATAGAAAATGTTGCTGATTTTATTGATATGTTGATTATAAAGCAATTAATTAATTACAGACCCTGAAATTAACTTGATTAAAATGATTAATGAAGTCCCACCACTAACACACACACACACACACACACACACACCCCCACACACACACACCCCCACACACACACACACACACACATTTAAGATTCTTCCTGGAGAGGTGCTGTGTAAGTTGTGAACGCCCGGCCCAGATGTGAGCAGCACTACAGGCTCTCACCATATGGCTCACTTTTCAGCTGATACTCGCCGGACCCGATGGATCCCGTCAGCACCAGAGGAATTCTGTGCATCTGTCCCGGTCCAGCTGTGAGGAGTCCCCGTGTTCGGAGAAAGACCCTGGGGTGTGTGTGTGTGTGTGTGTGTGTGTGTGTGTGTGTGTGTGTGCGTGCAACTGATTTCACTGTTGGCTAATTCAACAAAGTTTCAATAGAGTGGCCAAGCACACAAGTCTGAAATATTTATCAGGGACTTGACAAAAAGATGAAAAATAAATGAAAGTCCTTTTTCATGGTCCTCCAGATTTTCAAAGATTTGCTCATTAATTCTGCATGAAAATTTCATTTAATTTGTGCACAGGCTGTAAATGTCTGCTTACAGCTGAGCACCAAAGTATCCACACCCTGAAAACTTCTCCACTTTCATCATACTGAAATAAAAAACAGCAACATAAAAACTGTAAAGTCAAAATTCTGATTTGTCTGTGTGTTCAGCCCCTTCACTCTGGCACCCCTAAAGCAATCCAGTGCAACTAATGGTCTTATGAAAATAAACAGTTCCCTTCATAATTTAATACTTTTTGCTTTAAGCTTTGGAAATAAAATTGATATATGTTTCCAGAGCACAAATAATTAAATTAAGAATCTCTGAGTCGTGGAAAGAGGCTCAATATTTTTTTATTGAGTTAATTGCAGGGTCTGTAATTATTTAATCACATTTTTTTTTTTATCAAAAAGTACATAGACAAGATTTTCAATTCAAAACATATTTTTGCTGCTAAATTATTAAACAAACATATGAGCTCAACATTGTTTTTAATTTGTTTTGTCCTCAAAACAAATTAAAATGTGGACGCTGTGAACGCTGACATGAGTCTGTGCTATTTTAGGCTTAAATAGCTTCAGTAATTCTTTTTATGACAAGTCTTTTTCAGCTGCTACTCGATCATTTGTAATCAAAAATGAATCTCCAATGGACCAAGAGAAGTGGCTTTGTTGTCCATCTGTTGTTACTGGCTGTAGCTTATGCATCAGATTTACATCAGAAATGCAACCAGAACCTTTGTAGTTTTTTCTTTTAAAATGCAATTAATTGCATTGAGTATCACACACATCAGGGAGACGTTTAGGACAGGATTAGGGTATAAAATAACATCCTGG
Organism: Poeciliopsis gracilis; assembly: GCA_911649635.1. Classification (NCBI taxonomy): domain Eukaryota; kingdom Metazoa; phylum Chordata; class Actinopteri; order Cyprinodontiformes; family Poeciliidae; genus Poeciliopsis; species Poeciliopsis gracilis. The sequence continues at coordinate 7,673,072 of CAJVRI010001154.1, forward strand.
TACAACTAGAAACCTACCAGGTCGTTCACTGTGTGGAATCATCTTTCTTCATCAGAAGCTGGTCAGAGTTGAGTCAGGCTGCATGAGGAAGACTGGGGTGGAGCTTCAACTTCCAGCAGGACAATCACCCTAAACATACAAAGATATAGAGTGGTTTACACCAAAATAAATATATGTGTTAGAACGGTCTAGTCAAAGTCCAGAGCTGAATTGAAATGAGAAATTGTGGAAAGACTTTAAAATCAACACTTCTGTTGACGTGTCAGATAAAACAATGCAATTTGTGGATGTGACAATGTGAAAATGTCCAGTGAGTGTTAAAAAATGATCCTATAGAGAAAAACTACCACAAAAACTTGGCAATTATTCCAAATAAAGATGTTTTAACTAATCATCAAGTATCTGGATGAGGATCTGAGCCGAAACAGGAACATGGATGTTTATTATCAGTCGAGCTGCAGAAGCAGTTTTTTTTCTGTTGACTCCACGGCTGACTCTAACAGGAAGGGAGGAAAAGCACATGAAAACTTTTTTTATTATTCATGAAACTTAGGATTCTCTCAGTGTTGCTCAACTTCCGTAGATATTATTAATACTTCCAGAGTCAGGAAGATTTCAGGACCGGGACACTTGAAGGGATGACACTGCCCTCTGTGGATCAGATCAGCAAGGAGAACCGAGTCGCTGAGCACAGAAAATGTTTTCATTTTTTATTCTGGGTTATAAACTTTACAGATATGAAATTTATATTTTTATGTCGCATTTTGAGCAAATATTCCTAACAGCATTCATGCTTTTCAAAAAGTACAAAAATAAAAGGTGAAGCCAAGAACATGAACTTCAAATCACGTTGCAATAGAAAACAGAAATTCAAGGTTTCAAAATAAAAGAGTTGGAAGACCAAAATCGTTCAGGAAAGTTCATCCAAACACAGATCAGGAGAAACCAAACACCTGAGCAGCAAACTGGATTCAGTGTAATAAATCCTTTAGCTAAAGTTTCATATCCACAGCTTTTCAGGTGGATTTGTTGCATTTCACAACCACAGCTTTAAGATTTTCACCACTGATCAAATTCAGATACCTCCAAGCGCCGCCCTGCTGGAAGCAAACACTGCAGTCATAAACCCACCATAAAGGCGCTAACTGGTAACCGTCCAGTTACTGGTACCACGCTCTGCCTAAGAAGAGTTTTTATTATTACTATGGTATAAAAACTGCTGAACTGAGCATAAAATGAGGAGATTCCAGGAAAATAAATATCCTGACAACATTTAGCATTCAGCCCCTCCCCCACTTGTTGACAGAAGGAGAGAAAGTTCTTTCTGTGGGAAGCATAAATTTGAAATTTTCTGTGCAAGAATTTCTTTTTCACCATTGAATTTATCAAATTTTAATCTATTTTTTTGCATTAACATGAAGTCAAAGGTCATGCCTTCCAGCACTGAAAGATCTCCTGGTCTCAAGCAGAGGCAGATGAGTTCACCGTCCGCATCCGAAGGTTTTGTTCCAGTCCTCGTACAGCACCAGGTCTTTCGCCGACACGCTGGGTCGAACCGTCTTCAAGGCCTCCTGGAAGTCGGCGTAGAGAATCGGCCTCACCTGATCTGCGCTGATGGTGGCAATGTCGTTGAGCTGGATGCTGCGTATGGGGCCCAAGGCGGCTTCCCGGCACAGCTGGGTCATGTCGGCGCCGGAGAAACCCTCTGTGGCCGCCACCACACTCTCCAGCTCCTGTCCTCTCAGGTGGTTTCTCTCCTGCACCATGAGATTGGTCACGATCTGCCGCCGGGCGCCCGCTTCGGGCAAGGGGACGTACAACCGCTTGGCCAGGCGGCGCCGCGCGGCCTCGTCGATCTCCTGGGGCCGGTTGGTGGCGCCGACCACCAGGATGCGATCATCGGCTGCAGTGGCGGCGCCGTCCAGCTGAACCAGGAACTCCGTCTTTATCCTGCGGGACGAGTCGTGCTCCCCGTCTGTCCGCTGGGACAGCAGGGAGTCGATCTCATCGATGAAAATCACCGCCGGTTGGTGGCAGCGGGCGATGGCGAACAGCGCCCGGACCATTTTCTCTCCTTCGCCCACCCACTTGGACGTTAGCGACGAGGCGCTGATGCTGAAGAAGGTGGCACCGGACTGGCAGGCGATGCATTTTCCAATGAGCGTTTTCCCCGTTCCCGGGGGCCCGAACAACAGGATGCCTTTAGGTGGCCCGCGGAGCCCGGTGAAGATGTCGGGACGCAGCATGGGCCACACCACAATCTCCTTTATGGTCGTCTTAGCAAACTCCAGGCCAGCAATGTCGTCCCAGGAAACCGGCGGGCCATGATCCATGATCTCACTCATGATCAGCTCCACTATCTTTGGCTCAAAGTTCTTCAGTCGCTCATCCAGGATTTGAAGTTCTGGGTTGGAGTTTTTACTGCCGTCTTCCTCGTCCGGCCGGGGCATCGGTGACACAAACTTGGAGAACGCCCCTCGAGATCTGGTGGCCCCCAGAGACTTTTTCATGGCCGCCGCCATCCCAGGCGGATGGCCTCTCTGAGGCTGGTAGGAGTGTTTCTTCTGCTGATCGACGATGAACTGCTCCCGGGCGGTTTTGAAGTTGCTCAAGGCGCGGGGTTCGGTTGCCCCTGGACCTCCATGTTGGCCGCTAACGCCCTCACTTGTGTCCGGACTGTAAAAGTTCTTCCGTTTGGATGGGTTTGAGGAGGGGAAGAAAGTGGACTGATGGGTTTGTGCAGCTCCTGAAGGACCAGATGAAGAAGAATGACCAAACGCTGACTGAGGTCGTAATGCGGATCGAGGTGCAACGCTTGAATTAACTAAGATCCCATCTGAAGTTCTCGGTCTCTCTGTTAGATTCCTGGTAAGGTTGTTAACCTCCGAGCTGGACGGTGCTCGACTGGCTGTAGTAAACTGAACCTGAGCTGCGGCGGGGTCCCCTCTGCTCTCGTATCCCACGGGTACGTCAACATCTGCTGGTGCCACGAGGAAGCTTGATCTTCCTGAACTCGCCTGAATCATCCTCTGCACCGAGGGAATCTGCAGCACGCTCTCTGCCGTTAGCGACGACGCCCATTTGTCGCTGAGATTCCTCTGACTGCGGGCCAGATGGAGCGCGCTTTCTGCATAGTTGTTGAGCCCCGTTTGGGGGTCATCCGAGTCCAGCACGGCGGCGTAGCGCTCCGAGTAGGTCCTGAGCAGACCGGCCGCGCCGGCCTGAGAAAGCTGGGCGCTTGCCCATGCATACTGAATGGAGAGGATGTGGGCCCGGTAGGCGTCGGCCTTCTGTTCAGGTGTGCAGCTGCCAGATGAAATGTCTAAGGACCTGTGCTGCCATTCCTCCAGGTGTGCGCCGCTCATGCCTGGTCTGCTCCGGCCTGATGGAGGAGAGGGGACAAACGTTATGAAAAATACATGACCTCTGTCAACGCCAAGGCCCGCTCCACATCTGACCCAGACGGAGAAAAATGCTCTTCTTCACAGTTTGTGATGAAAAATAAAAAAAACACAAACAGGATTCAGAGGAAAATAGACATTTTAGTCTCTCCAGGATTTCACACTGTGAAAAATCACTGATTATGTGGTGCTACTTTGAAAGTTCACAAGGAATTTATTTTTTCCCTTCCAAAATATAGAAGAACAAAACAAGAGCAAAAATACAACTGACAGACAGACTGGACTGCATTATGTAACGTTCATAAAGAATGTTTAACACAGTAGTTAAAACAGTTTGTTATGAGACAGATGATCAGTGAAAAGATTATCTGACCAAAAACAACCAATCAGAAACAGGAGGAGGGTCTAAGCACTGTCTATCAAACTTATGTACTTGCTGCTAAATGTGGTAACTGATGTTTATAGTCCCAGTTACTGGGTATTGATAGTATTCACTGTAAATCACATTTCTTAATGAGGGCCAGTAAAATTATTTCCAAATAATTTTAGTATTTAACAACCTAAGTGACCTAAAACAGGGAAACTTAAATTTTACTTATCAGACAAGGAGGAAATGTTTGTCATGTTTTTATACAGTGTAAATATCTGATTTCAGCTGCAGAAACTATTGGAATGCATTGTCATTCTATTATTTGCATAGAACTGTACATTTTGAAAAAATGTTATTTCTCATTCTAAGCAGTTAGAACAGCAATAATCAGCAAGAGCAAAATCACAATTTCAAATACATTTACAAAAGTTCCCAAAAGTATTCAGACCTCTTGAGCTTTTACACATCCTGTCACTTTACACTTTGTTGCTATTTTAACGTAGCAAACTGACGCAAAGCAGCACATCTTAATACCTGTGATGTCACTTGTGTTTGTATTTAACCGCCTATACTCTGACGTCCTTAAATAAAACCTATTGCAACAGGAATGTTCATAAATTAGTAGAGTCCAGATATGTGTAAAGTTCTCAATCTCCATATAAATCCAGCTCTGTGAAATCTCCAGATGTTTGTTAGAGAAGGTCAACAAATAGGAATAGGAAGGAGAAAGTCAATGTTGAAAGAAAGTAACACAATGGAGACATTTTATTTCCAGGAAACCTCTGAAAACTTTTCAAGGGAAGTTCAGCCTGGGGATTCAAGAAATATTCCATGTCGGAAACTTCCCATAGTAATCAATTCTGGGAATATTAATTATCATTTCAAACATAAACATGTTGTTTGGCATGTTTCCAAGCTTACATGAAGAACTTTGTGGACTTTCATGGAGTCCCAATAATATAGCACAGAGTTTGCTGTTGTGAAGAGACAAAATGCGGAAGTTATGCTAAACAGATATTTACTAACTTCCATAATTTTGTCCTCCAGACGTGGCCTTTTTACAGTTAATACCCAAAACACGTCACAGCTCAGAATAACCGGAATCACTTACAGTCGGGACAGCCTTCCTGTTAGCTCTCACCAGGTTAAAGATGCTAAAGGAGCAGCCAACTTTATCACGCTCACTGTCACGACCACTGCTTCACTTTAAAACGCCATAATTTTACTCTTGATTCCCGCCAATCGGCTTCCTTTTCCGTGACGCCACTTCCTGTCTCGTCCCAGTTCTCTCTGAGTCCCACAGTGAATTTTAATGAATTTAGGATAATCAGAGCAAAATATAATACGTTTTTTTTTCAAACAGCATTTTTTTTTTTTGTTTGGAAAAAAAGCAGAGGTAACTCAATTTAAAAAGTTTTCTCAACGAGAATGGAACGAGACCAAAAACTGGTTACACTTCGTCGTTCAGATATGTTATAATTCAAAAAATATTCTCTAAATTATGTTTATTGTTTACTATAAAGAATTGTCTTTCACATAGAGAACATATTATTAATTTTGAGACTTTGTAATATCCTTTCAAGTTGTGAATGACAATCTTTCAGTTTGAACAAAGGTTTATGTCTCCATCATGTGGCCTGAACACGATAACCGCAGATGACTCGCCGCCATGTTGTGAGTGGCAACGTTGACGAGCCCAACAGAAGCTGTGCAATATTGTACTGTTTAAAAATATTGTACTGTTTAATAAAGCTGTTGCTTTATTGTGAAACATTAGAGGTACAACGCTCTTTTGAAAGGCATCAGATACCAAATGAATTCATCGACAAAATATGTATTCATATATTTTGTCAATACTGTTGCATTATATTTTATTGCAATCTGCGCACTTCATTTAGTTTAATGAGGATTAGAGAATAAACGAATGAATGATTAAGACTGCTTTTTTATATTTCTCTTATCAATTCCACAGACCGTTGTTACAATTTTTAAATATTATAATTTTTCTATCATTATTTATTAAATGTACAGAAAAATGTATAAAAGTATAGCAAGCTGAATAGTAAAAGAAATTGCTAAAAATATGAAAAGACCTAAAAAAAAATAGACTGATTTTGACTAGGTAACATGACCTGGAAGCTATTACATAAAAATAATACATCTTTACTAAAAAAAAAAAAAAAAAAATAGATAAAAAGGGTTACAAAAGAAAAAACACGTGTGCCTCATCTAGACTAATAGATTACGCGTCAATCAGTCACGTGACCTGAAAGCTATTGAAGAAAAATATCTATAAAATATAAAAAAGACATAAACTGGAATAAAAATATATTTAATATATTAAATAAGGATTTTTCACTAAAGATAGAAATCTCTTAACTTTTTCTCCTAACTGCTGGTAAGAGTTTTATATGAACAGGAAAATATTTGTGGAAAATAGATGCATGCAAATATTGTCAGGCTAATAATTTACTTTGCCACAGAATGTCTCTCCCTGCCAACTTGGGGAAATAAAATGTTAGTCCGTTTTCTCATCACTGTGTGAGAGTTTGAGCGACAGGGCATACATAGCGCCTGCGTTAGTTTATCGCTTGAGTGCGTTGTGTTCTGGGAAATGTAGTACATTTTGTAAAATGGATCCACCTCTCGACTTTTACTCTGACTGAATTTACAAAATGTTTCATTTCCTCATAGATATTTTTAAAATTCGCCCACAGTTTCTTTTGTGCTACATTAAAATCGTTTCCTGTAAACTACGCTGGGTGTTGCTGATGTCTGAAACAACATTACCCAGAATGCTAGACTGCTGTGTTTATACTGTTGATAGCTGATGCCTGAGATTCCAAATGAAAAAAGCACACGCTGTAGAGGGGGATGTGATGTATTGTTGAAATGGAAGCGTAAAGTTAGTATCCAGTTTGTGTTCTGAGAGGTTCGTATTTACTTTTGTAGCTTTTAGCGACGCGCAGAGGAAGAGTTTACTGTTAGCATCTGAAGCGGTAGGAGCCCGTTAGCCGCTTAGCTAAAGTGGAGACAGGATGTGAATGAATCCGGACGGGACCAGCCCCAGGAACCGGAGCAGCACAGAGCCAGTCAGACAGACACACCCTTGTCTGGGAAGAGGAACGGAACCGAATCAGCCCTGCAACGTGCAGTAAAGACCCTTCATATCTCACCCCAACATGTGTTAGCCTCTAGCTGCTGGATTCATCCAATTGGAAACCAGTTTGAGCCCAGTTAAAAGTGTGGACTTAATATGACGGACTCATCAGCACCATCATGGCTTGGAGAGAGGTGATAATCCCCAGCAGGCTGTCTGCCGCAGATCCAGCCTCCACCCACGGCTGACCCGCACACACCAACCCAGACTTTGTAGCCGTGTTTGTGGTCAGCGTGGAATGATGAGCTCTCCCATGTACACCTTTGTTAGCCGCGACGATAACAGCACTATTTATGCAGAAGTGTCTAAAATCCTGCTGTCCACCGGACACTGGAAGAGGCTGAAAAGAGACAATCCCAGATTCAACCTCATGCTCGGCGAGCGGAACCGGCTGCCATTTGGACGCCTTGGTGAGTGACGTGCTGCATTTGGTGTCAACCCACCCAGTAAGGCTGCTATGAGGCTCCATGTCTTCATTGTGTAGAAAAAAAAAACCCGTTTTGTTCTGCAGTTTAACCCAAAAGTTCTCAAATTCAAATGATGTAACTCAATTATATTCATTAAACACAGAATTATTGATTCCAAGCATTTATTAATGTTAATTATGATACTTAAAGTTTGTGTCAGTTTCCCACAAATGATTACTTTACCTAAATAAGCAATACTTATTTAAAATTCAGAAATGTAATTCCCAGTACAGTAATTTGGAAGAGTCATAACTTGGCAGTTCCAGAAGACAGTCACTGAGTCAATGGAAAGTTGAGTGGAAGGAAAAAAGCATGGCTTGCTTCAAGAGAAATCCCACACAGTTTGTCACATATGAACCAGAGATGACGTCAGCAGGAAGTTTTAAATTTATATTTGACTGGAAATTTGGAAATAAAAATTCCCAGATTACTGGAGGAAGAGTGGAAAAACATGAATCAGATTGCTTAAAGTTTATTTATCTTTCTGTGTGTAATAAACTAAATATTATGAGTTTCACTTTTAGAACTGAAACAAGCAGCGGCTGTTTCATATATATTAGAAACAGTTGATGGAAACTGCAAATCAAAATAATTTTCTCAGTTTCACAAAAACCTTTTTGCGTGCTTGCAGTAGTTTTTGGCTTTTCTGAAGAAGAGTGAATGTGCTAATGGGGAGATTGAAACACATTTGCTGAATAAGTTATGATGTAGCTAAAATTCCCATCCACCCAGGCACAAAACTCAGAAAAATTCAGTCCAAACCACTGACTTCTGAAATGGTTCCTGTTTATTACAGCATTATCTGACATCAACATCTGATTAAAAAAAAAAAATAATAATAATAATAAAAAAAACTAATTTGCATGTTACTTTTTTATAACATTTCAAGAGTTTGATTATAATTCACATGACAGTTGGCCAGAAAAGCAGCCTGCTGTGACGTGAAAACAAGCTGTTCATTTCTGCAGCTAACATTTGATTTTAAACACAGGGCAGCCATGTTGGATTTTAAGGTTTTTGTTAAACATTTTCCTGTTTATGACTTCAACTTCAGAATGACTCGAGTGTCACTGGAACATGGTGAAATGTCGTCATGTTGATGTTTCAGGCCATGAACCAGGACTGGTGCAGCTGGTGAATTACTACCGAGGAGCAGACAAGCTGTGCAGGAAGGCGTCGCTGGTCAAGTGAGTCTCTGTCTTTTTCTCAGACCCATTTGTTTCTGTTGTCTCGTCTGAAAGCTGATCAGCCAGAGGGAATAAAATCAGCTGACGGCTCTCCTTCTGGGCCATTAGGCTAATAAAGACCAGCCCAGAGCTGTCAGACTCCAGCAACTGGTTCCCAGAATCCTACATCATTTACCCCACCAACCTCAACACCCCCGTCGCCCCGGCTACCAACGGCATCAGCCACCTGAAGAGCAACCCGAAGACAGACGAGCGGGAAGTCTTCCTGGCTTCTTACCATGCTAAGAAGGAGAGCGGAGAGGGAACGGTGTGGATCGCCAAGTCTTCTGCTGGAGCTAAAGGTACAGACTGGTTTCTGACTCAGCTGCTGGTTTATCTTTATGGTCGGCTTTTGAGCTGATGCTAAAAGAGATATTTGTGTTTTTATCCATCCATCTATTTATCTGTTCATTCAATCTTTCATCTTTTCATCAATCCATCTACCCACCATCCATCAATGGCGCAATTTTAGCAGATCTTCGGCATTTATAGTCACCATTGAACTGATAGAACCTAAACTTTGCCTGCATGTATTGATCTCATGATTTGCTGGTAGAAACTTAAGCTAACTTTTCCTGTTCACCGGATTCTGATCTCACATGATGCCAATCAGCTGCTGGACTACATTGACAATCAGGGACAGGTTCATGTTATCCAGAAGTACCTGGAGAAACCCCTACTGCTGGAGCCGGGTCATCGGAAGTTTGACATCAGGCAGGTGTTTCAGCCACGCTGCGCCTCTGGAGAATCTGCCTCAGATGCCTGACTCTCACCTGCTCTGTCATTGACAGGAGCTGGGTTCTGGTGGACCATCAGTATAACATCTACCTGTACCGGGAGGGCGTGCTGCGGACCTCGTCGGAGCCCTACAACAGCGCAGACCTGCAGGACATGACCAGCCACCTGACCAATCACTGCATTCAGAAGGAGCACTCCCAGAACTACGGCCGCTATGAGGAGGGCAACGAAATGTTCTTCGACGAGTTCAGGCTGTACCTGCTCAACACTCACAACGTCACCCTGGAGACGACCATATTACCTCAGATCAAACACGTCATCAAGTGAGTTGATTCCTGTCTCAACAACAGTTCAGTCTGCTGGAAACTGTGGAGCAGATGTAGAGTGGAGGGGAGTTAGTTTAGGTGGTCTTAAGGTCAGAATATTAGGAAACCTGAGAGTAGTTTCAGTCTGATTGGGAGAAAAATTGCAACATTTGTTACATTTTCAGCTGGTTCTCTTTCTGACTGTACTGTGTCAACCAATCTAAACCGTTTGAAAAATCTGTTCCCCTCTCTGCCTGTGGTGGCGCTGCACCAAGAACCAGTGAAGGACACAACACAAATACCTCTGAAGAAGACACTGAGCGCAACTTTCTTTTTCACAAAATGAAAACAAAACTGGAGTCGCGTCAGTTGTTTCCAGTTACTGGATTTCTCTTTTGTTTTTGGTAAAATACTGAGTCATTTCTCCCACTTGTGCTATACTAGCATGTTTTTTCTGGTTGTATTTACCCAAAGTGCCCTGTGCTTTAGTCCACTTCCTGTTTTTGACGTTCATGTGTGCATGTATTGATCTCATGATCACTTCAACTGAACTGAGACCGAGGTTTGCAGGCAAACAAGAGTTGCATTCACACCTTCCCAAACGAACCGAACCGTTCTAGGCAAACAAACTGGAATCTGATTAAAGCAAACTCAGCAGGGCTGGTGTGAATGCCCTCTGATTCTCCCTGACTCCTGTTCAGGAGGGAAACTGACATCATCCAGCTAATCCCAATGTGTTCCCTGTCTGAAACTACGACCTGGTTCCTGCTGCAAGTTCTGGTTCTGTCCAGGACCTTCCTGTTCTGGTGGATGTTACACTGAACCACCACATGACTTTTTAAAATGCTATTTCAGTGCATCTCACTGGAAGAAAAACAATAAATTATTAACAATTTAATTTTTACAGATGATTGATTATTAGTACTGGTTAGTTTGAAGACAAAGTGTAAAAAACGTAGAGGCACCAACATCAAGTCCTTTATCTGAACAACTGAACGATAACTAATGCTTGCTGAATAAAACCTGCAGTAGGAAGCACATACCTTGTATTTTAAAGTTTTAAACTTTACACATCCTGCTAGCTTGAGGTAAGTAGCGAACTCAGAGCGCCAGAGTTTGTCTGTCCAACATGTCTTAACGCGGTTATTACTGGACGCTGAGAAGACTTTGGTGTCGTTTCAGGAGCTGCCTGTCGTGCATTGAGGCGGCCATCAGCACCAAGCACCTGTCCTACCAGAGCTTCCAGCTCTTTGGCTTTGACTTCATGGTCGACGAAAACTTCAAAGTGTGGCTCATCGAGATCAACGGCGCTCCAGCCTGCGCTCAGTCAGTAACGCTGTTCACAAATCACTTTTATTTGTGTTTCCAATCATATTTTAATGGTTTTCCACCTCCTTGGTTCAGGAAACTCTACCCAGAATTATGCCAAGGCATCATTGACGTGGCGATCTCCAGCGTCTTCACACTCAACAGTGACTCATCGTCCGCTTCGTCGTCGCCTTACTCCTCCTCCCCGTCTTCTCTCTTCACCTCCAACTCCTGCTCCTCTCCGAAGCTGAGGGGTCCTCTGCACGTGGGCCCTTTCACCCGCCTCTAGGGGCCTCCGCCCAAACCTCGCCCAGCAAGAGAAGCACATGTGGAGACACTTGGCTTCTATAGTCGGTTAAATGATGGAGAAGATGGTGGCAGATGGTCACACTGCAAAAACACAAAATCTTACCAAGGACTTTTGGTCTAGTTTCTAGTCCAAATGTCTTAGTAGAAATATAAGACAAAAACTTAGAAGTAACTTTTCAGTAAGATCTATGAGCTTGTTTTGAGTCAGTAAACCTTTAATATTGATGAAAAACTTCTTCTGGCAGATTATTTCACTAATAACACAAGAAAAATTTCTTGCAATAGGTGAAATAATCTGCCAGTGGAATTATTGATTCCATCAACATGAAGGAAGCTCATATATTTTGCTGAAAAGTTACTTTCAAGTTAGTTTGTCTTATTTACAGTATTCCATGATACCTGCACCAAAATGGTCTAGTTGGAAAGATTTTGTTTTTGCAGCGCACCGAACACTGTGAGGGTTTCTGACCCTTTTTTCCTCCATTCTGAGCGGATGGATGGATGGATGGATGGATGGATGGATGGGTGGGTGGATGGATGGATGGATGGATGGATGGATGGATGGATGGATGGATGGATGGATGGATGGATGGATGGATGGATGGATGGATGGATGGATGGATGGATGGATGGATGGAGTATGGTTGGATGGAGGATGGATAGAGGTGTGAAGGAAGTTGAGATGCTCCAGATGAGTCTTACCGTGCCTTACATTTCCAGCCACTCTCCCTGAAGCAGACGCTAAACGTGGCTTTGTGATTGGCTCGTACTCGTTCTGCAGAAACCACCTGCTCTGTTGCTACACATGACCAATGCCCACAACACAATGACTGGATTATGTGATGTGTCATTCTAGTTGTCTCTTTTTAACATGCAAAAGACCGGTTCTACTCATAATTATGGTTTAAGATCTTCTTGAAGTGTAGCATTTATGAACAACATGAGTGATCAGACACTACATGTTTATGTGGAGAAGCAGCTGGGAGGAGAAACGGACTACAAACAAGATGTTTTCTCATTTTTCAGTTCCTTGTGAGTGACACCAATCATGGTTTTTAATATAGAAATAATGTTGAAAATTACCTGAGATACTATTTCTGAGACCAACACCTACTGGCTCTCACAGAGAAACATGTTGCTCACCCAGATTATTGCAGATTGGGAAGTTGGAATATCTAGATGCAATTCTACTTGAGGCAGCCAATCCAGGGTCACCATTTACTCTCCTTAGCCCTGATTGGCTGTACCTCCAGATAAGGAACACTATAGATGTTAGCTAGTCCTAACACAGCTTCACTGTGCTAATGAATGTATTTCAAGAGGGTTTGAACTGTTAAAATGAGCAGCTCTGAGAGTTTTTAGACGCAGGTTTTAGCTTCTCATGAGGCTGTGACGTCACAAATCCTGGGAGTTTACAATATTAGAGTGATGCTCGTTTGGTGCCTCACCCAGATATTATCATCTGGGGTGATAATATCTGGACATGAAAATTATGAATGACTGCCTTTTTGTGTTATTTTTTTCAAATGAGCATTCTTGACATCCCTAGTAAATTAGCGCCCATTTCAACAGTATCAAGATTCATGTCTGCAACCCTGAAAGACCTTTTGTATTCCAGCCTTCTTAGTGGATTAAAAAGGAGAGGAACACAACATGAAGGAGAAGAGTCTAGTATTAAAGTGTTGTAAGCAAAAATATTTTATGATTTTTTTTGTTTTGTTTTTAAAGAGAGCATGTTTGTAGAAAAGCATGTAGCATTCGGCTCCAGACAGAAACTGTTGTTTTGTTTTGTGTTTTCTGGTGCAGTTAGATGACGCATCATCATGAGAGCAACGTGTTGGTTTTGTTTTTAAGCATTTGGACGTGAAATAGAGTAGTTAGTTAGTGGAGAATGTTTCAAATTATTATTTGAAACATTTAATGACCCTCTGAAATTGGGTTAGCTGAGGTCAGCATTTTTATTTTAGCTAAATGTCTGTGATTGGTAGTCAGATGTTTGTGGATTTTTTGTTACATTTAATTTCAGCTCAAAATGAGTAATTGTGCATGTTTAGTCTGATTTTCCTGAAGTCGGTCAAACATGTCCTGTTTCCTTCAGATACAAAGGGAAACTGTTTCTGTAAAGGGCATTTGTCATCACTCTTATAACTTCTAGTTTTCCACTGAGCTCGTAGTTTAATTAATTTCAATGTCTGAAATTTTGCAAAAAATTGTAAAAAAGAATATAATGAAGGACATTAAGGAAGGAGAAAGTAGTTGCCGTTGCAAATGAGGAAGTTAGGAGAAAATGGCCGCCCCAGAAGAATGTGGAAAAGATGAAGGTTGTTATGGAGTTTTATTGGACTGTGGGAAAGGCATCTTAGAGCAATAGTTTAGAGAAATAAAATCCCAGTGAACTACACATTCACTTAGCTCAAACACAAAGGAAAGAAAAAGATTCTGCAGCTCAAAGAAACATTAAATGTGGCTCATTCACTTTGACAACCAATAAAATAAAGGCAGGATTTGATTAATCTAGTCTTTTAGTTTCTTTCTTGGGTGTCTGACTCTGAATCAGGTGATATTTGCCTTTTGTACTCACTGTGTTTTTAATATCCATAATGACTGGGAAAATCCCAGAAGTGGAATATGATGGAAGCAGGAAGAGTCTGAGAGAGAAGGGTGCCTTTAGCGGGACAAAAAAGGAAACATTAAAAAGCACCTTTATTATGTTGCATTGAAGTAAACTTTTCAAAATCATGATGTCAGTTTCTTTACGTTGTTTGAGCATATTTTTATTCTACTGTTTTTAAAGTATTTCTCTAATTTTTACCAAAGATGAACTCTTGTTTGTTTGGCAGAATGAAAGAAAAAGCAAACATTCTGGTTGTGTTTCTTTTTTCCCCTGATGTAACGTTTAGTTTTAAGCTTGCATGAACATCTGTCTTCATGATGAACAGTGTTAGAATAAAATCAAACATTTGTCTCTAATTCTTTAATCTGTGATTTATTTTGATCATTCAGATAATCGGGCAGAAATGTGAAATATTTGTGCAAGTATTTTAAAAATATATATATTTTTTATGATACGGACTCAGAGGAATCCAGGTGAAGAAATAAAACATCAGTTTTAATTTGGAGACTTTGGGAGAAGAGCAGAACTCTTTTTGGAGTTCTGCTCCAAAAAGAGAACCAACAATTGGCATATTTGGGATTTCATTTATTTCAGTAATGCAAAGTACAAAAGCCACACATATTATGGAGCCTTTGGGTTGTCTACCTTTTCCCTAGTACAGTTTTTCCTTCCACTTAACTTTTCACGAAACAGCTTGGAGATGGTACTCGGTGAATTTGAAATGACCTTTGACTTGTACCAGTGACCCGAATTCTGATAATTGTAGTTTTTGTTTCTTTAGATGTTCTTCTATTCTATAAATATAAAATATGCTTTGATAAGAAAAATGTATTTCAACCCCAGTTAAACTTTTACCCTCATAAAAAGGACATAAATCCTGAGGGAGAATCTTTGTTATGTAAAACAAAGATGTAGAACTGTTTCAGTTTATTTACCATCAGTTCTGTCTATGTGCGCGGATCATGGGGTGTTTGAGCCCCAGCAGGTTTTGTCATGAACAATAAATCCGGTAAAAGCGGCGCAGATTCCCGCCGGGCGCGGTGGCGCGCGCCTGTAATCCAAGCTACCGGGAGGCTGAGGCTGGCGGATCGTTTGAGCTCAGGAGTTCTGAGCTGCAGTGGACTATGCCGATCGGGTGTCCGCACTAAGTTCGGTATCGATATGGTGCTCCTGGGGGAGCCCGGGACCACCAGGTCGCCTAAGGAGGGGTGCATCGGCCCAGGTCGGGAACGGAGCAGGTCAAAGCCCCCGTGCCGATCAGTAGTGGGATCGCGCCTGTGAATAGACGCTGTAGCGCAGCCTGAGTAATACAGCGAGACTCAGTCTTTTTAATGCATCCACGCCTCATCTTTTTTACACCGCCCCACTATCTACTACCCAACCTCAGCAGTAAAGCGTCCAGGAGCAACAAGAACCTCACGTTTTATACCCAAAACCACGACAGAGTCTTGGTTCCACAGCGCCTCCAACTGGACAGCAACGCAAACAGCAACTTTCAGTGCTTTGCTTTTCTCTTCCTGATTCTCCTTCAGGATTTATGTCCTTTTTATGCGGGTAAAAGTTTAACTGGGAATAAACATATATTTTTCTTCTCTCAAAGATCATGAAAAGACAGTAAACATTCTGAATCTGTGCAAAATACAATAATATCTACAGAAACAAAATACCTAATAAAAATGTAAAATTATTCCACTGTTATCTGGGAGAGTAAATATAAAAAATAGTGTGAAATTCACACGTTTTGCTTACAGAAGAGGAAAAATTTTAAATGGTGCCTTAAAAAATCAACTATTGTGAAAAATACTTTTTATCACTCGTATCAAGATCAATTTTTGAAACGGATACTGTAAACAAAAATGTAAGGCTTTTGAAAAATATGTTCATTTCTGTGCAATCGATACTAATTACAAGGAATAAACGCTTTGGATATTTCAACTTATGGAGTATAATATCACATTTCTCAATGTCATTTTATTTTTTCTATTTGTTTATTCGTGGTCTGGTTTGAGTTTTTTTGCAGCTGGGACCGCCCCCCCTAAAATCCCATTGGCTGCCGCAGCCATAACGTTCGCTCCTATTGGTCGGACGAATCGGGGTCATTTAAGTCCAGCTCTCAACGGCGTCACAGTCAGGTCATTGTCATTACCTGAGTGGAACGGAACCAGCAGCAGAACCAGCAGCAGAACCAGCATGGCGGCCCGCCTTCTTCTCCGCACCTGCCCGCTGAGAGTCCTCCAGCTGAGGGGGGGCAGCGCGGCGAGGCCGCTGCAGCGAACCATGGCCTCTGCTGGGGGTGAGACATGTATTTATAGCCGGGGAGTCACTCCGCTCCACTCAGCCGTGACTCGGACTCAGTCTGGGCGAATGCTGGAAACTGCGTCATTTTCAGTTTTTTAATAATAATCTGCGCATTTTCTCTGCTCTGTGGAAGACCCTAAACCACTTCGTTGTCATTATGTTGTATTTCATGTGTTTAAATGAACGTGGCAACAGTTGGGACAGTAATGAAGGTCATTTGGACTTTGTATTGCGGCCTTTGATGGAGCTTCCTCATTGGCTACTTTCCCTGGACCGCAGCCAGCCTCCCTGCTGATTGGAGGGAAGGTGTCCAGTGACAAAGTTCGCATTTATTGCCACCAAACTATTTAACCACATGCTGTTTTTCAGCTTATTGACACACCGCTTTTTCCCAGGAATCCCAACAGATGAGGAGCAGGCGACTGGCCTGGAGCGACGCACCCTGCAGGCGCTCAAACAGGGAAAAGTGAGTTTCTGTTTCTGATCCATGTTTCTGCTGCAAGAGTTCCTGACATTTTACCAGGGCTCACCAAAACGCATTAACCTCTGAACTAGGCCCCTTTAATGCTTTTATTCACTACTCATTAAGTATTACTTTAATAATAAATTATTAATTACTATGCATTCATTATTTTCTCAGCATTTATATTGTCACATACCTTCTGATTTTAGATATTCACGAGTTCTGCAGAGGAAAGATTTATCAATTTTATGACTTTATCACCAGATAATTCAAATTTTCATCACAATCCTCTTATTTCTAATAAAATCTTCCCTCCACCTTTCTGAGGCTCCGTCTCTGAGCTGTTTTGGTAAACAGTGGTGTATTTTGCTTGATCCTTTGATTTCCACAGGATCCCTACAGCATCCTGAAGCCCAAACAGTACACCGGCTCCAAGACAGACCCCCACATCGTCCCCAGTATCGGAAACAAGAGGCTGGTCGGCTGTCTCTGTAAGAAACTTCTATAAAAGTTATTCAAAGTTGCATAACTACGCTTAAGTTGAGTGATTTTTCTGTTTTTTCTTGTTGCAGGTGAGGAAGACAACACTGCTATCGTGTGGTTCTGGCTCCATGAGGGAGAACCGCAGCGGTGTCCTGAATGTGGGTCTCACTACAAGCTGGTCCATCATGAACTGCCCCATTAGGACTGCTGCGTGCCGCAACGTCAACACCGGACGGCCATGTTGTCCTTCAGTTGAATGTCACTTAACATGTACAGTTTGTCATTAAAAAGAAAAAGAATCGAGTTCCTGTTTGTTTGAGGAGAAAAAATGTGATAAAAACTGAATCAGATCAAAGAAACAGAATCACGTCCAGCAAAGCGCGGCTTTCATACTGCATGTGCAGAAGAGCGTTGACGTCACACAGCAGCGCATTGTTTACAGAAGTAACGGATGCTGCAGTCTATAGATCGATTTAACTTATCAAGAGCCGATCGGACTCATAAGATCATAAGATTAAGGAAAATAGTATTAAAAGTACAACTGCAGCCGCTTCTGAAGAGAAGTTTATTCTGAGAAATTTCATGATTGTAATTTTCAACCATTGTTTACGTTTCATCTGGAGGTGATGATGATGTAAAAGTTTGATTTAATCCTACGAGCCATTCAGACGCTATGAAACAGAATTATTACCACATGAAGAGGAATAAATACATTTTTGAGTGAAAAGATCATAATTGGTCTTTCTTATGCTCACGTGCATAAGAAAATGATGCATATGGGCAAAAAGAGAAAAATAGATTTATGTTGCATTTCTTGCCTTGGATAAACTTTTGGGAAAAAAGGTTTGCTAAATGACCGGTGGTACATGATTCATCGGTATCAATGTAGATGTCCATTGATGTTTTAAAAAATATATATATCAGTGGTCCAATGCAACCGTGATGCAGGACAGAATCCAGGTTAACTGACAAATTAGTCGATGCAACATTAATATAATCAACTCAAATATTCACATCAGTGCATCCCTAGAAACGTCCATTTCACTAATAATTTGGAGTTCACTAATAAACAGTGAACAGGCCTACGCATTTTTGGAACAAATTATAATTTCTAACTTTGTTTTGTAAATTAAACTGATTTTGTGTTATTTTTATCAAACAAAACAACGTAGTGCAAAATTATCAAAACTATTTAAAAGTCCAGAAAAATTTGGTTTGTGAAAATACTGAAATGTTTTTCTTTGCAACTGTTTAAACACTTAAATTACAATTTTATAGTATTAAAGAAAGAAATCAATGACGGAACTCCTGTTGACCACCAAGTTTAACCACTCAAACCTCCAAGAGGGATTTTATTAGTGGCTGTACTTTATTTTTAATCTGTGGATTGTTTAAGGCATACAGCCAATAAAATGAAGTCCGCGTTCAAAACCTCTCAGCTTGTGCAGATTCAAACATTTGCTGAACACGACTCCTGTAAAATACAGCGACTGACTCCGAACACGGTGCCACGTCTGGGATTAGAGCACATCTTCGTTTATCTTTGGATTTATGGGTGACATCACTTCCTGTTTTGATGTCAGTCAGAGACACCGGATCATATGTTTTCAGCTTTTTGCTGCAGTTTCAAAGCTTCTTACAGGAGTTTTGTTTCAGAGCTTTTTAATGGTACATGGCAGTAGTCTGCCTCATCATACCTGCGTCATCCAAACATGAATAAAAGCATATCTACATAGCCATATATCACAGCTGATATTAATCCTAATATTGAAATACTGTGATGGCAAGAACTAAGTTTGGAAAATGGGACTCCTCTCTCCAGCCAGTGAGCGATGTGGGAATGTGTTCGCCATCAACAGTCGGAGCTCCAGTCCTCTTCTTGCATCAGGCCAGGTTGAAGCCTTGATTGTGATCTATCGCATGTAAAAGCTTCTCTCTCAGCGTTTCTATACTGGAGTACTTGGGAAGGTCCAACAGGTTGAAGCAGGTGTGGGCTACAGGCAGGTATTGCTCCCCTCCACTGGTCGGCTGGATCACCAGCTTCAGGCTTTTCATGCCCAGGATGGGGATGCGGTCGCTTCCTGTCAGGAACACTGCAGAAACGAGGACAGACGGCGTGAATTCAGCTGCCTGAGGGGAACCGGCTTTATTGGGATTAAAGCTCAGACGATTCATCAAACTTACATAGAAACTGTTTCTTCTTCTCCAACGGAAGTTCGTGGAAGACCTCCCAGAAGAGCTTTATGGTTGGATGTTCGGCCCAATACTCTCCTTTGTATTCAGTGCTCTGCAGAACCGCAGCCAGAATTATTCATGCTGTTGCACACACAGCGCTTTGAAAACATGTTGAACTTTTCCACATTTTGTCACATTACAAAAAATAACACAGCAAATGATTCTACTGGGATTTTCTGACTGACCAACATTTGTGTTCAGTTGAACCTCCAGACAGATGTGAAGCATTTCTGTCATGACTGAAGTGAAAAGTTTTTTAGTTCTGTTTCGAACACTAATGAAGAGCTAAACACTGAAATCTGTGCCCATTCCTCTTTGCTACACAGCTAAAGCTCAGACTTATCACATCCTTTGACTAGGCCCGCTTACCGTTTCTACCATTTCTAGTGTTTTGTAACTCTGAAGTGCAATTCATTATTTTTTCTGAATGTGGCTCCACTGAAAGGTTTTGTTAATCCATCACAAAGAAATCCCCATAAATAAAACTGAAGTTCGCAGTGTGACAGAATGTGAAAAGGTATGAATACTTTTACAAAGAACAGCAGGAGGCTGTGAATCGTCACCTTCTCCAGCTCTGTCCAGTCGTAGTTGGTGTTGCCAATGATCATAGCTTGCAGTTCGCTCGGCTGGAACAGATCTAAAACCCTCCCACCGCACACTTTGTGGAAACCTGAGAAGAATCCCTCAAACAGCGGAGCCACCGACTTGTTAAAGACGTAATCAACGTATGCGTCCACAAACTCCTGCCTGGAACAAACATCGTCATGGTGAAATGAAACCCTGAGGACTCCCACATCAGCTAACGAATAATGAGACAGCAAAGACATTTTTACCGGTTGGACTTATTGACATTAATGTTTCCACCGTTTGGTACCAACTCCAGGACTTCAGTGGCTCCGTAGTTATCCTCTGTGATCTGGAAAACAAGCAGGCGTTTTAAAATGTTTCTTTCAAAGACAGAATTATTGATTTATGTTTCAACAAACATGAACTTACAGTGAAATTCAAGCAGAAAGTGTCTTCGATGTCGTCTTCAGTGTAGTCCAGTAGCTCCTGCAGGCTCCTGGTTTAAGATCGTATCACAAAACGGTCAAAACAGGCAGAATTTAAATAATTGAAATATTTTGATGGACGGTAAACGAACACAAACCTTCCCACGTCTGGCATGAGCTCCTTCAGGTCTTCCAACGTTGGTTTCCTCTTCAGGAGCTTTTTGTAAAGCGCCAGAGGGAAGTTGAGCTCTACGATGGTGAAGTTGTAGATGGCCAGACCACAGATGACCCCAATGAGGTTAAACAGGTCAAAGTCCTCGAACGTCTGCAGCAGGAAGCAGAGATGGGAGAAGATTTAACACAGATGCTCCTCAGACACCACAAAGTCAATGTGGTTCACACAGCTGCTAATAGCGATGCTAATTTTTTACTTAGGGCTTTAATGGTTTTGTTAACTTTGAAAACATTTAACACACTTATCTTCCTTTGAATTAATGCTTACAGATAAATTTTAAAGGGCTAATTTACATGGCTATATTGTAAACTTGGTGTGTTGAAGTTCATCCTCATCATCATCATCATCAAGCGCTCACACCTTGTGTGCAAACCAGATGAGTCTGGATTCCTCGTAGTAGCGAAACATCCCATATTTGGGATCCAGCAGCTCCTTCATGATCAGGAGGAAGAACTCTTTCCTGACCCCTCCAGCGTCAACCGCATCTTCTCCCACAAACACCACCTGCAATGGAGGCAGGAAGAAAAACAGATTACATGTAAACTTACAGTGGATTAATTAATAAAGTTAAAAAGTTCTTTCTACGAGGTGGACTTTGTTAGATTATATGCAGGAATTACTATTACTTTATTTGATATTTTAACATTCTTTTCTATTTTTCAAGACTGAAAAGCTGCACTAAAGATTTCTGTTTTCTACTGATTCTTAAGACACGAGGAAGAAAAAGCTGCATTAATATAAAATTCATCCAAACTTTGCTGTGTTTCTTCTCTAAACGTTGATGTGAGTGATGTTTACCTTCAGTGGTTTCTTGTAGTCGACGTTCTTGGACTTCCTGAGGACCTCCATGGTGTCGCCCACGATGTTCTCCCTGCGAACGATGAGGATGAGGCAGGGGTTGACCGACTCCACAGCAGGCAGGAACATGGAGCTGAAGTTCTGCAGCTGCGCCTGATCCACCGCCATCTGGTGTTCACACACAGGCGGAGGTAAAACGGGCTCAGTCGGGTTGGTACAGTGCAGAGATCCAGCAGAACCGCGGTAGATACCTGCATCTGTATGACGGCGTCTGTCTGAAGCAGCGCCGTCTTCGCCTGAGCATCGAAGACGAAGGGATACTTGCAGAGAGTCACCACACCGTCGCGGCCCTGAGGACACAAACACACATCAACACTGAAGGCGTTTAACAGGAAGTAGAGATGTCTTTATTAGAAAAGAAAGGAGGAAAAAAAAGATCATAGATTTAATCACAAGGTGTGGAAAACTCCAGGGTGAGAATCCTTTCACTCTGACTCACCATGGGGTACATCTGCCGCTGAATCCAGGTGACGTAGTCGTTCCTGATGTCGATCAGGTCGTCCAGCTCGTGGATGTAGAACTTGTCGTACTGGATGATGCTTCCTGATTTCTCGTTCACCTTCAGAGAGCAGCAGAGTGAAAGCAGAGAACACCCAGCAGCAGCAGAACCAGTCAGCAAACCTTCTCTCACCTTGTGCAGAATCTCCAGGAACCGGAGCGAAGTGTCCATGAAGCAGGTGAAGATCCGCTGCTCGGCCGGAGGAATGCCCATTTTATGCATCTGGAGCAGAAACACGACGACGTCCTTGTAGAGGTCGACCAGCCGCTGGAAGAACATCGGCTCGAATGTGGACCACCAGTTCCCTGAAGCCATAAAAAACCCAACAATCTGAGACCAAGATGGCTCCACTCAGCAACATCAGCTTCAGTCGGCAAGAAGAAGAAACGTTCTGCATGTTTTCAGGTATAAAACAGAAATGTATTCATAAATGAATACATTTCTGTGCTGGTCTGGCATCACGTGAATAACATTTTTAATTTATGTTTTACTTTTAGAAGGCTGATTAGAGTGCCTGAAATTTTTTATCATCAATCCATGACTTGCTGTTCCATATAGAAACTCATTTCCACTGGAAGAAAATCCAACAGGAAGTCATAACTATGAATTTTAAAGTCATAATGAAAACAATATATTTAGGACTATTTTTCTCAAAATGATGACCTTAAACTTGACATTATGACTTTAAAATTTCAAATTAACTACAAATTGTGACTTCCTGTTGGGTTTTTACTCTTTCTGTCCGGGAGAGGAATGAGCTTCAGCGAGTTTGACGGGAACCAACCTAAAACCTTCAGCGGCGCCTCCTTCAGGCCGACGACGCATTTGGCAAAGGGGATGGTGATGGTGATGTAGTTGCTGCGGTCGCTGAACAGAGGGCTTTCAGGCAGCGACAGGTAGAGCCTCAACGCCTCGATGTCTGGAGGAGAGCTGCTCAGTTTGGGAATCAGCTCCTTCTCCAGACTGGCAGCAACCTGAGGCACAAAACACCAACGACGGGCCGGTTCCAGTTACTGAGGACGGACCGGATCCATGTTTGTTTTTTAAATTGAGAATAAATAACTTATTATTCCTTCAAAATAACTAATTGCTTTTTTTTTTGTTTTTTTTACTTCATCCGTTGGTCACAAATGAAATATTTGACTTCCTATCTGTTCTGTGACGTCGATGCATTTGCCTGAAGTTCGGTTCTGTTCTTGACTGACCTGCTGAGAAATCTTTGGGTGGTCCTGCTGGATCAGTCTGTGCAGAAGCAGCCGAGCCATGTTCATGTCCACGCCAGGATATTTACTGCTGGTACTGAAGTGACCCGGATGACTGAGCAGAAGGAAAAACCAGCTTTAAAGCGAGACGTGAGGCTAAAAGGTGGAGAAGGTTCGGTTCTGCCGATTACCTGGTGGACAGAAACGAGCCGTTCAGGCAGCTGGCAGAGGAGAACAGCAGGTCGATCTCACTGCAGGAAGCAGACAGAATCATTATTAACATGGTGCAACAAAACCTCCAAACTGAGCTGAAGAGGTTTCATTCATAGGAATATCAGGGCAGGAGAAACCTGAGTGACAGATTTACTTGGACACGTCGGCTGGGAGTCTTCCTGGTGAGTTGTTCAGCCATTTCTGTACGATCTCCTCATTCAGGGTGCAAATCCTTCTTTGAGGATCTTGTACTGACAAATTGTACGTGTCCTGAGGTTCCTGCAATGAAGACACATCGGCTTATGTTGATGTAATCCATCAAGTTTGAGAAACAAACTTTATGGATTTCAGTTTGAAGAGCAGAACATTTTTCTGCATTTCTGATTCTTAAATCTACTGTAAACTGTGCATTTTTATCTGATGCTCAGATATTAATGTCATGAGCCTGCTATACAGTCTTCAGTCAGAGGCCTCTTCAGATGTGTTGTAAGACTGACTGCTACTGGAGATCCGTTCTGCCCAACGCATTATCCACCACAACAACAAGAAAAGAGATTTTGAATGAACAAAATCTCTTTTGTTCATTCATACTTTCAAATACACTGAAGTTTATAGCTGTAAGGCGACAAAATCTTTATTTACTAAAAGCTGACAGCTCTGAATCACCATCTCTAGCTACAAGCATGTAGTAACAAAGGCTGGCAACACTTTAAGTTTTTAGTAAAATATTGATGACTTCAACAGTGGATTCATGGTTACGGTCCACTTAGTGCAAGTGATCAGATGCTAAATGCAGCTAAAGGCTACTGCGTGTGACGTATTGTACTTGAATGCATCATATTTCAGTACACAGACCCTGAATGCCACTTGGCATTTTGGATTCAGAAACTTTAATAACTCAGGTTTAATTTCAGAGCATCTGATTACATTTACTTTTGTGCCAGGAGGAAAAAAACAAAAAAGATTTTATTTTTCTTCCAAAATCTAGAGATTTGAATTATTAATGTAGGGAGAGCAACAGGGGGCAATATTACTGAACAAATCATTTTTTAAAGACAAACTAAAACAATCAAATTAAAGAGGACAGTTTACTTACATAAGTGCTGCAATAATGAGCAAAGCTCTGATCTCCTCCAGCGTAAATCCTTTTGATCAAGCAGCTCTGCTCCGAGTCTGGACATTAGTGCAATAATAGACATATTATTCATGTAACGTTGGATTTTCATCTCATATGTTTTAAATAGCAACATTTTAAAACTGGATCTTTAGATTTTCTCCAGCTTTCGTCAGGAAGTCTCACCGTTCTCCTGTGAGGGACCGGAAGTGGCCCAGGGTCCTTTGACAGGTGAGGGGCTCTTCCTGTTGCAGGTGGCGCGCGTTCCCAGCTGGCCGTTCCCTCCCAGTCCAAACGAGTAGATCTTCCCACACGCGGGTGTGAAAGCCAGCGTGTGCTGCCTGATGTTCAGAATGTTATGAATGTCTAAACAGACGCAGCGTCCACGTTTCACCTTTCATTTGATCGTTTTATCGTTTACCTTCCACATGAAATCTGAGTGACGACATTTCCCATGAGCTCAAACACCTTCCTGGGGTTGATTTCATGGTTGGTGGAGTTATGGCCGAGCTGCCCGTAGCCTCCTGCTCCAAACGTAAACACACCCCCTTCCTGTGGAAACACAGAAACATGAGGCTGAAAATGTTTAACACTAAACATGCAAATACAACAGAGCAATAGTTAACGTCATCAAATCTGTTTTCTTTGACCCAAATCTCTTCAATAAGACCATCATCATTCATTTGTAGTCAGAAATAATCTGTTCTGACAACAAGCCTGGCGGGATTCAGCACAGCTTAATGATTCACTTTCTTTTACATGTTGAGCTACAAACTTCATCTTAATGCAACTGCTGTGTGTGTCAGCACTGCAGGTGCCTCTCATCTTGCTTTAATCATCAAATCATATATACTTTGTCATGTTTTTTGTTCTCCATGTTTGTGTTGCTAATGTGCAGGAACCTGCTGCTGGCAGAGAAGAAGAACAGCAGTGAAAGAGCCGTTTATTGATAAATCAGCAAAATTAAAATACACTTTATGGGACCAAAGAAAAAGAAAAGGAGAGAATTAAACTGTGGTATATAAGCTAATTATACTCTGAAATTCTCATTAAAACTTGATGCCATGATGAATATTTGCACTTTATTAAAAACTGATGAATGAACAAAAACCATTCAACTGAATTTAGGTCAAAATCTGTGAAGGGGGAGAGTTTTGTATTTTACAGGCACTTAGTGCCATTTTACAGCAGTAATGTTATCTTCAGTTGTTACTACATATGTCTAATATGACAAAAAAGAAATTTGACGCCTCTGGTTTCTTTTTTTTTAAAGTTGATTTTACGTAATTCTTAACTACGGACATGAATTCATTCAGTTGTGTGTGACAGGGAAGTATTCACCACCCTAAAAATGAAGCAAAAGCCAGTCAGACTCCTGGCTGTTTGCATATTCAAATGAAAACGTTCTGAAAAGCTGAACGGATCGACCTTTGTGAGCACGGCCGTGTGATCTTCTCCACAGCAGACGTAGATCACTCTCTGGGATCTCAGAGACTTGAGGAGAGTTGGGAAGCAGCGATCTGTTGAAGGCCAGAGAAGAATTAGACTCAAACTCTCCCAGGCAGCGTAAGGCTTCGTCAAGCGCCCACCGTTGGTGTCGTTGACCCCCAGCTGGCCGAACTTGTTGCGGCCCCAGCCGAACACGGCTCCAGAGAGAGTGAGGGCGAAGCTGTGAGCGCCACCTGCTGTCAGCTGAGCGAAGGGAATGGCCTGCAGCGACTGGATGGCCTGAGGCGTGGAGACACTCTGACCCGTCAGGCCCAGCCCCAGCTGGCCGTACCGGTTCTGACCCCAGGAGAAGATCTGTCCGCCTGGAAACAAACGTGCTGTGATGGACCAGAACCGAGACGAGGGGAAGAAGAAATAAACCAAACCAAACGTCCTCACCTCTGGAGAGAGCGAGCGAGTGCCAGAACCCACAAGCCACGTGGGCCACCTGCACATCTGATAAACTCTTGATATTCCTGATAAAACATGAGCAGCAGAATGAAAACAACACATTTTATCAGACTTGATATTATAAAAGCAGAAGCAAATATTGTGTTTGTTCCCTTCTGACCTTTTTCCCCACAAATTTTTATGTTCTTTATTGGAAATTGATGTGACAGAGCAACACAAAGTGGTAGTGTATAACTCAAATAAATTATTACAAAATATTATACTGCTTTTTATTCTTTTGAAGTTTACTAGATAAAAAAGTGCTTTTTATTTATTATTCTCTTCGCTGGTTAAGTTGTCTAATGTTTTGTATTTATACTGGCTGTACTGTGACGGACTGCAGATGAAAACTAACACCAACATATTTTGTAATATCCATTTTCCCTTTTGAAACAAACAACATGAAAAGGCTAAATGGAGAAATTAGATAAGTGTGACATTTGTCTTAGTGGTGTGACTCAAAAATCTGATTCAAGTTAATTGAATGTAATAAATTTGTCACATTTTTAATCAAAAACTAATAGACAAATAAGCAACATTTTTAATTCAATAACTTTTTTCTGCTAAATTATTGAATAAATCAACATATAAGCTCAAGAAGAACATTTTTTATAGTTAATCTGTTATGTAACCATCAGATTGGATCATTGTTTTATTCTAGACATTCAGCTTTCTAACGTTTCAGGAACAGCTGATCATTTATTTAACTTGGACTTGGAAATGAGGACTGCAGCGAAAAAACTAGTTTTAACAGCAAGTCACTAGATCTACCTCGGAACTCGAATACATTCTTCAAAGTTATTTAGACCCAGCTGTCCGTCTGAGCCGAGCCCCCAGGAGAAAACCTGGCCTTTGTCGTTTAAGGCCAGCGTGTGCGACTCTCCGCAGGACAGCGCCACGATAATCTGTGCATCCAAGGCCACGACCTGCTCTGATAGACGACACGGTTCAGGTTTTTATCAGCAGAGGCCGACGGAACCAGACAGAAACCATGAACGTCACCAACCTGGTTTCTTCCTGGTCTTGTCGTGACCCAGCTGGCCCAGGTCGTTGCAGCCGCAGGTGTAGACGGTCCCATCGTCCAGCAGGAAGGCTGTGTGTCTGCGGCCGCAGCCAACGTCGCTCACTCGCTTCCCGTGAAAAAACTCACACCTCCGCGGCTCAACTACAATCTCCTCGTCGATCCCGCCCAGGCCCAGCTGTCCGTAGGAGGCATTTCCCCAACACAGCATGGTGGCTCTGCAGGATAAACTTCACCCTGCAAAAGTAACATCAATATAGCTTCATAAAGCACAGACATGGAGAATCACAGTAACCACAAAGAAAAGCAAGAATCACTGGCTAGTTATTATGATTTATATGTAATGGAAGTAGACAATTAATCATGATGAATCAATTATTGAAATAATTATCATGTAATTTTGTAAATATTCATTAACTGGCATCCACAAAGTCACCAAAAGACCATTTGCTGAAAGATCAACATCTTCAGAGAACTAATTAAGCCAAAACTGTACAAAAATATATACATTTTCCATTAAAAAGATAAAAGACCTCTGTCTGTAAATCTCCTCAATAATAATAAACACTTTTTGCTATCCAATTATTAATCTGTTAATCCAAAATATAATCACCAGATTAGCCACACGCCGTGTTGGTGTTAAGCTGAGCAGAAAGAGTCGATCCTTTCATACGGTTTAGCTGCAGGTGCATCATTTACTACAATCAGGCATCCACTAGAGGAATTTTAGGCAATAAAATGTTTATTTTCTTATTTAAAAAGAAAATAAACTATTTTATTTGCATATTTTTGATGTATTAACAGATTAAAATAAACTGTAATTCAAAAATGATACAATTTTTCATTTTTATACACTTTTCATTTTTAATATATAAAATAGGTGATTAAATCAAAGATCAGCAGAATTTGCCAATTTTTGAAAAAAATCTGATTACTTTCATCTTTCTTTTACACTGTATGTGAGTACAGTACTTTTGCATAAACTTATAAAGTCAAATGTGATCAAATCCAGTGGACCAACATCAGCAGAGGACATAGTTTGATGGAAACTTTAAACTGCTTGGACCTGGACTTGAAGCAGTTTGGATTCTCTGCCTTCATAGTCTTGATTTCTGAATGAAATTATAAATTTAGTTTCACTTTCAATAAAACACTCTCCTAGTTCTATAAACATCAGTGTGTAGTTGATGTGGAGGCTCTGGCACGCTGTGTACATCTCCAAACTCAATGCTGCTTGAGAACATTTTTCTTCCACCAAACTTTCCTGTAATATGCTTTGATACAACATGTGAGAGGGCAGCTGGGAGGTGATAATGACAGTCTACTGTATATCTGTCACAGCCGCTGTATTCATGGCTGAGTAAAGCCTAACATTTCTGAATGAATTAATGGTATCAATTAGTCAATAAATTAACTTTTTGGTGATATTCTAACCTATAGTTATGCGCCGACATACAGGCTTTAAATCAATTAGCCAAGCTAATAATTAATTTTCCTCCTGAAGCTTTGGACTTCTTAAACTGAGCACGTTTCTGACATTATGTACATTCAAATATCATAATTAACCCACTTCACATTAACAGCCAGTATTGATACCATTCTAATAATCCAGCATTTTGTTTCCTGTTACCATAGTTAGCTTAGAGATTACAAGCTAGCCAGGTGAGCAATGAATGTGCAACCTGCACAATGTGGTGTTTATGAAGCGGTTGACAGGTCGCTTTTCTTTAATGATGACATATAACATATAAATTCAGTCAACGCGTCCAACACGTGGTGTCATCGATACTTTAAGAGGTTATATTCCACCATAGGAGGAAGCTAGCAAGCTAAAGTGTTATAATGCAGCACGGAGTTCATTCAGGAACTCAAAGCCGTCATTAACATAAACACCCAGCATGTATTTTTATTGTGTTTTTGATTCGCTAAAATCTCCCCTGAAACAACTTTGAGAGCCTGTTTCAGCGAACCGCTAAAGCCCAGCAGTGAATCTCACCTGAAGCGGCTCCACAAACAGCCTCCCGCCTCCTCGCGCGTCGCTCTGCGGCTGCTTTCACAGATTACACACCGGACATTTTCCAGAGATTAACGTGAAAATCCAACAACCAACTGGATGAGACGGAATCTTTCACTCAACTCCAAAAGATCTGTCAACAACCGCTGTACGGCGCTATTAATGCTGTGTGTCAATCACCCGGAAATACAACCAACATTTCCGGTAGAACTTTAAAAAATAAACGTCTTGTTAGCAATGTTAGCAACACCAACCGTTCAAATCGGTATTAAAAAGCACTTTAATTTACATAATTACTATTAATATATAAATATGTGCCAAAATGGGATTACTATGTGCCAAAAATAATAGTTTTGTAAAAATGTGTTAAGATTTAATTTTGAAAGTTTGACAATTAAACCGGAAAACGTACCACATTTCCGTAAACTTTGCCCCGAGTAGTAAAGAAATGTCGCGAAGCATCAGAAATGTTCTAGAGCACATCGTGCGCATGCGTGATCCCTGCCGTTGAGAACGTTTTTATATATCACAGTAAAATCACTAAGACTCGCTCATATTATATTTCTTTAACTGTTTCTATAAGTACACCACTAACAGAGGGGTTCACTTTATGTCGCCCAGGTCGTAAAAATATGTCTGAGTTGTTAAAGTTTGATACTGACAATAAAATAATTAATTAAATAAAAGCAACAATCCGAAACCAAAAGCGATGTTATTTACTTTTAGTACGCAATTGAGCTTATATAATAGGGTAAAGTTCAGTTTTCAGAAAACAACATGCATTTAATTTGAATATTTGAAAGTTATTGTCGTGATATATAGTACAAAATAAAAGTAATATATTAAAAATATGTTAATATGAGAAATGAAACACTCCAAAACTAGGTTTTCCTGGGTTTATTTAAACAGTAAAATATGTATGGTACAGCGCGTCATATGGAAGAATCTGGAAATGATCTGTTGAATCTTGTTTCTGTTTTTCAGACCAAATGACTTATTCACTGGTGTGGATCATCTGGCGCCCTCTGGCGGCAGTGAACAAACCGTTCACACCAGTTTGAACGTTTCCACAGAGTATCAGAAGGACTCGCATCTTCTCCTTCAGTAGAAGGGCAGGGAATGGCATGAAAAAATATTCTAGTAAAAGTAAAAGTCCAGGTTGAACTGTGCAATCAATTAATCAAGTTTATTTGTATGACACATTTCAACACATTCCCTGCTGTATTATCTATGTTGACAAAAAAAGAAAATTGTATTTCTGAAAGCTTTATTGTATATTTTTAAATAACAATTTAGGAATAAACTTAAACTATTTAAAAATGGATAAAAAGATCCAGAATCTGTGGAGAGTGAAGAGATGTAATAAATTACTGACATGTTAAAAAAAAATCATTTATTGTCATTTGGCCCTCTTCACTCTCAATAAAAGAAAGGACTGGAGCAACAATTTAGTATTAAACTTTGAAAATGCCTCTCACAGGAAGAAACCTGCAACAGAACCAGAACCGGGCCCAGTACCAGCAGCCATGTGCCATGACCGACTGGAGGAGAGAGAAGACAGAGCAGACACAACTTTCCATGTTCATGGAGGTGAAAGGTCATCAGCAGCGGAGTGAGAACAGTTAGGTGATGGCAGCATAATGACTGTTTCTGGGTTTTTTCCCCCTCTGTGGGCTGCCACCTCATCGCGGTGGATGGGTTTGTGTCTCCCAGAGGTCCTAAGAGCCGTCAGAGGCTTCCTGCCCCCTGGTTGGTGCAAACGGCTCCGAGTGAGGAATCAGAGCAAAAGCAGCACAAAGACTGACTGAAACTGGAGATGTAGACAGAAGTCAGGGAAAAATGAGTGGCTATTTAAGGAGTTTTGATATGATCGGAATATGGTGGCGGAGTTTCATGGAAGGAGGTGAAGCGTAGTGGCTGAAGTCAACAGGTGATGGTGGGTGGTGCTTGTTGGCATTTGTTTCTTTTTTCTGTACTGAAAACTGGTTTCTTGAAAATGCAGGAACGAGGAAGCAAAAGGCTGATTTTCACTCATGGAGCAAAGCAAGCTGGCATCTACCTCACAGGATCCGATGTTTGTAGCACAATAAACAAACAAAGACATTATATTTCAGTGGCAAAATACAAGATGGAGGAACCAGATGAGATCAATGCAGAAATGAAGTTTGTATACTGATGATGGAGTGGAGAATTACATGAGAACCAGGAGAGCTAATCACCAGGGAGTAGCTGCAGCATCTAAGCCCAACAACAACACTGAAGAAAAAAGTGCCAAACAAGAAGACATGAACTAAAATGGCTAAATCTAAGCAAATAAACAAAAAGAAATGATCAAAACAGAAACATTAATGAAACTGAAAGCTCAAAATAGTTAAAGACTATGACAATATTATGAAGTTGATGAAAAACAAACATTTTAAGGTAAATCTGTCATGGTGAGGTGTGGCAGCAGGCAGTAGACGTAGAAATAAATGGATGTTTTGAGGAAGAAAATTAACCAACAAAAAATCCAAACTTGAAACACTTTAAAGGACTGAAAATAAGGAAAGCAATAAGACATTTCTAATTAGACTAAATACCTCAAATTATATCATCAAAAAGACCTTGAGGGGCAAAACTAAAGTGAACTAAAACATGAAGCTAAATAAAATGGAAAGCAAAACCAACTCAGTAACCAAGAGGCCTGACAAGATCTGAGCTGGCTCCTCAGGAGAATAAACTGATTACTGTAAGATCTGAAAACTGCCTCCTGTCCACCAGAAAAGAACAAAAAGAACAACCAGATCTGCTCTTACTGTGTTTTTACATCTTCGCCTTCATCTAGCTGTTCCTGCTTATATTTGGCTTTTCTTGTTCCCCTGAGCATTTTGGGGTCTTTGCATGTTTTCATGTGTGCAGTTTGAGCTGGATTGATGTTTGTAAATGCAGTTTGTTTGGGAAATTCTGATTTTTGTTGCACTGCATTTTTCTTTCTTTTGTGTTACCCAAGACCTGCTGACCGTCTAACCCCGAGTGACCGCATTCAGCCTGTGGCAGAAAGAAAACACATACTCTGCATTTCTCTGGAGTTTTTTGTGAGTATTTTTCCACTAAGTTTCCTTTGTTACGAAACACTTTTCCTCCCGGGTTTGTTGGACTTTTTTTTAGGGTCAAAAGAGTCTTTGTGTGAGTTAATTTAACACAATTTAATTTATAGAGTGACAAGCCGCCGGGTTATTAAAGGTCTCACCCAGTGAGGATCCAGTGTGGAGAATTTACTTCAGCTCATGAATGAAAATCAGATCAAACATGATGGAGGAAACCACAAGGTTTTCATCAGGTTACAAGAACAAACTGGGCTGGAGGTTCAGCTTCCAGCAGGGCAACAAAGAATATTCATGTGTTAGAGTGGCCTAGTCAAAGTGCAGACCTGAGCAAACCTTTATACTCTGACAGTGCAAACAATAAATGAAGCTTTTTAAAATATTATGAAGGTGAAAGACTCCAGAAAGTCATATTGACAAATCTTTCAAGCATTTTGTGATGCGCAGATAAGGGTGGAGGTGATTGTAATGTTTTCCAAGTGAGTCTGTGATTACAGGCTGCAGTGACTGTCAATAACAGCTTTCTTCCCACTCCATCAGCGCTGTCTACGCAAATACTTTACGTAAGGAACAATTTCAACTGTTTATTGTTAAGACTCAGCATCAGGCGCCTTCCTGGCGATGCGGCTCGTCCCGTTCTGCAGGTTCTGCCAGGGAGTTTTTTGCCTGCTGGTTACGCACAGTGGCCTGATGGGTGGCAGCAGCCGGGTTTATAAAGATCAAACCGAGACACGACTGACTACAGAAGCAGAGCAGAAGCTGGAGAAGCAAACATGTTGCAGCTGGTTGGAGTAAGTAAAGGTTCAAAATGTTTCAGTTTTTCGGAGAGGAGTGATAGTTCTGGTATTGACGGCTGTTTCTTTCGTTCAGGTGGTTGCCGGATTACTCTTTGTTGTAATTTGCTTTTCCAAAGGCCTGAAAGATGTGAGTAACCCTTCGATATCTTTGAAAATTTAACAACAGCAAGTTACCTGCAAAGGAACATAAAACCCTGTTAGCTGATATGATTATTGCTGTTTACAGGGAAAAAAGCCTCAAATTCCTGAATCCTCTTCCAACAGCTCACTGGTGAGTAGTTTGTCCAGCTGCAGTCGTTTCATTTAAATCTCAAGCGATCAAACATTTGATGCATGACTCTTTAACAGAATGACCTGCGAGAGGACGATGTGCATTTACTGGCAAAGATCCTTTCTCTGGGCCTGGTGGACGCCGATCCAAACTACCTGCAGCACCTCAAAGGCTTCAGAGATCTGAGAGGAGGCTGAAGAAAGAGCAACGAATGGACTCAAAACCAGCCATGTTTCTGGGAATGTCTGGAGATTTATGATAAGATCACTGCAGTGCTGTTCAGCATTATAGACTGGACTTGTTTTCTCACAAGACGCTCCACAATCAGCAGAATAATAGGCATCTAATTCAGGTTAAACCGGATCCGGACGCTGCTCTGGCTAGAGGTGGACAGAAACTCTGGATCAAGTTAAACACAACAAACAGCCGGACTGCAGCGTGTGGAAGCTGATTTATTATGCTGCTTGGATTCTTGTCATGCAATATTTATGTATTTTTGTTTCGACCTGGGGGATACAGCTGTCTCAGAAGTGCAGAAATGCTTAATCATCCCACTTTGTTCTTTCCTGGAATGAAGAAAACAAAAGAGCAGCGATATAAAGGAGAACCCAACACAAAGAGGCTAAACATCATGAATAATAGCAACACGTCTCACTCCAGATTAGACTGTTGAGCCAGTCGCCGAGCAGGTAGAGCAGGGTCACCAGCACCATGTTGAAGATGAAGAAGCCCAGCAGGCCAGCGGCGCTGAATGTCCGAGGAAGGGATACACCCAGAATCCCACCGTCTGATAAACCCACACGACCCTGAAGAATCGGCAAGCAGAGGGTGGAGGGGGATGTTTTATTAAGGTTCATTTATGGTATTTGGTATTTGCACAACTGTATGTAAATATTCAGAGAAAAACTGCAGCTCAATAATAAAAAATGATTTGCATCAAGCTGTGGTTCTGGTTTGTCCACTGAAACACTGAGGAAGACGTGTTGCTTCCTAGCAAAAGGTTGGAAAGATCTTTTGACAGGTCTTTTCAACCTATCAAAAAAGTTTTTTTCTTAAAAAAAAAAGTTTTCTGAAACCTTATTTTTTTTTTTTTCCAAAAAAAAGGTTTACAGAAACCTTTTTAAAACCTTCTACTCAGAAATCCTGTTCAGTTTTAGCTTCTCCTGCTCCTCATAAACAGTTTGCTCTCCAATTATTAATCAGTCAATCCAAAATACAATCACCAGATCAGCCATACGCTGTATTGATGCGACGCCAAGTAGAAGGGCTGAGATGAGATTAACACTGCAGGAAGCTTTTAGGCAGTAAAATGTTTATTTTCTTACTTTAAAAAACAAAAACAAAACCTGTTAAATTATTTGCTTATTTGCATCTTCTAATGTTCTTCTAAAATTGTATGAAAAAGGCTTAAGCATTTAAATGAAAAACCTGAAGAATGTGTTGATTTTTTGCCCAATTAATCAATTAATCATCAGAATAATTGATTACTAAAATAACTATTTGTTGCAGCCAAAACAAACTGGCTTTTAAAACAGTTCAGCATCATTTCTATGAAAAGTCTTTCTGATCACAAGTTTAAAATTTTCAGAGTTTAAGAGAGGATTCGATGTTTTCTCGCTCTCTGCAGCTCGTTCTCACGTTCTTCTGGTCATGCTCAAGTTTTATCCTGGTTCTCCATTTTCCTCCAACAACCAAAAAAAAGAACCCACAGCGGTTATTTTATTTTTAGCTGTTTGTGACTGAGTGCATCCCACCTGTCACCCACATTTAAAATAGACATAACAAGAGTTGGATGATCTTGTAAATTAGATTTTTAATCTCATTGAGGATTTTTCCTGGTTAATTAAAGGAAAATAAACACCTTTCTGCATGTATTGGATCTGCTGCATAAACAGAATACGTACTAAGCAAACCACAATAAGACAGAAACAGAAAATGCAAATGAAATGAAAGTGTTTGCTGCTCCATTTGGTTTATCAGTAGCATCTTGCTTGGCTGGTATTTGCCTCTTAGAAAGCTCAGATTTGCAGTGTGTGAAACTGTTAAGTTGTGGTGAATCACCAGATTAAATTACAAGCAAACTCAGTTTACTTGCAAATGCACACCACACGATTTTAAGATTTCCATTTGTACTGAAAATCCTAGCGATGAAGTGTTTTGTGTTTCTCTGCAACATGCAATGTGATTATAACACAACTGAATGTGCAAACCTCTGGGAGGTCACAGTACAGGTAGTGCAGCATTTTACTGAACAACCTGAAGGTTTGTTTTCCTTTTGATTTTTCTGATCGTTCAGGTTTGACTTTTGCTTGTCATCGTTGGGTCGAATCAAAGTAAAACTGGTTCAGAACTGGAACATGTTCCGGCTCGGCGCATTGTCAGGCTGCAAACGGCACCAAAATCCAGATTTTTGCATAGCGATCAGAGTCAGTGTCACTCATTCATTTACTTCAAACATATTTCCCTTCCTATTAGCATTCTGGTTTAGCTGAGACATTTTATTGCAAGTTGGATCTGAGTCATATTTCTGAGGGAGAGTCTTAGTGTCAGAGAAAAAGGCGAAGGATGAATGTCAACCAGAGCCTGCAGAGAGTCCAAGCTGCAGACTGCAGGCTGCCAAATCACACAAAATGTGTGTCCACAGAGCAGACTGTGCTAATGCATGGCTTGAGCTGTATGCCAGAAAAAGAACTATTTTTCATAAGTTACTGATGATTGTTTTTGCAATTTGACCTTCTGATTCTCCCTGGATCTCACACCGATTGTAACGCGCTGGTTTGGAATAAACCCTCCCTTTGTCCGTGTGAACAGAGCCCAAGAAAAGAACTTTATTTCATTTCGTTTCTGCGGTTCTGGTGCTGAAGGCTAATGGATCATGAGTGCTTCTGGAATCTGCTTTCATCTCCCTGTTTGCTTTCAGAATTAGCAGCTAAACTGTTTTTCTTTTGATGGACAAATTTCAATTCGGATATAAACTGAAATTTATCAGTTTATAAATATAAATTTGTTGCTGTTTCAGGTTTTTCTTTATATTAGTTAATTCACAATTATTTTAGTATTTAATTATTTGATTAATCAAATAAAAAATGGTAACATTATGCTGATTTTTTTGTTGAACTATTTAAGCCTTTTCCGTATTAGAAATACATCAAAAGATGCAAATAAGCAAATAATTAAATTCCTTTTTAAAACGCAGTAACATCATCATTAGGGTTCATTATTTGTAACAGGATTTTAACATCAACATGAGAAACGCTCGGCTCTTTCTGCTGGACTTGGCATCAGCACAGTGTTTGTCTGATCTGGTGATTATTTTTTGGGATTAAATGATTAATAATTAAATAGGAAAAAGATGCTTAATGAATTTTTTTCTCCAGAATTTGGTAAAGCTAAACATTTTTACAGACAGAAAGGTTTTTACTTCTGATTGTAAAATGTATGGATTTTTGTACAGTTTTGTTTTAATTGCAGCTTTTATGAAGTTCTTCTTTCAGCAAATTGACCTTTTATGAGTCTTTATATTCCTTAGTAGATTAGTAATTTAGCTGACAATTATTTCAATAATTGATTCATTATGATTAGTCTGATCAATCGTTTCAGTCCCAGCTATTTTGCTCAGTTATAGTTTTCAGATATTAATGAATAACATTCATTGATTTGACTCCAGTTTCCGGCGCTCTGGATGTTCACAGTAACAGCTGACTCAGCACTCACCAGGCTAAATAAGCCACGGCCGCGACTGACAGCGCCGCCAGTGCATGCCTCATCTGTGGGTAGGTGTGAGGCTGCACCAGCACTTCTCCAAGCAGAACAGGCAGGACCAGCGAGTGCTGTGAAAACACCGGAGCAGAGGCACCGCGAGGTTAGGTCAGGAAAACCAGAACCAAGGGAAATAAAGCAGAGCAGATACCATGGCGTGGTTTGTCCAGGTAGGGAAGAACTCATCCAAGGTTGCCGGGTAGATTAACTCTCTGTCATAGGCAAAGACCAACCAGAAGAGCACAACCACAAACTACAAGGATTCAGAGGCCACAGTCAGAGCAGAGTACTACTTTTTAACATGTTTTATTATTTTATAGTAGTAGAAAACATAAAAAAAACTTTCTCTTGGTTTATTTTTAACTTGTGGAGTTTGCATTTTCTCCCAGAGTCCAAAAACATGACAGGTCAATCAGTTTATTCAATTTGCTAATCAAAATACTTTTTTAAATTTCTGCATTTATAAACAAAGTATTTCAGGTGAGTATTAAATTAGGACACCCCTATATTTAATCCAAATCAAAATGACAAGAGGTGTGAAACTCATTTGGTAACATTTGGAATAAGAGTTTCTCTGTTTGAACCCGTTTAGCTTTCTGCGATTCTGAAATGAAACAGAACATTGTGCTGTTGGATGAAACCTTCAGTAAGAAGATTGCAGCAGTTTAAGAGTCTGCTGGGATTTAAAGGGCTTAAAATGAACCTTTAAAGGACAACATGCACAGTTTATCCTGAAGACAGACTGCAAGATGCTCAGGAAATTTCCCCCAAACCATAAAACATCAGCAGCAGGCTACTTGTACTGCTGATTGGAGGTTTAATGTTTTAAATAGTAGCGGAAAGAGGAAACTTAAAGGCCTGACTCAATACTGTCAGACAAAACAGTCAAATGTCCAGACTTCTGGAGGAAAATCCTCTCACACCAACAGTGAAGCTGTGTCTCAGATTGTTTCAGGACTATTTGAGACAATCTGTTAGAAAATATATGAAGCTGAACCACAACTGGACCCAAAAACGTTAAACTGTAGCGAGAAATAAACTGTTAGGATTTGCTCCGAATATGGAGCAAATCTGGTCTCAAAGCAGAAGTGGTTGATGCAGATGGACTTTTCTTTATTTTTAACTTGATCACAGATTAACAAAATCTTAAAATAAAAAATTAGACACAAAATTATTTCCTTATTAATAAAGTTTTTCCATTGATTTTAATTTTGGAGTAAATAGAACCACAAATATTGAAGTACTTTTACTTCAATCTTCCAACCTCAAAAGGAAACAATCAACCCTAAAAGTATTGAAACTGAGAAGCTAAAACATAATAACACAATGCATACAATATTATACAGAACAATTTTTACTTTTTAAATAAAAAAGTAGATTTTTTCTTCCTTTCAACTTGGCAAAAAGTTTGTACACAATGCTCTCATTAGAGGATGGGATGTTTATGAGTAAAACAGGACTTATAGTTCAAATACAATCCCTTTGTTTTCCAGAGATCAATACACGAGATTAGACCTTAGATGCAAACATTAATAAAGAACTGCCTTTTTTAAATGATAAAATAGTTTTGTGAATACATAAAAAAGCTGAATTTAGTGGCAGGATTCTCTCACCATCCCTACAGGGAAGGCAAAGACAGAGAAGAGGAGGTCTTTCCATCTGTTCAGCACGCTCTCTGGCTTCTTCTCTGGCTGGAGATCGTTCACTGCTGCCAGGCCAAAGAATGTAAATTGCAATAACTGAGAAAACACCAGCAAAATTATTCAGTTTCATCTGTACGACATATTCACCACAGTCATCACTGCTAATCGAGCTCACCAAGTTGAGAAAGGTGAGGTACTTCCATGGTCCTCCATAGACGAAGACCCCTGGAGGCAGCTGCTCTCCCTCCTTTGCTGCCAGATATTTTAAAATGAAAGTGTACCAGCCGAACGCTGAGATGTGGAACGCTGCCCTCAGGGTGGAAGGCATTTTTAAAGCTTATGTTGAACAAAAATAAATTATTAGAAACTCTGGAGAACTAATCTAAACGAGCCCAAGTATTCCCTTCAGATGTGAGGTATTTCAGGCAGAGCAGGTCTTTATAGATTAGTGCGATTCAGTCCAAGCTTATTAAGACGCAAAGTGACATTTTTAGACAAGAGGCCCTCTGTTTGCTATGAAACGTCATATATCTTCTTTCACAATCAATCCTCTGAGACATGTGACTGAACGGTGAATTTATTCACTCTGGGAGCCTGTTAATCTGTTTCACAAGAGAAGAACCAAAAAGTACAGCAAGTCCCGTTTCGCTGCGCTAAGTCTTTCAAAACCAGCATTTGGTGTCATTACAGGGGCTGGACTTACTAAACTGAAGTCTGCAGAGCTTAATATCGAACCCTTTAGAGCAAAAGGACGACAATCAGAAAGAAACAATAAAGTCGGCATGCTTGGTTAAAGTGTCAAATTTTAAAAATCAACAAATCATCCTGAAAAGTAAAAATTATTCTACACAAAGCTGCTTGAAAAATGCAGAAACAAAAACAAATTTACCCTTTTTACAATTTGTCAAATTATATCTATAAAAATAAAAATATTTTATGGGATAAACCAACATAAAATAGTACATAATTAAATTAAATTTAAAAGTACTTAGTGTCTTTTCCGTTTGTATAAAATCTTGTGCAACCAGCTGCATCAGATGTCATTTGTCAATAGTTTCACCTGAAGTCATTTTTCCATGCGTAACTTTTAAAATAATTTACTAAATAAATATTTATGTACATACATTAAAAATAGTTTTGTATGATTTTGTTATTTATTTTTGATGTTGTGAATCTATGATAGCATTTCCTGGCGCGTTACATAACAGTCACGTTGATATAACAATCATCGCTTTTACCCAGGTTAGATTTTCATCATCTTATTTTTGAAAAAGTAATTCGAAATATTGTTTCTGACATTCATAGGTTTTCACAAAAACATTTATAAAAAACCCCAATAATATAAGAAACAACAAACTAATATTTTGTGGCCAATCTATGATTTTGTTGCGAAAAAAGTGCGACGTTAGAGATTGATGAATTTGTAACTTATTATGTGTGAGTCTTATCTATGTCACCATCCTCTTTCTTACATCTAAAGGCTCGACCCAGTTCTCATCAAGAAAGCAAAGACCTCCAACATCTCAACCAAGTCAAGCAGAACAGCCTGCAGCCCTCAGGCCTCCTGGATCCACAGGATTTAGATTCAACTCTGTGGAAAGAATCAGATGTACAGTTTGACCTGAATTTAAAGTCTAAAAAATGAAGAATATTCAATTCTTTCACAAGTGAGTCTGTTTGGTTCACGTTAGAAACAGTTGATTAATCTTGGACAGATCTGAAAGTTCACTAAACCAAATGAAAAGCAACTTTTCATATATTTAGGAACCTGATCAAATCAACCAGGTCCCATCGTTTCCTCTTCACTGTTTATTTTGCATGGAAAACATTAAAGTAAATGGAAAACATTTTCTCTGCGTGAATATTTAATATTTATATTTAATCTGCTCATGAAATCGTAAATGCGGGAAACCAATTCCAATACTTTATTGAATAAAATGCATAAACATTACCCAATCAACATATAAGCACTGCAGAACATTAAAGATGCCTGTTAACAGGCACAAGATCACATTTTCAATTTTTTCCAGAGTCAATGTAATCACACAAAGAGGAACAGAGTATTTACATTGTTACTGAACAGATTTGAAGTCATTTTCTACAGATTCACAGACATGTATTGGATAACCAAAGACAAAATAGGTTTCTTACCACACAATGGAATGTAAAGTTCAAACATAAATAATTATTTTCAAACCATAAACATTCATCCAAGAATTGGTTGTGATGCCAACACTTTAAAATTCCTCTAAACTGAAACCACGTTAAGAAACGTCTGTGTAAAGTTCTGTTATAACGTCATACAGAACTTTCTTCAGGTAACTTTGAGGCCATTTTAATATTCTGCTCCTTCTTCCTCAATGAAAGCAATTCCAACCTCCTCATAATCCTTCTTCAGGGCAGCCATGTCCTTCCTGGAGAACTCTGCGTCCTCCAATGAACCAGGAACTGTTGGCGTACATCAGATCCACCTTGTGGTGGAGCTGAACCCAGGCCTTTGCAACAGCCTTCACACATCCCTCTGGACCTTGGCCATGTCCCCACCAGCAACCACAGTGGGAAGCTGGTTGATGATGCCACCTTGAAACCAGTGGCTACACAAACTGGACGGTGCGCTTGGTTTTGATGGTGGTAATGGAAGCGTCGACATCTTGTGGCATCATAGAAACAATCCGCCTTGTGTAGAGACACTTTGGGTGTTTTTACACTTGATAATCCGGTTCGACTGGAGACCAAACAATATTGGTTACATTTTCAGCTGATGCGGTTCGCTTTCAGTGTGTCAAATGATCCAAACCCTTTGAGCAACCCGGGTCCCCCTTGTCGGTGGGGCGCAGCGCCAACGACAGCTGGACCAGCACAACTTCCTTCTTCACAAAATGTAAACAAAGATGGAGGACTGTTGGATTTTAGTGGTTGTAGAAATTTTTTTTTGTCTCTGGCTAAAGACCACAAACCATTTCTCCCTGTAGTGCTAGACTTATTTTTGCTCCATTTACCCAGAATACTCTGTGCTATTGTCCGCTTCCTTTTCATCCACACAAGCGTTCAAACTGCTCCAGACTCGACTTCAGCCAAACCGAGACACAGGTGTTTAGGGTTAAGGTTTAGGGCTTTTTCAGTTTGCTTTAGAGTTCGGTTACACATCCACACCACCCCAAACAAACTGGACTTGACAGACAAATAAATTAGAGTTTGATTATATCAGACTCTGCAGGCTGGTGGGAATGCACCCAGAACTGCTCAATCTGAACAACAGATGAAATCTCAATGCAAGCCAGACTTATTTTATTTTGGAAACTGCTGAACCCAAAGCACCATGATTGGAGACTAACGCAACCTTCACAATCTGCATTCTCTTATCAATTTACCTGATTGATGCACAAGTGGGACGGAGGAAAATTCAAAACATGCCAGTCCCTACAGACCACACACAAACTACAAATGAAGGAATCTTATAAATACTTTTAGATCAGTCACTATTTACATAATAAAATGATTCCTCTCTATTTCCCAGGTGAAATGGAGGAATTGAGAGGAATTCCTCAGTTGTCCTGTGTGTCCTGTACACACAGCACAGAAACACAGGTTTCTGGATTTAACTGTGATTTATGGATTTAACTGATAAGAAAAAACTTTTCTAGAGTCTCAAACAAGTTCACTTTCTATCCTTTCCTTTTTTTTTGCCAAGCTACAATAGTTGAATACAAATCACCAATTCTAATATGATGAGTCAGCTAACGATATCAATAAACACAGAAATATGGGAGGAAATTTTACTTTTACTCTCAAAATTATCCATAAGTATTTGGATTCAGAGAAATTCAGTGAAATATCTAACAAAATGTCTGTATATTTTGTACATGTATAGTAAAGACACAACTGGAGCCTCTCTAAATTTCCCAATACATTTGTGGAAATCCTACATATCACACTATGTTTCTCAGGAAAGTCTAAGATTTAATATCAGGAAAACATTCATCTGAAACGACGTACCTATAAGGACATTGCTGTGGATTTGCTACATGTCTTAAATAATTTGTATGTTCACTGT
The DNA here is from genome assembly GCA_911649635.1 of Poeciliopsis gracilis. Classification (NCBI taxonomy): domain Eukaryota; kingdom Metazoa; phylum Chordata; class Actinopteri; order Cyprinodontiformes; family Poeciliidae; genus Poeciliopsis; species Poeciliopsis gracilis. The sequence goes on from CAJVRI010001154.1 coordinate 7,716,142, forward strand.
ACAGGACTGTTATAACTTTGAAACTGTTCAATAAATGGAATCTTCAAAATGAAGTGAATGATGTCGCCTTGAATGACGACGCATAAATATTTCACAGCCAACAGCAGCTGTGCACTTTGAGTCGTCATAACAGAGATATTTTCTCTCCTGTGTGGATTATCATGTGTGTGCTTAAAGTTGATTTATGTCTAAATTTGTATCCACAGATCTCACAACAGAATGGTTTCTCTCCTGTGTGGATTCGCATATGAATGATTAAATGGATTTATGGAAAAATCTATGTCCACAGAGGTCACAACAGAAAGGTTTTGTCCCTGTGGATCCCATGTGTCTGTTTAAATTGGCTTTTTGGAAGAATCTGTGTCCACAACTATCACAACAGAAAGGGTTCTGTCGTGTATGGATCCTCATGTGCATAATTAAATTCTGTTTTCTAATAAATGTTTTTCCACAGTCTTCACAGTTAAACTTCTCTCCAGTTGGGACCTTCCTTTGTGAGTCAACATTTTTGTGCTCTGTAGCACATTTCTTTATATCCAACGAGCATGGAGACTCTACTTCTGAATCTGGTTTGTTAGCTTGGTTTCCATCTGCTCAGAGGTTCTGCTTTCCTTCCAGTTATTATCCATATCCTCAGTTTTCAGTCCATAGTCCAAGTGCTTCATCTCAGAGACGGGATGCTTTGCATGATCGTCCTCTTCATCCTTCTTGGTGTCTTCAGACACTAAGAAGTTGGAATCATCTCCATAATCTTCTGTCTTGATGGATTCTCCTCCTTCGTTTTCTTCTGGAGGTTCTCTGTCTTTAATGTGGTCGTGGTAAAACTGTTTATCATCCTCACTCTTTATGGCACTTTCTATCTCCTCCTTCACATTGAACAGCTCTCCCCCCAGACTGATGCAGACTCTCTCCTCTTCCTCCTTTATGTGGTAGAGCTTAAGGTCACACAGGTCCGCATTAGGTTTTTCATCTTCTGGAGCTTCTTCTTTAACCACCAGTATCTGTTTTACATCTGCTGGAAACATAGAAACACATTATGCATTTTAAAAAAGTATCTAAACTGTTTCTCAGCTTCAACACTTCTTATTGGGGTCTTGACATTAAATTCACACTAGAAGTTAGGAGACAACAGAAAACAACAAAACTTGATCTAACAGAGAGAATAAATATTTAAGAAAAGGTTAAATGTGCATAGAAAGTAGGGCTGTCGTTGTCAATGTATGTGGATAGAACATTTTAATGCATTATCACAGTAATGCAAATTAATTGAATGACCTATTTTACCCTAAAAGCCTCTCTCCTGTGGAGGGTTACATAGTTCATGTGTGTTGCATCACTAGCCCATGTGTGCATGTCATGGTAGCATTGCTTTAGGTGTGCAAGTCTGACTCCAGTCTTTATTTAGCAACTAGTTTGTACTTTAATTTGATCAGAAGAAACGACATGGAGTCATGAGTTGGGTGAATGACTTGGACTGACACAGAAAAGTTATAGTAGAACCTGTCATTGCGTCAACAAGTGCAAAAAGCCCTGACCATCGAGTAATTAATTTTCTGCAGCGGTTGATACAGTTTTCAAAGTTTCAGCTACAACAGCTGCTGGCTGGACTGTCTTCTGATAAGCACATTGAGAATCAAACCAAATGCACAAGTCAAGGCAAGTGTGGAGATGTAGAGTTATATTTCAAGTTTACAATAGTGACTGATCATGATTAGTTACAATCAGTACCAACAGAAAGACAAGCAGTGTCTTTCTGCATCACTCCCCATCGTGGTGAGATTTACCAATGATGGTGGACTCCAGGTTCACGCAGTCGGCCTGAGGGTCGTGATTTCCACGACCGGTCTCCATGAAGAAGGTGTTGGAGGACTTATTCTGTCTTCCAGAGGTTTTGTCTCCAGGCATCGATCTGGATGCCGTCTTCCATGCAATCCTGCTCCCAACGGCCACCATCAATCTGGATTCCAGAAAAACATGTCATTTGGGATCAAACTAAACCATTATATAGCCAACTGAGGGAGTATAGAAAAGGACATATAGCAAGTAGGAATCGACCCCAACCCAGTAAAATCTGCCAGCCACACTGATGTGAAACATTTGCTAAGCTACTAACAGTTTTATATTTTGAAAAAGAAGCTCTGTGACAAAAAAGAGAAGGAACTTTATCTAAATAGCCTGTTAACAGGAAAAAATGTTTGATCCCCAAAACAAACAAATTTGAATAAATAGTACTTGCTCACATTTGCATTCAAGATGCAAATTTAAGCAAACAAACGAAAGCAGGGAGCAGAAAAGCAAGCCACACATTTCAGTTCATCTTCTTATTAATGATTCTTTTGAACACTGACAATCTGCGCAACAGAAAGAGCCTTTGAGACACGAATCTACTTTATTATTTATTTAAAATACAACCACACAGAGGGATGATTGGCTGATCGCATCCTGTTTGTCATTAAATGGCTCTTGGCAAAAACAAACGGTCCATTTACTACTTGCATAAGAAGCGCTATCATACAAAAAGCAACAAAAAACAATGAAAGCCCCGTCAGAGCCGAGTAACGGTGTTTATTATCAACATGGCGCATTTGAAAGGGTTACTTCCGGTCCAGTCTGTTTTCATTCATCTCCTGAGAAAGAATAAATATTCTTACCATTTTCCTTATTTTGTGCACATGCGCAGGAGAGGCACATATTTATAAATTTGTTACATTTCAAGACAGTTTTCCTCGGTGATTCCGCGTCTCTCCAAACCCGTCAGAACCGTTTGCGCTTCTTTGTCTGCAGGGCCAATCAGAAGGCTCCTACAGGCTTCCGTAGAGAGAATGGAACGCGAAGGTCACGTGATCAGGCGGACAGCCGTTACTGTAGGGCTGCAATTACACCGTTTGGAAACAGCGGAGGGGTTTTTACTGCTACTGTATTAATAAGATTATTTAGAAAAGTCAGTCAGTCTAATCGATGGCTTTTGTGATTCACAAGAAAAAAGAAACATACAGCAAAGACCATTTCCATATTTAATGAGAATAAATGGTTGCACTGAATCATAGTGAAGAGGTAAAAACGGCTGCATGCAAAATATGCAAAACTTATTTTGCATGTTTTCTTCCACATCGCAATTATTCTCTAACTTATGTGACTCAAATCAGACGACATGACATTGTAATTTCTGGCTGATGAAATATGAAAAATTCACATCAGACAGAGTATGCTGGATTGGATGCAAATTCTCAGTTTTGCGTAACAGATCAATATTTTGACCACATGATGGCGCCAAAGGAAACGCCATGATTTGATTCAGCTTCCATTCAAGGACAGTAAAAAATGATCATCAGGCAACAAAAAGAAACAAATAGTTAAAACACCTCAATAGTGACAAGAGAGATTCTTATTAAATAAGAATTTAGATAAAATTGTGCAATCTGGGAGTCATTCATATATAATGGATTTTAACACAACCAGCTACAGCTTGAAAATAACCTTTAATTTCAACATCTCTCATATTGAATAAGCAAAATCTCACATTTGGTTTGAATACCACTTTACTGTTGTAAATACAGTTTAATGGGACATTTTCCCTCAGTCTGCTGATTCTTTCTGGTAGTTCCATGATTTTCTTTGTACTCATGTATGGATGTAATCTACACATCCACCTCTTCCAACTCTGCAAACATCTATCATGTTTTCTTTAAAGTGAATGACTAACAATATATTACAGAACAAATTATATTACAGTTTTACCAGCTTTACACATTCTGGTTACTTCAGATTTTATAAGATCACATAACAAGTTGACTTTAGTCAGTGCTGCAGTAAAAAGGCAAAAACAGGCGTCGCCACATAAAAATCCTGTTGCACACATTGCACTTTACCCATGCAGTCACTAAATACAGCTTTGATCATGTCTTCTGCAAGTAAAATGGTGATGCAAATCCTTTACTGAACATGGGGCGTGCCGCCGAACAGCTTGGCAACGTTCTGAACTGCTGGCAGTTTGATCTGGTGAAGGTAAGCGAAGGCAACGTCGATGTCCTCAACCTTCTGTGCGTAGAAAGCCTGTGGCAAAACCAGGAAGCATCTCGCAGAATCAAATAATGTCTTTCCCTTTTCTCAACGTCCTTTGGATTTCATCTAAGGTGCCATCTGTTGAGAAAGTAAACATAGAAAATCATTGACTACATATGCAATCACATGTTTATGTAAGACCTAAATGAAACTGGAAACACATTCCTACCTCAAAACGACTGTAAACTCTCCTCTCCTTCCTCATACTCTGAATCCTCTCCAATAGCTTCTCCTTCTCCTGAGTTGTTTTAGTTTGCCCCCTGTTGGAGTATGACTTGTACGCCAACTCCTTTTCGGTTTTAGTCTTTTTGTCAGCCTTGTCTTCTTTCTCGTCGTCTGTGACTGGGGACTCTTTTGTTGCTTCGTTCCTGCTTTGGGATTGGGCAGAAATCTGCTCCAGGAGCAGCTTAGTGTCATCTCGGAGATTGCTGCTTGTGATCACGTTCACTGTTGAAGAGTGGTAGCGAGACTGACTCGATTTGGGCTGCTTGGATGTCACCTCTGTTGTTTCGGAGCAGTTACTCTGCTTTGATTGGTCTTTCGTTTTCTCCCTGCTTGCAGGATCCTCAGTGGATGGTTTCTGGCTCTTATCTTTGTCCTCTAGATTGTTGGACTTTTTCTCATCTGTCTCCCCAAACTCAGCCTCTTTATTACTACTCTCCTGAGGCGCAGCTGGTTCTGGTGTTTGGCTTGGAGGACTGACTGCTTCAGATATTTTGCTTGGCAAATCAGCTGGGGCTGCCATGGTAGATTCAGTTGGCTGAACAAGAGATTCCTCTGATTTTGGTTGAGTATCATTGGATATTGAGTTTGTATCTGATAAGTTTTCCTCTGTAGAGACACTGGTTACCGATACCTTAGCTTCAGGGTCCACGCCTGACTGGACTGACTCAGACATTGAGGAAGATGATAATGTTTTAGGAGCTGAAGGTGCGATCAAGTCTATTAGCTTGAGGTTGGAGGACAGAGCAGTTTGTTTTGCCACTTCTTGAGGAAGTTCACTTTTTTCCAACAGTGAGGCTTTAGGAGACTCTGTGTTTTCAAGTGATCCTGTTTCCCTCGGTACATCTTCAGGTTGGGTGTCAACTGGATGTGTGACAGATGAAATTGTCTTTTCCAAATCTGGTTCAGAGACTGAGCCTTCAGGACCAGATTCACTGGGCAACGTGGAATCAGGTGTAGATGGACAAACAGCAGGAGATGTGCTTTGAGCTTCACCATCTTCAGGTGATTTAAGGGCCTCACACTCTTTTGTAACTGACTCCTCTTGCCCTAATTCAGTAAGATTTTTCTCTAAACCTTCAACTAAAGGTGTAGCAGCAAAAGATTCTTTCCTGTTTGTCTCTATGGAGGCTTTTAAATTGTCCGGCTCCAGATCAGCAGTCGCTTTGTCTGGAGAAACAACAGGCTCTGTATTTGCAGCATCGGATACTGAGGTGATCTCAGATGAAGCGGATTGGGAAACAGCATTTAGATGAGTTTGATCAGAGGTTTGTAAATTTTTATCGGAGGGCTCTTGCTGTGAGGAGACACCAGGTTCCTGAGCTTTAATTCCATCAGTATTTGATGATGTTGTGCTACTAACATTCGTAGAGCTGTACTCTTTTGGGCAGAATCAGAAAATGAGGTCTCTTGTGTCGTGGCAGGGTGGTTATGCAAACCTGAGTCAAGTGGAGGAGAATCAGAGGTAGAGATTTGCACTGAGCCTATTTCCGATGTCGTTTCTGCTTCAGAGTGAATACTAGTTTCTAACTGAACTGATTCAGTGTTTTGGGGAGTAGTAGATGATGAATCTTCCCCTAAACTAGGAACTATTGAAATATATTCTAAAGTAGGAGGTTCTCCTTTGTCAGCGCCTTCACCATTGGATGAAACGGCAGTGTGAGAAACAGTTGCTTGCTTGGGTGAGTTCTTCTGGACAGAAAGTTCTGATACAGTTGGGTTTTCTGATGATTTGCTCTGACTTGCTTTAGTTTCTTCAGCATAATGCCTTTCTGAGTCTGTTTTTACTGATTCAGCAGAAACTTCTTGTACTTGTTCTCCAGACGTACGGAGGGTACTGGGATCATTTTTGACAAGACTATCCTGCTTCCTGGTATTTTCATCATGCTTCAAAGAGGGCGACGTCTCTGTGGACAATGTAGTGCTATTTTCTGATGAATCCTTTGGTACAGAAGGTTCCATGCTTTCTGCTGCTCCTTTAGGAGGATCCGCCTCCTTCTGGGACACTGACGCATTCTGGAGATCTGCCTGTGGTTTTATTGGAGCCTCCTCTTCTCCCTTTTTAGCTTGTGAAGCTTTTCGTTTTGCTGCCAGCTCTTTAAAGAACATGAGCCTATTATCAGGATCGCTCATATCTATATACGACGATGTGGATAAAAGATCAGGCAGTTTTACCGGTTGATCGGTTTTAGGCAGTTCAACTGATGTTGGCTGAGATTGAGGAATCAGTGCTGACAAACTTTCTTTAACAAAAGGATTTGGCAGAGTTGGGTCTTCTAGAGGTTTTCTTGGAGGGTCACCTGTTTCTGTAGAAACAGAAAGGCCAGCGATTGACTGGCTGTCCAACTCAGTTTTCTTAGGCTGGACTTGTAGTTCAGTGGAAGGTTTTGGGGTAATAGAGTCCTTGCTGCTGATATTTTCACAAGGCTTTTCTATTGAATCTTTAGCAACTGAATTTCAGTTCTTTTTGGAAGAGACTCTGATTGCGGTTTTAACTCTGCCTTTTCTTTTTCCTTTTGAGCTTCTGCAGCTTTAGCAGCTTTACGTTTTGCTGCCAGTTCTTTAAAAAACATGAGCCTCTTATCTGGATCATTCATATCTAAGTCAGTGAGCAGAGGTTCAGTCGGTTGTACCGGTCGGTCAGTTTCGGGTGCCTTTAGTTCAGGGAGCTTGACTTGAGGCATCGATAGTGAAACATTATCTTGCTCTGCATCTGTTGGTTTTATGGCCTCCTTTGCCTCCAGGGTGTCTGCGAGGTCTTGGGAATTTTTCCCCCTTGATGCGTCTTTATCTTCCTCCTTTTTGCTTACATTATCTGGTTTCAGTGTTTCCGAAGAGGATTTTATGTAACGACTCCACTCAAAAGGTTCTCTTGCAGTAGATCTCCTTTGTCCCAAAACCTGTGAAACAAGGGGGAGTTTGGCCGGTTCGGTTTTGGTTTTGTCAGCTCCCTCATCAACTTGGTCTGCAGGAGCAGTTTCATGAGGGGTCTGTTGCTCCAGGGAACTGAAAATCAGGGAAGACCTTAATCTGGAGGTTCTCAGCCCCCCTGGATTGTATTTCCTCTTGAAAGAGTCATCCCTTTGAAGCCCTGTGCGTATTGGCTGTTTTTGGTCCTCCTCCTCAGTTTTTCTCTCGTCAGCTGTGTAGGCGGTTTCAGAGGATGCTGGTGTGGTTTTGGTTTCTATCACCACTGGAACCGGGTCATCCAGAACTCTCTTTGATTTCTCTTGTGTGACTGCTTTGATAAAGCCCGGCATTTGGCTGACTCGAGGTACAGTGGTGACCTTAAACTCTTTGACATTGGGTATTTTAGAAGCTGGTAGATCTGGTAGGTGGGCCATTTGTTGGATGGAATTCAGAGGTTCCTCAAAAGTGTCTGTTAACTGAGTTGACGCCATTGGAAGGCCTTCTTCCTCTGGATTATCGTATGTATTAAGGTATGAGTCAATCCTCCAATTTCTCAGCTTCTGTTTCACAGTGGGATCCTTGCGGTTCAAGGTAAGATCGTGGAAAAAAGGCTTCTGATCGGCAGAGTTGGAAGGCGTTGGGGAGGTTTGACAGGGATATGGCTGCCCTATCCCCAGTCTTTTGGGTTGAGGGGAAGTAAATGAAAAATCCACTGGTGGTTGTAGTTTATCTGTGCCTTGATCAACATCTAGATTTCTGGTGGATGATAAATAGTTAAGAACAGGATCAAATTCTGGTGGTATTTCTTGTTGTAAAGCTGGAACAGGGTATTGTTCAGGCAGATAGCCTTGGTTCCAGAACTTATCATAGCTGCTGTAGTCTTCTTCTGGTCCTGGTCCAGGAAAAGGCTGCTGGCCCCTATGAAAAGCTTTTCCCCTTGGTTCAGAGTCTGGCATTCCCTGTTGTGGCATTAATGGGAATGAGTATCTGCCAGGAACATCTTCAGAATAAGAGTGACGCTTTAATACAGGATTATCTGTCATCAAATGCCGTGAAGAACCCTGGTCAAAACCGGAGTCCAAACGCTGTTGGGAACCAAACCTATTATACATATCTGCAGGGCCGCGAAGGGACCCCTGCCTCTTTAGAGCCATAACCCACAAATTCCCGTCGAGTTGATCGTCATATGGATGTCCTCCCCAGTCATCAGAAGGAATGTCCAGGAATCTTTTAGGCTCTCTGTACAGTGAAGTGCTTTCATTTGGAAATTGTCTCTTTTGTAAAACTTTTAAATCCTCCATCTGAGCAAGCATATTGTCAACATTCAGCGGCTGCGACTGAGCGAAGAGAATCCGGAACTCCTCGTCGAAGGTGGTGACCAGCTGTCCCAGGAAGAGGTGGGCCATGCAGCGGTGCAGCTTCTCAAAAGACCACATGAAGCTGGAGGAAGACAACAACCAGATGGGGTTATCATCTCAGAGACTAACAGCAGCTTTCACACTTATGTGCACAAAGCCTCGAAGCACATCAATCTTTTATTGTTGAAGCTTAACCTTTCAATATTCAATTTGAGTACATAAATCCAGAGGAGAAAATCCCACATTAAGGGGTTATTTTTAAGAAAATTGTACAAGCCTCTAATAATTGCAAATTAATAAATAATAATTTGGACTTTTGTCATTTTAATTTGTAAACTGTGACTTCCTGTTTCCCAACAGCTCTTTACATTTTATTGTTCACAAATATGGGAAACAACGGCTAATTACATCTTTGGAGTTATTTCTGTACATTTTGATGGTCGTAGTTTAATCTAAAATGAAGTTTCTATCATATCTGGAGGGATTTTGGGTTGCTTTGGGGATTTTCTGGGTTTGTATGTTTATTTTTGCTCAGCCTTTCTATCTTTAGTTCTCTTTGTTGTTTTCTGTTCAGTTTATTCTTGTTTACTGCTTGTACTCAGCTAGTTTTTCAGGCTCTTCCTCAGTGTTTTCCTCTTTGTTTTGTTTATTTTCTGTCTAGTTTTGCTTCTCTCTCCCTCAGCCTGCTGGCCTGGTCTCCTCTCACAGCTGGACCCTGTTTCTAATCAGACACCTGCTTTTATTGGTCTCATATCCAAACTTACGTAGAAACTGAATATTCGGTTTTTACATTTCCTGTAAGCTACAATCATAAAACCTTCCAGAAATAAAAGCTGAAATGAATCACCTTGTATAATCTATCAAATGTGGTTTCACTTTTTAAATTCAATAATATTCCTTATTTTGATGCATTCATTTGTTTTTGAACTAATGTTACCTACAACTTCGCAGTGAATAACAGATTGCTTTTATTTTTACTTTGACACTACCACATCAGTAACAAACAAAGCTTTTGTTTGCAAGTCTCCATAGCAACCATTAGATACTAAACAAAACCCATCAACAGGAAGCTATTTGAGATTTTAATCAACAACCTATGAAAAGAACCACAGATGGGACCCACTGTGGGAGGTGGAGTGATGCTGAGGGCCTGGGAAGCTTTCTAAGAGCAAGCATAAGAGTGCATGGCATCATTACATCGAAGCATTTAACTGCTAGAGCAGGGAAACTAATATAGAAACTTTCAAGACACAAGAAACTTTCTGTGCGTGATGAGCCTTTATGCTGCTGCAACAAAAGATAAGATTAATTTAAAAGCTTTTTTACACATTTGTTCTGGGATATCTTTATCAATAACATTTAAAGGAGCCCACCTGTAATTCCCACTCAGCACAGCTCTGCAGTCGGTCAGCAGGAAACGATCCATCATCTGGCCTTTGAAGGATTTCCCAGAGCGGCACTGATATGTTATTCCAGACACTGTTCTCAAGCGTATGAACTGCAGAACACATCAAATCCAGTCATATCATTAATAATCAGCAGGTCAGGCATGTGATAATGTTTTGAGCTGCTAGCTAAGTTAGGAGGCAGAGCTGTGTTAGCACTGTTCCCTCTAGCGATGCTAATATATGCTGTTAACCTGATTTAAATCAGTTACATAAGAAAAAGATAAAATACTGACAAACCAGTTTATTTCTACAGTTAATTCAGCTGAAAGTTAATGGATTATAGTGCAAAAACAAGCTTGATAATGTTCCTTTATTTGGATTATGAAACTGCCAACAGCTAAGCTAACCACAATACTTCTGTTTTCCACGCCGTTATTTTGGAAACGGCACTAGGCAACAGAGCCGGTGGCACGATAAATACATGATGGTGAGAGAAATTTCCACAAAAAAGATCAAAAAGCAATGTGCTTGTGTGTGTGTCAGTGTGTGTGAAGCTCCACTCCCTGTGTGCAGCAGGCACAGCAAAGGACGTCTTTTAAAAACCTGAATCATAACCTTCTAAGCTGTTTTAAGTCATGCATCATTGCTCTTATTTGCAACAAAATGTATTTTTTTCAGTAAAATGCATAGGAAGCTGTACTCACTGGGAAGGCCTGCAGATTGACTCTGCAGTTGGCCACCATGTTGACAAAGAGATCAGCATTCTGCTCATCCAGCAGGATGTAGACAGCAACTCTCCTCCCAGCGGCGTTGAGAATATCCGCAAATATGTCAACATCAGTAAACATGTCCATCACTATAGCGATGACCTGAGCAGAGAGAAGCCGAGAATGAGATAATAGTTCAAAATCCAACACAGGTGGGACGCTTTGAAAGGGAAGAAGGTTTGGGAGAGGCCAACCTGCTGGGCGTTCTTGATCAGCCGCCGGGCCTGCTCCTTGATGCTCGGCATGTCCGGCTCTGGGGGGTTAACCAGGGTCGTGACCTCTGTGGGCTCAATGAAGTGATGCACCTGAGGCCAGCCAAGGTCCAGACCGGGGACGTCCAGGTCGGAGTGAATGGGCCAGTAGGTGTCCGAGGAGCCTTCGCCCTCGCTGTCCAGGAACTGCTGCTCAGAGAGGATGCTCTGCTTCGGAGGCTGAACGACGTTCTGGATGTACTGGATCTCAGTCGGGGACAGGAAGTCCACCACGTCCACCTTTTGGAGGCACTGATAGTATCCTTCCAAGCTTTCCTCCACCAGGGAGTCGACAGCCAGGCGGTATTCCTCCCGGTAGTGGGGAGGGAGGTAATTGGGATCCAGGGGGTTATCCCCCGCAGAGGAACACTGAGAGCGGCGCGCCATGCTGCAGTTCCAGGAACAAAAAGTAAAATAAATAACTCATTCACTGCAGCTTGGCTGATTTACATCACAGACTGTCTTAGATTTAAAATATTTGTTTGTCAAAATCCAAACATTTCAAGTAAAGCATGAGTTCAGCAGAAAAGCAGACTGAGCAGCTTCAGCAATCTGACCTAAACATCAGCTGGGATCACAAATAGACAGAATTATAGGAGTTTGGAGGAAAAGGATGGAGATACTAGACTTTACCTGTGAACTAAAAAAAACATACAATAATTCAGAATTACTGTCAGAGTCACACGTCTAATATAGGCCAAAATAATAAGATATGCTTTGATTTGTCATTTAGTTCATTAAAAAATATGAAAACCACTACATGATGATTGTAACAAAAAAAATGAATCATTGTTGTTACTCTAAATAGTTCTATAATAGTAACAATACAATGGAAATACAAAAAGTAGAAATAGATGATTATTACATAGTAATGAATTATTTAATTAAGTATAAGATTACAACATCATGACTATAATGATAATAAGCAAATACAAAGGTAAAAAGTAATTATTTAACATTTAACACCACTATCACAACAACAATACTACTACTGACTGAAATATGATTACATAATATGTCAGTATTAGAAAATAATATCTTGTTATATAATATCTACATTAATACTGCTTCTGTAAATAATTGTTATCATAATAATAATAATGGTAGTGCTACTACCAATACTAATAATAATCATCATAATACATTATAATAACAATAAGATAATTTTCATTAATAATGAAAAACAAAATCAATCAATAGGGATAATAGTAATAACCTTTTCAGCTCCATCCTAAACTGATCAAACGTGAAAGTTAAGAAGCAAGTGTTTAAATAAGTGAGTTTAAATAAGTGAGTTTGAATAAGTGAGTTTGAATAAGTGAGTTTGAATAAGTGAGTTTGAATAAGTGAGTTTAAGTGATGTTGGTGAGGAATGTGAGTGGAAAGCACACAGGCTGGAAAGCAGACAGCCTGGTTCAGGGTGCGGCTCCTCCCTCCGGACTAAAGTCTCCATTTCTGAGTGAAACGGAGCAGAAACAGCAACACTTTCCACACGACAACAAGAAGAAAATGACCACTAATACAGTAAAAGGCAGATTTAGGAGAAAAGTGACTCTTTCTTCTAAAAGTGGTTTTTGAAGCTAAATAAATAAAGAATTGAAACAGGAACAGAACCGCCATATTTACACTTTAATAACGATGCATAGCGGTTTTATGCAACAGTATGCAGTATCATAAACTCACCTCTGCTGTATTTCCTCGTCAGGCTTTAAACTTTCCTCCTCCCCGTTCAGCGAGTTTTTCTCCACGGCTGCGTGGCGCGTTTCTCCATGTTTCCAGCTGGGAGTTTGAAAGGAAACTTTTCTCTTACATGGCTCTTCTGCTCTCTGCGCTTCTGCTCACCAGCTCAACCAGTTTGCCGTCATGCTTCAGGCATGTTGGGCTGAATCTCTGAGTCGCGCAGGGGAAACTTGCAGTAGACAGAAGCAGAAGCCCCGCCCCCTTTCAGGGCTTCATGTGTTTTTGGTTTTCAGACGCGTGAACTCTGATCATCTCTTATCTGACCCCTGAAGTGCTGCTATAACCTCCTCAGAATCTGCATTTGGGTAAATCTATTCTCTGAAATGCTCATTTGCTCCCATCTTCAACAAAAACTCTCAAAACGTCCCTGCAGCTGAGTCACAGTAATAAATCTCGTATATTGGCTTTGTTGGCTTCAGTGATTGTTTAATTACTTGAGCTATGAGTTATTAAGCATTGAATAAGTGGGTTGGGTTCATGATTGTTGGCTTAATTGCTCATTTGTTTGATGTGGTTTCAACATTACTCAGACATTCAACCCATTTAACTTAGACAAAAAGAAGGAAACAATAAGCGATGGGTTGCGATACAGTCACACTCTGTAGGCATTAAAAGAGCTGAATGGAGGCTTGAATCATATCTTCATATCTGAGGAACAGGACTTGTTCTTCAGCTGTATGGAGCTCCAAATATGTCAAAAATCTTGTTTTTTGCTGTGGTGTGTTTGAATACCACGCGACTACAACACCTCTGACTTGTGGAGTTCCTCAAGGGTTTATTCTGGGACCACTTTGTTTTCACTGTTTTGCTGATGATATTCAGTTTTGTGTGTTTATGTGATACAGTCAAAGGTTGTTTAGTTATTACACACTCAGACCTTTAGACATACCTGACATGTTTCAACGTTGTACTTCCATCTTTGTCAGGTGTCAAATATATTCACATTCCAGTAAAAGTAAGAACAAGTGATTCACTGGAACCTCTATAGTCCTCTGCATATTTGCAAATTCAGCTAATTTATGTCATTTTGTGTGGAAATGTAACTCCAAGTTATTTGCTGCTCTTTATTGTTGAGCCTATCTAAAGTATTTAAAACAAAATGCAGCTTGAGAAGCTGAACAGTCCAAGCCACAAACTTGACAATGAGATTGGTTGATGTTTGCAAAGCAGTCATTCATTTTCCTGGTCTCTGATTGGCTGAATCCCCCAACAGCAGAGCAATAAGGAAGACCATTGATGTTAATGCCACCATGGTTACCGCTCTGTTGTATATTATATGATATTTTTCTCTTTAATAATAGACAGTCAAATTAATATTTCATGCTCTAATGAAATCAGGCCTCTGAAGTCAGAGTGCTGACACTGAACGAATCATAAACCCATAAATCTAACTAAACCCACAAACCCCAATCTCTAAATCCAACATGGCTGCTGGATAAAACAGTGAGTAGAGTCTCTTAGTGACGTTACATTCAATAGTTGAAACAACGACCTTTACAGGCTGAAAATGTTCACACAAACAGAGAAGATCATTTTTCTTCTTCTCCTCTGCCTGCATTTTCTCCGTGTATCGACCTGCCAGCTGCAGTTGCCTCAGGGAGTCGCAAGGAATAATCACAAATACAGAGAGTGGAAGTATTTGTCTTTATGTAAAAGATTTTGTAAAACAGGCATCAATCAGGCTCTGCACAGGGTGGTGCAGCCTGGAGGAACATCCGGCGGGACCAGATGACGACGGTACAGCTGGACCCGTGAAATGCAGAAGTCGTTTGGTCAGTTTCCCATTGGTTCATCATGTGAAACACTGGTTGCAAAATGAATCAGTCAGGCAGTGAGAAACCAATTAAACAGAGCTCACTTGAACGGCTATATTGTGTTTTTTCAGTTTGTGTTTTAAGTGGGAATTTCTTTTTTTAGAGGCTGTAACAAACCAAAACACCATCCGATTAAACAGAACAGCATTTGAATGGAGTTAACAATAAAACCTGCTTCTTTTTCTTATCTCAGTCCATTAGCAGTAGCTTCATAGCTATTATCTGTGTTTCATCAAGTCAGCTGTCTCCTGCAGATTAGATATTAACAGGTCATAACCTCTCAACAGATTTCCAAATATGCGAACTATCTCTTTAAGGCTTCCTGCTACCTGAAGCTCATAAATCAAAGTTCAGTTCTCTTCCTGGTAATACCCCAGCATATTTTTCATGTATATTATGGAGCAAAGTTCAATAGCACCATATTTAGCCATGCTGTGTTACTTTAAATTTAAATGCCAGCTTTCATGAATCTGAAAACATGAAGTCAGCTAAAAAGGTTCATAAGATTCAGTCTAGAAAGCAGTCAGAGCCTTTTGTGACGCTTCGAGATCCGTTATCCATAAATGGAGAAAGCGTGGGATAGTGGAGAGGAGAACCTTTCCAGGAGCCAAAATTACTTCAACGTCTCATTCAGCAGGTCTGTGTTGCCTCAGACAAGGTCAAAGTTCATGAGAACAATAATGAAGAGAAACTGGAGAGAGACCCACATTTACCAAAACACACCCTGATGAAACCAAAGTGTTTAATGGACAGATGAGACTCAAGCAGAAGTTTTTGGAAGACGTCACATTTGGCATAAAACAAACATTTCAGAAAAAGAAGATCGTACCCAGTCAAACATGGTGGTGGCAGCATGGTGGCCTGGGCTGCTTTGCTGCTTCAGGACTTTATTTGTTACATAAAGTAACAAATTGGTTACCTGGTTACAGTGGCTGGTCAGTCCGCGCTCATCCAGATCACCATTAGATTCAATGGCAGCTGGAAAGTTTACAGGATTAAATGAAGTAAAGATTTTTATGCAACATTGCAAATTGTTTTTGCAATTTTCCTGCCCACACAAGGAATATAATCACTTTTAATCGAGCTCAGACGGACAGCTTTCAAGAGAAGAATCTCTAGTAGTTTATTTTAAAGTTTCAAAAGAGTTGGAGACATAAGCTGCAAAGTTGTGCAAGTCCTGCAGAGTAGGATCTGCTACACAATAAGCAATTAAAGTTGTTTATTAAAACCACCAGGGTAACAAAGGAAGGTTAACCTCAAACTGCTTCACTGGCTGTCATGAGGTTGTCAACAAACAATGGGAGCTGTAAAAAAGGATCAGGACTGCAATGATCCGACCCTGCAGCTGAGCAACGCAAACAGAACCAGGCAAACTTCACCTGTCAGCGATGATTCAAATCCATGTCCTGTACCAGACTGCCTCTGCTGCTTCACTTTCTGTTCTGGTGATTACATAGAGACATATTTTAGAAACTGGATTAAGATTTTTATTTCTAACAGTAGCACTCGCTCTTCTCTTAGTCCTAAAATAGCTGTGTCAGAAAAATGCTGGGCCGGAGCCAAAGGAAGTGAGGCAATGTAGCAACTCAAGTGAAGACTCGAAGACAATTCCTCATTGTTGCCCTTGAGGCGCCACCCAAGGCACACAGATCAGGAGTGGGAATATAAACACCTGAATTCACATTCAGCCGACTCATGAAGAGTTGCTGCTCTGCATACCAGAAGGTAACATTCACCTCTGCGGTTTCGTAACCCGTGCAGCTCAGTAAAACATTCGAGGACTGACTCTTCCTGGCTCTGAGTGACAAAACTGATTGGGAAACACCATCAACCCTCCACACTGCAGCTGATATGATTTAGGACACAAAGAAAGGCGTTAAAATGAGCTGAATCCTGTGAGTTCAGCTCTAACAACACTGAACTCACTTGATCAAGTTTTCATTCCCAGCTTATGCTGGAACAAAGCGAACTAACCGCATGATTAACTCTTGACGTCTTAAACAGTGGCGCAGATTTCAGGGCTGTGAACCTGAAAGGCTTCGGCTTTAATGTTATCCAGTTTTACGTGTGTCAGGCATCATGAACAAACATATTTTCCACTGACAAATGGACTAAAGCCAGTTGAAAGAACATGGCTGATGACTGATGCAGCATGAAACGTTCTGGATGGTGCTGGAAAGAAATACTGCAACGTACCTGAAAACGCGACCTGGAAGGCTAAACTTCATAGTGGGTGGGGTCTGACTTGCAATAACATGTATTATTTAATAGAGCAGCTCACTGGGCATGCTCAGGCCTAATGCGGTTTTTCTGGCATGTTAGTTAGCTTAAATTATGGCAAACTGGTTCAGACTCAACAACTATGTAATGGATTACTGTCAGGTTCTGTCCAGGACATTCAATGGTTATCCTGCAGTCTCAACATGATTCTGTTCTGTGTTGCAATGTCATTTTGAGCTCACAGTGTTGTGCAAAAGTTTTAAACCAGCACTGATTTCTTTATCCTTTGCAGCCATGCAACCAGACTGCAATCGTCTAAAGCAGCAGCAGAACGAGACTCTGGACATTGTTAGTTTGCTCAGCTCTTCCATGCCACATGTAGGATGATGCCTGGGCTGGTTGTCCTTCCCAGGAGTGTTAGCCATTGCCCAGCCTCCCTTGGAAATCTCCTGCCAAGTTGTTGGACTGATCATCAAACCTTGAATTCAGTTGGGGGATCAGTGTGACTTTGGTTTTGACCTTTGACCACTGGTCATGGGATTCTTTCTGATGTCCGTTTGTGGGGAATTTGCAAGAGTATTAAGGGATTGTTTAGAGTTTTCCAGTCGTTTAAAACCCCAAATCAAGAGTGGTTAAACTGCTTTTGAACATAGTTGGGTAAAATAATTAAAATGTGTATGAAAGTCAGTAGTTAGGAATTGACTTCTGAACAGAACTGATTTCAGATCTTCATCAGAATAAACGATTATTGTCGTTAAGTCCTCAAATTGTAAATTTTGCGTTAATTTAATGCGTTAGCAAGTAAAAACAAATTTAACCTTGAAAAATTGGAAAGGAATATGAATTTTGCTAAATATGAGCCACATTGTGAGCTGACTCGTTTAATTCTGAATCTTTCCTGTTTAATAGTGGACCAACTCAGCACTTCCTGGCTTCTTTTTTAAATCCTGGAAACGTAGTGTGTATCTGTTGTTTATAGCACTGCTGTCGTGTTGATAAGGAGAAGGAAGACAGTCACAGGATGAGGAAGAGGATGGAAAACAAAGAGAAGGATAATAGAGGCAGGATGAGATCATGAATGTCTGGAGAAAAGCTTGATCAATGAATTCAGCAGGATGAATGGACAAATGACCAAACATGAATTTAATGTTAAAGAAAACCTCATTAGAGACAATCTGGAGACTCTGTTGTGTTTGTTGTTTGAAGAGGCCTTGATAGATTCCACAGACGGCTGCATTTTCACAACATGTCGAGTGTCAGAGACGATCCCAAGGATCCCTCAGCAGCCAGAAGAGACGGGCGGCGTCCAGCGGGGACCATCAGTCCTCTGGTGGTGAAAGGACAGGACATAAACACTCAGGTGAGACAGAAACCTGAGCAGAATAAACGGTGTGGTGTTAAAGCTCTGTCTGTACGCCAGACTTCAATCCAGCTAGAGATGAGCAAAGAGCAAAAACTCAGCTTAAAGTTCAGTAAACTCCTTCAGTGGGAAAAAATAGTGTCACAAAATACATGTTATCATGGAAATTACTGCATCTCCACTGGTAATACTTTTGCTAACTTAGTGTTTAAATAAAGGAGCTCCATACAGATTGGCTATAAACCTCGATTTATTGTCGTTTCCTCTCTAAATTATATTAAAAGTTGGATTTTTCAGACTTTCCAGTGTGAGGTTCTGCTACTGCAATAAAACATATTTTGCCAGGGTTGCCAATGAAGTTGCGCAATTGAGCAGAAGTTGTGCATCCAATTTGTCTGTCGGGGCCTGCAGCGACAGGGAGGACGGCTTTGTTTTCATGCACAGAGTGAATCTTTGTGTGTGTCATCAAATTCACTTTAACTTGTGCTTCCCTGTGCCGGTGTTTGTACGTGGCACCTGCAGGAGTGGCAGCTGCGATTTGTCAAAAGCTCCAAACTAACTCTAAAAATACAAGAAGACATGAAGCAGTTGAAGGAAAACAAAGTCAGACAGACAAGCCGTTCTGGCCCTACCCTGATACGTGTTTGTTGAAGCATTCCTTGCAACCAGCTTTCAGCTCTTCTCCAAGGACGAACTGAAACAGACTTGATAGACACTGGCTGACCACAGTTATGCCATAATCACCACCCTGAAGTCAAAAAGCTGTAAATCAGAGGGAAGCGACTCTGCTTTACATTTCTGTTTCCCGGTGACTTGTGGCTCCTTTGTGCTGCATCCTGTGGTCCATCCTGCAGCTGAGCGGCATGTGGGAATATCCCGAGACATGCATCACAGAGTGGACATCATATCCTTCCAGAGTATCCCAGATGCAAAGATAATAAAGCAAACTTCTTCAAGTTGAAGGTAAAAGTGTTACAAGTAAATTAAAGGGGCTGTATTATGTCTTTTCCAGTCATTTTATTGCACAGTAAAGTAACTGAGTTAACATCTGCTGTTAAAATAATATAGTATACATTAAATATAACTTAAACTTTAATTTGTAGTTTATTGCCTTAATACTGGGCTTCTGTCTCTTTAAAACTCCTGGTGTTTCTGAAACTCCGCCTTCAGGAACTCATGACTCCCATAAACCCTTTAAAATGTTTTACCAAGTTGCTCTGAGAAGTTTCTCCTATGATGAGCTCAGCAGATGCGCAGTTCCATCAGGTGTCTGCTAATTGCTGCTGGATAGTCTGAAAGAGGAGATTGGGGGAGGAACTGAGCCTCGAAGGCGGAGCTAGGTCCAGCCAGCTGTTTCTCACAGCTAAATAGTTGCCATGGAGATCAGAGGATTTCTGAAGCATCCCTGGATGAATCAAGGCAGCACTCCAGGTCTGTTTTTGATGACAGGATGTTGTTATAGCATGATGTGAAGCTCAAAAAAGTCGATTTAACATAAGACTGCCCCTTTAAAGAGAACAGAAATGACCAGAATCAGTTCTGGATCGAAGAGAAAAGTTCAGCAGAGGTGAAGCTGTGCAGCCAACCTGAAAGCAGATCGCTGATTGTGACAGTTTCATGTTTGCCTTTGTTCCTGGGTGGTAAGCCAGCTTCCTCTCATACCTTTAGTAACATTTCAGGTTGAGCCTCTTTCTCTCATGGCCACTCTGTGGTTGGCTGCTGCACAGTCATGCTGGAAAAGCTTCAAACGGCAGGTGCTGAATGTGGGATCGGGGCAGGTCTGGGCTCAGATCCAATGCTTCTGGTCAAACTGTGGTATTTACATAAAAACACTCCACAGAGAGCAGAGAGGTTTCCTTTGCTCCTCTTGGCTGTGGAGCAAAGGAAACACTCACTGTGGCTGTGAAATATATCTGCACATGGTCACATGGGAAAAGCATCATCATGTGTTTTAAACGTGATTTAATCAAAAATCACAGTTAAAAAATGTATTGCAAAATAGGTTTCAAATGTACTTAGTTCATATGGAAAGTCATATTCAGTAAATTAAAATGTACGTCCTCATGAATCTTGTTTTCTGTACCTTTTGAAAATAACAACCTTTAACCAAGTATTTAGCATATTTTTAATATAACACATTTCTGTTTGTATTTTTTCTGTTTATTAATGTTAAATGCCATGTTTTTATTAGCTGAAACAGAAAATAAAAGCTTCATAATTAAAAGAAATAAAAGCTTCCAAACATCAATCTGTGTAATAAATGTAGAAAATGGGTTTTATTTTATGATAAACTTCCTGAATTCAATTTTATTCAACAATATTGTAATTTTATGAATGTAGAAACAGGCGTTTCACGTATTAAATATTACTCTTTAGGTTTTGTTGGACTGTTCTGATTGTTGTTTTTATTTATTCAGTTCATTATTTATGTTAGTTTGTTTCTGTTATTTTTTCTCATGCCGGAAATAAATGTATTAACAGGCAAAATATAAATGCAGGTAACAGATTGTGAGTTTGACTCCAACATTTGTTAAATACAGAAAATACCAACGAGAAAAAAAATATCATTGTTTGGTGTCCCTCTGGGTCGGTGCCAAACCCACTGGGTTTATGAATGAGAATATCTAGATAAATAATTTGTATTGCTAAAGAGTTTTGAGCAGCTGCTCGGTTTAAATCCACTTAATCCTGTGGGTTTAACATGGGAATGTTTTTACACGTTATACCCTCAAAATATTCAAAAACCAAATGCAAAACAATGTCTTAAATATTTCACATGGTAAATATGACATTTATTTAAGTATATAAATGGCAGAGAACACCATCCAGTTCTGCAATGTCTGAGGGAGGAGATGAATCTGCTCTTTATGGTCGCAGCTCCACTCCCAGGACTCTTACTCCCAGATATGACATCATTGGTTTTAACTTTGGTCAATTTCTCTAAGCAACAAACAAAACAAATGAATGTTACATAATTACAACATGGAAAATATGAAGCATAAACCAGCCTGTTTAAGCCTGACTGTCCACTAACCACCGACCTGTTATATAATACACAAATTAATACATTTTAATCACATCATCTATATGCAACAAATACGTAAAATTTAAATCAGTTATTTAAAATTTAAGGTTCAAATTTCAGTACTTATTTAAATATGACATAATTCCCATGATGCACTCCACCATGAAATAACATAATCTGCCACTGGATCCAAACACATTTTTGGTTAACCTTTAATTTATGTTAGATATGTAATAAATTATTCATGGCGCTCTTTTTGTGTCAAATTTAATTATATTTGCATTAATAATGACACATCTAGTAATAATTTGGACATCTAGACGAACACCATTTGGTTTTTGCTGCTTGATTTCAAATCAAAGCTGAAAAAAAGAGTCAAAAACAAAGTTCACTTCAAAAACATAAATGTAATAAATTGTCTATTTTAAAAAAAAAACTCTAATTACATAAATTGAATATTCCAGAAACCAGAGATTTCAAATGGAAACTCAGAGAGGAAATTAAGACACGTCTGTGATCTGGACAGCTGAGCACACAGCGGAGGATTAGAGTCTGAAAGGAGCCCAGACAGATTAAACACCGACTGGACAGATTGCCTCATTTTATTGCTTCAGCTGCTTTTTTTCCTTCTATTTCTTTCTACATACATTCATGTTGGCATAAATGTATATGTTTTTGTGCATTTAAGCTGAAGGTACCTTGACATTGAGAATGAACTTTAAAGATCTGCAGTGTTTCATCGTCAATGCCACATTAATCTTGATGTCATTTTACAGGTTTTTAAAATATTAACCGTTTTAGTCCAACCTTTTTAATCTGATTTTCCTTTACATTGTAAGCCCTCCACACCTCTGTTGGTTTCTAAAGGTGAAGCCAAAACTAACAGTGTGACTCACGTATTACATCACTAACCTCTGGAGCAACATGAGGGCAGGTAAAAACGTTCATGTTTAATTTTAATTTTAATAATAATAATAATAATAATAAAAAATAGTTTTTACTTGAATGTCTGTGACTTTGTCTTTATTTTATACCTGTTTGTCAATTTTATCAAAGTTTTAGCTTTGTTTGATTCTCCTTTGATTCTCATATTTTTTTGTATGTTACTTAAAAAATTATAAAAAAT
The DNA here is from genome assembly GCA_911649635.1 of Poeciliopsis gracilis. NCBI lineage: Eukaryota > Metazoa > Chordata > Actinopteri > Cyprinodontiformes > Poeciliidae > Poeciliopsis > Poeciliopsis gracilis. The sequence continues at coordinate 7,738,385 of CAJVRI010001154.1, forward strand.
AATTATTTTATTTTTTGTTGGTGGTGTCTTTTTACTCAGTTTTGAGTTCAATATTTTATATGTCATTTATTCATATCATTATTATTATTTAGTTTTTTTTATTTTTAAAAGATCATTTGATCTTTCTTTCTTTCTTTCTTTCTTTCTTTCTTTCTTTCTTTCTTTCTTTCTTTCTTTCTTTCTTTCTTTCTTTCTTTCTTTCTTTCTTTCTTTCTTTCTTTCTTTCTTTCTTTCTTTCTTTCTTTTTTTTTTTAAGAAACACTTTTTTCATTACACGTTTTAGTCGCTGTGGCGCAAGTGAGCAGTTTCTCAAAACATTTACCAACGAAGAAGATTCTTGCTGGGACCCGCGCTTGATCAAAGATCGTTTATTTTTGGGAAGTGTCTTACTTCATCGCAAGAACTGAGTATACTTACCAAACCAGCACGCCAAATTAAGTAAAAAAGGACACCAAGTCAGCTGTCAAGAATTGCATTTTGCGGTTGAGGAAAAACTGAAAAGTTTTTGGCATTTTAATATATTTTTAAAAAAACATAAGCTTGACATTCGCCGTTTTCTAATCTTTTGAATCAGAGTAAGACGTCGTATTGTTTTGATTTTCGCCCTGTTTCAGTGTGAGAGCCCTATCATGTGGAAGTCGCACAATGTAGTATTTTTTATCATAATTCATTGCAGTTTAGTCTCCCCAGTCAGATATTTGGGTATTTGCAGCGGCTGAGCTTCTGCTGGCAGTTTTCTAGAAACAAACATGGCGGGAGTGATTCGGAGGCTCGATGAGACTGTTGTCAACAGGATCGCAGCGGGAGAAGTTATCCAGCGTCCTGCCAACGCCGTCAAAGAAATGATCGAAAACTGGTATTTTAATATATTTGTGATGATAAAAGTATTTATGTAGGGGGTAATAAACAACCAAAAGACTAGAAATGCTCACGAACCGTTACTGTTTACATATTCTGCTGTTCAACTCATCATGATTGATGTTTATGTTTTGAAATGTTCCAGTTTGGACGCAAAGGCCACCAACATCCAGGTGACGGTGAAGGACGGAGGCCTGAAGCTCCTGCAGATCCAGGACAATGGTACCGGGATCAGGGTGAGTAACGGCGTCCTGCTGCTGCAGCAGAGGCGACCCTAGCATGAACGCTGCCCAGGGGGGGCGCACCCTCTGGGCCCCTATTCCTTCCAAAGATATTTATATCTCTTGAACATTTTACATGTTCATATAAATGATTATTAACCAAACGCTCATTTCTCACCACAGAAAGAAGATATGGAGATTGTTTGTGAGCGGTTCACCACCAGCAAACTGCAGACCTTCGAGGACCTTTCAGCGATTGCGACCTACGGGTTCAGAGGAGAGGTGATGACTCCTGTGGCCCCAGCTCAGCAGCGCAGCAGCTCAGTCAGTGCTCCAGCTGAATGTTTGGTCTCTTCTCATTCTTGCAGGCTCTTGCCAGTATCAGCCATGTGGCTCATGTTACCATAACAACCAAGACGGCTGATGCAAAGTGTGCTTACAGGTATTTCCACTTTACAAACAAAAACTGCACCAGGTGTTAGTGGTAGGAAATGGAGGGATGAGCTTTTCTTAAATTACTGCTTTCTTTTTTTAATCACCTGTCTTTCCTGCTTCTATTTATCATCTTTCCTTTCTTCTGTCCTTCATTCTCTCTTTTACACCTTGTTAGCGTCTTGCTCCATTTTTTCAGTCTTTCCTCTTTTCATTCTCTGTGTCCTATTTTTGTCTTTAGACGTCTTTTATTCCCTCATTGTGTCCTTTCTTTACTTTTTCTGTCTTCCCTCACCCGTTCCCACACTGAAAAATATCTGTTACAAATTCCATAGCTGACGTTTTTATTTATGTTTTAGTTTGTTAGAACAAACAAAAGGGACTAAAAACAGGCACTTAGGTCTTTAAAAGTCAAATGTTTACACCACACTTTTGAGAGTTTCTTTTCTAAAAATTGAAAGTCACATTCAGAATTGCTACTTTAGTTCTGTTTTAATGATGTTGTTGTTCAGAGCGAGCTACAGCGATGGCAAACTGAAGGGCCCTCCGAAGCCCTGCGCCGGGAACCAGGGGACCCAGATCCTGGTGAGTTCCTGCCTGAAGCACGTCAGCTGACTGAAAACGAAGCGTTGGGATTCTGATGAATCGTTCCTGTTGTCCCCGCAGGTGGAGGACCTTTTCTATAACGTGTCCACCAGGAGGAAGGCCCTGAAGAGCCCGGCAGATGAATACTCCAGGATCGTGGACGTGGTCAGCAGGTCTGGACTCAAACCTCAACCATTTCTGCTTCTTGTGACCAAGTGTTTCATATCTGGTCCTGCTTTGTCTCTTTAAAGGTACGCTATTCACAATTCAGGAAAAAGCTTCTCAGTCAAAAAGGTGAAACTTATTTTCTTTTTTTTGTTTTTAAATAAAATCAGCTGCAGGTTTAAACGGTAAATTTGTCTTTTGGCAGCAAGGAGAGACGGTGGCGGACGTGAGGACGCTTCCTAACGCGTCCGTCGTGGACAACATCCGCAGCGTCTTTGGAAACCCGGTCAGCAGGTAAATCTGGTCCCCAGTGGACTCGGTTGTCCCGTGTCTCCAGTGTGTCCCCTGAGGGCCCCGGTGTGTCCCTGTCTGACCTTGCTGTGACCCCAGTGTGTCCTCTGCCTCCGTGTCCACAGGGAGCTGATCGAAGTCGGCTGCCAGGACCAGAAGCTGGCCTTCACCCTGAAGGGCTTCGTCTCCAACGCCAACTACTCCATGAAGCGATGCATCCTGGTTCTGTTCATCAACCGTACGTTGCCATGGTAACGCACTGCATCCGCTCGGCGCCATATTCACCACAGGTCGTCCTCTGTCTCTTTCAGACCGACTGGTGGAGTCCAGCGCTCTGAAGAAAGCCGTGGAAACGGTTTACGCCGCCTACCTCCCAAAAAACTCACACCCCTTCCTCTACCTCAGGTTGGAAACCACTAAATCCATCGCCATGGTGATGTCTGTGTGTGCAGTAGCTGCTTCCTAATGAAATCCAGGTGTTAATATTATCATATCATCATCCTAATGTAATATGTAGAGTGTGACAGCAGCAGCTGGTCACAAAGGACACAAAAGTCTTTGATCTAAAGGTTAAAGGTCACAGACAAATGAAAGCTGAGATGAGAAAGAGGAAGCCAGAAATATTTAAAATGTTTTAGTTCCCCGACCCGCAGCATCATGGGTCCTCCACCGAACCAAGCTGTAGTTATAAGTTTTTTCTCACATTCATTTTGGATTCATCTGTAGAAACTCTGTAGATGAAATAAAACCTTTTCTGGCTTTCCTCCCAAACAAATAGTTAGCTTTCAGATAGCATCTAATATTTGTTATGGAAACTCTGCGTCTCCAGGACGCTGCGGTTTTCAGTTTTTATTGTTTCCTCCCGTCCTGCTCCCTGTGAGTGAAGGTTGACCGGGTTCTGGTCCAGCTGTGGTCACAGATCCAGATGTTTGAAGTTCTGATTGTAAACATGGACAAGTTTAGGTTAGCAGTGGTTTTCTGTCTCACCTTAGAATCGTGTGTCACATCATGTTTGTCCTCCATAAGAAACATAAGATTATGTGTTGACTACATTATTAAAGGAAAATATAAATGAGATGTTTTCACATTTTACCTAGATTTAAAGTAAAACATGGAGGATGCTGTAACTTCCTGTGACGTTTCCCCTCAGCCTGGAAATCGCTCCGCAGAACGTCGACGTGAACGTTCATCCCACCAAACACGAAGTGCACTTCCTGCATGAGGACAGCGTGATGGAGAGCGTTCAGAAGCACATCGAGAGCAAACTGCTTGGCTCCAACTCGTCCCGGACGTACTTCACTCAGGTGTGACCCGACTCCGACTGCTGTTCTCCTCTCAGCTCCTCCTCATGTTGTTTCAACTTCTCCTTCTTCTTCTGTGGTTTCCAGACGTTGCTGCCGGGGCTGTCTGTGTCCGGCGGTTCTGAAGTAAAACCCTCTGGATCCTCTGAGTCCGCCGAGCGCGTCTACGCCCACCAGATGGTCCGGACCGACTGCCACGCCCAGAAACTGGACGCCTTCCTGCAGCCGAAAGAGAAGCCGACCCCTGACCCAGAGTCAGCCGGTCCCAGTAGGTCGCCGGCGGCAACCAGGACCTCTGAGCTGGACAGTCTGGAGCTGGATGATACAGACATGCTGGAGGCGGTGCTGGAAGAACCTGGTCCAGCAGGGCAAGAGGAACGCAGCGGCGCTGCTGAGGAGGATCAGAGGTAGAGCAAAGATTTCTGTCTAGAAAGGATCTAAAAAAAGTTTGGATTTTAGTCTTTTTTTTATTCTAATATGTAAAAAGAAGCTGTTATTAAAACCAGTGTTAATTTTTTAATTGTTTTTGTGATATAAATTTTCTGTGCAATCAATAATATCAGATTTTTTTGCAGCTTCTTTAGAAATATTACCAAGAAATTTCCTAATATTTGCACATTTACTCAACATGAATCCCAGACATCAAGTAAAGACTCAGGGAGCATAGAAGACATAAGAAATCCTGCCACCTGCAGGTGGGAGGTAGCATCACCTCCACCCAATACTTTTTTTTTTTTTCCCAGAAAATTGGCAATAAAGTCACAATTATGCATCAGAACTGAAAAATACAGATTATATGGGTTTGGTGTGAAGCAGAGAAGCGACGTCAGCCGTAGTGTTGCGTTTTACTGACATGAAAAGGTAGAAAAATGTACTAAAATATCAGTAAATATGTTTTTTTGGTTCAGATTTTTATGTCGGTGCATCCTGAAAAATAAACTCCTGTAACTTTTCCACATTGAGTTCAGCTTATATTCAGAGTAACGGAAAACTTTCTGTAGATTCCCAAGTGCAGTTCCTGCTTCCAAGGTTGCAACATTTTCCTTTACTGTTTTTGTTTTTTGAAAAAGGGGGAAAAACCCCTCCTGGCAGGGTTTTGATTTAGTCATAGTGTGAATGACAGCAGCTCGGGGAAAAGCAAGTCGGATCAGGACGGGTGTTGATGAACGACTGGAGCAAGTCTGAACAGCGACCTGCAGAGAGCGAGTCGGGGACGAGTTTAATGTCTCATGAAGGACGTCTATGTCCTGCAGGCGGCCCGTTGGGCTCTTCTGCCGTTATTTATGACATCCTGACTCACCTCTAAGTCTAATGCAGCATTTTTATCTCCAAATGGTGGAACTCTTTCTCCTTCTGGTGGCTGAAATGTTTCTGTTTTCACAGGAAGCGACCCAGACAGCAGGAGGATGAAGAGGAGGATGATGAGGGGCTGACGGCTGCCGCCACGCCCAAGAGAAGGGTGATCAAACTGACCAGCATCAAGGATCTGAGAGCAGAGATCACAGAGAACGCTCACAGAGGTAGCTTAGCTTAGCGCAGCATAGCTTAGCGTAGCATAGCTTAGCGTCTCTGCCGTTTCCAGCAGGCCTGCACCGACAGAGCCGTCCTCCAGGCCAGAACTCTCCTTACACAACTCCAGCCTCCGTCATATCCTGCTTTCAGGTCACAAATAGAAACCCCAAACATCCTGTTGCCATGCCAACATGACCTCACCAAACACAAAGCTGCTGTGGTAGAAATGGATGAGGTTTTCATGTTTCTATGATGTAAAGCTCTTTGAGCCGAACCGTCTCTCTGGTCCTGATCCGGGTTCTGTGTTTGTCTGTGTGTTTGTCTGTGTGTTTGTCTGTGTGTGTTGTGCAGGTCTGCAGGAGATGCTGCAGAAACACTCGTTCGTTGGCTGCGTGGATCCGCAGTGGAGTCTGATCCAGCATCACACGAAGCTCTACCTGCTCAACACAACCACACTCAGGTCAGGACGGCAGGAAGGACCGCACTGCACACAACACACTCAGTCGCCTTACAACCACAAACTGTCAGGATTCCATGTTATCCAGCCCCATTTACTCTGATGCCACTAAATACGATCCAGTTTCCCTCTGATGTCACCTGGTTAGTCTCACTGTGTTCATTTGTCATGAAGAGTGAGAGCAGAGATTTCAGTTTCATCATCATTTGGAGGTCATTGCATCTAGAAAGTTTTCACATTTTATATTATGTCCTAATTCCAAATTGTATTAAATTCATTTCTTTCCTCAAAACAATAGACAAAGTTATGACTCTGCCAGATGTGTTTTGTCTGGAATGTTGTTTGGTTGTTAATTTACTAGCAAACAAATGGTTAAAACTACTGGAAATTCAAACAGAATTGAAAATTTGAAGTCAAAACCAAATTAAAACCTTGTGCTGAACACGCAGGCTCTGTGGTGAAACATGGTGGTGGTAGCATCATGATGTGGGGAAGCTTTTCACCAGTGTCAACGACGCTAATAAAACTTGATTGTATGATGGATGGAGGTGAATACAGCACATGCATGAAAGAAAACCCTAATTTGATATTGATATTCAAATTAGGGCAGAGATTCAGAGGGGCCTAGTCAAAGTCCAGGCTGAATTTAATTGAGAATCGGTGGAAGACCTGAAAAATGTATATCTTTACAAAGAGTAGCATCTTTAATGAATACGAGTATAACCCTACAGAGACGACTCAGTGAGTCAAAAAATAAAAGCATGCCGCACTTTTCAGATTTTACTTAAAGAAAACTCCTTTGTTTGTGTTGCAGTCGGGAGCTTTTCTACCAAATTCTCATCTTTGACTTTGGGAACTTCGGTGTCCTCAGACTGTCTGTAAGTCAAGTCTGAACCATTCAGAACCTTTACTGACGGATCAGAACCAATCAGAACCTTTACTGACGCCGATGTTCACCAGACGCCGGCGCCGCTGTACGACCTGGCCATGCTGGCGCTGGACTCGGCGGAGAGCGGCTGGACGGAGGAAGACGGGCCGAAGGAGGGTCTGGCTCAGTACATCGTGGACTTCCTGAAGAAGAAGGCAGAGATGCTGGAGGATTATTTCTCCATGGAGATCGATCAGGTCCGCCAGCCGAGGCCCGTCTGATTAAAACGCTTTTCTTCCAGAGGAGACGAGTGGCTAAACTGAAGCGATGTCTTCCAGGAGGGAAACCTGACGGGCCTGCCTCTGCTCCTGGATAAATACACGCCCATCATGGAAGGCCTGCCCTTGTTCATCCTGCGCCTCGCCACCGAGGTGAGGGCAGCGCCGTTCCTTCCTGGAAGCATTTCAGGAAAAGTTTCTGACGGTTTCCGCCTGCAGGTGAACTGGGACAACGAGAAGGAATGCTTCCGAGACTTCAGCAAGGAGTGCAGCGTCTTCTACTCCATCAGGAAGCAGTTTGTCCTGGAGGCCGAGCCTGGCGACGAGCCGGTGAGCAGGTCCAGCCTGAACATACGGAAGACAATTAGGGCCAACAACAACAAAATAAAATATTGAAAAATTCTGATTTAAAACTTAGAATTCTGACTTTAATCTCAAAAATTTGAATTTGTCTCATAATTCTAAAATTCTTCTCAAAATTCTGACTTTTTTTCAGAATTGTACTTTTAATTTTATAATTTTGACTCAGGATTCTGAGTCTATGTCAAAATACAAATAAATAACCAAACATTTTAAGCTGGATGTCAATTATGTTGTAAGTATATTAAAAATAATAGTTACTCCAACCTGCACTTTATCCACACTGAAAGCCTGTCCCAAATTTACTTGGTAGATTTAAGTTTTAAGATTAGATTTGACTAATGGTGCATAAACAACCCAAACAATTCTGTGACAAAAAACCTGAGAACTCACAGTGTTTAATCTTGAATCGTGTTTCAGGAATCAGACGGGAATTCCTGGCGCTGGAATGTGGAACACGTTCTGTTCAAAGCTTTCCGAACTCTCTTCAGTCCCCCGAAAAGCTTCAGCGAGGACGGCACCGTGCTGCAGATCGCCAACCTGCCCGACCTCTACAAGGTGTTTGAGCGCTGCTGAAGCCCCAGATGATGATGCTGCTGCTGCTGCTGCTGTTTTATACCTCAATCATTTCTTCTGTAAATACATTTATACCAAAGACTGATCTGCTTGGACGAGTTAAATGTCAAGTGTGGATGCAAACAATTAATCGACTTATGATGTCGTAAGTCTTATTGGTTTACTAGATTAAAGTGTGTTTCTACTTTTTAATGTAGTTTTGCTGCCATCCAGCAGAGGGCGCTGCTGGTCAGATTTACTGTGTTGATTAAACTTTGTTCTACTGTAAAAATACTTTTTATGGTGCAAATTACCTCGTCGCCATGACAACAACCTGACTTTCCTCTTGTCGTTTTGCTGCAACTTCCAAAGCCATGAAGCAAATGTTTCTAATGCAGGAAGAAATTTTAGGAGTTCTTCTATAAAATCTGATTTTAGTATTTAAAAGTAAGTAGCTTTATACTATACAAATGACTCGCCTCCTTCTAATAGTTTTTTTTTATTCTTGTAGTAGAGGATTCATTTTTCTCTGAAATCTGAAAACAAATTAAGAGTCAAATTCTGTTACCTTTCACAATAAAACATTTTATGAGGTACACATTTAGAAAATTACTTTATTTGTAGCAGTGGAATTAGAAAAGGCTTCAGACTAATAAAACTAATAAAATCCAAATAAAGGATGTTGCACACAGCTCTGTAAATCATACATTTATTCTCCAGAAATCTTTAAATATTTGAAAAAAATTCAAAGAAACTGCAGCAGACAGTTGTTTCTATATATTTTAACACCATGACTGCACCCCTGTTGTTTTATCATTTTAAATACATCATACCGTACCTGTTCAAACAATTATTCTATTCAGTGAGCGGTGCAGCCCCCTCCCTGTGTCTCCTAAAGTGAAAAAGGCACTTCACTGCGTGAAGGGAAGCTGGGAAGCTGCAGGCCTGGAGCAGCAAGTAGATTTAAGTTTAAAAGCATCATTAGACCCGTTCATGCAACCTGTCAGAAAGTAGAGCCAAGCACCCGGCCAGAGGGGGAAACGTGACCAGAGGTTTTTCTCAGCTGCATCTCCCAGTTCTACCAGTTTGGTTTCCCAGTCGTTCCTCCAGAAGAGCCGGACCAAATCCCAACTTTACCAAAAACATCAACAAAAAAAGTTCAGATTCGTTTCCCTCTGCTACAAGATTGGAAGTGTTTTGGTTAGCTACACGTCTCCAGGCGTTGCAGCTGAGAGCAGAGTGAGCTTCAGGCGCAGTGTGGCAGTGGGAGGTCAGAGGTCATGGTGCCGGCCTCACTGCTGGGACAGCAGGGCGTTCCGGTTGGCCTTCATCTTCTCCAGGCGTTTCACCAAGTGGCTGTTGGTCATTTCCATCTCCTCGACCTTATCCAGAGCCGTGCGCAGCTATGAGGAAGAGGAGGAGGAAGAGTACAGGTTACGCATTCCGTTGCGACGTGTCACGTCAGAAAAACGCAGAGTAATCAGATTACTTCTCTCTGGAGTTTCCGTTTCTCGGCCTTGAGCTCGTCTTCTACTTTCTCTGAGTTATCGGCTGCTGCCTTGTACCTGGCAACCTGGCCTTCGAGTCGGCTGATCTGAACACACACACACACACACACACACACACACACACACACACACACACACACACACACACACACACACACACACACACACACACACACACACACACACACACACACACACACACACACACACACACACACACACGAGCGCTTACTTTATGTTTACTGCTACATTTTTGTGACCATTAACTATTAGAAATTCATCCACCAGGTATTTCCTGGATGAATCTGATTCCTGTTGATTGAGACACTCAGGTTATTTTCTAAGGATTGTTTCACAAGAGAAAAAAGTGATAAAAATTTACCTAATTTAAAGAAGAATCAATGTAGTAGTTCAAAGTGTTTTCTATTATAAAAATTAAATTACAAAGTCATAAATAAAACGCATACAGTCAGCAGTTGAACAAACAACTGCATTTTATGAGGCTTCAGTTTTGATCTGAGAAACTGATGAGAAAAACAGTAAAAGTTTTAATTCCTTGGCAAGACTTATCGTTAGCAATGAATGGAATTTTTAATTGGATTTAGCATAAAGCTAATAGATGTAGCGCTAACTTTTTATATCATTACGAGAGATGTTACCATAGTTACACAGCGACGCACTGCCATCAGACAGCGATCTGATTGGCTGATAACTTACATTTTGTTCCATTGTACCCATTTCTTGTTCGGCCTTTGAAAGCTTGAACTTGTATTCACTAATCTGTCTGTTGGCGTCTCCTGTAAGAGGATGAAGAGCAGAGCAATGAGGCTGGACTTGCAGAGCGTTATTTTATGGCTCATGTTGCGGTTATGGAAGGAAGTGAGCTCACTCTGCATCTCGATGAAGTGCAGATCTGTACCGTTCTCCATGTTCTCCCCGTCTGGGAACGCTCCGTCCACCTTGGAGTGTTTCTGCTTCTCCTCCTCCAGCTGGTTCTTCAGTTTCCTGATCTGAGCTAGAAGCTCATCCTTCTCGTCCGCCAACTTCCGTAGCCTGACATCTGCAGGACGGGGGGCATTGCACCAACCGACGGTCAGCGGCTTCACAAAGCATTGCTACGGGTGACAAGTGGCGTGACTCACCCAGTGGGCCCTCGCCTGCAGAGTCTAGCACCTGAGCGGCCTCCTGGGTTACCAGGGTGATTCCTGAGGGAAGAGGTTCGTGGTTAACGTCTCCGTTGGGCGTCCCGTCTGGGATTATCACCAGGCCGTGTTTCTGAAACAGATAATCAAAAATAAACAAACACTGTGATGAGGAAACAGATGCATTTGTTCAATAACATTTATGGAAACTTAAGTTTATTTAAATTCAAATATTTTTTTAATATTTTTTGGTTTCAGATTAAGCTACAACAATTAGACAGTTTTGCATGTTTTTACCAGGAGAATAAAGATCAAACTGAAACCAGAGGTTGAACAAAACGGCAACAAATAAAACAAAATCTGCACATTTGGAGGAATAAGAAACCAGAAAGTGAAGAGCTACAAACAGATAGGATGGAAGCAGAGGTTTGGTTCGACCCTCCACCTGCCTGCTGGCCGTATGAACCTACCTCTGCGCCTCTGGACTTCCCCTTGATGTCGGCGAGCTCATCTCTGAGCTCGTCCCTCTCATTCCTAATGCAATCAAAGTATTCTTTCTGCCTCTCTAGGGCCTGGCCACACGAGAGAAGACAAGAGAGGAGACGAGGAGAAAGTTGGACAGATGTTCTGGACAGACATGCAGCACAGCACCACATGCAGAGGGATGGAGACAGACAGGAGCAAAATCACATGCAGACAAGCTGCCATTTTGGCAAATTTATAGTATTTCAATCAGGATTTTAGTGTGAAAAACCAAAAAAAGTGCTGCATAACTGAAGTGTTCAATCCATCCTCTGATCAGGGAGAGAACATGGACAAACTGGAGACATATCAAGACATGGACGACCATCTAAAGCAGCCAAGAGGCCAAGGTGACTCTGGAGGAGCTGCAGGGATTCAGAAAGTCCATGTAGAAAACCATGAGAAGCCAAGCAGGGGCAAAAACACGGCAGTATTTTCTGCTCCTAAATTCAAATCATCATAAGTGGATGAAGCACCGGAATGAAAAACAGCAGCATAAATTACAAAGCAGCAATAAATTTCACTTTCATTACTAATAGCCTAGTCAAAGCCAGACAAAAAATTCACACTTTTTTCACATTTTAATGTGTAAAAATATTAAAACATGCAGTGCTTCATTCCAGTTCACAACTCTACACTAATTAGTGTTGTTCTCTCCTGAAAGGCCTCATTAAATGAAGCTTATGGTTGCATTGTGTCAAAATGAGAGAAATCCTAAGCAGAGTGCATCTTTACAGCAATGCATGTAAAGTGAAAGGGTTCGGATTAAAAGGAAGTGTGGCACTTCATGATGTAACGGCTGTAGTAATGCACAGGTGGAACATGCCTGTCATGCTGGAGGATCTAAGATCATAGTGATGTCACCGCAAGCCTCCAGTCAGTCAGCAGATTTAACCGCCGTTATGACATGCAAAACCCCAGACTGTGCATGTGAGCAGGTCCGAGGGTTTCTGTCATGCTGTCTGTCACAGCAGCCCTCCTACCGCCATCTTTTTGTCCTTCCAGTTTATGGTTTCCTGCAGGTCAAACACCTCTCTGGTGAGGCCGTCTAACTTAGTCTGCATTCGCTGGCTCTCCTGGAGCGGCATTCAGCAACGACAGGATAACAGCAAGGAGAACAGGAGACGTTCAGTGGAGCAGAGGTGAAATGAAAACACTGAGGCCTAGTCCATACACAGCCCATGTCTGGGAAAATTAACATATATCGATGTATTGTTTATCCACACAAAAAATCTGTTTAATTAATGATTATTTATGAAAACACTGACCAAAGTGGAGAAAACTCTGTATGTCTCGGTAGGAAAACGGAGCTTTAGAGGGATAAATAACGCACCAGTACATCCACATATGTGCTTTGAGATAATTCCCAATGAATTCTGTTTAGCATATCAGAATATCTCAATATTCTAATAGTTTGTACACTTTTCCCAAAGTAAAATTCAAGAACATTTTAAAGGGAAATTTCTAACTTTTCCTGCACTACACATTGGAGATACAAACAATATAAATGAACTGAAAAATAATAATTTAATACTCTTATTATTAGTCATTTTGCGGTAGTATTCTCCAATCTACAGCAGGGACAGATGAACTAAAAAAATAAATGTTTTGAAATGTCTTTCTAACACATCCTGACTGATCTGAGGACAAAAACACCAACAAAAATCACACAATTTCAATTATATTCAGTTACATATAAATATTATCATGGTTTTTTAGAAACAATCTGATTGGCTGACAGGTTTTAGTTTCGTACCACACTGCCCCCTACGGGTGTGGCATGTTTAGATCAGGGTGGATTCATGTAATGAAAATGTTTCTGAAACCGATCCCATGTTTTTTAAGTGATGTGGCGTTGACATTAGTTTTTGTAGCGACCCGGCTGCGTGTGCAGAAGGCCGCAGAGACACAGAGGCAGAAACAGGAGAAAGGAGGAATCAAATGGAGCAGAAACGGGGAGGAGGGCCAGTTCAAAGATCCCTGATCAGACATTTCTCTGCAGCGTACCTCTATGAGCTCGTCTCTCTGGCGGATTCCCTCCTTCAGCTCCTCTTGTTTGTGCTGCAGGACTGAACATGTGTGCTTCTGTCTTTCTAGTTCCTGAAACAACAAGCAACACTTTAACTCTGGAGGTCTTTAGGAACACGGGTAAAGCTGGACGTCCCAACTGACCTTTGACTTGTCGTCCAGTTCCCTCCTCATCTCGGCCATCTGCTCCTCCATCTCCTCCACGACGTCCTTCAGCGTGTCCACCTGGTAGATCAGGTTACCTTTTTCGTTGTCCAGCTGTGCGTTCGACACCATGGCTTTCTTGTACTTCTCCTCCACCTCTGTGAGCGACTCCTGATTTAAGTTAGGAAGCAGGTTAAAGAGTAAAACGCAGGAAGTACCTGTTGCATGCTAACATGCAACAGGTATACAAGTAGCATAAGAAACGTGTTTTTGACCTAAAGTAGTCAAACAGTTCATACAGGGCGAGATGATTTATAGGACAGATTCTGTGCGTTTAATGGTCGATTTGCCCCTTTACCATTTTTACCTCCATTTTCTAAGGCCTTGTGTCCATTTCACACACATTCAATTGATATTTCCTACCTGCAAGTGTTTTGGTGAATAATGGAAAATCAAAAATCTCGTTTCTAAGATCTAAGTGTAAATTTTCTGAAGATTTGACGTTAAAACTTAATTTTCATGGATTCTGGTTGGACCAGCTTGAAATACAGGCGATCAAGACGATCAAGCAGCTCCTGATAAACTGATGCTGTGAAACACGGTGGCAGCATTATGCTGTGATGGGGAGGGGGAAGAAGCCCAAAACACGGCAATAATGAGCCTCCAAGCTGTTGGAGGCTGCAAAAGCAGAAAAATTGATCTAAACTGAACATTGTTTAAATAATATATTAGTCACAATTAATCTGATTAATGGTTTCAGCTCTAGATGAATCCCTGCTCCTACAAACATGAATCAAGTCAATGTAATGAACAGGCTTTGCAGAACTTGATGAAATGACAAGAAGGTCATTCAGCATTTTGATTCAGTTGTGGTGGATTTCTGTTGCTTTGGATGCAGCAGCTACATATAGTCCTCAGAAAATAGTTTAAAATCAACATCTGGCAAAGCAGATGTAATCAGATCTGGTCCTTACCAGAATAAAGTTTTGTAAAACCAACATAAACAGAGGTAGAAAATGAAAAAGGGGCAAACGACCAGCAGCTGTGCTTGTATTTTCTAAACAAGTCATTTGTGAGCCATATGTGAAGAAAGGTCCAGTGAAGTCACAGAGTTAGAGCATTGCATCACTTTCAGAAGTGAAACAAGGCGGTGTGGTGAAAACCGAACCTGAAAGAGAGAAGATGGAAGTTTTCCAGGAAACGGGACAGTGAAAGAATCAAACTCTGCCAGGAACAGTCAGGAACCAGGCTGTTAGTAAACTCTTATCTCTAGAAAGAAAGTGTTTCATCTTGCTGAACCATGCCAACACCAGCCAGGGATGCAAGACTCCCATCAGACTGCAGATGGAGCTAGTTAAAGCCACAGTGTCATATCAAAACAGGAAGTGATGCAAGACCATGCAGTAGAGGTTCAACACAGCACAGACTGAGAGGTAGGAGAGGTTAGTGATGCCAGAGGAGAGGGAGAAGACATGCTTTGAGCTCCAGCCCCTCTACCTTCAGCTCTTTAAGCCCCTGCATGTACCGCCCCTCTACATCCTGAATCTGGTCCTTTAGCTCATAGATATCCTGCAGAGCACACGGAGGAACGGTTGGGGTGAAAAGCAAACAGAAAGCATCCATTGAGCCGTTCACAGACAGTCCAGCTGATATAAACATCAAAAGCCAGATTTAAAGGGACAGCTTCGCAGACGTCGAGTCGTCCCATGCTCACAAGGGAAAACGCTTCCGAGAAACGAGTTGTAGGCAGGAGGAACATACATGAAGTGTTTCAGAGATCTGAAGAGATGAGTGGAAACATATGTGGTCATGTTGAGAAGGAGAGACGGTAAGCATCTTACCCGCAGTTCACTCAGACTTGTGTCAGGGTCGTAGATGCTACCGGTGTCTGCACTCCCTCGCCGTGACGACGTCCCGCCCAGCGAGGCCAGGGAGGCTGCTGATAGGGCGGGCGTGGCGCAGCGGGAGGACGGCTGGGGATGCCACAGAACATCAAGCTTTATTAAAATATTAAACAGTGAAGAACATCCTAAACATAAAAAAACTGCTGATGATATATTGATAAAGGCAGAAAAATGAAAGTTCGTCCTCTGAAAACCAAAAACTTAATTTTGTAACTTAACACTGGAAATGAAAGATATTTTAAATATCCAAAATATGATACAATGACCAAAAACATTGTGGTCTGATAAAACTTAAGTGGCACTTTAAATAAACGGATAGAAAAGGAAAAAAGTCGCTATAATAGCAGTATTTCCACTGAAAAATACTGTGGTAACAGCAGCAGGTGGAAAACTGCTAACACTGAACTAAAAGCTGTTTTCTAAAGGTCTGCAAGTTCACTTTATTTTATTATACAATTTTTAAAATAGTAAGACACTTTATTCACTGTAACTGTCTTGTTTAAATCCTCCTGAGGGGGGCGCTGTCATCTGGTCCTACACATTTTAAAACCTGACAGACAAGCTGATGATCTCCACCGACTGCATGAACATCAGACAATAGTTTGTTGACAGCTCAGAAGTCAAGATAGCTGATGTGTCATGCATTGTGGGAAATCTGTGTTTTGTTCCTGACTTGATATTTAAGTAGCGAAAAGGTTCCCAAAGCAGAAGTTTGTCAGATGCTGCAGTTTTCGGAAGACTTGGTGTGTGATGATGGTAAATTTTAGAACTGAACTCACTTACCCGACTGTAATCTGTAAACTGCTTGTCACATTTTTCATCCAGCTGCAGGAGAGAGAAGTCAGATTGTTAATCGAGTTAGAGACCATAATAAGTGCAGTCATGCTTGGGGTCGTCGGGTCACCTGTGAATCAGAAGTTAGTTCAAACAGAACCAACAGCCTGGTAAAAGTGCTGCATGTTCACAAACAAAACAGGCAAAATGCTTGTTAAAAACATCTGAGAGCATGCTTCTGCACACCGATGCAGTCCACACAACCTCTTTCACCTTCAACATTATTAGTTCATATTTTCAGTCAAGTCTTTTAACACCAGATGTTATCATTTACAACCAGGACTCAGGTTTGTTCAGTGCTGCACTGCATTTCCAGGCGCACGCATGCGATCTTGGTTTAGACACTTACAGCGTCCAGATCTGGAATGCTCAACTCGTCAAGGTCAGACACAATGCTGCCCCTTCGGTTGGAGCGACTGAAGTAATCAGCAGCCGACTCGCTAATATCCGAGAAGTCAGACGACTACTCACACAGAGGAAGAGGAGAAGAGCGGCACAAAACGTACGAGATAAGAGAACTGACAGGAAACAGCGGTAAACTCAGGATTTAAAAACAAGCTGAATGAAAGACAAAAACTGTAAAACCTGAAAATATTCAAACTAGAGACGCACCAATCAGATTCTGATTTAAGGCTTTATAAAACCATGTTTAATCATATTTAAATACTTTTACAATCATTGTAAATGACTAACCACAGGCTAATACCAATCTCATCTGTCAATTCGTTTTTTGGTATTCGTTTTTTTTTTTTTTTAATCCTAAGGAAAATATAACATAATAATAATAATATTAAAAAGGACTTCTGGTTTGTTTGACTGAGCTGGAGGTTTTGAATTCCAAGATTTTTCCCATTTAGGCATCAAAGCATCCATCGTCTTCACCAGATATCGGACCATGCCAAGCAAAAGAACCCAAAGCTTTATCGAACTTCTTTCCGTTCAAAAATGTTTCTTCTGGTTGTTCAGTGCTGCACTGCATTTCCAGGACAGTTGCAGTTTTAGTTTTCCTACATTTCATGAATTTAGAAAGAATGAAAATAATCAAATTCTTTCAGTGTTTGATGTTCTGATGAAGAGATAAACCTTCTGCCAGTTTATTGGTGCATCTCTAATCGAAACCGCAGTGAAAGTTGAGGCTCAGAGGCGGTTCGGTGGAGTCCGGCTGCAGCAGCTCACCGTGCTGTCCCTCCGGCCTCGGCTGTAGCGTTCCTGGGAAACGCTGCTGACAGTGTCATCATCTGAGGAGGAGTGCTACGAATACCCACACACACACACAACACACACGGATGGTAAGAAACCAAAATAAAAGTAGGTCTGTTGCATGCCCAAGTAGTGACACAAACTCTATTAGCAGAAATTTTCTGAAATAAACTGCAGTATGAGTATGGATCCTAGTCCCCGACAGGAAAGGCGTGAGCTCATTAGCGGTGTGTTGGTGTGGTCATGCAGGGTAGCGGTGGGTTTCGTGTGCTCACCGCAGGGCTGCTGCGTGTGGAGCTGGCCCCAGAGGAGTACCAGCTGAGTTCAGAGGGCTGGGAACGAAGCGAGGAATGAGACGTGAGCGGCTGTGGGACGACGATGGCAAAAAAACAAAAACCTCCTTTCACAAACACTGAGAGGACTTACAGCTCTTGAACCGTAGCCTGAGCCGTAAAGACCAGCGTCATCGTAAATAGAGGCCTGAGGGAAACACGTGGGAGACAACACAGGACTCAGCAACAAAGCAGGAGGGAATGTTGATGGTTGACGCAACACTCAACTGGGTGGAGTAGAATTACTCTCTGTAGGCCATGCAGCACAGAAACCCGTTCACACTCGGGCTCAGGTATTCACTGCTTCCTCGTCATTTCAGAACATTACAACCACCAACCATGCAAGGGTTTAAAACATATTTTCCAAATAAAAGTCTGAAAAGTGAGACTTGGATCATTATCCAGTCTCGTTAAGTACTTTAAAGAACCAAAGTTGCAGCTTTAAGTCCTTTAAGTTCCTCAACTATCAGCCTCTGATCCCCAAAATACTGGAGACCCGACTGGCAACTTCATAAAATAACCTGGAATTATCTCCCTCCATCTATTGAAAAACAACATATACAGAGTCAAGTAATATGCATTTTTAAATTATTTTCTTTTAGAGAAACAATTAAAAGGTATATTATACATTATTTAATGCTACATTTATTTATTTCATGATGCATTTATTAATTTACATAATCTTGGTGGTACATGTCATAATGATTCTGAAAACCATTTTGCGACCTGCCAATTGGAGTCTTGTGACCCCCTTTGGGTTCCCGACCCACACTTTGGGAAACCCTGCTTTCAGATTAGAATTTTACAGACCTAAACTTTGTTACTCAATTTTCCTTCCTAATCAGCTCAAACTGAGGAAGACTGTACAGATAAAATCTGTGAAAGTCTTGGACTTTGACTAGGCCATTCTAACACATTAACATGGTCTGATGTCATTCTGGCTGCATCTTCAATTTCCTTTCATCCATCTTCCCAAAAACTAGCTAGCTTCCCCCATCCCTGCTGAAGAAGAGCACAACCTCAGCATGACGCTGTCACTACCATGCTTCACTGCAGAGACTTTGCAGAATTATACTGAGATTTAATGACTCTGATTACCAATTGCTTTTAAAGGAAGCAAAATCCAATTTCTCAATTGGTTGCACTGGTTTTTAATTATGGGCATCCGACTAAAGGGGGCTGAATTCAAATACCACATTTAATTTGCACAGCTTTGCACAAATTGATGTTAAAATTCCAGTAAGATGTGAAAAAGTCTAAAAGGAAATTAATCATTTCCTAAATCACTGTAAGTAAGTGGTCCCTTTGTTTTACTGATCTGCAACAAAACGCTCAACTTTTCAGAAAGTTTTGACCTTTCAAACTAACGAACAGATCTCTGAACACTCCCGAGACATGAATCCACTCATCCAATATCTGAAGGACACGCCGACAAACTGACCATGCTGTGGCTGCGAGACAGAGCCGAACCGACGGTGGAGGACGAGGAGGAGGAAGTGGAAGCCTGTGAGGGAGGAAGGGATGATGGGAAAGAAGTCAGAGCAGAGGAAGGAGGGAAGCTGTGGTGGTGAGAGATTAAAGCGGTGAAGTGGAAACAGGACGATGGTTCTGCTGAGCGAGTCACTTTTAGGCCGTTTAACTTCAGAGTGTTGAGAGACTGTCCCAGTCAAATGAGGACAGTTTTCACGCATGAAGGGCAAAACGTCCAGAGATAAAAATTCTATTCCAGACTAATTTCTACATTTTTCAGCAGTTTAAATAAAATATAAATCTATAACAATCACCTAGTTGGATTTTATTATCGGCATGTTTTACAAACTGTGAAGTAACAACGATGAAGTTTTCCTCTGCAAAGTAGCAGCTACATAACGGCGTCAAGTCTCTTAGGACATCTGGACAAAACTAGCTTTATTTTGAAAAACAGACAAATAGAGGAAAGAAAATATAACAGTACTTGTTACAATAAATGATTACTTTTAATGTTTTCTGCAAATATACATCAAAGTACTGGAGTGTCAATTCTTTGGACTAAACCCGGATATGAGAGACTAAAGTTTCAACAAGTTGAATAAAAACTTGAGTTTTAATGGAGAAGATCAAATTTTAGCACCTGATAAAATTTGGATTTTCATTTTGAATAACAGACTAAAACCTGGAAACTCAAACATTTTCCAAACTCAGTTTCCTTTTTGGCAATGAAACCTACTTTTCCAAACTTTCAGAAAATGTCAGAGCCTTGAAACAATATTCATAACTGCAACTACACAGTGAAACGCAGCCTGTTTGCAGCCTGTGGCCCTGCTGTAATGACCAAGTTAGGTAGGTAAGCATCTAATGCCTTAATGGATGTACAGCTTGACCAAGGCCCACTTTAGCTGAATGACAGAGATGGAGACCAACCCGGGGCTGATAGGTGGAGGTGGAGGACAGGGCCGGTGGTTTGGTCTTCGTAAGGCTGCTGTAGTTCCTCTGATCGTGGTACAGTCCAGTCTAAGAGAGCAACAACACAATATGACCTGAAACAAGCTGCAGTGCTGCAGATGCTAACCTCCAGAGTCAGACTACGGCAATCATTAGATCTGATTAGTCAAGTCTATAAAAGGCAAATAGCCTGAAATAGAAAATCACTGTAAGGTTCTACGAATCTGGACCACCAACGCTTAGAGTTGCAGCTGTGATAAACTAACCAGCAGCCCTTTCTTGGAGGAGGAAGCCTTTTTTTGGCCACGAGGTCATTGTACACAGAACTCTGTTGAGCCACAGGAAAAGCAGAAGGAAGGAAAAAAAGCAGGACAGTGAGAAAACAGAGGAACATTTATAAGCCATAAAAATGACAGAAAGAAATGTTGGATGAAGTCAAACGGACATACAGTGGACCGGGAACTCTTCAGCAGGGAGCTGGAGGAAAGGCCGTCAGACTGAAGAGAGAGAAGGTCTGAGAAGATGGTCGGTCAAATTCAACACACACAAACACACACACCTGCATGCAGCTTTAACACACACACACGACACCGAAGGGACAGAGGCCACTGCAAGCTGTTATTGGTTTCAAAACCACAATAAGAGTCTTTTTAATGAAGTGTGGGAGTGAACCAGGTTTTCTCTGTCTGTCTAGATCATAGTATGATGTAGCTCTCCCCCTCCCCCACCTGTTACTGCAGTCATAACGTGGAAAATAAAGGAGCGGCACCTATATCTCTCAGCTTATAAAACAGAAGCAGCATCTCTCAAGACGATCAAAATGAAAACAACTGAAATGTTTTATGTAAAATGACTGGAAGAATAAATGTGTTTTATTGCAGAGCTGGAACTTTAACGCAATAATTTTAATTAATTAAATGGAATTTAAAGCATTAAAAATATTAACACAATTAATCACATTTAATATAGTAATGTCTGGAGCCGGTACCTTCGTATTCTCACCCGTAAATCTGACGCACAAGCAGTCAGCAACAACAATGGACAACAAGTTGTTTCTTTCGGCCCACTGGAGGTTAATTTTTGCTTCAAAAAATGACTTGATGGGATGCTAGAAAAGGCTTTCCTAAGCTAAAGTTGTGCTAAAAGTGAGCAGACATAAAATAGCATCTCGTGTTGCAGCAGCGCAGACGTCCCCAATGCAATGGCAGCGCCACCTTTTTTAAAGAAGTTCCAGCAGTTCCTGAAACTCTCGAAAGCTGAATGGCGATGACTAACACTCTGCACCAATCTGATGATTCAAGAACTTGAATAACAGATTACTAATGATTTCTTTGGGAAGAAAGTTGAAAGATTTCAAAAACAAATGACTGAATGTCTTAACGTAATTTGATGAGAACAGCTTCGGCAACCAAACAGCATTCTGCCTTCAAAGACTCAGGTTCGTCGGTTCGCTTCTGAAGACGAGCCTGTCTGAACTTGAATTTATCCGAAAGGGAATGGTGTGCGACTCCAACCAGTAAACAAACTTTCAATGTCAGATGAATCTACAGGCTCACAGCAGCTGGAGGGAGCCATTCTGCTGAGCGCCTTTCACTATCTGGAAGGTGAAGACGCTGCTGCCAAAATGTGAAGTTGCATTTGAAATGGAGCTAAAATGCTTCTAGCGACGGTATGAATGGAACCCTTTGTTATGCTGGAAGTGATTTGATTACCCCAGAAATATGCATTACAGGCTGGATTGGAGCATGTTTGGAGAAGATTTATTCCACATGCAGGTTTTCCAAACTCCAGTAGTTTAAACAAACTATATTTGTTTTCAGAGATCTTTCTGCACACGTAAACATGTCTGCAGGGAAAGTATTGCAACAACAATCTGAAAGCATCAGCACTACATCCAGTTAAGGAGTTATTTTGATTTGCCTTGGAAATTAGAGTTTATCACAGCATGCTCTAGTCAGATCAAACCAGTAGATTAGCTGTTGGACCAACTACTAGCAGTGAAAAAAACCAGTAATGATGTTTACTCTCCATACAATATTATAGCATCTATGTGTGGGTGATGTGGACTTAGAATTTTAACAGAATATTTTGTGGTGTTATTGTGATAATATAGATTATAATTAAAACTGCATGGCACAGTATTCACAGCGCCATAAACACAAATATTCCCATTTAGAGTATGGAGCATAGTTTTTCTGCTAAGAGCATCCAGGTGGATGGAAGAGACATTTTTTACCACTTTAACCCCAATCAGAGCGACGCGCTCTCTTAATAATAAATGCACTGTTGTCACCGTTTCATACACTCTTAAGAGTTTTTGGCAGGAATGTGATGCCATAGAATGTGATGAATTGGAAACTTTCAAAATTACTAAGAAAATTTTACAAGTACAACTTTGTTTCTTTACAGTTGGGAATCAAACTGGGTCCTGATCTTGGATTTACGATTAGCAACTTTGTGCACAAGTTACCAAGACCTTTTATTCTATTTGTGCCTAATGACATAACACTTTGTGAGATTTATTTTTTCTATGTAAAGTTCTGGGAACGGATGCAGAAAATGGTTCCAACAAACTGAAGGCCACCAAAAAAAGGCACTGAAGAATAATTGTTCTATAGAGCAGAATATATCTGACTCATTTGAATAACTGAATGCTCCAACACCTTCTAGGACTTTGGACTCTGCTGGTAATTAGGTCACATTCATGCAGCTGCACTAAAGTGTTGCAGTGACACACCAGGCCGTCCTTCCTACGGGAACTGGATCGACTCTTGATAGAGCCCAGGTCGTATATGGATGAAGATGTCGACTTTGAATATAAAATAAATGTGAGCATACATTAGAAAAGAATAATATGAATGTGTTTCACACAAAAAAACAAATTTCACACATCAGTGTTCGTTTGTACACACCCTATAGCTGCGGACTGACAAAAGATCGTCATCCTGTCCCGGTCGATGCGGAAACAGAGCGGACAAACAGAAAGGGAGAGAAAACAGAGGGTGATGAAGGAAGACAGGAAGTAAATGGAGATAAAGGGGAAATGTGTGGAGGAGGATACAGACCCGGTGATGATGGTTGCTGGATCTACTACTACTAGAGGCTCTGGCTTTTTCTGTTTCAGCCTGGAGTCGGGAAAGAAGGTCAGCAAAGATAACATTTAGTGGATAGAAAGTGTCGAGTTGATTCAGCTGTTAAAGCTTGGAGCACACGGAGCAGATATGTGATAATATCATGCTGGAGCATCAAACCAGTCGTTTATGAATAAAAAAGCTAAAGTTAGAAGTTCAAACCAATTCGATTCCTGCAGAATCGACCGTCCTATATAAAGCCAGATGCTGAAGCCTGCACTCCAAACAGACTCAGTCACAGTTCACAATGTCTCCAAAGCAAATACATATTTCCACTGTGAGGTACAGAGTAGTCTGGGAGTCAAGTGCAGCTGAAATGGGACTCAGTCCCACACAACCGTGTTAGTGGCAAAGAAAGCAGCAGCACTCGGTTGCTCTCCTACCATCCACTGGTGGATCTGACCCCATTTTCTGCTGCTGCTGCTGGAGGAGTGGTAAGAAAGCTGAACACAGGGAGGAGATGCCAGGAAAAACAGTCATACCTCACTGAAAACCGCTGAAAAAGAAAATCTGGCTGACATTTATAGAACTTTTGGTTTCATTTGTGGACATGCAGCACTTTTACTTATTTATTTATTTTTAAACTTGTGGGACGTGGAAGCCAAACCTCCACAAAAGTGAAAAAGCCGCCCCATTTTGTGTCAAATACCTCTTTCTGCTGCCGTTCCAGTTCCCTCATCCGGATGTCCCTGGCCTCTGCGCGGGCTGCCCTCTTCGCCGCCAGTCTTGCCTCAGCCTGGGGAAACACAACAAGAACACACCTGTCAGCCCTCAAGGTAAACCTGGAGGTCACGATCCACAGGCGCAAGCAGCAAACAAAGACAGGGACGAGCGGCACACAGATAAACAGGAGAACAGTAATGGAGGAGTATTTTTAGGTATTCAAAACATTGACTTCCTGTTGGAGAGGAGAGGTTGGAAAATGCAGAAGAGGTTTCACTGAATCAACCTGAGGAAGAAGACATTAAACTAAAACAGTTTTAGAGAAATGTTACCATAGTGATCTTATCAGAGTGATTCTCGCCCTGAGGGTTTTATATCCTGCATGACGGGAAGATGTGTCCCTTATCTGGACTCGTAGTCCAGAATCCATCCAGAGAATACAGGAAGTTTCTTGCTTCTCCCACTCGCCATGAATTACGTTCTACATAGTAGATAGTTCATATTTCAGGAGAAAAAAACACTTTTTTGTCATGATTTGTCATCATTCACACAAGGACTAGAGGCAAAGTCACACTGCGTCTTTGAAAGAGAGCAGCCAATGTTATACAGCTCTGCAGTTTAACAGGATTTTATTCATTTTCTAAAGAAAAATGCTGATACGTTGAACATTTTATAATTACTTAATAGAAAATTAGAATAGGTTTTATATGACGATTCTCTCTCCAGATCTAATTGTTATTTGCAGAACAGATTTGGTCCAAGCTGTCTTGGTCTTCCCTCCATCCAGGACTTCTACAGATTAACTCAAACCTGCTGATTAGGAATAATCAGCAGGTTTGATTATTTTTAAGGTGATCAATATTAGAATTTATGAAGGAAAGGGTTTTTTAATTTTATTTATTTGCATTTAGTTTGATCTACTTTTCACCTGAGTCTGCTGTTGATCTCAAGAAAATACCATTTTGTTTTGTTTTATGCCATTCACTACTCAATGAAGTGTCAATAAACCGATCGGATCAGAATGGATGCACAGGTTTTTCTGATAGTAAAAGATAAAAATAGATTTCAGGCGTTTCAAATCAAAACATTTAAGAGTTTCAAGGCTTTTCTGACGTTTCCTAATGGTGCAACTCAGCACCAAATTTAGACTTTTTAGAAACGTCGGGATGCATTCTCTGCTCCCTCTGCTGAACTTTTCCAGCTGTGAGGTACGACTCTCATCCATAACAACATGTGTGAACCATCAACTTTGGGGGGGCTAATTTAAAGCCCTCATGGGGAAGAAGCTAACAGTTTATAAACATAACTTGTTTCTAATCTGCCTATAAACAAAATCTAACTTATCCTGCCCTTACGTACACAGCTAAAACCAATAAAGACTCCATGAGGCAGGAGCAGAGAAGTTACACTTATAAAATCTGCCCAACAGGAGGTCATTTTACAGAATACCTCAGCAGAAGGTTATAATTTAAACAACCCCTGGATAGGCTGGGGGAGGAGCCACTTAGTCATACAGGTTTCTGTGTAGCCAACTCCTTTATTACCTAATACATGCTGGAAATACCGCTGAAACAATTTAAACATGTCATCAACAAAGAATGGCACCCAAGTTCATGCAGCCGCGACTTTTATCTTCAACTAAAAGGCAGTCCATAAATACTAGAGATAATGTGTACAGTATCTCACAGCAGACAAACACTGTCAGCATTCCAGCCTCTTATCTGCACTGCCAGCACAAGAGGCCTAAAAGTAGAGCTGTTTCTGTTCCACCAACAGCCTGCAGCAAACACAGCAAAAACATCACGATTTTCATTTGATCAAAATGAGCTATCGCTTCAGAGGACCTGAAGGGACAGGTTGTGGTTAAAGTTGATGAAACTACTGAAAAAAAAAAAAAATCACTAGTTTTTCTGGAACGCTGCCGTATTGGTGACCAGAGAGGAGCTTCCAAAGTTCAACTTTAGAACCTGGGAATGTCATTTGTTTGTCAAACGTGTTTTTGTACCACAGAAATAAATGTGAGCTTTCCAGCATTAAAGGAGGCAAAATAAACTATTTTTCTGTTTGCACAGCCATGATTTATTCACACCTGCTATTATTAAATTTTAACCAAACCATGAGCTTGTTTCTCATTAGTCCAGATTGTCTGTGCAGATGTGAAAACACTCAACCAAACGCAGGTGTGGACCAAACAACCAGACAGAGATAATATTTTAAGGTGGTTTCAATTCGCTTTCAGTTTGGTATGAATACAGACCAGCCTTGATCCAACAAACTACATGAAATACACGTCCATTTTTATGGTAAAAATGAATCCTTCAGTGTTGGTAACGCTACAACTTAACAAGAACTTTGTCAAAGTAAGTTGGTTTTCACATCCATGTTTTGTCCCGTTCCATTATTTCTTGGAGGAGGAATGATTAAAATCTGAATGGCTTCGTATACAACATGAAAGCAAACTAAAAAAAACAAAAAACAAAAATTAAAGTCAGATTTTAGTCTGAACTCAAGTAGAACAAATAACTTGACTTCTGGTGTGAATATCCCTTTAAAACTTTAAAACTGTCAAAATTTTAATTAAAACTCGATGATTTAAGGTCAACCTACCTAATAAAACATTCATAGGCCAGTTTCCAGTATCAAACTACACTAAGATGAAATATTTATGCTAAATATTTACATCATTTATATCTCCAAGTCACTTGAAATGCTGGTTCCTGGTTGGGCCTTTTCTTATTTCAAATTAAATATCTAAAAGGTTTAAAATGATGGAAAGAATAAAAAAGGTCACCATGATTGTTTAACTACATTGATAAACGCTTTGGTTTAAAATCTAAATAGATGCAAGTCAGCAATCAATACTGGTTTTATGTCTGCCAACTAATATTTACTCATATTTGTTTCTCTAGACGTCTGACACTGAATAAAAATGACCACACAGCTAAACGACCCATAATGCTTTGCTGCATCACCATCAAATATGACCCAGCCTCCCCTCTTTTGAATTAGTCTGAAAACCAATAATTTAGCAAGTGCTTATTTTAGATTTTGGCTCATTGCTGTATCAAAATACTCAGTGTTACTTTTTAACTATAAGAGATAATTCTTATATTATTTTTGCAATAGAATGAATATTTGTTGCTTCTCTGTTTTAAATCTAATCTCTTGCATCATGTGAAACATTTATTTTTCTTAATTTCTGAGAATTTTCTGAGAATCTCATAACTATGTAGATTTTATTTTTACACAATAAAATCTGAGGTAATGCAAAGATTAAAAAGTGCAAGTGAAGAACTGAGTGCAGGAAAAGGCCGCCTGGTGTCAGAGGCAGCTGGCTGTGTGCTCTGCACCTGTTGATCTGTCTGACAGGACGACCTGCTCTCTGTCTCTGTCCTATCTATAGCCCGACCCGGCCCGGCCGCCCCGCGCCCACGCCGCGGCCCTGAGAGGGTAACCTGAGCAGGACGGCTCCAGCAGCACGGCACACCTCCAACACGCAGCTAATAACCGTCCAGCAGCCGCTCCGGCGTGCCGCTATCAGCTTCTCAATTAGCAACAAGCTCCCGATGACGAGTAACAATCAAACTAAATATCTTTAGTTTTATTTTTCATATAAAGCAATAATTATTCTGTGTCTCCAGTTCAGGAAGAGGTTAGAAAAGTATAAACAAATGACTGCAGGGAAATGCAGATGGTTGCTAAAACATCCTGATTTCACCTGTAAATACTGAGTTTTATATATTTGCTTATCCAACTAAATCATAACTTTGTCTTACTTTTAATAATTAATGGTTGCAGATTTGCTAGAAATCCGTTTTATTTTCAGGTTTGTCATGTCATTGCGCTGCGGAGCTCTGCTCTCCTGACCTGAGAAATTACTGCAAATCGAGTCTTTGAGTTTTTCTTCTGCTCAATTTGTAATCTCACTTTTAACAAATACAAAAAAATTATTGATAAAATAAGAACTTAGTTTCCATTCAGTTACGGATTTCATCTATTTTTAATGGGGTCGGGACTTTAACAATGTTAATTATGATTCATTAATCACATAGATTTTAACAATACAATTTTTAAAATTCCATTTATCACATTTAAAAAAAATAAAGTTTTCAGCTATGAATCACTGCTCAATCATTTAGCAGTACTTGGGGTTTTTGAATTAAAAAGGTTGCTTATTTTGTTGATATATAGTTTGATTTTAATGTGATTTATAAACAATACATCCTGGAATAAACTTGATAAATTGTAATTGAATCTATTTTAAAGCATTTAAATAATATGCTTTGTTTTATGTTTGCTTTTCCAATTTTATTGAAATCATTCATGTAAATCTGTGGCACTTCTTTCCTTGAAAAGAAAGGCTGATTTTCTTGGGAATTAAATAAACCTGAGTTTATAATCTGCAGTCTGAAAACTAAACTCACTCTGGAGAGAAAGTGTTTCACTTTCCTTTGTGACAAAGGACTTTTGATCTGCCTATAAAATCCACTGCCTTCACTTAAAGACACTCCCTCCAAGCAACGAGGGAAGCCAAGACCTGCTATCGCTGCCAACCAGCGCGCCCCTTAGATCCTAATCTCAGACAACAGGTAATCATTGTGGAGCTTCAGCCAAGGCTGGGTTTGTTAGCAAGCTGCTGGCATTCAAACCCTGACAGCCAAGAAGTAACCCAAGGTGCCTCAGAATGCGGCCGGTGACGCTGCAGGCTCAAATTCACCGTCATCCCCAGCAGCAACAGCAGCAACAGCAGTGGCGCATGCCAAGCCCAGACATGCAGCCTGCATGGTCAGCTAGCAACCAGACTCAAACTGCACTCTGTGGGGTTTGTTTCTGTTTAGTTTTCTAAGTGATAAGCGTTTCTCTGACCCCCTGAACTTGCTGCACGGTTGATCTAATCTTTGCTTTGCTGCACAAAGAGATTCAGATTTAGGAGCGGACTGGGAGGGCCGGGTGACTCATGTTTCTATGATCGGCCTGCGCGACTATAAAGAGAGCAAACGGAGCAGAGTGCTGCCTGCAGCTTTTAAACATCCCAGACTGACTTCGAACAAAACAAGGCAAACACCCGAGATTTATCCTGAATTTAAACGTTTTTTATGAATCCAGGAAGTCCGTGGGTTTACTCTGGTCTTTACAGACAGCCTGGCCCGGGTTCTTTTCTTTAATGAGACAAAACGGCAGAACCTGACGATGGAAAAAGCGAAAGGAATGAAGGAGCTGCAGTGGAAATCATCCCGACGTGTCTTTACAGGCCAGGCAGCCCGTTCTCCTTCAGTTTGCTTTTTTCTACCAAACAAAAATACTTCTCAGTCAGCTTCAGACCAGCTGTCCAGAACCCGGCCCGCTCTGACCACAGCAAATATTAACCAGCAGAACCAGAACGGCCACATGTGGACACAAAGCTTCAAATTGGCCAAACTGGCTCTTAAACCAGAGTGCTGGGTGGAAAGTTTTACAAAGCTCAACGCTGAAACGCCACATGTAAACAATGCTGACTCAGCACAGAGGGGACGGTGGTCAAGTCGCCCTTTCCAGCTTCGCAGCTCAAAATGGACGGACTGGTTCCGAAGCTTTCAAACCCATGCCGAAGTAATTTTATGTTCCATAAACTTTGAAAGCTGTTTAAAGTAGTCCTCAATATTCTGCTAAGTTTACTGTAACTAAATATGGTTTTCAATATCAACAATCAAAGTCAGGAGTCAGAACCGGTCCGAACATAAACCACAACCAAAATAAATGGAAATGAGTTGAAATGCAAACAGTAAAAATAATACGCAGTTAAATGATTCATAGGTTGTCAGCTGAAGGTCCACAGTGGAAATAATCTGGAGAAATCACAACTTGATTTTTGTCTAGAAGTTTCTAACCAAATATTTTCTGTTTCTTTTACAATATTCTAAAAAGTTTATCCTAAAGGAATCATGAAAATTTATCCAAATTAATGTTTGACAAAATATTTAATGATTAATAACAAAATAAATTGCATGTTCTGTTTAAACATTTTATCACTCTTTAGTCTCTGATTTAATTCAACACCTTCAGTTTGAAAGGTTTCCCTTTAATGAGTCATAATAAAAGTTGCTGCTGTTCAAATCGATGCTTTTCCATTTTGAATGAGGCAGCGTA
This sequence comes from Poeciliopsis gracilis, assembly GCA_911649635.1. Classification (NCBI taxonomy): domain Eukaryota; kingdom Metazoa; phylum Chordata; class Actinopteri; order Cyprinodontiformes; family Poeciliidae; genus Poeciliopsis; species Poeciliopsis gracilis. Next base: position 7,768,223 of record CAJVRI010001154.1, read on the forward strand.
AAAGCTCCAGTTAAAACAGGAACATTTTAGTTGGATTAAAACACATTTGCATCGATTGATGGGTGGAATAATTGACGTCAGGTACATTAAAGGACTCTTCCTCCCAGGCGACCTTACCTCCCGAGCGATGCTGCTCAGAGCCTCGTCCTCTGCTGAGAACCGATCTTTTAAAGGAGCTCGTTTTCTACCGGTGCCTTGTGTCCCCATGTTAGCGCAGCAGCTGAGATTTCACCAAAGAGTAAAGCTGGAAAGAAAAGGCAGCGCTGAAAATACCTGGAAGAAAAGCAGAGACAGAAGAAAACAATGTAAACAATGAGAGACTGTAAACCAGCATGCTGGAGGAAAAGTTTAAGCATCACAGCTGTTTGTAGAAAACATACTGTAATTAACCATAATATTAAGACCACTAAAGTCCTGATTAGATTCCTCTGAGGACTTTTGTCCTGTTGTGATCATTTCTGATGTTGCAGCTTAAAAACATTCTTTGATTTCAGAAGTGGCTCTCGAGACCCAAATGTGTTGATTTATGGCCGCCAGAAAGCCCCCGGGCCTCGCTTTGGGAACCACTGCTGCAATGCCATTTCTGGCCTGATCAGATTTTTAGAAATTTTTAAATTTTGCATTGAAAACAAATTCACCACCCCTTCCTGGCAAAAGCAGTGATTTCTATAGTTAGCTGAGGAAACATTAAGCCGAATATTTATGAAAGAGAAGCAGCTTTATAACAACTTTTACTGTTTCAAAATCAAAGAACAAAGACAGAGTTAATATCATCTATTGTGTTACCATTATTAACAACGTTTTTCTGAATGGAAACGTTCATCTGCAAACTCCAAAAACTAAGTTACTGTTGGGATTGTGTGAGTATATTAATTTGGTTCGATGTTGATACAATGTTTTGTCAAAATTACAAAGTATGTCACAATATGATTGTAATTCAATTTAATTCTCAAATCTGTGATTTTATGTATTATTTAAAGACTTAAACTTAAAATTTACATTTTACATCACTGGATTGTCAATCATTTAATCAACATACTAGTCAATACTGTGATTTATATCGATATGAAACAGAACAAAAGTCCTGAAAGCTCTATTATAGAGACGTTTCCTTCTATTGTTATGAAACTGAAAAAAGTGCATAAAAGTGGTGGCTGGTGCATTTGCAGACCAAAAATGGAGGGAGGTCTTGTTTTTGATGATTTAATCAATAGAAATAAAGAACTAATCGGACTTTTCAGCATTTGACCAAGTAATTAAATTAAAGTCAGTCATGAGAAAATTAGCTGATAAAAACTGTCTGTCTATATTGTGTCATCATCTTGTTCTGTTCAGTATTACTTTCTGTTGTACATTTGGTGACACATTTTGAATGGTAACCTTTGTGTAACTGTTTCTGCATGATCATAAAAACATGGATGGATTGCTACACAGGAGCAGATGACAAAAATTCACCCAAAGGCTTTGAATTCAGGTCTAAATCTGTCTTTGTTGGAGGAGTCACCAGTTTCCTGGATGTTTAGGTAGGCGGCTAGGACTCATGTAACAAACACATGAATGCCAGAATGTGGGTTTTCAGACCTGAACACCACAATAGAACAGGATGAGCTGCAGTGCTTGCCCTCAGTGGGGGCGGTCATGATGTTATGGCTGTCTGGTGGATTTTATAGCTACATTTAACTGTATATGCAACAAACCATTCAACCCTCACTGACGTATGGGTCCCATTAGGGTTTCTGATCGACGACTGCGGCTTACGTAAACCTCTTTTAATGAGACTTCAGCAGCTTCATGGAAACATTACATTCAAACAGCTGGTAAATTATTCATTTGAGATGGCTAGTGCAGCAGATTGTTTACAGACAAACCTGCATTAAACAGACCTGTCTGGGCCCAGACCTGGGAGTTCTGCCCACACTGGTCAATACAGAGTCCAAATTTAAACATAATGGAAGTGAGGCCACATCCCAATACTCATATTATTCATAATATCAGAGTAAGTGTTGAAAGTATTGCAGGATTGTTGGGATTAAGTGTTTAGTTGATTGTCCTCAATTCACACTTTGCATAACAATAAGACATTCAACCTGTTGCTATGACTGCAATTAAGAGGTTTTTACTGAATATTTTGGCAATGATTGGATTTAGAGTTTAATTTATTTATTCAAAAGTGATTTTATTTTTACCATAATATCTCAAAAATCTCTAGTGACTCTGAGACTTCTAATTTACAAATGAAAAGCAACATTTACTTTCATCTCTGCTACAGACCAGTCCAGTTCTTTCTAACTGAGGCATGATGCTTCTGACACTATCTGTATTTCTACTGACAAAACTGAAATAATGAAAATAATTTACTTAATGGCAATGAGGCAAAGTAAATAAAAACTAACAAAACAATAACAAGTTTTTGCTTTATTCAGCGTCATCAAAATCAGTGTGTTTTTCTGTTTCTGGAGTGGCTGCTCCATATTATTGATACATCGGTGCATAAAAAACTGACTCCAGCTGCAGACTACCTTATTGTGAATCTACCCTCAACTCTTGAATGGGTTTGCTTCACAAATCTTTTTAAGCTGCAGCTATCCCTGCTGCTCATCCACTTTTTCTACCACATGTTTTCCTTCCACTCAACCTTCCATTAATGTGCTTGGTCAGAGCACTTTATTGGCAGCTTCTGTAGCAAAGCTGGAAAACAAATTAGTCGGCTTCTGCATGAGTCTGAAGGACATACAGTTATATTTTTGCATTATTATCCTCAGAAATAAACAAAAACAAACTGCATGTAATAAATCTATACGACTTTCGTTTTGTTTTTTTTTGCATTGAAATTACCGAACATTAACTTTTCGATTGTATTCAAATTTACACTCGCCTGTAGTTACTCATCTTGCCCTTTTAGATGTTAATTATTGGATGATTATCCAATGCATTCATCTGTACATCCACAATGACTGAGCTTACCTCAGTCATTGAGGCAACTTCAAAGACTGAGGCATTGAGGTTGCCTGTTGCAGACAAAATAACTCATGAGTCAATGGACCCACAGTGAGCTATGCGCTCTCCGTTAAAATATTTCATGATCTAATTCCTTTGGATCGAAATCTCAAAGCTACAAGTCGAAAACTTAGCGGTCAACCAGAAGAAGAATGAATTAAAACTACTCCAATATATCATTTGTAACATTTTCAAATGACTGTTAATGATATGGAAAGTACTGAAATATACATTACTGAATGATAATCAGCTGGGTTCAATTGAAACACAGCATTACTCTTTCTACACATACTTATCCTTGTAAATAATACTCAGTAATAACCTTAGCTTGATTTACTCCTTGGTTAAAGAGATAACAATTAACGCCTGTTGGTCTTAACGTGCTGGGCTACAGCTCCGAAGAGCTAACTGGAACGGCTAACCAACTAGCATTCCTAACCTCTGGAATTAACCATAAACTTTCCAATTTAAACTCTTCCTGTGCGTTTAAGAAACCCAAGGCTTTACTGGCCGAGAATCCCTCCGATAACAACGACAATCCACCATTAGAAACACTCCAGCTAAAGCCCAGCTACAGAAATAAATAGCTGGGTGGTTCACAAAGTTAGCAGCGAAGCTAACCTCGACTCTCCTGAGAGACAGGGCAAACTGGGACTCATTTTTTTTTCCAAGCCGAAAATGTATAAGTTTACCTTCGCGACAGCTTCAAACAAAGCGGTTATTCTCCCAGGGTTTCTGTCCTCTATCTGCCGGTGTGTTTGGGCAGAGCCATTCGGGTTTACTTCACAGAATGGGAGTGTTTTTGTCCACTCTGACAGCTGTCATCAGTCCGCCTTTCTTTCCTCTGCTCTCCTTCAGTTTTCACTGGCGAGCTGAACAAGGTCCCGGATGTTAGGGGAAAATTAGGGTGTGATGCTGCCTTCAGGAGCAGCCTGGAAATTCCATTTCTCAAACCGGTTTTGGTGACGTTCTTTTTCCTTTTATTTTCATTTTTATCATTATTATTTATTTATTTTTTATATGATAATAAACAGATTTAGTATTTTTGGAAAGTAATTATGTAAATGCTTTTCATTGCAATCGAAATACATATTTTTACCGTGGCCCTGGCCACCGTATATTTTACTTTCCAATAACAAACATTTGAAACTGTTTCCAACAGCAAACCGAAACCTACAAGAAATTAAAAAGATAAAATTTCCCAACCAAAAAAGGGATTAAAAATAGACAGAGGAAAGATTATCCTGCCTTAAATCACTTTTAGATATTAAAATAGGACAAGATTTTGCAGTTGGCCTAAAACTTGTGAAAGCCGAATTGATTACTCACTATGTTTTATTACAAACCTTTCTATTGACATATTAAAAACACAAACAACAAAACAAAACCGAATTAATGCAGAAATATAATAAATAATCGTCAAATTCCTGACAGTGGTAAGAACAGAAGATATAGACCAATTAAGTAGCGTCTGCTTTTTCATATCCACTTTTTTTATTAACTTTTTACAAAAAGCATTATCAACATCAAAGCTGCAACATCTTTTTTGTATATTTTGCTAAAAAAAAGTTCTCTAAGGAATTCTAACTGAATATAAAGACAATATACTCAATATAGAAATTATTATTATTATTATTATTATTATTATTATTATTATTATTATTATTATTATTAATCTGATTTAATTTGGGAAAAGTATGCAATCTGAAATTATAAAGCCAGGTGTAATTTTTTTCTATTTTAAAAAAATAAAATTAAAAAGTAAGTACAATTTATAGCAAAATAAGGAATGGAAGGAGAAACACAAGAGGTTGTAGGTTTGTTTCTGTGTCTGGTGCTAAATCATTCTTGTATATTTAAAAAAGTTACTCAAGTAAATGTTATTGAGTAGATGCAACTAGTTATACCTCCCTAATTTGGCAAGCGATAACATGGTGCTATGCATATCCTGTCCACAAGAAGGCAGTGTTGGATAAAGATGCTCATTCTCTGAACAGAAAGAGGCGCCTCAAAAAATGGTGAAAAAGTTCAATATATTTTGTCACTACTTTCAGAAAAATGAAGCTAAAATATTATATTGAATAATTACACGTGGAGGGGAATATTTTACTCCTGCATTTCTTGTAATTTTGATGATATTGTGTCACAGAGAATAAAAACTCAAATTTAACATCAACAAATATTGAAGTTATTCTGGCTTTTTGAGCTGTACCTGTTTATGCAAACACTTTATAAAAAGTAAATCACGTTTTACAAATGATGAAATGACAGACCTGTAACTTAAAATGATCGGGTGGTAAAGATAATAACATTCATGTCATTTCACATTCTGTTTATTAGAGATTATGCTGAATATGCATAATCTCAGCTATACTGCTGAACCATGAGCACAGAAAACATAATCAAAGAAAAGGGGTTTTTGTTGTGAGACCTCCAGTACCTATATGGTAATTTTGCGATTAACCCCATTGCAGTGCACATGTGCAAACACTCGTCTTCGCAACCTCTTTTTCCTCATTGCAGAAAGCTAATGCTGATGACTGTTTTGTCTCTGATCGCCCTTCTCTGCTTCTGCTTGGCATTGTGCAGACAGGATTTACAGGAGCCTTAACCTTAAGACATCGTCAGCCCCTCTGTCTCCATGCATCACCTCCCATTACTTTTTTATGCAGTCATCACTCCAAACATGCCAATTAAGCATAATTTACTGCCAAAAATGATGCAGAAATCATATCTAAACAAAAGGGAAAACCACGAAAATCCAATCCATCATCCTCATGATCAGAATTAAACTGCATCTAAGCTAAACACAGTTACAGAATGAGCCACTGTGTGACTTTGGGCTGGGATTTTAGTAAACACTGATTGTGCATGTAGTTAGACAAGCTTGAGGTGGAGGCAGTGGAGAAAAACAAAGGGCCTGCAGGCGGCCAGACAGCGCTCAAGAGTGTTTGCCTAGTTTTATGGCCCTTTTAACTCCCAAACACTCGGCTTGTTTTCTTTGGGACAGACAGTCGTGTACTCAGCTGCATCAGATCTGAACGTCACCCCGCCTGTCTCTAGTCATTTCTGTCCTCAGTGTCCTCGCCAGTGTGCATGCAAGAAGAGGGATTTATGTAATTTTACATGGCAGGCGCTACTAGTTCGGTGAGCAGTACTTAGTAGTGCGTCCCGCTGTGCCAACAGGACTGGATGAATTGTTAACTGGTCTGTCTTTAAGCTTGACCGTCCACTGAAAGGGGTAGAAAGCCACAGAGCCTCAACTGGTAATTACCCCATAGAGGGCAATGCTTCTCCCTCTTTCCATCTCCTCTGGAGCCTTTTGAAGATGCTCCATAGGGAGCTGGTGGTAATCAGGACACATGACTCATTGATTACATCTCTTCTCTTCCAGGAACACAGCTCAAAGAGGGGACGCAGCAGGGGGAGGGGGTATCCTGTGCAGACAGGCCAGAGTTACAGATGCTGGATGGACACAAAGACCCAGGCCTCAAAAACATTTCAGATCCCATAAACAGTCACATGTGCATTGTTCCTCTCCGTAAGTGGCCTCTCATTGGTGTTAGGAGTCAAGAAGAGCATGCATATGTTAAGGGGGGTCACGGGTGTGCAGGTTTCTCCCTCGTTAGAGCGGCCATTAGGAGTCAGAGTGCACCTGGTGCAGAGCTCCATGAATACAGAAGCATATATTACTGACCCTCACCAAATCTACTGCAACTTCAATATACATCAGTTCAACGTAAGATGATTTCTATGGTACGTTTGTATGTTTAGGGTTCAGGGTTTCTACATGCCACTTGGAAAAAAACAAAAAAATATTTATAACAAATACACAACAGTAAATATTTAAGCTTCAGAATGAAATAAGGAAACAAATGCTAATATGCAAATTTAAATCTAATAGAAACAGAAATAAACTGAAAACATAATCTTTGACCTTTTCTGTAAAACTGCAGTAAACGATTAATTTATTCAGATTCAAAGGAAACAACAATTTCTTCAAATCCCAGGTTATCAGGACATTGTTTCCAGAGATGAAGAGCACAGAAGCTAAACGCTAACTAATTAATTGAGTTCATTTTGATTAATCGATTATTGAAATAATCTTTAAAATTTAGTAATTGCTTAATCATTAAATGGAGAAAACGAATTCTGAAAAAGGCAGTTTACTGAAAACAATATAATCAGAGCAGATATTAACCCAAACTGTACAAAACTAAATACCTTTTGCATTTAACAGTTTCTACTGAGATGTTAGAGTAATATGTTAAAAGTATTTTTTTAGCCAGATTTGTCCCTCGCCACAAATGAACATTCACGAAAGGAATTTTGTGTTATTGCATTAAAAGGCAATAAAATGTACATTTTCCTACTTAAGAAATGAAATTTCTGCTGCATGAACCATTTAAAAAAAGTCACATTTATCAATTCATTTCCAAATTAACTGATAAAATAACTACTAGCTGCAGGCCATTGGTGACTGGAGGGGAAAGTATCGTAAATATTCTAATGTCCTGCACTGAATCCCCACAAAATCCATTTCAATATTCCAGATGCTAAACAACACATAGCAACAACAACCAGTCCTCTTTAAATTTGAGCAAACAGACTTACACTTAGTTAAACCCACACATGGCTGCACATAAACATGATTCCTAAAACAAAACTTCCCAGAAGAGTCCAGGTGTGTCACCATAATGACGTCGTTTTAAAACGGCAGTTATTGGTGGTTTTGTTTTATTATTTAAACAAGGCTAAAACATTTGTTTGACTGCAGTTTAATATCTGATGACATTTTCTTCAGTTTAGATTCTGGTCAAACAACCTATATTATATATTTGCTATTTCTGCTACAAGCTTCAAGACAAACTGCTTCCATAACTGTCTTCAATTCAAATATTGAACTTAATTCAACAAAAAGTTTATGAAACAACCAAATAAATTAGTGATTTAAAATTGATCTGATGAAAAAAAGAACGATATTGGGAAAGTTAAGCGTGTTCTTCCCTGATCTACTAAACTAAAATATATCTCTGTACCAACAAGTCTAATAAACCTTTGACAGAATAAATTACATTACATATAGATTGATTTTATCTATTAATAAAATGACTTGTAATAATAATTGGTTGCTTTGGATTTTATTTAGGGGTAAAAAGTAAAAGAACATAAAAACATTTCACTTATGTTCATATAAAATGTGAAACCCATGCAGAGCTTTTCTTTCACTTCACAATTATTTATTAGTTTGTGTTGATCTGTCACATAAAATCTCAATAAAATACACTAAGGTTTGTATTAATGATGTGATGAATTATAAAAAGCAAACATTTCGGATGAAAACATTTGCTGAATAGATTCCATTCAGAACAGAGATCATGATGTGGTTGAACTTTTCTCTGTTGAGTAGAAAGCTGCGGTCTCAGAGGACACTTCATTTGGCTTTTACAGAGACATCTCAGGGTAATGGAGTGGCCAAAGTAAGTAGACCATAAACCACCATAAAGACGTCTTTTGATGTTCCCGGATTTGCACTCTGGACACCTGTGGGGTTGAAGTGGACGGACAGAGATCATTGGGTCATCACATGTCAACATGGTGAGTTAAAGCCTGAGGAAACGCTCAGGCCACTGAAGCCTTTCTCTGACTGACAGCTTTGTTAAAAAGGAAAAGTTTCATGTTATTTTTTAATTTTCTTGCAGGGATACCTGCAGCTCCTCACGCAAAAACAAATTATTAATCACTGCAGCTGTCATGGGTGATGTATGCTCCTCGGCTGCTGTTTGGACTGAATTGTCCTTTGGCAGTCATGCATCATGGTTGTCTTGGTCTTTCTCAGGTCTGTGACTCATCCACTTTCTGTCCCTTTACAAGAAGCATTAGCAATGTTGGGTGTGTTGTTCAGGCCTGTTCAGACGGCAAAATGTAAGAGGCAGGGGAGCGTGGAGCTGCAGACAAGCTCCATACACTCACACACACGCACATCTTTGTTGATAGCCAATCCAGAACAATGATAACAGGAAAAGAGCCTGGAGCAGAGAAAGTTAAAATGCCGGTGAAGCAATCCTGTCCACTTACTTAGGATTTGAAGAAAGGGCTCACAGTGTCTTTATCCTATCAGGGGTTGTGACCTTTTGTGCTGCAGAACATATGTCAGCATGCTTCTCCTGGTTGTTAGTCTCCACTCCCGTTGTTTTCTGTTGACTGATAACATTTGAAGCACTTAAAGTCAGCATTTCTGTGCAAAAAGCAAATCATAAATAAGGCAGCTGACACGCTGAAAGCTGTGGACACCTTGTGGATTTTCTTTCCTGCAGGATTTCAAACTGCATGAGGCGCCAAACGTTCAAGGGGGTCCATATAATTCTTTATTTGCTTGTGTTTAGCATCTTCTTGCCTCCTGGCCTGTAAAAAGAGAACGAGTGGACTAATCAGAGTCTTTTGAAGGGTTGGCTGGGCTTGTTTGTCAAGTGGCATTTGGTGAAAGGGTGTCAGAGGAAAAGTTTCTCACACCACGAGTTAGAGCCTTAGCACCGGGACTCATTCAGACGTGTTGTGTTTGTGTGGAAAGAGGAACTCGTTTTGCCACTCTCTGCTTTGTGCTGGGATGAAAAAGTTGATCCGTACCCAGACGCTATTGTTCAGCTTTTCAGTTCTGTTTCTGAATCAGTTGTAAACATTTTTGTTTTGACAACTTAATGGACGTAATTATGTGATGAGAACCTGCTTTTTAGGATATAATGGAAATAATTAAGCTGATCACCCTATAATCAGAAGAAAAACAATGTCATAGGAACTAGACTTCTTTTATAGTAAAAATCAATATTTATGGAGGTGGAAACAACAAGCTAATAGCTTTGGAGAAACCTTAAACCTTTTCATATTTTGTCAGGTTGCAGTCATAGTGTTTTGTGTCCAGTGGACCCTCAGCAGTTGTTTCTGTCACAGGGGTCGGGATAAAAAGCGTGCATCTCTTTCAGACGATGCACCAACATCCTGTATGATACTTCCTTCCTGGAAACTTCCACAGTAAATGTCCTAATGACACAAAAGCAAACGTAATGCAAAATAAAGCAGTTTGCATTATGGTAGCTGCATGAAAGACCTTTCAGGAGTCACACAATAGATTCATAGTCATTCATTTGATCATGACTGAGGCCTTTTGAGAGAAACAATTTGATGTAAAGGCAGATTAAGTGAGCACAGGATTGGTGGCTCTCTCTACTGGCGGCCTAATAAATTATTTTTCTCGTGTAAAAGCAAGTAAAGGCACTAAGCATCCTCTCAGTTCACACCACATTTACTTTTCAGAACTTACTTAGCAATAAAGCTGGGAGGACAAGGTCTGAAGAGCCAAACAACAAGGCAGGGAGATAAATCCTGGACAGTGAAGAAGAAGCATTGGGTTGGAAGTAAAGGCTCTCGTTAGGCCATGGAGTCATCCAGAGATGAAGGATGGAGCGCTGCAGGGAGCTTCAGTGTCAGCATAGCTTCACAGATGTGTCAGAGAGCTGGGAATGTGTGGTCTAGTAAAAGCCTGGTGACTCTTTGATCTGTCGTTCTTTCACTGATATCGCTTTAATCTGACATAGGTCACATTTTTATGTAGTTTAATTGTGTGTTTTATTTTACTTTTACAAATATAAAAAAATACAGTAGAATATTGAACCATCAGTTTGTGACCTGAAGTTTAAGTGCCTTTGGGTTTTGCTGAAGGATAAGGAACCAAAGTTGTTGCTGCCAAACATAGAACAACCAGTTACCAGCTTAGGGTGCAAGTACTTTTTCACATTCGGGTGGGTTTCCATAATAAATGCAATCATTTGAAAAATGCATTTTGTATTTATTCTGGTTATTATTGTCCATTACAATTTATCTGATTACATAAAAATAAAAATGAGGAAATTGTAAGAGGAAAATACTTCTCAGTGTGCTATTAGTGCATGACAGCCTAACGTTCAGTATGGAAAATGAATGTGAAGAGCAAAGTTTTCCAGGAAGCACATTGAAATGAAGCTTGAAATGGTGCAGAAAACAGCTGCAGGAGATGCACCACTAATAATCCTCCTGTATGAAACATGTACAGAGTTTAAGTGAATGCTTTTTATTAAGTTTCGTATTTTGCTACTTTTTCTGATCTGTATATTTGATACATCAATATTGTGTATATTTGTGCATAAAAAACAATAACAGACTATTTACAAGAATGGGCACCAGTAAATGGAAAACAATGCTTTTTTTCAATGAAAATCATTCTTTTAATGTTAATTAAAGTACATAACATGCCATTGCAGTTTGAGTTGAAACACCAGAAGCCTGCTTTAGTCTCTGTCCATGTTAGATGAGCATAAGCCTCCACCATGTTGAAGTAATCTTGATTTAAGATGACTCAGTAAGATAGCAAGTCCTCATAATGTTTCAGCATTGACCCACTTTGAAACTACAAACTATCCCTTTAGGTCAAATGCCAAAATTAGCATGCTAGCCACAGATTGGATGCTCAATGAATGTGTTTACAACTTTACCACGGCACAATCCATCACCTGACATCATAACATAACAGAGAAAAACATCCTTTCTTTGGTGATCTGGGGTTAATAAGTGATTGATGAACGTTTTTTCCAACCACACCTGCATCCTCAATACTTGGTGGATTTACAGTAGTTCATTTCTAAGGCATAACTAATGTCTTTGTAAACTCACCCTTTATGTGAAAATGTCACTTTTACTTTCTTTTCACTGAAGCAGGTCAATCAGAAATGTATGCTTTGTCTCAAGCTCGTCTTCTTTGGTTTAAATATTGCAAATGTGCAGCTGTTTTCATCAGAACAGATGAAAACATGAGAAAAAACATTTCTTTAATGTCTGACCTTCTGCATCCAGACCAGATTAAAACTGAAAAAGCAACCAGTAATGTTTCTCTGAATGCTGCTGTGTTAATATTACCCATTGCAACTTTGCATTGCAAACAAATGCAGCATATAATTTGCAATGGGACACTGAATGGTAATACTGAAGTATCAAATAGCAGGAAAACTACTTTTAATAGTGATATAAAAGAGGAATGACACAATATTAAGTGTTTTCCTGGACTGGTTTGTTTTGTTTTTCCTTCTACAAGGATTCACTTCATAGTACCCTCCATGTTTACTGACACCACTGTTAATGATGTGTAAAAATCCTTAAAACAATTAGTCTGTAATGTATCCACATCTTAATTAAAAACAAACTGCATCTTGTTTTTCTTTGTGTGGCAGGCCTCTGTTACAGAGGCCTGTTTTTCTCAGCCACTCCTAAAATGAAAAAGACAAATAAACATGACAGTGCAGTCAGGGTGTGTTGATTGTTAGAAGTCAGGAAAAGGTTATAAAAAATAGTTAGTCATCTAAATTCAAATAAATGTACAGCTGGAGGTGGAACTGAGCTTAGCAAGGACAAGTTAAACACCAAACACATTAAGGAGGATGGTGAAGAAGCTCACTTTTAGAGAGCTGCAGCACTGAGTGTCATCTTGGGGTCACCAAGTCTCCATGGCAACCGTGAGAAGCTACCTAGATCCCAACCACTTGTTTGCCAGGAAGGAGCCTTTTCTCTCCCACCACTTCAAGCATTAAAGTTTGGAGTCTACTTATTGTCACTGAAACTTTAACTGAAACTTTCAGTCTCATTCTGTTCTGGTAGAACGAGAGTGAAAACTTCGTCCAGCAAACAATTCAATCACTTCGCTGCAAAGATGCCCGAGTTTCTAAACTGCCTCTGGCTGTTCATTAATCACCAGTTGAGCCAGACGTGTCCGATGCAAATGTGTGCTCCTAAAAATAAAGCCAGCAATGAACATACTGAGGAAGTGTGGTGTAGACCTAAGCAGGGTTGATAAAATGCACGTCCATTTAAACGGTAAAATCCAAACAACATCTGCTGCTGAAGAAACATGGATGGAAAGAAATGATGTTTTCACACCAGATAGTCTGCTACACTTTGTTTAACTGGGGACCAAAATTGCAACATCTGTTACATTTTCTGACTGCACCCTGTCAAACCAACCAAACCCTTTGAGAAAGCTGTTCCCCTCCTCACCTGTGGTGGCGCTGCACCATGAACCACTGTCTGAAGAAGACGCTGAGCGCAACTTCCTTCTTTACAAAATGTAAAACAAAAATGGATTTTTGTGAGCATTTCTCTTTTGTCAGTGTAAAAACATAAAGCTGTTCTCTTGCTAGCAGTAGACATGCACGTTTGTTTTGGTTGTATTTACCCAGAATGCCCTGCACCAGACACAGCTCCTGCTTTTGAAGCAGTCTGCACATTCACACCTCCCCAAACAAACCAGACTTTCTAAGCAAACAAACCAGAGTTAGATTAAAGTGGACTAAGCAGAGGCGGTGTTTAATGATCACCTTCACATCCTCTCCATAAACACCATTAGCAAGGCCACGGACGACGGCACAGCCCAACCTGCAGCCTGGAAACAAGCTTGTCTTTGTGCGGAGAATACGTCTGCAGCTCTTAAAAACAACTTGGCTGCAGCACCATCCACAAAATATGTTGATGGACACAGTCATAGACAGGAAACACATGTGGACTGGACATCTGAACTCCCATAATCCCCTCAGCAACTCCTCTACAGTTCCCTGGGGAGTCGCTCTGTTACCAGCACCAGAATAGAACTGGTACTAACAGGTATTAAACTACCGAGCCAGATGGCAGCTGAATATATTATTGGGTGTTGTCAGACTAAAATAGGTTGGACTGCTGTTTCTGAGCCTTGCTTAGATCCTTCTATAAATACAGCCAGGTTTTCTCAGTTGAGTAATCCAATTATGGTCCAGTTGTGAGTTTAACCTTTGCTTCATAAAGTACCAAATATTGAGCTCTGCTTTGTAATGAGATGGGTGAGCAAAGAGGTAATAATTCAGGGACTCCTACAAGACTTGTGAAAGCTGCAATTTAAAGCGTTATAAAAGCTCGGTTCTTGCACACTGTTGTTTTCAGATTATCTTTTCTTGTCTGCTGTTTTTCCACTACAGAGGAGGATCTACGCCTTCAGTGCCACTGTTGTGGAGACCAGCATCTTGTGCCTCCCTGCAGGATTCCTCAAGTCATTTGGTAAACACAGGAAATACAAAGATCCTAAATACATCCCTACTGTGTTTGGAGGACTGCCATGACAACACACAGTGGATCTCCTGGAGAGCCGGGGTGTTTGTTAGGTGGATACACACTGAGATGTGCCCAAGCAGTGGCCTTCTGTTTGAGGCCATGCAGCTTTGGCTCATGTGCTCGTGTCTGTCTCTAATGTACAAGAAGCCTCTCACTGCAGGGATGCACGATTTGTTGAGACAGGAGTCCATTCTTGGCCCTCACACATGAATAATTCAAAAGGAATGTCAAGATAAATATCACAACTGAATGCAGACACCTTAATCTGCTTCATGAATCTTTCCGCCGCAGTTTTGACACAAGGCCAAATGCTATTTCAGAAACCTCTGAGTTTCTGGTAAAGCGTTCCTGCTGGGGCCTCTCTGTTGCATGCTGAGGATCTGCAGACAGCTTTAGATTAGAGATTCTCACTCCAGAAACAACTGTCAAGACTAATCTGCTCTGAATGCATGGGTCAGCTAGACACCAGATCAACACACAGACCCAGATCAAAGCAGAACTGCCTCTCGCTGTCTCTACCTCATCCGTCTTCCTCCTTCCTTTCCCTCTTTCTCTCTTTGGGTTTTTATAACCCTCCTGACAACAGAGGAGGGAATTCGAATCTCCACGCCCATCCCACTGAGCACGTCCTTGCCGCCATCGATCACGCTGACAGAGGATACGCTTTTGGCACAAATTGCAGTAAGAAGTGAAGAAAAGGGACGGGCATTGATCCAAGTACAGCACACGGACGCAGATCAATAAAATAGATCCGCTCAGAAACGGTGAGGCCGTCAAATGAGGCTGAACGGCTGCTGGCGTGCAGCCTGCCAGGAGCCTCAGAGGCTGCATGTCGCCCCACCTCTAAAATCTGTGGCAGCATTTATATAATGATTATGGCGGTTCCTGAGGAGGCGCCGTGAAGTAGCGTGACTGCTTAATCCTCTCTGAGGCCGCAGTGTGCAGAGCTCCCATGGAAAATGCCATAATTGTTGTTTTGAACTGGAACCCTTCTCTCTGCACAAGAGAGCAACAAACTTTTATTGTTTGAAATTAGCACTTTTTACAGAACCATTGTTTGGGTTTTGCTCTGCAGCTCTCTCAGTTACAAAGTGGCATCAAGTGTTTTAGAGCTCTTTCACAATCCACAGCTAAACCGAGCAAGTAGCTCATTTTCTAAATGAACCTGTTGCTGGAGCCGTAGCCGTCACTGCGTACTAAACATGTGCTGCCTTGTTTAGTGGGACTGTTTCACATCATGTTTACACATTTTTAGGTATTTTTAAGTGACAGAGGACCTCAAAGTCAAACATAGTTGTAAAAGTGATGGATGGTTTTTATTTCTTTACGTTTGAACATTTGAGAAGCGTGCTGTGAGTGTTGAGTTGAAGTTTTGTTGTAATTACATTCACGTTTTGGGTCTCTTTCCTACAGGAGTGCAGAGATGTTGATGCTTCTCTGCCGGCCTTAGAGAAGTTCAAGGTTTTGCCAGTTTTAAGTCAGAATGGGTTTTGTGTATTTTTGAATATTGACTTGGATTTGCCATTGGACTTTTACAGGCCCAATGGCAAATCCTGGACCATTGGGGTCATTTTTCTGCCAGAAAGTGAACCTCCACCGAGTATTTTGCTTTGTATCACCATTAAAATTCAAGCAATCATGTCTCTTTCACTGGCACTCCAGAAACTCTGCAGTGGTTACCTGGGATCAGGAAAACACAATTGGACTAAATCGTAAATAATACATTTGTAGCACAACATCCAGAAGAAACGATTCAGCGACTTGTGAATTCGGAGACATCACTTTCTTTCAAAATGTTTGTTATATTTAACCGTGTTTAATAAATGACATAAAGCTGACCTGGGAGCAGCAACATCAGCTTTCCAGTAAAATCTCTGGATAATCGTGGTTCTACTGACGAAAGCTGGGATGTAAAGATAAAAACATTTTATGTTATAATTAATGTTTTCAGCTGTAAGAAAATTATGTCAATAATAAATTCATCATCACTGGGCAACCAGCAGTAGATTTTATATAATTAGGTGATTTGATTTTTATTAGAGGGCCTCGGAGTAAAGGAGGCTGAAATAAACGCATATCACATTTTGCAGGTTTAATTTGGTCTGTTAGGTAAAAGTGACAAACATTGAAGTTTTGGGTTGTAATAGTTGTCAAATGTGAAAAAGCTGAACAAGTAAAGAGTTTGAAAGCTGCTTTGATCTGAAGTTTATTGGGAGGTTCTTCTATTTTCTCTTCCTCTCAAACAGAGTGTTATCTGGAGACACAATCTTCCTGCTTTCCTCCCCGAGACTCTGAATCTTCTGTGGACTCGTGCAGATCTCTCAGCAAACTGGCCCCCCCGAGTGTCACCAGCGCTGTTCAGTTCAAAGGAACTGAGGGGTCAAACGAGCCGGGGTCAGTCTCTCCAAAAAGCGACAGAATCTACCTCCCCCGAAGAACACCCCCTTCTCTCTGAAAACATATGGGGCCCCCAGATAGACTGTCACCCTGCCTTACTCTGCAGGCCGGGTGATTTACTGCCTCAGTACACATCCCATATAAACATTTCATCCACATGTCATCATGTGGACTTTGGTGAAGATATGGATCAGATTTCAAAGATTTATCTTCGGCTTTTCTGTGAACAGTATGAAACAGCTGGAGTCACTTTAAGACTTTTTCTGTTTGTTTGTTTTGCTCGAGTTTTGATCTCCTGACAAAAAAAAGCAAAAACTTATCTTGGTTTACCTGGAAGCTCATTCACTGCCAACTGTTAATGTTTGTCTTAAGAGCCATAAAGGGAAGCTCACTTGTCACCCTTTTAACATATTTATGCCAGGAAGCAGAGGTGCTAACAGGCAGCCAGCCAACCATATGGCGCCCCTGTGAAAACACTCCAAACCCACATTAAAATCAACATAATTGATGAAATAAAACATTTAGTTTTATCTTTCTGTGATTAAATAAGTAAATAAGTCTGAAAGTTTTACCAACCCTTCCTCTGATTAGTCGCCTTTGTGTCACATTTTAAAGCCTCGTTTATCAGTACAACAGCCATGAGAGTACCACACTCCTAATTACTTCTAATTTACGCCTCTTTAGGTTGAAATCATCAGGTTTCATGTGACATGACAGTTTTTAGATGATCACATTCAGATAATCCCTGAAAGAATCCAATAGTGTTGTTTATTTGCATGAGGATATCCGTGATGTTTATACGAGCAAAGCGATCCTGGTTAGCTTGTCTGTCGTCATTGTGCACAGTCGAGGTGCAGTGACCTCATGCTGCATGAAGGATTAGTCTGTTCCCTTCGTGACCCTCTGACCCCTGCTATGAATGAGGGGCCATTCTGTCCAAATCAGCTTGAAGGCAAGACCTCAGGGTGTTAGTGAAGCCAGCTGAAATTACATGTGTCTGCACTGCAGTTTAACAAAGAAAAAAAAAAGAGAAGTTTGCAATGAGCAGGGATAGAAACTCAGCCAAGTGTTTTTGTAAGCTTTAATTGAAGATCTGGAACTCAGAGGCTTATTATGTCCATGCTGTTCCTCCAACTTAGATTATTTCCACTCCACTTGCATGCTGGGGTCTCTCTGATGGCGTAGTGCAAGCTAACCGCTAACTATACCTGGGAGACGGAGGCAAACAAACCAAACAGCAAGATTCTGACCCCGAGGAAAAGCTGCAGTTTCACCCCTCCTCCCATAACAAGCAGCTCTCCCCAGCGGAACCAAATTTAATTGGCTGGTCTCCTATGCTTTGGAAAATATGTGCATGTGTGCTTTATCACCTGAATTCATCACTTTTTCCACACCGAGCTTGTTGTTCTGTCAACAGATAGAGGACATTAAAACAGTTTAGAAATAAACAAGAGGTCATAAAACTGATTAATGCTGATGAAAATTTACAGAATATTGTCTGAAGTGTTTAAGGTTTAATTAAACGTGGCAAAAACCTAAACACACTGTGTAATTCTGGTGAAAAGTTAACTTTCACTCATGATCAACATCAATGTCCTGAATTTTGAGCATTAATTTGAACTATTATTTCAGGGTAGAATGATTACAAAAAACAACTTTCACAATTAGAACTCTGAACTTCATTAATCCGATGAATGAGCCTCAAAATGCATCTTCTGATTAGTTGAATATGACCAGATTTCTGGTGCTACTAATATTTGGTTGTGTTGTTAAATGGTTTTGGTAGAAAACAAAGGCAGCAAAAATCTGAGGTAGCAGATGAAGTCGACTGTCTTTAAATCAGAAAAGGAAACTTACATGACTCTTGGGGAAACTAGCAGAGAAACAAAAGAAGAATGCAACCGAAAACCATCTGGGGCAAAATAGCAGAGAATCAAAGATAATCATGGATGGAGCCATTTAATTAGTAGCATGAACAACCATGGAAAAAACAGAATCAGATTTCAACCAAAAAGTCGGACGGAGAATCAAGATCTGCTGCAGGAATGTAGCCTGAATCTAAAGAAATCAATCCAAATAGATTAATAACAATAAATGCATGAAGGAAAAAAACGAACATGAAAATGAATTAAGAAGTTATCCTAACAAAAACAGAACATGTGACAATAATCATAAAAACCGTAGGGAGCTGAACCGTTCACACCAATAACAACAAACCGCTGTTTGTTACTCTTACAGTTGATTTAAAAGTGTTTGGTTTTTTTGGGCGGCTCCAGCTTCTAGCTGGGTGTTCCAGACCAGAACTGGTTTTGAACGGATAAACCATCTTAATTTAGCTTAAAAGCTTAAAAGCTGAGTGCTTGTCAGAAAACCAACCAACAAAAACAAAATTCATAATAAATCAAGATTGGTGCAGCATCTCACTCTGGAAAAAAGTTCAAATAAATCAGCAACAACTTCAAATTGTATATGGGAATTATGGTCATGATGAGAGTATTTTAAGTTGTTGCAGGACAACAATCAAAAAAATACACAACAAAAAAGTTCTGCAGACGCTAGTTGTGTTTTCATTGACCATACAATTTCACAAATTGTATTTATGAAAATACATTTTGTGAACAGAAACCGTCCCATTTAAAAAAAAACATGTTTTTGATCAAATGTTTTTGCAAAAGCATGAGGTGGTTTTTCATCTGGACCTAAATTAGTGTATTTCACAAAACTGCAACCGAAACACTTTTTTAGCATCACATGATCAACAACCGAATGTGGAAAAGTGGAAAGGATGAAGAAGGATGATGATGGTGAGAATGTTTTTGCTCTAACAAACTTATTCATGTTTGATTTTGATGCATTTCTCATTTGATAAAAACCCCAAAATTGCAAAATTATGTTTTTTGTGAATTTACACAATTTTTGTAACTTTTTTCTGGTTTTTTTTTGACAGAAAAAAACATTTTTCAAATACATTTTTGTAACTTCCCTTTGGTAATGGAAACCCATCTACTGCTTTAATAGCAGTTTGAAAAGAAATAATTGCTTTGATGTGAGGCAGTTAAGAGGCTTAATTTAAAGGGCGGCTTGAACTGCTGAGAGGAATTGATATGTAAGTATGCAGGAGTCTGCCAGAGGCCATATGGGAGCAGCGGGGAGGGTACCTGCAGGGTCCCATGTTCTCCTGTCACTCTGATCTTATCAGGGGGCCGGCCGGCCGGCCGGCCGACAGGAAGGACCAGCTGTCACTCTCACCGCTCTTTTGATGTCCTCCTCCAGAGGAGTCCAGGCTTGTTTTTTGGTTCCTTATGAGAATTAGAGTCGAGTTTGCTGGTGAGTCAGCTGACGAAATCCGCAGCACACAAAAAGAAGGTTGTTGGTTCAGGCTCTCTGTGGATGTGGGAAGAACCTGGTTCAGATTAGCGGTTCAGAGCCTGGGGATCGACCGAAGAGAGGCAGACTGTCCCCCGAGCTGAACACAGGACATCCTGCTCATAAAACTGCCAGGATGTCCTCACGGAGAGACGCCGGGAGTGAAAAAGGAGCAAAACAACTGCATCCTCCTGAAACGGCTCGACAAAATTGCAACCATCTTCCTAATGAGCTCATTGGAAAACTGCACACCTTGGTTCCCCCCTAAGCTACACAGTTTGTGGAGTAATTGTCGGGGCCGACCCAAGCAGGAAAGCAAGGTTGTTTTTCTAGTTTGAGCTTACTATAAGCATGTACATTTTGAGCCAAACACAAGTAAACTGATACACTTTAGGGATTTTACTGCTCCTATGTTTTCAGGACTCTCTTTTTAGCTTTACTTCTTTCTGTCTGAACTTTTTATCATTTCTACTTTCCTATTACAGCATAGAGTATTTTTAATCTTAAGGTTTTATGTTTGTGTTCCTTCGACTAAAGTCCACTTTGTAATTTCTAATTAATAATAATTCTTAAATCTTTTTTAACTCAAGTTTAATATTTACACACATAATCCCTTGCAAAAGTACCCACTGTATTGGAACTTTTCCAAACCTAATTCCTTAAATGTCAATGTATCCTG
Organism: Poeciliopsis gracilis; assembly: GCA_911649635.1. Classification (NCBI taxonomy): domain Eukaryota; kingdom Metazoa; phylum Chordata; class Actinopteri; order Cyprinodontiformes; family Poeciliidae; genus Poeciliopsis; species Poeciliopsis gracilis. The sequence goes on from CAJVRI010001154.1 coordinate 7,788,822, forward strand.
TTGGGATTTTCTGTGAGAGACGAAAACACAAATTAGTGCATGATTGTTAGCAGGAAATGCGCAGATGGTTCTCAATGCAGCAAGCATGAGGAAGCTGCTCTGGTCAAATAGGATCAAAATTACTTTTCGTCCCACATGCAAAATATTCTGCATAGTGGAAAACTCTCACTGCATATCTCTGATCATATTGAGAGGTGAACCAGCTCTATGTATTCTCACACATCTGTGCCCTTTGCAGGGCTGGAAACACTCATGACACAGAGACTCACACCCAAATTACTGTAGAGAGACCAATTCACCGTCATTATTGTGCAGTATTACTATGTTCAGCATCAAAATTATTTTAATCCTCTACAGAATTAATTGGCACATTTATTCATTTCAAACTAAATAGTACTCGTTTAATGATGTTTACTGATTTAAACTTCAGCCACTTTAACTTATTTTTGGGTTTGAAAATGATTGGTTCATGTCTGACCCAGAACTGGGGTCACGAAATGACCCAATATTGGGTTTGTTTCAATAGAAGTGACAACAGACGTTTAATAACCAATCAGACAGCTGCCACCTCAGCTGGGTTTCCTGCTAACTGCTAATAGGCTCATATTTCTTTGGTAACCATCAACAAACTGATGAGAAACCTAATTAGCACCTTTTGCTGTGCTTTCTTTTCCAGCATGTGAGTCTGGCAGTTTTAGGATTTATTTCCCCTCCAGCCATTTGTTGTGTTTTGATATTTTTGCAGATTAATCTAACGAGTCTCGTCTCATAGCCTGAACTCTGAGGATGCACTTTCTGTTAGAGCGGGCTCCCCATCCTCCACGAACTTTTGAACCGCGTCTTGACCACAGCTTGAAGCGAGTTGAGACAATGGTCAGCAAACACGCTGCGGTGAATGAAGGGATTAGGTATTAAATGACAGGATGTGCTTAAAGAGAAGCAGGTGTTGGCAGAGGAAGAGTCTGAGAAGTGGATCATCATCATCATCCCAGAGATGTCCTTTTATTCTGCTGTTTCCTCGCATCTCCATGCTCTGTCTTTGCAGGTCCAGATCTTTCACACCCGTCTGCTTCGGGCCGCTCGTCTCTTCCTCGGCTCGTTTCCTCGGCTTTGTGTCGCCTCATCCCTCCACTCTCTATCTCTTTTGTGCTCTCCAGGCAGAGAAGCCCTCTCCTTAGCTCAGGATCAGACAATTGACATTCATGAGGTTGGACATTCCAGTCCAGTCCCATTCATATGTACAGTAAGGAAAGGCACAAGAGCCATCCCACACACAGCAGAACCCATCCCCCAAGCAATGCAGGTTTGGTTCTGGTAAAAGATCCCATGGCTTATATTTAAACCTAATTAACTTTACAGTAAAAATGCTGAAATAAATCCCCTAAAAGAACTTCAGAATTGAAGCTTTGAATCCACCAATGATGTTGTAGAGTTGGTTTTCTTGCATTAAGCAGTTCAAGTCCTCAAGTTATATAATGGGAGAACCCAGAAAAGTGTCATTACTGATTCCAAAACCAGTTTTCATGTTTGTTCAGGGGCTTTTTCTTGGTGTTAACTGGACTCTTTTATTATCATAAAACATCTCATCTCATATAAATATGCAGGTAAAGCTGCAGAGTGAACCTACAGACTTGAACAGTGGCAGGTTTGGCTTGATTTTTAATTCAATCAGTTCAATGTTTTGTAATGTGCAGATTTCCAGTTATCCTGGACATGGACTGAAAAACCTTTTGGATGAAAAAATAGAAGAAATTCAACTGAAGCATTTCAGCTTTAGGATTTCAGAAAAACCATCAAAGTTTGTCAAAATTTGGTCAGGAAGTGTTTCTCCCTTTAGAAATAAATATGACGCATAATTCTCAGAAAAAAAATTATTTTCATTAATAAAACCGTTTTAATGAATACTCTTAAAATGATAAGAGTATTTTTTAAATATCACATGGTTTTCTATACATAGTTTGTATCATAACTGAAACTCCAGGCTTTTCAAGCTGGTTGAAATTTTTGCAAAATATTTGTGGAATGGAGAAAATATAAGAAACCCACTTAAAAATATAAATTACATGCTTAAAAGTAAAAAGAAAAAGTCAAAACAAAACAAAAAGTCTTTGCTGGTATTCTTTTATATATTCTCTTCAGACATTGAATAAAATCACAGAAGACCTGATAAAATCACTTTTTCTTTACATTTTTATTTGATTTTGTAAATCAGATAAAGTCTTCTTGCAGAAAAAGTATTGGATAATGGTGAAATTATGAAAAGGAATCACAATATTCAGCAATAATTCTGCAACTAGAAGTTTTCCTTATATTCTGCAGCCCTAAACTTTAACTACATACTTGCACAAACTGCAGATTCTTAAGAAAAACACATTTGTTAACCAGGCAGAGGCCCACAGAAATATCAGATATCATTCGTCTGAAGTTTTAAAGGTTAAAAGAACAACTCCCATAAGAATTAACCGCTACTTTGACATAAATATATGTTAAATATTTGGAGTTAGCCCTGTTTTTCTTGTCAGAAAAGTGAAAAAGCATGTCGCCCCGTTGGCTGACGGGGGTTTGCTTCAGGTGGGCGTGGAAAGCTTCTCTCATCGAGGTGGTAATGAGTTTCTGAGCTCCCAGTTGTCAGCTTTCTAACTCCACATCTGAGGCCCAACGCCTTCGCTACAGTTTCAGCGCCGGTGAAGCGGAACGGCCTCAAGAACTTCCAGCGACTCATTTCTGAGACAACAAAGCAGAAACAGTCAGACAACGTGACACGTAGCAACCGGAGTAAACAAAAAAACAGGAACAAAACGGCTCTGGAGACAGACTGGAGATTGGATGATTATTTGTTGTGTGTTTTGAGGCAGACATGCTGCTTGGTTTGGGGGGTTGAGCCCCTCCTCCATCTGTGATCCAGAGTAAACAAAGCCAGAATTTAATTAGTATCAGTCCCTCTTTAGCCCACTCTGCGTTGGTCTTCTTGTTGTACACATCGCATTGTCACAAACTCATTAGATTCACAGAAAAATACTCCAGTAGCTCTGGGTTAGCTTTGATATGGAAATCAGGAGAGAATAGATGAAAATAGCCTGGCTGTGTACAGTGACCTTCTGTATTACAGCTCAGCAACACGTTACAGTATTGAAAGTAGAGTGACTCCAATTTTAACCTGTAAGCAGGTTGTGCTGCAGAGTTCATTAGAGAGAAGGAAAGCTGGGCTTGTATTTTTGCTTTGTTCAGACATTTAAATGGACTCATCCTGGCCAGCTGTGATGCTTCATTTGGTGGTTTTAATGATTTATGTCTGAACTGATGAAATGACGGCTTACAACAGACATCTACAAGTTTGTTTTCACAACCTCAACCACACAGCGTGCATCATCAACAAACACAATTCTGACTGCAAAGAGGAGCACTCGTCTCACCCAAATGGTAAAACTCATCTAAACTAACTGATATTTTAAGATCAGTCCACAGATTTCCAGTGGAGAGTCACTGCTTTCTGGAGCCAGTCCAGTCCAGTCTCCCTCTACCTGGTTAGTGTCTGGTTTGGTTCTAGCTGAACTGGGTTTGTCTCCATTAGCAGTGATGTTTGCAGTGATACTCGCCTGGAACGTGTGATTCTAATGGACTCAAATAAACCCATGTATTTCATTTTGTCCTTTAGAAAATCAATGCTGGGAACCAAACATGATGAAAACAATGAGTTTGCTACACATACAAATATATCTATATTGTCGCATTTTATCTTTAGTTTTTTACATGTGTAACATTTTGGATTTACATAATGCAGTCAAAAGATGTACATCAATATTCACACATGAACTTTGTCGAAAGAAGCAAAGAATAAAATGCATGTAATGAACTCATGTTATTGAAATCCGGTGTTTCATACCAGTCGCTGTAAAACTGTGACTCTGACAGATTGTTGACCGGAGCTTCAATGCTCCTCGTTTCTTCACTGCCACCTGTTCTTCAGAGACACGTGCTGCTTGCATGACAGTCAAATCTCACTCTGTCTTCTCCAAAAGTTGACGCATTGAACTCATAATTACACTCTACATTGGGGCGCGGTTACTACTAAATAAAATCTTGTATTAACTTGTGCCACAATGCCGGGCAGGACATGTAAAAAACAACTGAACCAAAAACACCCTCATAATTACCCTCCCCCAGCCTGATCAGCTCTCTGTCTGCAGACATCATGTCCGCTGCTTCACTGCGGTGGTTCATGAACATCCACATCAGTCTCTTGGGTCTCCTTACGGATGTTGACATTTTTAGTTGCCTTTCATTTACAAGCGTCCACAAAACTTTATCAATATTCTGCTAATGTCAGTTGTTGTGGTGTTTCCATTAAATAAGACACACAATTAAAATCACATGTGAAAAAGTTTGTTCATGTTTGATGAGTCATCAGAAATTCTGTTGTCTGCCAACTACTTCCTGTCGTCTTCTCCTTCATGGTTTCCATCAGTGGCAACATTGATCATGTGACTCGTATGAAGCGAAAAAAATACTTCAACTGCAATTATGTGAAATATACAGATTTTAACATCCCCAAAAAATACAACACATCTTTGCACCAAACTTTTTATTAAAAAATGAGAGTTGTTTTGAAATTGCTGTGTTTCCATTTACTTTTCAAATGTCAAATTGCGCAATTACACGGTCAGTGGGAATGCAGCCACTGAATGACTTGTACTTACAAGCACAAGTTATTGTGCTTGTAAGTACAAGTTTTTCTTAGAAACTACTGTTTAGAAACAGATTGCCAAAAATCTTTGATGAATTTCTTCTGGGATCCTCAGAGTCCCATGGACGTTTACTCAGTTTCTTCTTCTTGATTCTGGCAAACAAAAACTATCTTCACTCATCAAAAGTTAATAGTTTCTGGTCTTGCCAAATCATAACTCACTCAGGAACCTTTAATACCACTTATTACGAGATTTGGGTGAATATGTGTACATATTTGATCAAGAAAAGACTCACAAATGCCTCAACTTGTTCACTCAGTCCATGTTTTTAAAACCCCATTGTACTTTATGTTATGTAACCATCCCACCTTGGAAAGAGAATGGCTCAAATAAATAATCAAAATCCCCAAATAAACACAGCATTCATATGTACAGCGAGCAAAGGTAAACAAACGTCTGACAGCAACTGTATTTATAAGAAGGCAAACAACAGGAAACACAGAAGAAGCACAAAGTAACCGTCGTCCTTGTTGTCCTTGTCGCCGTTGGCAGCCGGTTACTGGCTTGTCTGGCGATAACGATCTTGATTGGATGTGTGTTCATGCATGCACTGTTTATTACTGTGAAAGCCAGCAGTTTGCATAAGATCCCACATGACTTCCAGACTGACGTACACCTATTATGGGGAATTTCATGGAGCATTGTGGCAGTAATCTGCTCTCTCCGCTCAACTTCACACTTGTTGGAATATCACAAGTGCATCTGATCTGCAGGTGTGCACATGCATAACAGTTGGTGAAGGTTTATTCCATGTTTCATTAATTTTGTTGCTCAACTAAAAGCGTTTGTTGCACTCAACAGGTGGGCCATACCTTCTTATGTTAGATTTAAGGAATGAATGAAAAGAAAGTAATTGCTGAAAACTAAAAGACCCAAAAAAGAGAAGAACGTCCAACAATGCCCCGACCTTTGTTTTGTTGGGCCGTTGTCCGCTCAGGGCTGAGGTCGGCAGGCGTAGTAAAGTCAGATCAACGACACGGTTTTACTCAACATCAAAGACAAGTCCAGTTTTTGTCCCGCTCCCTCTGAGCCGGGCTCAAAACAACAGCGCTAATCCTGCCGACCGCTTGCTGTCGCTCCTGCAGAGAGGACAGAGGTCAGCTGGAGCTACAAACCTCCTTAAGCCGTTTCAAACTCTGGCAACTTTATAAACCTCAGGCGCTCTTTGATGTTCATGTTTCTGCTTGGCCTTTGGACCTGCCTTGTGTTTTAATTCAGGGAGGAAACAATGCTGCTGAATTAACATGCATTTGGATGTAAAAACTCCTTCCTCTTTATGAAATCAAAGCATTCTGAGAGGGAGATTTGCTAGATGATTCATGAGTCCTAAAATAATGGTTTCCATAACAAACTTCAAAGGAAAATCTGATGAAATGTTCACGTTAATCAGCCCTGTAAGCTTCTTAGTTGGGAGCTTTAAGGTCATGGCAGCTTCATGATGGCAGAAAAGTTTATTACCAGAGAAATAATGTTTGGCGGACTCCCTTCAGAACTGCCCTTTTCCTCACCCCATCTCTGAGAGAAACGCAATGGAAAGACGCCGGGGCAGATTTTAGAAACAGGACTGTTGGGCCCCTTCATGCAGTTGGCCCCCGTCTGAGCTGAGCTTCTTATCGTCCGTCATCAGCAGCGATGAGTCTCTCCTGTGGTTTCCCTTTTTAGTTTCCACAGAAGTATAACAAATTTTGCAGATTAGAAACATTTATAAAAAAATATATAGATACATACTAGTTTTGACAATCTATTAAAATTTTTATCAAATTAATCACTAAGTTTCATTTTGTGAGCTTGAAATGTAAAAATGCACATTTTGAAAAAAACCTTTAAGAAAATGTTTATTGTCTCCAACCTTTGGCAGCAGAGATAGAAAAATGTAGCCGTAAATTTCTGCTGAAAACTTGCTGAAATTTTCAAAGCAAAAAGATTTTCAACTTTTGAAACTCAGAACTTTCCAAGTTTTTTCTAGAAATATTTTTCAGATTCATTTAAAAATTTCGTTTATTCCAGCATTTTTTGACTTTCAGAGAAATGTCCAAAGTTTCTCTTCTAAATTTCTAATAATCTCAAAATAAAAATAACTGAACTGGTTGTGTTTGAGTGGAAACGTCACAGTAGGTAATACGATTAATCTGCATTAGGTAATATGCATTACCATTGACATGTTTGTTTACTTAAACTGAAAACCAAATTCACAGTGCAAGTTTTTGTCATTTTACTTTTTGTACCCACATGATAAAACGTTCGGGCATCACTGCTTTGATCGACTGCAGAAAACCGTCTTAAATCTCAGATCAACATCACTCCTGTTGCATGAAGTCATATATTACTGGATGATTACACATATTTGCATTTTTTTAATGCAAAAATACATGAACTGACAGAAAAGCTTTTTCTATCCTTTCATATGTTGGTGCTGCTGTTAACAGTGGGACTCTGGGTGTCAAACCATCAAGAAACGCAACTCAGATGAATCATAAGGTTCAAATCGATTTCCAGCCTCTGTAAACGCTTCTTACGCTGCACATTCCTGTTTCTCTTACACGCAAGCTAGCAACAAAAAACTCTCTGACGCAAAAACATTTTTTAAATAATTTTTTTCATTTCATTCTCTTTAGGTTCATTGGCCCCAACTTCAGCTCTCATCTTACTAATGTCTGTTTGTGAAGCTCTTAAGGAGTGGGTGTGTTTTCAGTTTATTTTCTGTAAATGTTTGCCTGCAGGGAAATGAGGGAAGCTGATGAGTTTCACCCTCTAATTAAACACGACTGTCTGGTCTTATTGTTGAAGCTGCGGCTTATTAAAACGAACGGCTGAGCTGAGTCAGGAAGCCAGATAAGGCTTTGGGAATGAGAGCTATCTATGCTAAACTGCTCGATCTCAGCGGGATGTTTGTGAAGATTAACAGGAGATTGCTTCCATTATGGCAGATAAATAGAAACCCAGGGGGGAAAGAGTTAACCAGATGAGATCATTTTAGTCGTGTTTATGAAGAAAACTGCAGCATTAGCGCCACGGCGACATCTTGACGTTATTGTTAGCTTTGCAAACAGACAGAAAAACTTGGATGATAATTCTCAGAGAAAATCGGCCCAGCATTAATTAAATATCAGTTTATTCTTATGAGTCAAACATCAATAACTGCAAAATGTACGAAAAATTAAAGCAGAATAGAAAACAAATTACTTGCTAAAAGAAAAATACAAAAGACAGAAATGTGTTTGAACACTTGTAGCAACATAGGTCCTTTAGCAGGAAGTTTAATTGTGATTATAGTGTTATATATGTTTTCATACAATCTCCTTGTTTGTGTTTGATGAATGCAGTCCAGATTAAAGGTGTTGTCCTAGAGACTTCATTAGATCTGGTTAAGCTAACTTTTTAAAGTAGTTCCCACCACACAGAGGGGCTTTCCCAGGAGTCTTCATTCTTGCTGCAGGGCATCTTTTATCTAAACCAGGGTCATGACCTTCAGGGAGGCTGGCTGAAATCGGCGGATCTTCTTCTTCAGAGCTCGGGAAGCTTTGATGCGGCAGGCCGCAGGCTCTGGGCGCGATGGGAGCTGTCGGAGGGGCTGCCCGGCTGCGGTGGGCCCCAGCGCCGCCTCGGCCCACACCATCCCACCCTCCGCCGCCTCATTTATCTCCACTTCCTCCTCCTCATCCAGGGACAGGCTGCTGTCGGAGTCAGAGAAGGACTGGGAGCTCTGGCTGGACTCGCTGTCTCCGAAGCGGTTGGTGGTGTTGTCGCTCATCTCTCCCTCACTGCTTTCGGCGATGGTGGAGTGGAACAACGAGGCACACTCAGCTGAGTACTCAGACTCACATCTGGGTGGGTAGAGGCTGGTCATGTTGAAGGGTGCTGGAGGATACCTGGCATTAAGACTTTGGAGGAAAGAGTTGGAGGACATGGAGAAGTGGAAAGGGTGTGATGGTCCAATCCATTGACCTGGCTTGAGACTCCGGACCATCTGCATGCTCTCCTTTGACCTCTGGTGCTGAAGAAAGGGTGCCTGGTAAATGTCCACATCAGATTGCCATTTGGGGGTTGCCTGTCTCCTTCTTCGTTGCTCAACTGGATGCTCGTACTCCATGGACTGTGGTCTTCGGTTCTTGCTGAGCTTAGAAGCGGGGACTGGATGCGGTTTAGGGTGGCCCTTCTGGGTGATTCTGACTCCAGGACCGTAGAGACTGGACTCAGAGCTGGACCGCTGTCTGTGTTCGTGTGTTTGCCAGGCGCTACCTTTCTCACTGACTTTCCCCTTTCCTGATCTCCTTTGCTCCCCTCTGGCTCCAAAGCCGACCTCTTTGGTTCTTTCACCGGATGAGAAGCTGTGTTGCTGTCTCAACGCTCGGGGCTTGTCTGAGCTTTTTCGTTTCAGTTTCACAGCCTTGGTTTTGCGGTCCGCTTGTCTAACCTTGACCCTCTGAGAGGAGGCAGGGACAAACTTGGCGTGGACAAACTCAGGAGAGCTTGCATTACCGCTCTGGACCTCAAAGCTTGGACTTGATGTTTGAGCAACAAACGGTCTTTGCCAATGACTCTTCCTCATCTCTGTCTCAAGTGACTCTCCACAGTTTTTATCAGAATGATTCCTTGGCAAACCTGAGTTTTCTGTTTTGGGTTTGTCGTTCTTCTTTAGAGTCGAGTGTGACACTTCATCAGAGCTGTACTCCTTCATGACAGCACGATAGGAATACTTGCATTGAATGTCTGGGCCTCTCAGAGACTCGTGGCTCTTCCGATCATTCAGCTGCTGGTTGGAGTGTACGGTACGATTCCTGATCGGCTCACCGTTCACTGGAAGATTTTGGTTTTTAGCTTGAGGAGGAATTAAACTGGACTCATGTGTTTGAGACACTTCAAAAGACACATTTATATTTTCAGCTGGCTTCGTCTGGTTGCTGTCTTGTATCTCCACTGTCTCTGCATTAATTTGGCTTTTGCTCAAGGTGCGCTGGAGGAGCTTGTCAATGTAGCCCAGGGTCTTGTTCTTGTAACCCATTTGGAGAGAGTCGTAGCCATTCGATGAGGCTCCTTGCCCCTCTCGGAGAACCAGTTTCCTGTCTTCACCCCCCTGGAAGAAGATTGGGCTCTGGAGAGCCACAGCATGCAGGGGACTGGGGTACGGGTAAACTTCAGTGCCACCACAGGACTCCAGATTACGCTGGAATTTGGGATCCACCGGGGAGATCTTCTGTTTCGGACACACTGGGAGTTTCTTTGCATCTGCAGACCTGAAGCAGCCCAATCCTTGAGCCATGATTCTTTCAAGATCTCCTGATGCAGACAAAAACAGTCATCAACTTTTGACTCCACTCATGGAAACTATGTTATTAGGCAGCAAAATATATGCTGAGCTGCTGAGCAAAAACAAGCCATTACAACAGCAGAGGCTGTCTGAAATAAAATGAAGATGTTATTACCTGTTGACACCGGTCTCGGCCGTGTCTGATAATCTGTGCCTATGGCGCTCGCTCGGATTCTGCTGCTGCCGAGATGGAGGCCAGTGGTCCGTGGAGGGTTGGGCTGGCCAGGGCTCTCATCAACGGAGCGGCGGTGGAAAACATCAACCTGTGGTGGGGGGCTAACGTGGCAACCGGTTGGGCTCAGGGGAATGAGGCTGGTCTGGGAGGATGACAGGCACTCGCTGTAAACAGATGTGCAGGAGTTGGACCGGGAGCAAGAGCCGCCGTCGCTGAGCTCATAGAAACCTGGAGAGAGCAGGAATCGATCCAGGTCAGTTCATTAGCATACGCATGTTCCGGCTAACTGCATCAACATCACACCGTTCCTGTGGCTGAAAGACTTTTCATTGAGAAAGTGCCAGAGTCCAGTCGCAAAAGCACAAACAGTCATGTGTGGAAACTAAAGACACAACATCCATCTCTGCTGCCTAGCAACAAGCTGCATAGTGTAAAGCAGCAGACTGCAGGCTAGCTGACCAAGCTAATTAATCTGCTAATATAAACTCGTTATCCTCTCAGTGTTATGCTATAAAAGCATTCAAAAAGCACTTTTACTTAATTCCAAGCCAAACTACTACCCTGGCTTTTATTCTATATTTTTCCTTAAGTCTGTGCATCAAAATCAAATTAGTGCTAATAAATAGTATATATATTATATTGTTATAACTGTAATCATTCATATATTGTTCAAGCAGCAATTGGATTTTTTTTGTTAATTAAATAAAATGATGTTACACATTTCTGCTTTAAAAGTAAGAAAATAAGCAAATATTTTTAAAGCAACAAACATATTATAAGATACTGATCATAAGAGGTGCAGTAACATTATTTGGAACATTTAGCAAACGTTTAATATTTTTTATTTGATTATTGTACAGAATATTGTTAGTTCTGTTCACTGTATAAAAACAGAAGTTAGATAAGATGGTGTTAGCAGGCTAATGGGTGGGTTAGCGGCTCAGGCAGCTAGCCTGCAGTCTGCTGCTTTACAGCCGGCAGCTACCCAAGCAGTGATGTCTTAATATAATTGGTGCAAAGAACTGGTACAGTTTAGTAAAGAATTTTCTCCATACAGCTGGAGAACATTCTGGTAACACCATGAGTCTCTATTTTAAACTTATGAAAAAGTGATGACAAATCAGTTCTGAAACCGTATCCCTCACTGGGACCAGCCCGTCTGGCTGTACGCGAGACTGCCTGGTTGTCTGAAACATGAACCACACATGGCTGCCTACACACCTGAGCTGGGCCTGCTGTCACTCTCCAGCTGATCAGTGGAGGCCTTGCTCACATCCAACTTCAACTCACTGATCTGCTGGTCCAGCTGCTGCAGGTGAGTCTTCAGGCCAACATCCTGCTTCCGTAGACGAGACTGAAAAACAATGACCAGAAACAAAATGCACCAAGCTGTCAGGTTAAAACAGGCCTCTAAAACAGGAGTGATGCAGCAGATAGACAGCAGGACTTTTAAAAGAGAGTTTCAGTTATGAACACAATATATCAAACCACAACCATCCTCACTATATCAATATATGAGTCACAATATGGACATTATTTGGAAAGGTCTGACATTTCAGGGGCCATGCACTCAGGCCCTCCATTCCTGGTGATACATTTACTAAAAAAGGGAAGAGAAGGCGAAATGACGCCTTTTTAAAATCAATTTGGCTGTTGCCGGGTAAACAATGACTGAAACTGCATGTTTTCTTTGAAGAAAAATAGTTTTACTTTGATGAAAGAAGCTCTGATATCCAGGTGCCACCGTGGTAACTGGGCTGGATTTAATGGCACTCTGAAGAATTTTTACAATAAATTTTGGTTATTTTTTGTTCATTTTGTACCTGATCTATATGAGCACCAAATGCAGATCAGGACTTTTCATACTAACAACTTGGATATTGCAATATTCCTTTAGTGAAGCAATAGCTTCACTAAAGGAAATTAAAACACTGTGTTTGTGGAAAATGTAACGAGTGACAATACAAACCATCCAAAGTGCAAATAAGATGTTTTTATTTTGAGTAGGTTGGATTTTAAGGGAACTTCCTGGGAACTTTCTGTTAATTTTCCAACTTTAAACTCAAATAACCAACTTTTAACGACACCACCTCCTTCATCAATCAAGCAGTGCCAACTCCTGCTGTTGTAATGGGATTTCAAAATGTCAGCGCTGCTTCCAGGAAAACCTGGAACTGACTGAGGTGTTACATGTTGTGAAAAGTTGGAGGACCACTGCTCTGATGTACCGCTGTGGAGAAACTAAAGCGCCTCAGCTGTGGCTGATGATTAACCCCAGCAGGACATGGGGGAGCCTGGAAGAAGCAGTGGTGGGTAACTCATTCCGCCCCACAGAGAAGGCCTGGCCATTGTGTAAACTACCAGCAGAGGAAAAGCTTGGGGGTTGGGATTAGGAACTGTAACTGCAGAGCTTAAAGCTCCATCTCTGGCTCACTTCCTGTAATTTACACTACTTGTTTATGTTTTTTTAATCTGCAGATTAGGTTGGATCAGTTGAATCTGCAGATGGGGGGAATTAAGTTTGCACAAATTTGAACCTTATGTTGCCTGTGCACGCCGTGACACATCCTTTGATGCATCTGCCCAGTTCTACCCTAGATGTCAAGCATAGCACATTAATCCCTGCACTTCCCCTCGATGATTTTACCAGCAGGCTGCGTGGAAAAAGCTTGTCATGGAAAACTAAACAGAGCCAGCTGTCTGCGGCGCTCAGGGGGCCTCAGAGGGATGAGACTCTCCCCTCATTCATGGCAGAAAAAAAAAAAAAAAGAAAAATCCGTTTGTTTTTATTCCCTGGCATTTAGTGGTTAATGATTGAGGCTTGTCCTCGCGCACTGAGGGCGCGTGCACGAAGCAACAATTAAAAAGTCCTCTGGGGGCCTGCAATGAACCTTGATTTATGACATCCATCCTGCTTCCGACCCCCAGCTGAGAGCGAAACGCTTCCTGGTAATGATTGCAGGCTGAGTGCGCATGAGCATCAGCTGACAAATAAACTATCCTGGATTTTTCTCCTCGTTTTTTAGTGACCAGTAGATTATTTAGAACACAAAGCTCTTTATTTGAGTGTTTTCCGACAGAAGCTGAACTTCCTACCAGCTGTTGCTTCAGCGCGGTCAGGGTCGCCTCCAGCCGCTGCTCCTCAGCCTCCACCGGGTCAGCGCACAGCGCGCTGACCGGCTCCTCCCGGTCCAGCTGCAGGGCCCAGCTCACCATGTCTCCGTGCCTGTCCCGGAGCAGCCGCAGCTCCTGCAGCCCGGCCAGCGCAGCCTGCAGCCGCTCCCGCACCCTGCCGCGGTCCACCGTGCCCGCGGAGGAGCCCTTCCTGCTCAGCATGCTCTCTCACAAAGATCCGCTCTCAGCTGGATAACCGCAGCTCTCGCCTTGCTGCAGCCGATCTCCACCAGTTTAGGTTTTGAACTACCTGTTAGAATAAAAAATTGAACGCAAAGGAGAGTGTAAGCTCCTCCCACAGAGCGAAGGCCCCGCCCCCTCCTCCTCCTTCTCCTCCTCCTCCTCGGTTTCCAGCTCCTCCCTGGGTTTCCAGTGAACATCTGGTCCTAATTTTACCCAGACTCATTCTGTCTCTTAGGTCCACGCTTGTTCATTTGTTTTTTTTACATAGGTGAGGTCACCTATGTAAATCAATCCGTCTAACTAGAAAATTCAGTTATCATGTTTCCCTTCATTTGTCTGCTTGTTATTTCTCTACATTTGATGAAACTCTGTGTAGATCGATAAACTGCTGAACATAAATAAGTTGAGCAATGTTTTCTCACCCTTCCCCAACCAAAACACAACACAACAGGCTTCTTCTATCAGCAGATCTGAAGCAACCCTCTCCGCAGGAAAACAGGCTGATTGGATTTAATAAATAGATATAAATGATATTTCAACCTCCTTCTTTTACTTTCCTCTATGAAAAAAATGCATATATAATTAATAAGTATTAATGTGGAAAACGTTTCAGATGTGCGGAGGAAAGCGACGCTCCGCCGCTTTCCACACAGAAACAGATAAATGTCTCCCTCTGGTGGCCGGAAGGAAAACAACAGTTTGTTGTTTTCAGCATCTTTTAAAAGTGCATAACCACAAAACCACAACCACAAACTTTAATTTACTTATTCCAATTTTATGCGTGTGCACAAAACAAAGTAACACATAATTGCAAAGTAAATGAGTATTTTTTGATCTGCACAAGTGAAAAGTCTGACTCTGTTGTCCATCATTCTTTGCTGAAAAGCTCAAACTCCATCAGACTTGCCAGAGATTTAAATCTGAACTTTGACTAAGCCACTCAAAAGGCTTGATCTAAATCAGCTCATAGTGCAGAATAATGGAAAGTACTGCAAGCTATACATAGTACTTGTCTCTTAACAACTCCATTTAATTTTAGTTTTATGTTAAATAGGACAACAATCATCCTGGGAACTTCATTAAACTTTGTTAAAATAGCAGGGTTTTTTTTTAAAATGGGACCATTTTCCTTGCCTTTCTGCTCATCGATGGACTTTAGAGATTCTTTAAACTCCTTTCTGGTCTCTAACTGGTTTTTGTATTATTTTACTGCAGCACACTTTCCTTTTAAATATTTTTTTGTTTCTAGTGGCCTTTACTGAACAGAGATGGACAGAAAATAGGGAGACAGACATGCAACAAACGACCTAAGACTGTGACTCAAACCCAGAACAACCTCATGGACAACAGCAGCCTCTGCAATGGTGCATGCACTTTAACACACTTAAATGTACCAAAAACATCTGGTGCATTTAAATTTTCAGATGTTTTTGACTTACGAACCTTATCTGAAGTTTTTAAGCTAAATACAATCGTCTTTATTCTATTTAGGATGCCACCAAATGATGATATTTTGGTCAAATTTCTCTGTGCAGCAAAATGTTACAGACGTTTGCAGCCAAATAATCGCTGTGACTCACAGGTGGGTGTGTTTCCTGTCTCCATCTGCTTTTATCTGCAGAGAAAGAACCAAAATACCTGGAAAGATGAACACACTCCAGGAGCAGATAAGGTGATTCAGGTATGTAAATTCAGGGATTATCTTCTTTTATTGGGACTGGGATTATGAGGATTACACGAAGAGCTGAATTTATCTCAGTGATGCAATGTGGGAACCAGATTCTGTGCTTCATATATGATGAAAAAAAAAAAACACAATCAGCGATATTAGTGAGTGACTGATTGCAATCTGCATGCCACCAAAAATTCTTGCAGGGTTGTTGGTGGAAAAATGTTAATCATAAAAACAAAATAAATTCTGCTGCAGGATGCTGTGAGGATTTAGGTTTCTGTGATGAGTTTTGTCCCTCGTTTCCCCTGATCGCCTTGCTTGTGTATTTCATCCCAGCTGTTCTCCCGGCTCCTTGTGTGTCTATGCAGTTGTCTGTTGTCATTGTATCACCAGTGCTACCAGTATGTTTGAGTTCTTAGCCTCATTGTTCACCTGAGAATTACAGTTAATATTCAGAACATAATCATAACATCATCTATCATTTATGACAGATGTCAGAGTAAAGTAATGTAATTTACAGCAAACATTTATAAAGGAATAAAAACAAGTAAGAACAGATATAGAAGTCACTGCTTAGTTCTTCCTTCTTGACCACTGACTAAAATTGCTAACTAATGATTTAAAAGTATTCATAAATGCAGGCTTTAGCTGTTGTTTTTCCATTGTCATTGAATAATTTTATTGAAGTTTTACAGCAGAAAAATACCAGCAATATATTTTTTAGATTAATTTTTCTTTGTTTAAACATAATTTTCCACAAAGCTCAAGATCCCGTAGAAGAATAATTTTATGGTTTTTGTAGTTTAAAACCTAAAAATATAAGTAAGACTTTAGTTTTTCTAAGATAATTTTTTTACTTTGTCAAAGTTCAAGTTATCATTTTTAGAAAGGTCTATAAATTATCTGTAACTCTGAGCCCAAAAATGACTTTGTGTTGTAAGCGCTGCAGACACTAGAGGGCAGTATCGCTCTGTTTCTGAGTCCTCAGCGATTTCTCTCCAACGTTTGATAAATATGGCAAATTTGTAGAGTAAACGCAGGATACAAGCGACCCACTCCTTCACATTTCAAGATAACAATCTAAATAATTTGTTTGCCCATTCCTGACTGCACCCACACTTCGCTGAGGGCTTTCATCAGGAGGCTCAGGTCATGCTTAGCACACTCTAGCATTGTGAAAGTTGCACTACTCAATGCGGTGGTGCATTGTGATGCCTGGATGTCCCTCTGCCCTCATCCTCTTCAAAGATCTTCCCTCAGAGTGACATCAGCTGAGGCGGCGCTCCCAAACGTGTTCTCTCGTCACAATCAAGACTTTGCTAAAAACAATCTAAGCATCTCGGTCTGGTGCGTGGGTTTCTCTTTATGCAGCTTCTTCTTTGTGTTCTCTTTTTCCATCCACTTAAATCAGACTGTTTGTGATAACCAAACAAAAGACACGAAGGACGGGATCCGTTTCACTGCGTCCAGCGGTGGAAGGAGTGCTTGTATGATCTCAGGTACACAGAAGCAGAACAATGGTGAGAAGCTGCCGCCAACAGGATGCAAGGGGCCGCACGTCAGAGGGGTAAACACCGGCTGCTGTCATATGTGGGATTGTGTAAGTGTCTGAGAGGAGGAACGGGGCAGCCGACCCATTGTTAGCTCAGTGCTGATGGAAAAACACAAAAAACTGGATTCATGTGTTGGCATTGAGGGATTCTGACTTCAAAGGAAAATCTGATATCATATAAGAATAAAACCTGCTGTTTGGCTGAAAAGAAGTCAAATTCCAGTGAAGAATGTCGCAGGTTCTGAATTATTTCAGAACTACTTCGTCTCTGTGTTTTGTGTTTTATCTGCAGCTTCTGACAGACAAAAACTGCAGTCATTCAAAAAGTGGAAGTATTTGGACAATATTTTCTTTGTCCCAAATTCTTCATACCTAACTCAGTAGTGGTGCATCGGCTGCTTGGGAGCTCACTGCTCCTCCAGGCCTGAAAGCAAAGTGACATTTGTTTTCCCGCTTCTTTGGTACATTTGCAACTAAACGACTGTCAAAGCTGCATCCAAGAAACACAACCCTTTACTGCTCTTCTGACTTTGACTGATGCTTTGCTCATACATAACAGTTCCCAGGATTTTCAAGGTATGAAAAATGTGCTACGATTTGTAACAGACTTTTATCTGCTGCTGCTGCCAAACAGTTGGAGTGAAATATCCACCAGTGGGTCGTTCAATCAATCACGTTTTGTCAGTTTTAAACTCACTTGAATTCATTTTTTGATTTAGTGGTTCATAATAAATATATTTTAAGTTGTTTTAATTGTTTTTGAATTGGTAGTTTCTTTCCTTACATTGTGTTCAATGTTGGCCCACCTATACTTATGATGCTGCTATAATCTGCATCATAAGTGGATGTGCAGAGGAACATTGTTTCTCTTGCTGCATCATATAGAAACAATAATGGAGTAAAACAAAGAGTCACAGCAGATCCAAAAGACAATTTAATGCTTTTAAAAAATGTACAGCGTTTCGATTAACATTATGATTGAACTTATCGTGTATCAAATGTTTGAAATGTTAATAAGAGAACGAGGAGACAGATATGACTTCAGTGCTGCTCCTCCAGATTGATTCACTGCGTCCTGCAGCTGTTTTTGGGGTTTATGCTGCAGCAGCAGACCCGTCATATCTCCCTCTGCCATCTTGTCCGAGGGTTTTTGAACCACCTTGTCAACTTTGTGGGGATTTTTTTTGCCCTGCGCTCGCGCACAAGAGAGGGGCCTTTATGCTGTCTTCTCGCAAAATTATCTCCTCATCAAATTTTATTTGAGCTGAGGAAATTTTGTTTATCCAACGAGTGTGGGGAGACTCGCTCGCATGGCACACTCCAGCAAATCATAAAGACATCAGTCTGAATTAACTGATTTAGTATTGGCCTTTGCAATGAACACTGTGTGCTCCTTTCAGTCAGGTTCCAGTAGATGCTCTGTACTTGTGTGACAAGCCAGGAGAAGTTTTTTTTTTTTCAAATTAAAGCTCTACAAAATGAGTCAAGGAACCCGCTGTACCATGCACAATCACCATGAGATGAAGTTTTTATCATCTTTATGTGTTTACACCTGCTTCACCCATCGGTTTTTACAGCCGTTTGACGTTACTCTGGGTGTGCAGAATAAATGTTTCCCTGGGTTTGGAAAAAGTAACCAGAAGCAGCCAAGAGAGGGTACTGCCACTCTGAGCAAAGATATAAATGTGTCACCGTCAGTATGGGGTAAACTTATGGGAGTCTCCAGAGCCTCGTTTCATTTCACTGGGAGGGCGGTGAATGTCTGAGCAGTTCAGGTCCTGGCTGATCTCGCTGTTTGTGGAGCTCCAGAGAGCCATGTTTTCAGTCTGGAGAGTTGGAAATAAACCGAGTTTGAGTTTAAGACTGACCACACAATATCACAGCCTCTTATGTTTCCCCCGGCGGTTTCATCTGCACGGACGGGGCAACGCTGATGGTAGCACCTCATTCTTCCAGCCGAGAAACAGACCCAACCTTTGAAAATGAGGAGAACAGAGCACAATGTTTCTTCTTCTGGTGTTTTATAAAATCAAGGTTATTAAATAGCATCCTGGCAGACAGGACTGTTATTAGACATGTGAGTGATAAGTCTGGTAATAAATCGAACTCCTGGTGGGCAGCTGTGCTGATTTTGAACTTGATAACTCACCGAAACATCACAGACT
This sequence comes from Poeciliopsis gracilis, assembly GCA_911649635.1. Taxonomy (NCBI): domain Eukaryota; kingdom Metazoa; phylum Chordata; class Actinopteri; order Cyprinodontiformes; family Poeciliidae; genus Poeciliopsis; species Poeciliopsis gracilis. The sequence goes on from CAJVRI010001154.1 coordinate 7,807,796, forward strand.
GTGGAAAGTTCACACTGGACCTCTTGCAGGTTGGATCCTCTCCAATCTTCCACCAGATGAGTCCTTGATTATCTGAAAGTGGGGCTTTTAAAACAGTGAGTAAGAGCCCAGTCCTGTTTCTCTTTAGCCCACTGAAGACTCTTCTGACTTTTAGGTTAAAAAGGACCTAAACTCAATACTAGAGTGTCTTCACACCTGATAGTTTGGTAGGTTTGGTTCAACTGGGGACCAAAATCTTTCTCACTGCACTGTGTCAAACAAATCAAACCCTTTTTAGCAACACCTTCCCCTCCTCGCCTGCGGTGGCGCTGCATCAAGAACCACTGAAGGAAAAGACACAAACACCTCCAAAGAAAACACGATTTCCTTCCACATGAAGTGTTCACATAAACACAGAGGCTACATATTTTAGCAGTTGTAGGATTTCTGTTTTATTTTTTATATTTTTGGTATTTTTCATATTTCTCCCACTAGTGCTAGGATCTAAATTTACCCAGAATGCTCTGCGTGGTATCCCAATTCAAAGGAAAAATCACCAAACATCTAAATGTCAGGAGTTTGATGATATATAAAGTTAATTTAAAAAGTATCGATATCAGCAACACAGATATTTACCTGGTATCGGATTGACACCTGAATTTGCGTTATCGCTCACCGTTAGTGTCTGGATCAACGGGTGCAGAGAAAAGGCCTGAGAAGTCCTGCTGTGACTCAATGACATCAGTTCAGCCTGGATTCTCTCTGCACTGTTTATGTACGTTTATCAAGATGGTGGCAGTGACATAAAAAAAAGAGTTTAGCTGCGGCAACAAGGATCCTTCTCTTCGTTGGAAGAGTTTCCTTTGCTTTTTTTGGCAGGGCAAGTTTCTTCATGCACACAGGAACACCAGCAGGCAACGAACCAGAGAAGATCCAAACACCCCTCATGGCTGATCAGCATCTGACTCTGGAATCACATCTTCTTCCTGCCTAAACGGGGTTTTTCTTTGGAGTACAACAATAAACTATTTATATGAAGAACTGATGCAACTTACGCCTGTGTCAGCGCCCTGTGACCTCCCACAAGGCCTGTCACAAACATCACTGCACAACAAATTGGCCCAAACGTTGTCGTGAGAAACGATAATATTGTTGTCTAGAGATCATTTTCAATATAATGATAATTAAGTATTTTCAAAAATCAAGGAGCTTCAGATTCTAATGTACATTTAACACTTGAACTGGAAATAATTTTAAATATCCAAAACAAATAAACAAAACAATCAAAACAACAAATAAAATGGACACTGAAGTCTCTGGAAACAATTTGGTTCTTAATAAAAAGGGGGGTTGAAGCCAACCCACCAGATTGAAGACTTTTGTCATCCAAGTTTTGGTAGAAAGAGAAAATTGATAAATCATGCAAATGGAATTTTGCAAAGTCCAAATATCAGACACTTTAAGAAAAAGGATAAAAATGTGTTTTCAGAAGCATATAATGGATACGACTGTTCATCAGAAGTTGAGAGGGCGATGAAAAGGGAGTCACATATTTGGAGAAGCATAAATTTATATCTCTTTGAGACGCAGCTTCTATGCAACACAAATCTGGAACAAACATCTGGAAAACAGCTGAGACTCTGAGTGCCTTTAAATCTAAACGGAAAACTATTTAGAGTTTATTCTGAAACATAATGAATAAAAAATTAATCAACAATCTCATGTGTAACAAGTACAAACTGTAATGCTTCAATTGTTGACTGTTTTATTACTTTATTTTTCACATTTATGATGCAAAGCGCTTTGGAAACGTGCCACACAAATAAACTTGATTGATTGATTGCTGTGTAAATATGTGTGAGCAAATATGCAGGGATGTGCATGATGTAAAAAATGTGTGAATATATGTGTTCATATGGCTACATATAATTATTCTTATACTTGTTTCTGCCGCCTATTTTTCCTTGGTTATGGTGTTTTATAGTTATTGTGCTCCCTTCACTTTTTTATTTGCTATTGTGATAATAATGCATGTTCTAAAGCAACAAATCCAGGTGTTATTTATATATTCATAATAAATAAAAAAATAAATTACTTTAATTTATCATGTGGTGAATTGATTTATTGCCTATTGTGACAGGTTTCCTCCCGACCCGGACCTGGACCCGAACCCGGACCCGGCCCCGGACCCGGCCCCGGCCCCGGACCCGGACCCGGCCCCGGACCCAGACCCGGCTCCGGCCCCAGACCCGGACAGAAGCAGGTGACCTTCAGGTGACTTTCTGCTCCAGCCGAACCAGCAGAGTGGATGCAAATGTGAGTAAATTACAGCTGACTGGCTGAAGAACCGATGCTCATCAAGGTCAATCAAGCTAATACATCACAGCATATTAATTGAGGAGATCAAATATGGACCCCCAGAATGACCCCTGAACACTTGCTTGTGAACATCTTTGGCCCCCTGCGGTGCGTTAATCCCTCTGAAGCCCTCAATGGGAGTTCAGCCGGCCCGGTGGAGACGAGCCAGACGGTGATGGGCCTGACAGCACCAACACAGCTACCCCGCCGGCTCCGGGGTCGACGCTCAGGCGCTCTCTTGGCGCTCTTTCACACATTTCATGACCCCTCAGAAGATGAAAATCCTCCACTTGGCCCCGCGGCAGAGTTCTGCAGAAACCCAGCTCTGAAGGTGAACACGGCGTGCCGGTCAGTGATCCGAAGGCAGCGGCTGGTGCATGTGAATCTGCTTCATTAAAGGCAGGACCACACAAGACTGTTTTGCTGTATTTCCATAAACATTTGAAATAAAAGGAAACATCAATCAAAAGTTGGAGATTAAAGTCTGATTTTACACAAACAAAGGCTCAGAGCTGCTTAACCAGAATCGTCACAGAGAAAAAAAAGGCCTTTTGTTTTTCAGATGTGGAATTAGGAGCTGACATTTGTTGGACTCGTTCAGATGGTTCACATTCCAGCAGAATACAATAAACTTCAGTGAAATTCATTCAGGTTTCATGTGATCAACCAACACAAAGCAGAGGAAGGACAATTGCACTCATTTCTTTTTACAAATAAATATGCAATTTCTTGGTGCCTTGCTCATGAGTGATCAAGACTCCATAGGTCCGACTCTCACATATGAGAAGTTGATCACGATTGAAAGAGCAAAATCCTGGATACCAGAGGATGAACTGAGCTGAATGTGAAGACTGGCTTCATTCAGCCTGATACATGGAGCGTCTCCACATAGAAAGGAATCAGATGATTCAATAAAGTTTATTCAAAAAACCCCAAAAAACTTGCAACTAGAAAAAGTTAAAACTTTACAGCTTCAAATTTCTGAACCTATGGAGGAGGATTAGAGCCACTGAAAACAAATAAAAAAAATTAAAAAAAATCTCCTGGGGTGTGAATATTACTTCAGATCCTGTTTCTGATCCTTTTAAAGCACGAAGCTTGCAGCAATCAGAGCGTGGAAACAGTTTGTGTGGATCCGTTCCCCAGTTTTCTCCCACCTCCAGCCACAAAAACCGAAGGGATCAGAAAGATAATGTTCAGCAAATGTTTGCCAATTCTTCCCCATTACTCCTCACATATCTTCAGAATGAGAGCACCAAACTGCTCCTAATAGGGATATCCTCCTTTGACCAGGACTTGACACTTTGTGAAGAGGAGGTCAAAGGTCAAGCTGTGGAGCACATGGAGCCGTTTAAGAAATGTCCAATGGTTTTATCTGCTTTCTATTCTGATGCTAAGACAGAGATGCTAAACATGTCCTTTCAGAGCTTTGTGGCCCACAGCTACAAAGAGTTTATGTAAATCCGACTCGTATCGCATTTCAGGGCTAGAAATCAGGGCCTCAACCCAAATTCAGATTTGAATGTCAGCTGGATTTTGATGGAGCGGCTGATAGAGCGGACATGTTTCTGGACAGTAGAGCCAGGAGCTGAAATATGAGGTTAAAAAAGGAAAATTTGGGGTGAAATAGGAAACCTCATCCCTGACATTTTTATGTGCAGAGAAAGCCGTAAGTGCAGGGAAGAGGTGCAGGCCCAAACCTCCATCATGTCAGCCTCTCCTGCAGGCCAGGTCTGACGCAGGACACAGACACTGAGCAGGTCTGTGCTGCGAGCCAACCGCAGGAACGCTGTCACACCGTCCAGCTTCATGGAAACCCCTCGATTTCCCTCCATGACTTTTCCACACGCTAACGATAGCCACACGCTAACGATAGCCACACACTAACGATAGCCACACGCTAACGATAGCCACACGCTAACGATAGCCACACGCTAACGATAGCCACACGCTAACGATAGCCACACGCTAACGATAGCCACACGCTAACACGACAAAATTAGAAACTATTACCTGATACTATTACCTGATTTTGCATGTTCTCCAAACTACAAGAAACAAGCAGAAAATCTGAAATATGACTCGAATGTGTTCAGAAGGATGAAATCAGCCGTTGCTCCAGTTGCAGCTCAGTCTTTTGCTGGATGTTTCCATCAACTTTGCACTTCTGGAGACTGAAATAGTTTCTCACCTCAGTTCAGTGAGGCTGGCCAGAGAGCATCTGTTTGTTATGATTCGAAGGCTTTTCACCAACTCAAATTTAAGACGTTTTAAGACCTTTTTAAAACTCTCAGTTTAGCTGAAGACATTAATTACAGTCCTTATAATCTGTTTCCTCGTTAGTCATCATAGCTGCTTCTGTGACTCCTTTTCTTTTTCTCCTCCTTCACTTTATTTCCCTTCTTGGTAACAAATGTTGCAATAAAATTCTTAAATAAGTAAAACTGGTGTTTAAAATCCACTAAATCTCCAACTTTACAGTCGGTGGAAACAGCTTTGTGCTTCTTGCACTGCTTAACGTTGGATTGTTGGGTTACCAACCGAGATGATTCAACCGTAAAGACGAATGTCGAACATTCAACCAGCAAGAAATTTGCACTTAAGCATGGCAGATCCAAAAATGCGCTTGCTGGCTGGTTAGCCAGGGTATATTAGCAGCTAGTTAGCGGTAGCTGCAACCACATTGAGTCACAGAATGAACTGATATCTGCATATGACTCAAACTTTTGCATGACAGAAAAGTCTTGTGAAATCTAAGAACTGTACTTAGACATTTAGAGCCTTAATTTAGATAAATAAGAGTTTTTAAGGATGCGAGGACAGTCTGGTTTTTAGAATTTGGTTTTCATCTGTGTTTATGTTCCTTGTGCAGTTCCTTTCTCGACCCTCGTTATTGTTAGGAAGGTTCATTCCTTCAGCTTTAGTCTCTCATGTCTTGTGTTCTGCTGTCTGGGTATTTCAGTTCATCCTCAGGTTCTGTGCTGATATATTTAGTTTTTTGCTTTGCAGTTCAGGTTCTTATGAAAGTAAATATGAACTTTCTGAGTGCTCATTCTATTAAACAAAAATGTTAAATGTTTGTGTGCATTTCGATATTGTTTTATGACAAATAACCACTTCGATAAGAAGCCAAGCAATTCATTCACTGAAGACGTTTTCAATAAAAGCAAGCTGGAGTGAACTGAAATCAGTCTTGATGGTGGCGGCCCTCACAATGAAGCAATGATAAAAAGAACTGTTTTGTTGTGATAGAATCTGTTTCAGATTTTCATCAACAAGCGGAAATCCTGTGAGGTCCACGTCATGACAGATGCCCGTGCAAGTTAAAACCACCATTTACTGATTAGTCGCTATCAGTCCCGCGTTGTGACGGTGGGTGTGCGGTGAATCGTCCCGGGTATCTGAGCTATGTAAACTCCTTGCTGTGGGTGCAACATGTCCTTACCTCCGGATCTGCACAAGGAAACAGTGACAAAGAGGGAAGAGATTATCGTGCCGGTCCGGGTTCGGATGAGTCACTGATAGAGTCGTGTCGGCGATAAGGGGATCACCGGGCTGCCAGGCATTTTTCTCTGGATGCTTCTCTCGTCATTCAGCAAGAGAAATAATTGGGAAATTTGGTCTCAAATGTTTATACACCCCTCTGAACATGTAAAGTCCTTTTCAGGCTTTTGCAGACAGAATGTGATGTGAATGCCATATAATTAATCTGCATAATAAACCAAAAATTATTCATAACCCTGGTAGACTTATGTTTATTTTATTTAAAAAAAAATACCAACATATTTCCTCCCACTGGAAGTAATAAAGCATTTGCAGCCCAGATTTAGTTTTTGCAAATAATCTGTGGAAATAGCTAAAAATGAGGGTGATGGAAAGGAGGCTCTCCAACCAAAACACCTGCAGTTCATTAACAAAATATATATATCAGAAATAACAATAGAAACATGTTGAGACACATTGATTCTTGCTTTCATAACGTATTGATTATGATCCTATTTGATCTGATCTTGGGTAAAACGTGCTGCCTGTTGTGTATTTTTGCTGTTTCTCTATTGAAAGCGTTAAACATCCTTTCCTTTAGCCTTCCTGACGTTTTTTGAGCTGTTTTTCTTCTAGTTTGTCCATCAAGTTTTTTTCTGTTCATGGTAATTTGTGGGATCTTGTTTAATTTTGCCAAACACTTTGTTGAGTGAAAGGTGCAACACAAACAAAGTTTGATTAATTTATTAGTTATTGCACCCAGATAGAGTCCAGCTCTGCCGTCAGTGCTGTGAAATTTGGGCGTTGCTCATGGGAATAGAGGTTTGGTTGCCAGGAAAATGAATGGACTCTTAGTGGGTTGAGCAAAGAGTTAAATTCAAAATCTAATGAAAAAATATTAATGACATGCAAAGACAAATATCAGAACTGGAAGCAGCATGGGGAGGCACACAGGAGCAAGTCACATCTAAAAAGCCAATGAAAACTTTGTGAAATGAGGCATAAATGCTTTCTTGTGCCATGAAATATCAGATTATGCAAGTAATCTCTTCGGTCGGCGAGGTCTTGGAATCCGAGGGGGTTGAAAGCGCCAAGTTGTGTCAAGCCATCAGCTCCCTTTGCCAGCCTGTCGCCACGCGGTCCCCGCTGTTTGTGATTGATGACTGTGGCTTGTGAGTGACCCAGACCTGAGAGCCGCCTTCCCAGCACTGACCTGCACCGAAGACTGCAGGGCTTCACTGAACTCACATGACATTTCCTTCAATGTTGATGCTGCTCCTGAAGCACCACGATGCGCACATACACTGCAAAAATAGCTAATCGATTTAAAACTCACAGATTTTATTTATCAGGTATAAGTCATAAATACATCGTGAATAGAGGCTTTTGAAGATTTTTGTAAACATTGTTTCCCATCAAACTAACCTGCCTGTTAAACCTTTCACTCTTTCATCCGTCTCTTATCTTTTGCACTGACGGTGCCCTGCATACGCCAGGCCCATCACCCACAGAAAGGCTTCTTGTTTTTCAGTGACAAGGCAGAAACTTACTCTACAAAACAAAAGCAAGTCATTCATGGATGACTATCTGAAACAGGGGAAATCAGACTCTTCCTTTCTGGCACTTCCTTACCTGTTCTCATCTGGTGGACGCGTGTGCTCTACTGATGGAGCATGTGTTTCAAAGTTTCACACCTGGAAGCTTTCTACTGTACTCCAAAAGCTGTGAAGCAGGGATGTGATTTTCCTGCTCAATTACATCTAAAAGGTTGGACCACAAAGAGACGTAGAGTTACTGGCTCAGTTCAGGTATGGTCTGCAGTTTGCAGTCGAGTAAAAAACAAACCGATGATCGTCTCTGCTGTGTTTCCAAGTGAAAAATCCTAAAGCTGCTGCGGTGCGTGCTTCTTCGTTGTGGAGGCAAGTGAAAACCTTTCCTCTGGGAGTGAACCGACCCAGGTAGTCCTCACATCTGAAGTGCAGTCTAATAGAAAAGCAAACATGGTGATTACCGAGGCCTCTTTACAAGGGGCAGCATGCAGTGAGAGTGCAGGCATGCAGCTGAACAAGCTGATGTGTATGTGTATGTTTTCATGTTAGTGGTGCAGCTGCCTGCAGCCAGGAGGGATGTATAGTCCTTCCAGAGAGGCCAAGGCCTGTCCTGGTCTCCTCCCAGCAGGGGATGCTCAGAAAACCTCCAGATCTCCTGATCAGACGACTGAACCACCTCAAATCCTCCTTTCAGGAAGGAGGAGCGGTGGCTCCAGATTGAGCCATCTTACTGAGGAAGATGAACCGTGAAATCTGCTTTTCCACTCAGCTTTGTTCTCTCCATGACAGACTGGAGAAGAGCCATCATCTAGACCAAGACACCAAGGAAACGTTCAGTGACAGTTTCATTTTTGTTTCACTGATTTCACAAAAAATCAGAATTGCTCTTTATTGGCTTGCAGCATGAATGTAACCAACATATGTGGTCAGACTTTACCCTTAGAGGCAAAGACTGACCAGAAACATGAAGGAAGCAATCCCCCTTCCCCACCTGAGAAGGACCAAATAATAACTTTTCTATGGCTGGATGAGATGGTTGAAAACGTTTCACAATGTAAACATTTCATTTTGGTTGATTTTGGTAATTATTTATTAGTGTCTTCACTTCTCGTCGTTGTGTTTTATTTTTAAGCAGTTATGAGGGATGGTGACAAAACATGAACCTGCTGCTGCGCCAGTTACTCAACACATTGTTGCTAGGTAACGAAAGAGTGACTGAGTTAGTTGATACATCTTCCTTGGATAACCAGAATGCTACAGTTCTGGATCAGAGTTCAGTGAAATTAGTGTCAATTCTATTGATATTGATCACGTATCTGTATTGTTATTGATCTATTGTCCAGACCTAAACTTCTGCTTTGGATGTTGAAGGCCTGAGATTCTCAAAAAGGAAAGGTGAAAACATAAGGTTCCCAAACCAGACGCTCGTTTCTGCATGACTTTGCCTTCAGACATCACAACTCTGGACAACTGTGGACACAACTCTTGCTTTAGTTACATGATGTCTGGCTGGAGCTCAAAAGCTACGACGGTGTCCCACACTCAAACAGCACACCAACAAAATATCTCATTTTATTAATTCACACTTTTTTAAGCTAGTCAGAGTTTCTGAGGAGTTTTGTATGCAGGCCCCGACTCCCAGAACTACAGATAACTGTAAAGGAGCATTCCCTCACCTTCAGGAGAGCGTACACCATATTCCTATTTCTTGAGTGACTCCCAGCCTTGGCAGCCTTTTCTTCGGTATACCATGTCGCATGTGGGTCTCGGGTCTGTTGCACATAGAGGCTCTTTCTCTGAGGCACACGGGCCCTCTTCAGTTCTTGTTGACTCAGTAAATTACCTAGGATGTCAAGGCCCAACCACAGCTTACCCTTGGAGCGGGGAGGCGTGGGGGACGCAGTGTGACTGTGGGAAAAAAAGCCACAGTCAGAGCCAGAGCGGGAGAGAAGTCATTATGAAGGGTTCAAGCACAAGAATCAGAGTCTGGTAATGGTTAAAGTGGCATAAAGAGCAAAAGGAGTGGACACATGAGAGAAGACAATGTTTCTTTCTCAGAAGAAAAAGAAAACTTCTATTCGTCGCACTGGGGGGAAATTGACATTTCATTACATCCTGAACATAAGAACAGAAAACAAACAGCATGAGACTCGGGTAGGCAGGTGTCTGAGGCTGCAGCCATGAGAGGCGCTGCCCTTTGGTTGGGTCACCACCAGAATCACAATCAGACGAGCCAATCAGAAACCGTCTGGAAGGAAGATGATTGTCCAGGTGAGCAGGCTGCACACCTGAGGCCATCACTCTGTTTGCTTTGACACCTTGTACATCCATCTGTCTCTCTTATCATGAACCTCATCAAGGTCCTGCTAACAGCCTCTCCTTTGAGGAGGTGATGAGGAGGTGATGGGAGCAATGAGGAGGTGATGGGAGGGTGAGGAGGTGATGGGAGGGATGAGGAGGTGATGAGGAGGTGATGGGAGCGATGAGGAGGTGATGAGGAGGCGGTGAGGAGGTGATGGGAGCGATGAGGCCACTGTGTGATTTTGGGTCACCGTGTCAGTGACTCCTCTGGACCTTCTCTGAAACGAAGTGATTGAATCTCATGCGAAGCGAAGACTAAAGAGAAAAAACAGAAACTCTCAATGAAGAGCTTTGTGTTCAGCCATCAAGGCTCCATAGAGCCACAATTGTAATTTGTCACAACATGTCTTGCCATTCCTCCAAAAGGAAGTTTCTTCACTTGGTGACGAATCTGCTGCTGTGTGAGGCTCTTAGGAAGAGTTCAGATATGTGCAGATTCATTTCATATTAAACAACACGTGTAAATTCAAATGAATATGAGGAGAAAAAGCACTTAAACCTACATGCTTTTAATTCTGCACTACACCATTAAGTTTGCGTTCAATACTTTAAGTAGTATTCTGATATATTTCAGAATATCAGTGATGTCGTCCTTCTAATTGTTCCTGTTCAGTCCGAATGCAGAACCAGAACATTTAACCCTTTGGTGAACAAATTATGCAAAATGTTTTCAATTCATGAATTAATATCAAAGCCCACAATGAATGCACAACAAAAGTATTTTCACAATAAAATATTGTGTCTGATTTTCATGTTTTAAATTAGTCTAAATTAGTATCTTTTTAATGGTGAGGCCTGCAAATATGTTCCTTTTTTTAAGTTGAAGCCTTTATCTTCAGGTTTTTGATAAAGACAGGAATGAAAACATGTGTTTTCCTCAAACATCCTGGCTGCACCGGTGCAGCTTTAACCCCTTTCGGCTGATTAACGCCTCATGAGCAGCTGTCTGACGCTGGACGTTCTCACAGCCGGACTTCTAACGGTTTCAGGCCAGTGAAGGAGAGAGCGCCACAAGAGCCTCTTTCAGGGGCGTTTCAGTAGGGATTACAGCGACTCGCAGCTCACCGTGTCTGAACAATGTGACCAGAAGGCCTTCAAGAGTCGCTGCTTTGCTGAGTTGATCTAATAAATCATTAAACCGTCTTATTCAGCCTGAAAGAATGAGGGGGAAGATTAGCGCAGCCTGAGAACTGTATGCTGGGACACAGCGGAAGAAAACGCTCTTCCAGTTTGAGATAAAGTGACTTAACCAACAACACTGCAAAAACACAAAACCTTACCAAGAATTAGTGTCTGATTTCTACTGCAAATATTTTAATACACATGAAATAAGTCAAAACTGACTTGTAAGTAACTTTTCAGCAAGAAAAAGGAAACTGTTAAAGTCAATGACTTGTTTACATTTATAGAAAAAAATACTAGTTTTATATGAATTGCCAGAAACTCCCAGATATGCAGAGCAAAGAGAAAACACTTTGATCTGGACGAGATATCATTTCTAATATAAAATATATCAAAGTTTGTGACTGTGTTATGGCTAAATGTGAAAAATAAAAAATAAAAAAATCAGCTCCTGCTACCCGTCTTGACCAGAATTTGCTTGGAAAATAAATTTTTTAATCTCAGTGGGATTTTTCTGGTGAAGTTATGGTTTTAAAAAATCCCTAACTAAGGCACTGGTTCACTCATAAATATTAAAAATTCATGTGACAAGTTATAATTTAGGTAAATCCACTTCTTTTTCTTGACTTAATCCAAATAAGAATGTGTCATTAGTAAGGCTGCAGGCTTTGAGAAGACGACTCTGAACTTCGGTGATGTAGTTAGTCAAAGCTTGAGGGATTAATAAAGGAATAAATTATGAGATTTGTTGAATTACTCTCCTGCTTCCTCTCAGTTGTTTGTATGTCGCTGTGAATGTGTGCAGTGAGTCAGAGCGGCAGAGTTATGGGACAGGTAGCTGCTTCCAGCCGGACTTGTTCAAAGCCGGGTCTCAGCAGTAAGACTCAGGGAAAGTACAAAGCCCTGCTGGTGGTCTGCACAGAAGTCTGCCTGATCTGCCCAAAACAGCCTGGCTACTGGTGTGGCAGCGACACACCTGCTTTGTCAACACCGTCTTTCTCATTTCTGTGTCCAAGGGAAAATCCGTCCTGTAGGCCTGGATAGACTGTAAATCGCCAGAGATTTCATGCTGCCTTTATGTGAGAGCACTGATTGGCTAATCTGGAAATGCTAATGAACGTTTTGATCCATATCTTTTATTCCTTTCCACATCTGGTACCTCTGGGAAAGACGTTTAAAAGGTTTAAAACTAATTTCTGTTTTTTGTTGCCATAGTTCAGTGGACTGCAACCTTCACTAACCAAGGAGCCGATTTTGTGTAAACGGAAAAGTGCTTATAAAATAATGATGAGAAAGAAAATATTACTGATTCTGGTGTCATTCATATGATGGAGAATCAGGATCATACTGAGAAAAATTAAAGAATAAAATCATGAAATTACAGGAATAAAGTGATAATATTATGAGAATAAACTCAAAACAAAGTCATGATATTATGAGAATAATCTACAAGAATAGTTACATTATATTGAGAATAAAATTATAGTGTTATTTAAATAAAGTCCAGAATAAAGGTACTATAATTTTATTCTCATATTATTCCACCTTTATTCTTGCAGTATTATGACTTCATTCTCTTTATTATGTTCCCAAAAAGGTTGGAATTTCAAAAAGTAAAGTTTAATGCTGCAACAATAAAACATGCATTTATTTCTGGTTTATTTTTTCAATGGATGCCAGTAAAAATAAATATAGTTTTGTATAATCGTTTTCTGTGAAAATATTAAATCGAAGTGTTTAATTGTTTAATTGGTTTAGATATTATGAAGGCTAATCCTGCTTTAAAATGTTGTAATATTTCCTCTGACTGGACAGATCTGGGAGTTTGATCCACATTTGTTCCTATTTTACTGCATAAAAACAGGCAAAAAAAGAAACAAAGAAACGTTTTGTTTTTCTCCAACAGAAGGTGAATGTCAAAGACTGTCAGAGTTGATTAACAAAATGAATAAATTCAGATTCATAATTTAATTTCTGCATCCTAAGCTTTACTGGTGGGGGAGAAAAAACAGCGCCTCCATCTCAGCTACGTTTCTTTGCTGCAGCTATTTTTTGCTCCAGGAACAAAAGTGTGTGGCATTCCTGCAGAGCATCCACCTGGATGCCAGCGTGACCCTGGTTCTTCATCTCTGACCTCTCAGAAGCTCCAGTCCCACCACCTGAGCCCCGCGTTGGACCGCCAGATGTTTGGAGAGACTACCTGCTTCTCAAACAGGGGGAGACATGACAGGGCAGGTCAGCGGAGACGGAGCAAAACAAAGAGTCACATTTCACAGACCCTCTATCAATCAAACATCTTAGAAGCACAATCACACACACACCAATCCCACCGGCTTCAAAGGAAGATTTGTGAGGGATTTTTCCTTTGCTTCTGAACAAGAGGCCGTTGTGGAGCAGCAGCAGTGCTTATTGTTCGCCGTTGCAACTTGAGATGTTACTATAACCGCTGTGCATGTACCATTATAGATCTAATCTACATGGAAACAAGGAGGAGGGAAATTAATCCTTTACTTTTGGGTTTTCTAAGGTGATAATTGACACACAAACACCGGGAGGAAGTCAGACCTTTCCAGATATGAATAAGACGACACATTGTTGAACATATTTAAAGGCTGTGGCTTTTCTTCTGGCAACATATTGTCATAATTATATAAAAAAAATACAGCTTCTGATTTGGGAACATTTACTAACAGCAGAATGAATCACTAAGGTCCCAATGGTTGGACCTCTTCTGCCTCTTCTTTTCTAATTCTTTAGTTTTCACTCCAGGTTTTATTAGGATTCAGATGTGACGTCGAATTTGGCAAAAGGCCATTTTTATGTCTGGAGAAACATTTCTGTGTTGATTTGGATCATTATCCTGATGTAAAACCCAGTAACATGATGACTGCAGGGATTTTGGCTTTATACGCTAATTTTACTACAAAAAAAAATAAAATAATTATTCCTCAATTTAGAAATAAATCACTCAAATTAAAGGCTGGATTTTCCCAACATTTCCTTGTGGGTTTATGCTGCAGCAATAAAATGTGAATTCAGTTTTTTTTCAGCGTGTCTGCATCAGCACATTATCCGTGAGCCGCTCCGCTTTGTGTTTCCAGGTTGTTCAGGCCGCCTGTGTCTGAGCCTCAGCTCTAATTTATTCAGCTCTCTTTGGTTTTCCACTTTGGAGGCTTCTGAATCTTCTTAGAAAGTGTTTGTAAGAGTTTCTAATCCCAGACTATGGATTATTTGGTAATTGTGTAAACCTCTGAATCCGAGTCGATTTCTGCGAGTTTCGACTGCTTGTAAAAGTAATTATAACCCTTCACATGATTTTAGATTCCAAAGACAAACTTCAGTCCTTTTTATTTGAAACTTTGTGTGAACAACAGAAATTAGTTCATAAATGAAAAGTGAGAAAGACATGATGTGTAACAGTGAGGTGAGTATTTGTATTAATCCAAGTCAATAATTTGGAGAATCACAATTTTTATGGATGCGCCAAAACAAAGCAGAAGTTATTATTTTTGGAGTCAGAACACAACTTCAGTTATTACAGCCAGAAATAATTAGAGCCACATAAAGGTAGTTACAAAGTCGGCCTTCCATCACCTGAAGAACATTTCCAGGAGAAATGTTGCTAGAGAAACTCAGTCATGCGTTTATTTTTAGTCACATTGATTAACACAACAGTCAACACACCTAACAAATCAGTTATGGAGATTTTATATGTACTTGTGAAACTTGGCCAAACAACCTTCAACCTTCAGTACATTTATGTTTCTGTTTAAAGAAAGAAAACGCTTTAACTCAATTTGTCCTGTTTTTCAGGTCAGTATTGACCGAAGCCAAACCTCAGACACTGGAAGTGAAGAAAGTGGATAAAATGTGACATGACCGTTCAGAATGCAGACACTTTGGGAACAATCAGGAACATATTTAATTTAGTTTCACACACAAAGTGGCACAGATCAGATCTTTTTTTTTTGGATTTGGGACCTCAGTCTGCCGTGAAAAAGACAAATTCAGGTCACATGTGAGCAGAAAACGTGGATCACATTGGCCTGCTGTGTGGATGTAACTTTTTGGGTTTTTTTCTTTCCAGAATTACGTTTTTTAAGGGCGTTCTGACTGTCCCGGTGAATTTGTTGGGCTCGGTTGTTGTTGATGCTGTTGTCTGTCTGGACTCAGGGCAGCATGAACCCCCACTCCCACAGACACCATCCACCGCCCGCCTGGCCGTGGCCGTGCACCTGTCTGCTGCAGGCAGCTGTGGGTGGGCGGGCCTTGGCTGTCAGAGGAGCATTCCTGAGGAGAAGTCACCCTGTTAATCCCCTGGGTTTAGACCCGACAGCTTCCCCCTCCTCCCACCGACACTGCCGCCCCCCATCACACAGCCAGCGCCTCTCCTGCTCAGATAAGTTAGTTATATCATGTCAAAGGGCGGGCAGTGTGAGATTAAAGGGCCGGTACCCTGCATGCTCCTTCCTCTGAATATTCAGAAATGAGAGAAAATATCGGCCTCAGATCAGCAGGCTTTGATGGAAACATTATTACTTCAATTCCTGTCAAACAATTTGCACTTCTTGTGCAAACTGTAGCTGTTTGAGGACACAGATACAAACACCCTGCCTGTTGTCTTGTGGGAGTTTCATTCCTCTAATTGCCCATATCACTCTGTCTGCATCCCAGTTATTTTTTTCTCTCCTCCCTCTATTAAACAAAAGTCTCTTTATCACTGCGGGAAATTCTGATGTCAGCCCAGATCCTGGACTTGGCAGCCGCCCCGTTCAGCTGGAACACATAAATGAGAAATGTTGCACATGTCACCAGTGGGTGCAGAGGACGACGCTCCCCCTTCGCTTTCCCCTTCACGCTGCAGACACTCCTATCTGAGCGCAGCGCTTTATCTCGCATGGTTTGCTGTTTTGGCAGCGATGCATCCATGTCAAGGAACGAAGCATGAGAAGAACCGAGGCTGGACAACAGCGATGGACACACAGTCAACTAGACGTTATTCATTTCCCGTTTTACTGTAATGTATCACGATTTCATGTTAATACTTTATCATTTACATAATTACTTTAAAAAAAATCTTCATGTCCTTAATTTCTCCAAAATCATCCTTATATAGTGCCTTCCAAAAATCTTTATATCCCTTAAACTTTCCCACATTTCGTCATGTTGCAACAACAAACTTCCTTACATTTCATTGGGGTTAAACATAAAGGACCAACAGGGTGTATTCTGTTTGTAGGGTTTTACTGGTCGTTTTAAGGAAACGTTTCCATGGTATTTGGACTTTTTTAAAGAAAAAAAATATCAAAAATATGTTGCATTCATCTCTCCTGGACTCCTAAATAAAATCCAGTTATCTTGAGAAGTCAGCGAGTCAGTAAACACAATCCATCTGTGTCTATATTTTAATCTCAGTAAACCCTGTTGCACAAAAAAGCTAAATATTTTTTATATCTTTAATAATATATTTTCACAAAACCTTAAAAAAAGAAAAAAAAGTTATATTTCCATCTCCAAGTTATTGAACCATCTGGAAGTCTTCCCATTTTTTTCTTTATGTTTTCTGGGACTTCAGAGTTAAGCAGGCATGAATGTAGTTTTCATAAAGTATTAATTTAAAATGATGTATTTTATTTATCTTATTTAATAATCTTGAATGAAATGTTTTAACAGAAATAAAGACTTGAAAACATCAGTCAGTGTGAAATCAATTTATTCAATGTGTTTTATTTAGTGTCAAGTTAATGAAAGAAATTATTGTTTTTTTTATTATCATTTAGTTAATATGATGCAATAAAAGACAAATCAATTGTTGAGAGGGAATGTTACATTTTGCAAAGTGACACATCAAATGTCTTGATTTACTATTGGCTAACATTTGCAAAGCAGCCAATTAATGAGGAGGAATTAATTTTCCTTGGCGCTGATTGACTGAACCCCTTCAAACACAGACCAGTGGTGAACACACTTTCACTAATGTTTGTATCATAAAGTCTGCAGGAGAGTGCAGCAAAGAAATCTGGGCTGGGACTGAATCAGCGACAAACAAAATCATCATTGTGACAATGAATGTTAAAAGCTTCTTGTTTTCAACCTGCTTTAAATCAGCTGAAAATGAACAAGTTTTAGGGGAGACATAATTTATCAAAAGGCCTTTTGTACAAAGTGCACCACCTGCAAGCAGGAGTTTCTCTTTCTCACTGCTTCATTTTCTTGAGTGCAGTGTCTGTGTTCTCCTGCGCTGCCTGGACTCCTCAGGTGTGTGTGTGTGTGTGTGTGTGTGTGCGTGTGTGTGTGTGTGTGTGTGTGTGTGTGTGAGAGCTGAACAGAGAAGGTCCCAGGGTGCAGGCCGTCCCCGAGCTATTTACCCGCAGACCAGAGCCCCTCTGGGGCAGCGGAGGAAGCCGCTGCTGGGCCAGAGGCTATTAAAGCCCTGATGGCTTCTGACAGTAATTTCTTCATGAGTCCACAGCCCACAGCCTGCCAGCAGGGCGATTGGGTGCCTCTTTTTGCCCATTAAAACACACAAATGTGTGCCAGAGGATCATGCTCAATGGTATCTCTGTGTTCGCAGAGTGTGTTTGTGTATATGGCAGTGAGAGGAGTGAAGAAGCAGGGTTAAGGAGAGCGAGATGAGGAGGTTCTGCCAATGGTGAGAAGGTTCTGGTGATGGTGCCAAAAAGTTTGGGGGCTTTTCTTCAGCCACTCCATCAATTCAGGCTGGAGGCCAAGCCATCGAGGGAACATGTTGGGAAAACCAGGCCCTGACATCCAGCCAAATCATAAAAAGTGTTTACACACATCGCTGCCCAGAGAGAAAAATTCCTCTTGATGAGAGTTCAGCATTGTGTTGGAGGAAGGCTGCATCTTCAGGACTCTTGAAATTGCTGCACCTGTAGCAGGTGATATGGCTGAAGAGGATTCAGTTTTCTGCCTTTTAGCCGTTTATCATTCACACATTTTTATTTTCAACAAGATTGTGCTCATCTAAAATATTTGAAGTAAAATGCTGCTTTGGAAGTTAAAACACTTTGATTCAAGGCTGCTTGACACATTATTGGCTGGTGTTTGTTAAACAGCCAATCCAGGAGCAGATTTCATTTTTCTTGGTGCTGATTGGCTGGACCAACAGTGGGCACACCGCTAATGTGCTAATAGTGGGGCTAATTTTTCATTTAGTGCTTTTGCTAACATTGAAAACATTTATTAAACATTTATGTATGTTTTAGCTACGATCAGGATTTTGAGTTCTCTGTTTACAAAATGCAATGCAAGACACCGAGAAATAATTATTCATTCTGATTCTCATTGAAACCAAAGTGGCCCATTGCTTCTGTAGGTTTTTCTGGATTCAGTTCAACAACTTCTAATGCTGTGGAAAGAGGGCGTTTAAAAAGGTCAAAGGTTATCCAGCACTAATCCACTGTCAGCAATGATCTCTCCTCGGTGTTTCCCTGGGGTATTAAACCCAGACCATTGGGCTGGATTAGATCACAGAAAGGAGACTGATGTGTTAATCATAAATTAGAGGTTAAGCCAGAGCGAGTGGGTCAGTCTGAGGTCAGCGGCTCAGCACTTCACAGAATTATAAGTGCGAAAAGCCACGGCTGATTACTGAGCAGCCTCAGCATAATCAGGCAGGAACAAAACAATGCACTGTGGTCTGAGTCAAAGCCGGTCTGAGCTGAATGTTGTTGCTCAACAGAGAATCTTTTCAAACCTCACAGAGTGACTGGGGTCATAATCATAAGCACCCAGAGGGACGGCATTTATTAAGAAGGAAAAAAACATCATGCACCAACAAATGTTGTTTTTTTACTAAATCAATATTGTAACAAATGGCTTCATTTTCTTTCCGTTGGACCATTTTTAATTTAATGACATGTTTTGCATCGTTATCCTGCTAGAATTCCCCATGACTTCCAGTTTTCTGGCACGAGCCAAACATTTTTCTGTAACATATCCTGCAGTTCAAAGAGTTCACGATACCTTACTCTAAAACGTTCTCGCATCTTTTGGATGATAAATAAAGGCCAACATTTCCAATGTTGATGGTGAAAAAGGCATTTTTTAAAACACCTTTCAAACAATTAGTTCATTATAATTCAAATGACTTTAGTCCAGTTTTTTTCACGTTTGATTCTTGTGTATTGATTGATCTGTTTCGTCTCTTCATTTTAATAGTGTCAGAATTTATTTTCCAGCTTTCTGTGTTCGTGTCCACAGCTGATCTGCATTCAGTATTTATTCTCACCTGTTTCCCATCTGGAGGTTTTGGTGATGATGGTTCGGTCGGTGAGCCCAGTGGACCAATTGGTCGCACTGCTGCCTTGCAGCAATATTTTCCAGTTTCAGATCCCAGTGGCCTTCATATCACTTAAAGCTTGAATCCAGGCTTGTTTCTCAAAACTTTCTAATGTTTAGCCAGATGGTTGGATTATTTTTCAGCCATATTTTGATTTAAGATGATCACACATCTGGTGTTTTCCAGTATTTTGAAGAGTGGTTAATTCCACACAAAATGTTCAAATAGTCATTACAACTAATAGATTTCCCAGTAGAAATATACCAGTGAGGCTGCACATAATGTGTTTTAAGCACATGAGGAAAATGTGTAACAAGAACAGCATCACTTGTTCTTCCAATTTAAAAATATTGGCTGAAGGAAACTGGGAAACTTTTGTTAAACCGAAAGATATACAACCTCTGCTGTGTGTGACTAATGCTTGGCTCTTTGAGGAGATGTCGACAACTTGTTTTATTAAAGGCCGTGTAAGAAAACACAAAAAAGCAAATATATTGCAAGATTTATATGAGAAGATGAAGCAGATTTCAGGAAAACAAAACGATTGCCTGATTTTACTTCATGTATAATCAATGAGACACAACATGTATAAAAGAGTTCTTTATTTCTAATAAAGACGAATATATGCAAACGTATGAGACAATTTTATGATTTACTGCATGATTATTAATACATTCTTGCAAACTGCTTTACAAAACACAAAAACATATGTAACAGATAAGCAGACAAGATGATGTGGTCTAATTTATCGATGCTACAGAGCAAACTATACAAATATCTGCCTTGAAAACTAACTTGGGCAAAAAGAAATCTAGCATCAAACATAAAAACCTGCTCTGCGTTTTTAAAAGTACATTTTTAGACACACAAAGGACACATACATTGTATGTGTTAAGTATTTCTTGCTTGTAAGGACATAAAACGTTAACTACACCGTTCACAGATTCAGCAGTCTGTTTAAATATCTAATTTCTACAAAGTGAATTTACATTTTCTTTTTTTTTTTCTCTTAAAGTACAAAGTGCAAATACTATAGTTTCCACTGTTGCCGATTGGTGAGGGTAGATTCTGGGCTGAGACGGGAGGCGTCTGAAGTTAGCCCTGTTTCCTCACTGGGTTCTGTGGAGGGAAAATTAAAACCTGTGAAACAAACTGGTTCAGGATTTTACAGTTCAAAATATTCAGGATTCACGTCACTCCAACAGATAATGTCACGCAGTGGTGGGTTCACTCCCACCAATGAGCTAACAGCCAGGCTAGTTTTTAACTATGTAAATAAACTGATTTCAGTAATTTGACTCAGATCATGCATCTAATTTTCCCATTAATTTTTACTCACTAGTTTACTGGAAGGCAGGTCTTCCCCTGATTTGGCACCTGTAAGACAAAAGCAGGTTTTTAACTTCAGCAACTTAAAAATGAACAATGTAGAAAAGTCCTTTGGAAAGTTCAGACCTCACTTTGCCAACCAGCAGAGCCTTTAACAAGGACTATTGCTTTAGTTGTGCTGCAGTAATAAAATGACAGATGTCGACCAACACAGATGTCCCAGTTTTTTCTTTTTTTCTCTTATCCTGTTTTTTCTTTTCACAAATGTCCCATTTTTAATTAGATTTTGTTGAATTTGACACCTGGGGGAGAACATGCTGCAGTTTTTGCATATCTACTTACTGATAAAAGAATAAGGTTTTATTTTTTAAAGCAAGATTTAGGGTTATTCAGGCTGCTTCAACTCTTTTCTCCAACCATTTACTGAAACACACACACCTCAGATGTGGAGTTTTATCTACAGAATCGTTTTCATAAATGGGAAAATTTAATCAAAACTTTGTTGTTAGAGTTTAAAAATAGAGAGTAAATCTAAAGAGTAAAGTCTGAATCTGATTGGTTCAAAACTCCCACCTGCTTTAACCCGGGCAATTATTTTGGTTTAAAAAACATTTCTCTTCATGTTAGAAACCCAGTTCAAATGTATTCTTTAATAAGCAGATTGAATGAGTTTTGATTTAGGTTTTCAGCAGCAGGAATCTGTAAAGTGAAGGGATTTTCCAGCCGTTGCTATGCAGCTTACCGTCTTCCTTGGTCACCCCGAGGCAGCCCATGAGCTCCTGCAGCGACAGCGCCTTATCGTTGCTGATGTCACAGTACTCCACAAACTTCTTCACACACTTCTTCGGCTTGGACTTTTTGCGCAGGAAGCGCTTGAAAGGCTTGATCTCCTTCTTTCCGATGTCTCCGCTGCCGTTTTTGTCCAGCTGGCTGAAGTACCAGTGGACGACTCTCTCCTCCAGAGTGTGGCTAGGGTCGGGCTCGGCCATCCTGAGGGACAGCTGCATGTCAGTCAGTCTGAACATCATCAAAAAGTGGATTTATTTCAGTAATTTAACTAAAATAAAAGATCTGTGCTATTCAGATTCATTCACATTTGTCTAACTTTTATTTAAAAATCCCCCCTCCAGTTTCTAACACATTGGGATTATTATAAATTATTATAAAACAAACAGAACAAGTGTATCCATTACTGTACATTGTATGAACTCAATAGCTGGTGTTGGTTTCTGCCTGTTAGAAGGGTAAACTGCCTTCATGCCTCCAGGTGAAAAACTGTGGCCACTGATGTGCATAAGTAATTGCAAGAGGAACGTTTTCACTTCCATACCTTCCGGCGGATGCTGGATCTGTGACAGCATGCACCATGTCTGTCGACAGCGCGTCAAGAACACTCGTCAAGAACTCTGTTTTCTTTGCCCCAGGACAGCCTGCAAAAATCCACCACAGACCAGAGTTTGTAGGAGCATGCAGGATGCAGTTCACTGGCTTTGCAAAAAATGCAGTACAGCCACTACTAGGAACCTGATAAATGTTGAGAAGAAGAGGCATTACTTGCAAATCATGTTGTCTTCATGTGAAAAGCTCATAAAACCAAGAGAGGAGTAAATAAAAGACATCCTCTTACTTTCTCCAGTAAAGATTGTTCTGAGCAGCAGGAGGAAACGATTTACAGTGTCACAGACTCACTTGGTTCAAGACTAAAGGCTTTCCTCCAGCAGTCAAAACAACCCCAAAGCAGGTATTTTGTGGTACGGTTAGCACTAAAAATAACTAAAATAAGCGAGATCAAGTTATGAAGTAAAATCCATGATTGCTACCTGGTAAAAACAAACATTGAAAGGTTATTACTTGGGGAAAGATGAGAAAATTCAGTGGTAGAATGACCCTAATGACAGTAATTGTCAGTCAGGCCATAAAGTTTTAAGAGCAACTTGACCAAGGATGCTCCAGAAAAGCTGAAGAGATTCTTCCTGCTTCCTCCCAATCTGCGCCTACAGAGAACAAGAAGTCCTGCGCAGGTTTCTGCTGTTTTTACGGCCCTCGCCTGCAGGGCCAGATTCTCCTGTGCAGGAGATAATGGCAGCTTTGGGCCGTCTAACAGGTGGTGACCAGCATCCCAGTGAACACCCAGCCTCCTCCAGGCTCTCGCAGGGTTAACGTTCAGCGCCGAGCCGAAGGTGCTGCAGAGGACGGGCGCGCGTCAAGCGTTAGCTGCTTCCTCTTGGCAGTAAAAGCTTTTTCTTTGGGGACTGAGAGAGACTCGCGCCAGTGTCTGTCTGGACAGTGTTTAACTGTAGGACACTAATGTGCCTGCAGTCGTTCTAAGGAAATTGGATTTGGCTGTTTTACGTTTATTTTAGAGCTGCAGAGGCAAATGGCTCATGTCTCTTTTTATAATTAGTGTAGCTGTATTATACACAAGTTTGACAGACACACCACAGAATCTTAAAGCCTTCACTGCAAAAATACAAAGTCTTCCCAAGTATTTTTTGTCTATTTCTCGTGTCGATATCTTGGTACACTTCAAATAAAAGAAAATAACCACATGGAGATGAAAAAAAGAAAATGTTTCTTAGTAAAATAACCTGCCAGTGGAAGTTTTTCCTTTTCATGGATAAAGAATAATTGACTTAAACAAACTCTATTTATTGCTGAAAAGTTACTGGTAAGTTAGTTTGATCTTATTACTAAGATATTTGCATTAGAAACTAGAAAACAATACTTGACAGGGTGTTTTTTACAGTATGCAGCATTAAATTGAATTGGACTGAAATGAATTGAATCGAACAGAACAAAACTCTATCAGAATAAATACATTTTAGGACATGAATCAGATTCTTTATGGAAAACATATTCAAAACCTTGCATTATTTTCATGTCACTTCTCAATTATGTTTTACTTTGTGTTAGTTTATGACTCAGAACCCTGGTGAAATACTTTGCTTTGTGTTTATACTGGGAGGAAACGTGAAAGGCTTCAAGGGGTATGAATGGGTTTGCAAGACGATGTAAATGAAAAAAAAAAGCCTAATTGCTGAACCAGCCTCTACATGTCTTTCTAGCGGCTGGCCAGTGTGTGTGTGTGTGGTGTGTGTGTGTGTGTGTGTGTGTGTGTGTGTGTGTGTGTGTGTGTGTGTGTGTGTGTGTGCTCCTGTGCATGGCTGCTAATAAGAAGCAGTGTTTTTCTGTGGAGCCACACGGAGCAGAACCCTGTCAGCACTCACAGCCACAGCTCACGACGCCTGCCCCAGCGCTGCCCAGCCATCCCGCTCCAGCGGCTTGGCTTCCCTCCCCCCCTCTCCATGGCAAGGCGCTCCGTTCTCGCTTCTCGCCCCATAAACCTCTCAACACCAGCGCTTCAGCTGCAAATGGGCTGCAGCCATGTAAAAGCAACATTTATAATTATTCTGTGTTTGCTCTGTGATGACGTTTACAGTGACTGGCACAACTGCTTATGAAGAAAACAAGATGCTTTGTTTGTTTTTCACTACGTTTTGGCTTCTTTCATAATTGG
Organism: Poeciliopsis gracilis; assembly: GCA_911649635.1. Lineage (NCBI taxonomy): Eukaryota > Metazoa > Chordata > Actinopteri > Cyprinodontiformes > Poeciliidae > Poeciliopsis > Poeciliopsis gracilis. Next base: position 7,831,800 of record CAJVRI010001154.1, read on the forward strand.
AAAACTTGGTTCACATTATGCAAGTAAATTTGGCGGTTTGAGAATGAAGTCTGTGTCCATCAGTGCATAAAGTATCATTTGTTGTATCACAACAGTCAGGATGTCTCGAGCATGAGGTCTTTCCAAGAGCACAGTTTTCTATCTCCACACACGCCACTTGAGAGTAGAGATGAGAGACGTTTAGCAGTCCAAGAAGAATTTATCTGTGAGCTAATTGTCTCTGTGCTTCTCATGCAATGTCCCTGATGCCGCCTGCGCTGAGACGCAGAGCTGGTCTGCAAAATGCAGCTCCTGAGAGCTGAGCGCGTTCCCTGCAGCGTTCCCTGGCACTGTGTTACATAAACAGTTGTGTATGAGGAGGGAACAGAGGCCGCTCTGTTCGCATGCTGCTGGATTATTAAAATGTTTACCAAACCAACAAAGAAAAATACATGAAAAACAGCTGATTTCCTGAGAAAAATTCGGATTTAACAAGGATTTGATTACATGCACAGGCTGAAAACCACAACTCTGCAGCAGCTGCTATTGGTTTTAAATATAGAAACTAAAACAAAAAGCCAAATTTCTTTTCAGCCTAAAGTTTTTATGTCAAAGTTAATTAAAATAGAGCTGAAGTGAAAAAGAGACTGAATGGGGTGCTGCAGCAAGATAAGAACTGAATTATTAACATCAAAAATAAAGAGTAAGAATGCTGCTGTTAGCCAAACAGTTCAGCAAACTGCTCTGCATAAAAACATCATCTTTCAATTAAAGTCATGCACTTCAACAAAAATCCCACGGCCTTTAAGAGGAAAAAAACCAGGCCCACAGCACCACATGTCCTCCACCGTGCTTCACAATGAGCAGAAGGTGCTTCTCCAGCCATTAGCTGTTTGTTTCAGGCCACATTCTCTTTGATTGTTTCAAAAAATAAAAATGTTAAAAATGTAGTTGAATTTGACAAATGCAGTTTCTTTTAATGTTGCTGTCCCATTTTCCAAACTCATCATTACTGCACTTATGTCAAATTCTCTTATCTTTCTTGTTTTCAAGGCCAGATAAGAGTAATAGACCTCAGTGGGTCAGGATGACATATGTTCCAGAAAAACAAGAAATCGCACGTTACAAATTAAGAGCTTCTTGGACCAATGAAATGTAGATGAATTAAAAGTTGGATTCTCTAAGCTTTTCTGCAACAAACAAAAATAACCTGAAGGCTTTTTCCATTTTTATTTCACTTGACAATGTGACTAAAAGGGACAAACATTCTTTCCTGATTGTGTTTTGTTTCGAAATTCTCCCAAATCCATTCGGGCACATCTGCAAACATTGCAGTCAGATGCAAGCAGTCCGATTTTATCCTGCAAAAGTTCCCCTTAAGGCAGTTTTATGTGATTAAGACAAAGATCTGAACATTAGCCCAAACCGATCTGCTTTTAATTTAGCTATCTGCATTGCTATCAGTCATCGTATCACCACCTGTCTCTGGCATCCTATTATCCATTATCTGCAGCTCACCTCCCTGCTGTTCCTCCTCACTGCTTTCATTCGCTGTCCTTCATCTCCAGTGTCAGTTGAAGATTAATCCTCCCCCAATCCGTCTCTGTCTGCCTGCTTACTGACCAGTGAAGGGTGCTATCTGGTAATCCTCTGCTCTTTATCAAGCTTTTCCTTGACCATCAGTGCTAATGATGTCTACACACACTAACAGGCACAAACACACACACACACACACATTGTTATCAAAGCATTGGAAGCGTGGAAGAAGTTTGAGGCCAAGTGGTTAAAAAAATCCCCATGTGGTCTGAAGGAAGAGGAAAAATAAAGACAAATTCCAGTAACTGGAGGAATACCTTGGAGATGTCTACTTTTATAATGGTCCTTTGGTTTAGTTGGATGGGCTCTGGCATTACCGTCACACTTTGGCTGTTCGTACCTGTAAAAAAATGTGAATCAAGTCAAGGTTGCAAAGGACTTAAGGGATTGTTTACAACAGTGAAGCCCTCATCGTAAAATCAGAAGAATCCTGTGTTCCAGTGACCCCGGTCACTTAAATTTTAGGGATCCAAATGATCATTCTGTGGTGAACCAGGGGCTGTGAAACTCATCCAAAAAGAGGGGAAGAAGTTGGAAGCGGAATGAGGACGGAAAGGGGAGGGATGGTGTTAGAAAAAGAGAGGCAGCCAGGGAGCGTGGGACACAAGATGCCTCCACTGCCTCCCTGACAGATTCTGTTGTCCCTCTAGCTGCTGTTTGATGGGGTCAGAAAACCAGCCAGCGACAAGGAGGGAAAACCTCACTTCCATATGTGCCCCAATGTGCTGGCTGGCACGCTGCCTGGACTCCTGTTAATGTGATACCTTGCAATGTAGCTTAATAAGAATGTAGCTAGTCCTCAACCGCCAGCTTGCCTGACCTTTGACCTGCTGTTATCCAGTCCACTGAGTCCATCTCTGGTATCAGCAATACAGACGTCTGTCAGCATGTCAAGGTCAGACGTGCAAGTTTAGCGGGTCGTTTCATGGAACCGTCATGGTACTGGCCTGGTACCAAAAGGTTCCATTAAAGCTACAGGAAAGAACCTGAAGTTACATAAACCCTCCAGGGAATTTCACTGAAAGCACTTGGAATGTTTCAGTATGAAAGTTTTATAAATATTCCAGGCACGTTCCATGAAGGTACTTGGTAAGTCTCATAAAACGCCATAAAAACTTCTAGAAAGTAGCAGATAAGTTCCATTAAGGTACCTGCTAAATTTCACCAACATTCAATCAAAGTTTCTTTACTATTCCTAGGTTTCATAAATGTTCCAGGAAGGTTTCATGAAAGTACCCAGTTAACGTCAGAACATTTTCAGGAAAGTTCTAGAAAAGATCCTTGAAAGTAACTTAGAAAGTTTAAAAGATCCAGGAAAAATACTGAGTAACTTTCATAAAAGTTCCGGAGAATTCTGGGAAAGTTCCTTGGTAAGTTTCATCAACATTTCATAAAACTACAAGGCCAATTTAACCAAATAACATAATAGTTATTTTATGAAATGACTTCCATAAAAGTTCTAGGAATGTTTTATGAAGAAATGGAGGAAAATCTTCAGAGTCCGTCCAGCTGAGTGGGAGTTAATAGTGAATGCCGGCTCTCCATTTTAACTAGCTACGTTTCCCCTCCAGACATGGATGAATCACATTTCTCCTTGACTTATGGAGAACTTCAGCTGGTTTCCCACCTGGTTGAAGTTCCTGGTATTGGCCTTCCAGTATCCACAAGCACGCACCAGCAGTAGCCAGTGGAGGGGTGGCATTGGACCGGTTTATAAAAGCCTCCTTGGGCGCAGTCCGGCACAAACACGGCGTCATTATTCCGCTGCCTCCTCTCCTCCAGGGCCGACTGTTGCTCCTGGTCACATGATGAAGCTGGACAGAGTTCAGAGTTCACACACAGATCATCCAATGCTTCCTTACAAAGCTCTGCACAAAAACATCAATTGTAACTTAGGTGGTCCAACTGGCAGGACTTTTCAGAAAACCTTCTTATGCACGCTCTGTGTAAACAAAATGATGTGTTTATATTTTATTAAGAAGATTTCCATCACATGCAATGGTTCTGATTTATTTTCATTCATTTGCTAAATAAAAGCAGCTGTCCTCTCTGCACACTTGTTATATTTGAGATACTTGCTGAGGATGAGTCTTTGGAGACATTGTGAGTCGACTGCTATCAGCCCCTCATTGCACTGTTTATGGACATTAACAGGCTAATGACTAAGTACAGCTCCCTTTGCCCCAAGTTAAGTAAATATTTGGACACTCCTTATGCCCTTTGTAACTGCATGTGTGTGTGTGTGTGTGCGTGTGCGTGTGTGTGTGTGTGTGTGTGCGTGTGTGTGTGTGTGTGCGTGTGTGTGTGTGTGTGAAAGAGAGAGAGAAAGCAGAATGATCATTACCAACAGTCTATTTGTGTACTTGCTTCAAATTTCCATTAATAACACAATTTTTCATGTATTTCTTGTATTTTGTTACAAAGCAAATGCAGCGAGCTGGAAAGGAGAGAAACTATGTTTCACAGAGAGTGCAGCTTTCCAAGGGAGATAAGAGCACTGAAGTCAGAAAAGGAAGAAGGACTTTTTAGTAGACAAGCTTTTATTGCCAAGCTCTCTCTCTCTCTCTCTCTTTGGTGCGTGCCTCCAGGCTCTGAAGCCGCTGTGGGATTATGGATATGCTTTCTCTTTGTTTATTTTCACAGGATATCTTCAGCCACACAAAAGAGACCAAATGAAATACCTCTGCACTTTCTAAACTAACTCTCTTCACTCTCTTTATGGGCTCACTTTGTTGGGGTTGGGGTGTTTTTTTCACCCCAATACTCCAAAGAGCATATGGTAATCAAAACCACCAATGCAGCATTTCTCAGGCTTATTATTGGCTGTAAATTATGATAATGGGATTCACGCACAGACCCACACATACACAGAAGGTTCTCATCTATGGGCCAGTCTAAAATACAGAAACCAACATATTTCTGCCATGAGCGTGGAAGGAGTATAAAGATAAACACACACGTGCGTAAAAAGAGAAGAGTTGGAGATGCTGTGTTTGTGCCATGTGGTGACAATTACAGGTTTGAAGCAATACAAGAAACCACAGTGAAACAGATCCTCAAAGCCTGATGCACTTCAACACCAAGATCTATTGGTTTCACAACCCACCATCTGTCCTTAAAAGACAGGAACAGCCTCAAACTATGATTGCTTACACACGTCAGGCAAACTCAACATGGACTTTCTGCTGAGATTTGAAGACATTTCAAAGCTCAACATTAAAAAAACTCACGTGACGCTCTGGATCTGTTCTGCCGGTTGCTGTTTAAGTGGACCGACCACAAGTCAGGGTACGGGGAAGTGACGTCTGAAAGAAATCGTCAACACAGCTTTGTTAACAAGAGTCCAAAACACATATGCATATTGTCTGAGAAAACCAAGCTACATGCTATGAAGCACAGAGTAAGGAGTGGACAAAGTGAGCTACGTGTGGCTGTTGATAAAAGAGGGAAAATGTCTTTCATTGAGGTTCTAACAGTCTTTGCATAACTGAGGTGATGGATATTCTATTGCCCGGAAGAGTAAAACAGGAAACTAAAAGGAAACTAAAAGTTTCAAAAGCTGATGATTTCACTCGGCTGAAGTTGTGCTTGACGTGACTTTCCTCAGCCAGATCATCACAAAAAGTTACAAAAAATACCAGATAAGAAGTGGAGTCATCATCAAGCATCTGCTTTACATGAATGGCCTCAAGACTGAAACTCCGACTCAGTAATCTACCTCACTAGAACATCAGGCCACTGGAACCTCATTCAGACGGGATAAAAGTGGCTTCATGGTGTCCAACACACACATGGTGATCGCAGCTGAGTCCAACTAACTTTGACAAGTTAACAGTGCGCGTATTTATGACAGAAATAAAAACACGGCAAGAAAAATCAGAAGTCAGAAGTCAGTGACAACCAGGAAAGTACAAAAGTAAGACAAGTTCTGGAGGCAGAAATATGGCATCTCCACTGGCTGAAGGAGGAGATGGTAGCTAATGATATCGACACAAGGAGCTTCTGAAAATAACTATAGAGTCTTGATCCAATCATGGATCATCTCCATAAAACCAACATTTTAGGAGAAAGATGTTTATATTTCAATGCTTATGTTACAAGAAAGTCTTGATTTCTGGAATAAGGTCTGGATCATTTTTCATGCGACTGCATCACTGATGCGTTTCTTTTGGTGCAGTAACTGGTCCAGCAGCGCTGGATCAGGTGATCCTAGTATTCCTGGTCAAATTGAAAATGTTGCCTTGAATGGAAATAGTCCAAATCCAGTGAACAGGTCAGCAGAAAAGATTTGTCTGTTTTAAAAAACTCTTGCTCGCTTCACAAGCAGAACCTCAATCCTCAGCTCCACGTTAAAATTTTGTAAATGGCTTCATTTGTAGCACAACAAGTGTGTGAAACATGGAAGTTGAGGTTAGATTTGATTTGGGTTCATTTTAAGATTAAACTTTGTAAAAATAAACTTTGAGACACATAGTTTTCACAAAGAGACACATATTTAGAGAAACAAAGTTATTCTACACTCCCATAAAGAGATATTATGTTTACAGACTTCAGTAACAGAAAACATGCAGTCTAATCTTCGTTCTGCCATCTTTTCTCCAGCTTGTGTTGTCATTCTGAACTCCTTCCCTCATCATCTCCACCACAACCGTAAGACTCTGTTGAAGAAGAGCAGCTTACCTTCTTCCTCTGGAGGAGATGGTGGCTCCACCGGGATAGGTTCTGCATTTAGAATGGAGAATATTTGCAAAGAGACTACAATTACAAATGTTAGCAAGGTCAGACAACACATTACTATGTGATTTTGCACGTTGCCCAGACAGGAAAGATGAAGGGGGAAAGAGTGAAGAAAAGAGCAGGATGGAAACACGCTGGATGTGTGAAAGAGTTGACCTGTGAAGCTAAAAAGGGTAAAGCAGAGATCCGTTAAAGACGAGGAGAACTGGAACCAGTCATTCCTGCTTTTTTCCATCTTTTCGTGCGGATAAAAAAGCTGGAGAGAGGTGGGAAAATTTATAGGTGAAAACTGCAGCTGGCAAGTGTGAGGTGAACCAGCTACCAGAGGGAAATCTGAGTATATGTGTTTGGTTTTTGTTTGTTTGTTCTGTGGTGGGCGAGAGGCAGGGAGGGAGGCTCGGGGTGAAGACCATGACACTCGGTGTGGTTAACCTCAGCCTGGGTCACTCTGCAACACTGAGGTGTTTCACAAACTGCTTCACTGACATGTGGCTCCACAACCAGGAGCTTAATGGGAATAAAAACTTTCTTCAACAATTAATTTCAACTGAAAATGAAGAATTTACTTTAAAGGCAAGGTTGTTCTGCCAGCCATTCATCTTCTCATGCCTGTTCACTGTGTTGAAATCCAATCAGTCAGTGTGACTGAGTCAGACAGGCTATTATCCCACTCAATTTCAAAGGCATATTTATGAGTTGGATTTACAGTAAACCACTAATAATGGATCTTTACTTTGTGGCCTTTTACATGAATGTAACACCTCTCTTAGCATCTGCCAGGAAACCCCCATGCTATTTGTGGTCATAAGGCATTAGTTTTACTGCCGTTTGTCAGTCGTCAGCTGCATATGACTCCAAAACGTGAAAAAAGATTCAAGTTGAGCAACTAAATTGTGCTTAAAGCAAAGCACTTGGTGTTTAAAGCCTTATGTTCTGATGTAAAAACTGCTGCATTGCAGAAATATTAAAGCACCTTGAAGTTTGTCACATGAAAACCACTGACTTTTACCCATTTTATTCAAATAAATTATGCAATAAATCAACAAAAAGTGGAGGACAATTAGGCAGTAATGAGTAAAATATACCAACCTTATACAGAATATGTAACAAATAAAACTGTGCAGTTGGATTCAGTCCCTTTGAGTAAATAGTTTGCAGAACCACCTGTCGTCAGTTACAGCTGCAAGTCTTTTGGCATGATCAGCTTAGCTAATAAAGACTGGATCCTATGCCAGTTCTTTTCAAAACAGCTCAAGATGTGAACTAGAATTTTCAGCTGTCTCCAAGATTCTCAGATTTAGGATTCTGCCATTATTTAAATTATTTTCGCTCTGATCCATCGCCATGTTTACACATTTTTGTTTCTCCAATGCATGGCGTCTCTTTTTGAAAGCAGGTTTTGGAGATGAACTTTATGGAGACACTCCCTGCAGAGGTGTGAAGTGTTCTGCGCGTGTGAAAGCACATATGTGCAGAACGAATGGCTGCAGGGTTTATTATACGCAGGGCTGAGCGGATAACAATAGCACTACGCTGTACTTCTTCACCTGTTCAATTTATGATGTGGAAAAGCCTGTATATGTTTTACATGAACACTTTGTCCATCAGAAGTGGAGAAGCGTTGCCGTTTTCTAAAGTGGATATTGACATTATGCTAAAATCACAGCGCCATCTAGAGGCCTGGCATGACAATTACAGCAGATTCAAAGTTTCTATAAACATGAAACTTTTTCCCTGATTAACATCTGTTTCTAGGCAACGATCTTATGAATGTAGCCTAAACCTTTGCGTTGTAGCTCTGACTGGAAGGTTATTGTCTTATTTCAGGGTCAGCCGCCCACTGACCTGCTGCTCTATGTGGGACTCCGCCTTTCGGTGGGTTTGCAGTTTTGCCATCCTCTGTTCATGCTCAGAGCTCTGAAAAGGCTTTTTCATCAGCATCATGGCTCTGCTCGGTTCAAATCGTTTTCCATTACAGCTGAACTCTAGTGGGTGTGGTTTTCAAAAGTCGTGTGGACCCAGAACCAAGAAGTGGTGCAACGTGATCTATACATGACAATGTCATAACAATGGAGGACATGGAAACTATGTTGGCTGAACTTTCTGTTCATTGTCCTTACAAATGTTCAGTTGGTTCACTGTAAGGGAGCCAGTGACAGACATTCATCTGTTGCAGCGATTTCAGCCGACTCAGCACAGAACCCTGTGAAGTAGATGAAAAGGTTCTGGTTCCACGTGGCCATTAGCGCAGAGTGGAGGCTTGTCAAGTGAAAAAGAGCCTGTAGACGTCGAAGGCTTGAGAAAGATGTGTGGCCTTTGAAGAAAAGCTGGATTTAAACTGAAATTAAATGACTTACAGATGGACTCTACTTACTAATTAGGTGGCTCTATTTACTTCTGAGGGGAATTTGATGTTATAGTGTTTTATTTATGGGTATCAGAGTTAATGTGGGCTGAAAATAACTGCATCCCAGATTTTAAAAATTTGCAAAAAAATAAAAATAAAAAATTAAACCACCATTCTTTCCACTTTTATGCACGACTTTGTGTTGGTCCATCAACACAACAGAATATGACTCTAATTGGGTGAGTTCTCAAAGCAATCGGTTACCCTAGATTCAATTTTGGGTTATTAGACTAGAAGTGGGGTGAATAGAAATGGTAAAAAGGTTATAAACCTTTTCACCTCACAATGCTTTGTGGTCATGCATCTACAGTCACATACAGTTCCAGTAAAATACACTGGATTTTGCGGTCGCAACATGACAGAATGTGGAAAACATCAAGGCCAATGAGTCAGTTTGCAAGTCACTGGGTGTTGTGAAGCGCTTTGGGTTCTGATGGGGTTCTTTTAAATCAAAATATTGATGCAATCACAGCTATTTTCGGTGCTGGCACACCACAAACCTACAGTTTATTCTTCTTTTCACCACACTGTTTATCCAACCAGTTCAGACTGAACCACAGCCTGTCCCTGTCCCTCCCTCACCCGCCTTCCCTCACTCCTCCTCGCTTGATGTATGTGTAACGACCTGGCTAAGATGGACACTGTAACAGAGGGAGAGCACACAGTCACGTTGGCATGAATAACTCCAATGATTGCCCAACACGTTATCACATCAGGAATCTATCCAACCAAACCCAAATCAAGCTCTTTGTGAAAACTTCGAATCCAATCAGCTAAACAAGTTGAGCAGATTTAATAATTTCTGATGCTGAAACAAAGAAAATCATAGTGGTTGTTTATCTGGAAAAAGACAGAGGTTTAATGAGAGACAGAGTGGAATTAGGCTGGAGTTTAATCGGTGGGTGTTTCCTTGTGTCTCTTGAGGCTTCGGCTGAAAAAGAACCAAGTTGAAGAGTAAAAAATGTTAAACAAGAGGCTCATGAGGTAATGCTGGTTGATTTTATTGCCTGGTGAAGATAGCAGGTTAAGCTGCTTTTGGTCCGTTACAGTAAACCACAAATTCTCTCCTAGAAACGAATTCAAACCAAGAAAATAACAGATTTAGTACAAATCGTCTCCATGTGATTTCTGTGGGATATATCAGCGGATAAAAAAACATAAATTAGTCATGCTAAGGATTTTCAAGTACAGAATGAGAATAAATCTAGATTTTGACAAACTATAGAGCTCAAAGCATAAAACCTAAAACTCTTTTAGGAATAAATCATGAAGAAATCATAAAAACACAACTCAAAACTTGTGGGTTATTTGCTTTAGCTATGAACGTTGTTATGTTTATATGGACTTTTCTTGCTAGATGCTGAAGGAAATATTCCACATTATCCAGATGGACAATTAAGAAAGTAATTCAATCCTATCTTATAACCACATGATGATGATGACGATGATGGAGCGTCACTGCTATTGTTCTACACAGAAAATGTATTGTTTTCTGTAAAACAAAGGCTTTAGTGATGGGAATATGGATGAATGTTATAATAACCCAATCAAGGTGGAGGCTTTGTTAAATACTAAAACATTTTTTTCTGTGCTGTGTTTTTATTGCACATTTCCTGACTTGTTACATGAAACTTAATTCAGGGATTATGAGCTACAAACCTGGATGAAACTGAATAGTAAAGGTTGCAAACATCTAATATGTATGACAATAAGAGCTGCCTGCTGTCAAATAGTCACACCAGTAGTTTATATCAAGTGAGAGAGGTTAAAGAGTGCAGGTTAGTTCATTTTGTTCACCTGGTTTAGGATCTGTGGAGGTCCCTCTGTCTTGTTTTGAACCTAAAAAACAATGGAGTCACAATTACAAAAAATCCACTTTTATTTCAGTGGATTCTGAGGATTTTAAGACATTATATTATATTATATTATATTATATTATATTATATTATATTATATTATATTATATTATATTATATTATATTATATTATATTATATTATATTATATTATATTATATTATATATTTGTTAAGCTGATCCAACTGGCTGCAGGTAATCATTCAGTCCTGCTTCTTTAGCTTCTACTGCCAAAAGTTGTCAATGTTAACTTGACAATCAAATGTAAAATCATGCTGTAACTACAACAGATGACACCAATAACTTCAGATTGAACATGCATTTCTGATGAGTCAGCGTGTTTCTGTAATCTTCTCACCTGGTCTCGGTTCTACAGGAGCGGCTCGGTCCTGTTTGGAACCTAAAAACCAACAGATGTATTCAGAACAGAGGTAGAGTGTCTTGTTGCACCACTCCAACATTCCCACTGGGCCCCATCTGGGCCCTTTGGTAGCTGATGGAAACCGCTATGCTTAATGTAGATTTGGAAGCTGCTTTGCACCAACTGCTGCTGGGTTGAGACCCTCTGACTAGTGAGACACCGACAGCCTCCCAGGCGGTCACAGGGACGTGCAGACAGGACATGTGGCTTTATTTAGGGGGTTGTGTGGCAGAGTCTGTCCTCCAGAAATCCTGACATTCCTTACAGTACAAACTTTGTTGCTTAACTTTGCATCATGGATTTTCTACCCGGCTTGTTTAGACCGCAGCCTGGAGAGTTGAGCAATTTTCCTGCCTGTCTTGAGCCTACGACTATGTCCTCTCTTTAGAAACTTGAAATGCAATGTTGTAATGTTAGGGATTCATATATCATCTATAAAAAGACAAATAGAATCACGACGACCCAGGAACATGGCCGACAGGTCAGAGAGAATCATCATCCATCATCTGAGCGTGGAGAGAGGATTTACCAACCTGGCAACACACAGAGGTCCATCTCCCCAGACAGGGTGCGCAATAAGAGTAATCATTACAAAAGCAGCCAAGAGGCCCAACGTAGCAGAGGAAGAGACGCAGAGATCCACAACTCAGACTGGAGAATCTGTTGCCATGACAACTGTCAGTCAAACACTCTAGAAAAATGTTGAACGAGTGCAATAAAAATGTCCCACGGTGGAGTTTGCCACAATCCATGCAGCGAACAAAACGGGCATGTGCATGGCGATACAGGGTGGTGGCACCGTCATGCTGCGGGAATGAATACCTTTGTTTACCAGTGACAGGGAGGCTGATCAAAATTTATAGAAAGACGGTTGGAACTAAATGGACTGAATTTAGATTCCCTTTTCTAATCACAGGCGACTTGGGGTTTAGTGCCTTGCTCAGGGGCACGGCACTGTGTGACAGGAATCAAACCCGTACTGTAAGCTGGATACGCTCTCCTCTCACTGAGCCACAGTCACACCCAGAATAAAGGGAAATCCAGGAGAAAACCCTGTCAGAGGCTTCAGAAAAACACTTCCATGTGTTAGAATGGTCCAGTCAAAGTCCAGACACTGAATCCAGTAAATATAAGGATATAAAATTTATATCCTGTGTAGTTCAGCTGGTAGAACGCCATGTGCAGAGGCTGAAGTCCTCGACGCGGGCCATTTGCTGCATGTCCCTCCCTCTTCTGTCCTCCTTATTTTCTGTCCAATTACTTTTAAATAAATGACACTAGTGCTTCAAAAAACATTACATCTCACAGTTTGTTAAAAAAAAAAAACACATTGAAGTTTGTGGTTGTAGCGTGAAAATGAAGGAAAGATTCAAGATGTTTAAAAACATTTTGACACGGTCTTCGATGAGTCAGGCTCCTCAGTAAACGGTCCAGTCCTCCTGACCACCTTGTTGTTTGACACATATAAAAGCTGCAGGACACTGGGCCACCAGGTCCGGGTTTGAGGACGATAAGATTCCTTCAAGTATTAAATTCAGAGTTTACCCACCTTGGCATCTTGGTTTTTTATTGACGACAGAAGACCCACTGATTGGTCGCCCGTTGGGGGTGACACACCAGCAGTATCCGGTGTAGCTGTGGCACTGAACCTATAAAAGCAGGCTTTCAAGTGTTACTTTCTGGCAAAGTCCAAACAACAAATGGCTTCTCTGGGTAAATGTTTTGACTTTAATTAGGAATTCAAGCTTAATTTAAACGTTGCTCATTACCTCGCTGTAAGTGCCGTCAGGGTTGCATACGGGAACAAAGGCCTGCTTCTTGGCTTGTTGCTCTGTGTACTTCTTTTCTGCAACACATCTGGATGTTTCTGAGGAGAACACAAATCACAACAGTCACTAAACATCAGAGACGGCCATAAATCAGCCCAAAGCGTAGCTATTTTATTTTTTTAAATACTCCACAACTATGAAACTTGTATACTTAAAGAGTCAGAGGGAGATGCTGAATCTTGGAGATCATGAAAGAAAAACAGAAACAACGTCGGGGGAAGGAGGAGACGCAGGAGGGGGAAGTGGTTCAAGACATTTCGGAAGCTGCAGATGTTTGTGCGGCTGGGAGCCGAAGCAGGAACACGAGTCTTATTGGGAATGAGTCCGGAAAACCTGGTGGTAAAGCCATTACCAGGGGAAGCAGCTCTTTTTGATCCAGCCAAATATTCCAGTCACCCTAAAAAAAGGGCTGATGCATGAGGAAAACCGAACCCGTCCTTTAACGTCTGCACTGCTATCGCCTTACAGTTCAACCATCTGGATTGCAGGGCTTCTCTGCAGAAAATGCGGGTCGGGAACTTTTCACCTGTGCACACCTTGAGTTTTCACATGTTGCAGTGGGGCAGAGGCTCATCCCGTCATTCCTCAGGTGCCTCTGCTTACCTGGCCAGCAGCACCAGCTGTGCAAACACTCAGGAAAATGTGGAGCAGCGATGAGTTTGATGGTAACTTGTTGTGACACATCAGCAGCCTGCCAAGCAGTGCCTCTCTGGCTGACAGCTTCAAATCTCATTAAAACAATGACTCACAGTAAGTTAGAAACCATTCAGCACTCAGGTCAGCAGGGTGAAAGTCGCTGGCACACGTTTGAGCGTCCGCTAGACACTTGCTGGTGGTGCTGGGTCTCAGTCTGGAGGGTGGCCACATGTTTCAGGCGACACCGATGGGAGATGCAGGATGTTCTGGATGGAGGGAGCGCAGTGAGCTCAGGAGCTCTAAAGTTAGCTCCAGTGGAAAATCTAAAAAGCCGTCGTCCTCCGAGGCGAAAATGTCTGGAAAAAATGACGGGACACTAGAATCGTCTGAGCGTGGTGATAGGAAACAAATGTGGTGCCACTCTCACCATCCTTGAACACAATACCATCCCTGTGTTTTCAAAGCAGACCGGCCCTCTGGTTTATTTCTGCAGCCGACCCGCTCTCCGTCGCCGGGCCTTTCAGTGCAGAGGCAGGGGAGAGAGGAGGGAGGTAATGCTACTGATGCATGCATAACCAATTTCATGGACTCTTGTCTTTTCAGCTTCCTAGTTGGAAGCCCCTATTTAGCGTAGCGTCACTGTCCGCTACGTCCAGATGTCTGCTCAGAAAGACTGCCATGGAAACCCACCATGGGTACAAAATCGTTGAGCGGTTTTCCATCACAGGAGACTCTTTTGAAGGGTTAGGGTACGGCTTCTTCCTTCCAACGAGCCTCTGGCTTTTCATCCCTCACTAATAAATGTGTTAAATTCTCAAGGTTCTCATATTTTTTCACGGAACAAAATGCTACCTGGTTTTAAATGATTGTTTTACTATAAGTCTTGTTTGTTCACATTTATACTCAGTTTTCCTGAGTCTTTGCTTTCCAGAAGTCTGTTCAGTCCTCTGGTGAAGTGATAATGGATGCCACCTCTGTGGATCGATACTAAACCTGACTCAGCAGTGAAGTGCATCATCACGAAATAACAGCAAGACAATAACAAAAGGAAAGCACAGCCAACAGCAACGAGTGTCTGTGGAGCATTGACTGCAGCTTCAGTGGAGAAGTCTGGATGTCGGAGTGAAGAGAGGTGGGATTGTGATGTGATGCTTCACTGACTTCTTTTGAGTTCATAATTATAATTTTCAGCCATTTTTAACTTCCTGATTTACTGCTTCTGGCTTCTTCTGGTGCAGAATTATGACACACATCAGTGATCAGTGATGCAAACGTTTGATTAAAAGCAACATGATCGTTCAGACAGCAGATGATCTGAAAACAATGAGAACTGATGGAGCTAATCCGAATCAGTTCCACATATAGAAGTGGGATAGATCAAATTTTTGGGGGGTGAAATGATTGGGAGGGTCGTTCAGATGGCAGTGAAAATACATATTGGCAAAAAGATCAGATTTGGGTTGCACTCGACCGGAACGTAGCCTCAGTGCTGGTTTTTCCTAGTAAATAAACTAAAGTTTGTGTTTGTCAAACGCTGAAAAGGTTTGAGGGGAATGAATGGATCTGAAGCACAGAGCTTAACATCACTGTGATGACACCAGTGAGTCTTGGCAGACCAATACAGAGCTATAATCATTCAAACCAGTAAATAAGTTTCAAGTATATCAAATCATTTTATATTTATTGTATTAGCAAACAAAACTTCAAACCTTGGATCCATTCAGGCAGAATCCGCCCCTCTCCCCTCTGAATGCTCCTCCATCTCAAAGCTTTAATTGTACTGAAGTGGTTCTAATGCAAACCTTCCTGACCCCAAGAGCCCCCCCCCCAGGCAGCGCTGAAGCGTGACTCGTGACCTGACCTTTGCACGGCCCTCGGCTGACCTCCAGCTGGGGGTCGCGGCACTTGGCTCGGAGGAACTCGCAGCGAGATGTGAAGGTCCGGCCGTCAGAGGCACACAGGGGCTTCCGAGGCGCTCCGGTGCATTCCATGTTGCACTCCTTATCCTGATCCACCCGCAGAAACTGCAACAGTAACAAAGGAGCGTCAGGGAAACGTCGGACTGTCAGGGAAACGTCGGACCGTCGGGGAAACGTCAGACTGTCAGGGAAACGTCGGACTGTCAGGGAAACGTCGGACCGTTTCTGGGAGGCAGTAATCTCTGAATCATTACAGTCTGCAACAAAAACTGACAATTTTATGGGATTCAGTCAGGAGATGATGTCCTGTTCAAATATGTTATTATACTTACAAATAAGTTTTCAGCAATAAATAGAAACTGCCAGTTGAATTTCTTCTTCTACTGGCAGATTATTTAGCTAAGAAGATATTTTTTCTGTCTGAAAGTGGATCTCATACTTTCTCATCAATATTAAGGAATTATTGTCTTAAAACAGTCTTTTATTTCTTGTTGAAAATTCACTTGTATTAGCTTTGTCTTAATTCTAGTGTTGTAAATATTTGCACTAGAAAATAGAAAAAAAATAGTAAGATGTGTTTGTGCAGTGTACAATACATGATTTTCAGATTTTGTATTTTTTCAGTTAACTCAAGTGAGCCATTGATGATATTCTAATTCATTGTGATGCATGTGCAGCTGCTTTCAGGACAGAAGTCCTTGGAAGACGTCGTGCAAACTGTCCATCAGTCTTGTGAGAGGAAGACAAAGCAAAGCATTTGCTTCTTAAGACACAAAGAAGCAGAAACTAATCAGTGCAAAGTAAAGTCAACAAATGTGGCTGAGGTTTATTTATCTTCGTGGTCCTGCAGAAGACTTGACAGACACATCCGCTTGTCTTTGTCTGTACAAACACCTGCACAGGTATTCACCTGGCCTCACTGCTAAAGACGACCTGCTCAGCCATGAAAAGAGAAACAAGGACAGAACGCGTCGGATCACCTGAGTCAATGCCACCATTGTGTCTGCAGCAGCAGCCTGAAACCCCCAGAGATAGTGTGTGTGTGTGTGTGTGTGGGGGGGTGTGTGTGTGTGTGTGTGTGTGTGTGTGTGTGTGTGGAGGGGGGGCGGGGGGTGGCAACAAGCTGTGACTGCTGCAATAAATAAAAGACTGAATACATAACGCATCGCTCAGCTTTTCACCCAGTTTTTGTGCGATTCTTTTACTTTGGGAGGGATAATGAAATGGGTAAGGTGGAAAAATCCAAACTCCACGCCCGTTCCAACACAGGTGCAGTCACATTCAGCGATACAGACGGGAAGTGTCTGTTTCCTCCTGTTGAGACACTTCTCCTCTTTTGTGCTGAGAAATGCTCAAAATCTTCCTCCGTCACTTCCCCAAACCTTTCCCTGTCTTTTCCGCCACCGATCCGAGGCGTGAACCAGACAGAAACTGGAAATCAGAATCAGAGAAGATATTGTTCCAGGAAGAGAGCGGTCGGGATCATCAGCAATAAAAAGAAAATTTGTAGTGTCTGACATTTTACAAATGAAGGGAGAGATGAGAACTGGTGGCTGCCCCCTCCGCCCCCCTCATGACGACAGGTATGGCTGCAGGGCTGCATGCACCTGGGAGAGGGCAGGTAGGGGGGGTGGATTTGCCCTGGGCCTCAGTGGAGGTGGTGGGGGTCCCACAGCCCACTCTGTCAGCCCGGCTCATAAATCTTTGTGTGGAGAGATCAGAGTGGAAAACCCGTTCAGACACATCGAAGGAGAAGCCACGAGGGATTTGTGCTGAGACACATAAAAAAGTCACATTTTATGAGGCGATGCATATCAGCTTTAAATATGTTTTACAAAGACAAAGCATCACAGAGCGCTGATATCACAGGTGTGCACTGATGTCTCTTTTAGATCCTGAACCTAAAGGAAGGAGAAATTTGGTGTTTCTGGCTTGTAGAATCGATGATGAATGATGAGAGTTAAACTATGAAGCCAACGGCTTCACACAAAGAAATCTAAAAATCCCAGATCAGAGCGACTGAAAAACTCAGCTGCTGATTCTGGTGTGGGATTTTGGACGATCCGTCTCCCAGCATCCAAACACGTCTCATCATTTGAAGAGCTACTGCTGTGCTTTGACGTTTAAATAGGAATATAAAATACTGCACTGTTGTCCAGAGGTTTTCAGGCGGAGCAGAGTTTGATGTTTTATTCTGTCATTCACACCTCAGCAAACAAAACAGAATTTCTCGGTAAACAGAATGGAGTCAGATTAAAGTGACTAAACAAGGACAATGTGAACCCACCCTATAGTCTCATTTTCCGTCCCGATGTTTCTCCGTTTCCTGTTCTCATGACTTATCACACCATTCCTCTCGTCCTCCAGTCTCTCTCAGTTCCCCTTCATTCTATGATGTCTTTTGCAAACGCTCCAGTAGCCATACTGTGTGTGTGTTTGACCAAAAGGCTTGTGTTGGCCCCCCAGCTCTCAGTGCAGCAGCAACAGGCCCCCCAGCAGCCAGCAGACTGACAACCCTAACTGAGTCTTTCAGCAGCTCAGCATCCTGCTAAATGGTCACTATACAGCGCACACCGGAGCGCAAAACGCCTGCAGGTCTACCATAAAGCTTTGAGATCACAGCCTGGGAAAACACAGCAAGCCGTGAAATCAGCCAACCACAAAATCCGCCACCCAGATTTACCATCAGATTTCCTGCTAACAGCCGCCATGATGGAGTGGGACAACGCGAAGGACATGAGAACAAGAAGCTTTAGAGGGAAACAGCGGAGAAGCTCCTCCTGCTGTACTGAGGTTTCTGACCAACATGTTTCCTTCCAGCCAGTTCATCCCATTGCTGTGCGCTGCAGCATGATGATGAATGGCTGCTGTTTATGCACACTGCACAAGCTTCCACCCTGATTCATCAGAAAACCGTTCCATACAAGACAGGACACATATTGAGACTCAAATCTGCCCAAATCCTTTTCTTGTCTACTTCCAGACAGCTGCTTCTCATATTCTCAGTTTTTTTGCTCTTTCTTTTCAGGTTTTCTTTCTTTGTGTGATCTCACTTGGAAGATGCTGTTTGCATCTGCTCAAAGAACAGAAGAGGCTGGCCAGGGAACAACAGACGGCTGAAAGACGGCGAGACGTGCAAAGTGCGAGAGAATTTTTTTTTCCTCCCAAATCAGCCAGCATACAAATCAAATCCTATTACCTCCCCCGGCTCTGCAGTATTGTGGGGCTGAATGGCGTACAGCAGAGGCAAGCCTCCAGCGGAGAGCCCTTTGTGAGCCGATGAGGGCCCCGTGGGCTGGGAGGCCCCCCACTTCCAGCCCCTGAAGAAGCCCCTCACACTCCGGCCCTGCAGGGCCAGCGGGAGCCCTGGCCCAGAGCTGCAGCTAATATGCTAAATGGCCTTAGCAGGGGTTTCCCACATTGATGCAAGGAAGGGGAATCATTAGTTTCCAGCGCGGTGGAAAGGGAAGAAAGTGTCAGCCTCTAAGCAGCCTTTTATACCGACCAGAAAAAGATGTTTGAAGAAAGAAGACTTATTGTGAGCAGACGTTGATGGAGGAACGAAGACAAAGAGAACGTCTCTTTGCACAGGTGGGAGGCGTTCTGGAGGCACAATGGCCACTGAACCCATACGGAGCTTTGAAACAGACGTTCTCCATGTGCTTCACCATTTGTAAAGTCGGTAGAAAAACATCAGATAGTTTAGGTTTTTTTTCAAGTTTGAAAGAGTTTCTTTTCTTATGCTGTGAGAGATTTAAATGGCTATTGATTGGGGTTTTAAACTAGGTTGATTAAATGCGTATAAGTTAGGATTTTTTCACTTTTGTCTTCTTTTTATTCTTATTTAAAATGTGTCCATTGAGAAGCATTTGAATCTCGTGCTGTCGGCTGAATGACAGTAAAAGTTTTGTGACTTTGAAAAAGTATACAATTTTAGTCTTCTACAAAATAAATTAAATAAATCAAGTGTGGATTCAGAACCTGTCATCTGACGCTCCTAAATAAAACTTAGATTTCAACCAACTGTTCTTAAAAGACGTTTTCCTCCTGAAATGACAGAGGTCCGTAGCAGCTTTGGAGGAACTGCAGAGATTCATATGTTTGTGTTAAGAGCAGCTCCACCAATCTGACATTCATGGAAAAGTGGCAAAAGGAAAGTCATTTTTAAAGAGCATTTGAAGTGTGGTAGAAAACTAACACTGCACATCAGTGTGAACACCGCATCGGGCTGCAAGGGACCGGCTGTTGTTATTTTGTTCTTTTATTTATCAGTAGAAAACTTGCTAGAGGCAGAAGAAGACCGTAGACATGGGTGGAAGTCCAACACTAAACATACAGCGGAACAGTTTAGATAAAAGCATATTCCTCTGTTAAAATGACCTAGTCAAAGTCCAGATCAACATCCAGTTGAGAATATCTGGCAATGAGGCTTGACAACTCATATTCTGTGGAAGGGTGAGTTATAGTGTGAGGATAAAGTAGCAAAAGAGTCTCTGGATAAACCTCAAAATTTTTAGCTTTAAGTGCTAAGAAATGTGGCTTCGCTAAGTACTGAATCATTGAGGTTGAAAAGGAAAATTAGTTGGTAAAACCTGAGAACCATGTATCATCTTGATGCAGTTTGTCACATAAATCCCACAAAGTACACCACGACAAAATGTGGAAAAGTTTCTGAGGTATGAATAATTTTCCAAGTCACAACATATCACATTGAAATTTTCTTTTCTTTTTTTTTTCTTCTTTTCTGTGTGCATCCTTCTTTTCACACATCCTTTAAAACTCCCATTTCCCCCTGAAAAAAAAATCTGTCACGAATAATCCTGGAAAATATCCCACAAAATTAGCAGATTGCTCAGCTGTTAGCATGAAACCAGAACTGAAACAGTGAGTCAGAAGTCGATCTGCTGCTGCACATAGATATGAGTCCAACATGCAAATCAACAGGGATGCTTCTCATTCTTGCAGTTCTCCCTTCAAACTGTTGGATGTGATGTGATGTGAAAACACACCACAAACACATCTGTTCCTGGGCAACCGCTTTATGGCCTGAAAATCCTCTGATTCCATATTTGAAGCCGGAATCACGACACCCACTCACTGAGCAGATTTAGTGTGAGTGGATGTGTAAATTTTGGAGGAACGTTGGCTTGGTGAAACAATTCCTCCCACATTCCACCGCTTCAGCGCGCTGCCGCAGAGAGAGGATTTCAACCTTTTCACTCACAGGTTAATAACTCTTGGACATCTTAACGCAAACCGTAAATAATGTTCCTGGGGAGGCGGCTGCCACATCAGCCGGCCGGCGGTGAGGGGGGATGACCGAGCACATTCCTCTCCCTGCTAATCCTTCTTTGGCACTGTACCTGAACCTGATCAGGCCAATGAAATCCCACCTCCTCTCAAAATGCAGTTTTTTATAGCAGTTGATGGAAAAACTGAACTGTGTCCTGTGGCTGTAAACAATGCCATGTGCACCGGCTGCTCAGGCCCGTCGATCCGTGTTTCTGCTGCACATTTGCACATCAGGAGCATCAAACCATCCTGACTGTGAAAGTTTTTCTTTCACACTCAGGATGTGAGTGTGAAAAAATGTTGCCCAATTTTATTTTGATCAAGTTGTTCTATTTAACAAGATTGTAACCCGTGAACTCTGTTAGTTTGACTAACAGGAACGCTCCCCCGGCCAGCCCGTCTTTATGCCCCCCCCCCAAAATGCATGCAATTATCAGTAACAATAAATCCAGCAGAGTTATTAGTCCAGGTAACCTGCTCTCCCAGTACATAGCAACAAGCAAACTTGTTCTGGGCACAGCTGACAAATATGTTATTTTCTAGTTCTTGTGGGGTGAAGCGATCCGGACTAAATGTGTTCATCTCTTGTTCAAAATCTGAAATAACTGTACTAGTCAAATCTAATGAGGAATAATCTTAACTGAGCAGAGATGATTTAAAACAACATTTGAAAAAAATCAAGCTAAAATTTGTTTGGGATCCTTATTTTCCTCCATAGGATGAGCGATTTGCAGCGTTTTGCAGCGATTTGCAGCGTTTCGCAGCGTTTTGTGATGGAGTGTGTTTGGTATTGCAGAGGGAAGACGTCCAGAAGCAGGTGCTCATCCGATTCATAATCTGCCACTGCTGATTGCTATGCAAGATGAAAGACTGCCATTGTTTGGTTTTAAACATGCACCAAGCATAAAATTATGGTGCATTTCTGAACAACTATTATGTCTTACAGTTATTTTGAACATAATTCAACATTGCAGCATGTTGAGAATATCAAGAGGAAACCAGAACATCCATTTAACACAAATAGGTTATTGCTTATTTTGGGTGTGTTTGCTGAAGAAGGCAATCTGAAACACTTTTGTTAATTTGTTAATTAATCCGTTTTGTTTTTCACACACATTGTTATTCTTTAACTGAATTTTCACTGACCAAAGATGTGCCATGTTTTTGCAAAAATGTTTTAATGAGTTTAATCTTCTGAACATCAAGTGAAGTATGACATGCAGGCGGATTTAAATAAATTAGAAAATAGTTGAAAGTTGATTTATTGCAGTGTTTCAGTTGAAACAATGACATTTATGTATTGTACAGATTCATTATTAAGTTTTACTACGAAAACCTCATAATTCCGTTCATCAGAAAATGTGATTACATAAGACTAATAAAGGGAGGATTTATGTAAAAGTATAAAATTATCTCCATGCTTTCATATTTATGCAGAGGACTGCAGTCTGCCTCTCTGTGTGAACCACAAAAGGTCAATGCTAAAGAAGCTGGTTTAGTGGAGGGAAAACATGGTGGGAAAAGATGCATAAGCAACACCAATTACTGCAGCCTTGCTGAAACTGTGAATTAAAACGGTCCAGTTTTTACTTCTCAATTAAAAGGGGCGTTGACTGCAGATGGAGAAGAAGCTTCCACACACTAAACAAGACTTCCGTGCCAGTGATGGTTACAGTGTTATGTCATCTGCTGGGTTTTATGGAGTCCAGAGTCAGAGCAGTCTTCTCTCCGGACATTTCAGAGCACTTCATGTGAAGAGTTACTGACAAGCTTTATAGAGAGGTTGAACCTGGTGCACCAAAACCTGATTTAATGACACAGCTAACTCTAAATACCTGCCACCGCACAGAGGCAGTAATCCGTGCAGAATGCTGAGTGTTCAAGGACAGACTTTTCATAAGCTGACATTTCTGTGTGTCAGCTTTATTGGTCTTACGTAATCATTTTGTGATAAAACAGATTTCAATAACTGTAATTCAAACCAATCAAAATTTAAATCCAAACCATTATTGTTGTTGGTCATAAATGAAATAAAGTGACTCATTCTGTGCTCGTTGCGGCTTCATACCGTGAGAGCGGAGAACTTCTGAGCGCGTCCTGCGCACATCAGGCAGAGGAGAGCCAGCAGCGGCCAGACGCGCATCCTGACGCAGCGCAACAAGAAAAACTCTCCGCAATTACGCACGGTCCAAAATTCCCTGCGCTCCACTGCGCGAACTTCACTTCAGCACCAGAGAAATGAACGTGGAGAAAAGCGACAGAAAAAAGGCAAAAAGAGAAAAATCCACTCTGCCTCTTGCGGAAAGTACCTGCGGTGAACAGGCTGGTTGGTTTCGCTCCGTTTCCTTGTTTTCGTCTGCCAAAGCGTCTCTGTAGAAACTCTCCTTATTTCTGGCAGAGTAATACCCCCCGTCACCCCCCCGCAGCCCTGACCTTTCCCCCTCCCTCAGTCTCTCTCCTTCTCTCTACCTCTCTCCCTCTTTCTCTCCTCTTTCAGATCCAGCCTCCACACCCCTTTCCCTCCTGATTCCTTATCGGGATGCAGGCAGCTGTGCAGCCGGTGGGCAGAAAGCAGGCAGGTAGGAGGTAGGTGTAGGTTAGTGACTCCGTCTGCTGCTGGCATGGCAGCCAAACACGTCAGGTATTCTTGTCTTTCCCAACTCACTCAAAACCGCATTTTTCCTCTATTATGATGATTTTCACTCAATAGATAAAAAAAGAGGAGACGTCAGAGAAAAAAATGTGAGTTTGGGACACAATCTGTCTGGATGGGATTGTTTATGGATGATTTCTGAGTTTGAATGAATATCCTCAAGGGAAATCTGGACACAGTTAGAAAAATTCCCAAAATATCCAACAATCTTCCATTCAGAGCCTAAAGACAAACCAAAGAAAATCTGAATCTGACCACCAACCCCAAACTAACTCCAGATCTGAACTACCATCATGTGGAAGTTCAGGAACTTCACTTCAAGTTGAAGTTACCATGAACTGAATGTTAATCTGAGCAACTGAACGATCCTCACCATCCGAGCATCCAATTAGGACACCTATCTGCTGCTGTGACGCCACCTAACGGTATTTTGGAGTAACAGCTGATGGAAGATCGTGATCACTTTAGCCTTCAGTATAATATTTTACACTATGTATTATTTTAAAGACAAAATTTGTCAACTTTTTCAATTAATTTTGAATGTTAATAAAACAGATGCACACTTTTGCTGTTACTTCTCAAGCATTTTTACATTCTGTTAGAGAAAACTTTTTGGACTTTATGTGATGAAGCAAAGTAGAACACAATTGTGAAGTGGAAGGAAAACGATACGTGTTTTCTTTTTTTTTCTCTCACATAAAAATCCAAAAATGTACATCAAGCCCCATTTTTCCTATGGCTGTGAATAATCCTGCAACATGTAACATGAAAAAATTATGATGATACAATAATTTATGTATTTAATGATCTATTAAAATAACCAGGTAATTATATGTGTATTTATTAACTAGATAACTCATTCTTTACCGGGTTAATTCTCCTCCCCTAATTGTTTTTAAATGAAAAACTAAATTAATTCGAATAAAATCGTGTTTCAAACATCCTTCATCCCACAGATGCCTGGAAATAAGCTTAAGATTAATTGTAAAGGAACTTCCAGATATCAAAACGTTCAACTTGGCATTCATCTGCCCAGAGACTACAGTTCCCACAATGCTCCACTGCTGTGTTTCTGGCTTACGTCACACCACGTGCTTTCCGCTTCCTCCCGTCTCTCCAGCCCTAGTTGCGTGGTTTAGCGGCCTTAGCTTGTTGGGTTCCGCTGCTGGCCGGTTATTCTATTAATCTGCGGGTTTGGATCGATTCCCACCAGAATGTCGTACCACGAAGAGGAGGAAGTAAGTATTTATGATCGGCTCGACATACTCTAAGTCTGATTTTGAAATATTTGTGACACACGGGCTAGCCGCTTAGCACCTAGCAGCAGTTCCAGCCGGTGTAACTGTAGCTGCTAGCTAATTAGCATGAGAGACAATACTTCTGATTCTAATGGAGTAAGCCTCATCTATGAGCTGTAACTAACTTTAAGAAGGTTGAGATAGATGTGGAGTACAGTAAACCGACGCTGCTGTTTACTGTACCTGTACTGCTGCTTGACAAATATTCCAGCATCACTAAATACTTAATAACGTCTCTTTCTCCACAGTACGATCCTTATGCCTACTCAAATGACTACGATCTGCACACAGGTAAATATACGAGTAAATGTTTGAGCTGTTTGTTTTTAATCGGAATAAATTGATATAAATCAAAAATACATCAATGTGTTTTGGAAATTGTGAAATGATCTTAATCAATGAATTCAAAAGGGAAGCTCTATGGTTGCTTAAAATTCAGTTTCAATTTTTACTTTTTATGTTAAATTACTGATAAAATCAGTAAAAAATAATGTTTCTATCTAATTGAATTGGATTTTCCTGCAGTTGAACACCTGAAGCCTCTAAACGAAGTTCTTCTATGTGCAGGTGATCCTAAAGCAGATCTGGCGTATGAGCGGCAGTACGAGCAGCAGACCTACCACGTCATTCCAGAGGTCATCAAGAACTTCCTGCAGTATTTCCACAAAACCATCTCTGACCTGATTGACCAGAAGGTTTACGAGCTGCAGTCCAACCGCGTGTCCAGCGAGAGCATTGAGCAGAAGATCTACGAGATTCAGGACGTCTACGAGAACAGGTGAGCCTAAGGCTTCATAGAGACAGCCGAGGCGTGTGTGTGTTTGTGTGTGTGTGTGTGTGGGGGTGTGTGTGTGTGTGTTGGCATGAAGTACGTTTAATCTTGATTTGCTTTGCTTCTAATCAGCTGGAACAAGTTGACTGATCGTTTCTTCAAGACTTCCCCCTGGCCTGAAGCTGAAGGCATCGCTTCGCTTGTTGGCAATGGTGAGAGCATCATCCAATCAGATGACAGTTCAAACCGGAAGTTGACTTCACTGCCTGAAGTTTAATCAGACCGAACTTCGTTTGTTCTGGCTCAGTCAGAATTACCAAAATTATTTCTATTTACTCAAATAATAATGTATTTTATTATAATGAGATTTATTAATCTTTTGAAAATCAGAAGTTTACATTGTGAGTGATTTCTTTCTTGTTGTGACTCGATGGGGAAGTAAAAAGAAATCAGCCAAGGTCTCAGGATGGTGTCTTCTCATACTGTGTATGTAAATATCTGGTTTAACTGCATAATTGTTGTGTTTTATTAATGAAATGCATCAAAATTAGTTTTTCTTGGAGTTCTTCAGTGTGAAGAAATGTTTAAATGGATCATACAGTTTGAAATACCTGTGGTACACTAAACTGTAGACTTCTCCTCTAAAGGTGTTACTTCCTGCTCCTGTAAAGCTGATTTTGGTGTTTGTCATTTGCACAGATGCTGTGTTCCTCATCCTCTATAAGGAGCTTTATTACAGACACATCTACGCTAAAGTCAGCGTGAGTAACGGCTTGACGTTAACGTCTGGTCGGGTTCTGGAGCTGCAAACATTCTGTCAGAACCGTCGTCTCTCTGTGTGTCATTAGGGTGGACCCACTTTGGAGCAGAGGTTCGAGTCGTACTACAACTACTGCAACCTCTTCAACTACATCCTCAGTGAGTGCAACCGTCCTGCTGCTGTAGCTTTACCTGTAGATGCATCAGTTATATGACAACATGTGGCTGTGAACAGATGCAGATGGCCCCGCCCCTCTGGAGCTGCCGAACCAGTGGCTGTGGGACATCATCGATGAGTTCATCTACCAGGTCTGCATCATATTACGAACTTTAATCATGGAATAAAATGATAAAATTCTATAGTTTGTGTTTTATTTAGGGATGCATCCATCCACTTTTTTCTCTTCCAATCTGAGGTTTATTTTCGCCCAGTACCGATCCGATCAAAAAAACAACTGAATTGACTTCGAATGTTTTTTAACACAAACTTAAATTACTGAATTACGCATTTATTTGACAACTCTGAATCAGTAAAGTACATTTAAATACACCAACAACTATACTGCCCAGTATTCACGGTATACTGTGAATATACCGTTCACAATAATTATTCCATTAATTATTGCAATAAACATTTATTGTTTTGAGAGCATTTTAAACTAATTTAGTGTGATTGGCATAATAATGCAAGAATACATTCTCAGAGGTCAATAAACTTTAAATTTTGATGAACATTTAACATTGGACCTGGAAGACATTTTAAATATCTAAAATAAATAAAAAACTAAATTAATTAGAAAGACACCAGACTGAAGACTTGTCATCCAGTTTTTGGTAGAACAGAAGAAAAATGATAAATAATGCAAAATGAAATTTAGTTCATTTTAATTGATCGTACAATTAATTGATTTATTACTTTCTGTGAAAGGAATACAACAAACCTTTCAATTCCTAATTACACTTTCCTAATTCAGAAAGTCTAATTAGTAATTCTAAATATAATGTAAGATAAATAATAAAGCTTGATGTGCTCTGTCTATAAAGCACAGAACTAGACAGAATAGATGTGCCCTTATGGATCGGGACTCATCCAGATAACATCTGATCAATTCATGTCTAGTTTTATGAAAACAGGAACTAAAATGCCGAACCTGCTCCGTTTCCTCCACAGTTCCAGTCCTTCAGTCAGTACCGCTGCAAAACAGCCAAGAAATCTGAGGAGGAAATCGAGTTTCTGAGGAACAACCCAAAGATCTGGAACGTCCACAGCGTCCTCAACGTCCTCCACTCCCTGGTGGACAAGAGCAACATCAACCGGCAGCTGGAGGTTTACACCAGCGGAGGTTAGCTCATGCTCTGGTGTTAGATGTAGACGCAACGTTTAAAGCAAAGGAAACATCGATGACTGAAGGCTGTTACCCATTGGTCGGCTGCAGGAGATCCAGAGAGTGTTGCTGGGGAATATGGCCGCCACTCCCTGTACAAGATGCTGGGCTACTTCAGCCTGGTGGGTCTGCTGCGGCTGCACTCCCTGCTGGGTGATTACTACCAGGCCATCAAAGTCCTGGAGAACATCGAGCTCAACAAGAAGGTGAGAGAGAGACTTCTCGATGGAGAGATTTGTTGGTGTTCAGCAGCTTCATCGCACTTCCTGTCCGGCAGAGCATGTACTCCCGCGTGCCGGAGTGCCAGATCACCACCTACTACTACGTAGGATTCGCCTACCTGATGATGCGGCGCTACCAGGACGCCATCCGAGTGTTTGCCAACATCCTGCTCTACATCCAGAGGACGAGGAACATGTTCCAGAGGTCAACCTACAAATACGAGATGGTCAGTACAGCTGAGATGGTTTCATTTTAGTCATGTAAAGTGATAGGATTGAAACTTTTCATGGTCTGGGATGTTTTTAGATCAATAAGCAAAACGAGCAGATGCACGGCCTCCTCGCCATCGCCCTCACCATGTACCCCATGCGCATCGACGAGAGCATCCACACCCAGCTGAGGGAGAAGTACGGAGACAAGATGCTGCGCATGCAGAAAGGGTGAGAGACGATGTGGGCTAAAAGCATTTTTCCCCTGGGAGACGAAAACGGCAAATTCATACCACTGGAAAAATACAAATTTGCAATTTTGCAAATTTAGGCAAAATCAAAGCATGGCAAAGCATAACCATGAGTTATAATAAAAGTTATGATCATAATTATTTCATATTTTCCTCAAAAATCTTCAAAATCTTTGGGTTTAAGTGACTCACTTCCAACTGTAGGTGGCAGTATTTCTGACTTCTATTACTGCTATTTTCACACAAACGTGGCTTAGTCTCCACTCCTTCTGATTATTATTATTAACCAGTACTGCAGTGTTTCCTGTCAGTTCTTCATGGACGTTGTTCTGTTCTCATTTCAGAGACCTGCAGGTGTTTGAGGAGCTGTTCAGCTTTGCCTGTCCGAAGTTCCTGTCGCCCGTGGTGCCAAACTACGACAACGTTCACCCCAACTACCACAAGGAGCCCTTCCAGCAGCAGCTCAAGGTGTTCGCTGAGGAGGTGCAGCAGCAGGCTCAGCTCTCCACCATTCGGAGGTGATGGATGTTTAGCATCTCGTCTCCAGTTTGCACAGCAGCTGTTTAACGCTCCTGTCACCATGCCGACAGCTTCCTGAAGCTGTACACCACCATGCCAGTGGCCAAACTGGCGGGCTTCCTGGACATGTCGGAGCAGGAGTTCCGGATCCAGCTGCTCGTCTTCAAACACAAGATGAAGAACCTGGTGTGGACCAGCGGCATCTCGGCGCTGGACGGAGAGTTCCAGTCTGCATCCGAGGTCGACTTTTACATCGACAAGGTAAAAGTTCTACTTCCTGTTTCTGTTTACAGAGCCGTGAAAAAGTCTTCACACCCTGACAGTCTTCTTCTGTTTGCTCAAGATTTTTAACTCATTAAACAATAAGGTGAATATGCAATTTATACATAATAAAATAAAACAACTCAGATTTTCAGTTTAAAAATACTGATATTTACTGTAAAGCTAAAAGTATATCTGGCCCCCAGGCTGCGCTCCGGAGGCCTCTGTACTTAAATTGAATTAAATTGAATCGAGTTTGGCTCTGCCACTCCAAAACATTTGCTTTTCTACTGTTTTAAAATATTTCTTTTTGAGCTCTTTCAGCCATTGCAGGTTTTATATGTTTATGGTTTGGTGATAATCAGGTCTGAGTTCAACTGGAGAAATTAAACTCAACTTCCTAAAAATGTGTTTTCTTTATTTAAAAAGTCAATTTTCACTTGAGTAGGTAGTTTCCTTTTACCTGATGCCCAGATTAGTTTGAAGTTTTTTCCTTTAACAATTAAAATCCTCAATTGGAGACGGCTTTTTTCTAATTACTCAGGTTGACTTTATTGGTCTGAAACATTAAGTTGGACAAAGAAAAGCAGAAACAGCAGCAGAGATGTGTATGGAGGAAAATATCTGTAATTGAAAGATGGTGAAAACCCCCAGCAATTTAAATGAATTTAAACACAAACATATGCCTTTTTTTATATATATGTTTATGCATAAAGTTTAATTGTAGATGAAAAACGGTTTTATGTTTACAGGACATGATCCACATTGCCGACACAAAAGTTGCTCGTCGGTACGGAGACTTTTTCATCAGACAGATCCACAAGTTTGAGGAAGTAAGTAGATTCTATAAAACTGGACTAGGAACGTTTTCCAATATTTAAAAAGAAACACATTGCATTTATTTCTCCTTTTGTTTCCTGCAGTTGAACAGGACGTTGAAGAAAATGGCCATCACTGGCACCACCACGGCGACAGGAACCGCCACCAGCCGATGAGACCGAGCAGCAGAGAAACAAATCCTCTTAGTTTCCTCATGAAAAACTTTTCTATGTTACCTGGAAACAATAAAATTATGGAGTTATCCGAAACAATCTTAACTTTTTATGTCTCTGGTGCACATTTATAATTTTGGACCACTGGGTGGCAGTATTTCCAAGCTGTTGTACCTACTTGTTTTTATTAAAAAAGGTATTTTACAAGTATTTTCCTCTGAACAAATTCTGCTTTAGAGGATTCTATCAGAAGGTCCAGCTCAAATTATTTATTTAAGTTTGATGTTTTATACAAATCTTTTAAAAAATTAACTAGCTAAAACTTATCCAAATGAACAAAAAGGCAAATATAATACCGTGTGTCTCAAATGTTGCTTCATCAACCATTATGACTCCAGGTATTAAGTGCTTTGCTCAGGTTTCGTCCTGGTGGTGCATCAGGCATCATATTACTGCAGACACTCGAATCAAGAGACCATTTGCATGTTTTAATTAGCACAGATCATCCCACAACATTTCCCAACACAGATCTCATGGCTGGTGACAACAGTAATAAAAAAGGGAAACAAACAGGAATATAAAAAGTTTTTTTTTTTTCCAATACACACCACTCAACAGAAACATCTGTTATACAAGGGAAACAAATGGACATGTCACCATAGCACTATATACTCATACGCCAAACATCCAACATGACTTCCTTAACAGTTTTGGTAAGACAACATTTTTCTTCAAAAATATCTTTTGATTCAATGTTTTTTTGTTTTTTTTTAATAGAAAAATAAAAATAAAGCGAAATTTCTCACTTTGAGCTTGACATTGAGTACCCCACCTCACCCCACGTGGCAGTGTAAAATCACTGGGCACATTGCCATCTTAACGTCTATAAAAAATGTTATTTGCTTTTATAAATATTTTGTTTTTGATAAAACCTTGTTTTTCTCTCCTGTCCACCATGTATTTGGAAAGTCTTGTTTCTGTGCAGATCAATAATAACTTCCCAAGAGTGTTTTTCAAGTGTTTTGCTTCCATCAGGAGCTTCTTCGCCCTCATTCTTCTGTGATTTGTGTAAAATCACTGAGAAGACAATGAAAAATTTCTCTATTGCCAAACTATTGAAACCTCTATTGCTGTTCCTGTCCACACTACCACTGACTGCAATCATGTTGCCAAAGCAATTCTGTAAAAATCTGCCTGATTATTTAATGTTCTCAGTTTCCCTTCAGAGGCCATCTGCTGGTCTGAGTGTGTGTAGACTGATGTGTGTGTGTTTTTGTGTGAGTGTCTGCAGTCCAGGCATAAGTTTCAATAGGATTTGTGAGAATGAGGCACCTTTTAGATGAGTTTAAGGTCATGGTTGGAGCAAATGTTCTCCCTCCATCTTGTTCACTCAGCATTTTAATGACTGCAAGGGAAACCTGTTGTCTTGCTGAAGACGGGGGTCCAGCAGGTGGATTAAAACTCTACAAACTGGTGCTGTGACCATTTTCATCAATGAAAGAGCCAGTCAAACCAGCTGAGTGTGAGTCTCCTCTTGCAGGATGTTTCACTGAAGCACTGGCTGAAGAGTTTCCCTAGACTACAAACACTTCCCCTCCAGTCCTTTTCAGGAGGATGGAGGCACAAGGACACACACTAGTTGCCCTCAGACCAGCGAGGCCTCGGCTAGTCATAACTCTGTGATCTCCAGGGGACTCTCTGACAGGGTGTCCCCGTCCTTGTGGCGGTGCATCGGGGTGGATTTAGCCGACTCTGTGCGAGCGTTTCTCTCTGAGTATAAGCCGCCATCTGCGTTCAGCGCCTCTAGAGAACGTGCCAGAGCCCGCTGGTCGTCCTCTGGCAGGCTGTTGAGATCTGAGGTCAGGAGGGTGCCGGTGCTGCCATGGACCACATGGACGCCTTCAGGCCCCTTTAGCTCCACGGGAAGCTTGTGCTTGAACCGCAGGGTGCCGCGTCCGCCACCCAAGTCCAAATTCTCATCCTCGTCCTCGTCCAGATCACTCTGGATTAGCTTTTAGAGACAGATAGAGAATGAGAGTCAGTAAAATAGTTTGTGGTTAGGCACAGAAGGTAGTCAGGAATACATACGTAAGAAAAAGAAAGTACTCTCCTCTCATTGCCCTTTTCCACTAGTGCCAGCTCAGCACAGCTTGACGCTACAAGGGGTTTCCACTAATAACAGCTGTGTGGTTCAGGCCGTTTTTAGTTCCTATTTCTCTGGAGTTGCAAGTGTCCAGAGTCGGGATGATGTCACAGGTCTGTCTGGTTGTCTCCCTTGTTAAAATTTGATCTACCATTTATAAAAACTTGTGAGCTTGTACTACTTTTTGGACTCTTGGACCAACTATCTATATGGCAACCCCACCAACTAGAATTGTTAATCATTTGTGATGGAAAACCCTCCCAACTGCATGTACTAATAGAGCCAGCTTTAGCTATCCTGGTATCGGTAACATCTGTTAGACTTTCAGCTGGTGCAGTTTGCTGTGTGTAACCTGTTCAGCTCTCACCTGTGGGTGAAGAAAACACTGCACAACCTTCTTCTTCACAAGATGAAAACATAAATGGCAGCATCAGAGTTTAGCATTTGTAGGATTTCTTTTTTGGTACTGTAAAAAATCTTGAGTTATTTGTCCCGTTAACACTGGACTTGCATGATTATTTTGGCCGTATTTACCCAGAATGCCCTGGACTGTAGTCCACTTCCTGGTTTTTGAACAATCTCCAGACTGCTTAGTGTTCACATATGCATTCAAACCGCCCCAGAGTTCACTTCAACCAAACCTAGAGCTGTGTTTGTAGGCAAACCAGAGTTTAGTATGCATTCACAGCTTCCCAACTGGTCCAGACTTCCCAGGCAAACCAACTGGAGTTGGATGAAAGCGACTGAACGGGCTGGTCTGAATGCGCCACAAATGTACAAACCACACATTCCACACTTTATCTGACAAAGATGAAGCCAAGAACATAAATCCTCAGATAATCAGTTTCAGCAACAGTATCTCAACAATCTCACTTTTTCCTTCCTCGTGTTGTTAGAAATGAATTTCAGACTAATTAAACCGGTTTCTTCAGTTCAGAGGTTTGCAGACATTTCCGTCACGGCGGTTGTTGACCCAGTTTGTGTCTGGCTTGAACCTGAGAAGATAAGACGGCTTCATCTGCTATACAGTAAAATACAAATATAATCGTCTCAATGGCAACTTGCTCTGGTTGCAAAGCAAGCCCAAATCACCACTCCTCTACCACCGTGTTTGATAGTTGGTATGAGTCGTTTGTGCTGATGTGGTCTGTTTGGGTTTGTCCAAAAAAGGTGCTGAAGATTGAAGCATGAAATATGTACAGTTCTTTGTTCTTGTCTTCCTAAAGAACACAGTTACACAAGTCTTGTGGTTCATTCAGATGCAGCTTTGCAAACCTAAATCATGCTGCAAGAGAGGACAGGGTTTTTCCCGACAGCCCTCTCAAAGAAATCATACCCGTTGACTCTTTCCAACTGTGCTAGATCACTCAGTTGGTGTTTTGCATTTTCTTTGAGCGTTGCACTGTCTGCTGAGTCATCAAGTCCTGGGAAAATCATCAGCTGTCCTAAATATTCTCCACATTAGATTGTTTGTTGATGCCTTTCCATCTTGGGGTTGTGTTCATTATGTTTTAAAGAAGCAAAAACCAAATCTTTTTGAGGTGTTCAGACTTGCTGATGAGGAATTCTTATATCCTACAGAAAAAGCAAGGGTGTACTTTCCATTTTGGCTTCATCTCTGTATAATCTACAATGACACTGAAGAATCAGCTTCTTTCTGTAATCTCATTTATAACCAGAAAAAGAGCATGTACTTTCTTTTCTTCATACGTGTATACATAGATATGTTTGAAAATGCAAAAGAAGGAATAATTTCATCTGAAGAAATGTGAAAAGTAAAAATACACAAGTGTGGAACATAGATTAAGAGACGGATCAGAGGATAAGCAGAGTTCTGGTGCACATCGAAGAGAGTAAATGCACCATCTATTGAGAAGAGGGATGAAATGACAGTATTTTTAGACATCTTGTGTTAAAAGTCTTGCAAAAAGAGCCGATTCCAGACATGAAGCAGAAGTAGTAAAAATGTGCACCGTCAGAACAAGAGAGAGGGAATCAGAAGAACAGCTGGATCACTCTGAGTGAAGAAGACCAGCAGCAGATGCAGAGAGTTCAGCGGTTTTTCTTCCAGCCCACCTCAGTAACTGATGACTTATCTCCTTCTCCTTGGCCGGTGGAAACGGTGACGAGTCGGGCTGCAAAGAGCTTTTTCAGCCTCAGATAGTCATCCAGAACCACCTTCAGTAGAGAACCCTGACAGGACGGCAGTTAGGATCAGACAAACTGACACAATCTGCCCCATAAGCCCGAACTTCAACCCCTGAACCCCCAGCCTGCAGTCAGGACATGACTGACTGTCTTTGACGCCATCACTCAGTGCTTGCTGATTGGAGTTAGGATGAGTAGATACATCAATGTTTCTGCATGTTTGCTTCTCTTGATGCGTCTTACCTTGATGGGCCCTTCCCTCATAATCTGACCCAGTTTAGCGATGTTGTCGTACTCCTGAATGGCGGCTCTCAGGTAGCGATCGTCCTCTGGTCTCGCTTGAGGCTCGCGCCCAAAGGTGCCCTAAAAGAAAAAACACACAGTCATCATAGTAATCAATTTTGGATTACCAACTATTATTGTACCAATTATTGTTCTAGGAAACACTGAAGTATTAGTCCATCCTGGAAAGGAACAATTCAAAGTAAGCCATAAATCCCAGACTGTAGGATTAAGCAGGGCGGTGAAGCCAGATGAATGTTAGTACTGACGTGTGTGCGCGCCGGGCTGTTCCACAGGTCAGTGATCTCACTCAGGTTCTCCGGCAGGTCGTCTTCATGATCAGCCTGAGCAGCAAGCTCCAAGTTACGACAGAATGGGTCCATCCACACGGGATTCGCTCTGCAGGGAGAAACGTGTAACTAACTCCTAAATCAACTCTTTTAATGAAGAAAGTACGCCGCTCAGGACACAGCGCTCACCCCTCAAACGAGTACTTGTTAGTGTTTGGCATATCCAGAATATCCATTAGACCTTGGTTTCCTGCATAGATAAACGAAATAAATGTAAAAGCTGTTATGCATTAGTCCCAAAGTAACGTTTGCCAACAGCTAATAAGGCTGTGTGTAAAGCGACCCACTCACCTGTTGATCCTGCAACAATAGCTTTAAGCTTCCTCTGGTGTCTGCAGGAGAAACATCAGGAGAAGATAAAGACGTTAGTTTGCAGCTCAGACTGACGGATTAAAACATTTGCGCCTTGGCTGCTTTTAAATCACCCCGCAATCCGCATTGAAAAGAGATCTACAGTGGAAATATCTGCAGGATTCTTACACTCTGCGATAATGCCAGTTCATTGTTACAAACAAAATCCCCGCCAAGCACAGCAGCACGGCCAGGATAATGATCACCAGCTGGGAAAGTGAAAGAAAACAGAAAACCAGCAGTGAAAATCTTCCACAGTGTATGAGCTCATGAATGGCGGCTGTCTGCAGACCTGCAGGGTGGAGATGTCATCGGGCAGTTTGTCACCGACGGCAGGCTGAACGTCCACCACGTTGTACGTCCGGAACAAACTCCTCAGCTGCTCCTTGTTCTCATCGATCATCCGGATGACTCTAGGAACACACAGCACAGTTCATAGTCGTTACGACCAGAACCTAAATGACCAGAACCTGAATGATCACAGGACTTAAAGGTGAATAAAAACCTTTCCACATCCAGGATGGTGTTGGTCTGATTGTTGACGACGTGGATCAGCATGTCGGTCTGAGAGTAGCTCACTCTGCCCTTCTTGTCCACATGGAACTGCAGATTATGACATATTAAAATATCACACACAGTGGCCATTTTTTCCACAATTTGCTTTATAATAAAGTCTTCAGTGTATTTTTATTGGAACTTTTTCTGCCAAATCCCATCTTACCAGCTACTTTTACTTTAGAAAGAGGCAGAATCAGTTCAATTGCCAGTCAACTTTTATCAATGCATTTTTGACCAACAGTCAAATGTATTTTGACCAATAAAATGCATCAGAATCTGGCAGCTGGGTTGTGTTGCTGTCAGAGTATTCATCTTGCTAACTGCTAAAGTGAGTTTTCGTCCTGGAAGCCATTTTGTTCAAAAAGGAAATGGAAGAAGATGTTATTGGGGCAGTTTGTCACCTTGAGATGATAAACACACATACAGGCCTTTCACAGTAATCAATAAATCAATTAATCACATGATACTCTTTGAAAAAGTAACTTGATTACTTCATGAAAAATTCATCCATCAGCTAGAAAATGTGCGTCTTTCTTTTCCCTCCATCGTTTACGTTTGTGTCAAGGAAAAAGAAGAAAGCAACAATTCATGTTTACAAAAAAAATTACAAATATAGTAACACAGGATGCATAACTTTGATCTGATTATTGGATTGTAAGTAGTTAGATTACACATTACAAGGGGTAATTAGAGTAATGTGTTGATGACATCATCGTTTGGCATTTCAGCTCAAGCTTTTTACGGATCTGTCTGATAAACTTGTTCCTCTTTTTCAGCTTTGCTTTATTACATTTTATTCAAACCTTTTGCTTTATAAAGGTTGAGACTCTTTGAGAACATAAATTATCTCAAATGTTCCAACATTATGTAAAATAAATGTAAGTACATGCCACAATTTTATTTCAAAAGCCTTTCTTCTTTCTAGCAGATAAGCAGAGATTTGCTGCTTTCTTTTGGTCCGACACAAAAAATCCCAACAAAATACAGATGAGTACTTTTTAAGACTGTTTATTAAAAACAGAGAGAAGATGAGGAAGTCTTGCCTGAATGTCATCCAGGTTGACGATCGCTCCGGTGATGTTGGACAGCAGGCTGATGAAATTGTCCTGGTTCTCGCGGACCCAGTCTGGTATCTCGTTAAAGACGATCTTGACCCGCTGGTCGTCTCGGAGGATATAGATGTTCACATTGGTGGTGGCACTGTGGCCGGCGAAGTCACAAGCCAAGATCTCAAGCTGAAAGTAGCCTGGATCGTAAGCTGTGAAGAGGTCGTAGGTTCGGATCATTCCGTCCGTCAAACCTGCGGCGACATGGGAAAGGAAGCGAGTGGGAGCCAAACTCTCACACGAAGGTCCAATTATTGTCATTATGTGTTCCAAGCCGTGAGGAATCAGCTGCACATGCTGGAGGAGCCGAACAGATCCACAAACAAAAACATCCTGAAATGTTGCTTGTTTTTTGGAACATTTTTCTATTCTACAAACACACAATTGCCAGAAATATGTGTGTTTTTGACAAGCAGTCACATATTATAAGTGCAGTAAGAGGTTTTACTTCAGTCTGAACTCAATCAGACCCACATCAGTTAATCGTTCGCTGGAGCATTGAATTAAAGTAGGAGCAGGAACAGCAGGACAGTCACTGACCCTTCAGTGTTTGGAGAACACCAGGACTAGATTTTAACGTTCACTCCAAACAACCCCATCTTTTCAAAGAATCTGCCAGAAACTAGATCTAATGTTTACTGACTAAACTGTGATTTCTCACCAATGGTGAAGATGTTGCCCACATCCTCGCTGCCGTTGCTCTGGGTCTGGAAGTAGCGGATCGTAACGATGTGGTACTGGACCACGCTGTTGTTCCCGAGGTCGTTATCTGTAGCCACCAACCTGATGAGATCTGAGCCAACTTTAGCATTTGCTGCTACGCCTGAAACAAAAGCACAAACCAAAGGTTAGTCTGGTTTTGTACCAGACGATGATTCAGCAGCA
This sequence comes from Poeciliopsis gracilis, assembly GCA_911649635.1. NCBI lineage: Eukaryota > Metazoa > Chordata > Actinopteri > Cyprinodontiformes > Poeciliidae > Poeciliopsis > Poeciliopsis gracilis. Next base: position 7,869,615 of record CAJVRI010001154.1, read on the forward strand.
GCATCTGTTACCTGCTGTGTATTCTGTCTTAGCAAACCGTGGCGTCTGGTCATTTATGTCCTCGAGTTCGATCAGGATTTCCAGAAGGCTCGGGTCTAGAGCAGGGTCCAGCGCTTTGGCCCGTAGTGACCTCTGACCTTTGGGAGGGGTCCAGCTCCTGTTGCTGGAAGCCTTGATGATGATGGAGTAGGCCGGGATCTCCTCTCGGTCCAGATCCTTCAGAACCTTCAGCTCTCCATCAAGACTCAGGCCGAAGTTTGCTTCATTGTTTCCTCCTTCAGCAGGACATGAAACAGATTTCTGTGAAGATGGATCTTTGTAAATGTCTGCGTTATTCTTTTGCTTTTGAAGTGCGAATGCTTTCATGTGCTCAGACAATACGTTCAGGAAAACCACTTGAAACCAGGATGAAATCACCATAGATAAATTAATATTTTCATAATGAAACACAAAACATTTCTTGTACTTAAACACATTTTCTATGTATCTGTACTTTACTTAACTAGATTTAATTGAGGGTATTTTGGACCTTTACTCCTCTGTATTTCTGTAATGTTGATTTACAAGTTGCATTCACATCACTAGTCACATTGTTTTTCTTTTTGTTTACTTGAAAATGTTTACTGCAGTTAAAATAACATTGTTTTTTTGCTTCTTGTTTAATGAAAACTTTAAAATGTATAATCATTCGACTTTCTTATTAGGATTATTGACATTTAAGTCTGCAGATCATCTCTGAATTTCTGATGCACAGAATCATAAATCAAAGTGTAAACAAATCATAAACCCAATAAAAACATGCATTCATGCCTTATCTGCAGCATTATTCTTTGAAATGGCACAATACTATTAATATATTAACACATACAGTTAAAGATATCATTGGATTTTTACTAGAATACAGTTTTGTTTGTTTATTTGTACTTTTATTTAAGGGCAGAGTTTGAATGTTTCCTCCACCACTGGAGAAAACATTGAATGTTTCATACCTGCAATAAAATAGTAGACGATTGCGTTGGAGCCCTCATCAGCGTCCACAGCTCTGGTTACGTTTCCCACCACGGTACCAGAGGGAGAGTGTTCTGGTACCGTCAGCTTCTGGTAGGGTAAGCTGCCACGCTGCGGAGAAAACGAACCATTACAGCCTGCAAACATCCATAAACTGCACACATAAATTACAGCTCAACATTACCGGTGGCTTGAGGAAGACCGGCTCGTTATCGTCAATATCTAACAGCGCCACCTGCAGAGGCTGGGTGGTCTCATAAGGCACTGGTTGGCCCATGTCACGGGCCACGATGATAAGCTGAGGAGTGATTTGCACACAGTTACTGAAGGCGGCGGAACGGCCCTGGATGAGGAGCTGCAGGAGAAGCGGACTCACGCTGAGCAGGGCTTGTTTCTCCCGGTCCAGTTTCACCGTAGTGGTGATGACCCCAGATATGGCGTCAATGTGGAAGTTTTCCCAGTCTCTGTTCCCAGCGCCAGTCTGCAGGAAGGCGTAGCGGACCTCTCCGTTCACGCCCTCGTCTGAGTCGGTGGCATGGACCTCATAGACAGGCAGGCCTGGAGGCTGCTCCTGCACGGAGGAAGAGTTGCAAAAAAAGAATCAAAACTCAGATTAATACAGTTTGAGATAGTTTTGCAAACCTATTCTTTCCCCCAGGACTTGCACATTTTAGCCTTGGTGTTTAATTTTATCACCATTGTTTTACAAAAAGAAGAAAAAATAATAAAAACCTGCTACAGCATCTTTTGCTAAGAGGAGTAGATCTTCACCTTTTAAAAAATTACATCACCTGCTATCCTCAAGTATTGCATTACATAAAAGCCTCCAGGCTTGATTTTACCACTATTAGCTGGAAGTTCAACAAACAAGACAAAAATCTGCTAAAAGGATAAAAGTTCTGTTGGTTTGAGAATTTTTACTTTTTGTATATTAAGTTGTGATTTCTGCTGTTTCCTGAGATTCCTCATATATTGATCCAATCTGATCCAAAATAACATCACATTGCATTTTAAATCATCTGTGTCATTCACTGCCTTATTCCTGATCCTGTTTGAGTCGGGAAGAGTTGAGCAGAGAGCAGCTGAAACTCTGATGAATAAGTTTTAGAACAAAATGCATCAAATGCATGTTCTCCACCTTAATGATCAATGAGTCCTATGAAAACAGAGTAAACATGCTAACATAGCTTAGCATTAGTGGAGCCGATACCTCAGAGATATGAATGATGGTTCCATTAGCTGGCCTGACAAACACAGGTCTGTTGTCGTTGACGTCTATGACTGTGATGATCAGGTCTGCGCTGCCCCACAGGGGAGGACGCCCCTGGTCCGTCGCTACAACCGTGAAGTTGAAACGCTCAGAAGACTGGAGCAGGCGGCGTGAACGCACCAATCCGGTGATTGGATCCAGAGAGAACGCATCTAAAAACCCCAAAAAGACACCATGATGATGAACACCCTGCATCAAAAATGATTCCATGGAAATGCTCAGTAAAAGCTACGCGAACATTGTAGTTCTAATTTGGCAAAATATGAAACAGGTGAAGTGCCATAAATATTTTGGCACAGCACTCCAGAAAATGTTGCTTTGGTCAATTCTTACCTAATTGCGGCCCAAGTATGCTGTAGAATAAGGCAGCATTCTCTCCTTCGTCCAGGTCAATGGCAGAGACGGTTATCACTGACGTGCCGCTGGGCTCGTTCTCAAACACGCTGGTGTTATACACTCGCTTTGTGAAGCGCGGTCGGTAGTCGTTTACATCCAGAACCGTCACCAGAACCTGATGATTCACAGATAAAGATGATTTAGTCTGTTGTCATGCAATCATGGTAAACATTTGCCAATATATAGTTGTAATGAGTTCAGCAGAAGCGAGTTTCCACCAAGAGATTGCTAATTGCTGCTGGCTAGTCTGAAGGATCTGAGTTGGACTGTTCTGTGATGTGAAAGCTCCAAGAAGGAGCTGCGTCTAATAGGTGGTGTTGGGTTCAACCAACTGTTTAGCACAGCTGAATGGTGGAGTCAAAGAATCGTCAAACATGCATGAAAGAATAAAAGTAACACTTCAGGTGTGATTTGGATGAAGGAATAACATTATAACATGATGTGAAGCTCAAAACGTCGGTTTTTACGTAATACTGCCCCTTTAAAGTAACAAACAAAATCTTCAAAATATTCTCATTATTCTGACATTTAGAATATAAAAATATGAATATTGAAATACTAATAGTGGGAAAGTTTAGTCTAACTGAACATCTGAAAGTGATGAAGCATGTTTTACAGACAAATTGCAGTTTTGAAAAACTCCAACAATGTTTCAGTTGGTTTGATGTGACAGTTGTGTCGACCTGAACAGCGTTCTCTCTGCGGTTGTTAGGGCTCCCTCCTGGGTTGTCTCGTGCAACAGCAGTCAGAGTGTAGTGGTCCTTGGTCTCCCTGTCCAGAGGGGACAGAATGTAGATTTCTCCCTTACAAAGAGAGAGGAAAAAGAATGATTAGGAAGGCAGCACTTTGTGGGAGCGGTGGCATTATCGGAGCGTAGAGCTGAAAATGTAGACTGTGCATTGAAGAGCAAACACAGCAGGCCGCCGCTTAATCGTCAATGCATGCTTATCTTTTGTGTAAGGTTGCTAAAGAGGAACTGTCTGGCTTTTCTGTATGCGGTCAAAAGGTTATTTAAATAACATCTCTTGCAACACAAAGTATACATAACCAAAACCAACAAAAGTACATAACAGGATTCCAACTGGAAGAAGTTGCTCTGTAATTTACTGAACAGTTGGGAAAAGGCTGAATTGCAGCTTGTGAATGACCTTACAGTGGAAGGCTTGATGCCAAACTTGCCCTCTCCGTCCACAAGGCTGTACTCGATGACAGCGAAAAGTCCAGAATCAGCGTCTGTGGCTCTGACACGAACTACGGTTGTTCCCAAGTCCACGTTCTCAAAGACAGGTTCCTTAAAACACAACAAACATCGTGTGAGAATCAGCTGCATGTCAGCCAATCAGAACAACAAACACTTCCTTTATTCAGTTCAGCTCTAAATGTGAACCTCATTCTGTACAGATTCATTACAAAGTGATATACAAAACATATCTCTCTTCAGCTGGATGATTATGGCTTAAACCAATGAAAACCAAGCATTCAGTTAGAGTAGAATGTTACAATATATTATCAGACAACTAAAAAAACATTTTTATACAGAAATGTAGGCTTAATGAAAAGTATGAGCATGTATATGAACTCATGTTGTGGTCTAACCTCATTTATCAGCAATTCCCTTTTTCTGCTCTTATTTTCCTGCCACCAGACTTCCCTTTCTTATGCTCCCATATTAAGACTATTTGGTTCTACAGTATTCCACCGCTCATCCTTTGGTCACCATGATGGATCGTGAGGTTCTTCTCTTGTGCAGGTCAACCTGCAGATTTCTGGGTATCTGATTCCACAGTTGTTTCTCTTCTTCCTGTTGACAGAGGCTTGTCCTGCTTCCTTCTGCAGGAAGCGTAATGAAGATGCTGTCGTGCTCTAACTCAACTCTGAGCTTGGACTTGATTTGGGTTGAAAATGACCTGCTGATTCTGGTCCACCAGGTTTTATCACCAGTCACTGGTGAACCTCAAACTGGACGTCTTGGATTTTGTGTAAGCCTGCAGTTATCCTGTTATTAATAAACCTTTTTCAGCTGCACTTTTTCCTTCCACTTAACTTTCAATTAGAATGTTTGGACACAACACTTGTTTTTTTGAGCAAAGACTTGGATTGATGAAGTAAACAAACTTTTTGATGGCATTCCAAGTCATTGAACTGAACTTGTTCATTATTAACAGTTTTAATAATTAGTCATGTCTCTGTAAAGGGACAGTTTTAGTACTGGTGTTTTCCAGGCACAAAGTACCATTTTAAATTAGTAAAATAACTGTTACCTTCAGTTGTCATAAAAATTGCATATATGTCAAATATTAAATTTGACTTTGTAATTTAACGCCTTGAAATAGGGTCTCTGTCTCTTTAAAAACTCCTGCTCTTTCTGAAACTTCACCCTAAGGAAGTTATCATAACATCACTTCTCCATTAACCTTTCTAGCGGCGTTTTTACCACTGTTTCACTGACAAATGTACAGTTCCACCAGGTGTTTGCTAATTGCTCCTGGCTAGTCTGAAGGAGCTGAGGAATAACATTATAACATGATATAAAGCTTGAAAAATTTGATTTTACGTTTTTGTGTTCACTGACTTTCTCCAGTTTATGGGAACCATTTTAAAACCAGCAGCCCTACTAATCTAACCAGTCGTGTACCTGATAGGACGGCTGCAGAAACACTGGGTTGTTGTCGTTGACGTCAACTATCCGTAAATAAACTGGAAGCTCGGCGCTCCTCGGAGGCGTCCCGTGATCCTGAGCCCGAATGGTGAAATTCAGCCACTGCACTTGCTCAAAATCCACCGTCTGATTGGCCACAATCTTCCCTAAAAAAGCAGCAGCAGTTCTACAGTAAATATCTACGCTGCATTTGTTCTGCAAAGCTTCTGGGTGATCTTACCCGTGGAAGAGTCCTCCAGTCTGACATAGCCTCCTCTTGGCAGGTGCAGCAGCTGATAAATGACCTGCCCGTTTGGACCTTTATCCGGGTCTACAGCAGACACCGACAGCAGCGTTGTGCCCGGCTGGGCTCCTTCTAAAATCTGCTCTGTGAAGTTGGTGACTCCGAAGGGCCGGAAGCGAGGGGCGTTGTCGTTGACATCCAGTACGTTGATCGTTAGTTTTGCTGAAAGGAAAAGAAATAAGCAGTGAAAATATTATATGAATGCAACGTCGCCCATCGTAAAGATGAGTAAAAAATATTTATTTAACTTTTACTGCAAGAGAAACTCACACTGACATATTTAGAAAAATCCTTGATTCACTCTGACAAAACTTTAAACAAATAAATAAAAAAAACATTTTAATGTTGATCAAAGTCTTTGGAAACTTTGAATTTGTAATCTATGATTTTATTTCACCACAACTTGAATATGACAATGGTTTACCATAGAAAAAAATTGAAAATTTCAAATGGGAAAGACAAGTAAATCTGGCAAACAGAGCAAAAATGGACATGAATAATAGAACATTTTGTCTTTTAATTTTATGGTGATCAGATAAGACCAATAGCAGGGCAGTACTGGGAAGTGAAGGTCATGAAGAAGCAACTAGAACAGTCACTAACAGCTAATAGATGAATTCCCAGTTTCATCTGGACACCATCAAATCTCTGAAGCTCAAGTGAGGCAAAAGGCGTTCTGTCCTCCCGTCACAAGTAGAAAAAATTTGGAAATTTCAAAAATCTTTGTGGACTTTAACTTGAATCACAATAAGATTGAGTTTGTTCCTCTTCATGACACATCTTTTGACCGGTGTGACTTAAATACCGTCAGTATGGGGGATGAATCAGAATCAGAATCTGAAGGTAAGCACAACCTGAACTTACCGTTAGGAACACTGCCGGACTTGTCAATGACCTCACTGGCGTTGTCATGGACAGACACGATTATCTCAAACGTAGCTACCAGCTCTCTGTTCAGCGGGTTACGAACAAATACTGCACCTAGAAAAAACATGTCAGCAGTTTCAAATTTAACACGTCAGATCAGCGTCTCACATTGACCCTTTGCCACTATGTCACCTAATCATGATGAGGCACCTTGACAGGTGTTTGAAGTAATGCGATATATTTCTCTAGTTGGTTTTGCCAAATTTGCTCTGCTACTTGTTCTAGTCAAGTTAACGTGTCTGTGGACATAACACACCTGCTGGGCTCTGAGGCAGCGATATGTACCGAGGTTGGAAATAGCTAGCCTTTTTATATCACTATAAACTATGTTTATAGTGATATAAACATGGTTTATATCACTATGTCATCAACATAATTTCTCCTTACACTGCAGAAGACTTAAAAGTAGACAAAACTCTAGATGCTGAGTATTTTTTAGGCTACATGATGCTGTGGCATTTTCTCCATGGTTAACGGGTAATGATCACACAGACCTTCGCCACAACGCAATGACCGTTTTTACAGTGAAGTCAACTAAATAAAAGTGACATTTGGTTTCAAACTGTCTTTTTGTGACTATTTTTACAGGATTTAACAGATGCATAGGTTGTATTGATGTCCAACGTAGTGGAATGGCTCACTTTCTGAAAAGCATATGACATGCTAAAGGCCAATAAAAAAAATCACTGTTTAAATAAATGTTTCAGAAAACCAAACCAACCTGTGTGTAAATCAATGCCGAAGGAGTTCTGTAAGCCAACCACTGGATTGTTCCCATCATCCTTTGCCTCCACTGAGATGATGTAGTACTCTAGTCTTGGATTGAGATCTGGGTCTTCAGCGGTGAGGGTAGCTACTACCACACCTGGTGGGGTCGACTCGTTGACGCTTATAATGGTTATAGGTTGTATAAAACGTGGTCTGGAGTCGTTAACGTCATCCAGAATAACCGTCAGCGTGGCTGTACCGGACAAAGGGGGCGTGCCGCGATCAGTTGCCATCACAACGAGGCGGTACGACCCACGCTCCTCTCTGTCAAGTGTGGTGTTACCCACCAGGACGGCACCAGAGATCGGGTCAACCACAAAGCGGTCCTGAGCACCGCTCTCTAAACGGTACATCAGCCAACCGTTGGCGCCAGAGTCCGCATCGGTGGCGGAGAGCTGAGTCACCACAACGCCTGGAGGTGACAAAGACAGGAAAGAAAGTGGGAAGATTTCTACAGTTCCATCAATAAACCATAACAACAACCAGTGAGGTGGTGATGTTTTCAGACATGAGTTAAACCTGGCAAACATCTCGTGTGAGACCAGGTCCGTCTCAGACGTGTCACACACATCAACCAAACGCACCAGTGGGGCTGTTCTCTGGCAGACGGACGCTGAAGCTCGACGGGCTGAAGACAGGAGGATTGTCGTTCTGGTCCAGGATTGTGATGGTGAGAGGGACGCTGTTGTTTAACCCTCCTACGTCTTCCCCGACCAAAATCAGCTCTACTCGAGGGTCCTGGAAGGCTTCACGATCCAACTTTGCTCCCTGACGCACCATTAGGACCCCTGAGGAGAAATCCAGACACATTGGCTTTCCTGTTTCAGCATAGCTTCATGCTAACTGCCTCCAGAGAAATGAGGTTACCAGTGTTAGAGTCAACAATGAAGAGGTCGACCCTTGGCCCCAGTAGTCGGTATTTCACCACGGCATTTGGCCCGATGTCTTTGTCTTCAGCCAGAACAGGCCCATTTAAAACAGTCACTGTGCTGCCTGAAGAACATGTGAAAAAAGACAAATTTCATCAACAGTCAGATGTTGACGCTACGTATTAATGAACAGGAAGAAGAGGTTGAAAACTAGCATGAATCACACATTTCAGAAAAAAGGAAACAGTCCTCACCGGTTGAAGGTTTGGACTGTTCTGTGCCTCTGGTAAGGCACAGACCCACCAGTGGATGGGAGCTTTCACTACATTAGGACAATTTGGCAAATGTGTCTCTATCTCCCTATCGCGCATTCACTCTTTTTCAGAAAAGCCAAAAACAAGCGTGAAAAACGTTGGCAAAATTGAAGAAGTTATTTTGAATTTAGCCATTTCCATCAATGTTTTTTCTATTGCAATACTTCAAAATGTGCATCATTGTTGTCTGACGTTCAAAATGGTGCATTAAGTATTCATTCATTGGATCTGAATTTAAATGCAAGCCAACTGTCAGAATTTATATTTAAGTTATAATTTTCCTTTACCTTCACAATTATAATAAAAATGGTTGTTTACATTTTTCTTGCTCTGTGATGTGAAATTCAAATAAAGTAAATTGTGATCCCTGCTTGTTGTGTGATAAAATGTGAGTAGCTCTCAGTAAACTTCCTGTTTTTAAATGTACCTCTTCGTAACCAGCTGCTCTGTTAGGATTCTGATTACTGACTGGTTCATGTGTTAAACAACATGAACTAATGGCTTTAAAGGCACAGAGAAAATTACAGCTGTGAGTTAATCTGTCTAAACCGCAAAGTGGAAAAAAGCAAGCATGAGCTATGCATAAACAAAGTCAGGAAGTGGTGGAGACAACGCTGCCAAGTTTCATACTGCATATGTGGATCGTCCTAGTCAAATCAAAAGAAGAAGGTAGATACCTGCTGGTGAGTTCTCAGTGATTTCAGCTCTGTAGCTGGTTCTGGTGAACACGGGCCTGTTGTCATTCTCATCCAGAATGGTGATAACCAAAAAGTCAGAGTCCTGGTTTTATTGAAACAAAAGAAGAAAGAGAGAAGAGAACATGAAAAGTCTGCCTGAGCTGAGCTGTTATTTCTGCATTTCCCTCATCTAACTCCCCCCAGAGCCCAACCAGTTCCATGCAAGATGGTTTTCTGGCTGTATGATCACATATGTCCCTGATGAGGCAGTTACAACAGATCAGCTGCGACCCAGCTAGGTGCTTCAGAGACAATGAAGTAAACATAATTTAAGCCCTTTAAAAATTAACCTAGCACAGTCCTGCAGCTTGGCTGGGCAGGCCCTGCAGAACCGTGCTGCAGACTTGGTGGTTAACTTGATGCATACCTTTGCAAGTTCAATTTCTCACCTTTCTCTACACGGCCTTTTCTTAGTGTACCTGCATGTCGGCTTCCGTTTAGAAAACACACCACAAAGGCACCCCTTTGTGTAGAATGAAGAGTGAGAGAACTCTCTTCTTAGCTGCTTGCAAGCAGTTAAGTAGTTTAATTCTGCTTGAATGTGTTTATTTTAACGTAGTGAGTTTCTGGTAAGAGAATCCATCGCTAAGGCTCATTATTGCAGATGTTTTTGAATTATCTTTGTAAAGCAGAAAACATGGAAGCACCATGGCTCCTGGGAAAAGTTCTGGTTGTTTACAGGTAAAGGACAAAAAAAGACCTTTTGAAAATGACACATTTTCATTCAACATGTAGATTAAAATGTATTAAACTGCTTAGCAGGTTTTGAAGATTGAAAATTGCTGAGGCATGAAGACTGGAAAGGGGGATTACCCTGCGAGCGATGCGGGGGTTCTCTGGATTGTCCTTCACAGTGATGGTTAGCGTGTACTCCGCCACCAACTCTCTATCCAGCGGTCTGTTCACCTGCACAACACCTGACTATGTGGGACAGAGATGAGTCAGAGCTGCAGGCATGAAGGACATATCATTACATAAGTCAGGATGTAAGAAAACCGCAGAGCAGACAGTTCAGGGTGCAAGTTGAAGTTTTGAAGAGCAACATGTTTAATGGGTTTAAATGTGGTAGAGCGTAACTGTGATGTGGAAGGAAAAGGAGACATGCTTTCAAAACTAATGACACAAATAAAAATCTGAGAAGTGTGGCCTGTGTTTGTCTTCAGCTCTCTGATTTAAAACATTGTAAAGTTGCTTTTAGATGCAATTACAGCCGCAAATCTTTAAGGGTGTGTTCGTTCAACAGGCTTACATTTCAGACCTAAATCTACTTCACAATCTGTGGCAAGATTTGAAAATGTTCCCTTCCCTGATGACTGAGCAGTCCAAAGAAGATGGACAGGAAACACTACAAGCTGTATTTGTAGAGAAAGGTGGAGCTGGTGCACACCACACCTTTCAGATTTTTACTTATGAAAATGAAAACCTATGCTGTTTGTCCTTCCACTTCAAAATGATGTTAATTTGTGTTGGTCCATCACTTTGATCTGTGTAAAATATTTCACTGTCTGTGCTTGTAATGTGACAAAACATGAAAAAGCTCCAGATGTATGAACATCGCTGCGAGACGCTGGAAATGTTTAGATGTGGACGAAGAAACAAATTCATTTCTGCAAACAGCTGGGAGGCCATGTTGTTCTGACTCTGGAGGTCTAACTATGTCTATGGACTATTACGGGAATTTTTTGGGCGGTTCTGTAACAAACTTGCAGTCAGTGATATGTGGAAGTTTCCATGTTTATGTAAGAATAGTTGAAATAGTTACAGCTGGAACTTTCTGTTCTCTTTAGCTGATTACAGAAGGAGAGAGAATTAGGAAACATCTGTGCACATCTTTCTAATCCTAGCTGCTCTCACTAACACGCTGCACGTTTTTCAGACTAACGTGAAGGGGTGGCCCTCCGGAATCAGGGGAAAAGAACGAACGAATGAGTTTTTGGGTTTTTGTTACCGTGTCGTTGATGTAGAAGGCTCCGCCCGGGTTTCCAGCGGTGATGTTGTAAGTTAGAAGAGCATTGCGTCCGCTATCTGCATCCCGAGCTTGAACTCTGGCCACGGAGGTGTGTATCGCCGCACCTTCGCTCACACTGGTGTTGTAGGGCAAATTAAGGATGACGGGGTCGTTATCGTTAATGTCCAGGACGAAGACCCCCACCACCACCTGAGGAGCGGAAGCAGCAAAGTTCAGGGAATCTCCAGTGTTCATAGAAAATATTGTTTCACAGAGCTTATTAAGTAATACTCAGTAATAAATTCAGTTCTCCTCTCCAGTCATGTTTTGACATGACTTTTGTCCACTCTGCCTTGCAATCATTCTCTGATTATGAGAACATCTTTAGTCCACATCCTCTGATGGCTCCATAGATTTTCTGTCACTCTTCTCTGCTGAAGTCATTCAATCTTTTCATCATTTTGGATGCATGATTGAAAAATAAAATCTTCCCTTCAGTCACCTGAGGGTTACTGATGTTGTATTTGGTATTTATAGCTCAGAGGTCATCGCTGTTCATAACCTATGAACAGGTTCAGGTTCATAGGTTATGATTGTAAAGAGTTGATTGTTGAAGAGGTTGTTGATTGTAAAGAGTGAACAATGTTTAAAATGTTTAAATCCAACATTTTAAACACAAAGAACAGTATCTTCAGCCGTGTTTTACTGCCTGTACTTTATTCTTTTAGTTTCACCATAATTCAACCTTCTAGCCTCTTGCAAAACTTAATTGCTCCATTCAAAATGAAAAAAATACCAGAGATAGTCATCTCACACAGAACTGAACCACTTGTTGCAAATTTCTAAAGCTCCTTCTGTGTCATTTTTGTCATCTTTACTGACTCTGACTCGAGCTTAAGGAGAGATCTTTCTGATTCTCTGAAACTCCTCCACTAACCACAGCGTTAGCTAAAAGATGAAGTGAGGAGAAGTTGAGAAAAGCTGAATCTTCCTTCATCAGATTCACTATAGCTGATGACAGGGTGACTTCACACAGACCGAATGCTGTAACTGAATCATCAAACTTTTAATTTCGTAGTGTCTTCACTCCTGCAAGGTTCATTTTATATTTCCCCCTACTGTATCTATTGTTTTTCAGTTGATTTTTAAAAAAGTGTGTGTATTATTGAACACTAAAACAGCTTTGAAATTGTCTATAGTTGTTCTACCTCTACCTGTCATCCACTGGATGACAGGTAGAGATAGTACCAATATCAATGTTTGATATTCATGTTTTGTTTCCTGCTTTTCTGGCCTGGAAACAGTAAAAGCACAGAGGAATGTATTCCTACAGCAGTTTTCTGAAAATAAAGGATATAGAAAGTATTTTGTGGGCAAAATCCATGCAAAGAGATATTATAATACAGAAGTGATGCTGGTAAGTTCCCATTTATGGAAGAGGATATGATGACAAAGTTGCGTCTGTTCTTGTCGACGGCTGCTGACGTAAAGCGGCTCACCGAACTGTTGCGTGACGGCGTTCCCAGGTCCCGCGCCGTGACGGTGATGTTGTAGAAAGCTGTTGTCTCTCTGTCCAGCTCCACGTCCCTCCTCACCCGAAGCTCACCCTCCACAGGAGAGATCATGAACTCATCTGATAGCGAGGCAGAGGAAACCTCAGAAATGGCTATAGATGCTCAGAGAAAACAAACAGAGGGACACTGACTCTGGTTATCTCCGCCGGTGATGCTGTACTCCACTTTGCCGTTGAGACCGGAGTCTTCATCGCTTGCTCTGAGGGTCCACACCCGCGGGCCCGGCTGGCCCTCCGTTACCTCAAAGGGACCCTCGTACTGCCTGGGGAAGGTTGGCGTCACGTCGTTCACGTCCAAGACGTTTACCGACACCTGGAAGCAGGAAGGAGGCAGATTTTTATTCAAACCCCCACAAAGCAAGAGCTGCTGATGGGAATCTGGATTATCTGCTACGGACGATAAAGAATGATCTTACTGTTGTGCTAGATGTCAGGCGAAGGGCAGGTTTTGGACACTGGTCAGTAGCCGTGACAACCAATGCATAATGCCCGTTGCTGATCTCGTAGTCCAGCTCCTTCACAGCAGTTATTCTCCCCTGAACACACACACACACACACACACACACACACACACACACACCACACACACACACACACACACACACACACACACACACACACACACACAGAGTTAATGGTTAGTTTTCTTGTCGTTATCCCTTCTATGACGGCGTAGACGCCTCACCGTGATGCTGTTGATGTTGAACGTCTGGATCAGGTTGCCCCGGGCGATTGCATACCGCAAGGTCCCATTCAGACCTTCATCTGGGTCAATGGCTGTTACCGTGGCAATGGTGGCCCCCACTGTGTCGGGTCCCTCGCTCAGCACCGTGACATACTCCTCCTCTGGAAACTCTGGGGCGTTGTCGTTCTCGTCCACGATTCGAATGTAGACGGTGGTAGAGGTCTGGAACGAAGACGTCACATCAAGATACAAACACAAATATCAATTAGTAGATCAAAATGGGTCAAAAGATCTTTCTACAGCGTAAATGACAACAAACTCACAATTAAAGCTCTCTTATAATACCATAATAATAATTTTATGATGTCATTTTCACATAATTTTCAGTAACTGCTTGTCTTAAAATAAATACGGAAATAAGAGTAAGGATCAATTTCTAAATGAAGGCCTTCAGTAAGAACTGAAAGCTTAATTGAGTAAATAAACTCCAAAATGTTTTGGAGAAAAAATTATTTTGAAATTGTCGAGTAGAGAAAAAACATTTTAATTTAGTGAAGGATTTTAAAGGAGGAAAATGTAAAGTCATGTGGAAGTGAAAGCAAGGTCTCAGTAACTTTCTGTTCAACCAGTTTGACGTGTTTATCTCCTCCACCAAGGTGAGAACAAGGAAGTTTGTCTTTGCATTTAACTGAAAACAAAACACAGATGATGTAACTCACAATTTTCATACAAATTCTTATGGAAATCAATTCAGAGAGAATAAGTAGAAGATATTATTGAGGTGTAAAACCAGAAACAAAGGTTGAAATATTGCTATTGTCCCACTTCTGAAAGGGAGACTATAATTTGCCATTTTTCCACCATGTGAGCGAGGCGACAACATTTTGGAGGAGACGGTTTTGTTGGCGGAAGAAAAAAGCAAATAGTTTTAAGAACAAGCTTTGAAACTGAATTTTATGATATTTAATTTACAGTACATCAAAGCACAGTTCAGAAAAATCACAGTATGTGAAAACCACAAAACATGTGCTTTGAGTAAATGGTGTAAGGAAAACCAACACACACGGGCCAATAAGCCACCTCTGCTTCTTTATGAGTTTGTTCTTCAGTCTTAAAAAACGTTGTACTTTGAATCTTTGATGAAACTTAGACATTTCAGCTTGTAAGTGGTGAATGAAAGGGACATTCCTTTGTTGTTTATATGACAAAAAAACATACATTATTATTTTTATGGGTATCAGAGTAAAGGGGACTGAATAGTTGGATATAATTAATTTACCAACATACATTGAATCTTGAGGTTAATGTGCTGAGGTTGAATAAGGAATGGATAGAATCATCTTTAATAATTTTAGATAATTTTAAAGTACATTTACCATATATGGATGTTTTATCCTTATTTTTTCTCGATGCTGGCCTGAACTTCCGGGATCGGAGCTAATAAGGGGCGTGGCTTAACCACTCCTGGTCTCGCACGAGAGACCGCCCCTTTCTTCATTTTACTACGAGTGAAACGAGACCAGCCGGAGAGACTGAAGAGGTCCAACAGCTGAGCACATTCTGCACTTCTGCTTCGTGTGGTTTAGTTTTTAAAGTCCTGGCGGCCATGGAGAGGCGACGGACGTCCGTTTGGAGGAGAAAGCTCCTGTTCGGGCTCGTCTGGTTGCTGTTTGCTGTTGCTGGAGGTAAAGCGGTGAATCCCGCTGACATCTGACACTTTTAATACTTTCTACAGCCCGCGGTGTGAGCACTTGTTGTCACATTTAAGCTGAGGATTTATGACTTTTGTCATTATTTGGTTGTAGAAAGTTAGCAGAAGTTTGAACGTGTTTAGTGGTAACTCTGCCCAGATGGTGTTATAACGCTGACAGCTCCAGCCTGGTGTAATTTAACCACCTCCTCTCCTCTGAAGCTTTTTTTCTCAAACAGCTGCGCAGCATCACAGTTTATGCTGGAAAGCTTCTGTAAAAAAAAAACTGAGGTGAAAACATTTTGAGACGGAACATCTGGCGTGGAGCGGCTTTAAACGCCCCTCCCTGTGGGGAACCAGCAGAAACACATGCAGCACTTTGGGGCGACCTTTGTTTCTTTTCTTTTCTTGTTGCCAGATCTACATGTCTAGAAATAAAGGAGAAAGGCATTGCGGCTTGCTGGCCTGATGAGCAGCGGGTTTCTGCAGATTTGGCCTTTGCTGGAGGAGAGCTGAGCAGCTGGTGCCTCAGCAGGCGCTGTTATCACTCCCAGGCTGCAGGATAAGTCTATTTAGATATGCAAACTCAGAGGAGATGATTCCTTAAAACACCTTAAATAAAATGATCTAAGAGTACCAGAGAGTTGATGAACTCACACACTGGGACACATTTAGGGTTGATGTTGACTGCCTCATCATTAACATTTCATTCCTGTAAACAAACAATTTCCCTCTGCCAGTGCGGGTTGGTTTATTTTTTAATAGAAATAATAATTAAAGTGCTTAAAATGCAGTTGTTTTTTTAAAATTCATTACCCTTTTTAAAACCATGTTTCCATTTATCACGAGCCAATATTTCCCTATTTGGGTTAAAGGATGGGTTCTGTTGTGTGCAGGCTGCAGAATGGTTTGCTGTTAATGTTTAAAAGTAGAATTCACTTAAATCCTAGACTTACTGCTCAATTACAATTTACTTTCTTACTACCAGTTTGACCCACATAAGAGCTGAACAGAATTACAAACTGCTAAAACTGATTATATTTAGCATCTGTTTGGACCAGTTGACATGAGCTGATGATGTTGAACCTTTGTTATCGACCATGAGGGAATCCGTCCCCACCAGTCGTTCCTATCTGTTTCTTTTTCCTGCTTATTTGTCTTAGAATAAAGGATAAAGTTTAGACCCTGTGCTAATGAATTGTGCCAATACTAATTAACACTCAGTGTCCTAATCAAATCAATGAATAAAAAATAAATGGCATTGTGTCACTATGGATCTTTGTAGTTGCTGAATCTACGTCTGAAGCTCCAGAAACTTGTCCATCTGGGTAGGACTGTTGTTCAGAAATCGGAAGTGGGTGTGTGAGACTCGTGTGACGCATGTTGGAGTAGGCGGGCCTGGTTCAGTTTTCCCACGAATTTTGTCCTAGATAATTTTTTTTTTTTTTTTTGCGAAAAATAAAAATCTCCTGACCTTGTGGAAATCAACATTCTCATAAAAGCATTTATTTTGACATAAGAAAGGAAGTAGTTTCTGACTCACCCAGTTGTGCTGACAGATTGGCTAATTGGTTTCTCAATAGGTTGGCAAACCTATAAAATTTTTTCGATACTTCTGAATCTTAGCAGCGTTAAAATTGAGGATTTGTGACTATCGAATGATTGGTGCTCAAAACAGAAAAGGTGGAATTTCATTCAAACCTTAACTGGAAAATCCTCCAGATATTGTTTAAAAACTGTTTTGAGTCACGAAACGGTACATTTCTGGAAAAAGTATCTCAGTGTTCTTTGTTTTGGCATTAGCAGTTTAGATCTGATTATTTGTGTCAAACAAAGTTTCTCTGCTTGTGAAAAGTATAAATTGGAATTCTTAATTTGTCAGGAAATAAAATCTAAAATCTCATTTTGGTTAAATTTTGCACATCATCCCATCTAGTGAGTTGCAGCTTCCACCCCTGGTACTATAATATGAGTAACTTTCAATGTGCCTCTTTAAAAGTGATTTGTATTGTAAGGCCTCCAGAACATTATCCCAGGATGTCTGCACTGGGACATCCTGGGATTCAGTCTCCCAGTCCAGGTTTAAAACTGATAAAAGCCTTTGCAGTTTTTTCTTTTTCTAAAAAAAGCAACTGAAAGGCTCCATTAAGACATAACAAGACCGATTCCAAATGCCCTCACCCCGTTTCTGTGATCTCCTCATTGTTGGGGAGTTTCCTTCATTTTAGGGCAATGATGAAAACAGTCGTTGTGCCTCTGCCAGTAATGGATTTCCACTTTGCAAGACCTGAGAGAAAGCCAGCCACAATCAGAGGCTCTTTTCCTCTCAGATAAGCATTTAGCTTCTTGTTGCGGACAATGGCTGAGAAAAAAAGGAGTCGATGAAGAACATACAATGTACGGAGGTCCAAAAAGGCCACAATGTGAGAAGTAAATAGAGTAAATCATTACGTGGTAATTGAAGTGTGTAAATGAGTAATGTCAGTAGTCTACTAATTGTAATAGTAATTTATAAGATTTTATTAATAAAAAGCACTAAAATATAAATATTTTAATCCTTTGGATCACTAATGTTCTGGTTAAGATAATTGGTCTGAAGGAGACTTAACCAATCAGAAGCCAGGCTCCATTTAAAGTGGCTGTTTCAAATATTTCACACAACAAAATCATTTCAGTTTATTTATTTAAATTGGTTCATTTCCTGTTTAATTGAAAAATGAGTAATATTAGTGATTATTTTTGTTAATTTTTACATTTTGGTGCTTTAAAAATGACCAAGCCACTCTTTCTCACAGGTTGTCTAAAATAATTGACTACATTCTGAAAAATGCTAAATGGTAAGAGGTAAAAGTTTAACCAAATAAGATTGAATTATTTGCAACTCAATTTTAACTATGACAAAAATATTGAGGAAAGGATTTAATAAATTGTGCCTGTTTGGCACTCCAAATGAATGGGACCAATTTTTCCCCTTATTTTGTATGTAATTAGTTGTAAATGTTAAATTATTAAGACATGGATGCTTCCATAAATTATTCATAACATCTATTTATTTTTAGTTTAGTTTTAATTCAAAAATATTAGTGACACTTTCAGCACTCCATATATTACAAAATCAGTCTAAGGTTCTTCAGACTGATTTGCTTTCCTGTCCTGCTGTGGTTCGTGTTGTGCACACATCGATTCTGAGCTAAATGAGTGCATCTTAATTAGGAAGCAGGTTTCCATAATCAATCTCATTGACGACAACCGGCCTGCAGAGGGAGGGAGGAAGCTGGTGAATGATTGTGCAACAGTTGTGTGGGCATATCCTGCATGTGCTGCATTAGTAATAACAGGAGAGTGGAGGCGGGGGCACTTCTATTGTTTTGGGAGTTTTTTGCCTGCGATCATCTTTAAAGGTCTGCATATTTGTCACGTTTAGCATGCAGCGATTTATGTCTTGACGTTGCCACCAGTGACCTCCACGCTGCTGGGAACACTTTGTCCCCCATGTGGGTGATTTTTCTCAGCAGCCCAGGGTCACATCATTAACCACAACGTTAGAGCCTTGACTGTTCAAGAGCAACATGAAAAAAAAATATCTTTGGTGATTTCATAGTGATAACCAGAGATACACAAAAACATTACCTAATTTCTTTTGTTTAAAAAACCAACTATTATGATAATATTATTATTACTAAATATTATTATTTAATTAATCTATATAAATTACAGTTAGGGTGTAGTTGTTCTATATTACACTAAAATTAAATTCATAATTCCACCTGATAAAAGCTATGCATTAAGAGTCGCTGACTTTGTGGCGCCAGTAGAGCACAACAACACTTTCTTAGCAAGTAGAAAACCACAGATTCATATCTTTGTTTTTTGACACACAAAATAATCAAACAACAAAAAACATCTCTGGTAATGTTAGTGTGGATTTGATTTTGCATTTTCGATTGGCTGCTTTGCAGACGCCAGCCAACAGTGTCAAGTAGATTATTGCCAAGGTATTTCAGCTTCCTTTTTAATATTTTAGACAAAATCTGCAAATGTGTACGTTTCCCAAAAATAATTTGAAGCTATAGCGAAAAGAAAAGTCTATAAACAGGTGAATCTGGAAATACTGAACCACAAATAGACACGAGTCTAATGTATGATTTGAGGGAAACCACCCAAAAATCACCTAATCACTGATGAAAAGATGTGCTGGTTTTCAGATTGCTTTACTGAAGATGGAAAATCAATAACGTTAGGCAGATGTCGAGCTTTTCTGAACACGATGACCTGCTGACAGTTAACCACCTCCTACTGTGATTAAGATTCAAACACGTCTTGCTGCTGATCCCCTTTTTACTGTCATACCAGAAGCTTCTACCAGAACTCCTTCTGCTCTTTGTTCACGCAGCGGACACTCCTTCTGGTCTTTCCGTCATCCGATGACAGGAAAGATGTGGGAATTAGTGCAATATGATTGCGTTGGAGTAATTTGGAACATTTTGGAGAGACGAATATCCTTAGATTAGTCAGATATCAAATGCTTCAACTTTGAGAGTCAGAAAGCTGTGAGTGGCAATAGGTGTCAACCAAACAAAGAGGGCCTGTTCCTGGGACCCCCAGGGGATCACAGGAGCAGAAATGTAGATATGAGAGAGCCAACAACAGATCTGTCAGAAACATTCTCCCTGCAGATATCAATTAGCTTGCTGTGTGTTTGTACGTTCTGGCAGGTCAGAGCAGTTCTGAGGTTGATACAGGTAAACTAAACTCACTTGGCATCTTCACAGCCTCCCTCCAAACACCTCCCCACAAAAGCCCCATCTTGTTGGAGTGATATCTCTGAAACACAATCTGTGTGAACCGGTGACCCTCTAATCTGAACCCATTTCAACCTGAAACTCAAGCCTTATGCAAATCAGGCGAGAAAAGGCAGCCGGGTTTGTGAGGAAGGCGTGGTGGGTGTGAAACAGAAGAGACGCCCCATTGTCCCGCAGAGCAGACAGGAACTGCCAGAGGATACCAGTTTCACCTTAATCACCCTCCACGCTCTTCCTATTGCTTCTCCTTGCACACAATAGCAATTGTAGCATTTAGTTGCCTGACAGGAAAATACTGCATGGCACACACAGGATGCACACTTGGCGTGTATACACACATTCACGGATAATCAAAGAGCAAAGGTTGCAGCTTATCAAGCTACTGTACTTCCTTTCCAGCTGATTGTTAACGAAACATTTTAAACTGCGTTTGACATTTTATCAAAAACAAGCTGCAGTGCTTCCTGATTTAGGCCCAAACCCCAGAATGCTTTCCGTGCTTGGATCATGTGTGCATTCTCTGAAACTTAAACGCATCATGTTCATGACCAAAGTCTAGTTAAATCCCAGGAAGTTGCTGAAACAGCTGTCTTGCTGAGCAAACTTTCAGACATGTTGCAATACGTCCCACATATGCAGATTTTGAAAACACTTTAAATAAACAGTAAATGAAGCATAATTCTAACTAACAAGTACATTTTTTTCTTTTACTTTTAATCAGTAAATACAAAAAATCCATATAACAAAGGACATTTGATAAGTGAGAGCACTGCAAGGACTCCAAGGAACCAGTAGGGCCAGTCTGGGCCAAGGTCCCACATGTGTTTGAGCAACTTGTGTAAATGAAAAAAATAAAATAACGCAATGCAAAGCTTCATTCTGGTCATTGAATGCATCACTGCATCCAAACATCCAATCAAAATCAACAAAGTTCATCTGATTCAATGTGCACCTCTACCTGTTGACTTTGTTGCTAATTAGCTTTTATCTCCAAATATATGAGGAAGTTTCAGGCATCCAACCCTTCAAACAACAAGGACATGTTAGCAGAATTGTAAACTCGAATCTGCTGTTCCTTCCAGCAACAGGTTCCTCTCTGTGGACCATCTATTTCTTTCTGAACTGACTCTTGCTGTTTTGTTTGCTGCATTTTTGGAGACCTTTTGTCCCTGAGAGTCCTGCTAACGGACACAGCCCAGACCTCTGAGACAGGAAGCCTCTGCTGTACTTTCAGCAATAGATGATAAGTCCAGATCTAAATCCAACTGAAAATCTGTTTCAAGACTTGAAACTGTATGCTCGTCATCCAATCTCACTCAGCTTGATGTTAATATTAAAAATGTGGAAGAGTGCATGTGCATGCCACACTTTGATTTTTATGTGAGAAAGTTTTGAAAAGTCTTTGGTGGAGTGAGCCAATTCTTAATGGATGGTGCAGGTCAAACTGCAGTAACTGTAAAAAATTCAGATTTTATCTGTAAGGAGAGAAGACAGAGGGACGTTTTCAGGAGTCGAGGAAGGAAGCCCAACACTGGCCGCCTCTACATATTCAGACACTTACTGTAACTTGTGACTGAAACTGTTACTATTCCTCATACTTCGCTATTGATGCTGCTCGCCCCCTCACTTTTCAGTAGTTGGCTCGTACACACTTCCACACACTCTTCCTGTTGCAGCAAGTAGCAATTTTGAATACTGCACCAACTCTGGTCTGCTGCAGACCTGCTGCAGACACAGGCAGGTTTGCTCTGTTGGTTCTTTCCATTGGCTGTGCTGGAGTCATTTATTTCAGATATTCGAGAAGATGTAGAGTGGTTATGTGTCTGGGCAGGTTTTGGACTGCAGCTTCGGTCAGGCGTTTATTTTGTTTCAGCAAAATAAAGTCATGTTCATGAAAAACACACAACCTCTAATGCATTTTACTGCAAGAATAAAGAAGTTAAAACAGGATGTGGTTAAAAACAGAACTCATGAGTGAGACAGGTACAATATGTAAGAGAGCTCACAGCTGTCATGCACTTCCGGATGTTTGAAAATACAAAAATGTGCAGATAAACTGCTGTTGCATCACAACACCACAACTACCCACCTTGTTTATTAGCGCTACATGGTAACATCATTTGACTGTACTATTTTCATTGGTATCACATAGTAAATGAGAAACTTTGGCTCCAGAGTTTTTGCAGCTTGCTAAGATTACTAGTTGCTACAGAAGTTTGTTTGTGGTGTTGCTATGTCTGTGACATGTTGTGGTATCAGGCATGAAATCTCATCTACTAAATAAAGTAAAATCTAAATAAATAGATTTTTACAGTTGAGACAAGAAGAGTAAACATTTGAATGTTTAATCCTGTTTCAAAACAAACCAGGATATTTAGCAGTATCTATATTACAAACTATGAAGAGATGAATAATTTATTAACTTGTCCAATTATTTCATATTCCAACAGTTTTCAGTATGGGTTCAAAATCAAGTGATGGTTTAGTAACTCTAATTTTTAAAACCTGCAAACCCAGAAATGGATTCTCGTTTTTTGCTACCACTGCTGTTTGGATTGCTGAAAGCATCAGTGAATGTTGTTTATGTTACAAAATATGAAACTTTTGTGTTTTGTCTTTAACTTTCAATCAGTTTCCTACTGAGAACCAAAATGCTGCAGCACATTAAATGTGGGGGAAGCTTCTTCAAAGCTAGACGATGTTTTGTTAGCCAAGAGGATTATTCAGAAACTACTTCCTTTCTTATTTCAAATTAAGATTTTTATGCTTCCATGATGAGAAAAGGCTTTTTTCTCCTTACATATTTCATGCTTTTGGTTTTGGTCCTTCTTACTTATTTCAGATCAACAAATTTTGTCACAAGACAAAGATAATCTAAAAGCTAATTTAGGCTGTAAATGATCATTTAACTTAAAATGGAACATTTAGTTTGGAATTATTAAATTATGAACGAATTGTGAAGCGATTATACCAGCAACACGCAAGCCTGGTGCTGAAACTGCAGAGTCAAGAAAGAAAGTGGAATCTATCCAACAACACAAATTAGGAATGTGTCTCCGAAAAGAAAATCAACAACTGATGGGAGGATCCAGCTATGAGTCAGTCTGGCCCAGTTCACATTTGCCAAAATAACTTTGAATCATAACGGAGACTTTTGGAAAATCATGTAGATGGTGTCTGAAGTTCACAGACTCTTTTGGGTTCATGGGTCATTTAGTTTCTTACATGCAGTCAATATGGTTTTAATTCCTTTTTCTCAACATTTTGAAACTACTTTCACATGTTGATGTTTAAATTTATTACGGCATAAGATCTTGTTACAATCGTACCTGTTTTGGATGTTCTTTCTGGCTCTTTCAGTTTTGTTATCTAATGTTTCTCAGACTTCTGATGGTTATCTGAATCCCTTTTTTCACGGAAAGATTTTATCCAGTTCAAACGCAAAAAACCCAGCAAAAAACATCCCATCAGTAACAGCAGAAGTGTGGAGGTAATGTAGGAAAATGCTCCCAGGATGGAAACCCTGATCTCTGCTTTTCAGAATTACTTTAGAAGTTTTAATTCTGAAGATTTTTATTTGCTTCTGTGCAACTTCCTAATGTAAATTCCCTAAATATTTATTCTGACAAATCTAGTTCTTCCAGGCCTAAAATACCCTCAACAAAATGTGACTTTTTGTTTTTTCCTGCAGGGTTATTCTTTGTCATCTTTAATCTATTAATACTGGGGAGTTTTCTTCCCCATTCCTCTCAGGTTTTTTTTGTTTTCCACTGCACACAAACACCTTCTTTCTTTCACAATCATTTACCAACTTTAGTCTTCAGCCCAAAAACATGGAGTGCCTTGAAAAAGCAATGATACCGCCTCAACTCTTTCACATTTGTTCATGCTAAAAATGCAACAATCGATGAATTGCATTAGGATTTTTGGTTACAGACCAAAAAGTACTTCGTAGTTGCTTGTAGTTTGCAACAAGCCGTAGAAACATGTGGAAATACTTTGGTCAGATGAGATTACATGCAAAGTCAGCACAAACTGAACTCATTACGTTGGTGAAACATGAATGTTTTCCCAGCATCGACAGGGAAGCTGGTTTGTATGGAGCTCTGCATCCAAACCGACTGAGCTTTACATGTTTTGCAAATAAAAGTCTCACAATGTTTAACCTTTATGTTACCAGGAAGTATAATGAGACTCGTGTTTTTGTCTTCTCTCTCCAGCGAAAGTGACACCAACCCACTCCAGCTCCTCACTGAGCGTTTCCCCTGTCCACCGGTACTACATCTGTCCAGAGGGGGCGACTGCCAAGCTGGAGTGCAACCAGAAAATTGCCAACTCACATTCCCATCAGGAAGTGAAGGACCACTGGCTCTTCACGCCCCACTCCGACCAGCACTGTAAAACCGGGGAGACCCCACGCAATGTCGGCCACAAAGGCCACGACCAGAACCTCGGAGTGGAGATAAGCCATACGAATGAAAAGATGTGGGTGACTCTCAAGAATGTGACCTTCAATGACCAGGGCCGCTACTGCTGCGTAGCCCTGGACGTGAAGGTGGATCACAACCATGCGACAGTCCAGCAGAGCGCCCACAGCCACGTTATTCTTCAAGTTACACCAAGTAAGCAGAGCAATCAGGCTGGACACACAATTTAAAATTACTGAGGGTCTTACACGTTCTATCTCATCCCAGCTCCAGACTTTTTATCTGCTTGTAGCCAAATGAGCTGTTAGATGTATAGTAAAGAAAAGTGGCCCAAGCACTCATTCCTGTGAATATTTTATTCTTTTAGAGAAAGATAAGCCGGCCAACTGCACATTCTTGGATCTCACACCTCCGCCAGGTATGAAACTAACTCAGGCCTTTTAATATGACTGCAAAGTTATTCTATTTTAAAATGCTTTCTTTTCCCTCAGCAGCCTCGGTGCCTGTGGCTTTAGCCTTAGCTGCCTGCATTCTGGCTCTGCTGTCGCTGCCTCTCATTCTGGTCCTGGTCTACAAACAGCGAGAGAATTCACGGTCAAACAGACGTACGTACTGCACTGCAAGGCACTGCTGTGAAAATGATTCGCCTTCTTACAGAACTCTTGTCTTAGCTTTCTGGCTCCCTTGTTTCAGGGACATATTATATATTATTAAGGGAAAACATTTCCAAACCTGCCTGCACCAATGTGAAAAAGTGGGTTTTACTCCTGGAGGGAACAAATACCATGAATGTCTGCTTCATCCCTGAGGAGGAAAAGTTTTAATTCAGACACATTGGAAGGTTTAATTGTTCATAAACAGATTTTTATTTTAGGGTTATGCCAGATTTAAAGATTTTAAATCTTTAAGCCTACTTCATGTTGTCAGACAGATTCTATTCATGTGATTTCATAATTCTCCTGTCTGGGAGAGAGATGGCCTGTGATTGGTGGAGCTAATCATCATTAGAAAAGTTGTACTTTCACATTGGGTCAGGTTGGTTTGGATTACTTCTCTTTCACCTAATAAATAAAAAAATTCAGATTTTTAACATTTAACTGTGCCAAAACCTTCAAAGCATAAGACTTCTGTAAGTTGGTCAACAAATATTCACAGCAGAACACAAACTCAAAACACGTCTATATGTTTCAATGCCCAAACGCTCAGTGTGACACGTTTCCTGTGGTGGATTAACTCCAGTTCACACAGTAGGAAGCACATTCACTCTGCAGTGCTGCAGCTCCGTCACAAAGGCTCATTTCCTGTTTCCTCTTTCCCAGGTGGACAGGAGCTGGTGCGGATGGACAGGTACGTTTTCCCACCGCCATTTGATCTCAGAGCATCGAAACAAAGTCACTCCTCAGAAGGGACGCTCGCCGTTTCATTCTGTTGGGGTTTTTGTGGCCGATCTGTTGGGGTTTCATACAGTGTGTTCATTTTTGTACTTTAACAACCGATTTTTCTTTGGTTAATCATGGTTCACCACAACAAAATATGGCTACGTGACTCCAGTAAATATCACACAGCAGTGGGAGGGTTGTTAAGGGTTGTTTTGGTTCGGTATCTAAGAGAATCAGAACAACAATCAAAGGAAATGGGAGGTTGATATAAATTCTTTATAAAGGAATGTATGACTAAATTAAAGCTCAAGTTATATTTGAGAAGTTGTAAAGTAATGTATCTGCTACGCTGATTAAAAATACTTGAGTCCAATGGAAGATAATCTGAAATGCAGTGTTTGGGTCCATGGAGGAGCAAAATGGATACGAGGGGGGAACTAATTGGTGAAGAGATGGAATAGTTTGCATAACAGTGGTAGAATTATAAAAGCACGTACATGAAAACACCACAATGTTGTCATGACAACACGTATTGCAGAACTGGTCATTTTAAGCGAGGGATCCTGTTTGACCAGAATATTGACGTTCTAATAGGATTATTTTACAGAAATGACATGTATGGAGTGTGTGTGGATTGTTTGGGTTATAGTTTCATCATTTACTATTCAGTTATTTATTTACTACAGAAGTGACAAACATTAGGACTCTGTCGTGAGGAACAGATGAGTTTTGAAATAGAGCTGTGAGTCACACTGTGGTTTCTTACAAACTTCTCCTTCTTGTTTGTTGTGTGTAGTGAAGCTCAGGGCCACGAGAATCCAGTGTTTCTGGGCGGATCCCCGCAGGCAAAGACCCGGACCGTTTCCCAGATCCTGACCCGTCAGCCCTCTGAGACCAGTCGCCACTTACTGTCGGACCCGGGAACGCCCCTCTCTCCTCCCGCACATGGCGACGTTTTCTTCCCATCCGAAGGTAGGAACTGAAGGAATCAGTGCCTTCATATTGCGACTGCAGTTGAAAGGGAAAACCTGTCTGTTTGGAGGTAAAAGAAAATGTAACAGCTGACGTTTTCCAAATCCACCAGATTTTGAGGAACTTTGTGGCCCAACAGTCCATCTTTGGTTAATCCAACCACAAAACAAGATTTTTAGAGATTTTTAGACCCTCCTTCGTCCGACATATGGGAGTGTTACAGGCTCTCAGGATGTTGGCATCTTCCTCAACCCTGATTTATGTAAGACAAACCTTTAGTTCTATGATGCAGAAGATATCTTGTGCCCTTCTCCTGACTGATACATTTGGAAAGTGAATGAAAAACAAGCTTTTAAATCCCTAAAAGGAGTAAATGTGAGGCAATGATTTATTCAGCAGGAATAACCAATAATTTATCTTAATATTATTGGTGTTCTTATTGTAAGTATTATAATTGTAATCACATATTTCACTTCCTCCACATGTATTTTGTCAATTTCTTCTCATCAATCACAGGAGAAAAATCGAGCAGCGCTCTCTGAAAGTCTTTAAGTTCCTTGCAGAAAAGTTGCAATGTAAAGCGTTAATCCGGTTTCGGGTTGATTTAAATTCTGGGTTTTCTGGGTCAAGAGGTCTGGCTGAGTCATAAATGACTCTCAGAGTTAACCAGCAGACTGTCTCGGAGGATTTAATCTCATCTTTCAGCTCATCTGCCAGACCTGACACAGTTTACATTCAACTCTAAATCAACGTTTGAGTCAGTCTGTGACTGAATCCTCACTGCCATGCTGGGTTTTATTGAGAAAAAAGAAAAACGACCAAAGATTGCTTTCATTATTACTTTTTCATTTAGGCTGAATTCTTTTTTGAAAAGTTGGACAAACTTAACTACGGTGCTTGGAGCATCGTGTAAAGATATTGCACAAGGTAATGAGTCAGAAAGTTGAAATTTCAAAATGTAGAGTCTGATGCAATCCAGTATGACTGTGACTCCATCCATATCAGCTGAAATATCCTGTCTTGCAAAAAATGCATGTTCACACTTTAACCATCGTGGCAGAAGCTGATAAAGCCGACAGGTTTAACTCGTCTGTTAACCTCCAGGAGACCTTCTTCCCATCAGATGTCATCTTCTGTTTACTCAGTTTTCAGCCCAGCAACCTTTTCTGTTGCTTTTCCCTGACTGAACATAGAACATCAAACCTTCGGTACGCAAAAGAGTTTCCATTCCAGCTGTGTTTTTTTTAAATCTACGGGCACCTGGGCAGACATTCCTGGCATTCCCAGGTGGATTACTGAACTTCCTTGAAGACATATCTCAGCAGATGAAAAATTTGCTCTAAAGCCGTTCCACAGCAATTCAAAAAGAACGCCGATCAGTTTAGAGGTCTGTGACCCACTGTTGCTCTGATTGGAGATGAGCCAAAACAAACAGGCTCTTCTTTATCTGACTTGTAACTCCTGATTTAATATCAATGTTCCTTTTTAAAATGACAAATAACTACAGACTACAAAACCCCTCTGAAGGCGTTCTGTGGATTCTGCTGCAGAGATGTTAGCAGCAGATCATCAAAGTCATAGAAAGTTGGGATCCTTTATGGATTAGACTTGATTGATCAGCACATCCCATAGATTCTCATTTGGATGTTGTAATGAGTGAGCGGTGTGAGGTAAAACTGAGTAAATTCAGTTGCTTATGCAGATCCTGAAGTTTTGGCCTGAGCTAAAATTTCTCTTTCACGTAGCAGAACTACATGAAAGCTTGCAGGTTATTTTGTGTTTTGCTGCAACTGGAAAGGTTCACATATTTTTAATATCTTGAACAATGAAGTATTCTGAATCATGGAGGATTTCCGCTAGCATATCTCTTCCACACTGAGGTTTGGTGCTGTGAAGAAACTTCAGCTTTCGTCTTCATCATGTTGGTCCTTCTGACGTTTAACATGAACTTCCCTTTTATCTCAATGTTGCAACTCTGGTTTCGACTCTTGGTTCTGCTTTTTCCTACTTTTTTTACAGTTTCCAGCAAATTACCCGTCATTCTGTGAATTTTATCAGTCTGTGTCTGCCCACGTTTGAATCGATGTGGTGGAAAAAAAAAACGTGAAAAACACAAATGTTGTCATTCGCTTTTTGGAGAGTTCTGACATATTTTGCAGGAAGTGCAGTGCTGAATCTGAATACGCTTTCATGTGTCATTTCACATCTGTCAGCAGAAAGTCTCAAAGTAATTGTTTTTGTGGGCGCCACTGATTTCTATGTCCTCACTGATTTTCACTTGTTTTCCTTTTCAGACATCATCCCTGAGGATCCAGACCTGGTGCAGATTTAAAGCCCATTCCTGCCGCTCTTCTGTTCTTCCCTTCATTTTAATACCAATACTCTCCTCATGAGCTCTCTCACAGTAACTGCATAAACACTTATTGTTCCTGTCTGGATTTGTCATCTGTTCATTGTCTGGACTGCAGGAGGGAGGAGCGCTGCGTTTCTGACCCACATACCATTTCCACCTGCAACAACATCTGCAGGCCAACGGGTTGCATCTGATCTTCAGGCCAAACTCTGACAACAGCTCACAGGCCTGGCTCTGCCGGTGTCTTTCATTAACCCTGTGAGACCTGTTGAAAGTGGGAGTCTCGCTATAAGCAGGTGGAGAGTGATCTACTCAGCTTTTAGAGAAAATCATTTCAGCAGCAAGTTCTTCTGAGCTCAAATCTCCACAGAGTTCAAATGCATCGCCTGAACTCTGTTCTCTGTCATGTGAACTTTCTACATGGTCAAATTTATACTGTCAATCCTCCTGTTGTGAATGCATCGGTTTTCTTTTGCTGGTCATTAGAGAGCTGTCTGATAAACAGGTTCATACAATAACGTGTCATTATAGAGTTCATGTTCGTGTTGTGTACAGGAATCAAACCAACACACTCTGAAGCCCCTTTCAAAACTCTTAAAGCAGGACTTCTGGCCATCTGTCTGTTTTCTGAAAGGACCAAAGCAGCAAGTAGGGTTAAAGTCAACCCACCACTGTTATACTTCTCAAACAAGGAATCAGGACTTATGTAAGGGTTCGCTGGCATTGATGGCCTCTTTTACAAAATACTGCAAGCAAAGCCTGCCACATCTTCTGGCTGGGCTTTTCCGTAAGGAGTGGAGCGGTAAGAGGGGTTTGATGCCAATCAAACTATGCCTCTGAGGCGCCAAGCGAGGTAACGGCGGCTCCAAGTTGGTAACGGCGGCAGAAGTTATTCTGACATTTTGTGCCTCAGAGGCGCCAAGCACAGCAGAAATACTCAACGTACCAAAGAGTTAGGGCTTTATGGGTCAACAGCTTTATGTAGCAATAGTCTTATTTTACAGACTCAGACGATCATTTGTCATCTGTTGTTTGCGCCGACAATCAATGCAGCGACGATACCTCAACAGTCGACTTGTGCGAGGTTTATTGGCCTTGTGGCTTGAGGGTATGACGTTAAGCTTTTAAACATCAGTCTGTGCCACCAGATGAACACAAGATTTAACATAAAACCAGACCAAGCACTTAATTCAGACTGGGAGCGTAATGGAGCCACTGGTGGGCAGTGGGCAGATGGGTCTGGTGCAGGTTGTTCAGGGCATTCCCCATTATCCATCCCAGGGAGTAGAAACGTATTGATGGCAGGTTGCATGAGATACTTGTTGCTTTACGATAGAACTGTTTTGTGAAAGAGGTTTTAGGTGTGATGGGACCAAATATTCTCCAAAACGTGGCATTACATTTCTTTTTGTATGATTTCTTCTCTGCATTTCTTTCTTCCTTTGTGCTACCTCAGACTCCGCTTCTGTTCCTCTGAACACTTTCCTTCCATCCTCTACTTTCACAACTGCATCATGGCCTTAAACATACACGTATTATTGAAAATAGATTTAATTTTTTAGGGGAAGATTTAATTGTTGTCTGTGTATAATTATGGAGAAAAAAAAACATTTGTTTTTCTTCAATGTAGCCTCACAGATTCTACCAAAACAAACAAAAAAAATCTTCCAGGAGTTGAACTCGCTGCCGTTTAGACGCTTCCTCTGGATTTCACTGTGTTTATGTCCATCAGGGTAAAGGTTCAATCCTACTTTTGTGCAATGAGGTCTGATAAGCCAAAACTATTAAATACTTTGAGCAAAAGGTTTAAAATGTCAGTTGTAGCAACGCTGAGATGTTATTGCATCACTTTGCCCACGTGTGACAGTTTTAACACACTGGTAGTCTTATTTTTAATCTGGGGTGAAATGCATACAGCTTGTGCCAAGCGGAAATCATCTGAAGAAGAAAATGTTTAAGAGTAACATCATGTTTTGTTTAGATGTGAGCCTGCTTACGAGTTTGTGGCTGTATATTTGTGTATAAGGAATATATAAGGAATAAGGAAGGGATGAAACTTTAAGGGATTAAAGTTTTAAGAATTGATTTCTGGTTTCCCTGAAAAATAATTTTTGTATGCTTGATGACTTTTATATTGTACCTGTGTGTTTTATACTGTAAAAAGCTTGCATGAGGGATGTTTCTTGCTTTTAAACAGCCCTCGTGATATTCTGTACAATAAAAATTAAACTCTCTAAGCATTCTGTATCGTCTGTGAAACCCATGTTCCTCTCAAGCGACAGATTTACAAAACCATTTCTCTACAAGGACATGCTGTTGTCCAGGGAGTCGTAGCAGATAAAACAAGGCTGTTCCACTTGTGTGCCTCTGAGATGCTGTTCACCAGAGAGGGGCTGGGACTAAACACAGAAACCAATGAAAACAATGTTTTTGTAAGAGAAGCCAGAGCTAGAAGGTCTCTTCTGCACAATGCATTAACAGGAACCATATTTATCTCATGATTTGTGCCACCCACGTCCTGAAGGGTATAGCAGCAACGTCTCTTATCTCAACAGACATGTCAAAAAAGCTTTTTAAAGAGAAAAGGCAATGTTCTCTGTTGTCTTTTAGGAAATATGTCTTGTGGTTTTCCTGTTGACGAAACATCGTGCTTCCTGAGTCTGCGCTGCTCGCTTGAACTGCCTTTAACTTTCTGGGGTATCTATGCTTCATGTGTACTATTTGCTTTATCTTACATAGAGTGTAATGAATATCTAGTGTTCCACTGAGTAAACGTAGAAATGCAGTTTTTTAGGAATATATATGAAGTAAAGAAATACTGGCAGGAAAATAAAGGATTGAAAATGATAACTCGGTAATGATTTGGAGGAAGAGGAAGTTCTGAACCGTTTTGGATGGAGCTTTTCTGAACGATTGCAGGTCAAAGCTTCAGCTCTTTATCAGGAGCCCAAAGAGTAAAATTAAAAATAATGCGATGTGTAAACAACAACTATGAAATATTAACATACACTAGTTTGGCAAAATTTCATTTTTGGTTCCTGCTGTTCAAAAGGAGGCAACATTTTAAAACTGCATCAACTGAAGAAATGAAATACGATGTAATTACAGATGAAACACTTTAGATATTAAGTATGGCTCAACACTTTCTTCAGATTATGGTTTCAGTTTTGTTAAATCATTTTGCATCATTTTAAGCCAAGTTCAGCTTCATGGACGCTGTGCATCTGCTGCTGCTGCTGCTTCTCCACAGAATGTCAGTTTTTCCACAATAATCAGTTTTTCTTGACTTCCATTGAAAACATAAGATTTGCTGTTTCAAAAAATGATTTTATACTTCATTGGTTGTTGCTTCATCAGTTAAAGACAAAGTATGAAGAAGGTAATCCTACTGCATATGAGGTGCAAATAAGGAGAAAGCAGGAATAACACACTTGTTACTTACAAGTCATTTCAACTTCAAAGACATTTCAAAACTCAAACCTGTAAATGTTTAAAGTAAGAAACGTTTAGGTTCAGCGGCGTTCCAGAATCTTACCGACAGCGGCGGCATGCCATCGTCCTCCACGGTGACGTTGAGGCGATACTCCTGCTGTCGCTCTCGGTCCGGAGGGGCCGGCCGGGTCACCATCTCCCCGGTCATGCGGTCCATGCGGAAGGTCAGGTCCTGGTTTCCAGCAGTGATGTAATAAAACAGCATGGCATTCGGACCAATGTCCCTGTCTGTAGCAATCACTCGCAGGACTGAGGTGCCTCCTCCCACGTTCTGCAAAACACAAAATGAGCAAACTTCACAGCAAACCTGAATCTCTAAACCTCAAGCAATGGTTGCAAAGTGAACTTAATCTGGCTTCCAGGGATGAGCCTCGTCCTCACCTCGTTCACGCTGACGTTGTATCCCCGCTGGCTTTCAATGACAGGAGCGTTGTCATTGACGTCCAGGATGTTGACGGTCAGTGAGTGGTCTGTGTGTCTGGTCGGTGAACCATTATCAGTGGCACGGACCTGCAAAACAGTGGATATTAAAAATGTAGATCAACAAAGGTTGAAACGTGTCATAACAACGTAGCGCGGCTCCCTGACCCTTAGCAGGTAGCGATCTACGGACTCCCGGTCCAGAGCAGCGTTGACGTAAACCTCTCCATAGCTGTTATTCACCGTCTTGATCTTGAACACATCCTCCATGTTTCCAGCCACCAGAGTGAAATTCACCTGAGAGAAGATCATTCAATAAAAAATAATCTGAGTTTATTCTAAAACTCTAATCATAAAGTTGCTCCAAACATACAAAGATACCGCAGTGTGATTAATTCTTCCTCCAGACTCTTATACCTTGATTTCCAAATGAAATCCAATGACCTTTAACCTCCATGTGGTGCCATCTTGTCTATGATTGCAAAAGTGATCTTTGGTCTACTTAAGATGTTTTTAAAGTTAGGAAAAAAATAGATGTCTTTACTTTGCTTCTTTGCATAT
Organism: Poeciliopsis gracilis; assembly: GCA_911649635.1. Lineage (NCBI taxonomy): Eukaryota > Metazoa > Chordata > Actinopteri > Cyprinodontiformes > Poeciliidae > Poeciliopsis > Poeciliopsis gracilis. Next base: position 7,903,148 of record CAJVRI010001154.1, read on the forward strand.
TTAATTTATTCAGTGCATCAGAAATATCTGGCAGTTTCTAATTCAGAATCACTGGTGTGACAGTAGAAGTGCAAAAGTAAAGCCTCACCAGTCCATTTAAGCCAGCGTCACTGTCCTTTGCCAGCACCACTGCCACTTTCTTCCCCATTGCCGTGTTTTCTGGGACGCTCACAGACGTATCAGACGTGATGTCAAACACAGGACTGTTGTCATTTTCATCCAGAATGGTGATGGAAACCTGGGAAGCAACAAAACCATCTGTAGCTTCCGTCACACGCTGAAGAGCATTCTTACCTTTAAAATGAAAGGAACAAAAACAAACAGACAGTTTTCCATTCTGCGTTTTGCTCTAACAGAACCTTACCTTCTACAGATCCACAGAGGGATGCATTTGATAAAAGAAGAATGCCATTATTCTACAACAGATCAGACACAATACATTTAAAATAACAATGAAGCTGAATGTTAGGATGAAAGCTGCAAAACTCTTCAGTGACGTACCACAGTGGAGTCCTTCTTCGGTCCTCCGTTGTCAGCTACCACAGTCAGAGTGTACAAATCTCCCTTTTCTCTGTCCAGCAGGCCTGTTACCGTGATGCGGCCCTGGAACGCCACAAACAAAAGGTCAAGAGTCACAAAACACAGAAAAACAACCAGCTATCAGGAAAATCCACAGACAAAAGGAATGGAAGAACTTCAAAGCATCGAGCTCTTTGATCAGATTTCATTCATGCAGAAACAAGACTGCAGAAAATGAGGAGCGGTCTATTCACACTGCTTAAGGTTCTTCAGGTTTTGTTATTTCACAACCAAAGATGATGTATTTCACTGGAGTTTGTTCTAGAAAAACACAGTAAAGCACAACTGTGAAGTGGAAGAAAACATAACGTTTGTGGAGATTTTTCCAAGTGTGGATTTCTTCATTATTCAGCCACCAGAGACTCATAGTTTCTCAAACCCCCTTTTGATGAAGTTACAGTCACAAATTTCCACCAGATTTACATCTAGAGGCTCTAGTGAACTTTCAAAATAAAATCCAAACATAATTTCATCAGATATTGATATTATCTATGGCTTGATAAACAAGATGTAGAGGTTGTAAAGCAGAATGAGCAACACATCTGAGAGAAATGGGCTTGGTCATTGAAGTATCAGTTTCATGCCTCTGGTACGGCACAGACCCACCATTGGATGGCAGCGTTCGTTACATCAGAACCAATTCAGAAAATGCGTTTCCATCTCACCTTTATTGCACTCAACCCCTTCAGAATACAATTTTGAGGCCGTAGTGTGGAAAATGTTGATGTATTTATAATTAAGTGTGTAATAAGAACATGATGTGAGACGTTTCTCACCGTGACACTGTCTATCTTGAAGAGGGCTAAGGCTGCCGGCGACGTGTCTGGGTCAAAGCGATAAGTCAGCTGGTTGAGGTTGTCGGCAGACTGGGCCTGGACCTGAACCACCTCCGTTCCCGTGGCGATGTTCTCCCGGAGGGAAGCCTCGTAGCCTGCGGAGAAGAAGGCCACGGCCTCGTCCAGCTCGTTCAGTAAGGTGACGTAAACGGTGCAGAAAACCCGGTGAAACGGCGCCGCCTGGTCGGTGGCCGACACGTTCATGAGGTAGGATGTCTTGGTCTCGTAGTCCAGGTAGTCCACAGTGGTGACCAGACCGGTGCTGACGTCCACTTCAAACTTACGGTCTGAACCGGACACTATGGAGTAGGCAACAGCGCCGCCGTCACCTGCACAGCAGGACAGAAACACAGACATTCAGAATCCAGAATCACATTATTACAAATATATTTCTGACTGAGATTTTTGTTTTAAAGTGTTGACTTTAAAATATTGTTGTTAGTTTATAAATCATAAAGAATCCTTTAAAGATCTGCTGCTGTTGGATCAACCCTCATGACCTCTCAGCAGCATGCAGCTTCTATGCAACACAAATCTGGAACAAACTTCTAGAAAACTGCAAAACTGCTGCAACACTGACTTCCTTTAAATCAAGGCTAACACCCTCCTGGTTAGAGCTGCCATTGGTCAATATATGATACTTGCATGATCATTTTGATGGGATTTGACAAAATGTAATGTTTATATCTTGTTTCTTAATTGGTTTTTGTTTTATGTTTCTTTTGGTGCCTTGCTGCTGAAATTAGCAACGCAAATAAACTCGACATGATTTCAAAGTTCTTGTAACAAAGTTATTTTTGAAACTTCCTCTGACCTGATTTTACATTTATATAAAGAAAACCTTTATTAGGAAGTGTTTATTTCAGTTTTATGGCCACTCTGATGCTTTGGAAAATGTTTGTCAGAATCACCAGATGAGCCACTGAGACAGTTTAACACCAAGGGAAGTGAAGAGAGGAAGTACAAACTGTGGAAGTAGTAAGACTTTAAATGCCAGTTAGAGACAACCCAACGTTTCTCCACACACCAGAGATAAACAAGGTAAAAAAAAGAAAAAAAGAATTTCTGATGGAACAGCACCAACTAGTGGCGGGGTTGATATTCTACAAGCCGTCAGCGCGTACAGCTCTGGCCGGGTGCGGTCAGACTCACCGGTGTCGGGGTCGGTGGCGCGGACTACGATCACAGAGGTTCCGATTCCGGCGGTTTCTCTCAGGCCCAGTCGGTTGTACTGCTGCTGGGTGAATACTGGCACCTCATCATTGGCATCTTCAACATATATGATCACCTGCAGGAGAATTAGGATTAGTGCTGAATTTAACTTCATCCTTTAAATCAGAATGTGGGAATTTAAACTAGATTGACAGCGAGAACACTGAAACAGCATTTGTTCAAATTTCTAACAATGTTTGCGACGCTTTAAGCGTAAACCAGTGGTCTGCTGGGTGCAGGTCTGCTGGGTGCCGTTCTGCTGGGTGCAGGTCTGCTGGATGCAGTACTGCTGGGTGCAGTTCTGCTGGGTGCAGTTCTGCTGGGTGCAGGTCTGCTGGGTGCAGTTCTGCTGGGTGCCGTCTGCTGGGTGCCGTTCTGCTGGGTGCAGTCTGCTGGGTGCAGTTCTGCGGGTGAGCGTCTCACCCTGACAGAGCTCCGCATGCTGCCTTCATCGCTGTTGAAGCCCTCCACCTCCAACACGTGGGAGCTGCTGGTCTCCCGGTCCAGCGCCCGGACGCCTCGGGTCACCTGGCCGCTCTGCCTGTTTATGCTGAACAGGTTGTTGTTGTTCCCTGCAGCCACACAAACAGAAAGATGTCATGAAGAGAGACAACAGATCATCTTTAAAACACCCCAGGTTTGAGTCAAATCTCAATTTCATTTAGTTCACTTTCATAGCTGCATTTCATTTTGAATATGAATTGGCAGATATTTACTCGATTGTTTTTGTAAATGACCTTGAAACATAAGGAGAGTTGGTGCTAATGTACAGAAATGAACTGAATAGCAGTAACATCATCTCATTATTTGACCTTCACTTCAGAACATATTCAGTAAAAAAAGAAAATAAAAGACAAAGAAATGTTATAACAAAACTATTATTAGTACATCTGTACTACCCATGATTCCCTGCTGCAGACTGTTTTCCATTCTTAGTGTTGTGCTGTAACAATTCATGAGGTTGAAACAAACAGAGGATCAAACAAGGCAAACACTAAAAGTCCTGTTAGAAAGCTTGCTGTGGGTGACTCTGAGTTCACAGACTGGCCTTCTGTTTTCAAGAAACACGCTTCCTCAAACAAGGAAGTGATCCTGGACAAAAACATTCTAGAGAACAGCCACCAAGTCAGAAATAAGTTTGAATTTTGTTCTTCGTTGGAAATCATTTTGCAAAACTACTAAACAAAACCAGACTTTTCAAGTCCTGGCAGTGGGACATTTAAAATGTGTTTTTCTGCATATTTAGCAGGAACTCAGCATAGAGACTCACCAGAGATGATTCTATACAGAACTCTGCCATTTTCTCCCTGATCTGCATCTGTGGCTTGAACCTGTGCAGTGAAACGGAAACAGCAGAAATAGTCACTTAAAATAACACGATGCTTCATATTAGGTACTACATCCACCACAAAAACTTCATCTCAACTATTTTTTGCAAGCACTCAAATTCTGATCAATACTCAGAACAAGCAACAGAACAAAATGAAGATCTAATGCAGAGACTTCTTTACACGTTAGCAGCTGTTCTGTTCGTCAAGCAGACCCAAACTTCAAATAAAAAAATAAAATAACATGTTGAAAAACATGAGCAGTAGATGTAAACTTCTGGCTAGCAGAGATATCAATATTACATATCTGGATTTCTCACAGTCTGAACGTTCACTACAGAAGATAAAACTCAGAGTCCTGAACGGTTTGGAGTCTTTACAGTCCAAATTGTCATTCAGTCCACGTCCCCTGGTACCCAGCCTCATGTTGCCACAACAACCACCGTAGCCTGGCAATGATGCCCTCCTTGCCCTCCAGTTGGTGGCAGGCGGCCAGGCTGGCCTCTGCACACACAGCCCATCTCTGCAGCACACACAGATAAATACTGCAGCATGCTGCGCTGCTGCTGAATGGGCCGTGTCAGAAGATTGGCTTCTGAGTCTTCAGAGGTCCACGGCTGCTGGCGCCAAGTGAGACGGACCTGATGACAATTCAGTATCCGCCGGGTGTCACGACTCTCTGGATGAGGTTTCAAGTTTAGCAGAATTTAGCAGAAACCTGAATCTAAATTTGGGCTGAATGGTCACAAAACCATTCAGCCCAACAATACAACAAGTTCCCACAGCGTTTATAGAACAAGTTCCCACAGCGTTTATAGAACGAGTTCCCACAGCGTTTATAGAACGAGTTCCCACAGCGTTTATAGAACGAGTTCCCACAGCGTTTATAGAACGAGTTCCCACAGCGTTTATAGAACAAGTTCCCACAGCGTTCATAGAACGAGTTCCCACAGATTTATAGAACGAGTTCCCACAGCGTTTATAGAACGAGTTCCCACAGCGTTTATAGAACGAGTTCCCACAGATTTATAGAACGAGTTCCCACAGATTTATAGAACGAGTTCCCACAGCGTGTTCTGGCTGGGGAACCCTCTGAAGAACCACAAATAATGCTGCAAAATATGGGCAGTAACATTAACTTTTAGGATGTTTTTCTAGCTTTTAGTCACCATTCAATCGTTACTACATTGGTTTAGCGTCAAAACTTCTGATTTTATTTGGAAACCAAATTCGCCTTGTAAGGGTTTTTACAGCAGTGTCCTCCATATCTGTATTATCAAACATCTCAGTGACAAAGCGGCTTGTTCACGGCAAATAACATTTCAATTAATTATTTTAACTAATATTTAACAATGACAATTGAAATCAGTTCAGACTAAAAATTGTAATTAAAAATCAGATTCAGATTATTGATTTTCCTCCAGGTGTCTGAGACCGCTCCAGCACTTCCTGGTGTACCGCCAACAGGCCAGCGGCCCCCACTTTGAGAAACACGGCTTTAAATAACCATTTTTATAATCTACAGTTAAAGACTTGCCATGGGAAGGTTTTAATCTTTTTGTGCCATGCTAGATTTTTGCTGTTTCCCTAACATCAATTTTTTTATTTTAGGCAATCAGAGTAAAAAAGGGATTAAATACAAATGCAGGCCACACTTTTCAATTTTTTTGTTGGTAAAATAATAATAAATAGCATTTATGATGTTTAGGAGCAGCTGATGGAATTTGGGTCTTTTCTCAGGTTACTGTTTGAACGTATGGAGGTTTGAGCAGAAACAGGCGCCGTGAGACGTCTGCCTCCGCCTGTGTGTCCTCCTTTGCTCTCTCACTCTGCCTGCATGTAGAGGGGCCCAACTTCAGTCTCATTAGCTTTATAAAGAGAAGTGGAGAGGAGAAAGAGGAGTACAGGGAGGAAGAGGAGGAGGAGGAGGACGACACTGGGGGGTCAGACTGCTGAGTGATGAATAGAGTGTTACACGGCGGAGTGAACCACTCTGGCCCTACAGCAGGGGCCACAGGGAGCAAGAACATGTTGCACATGTTGTTTTAAATGTGATCTTGTGAAGCATGAAAAGAGAAATTATTCACAAAACCTTTGTCTTAAATACATCGCCTTGCCTTTAGCTCCTTTCCACTGCAACAGCAGGAAAATGGACATTTTATTTCGCTGCACAGGTTTTGTCCCCTTTTCTTTGCTGTTCCCTGTTTTCCTCCCCATCGCTTCCCCACTCCATTTCTGGGAAAGCAGCACTTTAAGGCAGAAAAACAAGTACTATGTGGATTCACAAAGAACAGGTTCTACCACAGTTACTGGAACCCAGAAAGGTGCTGCGCTAAAGAGATTCAGACGGAGTGAGTATGTTTTCTACCAGGCATTCATTTTATAGTAATGACACTTCTTCCTAAAAGAAAGTTTTTTATTATTGAACTTAACAGAACTGAACGTGGAAAGTTGAAACTGGTAAAAAGTTTGTTGCAGCATCCTGCAGCCTGGACTCAGTGTGAACAGACTGAAACTGGAATGAGGCTCAGAGCTGCTGCGGTTTCCTGACATGTGGCTGAGAATGTGGACAGAGCAGGCAGAGATTTGGCTTCACGTGAAAAATAATTAGAAATATTAGAATCTACAAAGTCACAATTATTCACCGACTCATTAACACATCCACTTATTGGATAAAAAAAAAATACAAATAAATAGAATACAAAAGAGTACAATTAAACCAAAAGGAAAATACTGTAAAATAAGAAAAGCTTAAGTTATTTTTATCTTTAAAGATTAAATCCAGAGGTTTTTTTTAACTTTATGACAAAAAAATTTATACAGAGGAGAGGATTTATTAAACCTGCAAAAAGCACAAACTGTGTATAAGGACGGATGGACCAGATTGATGGATGGAACATCAATAATTTTCCCCAAACACAAATATTTTCCATCTTCTTAGTTTTTTTGCTTTGCTTTGCTTATCCAGACCTGGGAATTCAATGAAATGCAATTCCAGTTTTCCAGCAGGAACAGTTAGACTTTAATGTTGGTGAACATGTGCAGAAATGAAGGACGTTGATCATAGCTGAGCAGTGAGATGTCAGGAGTGGTCCAATAAGAACTACAGGAGCCGCCAGGGTTCAAATCACCAGAATGTGCCGACTGCAGTACCTGAAGGTGAGACAGAAAGTTGGTTCTCCAGTCGGGTGTGTGGATGTGTGTGTGTGGATGTGTGTGTGTGGATGTGTGTGTGGATGTGTGTGTGGATGCGATGTGCATGGAGGCGCTGACTAATGAACTGACGCTCTAACGAGTCATCCTGCTCCACTGGCCTTTTCACAGCTTTCCTGGCATTTGGTCTTAAAAATAATTTCACGTCCCAATGTGTTTCCCTTAAACCGATAAGCCATGCTTTGTCTCCGCTGAATTAAGGATGATGACATTTACAAATGTTACCGTGCTGAAGATGGGGGCGCGCTGAATGAGGGGGGAGGCGGAGGAAGAGTTGGTGGCTGCTTTGCATTTTACAAGGGGCGTTTTAATAAACCCAATTTGTTTTACATTGAAGAAAGCCTGTCAACCATTGACTGTTTTGTAGTCCTTGATTTAATAGCGACATAATTGCTGCAAATGCCGAACACTTGCTGCCTCTACATGTGCATGCAGTTATTTCTGTGCATTATTGTGTGCATGTACATTGTAAGCCCTTGGGTGTATGATTTTAATATAGAAAATAAACCCTCAAATGAACCTCCATTAGCTTCATAAGGCTTGACTGGCCAAGTCCGGAGCTGAAATGGCATTTTGATGCAGTGTAATAGCTTTCATATCCGCTTTCCACATTCTGTCTGGCAGCAACCACGAATTTCAATGTCTAACACAAAAACAAACGGTTAAAATCTTTAAAAAAAATATGGCATACATTTGTCTAAAGTCAATATTTGCTCAAAGTTTTGGAGTGTGTCTCTAACAGCTTTGAATGTCTAGAGACTGAAACGTTTGTCTGTTCTTTGCAAAACAACTCAACCATGTTTAGTAATGTCACAAACTCTCATTTGGATTCAGGTCCAGGCTTTGACTAGGCCTTTCTAAGGCTACATTCACACAGCAGGCAAATAAAACTCAAATGTGTTTTTTTTTCCTGCAGTCTGATCAGGTCAGTTCTGATCTTTTCACCCCCAAAAACCTGATCTATCACTTCCATATGTGGAACTAGTTCAGATATTTATCTTATTGCTTTCAAAGTGTCTGAGGTCTGAAGGCTCATATCACATTTGATCCGACATTTATGTCACTGACTGGAGACGTTTGTTATAATTCTGCACTAATAGAAATCAGACGCATTAATTCAGGACATAATGGCTGAAAATTATAATTATGAACTTAGTAACTTGTCATTGCATCACAATCCCACCCCTGTCAGCTCTGACTCCGCGTCCAAACAGACGATGAAGACATGCACCAAAAAAGCCATTTCTAACAGTAATTACTTGCTCATAATTATAAGAACATTGACCCATACTATGTAACGGTGTTTTTCTCTGTCCAGGGCAAAGACAACATGAACACCACCGACCCAGACTCCGACATCACCTCCACCTCTCCTGGTGGGAACATCACTGCCTCCATCCTCTCAGCCACCACCAGCAGCTCTCCCTCCGTCCTGCAGTCTCCATCTCATCCCTCAGATAAGCATGACCCAGAGTTTACCATCATGGTGGTGCTGGGTCTGTCCCTGCTGCTGGCCGGCCTGGCGGCCTTCCTGGCGGTGTACAGACGCTCGGAGACGACCTCGGAGGGCGACCTGGAGAGGAGCTGCGCCCCGGGGGAGAGACTGACCCGCGGCAGAGGCTTGTCCTCTGAGCCACAGTTAAAGACGTGGAGGAGGCTGGGATCATACCGCCGCTCTTACAACCTGTCCTTCAGGCGACCGCCTTACCGCCGGCCGCAGCAGCACACCAGGACGCATGCGACCCGGCCTGTCGCCTCGGAGACGCCGCTGCCCCACATCACTACGCCCTGTCTGCTCGATTACGTCACTGAAATCTGACTGACCGTCACTGACTGATCACTGATTGGATAAAAGCAGCTTTTGAAGCTGTTGCTGGAAATTTCTTTGATGTATTTGTTATAAAATTCTCTAAGATGAGCGACAACGAGGCCTGATGCAGAACACTGGAAAAAAAAACCTTCATTACAGCCGTTGGGGAAAACTGGATGTTTTGAACACATTTCTGAGCCACACTGACCAAACTCAGTCTGATCCTGATGTAAAATAGTGCAAAAAAATAATAAAATCATCTCAGATGGTTTGGCTGGAATTGATCTGCATCATTTTCCACAACCAGGAACAGCAACACCTTCTACAACACGAATGAGAGAGAAATTAATCTAATAGAAATTAATCTAATGCAGCTACATTATATCAGAATAAATACAGTGATGACACATTTTTTTAGACCTTTAGAGGACAAGCAGGCCCACAGTATCACAGAACCTCCACTGTACAGAACACTTTGTACCAAACTGGACTCTGTCTTTATACATGTGGAGTCTTGGTTCTGCAACAAAACATAAATTCACTTTTAAAGTTTTTTACCTGACTTTACCAGAGGTATTGATCATTTTAGAACGAACTATAAAAGCAGAAGTGATTTCAAATTGGCCAAAATACCAGACCTTCATAAATGACTCAGTAAATGTGAAGCAAACCGAGTCTTGAATTTGCTAAAGTGCTGCTGGCGTCCAGGCAGGCCCCACCTGGAGGATGCTGGTTCCGATGGGCACGGTTTCCAGAACGCTGGTCTCATAGCTGTTTTGGAGGAAGATGGGCCGGTTGTCGTTGACGTCCTGAACCTCCACAAACACGGTGGCCGTCCCCGTCCTTCGGCTGTCTGCTGGACCGTTGTCTGAATGACAAAACATTCAGAAAACGCTCACTACACATCAGCACAGCCTCAACTGCTGCAATTTTTATATTGAGTTTGATCATTATTGCTCCATCTAATGAAATAAACCTTGAGAAAGGCACATTAAAGTATTCACTGTGGGCTAATTGCTACTATTGTCTCTTCACAGATCCATGCAGAAAATCTTCTCACATATTTTGCCATTTCTAAACCATTTTATGATTTTGCATAATGGAATGAATTATGACTGAAACAACGTTCGTCCTTTATTCACTTCTTTTCCATCGTCCTGTAAATCAGAGCAGCTGTGACTCTCTCGTCTCGCACTATTTCACATCATCTCTGCCGGACTCTCCGGCGCCTCCAGCAGATAAGCTGCCCTGATTCAATGCTCCAGACAAAAAGGAAAACCTCAGGATGTTTTTCAAACAGGAACAAAAGCTGTTGAGCAAGAATCTGAAATCACCACAAGCAGCGTTTTCCCATCATATGTTCAGAAACAAGAAACACAGAAAAGGGAACTTTAATTTACAAGAGAAAACTCACTGCTGAAAACAACCTGACAGACATTTACAGCACCATGCAGAAGTGGTCATCAACTCTTATCCATATAATCAACTCACTTTAAAATATTTTAGAGAATAAATATGAATTAGAAGAAATGAAGAATGAGTTTGACATCATGCCTCTGGAGGAGCTGCAGGAATAAATTAGGACAAAACTGAGATTTTCAAATTAACTTCTACTTACAAAAATGTCAGATGCAACTCAAAGTCATAATCTTTTCCAAGTTTTCTGCTTTCTTTCTGTTGCCATGGTAACTAGGGCCACATCTCCTCACTGAAAGTAAACCTGGGTTCACCCAAATCTATGAGCTGCTGCATTAAAAGCTTTTGACTGCAGCAAGTGTTTTCCAATAAAACCTGGCCTACATTCTGTTGTCATTGATAATAAACAAAATATTGTTCTGTTTTATTCAGCTGAGCCCAGAATAATAATAATGCACATTTTCAACAAGGAAAATGTGCAAAAAAACATTTGAAGTTCCTACAAAAAAGCATTTTATTGGTTTAATTAATACAGTCCATGTTCAGTTTATTGTTTCATAGGTAAAAAATGCAACATTTTGGCTCACATGACAAAAGTTTGGCCTCCCTGGTTTAAACCGGCTGATGAAGAGAGAATCAGTGGAAAGAGTTGGAAACGTATGTGCAGTGAAGCTGGCTGAGATCTAAACAACTTGAAACTGGAAACGCTATGAAAGAAGATTCTATAAATATAAACACAAGCCGCACTCTTCAGATTTCTTATTTTCAAATCATCCATTTCAAAACTATGTGATGCTTTCTTCTGCTCTAATCCAAATAGTTGAAGACATGGAGACTTTTGCAAACAGGACATTTATTTCAGACAGAAGGATGTAAACTTTTGACCCACCTATCGCCTCGATGACCAGAACGTAAGCCGCCTCAGTCTCTCTGTCCAAACCCACCACAGTCCTCACAATGCCGTCTCGGAAACCGACGCTGAATTTACCGTCTTGATTCCCTCCTGCAAAAATAAAACAAAAAACAGAATTCCAGACTAAATACAGCAACAAAACCACCACATTTATTTAGGAGAGGTCAACAAACTTCCACAGACATGGATGAATGGAAATACTGAAGCTTCACGCTACAATGCATTAGTTCATAGAAATGTACAACATATAACCCACAAACACAAAACATGTAACCGCTGTGACCTCTGACCTGTGATGAAGTAGCTAAGCTCTGCGTTGAGACCAGCGTCTTTGTCAAAGCAGACGAGTCGAGCAACAACGTGGTTTCTGGGGACGCTCTCCATCAGGGAGACATTGTATAGTCTGGGGTTGAAGGTGGGCGTCTCATCATTTACATCCAGAACTGACCAACACGCACCAGCACACACAGACAGAGACACACCAGCACACAGATAGATGTACATGAGGACAAGTAGTGCAGCAGAGTACAGCTAAAGTAGCTAATATTAACTGGCTTCCCTGGAAATGAGTTTGTTTGTTGAAAGTAAACCTGGTTTTAAATGGTGAAGCCTTGAAAAAATAAAATTCCTTTGTCATTTATAACCTCCTAACTGTCATGGTGACACTGGTGTCTTTGACATTTAAGCATTTTGGAGGCGACAGTTGAAACTTTAGAGGGAAAATTAACAGCTTAGTAGGTGCAGAAAAGTAGGAGTTTTGGTAGTTTGTTAATGCCGAGGAGGAAAGAGATGAATGAGCTTAAAGAAGCAAATGTTGCTGCGCATCAATCTGGCCAGGGTGGCAAGATGCAGCCTCCCTATTTCATATGTAAGCATGGGGATTTTTGTTCTTTATTTTATCTGCAGCTGTAGTTAAAGATTTTTAAATATAAAGATAAATTGTCAGAGTCTTTTTATATCCCAGTGAATTATTCAATAACAGAATCCGAAAGGCCTACATGACACTCATCTCATTTATGTTGTTCCTGATGCTCTGTGAAAACCTAAGTTACTCTAAATGACTTGATAGTTGTAAATATTTACAAGAAAATCACATTTTCCTGCAGTGGAAACTCGAAAATTTATTTAGTTTGTCAAAGCAGATGCCAAAAAATCCTCAGCTGTCCAGAGTCCTGACTTATAGCCAACAGAAAGCTGAGAATGAAGAGACCAAAACTGAATAAGTACAAAAAGCAAAGGGCTGAAATGACTTTGACTTGTTATGATGTCACTTCTAAAATAGGAAGTGCATCTTTTTAAGAGGGGAAATTTCTTTATCACTAGTGAACATTTAAAACAGCAGCTTATAGTTCTACAAGTAGTGGGAGCTCTGGAAAATGTACCCAAGACCAGATCACACCAAGTTCTGTGAAACTGCAAAAAAAACAAAAAAAAAACAAACTCCACACACAGACCTCAGGTAGGTTCAAATTCTGGACAATGCAATATAATAAATATAATAATGGTTGCTTATAAGAGTTGGAAGCAAAAACATAAAAGTTCAGCACCACCCAGGTTTCCATTTTTGGAACCAAAATACGTTTAAAACGATGTTCATTAAAACTGGGACTAAGGTAGAGATGTTTATCAGTCAAATGTGAAGCCAGGAGTCTGCAGCTGAAGTTTGGCTGAAACTGGATCACAGAAATAACCAGCCAATGCTGCATAGAGAAAAATGATGCAAAAATTCTGCACAATGATATGAAAGACTGAAAAAGTCATACAGAAAGCATTAAATATCTGATGGGATGATTTTTTTCACACAAAGTTTCTGTGTTTCCTTCATTTAGCATCTGGATTGGAGTTGTGAGTTTCTGTATATGTGAGACTAAACCTGTAAAAGGCAAAACAATTCTTATTATGTGAATGAAGCTGTACCGCATTTTCATCTCCTTTCATCTCATCTGCATTTATAAAACCCACCAGGAGGTGGCAGCATATTCCTCAGTAGCTTCCTGAGATGCATGAAGTTCACCATCTGCCATAATTAATTAAGTCATCACAATAAAAACGGTTCAGTCAGCAGGTTTGGAAGTTTCTCAAGCAGAGAGCCAATCAAAAGTCACCTGAGACAGTGAGCGTTGAAGTGGAGGTCCGAGGAAACTCCCCAGCGTCGTGTGCGATGATCCTCAGCTGATACTGGCCGATCTGTTCCCGGTCCAACACCGCTGTGGAGGTGAGAACACCGGTGGAGACGTTGAGGTAGAAGTCGAGCCGGGGCATACCCATCTGCAGCGCCATGGTGATGCGGCCATTCTCATTCTCATCTGGGTCCACTACCTGCACCTACAGCAGGAAAAAATCATTTTACTTTCAGAAGACTGACAAGCTATAAAGACATAAAAACCATCCATATATTTGTGCAACATGACTTTATACTTTTTTATCTTTACCCTGAAAAACGAGTATCCAATGGGAAGTCCTTCTGGCACTTCTGCAACAGACGGCAGGTTGAGGAAGGTCGGGTCGTTATCGTTCAGATCCAGCAGGTTGACAGACACTGTGGTGCTGGCTGACGTACGCAGTGGAGGCGTGCCGCCTACAGAGGGCGCCAGCAGGGCACACAAAGACAAAAACACACACACACACACACACACGCATTACAACATGTCCTGGTCCGTAGAGTCCACCGACAGAACAGCATGGAGAATGAATTACAGCAGTTTGTTTCCAGGTTGCTTTGATACGTTAGACCAGTGGTGTCCAAACTTTTTACCACAAAACTCATTTTTTTCTATAAATAGAATTTTTGTTGTAGTTTTAGCTTCTCAATTTTAACTTAAACACAACATATTTTTGTAGAAAAGTGATTTGTAGAATCAAAAATGTATGTCACAAATGTTTTATTATAAGGTATACATAATTTCCAATATTTATGGATTTTATTTTCTTTTTGAGCTATAAAACTCTGTTCAGCAACAGAAACGGAATAATGGAGACTCTTCTAAAGCTTTTGCTGTATCAGTCAATGGAGAAGTCTTCTTTCAAGCTTATGGTTCTATTTAGTGAAATATTAAGATGGAAACCTGGCTAATCAATGAGAAATCATTTTTGATATATATAAACATTTTCATCCAGACTTTGTCAGTGAAAATGTTACCCTAAAATGTGGAGTTTGCTTGAAAGAAAGATTTGCTCCATTCCAGATTTCTCAGCACAAAATGATTTGGAGGACCAGAAATGGGCTGCAGGTTGGAAACCCCTGAGTTAGGCACATTTATAGAGCAGAAGCAACACATATGCATACAGAGATGTAGGGAAAGTTCTCACGGTCGACTGCAGACACTATGATGGTCCTCATCAGCGCCGTGTCTCTGGTGCTTTCCCGGTCCAGAGTGAGGCCGCTGGTCCGGATCTTCCCGGTTCTGCTGTCGATGGTGTAGAAAGGGTTTGCAGGACTGATGCTGTACATCACCGTCCCGTTTTCCCCATTATCTGGGTCCACTGCCAACACCTTCAGTGTGGGGAAAGAGCAAAAGGTAGATGAAGCTTTTTGAGAAGGAATGATTTATGACAAGAGAATGGAAGGAGAGAAAAAAGAGGAAACCAAGTAAAGAAACCACAGGAGTGAGAGAAACTGAAAGAGAACTGATAAAACAGCATCCAGTCCATCTTTACATAAAGCCTCATTACCAACCAGACCTTCACATTTTGTCCCATTTCAGCCACAAACGTAATGTTGGTATGTCACTAATACAACTCAGCAAACTGCTGAATACTTGTGAAGCAAAAGGAAAATGACTTGAATGGTTTTCAGACTTTTTGGCTGAAGACCGTGAACTAGCTAGCGCTAGACACACTTGTTTCTTTTGGTTGTACTTACCCAGAATGCCATGGGTAATACAACCTTACTGAGCAGCTTTTAGAGTCGCTCCAAAACCTCTTCCTGCTTTTGGAGTGTTTCTGATCTCCATAAGAGCTCAAAGCGCAGCAGCGCTCACTTCAACCAGGCTGAGGATAGATCCTAAACACAAATGCGAACTCTGCTCCTCTAAGTCGTTAGGAGAACCAGAGTTCACAATCTTTGGTCTGCTTCAGAGTTCAACTGCGGATTCACACCTCCACAAACTAACCGAACTTTCTGGATGAACCGGAGTGTGCTTCCAAATATTCAGATGGCTCATCTTCACAACGGTACATTATTAAGTTGAGGTACAACACACAATCCCACAGAATGCCTGGATGTCTGTGGCTGTGATATGAAAGTTCATTTCCAAGGCACAGTAACTTCCAGATGCTGTAACTCAGCCAGCTAAAAAAAAAGTGGCTGCATTTTTTCTCTGACATGCGATTGTGATGGATGATCCGAGTGAGGAGCCTGAAGCCGAGCTAAAACACTGGCTGATTTTCAAAGAGCCGATCAATTATTCAGAGTGCTGACTAAAATTGCTGGAAAATGGTTAATTGGTCATTAGAGAAACAAAGGCTTTTGTGAACGTTTAATTATTAAGACGACATGTTAGGCTGGCATCTCTGAGACTCGCTGATTAGCAAATACACGGATGAAGAAGGTGGAAAAAAAATGTGGACAAATGCCTGGATGAGGTGCGTTCAAGAAATCAATATCGGTCTGAGTGAAAACATTCAGAGATCGTGAGCACATTTACATTTGACCGGCTGAGCAGAGCTGGTTGTGGTGGGAGAGGGAAGGAGAGCGGGTTTAGTAGTCGATGTTGGAGCTGAATGTAAGAGGCTAAAGGCTGATAGTGGGGAGAGGAGAGATTTGAGTGGGTTGATCCTTGGACTGGGCACAGCAGCCAAATTCATCGGCTCACTGGACACCTCCACAAGGAATCAGCAGGTGGCTTCCAGTCACCATAGAAACACTGGATGGACCCGGGCTACACTGCGGCCAATTACTGAACTGTGAGCCTGGATGGTCAAATTCATTGAAAAGTGTACAGAGGGGCAATAGTGTCTGTCCACTGAGTGCAGACATTCACATAGAGTATGCATTGCATCGCTGGATGCACCGTGAACGAAGTCAACTGAGGAACAGATCCAATAAAGTGGAAAAAGCAGCAACATTTTGGCAGAGAGGAGTCCGTCGCCTTCATTTGATTTTCCCCGACTCTTCTTCGTTTCACACTCTGCTCCGCAAGACGGCTCCTCGCCTCCTCTTCTGCCTGGAAGCTGAATAATTTGTTATGCACATAACTACAGGCTACACTTTAATTAGCAATCAGACTCCTTTAATTACACTCAGTGACGCCTCTTTAATTAATAGACAATCAGGACTTAATTACAAACAACACACTGTCAAAGACACCAACAGGACAGGGAGAGAGTTTGGGGTAATAGTGGAGTTCACTCGACCTAAACTGCCCCGGATATTAGTCTATCAGTACCGGGAAGCCGACTCCTCCCTCCTCCCTCAGTTACAGTAAAACTTCAGCTCAATACGAGGAATATACGTTTCTTTTCTAATAGGCATGCTGTTGTTTTATGTGCCATCCATACTTGAAAACCTTGAGATGTTATATAGAGGAGTCCGGATGTTCTGGGGCGGTTATGTTAAAGAATTAGGAAGCCCAGATATTCAGGACTTTTAAAATAAATGTTTTATATTGAAGTCTTCCTCCGTTTCGGGAAAAGAAATTGATTTTATTGACCTTAAACAATAAAAATGTACATAGTTAGTGACATGTGCTTCAGCTGAAATAACTCCAGTAAGATGCTTGCAGCCGTTTGCCATCTAGGAAGTTTACAGGAAAATATTGTCGTCTTTAGAGGCTGATCTGATTCTTGTATTTCTAGAATTGCGCCGCTGATGGTGGGAACCTGTTGGAGTAACTGAACTGCTGGTTCTGACTGGTTCGTTTTGATTGAGCTGCTGCATGTTTGGACGATTATTTCCTCTGTTTCTGGTTCTGGATGCTGTGTAAGAGTTTTGCTCTTACTTTTCTGCTTTCAGACAGCTGCTGTAACTGTGACAAGATATTGCTCTTATAGAGACTGAAATTATTTTTCTCCTCAGGGTGTGTGGACTCAGTCTTATAGAAACGGTGAGGAGAAGCTTCGGCTGGGGAAGCTTTTCTGGACCCATGGCACGGGGAGGGGATCAAGAGAAAAACCCAGAACTCACTAAAAGAACTTTAAATTCTTTCTTGGGATCCTCCAGAAGGAGCTGGAGTGCTGCTTGGCACAGGAATGTTTGTGATTTTCTTTCCCTGTTGCTTCAGTGACCCGATCTCAGGGAAGTGCAGGACATTACGGACGGATGAAGGTTAGGCTTATGAATCATTGTCTTCAATGAAATATTTTTTTTACCACTATTGCTATGAATTCCTGGGTGATACGGTAAGGTTGGGTAGGATGGACTCACAGAGATGACATCAGTGTTGATTGGACTCATCTCCACGACGTTGGCTTCATACGGCTCGTCTCGCCACGTCGGGGCGTTGTCATTGATGTCAAGGACGGTGATGTTCACCTAAATCAGCGTGGAAAGGAGATTTCATAATCTTCTTCATATAATACTGATGTAATGAAATCATGAGGTCCAACTCAAACGTATTTGTGATAAAACACAAACACGGTGAAAGTCTTGGATCAACTCATCAGGAGCATGAATGTTAGACCATCATTTATGTTTTGACTCAGATGTTTGAAAATTTGGCACAGTTTTATCATGGCATATGCTGCCTTTTGACCAAAATGCAAAAATAAGTAACCCAATGAGATCCTGAAACGAAAAACAAGACTTTGCTAAGGCAGTTTGTTCTTTTAGGAAATGACTGTAAGGTTGTTACAGTGGCAATGCCTGTCTTCTGCTGAGGCCCGACTCCTCCATCCACAGCTCTCACTATCAGGATGTACTCTGACTTCTGCTCTCGGTCCAGCAGGGCGGTGGTTGTGATCTCTCCTGAAACAGAAAACAAGCAGCAGAAAACACTCAGACGGCCAACATTACAGCAACTGAACATTACAGCAACTGAACATTACAGGATGAACCGAAAAGTAACAAAAAGTGGAAACAATCACCGATGAGTGAACAGGGCATTCACAACAAAGATCTAAACAGACGTAGGAAGGTAGAAAGTCCACATATCAGTTAGCATGAGGTGACAGAAGCAGCCTGCATCAACATACCTGAGCGCGAGTTGAGACGAAACTGAGAGGAACCTTCCAGGGAGTAGATGAGAGAGGCCTGGCCAAACTCCCGCGATGCGTCCAGATCAGTTGCATTTACAACCAGCACTGTTGCCCCTTTGTAAATGAATAATGTGGAAGCGAGAGACACAAAGAAAGTCACAACTCATTGTATGAGAAGAGATGTTGTTGAGTCCAGTTAAAAGAGGAAACAATCAGAGAAAGACAAGCTGCAGAGACAGTTTGCATCATCACTGGTTGAGCTCATTTCTTCACCACAGTGACACTGATGGCATGGCAGTGAGTGGGTTTATGGATTAGTGGATTATTAGACTGTTATTTGGCACAGAGCTGATCAATAGCGAGGCTGGTAAGGGGATGAAATGCTTGCCAGAGCCGCAGGGCAAGCCCTAAGCTCCGTCTAAAAGAGCCAGCCTTAGGGCTCCACCTCAGGGCCAAAATCTGCTCTAAACCTCAGCGTTCCTTCAAACAGCTCTAAGAAGTGCTCCACTAAATAGTGTGCGAAACATAAAGCATGGTCAGCGTCTGCTGCAGCTAAAAGAGAGAGAAAGGGGCGGTCAAATATCCCATTTTCCTCTTGCGACTGGAAACTAATCTATTGTCTGGGAAGAAAAGAGGCTTCACATGCATGAGAATGAGCGCAGCAGCTAGCGATTTCCCTTGAGGAGCCAATATCCCACATTCTGAGAGAGTATTTCCAAACAGTATTGAAACAAAACACAGACGGCACAGGTTAGAGAATACAGACATATTAAAACATGGACACACCTGAAGCTGCAGAAAAAATATCCAAAACAACACAAAGCTCTTGGTTGAATATGCAAATACATTTAACAGAGTGGTTGAGAGATGTGTCTGTTGTGCAACCTGCAAATCTAATTGGAGACATTTGCATTTGCTGCATAAATGCAGTGTTAAACCTGAAAGAAACGGAGCTGATTTCAAGTTAACAGGCAGTTTAAAAACAGGCATTTAATTGTATTTTCCCAGTTCACCAACTTCTGGATAACACTGATCCACACACGTCTGCCTGACAGGTAGAGTTAAGCATCTAAATATTGTTTTACATCTGAGGTGAATTCATTTCTGTCACATGTGAAGTCTAAATTATGAGCTCTGCAGAATAAGTTTCTGCAAGACAACAGTCCTGGTACAGCAAACGGAAAGCCAACTCATTCGGGGTTCAACTACATCTGATAAAACTGTTTAACTTACAACTTACATGTTTTTTATGTCATCAATACTAATTTATTAGAACAGAAAGCTTCATGAGACCAGCTGTAGTGAAATAGTGTTAAAAAGTTTGTGGGTGTATTTAAAAGACTGCAAAATAAATAAATTAATTAATTAAAGGGTTTCTATACTTTAGCAAACCACTGTGAAAACAAAATTGCCTGTGAACCCTTTACATTTTCAAGGGCATTTTTGTGCTAAAAGTGTCAAGAGGTAGTTAGCCTTCAATTAGCATATGGCTAACTAGGAATCATTTTATTCCTTCTTCTATCCAGATCCATTTTTTGCAGGAAAACAGTGAAATACTTTCAAAACTAAAAAAGTAGGACAATTCATTGCTGTCAAGTCTTGAAACGTTTCAACATTTGAACGACTGAAACGGTTTTAGGCTAAAATGCAAGAAGAAAACACACCTATACACCAAACTCACCAGCATTAAGGTTCTCTGGGATTTTGATGATGTAAGACGGTTTGCTGAACTCAGGTGGATTATCATTTTCATCCTGCAGGTGGGAATAAGCACAAACAACAATTAATTTTGATGAACTAACTAGTGGGAGAAACACTGAAAGAACATTAAAAATAAAAAAAAACTAGTTGCAGTTTCCACTGTGACTTGGGATTTAGCTGAACATCTGTGGGAATTAAGTCAAGAAAAGTAAGAAAAGGTTTTACAATATTCTCCCTGAACATGTGTGGGTTCTATCCGGATACTCCGGCTTCCTCCCACCATCCCAAACCATGACTGTCAGGTTAAACAGTCTCTCTAAATTCTCCTTAGATGTGAGTGTTTGTGTTGTCAGTTCATTCTAGTGGATCCCAGTGAGAGAGATGTTCAGTATGAGGTTCCTTCCTGTGTTGAATTGGAAAAGTAATAACTTAGTTTGTAATAAAATTAAATGTAAAGGAATAAAATGACTGATAAATTCCTTTAACATGGAACAACAGCTGCCTTAAAACAGCTTTGGTAAGAGCATTTAAATGTCTCACAGCCTCCCACTCATGAAAAAGACTCCATTTCACACCAACATTTCCAGTTGTCTGGCTATTCACAGCGAAGATCCCCACTGTGTGAGCTGCTGAGAAATGTTAACACTTTAACAACAGTCACTGGGACAATTATCCATTTGGGCTCTGAGTTACACTGGTGCAAAGCATTGTGTGAGTGTGATGCTGCCAGCTGCTGATAAACCCCTGTGGTGAGAGTCACGACAGAGAGACACAGGCAGAGAGACAGGCAGAGAGACAGGCAGAGAGACCAGGCAGAGAGACACAGGCAGAGAGACACAGGCAGAGAGACGCAGGCAGAGAGACACAGACAGAGAGACACGACAGAGAGACAGGCAGAGAGACAGGCAGAGAGACACGGGCAGAGAGACACGGGCAGAGAGACACGGGCAGAGAGACACGGGACAGAGAGACACAGGCAGAGAGACACAGGCAGAGAGACACAGGCAGAACGCTATATTGTGAACATCTATCCCGACTGGTCTTAGCAGCTTTTCTCCCTCATGCGGGATGCGTATAGGAATTCCTAATGGTCTGTGCATATCAAAGGATATTCATCCATTCTTCTCTGCCGTTTCTCCTTTCATGAATAAAAAGTGAGATGTATAATGGATGTCTTCCATGGGAAATGAGACTGGGGGCCTGGTGACTACGGACCTCATCTGCTCATTGTGGTTTGATGGCTACATTTATAGTTTCTAAGCAAAGGTCAATATGTGAGTTTTTAATTTAAAAGTCAATAGAAAAAACAAAGGAAAACAAAAGGGTGTTTAATGCTTTACCTGAGGAATGATCAGACAGGAAGGAATTAAGCAGAGAAGAAGATGCGTCACTGAAAGCTTACATACTCTTATCAGAACTTAAAGGATGGGCTGGATCGGGTCTTTCCCACAAAACCCACGCAAAGTCAGAATTATAGATTTAAGCTCAGATATTTAGAGTGAAACCTGCAGAGTCTGATGTTTCACCTGCAGGACGACTCAGAGTGGCATTTGTTTCTTTTTCTTAGTTGTGCCACCTGAAATGTCTAACTGACCTCGTCTCCCCACCCATATGGACATGAAATGCTTCAGGACTCGTGGATTCACCTGTTAACAGATTGTTTATGTGGATCGTAACTCCAAAACATTTGTGGAAATTTTGCCAATTCCGTAAACCATATCTAAAATATTTGTGTAGCTAAAAATACCAGGGATTCGCTGTGCATGTATCCCCCAAATATTATTAGGCAAATATCAACTGGTGACTTACACTGATGGAATGCAGCTTCATTTAATTCACTGACAGGGTTGTACTTACTATAACCTCCACTGTGACCGAGACGGTGCTGTTAAGCGGCGGATTTCCTCCGTCTTTGGCCATCACTGTCAAATAGATCAACCCCTTGGGAACCATCTCATAGTCGAGAGGCCTGGTCACGCTGATAACTGGGCAGGAAGAGCAGGAATGGAAAAGGTTCATTTTTATTTCTGTTGTTAATTAAACTAAGATGTGAGAAACTGAGTACAGCCCTGCTGCTCTCAGGCAGTTTGGACTACTTTAGAGGAATTGTTTCTCTTTTATTGTGGAATTTTAAGAGAAAATCAAAACAGTAGAAATTGTAAAAAAATGTATATTGAGGTTGAACCAAAGAAAAGTTTGAGGAGATAAGAGTGAAAGTACCTGCATAGCCTTCCACCATGACGATGCTGAAGTACTGAGGGAAAACTGAAGCTGAAATGATGGTGTACGTCAGGAGGTTGTTCGGCGGAGAATCCTCATCAGTCGCCTGTAGGTGGGCAGATGTTAGGGGGGAGTGGTACTTATAACATAATGTCGTAGTTGAAGTTTTAAAAGTAAGACATAAAAAACAAGCTGTAGCACAGCAGATGTTGCAGTACACAATGCTCATCTTTCAGTTTAAGTGTTCGAACGATATGAAGCATTTAGTCTGCAGCCAGGAAGCTGTCAGTCAACGGTGGCATGTCATTGGATGGATTAAAGCTGATTCTGGCTATTAGTGGTGCAAACGTCAGTGTTGGATGGACACCAACTGAGCCACGACAAGCCAAGCAGGCAGAGGAAAGATGAAACCGTTTGTTGAAGGACTAATCCGCAGCAGCTTTCACCGCCATGATGACACCGGCTCATTATTGTTGATTTGGCAGGAACTTTAAAATGAGTCCTCCGGCTGTGCGGAGAGTCTACTGGGCCTCACTGGCATCATTAGAAGCTGGACAGGTTGTCAGAAACACTCATTTGTATCTCTGCACAACAGACATATCTATATGCTTTCATTTAATGCCAAAATGTTGAGTAAGCAATACCTTTCTGCCCCCACAACTTCTTAGCAGTGGCTTTCCTTTCCAGGCTGTCCTTCTAAATCAATTTTCAACAAACACTTTCACACTAGACGGTTGTTTCCCACTCAAAGGTAAAATGAGTCGGGGGCAGCAAATCAAAAAGATGAGGGGAAAAGGAATAAGTACAGGGAAAATGAGTGAAAGCAGAACCTCTGCAGTAGGAGGCAAAAACCTCTGAGGCACGAAACACAGAGCAGGAAATCCTCTCTTTGCTTTGTCTTCCCAGAGCGGTGTGCGAACATTGTGTGGAAAGCATCTAAGTTCGCTGGCAAACCGCTGACACACACAATTGTGTGTCTGACTTCTGTTTTCCTCTTGGGCGACGTATTAATATCAGCAGCGTTGAGAATAATCAAACACAGCGAGCCAAGCGTTGAGACCAGTTCACACGGTGCGCCATGCAGCAGAGCAAGCCTCAAGGGATGTTTTTCTCTGCTGGGTGCAATCAAAGCAAACGCTGAGCCATTAGTTACAATTGTGCCTGTGTAGCTCTGCCTTTTGTGTGGCATTGACTGATGGCCAACACGCTGAAGCTAACTGGTTTTCTTTTTGAAACACAATGCGCATTAACACAGCAGTGCAGGTTTTACAGTGAAACCAGGAAAACAGACGCTAGTGACAACAAGAACTGAAAAAGAAAAATCAATTTTTTGGATCAGTTCATATTCATGTGACTATGAAGCATCATAGGAGTTATTTTATTCTAGGTTCTACTGACTGATGGCGGAAGATGGAAAAGGAGATTTTCTACTAAAGTTTCATCTCTTAGCTAAGAGCATCTTTCTGTGCTGATAATAATATTAATAAACTTTATTTAAAAAGGACATTGCACAGCTGAAATATAAATGCTACCATTTTATGAATTGTTCCAGATTATAGAATAAGCTAATTCAAAAACTTAACATGTTACAAAAATGGATTTACAATAAAATAAAACAGAAAATAAAACAAGTTACTTTCCAGTGATACTGCACAAACACATACATACGGACAATTCTCTTTTAATGGGGCATTCTGCATACAATTAAGACAAAGTTTACCAATTTTAGCTCTTCTTATGTGAATAATTTTACATTTTGAATGACCACAACTATTAACCGTAAGAAAATCTAAGGGCAAAAAATACCATCTGCAGAAAACAGATGGTAGTTTGGAGAGGAAGAAGAACAAAGAACAAAAGAAGAACATCTTCATAAAAATAAAAAAACATCACAGACTATAAAGAAGGTAGAATTCATCTTCTCTTTGCAGAATCTCTTCTCATATTGTAAGTGTAAATGCAAACAATAGTTTCATTTACAAGTTCAGGATGTTTATTGAGTGAAATGTAATATTTTTACCATCTTTTACCATGATGCCAGTTAAAGTTTTTTTTTCATCTTTGAATTAATGAGATGACAAAATGCATCATTGCCGCATTTTTAAAGTGTCACTGATCTGACATTAATCCTCCTCCCCAAAGTTTCATAAGGAATAACTGGAATTCCCTGTTGATTAAAACAATGATTAAAAAAGCAATTTCTCTCTTTAATCACTCTGTTTGTTGCTGATGAAAGGACAACTGTGGCCTGATGCCTAAATAAGTGCAAAAATGTTTCCTTCTACTGGACGCTGCGATGTGAAATTTGCTGCATTAATGCAGTGCAGAAACAACGGTTTGTGAATTCTCTCCAAAGCCTAAAACTAAAAAAATAGGAGACATGTTGAGGTCTATTTGACTGAGCAGCATTTCAGGTTGGAATAGGTGAGATAAAACATCTAAACAGCATTTTTATACCTTCATAAATGTTGGTTTTGGCTTAACGGGTTAATATCTGAAACCAGCAATGATCACAGGTGTGTGTTTATGAAGCACTTTAGAGCTGCTATAAAGAGAATAGTAATTGGATGTTCTTTTGGACAAAACACCATTTAAGACCAACTCGTATATTATTCTATAAACCAGAATGTGATTAGTTTGCATGCCTGTTAACGACGCCTCACCCTGATCCGCGCCACCGCCTGCACCGCCTGCTCGTTCTCTCGCAGTGAGCCCACGTACGCCTCCTTCTGGAAGAGCGGCGTGTTGTCGTTGATGTCCAGCACGTTGACGCGGATCCGTCCGGTGGTTTCCTCCCCGCCGCCGTCCCTCGCCAGCACGGTCAGGGTGAAGCGCCGCATTAACTCGTAGTCCAGGCTGGCCTGCAGAATGACCCAGCCTGTTCCTTCATCCACCGAAAACCTGCAGGACGACAAACAGCTGAGACTAAACAACATCCTCTTTACTTACAGTTTTTTTACATTACATCAAAAATGTCATATTTAACAAATGATTTCAACCTATTTTTCAGAAAAGTATAATTACATTGTTAAACTACTGAAATATGTGTAACAATTAGTGTAAATTTCACTCGAGGCTCTACTCACAATAATGAATGATTTTTGGAAGGGAAATTTTAACCATTGGTTTCCAGACATAATTCTGCACCAATATTTACATTTATTGTAGAACTATTTTATTTATTTTTTTTGTTTCCTGTACATTTTCAGCAGGACTCAGGTTAAAGGTTCTGGGAAAGCCATTTTATAAGACTGAGATTTTCCTGCTTTCTTTATTTCTCAACCTAATTATGTTTTGGATAATTTGTCTCCATCTCTCTCCAAGTTTCAACCTCCTTCTTTATTTTTTCCATCTACTGAGGGAAATGCTCCAGTAAAACTGGAAACCAGCCCAGCATGATGCTGCCACCACCAACACTGACAAATGAAACTATGTTTGTGTTTCCAAACCTGATTCACGTGGCCTTCCTCAGCCAAATACCATCCGATTCTTCATTTACATACAACATACATTCACAAAATCACTGAGTCTTTGTTTCATCTGAGCTATAAAAACTCTCTTTGCTCAGTTTTATAGTCTGTTCAGATTTGATCAATTCAAACTTCTGGAACCTTTCCTGATGATGTCAACCTCGTAGAAAGTGTGTAGACTATATTTTAAAATCCTAAAGTTAAAGGCCATTAAAGTTAAAGATATGAGTCAGGGTGTTTTTAAACCTGTTTGCTTTATTTTGTACCTCTAAAGAGAAGGAAAAATGCACAATTTCTTTAAAGTTGTGCAAAAAATGTTGTATTTTCTTGTAATTTACTGTTGAAGTTGCTCTGTTACCATTTCACAAGGTACAAAATAAAGGTTGAAATAAATGATTAAAAGCCCCAAATTAATGACACTCACATCCAGGATTGTATGTAAACTTCTGACCAAAACTACAGATAAAAAAACAAAAGAAGTTCAGTGTTTTTCTCACTCATTTCAGAAGGTAAAACTCATATTTTATAAATATTCATCACACATGGAGTAAAACATTGCAAGGCTTCATTTTCCTAACACATACTCATCAAGATGATGAGGAATAAAGGCTCACAAATTTCACTCTGTGTCTCATAAAGTGAGGGACAAAAGTAGTAAACCTTTTCAAGTTTTTTACTCATATATGACAATTTTATGATTTACAGATGTTTATATAGTTGAATGACTTTATGAAAGATACAAAACTATCACTAAATTTGTCCCACATGTCAAAAATGTATTTTTATTTATTAAAGAAAAATAAAACATTTTGAGAATTTATAGTTCCTCTGGACTTAAAGAGCAGAGACGTAACAATAATCACCAATCAATTCTGAAGCAAAGCTGTTTCTAAGAGAGGTTTCCCTAAAACAGCGTTTATTTGTTAACCAGGCTCGTAATTAATGGGCAGATTTTAGAGCTGCATGTTTTTGTGAAGTATTTCACGCGTGTGTTAGGATGTGTTTAATCTCACTGGTCTGGCTCTTCGGTGAAATAGTAACGGACAATCCCAAAAGATCCGTCGTCTCCATCTGTGGCCTGGAAGGAAATGATGAGAAAAGTCACGGTTACATCAGTCCTGCGGTTTTTAATTCTTATTTCTTCAGCAAATGAAAGAAAATCTGGATATTAATTTTTTTAAGTCAAAAACACCAGAAATGATGCACAGAAAAGCTCCATTTACACACAGAATTGAAACGTAGGACATCTCTGAAGAATTTAGAGATCTTGGTATAAAAGCTGTCTCTACCTGAGGTTTATGATCACATCTCAACACTGATCATCAGAAATCTGAGAAAATCTCAGTGCATTGACGACAGGCCACATTTAACGACTAAAAAACAAAAAACACTTAAAATTTCATGTCAGCATGATTGGAAGAGTGAGACAGACACAATAACAAGTTGGAAAATCCATTTTCAGCCGGCAACGTGAACTGCTGCGTCCAGAAATGAAAACTGGAGCTGCAAGAAGGAAGCAATACATCAACTCTGCACCAAGCAACAGTAGAGTTCTTTGGTCAGGAGCTAATCTGAGGTGAGAAAAACAAAAAAAACAACAAGACATGTGTTCAGAGTTTAAATTACTCCAAGTTTCAGTTCACTGAAAAGTGGGTTTGGTTTACCAAGGACAAGAAGTTCCCTCCAAGATGTTCCCATCAACGGCTTCAGAAATCTTCGTTTAGGTCGGAGGAGCTTCAGAGATAATCACACCTCTTCATGTTTTTCCTTACATTTTTATACGAAATAAAAAGAAACTAGACTAAACTTCTATATGTATTAATAAATGTTTGAAGTGAAAATAAAGAAACCAGAAAAACTCCAGACATACAGGAAGGAGGGAAGAGAGGATTATGGATGGTTGTTGGATAAATGGACAGACAGCATTTCAAATGGACAGAAATGCAGACAGACATTTCTGTCGATTGTTGAGGGAAACTGAATTACTTTATTTCCTTTTTCCCTGGAAAGAGCCTGGAAAGTTTTGGAACAGAACCTAATTCTTCATAACATCCTGACTTTATAATCAGAAAGTGTTTTTGTGATGATTTGCTGTCTGCTGCTGAAAATGTCATAATCCCACAAGATGCTGATCTTCATTTTTGAGATTATTGTTTATTTAGCTTAAAAAATTCTCATGTGTTATTAAAAGAAAGATGCAGCACAATATTTATCTTTAAGCATGTTGCTCATCGTATTTCAATGAAAGTAGCTGAAATAAATGAGGGTCATACATTTCTGCTTTGAAATCTTCACTACATGTAGCTCCATTCATGTTTCCTCTGATCCAGGTTGTCACGTCCTGATCCCTCAGATTTTTTTAAAACACAGCAACTTCAAGACTTTTAAAAGAGCAAACACATGTTCAGCGGTAAGTACAGAAATATGTAATGTTGATACCTCAATTAAAGCTGAATAAGGAATATGCTCCTGTCTTTTTGATTCTGCTATTCCTCTGCATGCATTTGGGTCTGGTGGCTCTGCATAACACGATCTGTCACGACTGTGTTTTGCCTCTTTTCTTGAATTTCTCACTCCAACAGCTGTCTGCGACTGTATGATAAAACATGAAAGCCTCGCTTCACTTTCTGGAGGTGTTGATTGGATTAACTCTGATGGGA
Organism: Poeciliopsis gracilis; assembly: GCA_911649635.1. NCBI lineage: Eukaryota > Metazoa > Chordata > Actinopteri > Cyprinodontiformes > Poeciliidae > Poeciliopsis > Poeciliopsis gracilis. The sequence continues at coordinate 7,931,640 of CAJVRI010001154.1, forward strand.
GAAGTGATACATTCTTGCCCACAAAACCCACCGCTGCCATGCAAACACCAACAACTTCTGTCATACGTTTTGCAGATGAAAGAGGCGACAGAAAAATACCACGTAAAGAGCAGCACTCAGGAATCTGCCACATTAACACAATTTGTCTTTGTGAACACAAACATTCCCATGTGCAGGCTGTATGCACGCGGGCCGGAGTGACGCTGCTGATGGATCGCAGCAGGAGACCCTGTGGTAATAGAGTTTCACTTCAGTGGCTCTGCAGTCGGTTGAGGGGCCAAACCTGAACGTGTCTGCTGTCCCCTCTGCAGAGCAGTGCTGGTCACGGTGATTCAGAGGCCGACTGAGAGCGACCGGAGTCTGGGAGCTGCAGCAGCAGAGATGATCACAGCTATGTGTTTTAAGGAACATCTGTGCGTTTGCATTTTTTATTTTTTTTGTAAATTTGTGTCAGTGAATGGTGAAGTAAAATATTCATCTTCACTAACAAGTTTTTTTTTTGCTTTTATTTAAATTTTATAGGATCGTGCACATAAAGAGAGGATTACAATTTTAAATGGACCTTTAAGTTTTTGCTTTAAACAAAATGTTTATGTTCTGTACAAACATTTTCATTCTATTTTATGCAAAATATTATTCCCAGATAATCAGATTCCACCTCCTTAAAACAAAAAACAAAACTCATTTTGAGTTTTGTTTTAGGGTTTTGTCCCTTTATGTTAATGAGCTGATTTTGGCCACGCCCCCTCAAACTCAAAGTCCAGACCTCAGTCCAATGTAAAGACGTAACATTCACAGGTTCTATCGCGCTCACTGAGATTGTGCTAATTATCAAAGAACATGAAAACTTTTCAGGTTCTTGATGATAAAAATGAGAAAAAATAACCATCAAAGTTGTGATAGATTAAACATTTTTGTTCCAACTGACAGTTTAGCACTAGCTGTCTTTGTAACTTTTAAGCAATGTTTGTTTATTATGTTGTTTTCATTTGCTTTTCTAATCTTTTGTTTATAAACCAAAAGTTCAGCAAAGAACTTTTGACTAATTAAATTGTTGCAATGTTCAATATGCATGAAAGGTTTTAACATCAAGTCTTTTGCAGACTAGACTGAATTCAACACAGTTCTCCACATTTTTACATCCAATGTTTTGGATTATTCCTCCATTTTCTTTGTGTAAACTTTGCCTTTTCCTCTTTGCCTGCAGCTCCACTGGCTCCTCTCTACTCTACATATCTCCTTTAGCACACCCTTGCCCCTAAATGCCTCCCTCCTCCCCCTCTGCTCCCAGGTGACTGACAGGTCCATAAGTGCTCCAGTGATAGCAGCAGGGGTGTTAATGTGACAGCTATCAAAGCGGTGACAGCGGCTGGGTTGAGTGTTGGAGCCGCTGCTGCCTCTACAGTCCAGCCCCTCTCAATGCAGCAGCACACATACGCGGACGGAGAGCTGGAATGGAGAGAACGATGATAGCCATCTCCCACCTCCTCCCTCTTCAATCACTCACCGACCCGCTCACTTTCTCCCAACAAACAATCACCATGACAGCGTGGCCCAGTCACTTTGCCAACTGCTTGCCAAAGACTTTCAACTTCAGACACAGAGGGCCTTCATTCAGATGGATGGCTGAGATTGCTATGTGCAGGGATTTGCTGTCACTTCACGCCATGGCCCTGAGTCCACGACACAAGGGTATTATGCGTTTGCCCCTAGTCACCATGGCAGCTTAAAAATTTTATAGTGTGGAAGTTTGAGGTAATGGTAAAGTTAAAGAGGTGGGGTGCAGAGAAAGGGTAAGATTTAATGAGAAAAGGAAAGCTGTGGATATTAAAGCTGGAGTCGGTTCCTAATGGTGCTTGTGATCGCCACAATGGGAATCTAAAAGATAACTGTAGCTCAGATAGAGAGGGAGCTGAGATAATGTTCCTCCTTTGCTCTGATAAATACTGACAATATTGTCAGTACAGATAAGAAGTGTTTTGCATTCATAAACTGAAGATTATTGTGGAAATTAGTCAGAAACACAGCATGTTTTCATTGACCAACTGCACAATTTGACAGAAACCTGACAAACACTTCCCACCACTTCTACTGCTGGATCTAAATCAGTCATCTCAATACTGACCAAGATCTACCTGCAGAAATGTCACAGTTTCACTTTAACCTGAATGATATTCTCTTCACAGCCAGTCAGACGTCGCACCAATTCGGACTTTAACTTACTGAGGACAAGAAGTGAACAGATTCCTTCCTCCAACTGAAAAGTTCACTAATTAAGAAACAATCCATGAATGTTACCAGCAAACACAGGCCTGTAAATATCGCGAACAGCCGAGGCAAGGATGACATTTTAATCAAAATTAATATTCAAATAACTACACTTTCTTCTTTCTTCCTCTGATGCTCAGCAGTAAAGCGCCTAAGCTGGAGTGGAGAGATTCTTCAGGTAAGAAGGAAACCAGGTAGCAAAAAATCAGCACTGAAAACCAAACTAAGTTTTTAAGAAGGTTCTGCATGGAAAGTCTCAGTATTGTTGATTGCCAATATAGACTCTGCAAACCCCGGGGCCCTCAGGCAGTAACTACAAAAGAGAAATTAGTTCTCAGCTGACCAGTTTGGTTAAATGATGTGTTTCTTCCCATCAGAGAGGTGAAGCCAGCAGGCAAACACCGGGTGCCTGCATGCGTGTGTTGTGTGTGTGTGTGTGTGTGTGTACGTCTGTGTGTTTGCTGACATCTGAAACGGATCCACATGAACAGAGATGTGTGATGTTCTCAGGTTAGTCCAACCGTTTACTGTTCAGAAATAAACTCCACTCTGAGCTGTAGATGAAATCAGAGGACAGGCTGAGTTTTCCAGGCAGCAGCTCAGAGTCTAAACTCAGGTTAAGGTTCGGCTGCAGATTATCCTTCATCTCAGACTGGGCGGCAGGTTAAAGCTGCTCTGCTTTTCTATCCTGTTTGAGTCTGAATTTGAATTGATTGGATCCTAAAATTGTTTTTTTTTTTTTTCCCTGCAAGAGTTTTGAAAAGTGCAGTAAAGGAAACCAATTACTGGCTGTCAAAATACAGATGACCTGAAGTCCAAACGCAGAACAGCAAACAGATTCTGTCTGTGTTTTGCACATCTAAACACGGCCGCAGGGATAACAAACAGAACCGCAGTGAAGACGTGCGGTTCCTGCCAGTCCGAGTGATGGAGGCCATGATAACGGCTCGTCAGCTTATCTCTCTCCCGAACTTCTTAGCGGCTCTTATATGCATTTGAAATGTTTTTGGTTCCAGTCTCAGGTTTACGGACATGTGGTGCAGAAAACAGTTTGACTAAAACAGGAATTTTCCTGTTTGTCTCCAATGAAATATCACCTGCTGCAGCTAAATGTTTTATCATTTAAACAAACTTATGAATGAATGCTTACACTGCATTCATCGTCTAAAAGATCAGTAACATCTAGAAAGTACTAATTAATTAATTTTACATATTTACAGGAAAAAACATGGAAATTTAATGTTGAAGTCATAAATGTCTAGATGTGCATTCCCCAAATTTATTACTTACACTTCCAAAAACTTTTTTCCACAAAATGACTGACTTTATAATCTCTCTTGCATAATCTCTAAATCTTTTTCTTAAAAATTTGTGACTTTACGATGTTAGAAAATTTCACAAACTTATGACTAAACTAATCAGTGGTGCATATATTCGTATTATTCATTGTTCATGCCAGACACACGATGCTATGAGACCTGAAGTGTTGAATCCAGATCAGCTGCCTGAAGCCAACAGCAGCAGCAGGTTTGAGTTTTTTTGACACTTTCATGTGTTGGATAGCAGGGAGCGCTTTTAGCCTCCTCTGTTTCTCTAAAACATTAACCAACAGGTGGGGGGCGCTCAAAGCAAACGCTGTGTGGTGACAAGATTGAACTGCCTGTTTCTATTATCTGCAGACCAGCAGATAAGAGACACAGCAAACCGGCGAGAGATACGAGCTGAACACTTTTTAACAATGACTCCAACAAAGTGGCGAGGATGTCTTCACAGCCACGGCGGCTCCAGAGATAAATTCATTTCATTATTCCAATCACACAGAAACTCCTGGAAAACACCTCCTGACTGGAGGAAACCAGAGACGCGTTTAATGTGGAAACAGGCTGGAGGAACTCTGAGTTACTTCTGCAGAGAGAAGTAACTCAGAGGCTTTTAGAGGAAAAGACAAGAAACTATACTTTCTTATTTTCTTATTAAGTCATTTCTTATTAATTTATCCAAAAGAATATTTCTGCTGGAAACCTCTTAACATGATTACCTTTCAAAAAATAACATCTGACTGGAAAAAACTCCAAATACTTCAGACTTTACAAGGAAAGTTCAGACGTTCATCTGCTTCCCAGCTCTATTTGAATTAATCCGAATTAATTTATTGCAGAAATAAACATCGACATCCCATAAATAATTCCCAAAACTTTTCCCAACACTTCACTATTTATTAAATTGACCTCTTTCCTTGAAAATCTAAACTTAAAAACTGAACACATTAATTTTGATGAAACTGTTTCACAGATTTAAACTTGTTAAAATTTTTGGCAAAATTAATTGCCAAAAATTAATTGGCAATTAATTTTTTAAGCTTTTCTGGGACACCTTTAAAAAACGCTGAAGTGACAAATGACAATAAAATAGTTTCGCTTTTGCCCACTGGGGTTTTTCAAAGCCTTATTTCTCACTGAATATTTACTGTGATTACATTTTTTCCTGTGTTTTTCTTCCTTGGCTGCCCAGTCGCTCCCTGAATCCTCTGCTTTCAGAAGATTTGCCTCCTTTCATTTCTTATTAATAGTGTAGCCTCAGCTCCAGCCTCTCTGTTTCACTAATAGATTGCTGATGGTTTTCAGGTATTACAGTCGTTCACCTCATTATAGTGTCCATCTGTCTGCTGGGATGACATTTCATCTACCTCTCTATACCCGAGAGGGACTCCCATAAAGAAAATGTGTTTGTAATATTCATAAAGCCGAGCCGTACAGTTTACTCAGCACTGCATTCCTTCTCAAAGTTGTGAAGACGTTGCATCATACTTCAATTATTTCTTTTATCCATCCAGTGCTGCGTGTTGTGCAAACTGTGTGGAGCTGAGACAAAGTGATGAATGCTTTTTCTGCAAGGTCATACATCACTGAGAGGAGGATGCTTCCCTGCTTTACAGACCTTTATAGACACTAATCATAATTTATGTCCGTCATTCATTACTGTAACTTTCTATTCCTGGTAGCTCAGAGTTTTGGTGAGTAATGGGGTTTTTATTATAGGTGTTATGTGATTGGGTGTTCAGGTTAAAGGTCGGGATCCAAACAAGATAAATTCATTATTCTGGGTGAGAAATTAATAAAACACCTCATTGTTCACACACAGCATGTACGAGGCAGCTCTGTTTAATCAGAGCCAGGGACTGGAATAAACACCAGGCTGCTGATAGATTACAGCTATGTAAGTCAACAAATTATTCCCAACAAAGGTAAACAAACACAACTAGAACCTAAAACTGCAAATAAAAAGTAAATGTTAATTTTGTGCAGGAATTAATGAAGAGGTTTCCTCCAGAGACGGATGGCTGTGGATTCAACCACCATGTGACCTTCAGGCTGATCACACACACCGTTCTGAGTTTAATCCACTTACATGCAGCGTGCACACATCGTGTCCAGTCAGGATCACATTCATTCTGCCACACTTTCATGTTAACCTGCGATTTTCTTTTTTTTTTTTTTTTGGTAAATGCATCTGGAATAAAAAGAAAAAGAAAAAATCTGCTTATGTTTTAACAAAATCTGGAAAACTGGAGCAAGATTCAGATGAACACAAACATCCCAAACATCATCACAGCAAAACAGAAGCTAAAGCTACATTTATTAATAATACAAACAAAAAAAGCCACTTTTTGTATTGAAGGCTGAACCTTACATTATTTAATAACCTCATCTTAATAAAAACACATCAAAGACGCATCATTACTGGCTAGAGGGAGTAGAAATAGGGTGGGAATTTATTGTACGTTTATCAATTATCGTGGTAAATGTCTTATGATAAGAATTTTGATTTATTATTGGAACGATAAATTGAAATGAACGGTGTCTAAACCCTTCCCTCCCGAACTGTCTGTATTGTCAGGATTGTTAGTTTTCTCATTTTCTCCCCTGTTTATGCAATGAGAGTAAAAACAAATATCAATAAATTATTAAATATGATTAAATGCTGCGTGGAACTTAGAGAGACTCTTCTTTGTGACTGGTGTCATAAAGAAATGGATTACAAATGGGAATATTTTTAAGAGCAGTGTTTGTGTTTGTGGAGTATAAACAATCATGTCGCTGTCTAATAAAGAAGTAATAAATAGTTCTTATAGTGTTATCATTATCAGGCATCCTGAGCTGGAAGAACCATAATGAGCGCAAAAATTGAGATTCTTTAATTCTATTTACCAGAAACATGAACTATAAGACTTTGTTTTAATCACAAATGTGGATCAAGTTTTCAGAAATTAAAAGTCTTCCATTTTTCATCCCTATTGATTAATTTTGATGTCATTAATACATAATATTTTATATAAAAACTGATATGAAATAAAATATCTTTTCCATGTCAACCATGTTGGAACTGGATGGATTGTGTAAAACTGTGAATATTGGAGGAATCTGTGAGTTTAATTGCAGGTTGGCCATGATCCCAGTCACATCCCATCTTCAGGTTCCACCTTGTGGTTTGGAGCGACGAAAGATTCAAACGAAGTTCAGATGCAAAGAGCAGCCAGGAGGCTTTGGATGCACTGAGATCTGATTGTTCAGATTCAAAGACAAATAAGTTGGTGCCTCGACTTTTTTCTTGCTAGAAATTGTGCGTGTGTGTGTGTGTGTGTGTGTGTGTGCATGTGTGTTCATGTGTGTGTGTTTGTGTGTTGTGTGTGCGTGCGTTCATGCTGTATTCTCCTTGATGACATGTTTTACTGACGAAAGACTTTTGAAATGCTGTAAAACTCGGACTGATTGCTGGACTCCTGCATCTCTGACACAAGTTCAATATTTATCTGCAATGTGATAAAACTGCTCTAAAACTTGTATTTGCGTCTATATTCCAGTAATCAAGTTTAATCAAACCAGAAGCATTAACCATGTTTGCAGAAAAGCTCGCCTTTCCGCGCCTTGTTTTCTCCCGCAGCAGCAGTGCCGAGGTGACACTTCATGCCAGAGCACAGATCTCACACAAAGTGTCACATCTCATTCTGTTTACAGTCTGCTTGCGCTCGGGTGCCAGCAATCAGGATTCAAAGGCGGGCCACACGCTCCGGCATGGGGCCAACATCAGCAAGACGTATCGGGTATTAGGCCATCCAATCTCCATTTCATGAGCGCCTAGTCTATAAACACTATTGATTTTCACACCATGTTTTTTGGCACTTGTATCTAGTGAATTGTGGATTGTCACAGAAGTGACTGGTAATGAATAATAATGTAGAGTTATGGGGAGATTCTTGGAGATATTTTCCGATATGGTTAAAACATGGCTGCTGCTGCTGCAGCTGCTGCTGCTGCTGCTGCAGCTGCTGCTGCTGCGGATGGAAACTGTGGTTTAAAGATCACTTCACCTGGCAGAAGGAAAGCCAAATAAATAAGGCCTGCAGGGAATAAGCATCGCAGTTTGTCATTTTATTTACATCTGCAATGTTAGCTCGGTGTAAAAAGCTAATTTTAAGGCAAATAGAAATCCAATTTGAAATGTTATTCCTGAAGTACTGTTATGGGCTTCATTTTTGTAAACTGCAAACAAGTTTAAATGTACAACACAAGGATTCAATTTGCAGCTATAAGCAGCAGTTTCAGGGTAATCACCAAAATCCTTTATCCTGCCAAAACAAAGCTCCCTCTGCACAAGCTGACTGGAGAAAACACTACAATGGATTTTCCTTAAATGACTGCAATGAATGCCATTAAGCTAACCACAGCCCAGTACTTTCATCTGAGGCAGTCTTGCTTCAGTCGCCATAAATAATTCCACATTTGCCGAAGTCTCAAGGGGACTCAGTCAGAAGTGGAAGACAACTGGAAGACTTTTACTCCTAATGAAACAAGCAGTGTAAATGTCATGACTAAAAACCACCCAGTGAGTAATTTATGGCATCCTCACTCACCAGGACTTGCAGCAGTGAGGTACCAGGTGGAGTGTTTTCTGGAAGGCTGATGTTGTACAGAGGTTTGCTGAAGATGGGCCGGTTGTCGTTTTCATTGATCAGGTCGATAAAGACGCGTGCGAATCCCACGTGATCCGAAACGGACTCGTTGGCATAAAGCTGATGAAACACAGCGAGGAAGAGAAAACAAAACGCATAAAGAACAGAAAGACATACTGATGTTACAGTGAATCTTTAGATGACATTCAAACACGTTAAGCCTGAACCCCAACGCCCCGCCTGCCCTTCACAGTTAGCCCTAAGCCCAAGATTCAAAGAGACGGGGTTTCCCACGGGTATGTGGAGGGCTGAGAAAAATGACCTTTTAGCCTTTAAATGTCAAATCCCCTGAAAAATGTAAAAACCTTCTCAGTTAGCACATTTTAATAGCTTAATTACCACTGATGTCTAATGATGTGTCTAGTTTGAAGGCCTGACATATATATTTGATATCACTGTTAATTATCAAAGACTAGAAAACATAGCAAATATCAAAGATTTACTAAAAAAGTACAGTTTGTATGATGTGTTTGGATGTAGTTTACTAGCAGCTAATGGGGATCCAAATAAATAAACTAATTCAATGATGCTGCATCCTTTAATTCCTAACACATCCCCAAGACAATATAAGTATAGTTATCCAAAATGAGATTTTTCCCCATTGAGATCTGATGAGTTTTTAAATTGCTCCTCTATCATCATTCTTCGCATATTAACAAGAATTTCCATTATTTTGCTGCAATGTATTTGTCTCAACTGGAGTCCCACAGCCATAAATATTTTGAAAAAAAACACAGTAAGACATTTTGCAAAAGCACCCAAGAAGGAAAACTCACTGAGAAGCTGAAGCTCCGAATCTGTTCAAAGTCCAGAGGAAGGGCAACCCGGACACGGATGTCGGCACGGCCCTGCACCGCCGTGGGGGAGATGGTGAAGTACCCCGAATTGTTTCCAGTCAGAAACACCTGGAACATACTGTTCACCCCCTGCCAACACACAGGATAAGAAGGAGAGATGACAAAACTGAAACACAAAAAGGAGCTCTAAAAGTCAAAGTCTGATGAGACTATTTCACAGCATCTGAAAAAAAAACCCCTCTAAAATGAAAATGTTTTTAGACTGAAAAACGGTAAACAAACAATTTATTCTACATTTATAGAGAGCAAAATCCTGTGTACCCACTGAACCAAGAGATTGTATGACTGCATGTTTGTGGAGGTTCTGATTAATGATAATCTCGTGCAAAGACTTCCTCTATTTTGTGTAATATCCCGTCATTTAATGATGCCTTGTACTCTGACAGGCCTTCCAGGACAACATAATCACAGATCCTCCTCCACGATTAAACAGTTTTCTCCCTCATATTCATCCTTTGGTTGCTGCTGTAAAGCTCAGTCTCAGTTGCATCAGTCAAAAGCAAACAGTTGCATGGATTCCCAGAGGAGTTCAGCAAACTCCATGTTTCGATTCGTCCCTGTGGGACTGAAAAGTTGTGTTTCTGGGATCGGCTCCTTGTTTTACCTCCATTACCAACCGCCTTACTGTGAGTGGTAACAAAACGAAAAACCGTATCATTATCCATCCTCGTTTCTGACACTTTCACTTGTTTTAACCGTTTTAATTATTGCTCCAACTGTAGTTATGAGCAAGCTTTAGTATTTTCTGTAATCATTTCCGTATGTACAATCAATGCATGCATTTATTGTCTGAATTAATTCTGCACCAAAGGCAGGGGACTCCGCTTCCAGTTTGCATATTTTTTTGCTATTACATTATATATATGTGCAACATAAAAAGAAAGAAAAATATAGGAATACATAACAAATAAACATATAAAACTATATGCAGCTAAAAGTTATTGTTCAGACTTTATTATTTTTCTCTTGTATATCTAAGTATATTGCCAGGACTATTCATTGTCATTAATTTTTAGATGCAGCATCTAATAAACCCTAAAAACTTATCCACAAATGTGTTTGAATTACGGCTGAGTGAATGATCACCAAGCAGGCAAAGGTTGTTATAACAGTGAGCTGTAATCATTGTATTTTATGACTTATGAGCAGAAAGAAATCTTGATGTGAACATAGATGACAACCATGACTATCTTCCTCAACACAGATACATTTTCCTGCTTTTCTGTTTCCAGCTGACACTGTGCAAGTTGCCAACACAATGTTTATGATATGCAGATTATCTGAACTGGGAAGTCTGTTGGAATCACTATGTGATGAAGTAGTGGGCTGCTGTTTAGAACAAGCTTACAATTGTCTGATCAGTTTACATGAAACTCAAAAAAGAAAATCATCTTTGTCTTAAGTCTCCTTGCAGCAGAACTTTTACAGAACGAAAGCATCACAAGGGAATCTAAGCCAATTTGTGGAGTGACATCACAGCACTGAAATAGCTCTGGCTGTCTTCAGGTAAGAAACCTTCGCCAAAGCGCTTCTGTGTTTGATATATAAAGCTGCAGGGCAGCCAATCACACAGTCATTGTGGCGAACGGAGGGAGACGAGTGGAGTGGTCGGTTGGCATTATGCTGACAGTTCAAATAGCCCCCTTGTTTTTGTTTTCAGCTCTGGGAGAACCATTGTAGCTGATGGCTCCTATTTAAAAGACCATCCAATATGCAGGGATGTCACCTCAAACTGCCCATAAACGTAATTGCCCGTCCATTTGCTACTGCCTCTAGAAGCTCCCAATAAAAGCATCCTGTCAGACACGACTGCCACAAAGTTCAATGACAAGTTCTGGCAGGAAAAGTTTTCCAGATGCCAGCCGAGCAGAAAGGATCACACACGGAGCGAGAAGTAACAATGTGAGACAGAGAGAAATTAAATGTCTCTCTGTATTTTCTCACACTGAGAAAAAGTGAGATTACAGCACAGGTGTACCGAGTTCAGAATGACTGTGTTGGGAATTACATGGAGGTTTAAAGTCAATAACAGCAACTAAATGTGTTAGAAAATAAAAATCACATCGTTTTAGTTCCTTACGAACAATTAACAGAGAGGAGACGAGTTTCAAGTTTTAAATCTACATCACTCAGTGTTTTGCCACTGGGCAACAGGCCTTTGGTGACTGGAAGAGCTGCAGAGATCCACAGCTAACATGGACGACTCTCCAGACAGAGCAAAGCAAAGGCATTAATGGAAGAGATGAAATGACAAAACCACTGCTGCAGAAATACATGCAAGTTCCTATTTACAGTTTGTCACAAACCAAGAAGAGGACACCAATCATCAATGCAGATCACATCGTTTCCAGGACATCACCTTGACAACCAGCAGGTAAATGACAGCATGTGTCTTAACGTGTCATCCCTGGTCAGATCAGGCAGAGGACCAAAGAAAAAGTCTGGTGTAGTTTTGTTGAAGTGACACACATCAGCTCCTCCTCTTGCTGTAGCGTTTCCCACTGCATTGACTCTGATCCTTAGGTCTAAAACAAGCAGCTTAAATCCGGCTTTTCATGCTCTGACCAGGTTTTTCAATGCGACAGTCCCTTATGGACTGCTGGACTCGTGAGAGCGGGACTACGAACCCGAAATCCTGCCAGTATAAACACAAGCCGATCCAGCCGGCGGTCAACTGAAAGCTGGTCGAACAAAAACCCTTTTTTATTTTTTCATTTCTTCCTGTCCTTCTGAGGGTCTATCATGGGTGAGTACTCTTCTTTTTTTTTTTGCCATTTTGTATTTTCCCCCAAAGCAGACGTGTTTTACCTTTCCGCTTCGCCTCACTTTCTGCCTCACTCATAACATTACTGTCAAATTGCTGAGTAGCTCTGAACAAAATGAATCTCAGTTTACTTTGTTCTTACTGTTGGAAATGCAGTTGCAGGGAATTGTGGGCAATCTGCATCAACTTTAACCTATTCATCATCGGACTGGATTTTGACATCGGATCGGATGCTGAAATGGATCCGGCGTGTTTTGGGTCTTAGCCAACAGCCTCAGGTAGGATTTAACGTCGCTCCTTCTGTCACCTACATGCATTTGACTGCTGTGGCTGGAATCTCTAATGCCACGTTTCTGATCATGGATCTGTTATTTCTTAGTTTGGGGGTTTGGTTTCCAGCAGGACGGAAAACCTAAACAAACAACTGAAGCTTCACCTTTAAGGTATGTATGGGCGAAAAATATTAAAAACCATGCATCCGTTTCCCTTCTATTTTACAATTATGCATTATTTTGTGCTGGACTGTCACATAAAACACATTCCAGTTTGTGGTTATAATCAGTGGCAGTTATCGCATGAATGGCGCCCTGGGCGAGACTCTCCTCCTGCTGCCCCCCAACCAATTAAAATAAGAAAATGAGATTCTGAAATGGATAAATTGCAGTGCAGTTCTGTTAAAAAACAGGTCTCTATCCTCAGCAGCAAGCAAGGGACCCCTACTGAACACACACAGGTACCACTGACTGCAAATGCCTGTAAAGCAACAGGAAACTCCATCAAAGCACAACTGACATGTCATTTAATCTGGTGCTTGTGTTCCCTCCTTTATGATGCCGCTCTGGGCGTCTGCCAAACGACCTGTATCATTATGTTCTCTGATTACAATTCAGATGGTTGTTTAAAAATGTTTACGTCAAACCAAGTATAACTAACTGCTAGTTTATAGAGCTAATTAAAACATTTTAAAAGTAAGAAACATCCATCAATTCCCTTGCAAAGGTTTTATCACATTTTACATAAATAAATCATCCTGAACTGTTTCAACATGTCGATTGACCAGAGATGTTAATTTTTCAGTGTCAAGTGATTCAATCCGATTCTGATTTTTGATTCAATCGACGGATAGTTCAGATGATGTTCCATACTGTATCAAATTTCACCAGTTTATATTTAAACAAAAATAGGTTGGTGAATAAAATTCTGCAACTTAAATTGCCAGCATTAGCGTAACGTAGCTGCCTGGCTTGTTGTATAATAAAAAATATATATGAAATGATTATTCATAATACATGCAGTGGCTGAGTGGACATATGATATGCAAATAGGAGCAGCATAGACATACAACCAAATTTTAAATTGAATTTTTCAGCATTTTAATCGATTCAGATTTCCCATCACTAGAAACTGTGATTCCCTATAAAAAAATTTTTTTTTTTTCTGCATCTCTATTACTGACAAGTTTGCCCAAAGCCTGGGAAAGAGTTGAGAATCACCACAGTTTGTGTAGAATATGCAAATCTACAGAGATGCCTCTTATCACATGCAAAACGCCTTGATCATCACCAGCCCTACATGCAGCCACACTTGCTGTATTTTTGTCTCTGCTTGAAAGAGCCACACACACAAACATAACACAACTTCATTTGAATGGATAAACAGACCTGGCTCTAAATACTTCCACTATCTTCCCTCCTCGTGTTTTCTCTTCTTTTCTCTCGCTCTTTCACCTCATTTCACCAATAATTCAGACTTCTAACTTTCCTCTGTTGCAGGTGACTTTCTGTTAAATCATCTCAGGTTTCCTTGTCCTCCCTTCTTCTCCCCTCTGCTCTCCTCGTGTCTCCACCTATTTCTCTATCCACTTGACTTGCAGTTATCTGTCAAATTCCACCCTGGCAGCTGCTGTGCCTGAATCAATCAGAGTTGACTAGCTTTCGGCTTATCTCCACCCGTGGTGATTGATTTTCCTCGTTAGGTATAATTTGATGCTCTATCCCATCTCTTCCAGAGCAAATTAAATTGTAGTTGAGTCCAATGTGCTGATGTGAGCGAGCATGTGTATGTGTGAGAGGAGCAGGGAAAGAGAGAGACCGAGAAGCAAAGCAGACATGAAAACAGTTTTCTCTGTACAAATTAGTGTCCAAAGGTTACTGCATATGGTGGAAAGTATACTGATAATGTTAGATCGCAATGCTAATGCTAACTAGCAATTAAGAAATAGTACTTTTTAATTTATTTTAAGGAATTAGTGACTTACAACAAGCTCTTATATATGGTTGAAAAGTTGCTTGTAAGTTAGTTTAGTGTTCTTTCAAGTGCTCTAAGATATTTGCACAATATGAGTCCGATAAGTTATTTTGTATTTACTCTTCTGCGAGGAAACAGCAAAGGGAGAGCGCAGGCCTCCGACAGGCAGCAGAGGCTCGAGGCTCGGCTGCTTTGCATATTAACAGATCAGATATCATTTTTTTAAAGACACACGTCTGTACAACTTACATGAAGATACAGACACAATACTGGCAAACTGACGAGTTCTGTTCTTCTTGAGACCACATTGAAGGGAATACCAGTTAACCTCCCTAAACTCTGGAACTCTAATGGTTCTATCCCAGCAGAACCATTAGCTGAAGAAAAGCAGCAATTCCCCTATGAATGGCTGAAAAACAGGAAAGAGCCACTGAGCTTGTGGCTTTTACCTTTTTCAGAAGATAAGCAAGAATTACACAATTTACAAAAAAAATTCAGTAAAGAAAATTAGGACAAAAATCCAACATATCAAAGCAAGAGACTTATTGCCAGTTAATATAAATCCTTAGCATCACTCACTATGAAAGTTGGTTACTGGAAATACCAGTAATAAGGCGAAGGAGCAATTAGTTTTTAACATGAGGCAAATTTTTCCAAATAGATTTTTCCAAATATAATTTAGAAAGTAACTCTTGTATTTATTCAGGTTATGCTTTTAAAACACTTTATGTACAGAAATAAACATCCATGTAGTTTGCATTATGAAGGAAACTATTATCTTTTCCTTCCCAGCCCAGGAAAAACAGACTCATAAGCCAACAATAATATTTGAAGAAATTTCCTGCAGTTATCTGCTACTTCAGTTAAATTATACTTAAATTAGATGAATAGATTTTGAAACAGTTAAGATGTTGAGATGCCATTTATGTCTGATTTATGAAAGTAATCTGTTTCAGTATAACAAAAAGCAAAAATAAAAACAGCTCTTTGTCTTGTCTTTGTGTCTGCAGGCACTTTTCAGCAAAATAATTATCTCATTTAAATGTCCATGCATGAGACATTTGGCTAGAAGAGCCACCGCCCTAACAGAGAACCTAAACATGTCATGATGCTGCAGGAAGTGATTCGCTCACCTCGTCTTTATCTTCCACCTGGATGAAGAGCGGCAGAGCAAAGCCCACTTGGGCCAGTTCAGTGATGCGAACCCGGTATTCGGAGCTGTTGAACTTTGGGGCGTTGTCATTCTTGTCAATTAACAGGATGGTGAAGGTGGTCATCACTGTCGCGTCTGACGGACTGCGATCATCCTTCAACTCTGTGGCCTTACAGAGAGCAACAAAAGAGTGGCAAAAAAGAAAAACAGAAAAAGGTATAAAAGAAATTTGATTGGACTCCAAATGTCATTCTATATAAGAGCGGTCAGCACGCAATCTCACAAGATATTTACAGCTGTTTATTTACTGGATCAAAAGGTGAACAGGTGACCTCCAGGCAATCATAGAAATTGCCTCAAACTGAGGCCAGAAGAGCACATTTAGTTTGATTCAAGAGGGAAAGAGTCCCTCTGAGAGGACAAAACACAAATCCCTGTTTCTGGCTGCTTCAGTATTGGTCATGTAAAGTCTCCCAAAAAAAAAAAAAAGGAAAATCCTGGAAAATCGGTGTGAGGTGTCGTCTTTTATTGATAAAGAAAGGTCACAGTGAGTGGCAGAGTGGGCACCAGCAGCATGCTCATATCTGGGTAATCAAAGTAGCTTAGCCTCCAACTCTCCTGAATCGTTTGACCTTCACCTCTGCCTGTTCGCTGCTATCTAAGCTGCCTGAAGTTGAGAAATTAGTTGTATTACTATGGCACAGAATAATCAATACCAGCAGCATGTAAGAAAGCAGAAGCAGAGGGAAGCAGGGAAAATTTAGAAGGAAAAAAATCCATATCTTATAAATACCTTTTTGGACTACATTTTCTCTTTTTCACAATGTTTACACTGGCTACTTTCTTGTTCGTAATTATTGATTTTAATTAAAAAGACAGACCGAAGCTGGTATGTATCAGCCCAGCCTTCTTTGTATTAAACCTTAGAGCAAACTATCTAAATCATCTTTTTATAAACTCTAAAGTATATAACAGTGAAGCTGCAAGATGCTCTTATTTTCTTGGGTTGTACTTAATAAATAGGGATGAATTAATGCCATCAAATAGAAACAAATCAATCAGCCAGAGATTGGGACCTTCCAATTTCCCCTTGATCAGCTCTGATCTATAATTGGCAAATAAAATGTTTACAAAATATTTACCAAATTCATTAAATGCATCAAACTGTGAGCTTTTACTAAATCTGCCTTTGAATGGCCGTGTTTTGTTCAAAGTCATTGAATCTCTTTTCCTTCTCATTTCAGTGATTGGTTTGAACGTTAGAGGGCCAACATTATGTTAAATCACATCATGTTATTCCCTCACCAAAAACATACCTGGACTGTTGCCTCGATTCTTTCATGCACGTTTGAGAAATCCTTTAATCTCCATGGCAACCATTAAGCTGTGCAAAGCGCCTGGGTGAACCTAGCACCGCCTTCAAGACGAGGAGCCCCGCCCCCCTCACTCAGCTCCTTCAGCAGCAATTAGCAAACAGCCAATAGTAATGCAGAGTCACTGAGTTAATATAGGAGTTAATATAGGAGTTAATATAGGAGTTAATATAGGAGTTAATATAGAGAGTTAATATAGGAGCCACTCAGGAACTTCTGCTTCCTGAGTTTCAGAAAAAGCAGAAGTTTCTAAAGACTCCAAGGCGTTAAACTCAAAGTTTCTTTTAAGTTATATTTTACACATATGATGTAGTATTTTTTATAACAGCTGAGGTAACATAGTTTCTTGGTTGTGACATAAAATGGCTCTATGTACCTGACACCTAATACCTTCCGCGTGTCTGGATGAATAGAGGTATTGTGCAGCTGCCATGCAGATGTTCAGTTTGCATAAACAAAGTTGCCAGAGAGTCTATAGAAGACCTGTTAGAGTGATTATCTAGAGGCACATTGATTGTGATCATATTGTAAATCCAGGCCAGGCTGGTGGCACAAAGCACACAGTGATCCAGGGTGGGGTGCCAGCTGGTCAGTCCTCTGAGACTCTATCATGTCCAGATGCTGCATCGATTTATTACACTAACATATCAAAAGCTCTTGATCCTCTTGTGAAGGAGTTTCGATCTGCTCTCCAGGCTCTGCCCCCCTCCGTCTTCAGCTGCCTCTCGTTCGGCCGCTCACCTTGACAGTGAGAGTGAATCCTGCTGAGTAGAGCGGGTTTTCTCTGTCCAGCTGGCCGTTCACCTTCAGGGAGCCGCTGATGTAGTCCAGGGCAAAAACACTGTTGGTGTTTCCTAGAAAGGAGATAACAGAGAGACACACAGCAGAGTCAGATAGACAGACAACACTGGCATTGTGGAGAAATCAATACAAGTCCTGGGCTGTAACAGGAGCTATGCAGGAAGGAAGGTGCTGCATGTAATATGGATATGATCTTTTATGTGTCCACCTGCCTTGGGCTGGTCAAACACCTCCAACCTGGCAACACGCTTTGCATTCTGGGTCCATCTTTTGTTCTGCTGCTGTTCTGCTTTCACTTCAGCATCCATATATTTGTCACTTTACACTTTTTAAAACTTTACAGTTGAAAATCAATTAAAAATCATTCATCACAATTATGACAGTCTGAATATTGATAAGAACATAACAAGAGAACATTAACGAAATATACTACAATATGTAACTCCCTGTCTTAAACAAGCATGTGAAATGATCACAGAAAAGACGTTAGTCTGTTGAAGAATGGTCGGCTCATTGGCTTGAAGCAGAGAAAATATTTAAGCTGATATTTGAACTCATAAAACCGGATAAAAAACTGTTCAACATATCATTAAAATCTGGATGGAAAGTGTGAACCGTTGTCTTCAAGGAAGAAATGTGGAAAGAAAAACAAATCTTCATATTTAGTGAAATCAAACTGAAGAAAAAACAATAGTAAAGCCCAAAGCTAAAGTTAACAGTGAAAGTAAGAAGATTTCCATTCACACAATGTGAACCCAAAGGATTGGGACTGAATGTCTGTGTCGCCATGAGAAAACCAGTAATCAGTGAAGCTAAGAGGAGAAAAAGGCTTCGACCTGCAAGGCAGCATGAAGATTGGACTTTGGAGCGACAGAAGAAAGTCATGTGATCGAATGAGTCCAGATTTACCCTCTTCCAGAGAGAGGAGCGCATCAGGGCATGGAGAGATTCACCTGCAGCTGGTCAGGTCAAAGTTCAGCAACATTATGAGGTCAGCAAACAACCTGCATATCCTGAAGAGTGAGTTTTTCCATCAATGGATTGTTTCTTTTCTAAAAACGGAGATTTTCCATGAAAACAATGCCAGGATTCATCGGACTCGACATGCGTTTCAGGAAGCATGAGGCGACACTTTTAGTGGGCTGAAACCTGAACCTGAACCTGACCCTGAACCCCTCCTGGAGGACGGGGTCACCATCGATGACCACTCCGTCATCATCAATACAAGCTGAAAATAAATGTAACACTGGATGGAAATAAATCGCACTCTGCAAACTATAGACCTTCAAATTAATTATATTCATTCATCAAGGAAAAAAAATACATTCAATATTAAAAATCTTTTGAATTATTGGTTTGACTCGGGATATATCCGTGTTCGGAGTTTCTACTTCAACTTTACTAAACTCTTTGTTTTTAACGATTGGCTAAAATAAATGCTCTTTTGTGTTAGGTTATATTTGTGCCTCTGGAAAACAGAAAGCAATGGATTAATAATTTAAAATTTATAGTTAAACATTGTTCAATCCATGAAAGTAAAGTATAAATTAAAAATGCTTCAGTTATATTTTAAAGTGATTGCTGGGAGTACAAACCATTGTGCCGTTGGTTATTTTGTTAAAAAACAATTATTTTGTAAAATGGATGTTTTGAAAACATATCCACCTTTTTATATATTTTTCTTTAATATTTATAACTTGAATATTAAATTTAGAATAATTATCAAATGCAGGAAACCTTGCATTGGATATTTTGCAAGGGTTCCTGCCAGGGTGACTCTACATTTTCATATACGAGTTGATTGTATTAAGCAGCCCATGCAGTGCTTCAGATAGGAGCATTTCAAATGATCAACGCTGCACTGTCCTCATTAACAAGTCCGAGTGCCTCTGGTGCTCTCTGCTCTCTTCAATTAAACTGGTTAAAATATCAGAATAAAGCCCACTTGAGCCCTCTTCTCATATTTTCTTATTCCCTCGCCTCGTCTACAAATTACCATCTTGTTAACTTTCACACTCCTCTTTGACAAGTTCTGTAAGGCATCAGGAGGCCAATGGCTGCTTAATTACACCCAGCAGACAGAGGTACTAAATGAAAATACAATAAATAGCTTGCACCTCTTCACCTTTACATGAGCTTTTCTCTCATTGGCGCTGCTGTGGCGTCTCCCATGTTCCTGTCAATTCAGATGAATCATTTGTAACACTGGATTCTTGCTGTTAGGACCTTTTCATCTGATATAACAACACAAACATGATACGATAGAAAAAGATTGTTCTGACTGCATGGAAAACCTAGAACTAATTTACTTTTGCAGATTTATACCAGAAGTTGACAAACAATGACAAGTCAGACAAAGATGCATTTAAGGCAAAAAAAAAAAGCCATGCAAAGCAACCAGGAGATATATGAAAACAAAACTTAAATTGTTGTTTATTCTGTGAATATCATCTTTGGTTCTATTTCTGGAATAATTACTGGCTGACCTGCAGAATCAATATAGGTCTTAGATGCACATGCAGGTCCAACATTTACACAAAAAATAATAATTCAAAGATCAATAAATGTCTCACACATAATTTACATCACCTGATATAATGTAGACTTTACTAATAAGATGTAAATGAATTTGGCTTTTAATCCCTTATTGTATTCAAAGGTTATAAAACTGATCCAGATTTGAGAAAAACACCATTTAAGAAAAATTGTGCATTTTCACATGATGTCTTCCTAAATGGTCCAAACACTGAGCCCTGCATGGTTCTGTAATAGAAAAGAGCTTATTGTAAACGCTGAGACTGAAGAGGAACAGATTTACAGTGAGCGGCTGGGAGACAGCATATTAACCCACACCTGTTCCTGCACTTCCCACTCTCTGCTCCATTACTGTCCTGTTCCTGTTTCAGAATGAGAAGAAGGAAATGACAGCAGAAGCAGAGCAGAGGAGCGGCGACTGGCCAGCAGAGAGCAGAGTCTGTGGATGATTAATATGGACTGAGGCTGGAACCACAGAAAAGCAGCACAGCTGCAAGAACTACAGCTGAGTTTATTCTGCTAAAGCATCAATTTAAATGTTCACTAAGAAAAAAAAATCCACAGCTGATTTACAATTTCTACATTACTCAGGGGTTTAAGATGATAATTGTAATTTAGTGACTTACAAAATAATTCAAGCTCCTGAAATTTTGCATAATGTGACATAAACAAACTTTAAAGTGTTCTGAAAAGTGTGGCGTGCATTTGTATTGGACCTCAACACTGCTTTGCAGATATGCAGTGTTTTGTTTTGCTCATCTAGAGACAGAATACTTTAGCCATCCCTCTGTGAACGGCAGCTCAACCAGAATGAACAGAGACCATCAGTTTTCCAGTCTTCCCACAGATGGTGATGGCAGCATCATGCAGACTCTGGATCTCAACACATCAACACTTTTCTTCCAGGTGTGAAGACTTTTTAAAGGCAGCGTATACTCCAAGATTAATATTAATACTGTTTAATGTAAGGAATCTTGATGCCGATTAGGTATTACATTCAGAAGTAATGTACTTTTAATACTTTAGTATTTTTAAAAGCAGTACTTTTTTACTTTTACTTAAGTACAAACGTCAATGTGGTACTTTCACTTTTACTAGAATACATTTTTGTCTGTTTATTTGTACTTTTACTTAAGTACATTGTTTGAGTACTTTCTCCACTCTTTATAATACCGAACAAAGTGATGTTCGGTATTATTTATAATACTGACAAAGTGATGTCACAACAGCAGACCCAATCTTTAAAAGAGAACAAAACCCTCTGATTTATCAACTTCACTACATAAACAGCTACTTCCTCAGAGAAATCCAAAACCTTCAGTTTTCTCACTGATTTCTCATTGCTTGCCAGAGTTTAAAACTGTTCTCCACCCTTCAGTTTCTAAGACAGGTTGCTATTTGGGAAATGATACCTGTGAATATAACTGAGCCTGATCTCTAAACTCCCTCTGAGACTCTCTGCAGACTCTCCTGGTGATTTTAGGTTATTTCCAAAACTTACAGACAAATGGTGGCTTCAGGATCATAGAGTCTACCATCACATTTGCACATGCCATGCAAATCCCAGCTGCAGGAACCACAGCAGAAAAAACAAAAACTCAAAGGTGGCTGGAAATTAGTCCATAGAGGTAGAATATGATTATTTAATTTGTCTTGAATCTTATTCTCGAGGATGTCCTTGCTGATATGAAAATCGGTCAAACGCGGTCGACTCACCTGTCTCCTCCCAGGTGAGGGGTGAGCGTCAACCTCCAGCGTCATCAACAACCAGAACCAGCATTTACAGCATCCTATTGATGAATCTCACAAAGGTTTGTGCTGCAGAAAATGGCGCCACAGATGACACAGAGGTGACTCCAAATCCAAACCTTCTGATTGCTAACAACACATTTACTGAATGTAAATGCAATAGTTTGTATTTCTGTAAAAAATAAAATACATTTTAAAGCGCAGAAAAATGGCTGAAGTAGCACCACAATGATTTTGCTACTTGTCACCATAATGAAGACTCCACAAAGCAAAGCATAACTATGCTCGACGAGGCATATTTTGTGTAATTTCAATTTTCAGCTTTCAACCATTTTCAGCTATTTCATCTTGTGAAATGGCATAAAAAGCTGCTGTTTTTAGAGTAAAATTTCAGAGCTGGTAGTTGTTTTTGAGAATACATCATGTGAAGTAAACAAAACAAATTCCTCAATATTCCATTACAACACTGGCAGATTTTTTTTAGATGAAACTGGTCTGGAATAAAAACTAAAACATGTTCAGAGAATGAATGTTGACAGTCACAGGAGAAGGAATGATCTCACTTTAAGTCTGATTTAATGGAAATGCTACTTTTTCTACTCCTATGCTTGCTTCAAATATCCAGGCATCATTTCCACAGGTTGGTTATAAATAAAATATCTTCTACTTGATCATCAATGAACCTTTTTCTTCCCTGGTCTCAAACATACATAATGAACTCTCCAGGAAGAAGGAAGACAAGAAAGCACGGGATCAATAACGAGTGCTCTCCTCTTTGTAATACACTCAATGTGATAATCTTTTAGTGTGTCTGAGTCAAGTTGCCTATTAGCACTACAAGCGCGTCATCGCAAGACGAACACAGCTAACATGATAAAAGCCTGTCACTCTGTGTTTTCCACCACTGGGAACAGGCTGACACCATGTTTTTAACTGGATTGCAGAGGCTGGCATGAAGTCGATGCTAAATATTTGTTGGAGGCGGAGGTAACATACATCATGGATCAGACCCACGCAGCGAGGGCAGCGTGCCTCTAAATTGCTTTGTCAGCTTCAGTGGCCTGACTAGAATGCCAATCTTCACAAGCAGACGCTCCTGAGCCGCACCACCAGGCAGCGGCAAACACTGACCAGCGGGAAAAAACACACACCTGTAAATACACACATGTAAGGTCGATTAGCACCGGAGCAGTTTGTCAATGCTAATCTCTGTACGCATAGTGAAGTTCCCTCGATTCACTGCTTTAAGTTCACAGGCTTGACCTTTCACCTTCGCTCTGCAGTGTGGAGCGTGGCTTAAAGGGCAGCCATTATCATATTTCATGTACAAAAACTTTAAACTATGAAAATAACTCATAATTGGCCTTTTAAAGAGGGAAAGTAATTTACAAATAGAGTTTTGTTCCTTCTAAAACAGGAAGGGACAAACAGGCGGCAGGTTCATCGTTGACAATGGCTGAATACAAACAACAGAAAGTCTTATTGTCTAAAATGGACTGGAACAATGTGAACATGTCTGACTCATTTGGCACAGAAACATGGCTGAGCTTCACTGAACAGAGGAAGAGGACGGACATCTGGTACATCTCTTTGAAAACTGATTAGATATTCTTAGAGGACAGAACAACGACAACCTAAAGGGTGTGAACCAATAGTGGACAGTTAGAGCAAGAAGAGACTGTGGCATAAAGTTTGTAAGCATAAAGTTAATACAGAAGCATTTTAAATCCTCCAAATGGTGCCAGTTTGCAGGGTCTCTAATCTAACAAATATTCTCTTGACTACCTTTTAAATTAAAAAAAGTAAAACGTAAATCTTCACTTCATGAACTTAAATATGATCTGCAAGCTTCGCTAACGCTACTTCTGTGTTCGGCTCACTTCTTGTCTTTCATACATTTTTTGACATATTTCCTGATTTTGGACATAAAGTTGAATGCAACTGTCAAAAGCTACACGCCTGAATCTGACTGAATAGGAAAAGTTGAAATAAATAATGATATATTCGGCCTTTTAGAGATGCGGTGAACTTCCACAGAGTGACTCAGTGGTCTCAGTGGGAGAGGAATTATAACCCAATGCTAATTGCTGATAGAAAGTGTTCTCCAGTGATCTGCCGGGACAGTGTGATTAGACCCCCAGGGGCAGGAAATTGCTGCACGTACACACGTTCAAGAAAACTGTCATTTGATATTCAAAGTTAGTTTCTGTTAGTTTTGTTTTCTCATGCATGTGTTAATGTGTCGGTATTTCAGGCTTGAATTTCGAGACTCTGTCTGTGTGCGTACAGATGCGTGTGTGTGTGTGTGGGTGTGTGTGTGTGTGTGGTGTGCTAACTGTCTGAGTTTGAATCTGTGATACGGGACTCCAGGGGCTTAGCCATGCTCTCACATTACCAACAGTACTGGACTGGAAAATGAGAAAACATGCCATGATTTTGTCTAAAGCAGGCTGTACACTTGAATGCACACACACACACACACACACACACACACACACACACACACACACACACACACACACACACACACACACACACACACACACACACACACACACACACACACACACACAAAGCCTAAACATCTATTAGTTCCTCAAAATATTATGAATCAAAATAGCTTCAATATTCAGTTTTTCATAAACACACAAGTAATTCCAATCATTTCTTCCTGTTAAAGAAATCATCTCCAAAACATTGTAGAAAACTGAGACAAACATTGAGATTCTCATGACACATCCAGTGAATGACAATCCATTTCATTACTAAAATGCTCTCCCTGACTTTAACACAACAGGATGGAGTGTGATGACATGGAAGAAAAAAAATCAAGAGGTTAAAATGGGAATAGAAAAGCAGAAATTGCCTCTTTGAATCGGCCAACAGAACAGAGGAAATTAAAATCTGATCAAAGGAGTTTGATGACAAGTTGGTGAAAATGATTTTCTTCAAGTACTGATCATCTGAGGACAGCACTGAGTGTCATAGCGATGCCTAAGCTGGTGACAACTGTTTTCTGCAGTTTGTGACAACACTTCGGGGGCGCTGGAACATTCGAGTAATGTGACATGGCATGCAGCCACTGCTCACAGTCTCGGGGCTAAGATTTAGCATTTTCTGATAAATGTACAAAAATTAGTGTCACTTTTAAGGATGACGCCTCCAGGCAAATCATGTTAATGATGAGATTTATTATTGTCTTAAAACTGCATTATTGGAGTTGTAAGTTTGCTGCACTGTGTCTGAAACATCCCTCAGCGTGTGACAGCCATCGGTGCAGATGTATGTTTTTCTTTACGTTATGTGCAGCGATGATAGCCGTGGGGCGGCTTCTGCGCTGCCAACAAGCAGCACTTCATGAAAACTCAAACCGCTCCATCAAAAGTTTCTCTTCAGAGATGAAGTAAAAGCTAAACAATGGCAGATTCAGAACGAGTCAGTCTGAACCTATAGATCACACTAGTTGACTTATTGCTCTGTTTGCTATCAGTTTGTTATCCCTTAATATTAGCGACGTAATGCTAACTGGCTGCAAAAGAGTTGCGGTGTTTTTATTGTGAAGCAGCTGCTGCATGGTAACCGTGGTGACAGAAGCAGGACTGATTGGATGGCCCCAAAGCTCCACAACAGAGAGATGAACAGGTTTGATTTGGACTTTTTAAAGTTGCAAAGAAATATATATATATTTTAAAAAGTAGTCTGGCATATTGGTTCTTTTTAATATCAGAAGAGATGCAATCTGAACAATTTTCAGGTTAGGCAGAGTGTGCAGCTTCATTATCTACTTAGAGACTTCTGAGTGCTTTCTGCATCACTCCACAATCTTTAAGTCACTTCTTACAAAACAATTACAGCAACTGATTCCTGACCATTCAGCTGGAAGTCCCGATTTATCTGAAATGTCTGAAAATCTATTTTATTCGAGAGCATGAGTGAAACATTTTGTCTCCAACCATAGACAGAGTTGGTCTTTTGCAATCCAAGTTTTCTGCGGTTTGAAGAACAAAAATACAGAATTATGGAAAAAGTTTATAGAAGAAAACATTTTCCCTGTAAACTAAAGTTTGCAAAGTTTCATCTGAATGAAGCACAATATTTCTGGGATAAAGTTCTCTGGAAAGATGAGCCACAGTGTCGATGTTTCTTCGCGTTACTCAGCGTGAAGCCGGGCGATCGGCACATGAGAAGCTGGATACCCGAAACTCTCCTTCATTTGATCAAGATCAATATTTTAACAGGTGAGCAAAACCACCAGATAAATAAAATGAAGGTGAATCACAATAAATTAGAAAATCATTAAAAAAATTATTGATTTCACTATTTTATTTGTGCTTAAAAATGATTTTCTTACAGCATATTTGTTTTGTAATATTTAATTTGTGCAAGAAAATGAATTTGAGGCTTTTCTTACCTTTCAAGTCATTGAAAATGAACAGAAATCACTCAGTGAAATACAACTATCCAGTTTGTGCTTTACTTTGTAAATGTAATTAATGAAATAAATGATCAGATTTTCTGTTGTTACGGTTCATCTGGGTGGAACAACGTTTTGCAGAACTCATTTCAGAGCAAAATTTTTAATAACTTTTAAAAGGGAAAAACAAAACCTGAGCTCTGAACTTGTTATTGTTCTGCATTGTTACTCTGCAGACATAAAGAAACTTTGGGCCACGCTGCGATCAGTGTTCCTGAGACTAATCTCTCTTCTTTCAGAGATTACACTGCAGCGCAGTGCAGAGAGCCTCAGAGCATCTAATTGAAAAAGCAGAGGAAATCCCACTGACACCACAGTAACAACAAGGGCTTCCAGTAGAATTACAGGTATTAGAGCTGGCCACATTACAGCACGGCTGCCGATACGAGTTAGGAAAGAAGAGCGTGGAATCGGAGCATCAGGGTGTAGCAGTGCTGAAGGATAAAGATACATGTGGAAAGGCAGACAAGAGAAATAATCGCCTTTGCTACTTATCAGTGTGTCCAGGCGGGAAATGGCGTCTGACCTCTTTGCAGTTTGACACTGAAAGACAGAGTGCATGGTTCCCTGTGGAACCTGATGCACTGAACGCAGCTGGCCTGATTCACACCTGTGGCATCCGGGGACAAAACATCCACATTACGCAACCATGAGCTTCTGGTGTGTGGCCTGAATAAAACCTTCACCCAGTGCAGAATGATTTTGTCATCAAATCAAATTGTTTGCAGTTTGCATTAAAAAAACAGATTTTTTTTTTTACTTTTGAAACATGAAGACAACGAAAGAGAAATGAAGAGAAAAACATAGATGCATAGATCCTGAGACAGAGGGGATTAGTCACGGCTGCATGTTGCAAAGAAGAGCAGCCTCCTGCACAGACAGGCGATCGGCTAAGAGACGAACTTTCACTCCACGAGATGCAAGGCTGACTTGTGTTCTGCCTATTCTTACACTATTATTACAGCAAAGCAGACAGGCGACACTTTCCACGAGGTTAACTCCGATCCCAGCGGACAGCTTTTCTTTGGACACGATTTGTTGGCCTATAACTTCTGACATAAAAAATCACAAACTGTGAGATGGAAAGTAGTTTTTAGTGAGCTGACGTTTATATCCAGCCTTAGACGCATTGTAAGTTTCAAAAGAATCATATTTGTCCTCTTCCTCTTACATCTGTTTTCAACATTTTTTACTAATAAAAATCTAAAAAATGTCCTTCACTTGTCCTCTGTTCCCTTTTACTCTGTTACAAATAAACAAAGTTCAGTGAAATCGACGTTCTTTGGAAAGCTGTAACTAGATAATACATAACTTTCTGCTAGTATTCCATGTAAAATGCAACGCAGAGGTTTGTGGTTATAAAAACGTTTGGTGAAGTACGTTGAAGATGTCCAGGCTTGTGCAGGTGTGATGAGGACGGATCGGTGAGCGAAGCCATTTGGACTCAGGACAGTCAGTCCCACTTCCTGCTGTTAGTGGAGTTGAGTAGTTCCCCCTGTGCTGCTGCTGTGTTTATCCTCTGGGTGCGTGTGAGTGGATGATGGCGTCGCTTCAAGCCAAAACCCATCATTGGTATATTGGGAATGTTCATTATTACCTTTAGCTATTTAGCTCATGGGTTTATTAGGAACAAAAATGACGTTTGTTGCTTTTCTGTCGACATTTTCTGTCAGATTTCAGATTTTTTTCTGGTTTTTCTTCCAGCCTTCCCCATTTGTTCAGTAACGATATATGATAAGTTTATGCTTTAGTGTTTAGTCAACATGAAACAATTTGAATTACGCAAATGTAAAGTTAGAAGTTCTACTTTAATGAGAACTAGATATCCCCAGCAGTAGATGGAGTCGTCGCAGTTGGGAATAAAAGACAAAGTGAGCAGATATTTGGTTCCCAGGAGCATTAGTTACTTCTCAGAACAGAGACCTGAACACCTGGTGAATCATTCATCTGTCCTCCATCTTGTCCTTAATGTGCCAATTATGAGCCGGAGCCTTAAACAGATGATCTGTTTCATTTCTACTAACAGACTGCCGATTGCTAAACTGATGCAAACTAAAACATTTAAAATGTTGAACATTTTTGAACACAGTAACATTTTTAAAGCAGAAGAGAAGAGATGTATCCTCGTCCCAGTAAACAAGAAAGAGCATTTTGTATCTGGTAAACATTTTTGTGCACATTTTGTCTTTTTTCAGAGGTCATGCAAGTAATGAACCACTTTGAAAGGTCAACATCATAACCATGAGTACGATGGTTTGATGTAATATGAGAGCACTGGGTCAGAAGTCTAAAACCGGTCTAATGAAACCCGGAGGACCGGGTTCACTCGTCCACATCACAGCAACAATAATGACTGCAACGCTGCCGGCTGAGCGCCACTGTGATTCTATCGCCTGTACACATCGAGTCCCTGATCCTCCCTCTGATTAGAGCAGGGAGAGGAAATCCTCATCTTGAGTCCCACAATCATTAGTGTTGATCACAGCTGCAATTAAACTCTCGTTTATCTTAATTACTGAGCTAATGAGACGAGTCCCGCAGGAGCGCGCCGTGCTCTCCGAGGACACTCAGGGCGAGGAGCAGGAATGCTGGAGAGGCGTCATGCAGAGTCAGGCTCAAGTCTGCAAACAAGCAGAACTCAGGAGTCTGGGTACATGGAGACACACGGATGGATGTGTGTGTGAACACAAGCAAAAGCAGGGAAACACCAGCACACCGCTGCTTCTGGAAACCTTCACTTCCTACCTTTAACTCTGGCGCCGCACAACCCTTCATCTTGCATTATCTATCGAACTTATAATGATTTTATCAAGCCTTCATTGCGGTGCTATAACTCTTGATATTGCAACGACTGGGAATACATCGCGCCACCTAATTAATGTCTTTTTAATGCTCTTCTCCTCTAGAGCTTAACTCAGCTTTGCAACAAACACAACACACACAACAATGTAACATGTGGCAGCAGACGGTAAGTAAGACCGAGTGGCTGAGAGCAGCAAATGAGAGCAGAGGCTTTATGGTGGTGGACTCCGCCGCACAGCACTGAAGGACACCAGTGACCACAGTGCAAACACATAAACACATGTACAGTCATAATGTTTAGACTGAAAATTCATCTGACAACAAGTTGGAGCTAAAGGTGAATCTCATGGAAGCAAAGTTAAAATAAAAAACTGAGGAAGATGCATCTAAAAAGGTTTGCAGAAGAAAAGATTTTCTCTGTAAACAACTACAGTTTGCAAAGTTTCATCCAAATGAATCACAAGTTTTCTGGGATGAAGTTCTGTGGAAAGATAAACCAAATATAGATGTTGCTTCATAAATCCGCCCTGGGAAACGGCCCATATCTCCCACATCAAAAACCACAACAATGTGTTTTTAATATGCATTAATTTGTATAAAGACGGATCAACTATGACAATTTTAATAACAAAAACAGGACTTGGACATATTCTGACAAAAAAAAAAACTATAATTTTTCACTTCAATATAATTTTCCTAAACTATTTTATCATATTGTTGCCATTAGTAGTCATCACTTTTTGATGACAACAAGAAGTTATTTGTACACGATGATAAATAAACCATCATAAACTCTTTAAATCCATATGTTATCTTTTGTTGGCTGTGATGCAGCTTATAAATTTAGCTGGATCATAAAAATATTAAAGGGATCCAATAGAATGATTCATTTAGGAGCAATGTTTATGTTATAGGCCTGCTGCATAATGAGCCACACTCCCTGCAGAATGCAGCCGCCGCACAATAATCTGATTTCAGTTCATCTCATAGTAAAACGACAAACCTCACATAAACAACAGCATGGTTTCAGCAGCAGCAGCTGCAGCAGCAGCAGCAGCAGCAGCAGCAGCAGCAGCAGCAGCAGCAGCAGCAGCAGCAGCAGCAGCAGCAGCAGCAGCAGCAGCAGCAGCAGCAGCAGCAGCAGCAGCAGCACTTCACTTCGTTTTACAGCAGTCTCAGCCCCGTCTTTCCAGAGGTGAAATCTGGATGAAAACCCAGTTTTTAAACTTTATCTCTCCACTAAAATTTAGTGGAAATCTTTTCTTTCCATGAATATTTGGAATATCGTCCTAACAAACAGGTAGACAGCATAACTTGAAGGCATAAACATCATTCTTGGCAGAGGAAGGAGAACCAAGCAGGATCACAGCTTCATCCTTATCATCACCATGCAAACTGGTTTTATCTTCTTTAGTAAAACCAACACAGCGTAGGGATATTAAATACACACTTTTTTCTTTTTTTGCTTAATTTGTCACTTTGACAAATTGTAATCCTATTTTGATAGAATAAGCCAAGTTCAGAAAGAAAATAAAAACTAAATGCGGGCTAATTTCTGAAGTTAAATCTCCCTACTGCGTTCTGATCACAGCTGCTGCTGATGGCTGAGTTGATCAGACTGATGAAGAGGAAACTCCTCACTCAGAGTTGCTGACATCAGATCAGTTCTGCGGTTCTGACCTGAGATGATGGTGTAGCCGATTCCTCTCGGTTGGCCCCGGTCCTGGTCAATGGCTGTTATCATCCTCACTTCAGTCCCCTGCAGAGACAGAGGCAGCACAGAGTGAAGGTTACAGCCAGGCATTAGTTTGCAGGAGTTTCTAATTTATCCCAACATTAAAACTGAATTTATCTGTAGGTTTGCTACTAGAGGATAAGGTTGCTGTTTGTTTCTTTCCATTTATGCTCTATTTGCAATGACTGCTGCTGTTGGGTTTTGTTCTCTCTGTATGTTCTGATCCATAGAAAGTAGCAAATTTGATAATTATGTATTTAGCTTTGGAATTTACCAGCAGCTTTTGTTGGAGTTGTTTTTGCCAGTGACTGTGATTTTATCTGGCTCAACGCTTCAGTATTCAGATGGTGATGAAACTATTACTGCAGTTTTCTTTCCCAATTAAAAGTATTCCTGGTTCAGTGTTTTCATGTCTCTCTTTCTACTGCTGTTGTTCTCTTTGTGTGTTCTTTGGTGTTTTTTCTGTCAGATATGAAGCAGATCTGTCGCTGCTTCCATATAGAGAAACTTTTCACAAAGATATGCAAGTTTGTTTTACGTTAATAAATCCTTAATATTGATAAAAAATACAAGCTCCACTGGTAGATGATTTAATTTATGACTGGGGAAATAGTCTAGTTATGATGGATAAGTTGGTTTCACCTTTTTTTAAATTCTACTAATTGTACTGTAACTAGAAATTAGAATTGAAATAATTAGATTTAGTGTTTTTGCAGTGAAGCATGTTGTTCATTTTCCTTGGCAGCCTGTGGATGTTAGCTTCTGCAGAAGCGAAGGCTGTTTTCCACTCAGGGCATTATTGCATATTAAGGTTTATGTTGGAAATATTAAAATAGACAGTCATAAACAATCTTCACTGCAGGTTCTGTTCCCTAAATCTCACAATTACTAGAGGTTCAGTTTAAAGTGACTTAAACACAAACATTTTCTTTTGCCTTTGTTGCGCTCTCGAGAAAAAATAATCTGACAATAAAAGCTAAAAATATTGCAATGGATGTTACAAAAACAAAATACTGGAAATACTGGGAGCTCTTATACAGGAAGTCAAACATTTTTTTTCCTTTCTTTATGTTTAAATCATATTTATTTGGTGTTTATTTTTCTTGCATTTCTCTGAAGCTCTCCTGCTGTGCCGATGAGTCCGCTCCCTCAACAAATCACAGTATGACAGCTCAAAAAAAAGAAAAAAAAAACAGAATAAGAAAGAAAAAGAAAGCTGTTTGAAAAGCCTTTGATCTGCAACACTTTTTCAGCCTCCGTGCCTCAATCAGACACGGTGGTGATGCTTAAAAACCCCCGTGCTGCAGCGACACAGCCTTTCCTGCTTCCTCGCATCCTTCCTCCCTCCAGCCTCCGTCATCGCCTCTCTCCCTCACACCTCAGGCCTGCCTCCCATTGATCCTGCAAATTGTGTCTAAGACATGTTTATGCTCCATTTCTGCCAAGGCATCTCCTGTCATTGACCAATTACACCAGAATCAATTACAAGCCTTTTAAAAGGGAGACCCATTCCCCAGCTGAGAGGGAAACACACACACACTCACTCACACACACAAACACACACACACACACACACACACACACACACACACACACACACACACACACACACACACACTTGCAAACATCGAGGAAAGATGTAGAGAAAAATAAGAGGAAGTGATGCTGAAGTAATGTGAGCAATATTCTTGAGCTGTCCACACAAGTGGAATCTGTTCAATCAGCCATCACAGATACAATCCCTCCCCCCTTGGGGTGCACACTCTCTCTCTCACACACACACACACACGCACACACACATTGTGAGAAATGCCAAAACACACACACAGACACACCAACGCCAACCATCCTTCCATTTCTTGCTATACAGTGCGTTTCTCCCCCACCTCCTATTCTCCTTCTCTTTCCTCCTCATTGGTTTGACAGCCAAATTGTGTGTTTGTCCTAGAAGGAGCTTAATGTCAGTTAGAGCATAGATTCACAGCCATAACTGTTAAAAACACAGACCTGTGATTTCATCTAAAAACAACAACAAATAATAAATAAATAACATTTCCAGCGCTTTGTCAAACGTTTTTCCCTGGATGACAGGTTGATTGGCCCTCGGAGAAAAGACAAGAAAGAATCTTGGAAAAAAAGGCATTTTTTTCTGAATTCAAACTTTGTGAGAAGACCTGTAACAAGTTTGTGTTTGACGGCCTCGTGTGTAAATGTCATGAGCTTTTACAGCAGCTGACACGGCTTCTGTCAGCACACAGCATCAGCAGCTTATCAATGGCAAACGGTGCAGAGTGGAAACGACACGTGTCTGTTAGATTACATGAGGTCACCGGAGGTGCGCACCGCTGGCCTGCATCTCCACGTCCTAATGAAAGTACAGAGTCAGCCATATATCAGACCGCCAGGAGAGGAAGTGTAAAAATAAAGAAAACCTGGAAATGAATGCATGTACTGGAGAAGCAAAGTTTAACATAGAAAAATACAACTTTTAATATGAATAGGGAGGAAAAATCCGAAACAAATGCAACCAAGAATTACGTAATCATTTCTTAGTATTTTATGCTGATCAAAGGAACTGTGTGGCTCCAGATTGTTTCACTTGAAAAGTTTATGACTTTGTGATTTTTAAAATCTGGAAATGTTAGGATTTTTCAAAATTTTAAAGTGTAAAAATTGTTTTTGTAATTGATCGATGTTTCAGTCTCTCTAATCCTCCAGTAGGTTTACTTCCCTTCGTTTGTCGTCAGTCTAACGTTTTGTTTCTGTATCTTCCCGCCCAGTTCTTCCTGTTTGACCTTCCTGGTGACAGTTGATGAATCAGGGAGTCAGAGAGACACGGGGCGTCGGCGGCGTCACGCCCTGTTAATATGCATGCAAATGTAGCACTTGACATTTCTACTAGGTTGCGGAGAGGCTGCGGACCAGGACTAGCCGTGTGAGCCTCGCTGGCCTGGGTGATGAACTGAGTTTGGGCAGGAAGCAAATGGAGTGATAGAGGGGCAGAAACAGAAAGAGGGACAGAGAGCATCATCCTCATGAGGATAATTCCCTCCAAGCAAGTGGAAACATCAATAGCTCGACTTTTAGCCACCTGGTGCTAAGTCAAGACGCTAAGAGCAGAGCCTGAGTGTAACGGTGCTCAGGGAAACAGACAGTATATTAGATGGCCATTACAAACCCAATTGCAATAATGACTAAGGTAAGGTCACAGGGAGACCCCACTGCTTAGCAATTCATGCAATTCACAGACTTCTGACCTTTGCTGGAGGCCTAACATCCCAGAGGCACAACAGTAAATTTCCTGCAGTAATTACAACCTGACACACCTGCAGTGCTGCATGCAGACCTCCGGCTGAGGGGCTTCTACAGGAAATACTCAGAAAGGTGGAGAATCCTGGTGCAATTATAATGTAGGCCTTCTCCTTAGCTACATATTTTAAGCTAAATGAACTTCTGTGATATTAAAGAGCAGGAGTGAGAAACGCAGTTCCTATAGAAGGTTGATAACCAGGACCCTCAGAGGAGTTGCTGCAGCATCACTTAGTAACACTGCTACTTTTCAAAGTGTGAATTCTGATGTCAAAGTGAAACTTGAAGTTGAATTTGTTTTGGTGCAGATTTGGCCTTTGCCAAAGCATCAACAACAGGACAAGACGGATCCTGAGGCACAGCCTGGTCTGGTTTTGAATCCAAGCAGCTCATCTTTGCCTGTTGCAGGTTCTGTGGTTCTGATCTGAGCCACGATTCTCCACCTGCTGCTGAACTGTTGAGTTCGAACCGCTGAGGATGAGAGCCAGTTCTTCTAAATGTGAGGCCACAGTTGCTGACTGAAAGACAATAAACTGCTCGACTCGAGGCAGGTGAAGATAAATCAAATGACAGATATTAGTCAAAGCCATTCTGAAGCTGAAACAGATCAGATGACTTGACCATCATGCTGGACATGAAAGGGAAGCATTAAGAGTTGGACCAGTACTTGAAATTTCTGACATAAACGATGTAGAATCAGTTTAAACAAATGAGAAAATACACAGAATAAGATATGATTTTAACACAAAAGGTTTCTAAAAACATTTTTATCAATTAAGTCTTAGAGTGAAGTAATTTGGTCCATGTTTGATTTTTCTTTTTGCCGTTGTCAAGCTGGACCCCTGTGGTGATCCTCCCGCTAAAAATACCAAATCTATTCTTTCCACAAACAAAGAAAAGGTTTCACTGATCAACAGCAGCTCTAATGACTCCCTGTTCACTATAGTGTTCATGTGAAATTTCATGATGTTTTGTTACAAAGAGATTTACTTATATTTGAACTGATTCCTCCATAAAGTTGCTTAAATTCCTTATAAACGTGAATATTTGGATTGAAGGACTGACCAGAGGAATGTCCTCTTCTACGTTGGTACTGTAGGGCAGGTTGGTGAAAATAGGGTCCATATCTTGGACATCAGTGATGGTGACGGCTAAGTTTGCAAGTCTGGACAGAGGTCTCACTTTGTCTTGATCCTAGTAAAACCAAAAGACACAATCGGATTGTTTACAGGAGCATTAATCCATGGAGATGCACGGGTGTTGTAAGCTAGCTGACCGTGGCGTTTACGGTGAGCTGGTAGGCAGTTGTTGTCTCATAGTCCAGCGTTCTGGTGACAGTCACGGTGCCTCGGGCTCCGTCGATGGCAAAGAAGGGAGAAGGAGGCTGGAAAGAGAAGAGAACGCTGCCCCCGGTGCCTTGGTCCGGATCTGTGGCGTTCACCATGAATATCGATCGGCCCACCGGCGTATTCTGAACGACACAAGCAACAGAAAACAGGCAGCAGTG
This sequence comes from Poeciliopsis gracilis, assembly GCA_911649635.1. Lineage (NCBI taxonomy): Eukaryota > Metazoa > Chordata > Actinopteri > Cyprinodontiformes > Poeciliidae > Poeciliopsis > Poeciliopsis gracilis. The sequence continues at coordinate 7,967,224 of CAJVRI010001154.1, forward strand.
AGAAAAAACCCACAGAGTCAAACAAACATATTCACTGGGAACAAAATCAACTTCTGTCCCGAATGTCCTTAAATATCTGCAGACAATTTGATCCATCAAAATTTAAGTTGAAGGAATTTTAACTTAAAAAAAATAAAGTTTGCACATTGTTTTTAAATATTTTCACAAACATTTTTAACCAATTCTTCTTCAAGTTCATAATCATACATCAGAACACAAACCTGCAAGGATGAGCAGGTTGAATATTCATGCATTCTGTTTTATAAAGCTCATGTTTTTTTTAAATGTGGGGATAAAAATGATGCAACTCAACGACTTTTATTGTATTCAGGAAAACAAAGAAATACAATTCATTTATAGCAGCTGCAATGTGGTTCATCTGAACTGTTTGGAAAAACGGAGCAGGATGAGATGGTATGCAATGCAAACAATGAGGATTCCCATGTTTCTCATAAGATTTTATTTTATTGCAGTGTTCATCCTAACTTAAAAACGTATTTAATTAAGGACTAGACTGAGATTGCAGCCTGTTGCACAATGAACAGACAAAATCAACTTCTTGCACTCAGAGTAGAAATACTCATTACTTACTTTACTTAAGTAAAATAGTATTTGATTAAAGTAAAATACAAATAAAAACTACTGAACTATTGACTAACTGATAATAATACATAAAAAATATGTACTCAGACAAAATTTCTGCAGCAGGCGTAGTTCACCATGGAATATGTGAAACAAATTCTGGATATTTTTTTTTACTAAAGTAAATGTAAAACTACAGCACAGTAAAAATATTCCTTTTTTCAAAAAGTTACTGAAGCAAATGTCAGAACATACTGCCCACTTCTTCTGCATTATAGCTACAGCAGAACTTCAGTTTTGTAGTTTTACATTTTTCTAATTCTTCTCTTGAGTCGGTTACTTCAGTTCACTCCGAAAACTTCACAAACTTCCTCTCAGCTCTGATTTGGTGAAACTTTGAGCGTAGCTAAAGCAAATATCATTTTACAGGTGCTGAAATAAGGAGTAGAATAAATAACATGACTGCCTATAAACATAAACAGCATCTGAACCTGTGACACATTTGCTTGATATATTCATTATTCTCTTCCACTCGTCTGGTTGTTAAAAACACCTGAATCCCCCCAGAGCCGGCTGTTTGTGTGCACACGACCACCTATGCATCTGTATCTCTGCACGTCATGGATGCCAACATTATCAACTCTGCTTTGATGTCAAGGAGGCAGACTGATAGGTGAGCTGTTGCTGAGTGAGTTTGTGCATGCTTCATTTTCAGGATGAGTCTGAGATGTGTTTAAATGTTCGTAATAGGACATTATTTTCTTCCCCTAAAGCACAGCGGCTTTTATCTCTGTGAACAGCATCCTGTAAAACAGTGAGTCATTACCATCGCCCGGTGTCGAAAGCCCCGAGGGCCGGAACAACAGACCCACGTCCCGATCCGACATGTAAACACTCACAAATACCTGTTTTGATCTGCCAGATTTGACAGAGGCGCTACGTTCAAAGAGGTGCAGCAACTGTTCAAAGCGCTGACGAGAGCACGATTCCAACATGATCCTTATTTTAAATCCTGGATTTTTCCAGTGTCTGATTTTCAGATGGCTCAGTCCATGTTAGCTCAGATGAAAAATGACTTTGAATTCATCAGAAATGTCTGTGGAAGTTTGAAAAAAAGCACAAACTGGAAGGATGGAAGAACGGGTGAACAGATGAATGAAAACATAAAACTGAACTTTACAAATACAGAATAAAAAGATGCAAACATTTTTTTCTCACTGTGTGAATTTGAAACCCATCAAACTTGTTTTACATCAGAATTACCCAATTTATTTCCATTTGCTAAATGTCTGAATAATGAGGCAGAGAATGTCGTCAATTTACATATTAACATCATCAAAGTCAGAAGTTGTCATATATTATATGAACTGTATGAATTGGGTCAAACATTTTGAGTTTCTTCCCGAAGCATCTCTCGAGGGTTTTCTAGAGATCTGGTCCGTTCCTCCTGACAGAACCAGTGGAACCGCCTCAGGTTTGAAGACTCACAAACCTTTCCAGATCTGCACAAATATTCTCTAAATCAGCTGCAGCAAAACATGGACTTTGTTGTAAAACCTTGGCTGTACGGGTTTCTGTTAGTCTGGAAAACCAACCTGCTCCCAGCTGCTTCTGGCTGATGTCTGTAAGTTGCTCCAATATTTCTACATAATGTTTTTTCCTCATGATGCCGACTTCTGTATGAAGTGGACGAGTCTCAACAACTGCACATCATGATGCTGCCACCACCATACTTCACAGTTAGGATGGTATGAACCTCCCTGCTCTCCCTCCAAATCTAACAGTGGAGATTTGGACTCCGCTGGCGAAACCGCCTCATCAGATCTCAGGACTGTGTCCAGAAATTGTTTTGTGTTCATCGGAAAACTGCAGTTTTTGTTTCTTTTGGCTTCTTCCTTTCTGAGTGGCCTTTCAGGAAAAATTTCACAAAGTCTTTGACTTTTGTTGTGGAATAGATTTACACATCTTGTACCAGAACCTGTTTATCTCTGGGACACAGAATCATTCTTCGTCCCTCATGGTGTGGTGGCTGATGTTATTTTGGTGTGAAAGATAAATCCTTCAAATATTTCTCCATATTCTATAATTGTTTTTTTATACTAATCATGACTTGGAAAATGTTTAAATTCAGATCTAGACACAGAATGTTGAGAAGTGCAGATGACAGGCTTCCACCAGTGCATGCGCGTGTGCATGCATGTGTGTGTGTGTGTGTGTGTGTGTGTGTGTGTGTGTGTGTGTGTGTGCTGCGTGCGTGCGTGCGTGGTGTGTGTGTGTGTGTGTGTGTGTGTGTGTGTGTGAGCGCTGGCTGCCTCAGAGGTTAGCAGGCTTAGCGTTGCGCAGGTGTGTGAGCAGCTAATCTGGACTCTCTGACCTCTCCTCACAGACAGAATGAGCATCTGTCAAAAACACATTCACATTATTCATTCTCATCTTCCTGTTATCCCTCGAGGCGCTGAAGGTCAAAATGCTCCATCAGCATAAATGGTGCATTTAATTAAGAAGCACAATCCAAAAACAACTGTTACAAAGCTCGCTAAAGATCTCCGACTTTTTTTGGTCTTCACAATCAGTGGATTCTTGGTCTGTATCTGAAATGAAAATGAAACTATGGACTATAGATGTTGTAGTTTTTATTAGCCTTCCAGACTGTCCAGTCACATGTTTTTGCCCATTGAGACCAGAGGCAGCTGAGCTGCAGCCATCGCATGGATGCCATGGCGAGGCGTCGCATGTGTCCCCTCCATTCCTTCCTGGGTGCAAAAGCCAATTGGTTAGTCACGGCTCATATTCCTGCGTATATGGCTTGACAGCGCTTTGTAGCTTTTGAATAAATGGAGGCCATTTCCACAGGGAAGAGGAATGTTAAAGGGTGAGACAGTTGAAGAGGGATGAAGAGTGTTCCCTGCTGTGTCTTATCTGAAGTGCACCGCAAGAACCGCCGTCCTCTCCGTCTGAGAGCTGCTGCTAATAGAAACAGAAGAGGAGACGCAAACCGCAGAGGTTCAACGTTTTGGGAGAGTTTTCACATCCTTTTTATGATTTACTACAATATTTTAAAGTGGTTTTAGCACATAAATTTGCAGCATTAATATTTAATATTCAACAGGATTTTGAATTTAAGCTTCCAAAATGTCGGCAATTAAATGCAGCCAAACACAAATTCAAGCAAAAACTAGATTTACATTTATATATAACAAAGAATGAAGTACCATCAATGTTCTTTCTTCGCAGCATTCTGTTGGTCTGATTCAGAATATTGGTAAAATATGCTGAATTTTACATTTTTTGTAATGTGAATAAATGTGATAAGTTTGCAATGGTATGAATATTTTTGGACTGGACAAACAGTTCCAGGTTTGATGTTTGCAAAGGTTTAATATTCAGGATTTAGGACTGATCTTAAATCTGACTTGACTCTGAATATGCAGCAAATTATGTCCCAAAGTCAAACATAATGACGTAACACACAGTGTGACCAGAACACACTGGGAAAAACGCTTTCCCAGTGAAGGAGGCGATTATATAGACAGACCAGTAATAAAAGTGAAATATTGCTAACAATAGCAGTAAAGGATGACAAAGTGTATGAAAGTAATATTTAGCTGCTTTGTTGTTATATATGGTGCTTTATATTAAATTCCCAAAATAAGATCCAGAGAACCAGAGAAATGTCATCAATGGGAGAATAGAGATGATAAAAATCTATTAATACAAACAACTACAAAGGGACTCAGGTCAGAAAGGAAGACTATGAAACGAGAGCATATTTATTTGCGTTAAACTCTGGCCTTGCTGTGGAACCTGCATGGTGTTTGTTCTCGTGTCAGTTTGAAGGAGCAGCAGGTGAAGATGATGTGAGTCATGTGTCTGGGTCTACATGGCAGAGGGACCTCTGAGGGCCCATTGAGGTAAAGCGAGACAGACATTAGGATTACAAGGTTCTGAACGCTGAGGTACCATCATGGAGTCCACTGAGAGCTTTCTGAGAGGCTAATGGATTCCAGAGGTCAAAGGTTAGCTTTTCTCTCCTTTCTCAGGGAGTCACTGCAGCAGTAGACTGGAGAGTTTAAACTAGATTAGTTAGATTCATGTTGTGTTGCTGTGCAGTTCTCAATATTAAGCTGTACTTTAACTGAGTGAAGCAGGAAGACAAATCAAGGGAGAACATTTATAAAATCGTAGAAAGTGAAACAATAACATGCAAAAACATAAAAAATAAAATAAAATATTTATCCAACAGCTGAACTTCTATCACAGCTAATTCGTATTCCTTGTGTCCCTATGAAAGTTCCAGCTTGACCTCAGAATGACCTTACGCAGCTCAGGCAGTGCTGTAGGATTTAAATCACTTCACTGAGGTTCAGACTTTAGCTTATCTTGTTCCACTTTGAACAACACAGACACAGAATTGATTTTTTTTGTCTGAAAATCTCATATGTTCAATATGTGGTTTTCAGTTAAATGATCCATAGATCCATAGATCAACAGGCAACAGCTGCAGTTCTGTGAAATTGTGTTATCAGTTATTGATTTTGCAGATAACCATTAGATTACCAGTAAAAACTATACAGTTGGAAATAGGGGACCATATTTAATTTGCACTCTACACTATTAATAAAATGTTTGCTCCATGCTCTCCTAAAGAAGCTCTGAGCTCCGCATCCACCTTAACAGAAGGAGGTGTTAAGGTTGTTAAGGTGGGCCAATAACAGCCACAAATACACAGAAAAACAGACAAACAAACAATGTGAGATGCAGAAATGTTTTAACAGTAGAGGGAAAAAACTACGAAGGTTATTTTTTTGTTTTTGCAAACAGGTTTTGCACATCAGTGTAAAATAATTCCATGCATGTTTGATTGGAAACACACTATATTTCCAAAAGTATTCGGTCATCCCACCCAAAACATCCAATCAGCTCCCTGGTCACAGATGCATGAAATCCAGGAACCAGGCAGTTTGACGATTTCTGCAAACATTTGGGAAGGAATGGGTTTCTCCCTGCAGCTCAGTTAATTCCTGAAACCACCTGTGCAATAAGTCCAGTGCTGAAGTGTCCTCACCATTAAATACTCCAGCCTCAATTATTAGTGGAATCACAACAAAGTGACTGGAAATAAGAATAACTCAGCCACAATGTTGCAGGTTACATGAAGTCAGAGTGAGGTCAGCTCTGAGGTTCTCCTGTCCATCCCGAGAGAGACCGTACAACTTCCTGTTGTCTTCAGATTAGTTCAAGAAAAGTGTGAAAAGGTCGACGTGGCTTAGCAGCTGCCATGTGAAGCTGCTAAGCCATGTGCATCATGCGATGCTCTGCAACAGTAACACATGCTGCAAACTCCAGAGCTGCATCTGTCCTCTGGAGTGACACGCATACATCTCTGGGATTAGCAGTTATCAGATTGCCAGATTATATTGTGTATAGTGTAAACTCTGGTGCAGAGTGGATGATGAGATATGGCTGGTTTTCAGGAAATCTTCAACTTCAATAATCTGAATCTACTTTAAGCTACCAAGAAATTATCCAGACAGAATCTGGAGAATTTCTTGCTACCATTTTGGGAATACCTCTTTCCTTTTCCAACATGTTATTCAGCTCTGGTTCTTATGCTCTAATTCCTTTTACAAAAAGCAATAAAATGCTATTTGGTACTTTGTAAACACTCATATTGTCAGCTGATACAATACTGTCTTAGGCACTAAGCCAAGTCAAAATCCACGGTAACAAGGGTTAACTTCTCCTCCTTTAGGAAGACATTGTTCACCTGTATTTCTAATAACTGACCAACTGACCAAATGATTTGCCTTCCTGCTAAACAGCTGTGCATGAGTGTTGCTTCCAGCTGCGCCAATAAACGATCAGCTGAGTAATGAGAGCCGAAACGCTCTTCACCAAGCAATGAATTCAAGATAACTTTTGTCCAATCTGGCAAAGGCCGTTGCAGACTGTAAGACTTCTGAGTACAGTTTTTTGTTCTTATTTAGTCAGAAATGTTAAAGACATGGTGATTTGAAGGGGCAGCACTCGGGCTGCACCCCCCTGCTGCTGGCAGCTTCAGAGGCCCAACTGTTTCCCACAATAGAGCCATGATTGCACCTACACTGTGCACAAGGTTCTCAGTTCCTCCCCAACTGTCACACCGGCTCTGTTCACCCTTTCACTCCCAGCCTCCCTCCACCGCTGTCCCCTCCATCAACGCCGCCCACATGCGCCGCCCTGTCATGCTGCCATTGACATTATTATAACTTACGTGCCGTCATGTATTGTAACAAAGAAAGAAAGAAAAAAAGTAGAAATTACATAGTGAAGAAAAATTTAAGACTTATTCAATCCCTGTTTAGCATAATTTATACATGTTCTGCTATTACCAAGAGAACAAATAATTTTAAAATGATTTTAAAACTTTAAATTATGAAAAGTGTTTTTGCTTAGCACTGTTATATCGGACATCTAACACAATTGCACAAGACATCACCATATAAAGATGCTAATATGAAACGGTTTGACTGATCTGAAGAAGGAAATCTAACCAAAACAATTGCTAAATGTTAAAAGCAGCAAATCACTAAATATACGTGGAAAACCAGAATTCCTGTTAAATGAGATTCCCTGGTGATCTGCTGTTTGGACAGGAAGCAGAGACAGACTCCTGTGTCAAGGGAAAAAGTTTAAGTTGCTGGTAGTGACTCAAAAGCAGCTGAGGCAGAAATGATGAATCAACAACAGCACCTACATTAATCACTGAGGTTACACTCAAAAGCTATATTTCACATCTGAAATTAGCTTATCAATTATTCACTGATGCTCTGAACTAAACGTCCTTCATCTACATAGTTTCATTTTATGAAAAAAAAAAAGACTAACCTGCTAAAAACCCAGAGCGATGCTTAGCTTACTTTATGAATACATTATTGCATTCACCTCCATGGTCACAGACGTGTGCACCAGGAAAAGGTGATTCCCAGACTGCATTGGTTCCAGTGTAAAGTTTGTTGCAAATGATGGTGGAGCCATTTTTTAAGAGTCGGCTTCAGTGAAATGAAGATTTTCATGGATCCAGTTTTGTGGGAACAGTTTGAGGAGGGTTCCTTCCTGCACACTAGTGCACAAAGCAACGTCCATTACGACAGAGATGAGGGATGGCTGTGTGGGAGAACTTCATCCTCCTGCCATCAACCCCATTGAACAAAAGTTTTGAACCTTCTGTGAAGCTTTTCTATAATAGATGAAGCTGCTATGAAAGCAAAGGATGAACTTACCTCCTCAAACACCGACACAATCAGCAGATCTTTGCTTTGTCATATGGATTCATCCCTTTGCATTTAGTTTCTTATTCTATTCTTGTGCTGCCTGTACATTTAAACAGATTTCCTTACATTATCCTCAGTATTTTAGTTCTGTTGTCATGTTAATGTTGGATTTTCCAATCTCATTGCCTGTTCCTTGTTCCATACCACCTAAATACGTTTCTCTGATTAAAACTGTCCATTAAGCTGCGTTCAGGTTCCTGTCGGCCCGTTGGCCCTGCTTCAACCACGAAACAGCAAACACTGCACTTCTGCAGTGTTCAAAATGTCTACAGGATTAGTTGATGTGCTTGTTTCTGTGATATTTTTGTTTCCATTTTGTTTTATTTTTGTTTTTAGAAAGGATTTATATATTGATGGGAAAAATAGACATAAATCTACTAATTATGCTCTTAGACTTCCGGTGATTTTTCTTTCTGTCAGACTGACTGAGTCGTCAGTAGTTTATCCTCTTGTGTTTTTTTCTTGTGGTGCTTCTGTACTTTGAACCTCCATGAACTAATTTCAAGCTTGCTCTTGCTTTTCCAGACCTGTGATCATTTGGGTCCTTTCTTTTCAGAACTGACAGTTAGCCTTTTCTTGACAATTCATTTGACCTCCTGTATCCAATAGATTTCTGGTAAATTGCTCAGGAAGACATAATGCCAGACGTACAGTATTATGGACAGAGTCTTTGTGTACTGTACAGAAAGTGAAGGTAAAACATGTTTCCCCATTATATCCTCCTTTCTCTCCATCTTGCTCTTGCACTTGTTTCCGCCTGGTCCACTCTGTGGCCAGACGGAGCAAATTTCTGTGGAAGCACTGAGCTGGATAAAATGATTTCTCACCATCAGACAGCAAAGGGAGTGAGGCAAGGACAGTCTCGCAACGAGTTTGTCTGTGTGGATGTGAGCGGAGATAAAGTGAAGGAACGTATGCGTGAGAATGTAGAGTACTAATTGGTAACTGTGTTTCAATCACTCTTCCATGAGATAGCAGACATCTTGTAAAATCGGTTTTGCAGTATCTTTTTGTTAGGACGGACCAACGATGTGAGGTATTTAACCGCTTAAATGTTAGACAATCACTTCAGCAGATGGAGGGTCTTTCTGTGGTGGAGAACAAAATGGTGTGTGTGTTTCTGTGTACGGACAGAGCCTTTTATCAGTAAGGAAAATAAATAACATTTTTATCACCTAATCAGTCTTCTCCACCAACTGCCTGACCTCAGCCCCCCCTGTCAGCACTCATGGCTGGCTGCCTCCAAAGAGTCGGAGCTGTTTGTTTAAATGTAAAGGTAATCAGGCCCAGCATGCCGCAGGGATCCACCGAGCCAGAGAGAGACAGATGGGTGGATCCCAGGGGACGGGTACAAGGACGGGCCAAATCAGCAACTTCTGAACCCTCTTTCTATCAGCTATAGAGTGTTATCCATATCCATTCAGAATAAAGCGCAGACTGAAATACATGGCCAAGCTTTATAGACACAGGTTAGCATTCAGCTTCACTCACTGGCCAATAAAATAACACCTTGCTGGTCTTGCAGCCTTCAGAATGACGAGCCTGTTGATGATTCAACAAGGTGTCAGAAACGTTCCTCAGAGACTTTGTTGCTGCCAGACTGTTGGCTGCAGTCATGGAGTGACGCTTCACTCCATTAAATCCCAAAGTGCTCTGTTGGACTGAAGTCTGGTGACTGTGGAGACGCATGGGGTGCAGAGAACCGATGTTCAAAAAAACAGTTTAGATTACTTGAGCTCTGTGACTTGGTGCATTATAGAAACTTAAACATTTAAAAGAACAGCCAAGAAATCAAAAGAATCAGAGTCTTCCAGATCTTTAATAAATGCAAAGAGTTTCACAGTCGGTAGGTCAGAACATTTTCTGACAAACAAAGGAAATGATCTTTCTTATATTTATTTTCTACATGCTTTGCACATGTATGGCCTTTTTGCAACCCTGCAAAAACAACCTTATCTTTGCAAACCGTCATCTCCAACAGGAAATGAACTTTCTGCATGAATGCTGCAACATGAAAGTTCACTTCAACCGTCCGAATGTCTGAAACTAGCCTGCCTAGAAATATAAAGTAAAAGGCAACAACTGAGTTAGTGATGAGTCAAAATGAATGTAATCAATAAATAATGATAATGAATAAATACTTTTAAAACAGTATATAAACCCTGCAGGATGTAGCAATCAGAAGATGAGTACATTATGGACAAAAACAGACAGAAATGTTCAGTGAAAGTACTGAGGACGTCTGTAAACACTGGTTGGTACCGAGGAACGCAAAGCGAGACAGGAGTTCATTCCTCACAAAAGATATAATGGACTTATTTAAAATCTGACCCGACAATCTGATGTGACTAAATTAATGCTAAATCTTAAAATAACTCTAACTGAACAAGGCAATATATATAAATATATTTCCAGTTTGTTCTTGCCTGATTTCTTTTGCCTGAACAAACTGCAGGCTCAACTTCCTGTTGTTGGCTGAGAGGAGAACCATGGAGTTTGGTCCTCTGTTGCTGTCGCCCATCTGCTTCAAGCTTTGACAGGTGGTGTGTTTACAGATGGTATTTCACATTAATGGAAACATTTAGTGAAACTACTCTTCTCTTTCCAGCTCTTCCTAACAAGGCTTCAACTTCCACACAACGTCGCTCAGCGGTTATTTTGTTTTTTTGGAGCATCTCAGAGGATACCCAGGTTCTGAACCACTCAGAGCAGCTGGTCTGACACCAGCAGCCATGCCACGCTCAATTCACCGAAATCCTCTTTCCACGCTCAGACCGTTCTGAGGAACGCTTGAACTTCTGCAAGTCAAACTCACTGTGTCCAAGAGCCTAAACACATTAAGCTTCTGCCATGTGACTGGCTTATTTGCAGTTTATGTTGAACAACTGAACAGATGTACTTAATAAAATGGCAGATGAGTGTATATTGGCCCAGATCCACTTACTGCTACATCCAGCAGCAAGCAGCACATCTTTTTGCTCAGCATTGTGATGTTTTCAGCTCGTTCACGAAGCAAACAGCACGGATGAGGCTGAAGTGAACAAGTGAGTCCTTAGCCTTAAAACTCGAATTAAACTGAATTATTTACAGATTAAAAATGATCAAGTTTAAAATATGTACTTAAAAAATTAATTAAAAGGCTCTGAGGGTGTTTTGGACTCTACATGTCAGGTTTCCTGATCCCTCGGAGCAGAACTGGCAGCCAATCACAGCCACACAATGAGTCATTTTTAATTTTAAACAGAATTAAAAAATATTCTTTTTAAAGAATATTTAGTGGATCCCAGGAATAATTTAAATGTCAGGAACGCTTTAATGGAACAAAGGGGTAATTTTTACCTGCTGTGATATTTCTGACTTCTCTTTTGTAAAACCAGGAGTGCAGCACATTTCTTGTTTTTTTGCTTTTTGGTTTCTTCTACTTTGTTGGAATTACCACCAACTTTCAAGAGAGAGTAACCTTTTAGCTCTCGTGGAGCACAGACAGAGATGCACATACTGTTTAAGAACAGCATGCTGTTTGGGATGGGACGATTTGCATGAATATAGGCAGTTTTCACCTAAAACCATGCATAATTTCACATTTTGAAATTGTCAAACTGTGTCAGTGCTGACAGTAAACACATTTTCTTGGAGTCTCAGGTGTAACTCTGTTTTCGAGGCTTTGAAACATTTGATTGATGAGCAAACTCTGGTCCTCAGGCCTCCTTCGCCCTGGACTGAAACCACGACATTAACGATGTCTGTGTGAGATGCTGTGATGCCGTTCTCAGCTGGATCAAGACAACAATTGGCTTCTTTTCAGGAAAACTTTCTTACCGAACTAGAGAAGATAAGAGGGTTTAGCTACTCTTATAACAAGAAACAATTCACGTGACTCAACATTTGCAAAACAAGCTATGATTCACTTATTCTTAAACTTTTCATTTATTTTGAAGAGTTTAAGAACTTTTGGAGAAACTTAATATTTGAATCAGTAATTTAGTTAAAACAGAAATAAAGTTGTTAGCGTCTCTCCAGATTAAGGTTCCTGATAAGAGCTGCAGCAGAACCAGACGCAGGTCAAAGCAGGAGAAGTTTAGTAAAATCAGGAACTTATAATGTGGAAAATAAACCATTAGTATCATTTTATTTAGAGATATGGAAGTCACTTTGTCAGTTTATGATGATATTCCTCACCTGCCTGATGAATAAGAGTAAACAATAAACGATCAGGCTTATTTTCTCTTTCTCTAGAAGGAAATCTGTTTCTCATAATGTTTCCTATTCTTCACCAATTCTCTTTTTAAAGAAGTCATTTTTTAAAATAGAATTGAATGCAAATTAGACTAGAGCTGATTATCATATAAACGTCTGTTGCCTGGGGGGCTGAGAAAGTCTGGGTTTATTTATTTATTTTGACATATTTTTCACAGTTGCCCATAAAACCCAGACTTTAATCAGTCCACAGTATTTTGTGAATTCATGGAGGATTCAGGGACCAGATGAAGTGAGGCCTGTAATTTCTGTATATGGAAGTACGTGGGCAGCTTGTAATATCGTTCATGGCAGAATTTAGACTTTGCAACCGAGCCGCCATCATATATGCTGCAGCTGTAAAGTGCTCACTTAATTTTACCCTTACCACTTAAATTTCAAAAAATCTACTTTAAAGAAAAAAAATCAAAAAAGATTTCCAAATTTCAGAACTAATGCAGATTATTCAGACCAAGTCATTATCCTGGAACAAAACAGAATATAATGCTCCATATAACTTACAACACTGTACAAGATGAATGCAGCTTTCCATTTGTCAATATTATGGATAAGCCCATATGGATGAAATATTGATGGCAACATTAAAAATGTAGTGAGCTATAGGGCCTCATCGCCTGACCTGTTGTAAACACAACATAACACTTTGTCTGCAAGCAGCAGTAAGAACTTGTTTCTATAAAAACACGCCTTCAGATATCAATGCCTCTATGAAACATTTAATAAACAATATGTGGATCTGATACTTGGCTCATCGTCCTCTCTCCTAAGAAAACTGTTAAGAGTACCTAAAAGAAAACTAACAGAGTTTCAGACTGAATGGGGTTCGTAGTGACGAGCTCATAAAGTCCATAAACATCAAGAATTATTTGGATTCTAGAGAAACTTCTGTTGGCAGAAATCTGAACCTAGTAAATGGCTTAGAGGAGAGGTAGAGAGGGAATGTCATCTGCATATTAATGGAAACTAATGTTAAGTTTGTGACAAATGATGCAAAATAGAAGATATCAGATGAAAACGAAGAGCCTAAAGACAGAACTCTGAGGAACACCACGAGTCGGTTGGTAGGGTTGCAGTTTCAACATTTAGGGTTTTATTGTCAACCTGCTGGAGGCACAGAATATCTATTCCTCTCAAAACTAGAAAACACACAAAATACTTTCATCACTTTTCATAAATTCATTAATATGAGAATTTAAGCAATCAATGAGAACAGCTAAACAGATGAAGAGCTGGAACAAGGGTGTGTCCACACCATTTTACGTGATTACGCAAGGAATCTGGAGTGAATAAAGGTCATGAGTAAAATCAGCAGTTTCTGTTCTATAACATTAGGAAAACATAGCTGTGCATTTCAAGCATTTCAGTGCAGTCTACATTTCAGTCTAATAAGTGTTAATTTGTGCACAAAGAGAAGGAAGCTTGATGAAAACTTTGGTCCTCATGTCAGAGGAATGGACTCCAACTCATCATCTGAAGTTTGTTGTGCTTCTCCATCACTATCTGAAGATGTCCAGACCCTGGTATCCATGGTAACACCTATGTTACCCAACGGGCCAATGAGGTCGCCAGTGTCATCATGAGCTAAGAGGTTTCGATAAACTGATGTGTAGTGATCAGCTGTTTGTAGGCGCTAGACTGAGACTAACAGGAGAATTTATCCTAAATTTGTTCTTTTTACTCTTATTGCTGGTTAACAGAGATAATTAAGCAAAGAGAAAAATCACAGCATGAAGTAATAACTGCATCCTTATTACAGCAAACTCAATTGAAAATGATAAAAAATAATTTATCGCCACATTTAACTCAACTAATTTTCTCTCTTTCTCAATTATTAGGTGGCAATGTGTTGTCAAGTTGAATGACATCTTATTGGTGAGACATGGCAGCAGCTATGAGGAGCTGAATGTGCTCTGAATGTGCCACCAGACTCTTAACGTCTTTCTCAATCCTCAGACTTTCTGCACTTCCCTCATTCAGACAAGCAGACGTCTGAAATTACTGCTGCGCAGGTTTCTAATAAAGCATCTTTATTACAGTCTACAGGGTTTCATCTCGCTTTAGTTAGTCTTTTAATTTTATCACCACTTGTGATTTTTACCCTCCGTCCCACTCAAATCCACTTTTAATCTACGCGTTCTCCAGGCTTGGTCTGAACACAAAGGAGTGAAGCGAGGAAGTGGCTGTCATATGAACAACTTCATTAATTAATGTTGGAGATATCCCAGAATGCAAAGCTGAGAAGGAGAGGAAAGGGATTGTGGGTAATGAGAGGTAACATTTATGGCTGTTTCAGTTTAGTTGTGACAAATGAGAAAATAAAGCATGGCACTAAGAGAATACTCTCCTTTTTGGAATGATGAAGCTTGACGTAGCAAAGATTTTCACTGAACTCATACATCTTCTGTCTAACAGGTTCGGCTTTTAATTTGACAGAATACAAACATTTAGCTGTAAAGTAATAGTGGAAAAGGAGAAGCTGTTTTACTGCTTAGCAATAATTTATGGTGGGATGGAGCTTTCCCACTTCTGACTCCAACATTGGGCATTTCGACAGCTGCATGTTAATGAGAAATTCCTGGATAGTATAAGCCTTCTGTCTCTTTTTATCCTCCTCCAACTCTCACTTACAGCTGTATTGTTGAGAAAGTGAATTTACTGACAAAACAAAAAGGCTTGTCTGTCAGAACAGAGAAACCCGGGTGGTTGAGATTATTGCTCCTCTGACAGATTAATCATTTGTTAGGGAACATCAAGTCTAACTTTGTTACAGACGAGACGATGGACTTTATGTAAGACTCAACTGCAAATGTACTTAAAATGTTTTGGAAATAATATTAAAACTTCACATCGATCTACATCACTGAAATAAAAACTAAAAGACACAATAGGTTGATAGGAGAAACAGACTTTTAGGGTAAAAAAAAAGAAAAATATTAAAATTTATTCTAATATTTGAGTTCAGCCTGGAATATTCCTAACAACACAAGAGTTTATAATAGCAGAAAGTTACATGATTCTGTTTTATTTTAATAAGCCCTTTTTAAATGTTTTGGATCTGTAAATATAATTTTTAATTTAAAAATTTTGCCTACCAAGAAAGGCAAATTTGAACCATTGGCAGCGCAGAAGTTTATATTTGCCAATTTTTGTTCCCAGAGCAAAACATTTGGACATTTCTGTCATAAAACTCTCAGGAGGAGAGAAAAAAAACAGATAAAGAATGAAAGTTAAGTAATCTTAAAATTACCACACTGTTTTAATTAAAAACATGTTTCATACAAACTGAAAAGTTTCTGTCCGTTTCTAGAAATCACCATCTTTAATCTGCTCTCTGGTGGAAGATTGAGATGAAGAAACAATTAAGCTCAGACACATCTGACTGTGCACAGACTGACAGCCTGACAATTACGCAGATATTTGACAAAGATGGGCTGTGAGCAGGAGCACAAACAGCTGCTAAATGAAACAGATTGGAAGTTTGCTGTGATTCCCTCTTCCGCCTGCTGTGACCTACTTTAACTCTGTCAAGCCTAAATCTGCGCTGTTAGCCGAATAAAAGAAGACGTAACAAGGCTATTAGATATTTTTTCTAAACTTCTCTCTGCCCTTCCTCCTGTCAATCTACTGTTAAATTAAAACACTCATAAAAGAGTGATTTGATTAAATGATTGGATTGGAAAAATTAAATAAATAAAATTTAATTGACTATAGTTTTCAAGACTCTTTTTTCCCCCTGAGGAAAGAATATTTCCTAAAAATGTTCACAGGTCTTCAGACACAAAAAAACTGATTTTTTTCAGTTTTGAATTTTTTCATAAATTATTGTTTTAAACAAAACAAGTGTTATTTTCAAAGATAAACATAGTGTGTAATAGACAATCTTTCAGCGGACAAATATTTTTTCATGCCTTCAACCAAAGAAGGTGCAAAATACTGAGACTGGCAGGAAGCATGTCTGTCTTTCATGTGAGCAAAACCTTGTCAGGATTCACCATGGTGCCTCCTGAGAGCTGGAAAGTGCCAAAGGCAGGGTGCAAGTGGCCATGATGGGGTGGGAGGTGCACACTTGAAAGAACGGCAGAAAGGGAACGACAGCTTGATTTATTCAAAAAAATGAGAAGTGAATCAAACTTTAATGGCGCTGGGACTCTTCCTTTCTCCCTCCTCAGTCCGAACTCCGTCTTTCTGCGTGCGCCTCATTCTTACTTTTCTGCCTGTAGCTCCCCCTCTCTGTACGCCTTTCTGTCTCTAAAACACACTTTGCTCGCTCACAAACACAGTTCGCCTTCCTGACAGCCAAATCTGCACCCATCACTGTACAGAACCAAAAGCAAGGTGCTCTTCATGCTTAGCAGGATAAAGTAAATGACAGAAAGATAAAGAGAGGCATAGGAAGTGATTTACCTTCACGAGTGACAGCATGCATGATGCGCTGGCAGTATTTGTTGCATTAACCTCTGGACTGGAAAGGATGGACAGAAAAATTGTTGTCCAGGGCAAACAGTCTCTTTGACAGCTCACTTAGGCAGCCGTTTGCCCTGAAGCGTTCACTTCAGCCCAAAAATGAATCACCATTCATAAGAGAGACAGCTCTCTGATTATATTCTCTGTTCTTGCAAATTTTAATGACTGCTATGATGGAGAAACTCTTTCTGCATGAAATATGTGGACAAACAGCTGGTTACACATCCTGGGACTCAACAAATTGGCCATATGTGGTTTACCTGTATTACATGACTGAGAGGAAACTTGGTGTAGAAGTTTGATGATCCTGTGAAGGATGATCAAGAGGAATTTTCTGATCAGTGCTGTCAGAAATAATGATGTAGCAGATGGAAAGACAAGCTGAAAAACCATTTTAAATGGAATTATCAATTGTCTACAGATATGAGAATAAAAGATAAGGTGAGGAAAAAGCAGGTGTTTTAATGCCACTGAAATCTGGAGAAAAGATCTGGAGAAAAATTTCACTCATTTCTTTCTGTTGATGACAGATATTATAAGCCAAAGATGAGCAAAATACTGACTGCTTCTCATTTAAGTCTCTCGCTTTATCCATATTTCCTCTTCTTCCTTCCTAAATCCCTCCATTCCTCCCAACGGGCTCACGGTCTTAATGTCAGGGAGAATTCACTTTGAGGCCTCAGCAGAATCAAACCTTGACTGCAGGGTCGTGTGTTTGGTTGTGTATAGAAGAAATGACTTTGTTTTAATGCAGAATCTTATTTTGTTATATTACAACCTGAAGCTTCAAAGTGAATTAGGAAGTCATGCAAAGCTGTGAAGCAAAGTGTTGATTTCTAATCATTTTTATGTTAAAAACAAAAACTAAAAGATTAAAATCAACTCTGAGGCGAGCAAAAGAGTCGTAGGAAAATGTAAAGAAATGTTGAGGATCATGCATCCTTTTCTGTAATCACAGTTAACCAATGACTTGATGGTCTTGTGCATAAATTAAAAATTAAAATAAAGAGTTTAGGGAGTTGAGAATATTTTTGCAGAGTACTGTACACCCAGCTAGTATCACAGATACAGTATGTTCTGCCTTCATATCAAAGAAAATCTCTTGACGCCATAAACACATTTCAAAAAGCTGCTGCAAGAGAAATCTTAGTGAAACCTGATAAACAAATTACCTTCTGATATGGTAAACTACTAAGATACAGGGCAGGAGGCTACCAAAGATTAGGGATTGAATTTTAGCTTTCAGAAGCAAACAAAGGGAAAGAAGAAAGAAATAACAGATTCATCTCTGTTGTACCTGACAGCAACAGAGGGCACATCAAATAGCAGGTGCCTCTGTTATGCTGCCAGAGCCCACATCAAGCCCTAAACAACTCATTCAGAGGCATAATAGAAGCTCTCAAACTCTCTGCCAATATTGTCTGAAATAAGTGTGTGTGCTTGTGTGTGTTTGTACTATGCTGTTATATTCAACTCTGATTTTTTTCTCTTTTTTTGCAGAAAGTAGCAGCCAATTGTTGGGAGGCTGAAATGATTCTGCTTTGAATTCATCTCTTTCCCAAACTGTTCACACATCGGCAGCACTGAGCAGAATCCAAAGCTTTGGACAATAAACGTCGCGTTTTCCAAAGAATAAAGTAATGTAACAGTAAAATATTATTGTGAAAGCTATCAAGCCAATGAAGCAACATCATTCCTGAATACGAGGCTTTTCTTCCTTTCAGGATCTGACTTTCACCCAGAGAGTTTCTGCATTGTGCAACAGGGTGAAAACACCAGCATTCGCTCAGAACAGCTTACCGCAGGTTACAGAGGGACAGTGAGATACCACTAATAGAAAATAGAGGCTGAGGAGAGATTTCTTCATGTGCCTGACACACCTGAGAGACAGTAAACAGATAAAGTTTAGTCATCTATCATTTTGGAGCCTCAGACCGACGTGCCTTGCAGCAAACATATGAAATCCCTTTATGCACGTTCCATAAAGACTGTTGAAAAGTCTGCAGTACGATGTTATATGGATCATCACTGCATTATCGAAGGCTGGATACCTCAACACATCGACTGAAGGGAACGATGAAGGGGAATATTGACAAGAAGATAAAACGAGACAAAACTACTTTTTATTTGAAGGTATAATTTATGGTATAAGGAAATACTTTTAGAGTTATGTCTTAAGCAAAACTTTTAACCAAAATGGCAATAAACGCAGTTCCTGCAGGAAAACAACATGCATTCATTCAAAATGAAAAACTTACGTTATTTTAGGAACGTTAAATAATTGAAGTTATGTTTCCAGAGGGGAATGATGACTCAACAAATAATTAACATTTCACCTTCACTCATCCAATGATACGTTTTACAGTGGAGCCAAATAACTCAATCTGATTTGATCAGAAAAACTTTTTTATTTTCTTATTTTTTTCACAAAATTGAAACTGAAATCCCTCCTTAAGGGTCCAATTAAAGCCCACGATGAAAGCAGGTAAATGTTTGATCTGAACTGTTTTTAGAACATCAATATGTTTCTCATAAAAATGTAAAATCTCAGATGTAAAACAGGGAACTAACAGAAACTGAATGAAGAATAAAGGTGTGGAAAACTATCACAGACAAAACTGTTGGACATCTGTTGAAAATGCATAAAAATGACATTATGGTGTTTGATCCCCTCAGAGTGGCTCTAAGATAAATGCCGGCTCCCGGTGGGAGTGTGTGAGGGTCAGCCAGCTGGACGGACCTGCATGTCGGTGGATGGGGGGGTGTTGCAGCTGAAGCAGACTCACACCGGCTAAACAGAAACCTTTTGCTCTGCAGACGATGGAGTCGGCTGTCCCACTGACAGAATATGAAAAGTGCATATCGGTTTTGTTTTATGCTCAGTCTGTCACTCAACACTGGCTTGGCAGTGGAGCGCACTGTTTCAAAACATTATTCCTAGTAAAAGTTGCCCCTCGTTGTTTGTTCAGTAACTGCTGGCTGCCAGAGGATGTGTATGTTGTAAATCTGGCCAGATCATTAGCAGTGACAGAGGAAATGCTCGCAGCCCACCTGCTCCCCTCCACCCTCTTTATGGAGCCACAAATTAAAACCACATTAACACACAGACTGCACTGCTCACCTTCATACTCACATTTCTGTCTGCTCTCTGCTGAACGGGCCAACCTCTTCACACACACTCACTACGGCCATGACTTATTATTATTATGGGCCTTCAAAGATGCGCTTGCAGCATTCCTCGCACTGGGAAATGATCACAGTGATCACATTTGAATTCATTGAGAATGTTCTCTAACGTCACATGTGATCATAATTAAACATAAAACCTCAAACCTGCAGCTAAATCACCATTAATGTGATTTACTGCAAAAGTTTTTCCTAAAAAGACATGGAAACTGGGTTTGGACTGTTAAATAGAAATTTCTGCAAGCAGAAACCATCTGCCTAATTTGTAGACTGTGTTTTACCTTATTGATAGGAAAGTGATCAAATATTAAGTGAGAATGAAGAAGCTTGATGGCAGCAAACAGAATGCTAAGAGAAATCAAGCATTAATGGTAAAAACGGTAAATGATCTGTAACTGTAAAGCGCTTTATCTCATTAAAAGGACACCAAAGTGCTTCTCATTACCATCAGTTATTAACACTCAGTCTGTGAGCAGACTCTCCATCAACAGATAAAATCCACAATACATTTAAACCAGTCCAAAAAGTTCTTGTTTTTCTAATTCATTGCAGTCGTTTGGTGACTGATGTTTTCTCCCTGCAGGAAGGAAAAGGGTCAAACATTTCAAGCCCCACATTAACAAGGCCTTTCTGCCCGAGGTAAACTTCTCATCAGCGCTACACCAGCAAACAACACACTCTGCTATTTTCTGCTTGCCTCAGTCAATCTCCTATTTTCTGTGACATTTTAGTTGTGTAAAACCACATAATTTGAATTTCTTGCCAATCTTTCATTCACGCTCCTTCATCTCTCACGTCCATCATCTTTTCCCCTCCTTGTCTCTGATGTGCTGATGGTGTTCTAACCCCAGTTACTGTGGCATGTCCAGTGAGTGACAGCATGATGAAGTGATGTCCCAGCATGTTTGCTTTGCCCGCTGGAGGTCAGCCGGGGTCACAGAGGTAATGAGGCCATAAAAATGCAGGTACAGAAAGTCGTGGGGAAACCAGATAAGGTGCAGAAAAGGTTAGAGGGAGATGAACAATGTGCATTTGTCGACTTCCCAGTCTGTCAGAGACAAGTGGAAGAGTTGCGAAGCTTAATGAAGGGCTCTCAGAGCACAGATTGGAATTTGTGCTGCATTATTATTGTGACACGAAGAAATCAGAACGAATTTGCCGTGTCTCATTTATCAAGCAAGCCAGGCACGCCAAATCATTTAGACTGATGAATAAACATGTTGCACCTGCAGTATCCTGATACAGTATTCAAACACGCAAACTCTGCATGTGTAATTATGACTGTGTTTCGGTTTGAGCTAGAAAATGAAGGTGAGACGTTCAGACCCACTTCAGGTTCTGAACTGATCCGCGTGTCTGAATTTAAATACTGGTGTCGCACCTGGAGACGTTCACAGGTCATCTGTTCGAGACTCACAAGAGTAAAGTTAATATTTTCTGACCAAATGCATGTAGTCCACTGTATGCATCACCTTTAAAAACAACCTGCACAGATCCTTCTACTTATTACTTATTGATAAATATATTTTGAATTCAAAGAGAACTAATTGTTTACAGTTGAATAGCAATATGAACCAAACAGGATACACTTTAATTTGAAAGAACTATTAATGTATTTAATTTATGTAACGTTTAGTGGAGTTTACACTCCACTTAAATTGCATTAAATAGTGTTAAGACTCTTCTGCTGACTTTGAGTTCTAATATTGACAGAAAAACAAAGAGCAAATGATCTCATAATAAAGGATAAGTCAGGGTAACTTGACCTGCATTTGTGATCAAGTCTAATAAAAGTTGCCTTAACTTTAAAGAAGCAGAAATGCTTTGTAATGATGCTCACTTAGCACAGAGGTAAATTCTCTTTACATCATTTTCAAATTACCTGGAGTCATTTATTACAGCGTGAAGCTTCAGAAGCATCTGTGTGGCCATTCTTATGACGCTACAGCAAACATTAAAACGTTGTTATGGCCCACACTGTCGGGAAACATCCACCCCTGCCAAACTTGTAATCTGTCACTTAAATAGTAAATAGTGTTTAATGGCAGCACTAAATAAAAGCAGAATAACTTGGAAACTGTTTCTCACAGAGAAATATTCCAGAAAGTCTTTTCTTTTCTCTACTGATGCTGATAAACTGCACAAGCACTGACAGACATACTTCTCCAGTTTTGGGCCATAACTTCAGCTGTATTAATGTGTACAACACTGACGATTACATAATTTGTCACAGAATGATCATTTTATCTCTATATTCATGCGCTGCCTAATATCAACTACAGGCTTTTCAAAGCGGATAATGCAGGACGGACTTCAGACTGCAGTGTTTAAAAAGTGCAACAGTCAAATGTACCTTTTTGAGTGGAGAATGTTGTTAATGTTTTTAAAGAGCTGCCATCCAGCTCTAAAATGTAACAGTAATGTAATTAAAGAAATGTTTCTGCCCTGAACGTTCATGAAGCATTCATGAGCCGAGTCAAAGTTTCACCATGACGGATTAGAAGTTACCCAGAGAAGCTCAAGAGAAAAAGACTTCAGTGTTTTATCAAACCAACACTTTGTTCAGTTTGAACGTTAGTATCATCAACTGTGACAGGAGTCATTCTGTGTATTTTATAAATTATGAATATTCTGACTATCAGTCTTCCACCATCACCAAATACTACAATATATTGTGGCAGATATGAGATGAAAACATATATCAACTTCTGTAATTCAGTGAAATTTCCCGTTGCTCCTGCACATCTTCCATTATTCTAAATATTAAAAGAAAATATGATTCAATTCCCAAAACATAAATATCCAACACAAACTGCTCCAGCTGCAAACTTTAAATAATAAAATCCAACTGTTAAATGTATTGATATTTATGAAATATGAATGTCCAGTTGATAAAATTGTCAGTTAATCATATCATATTTACACGCATCAGTTATTTGTCTGCAAGTTTAAAAATGAAGAGTAAAATCAGCCAAACTTTTGTCCTGCAGAAACACAGTGGAACCAGGACCATCAGCTTCAGCCCAGTAACCTGGTCCGATCCCAGTAACCTGGTCCGATCCCAGTAACCTGGTCCGATCCCAGTAACCTGGTCCGATCCCAATAATCTGGTCCGATCCCAGTAATCAGGTCCGATCCCAGTAATCTGGTCCGATCCCAGTAACCTGGTCCGATCCCAGTAATCTGGTCCGATCCCAGTAACCTGGTCCGATCCCAGTAACCTGGTCCGATCCCAGTAACCTGGTCCAATCCCAGTACTGGATCCAACCTGAACCGTTGCTGATGGTTCTTTCAGTCAGAGGAAAACATCAGTGGTAAAAAACCCAAAAGACAGATTTCTTCAGCCTGAGAACCAAATGCATCAAAACTGGAAGCTCACCATATTTTTCCAGTTTGTGAGACAGAATCAAACAGCAGAATGATCACCGATATGTTTCATTTGAAGTTTAGGAAAAATAAATGTCAAATACAGATTAGATAAATTTGGACAGTTTTCTCTTTTCAGTGTTCATGGATGTTCATGTGAAACATAAACCATTCAACCCAAATTTTTCCTTAAGTATTTCAAAGAAAATGCAGATTGAGAAACTGAAATATCAAGAAGCATTGCTGCTCAACACATGATTGGCTGTTGTTTGGACAGCAGCCAATCCAGCAGCACCGTTTATTATCCTTGGTCCTCATTGGCTGTAACCTCAAGAGGAAATAAAGATCAACATGGATGTTAGTTTCTGTGGTAGGTTTCCACTTTACAGACTGCAGCAGTAGATTCTTCTGAGTCCTGGGTGTTCACTCACACTGTTTTCATTTTGGTCAATATTTGCAATATTTAGCTGTTGAATTAAAACAAAGTTTAGAAGAATAGATTTGTGATTGTTACAGCCTGTAGAAAGAAAAAAAGAGTTGGCTAAATTTGAAACCTACATGTCAGACGTCCAATAAAAAGTGGTGCTTGTCTAGTTTTAATTAAAGGTGGGATGAGTGGCCCTCCTGAACTCGCTTAATGACTCCAGGTGAGTCAAACTCTGATTTAACATCAATAGGTCTCAAAAAATGACGAGCTGGCCTTAGAAAATCAGTTCAGCGGTGGGTGATCTAAACAGCCTCGTCTAAATGCTCCTTATTTCTCCCATTTATTTGTCTGACTTTATAGATCAGGAAGAGGAAAAGTCAGTGGCTTTGAAGATTTGGTGAGGACTCAGAGAGAGGTATGTGTGTAGTGGAAGCACAACAAGACGTGGGAGTGTTTTGTGTGTAGATTCAAGCCCCTGTTTGAAGTCCTTCACTTCACTCTGGCAATTACTTCATATCAAGGATTAGATGGAGGAGAAAGCAGGGAGGAGACGCAACGATGGAGAAACAGAGAGGAGGAGGAGGAGGAAGGTGGCAGGAGGAAAGAGGACAGAGAAGTTGGAGGAAGTGCTACTGTAGTGCAGATTAAGGTATCTGCTGCAGGGAAGCTTTTCCCTTTATTTAAAGGAGGTTATGCTGACTGTCTAAACATGAGCTGGAGGAAGGAAACATCTGCAGCAGAAACTGCTCCTCGGTTTCACCAGGAGCTTTTCAAATCATTACGTTACTTTGTGTTACATCTGCACTTTAAAGCTCCTCAGTGAAAACATGTTTCTTCATTCTTCACTCTTTGGTGCAGAAACTGTTTGGAAGTCGATCTATTAACTGATGTTCATGTTTGTTTGTGTGAGGTGGAGATGAGAATGAACTATTTAGACTACCAACATGGAAAAGATGCAATTAAAACTGAAGGAGATATTATAACTCCTTAAGTTATTTTCATGTGATAAGTTTCTGTTTATGTCTTAGTGAAGACAGAAAGTGATGGAAAGCCTTTGATTGATGTGTTTTGCTTTTGCATTTTGCACATAAGTTTGTGATGCATTCACAAGAAAAAGACGTAACACTTCAGATATTTCACAAATGTGAAATTAACAACAAAAACCTTTAGAAAAACCATATATTGTAGAAGAAATGCTTCAAGAGGCTGCATGAACTGAGTAGCACAACATTGTGAGGAAATGCAGAAGTATTGAATGGGAAAGCAGTAATTTTTCCCAGGAACCCAAAGAACAAAATGTCCCCCGTGTTCCCAACATAACTCCGTACAATGTGACAAATATGGAAAAGAATGAACGCTTTGAATGAATTTTACATTGATCTGTCTTATTTAAAATATTGCACTTAAATTTTCTGCAAGAACTTTGAATAACCACAGATAAAATAGATTTTTATTTATTTCTCCATATTCAATTAATTTAAGAGTTTCTTACCTCAGGGATATGAACTGTGTACGGTTCCCCATGGAAGTTTGGTGCATTATCATTCACGTCTCCAATCTGGATGTTTACTGTATCTTTCACCACCTGAGGGAGGAGATCATATATGCATCAAAACGGCTGGACTCAGATTAACAGCAAAAAAATGGTGCAGAGGGAATTATGAATTATCAAGGGGAGCGTGGGCTGAAAGTCAGTTGATTTTTGCACATAAATTTTGTTAAGTGAGACAGATGAGAGAAATGAGAGAGAAATAGAGGCAACTTGTGGTCAGGCTACATTCATGATGTCAGCATGTGACATTAAAATCACAGATCAGACTCAACTCATACCTCCTGAATGTCGCTCACGTAGAACTCGACCTGCATCTCTGACTTGGTCTGGTGCAGAAAGAGAGACATCAGCATCACATTTCCATGGAGACGTGACATACATGAAGAGAGCAGAGCAGTCAAACAAAAAAGCAACAAAAAGCATGTTTCAGAAAATGACTCTGCTGTGCTGCTCTCTGTTATCACTGGAAAATGTACTCTCTATCTCATCTCTTCTAAATCTTCCTCTCTATTCCCAGGTGCAGAAGTCAGGATCGTGCAGAACTCAGGATCGTGCAGAACTCAGGATCGTGCAGAACTCAGATCTATGTTTGCATGTTTTACCTCACGGTCGAGCTGCTGTCGAAGCCAGACCACGCCCGTTTCCTTATTCACAGAAAAATACTTCATGGCTTCTACTCCTGAAACGCCGTATATGAGCGGCTCCCCCTCCGGATCCGTCGCCTTAAGCTGGGCAACCGAAGAACCTGCAGGAGAGGGGCAAAGGTCAGAGGTCGCATAGGGTGAAGAATGTTTTCGTTTGTCTTGTTGACATTTCCCATACATGCAATAATGACAAAAAAATGAAATAAGAAGCATTAAAAGAAAAAGTTCTAAGAAACTAAATTTTTTAAATTGTTTTTCTCACTGAAAGTGGAAATCATGACTAAGATAATAATAAAAAAAACACTTGGTGTCATGCAAGCCGAGTAGCAGCTAATTGTTAGCCTGGGAATGCTAATTCCCAGTGGTATAAATTATTTTATAAAATGATTTAGTTAAAAATAAACTGAAAGTAGCTCACTAAAATGAAAACACTTTTGCTATGACCCTGTGTGTCATTATCAGTCCTCTCTGATTCTGCAAGCTACAAAACTCTTACATAGTCACACATCTCACTCTGCCGAGGATCTTTGCAGTGACAAAGATATTTGATATTTTCCAGGAGAGTCCAGTTCATTTGTCAAAATTCAATGACTCCTTCTGAATTTTCTGCAAAGCTTTTTGCCCAAAGACACGACAGAGAAAAACGGTTTAATCAAAGTAAATATGAAAGCAAATCTCTGAGGAATGCTGACATTGAACAGTAAGCATCTGCATTTTGATTCAGTCAGTCTTTGCCTGGTCGGTCCTGTTAAATATACAGATTGTAAATTTATCATGTGAATGCTTGTATGTATGTTCATACCTTCACTCGCCCCCTCTCCGCTCTGAAGGTACTTAGTCAGACAAAAGAAGTGAAGCCAGACTAAATCAAACCTGTCAGTCGAGCACCAAACCTCTTAACACAGCAACCAATTAGGCTTCACAATCACCCTCCCCTCTCGTTTTATTAATACACTCCATTTTCCTATGAAAGGGTGGCAAAAAATGACTAATTAATATAACGATTTATGAACCCCTTTCATTGCAGTCTAATGAGATTTATGCAAATTCAGCAGCTTTCAGTATGAGTTATAATTTGGTTGAAGACGTTGCAAATTAAGCATTTTAGTTCGTAGTCATCAATAATGTTTTTTTTTTCTCCTTCCTTTGGGTTTCTCAACTATAAAATAACTATCTGCTTCTTGTGAGTAGACATGCACTTCAGTGAAAGATTAAAAATGGTGACTCGAGGGAACAACAATGATAAAACTGAGAAGTTTCCAATCATCTGGACAGATTCTGATTCAATTACATACAATCTAATCCAATCTTGACTTTGATTGATTCATCTTAAAATGCCAGTTGGCAAATAGATATTTCAGCAACCCAGGAAATTGGCTTTTCCTGGGAAAGCATGTGGTAATGGTGGAGAGAAACAACTCTCTGTTAACTGATTATTTTTATGCAGATGAGATTACCACAATGTAATACACAATAATATAATTATATGACATATCTGGCAGAGGAGGGATAGAGGTGTATAGCCAGAAGAGAACTGAAAATATTCACATCAAATACTGATTTATTGGGAATATTTTTTCACTTCTTCCCTGGCTGTGATTTTGGCTAAAGAGAGGAAATATTTGAGCCTGAAAACAGATTTGATCTGCCAGGCTCGTACCTCCTGAAATATGTTTGCATTAAGTGCAATCTGTTTGGGATTACAGTGCATGGGTAAACGGAAAAGCAAACACAAATTATTGATTGCAAAATGTACAAAATTGTATTATTTTGTGAATTTTCTCTCGAATGAGTTTCTAGAAACCCATCTTGTCTTTTTTATCTCATTCTGTGAGAAGTTGCAGACAGAAAACAGATTTCTGTCATGAAGAAGGGAACCGTGCTGATCTTGTAATTTCTCCCAAACAGTCATCTCTGACCAGCAGGGAAGCATTTATGTGGAAAAGGCTCCAAAGATAAAACCAAACATGTAAAAAGAAGAGCTGCATGTTTTCATTTGAACAAGACAGGAAGTCCCTCACAGATATCGTCATAGTTACCATGTGTGTGTATACAGCTGATATTCCTCTAAAGCTTATCTGTAACACTGAGACACTAAGCCCTTTGCTCTGACAAATGATGGTATTTAGCAGGAAGTGATGCCGGTACTACTGTTATGAATGATACAGTGAACATTAATGGCCGCCGCAACCCCTCCACTCTGCAACACTTCCTCCATGACAGGAGCAATGGACTGCAATAACCATCATTCAACTTCCCCCTCTCTCCTATTGTCTTGCAAACCCACGGCTTCCTCTGCAGTCTCACTTCCTCTTTAGAGCCACGGCGAAGCAGCAAGCACATAAAGCATCTGGGGAAACTCAACTTCTTCTCTTTGCAGCTTTTTGTGGACAGTTTCTTCTTCCTTTCGTTCATTTACCCTGAACAGATCACAAGCAGTCTGACATTTCTTATTCAAAGTTTAGAACCTTCAAAGAATAGTATTTATTTGTGCAGTACTTTCCAAAAGTACAGAACTGTCAACGAGGATGCTGTGTTGACTCAGGAGAGATACAAATACAAATGCATGCCTCACTTTTAAGATTTATAAAACACTTTGGCAACCAGCAATATTTTGTATTTCTTTGTTGGTTTATCAATAAAAATCTCAGTAATGTTTATGGCATTTTGTGCAAGTCTGCCTAACTAATGAATGAATTAGTAGCAAATGTGTTTTTCATAATATTTCAATGTTGAAGAAATGTATCAATAATAGGTTAGGTGTAAAAATGAGAGCAACAAGAAACCAGTTCAGAATCAAAGGGAATCTCCCAAAAGAAGAAAGAAAATATGAAATAAATGTGTTTAATACTAAAAACATTAATTTCATTACTATTAGTTCCTCTCAAAATGAAACATTTTGTTTTCATAAGGATAAAAAAAAGAGTTAAAATGTAAAACAGCTGAAAAACTGCAGTTTTTTTAAAAAGTGCGGAGCAAAAGACAGAAAAAAGAGATGAAAGATTTGATAACATGTCGACATCAACATGTGAAATTCATACTTAGTGCAGGAGAGACGGAGCAGGTAGTGGAGGGGAACTAAATCAGCCCAGAGGACATCGATCCCTGCTGGATCAATAGCAGTTGCACGTGTTAGACGGGGACTAGCCTTTGCCCTGCCCCGGAGCCGCAGGCCTCTCAAACAAAAGCGGCTGTGGGCCAAACGCCCGTTTATTATGTTGGTGACATCTCCAGACCTCTCGTTCATCTGAGTTCTGATTCACTGGGACAGGCGCTGTCAGCTCTGCAATTTCAGCCATGCTCTGAATTATGGCGATGAATTTTATGGGCCACAAAAGGCTTAATGGGTATATGGGCAGTGTTCAGCTGTCTACCACAGCAGGGACTAACAGAAGAAAAGATGAAGCCACCTCAGATCAGCGTTAAGTCTCACTGAGAGTACAGGACCGGCTGTAGAGCACGGTGATCCGAACTCGGCCTGTTTAAATTCTTGATGGATCGTCTCTCACTCAGGGCCAGTCAGACTTGGGGCTGAAGTCATGCAATCAGCAGGCTGATGAGTCAGTGTGGTGCCACTCAAGTTACTGCACTGTCTATCTGCTGACAAAAGAGCCTTCAAACACATCAACAAGGCCTGTATGGAGCAACACTGCCTCACATCAATCACTCTTAAAAAATTCACATAAGCAAACGCATCTTCAGCTACGTTGCAGGATGAGCTCATTTGGTGCGCTGCATTTTCACCAATGCAGTGCAGCA
This sequence comes from Poeciliopsis gracilis, assembly GCA_911649635.1. NCBI lineage: Eukaryota > Metazoa > Chordata > Actinopteri > Cyprinodontiformes > Poeciliidae > Poeciliopsis > Poeciliopsis gracilis. Next base: position 7,996,774 of record CAJVRI010001154.1, read on the forward strand.
TTTGTCAATATACAGATTAATGGAAAAAATTTGCATGTGATCCGTTATTGAGGACCTTCTAACTGGAACTAAGCTAGAACTAAACTAGAATTGGGTTCTTTCTGGAAAATTTGATAAAAATTATACAAAGATGATAAATTTTACATTTTCAGGCCCTTGTTCTAAAAAACATCCATCTCACATTATTTGATATTCAATATAGCATCAAATTATTCTAATGATATACATGATTAAAATGTTAATTATGTGCTACTTTAACAGCAGCTTTTTCATTGTGTAAAAATCACCATGTTATCTGCATACATTGGAACATTAACATGAAGTCGTTTTTTATGACGTTAAACAAGCTCGTCACATTGTGGGGCTCCAACAGGGCAGTTAATGAAGGATGATTTGATCAAACACCAATTTCTGTTTGATAAATATCATTTAAACTCTAATTGTTTGGTGATAAATGAAGTTTCTCACCATGTTCTCTCATATATGAGAACATATTGTCTGGCATTTAGAAAGCAGCCAATCGCGGCGCTGATTGGCTGAACCCCGAAAAATGGAGATACAGAAGGTAGTAAATTATCTTCTGGGGTATTAAAATGGTTCTTAATGTCTGAATTAATGCACATTAAGGTATATTTGGTATTTAAATGATTAAAACTGGCAGTTGTAAGAGTTTCAAGTATTTGCAGTCTTTAGGTAGTTACAGGTTAAATTCCCTGACCCTCATGAATATGGGGGATGCACTGCACACTTTCATCAATTAAAAGCTAAAAACATTAAAACACACAGTAACCATCTAGCTATCCAATATTAAAACCACAAAATGTTATCTTTTGTAAACTTTTCCTCTGGTTTCAGACTAAATAACTTCACTTTTCAATCATTGTGTCATGAACTTGAGGGTTAGGAATATTCATTATAATACGATACAGTCAAGACAAGGAAATGTTTTGGTGTGAACTTTACACAAATGTTCTTCACTGACCTGGATATTAGTATTGATCAAGCAGAGTTCACCTCTGAGCTGAAATGTTCATCATTCACACCAACGTCTGACCCTTAAGTCAACCCGGCTCCTATGCAGCACTTTACAAGTAATTGAGGAGTCAGATTTCATCAGGGGATTTCAGTCATTCTTTCAGGCTCATCCTTTTAAGACCCTCTTTAGGGGCATGTGCATTATCTCCTGCTTTCCCCACCAGTAAAATGCACAATAAATTAATCTTTTTTTCTATTCCTTCAGAAATAAGATGGAAATGAGCTAAAATCAACTCATCACTACTTTCTCGACCTGCGGTGCTGTGAGCGCTCGTATTGTCTAAAAATTTAGGTTGCCTTTGGGAAACCACTTAGACGCAGAAATAAAGTAAGAAGATCTATCTGGAATGATAATGGCCCAGTGGCTGGAAAGAGTTTGAACATCCATTTCCATACAGAAAGAGCTTTTCAAGTTTGCATTTAGGGTGAATCTCTTAGCTGAAAAATGAATATTAACCTACAAAACTCAGGTATTGCAGGGTTATGAAGAAATAAGTTTAAAAAAAAGTGTTAGGTTGATTATGTCTGTAGGTTTATATTACATGCAACAAAGAAACAAAATAGTGCAATAACATGTTTTACATGATATGATAAAGTGTTTGTTCCTTCACAGATTTCTTCTATTTATGCTTTTTTTTTCTTTCTCACAATTAAAATGTCACAAATAAAACAAAGTTAAGTGAGTTAAGTTTTCTGTCCACCATGTTGAGTCAAGAAATCACTAAGAACTGGTAGAGAGATTTCAAAACGTAAGCCCACAGATTCATATTCAGATTCATGACTTTCCAGAAAAAACCCAGAACAGCATCTATAACTTTAGAGCAACAACAAGTCTAAAAACAACACTGGGACGTATCGCTCATCGACTACATGACATCGGGATAATCCTCAAGATTTTAGGGGAAATATTTGGTGGAGTGAAAAGAAAAATGTGAAATGTTCTTCCAGATTATCATGTCTGGAGAAATAACAGCATTATTAAAAAAAACAGAACATTACAGTCAAATCTGTAGCATGATGGTCTGAGGCTGATTTTCTGCATCAAGACCTCAACAACGTGTAGCAACATAAATTCCTCTGGCTACTGGAAAACCCTTTGCAAAACTCAGGTTGTGATTTAAGCTCCAGCACACTGAAGTTAAATAGATCGATATTAATATGGACGACCCAGCATTGGCTGACAAAAAATAACCAAATGGAGGATTTAGAGTGGCCTGGCAAAAGTCTGGACTTAAAAGCAGTTGAGGTTCTGTGGTACTGCCTTCATACAGTCAGTTAGGCTCCAAATCCATCCACCACGACACCAGCAGTTATTAGGTTTAAGGGGTAATCACTGGTTTTTATAGCTTTTAAATGAAATCATCATTTCAGTTGCTTTTTGTGTCGTCAAGAATTAATACTTCTAGATATGAACTAAAAAAAAACTAAATGCTAAATTTACAACAAGTAATTGCAGTCCACTTTTAACAAGGCAATTACAAAAGCACATTTGCTTCTAATCTTTCATTCATTAATTGTTTTTAGATTCATGTTCTTCCTATGGAGCGGGTGTGTGTAGGTGTGTAAACATCCCTGTATTTGCGACATCAATAACTGCGATGGCAGAGAGAAAGAGAGACAAATAGTGCCTTAGGTGTGGCTTCTAGTGACTCCGGTGTTTCAACAATGCACATAGTGAGAGTCCTTGGGAGGCCGTGTATTAATCCAATAGATTTATGACTAAATCTGTCACGGATGGGTGGAGAACACCCTCTGCTTTTCCTTTAGCCCTTCTAGAGTGAAATACACACCTTCAGAAACACACAGTGAAGCTCTTCTGTCCACTCGACATGGAACACAAGTGACTGTAAAAACACTGATATGTAGACAACATCACACTTTTCATCACCATTTTTACCATCTCCTGGTTTTCACTGCAGGTTTTCTATACCAGTAAGTTACTTATGACACGTGGAAAGATATGCTTTTCACCACAATGACACACTGACACAGAACGGAAACATTACTTAGATGTGTAAATGTAGACAAATATCTTAATGAAACATATTTTTATTAAACTAGTGGAACTAGACATTTAGTCTTCTACTGATCCTGTTTCCAGGGACTCAGTTTAAAATCCAAACCAACTCGAACAAGCAGCAATGACCCAATATCAACATAGCTTCCTATCAAACTGCTTTCCAGATGCTTCACTTACCCCAGGATGCTGGAGGCTTGAATCAAAAACGAATGTATTTATTTGTGTATGTAAAATCTGTTTAACATAACAACATGGCAAGTCAGGAAATAGTAACATCTGTTTAAAGATGTGTGAAGTGTGGTTTATTTAAAACAGTTGCCAGGAGAAAGATCCTGGGAACAAACCACTAAATTTCTTAAACTATGATGACCAAAGAGCAAATGTTTAGTCATAATAAACAGAACCATGCTTGGTAAAAACCAAACATAGCATAACAACAACACAAACAATTCATAAATTGAAAATAAATTAATGAAAGTATTGTGGGGACAAAGTTGAGGCCTGTTTTATCCCATGATGTCAAACAGAAGCAAATCTAGAATGAGAAGATCAGAAAAGCAACAAGTTGCAAACACAAAGTCTAGTTTTGACCTCAGCATGACTGAAATGCCTTAAGTTGCTTTTAAGTTTGCAAACTTCAATAAACTGAAAAAAAGGTGCTGAGATTTTCCACAGTGAGTTGAGAGGCAGAAGAAGACGACCTCCGATGTCGCAGGCTTTTTAAGAAACCTTTTCAGTTTTACTCATGTCTGGTTGTCATAAAAACGTTTCTTGCAAAATATATTAGTAAAAACAAAAACAGTGAAAGCAAAACAAAAGACTTCTCATCTCCTCAGCAGCTTTCAATGTTGACACTACTTTGAAGATGCGAATCATTTATCACCTCGTTCTAATAAGGCTGATTCAGAAACGTGTGGAATGAGAGCGAAGCGTGGGACATGCAACCCAGGATGGGTTTTTAAGACATCCACGAGGTGATATGATGAAAACACTGAGTGACAAGGCTGTGACTAACCAATCACGTTGTGAAAGATGAAGGACAGTGAAGGACATTAGCAGACAGTCGTCCCCCGCATTGGTGAGAAGAAGCAGACCTGTCACTGCAGATTCTCATGCAGCTCAGTCCTGCCTGCAAACACACAGGGAAGCTTTTTGCTCTCGCCTCATTCCACGACATCCCATCACCGTCTCAAACTTCCCCACCTCTCTCTCTCCCTCTTGCATTTTGTCATGTTTTTGTGACGGTTTGTCTTGGTTGTGGAGGCCAGACAGAGGGACGCAGGCTGCTCTGAAGCAAGCGGACAGCTCACTGAGTTCTTCGGAGGTTTCTGGATTGACGGCGGAGCCAACCCGGCCTGTCGCCGTCACAACGACGCCGCAAACACACACATCCGCTCACAACTGTACCAAAGCTGCCGGCTTTCACAAATATCTGTCAACAATGGCACTTTCTGACACCTGCCCAAATCTTTTCTGCTCCTTCCATCTTCACATGTTGCTCCTTTCATCTGGTTCTGCTGCTCACTTTAGTTTTTAATTTGGTTTCCATTTTGCCGTTAGCGGCTCTGTTTTCGGTCTGAACCTCTCTTACACAACCTGCCCTCTGCTGACCCCACCAGGCCTGACTATTATCTGAGAATCAGCTAAATCACAGGCAGGTAATGGAACATGCCACCATTATTGTGAAGCTACACACACACAGATAGAATCACATTAAAACAAAAGCCTCTCCCTCTTGACCTTCATCCCCTTTCTCTCTGTTTACATGTTTATCAATTGGCCCCTGTGTTACTGAATTATGGGTCTGCTGCAGTTCCTGCCGGCCTGCAGATGTAGATGTGGACGCTGCAGAGTGGCAGGACCAAAGGTCAAGAGTCAGGATCTGGAAACTTTGAGCAGGCTCGCAGCTATTTTTGTTTCTCCCGCTGGGTTGGTTGAGTATTAGTTTAGAAACATAAAGGTAAAGAACAAAACTGTTTACATTTGATAAAATCTGATTTGTAAGAAAATCAGCGATGGGGAGAATCAACAGGGCAGAAAGAAAAGTTTGTTTCTGCAGTATCAACACTGGTTACCATGTGCAATTGTGAACAAAGGTCTTATTGAAGGCATGTCTGAGAAGTCTTTTAATCACCATGGCAACCATTCAACTGTGCAAAACGTTTGGTGGGACCAACCACCGCCTTATAGCTGCAGCTCCTCCTCCTCACAGCTAGGAGGAGCTGTGAGGAAGTTTTCAAACTTCCTAGATTCCTCCTCACAGAGCAGTCGTCACTCAGGAGCAACCCCCCCCAATTCAGCTCCTTCAGACTAGCCAGCAGTGATTAGCAAACATCTGGTGGAACTGAGTGTCTGCTGAGTTTATTGTAAGACCTACTTCTTAGTAAAACGCTGGTAAAGGAAAAAAAAAAAAGTTAATAGAGGAGAAATGTGTTGATCTCCTGACAATTGAGTTTCAGAATTTTTAAGACATTTGATAAATTTTTAAATGTATTTCGACTGATATATGTACTCTACCACTGCTCCTGCTCACTGAACACAAAATTCACAACAGAAAAACTCCTTCAGGACAAAACAAAGAGAATTTTGTTGTGTGTTTTCATCCTCCTCTCTGCGGTCACAGAGGTTAACCTTTCACTCATAAAAACCAACACATCTCCATTGTGCCACACTAGATTGTTGCTCTCCATCATAATGGTGTTTTTCTTGCTGATCCATATGGTACAACAGTTGTAAAGTAATACTGTTGTCCAGACAGCGCACCAGCATGTCTGATCCTGCATGATTGGGTCCATCTCAGCTCATTGCAGCTGACTAACTGCACAAACAGGCCAAGGCCAGCTGGACTTTATATGGGCAGGGATAGTTGTGCGTCTCCATCTTTCCAGAATCTCTTTCTCACTTATGTCCATCTGCTGCAAAGTATCTCTTACATCCATCTCCCTCTTTAGCCCAGCCTTTATTCCACTCTTTCCCTGTGCATGACTTTTGCATCTACATTTTGTGACGGCTCACTGTTCCTCCATTTTTCTTCCCCTCCTTATCATTTAAACATCTTCAGTTTTCTTATTGTTCTCCCTTTAAAATTCAATTTTAATTCACATTGTTTAACAAAAAAAAACACTTGCAATTTTCTACTGTATCATAGGGTTGAACAGAGACAGTACTGTGGTTAAGAACAGATTAGAATGTCCCGGATTATCTTTCAGATGAAAAGCTATTTAACAGCAGCTGATGCAATGAGTAGCTTCTCATTCCTTAAACAATCATGTGGAAAGTCATGGAAACCATGTTGGTCTGTTTCAGAAGATCATTGGATCATTGACACCAAGCAATGATGGCAGCAAAACGTTTAAAAAGATGCAGAAACTAAACTGGAATAAGAACTCTCTGACGCATTACAGCATGAAGAAACTGGATGATAATATGATTGGCGATCACCTAAATGTTTTGTGAAACCAAAGAAAAGAAGAACAGCAGAGCTCAGAGTTGTGTTTAATGGTGAAACTAAAAGCATTTCTACTCTCCTAACATCCAGAAATCTTGGTAAAAATGAATGTGACACAAAATGGACATAAATCTTGTGACTTTGCAGAAGTTTAGAGAAACACAGTGAAAATGCACCATAAGCAAAGATAATGATGGTCAAGTGAAATAACATAATGTGACCTTTTGGCCAGGCAGAGTGTTGTGTTTGGTCCATATCATCCCACCCTCAAAACTATGGATCCTCTTTGAACTGTTCCTTGATTTTCAATCTTACCAAAAGACTCTTGAACTCTTTTGTCTCCTGGTTTTTACGAATGAAACATCATGATGATTGTATGAAGTCTCACACAATCATCTTCAAAAACTAGGGAGTGGATGATCCGGTTTACGTTTCAGATTAGGGGTCTGAATTATGTTTGGGAAGGGTTTATGTTAGCTCTTCAGTTGTAATGGTAAAGGTCAGGGCAATGAGCCAGAGGGGACGTTCTGCCACTGGAATGTCCCCCCAAAGATATTAAGGCAACTGCGTGTTTCTGCACTGCGTCTGTGACTGAGACAAAGAGAAGTTGAGTGTGTTAAAGCTGATGGTGTGTGCATAAATCTCTTGTGTGTCCCTAATTTTTACTAAAGCACAGACTGAATTTGATGTGCAGTGGCAGCAATCTGAGCGTTTTGTCAAACCCATAACACACCGCACTTGTTTTATGGATAATAAATTAACTCATTATCTGTGGCGCTCATTAGCTTCAGGTTCTAATTACGCAAAATTAATATTGTTTCCTGAAAAAGACATTGACACTGGCAAATTGGCAATTGACCTCTCCGGTCAATCTGGGAAAAAGGACACAGCGTTGAGGTGAATCATAAAAACAGAGATGAGACGTGAAACGGCAGCTGCTGCAGCTGATCAGTTTTGGAGACGTCTGTCTCTGATCTGCTTTCAGGTTTTTTTCTTTTCTTTTTCTCAATGAGAGCAAAAATGTTTCCACAAAAAGTGAAGCTGCCTTCTTAATGAGCTTTCATGTTATTTGTTTTGTGCTGATCTGGATTTAATGGCTCTAAATTTTGTGAGTTTAATCTTTTCTGGATCATTAAGTCTTATAATGTAAAATGTTCCATTTCCTTTTTTTTTTTTATTTCTCTCAGACTTGATTATAAATCCATCCATCAGAATTGTGTTGTTGGATTCTGACCTGCCAGATTCCAACATTTGACAGAAGAGCTGAATTTGAATTGAGTATGAAACGGATTCATCGCAGGTTTCCTCCGTTTGGGTTTCAGACACATATCCTAATTGAACTGAGGTCAAATCCAGGCCTTCAGGGCGAATGTTCTGCTCCTTTCAGATGTGTCTTTATTCCAACACACCTGAGTCAGATAATGAGGTCATTAGCAGGACTCGAGTCCTTGACTGCATAGTAAAGAGGTGATTCTGTCATTTGCTTCATTTGGACCAGACTTAACCAATTAGTTGTTACTCTGGTTGTATGTTTGTATCTATCATGGTAAGTAACAATGTATCACCAACTGGCTGGATAAAGTTCATTTCACTGCTGACTCACTTCTGTTGCCAACTTACACAAGACTGGGTTCATTCTGAACGTCTAAATCAGTTCATTTGAGATTCTGAACGTCCAAATCAGTTCATTTGAGGGTCTGAACGTCTAAATCAAACTATCAGGACCAAGCAGCTGGACATATACACATTTTTTCTGAAAGAAATACAAGCAAAGAGAGCAAAAAAAAAGTCCATAAATTATTATACTCGTGGCATCCATAAGCTACAAACATTTAAAATACATTTTTACAAATTCTGTACCAAAGCAACAAAAAGAAGAAAGAATAAAAAGCCTTTGAGGCTGAAATCAGCCTGTGAATGAGCCGACAGGCAGCGATTAACCCACTTGTTGGTTCTCCCTCTCTGGAGGTGAAACTCTGGCCTTTATGGGAACAAATGTCACCGTTCAAGACAAGGACAAAGACAAGATAACCTTTACTTTCACATCAGCAGCGGATCACCAGCACCGATGATACTCTGCAAGCAACTAATGCAATTTTATTCTGCAAGTCACTAAAAACAGAGACTGAAGGTTGATTGTTTTATGAAGCAGATCATATCAGAGTAAAGCGAAGAAAAGTCAAACTAAATAAACAACCACAGGATGAACTCTGATGTAAACAGTTCACAGTGTTTTTCTTTCTTCCATAGTCACTCATGTTCTTAGTCATGAGAACCTTAAAGGCTCTCTGGGATTAAAACACATTGCTGCGACAGGTTTAGGTTAAAGGTGGGAGTGATTTTAGTTCAGTGAAACAGGAAAAAATTAGCTTATTTCAGACCAGGACTCAAGATCATCTTTGGATTTAGGACCAGAATGACTGAACCAAAAACCTTCCTCTTGTCTGTCGTAGCCATGGAGAGGCTGGATTATCAACAGGTGCTCTGGATGATTGACCCAAGTCTATATTTAGCTCAGAGTAAAGAATAATGGCTGGACATTTTCCTCCTCGCTCTCTCAAGTTTCCATCAGTTTTTCATGTAACTGTCTAAAAACTTCAGCTTTTGTTTCATCCATGCACAGATCTTCTTCCCAAAAGTCTTGAGGATTGAATTTATGTCAAACATGAAACAGATTTTTGTGATTTGTTCGGTCAGCAGTTGTTCTGAACTTGGAATCTGAAGTGAGATTTTTATTCCATTGAGTTTTAACCTCAGCAAATAAAAATATCAGGTATTTGTAACTGACAGAAACTGGAAAAGTTTTGTCTCATTTACTATCAGATAAAAAAGTTGTGTGCCTTTTTATAAAGTGAGAGTAAATGTCTGGTTTTAAGAAGTTACTGAAATAGATAAACTATATGTTTTTATAATGCATCTCAGTGAGGTAAAATAACAGGTTGTTTTATGGCCCAAAATTTAAATTACATAAAAAGACAGTAGAGCCAATCAGAAATGTATCCATGTGCTTTTAATGTCCTTTATTCCAAATACTAAAACATTTACAAAAACTCACAGGTTGAAAAATCAGGAGTTTTATTTTAACATTTTACATTTTGACAGTCCCTCTGTTTTCAAAGCCACAAAAGAAGAAAAACAACAAACACAAGCAAACATACAGAAATGCTCCCACACACGTTCACGTTTAAATTCCCCTTCTCATTTCCGCTGCCTCTCTGCATTCGAGCAAAGAGAGGTGGTCGCTGATGTGAAACATCAATTTCCAGGTTAGCTGCTCTATGTGGCTCAGGCAGGTATCAGCCGTGACCCACCTGGGCCCGATAAGCAGCTGCACGAAGCTGATCTGCCACCAGCAGCGCTCTGCGCCGTGCTGGAGAACCCCGTAATGCAGGCATGTGTACAAACACACACGCACATGCATAAGTAAGCAAACTCTCCAAATTGGGAGACTAAAATAATGTGATAGAAGAAGTGGAAAAGTTAAGCTGCAGCACTTCATTAATATGGAACACAAGTGGAAACTGAATGTGGGCTCATTTATGGAGTGGTGGGTAAATTGGATCAACTCACAAGCTGAAGTGACGAGTTTTCAGTCTAAATGGGGGAAGTTTTGATTTTTGCAACGAAGCCAAATGAAAACAAGAGTTATAAACTCGCCATAAAAACAGAGGGAAGCTGGTGTTACTATCACATTTCTGTTCACTCAGCAAAGATCTGATGATTCTTCAGCAAAGATCAACAAGTCACCTGCTGCAGGATTTAGTTTAAAACCTGCTGCTACACCAACATCTGCTGAAGGAAACAACTCAAAAACTTCTAAAGAAGACTCTGAGCACAACTTCCCTCTTTGTGAAATATAAGCAAAAAAAAAAAAAAAGAAAACACAAGCATTTTGTCCTGCCAAAGCTTCACACAAGTGTTTGTGTTTGTTGTATTTACCCAGAAAGCCTTTTGGGTCGGCTAGATATTCATCTATCATTCGAACTGGGCCAGAGTTCACTTCAACCAAACCGAGACCAAGACTTTATGACTTTTGGTCCACATCAGAGTCTGATTCTGCTTCCACAAACCAATCAGATTCTCCAGGAAGAAAGAATTAATGTGGACTAAGCAGAGTTGGTGTGAATGCACACCAACATCTGGATATGTTATATCACAAATCAACCAAAAATCCTGTTTTTGTCACATTGAGAATGAAGTTGATTTGATCAGAACTTGGCTGCTACTTTCCCTCAAAACAAGCAGTTCTCCATTTTCATCTGGCTTTATTGTAATTTATTAAATAATGACACCTGGGAAGCATTGTGTGTTTCTCTAAACCCAAGGTTAGATTTATATATTGAAACTTTGATAAGGACCAGATACATTTATAATGTCCTTGTGTTTTACGTCCAACTCAAAGTGTTATCTGGTCAGATAATCTAAACCCTGCCAGACAGTGATGGTCATCGAGTTTCTACAGATAAATTAAAGTAAATTTTGATATCAGACAAAGTTATAATTATTCTGAGAGCAAAAAAAAATGTGGCTATATTCAGTTAAACAGACTCATCAAGATCCAGCAGAACTAGCAAAAAACAAACTGTAACAGAATAAACAGTTTTATAATTCAGTTTCTTCATACAATCAGATGAAATAAAAGATCTAGGTTTGTTGTGTTTGTCTCTGAAAATATTTCACTTCTTTCTGTTAGAAATAATTTATTGTAAATTCAGCCAACGGGTCTCTGACAAACCAGAGGCTCTGGAGCAAAACGAACTCTGTCACATTTCAGCTTCTTGAAGTGTTTCCAGGACAGAAGAGGACAAAGCTGTCTCCAGGATTCTCATAAAGACCAAGTTATGCTGAAAAATAGGGTAGTTTTTACATATACTTCAGTAAAATATATATATTAGTCAAGTTATATTACCGTTTCCAGCTGATGCAGATGCACAAGCTTTACAAAACTAAACAGCTCTGACTGATTGGATGGAGGTTGTCTGCAAACATTGCTTCTCAAATCTTGCCACAGATTCTCAATTGGATATAGGTCTTTGACTAGACCAATCTGACAGATGAAATTAACACAATATTTATGAAAAATATCTAAATATAGTTTTTCAGATTAGAAGCTGCATCTGAACGTTTTACGAGTTCAGCATAAGAGATGCGCAAATATTAACGTACAAACAAAATTGCAATCATAAATCTTTTGATTTGACTAAGTTTTTTATTTCTCTTGAATTAATTGTATAGTAATTATTAATTATTATGTGTTTTTTGTCGTTTTAAAGAAGCACCAACTCAGGCAATGATGTGTAATAAATGTTAAGACACCAACAGAAAGCCTGGATATTTAAGCCTTTGCTTTTACAAAATGTTATTCTGCTCACACATCTAAACTACATTTTTAGGAAATAGTGGAACTACTTCTGAAGTATAGAGAGAACCAGCACAGATACCCGCCCACTGGAGGAAAAGGAGTGGGTTTTAAAACTAAATCCTGTTAGTGGGATTCGACCCAGAGGCTACTGGTTTGACTAGGAGACTTCAGCTGCATGTGCCAGTATATTTGCACGTTGGGACAATGTTAGGGTGTCTGTGCAGCACTTTAAAAAGATGAGGCATTTAATGTTCAAATGTCATTTTAAGATGTGAATACTTTGCTTTGAGATGACATTTTTCCAGTTTTAAGGAAACAAAGAATAAAGACAGAAAAATCAAATGCAATCAAGTGCAAATGTCAGAAGAATGTTTATACAATAAGAGTATCTATAGCATGGACTGTAAAACAGCAGTCAGACATTAAATAAATGTTTACAGATTTAGCAGACAAAAGAAACTTTTGGGTCAATCATTCCTGTAGTAATGGAGGATATTGTTTTGTTTCATTTTCACAGATCGTCTCGTTTTCACCCCAAGCCAAATGGAAGCGCTACAGATGCTGTTTGATTCCCAGGTATCCCAGAAATTACTCAGATATTTGATGTGTGATGCCCTCTTCTGTAGAAATCTTTTATAAACAGTCAAAGACTGTAAGGCAGGTAATTTGGGATTATCAAACTGGTTTTGGAACAAGAAGTTTGGGGCAACTGAAAGTATCTACCAGTTCTTTTCAGTACAAAAGTCACATCATGGAAGACATGGAGGAACCGGGGATAGTTTTGATGTCTTGCAACATGTATTCTTTTTTTTTCCTTAAAATGTTCTTGCTACTGTGAACAATCCATCCCATAACCCAATGCATGAATATTAGCAGGAAAACACAGAAGGGATATTGTTTCAGGATGCTACATTTTAAACCATTGTTAGCTCAGGCTACGTCTGTTAGCACAAAGCTTTCTGTGCATTCTCACTCGGTCAGCTGCCTAATTAGCAGTCACCCTTACAGGTCAAAACCAAATGTAGTTATTTTAAGGATTAATAAATCCCTGATCAATTACACTGACGCTCCAGACTTGGATTCTTACTTTTAGAGAAAGAGAATCAGTTCTTTTATCTCATCCTGACAAAACAACAAAGAAAATTGAAAAGCAAAAAAGAAGCATGAGAAGAACAAGAAGTACGGGAACAAACTGAGCAGAAGTGGTCTGAGAAATCCAAAGCTGTCCCAGTGGCAACGATGGCATTAGAGGCTTTAACTGAGGCTGATTCAGCAGAAAGTTCCAGGAGTATGGAAGAATATCCAGGTTTCAGGAATACACACACACGCGCGCACACACACACACACACACACCCATGCACGCACACACACACACACACACACACACACACACTCGTGAGTAAATGCTTCTATAATCGTTAGTGCTGGATGACAAAGTTATGTTTTTTATTTAGAATTGCCCAGAGGTCAATGCTTTTTGGGGGCCATGGCATGGAAAGGTTTGGGAACTTCTGCTTTAACCAAACTGCTCAACCCGGACACATCGCTCAGGTTTCGGTAACTACTCACATTACGTTACCGTGGGGTTAATTCAGTGACGTCCTGGTGGTGATCGAGCAGCATCTGGTCCATGTGAGCAGTTTGTGACGTGACACCAGCAGCGAACTGACTCCAGCACAAAGGAAACATTGATACTGGAGGACAGAGACGAGGAAAACACTCCTCCAGTCAAACTGATCTCACACACATTTCACACTCTGGTGGCGCTTTTCCACCCTGCTTAGAGAGCATATCAGCAGGCTCAGTGCGTGACCTCTTTAGCAGCAGACTCAGCACTCCGTAGAGTGAAGGCAAAGATCTAAACACGACTGTTTGATGTAATTTCAGAAGCAGCAGGATCACAAAGGAAACTGTGTGGAAAAATGTTGTAGAAATGTAAAGCATAATTGACAGAAAACCCTGGCTGGGTGTGAATTCACACTGCTGACATGCGCTGAATAATGCATCTTCCATCCCAGTTCTGTTCTGTCTTTATTGTCAGCAGGAAAAAGAAAACATTCTCACTTTAATGCATGGATGACACATGACCAAGGAGATGGAAGTTGTGTATGTGTTGTAACATGTCTGAGATTCCTAGATTCAGATTATGCGTGTGTGTGTGTTTGTGTGTGTGTGTGTGCGTGTTGTGTGAGGGAAATGAAATGTGTAATTACACAGAGACAACACTTTGATTAAGCGCTCTCATCTTCTAATCCACTTTGCCCTGATTCGGCAGATTAAGCCCTTTGCTGAGTAATTAACTTATGGAAATACAATATTTGTTGGAAATAAGAAACTTCCACAGCCTGCTGGAGTGTTTGCTAATGTTGTGTCGTCTATGCAGACTTAACGTATTAATGTCTTGGAATAAATTATTGCATATAGCTCCAAATCAATTGTTTTCACTGAGAGAGTGAGAAACCTCAGAGAAGTGAAAGTACAGAAGAGGTGAAACCTGTGGCAAATTTGATTACCTTAATGATGCTGAAGGATTTTGAACAGTTGTTGTGTTTATTGCAGTGAATCTATTAGCTGCTGGTGGTATTCCCATGTTTCTTTTACCTTTCCCAGCCTGATGTAAACTCTTGTTTCCTGCATGGGTTTTGCTCATGCATCAGCTTCATTATTAGCAGGCTGTAAACTTTGAATGCAGCATCATGTTCTGGTTTGTTAATTTAAATAGGCTCTATAGATAAAAATAGTTTAAGTCTATATTTGACTAAAAATAATAAGAAAAAGAGGTTGATGCTGAACAAAGCAACACATTAGTAATGAGTTGTCATCGCAGCATTTTCATTGTATGTGTGTGTGTGTATGTGTGTGTGTGTGTGTGTGTGTGTGTGTGTGGTGTGTGCGTGTGTGTGTGTGTGTGTGTGTGTGTGTGTGTGTGTGTGTGTGTGTGTGTGTGTGTGTGTGTGTGTGCGTGTCTGTGTGTGTGTGTGTGTGTGTGTGTGTTTGAACCGAAGGACCACCTCGATGAGGACATCTGCTGAGCTAATAAACAATAATCTTGACAAATTGTCACTGCCTGATCACTCCATCCAGCCTCACAGTCACATCACTGGGGGAAGCCATTACTGAGCAGGCCAAGGACATGACTGACAGCTCAATGGGCTGGTGGAGGGCGGGACTGGACCGAGGCCCAGCTGCCTCACAGGAGAGCAGTAACTCATGGCCAGAGGGCAATCCAAGCATATTGGTTGGGAAACACATCCATGTCCTCTTTGGTTAGCGCACAAGCTCACTTTATGAACAAATCTCTGCATCTGGAATGGTCTTACACTTTAAAAAAACAACTTAGCATTAATTTAGAGCAAAGGTCCTTGAGCTCATCATGTTAATGATTTACTGCTGGCAGAGTGATAGTTGGATGCTACAGAGTAAAACCTTCAGATTGAACTAATCAGGTGACCAGGGGACTTTTCACACTGAATTTATACCAACTTTTTCTTTACAACCAATACAACAGATACAAATGAGGCTAGACTGCAAAAAATAAATAAATAAAAAATCTCATAATGTAATCACTTCCTCAAGTATACGCTGATTAAACTGATTAAAACAGTTTTCCAAATTACTTTCCCAGTTGTAAGCAGGTTATAAGTCGGGCCTTACAACGCAAAAAAGAAGAAAATATGGGCACTTTATTGAAAAACTAATAAATAAACAAGTAAGCTGGTTGAAAGTTTAAAACCATAGATCAAAGTCTCCTAAAAGGAGCTAAAAGTGTAAAAATAAGAGAAAGTATTACCAAAGGATTTCTTTATAAGTAAGAAAGTAAAAGTCAGTGAAATGCATTTAAATATCACAGACCTCAAAATCACAAAATGCTTCACAAAAACGCAAGCATAAAAATAAGAATATTAAAACTGGCATAAAATATAACAGCTTAATGCTGGAGGCCATCAGGACTGTCCAGATTAATCTTTACAGTGTCCCAAACAGCCAAGATTGGGAAATGTTTTTTAAAAAAAGTTGTTTTTTTTTACTGTCTTTTCTTGCAGATGCAAACAGCACCAGTGAGGGTCTTCATGGGAAATGAGAATCTGGTCAAATCCTCCAATTTAGCTCAGGTTTTTTATTTTTTTTGTTGATCTCCCAGTTTTGGTCCAAACTACTCCAGAAATGTAAAAATGGCCGTTTTACTGCAGCACACTCAGTGGACAAACCCTCAGCTGTGAGCGGACTGTTTGCGCAGCAGAACACAGAAAAGCAGAACATTTTTAACATATCTGCACCCCAAACCTTTGCATCCACCTGCTATTAATTAAATGATTCTATATTAAATAAATTTATGCTGTGATAACCAGCTGAAGATCCCACCTTTAACCAGACCTCCATGAGCCAATGAAAATTCAAGCCATACTAGATTTTTGGATATCACACATTTTCCTCGTCAAGGGACAAAATACACATAAATAATAATATAGAGAACAAAACTGGGAAAGAGACAGGAAATATGAGTCATGTTCCCTCTCACAGAAAACAACTGAGGAAGAAAACGATCAAGACTCACTTGGAGTGTTGACAGAGTGGAGAAGAGTAAAGATCATGTGATGAAAAAAGGTAAACCTCAAGAAAAATCAATCCTATAAAAGGGATTTTAATTCTAAGCCAATAACACACTAAGAGAGGATGAAAAGCCAGACATCTTAAAATTGCCCTGTCGATCACTGCAACCAACCAAGCATTATAAATACGAGGATAACGGCTCCAACAGGAACTGGACATAACCTTGTCTGATTTTCAGAAAAAAATGACCCACATAAGAAAGTTCTTGTCAAAACAGTTAAAAGAATGCAACTAAAGCAATTTGAATGTATATCACATGTAGTCCAAGAGGTCTGTGATGTTTATGAGAAGTTCAAACTCTCGATTGCCATATCATTGGAAAAGAATGCACAGAATACATAAAGCCTCTGAGTGTTTTGCCACAGCATCTGTCAGCAGGAGTTTGGAGCAGCATTTAGGTTTAAGAAGAAGTGAAGAGCTCTTCTAAAGACTCCATTCACACATCTAATGCAACATGTTGACACTTGACAAACTCACCAATAGGCATGTCTTCATAGATGAGGAGGTAAGTTGAAAAAAAGTAGTTCAGGAAGCGTGGCGGCTGATTGGAGCCTGTGGAGAAGAGAGAAAAAAGTCATTCACAATGATGAATATAATAACAGTATTTAATCGTCTGCTGACTTCATTTCTGCTGCAAAATATGTTTAAAAATCACTGAAGGTTTTAGGACTGGAACACGGAGAAAAGCAAACCGCTTGGTCTGCGAAATCAAGACAACAATTTCTAAATATTAAATGCATTTTAAAACATCAAAAAGCTGCTTGAACTGAGTCTGTTGGGTTCATGTCTACAATATTTTGAGATATTGAAAATGCAGATGTCTCAAACATTAACACTCATTTATAGAGAAAACGTGTTGTGATGTAAGGTGACTGAACTGAAGCACATGGACACTATTTAACTTAAACCAACCTGTAGAATGAGTCACTTTAGCAGCTGTGGGAACTAACTCCTGTACAAACCCATGGTTCATTGTTACAGCTTATCATCATGACATGTTAGTTTACAGCAGCATGTGTGTCAGAAGACAGAACCTTGGCCTCATTTGTAAACAGTGAAAACCTTTTAGTTAAATTGTTGATGGAATTATGAAATATGCACAGAGTGGATCTGCAGTCAGGCAGATTTTCACAAACCAACTTTGTGGTCATTTTTTACCAGTTCACTATATAAGTTGTATATTTTGTTGCATTTTATGGAGTCATTTCTTTACTTTTTCATTTTGTATTTCATCAGATGACAGCATGGTGAGTCCAGACTCAGATTGAACATATTGGACACAGACCAGGGATTCAGAACTTCACTGCATGTATTGCTACACGTGTTTCATTTGTCACTGTCTTCATCCTCTTGAAAGCAAAGGTAAATCTTTCATTTCACCATCTGCAGCTGCTGGGATACAGAATGGATCTGAAACATACTTTTTAAAATGGCTACATTAAATATTTGGCACTTTTTCTGTGACACACTAATGAGCAAATGGGCATAATAATCAACAGAAGCTGGAAAAATATTAGGCTGAAGCAGAGCTCTTCTCCACAATTAATTCTCTAATGGCTTGCAGTGACAACGATGATTACATCCCTGTTGTCATCACTGAGTGCAACGCACCACGACTCACCTGAGTTTCACTGCAGACATTTACCTGTGTACCACTTGGCTGGCATCACTGAGTGCAATGCGCCTCAGAGAGGAAGAGGGAGCTTTATTCCTTCAGTCAAAACAGCTACAAAATTACAACCACGTTATAATAAGGGAAATTTGCAGTGCATACACAACACTGGCCACACGATTCCTGTGTTAAAATAAACCCTTCTTAAAAATATTAGCTGTTTCAGGAATTGTTGAAAATCTGTTCTGAAAATATTGCTGATTAATCAATGAAAAAATTTGATAAAAAACCTTGTATTCAAAGACTGCAGTGTTTTTGTTGTTGTTTTAAATGAGTGTTTTACGTCTTTCCTGGTTTTATTCTTCCATCAACTTTATTCTGAATGTTGTCTTTTCTGAAAACAAGGTTTTATTCCAGTCGAGCTCTATACTCTCTAAATGGCTGTTTTTGGGTTAACTGTATTTGGGCAGCTCGCTGTGGTGTCAGGAGGTGGAATGATTCGCACAGATTATTTTAAGATCAGTGAACAAATGGTCTTTGATCAACTGAGGTGTCTGGTCGACAGCTGATGAGGGACGAACCAAAACTGTTTGAAGTGAGAATGCTTGAGTGACCGAGTCTTTGCTTTCAAAGCAGGAGGTTTTTCTGCTGTCATGTGTCCTTACGAGCGGAATAAGATGCTCATCTCTGGCTTGTCAGTGTGGCATGGAGTGCACTTTATTGGCGACAAAGACAGGTTAATGGGCTCATGTCTGTACCTGTGGCTTAATTACGGTGAGTCAGCACCGGTTGAATAGAGAAATGCAGATGGATTACAGCAACAAAATAATCACAACCGTGATCATCAATCCAATTTGCTGGTTCAGAGAGGCAGCGCTGGAAGCTAGCACAAGGTCAGTGTGCTAATGGGCTTGATGAAAGAAAGCAGGGACGAAGGGAGCAGCGAGGTAGAGGGAAAAAGGCGTAGTAACACCTTGAATGTATGTGAAATCAAGTTTTTTTTGTTTTTCATGTTGTGATTTTACTTTCTCATCATAAACATACCAGGAGTTTTGCTTAAATTCTTTCAAGCACCAAATGTTCCCACAGGTTCAGTGCTGTAAGCAAAATAAAAACTAAGATTCAAACCATCAGATTTCTAAATGTATCCTTTCCATTTCCATTTTAAAATGTATCCCAGGATGGCAACATTAGTGTTTATGGAGCTTTTGCTACAAATAGCTCAGGAAGAACTACTTTAAAGTTTTGTGATCAAATCTCCAGCAATTTGTTTTTCACTAAGCTGTTCATGAGAGAAACATTTATTCACAGCCCTCGAAATTCTTTAAAGCTTTTCTTTTTACTTTACGTAGGTCTTACAGTTTTTTAAATAATTGAAGTCTAAATTCACAGATTTACACAGAAGAAAACTGCAGAAAATGTCATGTTCTGCTTTCTGCAACTGAGAATATGAAGACTTTAAAATAAAGCACATGCACTGAGCTCAGAACCTGTGATCACCGTTTGACTGACGCAGCCTGAATACCTTTCTTACAGTAAATCTCAAAAAATAAAACTCTAGTCTTTGCGGCTTTGCACAGTCATTGTTTATAGGAAGAAGGACTCACCTTCACAAAATGACTGAAGAACAAGGAAAGGAACGAGGATCTTGGCAGCCGTCATCCTGCACCCTAAACCCACACACGAACCCCACGACATCACCGACACCTGCAGGGGAAACACAGACAGAAAATGATCAGTTTCACGGTTAGTTTATTTTCTGTAAACCATGCTCTGCAAAAATAAAGACTGTTAAGTACTATACTTTTTAAATGGCTGTTTAAAGAGTATATACTCTGAATGCAAAATTAATAAATGTGCAGGAAGGGCATTATTTTAAAACACAGTTCTGTAATAATCTATAATGAATTATTCTGATACTGATTTACCTTTTTCTCCTTCTGAACTATCTTTGCTTCTTACTAAAACTTGTTACGTTAATTTTACTACACAACATTATTTCTTTAAAAAAATCATGATAAAAATGTCAAATTTCTGCTGATCTGTCACGTATGTTATGTTTACTTCAGAGTAAATCGACAGCAGAGTTAACAGTAACACATCCAGCAGAAACGCGGTTTTGTGCCATTGGGCTCTTAAAGATGAAAAATATGCAGAAATATGTAAGTTATTCAATTCATACAGAGTAGCTCGTATTTCCAGGTGAGTGAAAACAAAATTAGAGGTAAAGAATGAGTCGCTTGGTGAATGTAGATGCTTCCATGAGCTGTTCATGTGTCTCAGTTTATAAAAGATACATTTGTTTTCATTTGGATTCCTGTTTCCTGTGAATTTTTCCGTTCTGATCCTGCGAGCTGCAGCCTACACGGCGATGTGCGATGCTCCCTTCCTTATTCCACTCTGTTGACTTCTCTGTGACACATTTTAAAACTCCTGACCGCGTCCTCCTTTCACCTGTTCAGGTTAAAAAATGTATCCTATAACAAACGAGATACTCAAGGTTTCAGTTGGACACATATTTACTCATTTTACATAACTAACAATGGATTCATCGCATCTAAAGCTGTTTTTGCACCTGATAGTCCAGTAGACACGGTTCGACTGGAGGCCAAAAATGCAACAATCATTATATTATCAGCTGGGCTTTCATATTTCACAGAGTCATGAGTCACTAATTGAAAAAGTTGTTCCCATCTTCGCCTGTGGGGGCGCTGCACCAGGAGCCACTGAGGGAAATGACAAACACTCTGCAGACACCGAGTTAAACTTCCTCAGTCAGATTTTAGCCTTTGCAGGATTTCTATTTGGTAAAAGACCATGAGCCATTTCTCTCTCTCTCTCACACACACACACACACACACACACCCCCACACACACACACACACACACACACACACACACACACACACACACACACACACTTCCTTAACTTGTCACCATTTCTCTCTCTAATGCTTAGGGACATTTTGGAGACAATGGCTTCGTCATTATGAATGATGATTACAGGCTGAGACAGACAGACCAGCTGGGTGTGAGGAAAACTTGGATGTTCTTTTGAATTCACACACTTTGCCCCATAACTCTAAAACAAATTCACACACACACACGCGCGCGCGCGGCAAACTGAATTCAGACTTGTATTTAAATGAAACATTGGTTGTTGCAGAGGAAACCCTGGCAGCTCATTTTGAATCTTGTTGATCTGAGGTTGTGTATCCAGAGAGTTTTAGTGAATAAGTGCTGAGTTCTTCCTTTCACTGCTGGTGTGACTCGCTTAACCTGAAACACAAACTGAGACCGCAGGCCATTGTCAGCCTGTGCAGTAAAACTGCAGAAACAACACTGAGCAACCTTTCATCTTCAGACAGCTGAGACCTTGAAGAAGTCAGTTAAGTCTGATCCAAGGCACTCTGTGTTCATGGCTTCGATCCAGCAGTCTGACAAAATGCAGAGCAAACAGACTAAAGAGCTCATCTGCTGCCATGGCAAAGAGTCTTTTAATTCACTGGATTTGACTGCTGTGATTGTAAGTCTTTTCTTCTATAATTGATCCTTGAAGACAAGGTGATGATGCCGATTTACCTGCTTTGTCTGAATATGCACTAAGGTTCATCATTTATCCTGCGCAGCAGTACATTTGCACCAAACTAAGAAAACTAGTCTTGAAGGTGACAAAATGCGGAAAACAGGATCCAATTTTATTGTAACTTAAAAGTTATAGTAATAATATATTCTGTAAAGTTTGGTGAAGGAGTGTGTCGTTCCTTGTTTATCTCGAACTTTATTATTTCCCACACGTGTAATAAATAATATAATTGACTGTGGGAAGTTACTTTTACCTTTGAGTCCAAATGAGATAAGATGCTGTCAGTGACAATCAGCACAGAGTTTGAAGCCGATCATCCAGTTGAACTTTTATTGTAACAGCAGGATTTGGATCACAGAAAAGCCTCAGTTAAAACCAACATGAATAATGTTGTTGTTGTTCAGTTGTTCAGTATTTCCTGAACAACTTTCTACCAGAAACTTTAAGCTCAATTAATAATGAGTAGAAAAACTCCATGCTTTTCCACAATAAAAAGGTTTTGATTGTTTCGCCCTTTTCCTTTATCCTTTGCAAATTGGGCCTTTAACTAGACAAAAGTCATGAATTTGCAACCAGAACAGCTGGACTTTATTCCAGGTTCATCAAGTTTACTACAATTTATAATAACTAAATGCTTATTATGGTCACATTTTTAGACTATGCTGTGTAAATGTATCTGTACATACACAGATATCAAAATATTCACCAGAAAGCTGCACTCTCCTTAAAAAAAATTCAACCACTTTTAAAGCAATTAAAGTTTATTTAAGCTTTAAATTCTTAATAAACAGGTTGTTTATCTCTGAAATGCCAATTTAAATTAAAGTTTCTTAAATGTCACCTCTTAATATTTGGAGCATAACAAATCAGAATCCATCTTTATTTTGTTATTCTGCGTTTCTGGAACAATATGTTCCTTTAACTATAACGAGGCAAATGTTGCATTTGTCTTTAACATCACTTCCTGCTGCTCCTCTGTTCAACATATTATGTATCCCACTATTGTTAAGTTATGGTAGCACTTGAAATATTATAACAGAAAATGGCATGTTAATTAGTTTCATTTTATGGCCTTATACAGCAGACCCAGGCTATTGTCTGACAAAGCAATGTGTTTTATGGTGAATACAGTAAGCGTTGCTCCAATCACTCCATTCACAATGTGGTGTGGAGGGAAGGAGGTGGGGAGGGTGGCAATCAAAGGGCCTTTTGCTTTCCGAGCATGAGGCCTGGTGTTCGCTTCCACACTCAAAAATTAAAACCAATTCATCAATAACTGACTGTGGGTGCCATCGTTCATGCAAAGGCCTGATTATTTCATGGAAAAACTGAACTCCCTCATGCAAAGCTTTCGAAGGTTTTCTAATGGTCAAAGAAATAAAAAAAAACGTGCAGTCAGAAAGGCTTTCAGGTCTCAGTATTCAGTCCAACTAAATGATTTAAAGTCTAAAATCCAGGCTAATCCAGCGGAGGTGATCAGAATGAAAGAAGCTTTTAATTGGATCATGGAGTCGCAGTGGAGAGCATAAAGCTGAGCTGATGGTCAGCATCTGCAGCTCTGATTCACTTCACTGCCGGCAATGTCACCATCTATCAAACCTTTACTACCGTTTGGCCCAACTCAGACATGAACTCATGTTCTCTCAAACATGCTCCATCACGTCTGCCTAACCTCAGAGTTTCTGTTTTAGGTTGTTGTTTTTTTTCGCCTGGACATGATCTACTTTACTGTGGGTTTTACTAAAATCATAAATAAATGCATTGAACGTTGGCCTTAACGATAACTGGTGCATTTCAGAATCCTTTCTTCCTAAAATGATGGTGCTTTGCAAACAGATATGCAGTACAGCAGGCAAAAGCATGACAATACCACCAAGTTTTGGTAACTGATGCTAACAGTGGAAGGAAGTCCAATTCCTGTCTACCAATATTTTTTGTCTCGCTTGTCTAACCAGCTAATTACCTCTAAACACCTACAAAGGTTTTCTGAGGCTCTAAGTGATCCATCAGTCTGGGTCAGAAGGTTTCAAAGTCTTGTGGAAGAATGAATTTAGCATTTTATTGGAATTAATGTTCCAGAGTCTGGAGGAAGAAATTCACATCCAGTGTGAAGCTTCTAGTCGTGATGATTTGGGTCAGCATGTCATCCAGTGACCAAGTGACCATGGTGGTTCTGGTCCAACTCACCAGCAAACTGACCTGACCCGAATCCCTGGAGGATTGGCTGTTATATATTTATTTTTTAGATATATATGTATTAAAATGTGACTTGTTGTCATACAGTCAGTATGTGATCCAGCAGGGTAACGTCTGCACCAACATGTTCCTCCAAAAACGACCACATGCCTGAATCCTGCTGGCTTACGGCACTCAATATTATTGATTACAAGGCAATTGTGTCTGACTTGGCTCAACCTCGTAGGAACCCCTCTCACAGGAAGCATGCTGGGCCTCAGCCTGAAGCCAGATCTGGATTATCACAGCAAATCAATGAGAAGTCTGTCCACTCTCAGCGCTCATCAAAAAGACAACACTCATTAACACACTGATCAAACACAGAGCGGCAGACACTTTGGCTTTGTCAAGAAAGATGGGGTGACGGCAATGCTCTGATGAGCTGAGAATATCCCAGCCCTCCAATCTCTCCGTCTACATGACACAATTCTACAAAAGTCTTATTCAGCAAACCTGATTCCTGCAACAGGAGCCGAGTCACCAGCCATGCCCTGAGCACAAAGCTGAACGCTAATTATTCACTTTGGAAATACATTCTTACAACAGAAAACAAAACTGAACATAAACGTCAAAAATGCCCAGACATTACAGCACATTTGTATGATGTGAAATGTCTCACCAGGCTGCTGCACATTGGAGCAGTTGATCGTACAAAAATGTAACTGTTAGAGACACACAGTGCTGTAGGACAATTTAGAGACCAAATAGTCTGTGTCACTCTGGGATGGATTAGTGGCAGGTCTACGGTGAACTCATGGATGGATGGATGGATGGATGGATGGATGGATGGATGGATGGATGGATGGATGGATGGATGGATGGATGGATGGATGGATGGATGGATGGATGGATGGATGTGTTTTTTAAAAGTTCTGCTCTCTCTGAAATTCTGCCTTCATGAAGTTGTCATTTTATGACTCTTTAATTAACCCTTTAGCAACATTTTTACCAGCGTTGCACTAAAGCTGTAGCTCCTCAAAGGAGCTCAGCAGATGTGCAGCTTCACCAGGCGTTTGCTAATTGGTGCTGGCTAGTCTGAAGGAGCTGAGTGGAGGAGTGGCAGGGAGAATAGTGTCCTGTAAGGTGGAAACTGCAGCTCTGAGGAGGAGCTGTGCTTGTAAGGCGGCTGATGAGAGAATAAAGTTACAACATGATAATGCTCAAAAGAGTTGATTTTTGCTTTGTGCAAACAGAGCACAAAGCATAGTATAGTTTTGAATTACAAATGTATGTTTCTTTTTATTAATCCCTGGTGGTATTGCATTAAAAATCCTGGATTTGGCTGTTATAAAAATGAACAAAACATCGAAGAGCTGACAGATTCTACCCTACAGTCGCGTTACCTGTTTATGCGTGTCTTCTCCTGCTCATTGGCAGTACATCATGATGCTAAGAATCAGACTGGAATCGATCACAGATCAGTTTCACGCAAATCATTTCAGCCCACATAGCCCTCACATCTGCCAAAACATCTATTTAAAAAAAAGTAGAACCTTTTCTACATCTAAAATTATGAGATTGGTTCTGTTACATGAAAAACTGCACATTTCTAAAATGTTTTTCACTCGTTTAAATGCTCTGCAGAGAAGCTTTTTGTTCCATTCTCTGATACTGTGAGCCTGGAGCAGCTCGACCAGAGGAGACCTGTGTGGATACAGAGTGTAAATATGCACGACCGTGTCAGATTGATGCTAAAAGCCAACAGTGACACGTCCATCACCTTTAGTTTCCTTCGTTTTTGGAATAAGGTTGTTCACTCTACCAACAGTTGACCGTCTCTTCTGCTTGAAAGACCAAAACGGACCATTTAGCAGCTGCTCTTCAGGATGGATGACCTTTGAAGCTCAACACTTGACCTCCCTCCTCGTTCAGTCCTGCCTCCAGTCCTGCCTCCAGTCCTGCTTGACTCTTATTGCGTCTCCTGCGCCGTCTTTCCCTGCACACTCTGAGCCCTCGCTGAGGCATAAAGACCAACAACTATGACCTGTCAGAACCAGAACTAAACTATTTCTGTTTTTGTTCTAAATGAAACTCTGAAGGAAAAACATGAAAAAAAAAAAGATGAATTCCTCTGCAATTTATAAATGAAAGCCTCCAGAGTATTCCTTATAAACTTTACAATTTCTGAAATCATTCCAGGCAAGAACAAATACCTATTAGCTCAGAGCCACCTGCTGTATTTCAATACAAAGTCTCAATCACTTCATATTTAACCATCTGTATCCTGTTATTAATTCAGAGAAAAACATAGCTTTATATGTGAAAGGACCTGAAAGCTCTGCTGTAAAACAACTAGCAGAGTAAAACCATCTTCACCGCCGTCCCCCTTTTCTACAGGATTTTTTTTCTGCGGTTCTGCTTGAGTGCCTTGGCTGATTTAATGACCACACGCAGCTGGACCACCAGAGACCTGGCTGGGAAAATTGGAAAAGTGGAAAGCAGACAGTGATCGTAATCATGGGATACAGAGAATGTTATGTAGATACCAAAAGACAAAAAGAACACACGGATGAAACTTTCCTCCAGCAGATTGAAACAGATTAAGGAGTTTAAAATGACCAATAAAACTGTGCTGAATTATTGCCATTAAAAACTCCATATTTTCTGACTGTCTGTCAAACATGTCATCTCAGCCACTTCAACAAATAAAAGCAGAAGGAAGTGAAAATATGGCAGGGATATTTCAAGCTCCACCGAGCTCCAGGTGTTAAACACGAACAGCAACTGAATGCATTTAGGCATCCAGTGTGGCTGAAGTTCAAACTGAGCATCAGAATGAGGAGGAAGGGGATTGTTTTTGAAACTGCTTCAAAAACTGCTCAACCACTGAGATTTCCACATCATCTCAAGTTTACACAAAATAGTCAAAATATGACAAAACATGTACTGGTTTACTGTCTTGTGAATCAAGATGCCTTGTAGATGTCAGAGGTCAGAGGACAAAGGGCAAACTGGAGTAAAGACAGCAGAAAGGCGACAGCAGCTTGAAACAACCACCAGTTACCTGTAAGGTTTATGAAATAGAACAACACATCAGACCTTGAAACAGATGGTTGATATCAGCTAATGACAACACTGAGTGCTACTCCTGTCATCACAGAACCACAATCACTTTACAATTTCCTATACTATCAACTAAATTGGCCGATGACTGCTGCAGGATTCAGATGGCAGCTTCACAATATGGTGTCAACATAAGAGCGAGGATCCGTCCAGCCGCGTATCAGCGGTTCAGGCTGCTGGCCATGGCAGCGTAATGGTGTGGTGGATGTCTTAATGGACAAGCGTTGAGCCTCCGGGCCGCTGATTGCTGCTTCCAGCAGGACAAAGCACCATGTCAAAGATATTCTCTTACTGGTTTGTTGTAAATGAATTTACTGTAATCCAGGGTCCTGAAGAGTCACCAGATCTCAACCCACAGACTCTGTCAGGGATTTTTATTATCATGAATTTGAAGCTAAAAAATCAGCAACAATCCTGTCAATGTGGGCCAAAATCTCAGAGGAGTGTTTCCCACTCCTCACTGAGTCTATTTGAAAATATAAAAGGTGTTAAACCTGGTACTGGCTTGGTGTACCTAATAAAATGGACGAGTGTGATATGCATTCCAATACAGAATAAATTCTGTGTATTTATATACAGTCAGGCTGTTTAAATGTACTGATAACCCTGAGAATGTGCACAGATAAATTCTGTACTTAATATGAATTAATAAAGTATTTAACTACTTCATACAAACTGAAGTGCAACTTGTTCCTATAAATAGTCATAATTTCCTCACAGAGCAAACAAAGTTCAGGAAAAAGTGTAAGTAAATCAACAGCATCTAAAAATCTGGATGAACAATAACAAGTTTATTATTCAAATTAACCAGAACTTGTTGCAGAGGATTTGCAGATCAGTTTTCAATCACTTCCTGAATTATGGCTGTTCTGACAGTTTGGTGAGAAACAGATTCTTCCTTGAAATATTCATCAGCTTTCAGTTCTTTATTTACTTCATCCTCATTTTTCTCCATAAGTTTACAGTTTTTCATCTTTACATAAGAGCCGCACCGATGCTCTGCTTCGAGTGTGAAACTTCACATGACAGTCCTGAGGAGTTACTGTATCTGCAATTCATTTCTCCATCCCTCTTATTGAGTTCCATTTGAGCCTGTCAGTCAAGGTGTCTGCTGAAAATGGGCTCTGCGTTTCAGGAGGGTTTTCTCCAACCTTCTTGTTTCTGAATTCATTTAGAGTGACAGAGGCTCTGAGAGGACGAACTGCCAGAAACACGACTTCAAAACAAAGAACCAAGACCTAAAGCATTTTATCATGACGATTAGATGATTATTTTCATTCATGTCATTTTAAAGTTTTCTGTATGTGTGTGAAAACTAGAAAACTCTCAAGTTTTCCATCTTAAAGTGGTAACAGGTGTGAAACATTCACATGAAGCCAAAGACGGACAACATTGAGCATAAATGCAAATTTGAAATTAAATCTGGTCAAACAGATTTAAGTGATGGCAGGCCTTCGAACTCATCACTAACGGTGATGCGTTCAGGGTCCTGAACGATGAACTTCCCCCCAGTCCAAGTCTTTCTCAGCCTCAGATAGATTTTCCCCTGCTGTATTTAGCTGCATCTGAATTCTCATCCACTCGAAAAAGCTCCAAAGTTCTGCTAAAACAAACAATCTCCACAACACGATGCTGCCACCACCGTGTTTTACTGTAGGGATGGTGTGTTCAGCATGTTTTTACCTCATACCCCAAGCAGCAGAGTTGGAAAATATGTACTTTTAGGAGCATTTTACTATATTGTACTTATTACTTTTACTTGAGTAGTTTTATTATGAAGTATAGATATTATTGTCTCAGTTTCTTACTTTCACAATGTTAAATGTATGAGGGTTAGCATTAACATAATTTTGCCTTAAGTTATATTTTAATTAATTAGCATTCGTAAACCAAAGGAGTGCAAAAGTTTAAATCTTATTCATGACTTTGGATTTATCCTCTGAATAAATGAATTATTTAACTGATTGAAATGCTACAATAGAAGCTGGCAATAAATGAAGAGCAACAACTATTACTGAGACAAATTCAGACTAATAAATGTTTTCATTTTATGGCCTTAAATTGCCATAACGACACAGAGTAATATTTAATTCTATATTATGCGCGATGGCTTGTTAAGATACTGATGAATTTTACTTTCAAACAGTCAAAAGTTTTATAATCTGTTTGTTTTGAAAATATTAGTAAGATTTTTTTCTACCATTTATAGATTTATTCATTACCTTAAAAATAGGTAATGAATAAATTACCTATTTTATTCATTTATAAGGTAATATAAATCTTGTCAATTTTTAAATAGATAAGAAACTCTTTAGCAAATGTCTGACTTTTATGACACATCATTCTGGCTGAAGTTAAGCATTTTAATTTTACCTTTATGTAAACATTACATGTTTGCTGCATTTATTTATAAATAACAAGGAACAAATCTGCTTTTAATGCTGTTTTGTGACAATTTCCTCCCCTGCGATGTTGATGCTGGTTTATGAATGTGGTACATTTTGTGCTGCTCTTTATTGGTGACATCTGACTACAAATATTATTGTATGGTTTATGTCCTTAAACTACTGAACTGGAAACTATTAATCCATGTAGATGGCAGACATTACGTTAAAAATAAGTAGAATTTATGTTCTTCTTCTCCCCACAGAACACATAAAAACTCTCAAACCATAAAGATTAAGCATAAATATATTGCAAAGCAACAAAATGTAAAATATTATCCATTATTCAAATGTAAGTTATTATCCAGTGAATAAAGTCAAATAATAATAAGTCCATGTTGTATCTCTACAGTTTGGTTACAACTGAAACACATGTAACCTGTTGTAAACCATGCAAACAATAAAACTGTTCAGGTGTTCAGTATTCTCCTCTGAGCTGATGTGAGTTGAGTTCAGGTGACACATGAATAAATAAGTGGTTGTCAAGGCGCTGCCCAGAAGTACGGAGCCCCAGGAGTGCCACAATTCTAAGATATTTGGGATTCCTTTTATAAATGCTGCACGTGATCATCAACATCAATTAAATGAACAAGAATAAATGCAACAAATTCAATGACTTCTTGATCTTGTAATCTTTTGTATATTGTTTCAATATTTCAATTTTATAAATTTTTCTTGTGTTTGCTCCCTGAAGTAGTCTTTAAGAAACAAATAAAATGTAAAATTTCCATACACTGATTATTATTCACAACAAATCATGAATCTAGTGGGTGGGGCTAATTTTGCAACGGACAAGGTGATTGGTCTGCAGTGAAGCTGCTATTCAGGATGGCAAATCAGAAGTCAGGCCCAAGAGTTTAGGTCAGTTCCTGGTGGCATGATGAAATAAATAGATGCAGGTAAATAATTATATGACTATGTATTTTTCAAACACACAATGGAGGCATAAAATATTAACTAACTTTAAAAATACATATTTAGACACCAATAAATAGAATTAGATTTTGCTTTGTACTTTTCCCCTTTTAAATTAACTTTTTATTCATATTGACATGTTTAATAATTACATATACACATGCATTTATTTATTTAATACATTTGTATTTTAGTAAACACATCAATAAAATATTGCATTAAGTATTTTGGCTCTTTTGGCCCTCCGTACAGACACCTGGTCTCCCCAGTCCGCTACCTGAGATAACGCTGCACACCTGACACCTCTGAGCAAACACGCAAACAAACTCATATTTCACTCTCCATATTAACATAGATTTGAAGGAATTTGTGTTTTAAATCGATCATTGAACAGACTAGACGTCAGAGAGATTTTACTCTTTTTTCCTTCAGTCTAAACATTTAATTTCTTTACATTATCGCCGCATAAAAAAGGCTTTTCTTGATAACTGTATATATTTAAAAAATAAGTATTGATAATGCTCAAGCTCTGAACT
Source organism: Poeciliopsis gracilis (assembly GCA_911649635.1). Classification (NCBI taxonomy): domain Eukaryota; kingdom Metazoa; phylum Chordata; class Actinopteri; order Cyprinodontiformes; family Poeciliidae; genus Poeciliopsis; species Poeciliopsis gracilis. The sequence continues at coordinate 8,027,641 of CAJVRI010001154.1, forward strand.
CACATCATAATACCAAAACAGAAATGGAGCAACACAAAAAGTCATCAATTACGCGAAGCTTAACTGGACCATAAATGCTGCGCTTTCCGGTCTTTTCCCGAACTTTTCCTAAATCCAGCAACTCTGCGGGAAGCTCGGCTCGTTATCAGGCTGTCCTACCTTCCTGCTCCGTCTCCGTCGCCGGCTGAGCGCCTTCAGAGTCGACTGTCTGTCTGTCTGTCTGTCTGTCCTGCTGCGATGCGTTCCCAAGTATCTGCTCCTCTCTCTCCCTGCACTCTGTCACCACCGCCGCCCTGGTGACTGCAAATTTCTCTCCGGTGTTACAGAGTTACCGCTGCAGCCCGATCCCTCTGGATTCACTCATCTCTTCTCTAAAACCAGGATAAAGTCTCTTTCCTCTCCAGCTCCTGCAGCTGAGCGCCACTCAGCCTTAGCAATGAAACGATTCTCCAAAAAAACATATGAGCCTCACTTTCTTCATTTATGTCCGCGCATTTTGGCCCACGTGCCTGAAAGATACTGGAAATACAACCTTTTCTGCAAATATTTGAATCTCTATTTCCAGAAACTCAAACTTCACAAACGAGTGAGTGTGATGAAAAAGATCTAATAAGATCATGATATTGAACAAATTGAATTAAAAATCTATGATTAAATCCAACAGCTCGTGAATGTCAGGATAATCATGACTCTTCCACCACCTAGCGGTGGAAATGAAAATTACCACTAGTCTGTTTTCTGCATTTAATTTGCTACATTTATGATATTTTGAAAGAGGAAAACAATTCCATGTTCAGATGATTTTGTGAAAGCCCATGAACATCCATCAGTGTATAACATTATGACCACCTGACCAGTCTTGTTTTTATCTTATTTTCCTGCTAAATAATCTCTGACCAATCAATCATTTCCATAAAACCCCTGAAGGTGTGAGGTACCATCTGGCACCAAGCTGCTGGCAGACAATCCTTAGAATGGAGTCTGGATTCTTCTCTACAAGATTTATTTATATTTATTTAGTATTTCATTATTATTATTATTATTATTATTATTATTATTATTATTATTATTATTATTATTATTATTATTATTATTATTACCTGTACCAGATGAAAGTCTTGTTGCAGTTTAACCATTTACAACTTCTCAACCAACCACTGTGAACACAAATTCATTTTTGGTCAGTTGTGAGCTTTTCTTTAAGACAAGAAAAGATCAACTTCTGTCCAAGAAAGACATGAGGACAGACTGACATTCTCCATGTCGTGTTGGACTGTGGGCCTGGGAGAAAGGTGTTTTTCAGAGAAGCTCCTTTAGAATGAGATAACTGGAAAACTGAGAAGAAAAGTTTAATCTGAGAGCAAAGCATCCTGAGACCATCCATCTGCTGGGCTGCCTCTCCAAAGCAACCAGCATCAAACCATCAGAGTGGCTTCAGCCATCAACCCAAAAGCAGTTTGGTGATAAAACATTTTCTCCAGAACCAGATGGAGCTTAGAGCTCTGTGTCACGAGGCAAAATGATAACTTGGCTCAAAATATGAATATGTTTAATCATAGCCGGGAAAATCCTCAGATTTCTTTTTCCATTAAGAGTTTAGCCAATTCTTTCAAACAAATGGAAAGAAAACAAAGTGCTTACAACTTTTGTTTTCCCAGTTTGAACTGGTCCCAGACACTCAAGATGTAAACCAGAAATTGCTTTTTGGTTCTATAGTGCAGAAATCTTGAAAAATAAAGGTCAACAATTTCAAAATTGAAGCTAAAAGTTTCTCTGAAAAAGCTTTACTAAACATTTATATTATGCTCTAGTATAGCATAGAATAAAATCTAATCTCACAACGTTGTGGAAACCATGTTTTTTTTTCTGTCTCAGATTTATTGAGTGAGGTTGATCATAAATAACTTTGGCTTAAAGACACTTTGTAAGGTTTCTATGAGCCAAACTGCAGCTGACGGATGTGATAACACCAACATGTCAGTGTGCTGAGTTATTCTGATAAACACTCAGTTCACCTGAGACAAAAGCAATAAGTATCCTTCTGGGAGACGTCTCACAAATCACTGATCTGCAGCTACTGGGATAAACTGCGTTTGCAATAACTGCATCAAGAAGTCAGTAAACATGCTGCTTCCATTCTGGGTTTGTTCACAGTGATGCACTCGGCTAATGTAACATTTAGCTTCAGTTAGCAGTCAGAAACTAATCTGAGTTGAAACATTTCTTTCTCCTAATCAAAGTTATGTTTTGCTTCCCTCTGGTGGACATTTTAAACAACTACAGCTACATTCCCTTGTTTATTCTACAGCTTCTAAAGACGAACATAGTACAGCACAGCAAGGTCATATTAAAGTCAAAACACAAAGTTGGGTTATTTTTCTTTTTTTTTTTTCATAGCACTTTTCTTCTTCAGTGAGGAGTTCATTATTTGTCTGGTTGCACCAACAATGTTGTTTTTCTTTCCAACAAAATTTTTTCTTTCACTTGTTTGAAAACAAGGATGCAGCTGACAGAAATGTGGTTAGCACTGTCAGACTGGTTAGCAGTTTTAACCACTGATGAAACACAATCAGTGTGTGTGTATGGACAACTTTGCATTTCAAAAGAGCTTGAGCCAGACTTTGGCGTCCAAAGTCTGGCTCTAGGGCCATTTGAGACCCTTTTAGTGATTTTATGTGGCCCTCAACAGCAATAAACATGCCACACATTTGGTTTTCCATCTTGAGTTTTGAGTTTTGTTCAGTTAAAACAACCTTCTAAGTTTCACCTGTTTGATGCCTTTCAAAACGACACAGGCAAATTAAAGTCTTCTAATAATTAAAGGTACATGTCATTTAAAGTTTGGACATGGCTGTTCTCTTATTTTTGAGACAATATTGTTAGAAATCGTGTTTCAAAGCATCTTTTCATGGCATTGAGTTTCCATGCAGCAGTGAATCAGCTTCATTTCGTCACACCTGGATAACACAAATGTAGCAAATAGCATTTGATAAAAGCTGTAAATGCAGCTTCATGCATCATAAAGTAAATCATCTTTGTGAGTCACAATGTAATGAAGCTTTAAAGCAAACAGTGGATAAAGTGTAGTTTTGTGACTTTGGTATTTTTTTGACCTCATCAAACTTTGGCAGCTTTTCTTTTTAATTTAGCCATTATCATTTTGAACTTGTTTTAAAATGTGAGCCAGACCTGATCAGTCCAGTGATCTGCATTATTTGCCTCAGCTGCAGAGCTTCTGTAGTTATTCAGCAGTGGATATTATTAGGAGACAGAAATTTACAAACCTTGGCTTCACAGCCAAGGAAACCATTCATTTTATCCATTTATTTTTAATAGCAGCTGTAAAACATCATAGATACTGATTACATTGTAAACTGTGTGCTCCTAATAAGTATTTGCCTGTATTACAAGGTTTATTTTTTACTGCGCTGAAATGCAATAACTCTGCTCCTCCTGTTCCCGCCTCCACCTCTGCTGGTGTTTCATTTGTCTTTCACACGCCTCGGCTCTCCTCTTTCTCTCTTCTCTTCAGTTTTGCTTGTAAAATTCTCTTTTTAAAATCTAATGAACAAGTTTGCTCTAAAAAACATGTTATTTTTTATTTTTAAGTTGTGACCTAAATAACAGAGCTATGGTTATTTGTAAGTAACCCATTCCCATGAATTTGTGACATCTTTTGCTGCAAAGATGTTTCCAGATAAATGTCCCGGCACCAGTCAGAGCATTTATTCTTGTCATTCTCTGTTGCTGCAGAAACAGGTTGCAGCATTTTTGTTTTACATTAAAAAAAAGATCTAACATCAGTATTGCAGCAGAGTTTTTGCTAAATGCTAAATCATCAGTATGTTGTGCACTTCGTCTCTCTTTGCTGGGCGGCAGAAAAACAGAAGTGACAAGCAATGTTGTTGTGTGAAATTGTTGCCTACAGTAAATCTTCCTGCCATCTGTTACAGTGAACCTTAATAGTGCAATTGTCTTAATATGATTTTCTAGATATTTGTCTCCCACAGCTAAATATATTGTTTCAAAAGATGTCACAGATGATCAAAGATAATCTCACAGTACAAATGTATCAATCAGGAGAAGAACATGCAATAACCAACAAGCTAAATTATCATGACAAAGTGAAGGTAGATGCTTGTCATGTGTAGTAAGAAGTAGGTTTGCAAGATGTAAACCTGCATCTGAAGTTAGGAGAATCTTTATTGCACAGTGTCTACTCAGCATATGATGACTAAGATTAACGATGCAACTTTTGTGAAGCACTTGTGTTGATTCTGTAGCATCTTTGATGCTCCTCCTGTACTCTGCACATAGCAGTTTCAGTAACAATGTGACAGCATTATTTAGTTCAACCCAGGCTCCTTGCTACACCGTTGTGCAAAATGAAGAAAGTCGGGTTTGCTGTAGTTCTTGCGTGCCGCCGTTGTTGGATCACAGATCAGTGCTTTGTTTGTGACATATTTCAACAGAAAGACCAAACAATGAAGTGATGATCAAACTTCTCCACCTATTGTCACCAGGAAACTAAATGATGTCTTGTAGAAAGAAATGGAATTGTTCTTGTTTTTTTTTTCCATGTTCACATTTTAGTAGTTTTTTCCATCCATCCATTTTCCGTCACCCTTCTCCCTAACGGGGTCGGGAGTTGCTGGTGCCTATCTCCAGCTGCGTTCCGGGCGAGAGGCGGGGTCACCCTGGACAGGTCGCCAGTCTGTCGCAGGGCAACACAAAGACAAACAACCACACTCACACCTAAGAAGAATCTGGAAAGCCCAATCAACCTGACAGTCATGTTTTTGGACTGTGGGAGGAAGCCGGAGAACCCGGAGAGAACCCACGCTGGCACAGGGAGAACATGCAAACTCTGTGCAGAAAGACCCCGGGCCGGGAATCGAACCCAGGACCTTCTTGCTGCAAGGCAACAGCGCTACCCACTGCGCCACTGTGCAGCCTTTAGTAGTTTTTTTATTTATTTATTTATTTTTTAGCTCCTTTCAGTTTGTAGTTGCCATTATTAAACTGAAGGCTATGATAATAAGTGTGTAGTCAGGTTTATCACTGAAACATGTTGTAGTTTCTATGATATGTCTTGGAAAATGTAATTTTGTAAGAAGTGCTGAGAGATTTTCTCCATTTTTTACAAACAGAAATTATAAATAAGGTACAGAAACAATTTTCCAGAATTCCCCTTTTCATTATTCATGGTAACGTTCTGAATGCAGAACAAGCTGATCAGTGTCTTAGTCACCCCTTGAACCGCTCTGTGACCTTGAGCTGTTGCATTTTCTCACACTGTGTTAGAAAGCTCCTTCTGTATTTGGGGAAAGTGCTTGTTTGCTAATGACTTCCCAGCTGCCCTCTGGAAGAAGCTGCTGCCAAAATGGGCAAATGATGAGAAGTCTCAGACGATTACACTGGCACTTTTCCTGCAGCCTGTGTAGCTGGCCAAGGTTAACATGCATACCTGTTACTGGTGGATGCCGAACACAAAATCATCCTAAACACCTTGACAATAACAGCACCGCTCTCTCTATATGAGCTGCAGGCTTTAAAATTCAAACACAAACTGTTGTCACTGCAGAAAGAAGCCAGATTGTCTGTTATTCACCACAAAACAAACATTTAGGTAGGTATGATATGGATGGGGATCAGTGAAAACAATGGAGAGTGAGCTGAGCTGTAGAAGCTTGTTGTCTCAAAGACAGATTCAGTGACAAACTGTGATGATTTCCTTTGTAAGCTGCCAGAGTTCACAATGCATGACGCAGCCATGCTGAGGCCAGCAGAAAACACAGACACAAGACGATATCATTAGATGTCTCAGAAGCAAACCACAATCACTTTATGACTGGCATAAAGCAGTTTCAAATCTATGCTGAATTATAGATTTGAAATAAAAATGCTATCCCCCTAATCAACCTCAGAATATGATGGTTCTCCTCAGTCACAATCAAAACCAAACGTCCAGCTAAGATTACATAAGACGGGAAAATGTATTTTGTATGTATGAAGTTTTTGTCTCACTTCAATGTTTCTGATCATCAAAGCAAATATCAATATGAGAAAAAAAAATAAACTGATGGTTTTCTTTATCTGTAGAAAAAGCTACCCATGCCAACCTGTTCCCATGGGAAACATAATCACCAAAGATTGTAAGGTTGTTTTAAACTTTCAGGTCTGACAAGGTGATATTTTGCTTTATGAGCAAAAACTGTTACATTCACAATCTATCAAATAAATGCAATTTTAAATCCATTTGGCAGATTTTCGTAACTGGCCAGATGTTCCAGATGTTCCTGTAATATTTTCCTGACATATGCTTGGTTTGATGGGATACAGTCATAATAACAATAATGCAGCAGAGAAAATATCTTGTTTGGCTCATGGAGACAGTAATGAATGGGCTGAATTACTAGGACGATTGCACACACTGACTTATTTCATGGAATCTTATTAAAATGAAATTAGAGAGAGTGGCATGGCATGAGAGAGTAATTTGCTCAGAGGACGAAAGTCGCACAAAGAGAATAGCAGTCAGCGTTTGATGCTCCTCCCGTTCTCTTTCTCTCTTACTTAATTACACATGCTGCAGCGTCCCACTCGTAAAGGAGTTTCACTGTCACCAAGGAGCTGGATCAGATACACACTTCTGTCAATCCAGTCCAGAGAGATGCTGCTTTAAGTTTTTCTTTTGCTGCTATCAATATTTTTGAACATATATGTTCATTTATGCACAAATTTTAATGAGGTTTTATTTGAAGAATGTCTGATTTTGTAACTGAGCATGATGCTCATGAAAGAGAAAGTACTGGGGAGGAGTGAGATATCAGGAAGACAATGACTTCCTGGTTATTTCAATGTTAAACTGAACATCTGCATATGCAGTTTATGTGTTTGATTGTGTTGAAGTGTTTAGGTTTGAGTTATCAGGGTTGCAAACCCCTTATGGATGCATTAAAGCAAACAGTTCTGCATAGAAATGCTGTTCTCCAGCTAAAAGGTCTAATGAGGCTTATGGAGGTAATCAAAGTGTCACTGCTGACCTTTTGCAGGAAGTTGTAAAATGTAGCATGGCTCAGCTGTGAATGAGGACATTGTTCAATTAATTAGATAATCTGAAATTTAAATAAAAAAGAGAAGACAAAAGGGGAAAAATAAAAAAAATAAAAAAAATAAAATAAAATAAAAAAATTCAGGTGAACCAGCAGCAAAATGAGAGGAAAGCTGAAGACTTACAGAAAACATCTGTCCAGGGTCTGCTGCAGGAGGAAACGAAAGCAGGCAGAGCTTTTTCACAAACTCACATTCTGGAAGCTGTGCTTTTGTTTTTAAGAGGAAAAATATACAAAAAAAGCCCCTTCATTTTGTTAGATTATGTCTTTTATTGTGTGCTTTTGCATTTTTGTCTATTTTTTGTAGAAATTGGAGATTTTTATCCTACAATTTGCTTTATACATACAATTTAAGTTACTTTTTCCACTTGAACCCTTTTGGAGAATTATAATTGTTCTCCTGAAGCATTTTAGTCAAACTGATCAAAAAGCAAACAAAGTGACATAGTGTGTGTTATTCTGCTCTTCCAGCTGCAGACCTGCGTGACTCACCTTTTCATGTTCAGCCAACAGAAGTAATCAGGCTCAGAAACGTTCATTTCAAGGAATTCAAACCTGTAGTGCTTCATGAAACATAACCAAGTCTTGCATAAGAAATTTCACCAAATAATTTATAAATGCGGTGCGCTGTTGGTAACCGTTCACAATTAAACCAAAAACAAAGCTCATTCTCTCTGAAATACTAAATAATAAATAGATTTCATCCCTCATTGTTTATGACATATTTGCTGCAAATAAGGCTTTGCTTTAAATGATTTATTAAAGTGAATATTTTATCTAATTAAACTAAATAAAGAGAAGAAAATCAAAGTATTAATTTTTAGCTTTTTGTGTATTCTCCTCCTGGATCTTCTTCATAACATCTTTATATTTCAAAATGCATTATAGAGAATCATGAGCTGAATTTAGGATTCAGACTGGAAGGTTTAAAGACTTTCTTCTCTTTATTTCTTCATTTGCTCTCTATCTGATTGATCAGCCTGCGTTTCCTCTTATGTCCACATTATGGGAGAATGGCTACAGACTTCTGCACTCTTTGCTTTTAATAATACTGGAAAGTGAGTTACGCCTGCTTTAATTCTCCTCCTGTTTTAATAGTCTGTCTTCAGCTTGGTTCAGACATTATGGTTGGTCCAAAAATCTCCAAAAAGCTCCAAAAAGCTGCTGCAGAGAGAGAACATATCTGAGTCATGGAAAAAATGATGGAATTAGTCACCAGTGGGAGGTTGTGAACTCAGAAAACTAAGTGGGACCCTGAATAAATCAATAAATGTTCTTTATTTTACAAGACAGAGTGTCTGAGGGGTAAATCGATCAATGTTCTCCAGCCATTGTTTGAAAGATTGAGGAATGATGCCCAAATTCTCATATATCTCAGACATTAATCAATGACAAGATTTGAACTCTTGGTGACACGGCGGCTCAGCGAAGCTCAGAAACTGGATCTAATTACGATCAGAGGAAAGAATCAGATTTTCACCGTCTGTCTGTGAAATTTTCAGACATTTCTGGCATTAATTCTATATTTCGCTTAATAATCTTTTTCTCTAAACAAAATGCAACGAACTGATCACTTTAAAACATGAAAAACTGCATTTCTAAACAGAAACCTTTGTCAGTTTCATGACATGATGAAGTTATGAGTTAATCTTTCCTTTCAGGGCCTCCTCTTTCCACTCTCTCTTTCTTTTTACCTCTTTTTGTTCTTTTCACTGCTGCTAATCAATAGATTTAATCTCAGTCAAATTTCCCCACGACACGCCTCAAGAAATATTGAATTTATGACTTTTTAATTTAAGCATAGCCTTAGTCCACTGACATTATCTGCCATCTTTTTGTTATATTTTCCACGTTTTATGTAAAGTTATTGAAATTTTCTGAAACTCAGATCTGTTGTTAAAGTTAAGCAATCAGCTTTAAGCCACACTTCTCTCTGTTTGATACAATTTAACAACCTTAGTTTAGTAAATGGAATCATCCAGTCCTCTCAATAGACTGCAGAGTGGGAGCATTAAGGACCTAATGAAATAATTCACCTCCTAATTACTACTGTACTGAAACCAAGACAGCAGATATCGCTGTGAGTGAAGTTGGTGCTGTGAAGTATTATATCTGCACTAACCGGCTTATTGATTGTCACTTACTCTCGACTTGTGTGGCTGCAGAAACTGAACTGCTGGACAGAGATTAAAAGAGTCTGTGGTGCCAGAATACAGAGTATTTAACATGTTCTCACTGTCAGCATGCTGCTGAAGCTCTTCAGTGCTTTAACTAGACCTCACAGGAGCGCTCAGTGACAACCTGAACAGACAGTCAAGAAGCAAAGCAATGCAGGATCCAACATGCAAAAATAACAATGGAACAAAGTCATCAGACTGTAGTGAATCATTCTCACTTTACAGGAATCAGTTTTTACTTGTTTTAAGAAGAACCGTGGGTCAAAAAGAATAAAAAGCAAAACTATTTTTAAATGACTAGTTTATTTAAGCAGATTATGCTTTAATTTAATCTTTAACCTGAAGCAAAATCAGATTTCAAACTGTAAATTAATTACTGGATCAATTAATCTTGTCAATAGTGATTGTAGAACAGTCTGAGAATTATTCAAGAACAACTGAAAGATATTATTGCTGTCAGACAGAAACCTGATGTCTCCTTTTATCTGTGTAACGTTTCAGAACATGGAGGAAAACATCTGATTGTGTTTTCCTCCATGTTCTGATGGAGGAAATGACTCTGTGTTGACAGAGTCATTCATCCAACCGGCTCCAGTTATTTGCAGAACTTTATGGTATCAGTCATTTCCTCAGACTGCACGTTTCACAATGTGTTTTCAAAATGCTCATAGTCCATTCGCCTTTCTGTATTTTATCAAATTACAACAGCAAACCCTGATGAATGAAAATAATTCAATAACAGTTTTGGGTTAATTCTATGTGATCTGCAGAACTGGTGTAATTAAAATGTTTCTGCTTCTCTCCCGTTCTGATTATGATTTTGAATTCATGTTATTCATTCCTTCTGATATTTGTCTTCTTTACAATATTTGCTGTTCATTCTTGCATTATTCATCTGGCTTGTTGTATAACATTCCTGAGAAATGGCCCTGCATACACAATATAATTTACTACTATCATTTTCAGGGCTTGTATGTGGCAAACCATGACAGAGAAATGTGAACATTCAGATTCATCCCCTCTACTCTGTCAGCCCTAAATAATCCAGATCAACCAGCTGTAATCAGGAGACATAAATACTTTAGCTTATATATATATAGAGAGAGTGGAAGTATAAAAATATTCAACCCAATATTTCCTATCCCCAATTTCTCATTGTAAAAAGTTCTTTAGTCTTAGGTCAGTTATTAAGTGCAATTCCACATACGACTGCTAGGAGGCGCCTGTCGCTTTGGTGGCATAGAAGGTGAGGAGAAGAAGAATGAAGCTTCTTGTTAGATTAGATGCTAATGGAAGCTCAAAGTGTGTCCTGAACTTTCTATATCAGTAAAAATGTATTTTGATGCATAAATATTGGTATTATTTAAGAGCTGAAGAGATTTTTAATCAACTAGTGAGTCACGTTATGTAGTTGTTATTGGTATTATGTAGAAAACGGCATATTTCTGGAGGCTAATTGATGCTAATGCTAGCAGTCTGTGTGTTGGGCGAGCTGAGAAACAGCAGGAAGATCACTGAATTTACTCTGAACTTGTATTTTGATCTTTTTGAAAAGGTTCTCACACAGAAAACATTATTTTGGTCTCTTTATTTGCAAAATGGATATTATAAGTTACTGCAAAAAGCAGAAACCATATTGTTATGACATTTGGTGGCTAAGTCATGGCTGCTGATGTATGAAGATTAATAAAAACACAGCATTCAGTATTTTCAGATAAAATACTGAAATTCTGTTAAAGCAATGGATACAGGTAAACACTAAAATGCTTAAGTACTAAAGTATATCTTATTTTTGCTGAACAGAAGTTGTAAACGCTATTCAAATAGTTAAAAGCAAGTTCATATATCTTATTTTTATAGCTAAAATAAAAAAAGGTTTGGGAAAAAGGGACCCGGTGTTTGAGTCAATGCAATAGTCAAAAACAAATATGGCTTAGAGAAATAAAAGCTGTGTGAACAGGTTTTGTCATTTGATAGAACTTATAGTTTAGTGAGGATGTTAAAAGAATAATTGTTTGGTTTAAAGGGATGTTATATCCATTTCTGATGTACTGAATCTCATTCATCCAGAAAAACTCCAGTCATTGGAGCTACTTAATGATACCTGAAGTATAGAGTGTGTTCAATATGCAGAAGAATGGATCTTCCTGTTAGAAGAAACGTGTGTTTCATCTTTCCTGAATCACAGCAGCACACTTTGAGAAAACAAAATTACCTTCAGTCCATCCAGGGTTGCCAGGTAACATATGCAGTTTAACCTCAGGATTGTGTTACGGAGGTTTGATACAAAATATTCAACAAACACCAAGAATAACAAGAAAGAGAACAGAAAGCGCCAGAAAACAGCCGAGGTGGGAGAACAGATTCTGCTGGACTTTAGTTTGGATTATCACCGAAAGACTGAATACATATCATACTTTTTACATTTTTATTTCAAAGAATAATTAAAAAGAAAATAGGGGGGGCTTTCTGTTGGTCTGTTACATAAAATGATGATGTAAAATAGAGCAAGAAGTCACAAACCTGGTAGAAATAATTTCATACCTGACAAGCATACAGTCTTTATGATCTTTAAAAGCGAATCATAAATTCTTAAAGAATAAAAGCATAAATAACATATGTGATTATCGTTTGTTCCATTTAAGTCGTGGATTGCATTGATTTTTTTGACAATACCACATTTCTGCTTCATGGCCAGATCTCATTCATCCAGATTTCTGGTGTTCAGTGATTAGATTTGTTCAGCAGCATCAATATTTCATCTTCTTTAGTGGATCTGTATGTGAGAATATTGCCTTGGTCCTGAAACATCTTTTTATTAAAACCATGATGTTTTTCTTGCTGAAACTAATCCCACTATAATGAACAATGATGTCAACCGAACCTTGAAGCTTCTGAAGAGTTGGGATGATTCCTCTGCAGCGCGGTGAGTCACTCTGATCAAACTAATACGGTCAACGCCACAAGTGCATGGAGGCGATTAGACAAACTTTCTACATTTGTGATGCTGAAGGGCTTTTCTTTGTCAGCGTGCAGCATATATCTAACCTGGCAGAATAAACAGAACCTCAGGGAATGTGACTCACAATCACCTCTGCAGAAAAGAACAAAGAAAGACATGCCTCTGCAGCACCGCTCCTGTAATTGTTTCTGCCATCCTGTGCTGACGCTCAGGGGGTCTGACCAGAGTGAATCATCTTATTCGTGACTGATGTGAGACCTGAAGACTAAGCCGTGTGGATAGCTTCTAATAAACATGCCATACTCCCTCAAAACCCCAAATTCTGATGGTTGGAAGAAAGCTTTGAAGTTGGAGTTCACCTCCCAGCCCATCATCGCTTCACGTCTCCTCGTTCTGCTGTGTTCTTATTAGGAAGCAGAGCAGACTTCAGGCACATTTAACATTTCTCTGCGTGAAACAAAGAAAAAGATCAAAATCTCATCTGCGTGTGTGTGTTCGTGCGTTAATCTTAGTGTTGCTGTGATGCCTTGTTAGCAAAAATACAGACTTTCCAAACTGTGTCAGTTTTCTGCTTGTCAGGTCTCTGACCCAGAAAGGAGAGAGGGAAGTTTCTGGGTCAGCAGTTTTTCCCACCTCAGCCACACACACACACACACACACGCACACCCCCCCCACACACACACACACACACACACTGACAGGAGACTGCATTTGACTGGCAGCTAAAGCGAGAACGTCAGTTTAAGAGTGGATGAAATATTCATGTGTCTGAGGATCTGGACAGGTCCTGCTGCTGCCTGCGCTCATTCGTCTCAGTCAGGCCGGTCGGACCCTGAGGAACTCCACGCCTCGCCGTGGGCGGGACGCGCTGGGCGGGACCAGCAGCTGGACTCCTCTCTCATGTCCTGCTGTAATACTTTGTGTCAGGCTGCTGGCCACCTGAGCCAGAAAACAAGCTTTGATTGATTCTTCCTGCCAGCTGCTGTTCTGGCTGAGTTCTGGTCATCAACACCCACTGGGTCGGCGCCGCTGAAGATCTCAGCTTTATCTCTGCTGCACTTGGTGCATTTCATTATTAATAAGGGGATGATATTAAACAGATATGTCTCTTTAAAAAAGACGAGACCAAAATTAAACCTTGTTCCTCAAAGTGCTGCTCGGTTTTTCATGCTCCTGTTACAAACTCTCGTTAATTATATTAATGATTTATTTGAATGGTTCGTTTTTCATTTCAAAATGATTATTCAACATAAATTTGCTGTCAACTTAAATAATGTTAATGTTGCTCCATATGTCCTGATGTTAAGACATCAGGAGTCTTTGTGTTTCATTTGATGTTTTTAGGGGAATCCAAGCTTTCACTTTAGCAAGAATATTTTGTGTTTTCTGTTATTTTCCCTCAATTCACAATTCTTGTCCTCTTTCCGTTTCCATTTCCCTGAGCAGTTTAAAGTCTCAGTTTTCTTCCTCTTGTTCTTCACACTTTCTGCTTCTCTGAGTTTTATTTTATTTATTATATTTATGTCTCAGTTTTGGATGTTTTTTTGCTCAATTAAAACATTTTCTGCTTCAACTCTTCTTATTTGACTCACATGATAGTTGCTGCACTTTCACTCAAACAGTTGAGTTTTCTAAAAACGATTCCTGAGGAGATTTGGATTTTGAGCACGTTACTTTGAGCATGGTTTGGTTTTTACCAAAACATGATGCTTTACTAACTGAGAATTATAAACCTAAACAATAAGTTCCAACCTGTGTTTTCAAATTTTGTTTTTAAAAATGATTGTTTTATTATTCCAGTAATATGAGGCCACAATTGATTTCAATTCCATAATGATTGAATTTAGTCTCTCATTGGACTCTTTGGTCCAAGTCAAGCCAAGATGCAAAAGGGGGGAGAGAGAGAGAGAGAGAGAGAGAGAGAGAGAGAGAGAGAGAGAGAGAGAGAGAGAGAGAGGAGAAGAGAGAGAGAGAGAGAGAGAGAGGGAGGCGTGACGCGCAGAGTCTCCGTTACTTTCCAGTCTTCCTTCAGTCCCTCAGTTTCATCCAACACCTCAACCGTTTCCCATATTTCCTGATATCTTCGCATCTCCTCACTCCAAGCCTCAGAAAGCAGTTCCAGGAGCTGGCAGCCAGCAACAGAGTCACAGCAGATCAAACCGCAGAGGAGACTGAGGCTGAAGGGAAGAAGCTGCTTCAGGTCACCGAACGGAACGGAGACGCGCGGCGTGCGCGATCAGGAAGCGTCGCGTCTGGGAGTTCTGGTTCCACGGATTATAAAAGTGAAGAGCCCGCAGCGCAGACTGGGACTGGCTTTGTTCGTTTCACTTAACGGATTCATTGTCGTTCCTCCTGAAAGCCATGAACGTTTCGCCCTCAGAGCGGAGGAAAGACATGCGGCAGCTGGCGCTGGAGGTCGGGATCCGAGTTCTGCTCTTCGGAGTTTTTGTGTGAGTAAAAACCTGCTGAGTTTCCTGTTCTGACTTCTTCCTGATTACATAGATTTTCTGTCTGATTTCAACTCTGGCATTGTGTTAACCCGCAGCAGCTCCATGGAGGATCCCGCAGCGCAGCAGCTGGTTAACAGGTTGCGCCCAAAAAAAAAAAAAAAAGAAAAGAAAAGAAAAGTCACAGTTTTATTCTGTGGCATGGAGCTGAGGTCTGATGCATTTACATAGATCATCATTTCAGTGAACAGGTTTTGGTTTTGTTAGAAAGAGGTTCATAACTGCTGGCTTCAACAAGTAGGAGATGCTCCTATGATGCAGTGATACAGGATTCATGTCAGAGCTGCAACCTTTGGAAATAATCAATTATTAATATTGATTATGAACGGATCAGGAATCTGCTCCGTTTTCATCACATTGATTTCCGGGTTTCTGTTTTTTTGAGTGATTCATTTTAAACTTGTTTCAGTTCAGTTCAGTTTCTTTCTGAACGCGTCTCCAGGAGACAAACGTCGATATTTCCTGATGTCTGGGATCCTCGGCCCAGGATCTGACATGAATCTGAGAATCTGAGAATCTCCTCAGATACCAACCTGGACAAAATGTGATGCGCTGTGAAGTAAATCGTTTCTAAACTTTTCTAGACTTGGGATGATCACCCCAAATTACCTTGGTCTTCTTCACAGATACATCCTTTATTTGGTGCAAATAAAAAGATAACCACATGTTAGGGCTGCTGCCTTGCAGCAAGGAGGTCCTGGGTTCCAATCCCAGTCAGTCTGGATGTTGTCTCTGTGCTTACATTTATTCTCTGTAGGGAATATGGCTTCCTCCCTTGGTCCAGAAACTCACATACTGTCTACTGTGCATTCAACCAGTGTGTGAGTGAGCATTAGCATAGTTTCATTTTTCCTCACTGCTCCTTCATGGACTTGCAATTTGTCCTCAGTCCCTCCCTCCTGTTTATCGATGCCTGGAGACAGCCAGCAGTCCCTCCGCTATGATTAAAGAAAAGGATGGCAGTGGGTGGAAAGTCATTTGTCTAAGGGAACCAATGGCTTTACAGCAAGCCCACCTCCCAATTAAGCATGTGGAGACAGTAGAGAGAAATGCCTGTCGGAAGACAGATGAGGCAAACATACTTTTTCAATTTCTCAGGAAAAAAATTGTTCAAAGTTGTAGAATGCAGCTGTTCTGCCTGCATCGCTCTTCTACATGATCATTAATATGCAGCATTAGCTAATTGTACTGTCAGTGTTAAGCAGCCCAGAAGAGCCTCTTGGTGAACATTCAGAGTGTGAAACAGATTCAGGTCCAAAGGACGCAGTGAGGATCCCGGGTTTAGCTTTTTGTTTGTGCGTCTGAGCCGGTGAGATTTACAATTAATGGAGCTTTTCTTTGTTTTATGGATCTGTACTCAGGGTCACATGAAAAGTAGTTTTTTACTGGCTCAGTCACAAACACAGAGCTGCATCCTGCCACAAAAGCTCCAGTCACAATGACCTTGATCAGAGTAACCAAGAGATTTGATTTTTCTACAGAGAAAGCAAACGCAGGCTTATCTGCTTCTTCTCTTTATGATCATATCAATATGTGGCATTTTATGCAATTATGCCACATAAAAGATATCTTGCATGTTTTTCTTTATTTATATTTAGTCTTTAATTTATGCGTTTGGAGTTTCTTTCGGCCAGCAGCGATTGAAGCTGCAGCCTCTCAGATGTGCGGCTGACATTGTAATGTGAGAAGTGGCACACTGCATTCTTGACTCTTGTCAAAAACTGTTGTACATGCAGGATAATTGGGGTCAGCTGGTGTCATTTTCTTTAGAGCGGCTGGAAGCTCAGGATGTGTCTTAATCTTTTCATTTTTCACCTTTTAGCCACATTTTATTTAGACAGGAATGTTTTTAAGTGAGGCTTGAGACAAATTGCAGACTTGACTTCATGTGGATTTCTTTTAGCAAAAACTTTCTTCCTCTCTCCTGTCGAAGCCAGCTTTGTGGAGTTGTAATTACATTTGACCAAATTATTTCACCTGTGTAGCTCAATTAAGCCCCGTCTTAAAAACCTTCTTTTCAGACGTTGCCTCCTGCAGCTTTATAATTTAGGTTTTTATTAGTTTGTCACAGAAACTGAAAAAAATAAATAAAATGAAGGCTGTAAAATGAAAAATGTGAGATTCAGAGGCCGTGGTTACATTTGTGTCTCATTGCTTTTTATCTCCAGTGGGATTTTAATTTCAGTGTGTGACATGTGCCCTTTTGCCCTTACGTATCGCTCCAATGTGTGAACATTTACCAAAACATGCTAGAAATTGAATAACTTGTCTTCAGGTTTAGCAGATCATCTTTTATTCTGAGATCATTTTTGCTAGATGCTGTAATTTTCTCAGTGATTAACCAGAAACCAGGCAGGATCTTAACAGATACGTTTCTGTGTGCTTTGTTCTGCTCAGATACAAAAA
This sequence comes from Poeciliopsis gracilis, assembly GCA_911649635.1. Classification (NCBI taxonomy): domain Eukaryota; kingdom Metazoa; phylum Chordata; class Actinopteri; order Cyprinodontiformes; family Poeciliidae; genus Poeciliopsis; species Poeciliopsis gracilis. Next base: position 8,044,808 of record CAJVRI010001154.1, read on the forward strand.
ACAATGCTTCATTTCCTTTAGCAACAGTTAGCTTATGTTTGCAAGAGAGCTATTGAAAACAGATCTTTGACATTTAACAATGTCTAAGAAAAAAGAAAAAAAGGATTGTGAGGTTGATGCAAGACAAAACAAGATCATTTTACTTCTGTTAGTGTTTGTGTAAATGAGATCAGAGCTGTGTTTTTTTTTCCATTTGTTTCTCACAGGTACATATTGTCACTATGTAGCCATTTCAGCTAATTTCATATAAAATCACTGGCAAATATAGAAGCTTGCTGCCTTTTATAGTCATTGGGCAACGATAATCAGCAGGTTGTTGTTTTAGTCCAAAAGCAGATTGAGAGAAAATAGAGCCTGTAATCACTGAGGACTGTTGTGTTTCTAAAAGCTTCTTGATTGACTGACTGGCTGGAAGGAAAACTGTTCCTTTAAGAAATGTACAAAGCAAAACAGAATTCATGTCGTGCCAACAGAAAAGCTTTGATTGATTATTTTATATATTTTATATAGACAGTGGTAAAGAAAATAATTTGTTGCTTGCATGTGCTGCATGTGAAATGTGATAAGATTATGTTGTCATAAGAGTGATGATTACCTCTGTGCAGATTAAGGTTATTAGCAGGTAAAATGGGTTTATTGAGGTTTATTTCTGTGCATGTGCTGCAGTGATGAACGTTAGTGTCTGTCATGCAGCAGCAGCCGTCGGTCCAATGCGATGGAGAACCTTTGTTCAGATACATGAGTGTCAGTCTTTGGACTGTTGGTTCACATAAAGGGGAATGAAATTTGGATGAGCTGAGCTGCTGAAGTCATCAGAGCTTCCTGCTTAATAAAACTCAAGAAAACTGCTAATAAGGGAGGATGTCACATCATCAGCGCTCGATGATAAATATGATTGTTGGAGGAGTACTGGCACTCTGAAAGAGTCCCATCATCCATCCTAGAGATTTCTGGCTCTTTGAAGTGAGTCAGATGTTATAGATCTGTTTATTCCACACACACTAACTCATTTTAATATTTATTTCTGTATTTATAGGAAACCAGCCAGTGTGACTCATTTAATCAGGAGAATAATTAGTGGGAGGAATAATTGGGTAATAATCGGTTCAGAATCATTTTAACATAAATTTCCTGAGTTTGAATTCATCTAGAATATTGATCATGATTTAAATTAATATGTGTGGACTACTGTCTACTGTCTGCTCTGCATTCATGCGTAAATCACTAGCTGCATTTTAACTGATCAGACACCTGTGTAAAATAAAATGACAAAAAATAAATAAGCTTAACGGAAACACAGGATGAGTTGATCTGAGCACAAGATTCACACACATTCGCAATGAAAACAGCGACTGTCTCCAGGGAAGTGCATCCAGATTCCACTTGATTTCCTTTGGTTCGGTGGAGTCATTTTGTGTTTTAACCCACCAGACACTCACCTGACATGCAGTGTGTCCAGCCGTCTGCCTCAGGCCTCGGTGTGCCGCTGCTCATGTGACGGCACTCAGAAAAACCGGTGACATTTGCATATCAAGGAGGCGCAGCATGAAAACGCTGCTGGACTCCAGCGAAGCAGAGGATGAGTTTGTGTTTGCATCTCACAGAATCAAACTCACCTCTCTGATCCATCCAGTTATTACAGAAATACTTCAGCAGCATGGATACAGACTCAAGTATTCACACAAAGAAGTAAGAATAAAGTAAAGAAATTGGTTATTAAGTTGATGCCAACTAAATAAATCAGTATTGTTTGACATGTGGTGGTACTTTAAAGTAATTCCAGCATTACATAATGCACCATATGTCAGTCTAACAAACTATGCCAATCTAAGAAAATTATTGCTTCCACTTGCAAAAATAAGATCAGTTTGATTATAGAAAAATCTGAAAAAACTTGAGCTTTAAAAAGTTTTTTCCCCACATCAATTGAACATCACCACAGTGCCAGAAGTCATTATTATTGCAGCAAACATCTCACCTGCAGCTAGATTAAAATCAATAAACTCATATTTGCTCTTTTTTACGTTGCAGAAGTCACTGTGATTAGAAGTGAATTTCTATACATGCACAAGCAGCTATCTGCTCCATATTTGCGCTTCCTGCAGGCTCCCATTACAACCTGTGTTACACAGCTTCATAATTAAACCCCACTCTTTGCTTTGCCAGAGGAATTATAATGTGAAATAAAGAATCCTCCCTCAGTAAGCAGCAGCATCCCATACTGGACTGAATCATAAAACACAAAGAAACAGACAGAAACACGGAGGCAGTGGGACGGTCTTCCGCAGGTGTCCAAAATTCATTTCCATAAAAAGAAAATCTCAATTCAGGACAGTAAAAATGCTGCCCTTTCAGTGAGTGATGAAGTGCTTGTTCAGGGACTGGAGACTGACGGCTGAATCGCTCCCAGAGGTTTCAGACCCAGAATGCTGAGAAACGTTTCACCTCAGCTGACTTTCATTCACTTTCATTCACTTTCATTCACGTCCCTTTAGTCTCAATCAGCACCAGCAGTGAATCCGCTGTGATGAAGACAATCATTGTTGTCTGCATAGTTAGTTTTTCATTGTTGGTTTTTCTAAAGCATCAGTCCAGCTAATCAAACCAAGCAAGAGAAAAATGCTTCAAGATGAGCATTTACAACAGAAAATGATGTAAAATATGAGGCATTGCCTGAAGAAAATGCACTTCTGTCAGTGTTTTATATTAAAGTTGGCAGTGATGATCTGTTTATTTGAGGCTTTAAATGAAGAATCTGAGCAACATTTATAACTTTGGTCCACAGCCAGTTTGATGTTATCACCGTTCTTGACGGTTTGACAACCTGACCTCGAGTTCCCAAAAACATCTTTAGTCACTGTGGTCCAGTTTAAAAAGTTTCATTTTAAAAATGGTAAAACCTAAAATGTTTGTACATTTTGAAGCAGGGGATTTTATTTGCTGGAATGAAGCAGGTTTAAGTCTCTTTTTAAGTTAAAACAATACTTATTTAATCTGATTGTTGAAACAGAATTCGTTCAAATGTTTTTGGATGAAACAGACGACCGTTCAGCTCTGAGCTCGACTCTGTTGAAGCATCACTGATTATGATTAAAGGCTGTCAGAGAATCACACAGTTTAAATAAACTATATGAAGAAGAAGAAGATCTCAGATTGGAGCTCACTACAAATTACTGTTTGCAACTTGTTTGACTGTAAGTTGCCTACAAAATGCTTCAGGCAACTTGCTGTGTAACAATTATTCAAATATTAGAGATGTAGATGATTGGGTTAGATCTTTGTTTTTATATTCTGTTTTTTGGATAATTGTTGCTGCGTTTATGTTTTTGGATTAAATTTGCCCTTGGGGACAAATAAAGTTTCATAAATTTAATTTAATTCACTTTCTCAGTGGCGTTACTGAATAATCAAACTGTTCAAAAACATTGTGATTTATTTCTGGACCTGATCATTCTGAATCGTCCAGAACGGTGACATGATGGATGGCCGATCTGTGCAAAGCAGGAGCATCAGATGATGCCTGTGGAGGAAACATTAGCAGAAGGAACAAGCAGAGCTTCTTATGGCAGCAGGAATCTGTGACTGAAAGCACTGAGCAGGTGACGGGAACACGAGGAGCAGGGATTCCCCGACAGATCAGTCTGTCACCGCTCTGATGATGTGGCATTTCAATCCTCACTATCGTTTGATCGTCTCATTACGGCTTGCTGTCCTTTCAGTCATTTATCCAACCTCATCCTCGCTTTATTGCTCCATATGCATCACATTACACAGCCGCCCTCTGTGGGCTTTCTTAAAGAAACCCAGCTGTTATCCTAATGCATAAATTCATAATGTAATAAACCAGAATGCCTTCAGTGCCATTGCATGTTGTACTGGGAGGCAACATGCTTTTATTCTTACAGGCAGTGAACCTCCAGGGTCTGGAGATCCTCCACATCCTGCTTCCTCTTTAAAAGTGTTTATAAGTTTCTATTTTAATCATTCAAATACAAATGCATTTTGAAATGAATCAATACACACAGTGGAAACAGTTAGCATCACTGTTGAAGCTAACATGTGCAATTTCTCTTATTCCAGCCAATCAGTGCTTAAAGGGGGGAAAAATGGCTGAAATTGGATTGGCTGCTTCCTGTCATCATTGCACTCTGCAGGTTTAGAAATATATAGATATGCTTTATAAAAAATGTTCTGAAAATAATTTGAACATATTGCAAACTGAAAATATGTTGGGTTGTAATGTATTCAATTTTTTGGGGCCCTTAAGACATTTACATAAAAACTGTTTTACAAATTCATCTGTTAATAACCATTACATAATTTAACACAGAAAGATTAAAAGAAACAAACAAACAAAAATGTTTGAATGCATGTTTTTAATTGACATATGTAGATATACAATATTCACACATAACAGTGAAAAAAGCAATGAAATGCATGTACATATCTATATCTATATATCTATATGTATATATCTATATATCTATATCTATATATATCTATATCTATATATCTATACCAAGTTTAAAAGAAAGTAGATTGAAACTGTGAAGATAATTATTCCACATGACAGTGAAATCAGTCATAATAATGTAGAGATCATTTGTTTTGTAAAATATGGTTTGTGTCAACTCAGAAGACAATCTCTCTGTCTGCGGGTGTGTGTGTGTGTGTGGGGGTGTGTGTGTGTGTGTGTGTGTGTGTGTGTCAAGTTATCCTCCTCTTTATTCTTTACATTCAAAACAAGAATAATTCATGATTCACTTGTTTTTATCTCGTATATCAGGGGCATCCGACTCATTTCCATCCGACTCATTTCCATCCGACTCATTTCCATCCGACTCATTTCCATTTGGGGCCAGATCGAAAGCGAGAGTGAGAAAGAAAATGTATCATAAATAGACGTAAACAATGGTTGTAATGTACTGGTATTGTTGTGGCTCGTTTATTGTTGTCATAGCAACCACCTACCAAGATGGCTGTCAGTTCAAACAAAGAATGCTGTAATCTACTGTATGTTTCTAGTGTGTTTCCTGGTTTGGTCACATGATCTGCAGACGGACAGAGAGACTTTTAAGAAAACTTTCAATGGCGGTAAAGCAGCAGGTCAATAGTGGTGGAACCAAAAACAGCTCTGTCTCAACTGTTTGCTGAAAGAACATGGAAGATGGTGAGGAATGTTTTAATAGAGAGCCTCCATCCTCATGTTTCATCAGTTTGAACCTCTGGGCTGATTAAGGCCTTATTGTTCCTCTGGTAACTAAGCACATCAATGAGACGTCATGTATTAATAGTGCAATTATTATTCTTAACCAGATTAAAAGCATTTATCTGTGGAATGCTAAGTGTATGTATTGCTTGGTGCACATATTGTTGTTATGGTTCAGGGATTTAAGGGTTTTTATTGTCATACCACCACCGGCCACCAGGGGCTCCCCAGCGTTTCCCAGCCCCAGGCCAGAGTGGCTCCAGGGTGGGACCTCATGTACGGAGAGAACAACCCCTGTTTCCAACGGTCGTGTCATCATAAGGGATGTTTGGGCTGCACCTGGTCTGGTCCCTCACCTAGAACCCGTCTGCACTGGGCAGCAGAACTGGGATCACTGGGACACGCAAACCCCCCCACCACGATAAGGTGGCAGCCCACGGAGGGGATGTGTGTGTGTGAGTGTGTGTGTGTGTGTGTGTGTGTGTGTGTGGGTGTGTGTGTGTGTGTGTGTGTGTGTGTGTGTGTGTAGGGGGGGACCATAGAGAGGGCTACTGCTTTTCTTCAGTTTTAGAGTAAACAACCATCGAGGACTCAGAAGCTCAGCAGTGAAAGGAAAGAGAAGAAAACTGAAGGGACTAAATATATGAAACAAAATGGCTTTTAAAGAAACAATCTATCCAGGATCAAAGCACGCTGTCAGCAAGTTCTCAGAAAGAAGTAATTAAGACAACACTCCTGTCAATTAGAAACAAACAAAAAAAGAGAAAAAAATTAGATTTCACTTCGAAAAAGAAAATAATTTATTCCTGTTCTAAAAATCAAACTGACCACATATGATTCATTATTCGTCGGCTGGACATTTTCACACGTTAGATAGAAGCATGTTCCCTCCAGCAGCTGAACATGGAAACAAAATTCAGAGGCAGAACATGCCCTCAAACCAAACCAACACACACACACACACACACACACACACACCCACACACACGCACGCACACACACACACACACACACACACACACACACACACACACACACACACACACATGCCTCAAACGTTTTCAGCCTCCTCTAAATATATAGCAAGCAGGTCCTTGTCCCAGAGGAAAAGCCTTCATATTCCTCCCTGAGTCCCTTGGGGGCCCGGGTTCTGCTGTCAGGCCGCTCCATGGCGGTTTCTCTGAAGTCAGTGTACCTCAGGGTGAGAACTCACTGCCTGACACTACAAGGTGAACTCAGCAAATATTATCGCTGAAGGTAGAGGGTTTCATAGACGCTGCTCAGGTAGGCTGTTCTCCTGCCTGCTGTCCTCGGCGACCTTTTCTGATTTTAATGGAAGCGATTTGTAGAGCTTGACCTCCAACACTTTGCTCTTTCAATCTACAAGCGTTTTAATATCACTCAGATTTGTGTTTTCCCCAGCGCTAATTACAGAACTGTGATTAGAGCTCATCTGGAGACGCAGTGAGGGACTGCTTGATTGAATTGTCCTTGACTGCAGCATGTAAGAGAAGCTCGCCGCTGCCGCTGCTTAGCGCCGGCACCGATCCACTCGCCTAGCTGATTACAGACTCAACACGTTTGACACAATGAAGAACTTTTTGTTCACCTTTGTCATTTTGACTTTTCACAGCAGGAAACTCACTAATCAGCCTGATGATGGATCTGCTGATTTTTACACACAAAGCAATCAGAACGTCCAGATGCTAATCAGAACTGACACTTTGTTAAAAATCCATCCGTCCGTCCATTAAATAACAATTTAAAATCGCCATTAGATGTAACAAAGGCACAGTTCATTAGTTGACCAGAGAGGAACAGGCTCAGGTTTTACTCCTGATGTTTCAGGTATTTAATCAGGAAATGTTTCTTTTCTTTCCATGAGATCCTGAAGCAGATACAACATTTTCTGGATGTACTTTAAGTTTACATATTGACCCTGTTAACTTTCAACTCATGCTCCCTTCAGCTGGTGAGGACAAGAGAAGTCACATGCTAACATCACTTAGCTAAAGTGTAAATTAAAGAAAATGTTAGAATGGTCGGAGTTCAACTTCAGATGCTTAAGTAGCTCTTAAGAGAAAATCTGAAAGTAGATTCTTTTGAACATTGATGTAATTTCTTACTTTGGATCAGATGGATCAGGACAGATGTGAGCAGATCAGGTCTGATCGCACCGAGAGGCTTGAAGAGTCCACAGCTTCTGATGTGCTGCAGTTCACTGTATGAAGTCTGAAATCTGATGTGATTCGTTCATGGATATGTTCATAACACTTAATATGTTGTAGTCCTTTTGCAGGGCACTTATTGCAAATGATGTGAAAGCAATGTGTGTTTTCTGGGTGACCAAGCCCTAATTAGGGTCAAATCCTCTCCCACTGCAAGTCAAGCTGTGTATACAGTGGATTCATGGCCTGTAGCTAAAATGTAAATTTACTAGAGTTCCTTGATGTTGAAATGCTAACAGCTATCTGCTTTATCAGTTCAAACACCAGCAAACCTGAACAAGCATTAATAGCAGAAGCTAACATCCACCTTCTTCCTTTTCTCTGCCAATCAGGAGCAAGGAAGATGAAAAGGCCTCCTAGATTGTGTTTTAGCTTCCTAGCATCACTTACTGGTGAAGATTTTTGATCTGCTTTACAAAGAAAATCAGTGAATAAGTGAATCCACTGTTAGCTATAACCTCCAGCAGCTGATCTTAGTGAGAGGAAGACAGAACAAAAACATAACAATGATTTTCTTTTGTTCCTTTTGCAAAGCAAACACAATGACTCAATAGCAGGTAACAAATAATGAATCTAATCCTTCTCTTTAGAATATCTCGTATTACTTTCCTTTATTAGTGGATAAAAGTTTAATTATCCCTGTAATTAAGTGACCTGCAGATAATTAACCCCAGAATCAGCCTGAGGATTCTGACTCTGGGGTCAGAGAACTGATAGTTTCTCAGAGGCTTTTGGACCAACCTTCATAAACTCTCCAAAGCCCATTAATCAGGGGGAGGAGAAGAGTTTGATTTTACTGTAATTGTTAGAGACCAAACAGGAACTTGAGATGAGAGCCAGATAGAAAGGATCAGATTTATTGTGTTTTGTTGTTTAAAACATGGACTCCATTCACAAGGAAAAGACAAGAAAACAGAATCTATCCCACAAAATGAATTGTTCTGTCATGCAAGCAGATGTTGAAATCAAAACTAGAAAAGGCAATTTATTTTTTTTACATGTGACAGCAAGCTTTGAAAGTACAAACCTTGAGACAATGGAAAAAAATATATATAATTTTTTCTTCAGTGGTGGAGAGAAAGTTGGAATGATGATAAAACTCTGCACTGAGTGGCAGGGCAGAAAACAAAGAGAGAAACCCAGGAGGAAAAAATCCAATGAATTCAAGCCTGAGGCAGGAGGAGTGAGAGTTACTGTGAGAAAGCATTCAGCAGAACATCAACAGCTGTGTGTGAAGTGATTACAGATCCGTAAAAGTCCAGATTTGTTGTTCTTAAATGCAAATTTACAGAGAGAGGAAAAATCTCGGCTGCTTGTGTTGTAAACTTCAGGTTGTGATGCTGCTGTGAAGCGGCTTTAATGCTCGGCGGATGTTCTGAGGGGATCTGTGCGTCACTTTGAATCAGAACTGAAATCTGTCTCTGTTTGCTGTCAGCTTTGACGTCTGCCAGCAGGAACAATGAGAGCGAGTGCAGTGATAACATTCAGCCTCCAGTCCCAGCCGGGGCCCAATAATGTTTCTGTCTTTAATTATTTTCCTCCTTTCTCTGAGCATTGATTTTCATGTTGCGTTAACATCCAGTTCTGATGTCAGCCCATGTGAACATGATGAGGAAAAGCCCAATTTATGAGCATTTATTAGCTAATAAATTGAAAACACGCCTTTTAATCTGAGCTGATTTATTCTATCCTGACTTACATTTTACAAGATTCTAAAAACATATTTAAAATGTTTCTTTGAAAGGGCCATAATCCCATTTTTCTTTGTTCTTCCATGTTGGGCTTAGTAAGAAAAAGAAGTATATCATGTGCAGTGTGGGGTATGGTGGAGGATCTGTGATGCTGTGGGCCAGTTTTTCTCGACTTGCTCTTCCTTAAGCAATCAAAAAGTGAACTCTTTCACCAGGATAATGACTCAAAACTTCTGGCCGAATCAACACAGGAGTGTTTCAGTAAATGATCCGTCCTCCATTCAGACCTTCATGTTGTAGAAAACCTGCTGGTTCCGACATGGACCCAGTCCTGGTTCCAGAACGGATCCAGGACTCTGGTCAGTCTGGACTGTGTAAAGAGGAATCGTCAGAGAAAAGTCTAACCTTATAAAATGTCTCTTGTGCAAACTGAATGTAGTTTTTACCAACTCTTAACAGCAACAGTACCACTTAATTATCTTATAACAAATTATTATTGATATGCTTTCTTCCACACTTAATGTTCTCACATTGAGGAAACAGTTTAAATATTGAGATTAATGTCTCTAAATATAAAAACTTTACAAGGTTTGTGAGAATAAAGGCAGCAGGTTTTATTGGCACTTTCTGCCGATATTGTTCTCTATATAAGTTGAGCATATATTTCTTAACCTCACTGCGACTTCAGATGCCAGTGAATTAATTACCTCTTATGCCTGAGATTGTTTACGAGTTTCTATAAACAGCAGCCTTAAAGTGATGTTCTTAATTAAAACTCCTCGGCTGTCATTAAGTGTAACTAAGCTTTATGGCAGAAACAATCCTATTATGTTAAATGTGAACAAAACAAAAGCAGATTGTAGATTTTAAGAGACTCTGAAGTGGAGAAACCGTCCAGAGGACAGAGAAGACTTTACTTTAGTGTTTGAAGCTGCAGATCTCCTATAAATCTGTAGAGTTTGGGAATCAGCTTAAAAACCCAATAAGATGAGAAACAATCTGCTTCTGTTCTACAAACTCTGGAGATCATTATCCAAAAAAGAATTACTCATCAAATAAAGACTATTATAAAAAATGAGTTTCTCCTTCATGAGACTGTTATACAATAAGAACAGTGTCTTCAGACAGAGGCTCCTTCAGAGCCGCTGCAATACAGACTGCTATAGGAGACGCTTCCTACCCACAAACATCAACACATAAATAACTCTTTGAGGAAACCTTGATGATAAATTACATTTAGTCTCCATTTGGGACTCAAAGTATCTTTGAGTTGGGTTTAAATTAATGCTTAGTCATGCATTGGTGTGGCCTAGTCAAAGTTCAGTGCTAAATCACTGTAAGAATTTGAGGTGAAAGTTGAAAATTGATATCTGCAGATGTTCTCCATCCAATCTGAGCTTTGACTGTACCAAATCTATAATTAGGGGGGATTTCCTCTCAGTGTCACATTACGTACTAATAACAGTGAAACTTTTATCTCATCTTTACTGAACTTTACAGAAATGACTTTCACTGCAGCCTAATTCTCTGACAGAAGGATTTGGGCATTTCTGAGCCAGATGGACTGAATTTATTAATAAATAAAGCATTAATTATTTGTTTACAGAGCGTTATGCAAACACATCTAAAACCTAATCAGAGGTGTCGATACAGAGGTTACGTCTCGTTTTCCCTTTCTTCACAAAGGTAAAAAAATATGTTTTAAGAGTTTTCCAAAGAAATATTAAAGCAGCAAGTATTTTTTTTCCCTAAAAAACAAGTGCTATGTACCTTTAAACAAACGTCTCTGTTTTTGAATAAATTATTTTCTTAAATTATGAGAAACATAGTAGGAAAATCCAAGTTCATCAAAAATCCCTGTTTATGTCGTCCGGTGTGTGGCTGGCGTCAAAACAAGGTTGGTAATTGTCATTAGGAAGCTCAACAAATCTAATGAGCTGAAACAATTGGACCTTTTAAAGTTGATGCAGCTTCCCAGCATGTGCATGAATATAAGCTTTGGACCTGCAGAGACCGAACATCTGCCTCCAGGAAAAACATCTGGCTCCTTTACTTCCTGCTGCCGGTTCTGCCCCAGCATGCTCTCTTCTGAAATCTCCTTCAGACTGCTGCCTTACTTGACATCTGTCTCATGAAGAGACCTTTGACCTTTCCAATGCACTAACATCTCTGGAGCAGACTTCCTGATAAAAACCTGTGCCCAGCCGTATCTCCCTCCCTGTGGAGTCTCATTATGCTGTGGGTTTTTATTGAGCTCTTTCTATCATTCAGGTAGTTATCATAGAGAGATTCTGTATTTCCAATTTATCCCCAACTGGGTTTTTGTGACAAGTGAAGTAGCGTTTCCTCTTCCCCCTCCTATCCCTGCTAACTGTCTGGAGAAGGGAAACCGCCAGGGAGCTTGCTGAGTGTCACTCAGCATCGATGCTGGTTCCCTCTTCTGACAGGACCGATGCTCTGCATGCCCGACACGTTCAGCCAATAACCTGCCAACACAAACACACACAAAGAATATGGCTTATACTGCTCACCCAAAACAACGAGAAGCCTCCTGGTTTTATTCACTGATTAATGCAGCGATGCGTTAATCAGGAAGACAGCAATGATGTTGAGCAGGTGGCATTCTGGATGAAAGTCTGAAAATCACTGAGTTTTGCTAATTGTGGAAGTCGGCAATGAGGCTAGCTACTGTTAGCATTCCAGTATGCTAACAATGTACTTTCCGCTCTGTAAAAGCAGCCATATTGAATCTATACTGAGGTTTGGTTGCATGAACCCAAAGGACGTTTTGATGGATTTCACCAACTTGGAACTGAGAAATCGTAAAAATAATAATAAAACGATCCAGTTGTTCACTTCCAGTCTTTCACCTGAAAACCTAACTGTAACCCAAGACCTAACCTGAAATATTATCAATATTTCATAAATATGATCAATAAATTCATAAACCCAAATCTGCACATTTTAAATTTTTCTGTTTAGAGTCAACTTGTTTGCACTTGTTTGCTTTCCATCAGCAAGTCCCAGGAAATAACCAGCAGAGACCAATAAGAGAAATGTTGTTAATTTAAGAGTAAAGTATTTCTAACAGCAGCTAACTGAAAAGTTTTCTGTTGCTTTTCCAGACGTCCAGTCAATAGAAATCAGCCACTGACATCTAACTGCTAACTGTCCTTTAGCTACAACGCACTGCTATTGTTGCTCATGACTTTTTTATGAACTGTGTGTTGCTGCCCGTCTGGGTCAGGACAAGTTTACCAAAGAGACTGTAAATGTCAATAGAATAAAGATAAAATAAGATCAATATGAATAGGGGGAGGAGTGTAGGAAAAATACATTATGATGCTGAAGTCTCCCTCTGATTTGAAATGTTGGGTTTATCTTGATTTAAAAATCTGTCCCTGAGTTTTTAAGGAGTGTAAATTCATCTGATAATCTCTAGTTCATAAACTCACCTGTCCAGAATGTTCAGATCTTCACTGGACAATTTATTTATTATTTAATCTTTTACTAAAAACACAAAAACTTCATTTTCTACATTTTCTCAGCATCACAGGTACAGATTAGCAGAAATGTGAAAAGCTCAACATGTCACTGGTTCATCTTAGAGAAGATTAAATTCAAAAACAAAAATTGATTTTGAGTTTTCTAAGTGTCTAAATCATTTTATTCATGTATGTAAACCTGTTACTAGTAACAACAGATCAATGTTTGTTTTCATTCCTAATTATTCTAATAAGTTGAAACCAACCTGTGTGTTGAGAGAGTGTGTGTGTTCAGTAGTTTGGTGCGGCAGACAGAAGGGCTCATTCAAAGCTCCCTTCCTGCAGTCGCTGCCACTTTAAACTCGTTTGTTTCAGTGGTTGAATAAAATCACCTTCTTGCTCTGCAGCTTATTTCCTCTGGTTTTCCAGCTGCCTGCTCTTTTCTCAGCACAAAAGTAAAGCAGCTATAAATGTAATTGTGTTAGTTTCCTTAAATCCGATAGGAAGCTCTTTGGTGTATTGCGTACAGCTTGATTGAAACTTCTGATCTTAAAGAGTGCAATTATCCCCCGGCTCCTGTTAGATCAGCTGCACATATTGGCTGCCGTTAGTCTTCCAGACAGCAGCGCTGAGCTCGGGTCCACTAATGGTGACATAAAGAAGCATAATTAAATCTTGAACATGTCCTTGGTTTGTCAGTCAGATCCAGTCTCGCGTCACTGTGACCCGCCTCCCTCCCCAGTAATCCGTCTGCATGGGGTTTTATTAAACCGTCCATAGCCAGACATCTTCATTATAATCCAGCCATGCCTGCGGAGCTGACATCTGATTCTGCTGGAAAAGCAGACGCAGGATTGAATTTCTGCTTGTGGAGAGAGAGAAACTCAAACTGAAGCCAAATCTGAGCTTCAGTTTTCATTCTGCCTGTGGAGAGTTGAGTGTGAAGTTGTGGGAGTTTAACAAACGGTGGCGTGTTTGATGCAACTATTATCAAAAACATCTGAGTTTCAGTTTCAGATTGCAGATGATGGAAAGCCAAAATTCATCATGTGTTTTACAGAAATGCCAGCATTCTGAAAATTATGCACTGCTTTGTACATGCAATCAATTCTTTGTCATAGCAACTCCATTAATTCACCATGGAGACAATCATCCTGTGTTCAGGTGTTAAATAAATCCAGGTTGTTTCATGAAGTTCATCAGCATTGCTGGCTGTTTGTCTCTGAATGTCCACAGAACGTTTGAAAGATCTTTGCTTCACAATCTTCTCAAAATTCAGATCATTTGTCCTGGCTTTGCACATTTTGGTACTAAAGTTTTTCCTTCCACTCAACTTCCAATTACCATGCTTGCTGCCACCATCAGCAATGATGGTTAGACTGAACCGTCAAAAGATGATCAATAACTGTTATTGCAATGTAAACTTTATAATTCTCTTAGTGTCTCCATTTTCATCAGATTTAAGCCATAATTATATTATTATTAATTTTTGGAATTGATGAATTAAGATAACTTATGACCTTGTGATTTAATTACAGTGAACCTCAGCCTTTCTGTGGTTCAGTATTCATGGATTGTTTTGTGGAGAAAATCTAAAATATTTGACAGATAATGGATCTTTTGAAGCTGAACTATTAAAGAGGATTTTAACTTCTGCTGTGGAACTACAGCAGTTTCTATTGTGAGTATTAATGTATAATGAAGTCTGAATTATTACAAGTGTTTTCAGGAGAGTCTCACCTCTGACCTCCAGAAACACCGAGGCCACACTGCAAATGGGAAAAAGTATTTTTTGGATAAGATTCCAATGAACTGGGAAAAACCTGCATATCTGACAAAACAATCAGTTCTACCACATTTTAGGACAAGAATGGGAGGATTGATCATTAAGAGCTGAAATCATTTGCATTTTCACAGATTTACAAAATGCACAAACTGGAGTAATGAAAGTTAACTTCACCTCTGATTAGGAAAATGAATAAACCACAGACTAATCAGAGGAGCTCCTGAGTGTGTATTGTTCACAGCTCCTTAAATCAATGCTTTCAATTCATAGCAGAAATTATTTGGAACATGGTTGAAAACTGCTGATCAAATGAATTTCAGACAACAAACTCAACGTTTTCTGAGGAATTCATATGAATTTGTTCTTATTTCCTGAGGTTCTCTACATTTTGATGTTGCTTTCCTCTTTCAGTTGATGCTCAGCTTTTAATTCGGAGCATGAAAGCTGCATTTTCTTTATGACTCTCCACAGGATAATTCCCTGTGATGTGTATCATTAATTACTCAGAACCACAGAGGAAGAAGTGGAAAAGAGCATTTCTAAAACATATTCTAAAAATATCAATATTTTTCAGTCACTCCCACAATCTGTGCTATCCTCTATTTGATATTTCCAAGAGTTCAGCAGAGACAACTCAAGCTGCGTTCCAGCAGTGTGTTACTCATTTGGCAACTCCAGACCAGCCAATCTGCTTCCCATCCACCCCTGAGAAATGACTTGGCCAGGAATGGGAAAGCGTCTTCTGCTCTGCCCCTCGCAGCATTCCTCATGTTTGGTAGAAACTCGCTTTATTCTCAGCAGCAACAACCAACCTTTAAACAGGGCAATGCTCTAGCTTCATTTGATAGCTTATGAGGGCAGAAAGAGGGTTTACGATTGCTAAATTACCCAAATGACTCACAGCAGTAAAATGATGAGCATTCCCCACAGGGAAACACGACCTCTGCTCTAATAGCTTCTAAGTCTCAATAGCTTCCTCCTGTATGATTAAATACCTCCAGTAACAGGCAGAGACTTGCATTCGGTTCTCATCAGACAGAGGAAATCGGTAATAAATGGCCAGAAAAGTTATTTTGAGTTCTGACCCAGTTCTGGCAGATGGTCAGACCTTCGTTACGGTCTCTTCCCCCCCGACAACATGCTCTTAGGAAGCCCAGCTGCCAAACGTGAACCCCCTGAGCGCACGCATTTTATCAACTTTGACTGGACCAAATTCCCTGAATGTCTCCTGAAAAAGGTAGATGGTGACATCCCATAACTGCAGAGCGATGTCTACTGGAGCAAAGAGAGCAATTCAACATTTCTCACTGCATAATACGAAAACATGAACAAGTATTTTTGGTCCAGATTCCAGTGCAAATATCTTAGTACTAAACCAGCTGACTAGGAGGAACCTTTAAGAAAGTAAATAATTTCTTAATATGGATGAAAATGTATTAGTTCTACTGGCAGATTATTCCACCTAACAAGATGTTTTTCCTTTGTTATATGTGAAATAATCTATAATGAGAAATAGCACTTTAGTTTATTGATATTAAGGAAATATTGACCTTTAGCATCATCATGAAGAAGCTATTGCACCGTCTCGCATTCGAGCTCCTGATGTTGCAGAAAAGCCTTTCCAGGTGGGAGGGAGGTAAACAGTTTGTGACAGTGGTGGTTTCGCCCCTCCATGATGCTGGTGGCTTCATGGACGCAGAGGGAAGTGTAAATGTCCTGCAGACCTGGCAGAGAGCTGCAGAGGATCCGCTCAGCAGACCGAACAATCCTCTGCAGGCATCTGTGGTCAGAGGCATGACAGTTTCTATATCAGACTGTAACACAGCTCCTATTCTAAAGCTTAAATCCTAAATTTAGCAAAAAATATAGAAGGGCTTATTTTTCTCAGAAGCTATCAAATGCAATATGGCACATTTTCCGTAATTCCTCAACACAGAAAAGGACAGACAGGAAAATCTAAGAAGTTGCGCCGTCTCATTTTCTTTGGTTTCTGAGCAACTTACAGATCGCTTTAATTACCTGCAAAGTTCCAACATTTTATTGGAATCATATTTTTGATGAACTAGCAACCATAAATACAGATAAATTCAGGTTTTCTATCATTTTAGTCATAAATGATTTAACCCACTAACATTAAAAGGGTTGAAAGCAGCCGTTCAAATTTCCCACCGACTCATTAACTCTCACTCTGACTGCATCACACAAATAAAGAAATGCACACAGATGTCAAGATTATGCTAATTCTAGAAGACACTGTATTCCTTTAGCTTGAAAAAATATATTTTAATCACATTCAGTGATAAACGGTTTCGGGTATAGCAAGATGTAAAAATATTGGAATCCACTTGTGAACATTACAGGTTTTTCTCATCCTTTGCATCATCTGCACACACCTGGCATCATACGCTTGATCAGCAACATTCTGCTGAATCATTAATAAATTAGCAATGGTCCCAACACTAACCCTTGTGGGACACCACAGTTGCTGGCAATCAGACACTGCATCTCATGAAATATATGACTTAATCCAGTTAAATTCCCTTAAAAAAGTAAAAAATTGAAGTATTCTGTGTGTAGTATGTAATGGCTGATGCTGTTGGAACATTTCCAGAAATCATTCCAAATAGGACTGACAGAACCATATGTATTCCAGGAAAAGCACATCTCTGTTTCACAGAGAGTCAACATGAACTAACAGCAGGCGACATGGTGGACTCAACGCGGCTGATTAGTCTGCCTTTGAGGGAAAGCCTTTTCTGTTCTCCCTCTGATGGATTTTCACACTGCAGTAGCTTTTATCACGGCTCTGCTGTGTTTAGTTGTGCTCCCCTCTGGGTATACAGCTTAAGGTAACACTGGCTTTCACAGCTTTCTGTTTACACCACATAGAGGGACAAATTTAATAACAAATATATCATAAACAAAAGCCATAAAGCCCCCAGAGAGGATCTCTTCCAGCTGTAAACTTTACATATCGTTGTTGCTCTGAATGGGTAAATTGCTGCGTCTAAAACTCAGCCTGCTCCTCCACGTCTGTCTCTTTCTTAGGATGATTACAATTATTTCCCAGCAGGAAAAATTGACACACATGCTGTGTAACTTATTACCTCTACAGACTCTACTAATGGAACTGCAATCAACATTTTCCTGTTGTAATTATGTAAACAAAATAAATCTGTTCTCCAACTGATGCATTACTGTCTGCCTTTCAGCCTCATTTCAGTGAAAACCCAGGAATGAAGAAACACTTTTTTAACATTGACATCTTAAAAGATGCGTTGGATTAATTTAAGCAACAGTGCCTGGACCTGCACCCTTAAAATGTTCCTCAGTCAAACTGAAAACCATTATTTCTGCAAAAGTTGTGACTGGAATAAAAAGACAAGGCTTTTAACAGCGACTTTGGCTCTAATGAGACACGCATTTCATAATATTAAAAGACTTTTAAACATAAATGATTTTCATTTTGATTTATTAGAGTGATCAGCCACGAAAAGGTGAAAATATTTTGTAAGGACTAAAAAAACAAAGATATTCAGTGTTGTCAGTTCCTGTTTTATTTCTTTATGGAAAAAAACATATATATGTATTGTGCTTAATCACAGTCATTTTATATCCATGTAAAAATCAAATGTGACATACATTCACATCTGGTTCTGCACTCAGAAAACGTGGTTGGCAACATCTCTATGCTACACATTGTGAAACCCAACATTTCAGTGTGGAACCCTAGAATTACTTGCGATGCTCCTGTTGAAGTCATACATAATGCATTAGACTGAACTTAATTAGTGCTTCTCTAGTCAGCGCTTTAATAATCACAGTCTCATTCGTATTCACCCAGTAAATTGTCACAAACACTTTTGCATTCATGCTGACGTTGAACTCGCAACAGGCTAATTACCAGAAAACTGCTCCTCCCTCTTCACAGCGCAGCTTCACAACAGACTTTAAGCTCAGCTGTCGACTCCTGGACAAACCAAGCCGCTTCATGAACTTTGATGAAATGGGCTACTTTATTTTCATTTCACATTCTTACTTTCTCCTGCGATTGTTGTTGGCCAACACCTATTCCTCCAAAAACTTTCAAAAGGGGAATATAATTTTTAACAAACATTCCTACAACTGTCTTATGTGTTTAAACAATTCACTAAAACTTGAGTTTTTGTGAAGTAACAGTTTAACCCATGATACCTTTGTGAGCATCAGTATATTGTTTAGAAATAGAAATATACTATATACATGTGCCAAGTATATAATGTAATTACATGTAAACATGAGTTCACAGGTGGTAATAAGTTATATTTGAAAACATTTCAAATGACATTATATTTTACATGTAAAGATAAACACAAGTTTTACGTGTTGAAATTATTTTGGATTTTTTTATGGTTTAATAAAATGTGAAAATTGTTTCTGACAGATGTGACATGCAAAAATTATAGTGCAGTAACTTGTTAATATCTTCTACATGTCAAATAATGAACCAAATTTGTTTTGTTTCCCATGTAGTTACCTACATGGGAAACAAGTTTTATCAGGCAACTACATGGGAAACAAAACAATATTTCAACATGTGAATAAACACTTTACATGAGATTAACTTTCAAATATGGAAACTGTGACATGTGAAACATTTCACCATGTTTCACATGCAGAAATGATCATGTGTAATAATATGCAACACATGGAAAAACCTTCAACATGTGAAATGTTTTCCTGCATGTTTTGTGGTTTTAAATATGTTCACTTGTGTAACATACAATTCTTGGATGATGCGTCTCTGTCTCTGCCATCCCAATTACATAACACAAAATGGCACCAATATCCATTATAAATAAACTCATACAACCCATGCAGTCCAACAACACCCATGTAAAACTGATCTGCCTGCTGCTGATACCTCAGGGGAGTGTGTGTGTGTGTGTGTGTGTGTGTGTGTGTGTGTGTGTGTGTGTGTGTGTGTGTGTGTGTGCATGTGTGTGTGTTCAAACTAATTAGGATGTGGGCTGGATGTGAGATAAGCCTTGCAGGCTGACAGGTGGATCATTGCTGCATGTAATGACCTAAAAGTTGAGGTTGGGGTCTGAGCTGACTTTATCTGTCTGCGCTGCATTAGTCCCCAGGGACCAAAATAACTCTTTCAACCGCTGATGCCTGAACATGACAGTGATGACAGAAAAAAAGTTGGATTATTTCATGAAGCATGCGGCGTGTCGTTAGCAGGGTGGGATTTAATGCATGCCCCTTCAGAGACTGCAACACCGCTGAGCTGAATCAGAAACATAAGGCTTCTCCTCTGTAGCGACATCTTGACATGTAGCTATCAGCAGACCAACCAATAGTTATTTTCAACAACTCATATTTACAGCCTCAAGTCAAGCTGACTTCTCACAGCGAGAGCGGCTGGGTGGAACATATGAAGAGGAAAAACAAGAAATTCTGCTCAACAATCACTTTGGAGAGAACTAAAGGAGACTCAAACTGTTTAGCCAAATGCTAATGGTTTGTTTTACTGAATTGGATTTACTGACAGGAGAGCAACTGGAAATGATGACGGACATGTTGAAGTTTGGGATGATTGAGTTTATCCTCACAGTCCTGCACAGCTGGTCCTTAAGTGTTAAGTGTTTTTTATACACATAGTTTATTTATAAAATTACAACAACTTTAATTCAACTTAACATTTAACTTATTAAGTAATCATGTGTTTTGACATTTTTTGTTTTATGGTATGGTAAACCACTTCTGAACATTTTTCTTTTGAATTTAATTTTACATATATTCTTCTTTCGTGTATGAATTATTGAAAGTTATGATAAAAAAATAAATTCAGTTTCCAAAATCAAAAGGCTGTGCTTTCAAACTATTTATCCCGTTTGGCTTTGTTTATAAATTGTGAATTTATCAAGTTTTTGATTCCAGTTTCTCGTTGCTTAATATCACATTTATTTAGTAACAATGAAGTTATTGAAAAGGAAAAAAGTTACAGCTGCCTTCACTGTTTTTGAATTGTGCTGTTTATGATTGAATATTGTAAAACATTTATAAGTTTTTGCTTTTAGCTTTGTTAAAGTTTTAGTAACTCGTAAAGGTCGTATTAATTTCCATATCAGAAATATTGTAAAATGTCCAGAAATATTGTAAAATGTCCAGAAATATTGTAAAATGTGTAAGAAAGGAACAAAGGAGGATGAAGGCACAAAGTTTCTGCAAAGTCATTATAGCAAGGCAGGTAATTTTATCTGTGTAGAAAACAACAAGGCAATTCAAAGTGCTTTACACGATTAGGAGGAAATAAAACAACAAACAATCTCTAAACATTACATTGTATTAGCAAGGTAAGGGAAAACATGGCATGTTGAATGGTGAGCTACTCTTTATCATGCTGCAGTCGTTATTAATCAAAGTCAGCTCTAAATGGGTATTTAGCCTTGACTTAAATGAACTCAGTATTTCTGCAGCTTTAAAAACAGAAACTGAAAACTGCTTTTTCATGATCAGTTCTGATTCTGGGTTTGCAAAATAGACCTGAGTGGTCCAGAGTGGTCTGCAGGTATTTTAAGCATTTTCAGCTTTTATGTTTATTATGTGTGAAAAGTCAGCAAAGTTCAACAACTCCTGGTCAAATTGAGGAACACCTTGACGCTGCTGATGTAACCAGGTAGCTCCATTTAAAAACGAGACGCAACCACAAAGTTCAAGATCACACAGCAAGAGTTGTTATAATTCCAGTTTATTCTAATTGATGCGTTTTATAAAAGGAGGGCAACCTCTACAGTCAAAGCTTAGATTCTTAAAACATACCATAAATAATTGCCCTTTATTCATAAATGTTTGAACATTTTCTGACTTTTAAACTTGCCAAGAAACTACAAAGGAAAAAATGCACACATTGATCAACATGCTCTCTGATGTTTGCATTATTGAGGAAGAAAACTCATTAAATCACCATATTCAGCATATTCAAAGCCTTTTGTCTTTAAAGCCCTTGGAGTTATCTTGGAGCTCTTTTCAAAGGAGAGGAGGGTATTGAACTGTTTTAGACCAGAGTGACAAAAGACCTTGTTAAAATGACAAAGAACAAGGTTGCGTCGGACAGACCACCGAGTGGCAACGGAGGAACCGAGAAAGCAGCAGAATACTAATTTGTTCTTGCACATCCAGTGAGGGAGAAGACAGCAGGGGATGTCAGGCAAAGTCCTGAGCTTTTTCTTCGATAGCAAAAAAATAAAATTAAAATAAGACCTTTTCTATGTGGTACCGAATCCAACCAGAGCACAGATAACATCTGAAAGGTCTTTTTTTGTTTTAGCAGCTAAAAACCAAACCGTTACATGGTGATAACTAAACTCTGCTGTGTTCTTCTTTGCAGGTTTACGGAGTTCTTGGAGCCCTTTGAGAGAGTCATCCAACCGGAGGAGCTTTGGCTCTACAGGAATCCTCTGGTTGAGTCGGACCACATTCCTAAAAGAGTCATGTTTGTAAGTACATTAAACATCTCAAAAGAAATACGAGTCTTTCTCTGAATTACTCTAATTGTTTTGATGATTGGATATTATAACACTCAGCATCTATTTATTAATGGTGCTCAGAGACTGACTTTCATTTCAAGAGTTAGTGTGTTTGTTTACCACATGCAGTGAGGGAACTATTCCCACAGCACTTATCTTTCTTTTAATTGGTAATGAAAGTATTTTCACAGTTTTAATGCACTCAGATCAGGCCCAAACATCTGGGTGCAGTGAGGAACTGGGATATTCAGAGACACATAGAGACAATTACAAAGTCAGTCTTCTACCGCCTGAAGGAAAGGACAGACCGTCTGACAACGCAACGCAAACACTCAAAATGGCAGCAGGTCAAATGCATGATGGTTCAAAGTCACAATCTTTTATTCAGACACTGTTTTCCAGGATTTCCTTGCCTTTATCTCTGTCTCCACTGCAGTCAGTGTTACTGCCCATGCTGAAGATAATCAACCCCACATCATGACACTGCCACCACCATGGTTCATGACTTCAATAGTGTGTTAAGAGACAGACAGACAGAACATTCATCCAGTAGTTCAAAAGCACAATAAGAATTGCAGTGCATTGTGTTATTTTTCCAGAAACCAGCAGTTTGTAGACCTAAAAGTTACTGTTTTGGTCCTGGGCAAGTTTTACCATTTCCATTCAAAGATTCTTCCACTTGAGCTGAAGATCTCTGCAGCTCCTGCAAAGGCCTCAGTGGCCTCAAACTGCTGCTTTGATTAATGCTATAATTTATGAGGCTTATAAAAAGCCATCCTATATGTTAACAAACAAGAGAGACTTCCAACTGTTCCCTCAGCTTCTTTGTGTGCTCGTCTAGTTTTCTGCCAGTCATTGTGGCATTGCATGAAATGTTTAGTTTTAGTCAGACACTCCGTTTTCCCCAGTGAAGTGAATTTGTAACAGCTGGCAAAAATGCCTGCAGGCAACAAGCCGCTGTGTGTTTTCAGTTTTGTGGATTCTAACGGTTTTCTTCCTCTGTTCAAGTGAAAATGTCTATTTAAATGTGATGTTGGATATTTTAGCTCTTCTGAAGGAACTGTCTGGTTGTGCTGGATTTTACCTGATATTGTGCTAAAATAAAAAAAATAAAAAATAAAAAAATGTAAAACAACCATCCAAGTGCATATTTCATTTCATTCATTGTGATCTGTTTGACTTTGAGCCTCTTGGATCCCTGAACTCCTCACTCTTCGCTCACATGACGCGTTTAAACTGCTGAGGTGACAGGAAGTCATGTCAAGCAGACATATGACAGCTTAGTATTTAAAATACTAAACTCTACATTAAATAAAGGATGTTTAGCAGTGAGGATCTAGTATTTGCATGTTTTCTCCATATCTGGAAGCGTTTCTGCCAGATCAACCAGCATCGCGTGAGTAAAGAGGTCAAAGCATAATTACAATCCGTTTTGTGGAGCTCAAAGTGACTAATTACTAGATAGACTTGATGGGTAATGTTGTAAGCATTTTAAAATGCATTAGTCATTTATAGTTCTGGCAGCCAGTCCAGAAACATGAGTGCCAAATTCTGCAAGCTGACAATTGATCTGGAGAGCTCAAAGGGCCTCAGTGCAAACGCTCTGCTCCATTATTCTGTTTCCCTTTGAGCCTTAAAGGAATATTGACAGATTGTATTAGCTGGGGCATCAATAAATCTTTGAGAAAGACATTTCTATCAATTGGGCTTTGAGAGAGAAAGTCCCTTATTCCCCGGCTGCGTGTCTTCTGGGAAAATAATCCATCCTGCCAGACATTTTCTAGTACTTCCACTCTGACAGCAGCCCTGAAGGTCTGGAGAAGTGATCTGGCTGTTCCTATGAGTGCATGGATAAGATTTACATGATGCTACAGTATGGCTCACTGCGACCTTTATTAGAATGAATGTTGCAGAAGCTGGAGGTCGGCTGCAGGTGCCACTCCTGCATATTCCATGTGTGAGAAGTGGCAGGAGGTTTTTCGTTTAATCCTGTAAATACATGCAACACTGCAGGAATATTTTAGCCATTATGTTGCTTTTAAATGTTGTAAACAATTAGTGAATATAGAAATCCTAATATTTCTGCTGAACACATAACGATCACTACCAATGGAAACCTCTGCAATACTAATGAGATTTAATTACTGCTTCACTAGTGGATTTAATAAACTTACATTTAGCTATAAGGTCACATTGTTTCAAATAAACACCAACTGTATTTTTCAGTCGGTGTCAATAAAGATTTACTGCGGGGCGACTGTGGCTGTAGTGTAGAGTGATCGTCTTGTGTTTGGAAGGTTGTAGGTTCGATTCCAGCTTCCTCCTGTCGATGTGCCTCTGGGCAAGGCACTGCCTGAGATCTGCGTATCGGTGCATAAATGTGACTCTCGTCCAAATGACTGGAAAAGCGCCATATAAATTCAGTCCATTTCACACACACTCTGACCTCGGGAGAATTTAGAAAGACCAATTAACCTTTGGGAGGAAGCTGGAGTACCCGGAGAGAACCCACACATGCACAGGGAGAACATGCAGAACGTGCAGAAAGATGAGGAAAACACGCCAATGTCATCGTTCATCATAGTTACTGTACTTGGTTGTAATTTCCACTGCAGTTTCTGTGTTAAAGCCATGAAGATTTGGAGAATCCAATCTCTAAATCAGTTGTTGCTTAGGGCAGAAATATAAAACAATTTCATCCTGGATTTAATTAATACATTCTGTGGCAACAGTTATTACCTCTGGGCAGAGGGAGCTCAAATCTCCTATCAAATTAGACAGAAACTCTCTGAGCATTGCTTGGAAGACCCAGTGAACAATCAAACAAGTTGTTGGGCTTTTCAGTTTGACAGGTTCAGGTCACAAGTTAATGCAGGAGTGTTTTTGTGTTTAACAGATCCCCTGGGCCTCTAATATCACGAAAATTATTACCATTTTGTTTCTGTGTCTTATTTCCTTACAGGCAATTTCCTTCCTTACCCCGCTGGCAGTGATATTCGTGGTGAAGATAATTCAGAGAACGGACAAGACGGAGATCAAGGAGGCTTGTTTAGGTGCGAGAAAATCTTCCCTTCAGTTCTCATAATTAAAGTGCTGAAAATGTTTTTCTTTTTGACGATTGGATGACAACAAAATGTTTTTCCTAAATGCATTTCTTGCTAAATTTACTTGAAATTTAAAAGCCTTGGAATGTGAATAATTTGGCCTGTAATTGTAACTTTTATTAT
Organism: Poeciliopsis gracilis; assembly: GCA_911649635.1. Lineage (NCBI taxonomy): Eukaryota > Metazoa > Chordata > Actinopteri > Cyprinodontiformes > Poeciliidae > Poeciliopsis > Poeciliopsis gracilis. Next base: position 8,069,948 of record CAJVRI010001154.1, read on the forward strand.
CCAAAAGTTTCTGCCTACCCTATATTAGATTTTCGATGCTTGAGCAAGAACAAATTTTGTTAGCATTTCTTTCAGCTCAATATCTTTTTCCTTCCTGTGCCTGAAGCAATCGAGCCAAATATAAGGAGTTCATTAGGCTTAATGGTGCTGATCTTTAAACTCTGTGACCTCTTGTGTCTGTCAATATGCCACCATGAATATTGTTCTTAGTCAAGTATTATCAATTTAAAGCATCTTCTTTCGTTCTCTATCAGAACCCAGTGGTTTCACACACACACACACACACACACACACACACACACACACACACACACACACACACACACACACACACACACACACACACACATTTTTTCCTACTTTCCCTTGAGGTCGAGTGCCAGAGAAAGGCATCGGCGCTGCAAGCCATTAAGAAAGTTTAACACAAATCCAATTAAAGAGAAACACAGTGATGAATCAGGTGGAAAGCGAGAGGCTCAGTGCAGCAGAGATTACATTGCAGTGGAGAATTTAACGAGCCCCTCGCCGCCTGCAGAGAAGGACTTCTACTAACCGGTTTACAAAACACTGGAACTCAAAGAATTAAAGGGAGGAAGACCATCCTGCATTTTATGACAGATGTCAGACAGATCTGAGTTCTGAGGATGGCATTAAGAAACTATCTATTATGAGACAGAGAAATATTCAATTAATTGTTCGGGTTGGTGTAAAGTTGTTTATTTTTAAAACACTGACAGGGATATTAAATTTTTCATGTCAGCTTTCACATTGCAGTTCCAAATGCGTCGCTTTGGAAAGCTTCCCCCAGGGCTCTCGACTTCAGAAACGCAAATAAGATTACAGGACATAATTAGGTTTAAATAGATTATGCTTGGTAAGTTTATGCTCTTTACTTTTGCTGATAAATGGGCATATATTATGGGGTACATTGCTTTCTGCCACGCTCAGTATTCTACTTCGGGGCAGAAAGGAAAACGTTTTGAAAAGTCGTCTAATAATCTTTTATCATTCCAGAAGTCACGCTGCTTAATTACGTGATTATCTCTGAGTCAGAATATAATGGAGCCATCTGAGGGTCATATTTCCCACCAGACGACTCACTGAGAATGAGTCAAAGATGATAACCGATCGCTTGCTTTAATTGTGATGATAACGTTAAAACACTGTTTTTCATGCTGGTAATGTGATCTCAGAGCATGAAGCGATGTCACTGTTCAGTTTATGTGGGGAGGATTTGGGGTCTTTTCAGTTCTACAACTTTATTTTTATAAAGCCTTTTTTGATTTACATATTCTTCATTCATTCAGACAATATCAGGCATTTTCCCTTTTTTTCTTTTTGATAGATCAGGAAAAATGGAGCAGTGTAAGGACTCAGAGGTTTTCCAGGTTTGAAATTGTGGCGGCTGGATGACTGGATCAGAACATTTCCCCAATGCAGCTCTAGTGGGATGTAGCAAGTCTCCAGAGGTCAAAGTTCACCAGAAGTGGTTCATGGAGGGAACAGCAGTGAACAGACAGCCAAGGATGACTGATGCTGCTCCATTCAGTGTATCAGTCAGTCCTGGAAGCACTGCTGAACCAGATAGAAGGGAGGACATAGGATGTGATTAATGCAATAGTTCCCAAAAGTTCCCACTGTGATTTTAAAATATAATGCCGCTCTACCCAGGGGCATCCTGATCAGAAGCCTGGAACAGATTATCTGACTCCTCCATCCAGCAGCTCTCCACTGAGCTCAGAGTGAAAGTAAAAGCCTGATGAGACTCAATCGCTGTGAATGTTGGAGAAAAGCTGAGTGAAACCTGAATGCTGCTGAGAAGAATAGCAAACCCTCATCATGCTCACCTGCAGACCGACTGAAAGCACCTGACAGCAAGAAAATGTTTGCACTGTTAATTAGATGCTTCAGGCAAACTGTAAACGTTACTATGATTGCAAAGACAATGACAAAATATGAAAAGTAAAAAATGTCCTGCCATGGACTAATGAGGAAAATATGACAAATTTGCTGACATGGAATATTTAGTTTTTCATTAAAACAAAGCATGGATGGATGGACTGACTCAGTCGACTCAAGGGCAACTGAACACAATCTGAATGTGACACAGATCATTTTCTCAGGCAGATTAATGAAGTTGGAAAACATTGTGAAGATGAATGCAGCAGATGTTCGGATGTCTGGCTTCATGAACGAGCCAATTACTCCAGCTTCTCCTCAACTCTGTTATTTCCAGACAGTTAAAAAAAGCTTTGGGACCATGAAGCAATTTAGGAGGATTCATTTTTAGTTTAAAACTATTGAAGTACTGCATGGTTCTCAGTCAGCAGGATGAAACCAAGTCCACAGACTGTCAAACGCTCACATGACCAGCAGATCCAATAACGTCCGCAGCACTGCAACCATGAAGGAAACTGTTTTGTCAGGTTAATTGTAACTACTATTAGTTTTGTTCAGAAAAAGTCCCCAATGCATTATAGTGCAATAGAAAGTAACTGAAAGCTGGATATTTGCAAAGTCACTTAAAAAAAGAGAAAATCATCAGAACTCATTTGAATAAATATCAATGAACTCTTGGATTTACTCTGACAGGATGAACTAAAGTCCACTGGGAGTGACCTGTAGGGCCAGGTGCTCTCCTCTAATTATGAGACCCGCTGGTCTCCTTTATAGATAATTAAGTGAAATTCAGTTTCAGTGCAACTCTGACCTGTCTTAGCCAGCATTACATTTCCTCTCTCCCATCACAATGACCCATTTATTTCTTTCACAGTCAGATTTGGCCTGTGGCAATCCGCTTCTTCAGGGAATCCCCTCAATGTTTTCTCTCTTGCAAGCTGCATGGATTGTAATGTAGCGCAGGAGTTTAATGCTTTATTGCCTTAAAATCCATGTTTACAATGACTGAATAATGATTTGTTTAAAATAGGACACTCTCCTACTTTGTAATTTGCCATTCTCTAAATGTTTGAGCTGCAATAAGAGTTTTGTAACTTTTCAGATGTTCCATCCAACATGAATTTATTGTAATGAAATATTAATAGACCTACTTTTAGAGAAATGGTCACACTTGCTGTTGTTAAATGTAATAATTTTACATTTTAAATATCCTGGAAGCAACAGTGTATAGTTTGTCACAACTATTTAATTTTGCCATTGTGCTTATTTAATACGTTTGTCTCAGAGTTGAAGGAGAGTTTTCTTTCTTCTACACGATCTCTGAGCCGTTAGCCAAGTTTACTTCCAACCAGACCAGAGTGACAAGATTCAGAGTCGTCTGCCTTCGATGGGGATTTGTTGCACAGAGAGACAGAAATACTTTGAACATAAAGAAGATAAACATCCCAAGCAAGAGAACAAAGTGTTTTTTTTAAATGACAGAGTGATGAGATTTCATGATCTGATAGAAACCTATTTAGATTTGATGCAGTGCCCTAAAAAAGTTGATGCAAACAGGTGAGAAAGTTTGTGCAGAGCTATGTGGGGTGAAGATCACACACATCACACACAGAGTGATGAACCAATAGAGGAAATCTGACACCACAGAAATCTCAAGCTGCTTTTCTTGTGATAATGAGTCGATGCGTCTCCTTTTCACAAGGTATCGACTTTTTGTGTTTTCTTTAAACAAGACGGATGAATTTGTTATCTCAAGGAACACTCTTTGTTTCTTTAACAATATCAGACAATTTTGGAGAACAGATGGGTGTTTGTTAATTAGATTTCAACTGACAATATCTGTGGGAATGTTAGAGGAGATTCATAACTGAGAATGAAAACAAGGCATAAATGTGATGCTTTCTTTGAAGCATGTGGATTATTAGTGCTGGCTATAACCATTAAGAGGAGACAATTTTGTTCACTCATTATATTTTCCTCAGTTATTACCAGTGAAGCAAGCCATTTATGCCAAGACAAAAAAAACCCCAAAAAACTAAATAATAATGACAAAGTTTGGTTTGATTTCTGCAGGCTTGGACTCTGAACTTCTAAATGATTGGATCTGATTTTACCTAAGTGAAAAATTTGGCCATTATGTTTGTACAAAGTGTGAAAAACTGACCAGAACTTGTATAAACCTGTGACTGAGGTTTGTACAACTACATAACTCTCAATAATGAGGCTATGATTTGTTTTAATATTTCTCCTGTCTTTCCTCAGCTGTGTCCTTGGCACTCGCATTAAATGGGGTTTTCACAAATACCATCAAGCTGATTGTTGGCAGGTATGCTGAACAAATCATTTCCCGGCGCCGTCAGTAGCTGCTTTTCATCCACAATATGATAATAACATGAAAACTGTAATATTTCAGACCAAGGCCAGATTACTTCCAGCGCTGTTTCCCAGATGGTCAGATGAATGCAAAGATGATGTGCACCGGCGAGCCAGAGATGGTGTCTGAAGGACGTAAAAGCTTCCCCAGCAGCCATTCCTCCTGTGAGTAAAGAAATCACTGCTGGCAACTGCAAAACAATATGCAACCGTATCACAGCTCTAACGCCACCTTATTAAAACTGTGAACAGCAGCGATTCAGTGAGCTAATAAGAAATGCTGCCGTGCTGACAGATTGTGCTCAAGATATTTTTTTATTGTTGCCAAGGATGTAATATGCAGACCCTGAGGAAGCAAGTCATGAATGAGTCCAGCATATTTCACTCCTGACATATGTGACAGATGATAACACGCTCAGTGCTTCACCTTCATCTGACTTCCTGCTGTGCTCAGCTACATGAAGCAGGGAGGACTGCTGGCCATTTTGGGCCAAACAACATAGCAAACCGTTCCACCTCAGCTCAATAATTCACGTTTCTTCTGGAGTAAAGGAGACGACTGGAAAAAGGTTCACTTGCATTGTTTGATGGAGTCCATGCAGATGGTGCAGAGTGCATGGACACCATGTTGTGTATTACAGTGTTGTTTTGGGTTTACTCAGATTCGCACATATAACTTGAAATATGACATTGAAATGTTGAATTGAAATCAACACGCTTTTCTGAACTATTTAGTGTTTTTGGGTTTGGTGTGTATAATGTGAACAAACCTCGTCAGCTACACTCCTGCAATATTGTTCCCCATCTAAATGCATTTAAACTTAAAAATGACATAATCCAAATATCTTGTCCCCAATCCAGCACCAGTCTTCACGGATCCTGTTACCTAGCAACGGATATGGCCCTAAACACAAACTGATAAAAATGGAGCTCAAGATCTTGGTTTTTTAAATTTGATACTCTCGAGGCAACATCAGATTTATTGTCATCTCAGAGACAAACCAGACAAAATGACTATTTAATCTACAATCTTATCAAAAATATCAAGTACTGCTGGATCGGAATGGTTTATTTACTACCTGATTAGCAGCGGAATTGTTTTAGCTGTTTAAACTCAAACATAAACAGAATGATTTGTATCTTTACTTTGAAGCCTTTTCCATTAATATTACATGTGTAAAGAGCTCCGCTGCTGTTCTGCCTGTTTTGAACAATGAAAATAAATCTTTAGAGAAAGAAATCTCCCGGTTTGCTGTCTTTACTGTGACAGACTGATTTTTAACTGGAGTAGTTTGTTTTGTCCATGCTCATCCACAGATAACAGAACAATCGGGCAGAACATTCAGGTAGAAAGAAGTTTGCTTTTGCTGCATGATTTGTGATTTGCTGGCATCACGGTTTGGGCGTGACGGCTTTAAAGCTCTTCACAGCAGCATCAGATCAAACATGTGGAACAATAACACACCCAGACATCAGATGCCTTACCATTTGGAGTTTTGATTGAGTTTTAAAGCCCTTTCAGTCAGATTTCATGTTAAAGGTAAAGTCCTCTATAGGCATGGAAGGCTTTGAGGCGCTCAGTGGCTCAGAAACAGCAGACAGAGACGACACTCTGCAGGTCTGTGTCTGGATTAGAGTCTGAGCAACAAGTTGAAAATCACAGAGATCACATCTACAGAACAAACGTAATTCCATTTATTCCCCAAAGAGATTTAAAAAGGTACAAGGAGCACATGAAAAACCTGACTGTAGTTTGAATGTTTGCAGCTCAGCATTAAGATTCAAGGATGTTTTTATTTTTCCTGGCTCTTTGTTTATTTAACAGGTTTTAATATTATTGCTTTATTTTGTCTTTGCTATATTATAGAGAATGGCTTACATAAACAAAATTTTACTTAGAAAATATTTAATTCAGGATTACATTTCTTATTAAACCCTGAATTGAACCACTTAGTTTTATGCAATGACATTTTCATTTTAAGAGCTTTTTTTTAAATCACCTATTTAATACTTAAAATATAGTTTGTTTTTAATAGGAGCTATGATTGTTTAATTTACTTTTAACTATATGAGCGTCTATCTTCTGCTTTTTTGGTTTGTTTTTTGTTTTATGTGCATCACCAGACATTTTATAAAGTTATCAATAATAGATACAGAACCTTTAGACATGTATGAGAAGCTGCAGTCCTGATAGCTTTTAAACGCCGGCGCTGTTTCCACTCCATTTGATAGTCTTGAAGGTTTCTCCCTTGTTCTTGATTAGATTCCCCCACCTCTCTGAAGCGAGCTAAATAACAGGAATTCATTGTGGCATTCTCCTAAAAGAGAAAAACAAACCAATAAATACCACTAAACCCACTGCACCCTGCAAACAGCACCGAGCACAAACAGGTCCTGAAGCACGCCTCACATCCCATTCATAATCATTTCACCATTTCCCTTTAAAAACCCAACTGATGTCACTGCTGGATAGACTCTAGTAAAAAATGTCATCTTTAGCATTAGCATACTGTTTAATGTTTGACCAGATTATTTTTCTGAATCCGCCTCCTTCATAGATTAGTAGCATCTGTAGCATCATATTAGTTCCAAGAGATAATTCAGGTCTCCTCTTTTTGTTTCTGACAGTTAGGACGCACAACAAAGTGGTTTTAATCTAACGCTAATACATATTTTCTGTTGACTCTTTATGTGCTATTAGGAGGATCAGCCTCAGGCACTAAGTGGTCGTTTAATATGCAGCTTTTCTGGTGGGAGTTAGCAAAGATATCTCACAGGTCATGATAAAGGTCAAAGGTCAGAGCAGCAGGGAGAGGATGGCAGAGACCACGGGATGGAAAGCATGATAATGCACTTAGTTTAGTTTCTCAGTCTTTAGAGTGGCATTAAAACTGACAGCTTTGTCACAAAGTTACACATTAGAAAAGAATATGAAGTAATCTTAGTCTTTTGAGCTTCATCAAAATTTGTGAATTTTACAAAAATGATTCACTTTTTTGCATCATGGCAGTTTGGTTCTCATTATGGAGATGCAGAGACAGGAAGACAGGTAAAGGTGATACCTTCACCTTCACTTGAAATCTCAAAACAAACATTTTATTTGTAAAAAAAATATAATAATAAAATAAAAAAAGGTGCAATGTGAATCACCTCTGATTATTCTTCTTTTCTGAATTTGTTCTTCATCTCTCAGGGAGTTTGTTTGATTTATTATCAACATGTTTTATGCTGTTGTTCTTCTCTGCTGCCTCTGGAGGACCATCCTGTAGTCGTTCGTAGATTCGCCTCATTACGTTGCTCATTCACTTAGATAATTATACAAATTTCACATGTAGAAGCTTGTTTATGGGTTTCCTTTATGCAACGTGAGAGCAGGATGGATACTTGATGTCCCCACTCGAGCGTAATGCATCCCAAGTGTTTGACTAATCCTCCTGATTACTTCCAGTTCTTCTAATTGTTCTGGTAAACATATGGGCTCCGGACGGTTCTGGAATGAAAAGGAAAGAGTTGAACGATGAGCCAGGCTGTTTCTCTCTGTTGTCATGTTGCATTTTCTTCCCGTTCTTCCATCCATCTTTGATTATTCAGGGATGCAGTGGTCTGCTGCCGACTCCACACTTTCAATAAACTCTTCACTTTATTTTCTCTTACAGTTACACACCTCACTTGATAAAAAATAAACTTTTTCATGTTTTGGTTTTTAACTGAAACGCATTGCATGTTAGTCAAAGAAGCACAGAGAGTATGGTGTAATAGTATGCTAGCATCTGCAGCTGTAATACATTTTCATGTTTTATTCCAGTTTTGAAAAAATAAATTCTGCAAAGGTTCTTTTGAAAACTGGCTGTTTTGAGCTTTGTTATAAAGTTACTCCATCAAAAATGTACCTGGTTGTTTTTGTTCTTTTGGGCATGTTTGAGAAATACTTGAGTCTCCACGGCAACCATTTAGGTGTGAAAAACAGCTGGGTGGACATAGCTCCGCCTCTGAGGCACAGCTCCTTCCCTGCGACTTCTCCACTCAGCTCCTTCAGACTAGCCAGTCACGATTAGCAAACAGCTGGTGGAACTTTTTATCAGCTACTTCTCAGTGAAACAGAAGTATTAATGTTACGAGGATTTCCTGAAGGTGGAGTTTCAGAAAGAGCAGAAGTTTTAAAGACACTTTCACAATATGAAGGAGTTAAATTACCTTGAAATTGGGTAATTGAACACCTGGACTTCAAATATGACTTTTGTTAATTGATATCATATATATAAAGCATGTTTCTTTACAATTTAACATGATAGAGTCACTTTATTCTGCAATAAAATGGCACTATGTACGTGAACAATACATAATACTGCCGCATTACAACTTTTACATTTAAAGTAAATTTCTTGATGGAAGTAAAAGTTAAAATGTTCAGTGTGGGACTGAATAGGTTTCCAGGAAAATGTAACTCTGTCCTCCTAAAGGACAAATTAAATTGCCTGAGCTTTGTTTAGAGCCAAAAAGACAAATAGAGTGGGCTGCTGCGAAGTTTGGAATGTGAAGGCGTCACCTGAAAGTGAGATGGATGGGCACTGAGGGATGCTCCGACTCAGGAACGTTAAAGTAAAGGTTAGTCTCTAAAAAACGTCAATTAATCTGTGTGGGTTGTGTGTCGCTTTCTCCAAAATGAAAAGTGTTAATTAACTTTATCTGCAGCAGGATTTCCACTCATAAATTATTCGTTCTGTTATTGCTGCTCTTGAGGATTTCAGTCACATAAACTCCCATTTGGTCGCAGGCTTCAGGAAGACATTACCATTAATAAAAAAAAATGAACTAGTTCCACTACATGCTGAAATGTCCTTGGGCAAGACACAAATTCCCATGTTGCCCCCAGCAATGAGCTGCAGAGAAGTGGATGGATGAAGGCGTGGAAGTGCTACTGAAACAAAGTGATTCATAAATCCTTTATTTTCCTGGAAGAGCAAGATCTGATGATGATGATGATGACGATGATGATGAGGAGGATTAACAAGCCGTTTGCCTTAGCATAAAGCGAGAGAGAAATTCTCCTGTAAAAAGGAGAGATGGACACGTTTGGGTAGATTTTAGCTGAACTGTCTCTTCTATAATTTAGCTTTTAGAGATTTACTGTGCCAGCAATAAAATGTGGATTTTTTTGTGATTACAAGTCTTAATTTGAAAATTAAGGCACCCATTAAGTTTACATTTCACTCTTACTAACTACATCACAAATCATACATGTACTTGTTTCTCTGTGAAGGGTGTGTTCAGGATGTGGAGAGCTGTTTTCCATCATGATTAGCATTTTGCACTGATGTTAAAAGTTTCATCTTGATCTTATCTCACCAAGTTTCCTGTTTGGCCCTCATGGCTCGTGACAAACTGAACAAGTTTGCGTATAAATAATTTTGCAAACCATTTGAGGTTTACATTTGAATGCCTTTTAATTATTTTCAGGAAATTTGGTTCATATAAGAACCAAACTACTTAGATCAAGTAAATCCCTTATCAGATGTCTGAATGATCCTTTCTGGTTCCAATCTGAACAGAGCAGTTTTTATTGGATCAGTTCCCCGAACAGAAGAGCCCTGGAGGCAGTTTGACTTTGTTTCCTTGCTCTCCTCTCTTTTCTGAGAGCTCTTGTTCTGTCATAGGTTCTGCCAGCTTGTTAGTTGAGTGACAAATGTGCTGGCTGTTTGCTTTGCTGCAGCATCAAATCGCTTTGCTTCAGCAGAAACTCAAATGGTTCCACTGTTCAACCTTTAATTCCCACAATTAGACCTCTGCTGTTCCTCTTCTACTTCCCAGCAGATGTTGCTTAATGTGCAGGCCTGCTGTCCGTTCACAGTCATGTAGCACAGAGCTGTGAAATCTCAGTATTGGCTGCCATGCGCAGCGGTGAGCTGCAGGCCAATGTAATTGATTAAATGTTTACAAATCCTTGCGCTTGGCACGGTCTTTAAGATAATTTTATGATTTGCTATGCACACTGATCACACCTTCAGTTAAAATCCTGCAGCCTTAGTTTAGGACCAAAGATCAAACATGATTGCTTCTGTCCTGCTGCTAGATTACCTGCAGTTACAAAAAACACTTTAATGATTTTGAAATGTCTTTCACCAGCATGCATATGACTTTCCATTACTAATACACTGAAACTTGGTCAATGCTTTAACTTTTCTGTAACAAAGCTGTTGATCTGCTGGACGTCGGTCTCTGTCTGCCTTCCAGTTGCGTTCTCTGGACTCGGGTTCACCTCCTTCTACCTGGCCGGAAAGCTGCAGTGCTTCACAGATGGTGGCCGGGGTCGCAGCTGGAGACTTTGTGCCATGGTTCTACCTCTCTACAGCGCCATGATGATTGCACTGTCCAGGACGTGTGACTACAAACACCACTGGCAAGGTGAAGAAAACAACACGGCTTTCATTTTACCTTCACCCATTATAATGTCTGTGCTTAGACTTTACAGCATGTGCAGCCGCGTCGCTGTAAGCTGGATTGTTATTTAAAATTATATCAGTAATTAGATTAATTACAGAGTGATTTTAAGCATGTTCTTTAGAGTTAGTTTGCTTAGTAAAAAAGAAACTGAGTCACTCAGAAAATCAAAATTCTTATTAAGAGTAAAGTTAGGATTTTTATGGATGTGTTACGGCTGAGGGTTTTTGTGAAAACAAGGTCACAGAGTCTGGAAGAAGAGTGACAGAATGACAGAGGTTATAGACAAAAGGAACCACTTGCAAAGGGAGGAGAGGAAAGTGAAACCAGAACAATGAGAACCTGTGGACTTAAAAATGAGGGATGACTGGAGAAGAACATCAGATGCAGGTGATGAAATCAGGTGATTGGGGAAAGCGGTGGGAGGGAGCAAACCGTCAAGGTGAAGAATGATGAATAATTAACATTAAGGAGCTGAAATAAAACTCTGAGAAACTAACAGATGAGAGGGAAGGGAGCAATAGTGAAGCAACAGAACACAGAGTAACAGTAAAGAGATCCAAACAGGACAATTATCTAAGAAACAACGTAAATTAAAAAATCTCCAATGGCAACACATTATTGCCAATATTGGTGAGACATAAAATAATAAACAAGAAATAATCCAAACCCACAGAATGTGACATGAGGAGGAATCCTCACAAAACTGAACAAGTTTTAAAGTGATACACTTTTTAAATATGTCTTCTGGAAAACTAAAAGAATGACCTGAGGGGGACTGGGAGCGAGAATTGCACCAGTGTGTGGTTTTCAGATAGAAAGGAAGTAACATGATGACAGCTCCATCACATTGTGTTAATTAGTTTTAGAAAGCCATATGTTCTTGGCAGCAAACCCAACAGCTCTTTTTACAACCTGCCTTTATTTATTTATAACCAAAACAACACAATTGCAGCATTTACAAGAAAGCCCATCATTTTCTGAATCCTCCCTGGATCTACATCCCCTCCTGCTCGCACTCCGTCGGCTGGAAGTGAGCTGCAATAGAGCAGTCCATTAAATTTGAGGGTCCCCAATCTGCTGCCAGTGTAAACACAAGCTGGGAGCTCCCATTAGCCCAGATGCTACACTGTGCTTGATGAATATTAATACTCTCACCATCACTAAACTAATCTATTAAATCAAGTCACAGTCTGGTAAATCCAGTTGACAGGAATCAGAAGAACGTCCAGACCGCCGGCTCATCCGCTCTGCACATCCTTTCACTGGAAGTTGATGCAATTTCATGTTTCATTCAACTTCTGTTCTACAATGCAGATATTAGGGAAGTTTAATTCAAGTTTGATCTATCTTCGGCAATCCGTGCTTCATATTCATTACAGCAGAGCTATATTTTATGATGTATTATAGTTAAAATGGGGTCAGCTGTAATACCAACCTGTTCAGCCTCTGACAGAGTACCAGCGATGGCCCGGCCCGAGGTGAGAGAGTCAGCTCAACGATTCATGGCTCTGCCTTTCATGTTGCTTTCATCAACCTCTAAACTCGGCAGCGGTGATGAATGTCCACCGAAACATTGCAGCTCATACAGCAATGCCTAATTAACCGGGCCGTTCCACGGCAGCAGGTGTTATTTATCACCACAGTCCTACAGGGGGAAAGGGAATCCCTTCAAACAGGCATCACTCCAGTTAATGCTGCAAGATAACAGATTTTTCACTTTGTTAAAAATCCAATAGGAGATTGGGTTTTGGACCGAAGAGTTGGAGAATTTAGATAACATCCTGGCGTCGGGTCAGCAGATGCTTCTTGAACTTGTTGATTTTTGGCGTAATGAAGCTCCTGAATAGAACGAAAACACAAAAACCCACCAAGTTTCTGCTTTACTACAACTGTTTCTGCAGTTAATCCTCAATTTAACGCAAAAATACTTGAATAATTGCAATTGAAGTTATTATTATTATTATTATTATTATTATTATTATTATTATTATTATTAAATCAGTTGATTTATCATAATTGCAGTGAAAGTCTTATTTTGCATCACACGAGTCACATGGCGTAAACCACGAAAATGACAGGAAGTTGTAGGAGGACGATGGTGCAGCATGTTTTTAACAACTTATTATGTGAAAAAACTTATTCACATGTGATTTTAACTGCAAAAATTGTGTTTTTATGAGATTAGCAGAAGATTTGACAAAGTTTTGAGTATTTCTGTAATGGAGCTGCAGCTCCTGTTGCCTCTGACTGAAGACATGCAGCTTGTTGCAGTAAACGCTGAAGGACTGCAGGGTATGGCAGAAGCACATTCTGCTCTGTCCTTTCTTTCATACAGCTTCACTGTAGCGTCTCCAGTGCAGACAGGAGGCATTTGTTCTCACTTTCTGTGGATGTTTTTCATTTGTGTTTCTGGTGGGAAAAATAATTCAAAATGGCAGAAGAAAAATTTTAATATTGAAAAATAGGTATATGACAATAAGAAAATATCAAGGAGAAATTATTTCTTTTCGTGAACAGTGAGAAAAAAATGATAAATTTTTGTTTCACCAGTATTTATTTCTGTTGAGTGCAAATAAATTAAATAAACTGATTAAGGCACATCTTGCTGTTATGTGGTTGGAGCCATTTCAGGATTGAATTAAATTCTTTGTGGCATATACTCAGCAGGTTGTAAGAAACAGAATACAGTGAATCCTCTGTGATGGTCATGAAGCCTTTGTGAGCTGACTGAGGTTTTGTAATGTGGTCAATTATCCTGCTGGAAGTTGTCATCATCACATGGGCACTAAGTGGTCAGAGATGGTAAAAAGCTTTGAAATTTTCACAGTTGGGGCCTAAAAGGTTGCCAAGAAAATATGTTCACATCATTTCAGCTGCAGCAGCATTTGACACCAGGGAGCTTTCAAGGTGTTTACTTCAAATATTGACCATTTCTTCTGAATCTGACTACTGGAATGAAAGTCATTAAACCAGGCAACAACTTTTCCATTTTGGTTTTGCCCAAACCTGATACCCTCCTGTTATTTAGTTTACTGACTAAACTAAATAACTGCTGCTGTAGCCCAGCTGCTTTACAATTTGAAGTGTTGGATATTTAGGAACTGTCTAAAGTCAAGATGACTTCCTATAGATCAGGGGTTTTTCTGGCTCTGCAGCCATACTCAGTTCAATTTTAGCCAGTCTTTTTTTTCCTGCAACAGGTTGTATAATTGCATTGTATTGCTGCCATGTAAATTGGCTGATTTGCTCCTTGTGTAAACAAGCTTTTGGACCGATGTACCTAATAATGTGGCTGGTCATTGAACATTGTTATTAGCTTGTGATTCCAACACTTGTTAGCCTGAAAAGAGAGCATTAAGAAATCCCTCAGGTTTTCACACCCAAACACAGTTAAGATTGGTTCATTTAATTCCCAGATCTGGATTCTAATTTTAGAGTCTGTTCATGTTCAGCTCACCTAATGTGTTTGTAATCACCTCCCATATGAAACCAGTATTTCTGAAGGCCCCACCAGAGGTACCTGCACCAGAGTTTGAGAACCGTATCATTAAAACGTGTTTGTGTGACTTTGCAGATGCCTTTGTGGGAGGAGTGATCGGGTTGCTGTTTGCTTACATCAGCTACCGCCAGCACTACCCCCCCTTCCTGCACATGGACTGCCACCTGCCTTACGCCAGCCTGGCTGCTGCCAGCAGGGCGCCCCCCCCGGCCCAGGATGACCCGCAGCCCGTCGACAACGCCACCACCCTGCCCATGGAGGGCTTGACCGAGGGGCCAGTATGACTAGTGGCCCTCAGTGAGACAGCCTCCTCAACGCCCACCAAGCCGCTAAACCCGCCTCCCCATTCCTAGACAATGACTGGCTCTGATATACATTCCACTGGACACAACAACAACAAAAAAAACACTTGAACCATTTCCAAACGTTGATAATTTGTCTCGGTGACATGTACTTTTTTTTTATCTTGATTTTGCGCAGCAGCCGTTAAAGTTTATATTTAGATGTAAGAGGAAAGTCAGGATGTGGAACATCTCCTCTGAGAAAGCAGAGAGAACAACATGCTGCAAACCCGGGGAAACGTCGTGTTTATGGCTGTGAGCGATGAGGCAAATATTTCCACTTTCTGCAGAAACCTTTGCCTAATGAGAAGCAGGTTTAATTGTTTTATGCTGCTCTAGATATATTTTTTTGGTGTTGAAGGGTTTGATGTAAACAATCAGTGAGGTAGTCTGAGTTCACAGCAACTAAACCACAAAATTACATTATTACCACAAACAGATTATAACGACGAGACTCAGAAATGACATGGCAGTATCAGAAAAACAGAGTTTTTGTCTGAAAATGCAGACATTCAACTAACCTGCTCTGATTTTAATCATTTTTGGTTGCCCATAGCAACATAATGATAAACATAGATCTGATACATCTGCGCAGAGGCAGTGGTACCCGTCAAAATAAAGTTCAATATTCCATTACTTCCCGCTCTCCAGGGCTCACATGACCTGCACATCCCTGCTCTTCTCATTACCCATCTTCCCTCTCTCTTTCTCTCTGTTTCTCTCTTTCTCTCTGTTTCTCTCTATCCATCTCTCTATCCGTCTCTCTCCAAACCAAATCTTCTTTTTCATACAAGCAGCATTTAACACATGTTCACAGAGGTTGCACAGGGACATGGACCCTCAATGAGTGCAATCAATTACGAGCAGGTGGGAGTGGGCACGCAGAAGTGCGTCTCAATAGGCACAAACTCCAATCTGATCCTGCATTAATCCTCATTAAGTGAGGTCAGCCTCGGCTGCTTATGAGGATATTAGGAGCGGGCGAGGCAGCTCGCTTGGCAAATAGCTTTTAGCTCACTGCCCCCCCTCTACACACACACACACACACACACATAGATGATCCAGCCTTAAGCACAAGCCGGGTGATTTTGACGTATTATTCCTCCATTATTTGTTAACATCCGGAAAGCTTGCTGAAGGAAGATGACACCAAAGATTTAAAGCTTTTTTTCCCTCTTTGGGATGCAGGCTTTGTCAACAGAGATGGCATCTAACAAGATTATTGCCCCCTCCCCAACTTCTCCATATCATTTATAAACCAATTTGTTGCCTCTTGCGGGCTGTTAGAAATGATGGATCACTTTGTTGCCTTGGTTACGGGCTGTTTTTTGACATTGCGGTGACATTGACAGGAAGGTGCAGTCTGAGTTCACCTCTAACCCAGCTTGGACCCAGAACCCGCCTCACAAAACCACAACAAATATCTTCATATTTGCATAATTGTGTTTTCAACCATCATTGCTCCAGTTTATGGCGGCTGTGTTGATTTATTTGTCAACGGAAACTAAAGAAGTCTTATCAAATTTTGCATAATACTGCAGATATAAGACAAAATGTTATTAGGCTTATCAAACTACACCAGAAAAAAAACTTCCATTTGCATATTACAGACAGCATCTGTGTTATTATTTATTCCATGTAGATTTATCTCAAGCTGTAGAAATTTTCTGAAAAAGTTCAGTTGTTTATTAAAGTTGGTGGAAAAAAATTAAAGTCATATAGATTAATCACAAATAGGAACATTTTTGAAAGTTGAATTTCTGTTAATCTTGATACAGAAAAGTCATTTCATGGTAATTGCCGTGGTAACCATAGCGAAAAATACTGATTTGACCAGCAGAGAGGTCCTGACACTAGGAGTAAGACCTGGGTGAGCTGTGAGAGAGTTTCATCTGTGTAACTACAGTAATGGAAAGTTAGGTGGTAGGAAAATGTGTGGTAAAACCATTAGAAAGGTTTAGGGAGCTTCACACTTTACACAGACTTATCCAAGACATGGGATTACCAGCCAGGACTTGTTAAATCAGTTTTCAACAAGAGACAATGTTGAAATTGTGAAAACACTCCAAAGAAAAGTCTTCGAGGTGCAGGAAGAGTTTCAGTCCAGCGTGAAGATTCCTCTGTGGAATCTGAGGAATTTGGATCCCAAATCAACTGTTAGTGTTGGTTTTCTGAGCTTTATGAAGTCCAAAGTCTGTGGTTTACATTGATAAAGCTTTCAGCATAAAACTCCTGCTGGAAAGCTTTCTAGACAGGCTAGTTTTATGTATAAGAAGGATTTAGCTCTTGTCTGCACTGCCAACAGTTTCTGTAGCTGCGTTACGGTAGCATCACTGTGATCCCTGGTGTAGCCAGCAAATCTTTCCCCATAGCAAACCCAAGGAGCATCATGAAATAAGCCAGGATGTGCAGATGACCTGAAAGCTGCTGCCCAGGCAACCACTCAAATCTAACAAATAATCCATTTGTGTTATCAAAGTTTAAATATGAAAATGCTAATTAATCTGGCCTTAGATTAACATGATGGAAAAATCTTTCCAATGCTTTTGTGTTAATAAGAGATCAAAACTATAAATAACTGAGTCAGAGCTGTTAGCGACCTTTTCTCCATTTCTACCTCACCACATGCTGTAGCTGAACCTGCTGTCTCTGAACAGACATGTAATCAAACATTATTGTCTTTCCTTGGTTGTAAAAGTTTGAACCTTCAGTTCTCATTTTACAGCTTTTAAGCTGATAACTACATGTGTACAAAATGACACATAGATTCTAACAAAGTTCACCCAACTGTGGAAAACAGCACACACAAAAAAAACAACAAAATAACACTGGAACAAAAGACAGAAAGCAAAGTTAGTGCAATAAATGTGAACAATTCTTACAAAAAAGGAAGTTTGAGGGAAAATGTCTTTAAAATAAATTAAGGCTTTCAACCTTATGTGCAAAATAAGGAAGCTTTTTCCAGACAGGAGGTGCAAAAATGAGGCAGCTGAGCTCTTGTTGAGTTTTGTGTCTGCAGAGTTTGGTTGGAGGACCTGAAGGCCCGGGAGGAGTGATGCTAGGAGGCACACACACACCGAGGAGTGATGCTAGGAGGCACACACACACTGAGGAGTGATGCTAGGAGGCACACACACACCGAGGAGTGATGCTAGGAGGCACACACACACTGAGGAGTGATGCTGGTTGTTACACACACTGAGGAGTGATGCTAGGAGGCACACACACACACGAGGAGTGATGCTGGTTGTTACACACACTGAGGAGTGATGCTGGTGCTTCTGCTGCTTCTAATTAAAAGTCTTGCTGCTGAGTTTTGGACCAACTCAAGAGACTTTTTATGGATACATGTGAAAAATGCACAACCAGGGAAAGCTTGGACCCTCACTCCATCTTTTCATGTCTCGCTGCAATGAGTTGCTGCTGCTTTTAGGCTGTTTATTAAAACAGTCCCAGTTTTATCTACAAGTCCCAGAAGAGGCTGCAGCTCGACATGACATGTCATCACTCATGGTCGTTTTCACTTCCTGTGTGATTTGTTGTCTGTGGGTGTTTTTAAAATGACTTGTCTAATTTGAAAAGAAATGATTATGATTTATTCATGTCTCATGCTTTCAATATTTATGGGTTTGGGTCGTGAGAATATTATTATATTTGCCCCTTTACTGTAATTTGGGACAGATTGATGGTCCAAATTTGGGACGCTTGTTTTGTGAGTCAAAACAAGCGTGGCTGTTTAAATAATTTCATGCACCTTTTACTACATTAAGGTCTGCTACTATTAAGCCTCTATCACGTATGCAATCCAGCGTTTCACTGCAACTGTGTGTGCAGAAAGGGTTTCCACTCTGATGCAATTTACAAAATGAAACCCAACACAGAAAGAAGAGCAGATTGTAACTTCAATGGCACTTTTACCAACTTCACACTGTTTTCAGCCTGGAGATGTGAAGTTCGGTTCCTTCAGAGGACATCTCCACCGAAAACGTTCTGCCGCAGACGCATCAGTCTGAAATGTGGACTTTGTCAGGCAGTTTGGGGGTTTAGGTGATGCAGTATTTATCGCTGAGAAAAAAAAAAGGGATTCAATCTGTTTGTTTCACTTCATATGATTTGATTCTATTATTTTTGATCAATTCTATGTTCAGCTTTAATTTGGTGCTATACATATTTTTGTAGCAGTGTGTGTCACTTGTTTGAGATGTTGGATGTGTCATTTTGACATGTAAAATCAGTCATTTTCTACAAAAAATGAACAAAAGAACCTTTATTTTACATTATATGCTACCAGTGTTTTTAGCAGTGTACGCTGTGATTTCTCTTTCAGTTGCATTGCCTCTACAATGAAAGGATAAAAGTATCTAAAGCATATTAAAGAATAATTTAAAAGTACTTTATGATGATTATTTGTGTAAAGAAGTGTTTAAAATGGTTTATGGCATGCCGGTTTTATTTGTGAGAAAAGATTTTTCTATGAGTAAGCATGTCAGGCCTTGAGAACTGTGTTTTGCTGTTTGTATACTTTACGTACAATAAAGGACTGCAGATGTGTGAACTTTATCCATAATGCACAGATTTGTTTTTATTATGACTGATGTTTTGCAGAGGAACCCAAGAGCAGAAAGAGTTTCTTCAATAATGAAATGAAAGGAAAACCCAGAGGGGAATCACGCTTGGGGATTTGATAGAGGAATCCAGCAATAAACAGGGAAAACCAGGGAGATTTCCTACAGGCTGATGATAGAGAAGGACAAAGGAATCAGCAGGGACACTGAGGGAAAGAGACTGATCAAAACAACGAGAGCTGAACTGAACTGAGAGGATGAAGCACAGGGAGTCGGACCAGCAGAGCTAAAGGAACTGAATCTACATGCACAAACACAGAACATCAGAAAATGCTCAGGAAATGAAGATAAAGGAATGAACTAAACACACTGCTAGCAAAAATGAGAATAAAAAGAAATGAATGTGACAAGATCTAATGAACATAAATGAACAATAAGATGAAAACACAAACACCAGAGATCATAACAGCAGCTTCCTCCACACTAACAGCTGTTCTTATAGGTTTATGTCCCACTCAGGGATTTGATGATTACTATTTCAGAGATTATGAATAATGCAATTAATATTTAGATTTTCTTCAGCTAAGAAACATTAAACTTCATGAAACGGTCTCTGTCTCTGAAAGTGTAAACTCCTGTTTTACTCACATTTTGTCATTTCCAAATACTGGCACAGGAATTCAGCCAATACTCGGACAAATTCAAAAGAGGAGATAGAGTGCCAGAAATCGGCTTCATGGCAGGAAAAAGTTCCTCCAGTTTGGCCAAAGGTTGTTTGATTTTTGAAAAGCAGCTTTTGGCTGAAACGTTCATCTGAGTCTCAGCTCTTCTGCCTGGCCTCAGCGTTTCCTCTGAGGCTGGCAGGATGCACGACGTCCAGCAGTT
The DNA here is from genome assembly GCA_911649635.1 of Poeciliopsis gracilis. Classification (NCBI taxonomy): domain Eukaryota; kingdom Metazoa; phylum Chordata; class Actinopteri; order Cyprinodontiformes; family Poeciliidae; genus Poeciliopsis; species Poeciliopsis gracilis. The sequence continues at coordinate 8,089,951 of CAJVRI010001154.1, forward strand.
CCTCTGATTCCACAACCAGCTTCTGATCATCACAAATGACTATCTTCATGAAAGATTAAAGGATAATACAGTAAAAAAAAAAACCTCCAGAAACATTTACAGAAGTGGATCTAACTTGTTCGATTAGTTCAGTCCATCAATGCGTCTGATATCATCTTTTCTCGGTGTGAAATGGTGAACTGTTTTTATGACTTGGTCACTTAGAGACAAAATGGATCTATCATTTTTCACCACAGAAATAAGTCAAACATATATTTTAAAATTAAGATCAAATGTTGAAAAAATGTAAATGTTGAGAAACTATTTTAATATCATTTTAATATTCTGCCCAAGCAGTAGCAGGATACTGATGAGCAGAAAGAGAAAATTTATTTGTTATTAAATTTTATTCTAAAGTTACTTCAGTGCAAAACCAAGTGTTTGTGTTACGATATATATGTTTACTTGATAAACATATTTTAGTTGGTAAAAATCAATTTGAATAGAAAATATTATTAGAAACTTACAGCTAAATCATTTATAATCATGTGGCAGCACTATTGCCATGGAGCCAGAAGGTTCTGGGTTTGAATCCAGACACCATCCTGTCACAGTTCAAAGACTGTTTGGTTCATTTGTCTCTTTAATCTTTGTATGTGTGTGTGTGTGTGTGTGTGTGTGTGTGGGTGGTGTGTGTGTGTGTGTGTGTGTGTGTGTGTGTGTGTGTGTGTGTGTGTGTGTGTGTGTGGTGTGTGTGTGTGTGTGTGTGTGTGTGTGGTGTGTTTTCTGTCCTGTGTGTCTCTGTGATGAACTGGCAACCTGCCCAGGGTGAACCCTACCAGTGCCTCCTGCAGATAGTCACCAGCTCCACATGATCCTGCAAAGACTAATAGCTGGATGTTCCAACACCAGTAATCAGTGATGCTGCAGGCCGTCCAATCAGCTCGGCCTGCTGCAGGCGGGAGGATCATACCGGCCAAAAACACCCTCCATACAACCTCTAGAAAAAAAAAAACAACAGATTTTTATTTTATCACATATCCGAGACTAAAGTTCCTCAACTTTAGTTGTTTTTACCTGCGTGAAGACCAGGGCAATTTGTGGGAGTTTCCCTCCAGAGTGCTGCACTCTGCAGGGAAAACAGTGTCAAAGTACATTAAGGATTCAGATAACAGAACAGGAGGAAAATCATCCAAAGACAATTGCACACGGAGGTTCAGACATGAATTATAACCTGTGCTAAAGAACCCAGCAGAATGTGTCACTGAGGTGAAGCAGCTTTTGTTCACCTCCACAGGAGCACATTACCATTAAAAGCAATTACATATTTGTTGTCCTCAGAAGAGAAGAGAAGAGAAGAGAAGCGTTTCCCTCCAGCCGCTCACTGAGACGACTGTTTAATCAACGTCTCATCCCTCAAAGCCTCGTATTGTTTTCCTGTCAGGATCAGAGCTCACCTCTGTATGAGCTCCGCTCTCAGGACTGTGAAATCACCTCTTATCCAATACATCAGCTGTCAACTGGCATTTAATATCATTTAACACTGTCATATATTTTACCTCGCAGAGCAGGAGGTTCAATTACAGTGTTTTCAAAGGGATTTTCAAATGGAGATTCAATTGCCTGTGTTTATGTTAGGCCCAGTTGGGGCCTGGCACCGACATCAGTCATCCTGGGAGAAACGATTCCCTCTGGGTGAATGATGAAGAGAAAGACAGCGTCTTCTTCCATGGAGGTCTGGGAAAGCTTTTCCTAAATTATTTCAGCAGTAAAAACACAAACTGACCCACCTGCTGACCTCATAACTGCCCTCAGGTGCAGAGACGATTCTCTGATTTGCCAGTCAGTCACATGATTTCGTTCTATAAACAGCGTTGGTATAATTCCCCTTTAGCCTCTGTTTGGCTGAGACTTTGAAACCTAAAGTCCTGGAACCTTTTGACTTTTTCACATGACTGGACCTGTCAAAGAAAAGCAAAAATCCAGATCTCAGACTTCTTGATGACCAACAAAACTGATTTTTAAGAAAAACAAACTCACCTGCACAGTCATGAGGAAAAGTAATCTCTGGATTGTTGTCAAAAAAAAGCAACCACTGACACAGCAAAAGATCATCCCTAAAGTGCCTTCTCCAATCATGTTAATGTAACGTTGAAAATAAGGAGAAGAGGTCGACCAATAAAGGAGATTAAATCTGTTCCGGACTCTGGTTGGGTCACACATGCGACTCAAGGATATTTGTTACAAACTTTGTTTTAAATCCCTCCAGAACCAAAGACAAAATGAAAATCTGGAGGACAAAAGGTCTTTGTTAATCCAAAATCGTATTTTTCAGATTAAAATAAATTTAACATTTTATTTGTAAATCAAAGCAGAAGAAGAAAGAGGAAAATCCAAGTTCCTCTGTGTCCAGTAGTATAAAGTTACTAAAATCTCTTTTAACTGAGTTCTGAAACAGTGACTGTTTTTAAATTTTAATATTACATGTTATGCTAATTTTTGAAATTCCTTTGCGTACGTCTACTTTTATACTTTGCTCATGTTTAGAGTGAAGTTGAGTTGAAATAGATTATGGCGGCCATTTTGCTATTGGATGTTTTACTGCAGAGAAGTTTAAAGTTTTCAGCTGTCATCAAGGGTGTTTTCATGTGTTCATTACAAACACATGAAAACACTTTTCTGTCCGTTTCCCTCCATCAGCGTGTGTTTGTGTCGCTGCTCTGTAGCTCAGTCTCATTTCTTTAAAGGTTTCGCTCCACGATGCTAAACAACATTTCTGATAGTCTGAACACGTGTTTGTAGGTTTGCACAATTTTCCACTGAGATGGAAACTGACATTTATAATAGATCAATAGCAATAAGCAGAAAGCAGTAGATGTACCTTTTATGCTCCTGTGAATTCCTCAGGGCGCTGTGCTACTTTGCAGGAAAGAGTGGTTTCTGTCACGTCTGCCTCATTAATACACAAAATAAGATTTCATCAGAGCGCAACAGCGAGTTAGAATCCCAATGAAGATGATAGGAAACTGTTGGTGCACTGATGGATGGGCATACTTTCCTTATTAACTACACTGACCTTGTTCATGTATTCAATATTGATTATTATTACACAGAAATAGGACACAGAAAAAAATCACTCCCTTTATTCCCTTAAAATGAAGCAGACTTTATTAATCATCATGATTTGTTCAACAGAGTTTGGAAACTAATGTTTTACCAACTCTGTGGCTAAACACTGTGACTTTACCGTAATCAATACTAATATGATAACACAAAACCACTTTTTTATTCAGACGTGTGTAAAATGAATCATATTTATTAACAGTGGAAAACGTCTCACATATGGAAGATCCTGTTTGATGCATTTGAAATGTTTCTCATGAGATGGAGAAGCAGCTGTTGAATAACATCCAGCAGCGTCGTCACCAGGCTCTTTTGACCGCCTTGTGTGGCCGAGTATTGATCGGAGAATGCAATTTATTTCAAAATATCAGCGCAAGTAAGTTGAAAAAGCGATCTGATTGGCTGCCCAGAGCCTTATATGAGTTCAATGCATCAACTCATAATATCAGACCTTGCAGCGTGAAGCAGAAATACTCTGCTATCTCTAAAGACAAGCCCACTAGAGTCAAAGTGCTTCACTTGGACTCACAGGAGGAGAGAGTCATTCACTCCTTTATTATTTTTGTGACAGACTTTAAATGCACAATAGCTGCAGGTTTGACCATTTAGATACATTTTGCAGCATTGAGGATCAAAGACAACTCTTAAAAATATACTCATACGTTTTTACTATTTTCTTTACATTTTTTGCTGTGAGAGCATAAATTAAGAGACTGTATTAGAAGAATCCAAGTGAGCTGGAGTCTCTTTTTAGAAGTCATACAAACAATTATAAAATGTGTTTGTGTCTGCTGGGAAATGAACAATAATTTCAGTGGTCATGAATGCATTTCTGGCATAAAACAGAGATTCAACTTTATTTTGTTAAAGTTTTACATAAAGTTCTGGGTAACAGGAACAAAAGGTTTAATAGAAAAGTTGATGCACCTCAGTAAAGCTTCATATGTCACCCCCTGCAGAACAAACGGCCCGGCTCACGCTGATCCAATTTGAAACATTTTCTACTTACAATTTCTGACTGTAAAGTGTGTTTCCCTCCTTTCCTGGTTTCTTCCAATTAAAAATAAGCTTCTTTTAAAATATTGTTCTGGTGGCTGTAACATCAGTTCTATCTGTCATTTATTTTCTCCATGTATTTTACTGTTGACAGAACTCCTACATGTTGTTTCCCCATATTCATCTTCTGCAAGAGGAAAAGACCTGAATGCAGCAACACTGATTCAGCAGCTAATCAGAGTTTGGGAATCTGTCATGCAAGGCTCTGCAAGCATGTTTACCATTATCAGCAGCAAACCTTTCTCTGGAATAAATATTTTAATGCTATCTTGTTTTATATCTGCTACATCAGAGAAAAACTGAGCTGACTCTGATGGAAATATTATGTCATAAAAAAAGGTTAAAGCAACATTTCACAACTCCAAAAAACTCCAAGCAGGAGCTGTGACAGGTCCTGCCAGAGCTTTTCTCATTTTAATCTCATCCCAAGAACTACTTTTATGATTCAAGAGAAAATCATCCCCCAATTCAACCTGCTGTCCCATAAATATCTGTTCATCCCCTCAAGGTTGTAAAAATAAAGTTTGCAGTGGTGACAGATGGGAGCTGAGTTAAGAACTGGGCCACACATGCTCTGGCTCTCCCTTGTGCAATCTAAAGTAAAACTTCAGCAACAACAATACAACTCCTTATCTAAACAGCTAAATACAAAAATATCTAATTATCCTTAACTCTCACCAGCGATCCTCAAATAGAGCATTATTAATAATTTTTTCATTATTATTTTAAAAACTGGGAGCAGAAATCCAGTTTTTTTTATACATTTTTCACTAAATTTGTGCACACCTCTAACTAGTTAGATCAATTTGTTGTAGCTTGTTGCAGGGAAACCATGTTCTTTTCAGCTTAGCGTTAGCTTGCTTTTCCATCCTGAAGCCAGGTTTTCGTCTGTTTTGGGGTTCATCGTTCTGCTGAAACTAATGGGAAAAAAATGTTTAGGATGTTTAGAAACAACAAAGGAAGCACAGAAGCTCAAGCATGTTGAGTGTTCAAGGAAAGGCAGGTTTATTAGCACGGCACATTTCAGCAACAAGGTGATTAAAACATGACAAACAGAAACCGATGTTACATTACAGTAAAATCAAGGATGTTCCAGTTGTTATTACTCAAATGAAACTCGAAATAAATTAGGTTTTAGTCTAGATTTAAATGAATTGAATGTTTCAGCAGTTTTGTAGTTTTCTGGAAGTTTGTTTGATATTAGTGAAGCATGAAAACTCAAAGCTGTTTCTGTATGTTTGGTTCTGAAAATGCAGAGCAGATCAGACTGAGGTGCGGGAGGTCAGCAGGTCATTGATGGTTCATTTGTCTCTTTAATCTGCTTTTAAGTCATTCAGCGATTTATAAACCACCAGACATATTTTAAAGTCTGTCTTTGGGATCAGAACTGGGAATCATGTGTGAAGTGTGAGGAGTGAGAACAGAGAGAAGAAGAACTGCAGTCACATCAGTGAGGAGAGAGTCTGCAGGGAGACAGGAGACAGGAACAACCATCACCATCAGATCCAGGGTTTCTAATGATGAGCCTCAGGTGTCTGCTGTTGTCGAACCGTCCAAACACAACCAGAGACTCTACTGACTAACGACAGGCGTCGAAGCTGAGACCAGCCTGCGGGATATCAGTGTGTGCTAACCTCTGTGAGCTGAAACATCTCTTCTAAGCAGAATTAGTTAAAGTGTTGCTGTAAACAGGAATGCTGAGGTCCAGGAATTTGATTGTCAGAATCAGCTGAAAAGATGGCACTTCCTGCTGTATCAACAGGCTTAAGCTCATCCTGGAGGATCTTGTTATATTTTCCTCCCTGCTTGTGCTTCATGGCTGCTACAGCAGCTTAGTGACACACAGAGGGAAATTTACTCTCCTCTGTCAGCTGAATTTCTGAGGTTGGGAACTTTCTGAGTCTCATAAAAGTAAAATAAGGTAGAGTAAAATTTTAAGGAATCCAGGTACAATTTGGCCGACTGACAATAACCTGATCACATGAAACACAACCAATCAGCAGTAAGTAGGTTACAACACACATCCACACTACACTTACATCACTTGTTATGTGAGAAGTGATAATGGAGGAAATGTTTGGACATCTGCATGGTGGACGAGTCAAACCTGTCTGAATCTGTCTGATGTTGGATTGTGAAGACGTGTGAGCCCGCAGGCAGCGGTCGGCACTTAGCATGCAAAGAATGACAAGGATCAGAGTCAACGCTGCGAGCTTCACTTCATGAAGCTGCTTCATGAAAATGTCTCGTTGTTTCCAAAGAAACAAATGATGCAGAAGAACAAAGCAATTTTCAGAAATGACACATGTCTGTTTTTCAACGTTTTCTTCTCCTCTGTGTTGGACCTCATGGCTCACAACAGTCACTTTCCAAGAGGAAAATCTAGAAATAGAGTTAGAAGCAGGAGCAGGAAACAGCTGGACGCTGTCCAAAAATAATAAGATTTTATCAGGAACATTGAATCTGGACTCAGTGCAGAACACAGTATGGCAAAGCACAGCTTGAGTCTGAGTTCACAAAATTTCTATGATAATCAGGTAAGCAAGAGGACTGACTGAGAACAGTGGCTTAGATACCTAACAAACTGGCACTCTACGCTGGGATTTAAAACCTGTGTCAGACGTTTGCTCTGACTGTGATTCACCACATTAGTTAATGAGAAATCTGAGCTTATTGAGTGTTATATTTGCTCCACTTCTGACCAGAATTGTTGCGTCTTGAATTGTCATAGCAACAGCTCTTCCAGTCGTTCTAACAACTGGATCATGACAATATCTTACTTTTAGTCCACAGGTTGTTCAGAGTTTGATCCTCTGCTCATAATCAGACCAGAGAAAGTCTCAAAACATCCTAAAAGTTTTAGAAGATCTATAGTCTCTCATTTTAGCTTCAGTATTTATTATCACTTTGATGCCATCATATTTACAATATTTTATAGAAACAATCACATTATGGCAAATTATGATTTACTAATAAGAATGATTTTTACAAACTGCCAATGTCCTTGATGAACAAATGTTCAGTGAGACTCGTGTCTTAAAATGAATCAAAACTGATTATAAGAGTCATACAATGAGTGTTAATAGGACAATCATCATTGATTAATGGTTTCTTATATTTCAGTGATTTAAAATGATTAGAAGTTTAAATGAGACCGTTTATTCCTCAGGAACAAAAAACATATTGTGTAACTCAATTCATAGTTTTACATTTCCTGAAATGTGATGTTGGACCTATGTAAGAGGCTTAGCCTCCAAATGTATTCAGTTCCATCTCCAGCACTATTAGAAATCATGAGATTAACTGTCAAGAAATGTAGAGAGTCCAGGAATATAGCTGGAATGCCAAGTAGGCGTTCTTCACTATATGCATTTGTTTAGACAGATGTTATGTTAGTTTGGTTTTAGTGCAGCTGCAGCTGACATGCAGAGAACTCAGACATTAGATTAAAAACAGAACATGAAACCATAAACAGTAACTAAAGGAGTAGCAGATTCTGACTCTAAAAGCTCTTTCATTAATTATTCAGCACTCAGAAAACCTCACTGCACCTGCATGTGTCAGAGTTAAATCAGTTTCTTTTGGTTCTTTGATTCAAGATATTCAGCAATAACAGATATCAGAGTCGAATTATGTCACAGCTTTAACGTCTTATGTCATCTGGTATTATATGATCTTACTGACAGACTTTTTTCCTTTATCATTTATTTTTTAAACTATTTTGCATGTGATGAGTCAACATTGTAATATCTGACAGCTATAAAGACTTTGGATTTGAAACAATCTGAGAAATGATGGGATGAATATGAATGAATTAACTTCATGTCAGACTTCATCTGTGAGATGATAACCATGAGGATAGATTGTTAAAATATTCCATGTTTAACATTTTATAAATATTTCTAATCATATATTTTGACAATTTGTAAAAACAAAACAAAACAAAAAAATAAACGTTTTAGCAAAGTTAAAGAAATGCATCTTTTATTTCTTTTAAATAAATAGTTCCTGGTGAGTTTCTGCATCTTAATGTGACAGAAGGTTTTCCAGGTGTTTGTTAAACACGTCTATTCTCCAACAAATGAATTTAAACCTAAAAATAAACTTTTGTATCTTAGCTGGATTTTAAGCAAAAGTGTTGGATTATTGTCAGTAAAGTGATACATAGTTTTCAAAATCATTTACTCATACAAATCTGAAAAGTGTGGCCTGCATTTGTATCGAGTCAGTACTTTGTAGAGCCATGTTTTGCTGCATTTGCAGTTGCCAACAGTTCAGGATGAATCTCTACAGCTGTGCTCACAGCTCCTCCCTGACTGACTGACGGAGGAGCTGTGCTGAATTTATCAGTACAAACTGAACATTGATCCTCCTCAAAAAACAAAAGAAAAGATTTTCCTTCTACTTCTTGTCTCAGCTCCACTTTCTGTTGGACAATTACATAAAATCCAGTAAAACACAGCAAGGTTTTTGCTTGTAATGAGAGTAAATGTGGAAATGTTCCCAGGTAAGAATTCTTCTGTCCAGCGCTGCCGGTTTGTAAAATCAGATCTGCTGAAATTCTTTTCCCTTGTTTATTTATAGGTTGTTTTTTAGTTTGTATCTACAGGGCAGAAAGCTGAGCTGATACTGAATCATCTGATGTAAATCCTGCAGGTTATGGATGAGAAACAAACTTCACCTTTGGGTTTAACAAAATCCATGGAGAAGCTCTCGAATCGTTCACCTGCAGGTGTAATTCCTTCTTTCTCTAAAAGAACTGTGCAGCCACATGTAATTCATGCATTTGAATTTCCTTCACATGCATGAATTACAAATCAGAGATTAAGGTTTTTTTTATTAAAGTAGTTGAAAACACCACCATCTGTCAACCCTAACGAGCAAAGAGCTAAACGATGTTTTTTTCTCACTTTCCTTGGCTAACTATACTCTGCAACTTTCCCTTATTTTTGTATTTTTTAAATTTTATTAGATTCAGTCAAAAACATGAACATCTGATTTTTAAATAAATTTACAAACAGCTATTTCTTTCTATTTGAAAAGCTTTGAAGGAAACGTCGTCTCTCTGCAGAGGAGCTGCAAACACTGGAACATAATTTGTGGCATTCAGTAAAAATCTGTGATGGATCTGAATTTGTGACACTTCCATTAGTTTTAAACACATAGTGCCCTCCAAAGTCTTTGTTTTCTCCCGTAAATATGTTTCAAGAGCCTCACAAAGAACGGTCGCCATGGAGACTTGGTGACCCTAAATTGCAGAGTTTTGCTGCATTTCTCCAACAGCGGGCTTTGAAGACATCCTCAAACCGCCTCGCCGTCCTGCAGAAGGGCGGAGACATAAACTGGAGTCCTCGTCCAGCCTGGTTGTTTCAGGTGCATTACTGCTGTTTTATCTGCTTTTTGGGCTCATTTAGACCAGTAGCAACGTTTCCCCTGGACTACTGAGTGCACCTGAATGTAATTCACACCCACTAACTCTGAAAATAAAAAAAAATAAATGTCTGTATCCATGTTATAACATTTATAACATATCTACACTGAAAGATTTGTTTTATCTTTCAGTAAAATATGAATACAGCATCCACAGATATGTATTGTCAAAAGGGACAGTTATAAAAACATACGGTATCCTAGCAGGAAAAGTCAAACATCATCATCATCTTCTTCATTTTCCACTAAAGTCATCTTCTTCAGGGTTGGACTTGTGCAGAACTGAACAGAACCAGGCTCCTTCAGTGTCTCTTTTGTTCGCTCTGTGTCATTTTTTAAATCCACTCTTCATCTTGTGCCGTCCTCTTCATCATGCAGCAGTCCAGCCTTTCAAATCCAATTGGTAAAACGCCAAATATATAATAGTGCATGAAAAAGGAGCTGCTAGTAGTTCAGAAATGATGGTAAAGAAGGCAGTGAGTCAGGAATGTTTTTATGTTTTCACATTCACTGTCTGAAGCCTCTGAGCTCCTGCAGAGAGACGGTCCTGAGAAATAAGCAAATGTTTCACTGAAGAAGGGCTGAGTGCAGAACTGAAACTGAATGAGAATTCAGATGATTTGGTGGGTCAGAACTCGGTGAAAATGTGTTTGTAAATGCTGTGTGTGCAGCAGGGAGAACGAGGCTGGACAGTTTTTGTCTCGTCTGTCTCCGTGTTGGCCGGTGATGGACTGTCCACCTGTCCAGACTGTGACAGCCGGCCCCGACTCTGGACCGCTCCGGAAAACCGACAGAGCAGCGTGTCAGGGAGAGACGAGCGCTTCCTTCCACCAAATGTTCAGAGATGGTTTCCCCATTACTCCATCGTTGCTGTCACAACTTCTGCTGAGCTATTTGGTTTCAGAAACGTGTTCTGATTGAAAGGACAGCTGGAAATCCTTTCAATCTTTGCAGAAACTGTTTTAAAACGGCTCCTCGGCTGAAGCATGACTTGAATGAGATAAAAAAGAGGAGTCCTCATGATTTGAGGTTTATTTTGATGAGCCCACTACAAAGTCTCATCTCGCCTCAGGGAGAAAGTGTCTGCCCTCAGAAGAAAAGCACTTTGTTCCAGCCCGGCAGGTCCACTGCCCCGGGCGCCTGGAAGTTTGCCCTCCTCCAGGATGCACACTTCAGCCGTTAGAGCCTGTAGAAACCCCTACCTGTTCACCCATTATAGCATTAAATTAAATATTAATAGCTGCTTGGTTCTGCTCTGAGACCTTGAAAAAATAATAAAAAGTATTCACTAACATTTCTTTGAACAGACAAAAAGCATTTATTTTATATCGTGATCAGTTTGATCAGATATGACTGTTTTTTTCCCACGAGATAAACATGCAAATTCTGTTTCTCTATTTGTTTAGATAAATAAATCATCATCATCATCATCATCATCATCATCATCATCATCATCATCATCATCATCATCATCATCATCATCATCATCCTTGCTGGAAATAACTGTTTAACAAAATGGTACATTATAATGCATTATAATGCATATAATGCATTACATTTGCTGATATATTTGTTATTATTTGTTGATATGTTTGGTTTTTGTCTATACATAAATTATGTGTGAAACTGGAATGAAGAATTTTCCTGATTTGTATTGATTTTACTCTCAGGGTCCAGAAACCTGAACTCTGGAGCTGCAGAGACTCTTTGGATAAGAATCCAAAAGTTCCCAGTTTTCATAAGCAAGTTTTCTTTAGCTAAGGATGAAATGATTCTGGTTTTGAAGGTTGCAATAAAATAAAATATAACGAGGTTTCACGTTTCAATGTGATGAAATGTAATAAATACTTTTACTGCCTTTGGAAAACAGTTGCTTCACATGCAGTTAGTGCAAAGGCTTCACAGGAGACATCATCTGTTTGGACCAAAAACCAAAAGAGCAAGCGTTCCTATTAAATATCCATTATTTATTGATTTATTTATTGATTTTATTGATTTATTTATCTTACCACAAAATCTCATCATTCATGATTCAAGCTGTACAGATTTTATTTGTGTCAAACCCTTTTTCATGCAAAGATCCAATTTGCAAAATCTCTAATTGCCTTAAGTTTGGTGATGTTATGCACACATCCAGACTCAGACAAACACACGGCCGGCCGCTTCTCTGAAGTGGAAATGATGTGTGAATCTGGGACACGCTGTGTGTGATGCTTGGTGCTGGTGGGCACTGGCAGAGCCGCGCTGCTAAAGCCAGGGGGCGCCAAACCGAGGAGAGGGGCTGCAGCTGCAGCAGGTCACAGCAACCTGGGTTCAGCCAGACGAGGAACGCAGGATCACTCAGGTCCACTCTGGTCCACTCAGGTCCATGCAGGTCCACTCTGGTCCACTCTGGTCCACTCAGGTCCATGCTGGTCCATGCTGGTCCATGCAGGTCCACTCTGGTCCACTCAGGTCCACTCTGGTCCATGCAGGTCCACTCAGGTCCACTGCTGGTCTACTCTGGTCCATGCAGGTCCATGCAGGTCCACTCTAGAGCAGGCTGGATGCTACTGTCTATAAAATAGGCAGTAATGGGATATTCTTGCAACAGAAACATGGTGGTACACCAGCTCAACCATTTCGCGGCTGTTAATCTGGCTCATGTTTCCCACCTGATTCCCTCATTGTTGATCCTTCTCATTTGTTCTTTACGCTGTTTGAGTTCCTGTCTGGCCTTTAGTTTCTTTCTGGTTTATTGTTAGTGTTTGGTTGGTCCATGTTCTTGTTCATTTCATGCCCAGCTTGTTCATCCATACCTTGTTGTTTGAGCCTAACCTTTCACCATCCTTCTCTGCTGCTGCTGCTGCTGCTGCTGTCTCCCATGTTTCTTCAATAACCATGACAGTGAGGAATTTATTATTTATGTGTCTTTGGCAGGGTGCGCTCAGCCCGCTGGAGATGGATAGTAGAGTGTCTCCTCTACTGGCATGAATGGAAAATGCATTTGGCTTATATCCGCAAATTGATTTTAATGCTTCCAGTGTGTAAAATGACACACTGGACATGCATCAAACGTCATGCATTCCTCCTCAGACACCAAACTCTCCCAACTCTCTCCTGCTTTCTCCCGTTTAATGGAGACAGTTTTGTTGGCTGCAGCGTTCACAGGAGGCGACAGGTTTATTCATCCCTGTATTGTCATGTAGGGCAGCATCCTTCTCATCCATGCGAGGGTCTTTGTGAGCGTCGTGTGAAAGATGGCGCCTGCAGGGCTGGTCGATGAGCTGCTGGCAGCAGAGATCACCTGTGTGTTCATTAGCATATAAAGCTGAGGAGACGCCGGATCTGTTCTTCAGGCGCTGGATTTTTTTATTGCTTCTGAGTCTTTGTTAAATATGCATGAATCATAACAGTGATTTACAGATGATTTCCCATCCATGAATCTTTAATGCTCCCTTCCATGTCATCTAGAAAGTTTTTCTCCTCTGTGCTAATCACCACACACACACACACACACACACACACACACACACACACACCCGTCTACTTTCTTTAGCAGCATGTCTGCTTGCAATGTCTCACTCACACACCCTCCTGAGAAACCTGTTGGCTGATATTTGATGTTTTTGGGTCAAAGGGGTTTTTTATTGATGTGTTTTTTAAACGTATCTGCATAACACACGGAGACATGAAACGTTCTGGATTATGAGTGCCACTCTCTCTGAACCTGTTCAGGTCAGGCTGAACCTTAACTCAGCAAACACTCGTCTGCAGCATTCCTGGGGAGTTCATACTCATCAGGAAATGTTGCTAATCTTCTTATTCCACTTCCAGATGGATTACCTGGCTGCTGAAATGTTAAATAAACCTCCGTCTGTTCTTCCCTCCTCCGTCCCCTTGAGCTCAGGAAGAAGATGCAGTCGCTAATCATTTAGTTGCAGCTGGTGGCGCCCCAAATCATACCATATCCAGGGAGTCCATCTTCAACTTGCCATGAATATTATCTCATGCAATCCATGTTCATGCTTTTCTGTCTTTCTCGGCTGCAGAAGGAGCTGGTTTTACCTTCTTGAAGAAACTGATATTTTCCAACAATTATATATATTTAATGCACAAAGTCTGGCTACTCGTCCAAATCATGTAGCGTTGTTTGTTTAATGGAGTGTGCATGCATAACAAAGGATGGGATATTTTTACTGACTGTAACCCTTGAGTCCAATTTATCCAAATGCTTGAGGGACAGTAAAGAGAAGCCTGTTGTTGTTTCCAGATAATTGGATAATTTTGATGAGAATACTTCAGTTGCTTAAAACACTGACCCTCAGATGTTCTTGTAGTTCTGCCTGTTTCTCATAAGAAAACTTTTTCCCTCAACCACAAAAATTCACATGCATTTAATGAAATGCATGAACAAAAATGCAAATGCCGACCTCACCGTTTCATCTTCCTCTGTTTCTCCCATGACGCCCAAAACAGGCGAGATTTTAAACCCACAGCAGCTGCAAAACTAAATGCTATTTTTTGACATTTCCACCATCCAGCTCTCACTGATGCACATCCAAATTACACATGATGAAAATTGATGTGGCCACACAGAGTCCGCACTTTACCCAGACCCCTCAGTGGAAAAGCAGAGCCTTGATCAGGAATAAAAGCTGAGAGGCCATTAGTGAACGAACAGCGGAGATGCATAAACAACACTGAAACATGCTCTGGCAGCACGTTACAGTTTCACTTCCACATGACTGGAGCTGCAGCTACTGTGTGTTTTGAACAAGTACTAATGTTAAACAGGCAAACTTTCACTCAGCTGTGGGATGGGAAGCCTGAAGTTTCATGAGTCTGGAGCTCATGCAGCCATTGATCTGCTGAAAGGTCAGAGCTGCTTCTCCCACAGCCACAGGATGCACTTTTGATCTGACAATGGCTGATATGAAGCCATGCATCTGTAAAACAACCGCTCATCTGACAAGAAATGCAACTCTGCACAAGGCCTGAGGATTTTATTTTGATGCTTCAGAAGTTCTTCTAGTCCTAGCTGGCATTCACATTCAAAAGATTGTTTTCCTTCATCTGATCATGGAGGCTTTTTAAAGTTTCAACGTTTCTTGAGTGACTGAATTGATGTGTGCTATTAATATTTCAGATGAAAGTGCAAATCTGGCACATTTTAATAGTAGTGAAACAAGCAGTTTTTAGGGAAAACAGCATTTACCGAAAAAATAAAGCGAACTCGCCCTAATTTATGATGACAGGCTTTGCCCACATGCTGACTCAATGTTTTCAGCAGCCGTCATGGGAAAACTTTTACTCTGCATCTTTAATTGTTAACTTAGTTTCCTCACGACCAAGATGGCATTTCCATAAAAGCAAGAAAAAAAAGGTTTACCTGTTTTCTGTAACGGATTCATTTTTTTTAGCTCCTCCATTTTGACAGGACAGATGGTTCCAACCTCGACACAAACACTGAAAAAAACGGATTTAAAATATCCGTCCCAGTGAAATCTGCATAGAAGACGCTGAAACTTAACAGAAAGTAGAAAAGGAAGAATGAAGCAGCACACTGTCTTCCTCTCCTGAGAAGGAACTCAAGTGAAAGTGAAATGTCTAAAATTTCCCTTGGAATGTAAACAGTTGGAAAAAATGGACAGAATTTGTTTAAGTGAAACATTTTTGCTTATTTTGCACAATTGTGCAATTCACTAAAAGCATATTTAATCCAGGTTAATTGAAAAGCTGCTAATGTTTGACATAATTTCTATACATGTTTGAAAAGGTAGATAAATGCCACAGTTGAGAAACTCCACTTGCTTATTTGCATAAACATACACCAAAAAAATACAGACAAAGTAAACATATTTATTAGATTGTTGTTAATATTTTATTTTCCTGTAGTGGAAACGTGTCTCATCACTTTCAGCATCTAGAGAAGTAAACGTACCGACAAACGGAGCAGACATGATCATTCAGTCTGCCTCATCAGATCAGCTGAATATGAATCCTCAAGAATAATTTATATTCTAGTATCTGACCCAGAAAACACAGGAACAAATCAGCATTGATGCTGATACTGATTGACTTCGAAAACTGAAGATTTTTGGTTGAACTCAAGATGAGAAACAGCTGAAATGATGGATTATCAAAACCTTCATCTTCTGACAGAATAACATAGAAAGATGGACATTCATCAGCTGGAAAAATCAACAGTGAATGTATCCAGTATGGACTGTTCTTATGCACCATTATAGTGTCATGTACCACTGAAGTGAATGTTTCCAATTTCCTTTTGGTTAAATCAGCTAACAGACGGTTTGTGTCCATCTCACACCAACCTGCAGGTTCATTTTCCCTTCCACAATTTCTTTCAGTTAGAAGTAAAAATAATAATGTCATAGAATCAAAAAAACACAAAACATTTAAACAAGAAAACATTCTTATTACATCATTTCAACCAAAACATAAACAGTTTTATTAGCAAAATTACATCAATTTAACAGCAGTTGACATAATTTTTCTGCAACAAACATAAAAACACAAGGAATTAGATTAGATTTGAATCACAAACATTTTCTTTAAAAGTCCTTTTCAACTCAGTGAGGTTTTAGAAAACATGCATCCTCTTTAAAATAGAGAACATTTCCCTCAACAGTATCAATCATTCTTGTTGAGACACAAAAACAAGACGTGTGAAGCTGCAAACCATAAATCATGATGGAAAAACTGAATGTAAAACCTCTGAGGATGACGAAGAAGAAAGAGCCTGAAGTTGACAGAGGAGGCATTGAGCCAGGGAAACCGTCTCAATCATGACAAAACAACTCAACAGAAAGAAAAACCCCGTGCCTGTTCACATGAGCCAGTTTATATTTTTACTGCTATGCAGTGTTGCAAAAACATCCCAACAACCACAAAGCTCAATGCATTTTATCAGGAGCCACAAATTAGAACATAATTCTGACGTCATAATTAAATGAAGAATAACTTTTCATTATTCTTTTCTGATTAAGATCCAAAGGATACGATATGCATCAAATTGAACTTTGTGGAAACTTTGTTTTGTATTTAGCTTCATTTATCAACCAGTCAACCAACTTCCCTGCAGAAGCTGTGGCCACAGCATGATGCTGAAGGGAGGTGTGTGTTTTCACACACTAGTTTATATGTAGTTTTGATCTCCTTTAAGAGTCTGTCTGCTGTGTTGTTTGGTCTTCATGGCTCCATTAGTTCTCTGATTTATTCATTTCAGCTTCAGTTACACACGCCGCCTCATTTTGCTAGTTATCTTCTGAAGGTGATTTCTTACAAGGCGCAGAAGGACAGATGCACATTTTACAATATATTTGTAAAAGGAAAACAAAATGCATATTTTCCCTTTTATTCCACAATTTTTTATTACTTTATGTTGAACTGTAATTCAAATTCCCATTAAAATGAATTTAGATTTATGCTTGAAACCTCATAAAGTGTGAAAAAATAAAAATGTTTTCTTGTAAGTCATTGGGCGTCTGGCGCAACTGAGCTTGTCTGATACCAATCTGTAAAAGAAATGTAAGTACAGACCGAGCTGAAGATTTATAGCATATGTGTAACTTTTTCATAAATATTTCAAGCAGCCACCTTGGTAATCTCAATGTGATAATGTCTTCAATGTGTGACAGGGGATGAGTAAGAGCAGCGCAGAGATTGTTTCCTGAACGGCTGGAGGAAGAGTAAGGTGTAATCAAAGTGTGGCCAAATGAAAGCCATTTCCAGACACACACACACACACACACACACACCTACACACACACACACACACACACACACACACACACACACACACACACAGCTGTTACTGCTGCTGAAATGCAGCTTGTGCTCAGAATAAAACAGCTGCTTGCAGGAGTCTGGGGCTGCACTGGCTGTTTTCTGCCCACATCTTTATTTTTTCAGGAAGTATTTAGGAAAAAAATGTTTGATCTTTTAAGAAGCTGTTACAGCTCTTGAGCTCAGTGCTCCCTGCCTGCCTGATTGTGATCAGATGTATCCAGTTTTTTCCACTCTGTTACTTTTTATTCCATTAACCAGCATCTCTGGCTGCACTGTCTCCTCCCTTCTCCATCCCCATTACTTGTTGCGGATCACTGCAGTGGAACTTGTTCTCATCACAGTAAAGCGAGTGATTGATTACCTTTCACCTCCCTGACTCATCTGTTCTTTTAAAAGCTGCTATTGGCCAGGACGAACAGCCAACAGCAGCAACAGCTTGGCAGACTTTGAGTTCATCCTTCCGTATAAATATTAATCAGATTTCAGATTTTTTTTCTGACTAATTTTAAGCTTTGGCTCCATCTGAGATGAGCTGAACGACCTTCCAACACTGGTTCCAAAGATCTAAGTCAGCTTTTATCTACTGTGAGAGACCTGGATGAACCCAGAGCTGCATTAGCAGGTTCATTAGGAATTACAGTCCAGCAAATCAAAATATGTTTGTAAATAAATACATTTGGAAATCACAATTTAGAAACAATGGCCAGTTGAAGCAACATGCAGTTTGCAATACAAGTATTTTGCTTTTTGGTCAACGTGTGGACTAATGGAGGATTCTGATCTGATTATTTATAATATTTATAATATTCATATAACCAGGGCAGTGGCTGCTGAGAAACAGTCTTGTTATGACATGATCATTTTCACAGCTTTAGTTATTTTTCTGGGTGAATGAATGTTTGGTATTGTGAGGTTTTCTGCATCTGAGTGAATAAATTACTTCTGTTCTCAGGCTGGATCAAGGCATTATGTCATGTAGCAAAGTAATCTGGCAAATAAGAAGTATTGACATTAATCCTGATTGCGCTATTATAAAGGTTTACCTTTGGGTTTCTAACAAATAAAGGTACCAAGAGCTTAAGCATAAATAAATATGAAAATATGAATGTAGGAGGAAAAGGATTGGAATAATTCAAGGATCTCTGTTAGGGGGAGAAAATGCCACGCAGTGAAGAACTCAAAGCAAATGATTCAGTTCAACGTTTAACAAATCAGCTTTTTGAGATGAACTGAAATCACTGTGTTATATTAGTATTATTAAAACTAACAGATGGAGAACGTAGGACAGATCATGTATTGGCGTCTGTCCATTAGAACCATATACTGCTGCTATTAATGGCACTACTACTAATAATAACACATATTAATTTTTCTAACATAGAAATGAGTGTGAGTGTAATACAGGAGAGAAAAGGGAAGAAATGAAGCTGAAGGTTCACAACACGGCAACTAAGAGGGAGGAAAATGTGCAAACTTTCATTTCAAACGGCTGATTTTCCAACTTGGCTGCACAGTAGGAACAGTTTCAGTCTGTGCACTCTTCTGGCATAAATATACCCAACCTAATGAAATATTGCTGAATCAAACTGTCCACCTCCTACAGTGATGATATGCATGAATCTTTATGTAGTTTAATAACTATGCAGAAATGAAGCTACATCTTTGCTGGAGAAGAAAAAATGTAAAATATGTAAAAGTTTTGTTAATGGCCTCAGATTAAGAAAAGCCAGATTTGTCTGTAACTGTGAAGAAACCTGATGCAGCCTTGACACACATTTCTTGAATATTCTGGGAAGTAAAGAATAATTGGAGGAATTCTAGTTTCATCGGAAATTGGAAGAGAAAAATGAGTAAGAAAGTTTTTTTACTTCAGGCTGTTTGTGTGACTCTTCACTGCAGAACCAGAAGTTTTTCATCAGGTCAAACTGAGAGAAAGAGAAACAACGGCTAACTGAATGCTACAGTGCAGAAACATTTTGAATGAAAGATGTATCGGTGAGACCCTGAAACTGAAAAGGGCATCATAATTATCTGTCTGTGATGCAATTATTCATTTTTATTGACCTTTTCAGCCTTTGCTAAGTAAACACTCTGGATTTCTTGTAGCAGCAGCTTATTGTTGCCTCCCCAATAAAAACGCTAAAAAGAAATGAAAACAAATCAGTTTGGTTATTTCTGAAGAAAGTAAGGTTTGTCATATCAACATTATATTTTCTATAACTGCTTTATTTGTGTTTTAGCTGCCATTTCACACCTGATCTCACCTGCATTAGGTGTCAGGAAGCAGATATGCATTAGAGGAAGGCCAGACTTTGTACTGATGTTTGCCTGAGCAAATACATATTCATGGTTCAGTAATCATGGAGCTTTCTGTGAAGCTTAACTCCCATTGTTTTCACAAAAACATGGGTCCATTTGCTGACATTTTTGTTGAGCAAATCTAAATTATTCAGAAGAAAATGCATCTCTGGAAGCTGAAACACCCAGAATATCGGTGCACCATTTACCCGTTTTATTTCTTTGGTGCAGATTGGCTGAACCTTCAAGAATGGAGTTGGGAAGGATTGTAGTTGTTAGCTCGTGTGGTAATGCTAAGAGTAAGAATGGTCCTGTCAAAGTCCTTCCTGGAATTTACAAACTAGCCATCAATTTCCTTCATAGAATATGAAGCTTTTGGTTCTAATGTGGCAAAATGTAAAATCATGAATATAACTGTAAGGCAGAGTGGCGTCCATCAGGCTCCTGCACATAATTGATTGGGTGTTTGCATGAAAAAAAAAACTGTCATCACATAAAGCTGGTAAAATGGGCTTCAAAACTATTAGAGCAGCTTTTACAGCTTCCTCATGCTACTCTTTGCTGACGTAACTAATGGGCTGTAAAACTGTGTCATTTGTTCTGCATGCTGAATGTAATTGCATTGTTTTCCCTACGCACTACGCAGCTGAGGTGTGATTGTGTTTTTGTTGGAAACTCTTTTGGGAGAATGCTGTTTTTCTTTAGCATCATTTCGTGTCAAACCGTCCATCACCGTTTGTTTATTGGATCCTGATAAAAGATCAAGAGGGAGGCCTTTGCAGGAATGGTAATGGTTCATCCTGGCAGCTGCCTCCG
Organism: Poeciliopsis gracilis; assembly: GCA_911649635.1. Classification (NCBI taxonomy): domain Eukaryota; kingdom Metazoa; phylum Chordata; class Actinopteri; order Cyprinodontiformes; family Poeciliidae; genus Poeciliopsis; species Poeciliopsis gracilis. Next base: position 8,110,444 of record CAJVRI010001154.1, read on the forward strand.
TTTACATGATTTGTGTTCATGAGACATAAAGTGGTGCTCAGGGAGCAGCAGCTCCACTCGCAGCTCTTTCAGGGTCAGCTTTATTTCAGCCTGTATTCACAATGCACTAAACACACAGTCACTGGGAACGTCGGGTCAGAGCTAGGGGTGTAATCATTGCTACATATTTACAAGAATTTATCTTTTTCCTGTGTACTTTAGAGGTTATTAGCGCAATTCTTTGAATGTATGAATCTGGATAATGGACCATAAATCATTGGCTTAATGAGAACCTTAATGCACAGATCATGAAAAATCTATCTGATGCATAAACCCATTAAGGACAGGTAATATTTCACAAGGTTCTTACAATTCAATAGTTGTTTCTTTATTTGTCAGTTTTCCACAGTTGCTTTAATGGACCTCAGTCCCAGTCGTTAGTCTTCTGCAGCCTCCAAATGGCTTTTTTTACTGGATTGCTTTGTTTGTATTAACAAATCCATAAACAAATCAACTCAATTAATGTCCAGGGTTTCCTGTCTGTCCCAAAGTGTAGAATATCATAGCAGTTGCAGGTGGATGGGAAGCAAACAGCAGAAAATCTTATTTTGTTTGTTCTTCATGTTATTGTCTCATTCTGAAGTGAGACTGAAAGGTTTCAAGATCATTTCAGTGTCTGAGCTTTTGATCTTAATTCAAGCATCATGATAAACTCTGCAGAGCCGACAGTGTTGTCATGGAGATTTGCTTGTCCAAACCTTTAGTTTCCTTGTAAGGACAATAAAAGTATTGCTTTGAATAAATGCAGATCTGAATTTCCATTTCTGACAGGTGGCTGAATCGAAACCTGATGGAGTTTTTGCAAAAGGTTCAGATCCTGAATTGGAGGTTAAACCACTTTGATTTAATGCTGATATTTGTTGAAACATCTTGAGATTGGAAACATGTCCTTTGGGTTACTTTTAGATGATGATGTCAACACTGTAGTATTATAGAAATATTTTGGAAACAAACATATTACACTACAGAATAAAACTATTTCAACTCTTCAAGACAGTTTACTAAACTCACTGCTGTTTCTGCTTGTGGGCAGAATTTCTATGCTTCTCTATTTATGGCAAATAAATGTAACTAATGTTTATGTTTATACAGTTTAGAGAAATTATGCAGCTGAGGGTGAAAATGATGTGTCATTTTGCTTTTACGTAGCAGTAATTTAGAACCATTTTCACACCAGAGAATTGATAGAAGCATTGCTGCAGATTGTAATGATGACAGTGGTTTTACCAAGCAACTCATTTAGGATTTCATTAGTATTCATGTGGCAGATGTTCAATTGCCTGGATCAGAGAAGTAAATCAGGGGTATCTTGTGGAGATGTCTCGTCTCAACGTGCGACATTGTAACTCATTTTGACATCAAGTGCAGCAACCACCAGGCAAGTCTGTTTGAAATATGGATGGAGCTGTTGGCGCATTCTGGAGGCACGATTCAAAGGCGACGTCCATTTATGGGGATCTGAAACGCAGCATGAGCAACAGAAGGTCTAATCTGGTGATTAGAGCTTTTTTCCTCTCTTCTCAGAAACCTCAGAGTTTTTAATTCAGAACCGGAACAGCAACTTTATCTTCATATGGATCTGAGGTGAGAAATCCTAAAAGTTATGCCAGATTTCTTCCCTCTGCTAAGCTTCTGGTTGGTCATGGGAACCTCAGAGCGACGCACCATCCACTTTTTTCACTTACGATAAAGATGCAGAGAGGTTTAATATCAGCCAATAGCGATCCGGCACTGAAAAACATTGTTGATTTGACTTAGAACCAGGAGTCGCGTGTTTCAAGTGTTTACTGGTATCTTTTTGAATCAACTGAATCATGACCCAAAGAGCATCAATCAATGGACTCCACCAAATATCATAACTTATGTTTTTTCCTCATTGAGTTTTAAAAATTCAGCCCATCCAGACATTCATGTCCTCAAGCATAAAAACAGACTCAAGAGACGTGGAGTCTGTTTTCTGAAGCTGGACGTCAATATTAAACATTCAGTACTGAATCATTGTGCTTCTTCTAAGCTCATAAAATCATTGCATCATCTGTAATGGATTGACTGAATTCTTACAGCTGAGTTTGTCTCAACTATCTTCCCTCACAGCTTCTAATAATCACCTGCATTTAAAATCTTGTTTCTGGCCAAACAGCCTCCAACATGCCTTTTCCAGGTACCTTCATTTTCTAATTGTTACTGGGTTTTAAACACATCTTATACATTTCTCCAGCTTTAGTCTCGTGGAAAGGATAAAGAGGCTTAGAGATGATGGACTGAAAGAATTGGGGCATTTCATATGGATGAGAGTTGGCAGTTAAACATTCAAAGTATTGCAAAGCTCTAATTTGATATTTTTGTGACCCAAAGTAAGATTATCTCTGGTCTCAATTTTCATTACTGAACTCTTACCACACTTGACTGCGCAGACCACAAGAGTGAAAAAGCCACTGAATCCTAAAAGCAGAGAGGCGAGAAAAGAGAAAGAACTAAATGACTGATTAATGACCTTTCACCCACTCAAATAATGGCTGTCTGTCTTCAGAGAGCTGGCTGACTAACGCTGCCTTTCATCATGACTGAGGCCACAAATGAGGTAAATGAGTGACTGGTTGAGTGGCGTGAACACTTCACAGGCTGAAATGTAATATTTCATCTCAAGAAATGATAGACCAGGCTGAATAATACACAGGAAGAGAATAATAACATTGAGTGTGGTGAAAATATAACTTTTAAATATGACAAATTACACAGTGTTTGCACTCTAACCACTTTCTAAATAAACTCTGCTGGAAATACTTGCACACAGCATTCAGATTCTGTGCTAACTGAATCAGGTAAATGAATTTCAAACACACAGAAACATAAATACATTAGACAATAGAGATTAATAATCAAATCCAGAAAGCAAACAACCTTCAAACTGAGGGAATAATCTGTGCATTGACCTAATTGGAGATATTATGCATGAGCTTAACAAGCACAGGTCAAAAGTTGTTTCATTAACTGAGAAGGAGCTTTTTGACCCGATAAGGATACAAAATTATGTTTTATGCAAGTACAAACATAAGTCTTTGGTAAACATGTTTGTTCACAACTACAGGTTGTTTCCAAGCACAAAGCAAACTTGGCTGCATCCTGTTCAGCTCAGACTAACGTCTGGTTGCTGTTTCCAAAGCAGATTGATTTACATGAAGGGTTGAATGAGACGTTTCCCTTGTTGCCCTGCAGAGTTTGTTAAAGTCACAGCTTAAGAAGTTACATCTGACTCAGACAGGAAACCGAACAATCAGAATAAAAACCAGGAACACGACTATTATAATCAGCCAGACATTGATTACTTTTGATCATGTTCTTTTATGCATCTGCATGTATTTTTGAGTGTTTTGTGGTTTTAACAGAAAAAGAGGAAAAGGTCTCCACTTTGCTCTCCCTCATATCCCCCACCACCCAGCAGAACACCAGAACCCATCCTGCTGAGCCACACTGGGCTCGTTCCAACCTGCCTGTGAACTACGACGCCCTGCGGGAAAGAAATGCACATAACCAGCGATGGCTGGCACTGAAGAGTGAGGAGGAAGAGGCAAAAGCACAAACTGTGGCACAGAGTTTGTGGTGTAACTATGCAATGATTACTGTAAGCTGCTGTGATCATTCCACAATAATCAACAAAACATTTGGAGTGCAGTTGCTAAAATAAGCACTAAAATTACTGCTCCCAGTGCCCCCACACACACAAAACATCCTACTTGAATTTTTTCATGCTGCTCATAAGCTCATGAAAAAACAAAGCTGAAAATGATTGTGAAGGTTTTCATATAATACAGAGAAATTATGCATATTGTGAAGAAACATCCGATAAGCTCATTTAAAACTGTGACAGCGGTGTTGATCTTAGGAAAGTTTGAATCCAGTCTCATGAAAACATGCAATGTTAACCAATTAATCTGCTCACACCATAAAGTTATTTAACATGGAAACATCTTCTGTCAGTTCTTCGAAACCTGCTGAGAAAAATACTGCTTATAAAAATAAAGCACTTTTTCTCAGTGTGTAAAGTTTGCTTTACTTCAAGACATGTTTTACTGAAGGGATGTTGTGTATTTTCTGCCTTATCAAGGAGTTAATGTACATAACAGAGAAAAACTGAAATGATATTAATAACTTAGATTATTGGCTGATTTTATGGAATTTTGCTCATTTTCTGAAAGCCTTTAAAAATATTCTGTGATTTTCAGATCCTGAAAAGATCTGAAAATCTCTTGGGTTGCAAAAAAGACAATTCTTGATGATTATGAAAGAACTGAAGTCATACAATAAAAGAACAAACCAGAGAGAAACAGTCAGAAACCAGAAACACAAACATTTCATCAGGAAGATGTTGGCAGCTGTTTCCTTTGCCTGTTTCTGTGTTGGCATGAGTTTCTGTGGAGAAATCCCCTGCAGGATCACCGGCCTCCCAGCACAGCTGCTGCATGTCAGATCATCTGCAAAACATCTCGTCAGCCGAGCTTCTCACACCAGTCTCTGCCAGACTGTTGTGCTGCTTCTGTCAACTTAAATCTACATTTACTTTATTTTTTGTATGAACTGTATTAAAGTCTTTCTTGTGAGTTCTTAATTTCCCCTCTTTGTTCTCCTGGTTTTCAGCTTTTCTTAATTGCCTCTTAATCTCCAACTATTGGCTCTAACTTTGGCCACCACATGATTTGGATTCAAGTTCCAGACTTTTCAGTTTCCTCCCTGGAGCTGGTCTGCTCATCTTCTCTCGGTGCAAGTGGACCAGTGGGACAATCCGGCTTTGGCAGAGTGTTCCAGCTACAAAGAGCAGTAATCCATCTCTGTTTTGCTAAAACTCATGAACCTGGAGCTCACTTCAACCTTCCACCTGATCATTGGTGGTTTAAACACCGCAATCCAGGGATTCCTCTACCCTCAGAAATTCACTATCAGTCTAAATCGCCTTGCCAACTTACCTTCAGTTATGAATATTTTATTACCATAAACCCTGCAAAAACTATTACAAGCAACAACCATTTTGATTCTCAGTGTTGAGCTGAACAACAAACTGAACTGAGATGCAGCAGTGACTCTGTCTGCAAGACAAAACAGGACAGACTGCACTTCCTCAGGAAGTTCAGGTCCTTCAGTGTTTGGAGAAAATGATGCAGGACTTTTCTAAATCTGCTGTTGAGTCTCATCTGCTATTTGTCTGTCAGCAACATCAGAGCCAGCGACTTTAAAAACGGCTATTCAAGGTGACATGAAGGGTTGTTGTGTTTTGGGGACGGCTCTAAAGAAAATTAGACTAAATTAAACGTGTCTGTAGTGAGAGGCTGCTTCAGATCTGCTGCAATACAGAGATCTGAAGAAATTATACTATAACAACATCTAATTGCCTGTTGGGATCAGTAAAGTATTTCTGAACTGAATCATAAAAAGGTCCATAAAGCTGCTGAAATTCAGTGTTTTCAGTTGTTTTCTGGGATTCTTAAATGTCCATGTTTTTTTGTTGTTTTTGTCTCCATTTTTCTCTGTGGAGAAGTTTGTGAAATCCTGCCCAGTTCGTCTGTCATGTGCAGTTTGACGTTCCTCCATGGACAATAGGAACAGGTGCATGTGTCTGTGATGTGGAGCCAAAGCCACTCCTGGGACGATTCAAAAGCATTCTGTAACACGTCCAATCAAATCAAGAGCATCGCCCAGAGATGCAGCAATCAAACATAAAAACCAGCACTCATCAACACGGAGGACAAAAAATAATCCAACAACATGTTCCTCCTAAATTCAGTCCTAAAGTAAAAATTCAACAACAATTCAACAATTATAACACCTGTTAAAGCTTGCAGTGTGTGACGATGATCCAAAAGAGAAATAATGTAAAAAATAATCAGCTCCTCTCTGGTGCATTTTCTTACTTTGGTTCAGCATGTTTTCTGTTCAGAAAGTAAGTAAATTTATCTGATTACAACTCATGAAATCCCCAAATTCATTTTCTCTGCAAAAAAGAACATTACATAAAACCAATGAGAAAGATTTTTATGCAGAACTCTACAGAAATGCATGATATGCAAACATAATACAGATGAGTAAATATAATGCCTTATTCAAACCATCCTCCTCTAAGAGGCTGAAGGCCAAATGTGATGGTTCTAACTTTACAGATCTATTCTTTTATGTGTTTCACAAAGGTATTTTGGGACATGATGGAGCTTTGTCATTTTCTCTGGGCAGGGCTAATAAGTAAAAATCACCAACACACAATATGCACCTCTGGGTGTTTCTACTTTAGCTGTAACTCGATCACACAGAGGGTCTGAAACGGAAAAAAGTTTGAAATAAAGGAGCTCCAAACCCCCCTGCCTCCAAACATGTGAGCAGGCAGGCAGTTCATCTGAAGCCACAGTCCTCTGCTGCTCTCCTTCAGTGCTAGATGCTGGATTTCCTCATCAGACGTCATTCAGCTTCATCCAGGCCTGGTAACAAGGCTTTGATTTCACTCAGGTGCTTTGGAGGAGGAAAACATTCAAAACCTGCAGGCAGTATTTCTCTCGAGCACAAAACAGAGAAATGTTTTAAAATAGGTAACCATTTTGAATTCCTACACTATAAAAATGTAATGTTAATGGAAAACGTGTATTTTAGTTCCTCAGACACCCAAACCACAACTCCCAGCAACCAGAACCAGTAAGCCAGAGGTCTGCTCAGCTCTCTCCTCCAGCGGTGGTGCAGGCAAATGCAAACTTGAAAAAAGCCTGTCATCCTAAATTACCTGTATTTTCTTCTGCCAACACTAAAGCCTGGATGGTGTTATCCATACTTGACCTGAACTCACCTCATTCTCCAGTAAAGCTACCAGAGACCTTCATGTCATTTCTGACCCAGATTTGTGCTTAATTCTCATTTTAATCATGATTATTCAGAGCCCTTCTTCAGTAATATTACGCAGATCAAAGTCATCCCTCCCCAAGGCAAAGGTGAGAAAAATTACTTCATGAATAAATCACATCTAAGCTGTAGTCCTGCAGGACCATTTTAACTGGATCCCAAAATAATATTCTGAAAGCCTTTAAAGTTGATCCAAAATAAAGCAGCACTGACAGGTTCTGCCAGAGGAAATCCCATCCCTCTACACCGGAATCCCGGAAAGCCAGGATGGATTTTAAAATTCTTCTCATCAAGAGAAAAGGTCTTTAATGACCAAACTCCATCTTCTCTGAAGGACCTCATCTTTGCCACAAGAATATCTCACTACAACATTATGGGGATTAAAACGAGAGGCAGAGCTGTCAGCTCAGACAGAACCCGTCCGCTGTCCGATTCAACCACAGAACCTTCTGAAACATTTGGATAGTTTGTGTAATCATGTTCCTCCTATTTTAACACTTTTATTTATTTTTTCCTTTGACTTTTCCATCATAACTCCAAATCAGAAAATTTTAACACAAAACAAAAATGTCAAACAGATGAATGGAAAAACTCTAAATATCAGGAACAACTGAGGAAAGAAAAGAAAAGAAAAGAAAAGAAAAGAAAAGAAAAGAAAAGAGCTCCTGAAACAAGACTTAATGATTTTTTAAAGTGTTTGTCAGAGACATTACTCAGATGGTTGGCCAGCTTCAGACTGTTTCCTGGACGGTTTAACAGATAAATGCTTTACTTGTATCATTAGTCTTTAAATCAACTTACTTTTCTTTTGACTCTTCATCTGTGGAGTTGCTGAATTCCTATTAAATCCAAATTCATCTATTCACTGCTCTCCAGCGTTCACTGTCCCAGAACTGCAGCACAGAGTGACATGTTGGGGTCATCCGCTCTACTCTCAAATAAAACAAAGATTAAATAAGTTAAGAAGTGCCTCATGTCGCTGTTCTGCAGACAATCCCTCTTTCAGAAAATCTGGGAACCATATCAGAGCAAATGACTGTGAAGATTCTGGACTGGCAGAATATTTGAATTAAAAATCTGGTGGCTCCTGCCAGGAAACTGAACGGCGTTTTCATTGATTCTTTTCTCAGTTGTCAGGATAATGATCCAAAACTTTGTGCCAAAGCAACACAGAAATGCTTCATCAGACACCATTGTTTTCCTTCAAGACCTTCTCAGGGCCAAAGCCTAAACCTTTTTATAGACGCTGGAGTTGGAGAGAATCTGAAATCAAGAATACTGAACTCTGGATGTCTCCTGTTAAAGATTATGCCGCTCTAAATATTTTAAAGCTTTCTGTACGTATTTAATTTTCCAGTTTCCAGAAAATGTCCACATACAAAACTTTTTTTTATGACAAAAAATGATCAAGAACTAAAAGGGAAATTTTTAACAATTACCAGCTGAAGAACAAGTGATCATACATTTAATTAGATTTTATCGTAATTTAGTCAACTGGACGTCTCATCTCTCCTGCTCAGACCACAAATTAGATTTATTCTCCATCAGTTTATGAAGCTGTTGGAGAAAAGCCAAACTCCAGAATGAAACAGCTGACAAGATAAAATAAAACATTTTAATGTCGGATCAAACAATTAATCTGTGGTTTGCTTTGATTCATGTAAAAATTGAAACAATTGTTTTACTTATTTATTGCCTGACCTTCCTTGGTTTGAATATTGAATGGAAAAGCTACTTGCTGCTTTTTTAATCTGCTGCATTTAACTTTAATTGTGCATATTTGTAAAGTGGAAGAAGAAATTACAATACATGGCTTACAATAAAAAAGATAAAAATAATTTAAAAAAAGCATAATCCTGTCCACTTCCAGCAGGACTCCGGCCATAAGATCCAGTTTAAATCAAAGTATAGTCATATGTCAGAACGGTCTAGTCAAAGTACAGTCAAAATCAGTGATTATGCATTGAAAAGCTTCTCTTCACAAACACTTTCCATGAAGTCTTACAAAAAACTTTTTATTCCTAAACTACATGAAGATGTTAAAAACATGAGCCAAAAGATTTTCTGCTATAATCCCAGCAAAACATTCCAGCAACAATCCAACCTGATCTACAAAGAGTCAGATTGGATACGTAAAATGTAACAACACACATTTTAGATATAAAACAAACTCTAAAAACATTATTTCCCTTTGTGCAAGACTTGGTGTTGTCTTGTTTAATAAAATCTTAATAATTTGACAGGAAGTGGAACAGCTGAATTAAATTAGGCGTCTTGCATAAAAGTTTTGTTTTGCTTCTCTGCTGTCTGATAGTTTGGGTTTTTCAGAGGGAGAAATATTTATAATTGTCAGGATTAATGTATTTGTGTGACTGGAGGCTTGAACTTTGCCTTATTCTGGAACAGGTTCAGCTTTGTAAGCAACTCTGATAAAGGTTGCTTCAGTATTGATATAGAGCTCTGCTTTGTGAATGCCTTTGAGTGTTTGTGTGCTTTGTGGACAGGTAAACAACAAGCAATAAATTCAGTGGTGATTATCACTGGCTTGGCTCAGTGAGACGCTTTCATTCCTCACTCTGAAGTATCCGGAGAACACGTTAATCTTGCAAAGCGCTGCAGGCAGCAGCAGCAGGAGATTCCTCATCACCCAGCTTGGTACAAGGCTTGCAAGGACAAATTAATACGTAGTCATAATAAAGAGCATGACATTAAAATAAAGTTTGTTTTTTAAACATGAATCATATAAACTGCAATATACTTTTGCAAATAAAGAAATTGCCTCGTGATCATACGTCTTATTCCTCTATATTGTTTTCTCACACCAACTTCCTCATAAATGTTAAGTGCGTCTGAAAGTCGGCCTGAGTTTTGTGCTGGAGGGTAAAACGGTCAAGAGAAAACTGATACCACACTTGATATCGCCGTACTTCTTTGCTCGCCTCAGGGAAGCGTAGCGTGGGATGTTGTCAGCAGCATAGATCACCAACAGACACAAGAACACTCCAAACCTGTCCAGACTGAGGGTCCTGAGGAGGCAGGTCATGAAGCTCTGTCTCAATATTCTCCAGCGAACCTCCAGGGTCAGCGGTAACCTTGGCGGCCAGGCCAAGAAAACTACAACTCTGTTGCGTTCGGATACACCGTCTGCGCAGGAACTATTCAAGTCATTTCTTCTCATTCACATCTCCTTGTATTTCTGTGTCAGCCAATGGAATCAGGATTTAACTCATAATCACCATTAATCTTTTGCACGACATTAATATGTGGAACAGAAACACGATCAACATAAGATTTATGGTCAGAATAGCCTCTTTCAGATTTACATCTATACTACATTTATTTTACATTAGCAGAGTGTTTTGGGAACATAAAAATTTAATCATATGGTAGAAAGATGATGATGCAACATGTTTGTTTTTTTATTGACTTTTCACATACACAAATTCATGTGATTTTGTTTCTTGTTTAATAGAAACACCTCAATTGTGAAATTGTGTTTTTTCCAACATTCACAGAACATTGATAGTTTTGTGATGGTGACCCAGCAAGTGAAACTCATAAAGCTCAACATGCATAAATCAATACCCGACTCTCTTTGCCATGAAGCAGCCAGTGTCGTGTTGGGTTCAGTGTTTCCAGCCCACATGCAGAACAACACAGGAGAAATAGTTAAAGTGAAATTATTGACAACGCAACAAGTGGAGCTTGTGAGGTTTTGGGTCTGGTCCTGGGAAGCAACGGGCTCACTGTGAGCCAGAGCAGAGAGATGGTGAGTTCAAATGCCATCAGAGACGGGAGTGACAACTGACTGTTGGAAGGATCTTACTTGTGGTTTGGAGGTTCGGCGTTTGGGAGGGTTTGCTGAAGGATCCGGGGTCTTGTCTCTCTGTGGGTCCAGGTGGTCCAGCGGTAGCCACAGAAATCCAGAAGACAGGCAAGTTCAGGTGCAGCGGAGACAGAGGAGCGATGTGACTGCCAGTCGAGGAATCCAGGAGGAACTTGCAATCAGACGGAGGAGGTGAGTTTGGAAAGTCGGGCAACCAGTGGGTAACTTCCATGGCGTCACGAGGAAGGTCTTATCCAGAAAACCAGGTTAGTCCTGGTTTCTCCAACAGGAGAATCCAGGGCATCCTGAGGGAAACAACAAGAATCAGGAGGCCAGAACAACAAGGAGAACAGAGACGAGTTCCTGGAGGCTCAGAGGCACCGTGACTGGCTAACACAGAGCACTGGCAGTCAGCTCCTCTTGTACTCCCAGTCTGATGAGCTGATGAGGCTCAGATGTGCAGGAGAGACACGCATCTCCACGAAGGTGACTCTGGCGTCATCTGGTGGCTGAATGGTGAAATAGCAGCGCAAAAGAAACCCACATAGAAAACAAAGAACCAAGTTGTCAATAGTTTTTTTTTAGGTTTGTCTCAGAGAGGCAAACTACAGCAGTAAATCTGCAAAACCTGAGACAAAAGTACACAGTCATTCATTAAGTAGAATCAATTCACACTGTTTCTCTCCTTTCCTTTGTCCTCTCCTGCTGATGGATCAGATCTCCTTCAGCCCAGTGTGCATTTCAAACTTGCTCTTTTGCAGCTCGACTCCAGTAACTGATTGAAATGTACAATTTAAATCCAGCGCCGTTGTTTTTTCTGTTCCTGTTATAATCTATGATTAATGCACACAGTCACGATGCACATATTTTTTTGTTTGCCCAATCAGTGACTAAAAGTGTAATATTGAATAATGTGATTTATGAAAGTTGCCACCCTGTAGCAGGAAGTTATGATTCTCTCTGGCCGCTCAGTGATCTGCAGCGTTTTCCACATCACTGTATAATGTCAGCTCAGCTCATTTGGACCTCGGCTGAGATGCTAACAAAACAAAGCACCAGCATGAGCCAAGTTAAAACAAAGATTTGCTTTCAGCTTCGAGTCTAATCAGTTGACAGGCTTATTTTTAGCAGCAATGCTAAATCTGCCCGTCCACCTACCCACCGGAAACAACACTGCATTATTCTGACATGTATTTAGCCCAGCCTTGTTCTAACACATTCCTCCTCTCCATTCTCAGACTTGCATGTTAAAGTCCCATCCATGCTCCTCCCTTGCTGTTTTGTAGGATTTTCTTCATTTTTCATGTCTTATGGGACTTTGTTGCTAGATTCTGTCATTTTGCTGTTTACAAAGCACAAACAGATTGTTATTTTTCTGTCCCATCAGACAAATAATTATTGTTATATTGGCCCTTATCACCTATTGGTGCTTCTGCAGAAGCCAACATAGAGTTTTCTTTATCTCCACTCTGGCCTTTCAGCCAATCAGGACCAGAGGAAAATAATATTGCACCTGGATTGGCTTTTCTGCAAATGCCAGCCAATTGCACACCAAGCAGCACTGCACCAGGCAGAGGTCTGCTGTAACCTTTGATTTGACTAGATTTATTCATTGGGGGAAAAATATCCCTCCCTCAGGAAGATTTGAGTTTAAGAAAATCACACACGATTCCACTAACAATTCCTGTAAATTGAACATGTAAATTTTTTTAACTTCTTACATTTTAATTATAGAGCAATGTCCAGGAAGAAAGCTTCACCTTTCATTTTCATGAACTGAAGATACGACAGGAAAAGCATGTTGACTTTGAAAAACATTAGAATATGAGCACTTTTGTCAAGATCATGAAAGGTTTTCTGAAACGCAACAAAAACTCAGCTCAGCTGTTCAGAAGTGGTGGAGCGTTGTTGTTAGCAGCTGCTAATAAGTATTTTGAGTGATTCTGTAAGCTGTACTTTCCGTCTAAAGGCTCAGAATCTCATTATGCCAGGTTTATATTCATCATTTCTGTCCTCAGCGACAGAAGGTCATGTTCTGTTTGGTCAAGGTGGTTTTGCACATCCTTGTGTTTTCAGTTGTTCATGAGCAGCATGAGTGGAGAGATCAGCAGTAAATGCTCTGACAGCATTTACAAGTATGCATGGCTTGAGGACATAATTCATTTAACATCCTGAAAACAGCAGAAAAATAGGACTTTCAAACAAAAAAAACTTTCAGGAGCATATTTTATGAAACCTGGTTGTTGAATACTGGCAATTTTGTCATCAACTTTAAAATAAAAGCCAGAATACTTTATGGAAACCCATTGAAACTAAAAGTTCATCAGAACCAAAGTCTGTAGAGACAGTTCCTGCTCAGCTTTAGAGTGAACAGCATCAAGAACGCTTCACAGCAGGAGGTCAAACAGCAGAACATGTCAATTAAAAAAATAAGCAGAGCTGAAATGAGTCTTTCCTTGGTCTTTTCCCAGGAAAACAGTGCAATATATTCGGCTAAATCAATGCAAAAACTGTTCAAAGACAAATCAAACATCATCTATTGCAACCTGAGTCCCTGACTCTAAATCATCAATAATTTAAGGATGTGGGCTGAAGTGACGAAAACAAGGACTGAGGATGATCTGAAGAAACTGGAGGAATGATCACAGATCCTGCTCTCTTCTCGCCTCAACCTTGTGAAATGTCTCAACAGAGGAACAAACACAAAGATCTGTTAGTGGCAACGAGAGAAACATGAATTATTAATACCTGGGATTCCAATGATTTCACAAAAAATGAAACATGTTTTTAAAATTCTTAATGTGAGATTTCTTCACTGAGTAGCAAATTTTATTCTTCCAATGCATGACTATTGCCATGCCACTTCAGAACTCACGGTTCCTGCAACTTTTAGAGAAACTCAGCTTCAACACACCTCAGTCAAATAATCAGCAGAACCTCAGCAGAACCTTAGCAGAACCTTAGCAGAACCGACTGCCGACTGAGGACCAGGCAGAGTCGGGGAGCCACTTGGCCTTGGGGAACCCGTCATTCAGGTGAGCCAATGCATATGCTACTGCTGTGAAATTTGACAAAATCGTCCTTGCTGGGTGGAAAGAGACGAATGACAGGACTGATGTCCTCTTTTTCATTTCCAACTTTCTCTTTGCTATAATTCTAGTTTTATTACATTCCAGGGTAAGCTTCAACATAATCTTACTTTATGAATAGTTTCTCCCAGTCGCCAGTTTCTTCCAGGCATGAAGGATCAACTTTTCCTCCTCTGCTTGTGATGAAGATGCAGCCCTGCAGTTCAACACAGCAGCTTAGATATTGTTTGACTTGTACTTTTTGTCAGCAGTCCCTGTTAGTGACAGTCGACCTTTATGCAGCCGTCCCCATGCTCTGAAGTCTGGATGGTTTAATTGGATATTGAGGAACGTTGGGATGTTATTACATAGAGGATTTGTCACAGCGACAATGCCAATAACGAAGCAGAAACCCTGTTAGTGCAGCTCCCGTCTCTGCTATCTCTCTGCTTCTCTATGAAGGAATAATTATTGCTGTGGCTTGACACACTTAGAACTTATGTTTTCCAATATTTAAAATTCCTAACTAATTTTTCATGCCTAATTATAAGCGGGGTCTAGGTGGTTTTCTGGGTTAAGGTTATGTATTAGTTCCACATTTTAAGATTTGGAGCAAAACTTGGAAAGATCCTGCTGTAGATTTTAATCAAGAAACTAGAAAAACTTGAGAGAGCTTGAGTGAGCAAAAGAGAACATAAAGTGAAGAAATATCAACGACCAGACAACCAGTTTTACAGAGGAAACAGTGGAAGATGACAGTAGCTGCAGGTGAGCTAATCAAGAGGATGTGAAACAGCTGAGATCAACAGAGGGAAGCTGAATGATTAACTCAAAGGAAGTTGAAATGGATACTTTTAAGGCTCCCCTTAGCCAGAGGCGAAACGCTGACTACAGAGGGGCATGGATAAGAACAGTTTAAGTAGAAAGAAATCTGTGAAAAGTCAGCTGAGACTCAGTGGTTTAAATAAACCAGCCGAGTCAGACCCAACAGGACGGGGCTTTCAGCAGATAAGACACTGACCAGCTTAACTCTTCAGTGAGAGAATGAAGCCTTCTCTCTGCATGCTGTTCACGACCGTGATTGGAAAACTTAAGATAATGAAAAGTGGTTGGTGTTTTCTTTTAAACTGAACAAGTTTAAAAAACAAGGAAACTACTAACACGATCTGGGTTTCCATTGATTATAGTTATAATTGCTCAAATTGGATTTGTCAAAATAAATTTGCCTAACGGAAATTTTAAAAAATCACATTTCTCCTCAAAAAGCTTTTGTGTTTGGATGAGATGGTTCGTCAGTTACATGGAAATTTGTGTATTTTGCAAAACTGCACACATGATCAAAATCCAAACGTTATTCCTATTAAAGAAGGAGGATGATAGAGCAGCATGTTTTAATGACTTGTGATTTTTATTGCATTCATTATTTAATGAAAACACAGAAATTGTACAATTATTGTTTTTTTTTGACATTAGCGGAAAATCAGCAAAGTTTTGCTTCCATTGTAATGGAAATATAGCTGCTTATGGAGGGAAATAGATCAGAACATGAAATAAATCAGAAACTAAACTAAAGGGAATCAACATCTGTGCAGCACAAAAACACTAAATATTAACAAATATTTTTGGCCTAGTGCAAGTATCTTTGTACACTTGAAACAAACTTACTAACTTTTCAGCAAGATATAGGTGTTTATGTTATGTAATAATGTCTTAATATTGAAAGATTATTAAAAGCAGTTCCAGTGTTCCACCATTTTTTTTCTGACAGCAGAGCTAATTGATATTCACAAAGCCTGAATATCTGCTTGCAGCAGAGAGCCGGACCAGAGAAGACTCCTCTGTGTTTAGGTGGATGCGCTCAGTGGGGGCGCTCTGCTGCATCTCACTGCTGCTGCATCACACTGCTGCTGCATCACACTGCTGCTGCATCACACTGCTGCTGCATCACACTGCTGGGGTATCGCTCTGCACTGCTGCTGCATCACACTGCTGCTGCATCACACTGCTGCTGCATCACACTGCTGGGGTATCGCTCTGCTGGGGTATCGCTTGCTGGGGTATCGCTCTGCTGGGGTGTCGCTGTGCTGGGGTATCGTTCTGCTGGGGGTTCGCTCTGCTGGGGTATCGCTGTGCTGGGGTATCGCTCTGCTGGGGTGTCGCTCTGCATCTGCTCCGGAGGAAACAGCAGGTGTGCAAATGAAATGCACTCCCTCACGCAGTCCTCATGCTGCTTGTATTCTCCCCACTAAACAGTCATATTCCCGTCCCGTCTCCCATGCATTATCTGTTCAGCCAACACTGCAGTGAACTTTGTGCTTCACTGGGCTTCCAGCCTCCTACTGTCTCATTTATCTTTGACCTAATATTCCGGGCCATTGGGATTTTATTGGATCTTTATCTTCCTTTGATTTACTCTCCTTCCAGCACTTTTCTCTTAGCTCATTTCCTTTCTTCCTACCATGTCCTTTAGTTTCTCACGCCGTTTGCTATTATGTTTCATCATTTCTTTTTATTATGTTTTTGACTTCTTGCAGCGAGAGCTCTTGTTTTTTATCCTTTTTGTCCCAGAACAGAGTGTCCACGAACTTGTCTACAACTTGCCCTTTGAGTGTAATGCCGGTCAAGTCAGTATTTATTTTCTCAGAAAACTCAAAAAGTTGGACTCGTGTTCAGTGATGGAAACGTTATTCTCTGAAAGAAAACACTTTTTGAATGGGATGTGACATTTATTGAAGGCAAACTCTCATAAACACATAGACTTTATACCTGGAGAAAATGATGCTGACATGTGTTTTTGCAAAGTGTCTGCACGACTAAACCTCTTGGTGTTTTTGTCACAACAACATTTTGAAAACCTTAATCCTGATAATCGGCCCGATTAGCTCCACTGATTGATTTGATGTTTGTGAGTGAAACCCAGTGAATTTTCTGTTGGCTTGTTTCTGTCTCCATCAGATTGTCTTTGCTGTTTCCTGGAAATGACTCATTACCTGTCTGTTTATTTGTTCTCTGATAATCGTCTTTCCTGTTTATTGAGCAGCTTCTAATCACTACAACAAGGAAGTTCATGAATCACCCAGTGAGGATATTACTGTGGCCCAGTGAGGCAGTAATTTATTAAAAAAAGAAGATTACATTCATCACTTGCAGAACCATTTTTATTCATCACTCCCTGTTCACTTGATTGCAGAAAGAGAACATGCATTACAAAATCAAAATCATTCTTGGTAAATGTTCTCCTCTTCTCTCTCAGTTCAGGTTTTCTGTCTGTGATTTCGTGGAGTTTCTATAATCCAAAAGTAAAAAAAAAACAATGCAAATATAGAACCGCTGTACATGTCACCCTCATCAGTTCAGAGGAATGAGATGTTTTCTGGCGGGTGTGCATGTGAGCCTCGGAGTCTGAATTAAGTCTGTCTTGTGTATTTCATTGAACTTGTGTGAGATATCTGGCCTTGGAGCTTCCTTTCACTTTTTGCTGTGTAGCTGCAAGTTTCTCTCCAGTGCACAAAACAAGCCTCCATTATTCCCAGTCTAAGCTTTACTGCACAGTATGTCTTGTGCTCATCTGTCATTTCTTTACAGATTTTTATAAAAATGTAGTTTTTTATTTTGTCTGAAAAATGAATCGGTCTCTGCATTTTCCCTTTCAGATTTATATCCTGTTTTATCAAATGACAGACGAAGATGGTAAAATATCTGTAAGATCTTTATTTACATGAATTTACAGAATTTACTTTTCTTAATCTAACCACATACTGATATATAGAAAACAAAAAGATTGACTTTCAAAACAAGTTAATTATATTTTACAAAACCTTGAAGAATTAAAGTCTCACAAGACAGAATGCAGTTCATTCCAGATTCACTCCGACACATTAAGATCCAAGAACATCCACTCCACTTCAGACCCCTGTCATTTTTCCAATGTCTGCTATTCATGAGATACAAATTGGTAAAAGCTTTTCTCTTCAGGCCATAAATGGGCACCTGTAACCAGCTGCCTGGTCACTCGATGGTCCTTAACTGAGAAGTCGGCTGCAAATGCCTTGAGATCCAATGTTTCATCAGATGGGTAGAAGTACTGGACCTTCCTTCAGGAGAGGAAAAAGAGAGCACACAGAGTTAATGACAGCAACAGTGCAACCAGCAGACAGTTAAACACAGCAACATGGAGCCAGGCGTCTTTAATAATGCAGAGACAGACTGCGCTGAAACTCTGGCTGAGGAGTTCATTGGAAATGGTGATAAAACGCAGGTTGTTCCGTCCAGAACTGTGTCATAAAAACACTACAATATAAAACTCAGTTTAGATCTTTTCATACTTCAGGTCTTATGTTCGGCTTAAATGCAAAATGGTGGCAAAGCGTTTCCAAGACACAGAGTCATTTTCATTCATTCTTTTACACTGATAAAAACCCATTTTTTATGGTTTCTCCAGTTCCTGCCTGAAAGCCGCTGAGGATCATCTCTCATCATTCACCCAGCAGGAGGTCCAGCTGATGTTCCAGCCTGCTGCCTGCTCTGCTGCTGCCATTTTTCTACCACCTACTAATAGAAACACCAACTCTAAAGCATGCAAAGAAGAAGCAACACTGATATTATTCCTGAGTTACCTGAATTATATCCTCAACCAACTATTTCAGCTGAAGTTAGAGAACCAGGATGTTTGATCTGTTACAATTTTCAGCTGGGCTCTCTGGGAAATCTCAATGCTCTTTATTTACTTTTCACAGTCGGGGTTGAAAGTGAAATTTAAATCTTTAAGAGCTAAACAAACCACAAAGCTATTCTTAATATCTTATTGTTGTCAGATATTTTCCTAATCCGAGATGTAAATAATCTTCACAATTCAAATGACAGTTTTTGTTGTCATTTCAATTGTCTAATGTAGCAGAAGCTTCTTGACTTTAGAAGAAAGACAAAATCCTGAAGTTTTATAAGTGTAAGCATTTTAAATGGACAGTTTGTTGTATTTTCCTATTGCAGACATAAAAAACTCCAATTATTTTCATTTCTATTTGTAGGTTTTTGGAGCACAGAAAACATTACCACAAAGCAAAGAAATCGTTCTTGAATCTGTTTTCCGGTCAGGTATTCTGCAAAGCTCTGATCTGAATCATTCCTCAGGAATCATAAATAACAACAGAATGTTTTCATACTTTCAACAATGATTTATCAAACATAGCCTGAAGTTAAACAGCTGCTTTTCTGCAACTCTGCAACACAAACAGGTTACAGGATAAATAATCAATACAAAAATAAATAATTACATGTTTTATCCCCAACAAAGATCATAATTCACTAATGATTATTTTTTTCTTTTTAATTTGCACTACTGGAAATGAAGTATATATTATATTTGTATAATTCAATTTCTTTCCACAAGGTCTTCTCAATTAAAAAATGTCCTCAATAATGCCTGTTGCTTTTGGCTTATCGCTTAAACTTTCATTACAAACTTTTGGAGTTATTAAAAGCAGAAGAGAAAATGAATCAGAGCTTGTTTTGTTTTTAATAACTGGTTTTGGTCTGTGGTGTCGGCATCAGTTATGAATGTTGGATGAGACTCAACCTGCTGGCAGAAACACCTTCCCATAACCAGTATAGCAACTAGTTATACTTAATCAGTTACAATTACTTGAGTCAACACTATCAACTGTTCATAGTTGCTACATTCTCAGGAATCAGTGACCAGATGAAATCTACTGGATTTCCATAGATAGAAAACTTTATAGCACGTTTGAATAATGTGTTGGATTCTAGCAATAAGTCAACTAACTGAATTGAAACTTTGTAGATGCTAGAATTCCCACATAACCTAGTTTTATTTGTCTAAATATATAATTTTCACAAATCAAACCAGATGTTTGGATTATAAAGTCACTCAGGATTTGATTAAACTCTTTGCCAAATATGAGGGAAACTGGATCAGCCTTAACTAAGCCAGACTGCTGGTGGGACTTTGGAAGCTTTAAGAGCATCTGCATTTGAAAAAAGCCCCAATTTGATCTCATTCTCAGAAATGTCTCAAGTTGTTTGGGAATTTGAAATGTCATCAGCGTATCTGCAAAGACTTTACACCTGTGGCCATAAATCCAAAGTGTCAGAGTTTTTTTCTTTCTGGTGATTTAAAATGTTATCGTCATTTCCACACCAGTGAAAAGCTTTTCAGCTGTGACCAGTCTGAGTGGACTTTCAAGCTTCCAGGCCCTTGAAATGTCATCAACGTATTCACAGCAGAGAAAAGCCTCACATCTGTGACCTTACGAGTGGCAGGCAGTTTGCTGCTTTGAACTGTCACCAGTGAATACATCCTCTGGAAAAGTTTTAGTTTGTGTCAGAGTTTACTCTGTAATGCACTTTTCCAAACACTGAACAATGAGCATCACGTTTGCAGTGAGTGTGTCCAGTTCTTATCCCCATCCATCATTAAATCATCAATCCATCAATCATTGTGCAGCAATAAGGGATTTAAATGAGCCGTCATTTGAAGTTAGCCACTTCCAGTCATTTTGAGTCATTTTTTAAAGTTTTTTAAGGACTACTTCTAGAAGATATAAAACTTTTTCCGGATGATGGCTGATTGTTGCAAAAATCAAGGCGTGGACAGGACCTAGACTCATGCTCCATAGAGTCCAGACTGAACTCAAGTTTGATGTTTGAGTCCAAAATGACCTAAATTACAGTTGATCCCAGTAATCAAACAGTGCAGTCAGATTCAATTCATTATTCAAATCGCCTAAAAGGTTTTCTTTGAAAGGAATCTCACCAGATTCTGTTGAGTCATTGACTTGCAGCATTTTCTCCTTTCCACTTTTAAAGCTCGTCTTAAAACCCATCTATTTTACTTGGCTGTCAACTCCAGTGAGATCTAGTTTTACATTGTATGTTTGCTTGTTTTAAACTGTAAGAGTTTTTATTTGTTTCTTGTTTTATTTTTTGTACAGCGCTTTGTATCAGCTGTGGTTGTTTTAAAGTGCTTTATAAATAAAGTTGGTATGGTACGGTACACAGAGACAGTAAACAGCTCCTGTTTAACAGGATGAAAGCTGCAGTCGACCAAAACCTGGTCCACATGTGGTCAACTGGGAGTTTGAGAAGACAAAGCACGCACAGCGAAAACACAGAAGCTCTGATTTAAAAAAAGATGGAAAAGTAAAAAGTATTTGTAGCTCCTTCATCTACAGAGGAGAAACAGCTGATTAGATCTGAGAAAGTTTCCAAGTAAATATGGTTAAAGAAGACATTCAGCCAGATGCAACTGTTCAGCCAAAGGTCATGTCAAGCAGAGTGACAGGGTGAAACCCTGACAGACAGGAGAATGCCAAGTTGTTGCTTTGCTAAAGCTCCTCTGCAGGAAGGAGTAACAGCTGAACAGAAGACCAGATCAAATGTCGCTTCTATGGAAAGTAAAAAACAGGAAGATTGGTTCATTCAAAAAATGACTTCACACGGTGCAGGGATCCTCAGACTGGCAGATGGCGCTAAATGTGCTAAATGAACACAACATGTCAATAAATCATTCATATAAAAGTGGTAGCAGCTTAAAACATTTATGTAAATCTGAGGGTTTTTATTATTCCGGGTGTTTGTATCTGCAGACATATTTGGGGTTTTTCGCCCAACGCTGAAGGCCTCCCAGCTTTACCCAATACATTACACCTTCAGTGTAGCTGTCAAGCTGAAAAATAGGCTACGATTTCTCCCCTGACTGAACCTGCATAAATTAATCAGAGCTCAAAGATACATTGCCCCCTTCACACCTACAGACATGCAGATAAATAAAATCAGCTCATCCCACGCATTTTAGAGCCACATCTCTCTGATGTATGATTCACATTCATGTTGGGACACGTTGTCTGAAGTCAACAACAGGTTTTTATGAAATGGCTCCAGAAGTTCTTCAGACCTGCTAGAATGACCGAAGCCTGTCTGAGTGATAACAGGGTTTTTGTGATTAGCAGGGTTTTTGTGTGATAGCAGGGTTTTTGTGATTAGCAGGGTTTTTGTGTGATAGCAGGGTTTTTGTGTGATTAGCAGGGTTTTTGTGTGATTAGCAGGGTTTTTGTGTGATTAGCAGGGTTTTTGTGTGATAGCAGGGTGTTTGTGTGATAGCAGGGTTTTTGTGTGATTAGCAGGGTTTTTGTGTGATTAGCAGGGTTTTTGTGTGATTAGCAGGGTTTTTGTGTGATAGCAGGGTTTTTGTGTGATAGCAGGGTTTTTGTGTGATAGCAGGGTTTTTTGTGGCTTGTTGTGTCTGTAGTGAAGGTGGAATGTGTTTATTTTGCAGGATGAAGGTCATCTCCAGGAATAAAGAAAGGAATGTCCTTTCTGTTGATGGACATGTGACTCTGGTCCAGTCGCAGCAGGAGCTCATCAGGTTTGACTTGGAGACGCTGATGTCCAGAAACGTCCTGAATCTCAAACTGTGATTATGTTTCCATGCACATCAGACCGCTGAAGGTGCTCTTGCATAATCAAATCGTTAAACAGTCACTAGATGCATTATTAATATAAGCCTTTGGTTCTCCTTCCTGTGAGCCAGTTTATGAATATTGCAATAATTACTTTGGGGATTGGACTGGATGACATTACCTTTATTGAAATATTGAGATTAGGTTCTGTTTTCTTAAGAAAAAAAAAAAAAACTTTGACTTCTTACTTTTACACTGTTTATCATTTAGGACTATGATTCTTCTTACATTGTGTTAAAGGCCTTTATTGTCTGAGGTCTATTACACTGCTATGTTTTCATTTATAAATCAATTTCTTCCATTTTCTTCTATTTAACTTCATATTTTACATTTATTGTACTGATAAATATTTTCATTTATTGAAATCTAGCAAATTCTTGAAAATCAGACCTAAAAGTCTGAAAACAATGAATAAAACCGTGAATTGAATGGAGTAATGATTAATCTTTAACAGTACACTGGCTGATCAAGTAGATAATGAATAATTACTGCATGAATGATCATCTTTCAGCTGGAAAAAGGTTATTTAACTCCAGCTGATGTAATGAGCAGATTCTTATTTCTAAAGCAACCAAATAGAAACACATTCTGTGGTCATGGCAAAGATGTTTGTTTCCTCAGGAAAGGTCAGATCATTAGCATCAAGCAGAGATCCAAACAGATTGCTGAAGTCACTAAAGGTGGATGAAGGAAAGTACAAACTGGAAGTGAAGTGGGGAACCATTGTTTTTAGGGAACAAATATGGAAAAAGTCCAGAATCATGATGGTTGGTGATCACTGAAATGTTTGGTGAACTTAAACTGAAGAAAAGCAACAAATCAGGGTTTTGTGTGATACTGAAGGTAAGAGGACAATGTGAAGGGAAGTCCAGGGACTGAGGCTGGACAGCTGGAGCCGTAAGCAAATCTCAAACTAATCAGTGAGAGAATAAGCAGGCAGGGAGCACAGATCATTAAAGGGACATACACACAACTAACCCAGGACCTCTGAGTGACGCTCTGTGGGGCTGCAGGAGGTCATGTGATCTGCTGAGTCCACGTTTATCTTTTCCAGAATGATCCAATGAAATATGACAGAGGAACCTTCGTTTCTGGTGGCAAGCTTTTGGTTGTCCATCATATTTCTGATGAGAAAATCAACATGTCGTCCTGATCACCGTCCATTCTGAACGTACATCTCTTCTTTCACATAAAACAGTAACTGATCATTTTATGGTCAGCAGCAGAGAGTGTGTGTGTGTGTGTGTGTGTGTGTGTGTGTGTGTGTGGGGGTGGGGGTGTGTGTGTGTGTGTGTGTGTGTGTGCTGTGACTCCACATATTAATTCAGTAACACACACACACACACACTGCTGGCTGCTGCTGTGCTTGATTTTATTTGGTTTTGCTCTGATCTCAGTAATGATGCTGATACTGCAGCAGGTTGCATGAGTTGGCAAATGTGCCTTCACCTGTTTACTGCCAGTTTGCAGTTTGTTCAGTAAATCTAAAGTAATGCCAGGCTGAGTGCCTGGAAGCTGCTGCTCTGGCTGCATAAAACCTTTAAAGGCATAAACGTTTTATATATTTAAACTTTTCCAGAATGTTTAAATAAATAAATATCTGAGATCTCACTGGATTTAACTTTAACTCCTCATCCAACTCTGAAAATGAATCGTTGCATAAATTAGCAGTAAAAGCAAATCGGCCCGTAAACTGGATGTCAACAGGAAGTGGCTGTGAGGCAAAAGGGCTGGATGATGAGAATAAAGATTAACAGCTATGTGTGCTTGAAAATAATTATTAAGAATAAGAAGCATTTTGATTCATTCAAATTTCAACATTAATATTTTAATTTCTTAAAATCTCTTTATCTTTGTATCAAGAAATAATTACAAACATTTTTGAAGTAATTTTTAAATTAAGATCTTTTTTAAAATGTTGAAATGTTTTAAATGTTTTAAAAGCAACAGCCCTACTGCAAACAGTAAAGCAATAACATTTTAGAAGAAAATATTTTTTCAGTTATTACAAATCTCAAACTTCTGCGAACTTTGAACAAAATACTTGAGACTTGAATTAAATTTGCCTTTTAAGATCTTGAGGCAGAAACAAACTTGAGATTTGACTCTAATTTGCCTCTCAGCTTTTGACTCTTGAGTTGGTCTTGGAAAATAAAACTTCTGCACATCTGAGATAAACATAGAGGTAAGAGGCACTTTGAGTCTGAGGTAAGTGGCAGAAACATGCTGAGAAGTGAATCCTTTGCTACATCAGTACAACAGGTTTTAATGTCTCCGGCAGTTTTGTTCAAGATGAAAAAATAATAAAGTCTCTATTCCTGTCTCTTATTTAACAGTAGAGTAGAAATGGTTGCGACTGCCTGAAGGGTCAGGTCCAATACGCCGTGCTGTCGGTCTGTTGGGCTCTTAAAATATGTGATCTTTTGGAAACCTGTCAGCTGTCACAGATGGGAAAAAGCCTGATTTTAAGAAACATTCATATCAACACTCCTAAATCCTAAGTTGCACATGGTTTCATTTATTTTTCCAAATGTTGTGATGAGACAACATTTCTTTGCTGCATTGTTTGGGTCATAAAATGAAAGAAAATCCACGACAGAATAATTATCACCACACACCAGAAATTCATCAGAATATGTGAAATAAAGTCCCACACACTGGTTTGAAGGCAGTTAATGAGTTTTTCCTTTCAACTTTTTTCCATTATATATGTTTTTATCTTGTTGCTGAGTTTTACCATGGACTTGCTTTATTTTAGGATTCTGACTGACAAAACAAATTGCAAATACATCAAATGTTTCCAAAGTCCTTCTGATGTAGCAAATAGTGGGATTTCTCTTCCTGCTGGATGTAACAGTAGAGACTTGTGTGCCTTGTGTCCTGCTGTCGGTCCGCATTTCTGATCAACTCCATTCATCTACCGGGACGTTTAGAGCAACTCTTGCTCCTGCTACTCACTAGATTTAAAGAGAGGCTGACATTTTCCAGCAGGACCAATACCTGCTTTAATGACCAGAGTGTGACTTCACTTCACTGAACAGGAAAATGACCTAAAAATGTATGAATCTATTATATGAGTTTCACTTTTCAGACTCGTTACCAAAGTAAATGAACTTTTATGAAGAATATTCTAATCTACAGAGATGCAGCCTGAAAGCATCCATGTTTTGTGTTATTCCAATATACATTTCCATTATAATAATTATACATTTTATGCAATTTTTCCCCCTTTATATTGTATTTAGACAAGTATTACTTAAACATGGCATCTCAAAATGGGCCTGGTTTTAAGCTTTTGCTGTGAAGAGTGAAAAAAAATGAAGTTATTTAATCACATTGAAGGATTTCTCTGTACTTTCTCCAGTAGAAATGTCTTCCAAAATGAATTTGGGACACTCAATACGTCAGAGAAATAAAAATGACGTAAAGAAGCAAATCCTTTATCCTGAAGTGGTTTCGATGTCACCTTCAGAGTGCAACCCAGTCGTATTTTGGGATGGGAGGAGCAGCAGCAGATCGAACGGTGATGTTCTCACACCAAACGTGACAAGTGGAATAACAAGGAACTCACCAGGTTGCATTCTGACACGTCTCCTCTGTGATCACACTCACAACCAGACGCTGCTAAGATAACGACGAGTGTAACGCTCGTCTTTCTTTGCTACTTATTCCTCATGCGCTGTTTTTCTTTTCTGTCTCCTGTTTTCTCACTCGTCCAACAGGACTGAAGTGGTCTGAGATGAAGAACTCATTGTTCACTTCAGTTAAGTTATTTATAGATTTTGCTTCAATCAAGGAAATTATTTACATCAACAGTGTTTCCAGTCCAGGATCCCAGCAAATTAAAACTGAAGGCACGAAGCGAATCTGTGCTGGTCAAAGGAGGCTGGTGCCGTCAAAGAGGCAAGAGGATCTCAATACAGCAACATACATCCAATATGAACTGCAATCCAATACAGTGAAGTTTAATTGGGGAAAAGTTATTTAGCAAAATAGCAGCAATGACTTTGTCAAAGATTTGATCCAGAGACAAAGCTGAACAAAAGAAACACTTCCCAAGGAGACAGAAAAACTAAATACTAATTACCACAAGAGCTCTATCAACAGCTAAATCAGGAAAAGACAGAGAAGAAGCAACTCCACAGACCAGGAATTAACTTTCACTGGAGTTGATTTCTGACTGCACAGTGACGAGGCTCCATCATGACCTCAAACTTTTTCTGCGACGCAACAATGGATCTTCAGGCTTTGCATTTTCCTCACACCTCCATGTATGAGGAAAATGTTTCCTGATACCTGGAAACATTTTGCAGGTATGAGGAGATGTTGCAGGGGCAACCCTGTGGTTGCCTGTCAACTGGGCAACGCCGCAGGAGAGTTTATCCAGTAGAACAGCGCCCTCTCTGGACCATTCTGAATGTTTCCCTGAGAACATTTTAAATATTTGAGGATTAACAGCATGAAGTTGGAGGATGGAGGTTTGCAAAAATCATCTCCTTACGGTGGCAACCAGCCGACTGTCAGCGCCCGCTTGTGGGAGTGAACAACAATAACTATCCATGACTAAGGTCTTTTCTGACATTGGATAATATTTCTCAAATTAAAAAATTATTTTAATGTTTTGAAGCTCAACTTTCAACTGGTGCATGAACCAGCTACACAAGACTGAGCAAGCTTATTTATTTATCACCATTAATAGACAAGGACATTATTATTGCTCTACATGACAAGAAAACACAGAAAGAACCAATCAGAAAGGTAAAAACTTTCTTCCTTTTGATCATGAGTTTAACCTTATTTTAAGTGTTGCTCTTTCAAACTGTATCTCAGGTGCCTGGTGCACTTTCTATTAAAAGTAAAAAATAATTGCACATACAGGGTGAATAAATCTCAGCACAGTCAGCATCTAGACTTTATTCCTGATTATTTCCAGCCTCATTAGTTTATGAGGCAATTAGCAATCACAGAAAAGCTCTGACATGTTAATTGTTTTTCCAAATTCCCTCAAATACGTGAGTCACAAAAACAATCTAGCATTTGTTTGTGTTCTTTCATTATTTTTAAAATCATATCCGATATGCATATGAGCCAAGATGAAGGTCCAACAGCAGAATCAGGGCTGGGTAATCAGTGTCCTCTGTGAAATCACCAGAACCACAGAAGAAGAGGAACCTGGACGTTTCCTCACTGCATCTGTCAGAGAGCCGCTCCAGCGGGGAGGAGAGAGAACGACTGAACGGTGAAATGTTTACCTACAAATCTCTTCATTTCTGATTAACAACATAATTTAGGTGTTTCCTAAATTACACACAGTTCATACGTGTTTTTAAGCAGACCTGCAAAAGTCTGCAAAACTCTTGAACATATATTTCTCTTCACGCTCCTCTCAGCTGACATGTTTGCACCTGTTTAACTTACATGTAAATAATTTTATCTGGAAGTAAAATTGTGTTCAAGATTTACCAAATATGAAACATAGTTAAAGCATTACATTTCATAAAGTGCTGTACACATAAAACATGTTGGTGAAAGTCCAAAGTGTTAGTGGAAAATATGACTGATGTTTTTGGAGCTGCAGATGAATCCGCCACAGCAAACTGCAGTTTAAGTTGCAGAGTTTCAAGCACAATATTATTTCACTTTGAATCTGAAATGGTTCAAAAAGATTTTATATAGTAAGGAACTTAAAAGAATTGTTTCAAATAAAACTTGTATTTGCTTACATGATCTTTTCATCTTATCAGTCACATAAAATATACAAAAACTATAGATCACTAGAAAACTGGTAACTGGTGCTCGTTTCCAGTGGTTACTGGGTGAGAGGTGGTTTTCACCATCACAACATAAAACCTCTGTGCAACTCCTTCATGTTGCGTCTTTCTTTAAAATGAGTGAGCCACAAATCACCACCATGTCGGTCACAATGCTGCCTTTAAAACAACAGAAAGCAAACTCTGCTTCTCTCATTTCTGCCCTCTAATGAGCAGTGGCACCATTTCACCAGGATTAATTAGGCACGAGATTTAATCAATTACTGCTGTTAGGAGATTGATCAGGAGAAAACAACACATTAAAGCCAGGCTGGCTTTATTTTAATGAGAAAACTTGGTACCCGCACAAGCAAATCTCAAACTTTAATGAACAAACATGCTATTCTTGAGCTGCTTGCACTTCTGCAGGAGTTTGAGGGAAACATGTGAGGCGCTGACATCTGGTGCCTGAGAATCTCTGCGACCATCAGAGCAATTAAAAGATTTTTGTTTTTCTTTTGCTGCGCCGAATATCTATAAAAAATAATTAATCTTCAAAACAGGAAATGTCTCGATGAACAAATTTTTGGAGCTTCTTTCAGTTTTTACAAAGAAGAGCAAAACATGCAATTAAAGAAATATAAATTTCAGATATCTAGTGATTAAATCAATAGTGTCATTAGATTGAAACTTGTGGTAAAATTTTCTCTTTAAATGCTAAACTGCTGGCATTTTGCTGCAGATGGGGGTAAAGAGGCTCTTGATGGAGACGAGCAGCAGCCCTCTGCCCTGCTCCGCCATGCCAGGGGAATTTAAACCATTTACATTCTCATTTTCATTTTATGGAATGAAAATTCTTTGACTACTTAATCATGGGCCTTTTTTACTGTCCCTTTATTATCCAGGTTGTTCTCTTTCAGTTGGGCCGACTTTCCAAAAATGGACATAATTTTATATTCCATGCATTTTGGCTTTTTCCTGCCAGACTGAGCAGGAAATAGGTTGACTGTTAAAGAAATTTATATTTTCACTGATGATCTTGCCAAAATTCATATTAGCCATTTTAAACTTTGCTTTAATTCAGCGATCAAACATTGCAAGTGCTGAGTGTAAAATACAAAATGTGCTGCAGCTTCTTCAAATGTCCTGGTGATCAAACCGAAAGGAAAGGAAAAGATTATTATCTCTGTTTATATGTAAACACATGATCTGATTTTATAAAATGTTGAATGATAACAGGATTAAACACATCAGCAGGATGTTGATGTGTTTACCCGGAATGAAGGAAGGAAGCTTCTGTTCGATCCATTTAATGAGTATTTAAAGTATTTTTTTGGCTTTCTGAACACAAGTTAGAGCCAAATCAAGAAAAGTGTCTGATTTAATCCCTGGAGGTTTTTTTCTTTTTACTCTTCATCATGTCATGATTGGATACAACATGACTGCCACAGCTCTGTCTGACTGCTGAGCTTCAATTGTTTTTAGAATTATGATCCAGAAAATAAGTCCAACAGAACGTAATTATCTCCAGTTTTATTCAAAATCAAAGCTGCTAAAAATGTTTAAATATGCATAGTGTAATAATTATGATGGAAAGTTGACCTACATAAAGGATATAGAGTCATTTGTACTAACTGATTAATTTATCTGAGAAATTTTAAGTAACAGTATGATGTTCATATTTGTTTTTAAATACATGAACAGATTCATCTTAAAGTGCCAGAGCTCATTATTTGGGGAGATTTTCTGTCACGACTGAAGGTAACTTGCACTGTAGATTTGTTCAATATGCAAAACTATTTTAAAATGACAAATTTTTATGGTTATTTTTGGAGGTTCTGTTCACTGATTAGCAGAAGTGAGTGTTTCATCTGGAGACCGCCTCCTGTGTGATTCAATCTGAAAGTGCGGCACCTTTAATTGGGTTCAGAGTGGCTCAGTGTGCAAATGAAGGAACCTCAAGTGAGTTTATGACAAAAGGTTTTATTTCTCAGTGATCCATCGGTGCTTTAGTGTCCTGTCTTTGGTAGAAAATGCTTATATGTGATACTTAATAAAG
Source organism: Poeciliopsis gracilis (assembly GCA_911649635.1). Classification (NCBI taxonomy): domain Eukaryota; kingdom Metazoa; phylum Chordata; class Actinopteri; order Cyprinodontiformes; family Poeciliidae; genus Poeciliopsis; species Poeciliopsis gracilis. The sequence goes on from CAJVRI010001154.1 coordinate 8,140,536, forward strand.
GTTAGAGCATTTGGTACAAAAAATAAAAATGTTCTGAAGGTGGTTTCTACAAAAAGATTTTCCAAGTTTTCTGGTGAAAAACATCCTGAGCAGAAACATCTTTAAATGCTGTGAGAACGTCCAGGTCCTGAATCAGTACCTGACCTGCTGCATCCTCACAGATGTGTTTGGATGATGCTGTGGAAGAGAATCACAGGGAATGAAAAACACTTTTTCAGAAGGAAGCATTTTAAAGAGGGAAGAAGCTTAGATGGAAAGAGTAGAAGATTTAAACAGAGATGATGTCTCTAAATTATCACATCTTCCCACAATGACAGGCTGAAGTAGCTGCATTGTATTCTGAAAACGTGTTTCATCACAGAAAATGATCCTGTGAAGATGATGCAATTGCTGAAGGCAATAACTGAGCAGGAATAGCAAGCAATGAGGAGGACTCGCTTTCAAGGATATACTCTGTATGCTTTCACCTGTTGCTAGTTATTGATGTCTCTGTCAAGTAAGTGATGCTTCACACATTTTAAAGCCTGAAAAAAATGTCAGTCACTGAATTCATGTCTCATTTCTTCCTGTCTTAAGACATATTTAAGCAAACTGAAGACATGTGATGTTCACCTTTACTCAACGTATGTGAGCCACAGGATTTAAGCATCATCCACTGCAGGCAGCCATGACTAAAGATTTCTGATTCAAAGGTCTGGATTTCACCGAATAGTCCATCAGGCAAAACAGCCGAGATTATAAACTCAGCTTATTTTGTTCTCACAGCCAGCATGTCAAATTGGTAAGAAGAACTAAAGTTTATTAACAACTAAAGTTTATTAACAACTAAAGTTTATTAACAACTAAAGTTTATTAACAACTAAAGTTTATTAAAGTTTTCAAACATGTTTCAATTATATAGAAACATGTTTTTCTATATGACTGATTTTCCATGGTAGCATTCAGTTAGCATGCAGTGGAGACTTTGCTTAACCGTCTTTCTAAGTATTCATGTCTGACGTCGCACAGCTCAACAGTCTAAACACACGCAGTGCAAAGTGATCTGGATCTGAATCAGAATTAAAATACCACCAACACTGTCCAGAACTCCTGCCAACTGCAAAGTGGCTTTAAGACAAAACATCAGCTGTTTGCAGTGATGTCTGATTGATAGCACGAGTTAGCTGAGACATGTCGCTATGGCAACCAGACACCTGATTTTTACTGTGATATCATTCATGGTGGTTCTGACTGAAAATTTACCAATCAAGAGTCTCTGGGATTTGAATTCCAGAGGAACCGATTCAGTAAAAGTGTTTTCTTTATAAACTCCCAACACATTTGAGTTAATTAGTGTTTTGAACATCCTCTTTTGAAGTAGTTTGTAGAAAAGCTGAGTAAAAGGTGATCATTCGACAATGTGCACAACCTCTTCTTGCTATAAGAGCTCAGAGCTTCTGACCTTCCCAGTTTTTCCCTTTGTCAGGGACAAATGTAGTCCTGCTCTTCTTCAGAGTGTTTTATTTTCTGTACTACGGCTCTTTCAGGTCTACCAAAGCATTCCAATCAAGGTGATGTCTTGACCCTGCCCTGGACGGTTGTAACAGCTTGATTCTGTTCTTTTTCAGCTCTTCAGCTTTTTCTTCTGCTGTACAAGTCTTAGCTCTGTTTGAGAGCATTGTCCTTTTAAACGGCTGGATTTTGGCAGAGCTGCAGCAGTCAGACAGGCTGCCTCATGTTCCTCTATAGAAGACTTTAATTTAGAGAGAAATGTAAGTCTACAAGTGGTAAATAATACGCCCCCTGCCACCATGTTGGACAGTTGGTGTGAAGCTGGTGTCCTGCATATGGGTTATATTTAAAGCAGCGATATGGATGTCACCGGGTTTTCATGAATGTGGTCTGAGTTCCCGGTTCAAATGGGAATAAAAGTTGAAATGTTTGCCACGTTTTCTTTCACTGCACTGAGTCAAACGATCCAAACTAATTGAAGAACCTGTTCCCCTACTCGTCTGAGGGGGCGCTGCACCAAGAACCACTGAAGGGAATTATACACAACCCCCTGACGAAGTCGCTGAGCTCAGCTTCCTTCTTCACAAAATGTAAGCAAAAACAGAAAAGCATCAGATTTTAACTTTTGCAGAAAGTCTTTTGCCAAAGAACCATTTCTACCTCCAGCAATAGTCTCTTGAATTTGTTTTGGTTCTGTTGACCCAGAAGGCCCTACACTATAGTTTGCTTCCTGCTTTTGAAGCGGTCTCCAGTCCGTTTGCATCCACATATGCATTTGAACAGAATTTACATTAATCAAACCAAGACCGAGGTCCATTCCAAACCATACAGCCCAAAGTTTTGCATATTTTTTGTTGCATTTTCCACGTAGCTGCAAATGAAAGCACAAAGCTCAACAAAGTGTGATTCCCTTGAAAACATACGAGTATATTGTCACTCCTTGATAGTTGCAGGATTATGAAGAATGAGCTTTTTTTAATAACTTTAATTTGATTTTCACCTTTGAAGAAATGTCTGTAAGAAGTGTGTAGATTTCACACATTTAATCATTTGAAATGTTCAAGTATAGCAACAAAAAACAATATTCCTCCAGTTTTATTGCAATTTTTAGTGATACAACACAATGTACTGCAATATTGTGAAGAAGGAAAAGACAATAAAATGTTGACAAAAGTTAAAGGGATGTAAATATGATCAGCTTAGAAACTGTTCTTTGTTTTAGTTACTTTCTTTTGCTCTGATTAAAGAAGGAGCAGGTTTAAACTTAATTGATGTGAGAACTGAATCATTTCAATGGGCGGCTCATCATCGCCTCGCACTGAATGCAGGAAGAAAAACAGAAAGTGTGAGTGAAAGAGGAGCTGAAGATGGAAGACAAAAACACTTTTTCTTGTGCCTCTAAAATTGGAAACTCATCTCATTTTCCTTAAGCTCCAGCTTGTTCTGCTTCTTTCTCTGCTGCTGGAGCTCAGAAAAAACAACAATTTAATCTTACCACCTGCTGCAACATCTTCTCTCTGCTGGCAACTTTCCACCTCTGAGAGTCGGAATTATGCAAAGCGTCAATGTGGCCCTTTCAACAAAACAAGAATGTCCTTCAGGTGTGTGCGCTCGCGTGTCCCCAAGGAGGCGCTGATCTGATTTGTGAAGGACAATTAAAGGAACAGTCTGTTTAAAATGTAAGAGTCATAGATCTTTCTGGAAGGTTTGGGAGGGGGATGACCTTACAGTTTGCTGACGACTGCATGGGCGACCAAAAAACAGGGACAGAGAGTCTGAACATATGACTCCAGGAAAACGTTGGAGATCTGTGGTGCAGAGGAGGCTAATGAAGAGCAGATAATAATTTATTCTCTCATTTCCTAATTGTAACACAGTTGGAGTGGTCACACGTACTGATTGCAGAACTTAATTTGACGCATCGAGTTCTTCACTTCTACATCAGGCTGCAATCAGATGTTTCAAGTGTGCAAAAAAAAAAGAAACTTACCATGGTGTTCCTCAAAAGATGAAGATTGATAGGATGCAGTTTTCTTTCTGACTAAAGAAAAAACCGTTCAGCTACTTTACATGTTAAAAACACATGAAGAGATGAATGTTGTGCTACGTTGTTATGTATCCATGTTTGCTCCCCCAACACTCTGAACAGGGGTTCTTATCTCAACAGTTGCTTTTTTTTTTGACAGTTTTCCATAAATACCAGATTTATAGAATGCATGAGTATTATGAATTTATGAATTTCTGCAGATCCTGTTTAGTTTATGTTATATCCGCTCTGGGTCAGTGACCACAGCTCCCAGTGAATGATTCCAGAGATCCCATCTGAAGACAGATCAAGACTAATCAACCAAATATATCTTAAAATGCAACATAGCATTACAGCATTATAGCACACATTAGAAACAGTCTTAGTGCTAATACAGAGGCTAACATCTGCAGTCTTCCTTATCTCTGCTGTTGGCCAACAGCCAATCAGCACCGAGGAAAGTTAATGCTGCTCTTGGATTGGCTGCCAATAGCGTGTCAAGTAGAATTACTGCTTTTAATTTCTGCTTCCAAAGCTGCATTTTCTTTTAAATACTTTAGAAACACTTTATGAAAACTGTTTGTGACTAATTTAATGTGCATAATTCGGATTTAAATTCCACGGAAAAGTTTGCAGTTACTGAACCACAAACAGATAGAAATGAAGAGTTTAAAGGGTCAGAGGTCAGAGTGATGTAACTGGGGAAGATAATTTCACCTGGTTATAAAATGTTGCAGCTATGATGCACATAAAGGTCAGGCTGAGGAAATTAAAGATCAAAATGTTAAAGTGTAAAGTCTTTTATTCAAGTTGTGTATTTTTCTGCGTGGTAAACATCACATCCTGAAAGATGCAGAGAGATTTTGCTTTAGATTTGACTGGAGCTGTCAGGTCCTTCTTTCCCCATCCTCCTGTTTTTCTGCGAGACCAAACGCATCCCAGAGCAATTTCATCTCCCTTCTGAAGAAACACGGATTAAATTCATATTGATCTTTTCTTTTTCATAAGAAAACAAAAAAGTATTTCTAAAAAAATGTTTCGAACTGAACTGAACTGCACAGGGTTAGAGGGGAGGTGATCCAGGAGACTGGATTCTGTCTGAACATGTTCAGGAATCCAAGTCACCACAAATCGTTTGAGCTTGTGAAAAAACCCAGCAGAATCAAATGTGAAGGGTTCTGACTAAAATCAACGCCGCAAACTGTTGAACGTAACGACCCTGGTGCTTAAAAAAGAAGCAATGTGACAGTGGCTCTTTGTCATTATGAAGCCAAACATTTACAAAACTAAGAAAACCATTTGGAGACGCTCAAGAGCACACACCTAAAATAAATGATATAACAATGTAAATCCTAAACTGCACATTTGTTCTAGCTTCCTAGAACATATGCATATTTACATTATGCAAAACAACATCACTCCTTCTTTTGTTTGCACACTTCCAAGTATTAAATATAAAAATAGAGCGTGCTGTAAGCAGAGATTAAATCTCACTACTATTTTCCAAACTCATTTCTCTCCTGACAACTGAAGTTCCTGTAGATCTTAAAGGAGTTATGGGACCAGTTTAAACCTGCTTTTGTTTGAAGAAAACCATGGTGATATATTTTTGGTTTATTTACCTTTATTTAAGAAAAAGCTCAGAATCACCCATTTGATTCCCAGAGGAAATAAATTCCTCCAAAAAGAGACTTTCCACAGCAAAGTATTCAGGTTATTTATTTTCCGAGATGGAACTAATGCTGCCTTTTAAGTCGTTTCATTTACCGATACAAAGTATTGCTGGTTCAGTGTGTCTGTGTTTGCTGCTCTGAACTGTTAGTTGGTCGTTCACAGTGAGCCTGGTTCTGGTTCCGGTTCTGGTTCTGGTTCTGGTTCCGGTTCTGGTTCTGGTTCTGGTTCCGGTTCTGGTTCTGGTTCCGGTTCTGGTTTTGCTGGATGTTTCTGTTAAAATTTATTTTTCCTTTCTGCTGTCAGTTCATGCATGTTCAACATGAGGAGTTGCTGCAAAGTCAATGATCAATCATAATCTGCTGGGTTTCTGTATAAAAAATGTATAATATATATAATAAACTGAATTGGACTGGATCCCAGTCAGAGTGTTTGCTGACTGGGATCAAAGTGGGATTGGCTTAATTTATCATGAATCTGTCTATAGGCTTAAATTGATATCTTTTTGTAATAAAGGCAATAAAATGTATCTAAGTTCTGTTTTGCTCTCCTAAACTAGGTGACACTGCCTGTCCCTCTACATTATAAAGCAAAAAGCAGAGACTTCATCAAGAAAAAGTTATATTGTAACAATAAAGCATTTTTTTCTGAAGCAAACATCTTCATTCATAATCCTCCAGACATAAACCAAATACCTGAAACAGATCCTGAAGTAAACACTCAGATGAGTGTTATAATCAAAGGAGTGATGTAATCCAAAGACACAGAATATTTCAAACAGAGATTTCAGAATATGAGAATCGATGCCAGAATACAGAACAGAAAAATGTAGTGAAATGCATCAGTCAGCTCAGTTTTCTTAATGACTGATTGGACAGTGATGGATAGCGATTTGCAGGAAACTGAGAGATACGATGCAGAGAAAATCCAATGATTAATAGATCTGACAAACAAAAGACAGAAAAATACAAAAACCAACAGACCCAGAAGACGCATCAATGGCAGCAAAAATAAACAGAGGGAAAAAAGTGACTTTTTGTGGACTGGAAGAATTTATCCCACAGCAGGCTGGAGAGACTTTGTGTCAGAATTAGATCCAAAGTTAAGAGGAGGTCCAGGAAAAAACCGACCCGCTAAACCGCCTGGACTCACATGGGGAGAGATTTAACTCTGTCCCTCATCATGTCGGCCTCCACTGGGCTGGGATAGATCTGCCCGTCTCTGTCTGAATGCAAAGAGCTGCACGGCTGGGAAGGTCTGGCTGCTCGCTTAGGAGGCTGCAGGAGGAGGAGAGGGAGAGGACGCTTTTTTATTAAATGATTATTTTTAAGCTGTAGTTTTACTTCTATAGAAACATTTCACTCCTAGAATACTGATGACTTATCATACTCCATAAATGCAGATTCTACACGGTAAAATAGTTTGTGAAAAACTCAAGAGATGAAGAAATGTAATCATTTTCTTTCTTTTTATGAAGAAACTACTAGTATTTTATGGGAGTTATTTGAATTTTAATGTATGTCGCTTTTCTTCTTAGAAATAATTTATGTTCATAGAAGGATAAGTTGGATAAGTTGGATAAGTTGGATAAACCTCTTAATGTAAAATTTTAATCTAAACAACCACACTTGACTCTGTATTGATACATATTAAACATTTTAATGCCTCCTTGTGTTTGAAATGTTCACTCCTTGGAGTCAGATTATTTGCACAAATTATTTTAAGAAACCATGTTCTAAACCTTCATTTCAAATTGTTGTATTCCAGACAGTGATCATGTCTCAAGGTGTGTCACAAATTATAAAATAAAGTGGAAAATAGTGAGTAAAAATGTAAACTTTCTAAGTGTGTGAATCCAAGTCGAGTCTCAAGTCTTGAGTCTAAGTTCAACTCAAATCCCCAGATCTGCTGGGGAGCATAGATATGAACACATAACTTAAAATCTCACCAAACGTAGAACCAGGAAACAGAAGTAAAGGCATCACAAATGTTTACATAAATGTGACAGATATTGTGTCACCTGGCCCTCGTGTCAAAGTGTTAAAGCGCGGCGGCTGCAGCACGGCGGCTGCAGCACGGTTGCTGCAGCACGGCCCGGCTGCAGCACGGCGGCTGCAGCACGGTTGGCCCAAGGCTGCAATCAATATGGAAATGAGATGCAATATGGGGCTGGGAGAAGCAGGCATGTATTATTAAGTTTACTGCTCTTTTCATTCACTTCAGGAAAGACATTACAACACCCCAGTAAAAGTTTCCCACTATTAATCTTTTTTATTAGCCTTTCTATGTCGTAAGAAAACTACAGTGAGACCTTTGCTAAGATTGGTGAAACTTTCCAGACAAATTGTTTAAATGGTCCCTGCACACAAGAAGAGGAAAAAATGCTGCAGAATTATTCCTAAAATCCTGAATGTGTTGAAAACACAAATATATGTACAAGGCAAAAAGCCTAAAGGAAAAGCCTAAAGCCCAGTACAACTGATTTATCCCTGTGTTCATTAAATTCCCATCCCTAGAGTGTAAAATCTGATACTGTAGACTCATGAGTCAATAAAATCATTACAAACTAATACTTGGAAAATGCCTTGATATTTAGTGTGTAAAAACGGTAATTTAGCAGAATGCTTTTATATAAAGTTAAGAAATAACAACTAGGCTACTTAAACCAACACAGAACCAACGCAGCCAGACAAATAGCACCAGGGGAGTAACAATACCCCACACCAGCAGAAGGAACAATGCAGGTTATCAGGTTTGTGAGAAAAGATGAGTTTCAGCACCATTTAAAAACAGAAAACCGAGACCAGCTTTCTGTTTCACAAATAACACAGATAAAGATTCATCCAGATCAGCCACAGTTTAGTATTCTGGCAGTGATAACAAACCGCCTTCATCTTCACTGTGTTGCTCACAATTACTTTTTATGAGTATGCAAAGTTCTGCCAGGCAACTATCTGAAGTGATTTATGCTTCACCAAAGCAGCTATGAGCTTATGCACTGAAAGAAGTCAACACATCCTTATTAAGATGTATGGTTTCTGTGATGTAAAAGAATGAGACCAAGATGAATTGCTTTGGATGTTTTTCCAGCTTTTATCGGAAATATTTTCCGTAAATTCAACAGAAAAACATTATTGGAACAACAAGCAAGAACAAGCTGGTTGCCTGAGTTTCCACACTAAATTACATTCAGTCTTCTTGGGATTACTCATGCCATCAGTCATACAGGATCTGATTAACCTAAAGTTTAAGTGTCCTGATAGCATTTCTTTGACATTTGCTAATTTTCCCTCAGTGTAGCAGAGAAGCTACAGAGGATCAAAAATAATCTCAGTTTAAAACATTCACAGAACGACAGTGTCAGCAGAAACTGGAGGATGTAAAACAGCAGCAACATTCAAATCTGGATGTTTCTCAACTGTTTCTAAACTCACTGCTTTTATTATGACTGTTTCCGGCTCTCTGGACTAAACAGCATCATTGAAAGATGGAAATATTTTTCCTAAGTGTGTTTGGCACAGTAGCAGCACCACTTTTGCAGCGTGAAAGGTGACAGTGGCAGCGTCATGTTTAGGGTTATTTCAGATGGAACAATGTCAACATGGATGAAATGATGGGAATCTCTAAATGCCGGACAGTTTTGAACCAAAAGCCTCATTTCTGGCATCACTGTGAGTCCAATCATGTCAAAATCCACCAAGTCTAGAGGACGTATATTTAGAGGAATAGTAAAGTGTGGTAACGGTCTAGCTCAAGTCCAAAACTAAATCTGAAAAAAAAAAAATAAATCAATAAAATGTGTAGGCAGGAAACATCTGTCAACCAGAGACTGCAATGCTGTGAAAAAGGCAGAATGTCAAACTGAATGAAAATGTGCTGATGTCCACTGCACTTCCATTTCCCAAATCCTCCTGCACTATTAATATTAAAGTTATGCTCCATGCTCCAATATGTGTTTACTTTTTAATTTTAGAGAACACTCATCTCGTTGCATGTAGTATTTTAAACGAATGACCTGCTTGCAGCTCCCCTCCGTTAGTCAGCAGTGTTTTCTCAGCCACTGACGGTAACACTGGGGATGTTAAAGCACATTTCAGTCCAGGCAGGATCATTTCAATTTTAAATATCCCAAAGGGTTTACTTTTTGACTGATAGTTCTTTATATTTCTGTAAGAAAAGTCGTGACAGAGAGAAAACACTCATGAAATGTTTTCTACAAAGGGTTTTGTCTTTAGGTCAACATTCTGTCTGACAACAGAATGTTGACCAAGTCAAATGTAAACTTGTAACCTGTACTTGTTCATCACTTAAATGCCAAAGATCTTAGAGTCAGAGTCTCATTTCCATCTGTGCTCCTGCAGTCTGGTGGGAGGGAAGTTTATAGCAGAAGGTAAGATCTGCTGTCATGCTGCTGTCATGCTGCTGAAATGCTGCGTTTTGCCATCCAGAGGGCTGGCTGGGTTAAAGATATGACATTTAAACACAACAACAACAACAGCAAGGTTTTTTCCAGAGAGTGATTAAACCTCAGACTGAATATCATGCTGTTCCAGCAGATCGCAGGTAATCCTCTTTAATAGATTTACTTTGTGTCTGAAAACTAAAACAAATCCTGTGAAAAAAAAACAAAAAAAACAACAACATCTGATATTAAAACTAAGCAGCTTACGTTTATTTGGTCAACATAACCCGACCGTCATGTTTCTGGACTCTGGGAGGAAGCCAGAGTACCCAGAGAAACGCACACATGCGCAGGGAGAACATCTGAATTCCCTGCAGAAAGACTCCAGGCTGTTTAAGTCAAGGCAACAGGACCAACTGCTGCACTGATGAGACATTAGCTCTATAAATCAAATTTACTTTTAAATTTAGAGGTTTTGGTCTGATATGATCTCTGCTACACATTCTCCACTATTGAGCTTTTGTTAATCTGGTATGTGCAGCACAATGACTATAGTGTTGCAACAGAAATATGTGTGTTGCATCTTTATATTTGTCAAAAATTAAAATGACTCAGGAATGTAAATAGATAAAAATCAGAAACAGAAGATAAATATTTACCTAAAGTCAAGAAGCTTGATCTTATCATGAGATGATTTACTAGAAGAGGATCAGCTGCTTGTGTAAACGGGCCTTTAGCTCCGGTGACCCTCTTGTGAAGAAACTCACACAGTTCCAGGATGAAACATGTCTGGTGTCTGTGGGTCACATTATGAGACAAGCAGAGCCTTCCTGGGAAACGGCAGACAGGAAGTTGCTGCAGAGGACTGAGTTCCTCTGCTTGGCAGGTTCATTCAGTTTTTGTGCCACTGAATCAGTGAAGCACAACAAGCATTTAATTAATCACTATGGCTGTCACTGCAGCACCAGTTTGCTGTTGTATTAAATAACCTCTAAGTTCACAGTGTTCATTACTGTTCATGGAAATTTTTTATAAAGTCACGTTTAAACAATCTGAACATTAATATAATGTTAATCTATTTCAGTAATTCCTTCAAAAAAAAACCAAAATGAAGGTTTTGTAGTGAGCCAATAAAAAGTTTGACCTAGAGGAACAAAAATGTGGAATAAGCTTAAAAAACATTCATGTTCAATCACACTCCTGTTTGGCTGAATTAAAATAATTCTGCAAAATACAGAAAGTCAAACATTCTCTATAGTGATGCACAAAGACAAGCCCAGTTTTTAGGTTTAAGGGGAAATTTTCTAAAGTGCCAGATTGGTTTTGTTGTTTGGTTTTTCATTTTTTGTGTTTCCTCAAGTTATATTTTGTGGTACTAAAATGCATCTTTAAACCTGAAAAGTCTAATAATGATGAAAATCACAACAAAACAGAGGCAACATTTTTTCACTCCACAAGAAAAAATTTGGAGTGAATGTTTATGTTAATCTGTGAAAATAAACTCAATTTATTCCTGACAGATTTCATTCAGTCAGGAATGGAATCTGTTTAGTTGAGCACAGCATTGAATAAGTGCGAAAAAACTCAACATGTTGCTGTAAAAACTTTCTTCTTTTATTTTGAACAGTGAGCTTTAAATTGGACAGTCATTTTAACTTTTAATCAACGCACAACCTGAAGATGAAACGCATTTCTGAAACCTGCTTCCTTCAGCTGTCTTCTCACATTGATCAAGTTTGAGTTTAAACACAGTAGTTTTAGGCTCTAACCATAAAACATGATCATCCTCATTAATTATAAAGAGAGCCTATTTTCAGACTGATTCACTTTGAGCAGAAGTTTAAATCAAACCAGTTGAATTCCTATAAAAACTCGATAATGCATCTAGTTTTAATGCTTCAGATTCCATTTTGTGGTAATCAACAAAAAAACACTGAGTACATCTCAACCTAAAGTTCAGGTGAAGTGACAGATTTTTCTCTGTTTTGTATAATCTGGCAGTTATAATCTGAGTTAATTCGCTTTGTTTTATAATTCCCAGATAAACCAGGCAGCAGCGTCACGTCTTCGCCTCAGTCTGACTGTCAGATTTACACTCCGCCTGACTTCACACAGATTCCTGTCAGCAGCTAAGTTCTCATGTTTCCCTTCAATGTTAGGTTTCATTTTAGGAACATGTCCGTCGAGTTGCTTCACTTTCTTTAAGAGATTATTCTGAAAAAGACCAGATAAAAAAGCTGATCTAAGAGGAAACGCCATCAGTTCATTCATCGTCTTAGACTTTTAAAACTTTATTTGAATTCTTAATCTTTCAAAGAACAAAGTGATCTGGGAAAAAGATTTAATTTATTGTGGATTTTCTGTAATCTAAGGGACCAAAGTAATGAAAGAGGTTCAGAAATATTCATACACCTCTGACTAATATCTGGAGTAATGTTTGCTATCCATGCAGAGACACGGCTCTCTTTTCTGTTCTAATTGTAGTTGGATATTTTGTCAGAATCTGTACTTTTCATTTAAATGAATGGATTCTCAGGCCTAACCTGACTTTAAAACATTATCTATTCATCTTTATTTGTGTTGGCATCAATCCAGATTTCCATAGCGCTGCATCTGTAGTTGTACTTCAACCTGCTTCAGTCATTTTTACCATAATTGGATCAAAGAAAATAAATTCAGTTTTATGCATTTAATTCATGTTTGTTTAAGTCACTAAAGTTGCTTATTGTGTTGGATTGATCCCCAAATTGATCTGCTTTATACAGACTTGTGCATTTATGTTTATAACAACATTTGTTTCATGAGCTCTGGCTGTCAGAGGTTCAGAGTCGTTTAAGCTGCAGGGCCAGAGCAGCGTTAAACCCTGCAGGCTGCAGCGAATGAACAGCCTCACTCGTCCTGCTGTGGTTAACAACTGTAATTGGCTCTGGCTGTGTGCTGATTGTCTGTCTTTGATTGGCTCCCAGTGAAGAGTTTGTCTTCAGGACCCAGAGTTCAGTCATGCTCAGCGCTGCCTCCAGAGTTTCACCACTTCATGGTGTTGGTTGGCCTGGATGTATTGGTCAGCAATATGAGAAAAACTTACTGTAAAATATTCAACCTGCTGTCGCATTAGGCTGGGCCACATGGCTTCACAACAAAGAACATAGATAGATAAATAAATAACTAATGTACAAAAGCTGATTTGTGTTTTAATATGGAATGCTATGGGCACTTCACTCAGGAAGCCACTCATCACGTTTCTGCATTTTTCCATTCAAATCTTCATGGTAATGTTAATGTTGCCAGGTAACCTAGCAACAGCTGTGTGTCTCTGCAGTTGTTTCAAGGGATGCTGTGGGAGGGAAGCGATGGAGGGAAGCAGGAGGAGGATGGTGAAAGAGTCGAGGTCATTAGTGAGAAACGGCCAGTGAGACGGCAAAATCTGACTAATTACTCCAAAGAGAGTTTCTCCTCTCCTGATAAATTCAATGTAGTCGGCTTTACTCCAATGAGTTTCACCTTCACTGCTGGATGATGGCGTCCACTACGTCCAACCATTGTGGATTTTACTGTAATTGTTGAATTTCATAGCTCCATCTTTATTTGCCATGCTGCTCAAGTCTTAGAGCCTTAAATAGTCTTAAATCTGCATCTGTAAAACAAACTTTTGTTGGGCATTTATTTACTTTAAAAAACTGAATCACATCTCCCAGCATTCATTGCGCTAGAGGGCATAATTTGCTCATATGAGCCCAAAGTAAAACTCTGAGCTGTAAAGTCAGGAGTCATCTGAGGAGCTCGATGAAGAGCCGTCCAGCTGCTCCAGCTGCTCCAGCTGCTCCAGCTGCTGCAGCTGCTCCAGCTGCTGCAGCTGCTCCAGCTGCTGCAGCTGCTCCAGCTCTCTTTAAGCAATCCTTGGACGTCATTTGAAACCTGAATGAACCTGATCAGAGTTTTGTTTAAATGTCTTGCTGTATTTCATTTTTTCACCATAATGATCAATCATCAATTTGATTTGATCCAAAAATCCCCCAAAATATTTTTTTTTAGTGGTTAGATTTTACGCCTGCAGTTACTGACAAGTATTTTGACTGTACGTCAAATAAATTCTCAGATTTAATGTGAGGTAAGTGTGTGTGTGATCTTCCTCTGTGAGAAGTGTTTTCTGACCAGTCATCCTAAATTCATTCCTTCATAAAAGCTTGGCTCATGATTCCAGGAATGGTTCCTCAGTTCAGCTAAAGAAACACAACTTTTAATACATTATTCATCATATTTTTTAACAATTGCATAAGCCAAACATTTATGCAATTCCTTTAGTGCCAACACTTTCATTCCAGTAAGAAGTCCATGTTAACCTTGTCATTCAAGGTAAACATAACGGTAGCCATTTTTCGTCCCTTCACTTTGTATCTCGTCTGCTTTTCCACTCAGGTCAGAATTTCAGTAAGACATTTTTATATAGTCTGAGGTCAAATTCATCTCCTTTTATTCCCCGTATCATTTAATTCCCCTGGCACATTTATCTGATTGATCACAGCCTTCAGTCAGAGACGCTCATTTAAAAGGAAAAACCTTCGTCGTGTTTAAACTGTGGTACCTCAGACGTAATGAATAAATCTTGTTGATGATATAAGCAAGGCTGTATCCAAGGACAAAGAGAACAATAACCTGATTATTTTTCTTTCAACTTCATCAAATTGATTTTTCTTTTGGAGACACATCGACTGATGGATTCCACTATTTATGTTACCCACAGTTTTTTGCTTAAAGGTTCCTTTTATTCTTCTGAAGCACGAATGCATTGCTGAGCAAAGGGCTGGGGGAGGCTGAAGAACATGTGAGCGATAATTATAAAGTGTGTTCACTGTGAAACTGTGGCGCTTTTTGCTTTTATGTGAGTGTGGATGTTCTAGTCAGTGTTCTGTGTCTGTAAACCTGAGGATACAGAGGAAAAACAACATATTGAATCTCAAGCAGCTTTCATCAGGAGTTGAGGTTTATGAACTTCCTACTTTCAGCTCCAAGAGATCCAATTAAAAAGTCTCAAATAGGAGGGCAATATTTTCGCTCCGAATGAATGCAGCCATTTTTTTATGTAATCCTCTGTTCTGTTCTTTTTTTGTGATATTTCTGATGCCTGTTAATGAGGGGCCATGCAGTGATCACAAAGTAACAACTTCTGAAGAGATAGTCGTCTGCAGCCGTTGGTTACAGTCTTAGCTCTGGTAGCCTGACATGGGGACTCATGTGCAACTTCTTTCCCATTTCTGCAGTTTAAAAGTCACCGTTTGAATTTACAGAGAAAATCAACTTTGTAATGAATAAAAAAGATTTTAAAAAATCCTGAGCATTAAAGAATCACTACACCTCTTCCACTCTTCAGAAACGAAAGGTGCCCTGGTGTTGATGTGTAAACTGTCAGTAATAATAATAATAATAATAATAATAATAATAATAATAATAATAATAATAATAATAATAATAATAATAATAATAATAATAATAATAATGTAGTAGCAAACTTTAATTATATTTTAGAGTCTAGGCATTTTGATTAGAATCCCGTTACTTTGCTATCCTAGGGTTAAAGTGTTACACACGAAATTTCTTTTCAACACCTTAGTGCGCTCTGGGTCATTGGAAGACGCACAGCTTTCAGTAAATTTAGGTTGAAGCTTTTTCTTTTAACTCATGTGACACTGTAACACACAACGTGATCACCAGCTATAGCGCACAGCGAAATGTTAAAGAAATAATCGAGTTCCTCTGCCTCCCCCTGCTGTCGTTGGAGCAACTCCACTGCTCAATCAGAAACAACCAATCAGAGCCAAATGGGTGCTCTGAGTGCTGTCAATCACCCCAGTGTACAAGCTGGACACAGCTTCACCATTGCTCTCTGCTACACTACAGCTGATTCACCATAACAAAGCCTGCCATGAATGCTAGGCTGGTTAGCATGGCCACTAATGGCTGTGGGTAAACACTTGTCCTGGCACTGTAAGCTGTTTTTCCTCCATTAGCATGTTTACCAGCACATACACAGGTTTAATTGACAGCGCTAAGTCACTCCTTGGCTACAGTTCTTTTTTTTTTTTTTGATCGAGAGCGGTATGTTGCTTCAGATAGCGCTCAGAAGTGGAGTAGCTTATTCTTTTTAGAAATGATCTGTCATATTATGCTGGCACAACATGGTGTCAACAAATATGTGAAAAACAAAGTTTTTAAAAAGTTACATTCTGTAATATTGTTCTCAATTTTAATTTTCTAGATTTCTCACTGCAAGTTGCTGCAATAAAACAATGATTTACGGTAAGACCAAAGTGCGTACAGTACGTTGTGAAGGGCTTTGTATTGTCTATCACGTTCCTCTCATTTTCTGGTTTTCTGGCTCCTGGTGTCAGTAAAGTAGTTTGTTTACTGTCTGATTCTGTTTTCATGTTTTAGGACTATAATTTGCTAACTGAAAGCCTCCCATCAGGGAACGAGTAATAAAATAATGAGGAATCAGACACCAGTAATGAACAGAAATGTAGGAGGCTCTGGCACCAGAGAGCCTGCTGAATTTTTTAAAGACTTTATAATTACGCTCTCCATCTCTGAACTCTGCAGTCGTATAATTGTATCTCCATCTCTGTGCTCATCATTACTCGTTGCACTGCAGTGTATTATCACTGTGTTCATACCTGCTCAGTTCATTAGAGACTCTCTACCACACATTGAGAACATTTAACCTTTAACCTATGCAAGTCTCCTGCTCCATCTGTTTCACTCAGTAAAAGTTCAGTTTGGATCAAGTTTTGTTGCAGGAGGTGAAGCGGTGCAGTATGAACACACCAAGAAATATGCTGAACAGCGCCATCTGCTGGATTAAGCAGGTACAACATGATCACAACAGTTCAGTTTCTAATCACTTCAGACATCCACTCTCATGATGAGAAAAATCATTTGATTAGTTTCAACTTAACATAAAAAAACAACAGAATTGGTACTTTATGTTTACAATTGTTTGTTTGTGACCATCAGGATTCCAACGTCTTGAGATTAAAGTGTAAAAATAACATTTTAAAAGTGTTTCACTTACACTTGAATCATTTAAAAAGTTGTAATACTACAATTAATATGACCCTTTAGTTATAACAAGTATAAGCAAGATACATGACCTGGAGTTAAATGCGCCGAGACAAAATAAAATAATCTAGTTCAAATTTACAAGTAACCAGAGACAGTTAGAAAGCAGTAATTTAACATTCATGTAAAGTTCTAGCTTTCAGCTGTTTATACCTATTTTATTAGTAGTGAAAAAGTATCATAATAATGTAAAATGTACTATTACAGACCATATTTTATGTAGACTGTTGTTCAGGTCAGAGTTCATCACTTCACCCAGATTTCAGCCTGATCACTGGCAGCCAGTGATCAGTGGTAATATATGTAATAACTGAAGCTGTGAGTGGATTTGATCAAACCTCATTACATCCGAACATAATAACTTCAGTTTTGTTCCTGTTCAGCTGGAGAAAGTTATGGCATATCCACACATTTATTTCACTTTAAGCAATCTCGCATTTTGTACTGTTGTCTGTTTTATATGTTTCGTTATTAATTTGGCTTCCATGTTTTCTTTGTGGCTCCTGTTGATTGTATCCAAACTTTTAAACTATTAATCCCTGTTTTTAAAGCATCATGTTTCACTGTGTCGAAGTCTCAGGCTGTTGGCTAAGTCTCAGGTGACTGACTGACTCTACATTGGGTGTGAAATAGTCTGGACTTGAAGTAACTTCTATGACATGACATCTCCACAGGCTGAGTGGGCTCAGTAATATACCAGCCTCACAGTTTGATTGTCATTTCAACATTTCCCTCAGGACCTTTACATTTTAGATGTAAGAAATTTGTGGGGACCGTTCTGCAACATGTTGCTCCCACGTGAATGGGTGAATGAGAATACTTATACTACTATCAGCCATTCTTATACATCATAAGTCCGGATACATCATAATCGTCATATGGACAGTGAGAGCTGCATCCCCTCTCGGTGTCTCTGCTCTCAGTCTAATCACAGGCTGCAATCAGCAGGATGTGCACTGGAGGTGCAGACATCCAGCGCTCAGATACTCTGAGGCCAGGCTGTGCCGACCCCAGCGTGAGATCGAGCCTTCATCTGTACCAGATGAAAAGCATGATAATGAGCATAATTTCCCCTCACAGTTCTGCTTTGCTCAGCTCGCTGCCAGCAGTTACCTACCAGAGGTCCTGCTGCCTTGTTTTTCTGCTCTGCCTCGACCATTACATCGCTTCACTTTGTTGTGGCTCTCTCAGCCTGAGCGGCCAGTGCAATTACTGCTGGAGACGGGTGCAGACAAGCCCAGCTACTACTGTGAATCACTCAAAGCCTGCATGCTCCGCCACCATCACCTTCATGTCCCCCGAAAGGCCACAACGAAACTACTGCCACTAATATAGTCACTATGCCCAGGTCGCAGGTAGATTTATCTCACACAGCAACCTTCTGGTCTTTAAGCTTAAAAATACAAATGTCTAAGGTGTCAGCAATTTAGTTTTGTGTTTTGATGGAAATTCGGGCCCAACTCATCTGACTCATGCATTATTTTGGCATTGCAGAGGAACTTCGTAGTTTGAAAATGAGCTCTGGACTTATGAGTTTCAGACAAAGTCAATTAAAGCCATTGTTAAAGTGTGTTTATACAGTTTGCTACAAATATGTAAGACAGATCAGGGTTCTTACACAGCCTCTGTGCACAGTTCTGCCTACAACTGGACACATCCGAGTGTTTTGACATCCAAAAATGTCAAAGAGCTTTACACTAACCAGTCCCATTCATCCACACACATTCACACACTGATGGTGGTAAACAGTGTAGCCACAGCTGCCCTGAGGGAAGGGACTCTGACCATCACATGTCCAACACCTCAACCCGTTTATTTTGTGTGATTGAAATTTTAAACATCAATGAATTTGACTGATCTGTATTGAAGCAGTTGGAATCGATTCAGGTCTGCATTTGGAAATTATCCATCCATCCTTTTTGTTTGTTTGCTTTCCAATTTATAAGAGATAAAATGTATAATTTTCTAACATTGTTTGTTAGTGTGTTTGATGATTGAATACCTATTTTACATTTAGATACAGTATGTCCTTAACGTTGAGATCTTTAATGTGTTTTTTTGTGTAAATACGCCCTCCAGTGGACATATTTGGAAATTATAAGGAAGCGATGGTCTCCAAAGGCAAAAACTTTGAGATGAAAATATGTAGAAACTATCTGTAAAAGGATATTTTCATACAAAACCTTACGACATTAAGATGTTAGTATGTTTCTCATTGAAGTGACTACTGACCACTGAGTTGTGGTCAACATGGCTTCATCTGATTTTGGTTTTTAGAGAAAATGCCTCACCAACTCTTATATCATTTTTGACACATTTTGGTTTCCACTAAGAATAATAAATACCACATGTAAGCACTGCAAGCTGTTTAGATGCTGACAGAAGCAGAAAACATCGTTATGACAAAAATGACTGGATGCCTGACAGTATGCTCAATCACAATTACAGCAAATGCTAACAATAGTAACTGGGAAATTATAAATGTACTGCAAACCACACAAAAATTTTAAAAGTGGGCAGAATAAAGTTGATCTGCAATTTTCTTGAAAGCATTAAATCTTGTTGTGTCTTGTTCTAATAAACTCAATATAATGTCTGATGTCCTGGTTTCTGCATCATTTCCAGTTGCTTCATCTCTGTCCTTTATGATTTTTCAGTTCTTTCTGTTTTCCTCAGTCTCTCAGGTTCTTTGTGTTAATTTTCACTAAAACTCTTAATTCTGTCTCAAATTCTGCCTTCATCTTCAGTTCACTAAGCATCAGTATGACATACATGCACAAGAACACATGAACAATTTGATTACATGAGAGAAAATGAAAATAAAAAAGTCAGTGTAAGAAAAGGTTTACAGATAAACAAATCAGAAATATAACAACAGTTTCAACTGTAAATCTAATATGTAATAATAGATCTAGAAATATGTACATCTGACTGTGTAATACAATAAACGCTGGTGTTGGTACCAGGAAATATGATTTCCAGCAACAGCAAATGAACTCTGGATGCTATTTTGCATCATAACAGATATTAAAACCTAAACAGTTTCAGTCCTGCTTTCTGTGCTGATCGTCTCCTGAATGTTAGACATTTTACAAGAACAGATTGAAGCCAGAAACTTATCCAGGATGGTTTTCCGAGTGAACAAATACAAAGTTGTGTCAGCAAGAGGACTAAGAAAAACGCAAACTAAAGCCACGGAATGGAGAACTACGTAGTTTGTGATATCAAATACTCCATAGACAGCTAAGAACAAAATGATGACAGGCAGATAAAGCACAGAGTAAATAATCAGCACAGCAACCTGAATGGCTACTATTCGTCGTTTTTCATCTTCTGGGACACCGAGCGCTCCAGAGAGAGCTTTGATAGTCCCAACCAGGAAGAAGATGAAGAAGGGAAAAGGCAGGAGGAGAATAATTATGAAGAAGATGATTGCAATCTTATACTCCTTAATCCCATCGCCAAGCACTACATAAAAAAGTGGAAGTATCCAGACCACAATGCAGACCACCACATATGTCTTGTTCTGTCTCCCGAGTCTGTACCACAGAGGCTTGGTAATGACCAGATACCTGCAATAACAGAAAGACGTGTTTAGTCTCTGAAGGTTATTAAGGGCAGATTAATGTTTTTATGTCAGACAGAACAGGAGTAAACATGGAAACATACCTTTCACAGGAGATACACACCATGAATCCAACACTGACCATGACACCAAGATCTACAATAAGCAAGTATGTCACATCGTCTTCATTGCGTCGAGTGAAATCTGTTGGAATTCTGCAGCAGAGCTGAATGATATCAGAGACAAGGAGGTTGATGACATAGACTGGAGCATCCAGACCCTTTCTCACCTGTGAGAAAAAAAACAGAAAAATATTAATGACACGATAATATTGTGTTATTAATATTAAAATGTTGCCTATTCCACACATTCCAGACATTTCTAGGAACAAGACAGACTTAAACCTGAGATAAGAAAAAACCACCATAAAAAAAACTAAAGATAAACCCTTTCATCAAACTTTATTGACAGGTGACCTTTGATGGAAGGGTGTACAGTTTAAAGAACAAACTCTTAGTCAAATAGCACATTCATTGTTAATAAATAGGCTGAAGTTACACTGTACTCACCTGTGAAAAAATTGCAATCATCACTATAAGAATTAAAAGAAATCCAATGCCAATGATGATCCAATTAATCAAATTTAAGATTTTGGTAAGACATATGCCAGTACAGTGAGAATTAAATGTGCTGTTGTCATCCCCGTTGTTGTAATCGTACTCGTAAGCGTAATCGTAATATTCTGTTGTGTTTGAGTACATCTCTTCCATCCTGATATTGATGATGGGAGTAACTGTAAACAGAAATAATGATACATGTGTAAAATATGTGTAATTGATCTGGAATCAAGGATCCTTAAATCCAGGCCTGGAGGGCCGATGTCCTTCAGCCTTTATATATTCCTGGTTCAACACACCTCAGTCAAATATCTGAACACGTCCTCAGTATGCAGTCAAGATCTCCAGAGTGACTTGTGGCCTGAAACAGACACAATAAAACCTAAATATTCATATATTCAATAAATTCATTAGTGGATAAATTTCATCATCATCAGATTTTTCATATTGTTCTTTTTGTTTTCTAACTGAGTTCAGTCTATGAATATCCAACCTGAAAAATCCAAACATGTCCTTTCAGAATATGTAAAATATCACTTTGTGAGATCATAAATGTGTTATCCAGACAAACGACCTTAGCAGCTACTTTATAGACTCCTATTCTTCCAACCCAGAAAAGGAATTAGACCAGATGATACTTACTTACTTACTGATACTTATCTAGCAACACTGAATAGGAGAATCTAGTTTATCTAGTAAATATACTTTGGATTAACATTATTAGCTTTTTCTTCTTTTCTTAATATAAAACTCACTTTTTATAAAAATATTATGTTGATTTACAAATCATTATTTCATAAAGTTAACAACATATTTTCTAACATGTGATCACAAAGTGATTTTGATTGATTATACATCTTTAAAATGAATTTAATACAAGTTGGTCTTTTTTTTTATAAATGAAACAAATCAGAAGAATAAACACAGACAGCAGTCAAAATGAACTATTAAACTATTTAACAGCTCCCTATGGAGCTTCACAGAAAATAAACCTGGCCACGTCATGTCGTCATAGAAACAGCGACCAAACAAACTGACAGACTGGCAAACATAACTGACAACATAAATTACTGACATTTAATGGAACATTATTTGTGCTATTTGTGTTTGATAACAACACAAATAGCACAGTGAGCTTCCCTACTGGTCCACTAGTCACTCTGTGTGCTGTGACGAAGCTCCACGTTAGTCTTTGAACACGACTACCTTTACTATTCAGAAGAGAAGCAGATTTGATGGCTTACCTCAGTAGAGCGCTGAACAGACTGTTTGGAATTTTCAGTTTTCCTTTGTATTTATAGGCAACCAGTAGGGGGCGCCAAAGAGCACTCATTACAGGACAATCATGAAACATTTTTAAGCAAGAATTTCAGTTATATCTAATACCTTTACATTATTATTTATACACAACTACACAACACATTACATTGTCACCTTGTCAGTTTTTAATTCTCATTCTTTGACCGGTAAAACAATTGAGATCCGACTGTAGAACTAACTTCCTCGGAAAGTTGGCATAACTCCAACACACTGCAACAATCAAGAAATTTGGGGTTACTTAAATGAAAATGAGTCTCCAGGCAGAGATGTGGAGACTTCAGGAGAGGGAGGTTGGCATTGAGAGCCAAGATCACTGACTTGATAAGATGGTGTGAGAGAGTCAGAGATGCATGACCTGCAATGTCTCCAAGCATTCTGAAACTCATTTACTAAAATGGGATGGTGAACAAACAGCTGCAGAAATAAGTTATATTAGATGATGGATTTCAATGCCATTTTTACACATCGTTCATCATGGAAAGTACATTTTTATTTATATAGCACATTTGTAGTAACAATGCAGATCAAATAACTTTAGAAGGAAGTACAGAACCTAAAGAAACTCAAAAGTAAAGTCCTAAGCCAAATATTGATTCCCCAAAAGAAGTCCATAGTTCTTTTATTAATAGGGATAGAGTATGTCGCCATTGAAGTGCCAGGGAGCTGAAGGTATGTCACGAGATGCGGTGAGTGGTGGTGAGGAAGACGCTGATGACCCAGGTTGAAATGAATAAATGATGGTTTAAAAAATGAAGTACAGCCAAATAATCCACAGTCCAGGAAGCACAGCTGAGCAGAAGTGAAAAGGCTCAACACTGGTAGCAAAACTGGCACATGAATGGACGGCTGATGGCAGACTGGTACACGCGTACGACCAGTGTTGTATAAAGTACTGAAATCTCGGAGTCAAGTAAAAGTATAGGTACCGCTCCAAAATATGACTTTGGTAAAAGTAAAAGTCACTGATTGAAATGTTACTTGAGTTAAAGTATTAAAGTATCTGAAATGTCTTGTACTTAAGTATGAAAATTACTGTAAAAATGGATGAACTCAAGTAATGTAATGAAAAGTACAAGTAAAAAGTAAAACAAGGCAAATGCAGTTTGAATGACATTTTTTATATTTTGGTAAACTTGTTAAATACACTTAAAATAATGAACACAACCAAGTGCAGGCAAAATTAAACCTGCTAATAGATAAACCTGCAGCATCATTTAGTTAAGAAAATTAGGTGCTTTACCTAAACCACTAGGTTAACTTAACCTGCTTTAGGTTAACTTAACCTGCTTTACAACTGAACCAGCTTCTTAGTAAACCCTCCAGGACAGAAAATACAAAGTTTTTATAAGCCTTAAGTTTTCCCTTTCAGTAAGGTCAGTGCTGAAAATGAGAAAAATAAATAGTCAGTACAGAAAACATGAAGAAAAAAAGCTATTACGATTACTCTACTTCAAAAACTATAGGTGCAACAACTGGTCATTATGCAAAAGAAACAAAGAATTGGGAGGGAAATGCAGCTTATTTGCCATCTGAAGAGGGAGGAGAGCTTTTTGTTAACTTGGTGTTTAATGGGAGAAGCGAAAACAGACCTCAGTGATGCTGACACCCACCTACTGAAATAATCCAGCAAATAGTCTGATTGGTTAGAGCTCCGTTTGTGCAGCTTTGGTTTCCGAGATATAAAAAATTATTTTTTAGGCCATCCAAAATATATACTTTTTAAGATTACAATTACTGAAAATATTGAGTATGACAACTTCATACTCAATATTTTGTGTCAGTTGGTCACAAGGCAAGAAATCTATTTCCATTAGTTTCTCAGGAGAGTTTGGATGTAAAATTTGTTGACTCTCCCTGAGTGAAACTCCGACACCTTGGGGAAGAGGGAGACCGAGAGAACGGCTGGCCCAAATTAACGTTCATGAATCGGATCAACCTTGAGTTAGGCGCCACTCACACCGGATATCGGAATAGCTAAAATCCAAATTGAAAACAACTTTGCTTCGTTTGTTTTAACGGCACAAACCTGCAGAAGCGGAGCATTAACGAACCAGCCCACTTTGGTTTGTTTTGGAGCAAAATGCGGGGATGGTGAACTCTGGATGGGCTAAAAAATCATTTTAATATCTCGGAAACCAAAGCTGCACAAACGAACATTTTAACGGCACAAACCTACACAAACGGAGCACTAACCAATCAGACTGTTTGCTGGACTTTTGGACGTAGTGGGGAGGTGCGAAACCTGTGCATCCTATTGGTGGAGATGAACACCAATAGGATGCACGGCTACCGACTTTGTTGCAGTCAATCAGTAGGTGGGATCAAAACATTTGCGTTTCTCTCTTGCTTTTTTGTAACGAGTAACTAAACCACACATTGAAAATGTATCGGAGTAAAAGTATGCAATTAAGTTCGGAAATGTAGTGAAGTAAAAGTGAAAGTTATCAAAAATGTTCTTACTCAAGGAAAGTATGAAGTACTCCAAAATATACTTAAGTAAAGTAGTGAAGTATTTTTACTTCGTTACTATACAACATTGCGTACGACTAGGACCCGACAAGGAACAAAAAACACAGGAGGGGTTAAATACACAGAGAGTAATCACAGAAACGAGACACACCTGTGAATAATGAAGAGGAGACGGGCCAACACGGAGATTCAGACACACAGAAACTCAAAGTAAACACAGAGAAAAATACAGATCACCACGGTATCCGCCCCCCTCAAGGCCGGCTACCAGACGGCCAAAAAAGAAAAACAGTCCAAAACCAATACCAGGATTGGCGGAGAGGCACTGGACAGGGGGTCAAGAGTTCAAAACAACAAAAATCAATCCAACAGGGTGGGCGGAGGCGCAGGAGCTGGAACCCACAAGGAAGGTCCGGCGGACGTCGATGGCGCAGGAGACGGACATCATGGGGGAAGATCCTGTAGGCGATGTCAGCGAGGGGGCCGGGACGCCGGGAGGCAGCGACAAGAGGGGGGCACAAGGAGGCGGGGACTCAGTAATACCAGGACCACTAGGGGAGGAAACTCAGAGCAGGTACTAGGGAACTTGGTCGGGAGCAATTAAGCCACTAACTGGGGAAGTTAACCCACTAACTGGGTCTGGAGACCTACTTATAGGGGCTGCATCAGGCTCTGGAACAGTAATATGTATTAATGTTTGGACTGCTGCATGTAATAGGGGGCTCTTAGCTGATGATGCTTATTTATTGATGCTTTATTTATTGATGTACAAAAAATACCAACACTGGTAAATTCAGAAAGCTATTAGCAGACAGAAAATCAGCATGAACCTGACTTTGAAATATAGTTCATTACTTTAAAAGTTTGTAAGACTGATTTTGTGGGACTTGTGTCCATTTGAATAACAAAAACTATCAAAATATTTTCCTCTCCCTTTGTTATCACTCCTGCAGGTATGTTTAGGTATGAAATGAGGATCATCGTTGCCAAAGGCAGCTGCACTTTGCTGCCATCTGCTGGAGTTGATGGGATTGGCAACAACTGAAGGTTTTTCATGGAATCTGATTGATGATCCTTTGCAGAAATAAAGTAACAACCTTTTGTGCTTGTTTTAATAATTTCTGCATTCTGTTGAAGATCTCCAGATTTAAAAAAGTTTAGTTTCCTTTCAAAGATGTCTTTATAAAGGAGCCAAAAGGCTGATCTACTGTTTTTAATAATTTTTAAATTACATAAAAGTCTTTGTGATTGTTGAGAAAAACATCAACAGTCTGATCTCAAACAAAAATGCTCCAAAATATTTAATGAGATTTGGAGATTGAGTTTACAAGTCAACCTGAAGGAAACTGGTTGTACTGGATTTTATTTAGTAATAAGTTTGCATTGCATCGATTTCTGCATCTGTATTCAATGTGTCATTAATCTTCCACTTCACAGTTATGCACTTCTTTGTTCTGATGACTCAGTAAAATCCCAGAAAATGAATTAAAAGCGTTGTAAAATGATCAAATGTGGAAGAGATGTGAATATTTTTAATAAAGTGCATTATGAAACACTCACAAAATTGGGTCTTTTCATAAAATATTTCCATCATCAGGATGATGCAGAGATTTATGTCATGTCATCAAACCAGGCATTAACTTTCAGTGTTTTGTGTTTCATTAAGACATCAGTGGGATTGGTCCTCTTCTGTGTAACAGTAAACCCACAGATATTGTCGCTATGGTAACCAATATCGTTTTCATCGGGTTCATTCAAAGACCCTTACAGTCCACCGTACAATAGCTGTGATGTAGTTTATCCTGTTTATCTTCCTCGTGAACAATTCCTCTTATTCAACATGACTAATAATTTTCACAGCTTTTTTATGTTTGTTCAGCAAAACGGTTCAGTTAAAATGCAAGCATGTCTTAAACTGCACATTTTTCATAAAGATTATTTCTTGTGACCTTTCTGAACTTTCCATCATCATAATACTGATTATTTTCCCACTGTGAATCTAAAACATTCTGGGATAGAAAAGAAAGTGGCTGCTTGCTGCTTTGTTGGCAAAATAAATAAAAAAATAGAAGTTTATAGTGATTTATTTAGGTAAACTAAAGATCTGAACACAAGAGGGCGCTCTTGTTTCATCTAAGATCTGGAGACTTTCAGTACTTCAATGTTGTGCAAGAAGGTTTTGATAAAGGTTTTCTTTTTTTAGCCATTTGTTTCATACTGATCCAGAAAAGATGAACTTTAATGTTCATTTTCTCATCAAACTGTAGTTGAACTGAATTAGTCCCTGCAAGAGATTCTTTTCCAATTACTCACTCCTTTCCAACAGCAGCTGGCTGCAGCTCACTGCTCAGGTCTCTCTGTGAACATCGACTTAGAGCTTAAATCAGAATGTACCTGAAAATGTTTATGATTTTAACATCCATTCATCAAAACATTTGTCACAGCCAGTCTGAGTCTGTTATGGGCCTCACTTGTAAAATAATCAATCAGTCTGCTCAGACCACACTGGACAGTTTCTGAATCTTTTAACTGTCTCTGGTCGTCTGTTGCCTTATTTTTGTCATCAAACCTAAAAATATCTCTTGAATATATTCAGAGTTGATAAAAAGCTTTGCACTTTGCACAACAGTTTTTAGATTAAATCAATGAAAAATATAATTTTAGAAACAGGATCAACCTTACAGTTTTGCCTGGAAACAAACTGGGTTAAAATAAATTAGTTGCGATATTCCAGATTTATTTTATATTTCCCGTTTTGAGTGACTGCTTCATCATGTGAACATGTATAATGTTATGGTTTACCTCAAAGAGCAAGAAATGAATATTTAAACCACATGTCAGAATGACTTAAACACTCATTTTAATAAGTAAAACAACAGCAAAAATACAAAATCTTCCCAGTTGGAAGCCATGCAGAGACTTTCAGAAAGACACAGATAGTTTTAGATGCAGGTCAGAATAAACTTTCATTCAGCACCAAAAACGAGAAATGAAGCATTTATACATGTAACAATACATGTTGAAATATGTACATCTGCCTGTTTAATATAATAAACGCTGTTGTTCGTAACAGGAAATATGAACTCTGGATGCTATTTTGCATCATAACAGATATTAAAACCTAAACAGTTTCAGTCCTGATCGTCTCCTGATTGTTAGATATTTTACAAGAACAGATTGAAGCCAGAAACTTATCCAGGATGGTTTTTCGAGTGAACAAATACAAAGTTGTGTCAGCAAGAGGACTAAGAAAAATACAAATTAAATCCACCATTAAGCTCCTAACATAGCTTTCTCTCTTCAAAACTCCATAAACATCAAAGAGCACACCAACCATAGGCAGATAAAGCAGACTGTAAATAATCAGCACAGCAACCTGAATGGCTACTATTCGTCGTTTTTCATCTTCTGGGACACCGAGCGCTCCAGAGAGAGCTTTGATAGTCCCAACCAGGAAGAAGATGAAGACGGGAAAAGACAGGAGGAGAATAATTATGAAGAAGGTGTCAGAAATTGTATACTCCTTAATCCCACCGCTAAGCACTGGATACAAAAGTGGAAGTATCCAGACCACAATGCAGACCACCACATATGTCTTGTTCTTTCTCCCGAATCTGTACCACAGAGGCTTGGTAATGACCAGATACCTGCAATAACAGAAAGACGTGTTTAGTCTCTGAAGGTTATTAAGGGCAAATTAATGTTTTTATGTCAGACAGAACAGGAGTAAACATGGAAACATACCTTTCACAGGAGATACACACCATGAATCCAACACTGACTATGACACCAAGATCTACAATAAGCAAGTATGTGGCATCTACATCATTGAGTCTATTCAAATCCAGTGGAATTCTGAAGCAGAGCTGAATGATATCAGAGACGAGGAGGTTGATGACATAGACTGGAGAATCCTGACCCTTTCTCACCTGTGAGAAAAAAAACAGAAAAATATCAATGACACGATAATATTGTGTTATTAATATTAAAATGTTGCCTATTCCACACATTCCAGACATTTCTAGTAACAAGACAGACTTAAACCTGAGATAATAGAAAACCACCATAAAAAACTAAAGATAAACCCTTTCATCAAACTTTTTTGACAGGTGACCTTTGACCCTGACATCTGGAGACCAGAAACCAAATGTCTGGTTGTCAGAAATGACAATACCAGATATCCACCAAGCGGATGTCAGGGTGCCAGATATCATGCAACTGGATGAGTCAGTTTTATGAAAACATATTCATAAAATAACTGTATAAAAATTCTACTCTCTGGATTAAGTTGCATTTGGAATCAGGTTTCTGTCCAGCAGCAGCCCAGTAGGGTTGGCTTTTCCCCTGACTTAGATCTCACACAGTTATACCAACTGCAGTTTCCTCTCTACTGTAAAACCAGAATGATGTTTCAGAATATCCGACTGGAGGTCAGGGTCAAAGGTCACCTTTTTTTCCATCAAAAAAGTTTGATGGAAGGGTGTACTTTTAGTTTTTCACAGATTAAAGGAAAAACTCTTAGTCAAATAGCACATTTATTGTTAATAAATAGGATAATGTTACGCTGCACTCACCTGTGAAAAAACTGCAATCATCACTATAAGAATTAAAAGAAATCCAAAGCCAATGGTGATCCGATTTAGCAAATTTAAGAAATTGAAAAGGCGAAACCAAAAAGCCACGTAAGAACTAGGATGATAGTCAAATAATGTGCTGTCGTCGTCCAGGTTGTAGTTATTGTCTTCATCATCGTTATCGTCAACGTAAACGTATTTGTAATATTTTGTCGTGTTTGAGTTTATGTCTTCCATCCTGATATTGATGATGGGAGTAACTGTAAACAGAAATAATGATACATGTGTAAAATATGTGTGATTGATCTGGAATCAAGGATCCTTAAATCCAGGCCTGGAGGGCCGATGTCCTTCAGCCTTTATATATTCCTGGTTCAACACACCTCAGTCAAATATCTGAACACGTCCTCAGTATGCAGTCAAGATCTCCAGAGTGACTTGTGGCCTGAAACAGACACAATAAAACCTAAATATTCATATATTCAATAAATTCATTAGTGGATAAATTTCATCATCATCAGATTTTTCATATTGTTCTTTTTGTTTTCTAACTGAGTTCAGTCTATGAATATCCAACCTGAAAAATCCAAACATGTCCTTTCAGAATATGTAAAATATCACTTTGTGAGATCATAAATGTGTTATCCAGACAACGACCTTAGCAGCTACTTTATAGACTCCTATTCTTCCAACCCAGAAAAGGAATTAGATCGCAAGACGACAACTCTGCCATACAGACCCAGTCGCCCAATTCTGTATGATTTCTCTCCTCTGGTGTTGGAAGGTTTACTCTCTGCATTGACAGTCTGCAGAATTTATCACTGGACAAAACATGCAGTTTGTTTCCCCTGATAATCAGATTCACACACGTCATGCACATGGCTTTCCTATTTCAATATTTTATCTTCCTTCCTTCTGTGGAGCAGAAGTTACGGTTCTGGAACTTGTCTACATATTAGTGTGACAGCTTCCCATAGCGTCCCGTCATGCACACGCGGAGGCTAGTTGGGTGGATGTTATGCTGCTTGCTGCACTGTAATGAGTGGTCAACAGCACAAGCAGCGCAGTGAGCTTCCCTACTGGTCCACTAGTCACTCTGTGTTCACAGTAGAGCGCTGAACAGACTGTGATTTACAAATCATTATTTCATGAGGTTAACAACATATTTTCTAACATGTGATCACAAAGTGATTTTGATTGATTATACATCTTTAAAATGAATTTAATACAAGTTGGTCTTTTTATTATAAATGAAACAAATCAGAAGAATAAACACAGACAGCAGTCAAAATGAACTATTAAACTATTTAACAGCTCCCTATGGAGCTTCACAGAAAATAAACCTGGCCACGTCATGTCGTCATAGAAACAGCGACCAAACAAACTGACAGACTGGCAAACATAACTGACAACATAAATTACTGCCATTTAATGGAACATTATTTGTGCTATTTGTGTTTGATAACAACACAAATAGCACAGTGAGCTTCCCTACTGGTCCACTAGTCACTCTGTGTGCTGTGACGAAGCTCCACGTTAGTCTTTGAACACGACTACCATTACTATTCAGAAGAGAAGCAGATTTGATGGCTTACCTCAGTAGAGCGCTGAACAGACTGTTTGGAATTTTCAGTTTTCCTTTGTATTTATAGGCAACCAGTAGGGGGCGCCAAAGAGCACTCATCACAGGACAATCATGAAACATTTTTAAGCAAGAATTTCAGTTATATCTAATACCGTTACATTATTATTTATACACAACTACACAACACATTACATTGTCACCTTGTCAGTTTTTAATTCTCATTCTTTGACCGGTAAAACAATTGAGATCCGATTGTGGAACTAACTTCCTCGGAAAGTTGGCATAACTCCAACACACAGCAAAATCAAGAATTTGGGGTTACTTAAATGAAAATGAGTCTCCAGGCAGAGATGTGGAGACTTCAGGAGAGGGAGGTTGGCATTGAGAGCCAAGATCTCTGACTTGATAAGATGGTGTGAGAGAGTCAGAGATGCAGGACCTGCAATGTCTCCAAGCATTCTGAAACTCATTTACTAAAATGGGATGGTGAACAAACAGCTGCAGAAATAAGTTATATTAGATGATGGATTTCAATGCCATTTTTACACATCGTTCATCATGGAAAGTACATTTTTATTTATATAGCACATTTGTAGTAACAACGCAGATCAAATAACTTTAGAAGGAAGTACAGAACCTAAAGAAACTCAAAAGTAAAGTCCTAAGCCAAATATTGATTCCCCAAAAGAAGTCCATAGTTCTTTTATTAATAGGGATAGAGTATGTCGCCATTGAAGTGCCAGGGAGCTGAAGGTATGTCACGAGATGCGGTGAGTGGTGGTGAGGAAGACGCTGATGACCCAGGTTGAAATGAATAAATGATGGTTTAAAAAATGAAGTACAGCCAAATAATCCACAGTCCAGGCAGCACAGCTGAGCAGAAGTGAAAAGGCTCAACACTGGTAGCAAAACTGGCACATGAATGGACGGCTGATGGCAGACTGGTACACACGTACGACTAGGACCCGACAAGGAACAAAAAACACAGGAGGGGTTAAATACACAGAGAGTAATCACAGAAACGAGACACACCTGTGAATAATGAAGAGGAGACGGGCCAACACGGAGATTCAGACACACAGAAACTCAAAGTAAACACAGAGAAAAATACAGATCACCACGGTATCCGCCCCCCTCAAGGCCGGCTACCAGACGGCCAAAAAAGAAAAACAGTCCAAAACCAATACCAGGATTGGCGGAGAGGCACTGGACAGGGGTCAAGAGTTCAAAACAACAAAAATCAATCCAACAGGGTGGGCGGAGGCGCAGGAGCTGGAACCCACAAGGAAGGTCCGGCGGACGTCGATGGCGCAGGAGACGGACATTATGGGGAAGATCCTGTAGGCGATGTCAGCGAGGGGGCCGGACGCCGGGAGGCGGCGACAAGAGGGGGCACAAGGAGGCGGGGACTCAGTAATACCAGGACCACTAGGGGGAGGAAACTCAGAGCAGGTACTAGGGAACTTGGTCGGGGCAATTAAGCCACTAACTGGGGAAGTTAACCCACTAACTGGGTCTGGAGACCTACTTATAGGGGCTGCATCAGGCTCTGGAACAGCAATATGTATTAATGTTTGGACTGCTGCATGTAATAGGGGCTCTTAGCTGATGATGCTTATTTATTGATGCTTTATTTATTGATGTACAAAAATACCAACACTGGTAAATTCAGAAAGCTATTAGCAGACAGAAAATCAGCATGAACCTGACTTTGAAATATAGTTCATTACTTTAAAAGTTTGTAAGACTGATTTTGTGGGACTTGTGTCCATTTGAATAACAAAAACTATCAAAATATTTTCCTCTCCCTTTGTTATCACTCCTGCAGGTATGTTTAGGTATGAAATGAGGATCATCGTTGCCAAAGGCAGCTGCACTTTGCTGCCATCTGCTGGAGTTGATGGGATTGGCAACAACTGAAGGTTTTTCATGGAATCTGATTGATGATCCTTTGCAGAAATAAAGTAACAGCCTTTTGTGCTTGTTTTAGTAATTTCTGTATTCTGTTGAAGATTTCCAGGAGGAGACAGTGAAGATGTTCTGTCCTTCAGCCATTTCCACTGTGGATTTTACATCGAGTGTTGCTGCCACCTATTGGTGTTTTAGGGAACTGCTAAGTTTTTGGATCATTCAGGCAGAAAGTTTATGTTTGTTAGAGTCAGAAACACTCGACAGACATGTTTTATTGCAACTTAGTATAAGAGTTATTTATCCTTCTAAGATAGTATTGTTACTGATAATGTATGACTGAATGGAAAACATTTTCTGTGCTGAGCTGATTGTGTTTTTGACAGTTTTACTCCATTTCATATGGAAATAAAGAAATAAGTGTTTAATTGTGTAAAAAGTTTTTCTGATGTTGCTATGGTACAAGATACCATAGCAACATCATCACAGAAGATGTTATTGAGGCATCGATCACTGTGAGCCGAGGCCTATAACATTCATCTATAAAGAGAAATTTGACATGTTGGGTTTTAGCTTTCTGACCCACATGCAGAAACCACACGTCTCTTAGGAAAAGTGAATATTTATCTATCAACAGGACACACAATATTTCAATCCGCTGGACTTCAGTGAGGGTGAGAATGACTGGACCAGGAAGGCCTGAAATGACAAGCGGTTTAGACGGCTGGGAGCAAACGGATAGATTTCAGAGGGAAGTGGAACGGGCTTACTTCACGGTGGTTTGCTGTGGCGTGGGGAAGAGGTGCCAGGGTCCTGAGTGGAGAGTAGTTCGGTGGTCCCAGAGGTGAGTGCGAGGTGGGGGGATTGGGAGAACCGGAAGCTTGTAGGAGTGGAGTTGCGGCGGAGCAGGCAGGCTGGTACCTGCAAGAGGACTCACGAGCTGAGAGACAAAAAAACTAGAGGCGGCAAAAATACAAGGGTCAGGTAACTTCGGGTAAGCTCAGACACTATCCATCCATCCATTTTCCGTCACCCTTTTCCCTAACGGGGTCGGGAGGTGCTGGTGCCTATCTCCAGCTGCGTTCCGGGCGAGAGGCGGGGTACACCCTGGACAGGTCGCCAGTCTGTCGCAGGGCAACACAGAGAGACAAACAGGACAAACAACCATACACACACACACTCACACCTAGGGAGAATTTGGGAAGGCCAATTAACCTGACAGTCATGTTTTTGGACTGTGGGAGGAAGCCGGAGTACCCGGAGAGAACCCACGCATGCACAGGGAGAACATGCAAACTCCGTGCAGAAAGACCCGGGCCGGGAATCAAACCCAGGACCTTCTTGCTGCAAGGCAACAGCGCTACCCACTGCGCCACTGTGCAGCCCGCTCAGACACTATTCTTAAGCAACTTGCAACAACAGGAGACGACCAGAGTGACTACCAATGAACGTAATCATCTAGCACTGAAGGAAGGATCTGCTGCTCCTAAATCCCCAGCGCGCTCTGATGAGGCTGATGACTTCCACCTGTGCAGACTCCTCCGGCTCCTCACCAAGATCCTCTCTTGATGGGATGTGACACTCGCACTCACACACATGCACTCACACAGGAACCCTGACAAAATTATCACAGATAAAATAAATAAATCTTTTTGAGTTTCTGAATCTTTTAACTGTCTCTGGTCGTCTGTTGCCTTATTTTTGTCATCAAACCTAAAAATATCTCTTGAATATAT
The DNA here is from genome assembly GCA_911649635.1 of Poeciliopsis gracilis. Lineage (NCBI taxonomy): Eukaryota > Metazoa > Chordata > Actinopteri > Cyprinodontiformes > Poeciliidae > Poeciliopsis > Poeciliopsis gracilis. The sequence goes on from CAJVRI010001154.1 coordinate 8,175,013, forward strand.
TCAGAGATGATAAAAAGCTTTGCACTTTGCACAACAGTTCCATCCATCCATCCATTTTCCGTCACCCTTCTCCCTAACGGGGTCGTGAGGTGCTGGTGCCTATCTCCAGCTGCGTTCCGGGCGAGAGGCGGGGTACACCCTGGACAGGTCGCCAGTCTGTCGCAGGGCAACACAGAGAGACAAACAGGACAAACAACCATGCACACACACACTCACACCTAGGGAGAATCTGGGAAGGCCAATTAACCTGACAGTCATGTTTTTGGACTGTGGGAGGAAGCCGGAGAACCCGGAGAGAACCCACGCATGCACAGGGAGAACATGCAAACTCCGTGCAGAAAGACCCCGGGCCGGGAATCGAACCCAGGACCTTCTTGCTGCAAGGCAACAGCGCTACCCACTGCGCCACTGTGCAGCCCCTGCACAACAGTTTTTAGATTAAATCAAAGAAAAATATAATTTTAGAAACAGGATCAACCTTACAGTTTTGCCTTGAAACAAACTGGGTTAAAATAAATAGTTGTGATATTCCAGATTTATTTTATATTTCCCGTTTTGAGTGACTGCTTCATCATGTGAACATGTATAATGTTATGGTTTACCTCAAAGAGCAAGAAATGAATATTTAAACCACATGTCAGAATGACTTAAACACTCATTTTAATAAGTAAAACAACAGCAAAAATACAAAATCTTCCCAGTTGGAAGCCATGCAGAGACTTTCAGAAAGACACAGATAGTTTTAGATGCAGGTCAGAATAAACTTTCATTCAGCATCAAAAACGAGAAATGAAACATTTATACATGTAACAATACATGTTGAAATATGTACATCTGCCTGTTTAATATAATAAACGCTGGTGTTCGTAACAGGAAATATGAACTCTGGATGCTATTTTGCATCATAACAGATATTAAAACCTAAACAGTCTCAGTATGTGTTTCAGTCCTGCTTTCATGATCTGTGCTGATCGTCTCCAGAATGTTAGATATTTTACAAGAACAGATTGAAGCCAGAAACTTATCCAGGATGGTTTTCCGAGTGAACAAATACAAAGTTGTGTCAGCAAGAGGACTAAGAAAAAAACATATTAAAGTAATCGCATGGAAAATTAAGAAGACTTTGTAATGAAATGATATATAAGCAGCTAAGAGCAAAATGATGATGGGCAGATAAAGCAGACTGTAAATAATCAGCACAGCAACCTGAATGGCTACTATTCGTCGTTTTTCATCTTCTGGGACACCGAGCGCTCCAGAGAGAGCTTTGATAGTCCCAACCAGGAAGAAGATGAAGAAGGGAAAAGGCAGGAAGAAAAAAAAACATGGAGAAGCTGGCAGCCACCTTATACTCCTTAATCCCATCGCCAAGCACTACATAAAAAAGTGGAAGTATCCAGACCACAATGCAGACCACCACATATGTCTTCTTCTTTCTCCTGAATCTGTACCACAGAGGCTTGGTAATGACCAGATACCTGCAATAACAGAAAGACGTGTTTAGTCTCTGAAGGTTATTAAGGGCAGATTAATGTTTTTATGTCAGACAGAACAGGAGTAAACATGGAAACATACCTTTCACAGGAGATACACACCATGAATCCAACACTGACCATTGTACCAACATACATCACATCCAAGGATGTGACATCAACTTGAGCGGGTCTACTAAAATCTGCTGGAATTCTGCAGCAGAGCTGAATGATATCAGAGACGAGGAGGTTGATGACATAGACTGGAGAATCCAGACCCTTTCTCACCTGTGAGAAATAAAACCAGAAAAATATTAATGACACGATAATATTGTGTTATTAATATTAAAATGTTGCCTATTCCACACATTCCAGACATTTCTAGGAACAAGACAGACTTAAACCTGAGATAAGAGAAAACCACCATAAAAAACTAAAGATAAACCCTTTCATCAAACTTTATTGACAGGTGACCTTTGACCCTGACATCTGGAGACCAGAAACCAAATGTCTGGTTGTCAGAAATGACAATACCAGATATCCACCAAGCGGATGTCAGAGAGCCAGATATCATGCAACTGGATGAGTCAGTTTTATGAAAACATATTCATAAAATAACTGTATAAAAATTCTACTCTCTGGATTAAGTTGCATTTGGAATCAGGTTTCTGTCCAGCAGCAGCCCAGTAGGGTTGGCTTTTCCCCTGACTTAGATCTCACACAGTTATACCAACTGCAGTTTCCTCTCTACTGTAAAACCAGAATGATGTTTCAGAATATCCGACTGGAGGTCAGGGTCAAAGGTCACCTTTTTTTTCCATCATAAAGTTTGATGGAAGGGTGTACTTTTAGTTTTTCACAGATTAAAGGAAAAACTCTTAGTCAAATAGCACATTCATTGTTAATAAATAGGATAAAGTTACGCTGCACTCACCTGTGAAAAAACTGCAATCATCACTATAAGAATGAAAAGAAATCCAATGCCAATGGTGATCCGATTTAGCAAATTTAAGACTTTGAAAAAGCGAAACCAAAAAACCCAGGCATAAATATAACTATAGTCAGATAATGTGTAGTTGACGTTCCCTTTGCTGTTATTGAAACTGTTTTCTTCTGTCAAGTTGGAGTTCATGTCTTCCACCCTAATATTGATGATGGGAGTAACTGTAAACAGAAATAATGATACATGTGTAAAATATGTGTGATTGATCTGGAATCAAGGATCCTTAAATCCAGGCCTGGAGGGCCGATGTCCTTCAGCCTTTATATATTCCTGGTTCAACACACCTCAGTCAAATATCTGAACACGTCCTCAGTATGCAGTCAAGATCTCCAGAGTGACTTGTGGCCTGAAACAGACACAATAAAACCTAAATATTCATATATTCAATAAATTCATTAGTGGATAAATTTCATCATCATCAGATTTTTCATATTGTTCTTTTTGTTTTCTAACTGAGTTCAGTCTATGAATATCCAACCTGAAAAATCCAAACATGTCCTTTCAGAATATGTAAAATATCACTTTGTGAGATCATAAATGTGTTATCCAGACAAACGACCTTAGCAGCTACTTTATAGACTCCTATTCTTCCAACCCAGAAAAGGAATTAGACCAGATGATACTTACTTACTTACTGATACTTATCTAGCAACGCTGAATAGGAGAATCTAGTTTATCTAGTAAATATACTTTGGATTAACATTATTAGCTTTTTCTTCTTTTCTTAATATAAAATTCACTTTTTATAAAAATATCATGTTGTTTTATTCTCCAATAAAAACACTAAGAGAATAAACTTTAAGATTCTGTTGTTAGTTTATAAACCACTGAACATCTTAACATTAAAGATCTGCTGTTGTTGTCATAGCAACCTTCCAGACCTCTCAGGTCCTCTGGTTCTGCTCTGCATCCTCAGAACCAAAACCAAACATGGAGAAGCAGCATTCAGCTTCTATGCACCACAAATCTGGAACAAACCTCCAGAAAACAATCATAACAACTGAAACACTGAGCTGCTTTAAATCACAAAAAAACTCACCTGAACAGAGTTGCTTTTGAAAAATAATAAATGATACACTGAACACCATTTTGATGAGTAATGTTTACTGGTTTTCTGAATTTTTGATTGTGTTTCCTATGACTTTGTATTTTGTGTTTTTATGATGTAAAGCTCTTTGAACTGCCTTGCTGCTGAAATGTGCTTTCCAAAGCTGATCCATTGATTATATTGACAGAACTGACTGAGTTTATCAGGAGAAATTCACACTTGAAAGTTCCTAAAATGAAACTTGACAACTGCTTTGGTTCAGGATTTGTGTTTTCAGCAGTAGAAAAAGATCAGTTAGTTCAGATAAAACCATGAGTGGATATCAAAAAGCTGATAACCCTAAAGCCCCTAATAAAGGTTGAGGGGAAAAATGCAAACAAAGTGCAAACATTGTTCCACATATTAGTTTAGATTTTTGCTGTATGTTGAAAAGAAGCTTTTCCAGTCATTTTGATCACTCAAAGCACTTTACACTGAGTCACATTCACCCATTCACACTCACATTTACACTCCTATTCCCAGACCAGTAGGCAATTTGGGGTGAAGTGCTTTGCCCAGAGGCACATCCATATGTGGCAGGAGGGAGCTGGAATCGAACCTGCAACCTTCCAATCGCAAGACGACAACTCTGCCATACAGCCCCAGTCGCCCAATTCTGGATGATTTCTCTCCTCTGGTGTTGGAAGGTTTACTCTCTGCATTGACAGTCTGCAGAATTTATCACTGGACAAAACATGCAGTTTGTTTCCCCTGATAATCAGATTCACACACGTCATGCACATGGCTTTCCTATTTCAATATTTTATCTTCCTTCCTTCTGTGGAGCAGAAGTTACGGTTCTGGAACTTGTCTACATATTAGTGTGACAGCTTCCCATAGCGTCCCGTCATGCACACGCGGAGGCTAGTTGGGTGGATGTTATGCTGCTTGCTGCACTGTAATGAGTGGTCAACAGCACAAGCAGCGCAGTGAGCTTCCCTACTGGTCCACTAGTCACTCTGTGTTCACAGTAGAGCGCTGAACAGTCTGTGATTTACAAATCATTATTTCATGAGGTTAACAACATATTTTCTAACATGTGATCACAAAGTGATTTTGATTGATTATACATCTTTAAAATGAATTTAATACAAGTTGGTCTTTTTTTTTTATAAATGAAACAAATCAGAAGAATAAACACAGACAGCAGTCAAAATGAACTATTAAACTATTTAACAGCTCCCAATGGAGCTTCACAGAAAATAAACCTGGCCACGTCATGTCGTCATAGAAACAGCGACCAAACAAACTGACAGACTGGCAAACATAACTGACAACATAAATTACTGCCATTTAATGGAACATTATTTGTGCTATTTGTGTTTGATAACAACACAAATAGCACAGTGAGCTTCCCTACTGGTCCACTAGTCACTCTGTGTGCTGTGACGAAGCTCCACGTTAGTCTTTGAACACGACTACCATTACTATTCAGAAGAGAAGCAGATTTGATGGCTTACCTCAGTAGAGCGCTGAACAGACTGTTTGGAATTTTCAGTTTTCCTTTGTATCTATAGGCAACCAGTAGGGGGCGCCAAAGAGCACTCATTACAGGACAATCATGAAACACATTTTAGCAAGAATTTCAGTTATATCTAATACCTTTACATTATTATTTATGCACAACTACACAACACATTACATTGTCACCTTGTCAGTTTTCCTTTTTCATTCTTTGACTGGTAAAACAATTGAGATCCGACTGTGGAACTAACTTCCTCGGAGCATGCAAGGAACTTGGCATGACTCCAACACACTGCAACAATCAAGAAATTTGGGGTTTCTCAAATGAAAATGAGTGTACATGGATTTTTAATCCACCTCATGCCTCACACATGGGAGGAAGTTGGGAGCGCATGATCAGCATCACAAAGCGCATACTAGATTCCATGATGTCAGCTACTCCAACTCATCATCTCACACACAAAGTGCGAGTTACCTTTCTAGCTGAACTTACTGCTGTTGTGAACTCTCAACCTTTAACTCCAATCTCTTCTGATCCTTATTGTCCCTTTATTCTCACACCTGCTACACTCCTTTCCCAAAAGACTGGAGATTCCTCTAAACCTCCTGCAGACTATGAGAGTGGAGGTCTTTACAGACGTCAGTGGAGGCAGGTGCAACATCTTTCCAATGTTTTTTGGCATCGTTGGAGGAGTCAATACTTGCCTACCTAGCAACCGTTCCGAAAGTTGCAATCAGGAAACCTAATCTTCAAGTTGTAGATCTTGTGCTTTTGAAGAACTGTCAAGCCAAGAGGAACCAGTGGCTCATGGGCATTGTGGTTAATACCATCCCTAGCCAACATGGACATGTTAGGAAGCTTGGAATTAAAGTCCGTTCTGAAGGTACATGTAAGACCATCTTGAGGCCAGTTACTTGAGTTGTTCTCCTTCTCAGAAACACCTGTGGAAAGGACAGTAGTTAGATATAAGGTGACGTCTCACAATGTCAGGTGGTGAGTGTGTTGGCAGTAATTCCCAGCCAGCAGACGGTGGTGTTTCCATGTTAAGTTTGTTATTGAGCAGTAGAATGAGTTCAGAAACACATGTATTTTATATGTATTTTATTTGCTTTTGCAAACAATTCAATATTCTGACCAAGAGGAAGGAAAAATCTTCAGGCCTCAGGAGATTAAACTAATTCAATCGTAGAAACTCACACAGAGAAAAAGCAGCAGTTAGAAAGTTTTACTGACCCAAAGTTCTTTGGCACTCGGACACCGGCAGAAAACGTGCGTTCTGAGAAAGCTATTTATAGATTTTTTTAAAAATTAGCTGGTTGCTCTTAAACTTCACATCCATAATTCATCTCCCAATGAATTACAGTGAAGTTTGGTTCAAAGATCTAAAATGACCAAATGTGAAATATTAATTATTTATTTGAGACTTTTTGCAGGTTTATTATGTTTCTATTTCTATTTAATTTTCTCTGTCATTCCTAAATGTTTTTACTAAATTAGAAAAATAATTGTCAGGTTTAACACCTATTAACAAACACAAGAAAGACAAGAGAGTTAGGTTCTTTCTTACTCGCGAGGAGAACAGACAGAGATGTGCTTTCAGTTACAATCTCTTACCGCTCTAAAACCACATTTGCCTGCTCCTCTCTTTTTATTGTTTTCAGGATCCCTAATCACAAAGAACGCTGTAACTCTAAGGGGAGGGGAAAACACTTTATCACATAGCTACAGCGCCAATGACAATCACTACGTAAAACACAAGGTATCTTGCACTAGATAGTCTCGTTCCAGACATAGGGTTAAACAGAGCAAGTTGTACATCTTCACGGTCATAGTCTTATAGCAATCTAGACGGTCAAAGACGCAGAGCTTCCCGCCGAGCGATAACCCTGCAGAAACCTGTTGTCACTGCTTTCCTTCACTGAGGCCTTCTGAGAAAGGAATCAGAGTAATGCAACAATACAGAAACATTCTTAATTCTAAGATGAAATTAAACAATAAAAGCATATAAGAAAAGATACATTATAAAGATGAATGAGAATAACAAATATTTGATTGTTAACATCACAATTTATCCAACAATAATCACAGCTGAATTTTGAAACTTTGAAAGTCTGGTGTTTTATCATGGTATATTTTAAATGTCAACTTTGTTTTATGAGACATCAAAAAATACTGAAATGATTTGATCTACATCTTTCTTCTTTTCATTTTCATTTCCATGATTAATTTTATTACATTAGGACAATACACATATTTCGAGGAACACAGAACAAAGGTTGCTTCAGGTAGTGTTGATAATGTCAGAACTCAATCTCATTTAAGCTCCAACAGAACCATCAGAGTTCATGGATCTGCAAAAGAGACTGAGTGTCACTGAGTGGCATCAAACTAACCGCAGGGCCAAATATGGGGAACAGGAAGAGTGTCAGTAGGTGGAGCTGCAGCCAAAGTTTCAACAGTTATTATTTTCTTTGATGATTGCATGAATTGTGTTCTATAAATAAACTTTAATTGTTTTGTTTTACCAGGTCACAGTTCACCATGTCCTCTATTCGTCTCCCTCCCAGAAGCTTTATGTCTCTGCTTCATGATGCTCTGAGGTTTTCCATCACATGACTCACTCATGAGCCGACACTTCATTTGCTCTACTGCGACATCATGTGGACATTATATGTACAACAGGCAAAGTGAAGATGATGGGATGGGATGTTAGAATAATAAAACATATATATTTGTGATGCCAATGCATGCACGTGCAATAATTTATTAGCTTATATGTGCAATTTTAGTATTTTGTGTGAGAGAAAATCTGTAGTTTTTTGTTTGTTTGTTGGGTTTTTTTTAACATACTAATAACGGACTATTGTTCATTGTGTGATGTTTTTGGAACAACAAGATCTTGACTATTCCAGTAACGTTGTTAAATATTACAGCTCAAAATAATTATCATTTAAAGTGTACTCTTTGTGGTTCGGTGGTATGCAATTTATATATTCATGATCTATATTTTTAAATGTTTGTTTAGTTGAAAATCACACTTGCCATTTCCTGTGTTACCCCTTCCTGTTGAATCTCCAGACTTCATGGGGACACAAAGAGGAGCTACTTCTCACTCCAAGGCTTAAGTGGTTTGGGACTTCAGGGTTAACTCCTGTCGTGGTTCACGTCGGTGTACTGTAGTACAGAAAAGCAAAAGACAGTCTAAGGTTTTCTGGGGGAAGCTGTAGGATTTATTTCTTGTACTGAACAACTGTGTCTGATAGTGGTTCATTCTTACAAAGTTAGAAATATAGCAGTAGATCATCATTTTGAGTTATAACACCACAAAACTACTGTTTCGTATTTAAATAAAGGTAGTGTATTTTAATAGAGAAATTTAGTACATCTACATTTGCTACTCAGACATATTTAACAGGTAAAACTGATTAAAGAATTTAACCATCATCCTATCATATGATTATACATATAACTGAAAATTAACACTTTTGTTTCGTCTTATATATAGTCCTGGTACCAATCAGTTCTTGACATTTAATTCTCGACCCTTTTAGCATTTTTAGTTCTCAACATTACATCTTAAAAAAACGATTCTCACCCTTGACTCTTTTTCACTTCCGTGTTGTGAAATCTTCAGACTGCTTCCTGGAAACCTATAAAGGATTTGTTTGGTGCCAACGCTCTTTTCTTCTGTGGGTTTATAGACGAGACACCAGTTTTATCTCCAGTACTATCTGAAGGATTAGACAGAAATCATTTTGTTTTGTTACAAGCTATACCTCCTTCTTCTCTACTTCTTCTATATTTATGATGGTTGGCAAACAACACAAGGTGCAATACTTTATCCAGATTGGAGTATGAATCAGATGTTCTGTTACTATATTTTTCCCAAAATACCTGATGGTCTTAAAAAGAAAGAAAGAAAAAGTTCCTGATGGTCTTTGAAATAATTGCTGTATGTCAAACTCACTTTTATTCTTATTTAAATTCTCTCTTTCATGTTCACAGTTATTACTGTTTCCATCTGTCCACTATGATTACAACAGGCGTGGTGGTTTATTTTTTTTCAGAATGCTATTTATTACTGTGTCATCCTCCATATCTTCTTCTATTCCATTTTCTAAATTTTTGTAACTTTCTTATGGATTATAGAATAAAATCTAACATTTTCTCCTCTCTCCCATTGCTCTTGCCATTTCTTCCTAGCAAATAATTTTATACTCTTAACCTTATCTATACTTATTTTAACTTTAAATTCGACAATATTATTTTTAGCAGGCAGCACTTTCAGGAAAAAACAACTAATCCCCTACAATTCAAATAAGGGCATGAATGCATACAACATACTTACATCTTCAATAACTGTTGCATATTGCACTAGATACAAACCAGACATTAACATTTATTGATGCTTTATTTAATACACAGATGTATATTTTTTTTTACAGTTGTAAAAGTCCTCTGTACATTTTTTACAACAACAAAAAAAAAACAACAACAGATTGAAAGCATCATGGCAAAAAATTTTAAAAATACTAATCTAAATAAAGTGGCATAGATTCAGATGCAGAAAATGCTGATTTGAAAATCAGAAACGTCCTGTCTGTTTTTAAGAGAGCACAACAAGGAATATTTACACCCATTATAGCAATGAAAGCATTACATCTGCAGGAACGTTCAAAGGAATACTGAAGTACAGGTTTACCAGTACTGAGATGGACATGTCCAGGGTGACCGCTGGAGGCGACCGCAGGGAAAAGCGTGTATGATGATGGATGGATGGGTTGAGTAATATACTGATTATTCCATGCACAGCTTACACTGTGCTGGTGCATGGTGCAGACATGTTTTCAACAGCTGTGCTGCTTGATTCCTGGTTGCCTAACATTTCACAATGGCAGCATGATTTCAGTAGTTTGTCTATTGCACTTTTTCTAATGCAAAAGTACATGGTCAAATCTGCCAGAGGACTTAGAATAAGACAAATGCAAGCCAAGCTGTCAAAAATCTGGTTATATCTTAGTTCTTCCACTAATGACCAAATAATGTTAGGAAGAAACAAGAGTGTGTAAATAAGTAGCACCACAACCAGAATTGTTACTATCCTTCGTTTTTCCTCAGCAGGGACACTGTGAGCTGCAGACAGAGCTTTGATGGTTCCAGTGAGGAAGAAAATCAAAATGGGGAATGGAAGGAGAAAGACGACAGCAAAGACCATTTCTACATCCTGATGGTTTACATTAAACCAGCAAGGGAGAACACTGGCAAATGCCAATGTCCATACCACGGCACAGACCGTCAGAGATGTCTTGATGTTCCTCCTGAATCTGTACCACAGCGGCTTGGCAATAACCAAATACCTGGAATTAGAGAAACTCACTGATGATTGCACTCAGGACACAGAATTAAATACAGAAGTAAATTTTCATGTGCATAAAGGAAACTACCTCTCCAGAGAGATGCACACCATAAATCCAACACTGGCTGTTAGAGCAAAGAGGTAACTGTAGTCTATGATGTCATGTAACTTGTCTGCCTTCCAAGCCACCAGGCAGCAGAGCTGAATAAGGTCAGAAATGAGAAGGTTGATGATGTAGACTGGAGCAGAGTGATCTCTTTGGATCTGCAGGGAAAGAAGCCATAAACATGTCCTGAAATATAACGTGTTGCTTATTCCATAAATACAAGAACAAAAAATGAGTAAAGGCCATATTTTGGACTTGTTTTGACAAAAACTAAGCTTTTCATGAGCATTAATGTTAAATGGCCTGTACTGGTATATTGCTTTATCAAGTCCAGAGAGGACCCTAACTCACTCCACACTACACTCAGTCATTCACCCATTCACCCATTCATGCACACATTCACACGCAGATGGAGGGAAGCTACTGGACAGTAGCCACAGCTGACCTGGAGCACACTGGCAGAGGCAGGCCGCCATAAACTGGCAACAATAGGCCTTCTGAAACATCATCTGCAGGTAAAAGTTTTGCCCAAGGAAACAACGACCAAGGTAGTCTCATTATGCAGCTATTCCATATCTGCTAAATGAGATATTTTAGTGTGATATATTTAAATATAATCAGCAGTTCAAATATTCTGATCTCATTATTGCATGTCAGAAGCTATGAAAAAAAGCTGAGGTTGATGATGTTACATTACTCTGTGTACAGTGATGAAGATTCCCTAACCTCAATATGCTGAATGCTTGGAGTGGCGAAGACAGAAGAGGTGTTCAGCATATTTACTTTTATTCAGTCTCACAGAAAATAATGCTAATATAATAAAAAAAAATACCAGTTTGAGCAATTAGAAGGACTGACTATGTGTTTAGCATTTCACTTTTTTGCCCAATGTGGTTTTAAGTATGAAAAACAAGTAAATAAATAAAATACTGAATTACAGTGTAAAATTAAATCATAATAATTCAGATTTAATGCCGTAATACACCCTCAATCCAAACACACCAACAAATTTTCTAGAAGTGACCGAATTTGTTTTTCAGCACAAAACATATAATTTATTTTTATTCAGACCCAAAGTGTCTTTAGTTACAGCAACTCGTCAGGCTGGACGGACAGTGTGAATATCAGCGTACATACCAGACAATAAATGGCACAGATCGCCGCCAGCATCAGAGGAAGTCCTGTGCAAGTAACTATTAATTCCACTATATGCACGACTGACTCAGTATTAGAGTCAGATTGGCTGTAGCTGCTGTTGTTGGTGATGTTGAAGTCATCTGTGTTGTTGAAGGAGGAGTTGTCCAGCATTTCCATTGTTTTCTATAAAACATGGATGGTCGATCACGATGAAGTTAAATGTTAGTTGTTCATATTCAGAGCAAGAGTTTCTGGATGAAGTCTCCCTGTTGTCCTAACAACATAACCAGATGTGCATATGAAGTTACATACATTTACAAATACCTTATTGTATTAATAAAAAGAGACTGTTTAATGACTAGAATCATAAAATATTTCCTGTTTTTCTTATAAAAGTTAGAATCCCATGCCACTGCAATAAATGAAGACATTTTCACAAAGATTACAGACTTCATTTAATACGCCCATTGTTTAGGTAGTTATCCCTACGATGTCATGATGAATAGATTTTACCTCAAACAGTTTGAACTCTGTACTGTAAAGAGCTGAGATGTGAGGATTTAGTCGTCTTCTCATCCAGATCCACAATGAAAACTCAAAACCTGTGAGCTGATTATCTACATCCACTATAAGGAAGTTAAACCAGAAGTCATTAGAACTAAACTGTTATAAGATGAAATCATAAGATATTATCAGTGCATGAGTCATTGTCACACAGACGCCTTGTATATTCGAAATCAGAACACTTCAGGAAATGAAAACAACCGCTTGCAAATATGCCCAGTACAGTCAAAGCAACAAGCTGCTTTGATGCACTATTTATTTCTGGTGTGTATTGATGGAACCATGGACAGATGTACAGGGTGATCAGGAGAGTAGATTATTGGAAGGAAACCAATATAATGAAAGATGGAAACACTAAGATTTTATTATTCAGAAGAAAACGTGTCTTTCCGGAAAAAGCCCCCAAACTTTCAATTCTTCTTTCAATAGTTACTCATCTAAGTGTAACTGGAGGTTTCTAAGAAATTAGATGTGATAAATATTTACAGAAGTGTAAAAACACACACAGATTGGACAGATGTGTTATGAAAATAGTCTACTGGAAATCACTGAAATTATGTTTCAGTAAATTATACATCCACATCAAAACAAAATGTTCAATTTTTTTTTTCTGTTAATCTTAAACATTCAAATTTGAAAGATGCTTTTCTCAATTTTTTCATAAAAAACAGTTTTCCAGTTCTTTCTCAAGCCTTTACTCTTCTCTGTTTTGATGTCCCTCATAGTGGATACAGCTTCCTCTTGCCCACAGACATAATCCGGTTCTTATAACAGAAGTTTGTGCCTCTTGAGCTTTGCTCAAACTCCAGAGTGGTGCAGCTTGTTCTTGGTCAAAAAGTCAGATTAGAAGAGACAGACGGACTATCCGTCCCTCCGTCCAATCGTCCATCCCTGAGGTTTTTCCATTTTGTCTTGACAAATCCAAGGCACCTTACTGGCACATTACTGTTCTGTTTTTCTTATTATTGCTGAGAAAAGAGAATTAACTAACAGACTTATTTGTTATTTTTGAGGGTGTGTGCATGTGTGTATTTTAATATGCAATAGATTTTTTGCATATTATTTACTATTCTTTATGTGAATAGTAGCAGATATAAATTTATACTTCTTTCAGTTCCTTTTCATTCATGATTTTTTTTGTTCTCACTTGAACTATTCATGAGATCAGATCATTTATTAGCCTCCCATAGGAGAAATTTGTCCAGGAAGCAGGAGCAAAACTGCAGCACAACAATAGGAACGGCAAAACCAAAAAGGACCATTGCCACAAATATGTTAAAGCAAAAATACATAAAAACATAAATTTCAGGTCAGCAGTACTTCCCCTTAACCGTCTCGTTTCCATTCACATAAAATATGTCTCCTACATGCGTCTGGGTGACGGTGATCAATTTATTTTTGAGGGAATGAAGTAAAAAAAAAAGATGTTTCCATCTTAGTTTTTTCTTTCTCTTCCTGAAATTTGTACTAATTTTCACTAAAACTCTTAATTCTGTCTCAAATTCTGCCTTCATCTTCAGTTCACTAACCATCATTATGACATACATGCACAAGAACACATGAAATATTTGTTTACATGAGAAAAAATGAAAATAAAAAATTAAGTGTGAGAAAACGTTCACAGTTAAATAACTCAGAAACATAACAGCCACTTCTACAACTTTAAATCTTGTCAGTATATATGAAATAATGCATGAAAAAATATATATATTTGCCTATATAATGTAGCAAACGATGGTGTTGGTACCAGGAAATATGATTTCCAGCACCAGCAAATGAACTCTGGATGCTATTTTGCATCATAACAGATATTAAAACCTAAACAGTTTCAGTATGTGTTTCAGTCCTGCTTTCTGTGCTGATCGTCTCCTGATTGTTAGATATTTTACAAGAACAGATTGAAGCCAGAAACTTATCCAGGATGGTTTTCCGAGTGAACAAATACAAAGCTGTGTCAGCAAGAGGACTAAGAAAAAAACATATTGAAGCCATTATATAGATAGAAGAGGGGATGTTGTGATCCAAACCTGCAACTTTAACAATGACCAAAAATGTGGTGGGCAGATAAAGTAGACTGTAAATAATCAGCACAGCAACCTGAATGGCTGCTATTCGTCGTTTTTCATCTTCAGGGACACTGAGCGCTCCAGAGAGAGCTTTGATAGTCCCACCCAGGAAGAAGATGAAGAAGGGAAAAGGCAGGAGGAGAATAATTATGTAGAAGGTGTCAGCCATCCTATACTCCTTAATCCCACCGCCAAGCATTACATAAAAAAGTGGAAGTATCCAGACCACAATGCAGACCACCACATATGTGGTGTTCTTTCTCCCGAATCTGTACCACAGAGGCTTGGCAATGACCAGATACCTGCAATAACAGAAAGACGTGTTTAGTCTCTGAAGGTTATTAAGGGCAGATTAATGTTTTTATGTCAGACAGAACAGGAGTAAACATGGAAACATACCTTTCACAGGAGACACACACCATGAATCCAACACTGACTATGACACCAAGATCTACAATAAGCAAGTATGTGGCATCTACGTCATTGAGTCTATTCAAATCCAGTGGAATTCTGAAGCAGAGCTGAATGATATCAGAGACGAGGAGGTTGATGACATAGACTGGAGCATCATGACCCTTTCTCACCTGTGAGAAAAAAAACAGAAAAATAATAATGACACAATAATATTGTGTTATTAATATTAAAATGTTGCCTATTCCACACATTCCAGACATTTGGCAAAACAGACTTAAACCTGAGATAAGAGAAAACCACCATAAAAAACTAAAGATAAACCCTTTTGTGCTGCCTTTGTAAGTAAAGCCGGACCAGTACAGTGAAAACTGCACTAGAGCACCCTCTGGTGGATATTTTGTTCTATTGTCTAGTGACGCTAAGCAAAAAGAAAATAGATCCAAGATGGCGGAACGCAGCACTGAGCGGTTCATAGTGAAGCTGTTTGCTACTCTTGTGCGTTGTATGTGTGTGTCGGACAAGATTTGTTCGTAAGTATCGGTTAATTGTTTCTTTGTTTTATGTAACTTTGGTGTAAATGTTTTATTTTAGCTCGCAGCAAAAAGGGCTTTTGCTAATACGTTTGCTAGTTCGTTTGCTAATACGCAGTTTTGTATGTTTCAGTTTACGATGGCTAAAGTGATGGCAGTGGTCAGAGGCCACTCTTCAATAAACCTCTAAAAAGGAAAGAAGTTTGGTTATTGGAGCGTCGTTATCTGGCTGTCTAGCTGCTGAAGAAATTGAGAACTCAGGGCGAGGACAGCATACCTTTCATCAAACTTTATTGACAGGTGACCTTTGATGGAAGGGTGTACTTTTAGTTTTTCACAGTTTAAAGAACAAACTCTTAGTCAAATAGCACATTCATTGTTAATAAATAGGATAAAGGTACACTGTACTCACCTGTGAAAAAACTGTAATCATCACTATAAGAATTAAAAGAAATCCAATGCCAATGGTGATCCAATTACTAAAATGTAAGATTTTGGTAACACATATGCCAGTACAGTGAGATTTAAATGTGCTGTTGTCATCCCCGTAGTTGTAATTGTTACTGTAATCATAAGAGTTTTTGTCATCTTCTGTCGTATTTGACTTCATCTCTTCCATCCTAATATTGATGATGGGAGTAACTGTAAACAGAAATAATGATACATGTGTAAAATATGTGTAATTGATCTGGAATCAAGGATCCTTAAATCCAGGCCTGGAGGGCCGATGTCCTTCAGCCTTTATATATTCCTGGTTCAACACACCTCAGTCAAATATCTGAACACGTCCTCAGTATGCAGTCAAGATCTCCAGAGTGACTTGTGGCCTGAAACAGACACAATAAAACCTAAATATTCATATATTCAATAAATTCATTAGTGGATGAATTTCATCATCATCAGATTTTTCATATTGTTCTTTTTGTTTTCTAACTGAGTTCAGTCTATGAATATCCAACCTGAAAAATCCAAACATGTCCTTTCAGAATATGTAAAATATCACTTTGTGAGATCATAAATGTGTTATCCAGACAAACGACCTTAGCAGCTACTTTATAGACTCCTATTCTTCCAACCCAGAAAAGGAATTAGATTGCAAGACGACAACTCTGCCATACAGACCCAGTCGCCCAATTCTGGATGATTTCTCTCCTCTGGTGTTGGAAGGTTTACTCTCTGCATTGACAGTCTGCAGAATTTATCACTGGACAAAACCTGGCCACGTCATGTCGTCATAGAAACAGCGACCAAACAAACTGACAGACTGGCAAACATAACTGACAACATAAATTACTGACATTTAATGGAACATTATTTGTGCTATTTGTGTTTGATAACAACACAAATAGCACAGTGAGCTTCCCTACTGGTCCACTAGTCACTCTGTGTGCTGTGACGAAGCTCCACGTTAGTCTTTGAACACGACTACCTTTACTATTCAGAAGAGAAGCAGATTTGATGGCTTACCTCAGTAGAGCGCTGAACAGACTGTTTGGAATTTTCAGTTTTCCTTTGTATTTATAGGAAACCAGTAGGGGGCGCCAAAGACCACTCATTACAGGACAATCATGAAACATATTTTAGCAAGAATTTCAGTTATATCTAATACCGTTACATTATTATTTATGCACAACTACACAACACATTACATTGTCACCTTGTCAGTTTTCCTTTTTCATTCTTTGACTGGTAAAACAATTGAGATCCGACTGTGGAACTAACTTCCTCGGAGCATGCAAGGAACTTGGCATGACTCCAACACACTGCAACAATCAAGAAATTTGGGGTTTCTCAAATGAAAATGAGTGTACATGGATTTTTAATCCACCTCATGCCTCACATATGGGAGGAAGTTGGGAGCGCATGATCAGCATCACAAAGCGCATACTAGATTCCATGATGTCAACTACTCCAACTCATCATCTCACACACAAAGTGCGAGTTACCTTTCTAGCTGAACTTACTGCTGTTGTGAACTCTCAACCTTTAACTCCAATCTCTTCTGATCCTTGTTGTCCCTTTATTCTCACACCTGCTACACTCCTTTCCCAAAAGACTGGAGATTCCTCTAAACCTCCTGCAGACTATGAGAGTGGAGGTCTTTACAGACGTCAGTGGAGGCAGGTGCAACATCTTTCCAATGTTTTTTGGCATCGTTGGAGGAGTCAATACTTGCCTACCTAGCAACCGTTCCGAAAGTGGCAATCAGGAAACCTAATCTTCAAGTTGTAGATCTTGTGCTTTTGAAGAACTGTCAAGCCAAGAGGAACCAGTGGCTCATGGGCATTGTGGTTAATACCATCCCTAGCCAACATGGACATGTTAGGAAGCTTGGAATTAAAGTCCGTTCTGAAGGTACATGTAAGACCATCTTGAGGCCAGTTACTTGAGTTGTTCTGTTTTTAATAACTTTTTAAATTACATAAAAGTCTTTGTGATTGTTGAGAAAAACATCAACTGTCTGATCTCAAACAACAATGCTCCAAAATATTTAATGAGATTTGGAGATTGAGTTTACAAGTCAACCTGAAGGAAACTGGTTGTACTGGATTTTATTTAGTAATAAGTTGCATTGCATCGATTTCTGCATCTGTATTCAATGTGTCATTAATCTTCCACTTCACAGTTATGCACGTCTTTGTTCTGATGACTCAGCAAAATCCCAGAAAATGAATTAAAAGCGTTGTAAAATGATCAAATGTGGAAGAGATGTGAATATTTTTAATAAAGTGCATTATGAAACTCACAAAATTGGGTCTTTTCATAAAATATTTCCATCATCAGGATGATGCAGAGATTTATGTCATGTCATCAAACCAGGCATTAACTTTCAGTGTTTTGTGTTTCATTAAGACATCAGTGGGATTGGTCCTCTTCTGTGTAACAGTAAACCCACAGATATTGTCGCTATGGTAACCAATATCGTTTTCATTGGGTTCATTCAAAGACCCTTACAGTCCACCGTACAATAGCTGTGATGTAGTTTATCCTGTTTATCTTCCTCGTGAACAATTCCTCTTATTAAACATGTCTAATAATTTTCACAGCTTTTTTATGTTTGTTCAGCAAAACGGTTCAGTTAAAATGCAAGCATGTCTTAAACTGCACATTTTTCATAAAGATTATTTCTTGTGACCTTTCTGAACTTTCCATCATCATAATACTGATTATTTTCCCACTGTGAATCTAAAACATTCTGGGATAGAAAAGAAAGTGGCTGCTTGCTGCTTTGTTGGCAAAATAAATAAAAAAATAGAAGTTTATAGTGATTTTTTTAGGCAAACTAAAGATCTGAACACAAGAGGGCGCTCTTGTTTCATCTAAGATCTGGAGACTTTCAGTACTTCAATGTTGTGCAAGAAGGTTTTGATAAAGGTTTTCTTTTTTTAGCCATTTGTTTCATACTGATCCAGAAAAGATGAACTTTAATGTTCATTTTCTCATCAAACTGTAGTTGAACTGAATTAGTCCCTGCAAGAGATTCTTTTCCAATTACTCACTCCTTTCCAACAGCAGCTGGCTGCAGCTCACTGCTCAGGTCTCTCTGTGAACATCGACTTAGAGCTTAAATCAGAATGTACCTGAAAATGTTTATGATTTTAACATCCATTCATCAAAACATTTTTCACAGCCAGTCTGAGTCTGTTATGGGCCTCACTTGTAAAATAATCAATCAGTCTGCTCAGACCACACTGGACAGTTTCTGAATCTTTTAACTGTCTCTGGTCGTCTGTTGCCTTATTTTTGTCATCAAACCTAAAAATATCTCTTGAATATATTCAGAGATGATGAAAAGCTTTGCACTTTGCACAACAGTTTTTAGATTAAATCAATGAAAAACATAATTTTAGAAACAGGATCCACCTTACAGTTTTGCCTGGAAACAAACTGGGTTAAAATAAATTAGTTGTGATATTCCAGATTTATTTTATATTTCCCATTTTGAGTGACTACTTCATCTTGTGAACATGTATAATGTTATGGTTTACCTCAAAGAGCAAGAAATGAATATTTAAACCACATGTCAGAATGACTTAAACACTCATTTTAATAAGTAAAACAACAGCAAAAATACAAAATCTTCCCAGTTGGAAGCCATGCAGAGACTTTCAGAAAGACACAGATAGTTTTAGATGCAGGTCAGAATAAACTTTCATTCAGCACCAAAAACGAGAAATGAAACATTTTATGATCCTGGGTTGTTCAGTTTGTAAATATCTGTTGTGCTTTGATTTTTCATTATTTCCTTCTTTATTAATGCCAAACCTAGATATTTTTTTGTTGTTTCTATCTTAGTTTATTCTATCTTTGTCAGTTCTTTCTGTTTTCCCAGTCTCTCAGCTTCTGTGTGTTAATTTTCACTAAAACTCTCAATTCTGTCTCAAATTCTGCCTTCATCTTCAGTTCACTAAGCATCAGTATGACATACATGCACAAGAACACATGAACAATTTGATTACATAAAAAGACAAGAAATTTTAAAAAAGTCAATGTAAGAAAACGTTCACAGTTAAACAACTTAGAAATATAACAACCACTTCAACTGTAAATCTAGTTAGTATATATGTAATAATACATGTAGAAATATGTACATCTGACTGTGTAATATAATAAAAGATGGTGTTGGTACCAGGAAATACATTTTCCAGCAACAGCAAATGAACTCTGGATGCTATTTTGCATCATAACAGATATTAAAACCTAAACAGTTTCAGTATGTGTTTCAGTCCTGCTTTCTGTGCTGATCGTCTCCTGAATGTTAGATATTTTACAAGAACAGATTGAAGCCAGAAACTTATCCAGGATGGTTTTCCGAGTGAACAAATACAAAGCTGTGTCAGCAAGAGGACTAAGACAACGCAAACTAAAGCCACTATAAGCTATTCGTTGCTTTTTATTAAAAACTCCAAACGCACCTAAGAGCAAACTGATGACGGGCAGATAAAGCAGACTGTAAATAATCAGCACAGCAACTTGAATGGCTACTATTCGTCGTTTTTCATCTTCTGGGACACCGAGCGCTCCAGAGAGAGCTTTGATAGTCCCAACCAGGAAGAAGATGAAGAAGGGAAAAGGCAGGAGGAGAATAATTATGTAGAAGGTGTCAGCCATGCTAAACTCCTTAATCCCACTGCCAAGCACTACATAAAAAAGTGGAAGTATCCAGACCACAATGCAGACCACCAGATATGTCTTGTTCTTTCTCCTGAATCTGTACCACAGAGGCTTGGCAATGACCAGATACCTGCAATAACAGAAAGACGTGTTTAGTCTCTGAAGGTTATTAAGGGCAGATTAATGTTTTTATGTCAGACAGAACAGGAGTAAACATGGAAACATACCTTTCACAGGAGACACACACCATGAATCCAACACTGATCATGACACCAAGATCTACAATAAGCATGTATGTGGCATCTACATTATTGCGTCGAGTGAAATCCAGTGGAATTCTGAAGCAGAGCTGAATGAGATCAGAGACGAGGAGGTTGATGACATAGACTGGAGCATCCAGACCCTTTCTCACCTGTGAGAAAAAAAACAGAAAAATATCAATGACACGATAATATTGTGCTATTAATATTAAAATGTTGCCTATTCCACACATTCCAGACATTTCTAGGAACAAGACAGACTTAAACCTGAGATAAGAGAAAACCACCATAAAAAACTAAAGATAAACCCTTTCATCAAACTTTTTTGACAGGTGACCTTTGACCCTGACATCTGGAGACCAGAAACCAAATGTCTGGTTGTCAGAAATGACAATACCAGATATCCACCAAGCGGATGTCAGGGAGCCAGATATCATGCAACTGGATGAGTCAGTTTTATGAAAACATATTCATAAAATAACTGTATAAAAATTCTACTCTCTGGATTAAGTTGCATTTGGAATCAGGTTTCTGTCCAGCAGCAGCCCAGTAGGGTTGGCTTTTCCCCTGACTTAGATCTCACACAGTTATACCAACTGCAGTTTCCTCTCTACTGTAAAACCAGAATGATGTTTCAGAATATCCGACTGGAGGTCAGGGTCAAAGGTCACCTTTTTTTCCATCATAAAGTTTGATGGAAGGGTGTACTTTTAGTTTTTCACAGATTAAAGGAAAAACTCTTAGTCAAATAGCACATTTATTGTTAATAAATAGGATAATGTTACGCTGCACTCACCTGTGAAAAAACTGCAATCATCACTAGAAGAATGAAAAGAAATCCAAAGCCAATGGTGATCCGATTTAGCAAATTTAAGAAATTGTAAAGGCGAAACCAAAAAGCCACATCAGATAATGTGCTGTCGTCGTCCCCGTTGTTGTAATTGTTACTGTAATCATAAGAGTTTTTGTCATCTTCTGTCGTATTTGACTTCATCTCTTCCATCCTAATATTGATGATGGGAGTAACTGTAAACAGAAATAATGATACATGTGTAAAATATGTGTGATTGATCTGGAATCAAGGATCCTTAAATCCAGGCCTGGAGGGCCGATGTCCTTCAGCCTTTATATATTCCTGGTTCAACACACCTCAGTCAAATATCTGAACACGTCCTCAGTATGCAGTCAAGATCTCCAGAGTGACTTGTGGCCTGAAACAGACACAATAAAACCTAAATATTCATATATTCAATAAATTCATTAGTGGATAAATTTCATCATCATCAGATTTTTCATATTGTTCTTTTTGTTTTCTAACTGAGTTCAGTCTATGAATATCCAACCTGAAAAATCCAAACATGTCCTTTCAGAATATGTAAAATATCACTTTGTGAGATCATAAATGTGTTATCCAGACAAACGACCTTAGCAGCTACTTTATAGACTCCTATTCTTCCAACCCAGAAAAGGAATTAGACCAGATGATACTTACTTACTTACTGATACTTATCTAGCAACGCTGAATAGGAGAATCTAGTTTATCTAGTAAATATACTTTGGATTAACATTATTAGCTTTTTCTTCTTTTCTTAATATAAAATTCACTTTTTATAAAAATATCATGTTGTTTTATTCTCCAATAAAAACACTAAGAGAATAAACTTTAAGATTCTGTTGTTAGTTTATAAACCACTGAACATCTTAACATTAAAGATCTGCTGTTGTTGTCATAGCAACCTTCCAGACCTCTCAGGTCCTCTGGTTCTGCTCTGCATCCTCAGAACCAAAACCAAACATGGAGAAGCAGCATTCAGCTTCTATGCACCACAAATCTGGAACAAACCTCCAGAAAACAATCATAACAACTGAAACACTGAGCTGCTTTAAATCACAAAAAAAACTCACCTGAACAGAGTTGCTTTTGAAAAATAATAAATGATACACTGAACACCATTTTGATGAGTAATGTTTACTGGTTTTCTGAATTTTTGATTGTGTTTCCTATGACTTTGTATTTTGTGTTTTTATGATGTAAAGCTCTTTGAACTGCCTTGCTGCTGAAATGTGCTTTCCAAAGCTGATCCATTGATTATATTGACAGAACTGACTGAGTTTATCAGGAGAAATTCACACTTGAAAGTTCCTAAAATGAAACTTGACAACTGCTTTGGTTCAGGATTTGTGTTTTCAGCAGTAGAAAAAGATCAGTTAGTTCAGATAAAACCATGAGTGGATATCAAAAAGCTGATAACCCTAAAGCCCCTAATAAAGGTTGAGGGGAAAAATGCAATATTTTATCTTCCTTCCTTCTGTGGAGCAGAAGTTACGGTTCTGGAACTTGTCTACATATTAGTGTGACAGCTTCCCATAGCGTCCCGTCATGCACACGCGGAGGCTAGTTGGGTGGATGTTATGCTGCTTGCTGCACTGTAATGAGTGGTCAACAGCACAAGCAGCGCAGTGAGCTTCCCTACTGGTCCACTAGTCACTCTGTGTTCACAGTAGAGCGCTGAACAGACTGTGATTTACAAATCATTATTTCATGAGGTTAACAACATATTTTCTAACATGTGATCGCAAAGTGATTTTGATTGATTATACATCTTTAAAATGAATTTAATACAAGTTGGTCTTTTTTTTTTATAAATGAAACAAATCAGAAGAATAAACACAGACAGCAGTCAAAATGAACTATTAAACTATTTAACAGCTCCCAATGGAGCTTCACAGAAAATAAACCTGGCCACGTCATGTCGTCATAGAAACAGCGACCAAACAAACTGACAGACTGGCAAACATAACTGACAACATAAATTACTGCCATTTAATGGAACATTATTTGTGCTATTTGTGTTTGATAACAACACAAATAGCACAGTGAGCTTCCCTACTGGTCCACTAGTCACTCTGTGTGCTGTGACGAAGCTCCACGTTAGTCTTTGAACACGACTACCATTACTATTCAGAAGAGAAGCAGATTTGATGGCTTACCTCAGTAGAGCGCTGAACAGACTGTTTGGAATTTTCAGTTTTCCTTTGTATCTATAGGCAACCAGTAGGGGGCGCCAAAGAGCACTCATTACAGGACAATCATGAAACATATTTTAGCAAGAATTTCAGTTATATCTAATACCGTTACATTATTATTTATGCACAACTACACAACACATTACATTGTCACCTTGTCAGTTTTTAATTCTCATTCTTTGACTGGTAAAACAATTCAGATCCGACTGTGGAACTAACTTCCTCGGAGCATGCAAGGAACTTGGCATGACTCCAACACACTGCAACAATCAAGAAATTTGGGGTTTCTCAAATGAAAATGAGTGTACATGGATTTTTAATCCACCTCATGCCTCACATATGGGAGGAAGTTGGGAGCGCATGATCAGCATCACAAAGCGCATACTAGATTCCATGATGTCAACTACTCCAACTCATCATCTCACACACAAAGTGCGAGTTACCTTTCTAGCTGAACTTACTGCTGTTGTGAACTCTCAACCTTTAACTCCAATCTCTTCTGATCCTTGTTGTCCCTTTATTCTCACACCTGCTACACTCCTTTCCCAAAAGACTGGAGATTCCTCTAAACCTCCTGCAGACTATGAGAGTGGAGGTCTTTACAGACGTCAGTGGAGGCAGGTGCAACATCTTTCCAATGTTTTTTGGCATCGTTGGAGGAGTCAATACTTGCCTACCTAGCAACCGTTCCGAAAGTGGCAATCAGGAAACCTAATCTTCAAGTTGTAGATCTTGTGCTTTTGAAGAACTGTCAAGCCAAGAGGAACCAGTGGCTCATGGGCATTGTGGTTAATACCATCCCTAGCCAACATGGACATGTTAGGAAGCTTGAAATTAAAGTCCGTTCTGAAGGTACAAGTAAGACCATCTTGAGGCCAGTTACTTGAGTTGTTCTGTTTTTAATAATTTTTAAATTACATAAAAGTCTTTGTGATTGTTGAGAAAAACATCAACTGTCTGATCTCAAACAACAATGCTCCAAAATATTTAATGAGATTTGGAGATTGAGTTTACAAGTCAACCTGAAGGAAACTGGTTGTACTGGATTTTATTTAGTAATAAGTTGCATTTGCATCGATTTCTGCATCTGTATTCAATGTGTCATTAATCTTCCACTTCACAGTTATGCACTTCTTTGTTCTGATGACTCAGTAAAATCCCAGAAAATGAATTAAAACGTTGTAAAATGATCAAATGTGGAAGAGATGTGAATATTTTTAATAAAGTGCATTATGAAACTCACAAAATTGGGTCTTTTCATAAAATATTTCCATCATCAGGATGATGCAGAGATTTATGTCATGTCATCAAACCAGGCATTAACTTTCAGTGTTTTGTGTTTCATTAAGACATCAGTGGGATTGGTCCTCTTCTGTGTAACAGTAAACCCACAGATATTGTCGCTATGGTAACCAATATCGTTTTCATTGGGTTTCATTCAAAGACCCTTACAGTCCACCGTACAATAGCTGTGATGTAGTTTATCCTGTTTATCTTCCTCGTGAACAATTCCTCTTATTCAACATGCTAATAATTTTCACAGCTTTTTTATGTTTGTTCAGCAAAACGGTTCAGTTAAAATGCAAGCATGTCTTAAACTGCACATTTTTCATAAAGATTATTTCTTGTGACCTTTCTGAACTTTCCATCATCATAATACTGATTATTTTCCCACTGTGAATCTAAAACATTCTGGGATAGAAAAGAAAGTGGCTGCTTGCTGATTTATTGGCAAAATAAATAAAAAAAAATAGAAGTTTATAGTGATTTTTTTAGGCAAACTAAAGATCTGAACACAAGAGGGCGCTCTTGTTTCATCTAAGATCTGGAGACTTTCAGTACTTCAATGTTGTGCAAGAAGGTTTTGATAAAGGTTTTCTTTTTTTTAGCCATTTGTTTCATACTGATCCAGAAAAGATGAACTTTAATGTTCATTTTCTCATCAAACTGTAGTTGAACTGAATTAGTCCCTGCAAGAGATTCTTTTCCAATTACTCACTCCTTTCCAACAGCAGCTGGCTGCAGCTCACTGCTCAGGTCTAACTGTTTTCACAGCTCTGTTTTAAAGGACAATTCAGGGATTTGATGCTGGTGATTAAATCACGTTTATTAGTTTGGCTGCACATCTGTCTTGCTGTAGGTTGTAAGCTTTGTAAGTTTGTACGGTAAGAAAACTTTATATTTCACTATAATTTATACTTCGGTACATGCAAGAAGACGGTTTAGAAATTTTTGACTGAAAGTTTTGGGTTTTAACATTTTCCTAACATTTTTTTCAAAATTATTACATAAAAACCAGATGAATAGTACAACGCAGACACTGTAATATTCAGCATGTCTTCACATTCAAGGTGAGTTTTTTTTTCTTCTTCTTCTTTTGGATTTCAGAAGAATTAGTCATTATGGCACCGATGATGATGATCAGGAAAAACGACAGAAGCGCAGACACTCTACACATGGTGTCATGAATAGAGTGGACCAATCTGTTGGAGCCAGTGAAGAGTGGGTTGGAAGGTCATGTGACTCAGTCGTCACACTTTTTTTTGTTGTTTACATGTCTGTACGGTGGTTTCTATCAAATGTCTGGCTCTACAGAATTTGAAAAAAATCTCTAAACATGGCATCGGTGCAGGTAGAGCTTTATCATTTCACAATCATGCGCTACATTGTGTTGGTCTGCACAGAAACATACGTTGTATGTTGGTGATGTGGCAAGTTGCTGATGATTTACATAATTCTGTCTGATTAAATTGTTTCAGATCAATTTATAGCAAAACTGTAGATTTTCATTGAACAGCAAAATCCTTCTAGCAGTATTGATAAAGCAAATGATGTTCATCTAATCCTTTGTTCTCTCAACATGAATATTAGAATTAGGTTGTTTACACTGAAAGTAGCTGAAATGAAAATAAAAATCCACAAGATCTATTGCAGCATAATTTATCTTCAGAACTACTTTTCAAATGTTATTTATTATTCTTAAATAAGAGAGCCAATCAATTTTATTACCATTTCTTCTGCTTAGACATTCAGGATGACTTTCTCTTCCTCTTTGCTGTGAGGAGACAGTGAAGATGTTCTGTCCTTCAGCCATTTCCACTGTGGATTTTACATCGAGTTTTGCTGCCACCTATTGGTGTTTTAGGGAACTGCTAAATTTTTGGATCATTCAGGCAGAAAGTTTATGTTTGTTAGAGGCAGAAACACTGAACAGACATGTTTTATTGCAACTTAGTATGAGTTATTTATCCTTCTAAGATAGTATTGTTACTGATAATGTATGACAATGGAAAACATTTTCTGTTCTGAGCTGATTGTGTTTTGACAGTTTTACTCCATTTCATATGGAAATAAAGAAATAAGTGTTTAATTGTGTAAAAAGTTTTTCTGATGGTTTTGGTACAAGATACCATAGCAACATCATCACAGAAGATGTTATTGTGGCATCGATCACTGTGAGCCGAGGCCTATAACATTTATGTCATGGTTTGATTTAGTTTGCGGACCCACATGCAGAAACCACACGCTGGATGGAAAAGGCAAGTGATTTATTTACAACAGGACAAATTGTATTCAGTTCTCTGGACTTGGGCAGGAGGGTCGCTCGACCAGGTTGGCGTGAAACGAGAGCTGAATAAGAACGGGCTCGGAGTGAGAGTTCGGAGGAGGAATCAGGAGCTTGCTTACATTTGGCACGGATCTTCCAGAGCGTGGGGGTGAGGTGGCAGGGTCTGGCATGAGGGTGTGCAACGGTGCCGAGGGCGAGTGCAAGGTGGGATTAGGATGGTAGGAGCGAGATGGAGTGGGTGGAAACGGCAGAGCAGGCAGGCAGGTATTCTCGGAAGGTTCTTGAAACGTGAAGACAAAAAGTTCCTTTAAAAAAAAAGACAAAAACGAACAGGACACAGAGAGCAAGTCACTACGAGTTGCACAACAAGGTTCTAGAAACAAATTCTCAACAGGTGAGGCCAGAGTGACTACCGGTATGCGTTAACCATCTAACGAAGACTGAAGGATTCTGCCGCTCCTATAGTCCTACACGCTGATGAGGCAGATCGGCTTCACCTGCGCTGGCTCCGCAGACTCCTCACGAAGATCCTCGCTGAAGGAAGATGTAATACTCGCACTCACACTCTCATGCACACGCTCTCAAACCGGAACCATGACAATTTATCTATTGAGAAAAATTATGGCAGATAAAATAAATAAATATTTATTTATTTATTTTAAATAAATAAAGATTTAACTGTCTCTGGTCGTCTGTTGCCTTATTTTTGTCATCAAACCTAAAAATATCTCTTGAATATATTCAGAGATGATGAAAAGCTTTGCATTTTGCACAACAGTTTTTAGATTAAATCAATTAAAAAATATAATTTTAGAAACAGGATCAACCTTACAGTTTTGCCTGGAAACAAACTGGGTTAAAATAAATAGTTGTGATATTCCAGATTTATTTTATATTTCCCGTTTTGTGTGACTACTTCATCTTGTGAACATGTATAATGTTATGGTTTACCTCAAAGAGCAAGAAATGAATATTTAAACCACATGTCAGCATGACTTAAACACTCATTTTAATAAGTAAAACAACAGCAAAAAATACAA